>CM066585.1:12826250-15780000 GCA_033816785.1 Picus viridis | reverse complement strand
AAAGGTGCATGAAGAAACTTACTCCAACTGTACTTGTGCCAAATAGAAAAACATATTTAATAGGCTGATTTCTCCATCAGATATTAACATAATTTAATAAGTATCAGCTGAGTCTAGCAGAAATGTATTTCTGGAATCTCTGTCAGAAAGCATGAGAATATCATGCACCCATTAATTTAGATGCCTGCATCCTTTCCTGGTAACAAGAGTATTCACTCCCAAGTTTCAATTGCTTCTTGAGATACAATGCAGGAAGTTTCAAGCCTTTAACTAACATCTTTAAGCACATTTCCAAAGGAGCTCCAGCCTGTTGGCCATTTCTAAGTATATTTGGAAATATACCCTCTAGAACAATCATTTGATTAAAAATGTATTCATGTCATTACAAGAAAATTCTTGTTGGACATAGTAGGACAGAAATTACATTCTTGCTGTGTACTGGTGTAGCTTATCAAATACAGTGGTTGCCAATACTAATCGAGGCTATAAGACTGGTACTCATCTGGCAGTGTAAGGTCCTGGGATTTGTCTGAGCTGTCCTTGTTCTGAGAGGGTTAACTTTTTTAGGTTTTGCAAATATAAGTAGCCACTGCATAAAGAACAGCAGTCCTTCAAGTTAAGTGGGGATGCTGACAACTTGCTGTGGCACCCTACCAACTTTATGCTCCTGGAACACTGGTATCGTCAGCCTAAGAAGTCAAAGGCATTTTAGAAAAGGTGTAGGTATCAGTAAGTTTTCTTTCACAACCATTTAAAAAAAATGTATTAAGGAGTTTTTCTGAGTTTTGAGTTTGGTTTGTTGGGTGGTTTTATATTATTTATTATTATTATTATTAATTATTTATTTTGACTACCAGTATTATTGTGCCTAGATTAATAATAGCTGTTTTGTTTCAATGAGATTGTTAGGATTCTAGTTAGAATGCAAAAATACTGACTCTACATATGAGGGGTATTATATTTTTGCTTATAATAATATTCTGGGTGTAAGATCAGATGCATATATACTAAGAAATGTGAAAACTTAAGATCATCATTTATGTGCAGTTGAATATGTGTGCACCAATACAGCCATACTGTACATGGTAGTTTTCTAACTACCTAAGTGGTATGCATGCAAGGAATTTGTCAACGTAATAATGTTCGTCACAAAAGTCTGCAGTTTGTCTAAATTAAACAAATTAATATAGAAGGTTTTGGAATATTCTTACTACAACAGAGAGAGGTCACAATTATTTGTAAAGCTAATTAAAATATTTTCAGCATCTTTTTAGGTGCATCAAGATTTCATTTCTTTTATTATAAAATATGCTGACTTTTTCTTCTCAAGCTGCTTGCTTTAGATTTCAGGGCGATTGGCTAGCAGAATGTTACCATGATTACTGCATGTTTCCACAAAACCTGAACTACTGAAATTATTTTTCATGAGGACTGTAGCACTGCCACTGTTAAAATATACTTATGGAGGAAACTAAGGGTGTTATTTATGCTCTGTGTAGGCTTGTGCACAGAGATATGCCAGTATATAAATTTGTTCCAAGCACAGCCAATCACAAAGGTTGCTGAAGACTCTGAAACTGGTCTTGAAAGAAACCTTATGTTGTCTATGTATCTTAGGAATGTTTATGCTTAATGCCCTTAAGAAGCACAGAAATGTTCTATTCCAAATTTTAAATGTGGGAAATAAAATACTTGAAATAAATGCTTTTGACCACAATAAAACAATGTTGCAGAGTTCTGACCTAAGTGGTACTCCATGAGACTTTCTACTATATTCAGGAGGAAAACTAGCATAGAAGTAATTTTATTTATTTCATTCTTTATGAATGTTTTGACATTGTCCAAAACTCAATTAAAATCAGGCCCCATTATAGTGAACACAATCAAAATTATATATCAGAGGAAATTCAGACCATATGAATGAAAAAGTCATTAATTGTGCTTTTCAGTGCCACATGTACAGTCTTTCAATCATTTCTGGTTAGATTATTTTTATTTGTAAGTGGCCAGGCCAGTACCATTTTTACAAAGAAAGGTTTTATTATGAAAGAATAAATGTCATTTTCCTGCTTACAAAAAAAGCATCACAGAAAACCAGGTCAAGCAACACCATTTCTGAGAATCGTCATTCTAACGTGGTTACATTGATTATGTGTAATCCAAAAAGCAGCTTCAATTATCTGTAATCAGAGCTGTTCAAAATGTTTTCAAAAAAGTTTTAAGCTCCACTGGATCCAAGATCATTTTTAGTACTTCAGAAAAATCAGGCATGACCTCTATGTTGATGGCACTGAGGACATGGTAACACAAATGATTCAGTATCTTAACTGGCAATATTGAGAGTGTGCATTGCCTCACCAAACTGCTTGTTTGTTGTTGTTTAATTTTTAATTCACTGTCTGACATAGTCTCCCTGCTAAATCCCTTTCTTTTCTACCTTCACAGACACTCCTGATTTTCCCTCCAAACCTTTATGCCCTTCTCTTTTAGGCTTCCTCCATATATTAAGTTCTGTTTCTGTTGCTCATATGAACAAACAAATAAGTTCAAACGAATCTTTACTTCTCATGATCCAATCTATCTTTTCACCTTGTTTTGGGCCCTCCCATATTTGTAGTTACTGAACTCATGATGAAATCCAAATTGAAGATCTTTTTTTTTTTTTTTTGGTAAAGATTTTAAACCAAGTGTCACTGCACTCAGGATTTTTTATGTATTTTTTTCCCAATAGATAAGAATAAACTTTTCAAAATGTTAAAATATACATGTATGCAATAGATAAGAAGGAACTGATATAATCAGACAAACCTTTCACATGGTATGCATCTGTTTGTATGTGTCTGGAGGACATCTATCTCTTGGGGCAGTTTATGAGGAGAAGAGGTTTGCAAGGGCTCAAAATGAATGGTGGTAGAGTACGTATTTTGTGGTTTCTAACCAAGGAAACACTGAACATCTCCCACATCTCCTATCGCTAGCATACCTGCACCCAGCTTCACCTTGTGTAATATTCAAGAGGGATATTAGTGGAGACAAAACACTGATACTCATGTCAGCCCAGTGTAAAGCAAGAAATAGGAGTATCTTAGAATGTCTGTCCTTTCATGTGTATGATTGCACTGAAGAAAACTGGGTTTGGAAAGGAAAAAAGAAACAGATAAAAAGAAAATTGAACAGAAGGTTCTTTCTTTTTCTTAAGTAACTTAAATAAGTGCATTGAAAACACTCTGATGAGGGAGTTCTTTCTGTCATTATCCCAAAAATCAGAAGGTGAAATTCCATATCCATTTTACACTCCCCTCATGCTCAGAGAAACTTTATGATGTAGTTCATTCTGATTTTAATTTTTCTGATCCTCAGTTTGAGCTATCTAAAATTAGTTATGTGCAGCATGATTTCTACATCAGCCATTAACAATGCTCATTATTTAATCCATCTCTCAAATTGTATTTAATGAAGACTTAAAGCAATAGTTAACAACTGTTACCAGTGTGCCTATTCATTACATATTTCACATGCAGGGATAATTTTATTTAATGACCACCATTTTTCTTTATCAATTCAATTTGCATAAAGGCTGGATGAATGAGAAGGATTAAAAACTGAATCCAGCTGATGTTATTGATTAAGAACATCTGACCCCCAAATAAAGCTTCATTAATTATCTTGCCTTCCACTTCAGAAAGCAGAAATTTGAACATTTTCATTTATTGCATGAATCATCACTATCATTTATGATGTCTGTATCATTACAGACATTAACTGCATGCAGTCTATAATATGACAGGTACTGTGTCATCAGCTTATATGTAATAATGCATTTTTGCAGTCCTGGAAGTGTCTACATTTTAGGATTGCAAAAACTGTATAGTTATTACTACAACACTAGTCCCAAAAAAGAAGAAAACTGGTAAAGGACTCTAGGATTTAAGTCCCATACAAACCACTCTTCCCAATAGCCCACAGATTCTATTGATTTCCTCTATGAGATGTAGGCACCTAAAATACCTGACATTAGATTTCAGTGGATTTTTTATACCGGACAAATGTTTGCTGCAATGTTTTAAACAAGATATAGTTTAGTTTTCACTTGACAGAAAAAGAAAGATTGAATATGTAACTCCAGTACAACAAAGAAAAATAAAGGGGGCAGGGGGGTGTTACAAAAAAAAAGGCAAAACATGTAAGCATGTTTTTAACTTTAAAAATGCCTGAATTATGTAACACACATATTCATCATTAATTATAGGGTATAAAGGACATTGATAAATTCAGGATTCCATATAAAGTTTTATTTTCCACCATCTCAAAGTCTCAAACTATATTCTTCTAGTATTCTGCTTATTAGGTGTTTGGGATATAACTGGCTCTTAAGGAGCCTTGTCTCCTGTTGCTGAAATGTCAAATTGTCCCCAAGTATGTGTTTGTCCCTGAACACAGACTTTTATGTGTTTATTTCTGGCATATGCTGACTCCAGCACTTTTATTGACATTAGCATGATATTATGTGGGATGATTATATGTTAATTCCTTTCAGAAAACTGTGTAATTGTCCATGTAAAACATGGTCATGTGGAGGTTTTTTATATCAAATAAGAAAGAAGAGAGATGTGCAGCAGACCAACCATGGACATTTAACTGTCAAAACCAAAACGTAAAATGTTGATAACCTTCAAGGGAAAAACATGTGATTTTGTCAACTGAGAAGGGACAAAAAATGGCACTTAGGCATGGATTATGGTCCAAGAATCCACGGACATGTTAAAGCAACATAACTTTAGTTGTGCTGCTTCTATGTAAATTCTTGTTTTTCCAGCGTGCATTACCCCAGTGCATTTCAGTGTTGCCTATCACTCAAGAAAGCAGGGCTGTTACAGACAAAGCTTCAAATACACTAGCAGGTAAATAACTATGATTAAATACTAGTGAGCCCCTCATCAAATTAGCTCAACTAACAATTCATATTTCAGACTATCTACAAACATATCAAGCTTCAAATAAGCAGAGTAGTCCTTTGAGCTACCATTTTATTGACCATCCTCATTCTAGTATCCACTGAACTGAGGTCAAAATGGTCAATAGTAAGAAAATAAAGTCAGAGACATATGGAAAAACAATAGTTCTTTTGAACTCTTGCAAATATTTTCCAACCCTGACTAATTGCATATTAGTCCTCCCACAAGGGCAAATTATTTGTTCATTGTTAAACATCATTTCTTGTAATGCATGTAAAAGAACAAATTTTTGGTTAAAAGATGTGTTTTAAGTCAAGTACTATGTTCACTGTGTTTAGTGCTGACATCATAGCAAGATGAATGAAGAAAATGTGAATCTATTTGTTTCTCTCCTTTCTTCCAATTATATGCCACTTTAAGGCAGAAATTTAAAAACCTGTAATATTTACTTTATTTTCTGAGGCATTTTGATTCATGTAAAATGTGTGAGGTTTTATTTTCATTTTTGTTTGGTGGGGTTTTTGTTTGGTTTGTTATCTGGTGGATTGTTTTTTTCTTAAATCTTGAGCTGAGATCTATAATTTTGAGAAATATTTTGAATTTTCAATTTGCTTTGAATAAGTTTCAATGAATTCTCTAATGACTGTAGAAAAGGGCCATGATATCGCAGTGGCAGCTCCCCCAGTGCTTCAACAGGAATTAGTAACGGAAAACACAAATTTAACGCATTCTAAGGATGTCCTACTGTTAGAAGATTTGAAGGGAATGAAGCTCTCTGCCTTAAGGAGTGAAAGGTTAGCATTTTCTGTCCTTGATTTACTATGCCTGTAATTCCACTTCTGTTGATTGTGCTGCATTCTTTCCCCCTTTCGTTATCTTCTCTTGAATGGTGGCGCTCTATATGGCCAAGATTTTCTTAATGGCTGTGTGTGAAGAAAAGCACCTGCAGAAGCAACTAGAAATGTTCTATTTTAAACATCAGAGTGAGAAGTGGGAGTACCTCCCAAAGTGAGGTTTTGAACCATAGATCTATAGTTCAGAGTTTTGGGGGTGGGGTGTTTGGTTGGTTGGGTTTTTTAAGGTAGATCTTAATAGTTTCCCTGCAGCCATATTGGCAACTAGCAGGAAAGTGAATGTGTTTTATCCAGTTCTGCATGGAAATCCAATGAAATAACACTTAATTACATTACAGAACCTTTTGTCCTCCTTCCAAAGGAAAGGTTGGTTTTTTGGGGGGCTTGGTTTGGGTTTTGGTTTGGTTTTGACTCTCTTAGACTATTTTAATTTCAGGAAGATAGCATTATAGAACAAGAAGAAAAACTTCCAGGAAAATACATGTGTGAGCATACATATGTGTTTCTAACTTCAAGCCTGTAAATTTTATTAGTTTTAAAAATAGAGAGTTTCTGATTGCTTGTGCAAAACACAGGACAGTTAGAGATGGTAATATACAGAAGTTAAACTTTAATTTTACCATATAGAAAGTAGAAACATATTTCCTCTTAAAAAAATAAATAAATGGGGCTTTAATGATCATTGGTTACAGACCTTCTATAGTGTGTTACTTTCTCATTACCTGGTAGGTAAATGTGTCTTCTCATTCTGCCCTCTAACAGACTGTTCTGTGTCTCACCATTTACAGACAGAACTAGAGATAACCAGCTCTTCACATGAGACATGGCTGAGAATTCAGATGGAGAGGCTGCAGGAAAAGGGATTTGATGTAGCTTTTGCTGCAGAGTTGCTGTGCTGGCAGAGCTCTAAAGGGATCATTGGAACAGCCAGAAGTAGTATATTCAGCACTGACAGATATGTGTGGGGTCTCAAACACAGGAAAAACAGACTTTGCTGTAACTGGAAAGTGAGGTGAATTTGAGCAGAGCCAGTTGCTCGCTAACATCCTCAATTACTTACTTCAGAAACATCAGATTAACACATTTTATAAAATAGAGGGGGAAATGCTTTAAGTGTTCCATTGAACTCAGTGTATGGTAGGGTTTGCTCACGGATTTGAGCCCCAGAAGTCAGAGTTCTTTGGAAGCTGACAGAACATCTCTGTTTTCATTATGTTTTCTCTGCCAAGACTCAACAAAGCACCAGCTAAGAAGAACCAGCCCAAATGTCAATCTCTGTGTGAATAAGAGGTGAGAAGATTTGCACAGACTCAATTCATAATTGAGGGCTTCATTCCCTCCCAAGATGGGTTGTTTTGCTCATTAAACACGAAAGAATCCTGCAACCTCATTTTATGGTGTTTCAGAAGACAGAGATCAGTCAAGGCAAAAGGTATATAAGACGTATACATTTTTTCTCCCAAAAAGCTTTTAAAGTCATCCAAATATTTCCTGTTTAGTCTGACTCCTGATGAATCTGAGCCCATGTTATTGCCTATGTGTTAGCAGCTGTTGATTAAAGCAACAGTATAATTGATAAAAAACTTTTAACAGCAGGATTTGCAAATTCCAAAATTCCTGTTAAAGCTTCCTAAACAAACCAATTAGGCTCACCAGGCCAATTTTCTCTCTGATAAAGTCAATAAAATTTCTCTCAGGTGGCATTTGCTCAGATGTTAGATAACAGTGTCAAATTTTGATTTGGTTTACAATAGGCTAGTTCCAGGTTCAGTCAGCTCCTGAAATCTTTCTCAGTCTTTCCCCTACTAAACAACAATAGAAAGGTCATGTCAGGTATAACTGTATTTCTTTTGATGCATGGATACCTGGGATATACTTTGGATTGCAGTTTAACCAAACCAAATATTCTGCTTTTGCACAGCAGTTGCTGTGAAAAATTAAAGTCATGCTATATGCAGTCCTGTCCAAAAGTTTACAGAAGGTTATTGTCTCTCTCATAAAATTCAACAATGATTAAAATAGGTGATTACAAAGAATGTCATTGCACTTAAAGAGGCAGTCAAGATAAATGGTAGATCAGTGGTAGATCAGCTATATCTTCAATTCATAAACATTGTATTAGGCTCCTCTATACAAAATATCTGCTTAAGGCATTTTTTTGTCCTAGTCTTGAATTCTACCTGTAAAATCAACTACCCCATCATCTCATGGGAGCTGGCTGAAGGCCTCTAATACATTTGCCTTAATATACTGTAGGGGGTCTGATAAAACAAATAGCGAGTGCCCTATCAGGAGGGTTGTTATATAAAGTCATCTTTCTGTCATGTCAATAGAAGGGTTTGCTTGCTTTGATACTTACAAACTGAACTGGATAGTCTCAGTTTGCATTCATTGTGGTTTAGTCTTGCCTGGTATTGATGCAGTTTGAGACTAAGAATTAGAGGGAAGACCAGCAGGGCAGACATGCTGGTTGGAGTCTGTTATAGACCACCCAACCAGGAGGATGATCTTGATGAAGCATTCTATAGGCAGCTTAAGGCTGTCTCAAGATCGCCTAACCTTGTTCTCGTGGGAGACTTCAACCTGCCTGATATCTGCTGGGATCACAACATAGCAGAGAGGAGGCAGTCTAGGAGGTTCTTAGAGTGCATGGAGGACAGCTTCTTATCCCAGGTGCTGCGTGAGCCTACCAGGGGTAAGGCTATGCTTGACCTCCTTTTCACCAACAGGGAAGGGCTGGTGGGTGATGTGGTGGTCAGAGGGTGTTTAGGCACCAGTGACCATGAGATAATTGAGTTTTCAGTATTCAGCCAAGCCAAGAGGGGGAGCAAGAAGACCTCCACTCTGGACTTCCGGAGGGCAGACTTCAGGCTACTCAAGGAACTAACTCAGAAGGTTCCTTGGGAAACAGCCCTTAAAAACAAAGGGGTTCAGGAGAGCTGGACCTACTTCAAGAAAGAACTCTTGAAGGCGCAGGAACAGGCTGTGCCAGTGTGCCGGAAGATGAGCCGCCGGGGCAGACGGCCAGCCTGGTTGGGTAATGAACTTCTAAAGGAACTAAGGGAAAAAAAGAGGGTGTATTATCTTTGGAAAAAAGGGGAGGCAACCCATGGAATGTTTAGGGATGTTGCTAGGTCTTGTAGGAAGAAAATTAGGGAGGCAAAAGCACATTTGGAGCTCAGACTGGCCTCTGCTGTGAAGGACAACAAAAAGTCCTTCTATAAATATATTAATAGCAAGAGGAAGGGCAAGGAGAAGCTCCACTCCTTGGTGGGCATGGAGGGGAATATTGTAACAAAGGATGAGGAAAAGGCAGAGGTGCTTAACACCTTCTTTACCTCAATTTTTACTAGCAGGACAGAACGGCTTCCAGACAGCTGGCCTGCAGAGCTGGCAGAAGGAGCCAGGGAGCAGCATAGTTTTCCCCTGTTCCAGGATGGGAGAGTTAGAGATCTTCTCAGCCGCTTGGACCCCCACAAGTCCATGGGACCGGATGGGATCCATCCTAGGGTGCTGAGGGAGCTGGCGGATGAGCTGTCCAGGCCGCTCTCCATCATTTTTCAGCAGTCCTGGCTCACTGGAGAGGTCCCAGAAGACTGGAAGCTGGCCAACGTGGTGCCCATCCACAAGAAGGGCCGGTTGGATGAGCCAGGGAATTATAGGCCTGTCAGCCTGACCTCAGTGCCAGGCAAGATTATGGAGCAGGTCATCTTGTGTGCGATCACACAGCACTTACAGGATGGCCAGGGGCTCAGGCCTAGCCAGCATGGATTTAGGAGGGGCAGGTCCTGCCTGACCAACCTGATCTCCTTCTATGATCAGGTGACCCGCCTGGTGGATGTGGGGAGGCCTGTGGATGTGGTCTACCTGGACCTCAGCAAGGCCTTTGACACCGTCCCCCACAGCAAACTCCTGGCCAAGCTGTCAGCCCATGGCTTGGACAGGAGCACACTGCGTTGGGTTAGGAACTGGCTGGAGGGCCGAGCCCAGAGAGTAATGGTGAATGGCACCACATCCAGCTGGCGGCCTGTCACTAGTGGTGTGCCCCAGGGATCAGTACTGGGCCCCATGCTTTTCAACATCTTTATTGATGATCTGGATCAGGGCATTGAGTCCATCATCAGTAAATTTGCAGATGACACCAAGCTGGGGGCAGGAGTTGATCTGCTGGAGGGCAGAGAGGCTTTGCAGAGAGACCTCGACAGGCTGGACAGATGGGCAGAGTCCAATGGCATGAGATTTAACACATCCAAGTGCCGGGTTCTGCACACTGGCCACAACAACCCCAGGCAGCGCTACAGGCTGGGGTCAGAGTGGCTGGAGAGCGGCCAGGCTGAGAGGGACCTGGGGGTGCTGGTTGATGGGAAGCTGAACATGAGCCAGCAGTGTGCCCAGGCAGCCAAGAGGGCCAACCGCATCCTGGCCTGCATTAGGAATAGTGTGGCCAGCAGGAGCAGGGAGGTCATTGTGCCCCTGTACTCTGCTTTGGTTAGGCCGCACCTTGAGTACTGTGTCCAGTTCTGGGCCCCTCAGTTTAAGAAGGACATTGAGAGACTTGAACGTGTCCAGAGAAGGGCAACAAGGCTGGTGAGAGGCCTTGAGCACAAGACCTGTGAGGAGAGGCTGAGGGAGCTGGGGCTGTTTAGCCTGGAGAAGAGGAGGCTCAGGGGCGACCTCATTGCCCTCTACAACTACCTGAAGGGTGGTTGTAGCCAGGAAGGGGTTGGCCTCTTCTCCCTAGCAACCAGCACCAGAACAAGGGGACACAGTCTCAAGCTGCACCAGGGGAAGTTTAGGCTCGAGGTGAGGAGAAAGTTCTTCACTGAGAGAGTGATTCGTCATTGGAATGGGCTGCCCGGGAGGTGGTTGAGTCTCCGTCCCTGGAGGCGTTCAGGAGGGGACTGGATGTGGCACTTGGTGCCATGGTCTAGTTGTGAGGTTGTGGTTACAGGTTGGACTCGATGATCTTCAAGGTCTCTTCCAACCTTGGTAATTCTATTCTATTCTATTCTATTCTATTCTATTCTATTCTATTCTATTCTATTCTATTCTATTCTATTCCATTCTATTCCATTCTATTCTATTCTAAAACATATAAATTTACATGTCTGGGTACCAGGTCTTCCATGTGCTGAAGATATCATGGGTCACATTATTTTCAATGAGGACATGCTCAGTACAGTCAATGGGGCCTAAACGGCTATGGAATCGCCCTGAAAATAGTAATTTAATTATTGACTAAATCATCCTTACAGATGCACAGACACTTCTTTGCATTTGTTGTTCAATGCTTCCATCTCTGATATGAATACAAACAAGCAGACAAATTAAAGGCTCTGTCTTTCTATAAATATATACAGCAACCACCACTGGATGTCTGCAAGGACTTGGAGAAGGAAATCATAAGCAAAAATAATGTACTGTTGAAAGGAATGAAATATCAATCTTGTACAGGCAGTGCTTCTACCTGATTTTTATGACTCAACATAGCAAAAATTCTGTCCATAGTGAGTGTTGATTCTGTACTCCAGCCTAACCTTTGCCTTCATAAAGCAAAGTTGTCACTGATCTTACTATACATTTATTTAAAGAGTAGGTTCATGCTAGCCTTTAGCTCCATTTATTTTACATCCTTTTCCATCCATATATTACAGCTACTTATGGCTTCACTGACTGTATACTTTATTATGAAAATGATTAAATTTTACTCATTTACTATTTTAAGAGTTTCTTCCAAATGTTAGATACAGCCAAAACCTTTGATTTCTCTAGGCCAATTTGAAAAAATATTTCCACAGATTCTTTCTTGTCTCTTTTGTAACTTTTACTTCTCAGGTTAAAGGGCTGCTTATACTGAGATTTTTATAAGTTCAAATGGATAGAAATTGCAGCTAAACTCCATTTGCTGTTATTGATTTAATTTCTGTTTCACTTCACTTTTGAGGAAGAAGGGTCCATCAAAATACAGTCATTGCTGCATCTCAGCTGCATTGAATACAGCAAACAATTGAACTGGGGAAGTTCTCTGATAGTTTGTAATTTTCAGCACACAGTTTCAGTATTTCAGTCCATCTTAGACAACCTAATGAAAGCCTAATGGGACATGCTGTTGGAAGCTGAAAATAACAGAAGCTAAATAACAAACAAGCCTTTCTTACAGTTGGGTGCAGTTAAATGCCACTGGAATTACTTCATCCAGTAATGGGTAGGTTTTGTTTCCTTCCTAAAGAGAGGATGATCCATGTGAAAATTTCCAAAACAGCTTCAGGCTTGCCTCTAATTTTTATGCTCACATAAATTATCTTTGTATTTGACTATTCAGTCTGCAAACATGACTTACTAGTGTCACACAAAGGTGAGTGTGCACTTATATTACAGCAGAGCAAGGGTCACTTAAAAGCAAAAATAATTTCAAATCATCACAAGAATCATTATATTTACATATGTTTTTACTTAGAAATATCACTGCAAGAACATCAAAACATTTATAGATATGTTTGCACCGAATTTGTTTGCCTTAGGGTATATTTTCTTGGAGAATCAACTCAATTGTGGCGCCTGCAAATACACAAATCTGAGACTACAAACTGCTGAGATGGTAGCCCCTGTACTCTTGTTTATGAAATTCTCTTGCAAAGCTTTGAATAGTCTCCTTGGGTTTTGCCCTGCATGAACATCAGCACAAAACCTAGAACTCACTATTCCTGATGTTCATTAAACAAAATCCTTCAAAGCTGTATGGGGATCATGTACAAGAATGTCTCTTTAAATTATGCCATTAAAGCCCTTGTGTTCAAATTTAATGTCGACTTTCTTATAGCAGGGCCAAATAAATTGATTCTTTCCCATGCTTGAATACAAATTCCAATAAACTAAATTAATGGAACCCAATTTTGCATGTTTATACTGCTCTGTAAATCAGAAATTATCATTTCCATCACTGGCTCTACACTAAGCCCAGTCAGAACTGGGCACAGAGCTATGAGCCATCTGTTCTTAGTTACATATCTCTTCCCTTTTTGATCTTTTATCTGGGACTGTCACATACTAGATCAGTGATGACAAAACTACTAACACTTAAGTTTCTGAGCACACATCTCAGTCTGCATTTCAATTGATGTCAGGCTATGATGAGGCAGAAGCATCAAACCATATCATCAGCACTCTAACAAATGTCTAATGAACCTCTGTCCCTTTTAAGTACTCATTTAATCACATCCTTACAGTAACAAAGATGAAGTAAAGATGCTGTTCTTGTGCCTGCCCTTTCCTTATATCTTTAATATAGTGTTATTATGAGAGCATCAGATATTCATACATTTTCTGGACTTCATTCCAAACTACACAGGGGAGGAGGGGAGAGATAATTAAATACTGGAGTTATTTAAAGCTTAAAGATGAAGAACGTTCTCTAGAGACACAGGTTTCAATCAGAAAAAAACATTTATACTGCAGTGAATAAAAATCTAAACTCTGATGTGGAGACTGCAGAACCAGTGCAGAGTTTGACATGATTAATATGCTGATAGTATGTTTTTTTAATATTGTCCAAGCTTATTTTGCTGACACAGACCATCAGAACAAAAAGTAATATCTGCCTGAGTTTGTTAGAAACATTTAGACATTCCCGGAAAGAAGTTGCAAATGCCATATGAGATATGAATAAAATGGAATGGAATGGAATGGAATGGAATGGAATGGAATGGAATGGAATGGAATAGAATAGAATAGAATAGAATAGAATAGAATAGAATAGAATAGAATAGAATAGAATAGAATAGAATAGAATAGAATAGAATAGAATAGAATAGAATAGAATAGACCAGACCAGACCGGAAAAGAGCTTTGAGATCATAGAGTCCAACCTATCACCCAACACTATCTAATCAACTAAACCATGGCACCAAGTGCCCCATCCAATCTCTTCCTAAACACCTCCAGTGATGGTGACTCTACCACATCCCTGGGCAGCCCATTCCAATGGCCAATCACTCTTTCTACGAAGAACTTCTTCCTAACATTCAGCCCAAAACTCCCCTGGTGCAGCCTGAGCCTGTGTCTTCTTGTTGTGGTGAAACCAGATCATATATTAAACCAGATCACATTTGTTTTTCAGAATAAAACTGTTAGATGTACTTCTGATTATAGCTTTTGGTCTTACTTCCTCCACAAAAGGAAATGCCACTTTCAATGGTACAAGAATTCCACTTTGGGTTTGTGATAGTTCTTACTATGCCTTGAAAAGAATATCATTCTGGACTAACCTCATTAAACTTCAGTGCCTCACAATTACTTGTGGTTTCTCTGTGTTGTTATGATGGTCTCAGTAACGGCACCCACAAAAACAAACAAATAAAACATACATACACACACACAAAACCAAAGACCAAAACCAAAACACAAAAACTAAACCACAAAGCATTTATTCTTTCCACAGCCAGGAAGGTTGACTAATAGTATTATCAAAAACTTCACCTGCCATGTTAGAATTCATGTCACAGTCAAATGCTACTGAGATTGGCTGGTTGTTTTCTTTAACCTGTGAAGACTTACTGCTTGCTATTTTTATAATATTCATTATATTCCTTAATCTTAAAAAAAACCCAAACCAAACCAAACCAAACCAAAACAAAAAACCCAAACCACAAAACCCCAACAAAACAGCTGAATATATTTATGCTTGACGTTTTGGAGTAGAGTAAGTGATAATGCCCTGTGAGAAAACTAACAGTCAGTAGAAAAGGAACAAGACAGGCCTAATATTGCTCTGCCAAAAGGAAGTAATATTTGGCAATTCTTTATAAGTCAAGAATACACAAATGCTCTAGAAGGAACTGTTCAAAGAATTTTCCATAAATTATGTTTTCACCTTTGTGCCATTCATTTTTCCTGAAATAAATATGGATAAATAATGATTTGCCTAAATGTATTTATTTGAAGCAAGGTCTCCTATAATTTCTGTAGATTATTGCTGCTGTATGTTTGATTCCTGACCATCTTGCAAGTATTCAAAATTAAAAAAAATAAGCACACTTACACTTTGCATTCAGTCAGCTGTGCAAAACTGTCACTGGACTATGAGGAAACAAACCCACTGGTTTAGCAATTCTGTTCTATTGTGTGCAATATGGATTCCGAAATGAATTTGAATACTGGTGACTTTTCAGAAGATACAAACACACCAAAATATGTTTTCAAAGGAATTAGGGGGGTTTTTGTATTTGAAAAACTTCCTGTCTATTTTTTAAGAGCATCAAGATACTTCAACAGGCTTTTTCTGGCAATACTGAATCATATCATTGTCCTGGTTTTGCTGGGACAGAATCATAGGCCAGTCATGGTCCACAGGCCAGTTACCAGAGTTACTAGTTTCAAGTCACCCAGGGCAGCTAACCTGACTTGGCTCAGAGATGTATCCCACACTGTGAATGTGGGCTCCATATAAAGGGGGAAGTTTATTGAAGATGGGAGCTTTATGTTTGGGTTTCTCCTGATTCTGGTCCTCCTCCTTCTCCTGAGGGCTATTTTCCCCTTTATTGTTACCACCATGTGTTTTCTGAGCTGAGTATAGTTTTGTATACTTTATATTTTCACTAGTATAAGATTGGTTGTTTCATGTGGCACTTGGTGCCATGGTCTAGTCGTGAGGTTTGTGGTTACAGGTTGGACTCGATGATCTTCGAGGTCTCTTCCAACCTTGGTAATATTGTGAATACTGTGCTGTGAGATATTAAATCTGTCCTTATTTCAACCCATAGCTCTCTCCTTTTCCTGACTCCTCTTTGTTGTGATGGGGTCATTAGCTGATAATCATTGAGTTGCTGCTGAATTAATGATACCCTCTTTTTCTGTCTGAGTGTGCAATGGTCTTTAGATTGTCATAATGTCAAGATCAAATTGCAGTTTGAGAGATTATAGATATCTCAATTTCCCACTGTTACAAGGTATTTTTGCTACTGATTCTGGTTCTCTGGTTCTTACTTGTTAAGGGCATTTGGTGTTGAGAAAAACTATTTCTGAACTGCTTTGAAACATTTCACAAGCAAATAGATATAAACACAATGTGTTGTTACTAAATCTGAGAGAATGCCTTCCTTGCCAAATGATGTCTAAAAATACTCAGTAAAAAAAAATAATCAACACAATGAGGAGTTAATTTTTAAACATCTATTTATAAATTAACTTTTTAGGTTAAAATACAATAAAATAACCTCCAATTTAATGTGCCAGTTACTGTTTTGTCTTGAATTGCTCACCCTGAGAAAACTTAGAGCACAGAGATCAAGGAATGGTAACTGAAGCAACACAAGTGTATCAGTGAATGAAAAGGCAAAACAGCCATTTACCAACTTCAAATTAATTTCTACAACCATCTGTATCTTATTTAAAGTAGATCAAACTGTTGTCTAGGATTTCAACATCACTAAAATAGAACAGGTTGTCAGCTAATAGGATGCCTATTTTGTAAACTAAACTTCAAAGACTTTTATGCTTGCAAAATAAATAAATCTCACCTTTTTCAAGTCACTTTGCAGAAACTCTAGAACCCTTAGGCTATGGCACACTGTTTCCCTAGTTGTACATCTTAATCACTTTTGCATTATTTAATGAGTTAATACTTACTCTTTTCTTTCAAAGTACAGAGAAAGAAGTGATGGTGGAACGGTTTACAGGTAGCTAGACATAAAGCAAGCATATCATTGTGAAAATATAAATACAGAAATACAAATTGTATGTTTAACACATTTGGGCACCTCCTTCTTCTTTGTTTTTAAAATATAACTCTTGAGAATTACCCTGCACTGGTATTCTTTAGGAGTGCAGTAGGGTTTAGTATATGATTCACAAAGGATACCCTGAGGAAAAACACTTGCTCTGATATCAAATGTTACCTTTTTGCAGTATTGTTGCAGAAAGTCCATTGTACTGGACTCATTCTCTTCCACACAACTAGATTTCCGGCAATATCCTGGAAAAGCTGTTAGACTATGAACCAATTGTACAAGCAAGTTGCACAGGCAACTTGTTTGCAGACTGTGAATATCTTCATCAGGGCTACCTGGGCTATAAGGCAAAAAACCCAGGTTCAGGGGTGCTTACTGCAAAAGTTTGCTTAAGAATAGATATAGGATCCATTCTGGTTCTGCTTACAGAGGTGAGAAACAGCACCTGTATCAAAAATGAGAAAACACTAACAAAAGAGAAGAGAAACAGCAGGGCAAATTTAAATTCTTGGTATGAATATACCTAGTTTTTGTTGTGGTAAACAATGGATTTGCTCAGCTAAGACCTTTATTCAACATTGTTTTTAAGAAATAATAGGACAAGCATTCCCCATTAAAATATCATGTGTGGAGAGGGTTTGAAGGCTATAATAGAATATTATATAATGAGCCTGCAGTGCTTTAAAACCAGCTTGTGAAAAAATGCAATTTCTTATCTATATGTTGATTTAAACCTTCTCTCATAGTTAGGATATTTTCTGGGGAACTCTACCATTGTCCACATGCCATCCTATAGTTTCGGTAAGCTCTGGTTCAGTTAAGTCACACATTGCATGTGCCCTTTATAATCACAGTATACTGTGCAGATGAATACCAATCCTTGTCTTAAGGACACATTGTTGACGGTATTTTGCCTTGGTCTTACACTGCATGGAATCTGTGGGACTCTACATCACAGTGGTTATTTTTTTTCTCAACAAGTTTTAAGCCAGCATAGGGTTATGATAATGTGCACCTTTTCTTTGGGGAATGAAGAAGAAAACAAAAGTGTAGAGGAAGAACGAGAAAACTCATTCTTACTCTGACTATTTTCTGTGACTGAAAACTTATCCTTGGTTTAGATGTTCTGCACATAGTCTGTACTGCTGGCTGTGCCTGTGGGTATACAAACCTACATGTACGAACCAAGCCATCCTACTCTGCTGGGCTCCTTCAACTTCTTCATAGAGATGGATATACTTTACTGTGATCATTTATATGTTTAGACACATCCCAACCTAATACACACATGCTGGCCAGCTGCAGCGTTCACCTGTGTAATTGACCTACATGCTGTTGAAATGTAAGACAATGACTAAGGATGAAGCACCAAAGAAACACCTCTAATCACAGCAGGACTGAGTGGCTGCTGCTTCCATCCTCTCATATACTGAATGACTATCAAGAAGTGAATGTAAAGTCATGTAAAGAAGCAGAAACATTGCAGGGGGTGGCTACATACAGCTCATGTTTGGAGGCAGGTGTGCTTAAAGTTGGGATCAAAGAATAGAGATGCTTTCCTGACTGTATGTTACAAAGATATCTCTAATACTAACCTTTTGCAGTAGATTATATTCTGCTTCATGGGCTAGTATGATAGGAAGCCCAACCCCCTTTCAGGAAGGTAATGAGATGAAGTCACAAATACAAAAGAAGATTTGTAAAGTAGTTAGTAGAAATGTTTTTTTGCCATGGTACAATTATATCTTTTAATTCAGGATCTCAAAGCACTTTGGAAGCATTGTAATTAAGCTTCTGATTTCTCCATGTAGGATAAAATATTTTTAGTGTCTTTTAACAAGAGAAGAGAGAGAAAAAAGGTCATCAGGAGATAAAACAATGTTTGTTCATTTAAGGCATAATGAGATGAAAAATAAGCACAGTTTAATACTTGTTTGTATTTTTGTCACTCACAAAAAGAAATATTTCTTCTTTCCACCCTAATTATGGGGTAGACACACACCAAAGCATGAAAAGCTGTAGAGCTCAAGCCCACTCATAGCATGGCAGATTAATTCCATTTTTCCTTCTCCCTAAATTCCATTATTTTATAGGTCTTAAGTTCTCTTTTCATCTGCTATTGTCTCCTGATTAAGAGCTTCAATCTACCTTCCTTGACATACTTTCATTCTCTCAAGTATGTGTTGATTACTTTTTCGTTATGATGGTGTGAACTAATCTCAGGAGACAGAGTAGTGGAGGGGAAGAGAGAAACAAGATGCGTTTTATCAACTACAGAGAAAGGAATTTAAAGTGAGATGATCTTGATGTGAGATGCCAGAAAAAATGCAATCAGTAAGGCAGATGAAAGGATTTGAGAAAGACCAACACTTCATATGGCTATGAAATTACTTGAAATTAAATGGGTTTGTTGCCTTAAAGAACAGTTTGTCCTTTCCTCTTGGATAGTAATCTTGGTAGTCTACCATGAAATCTGTTCAACAGGGAACATTTTCACAGGCTGTAGTATTTTTAGCCACTTGGTTGGTTTTTTACCAGGGCAGAGGGCTAGTGCATTTCAAACTGGTAGATATATCTGCAGCCAAAAGAGCCTCTTCACTTATACTAGGGAAGACAGAAAGGGACATGTCTGTCTTTGTGCCCCACATGTTCAATCACTGTCAGCAGGGCTCAGGAAATATTATCTCCCACCAAGCAGCACATGCAGAAGTTCAACTGAGTTTTTGATACCCTTTTTTTCTCTGCCTCTGTTCCAAGAGCTTCCTAAATCCTATTTGACTGATTCTGGGATTTTGCATCATTTTGTGTGTGTTTAGCCTTTAGGCTGCAAGACAGGAACTGTACCTGTGCTGTAAGTTTGTACAACATTGGGCATAGTGGGAAGTCCGTGGAGTTCTCTTACTCCTACAGTGCAGACAAATATTATTTTGAAATATTAAGAACAACAAGAGTTTAAAATTATCTCTTACCCTTCAACATCTTAAAAATTCCTCAGAAACTTGACTCATCTGTAGCTGTTGTATCTTGGCCTCTCTCTTTGATTCAATACCAATCTTATCCTCTATCAGTAACAGACGATTCTCAACACCTTAAAAAGAAACAGCTCTCCTGGCCTCCTGGTCACATCACTCTTCTTAGGCAATATACTACAACTGTATGTTCTGTGAAAGACTCAGAAAATCTAAAAGATGTCAACATGTTGCATGTTCTATAGCTGGCCTTATTTTCAGAAAAACATTATTTTGAGATAGCAGAAATACTAAATGGCTTAGGGTCTTGTTTTTCCCATTTTTATTCATAGCAGTATATTTTGTAGCTGATGACTACACAAAACTTGTTGGTAATGATCAGCAGAAGCAGTAGCTGTGACAGGTAGAGGTCAATGGTGGCCTGGAACCACTTCCCATCTCTGTTGCAGTGAAGGGAGCTAGGAGCTGGTCCAGCTTCTATGTCAGGACACTTTCATGAGGGTCATGCAACACTGCTGACATATGCAGACAGTTTCTAATAATTTTGTTTTGGCTTGTTCCTTTTTCTAGCTGGGTTAAACAACATCCAACCTGAAACTTGACACCCTGAAAATATATTAAGGGAAACTGTTACATGAAGGGACATTTAGAAGGCCTCTGTGCACAGAAACATATATGCCCTTAAATTCAGCAGAGTTCTAGTTTTAGTACATGGCAGTTATAGGATATATGGTGCAAGTCTTCCCAGGATTTTATTTCATACATGTAAAAAGAAGAATAGGTTAGTATTTTATATTTTGTCTGTTAGTCCATTTGTGGCACAACCATTAGAGTGAGTTACAACCATATTTGGGATATTTTGTAGTCTACTTATGACATAAAATATAGAGATTTGCAATGATTTGCAATGATAGCTGAAAGACGAAAGACTTAGTGCCATAACCGAGCTCACAGCTTAGCCCCTCTAAGTCTCGGTGTATCCAAACACAGAGACTTGCTGGTTACAGTTTCCTCTTGGTTGAAGTCAAGACATAAACAGCAGCATTTACTCATTGAGCAAAGAAGACTATCAATCATCTTTGTGAATGACCATTTCTATTCATAAAATGTATCCCCACCCAAATCTGTTGAATAAATCCAAAGCCTGCTTCTCCTGTCGCTGATGTCACAATGAGACATGAATAACTAGCAAGTCTGTAGGGCTACAGCAGAATCAGAATGGTTCCCTAGTCCTCTCTTCTCATTGTGACAGGTTTTACATTGGTATGTGCAACTATGAAGTTCATCGAATTTGTTCCCTATTTCCATTCATGTAACAGATCTCCATCTTGGCTTTAGGGTGATGTGTCAAAAGATAACTAAAATAGCATATCACTCCTAGCTAACAGAGATAGCCTTTTGGATAGGAAAGATAATGCTGCTATACTGCCAAGCTATTCTCTCTCTGTGTCTTTTTTTCCCCCTTCTATCTCTTCTGTGGGAGGGGGAGTTGACTTTTCATTTGTAACAAGTCATCTCCTCCACACCCTGGCATTTTCTCTGCAAATACAGATGAAAAATAGCATGTCAGTAATAGATAAATGCTCATTTGCATGAGGAATGACAACCTTATCCAGCTCTTAAAAGCCTTATCTGATCCATTCAAGCAGTCTCTACATTTGAAGTAGCATCCAGGTGCCTAGAAAAAGGAGCGCCTGAAACTGCCAAATCACTTACTGCAGTAAAAATAGGTGAAGAGAAAACTAAATACAGTTGCTTACTAAATTTAGCTGAGTCTAAATGCAGCTGGGGTGTGGATGAAGGACAGAGCAACTCCATCATCTCCCATTGAGAATGCAATTAACAGAAGGTTGCAGCACAAAACCTAAAAACCCACAGATGGAATTGAATTGCCTTCAGTATGACATAATCCTTTTGTGTTCTACACTACGGTTTTTGTTCTTTAAATAGATTAGTTTCCATGCTGCACATAATTATGTGTAAGAACAATAACTAAGATAACACTGAAAGCTGGAGATTTTTTTACCTAGTGAGGGAATTTTACTCTAAGTTGAACAACAGGCTGCTTTACACCTTTCTGTCCCTCACCTTCTTTCAAGATGCAAATACTGAGACACACACACGTACTGTCTCTGCTGTATAAATATCCTGAGTGCAGTAAACCTTTGATCTGACAACACAGGCCTTTAATTAATGCTGAATTTGGAAGATTACATACAGATTGCTGTAAAAAGTGCATGTGTGTATTATAATATATAGAAAAGGTACAGGCAGGATGTTCACAAATGACCTGTTGCCCTCTACCCCAATTTGCTGTTAGCATCAGTGAATAGAAGATTTGAGGTCTAGGTCATGGATTCACTTCACAAAAAATTATCAGAACTGTATTATATAGAACTCAATAAATAAGCAAAAACATAGGACACAGAAATCTCACAATTTTCAAAATATGTTGTTTACCTAAATTTCTGGGTGGTTTTTTTTTGTTGTTGTTGTTTTGGTGGTTTGTTGTTGTTGTTTTTTTAAGGCCATTGTGCTTGATACATAAATAGCTTGCAATTGTAGCAAGAAATAGCTTGCTATGTCTGTGTCCTGCCTCCTATATCATATAGTAAAGATGAACAAATGCTTTCTTAAACCTATGTGAAATAAGCAGTAGCAAGTTTACCTCTCTGATAGACTACTGGCAAAATGTAGAACTTGCATGCTACTGAATCAATAAATGTGCAGGTGACTAATTGTATAAACTCAGTGGTGCAATGGATAATAGAGAATCAAAAGTATAAAAGCAAAGAGGGAAAACCTCTCTACTTTATCCTGATTACTTTTAAAATAGTCACATAGAAGAGGCAGTTTAAACTCTCTAATTAAAGGCACACATTGATCATATATGCACCTGTGCACGTGTGGAAACACATCATGTGCAGAAGTGTATACATATGTCTGTGCATTCATAAGAAAGAAAGATGAGGAGAAAGAGAAGCAGGCTTGCAATCCTGTGTTGTTCTCCCTTGATATTTAAAACCCTAAATGTATGGCTAAGAGTCACAAATCAAGCACTGACAGTGGAGATGGCAGGCTTCTGTAGCAGGAAGATGTCAACCCTTCCTTCTTTGCTAGATACTCTTCTGAATAGGTGTGGCATTTTGGGCAGCAGGAAGCAGTGACTTCGAACCATCCACTGGAGCTTCTCTTAGGTATTGTTATCCTGACCTCTTGTTGAACATTATAGATCATACAAACCTGGACTGGGAGGCGGGGGGGTGGGGTATGAGACTGTTTTCCACATAGGTATGAATATTGCAAATGAGTGGGAAAGGGACCTTTGCAGTCTATCAAAAGAAATGTAATACCTATTGTTATTGATGCAGAGGACTTGTCATCTCTTGTGGGAGTTATCTGTAACGTTACTTGTGGATATAGTTCAATCAATAAATACATGATTTTTTGCAGTCTTGTTAGTCATGTTATACAGCTTCAGAATCTCTCCTAGAAAGTTCTTGCAACTTTACAGGCTGTGATATATTAGTCTGTCACCTTTTCTAGAACACATTACAGTGATCTTGCCTCTTGCCTTCATCTTTCCTTTTTCACCCCCTCCTCCCTCCCCAAGCCATTTCCATTTGGCTTTCATGGAAGTCATTCATTGTATCAGCAGTGCCGTTTAATCAGAGTACTGCTTCCATCTGAACTAGTTGGTTAAATGACCGAGGGTCCATTAAGTGAATTATTTCAAGCTCTTGCCCCTTTCACAAATCTGCCCTTAAAGCAACAAAGCAAGTAATAAATTCGAAGTGCCTCTCAGTATGGTGAAGGAAGCAGACTGCATTTTATAACCAGCAATTAGCCTTAGGGCTTCAGGTATTTTCTTTTCTCACTACAAATGAACTTGCCTTTTTTATAAAAACAAAAAGCCAAACCAAAAAAAAAAAAAAAAAAAAAAAAAAAAAAAAAACCAGCAACTAAAATATAGGCATGTTTGGAGTTCAATGCCTGACATTGTTATCTTGTTTTCATATTCTGTACCCTGGTTTATAGCATTTTACCATATGGTGATATTGTGTAACATTTTTTATTGACTCAGTGATGGGGCATTCTGGGAGATAATGATCCAGCAAGACCAAATACAAGATGGATTCAGTGCTATCTCCATGAACCTGTGGTCTCCTTCTGGACATTGATGTTAACATAACTTAGGGAAATTCAGGGGAGCATAGAATAAGAATGTACAAGGTGAATTTTGAGAACTAAATTACTATATAATCTTAATCATTAACAGGATTTCTGTGTTGTGGCTATGCAAGACAGTGATGGCTGTCATAACAACACCTAGAAGTATGTGAAAAAAAAAACCAACATTTTTAGCTGTATCATGTCATACAGTTAGGCAGCTTAGTCTCAAACAGTAGGATGCAAAAAGAATGACAGGCCAGTTTCTTGTGTATTCAGTGTGGCATGCTGTGTGCAAATTTTGAATTACTTCACTGGTTTCTTTCTCAACATTCTAATTTGTCACTTACACACCCCCACCCCCACCCCACTTCCTTTTTACTAGAATTTATTTTGTAATTTTTATTACTCTCTCACCAAAATTCTATCATCATTATCCCTTCCTCTTCCACAGCCTTCTTTTTCTTTATTCCCTGGGATTACAGAGGTGGGAAGAATTATTTTATCTCTCTTTCAGTTACATCTTACACTATCTTGTTCTTCTCGATTTCTTTTTCCAGCTCAATTCATATGCTTTGTGATACAACTTTTATCGGCCTCACACGTACAGTTGCTGTTGTTTGTTCCTGATCATTTGTCATCAAGTACAGCATGTGCTCTTGGCAGAACATCTGCAATTACTAGTAAATATCTCCTCTAAAAATGTGGGGTGTTACTAACACTGATATAATTGAACTGAGCTACGGCTATGGCCTGTATCTAGGTCTTTTCCCTGGGACAGAGATTATAAGGAAAACTGGAAACAAACTAGAAACATGGCCCTGTACAGCTGTCTGAAAGGACCTCTTAGTAAGGCTCAGCTAAATGTGGATCAGGCATAATATGCTAAAGCCTTTTATTTGTGTTGCCATCAGAGGAAGAACTGTCAATATAAATAATTCAAGGAGTTTGTTTTCACATCATGGTTTTTTTTGTTTAAGAAAGGTGAATAGAAAAGTAACTGTTAATTTAGGAAGTATTCTTACAGTTTTAAGAAATATTGCTCATTCTCATGTAAAACTGTTGTTAAGGCAATATGCAAATGTATGTTTCTGCTCATGCTGGAAGGCAGTAGCCATGGCATATTTCTAGTTTGATGTAAGTACTTTTCTGATGTTTTCAGCTCTGAGAGAGCTTCCAGATGGCTTTAAAGCTTTTAGATGTCCCTGTCATTAATTGTAATTGATTACCTTTCTTCCTCTGACACATTCCTGATCAGCTCCAGCACATCTTTCTTTCTCTCATGCAAAGACTTTTCTTCCCTTATCTCTGTTAGAAATCACAAGTGGCAGATGTGGGAGTAAAGAGTTTCCTCTATGAGCACTCAAGCTTTTCTACTACTACCTAAAACTCCCAGATTTTTAGAAAATTTGCTTTCTGTGCCTCTGTTTCCATCTGCTTTTTTCACTGATCTGCTCCTTAGGACCTCAACATGATTCCATTATTTATACCAAAATTGATAAACACACTTGTAGTATTTCTAATCACCTCCTTAAAGTCATCTTTTCATTAACTTCCTTGGCTTTCTGCAGTTACACTGTTTGAGAGTCTGTGCTGCATTGAAAACTTCTCCTTGCAGTTTTCAATTCATTGTTTAGAGGACATTTCTATGTTCTAACACTGAAAATCCCAATTGCTAAATATCGTAATGATAGTGGACATGGCTTCTACTCAAAATTGTGCCATTATTTTTTGCCAGCTTAAAATTACTCATTTGGCTTTGAGTGGATAAAATAAAACCCCATCCCTTGTTCTGAACAGTGGGCTTAACTATTAACCTATATAAAATAGCAACTCACTTAGAACACTACTGAAAATCTGGAACATTTTATTGCTGCTTTATTTGCCTTAGTAATGGCTAATTTCAGACCTAGCAGGGACTATAATTCATAGGGAAATGAACTGTTGCTCATAGTCCGCACACCCTAAACCAGTTACATTGCAATCCTCTCCCCTCTGCTTCATTTATTCAGAGGAGTCTCACTGAGGCAGCTCACAAAAGAAATGCTCCTTAGATGCAGAAAGAAGAGCAAAGCCAGAATTTTTGTTAGATAATACAGTAGATGTACCTCATATAATTTCTCAAGACGAGAAGTTTCAGATGTCAATAGTAAAAATAATAACATTGTTGACAACCTAGCTGCTCATGCTAAGCAACACGCTGAAGTGTTGAATGCAAATAATTACCATCATTTGAATTAACATTGCCATGATTGTAAATGCCTTTTTCTCTGCTTATTTTAATTTTAAATGCCATTCAAGAGGTGCAGGAAGGGCTTTGTTTGAGGAGAAAAAGGTTAAAGTGTACAAAGCAGGTACAAGGAGCCGTGGTCCTCCTAGGACTTTTGGTTTTTAGCTCTGAACTGATTGAAGCAAAGCACTTGAGAGACCATTTTTGCCTTGTGACTCTGCAAATTGACATTTCAGCATCTCAAGCTCACTCAGATCCCCAGCACATTGTCTCAATGAGCTCTCACTGAATGTGCCTTGCCCTATAGCAAGCTTTTTATCGTTCATACAGAACTCCCAATTAAGCATCTTGTCTAAGTTAGAACAGCAGATCTTAGATTTTTTATCCAAGAAATCCACGAGCGATGTGCATCTAAGGAAGCCAGACATCAGACAGCCCAAAAGCCCAACATTTCCCCCCTTGCTATTACCAGGAAAGGATGCACTGATACATACACACACTGAATCATATTCATGGAGAATTTTACTCATTAGGAGTATTAAAACCAACTAATCTTAGCTTCAAGAAAATTATTGCTTTGCTGAGAGTTAAAGTCTAGCAAAGTTAGACCTATCCATACCCGAAAGATTGTCATGCTGTGAAAAGATCTTTACCATGAGGTAGTCACTAGAGAGTGTTTTCTGATCCATGCCAGATCCTTGTTCTCTAAACTGTAATGGAAATGAAGATCTTAATTCCTACTGCTACTCTACATGTGCTTTCTCTCATCTGGTGTACTTTATAATAAATAGTCTTTGAAAGAAAGAAAGAATGAAAGAAAAAAATGAATATCCTCTCCCCACTTACCCACCCCACCCCAAATCTTTATCTTTTTTAGCACAACCTTACATTGTCTCCCTGAATAACATAAATTTTTTTTGTTGTTGTTGTACCCTGCAGGGCTTCTGTGTCCCCAGAATCCTAGGGCAACAGCAGTGCCGAGCAGGCGCAGTGTAGCAGAAATGTCATTTTTTAATTATGTGGTTCTGGGGGAATCTATTATCTACTGCTGAGATGCTGAAATCAGAAGATTTATCTTCAAGGCAGTTTTGTCTACAATATAGAATATATATATCTCTTGTCACTGCAGGAAACAGAATGAAAGGATGTTTTTATTTCTGCTGCCTTATGTTTTTATATTTATTCTTTAAGATTTGCAAACATATTTTGTGGGGCAGGGTGCTGAGGGGCAGGGTAGAGAAAAGTCAAGTTCTGGTGCTTCTCCAGGTTCTTTTGATCTCCCTAGTAGAGTGCCCAAGGTCAGAAGGGATCTAGCTGCCCTTCAGTCATACGCATTCTCAAGAGCTCATGTGCCAACAGTAACTAGCTTTGACATTAGTCGTTGCTCTGAGAACACCAGACATCTATGTGCTGAGAGCACTGTACAAGTGAACAGCACCAACAAATTAGCCAGGCAACACATTTGCCTTAATTAACATGAATACTAACCTCTACTTGACATTTCAGACTAGATGCCTACAACAGTTTGAATACATCTTTAATTCTCACACACTAAATATTTTCATTTAAATGTAAATTAATAGACCTGCCAGCTTATTCACAATGATTGTGAATTATTTGTGTTTCCTCCCTAAGGTATCAAAGCAAATGAAAGAGTTCAGTAAGTGTTCTATTTTTTTATCTGCAAAATACCTTATGCAAGCTACTCCATGAAGCAGGATCAGAGCTGCCAGCATTTCATGTCCATTAACAAAAAGGTACTTTCCAATTGCTTTTAAAACAATCCATCTCAGGTATATTTTAAATTAATATGTGCTTTCTGAATCTGACAGAAGTTTACAAAAATGTTGGGAGTACAGAGGGAAAGAAGTATCCAGTCAAAACTGTCATTGCCCTCTAGTGCACACCTGACAACATGACACCTTTATATGATTTTTAAATACTTTTTTTTTTTTTAAATTATTTGCACTCTAAATTACCAACATGAACTTTTAATGTCATTTGATGGTTTGCTGCAGTTAATTTTAACTGAATTATTATAGACAGCTTGTTTGAAATACATGACTAAATTCTTGCCTTTTCCAGACTCTTCTGGCAAATTTGAGAAGTATGAGTTTGCTCTGTGTTGCTGGCAGAATTGCAGACCACATCATTCAGAACAAGTCAAATCCGAAACCATCTATTCTTCAAATCCATCTGAAGTACATCATGGATAAATTAGAGGGTGTCTAAATGCTTTAATATATGAGTGCACAGAAAAGTATTCAGGAACATGTCATTAATCTGCATATACTTGCTTTTAAAAGTCATCAGATCAGCATACACATGCATGTGGTTACAAAATTTACACACCAAGATGAAAACTGTTGTAAAATGTTGTAGAGACAAATATTTGAGAGTTAGAGGTACAAACATTTGAGAGTTAGAGGTTTGAACACAACTTTTGCTATTTAAATGCTTAGCTGTAAACATTCCTAAGCTTCTGTACAGCCATTTGTAACGTAAAAGTTATCAAAGACTGGAACAGGCTGCCCAGAGAAGTGCTCCAATCACCACCCTTGGATATATTTGTAAACTGCCTAGATATGGTGATCAAGGATATGGTGTAATAGTGGTTTTGGGAGAGCTAGATAATGGTTGGGCTTGATGATCTTAGAAGTCTTTTCCAACTGTAATGATTCTGTGATTTTTATAAACTTAGATTTAGTTGTTATGGTTTGAGTTGAATCTGCTGCTGATACTCCTGCCATGCCACTTCAAAAAGAAAGTGCTAGCTGGAGCAAATTATTATGGGACATGAAGTTCAGATTGTAACATGAGAGGCTTCATGTTCTGGTTCTTGCTCTCAGTTTCCTAGGATTGGGGTGTTGGGCTTCATATGAGGCTGACCTTAGGCTAACATTTCCTTTTCAGTCTGTTACATAAATGCCCAACTTGGAGTGCATCAGATTCCTGAAATGCACAGTTGCTGCAAATTAAGTTCCTTGTGAGATCATGCTTGACAAAAGCTAATGAAAAGATGAAAAGGGTAAGAAATACAGACACAGTGCACAGCACATCACAGAATATAAAAGATATAAGATACAGACATTATTTAGTTTACATATTCTAAGTGATGGTACCTGATGCTAAGACAGTAAGGAGAAAGGCTATCTGCAAATTAATTATTGCTTCCAAACAGGCACTGCTTCTTGTGTTTACAGTGAGAAGTAGGTCCTCACAAACTTTAGGAATGAGATACATAGTGCTACACTAGCAGAAGATCTGATCCTAATCTAATCCTGGTTGTTTACACATCAGACTTTGGGTATAAGGAAGACATAAACAAACTACTTTTCTTTTTTTTTTTTTTCTTTCTTGAACAAACCCATCTGCTTAAGTAAGCTATTTCATCTGTCAAGCTGCTACATGTTGTCAGTGGTATTTCATTATTCCAATCTTAAAAGTATGATGGCAAAACAAACGAGAGCATGGGTCATGCAGAAAAGGATTTAATTGAGTTGGAGATCTTGTTTCTTTCTATTTCTGTCATCCTAAGAACCTTCCAATTAAACACTTACTAGTACATAGAGGTATCACTCAGTTGTGAAAGCACACTCCTGACAGGTCAAAAATTTTTGAGTGGAATGTTGTACTATTTGCTTGACCCTAAAAGTCATCAGCAGATATTTTTGTCTTTTTCTCTTTTCATTTTCTTTTCTTCTTTATAAACTTTTTATTTTGTTTCCTCTCCCTGAGCTTTTTGGGATTTTTTTCTTATATAAACACAGAAGAGAATATTTTGAAGATTATATCCTAGGCATCAAACTCTAGCCTGTTGCCTTAAGAAGTCAAGTTCCCTAGGTTTCACAGAAAGATAAAAATTACCTCAGGGTTATTATTCCCTTTACAAGGTCACAGATGAAGCTAGCAGACTGAGGTGTCACAGAGAAACCTGAAGACTTCCTACCTAAGATAACAGAAGGAATAATCAGAGCCCTACAGTATCACAGTATCGCCAAGGTTGGAAGAGACCTCAAAGATCATCAAGTCCAACCTGTCACCACAGACCTCATGACTAGACCATTACACCAAGTTCCACATCCAGTGCCCTCTTGAACACCTCCAGGGACAGTGACTCCACCACCTCCCTGGGCAGTCCATTCCAATGGCGAATCACTCTCTCAGTGAAGAACTTCCTCCTCACCTCAAGCCTAAACTTCCCTTGGTGCAGCTACAAAATAATAAGCACCTATATGCATTTCTATAATCCAGCTTTTCTTCTAGAAAATTTCCAAAAAGCATTTCCAGCTGTCATAAAAATAAATCTGAATGTGTTTTATGAGCACATTAGTGCTAACATCAAGACTAAATGTTTCCTCCTCTTAATAGAGACAAAAGGGTTTCTCTCTACTGGGAAGAATTTTCTGCAGAGGGTTGTTCTGCAAAAGATAATACATACCCCAGGTGTCTAATACCTTTTTAGCTTCAGCCTTCACTGAAAGTATCAACAGCAATGAAACTGTTAACAGAACTGAAGGTAATGACAAATAGAAATTCAGGTTAAAGGCAGCATTATTCTAACTTATCACAGTTATAGTCCCATATGAGATTAACTGCTTAAAGCTATTTAGAATTATTCTTAGTCATAGCACCTGCATTTTAGAAAAACAAGTGGAAATTAGAATCTTTAGTATAGACAAGTTGGATTCTCATAATACTGGTAAACTAAACATTTATAAGAGATTAGTATCAGTTTGTGTGGATTTTTCAGAACTACATCATGGCAAACCAATCAAAATTAATTACAAAGCCTGTTATCCTACTGTAAATATAGAGGAAACAATAGTTAGTATACACTTGGGTTTCAATAACCCTTTGCCATTTCTTCACATAGCATTTCCAAAAGCAGGCGAAGGAAAAGAAGTCTAAATGAAGATATTAGGTAGATTGCACATGTGATAGAAAGCCACTGTCATATGATATCTACCAGCACTCAAACAATATCAGGAGAAGAGGAGTTATCAAAAAGAGCTCTGGACATGTTTGCTATGAGTTTGGCGCAATTTAATTTTGATTCTTATGACAAAATATAGTTACTTACGGATATATTTCAATCACACCAAGAGAGGCAGACCTTATACTCAAATTCATTCATTACACTCCCACTCTAGGTCTTGTTCTGGTTTGTAGCTAAGCCAGACACAGATTAACATCCTCAACATGCTGTACTCTTGTTCTGCATCCAGCAGCTGGATGATGTTCAGAAGACTTTCCAGAATTTTATTTCTATGTCTTTTCCTCCAGTGTCTTCCAAGAGTCAATATAAAGTGCCATTATCTTCTTTCTTTTTTTCCCTTTCACCCATTGGCCCTCTTCTGTAACCCATCTTTTATCCCACTAAAGTAATCTTCTAAGTGTCATCATCTTTGTTCTTGTTGCTCTTTTTTGTAACTGCTTTTTTTTTCTTTTTTCTCTACAGATGGAGAAGCTTTTGCTTCAAATGACTAATACTTGATTTTGCTTTCTTCTCACAGACATTTTTTTCCTCTATCAGAAATATGTAACTGTACGTAAACATCACAGATATCCTACTGTGTCGTGTTTTGCCTAGAAGCATCTCCCCCTATGTCTCTATTCTTGTACATAAAAAGCCTTACATGTAACATTGTAGATATCACTTTAAACAAGGGTCATTTTATCTTTGCTTTTAAAATAGTTTCCCAGGTGTACTCATTTACTAAAAGCTGAAACTAGAAAAACTGGTAGGAGAATAAATTATTTGACCGGGAACATGGATAACTGAGAAGAAGGGTTAAATGAAGATATGCAGCAATTCCTTGTACCAGAAGCGAGGATGAAGGGCGAGGCTAAAGACCCCCATGGACTTCAAGGCACCAGCTGCATACTGTTTTGTGCCTCTTTTTATGCTTCTTGTGAATTAGGCTTGTCTTTTGTCTTGTATCTTTGTCTTTGTCTATGTCTTTGTATCTTTTTGTCTTGTATCTTTGAATCTTCACAAAACTTCTATATAAACTCACACCATGCCAAAAACGGAAGTGCTCGGAATTGTATCAGTCCGAGCAGAAAACCATTCAATTTGCTCCGTTAGCATATTTCAGAGCAACCTATTTATACCACAGATAGCTTGGTTTGAAATCTGTCCCTAAGAACTTGATTTTCTTAAATATGTAATAGCAGTTTCTGATTTTTTTCACAAGGTGTTTATTTGAAATTAGTCTCCTTGTAGTTCCTAGATAGCAAATCTTTCACCACTGAATAGTTTTGATTAGTACATAGATGCAGAATAGAGTTCAGGACTCCTATTCTTCAATATTAACTTACTTTTATGCTGTTTCAGTAAACATTCCCTACCAGTTAATTCTTATAGCAAGGCAATAGAAACAAAATGTGAAAGATCCTTATGACTTCTTTCAAGATTATGAGCAGAAATTTATAGAAATAGTTTTCCAGTAATCTCTAGCCCATGACAAATGAATCTCTGAAATATGAAAGGTTGGTTTTTTTCCTAAATATTAATTGTACCCACTCCCATGCTGTGCTTAGAACATTATTTGAGAACATTATTTTCTCTCTTACTACATTTTTGCAGAACTTCATACAAGTCCAGTGGTTCATCAGTAGAATGTGGGAGGTTCAAAGGTGAATGATGAAAGTACTACTATTGGAATTGGCTTTAAATTGGAGTATAGATTCATTTACAGAAGGTGAAGAGTTTTGCTTAAACTGCTATTTACTGCATGTCTTGTTAATGGTTTATGTATTTGCACAGCTCAGTGTTATTTAAAAAAAAATATTCCAAAAGTACAAACTTTTTCAGTGGACATTGCACACTAAACTTTCTCATGTATGTCATACATGAACGTTAGTCATTATAAAGTTTTAGAAGTGTAACATAATTTTATAGCAAAAAAAACACCATTGGTCAGATTTTCAGAAGTGGATTGTATGTGTGCACTTTCTTAAATGGACAAGTATGATTGTACAATAGTGACTTGTCCCCTTAGATGTTGTTTTAAAATTACTCTGTGTACTCAACTGATGTCTATAGAAATATTGTTGCTATGATCCAGGAAGGCAGCTAGGAACACGCTTTGCTGTACAACTATTACAGTCATCTTGTTCCTCTCCCTTCCTAGGACAAACTAAATTCTTTATTCAAAATGAGAACACTACCTGTCAGCAATTTTTAAATTTTAATCTATTTTCCTTTAAAAATCCATTCCTTGTAATACACATAATATAGAATCATAGAATTGTTAGGGTTAGAAGGGACCTCAAGGATCATCTAGTTCCAACTCCCCTGTCATGGGCAGGGACACCTCACATTAGATCAGATTGCCCAGAGCCACATCCAGCCTGGGATGTGGCTTCACCACCCTCATGGTGAAGAACTTCTTCCTAACATCCAATCTGAATCTACCCATTTCTATTTTTTTTCCATTCCCCCTACTCCTATCACTACCTGACACTTTCTTGTAGGCCCCCTTCAGATACTGGAAGGCCACATTTAGGTCTCCTCAGAGCCTTCTCTTTTCCAGACTGAATAGCCCCCACACTCTCAGTCTGTCCTCATAGGAGAGGTGTTCCAGCCCCTAATCATCCTCATGGCCCTCCTCTAGACATGGTCCAGCACCTCCAGATCCTTCCTGTAATAGGGGCTCCAGAACGGGACACAGTACTCCAGGTGGGGTCTCACCAGAGCAGAGAGGTAGAATCACCTCCCTCGACCTGCTAGCTTTGCTTCTCTTGATGCAGCCCAGGATGTGATCAACAGGCTACATTTTCATTCAGATTATATATGCGTGAAAAAGACAAAAATTATTAATGTTTTTTCTCTCCAGTTTCCCTACCATCATCTAATTCCACAGAGCCTTCCAAATCTCATTTCAGAGCTGTGCACATTACATGCAAGTCTGTCAAGTGAAAGGGAAGAGCTTTGGCTAAATGTCCTTATTTGCTGAACTGAAAGAGATGGTATAGTAATTATTATTATTATTGTTGTTGTTATTATTTTTTAGCAAGAAAGGAGCAAGTGGGAAATTTAATGACAGAGGTTTATCTTGATCCATAGTGCCATATCACATCATGGTCTGGACAGTGGTGGTTAGTATCCTGCAGTTGTTCCACCTACAAACTAAAAAATCACTCCAATAAAATCTCACATCTACAACTGGGGTACCTTTCATCTGACTAAAAATGATACATCACTTAAAGATCTTCTTTGCACATTGAGATAATCTGGACTAAAAGACAAACCACAACTCACAGCATGTGAAGCAAATTGTAGCAGTTGTCCATGCTACATTTTCATTGCCTAAGTATGCTTGGGAAAAATGTGGATTTTTTTAAAATGTATTATTGCTATTTTATTTTATTTAACTTACAACCTACTTTCTCTCACAAATGTATTTAACAAATGAGCCTAAAAGGCAAGGAAATCTGCTGTATAATCCTGGCTATTAAAATATTTGTCTTTGGGAATTCTTTTATATCCCTGGAAGATTATCACTGTATTATGAATTTGCACATAATTGTCCTTGTGAATAATTCCTCGATATTTAGTACCATTTCTCCCACTAAAACAAAATCTCTCCCAAGTGTCACAGCACCAATAAGTGGCCTGTGATTTGCAATCCAGATTGTTTCACTCAAGCGCATTCTAAGCAATTTTGAAAACCTCTATCTATATGACACCTGGTGCTTAGTAATGTGCAACTGCACCTAGTTAAGGATTTCTCTAACTCAAGATGTTGCCTCATCAAACTCCTGGGGTAAAGCATTATTCCCTCTCTGTACACTTTGAGAGATAAAAAGCACTAAAGATCAGAAATTAGACTTTCAGATGGTTAGATAATGACCGGATTCCAGAAAGCATTGGAAAGAAGAACTGAAAGAACTCAAGAGAAAGTTGGAAAAAAGGACAGAGGTCAGTGTTAATCAAAGGACAAGGTTGTCTGTGAAAAAAGGAGCACAAGAACCTAGATACATTTTCAAAGCAGCTGTCTGGAAGAACAAGGCTGAAAGATTTTAAAAATACCGTGATAGAAGATTATTGGGAATAAAGTAATGAGTTAAATTTACAGTGATGATAAAATATGAATATAGAATCAATAAAGTTGGAAAAGACCTCAGATATCATCAAGTCCAACCTATCACCCAACACCTCATGACTGCTAAACCATGGCTTCAAGTGTCATGTCCAATCCCCTGTTTAACACTTCCGGGAACAGTGACTCCACCACCTCCCTGGATAGTCCCTCCCACTGGCCAATCCCTCTTTCTGTGAAGAAATTCTTCCTAACATCCGGCCTAAACCTCCCCTGGTGCAGCTTAAGGCTGTGTCCTCTTGTTTTCTTGCTGGTTGCCTGGGAGAAGAGCCCAACCCCCACCTGTCTGCAACCTCTCTTCAGGTAGTGATTTATATGATTTATTAAATATCAAAAATTATTTTTCCAGTCAATTTGATCCGGTTGATGATAGGTTAATTACACACAATAGGATGAGACATAACAATCTAGAAAAATCAGAACTTGGAATACAGAGGAACAAACTGGAAACTTCTTATACACATGAAACAAACAACGATGTCACCCTGGGTGACAAGATGAACTTCCTGGGGTTCACAATGGAGCTAACCCACAGGTAAACAAAATATAAACCTTAGAAATAACCAGGTAAATTAGCGTAAGTTACTCACGAACCACCGAGCTGTTAACTACCAAAACCTTTGTTGGATGAAGCCATACTCTGAGTTCGTATTTGTAATCCAAAAGGCGGGAATAATCCAAAAGGCAGTATCCAAAATTAAAGGAAGTGAGAGAGAGGGAGACATGCTGCTGTTGTGGAGACCTAAACACTATGCTGCTAGGACAAAAGAAGCTAATTGCCCTGAAGGAGCATGAAGTAGGTGCTTGTTGCCACCTTGAATCCCATTAACAAACAGGGGTGGGGAGAAGGCGAGAGAGAAGAGAAAGAAGATGTAGGCTCTGAAATCTTCCCCCTTTTGAAGACTGAATGGTCCAATGGCACATTACCTGTTCAAATCCCACCAATCAGTTCAAAAGGTTGTGTGGCGGGCAAAACTGCACATGCCTTCTCATACAGCATCTGACACGTGCAGTTGCGTTTCTGAAATGTGAGGCTTGGGGTCCAGCTTCCACCCCCTCCAGGCAGCCTTAATGGCGCCTCCCTATTAGCTCCTCAACCTCAAACCTGGACCCCGCAAACAGGGAGGGAGGAGAAAGGGCAGTGGCCGAACAGGTTTAGCTGGCTTGTTAATGCCTCTTCCAGGACAAGTGAGACACATGCAGGTACACTGCAGTTATGAAAACTGAAATTTCATCAGTTGTCTGCATTCATACAAAAGAGTATTCAACAATCTGTATAGGAAAAGGCCCATCCTCTACACTGTACAAACGTATGCAATACTTTTTCTAGGCAGCAGATTAAAAATTGCAGACTCAAACTCCAACAGCTGAAAGAGAAGTCCTATTCATGTTGGAAGAGGGATAAATAAAATACTATCTCAATTTGCCACATGAAAGTCCTTTCTCATACAGTTTTTGAAAGGTGCTTAGCAAGGTCAATGCAATCAGTATTCTCTCAAATGTACCATTGATGTTTATTTTTAATTTGGGATTTGTGAATAAAACTTTAATGGCATTTTAATGGCATGTTGGACACACTTCAGTGTCCAGAGAAGTGGCATCATATCCAAGAGTGTTCATTATATGGATTAATTATAAATTGTGGGCAGTTATCATTAGGGAGATGTGAAAATGAGAGAGGTAGTAAATGAAATTTACTGGGCAGAGATGCTGAGAAAAAAAAATAAATCAAAACATCTCTGAAGTCACCAGTGGGTACTTCAAAACCATTTTCTATTTGATATTTTGCATTACAGCTGCCACTTCCTCCCTGCTCCAAAATCTGCTGTGACTGAAAGGTTTCCCCTGCCAGCTAGTATAGCCTAAAATCTTCTACAGTCGTTTCTGTACAATCACACTCTATATACAAAATTAGTACTAAATTTGATTTTTAATGTGAGTAGTGGGTCAATTTGAAACCACGAGAAGACTCTGCATTAGCTTAAGCAGCAAACATTTTAGAATGCAGTAAGCTTCCCTTGCTGATAAGTTTTTAAGTGACAGTTAATGCTTTACTGTCTTATGTTAAGACATAACTGATAAAACATACTGAAAATATGACCTGTCTTGAGTGATACCATATGTTATAAATGTGACCTATAAAAGCTTAAAGGGTATTTGTATTGAGGTAAATTATACATACCTGTATACTATGCCCTTGAAAAAACACGCTTTAAGGTGTTTTTTTCTAATCCACATAAGTAAACAACTTTCAAGTAAAAATTGTGTGTATGTGTGTGCATGTTCAAGAGTTTCGTATAATCTTGCATTTGTTAAAATGTTGCTTTGTCAGCATTTAACAATATAGGCAAAGACATTTTTAAGAGAGAAAAGAAGGTGGGTTATCATCTCCCTAAGAGGGAAGATCTTCCTGGCAATGAAAATTATCAGAAAGAAATAATACATGTAGCTACTTGCTACTGTATGACCTTTTGGTGTAGGGCTGTAATAGAAAGATAAACACTCCATCTGTCTGCAAGCACATGGACACACATGAAAGCTAATAAGATAATAAGCTGAAATAAAAAAATATTATACTGTGTTTACCCTCTTAAATATACACTCTCTAAATCAGAGAGAAGTGCTTCCAAGTTAAAATGAAACAACAAGTTATGGTTATACAGCACCTTTCACTTAAGATCCCTGGAATGACTTTATTAATGAAAAGCTAAGTCCAAAGCAAGAACTTATTTACATGTCCAAATTAGGTAACCATGCCTTATACACTAATAAAGGATGTCAGATATTAAAAACTGTCAAAGCCACAAACCCTCAGAATGGAACACAAATAGCTGGTCTAATCTTTATCTCTGAACAGTTCCTATCTTTATAATTATCTCAGACAACATAGCAGATCTGCATACTCTTAACAGCGCTATGTGTTTAACTTCAGTTCTACTTTTTTATCACTGTTTCCTTTTAAGAATCTGGCACATTTAGTGTTCAACAAAAGAAAATAGAAGAGGACTATAAATAAATACCATGACTTATTTCCCTTTGCTGAGAGATGAAGATGGTTGACCTGCCAAGGATTCTATATAAATGCTGATTTTATCTAGCAGCAGGCCCTTGACCTTGGTGAGGCTGACAATTATTCTGATCAAATGGATGAAAAAGGCTGACAGATGAAAAGGGATTTCGTCCACCAGAGATCAATAGGCCATCAAAAAATGAGACATCAAGTGAACTATGCTGAGGAAGTTTTGAATTTAAATGAAAAGGAAATGTAGAGCTAGGAATGCACAGTTCAGATTAGTTAAGTGAGGTATTTTCTCCTGCTGCTTGTATAGTCGTGTGTGAGAGTTTGGGATCCTACTTGTCCAGCTTACTCCAGTTTTTGTTAAAAATAAAGTTATTTTATCAAGTAAAGATAATAGTAATCGTTCAGATCCATGAAAGTTCTCTTTTAGAAACTGTGCTGGTTATGATTGGGATATAGTTAAGTTTCCTCATAGCTGTAATGTTTTAAGCCCACCTAGTCAGCAACCAAGCACCATGTAGCTGGCTCACTTCAGCATCTCCCCTGATCCTTCCTCACTGACCTGGGTGTCTGCGTGGTTGTCCCTCCCAAATGGAAGAACCCCCAAAAAAGAGAACTTGCCCATCAGAAATTTCCCTTCTTAATACGTTACCCCAAAGACATTGACTGGGTCAGCCTTGAACAAAGGCTGTCTGACTTGATGCTAGGTGGGCTCAGACAGTATCTGACTTGGAGATGGGGAAGCTTCTTGTAGATTCCTACAGGGTCTTAGCCTAGTAGCCACCTTCCTCACTAACAAAACTCCCACCAGACACAAACCCAACAAAATAATAGCTTGTATGGGGATTTATTATTATTATTATTATTATTATTATTATTATTATTATTATTGCTGAAATCAGTGTTGATAACAATTTTCATTATTGCTGAGCAGAGCTTACAAAGAGTTAAGGCATTTTCTGCTTCACATCACCCTATCACCACGTAGGTTGAGAGTGTGCAAGAAGCTGGGAGAGAACTTGGCTAGGACAGCTGACCTCAACTGACCAAAGGCAAATTCTGTACCATATGACATAATGCCCAGCATATAAAACTGATGAAAGTAGGAGAGAGTGATGGTGTTTATTTTCAGAAGTAAGCATTGCACATAGTATCATGGAATCATAGAATGACTTGAGTTGGAAGAGACATTAAAGATAACCGGTTTCAACCCCCTTGGCATGGATGGGGACCCCATATGGTTATCAACTATTTGTTCCATGTACAACTAAGAGAATTTTTTTACTAAAAATCATCTCAAAAACTTAGAAAAACAATTCTAAAAATACTGCAATGACATCTAGTTTTCATGGGATCGAATTTTGATGCAGTATATGCAGTGGATTTATACTAGCCAGTGTCCTGTTTGATTATAATCTTGTCCGCTCACTTGCACCAGCCAATACAGGTCACCAAATTATAATATTCCCAAGTATACCACAGAGTAGCCTTTGAAGAATATTCCAGGAGGACAAGCAGAGTAAATTCATCCCTTCTAAATTCACTCCTTACTGCCTATTTATCAAACCATATCATCTATACTGAGATAAGAAGTACAGTGGTCTGAGAGCATATGCAGCTGGAAACAGACAGGTTGGTGACCACATGTGCTTAGTGATCCTCCTGTCAAATGAAATTACAGAATTAGTCATAGTATGCTCTTTTTTGACCAAATTGTCCAGCTCTGGCAAATCTGTTTAACAGCATATAGTATTCTCATAGGCTGTACACGGCAAAGAGAAGAGACTTCAAGCTGCCTACATGCGTACTTGGATATGGTGTTAGAATTAGAAAGGCTCTATTCTAGACTAATCAGCAAATATTCATACCTTCGTATCCTATTGATATTTCAGTGACCATAAAAATGTCTATCCTACTTTGCTGAATATCTTTGTGCACATTCTGCATTGGCACAGCTGGCTCTGGTTATTTGTGGGAAAAGAGAAGCTTGTGAAGCAGCCAACAGCTTTTGATGAATGAGAATGGGAAAATTATTCTAAGGACTAAAAGAAACAGATATATGCTTGGCTGAATATATGCTGAAATCAAAACATATAATAATGAGAAGTGAAAAGTTAATTTCCCATTCCTCATTAAGGATCTTAAAGCTCATCTCAGTGAGAGCACATATGTTGAAAGATATTTCAAAATACCAGGGTAAGGATAACAACAGAACTTTGTATCAAGCAGCTTAGCAATTTGCATCTGATTAGCAAGGGATGTAAAATAACAATGGAGTACACATATACATGTGCCTACTGGACACAGCTTCGCTTGTGAGCTCTTGGCCTAGCCAGCATGGATTTAGGAGGGGCAGGTCCTGCCTGACCAACCTGATCTCCTTCTATGATCAGGTGACCCGCCTGGTGGATGTGGGGAGGCCTGTGGATGTGGTCTACCTGGACCTCAGCAAGGCCTTTGACACAGTCCCCCACAGCAAACTCCTGGCCAAGCTGGCAGCCCGTGGCTTGGACAGGAGCACACTGCGTTGGGTTAGGAACTGGCTGGAGGGCCGAGCCCAGAGAGTGGTGGTGAATGGCACCACATCCAGCTGGCGGCCTGTCACTAGTGGTGTGCCCCAAGGATCAGTGCTGGGCCCCATGCTTTTCAACATCTTTATTGATGATCTGGATGAGGGCATTGAGTCCATCATCAGTAAATTTGCAGATGACACCAAGCTGGGGGCAGGAGTTGATCTGCTGGAGGGCAGAGAGGCTTTGCAGAGAGACCTCGACAGGCTGGACAGATGGGCAGAGTCCAATGGCATGAGATTTAACACATCCAAGTGCCGGGTTCTGCACATTGGCCATAACAACCCCAGGCAGCGCTACAGGCTGGGGTCAGAGTGGCTGGAGAGCAGCCAGGCAGAGAGGGACCTGGGGGTGCTGGTTGATGGGAAGCTGAACATGAGCCAGCAGTGTGCCCAGGCAGCCAAGAGGGCCAACCGCATCCTGGCCTGCATTAGGAATAGTGTGGCCAGCAGGAGCAGGGAGGTCATTGTGCCCCTGTACTCTGCTTTGGTTAGGCCGCACCTTGAGTACTGTGTCCAGTTCTGGGCCCCTCAGTTTAAGAAGGACATCGAGACACTTGAACGTGTCCAGAGAAGGGCAACAAGGCTGGTGAGAGGCCTTGAGCACAAGCCCTATGAGGAGAGGCTGAGGGAGCTGGGGCTGTTTAGCCTGGAGAAGAGGAGGCTCAGGGGCGACCTCATTGCTCTCTACAACTACCTGAAGGGTGGTTGTAGCCAGGAAGGGGTTGGCCTCTTCTCCCTAGCAACCAGCACCAGAACAAGGGGACACAGTCTCAAGCTGCACCAGGGGAAGTTTAGGCTCGAGGTGAGGAGAAAGTTCTTCACCGAGAGAGTGATTCGTCATTGGAATGGGCTGCCCGGGAGGTGGTTGAGTCTCCGTCCCTGGAGGCGTTCAGGAGGGGACTGGATGTGGCACTTGGTGCCATGGTCTAGTTGTGAGGTTATGGTTACAGGTTGGACTCGATGATCTTCAAGGTCTCTTCCAACCTTGGTAATTCTATTCTATTCTATTCTATTCTATTCTATTCTATTCTATTCTATTCTATTCTATTCTATTCTATTCTCTTTGCTTGCTTTATCCTGTGGCTTGTGGAGACGCACTTACTGTCCTCTACTGTTGTTATCCACACATAAGAATTACAGAGCTGAAGCATGAGTCACTGGTAGTAATTACAGCTTTTCTGACTTGGTTGAATTTTTACCTCTGAAGTGTCTTTTGTGTCATAAGCCCCATTGTGGCTCTGATTTGCAAGCTTTAGCCTTTGGGTAACTTTTGGAGTGAGTAAGTGAGGCATGAGTGAGTTTTATGAATTAAATAAAGCCACAGTCCAATTACATAAAGTCACATTCTAGCTAACAAATTGTGCTCAAGCCACAGGCTTTGAACTTCCACTTCTCTTCCTGCCCCAAAGTTTGTGAAATAAATGATGCAGGTCTTCATCCCTGAGAAATCTCTCATTAACCAAGTTTCAGTGAAGGTGATGTGAAATACATACAACCAACTGAGAAATTGTGGTTCACGCTTGCATCAGACATGTCTCAAATGTTTTATACACACTGTCCTTCCACATTTCTCTTTTTACCAAGTAATTTGCAAAGCACAATTGACATCAAAACCTGGTATATTGAAATCATCCGTTCCTTGTACCAGCAGCAAATTCATAGCTTTCACAGATTCATAAAATGGTTTAGGTTAGAAAGGACCTTGAAGATCATCTAATTCCAACCCCCTGCCATGGGCAGGGACACCTTCCACTAGACCAGACGGCCACTCCTCACCCAGTCTATAATTGTGCTTGGAATTGCCCTTAGAATTCCCCTGAGCCAGGTGTAGGACCTTGCACTTGGCCTTATTGAACTTTATGAGGTTGGCTTTGGCTCACCTCTCAAGCCCATTCAAGTATCTCTAGATGGCATCCCTTCCCTCCAGCACGTCAACTTGACCACACAGTTTGGTGTCATTTGCAAACTTGCTGAGGATGCACTCAATGTCACTGTCCATATCACTGACAAAGATGTCAAACAACACTGGTCCCAGTACTGACCCCTGAGAAATGCCACTTGTCACTGGTCTCCATTTGGACACTGTGCCATTGATGGCAACTCTCTGAGTGCAGCCATCCTTCTATTTATTTACCCAGTGAGTGGTCCACTCCTCAAGTCTGTGTTTTGTCCAATTTGGTGGCCAGAATATCATGCAGGACAACGTGTTACAGGATCACAGGATGTTAGGGTTTGGAAGGGACCTCTGGAGGTCATTGAATCCAACCCCTGTGCCAGAGCAAGACCATAGAATCTAGCTCAGTTCTCACAGGAATGCATCCAGATGTCTCTTGAAAGTCTCGAGAGGAGACTCCACAACCTTTCTGAGGTTTCAGTGCTCTGTCACCCTCTAAGTAAAGATGTTTCTCCTTAAGCTCAAGTGACACCTTTCATATTCTAGTTTGTACCCATACCCCTTGTCCTATCACTCGGGACCTCTGAAAAAAGCGCAGCTCCAGCCTTACAACTTCTATGTGAACATGCTTCAGATGTCTGTCTTCTCTTTTCCAGGCTAAAGAGCCCCAAATCTCTCAGCCTTTCCTCATAAGGCACTTGATCTAGTCCCTTAATCATCCTTATAGCCCCATGTTGGTCTCCCTCAGGTAGATCTCTGTTGCTCTTGTACTGGGGAGCCCAGTACTGGATGCAATATGCTAGGTGGGGTCTCACTAGGGCAGAATAGAGGGGGAGGAGAACCTCCCTCGATCTGCTGGACACACTTTTCCTAATGTACCCCAGGGTACCATTGGCCTTCTTGGCCACAAGGGCCCATTGCTGTCCCATGGACAACTTGATGTCCATCTGTAGTAATATGGTTTTGGTGTTCGATCACCCTAAAGGCACTACAAGCACTGCTTCCCAGCCAAGATGTTTATTATGTTACACAATAAAGTTATATACTCCTTTAGAAAGCATGTGTCACATCTTAATTGGTTATTTTCTATCGGCATGTGTGTAAATAAGACATACAATAGGTTAAAATGACAAAACAGTATCTTAACACATCCAACCAGATTTTGCCAAGTTTTTCTCATAAGTTTCAAGATGTTTGCATTCTTTTCTAAGTCAAAGATTAAACATAGCCTTCTGTAACTCAAGCAAGGGCAAATCTTCCCCTACATCTCCGTCTTTCTCTCAATTACCGATAAGGGGTGCATTCCTAACTCAAGGGCAAGACATGGATGTTCCAAAGCTATCTAAAAGCAACCCCTCTCCTACATCCACCAGGACAACCTGCATCTCTCTCTGGGTGGAGGCATTGGTGGTCACCAGGGTAGGTGGTGTGTAACTACCTGCCAGGACTGCAACCCTTCTTCACCATCAAGTACTCAACTCTGCCCAAGGGGTCAGTTAAGACTGTCTTTCCTGTAGAGCTGAGAGCAACTTCCTTCTGCCTGCATGCCCTACCTGCATACCCTGTTGACACAGATTGATGTGCAAGCTGCTGCACCACACTCTGTTTTCTGGTGCAGATTAAGCAGAGTTTCAAAACCAGCAGGTAATTTTCTTTATCTGCAGACAGTGTGAACTTCTGGCTAATTCATTACTAGCCCTCCTGCTCATTACTGACCCAGAACGCTAACTGACACAGCTTCATCTAGCATTGTGATACGCTTTGAGAAAGACAGCACACAAATCTCCTCGGCTTTCTATCTATGTAAGATTTTGCTTCTTTTTTTTTTTTATTTACTGTCCAACATATAATGGGATTGTTGCTCATCTACCTTAGTAAAAGGCTGTTTGAAAGACTATAAAGTTAATTTATTGAAATGTAATTAGCATCACTATTAATTTTTGTCATGCTAAGTGTCACCAGTTTTAATGCCACAAATTCCCTTTACAACGAACAGAACAACATTGTGAGACATTAGTATTCATTTATCCAGTCTACTCTCCCACAATAAATCATAGTGTAGCACCCTGAATGCTGAGAGAGTGAGTGAAAAAGATTATTTTAAATATATATATCTGTATGTCCTTGATCTTATTCAGCTCATTTACTTTGAGTCTGACAATTTCAAGGCCTGAGAGTTGAAGTTTGCTTAAATAGAGAATGAATGCAGTGGGTAACTCAGCAATTCAGGAATGCCTCTCCAATTAGTCTCTCAAAGCCTGAATGTAAGGATGTCTCTCTTAATGCAAGTATTCCCTGCTGACCTTGCAGACTGTCTCCAACAATTCCTATTAGTCTATAGAAGTTTATCCCAGTAGAAATGATGAAAATGGTCTGCCAGTTGAAAATTTTAGACCAGAAGTTATGTAGTATATTGTTGATAACTTAACAATAAGATATTCTCTAACACTTCATAGACTATTTGTCCACAAAGTCTAATTTACTTTCATTTTGTGTTCTTTCATAGCATCTTTAAAAAACAGAAAAGCTTTTTTTGCGTGTGATTTTCTGAATGGCTCAAGGAAGGAATGAATATACTTTAAGGAATACATCCATTTTTCTTCAGGAATGGATTAGAGTTAAAATAATTGTCTTCATCTACAAGGGGGAATTGAGGCAGAGGAAGCCTAATAGCCAGATCCACAGAAATCTCCAGATATTTAATCACTAGCATAGAATTGCAGCTATTTGTTAAGTACAGCATATTATGCAGTATAGGTACTGCACAAGTCAGCAGTACTCAGAGTCACAGCGAGTGAAACATGTCAGTAGGCAGCATTCTAACAGGCACTGAGAAAAGATCACCTAGTCCTCAGAGCCTGAAAGCCCACCCAGGCACTTCCAACATTTGACTGCTACTATTCACCAGAATAAATAATGTGCATATTCCCTACCTGAGAAACAACTGAGAAGCTCACAAACATTGTATGACTATGCTATTAGACACCATTGCTCTCGACCTCATTGCTCTCTACAACTACCTGAAAGGTGGTTGTAGCCAGGAAGGGGTTGGCCTCTTCTCTCTAGCAACCAGCACCAGAACAAGGGGACACAGTCTCAAGCTGCAACAGGGGAAGTTTAGGCTCAAGGTGAGGAGAAAGTTCTTCACCAAGAGAGTCATTTGCCATTGGAATGGGCTGCCCAGGGAGCTGGTGGAGTCACCATCCCTGGAGATGTTCAAGAGGGGACTGGACGTGGCACTTGGTGCCATGGTCTAGTCATGGGGGTCTGTGGTGATGGGTTGGACTTGATGATCTTTGAGGCTTCTTCCAACCTTGGTGATACTGCGATACCTGAGGGTGTCCCTGCAGTATCTGAGCAGGTGTTTCAAAGATTTTAGTACTGTAATTAGGTCTCAAAGCTTAAATAATGTTTCCCCTAGACCTAGGCATGAGGAATGTCTCAAGATCACAGTCAGGATAAATCACAGGATAACACTATTAAACTGAAATGTCTCACTTCTAGTTTAATAGGGAAAGAGACACATAGGATGTCTCATACTGCATCCAGCAGCAAGAACTCCTCAGAAAGAAGCCACAAAGTGAGAGGTAGTGATTGTGAAAACTTTAGGCATGATCTATAGTGCTCTTTCTCTGTCCATTTCTGATGTCCAGCATTTTCTCTTACATGATTTAGCTGCCATCATTTGAACCACCATCTCCATTCCTCCTTCTGATATCTGGAAATACATTCTTCTGTTTCCCTGACTTAACACTCCATCCATTTCCTGAATTTCTTCTATCAAATATTTTCCCAGTTGCATTCCCCCCTTGTCATGGTTCAGTCCCCAAGAACAACAAAAAAGCAAACCACCAAAGCCCACAAATCATGAACTTAGCACTATCGTAACCAAACCCAGGGCATACACCCACATAGACACCCACACAAAATTTCTTTTTTTTGTTCTTATTTTATTCATCACTTGCAGGGCAATCACTAATTATAAAAGCATTATTACAGAGCATAAAGAAGGCAAGGTGTATTTCAGGTTTTTCACTGACATCCACATGAATGTGTATAAAGCTGCATTTATTCATTTACCTGCAATTGTTAACACAGGCTGACAAATCAACATCTGCAATGTGAGGAGAGGAAAACAAAAAAGGTCTCGAGAGATTTACATACTCAGATCACAATTCTTATACACATGGTTTCTCCCACTATTAAATATGTACATAAATACCTGTATATACCTTTGACATTGAAAAGTCAAAGCTGTCACAATTAACTTGCTGTGTGCTTTAACTCGCCTGCTACACATATCATTAAAGTTGCTTCAAAACCAACCAACCAACCCACCCACAACAACTCCAAAACAACAAGAAAAAATAATGTTATAAAGTAAAATAATAAAAATAGAACCCTTCCAGGTGATTGCCATTAATTAAATGATAGAAATTTGACTAACAATATGTAGAATTTAAGTACAATGTCAATGGTGTCTTAAGTCCAAGCTGATTTGATCGAACCTGGAAAATATTCCCTGAAAATTATGCTCTCTCTCCTTACAGCTAATGTGATACAAAGTTGAAATGAGAGGTAATTGCTATTTTGGGGGGATATACACTGTTTAAAGCTTATTTCATCAATATATTGAAATATGTGCTTAAACCTGCATTTGAACTGCCTTTGTTTTATTTCAGTGATACCTTACATTTATTCTTATTGCTGGCTTTTATTTGGAATTATCATAGCTACAGAAGCACTAATAAGATCTGATTTTTTTTTAATGGAAACAATGTTAATGAGTCATACTTTTAAACTTTTTGTCCTCCAGTTGTTTGAAAATGCAACTCAGACATTATATATCACTGATGCATTGCCTCTCAAGAAGAAATCTGGTCCTATGAGACCCCTTGGTTTGATAAATAGAGAATATTTGGGTTTATACAGAATGCACTAGCTCATATCATGCTTGTTTATATTTTGTGTTGTGTTAATTTTGCAACACAGTAGATAAGTCATTATGGTCTTTCTATAAATGAGTTTTTTATGTTTCATAAAGATAATTTCATCAGAAGAAGTGCACATGAAAGAACAGCAACAATAAGTATTGAGCTATAGGGAAGCACAGAATTTTAAATGTGGATATTCAGAAGTGTCAGTGTTCAGTGACAAGTATCTATTAAAGAGAAAGGGATTTATTTCAGGATACATAAGAATACAATAGAAAGTTTGGAGGACTAGAATAGCTTCTTTGCCTAGTTATTGAATGGCCTCTGATAGTGGAGTTTTCATTGTGGTTACCAGATACAGTATAACACGTTTCTACAGCGTCAACTCTGCTCCTTCTTGGCTGGGTATTTGACAACTGAGAGGTTTACTTCTTTCTCTGACTATCTGACACTAGCTATTATTGGAGGTAAGACAGTTTGTTTTCATGTAGTTTATACTGCAATATAACAAATGAGTGGATAGTCTTGAACATTTTGGTCAGCTTGCAAAAGATAATTCCCAAAACTTACAGTAATATATGATCAGTGTCACTCCAGGAAAGTCAATGGACCATACTTTCCCCTTTGTTACAGTAGTATAGCTCAATTAACTATAGAAATCATTAATCAAACAGCAACACTGAATTCTGTGATGTTGAGTAGGATACAAATGAGACAAGAATTTGGCCTCCCTGCCATTTTCTATCCTAATTTGCTGCTAGCAGGAAATCCCTTGTTTTGTTTTACTTCAAAGTCTTGGTCGAGTATGTTGATAGTATTTGCACTGCACTATACTCTGATATACAGCTGTGAGCACAAAGACAAATTAACATACAAATGCAATATTTAAAAGCATGGTCATAACTGACTATTTAATCTCTTACAACACTTTGAACCTCCTTAACCCGTTTTCCTCTCCCTTTTCCTAGTTCTGTATCTGTAAAATGGAAAAAAAAAAGGCAAACTTCTTTACTATGAAGAATTAAACATGAATATTGGTAAAGTTAAAGCACTTAAAAGCCTCTGCTGGAGGTGCAAGTTGTGTTTTCATTTCAGCTAAACAGGACTTTGGGTTGTGGTGTTTGTTTTTTTAATTTGGTATCTCTCACAAAGTGAGAGTAGAATTAAGAGAATGATTTCTTCCTTCCCATTTCTAATAAGTCACCTGGGAAAATAAAGGCAAAAAAGTTTTAGAGACATTGAATAATTAAAAATATTACAAGCTGGAACACATCTAAATATGTAAGGCGTCCATTTAATTAAAAAAGAGCAGGAAAAACATCTGTAATTAAAGTCATGAAAGAAAGCCTGATTTATTTTCATCAGTTGAGCTGAGAACATTTCCCTTAAGTAATAGAGTAAGCCAACTATCTGAAATACCAAAATATTTCTAAAACTTTGCTTGTTATACTGTCTAGCCATTAAATCCCACAAAAAGTCTTAAATTTATGCCTATTTTTCTCTACAGAGCTTCAGCCTATATATGAAAAAAGGCTTTCCTTCTGTTCATACTCCTTTTCAAGTTTTGAGAGTAAATAGGTTGGTTGCTGTAATTAGATCATGCCTGATTATCCTGTTTCTGAGCCCCATCTGAGAATAACCTAAATATACAAGATTGTATCTTGGCAGAGAATGTGTCAGATAAGATCGTACTTTTAAAGTACTCTGGTATCACCAGGAAACCTATGATGCTGTCAGACTGAGGTTTACAAAAAGCAGTCTTTAAACCACAACACTAGTTACTGGTAGATGGTGTGTAGGTGAGAGTCCCCAGATTCAAGCCATGAGCATCTGTCAAATTATTTGCTTTATGAATTAAATCTTCATTGGGCAGAAAATGTATTTACACTATGTCATGAGAACAGTCATTTGTCCTTACAAAGTGCAAAATAGCCACTGGTGTCTGCACAGACCTCAATCACTGTAAATCAAACCAGATAAGTAATTTTACTGCTACCTCTAGTCAAGAAATACAAGCTATTTTCATACAATGTTTACAGCATTATTGTGACTTCTCCAGACATATAATTTATAACATTGACAGTACAGCACTTACTATTGATAATATTCTACCTATAATCATGACTAGAGAAGCAATCAATGCACACTAAAATTATATCAGTTATTCAGTCTCATGAAGTAAGCTTCAAACAAGTTTAATGTACTTACCTTTAAATTTTTATGCACAACATTTGTATTCCTTGTTTAGTGATGACAAAAATTAAAGAGATTTGAAAATTATAAGAGCAATCTTATGACACTCAGTGATTATGTAGGACAGGAACAAAATCTTGGAAGTTATTTGGTACCTGTTTGTATTAATTACACTGAGGAATTGCAGTAGAGGAGCATTAGCTAGTGTATATTGCTGAAGCACTAGTAATTATTCAAGCAGACTTACTGAGATTTAAGGATAGTGTAATAATAGTGTCCGTGTATTTTTTTTAATGCAGCTGTTGTTACACCTCATTAAGTGGGCTGGTAAATGATCCATGGATATTTGATTAATATTCAATGACTGTGATATTAATTTTAACATGTATATTAAAATTCAATTTGAGCCACTTAATTTCAAAGTGTGATGGAAATCATCTTTGGACCTGGATGGCTTTTATCTGTTTCTTTTATTTGACTTCCTTCTGTTCAAATGATGTTGAGCAGATTCTAGAAAGACAAAAGGGGAACATTTTATGACAAGAAATTTCAGCATAGCAAATTAAAACCATCTCCACTTGTGGCATTAAGTTGAGGGCAGAAATTTGGGAAAATCCTGAACATCTTAGTACTTCAGAGTGTTCTCACTCATGATTCAAGCTCATATCCAAGTCAGAAAGCATTAACAAGAAAAATATATGATCAAATGTGACAGATCTTTGGACATAAAGTATCCAAAGATATGTCCTAAATGCTGATTTTAATACTGTTCATAACAATATCTTTTAAAAAAGAGACAACACAGAAGTAGTAATAATAGTGGACTACATCACTGTGATCTATGTAGTCAAAGAAAAGTGACAAATCTTAAGGTCCACTCATAAGTAAATATCCTGAAAATTTGGGAATTTAATAAAAGACTGGTATAGATTGTTTTATAACCTTAACTGGATCTATGCAACTGGTGAATATATCCAAAGAAACTTGTACATTAAATCTGCTAAATCACAGTGATAGGAAGTTAATTTGTGGAGAGATCATGTGTGAGCTGAGGGCTTTTACAGTATTTTAATACGGATTTTGTCACACAATTAAGTCCTTTAGCCTCTTCCATAGATGCTTCATCTGTTCTATACACAGCTCATCCATTTATCTCAGACAAATCTGTGAATAACCAAGTTTACCATACACAATGCCATAAGCAGCTAGCAATGCCAGAGATAATAGAAGATAGAGGTCCTTGTCTTGAAACTTTCTTGATAGTACTAATTCAGTACTATCAGTACTGATTCAGTACCAATTCAGCTGCTGATATTATGGTTCCTACTTCTTATTCCCAAGTAATAAGAACTTTTCAGCAACTTAACTTTATTCAGCTTTAATAAATTCTGCTAATATAGCATAGAATCTTTTTGGCAGTCATGGAGCCAATAGAATATGATGCATCATTTTGAGTTGATTTAGGGTCAAAATACCTATGCTTTGTGTAGATAGTATGATGGCAGCAAGGTATGAAATAACTTGCAAAAGTCATACCAGTGTTAATCACAAGTCATCTATCCTTGTGTTCTGAATGATCATGCTCAGAATAACAGTCATAATATTTTTCTATATCATATTTTCTATTTTTTTCCTATAATAGATAATCAGATTTTGTAACAAATGTGTTGACAAGCAAAATTGCAGCCAAACCTGCTATGTCTGTTTTAGAAGGAAAAAGTTGCCTTCCACAGTTAAAATAGAACCATTAAATTATTCACAAGAACTAAAGAAAACATTTTTAAATCCTATTGATTCTGAACTTGTTTCTCAAGCAGAATGAAGTCCATGAAATATTTGTCTAAACTGTTAAATGAAAAATCAGCATTTACTCTTTAAAGCATTTTTTTCCCCTCTCATCTTCACTTTGGCATCTGAATTAAGTCAGCTACATTGTCTAAATAATTTGTAATTACACTATAGTTTGTTAGCATACTAGTTCCCAGAGAGATATATTGTGAACTTTCTTTCAAACAGAAGAAGGAATTTTCTGAGAATCATTAAGGTCTTCTAAAGGCTCAGCTGGTAAATGATAAAGAAAGTGTTTATTATGTGCTTTGATAGATAGGCAACCTTCTAAGCAAGCACCCTACAATTCTGTTTATGGAGTGTGGTACCTGATGATCTGCTTACTTCCCCAGATCTCAAGCTAAGAAAAAGGTGCTTACTTTTTGGAGGAATAAATATTTTAGAAACAGTAATGTCATATTTTACATAGAAAATAAAGCTATATATATTTGAAACATAGGATTGATTCTCATAGCTTCATAGAAGAGGAAGTTGAACCACAGAGTTTTATGAGGAAAGTCAATGAAGATGTAAAATACTTTCAAGCTCTGTACATGTTAAGGTCATGCTGTAAACATTGAACTATGTTGTTCAAGCTATTAAATATTTTCAAGATTGCTATGAGTCTATATTGAACATATAATATATTAGAATATAATTAATATAATCAGCTTGGCACTAGAAGTAGTATCCAGCACCCAGTGTGGTTGAAGAGACTGAATAATAGAAATTGGAGAGACCAGCAAACTACTTTTGTGCACATCCCTAGGAAGGGAGTAGGAGGCCATCATCTATGTTGATATCATTATCTATGTCAATATCATCATCTAGACACATATATTCTGTTACATTCTTTGTATATGCAGTATAATCAACCTGACATTCATAGTTTTCTACCTTCTAGAATGTCTGTTTTACCCTATCGATGCACTACATACTGGAATGGTCTGAAAAATGCAATTTAAGTCCTGATACAATACAATACACCAGGTTGGAAGAGACCTTCAAGATCATCACATCCAACCCATCAACCAATCCAACCCACCCAACAACTAGACCATACAGCCAAGCACCCCATCAAGTCTTCTCCTGAACACCTCCAGTGAAGGTGACTCCACCACCTCCACGGGTAGCCGATTCCAATGGGCAATCACTCTCTCCGTGTAGAGCTTCTTCCTAACATCCAGCCTAAACCTCCCCTGGCGCAGCCTGAGACTGTGTCCTCTTGTTCTGGTGCTGGTTGCCTGGGAGAAGAGGCCAACCTCTGCCTGGCTACAACCTCCCTTCAGGTAGTTGTAGAGAGCAGTAAGGTCACCCCTCAGTCTCCTCTTCTCCAGGCTAAGCAACCCCAGCTCCCTCAGCCTTTCCTCATAGGGCTTGTGTTCCAAACCCCTCACCAGCTTTGTTGCCCTTCTCTGGACACGTTCCAGCAAGTCAACTTCTTTCCTAAACTGAGGGGCCCAGAACTGGACACAGTACTCAAGGTGGGGCCTAACCAGTGCAGTGTACAGGGGCAGAATGATCTCCCTGCTCCTGCTGGCCACACTGTGCCTGATGCAAGCCAGGATGCCATTGGCCTTCTTGGCTGCCTGGGCAATGGCATAATGGCATGCAAAAAAACCCACCAAAAACAAACACCACCAAAAAACCCACAACCTAACAAGCAGCAATGCAAGGAGAGAGGAGTAGTGTCCCAAAGGATTTTTTCAGAGCCATTACAGTTACTGAAGTCACAGTCAGCACTCAGATGACCTGTGTCCCTATCAGGTCCAAAGGATCAGGAGTATCAAAACTTAAGACTCAAGCTGCAAATATTAAAAAAAAAAAGCCCAGAACATATAAACTCAGAGCTTTAAGTACTTCACAGCCTGGTGAGTGCACCCTTCAAATAACACTAAAATCCAGAAAAAAAAAGCACAATCTTGACAGCCATGTTGTATGAGCCAGATTCAGCCTACCTCTGAGCTGCTTTTATGTTGTCTTTCATTGCCTGATCCCCATTCATTCCCTGCACACTCTAGTTCTAGCTTCTACCTCAACACATGACTACTAACAGTTTTCCAGGGCTATTAGAGTGGCTAATCCTTCCTGAAACATGCTGCATTTCACCCCTACTTCTCACTTTCTTCACATGTCCCAATTACTTTCCCTATGTAAATGTACAAGAGGAGTAGTCATCTGCTGTTTTACATTGATGCTTTTCAGATGGAAGTGTAAAGGATTTGGAAAAAGGTCCTGTAAGAAATATATCCAACTTATACACTTTATGTATCTCCTTAGCTATTGCTACTGACAATAGCATTAAAAACTATTTGAAGCCCAACTTCTAATATTTAAATTTTGGTGTAGCTTAATAGTTCTATGAACCAGCAAGACCGACTGGTTTTGAGTTATTTATTTTTCTCCTTCTGTCCTTAAGCATAAAATCTATCTGCTTTCCTAGAAAAATCGTGTTCCTTCTGCTCCCCTTTTCCTTGCCAAAGCTTCCCTTCTTCCCTATACCTTCTCCTTCCTCCCTCCCTCTTCACATGAATCTCCCAACGCTCACGTCAGCTACTACTAAAATATTTCACAGACAGAACAGAATCACACTTAACTTTTGCTTTGAACTAAAAACAAAAATGAAAAAAGAAAATGTAGTGCAGCAGAAACAGAACAAGTGATTGAGATGCAGCTTGTGATATTGATGACAGGTCTTTTTTCAGCATGCAAATGACATTTTTAAATAGAAGTGTCTAATTGTTTCATTGTCCTTCATTATCAGCAATCTAACTGCCTCTCAAAGTGGCCAAATCAAGCTAAGAGTGTAATATTTAACACTTACATTAGAATAAATTATGGCAACCAGGGCAGGAAGTTGGAAAGTTAAACCTACACAATACTTCAAAGTAAACTACATGAGTAGATCGCAGGAAATTCAGTATGGTTTGCCTTTCTGTCTTTCATCACATTCACAGAAGTATTCCTGTTTTCTTACATGAAGAAGTCTTGTGGTGTTTGAACTATGTTATCAGCTGGGTTATTTTCTTCTCTTCCTCCCTGGAATTTTTAAACTCAGTGCTTTAAACCTTTGCCACTGTATACTCCATAATCTTTTCAGCAAAGACATTTTCCTGTGTTTTAACCCCCTGTATTATTCTTAAACTAAAATTACTGCAGCATTTCAAAAAGACAAGGGAAAGTTAAGAGCATAAAATATCTGAAGTTAAGAAAAGCCTTGTGAAGATTATCCCAAAAAGTTCAATTTTTGGCTATTTAAAATTTTGAGGCCGAGAGACCTGGGGTTCGTGAGTGTGGGAAAGAGAAGACTAAAGCATGTTCGCATAGAAGTTGTGAGGATGGAGATGATGGGCTTTTTTCAGAGTTCCCCTGTGATAGGGCAATGGGTAGAAACTAGAATATGGAAGATTTCACTTGGACTTTGAGGGTGGCAGAGCATTGAAACAGGGTCCTCAGACAAGTTGTGGAGTCTCCTTCCCTGGAGACTTTCAAATCCCACCTACACATGTTCCTCTGCAACCTGATGTTGGCCTCCCAGCATTAGCAGGGATGTTGGACCAGACAATCTGTGGACATCCATTCCAACCTCTACCATTCTATGTATGGAAAATGATTTTTTGATGGCAGTCAGCAGGCATAATAATAACATTTTAAAAATTAATAGAAATTAATTACCCATGGAAGTAACTTGAGATATTTATGTTGTTAGGAAAAAATTATACAAGGTAAGTCATCTACTCCTGCAGAACAAGGAAATGTATGCAAGATCTCATTTCAGCAGTTACATTTTGCATTAAAAGAGAATTGCAAGGCACTAGTGAAAGCAGAATTCCACAAATTAGTGGACATGCACAAATAAAGAATTGTATAAATTAATACAGTGTCCTGAATCATACAGGGAATTTAAAGGTCATAAATCTAGACCAAGAATGAAATAGCAATTTTCAAAAGTAGTTATTTATGGAACATTTTAATTGATGTTACAGCCATAAAGTGAATGTTGCACATGTCTGTTGCTGACACAAAAGTAATGTCTATCAGCAAAAGATGGGAAGAATATTGCATACAAGAAATAGAACACTTATTTTGCTCTTGTAATATATATAATGCATACACACTTATAGCCAATCATTGTCCTGCCTCTCAGAGAGGCTTGAAAAAAGGTTTAATAAATCTTTCATGACAACACATGAAGCAAAATATTTAATTGTTAGCCATTGCATTCTGAATTATTTGTCCTTATTGTTGCATAGGGAATTGTATGCCCTAAGTAATGTTTGCAGATGCTGATAATTTTGTACATGCAGGCCTGTTTACTCAGCTGAGCTTCCATATTTGGTGCATCCAGATCAAATATCAATTAAAAAAAATGAGGAAATGTTGAGTTATTGTACCTTTATTGAGCATCTGTATGGCTGGTATGTAGGTCTGCCATACTGATGTCTTGTGAGAGTTTGGAATTAATTGCTTCTCTCTGTACATTTGTATCTCCATCTGCAAAAGGGAGGGATGACTTTCATGCTTGGAAGATAATTTAAGAAGTATGGACAAGGAACTGTACAAAAGTTCAATATGAATAAAAAACTAACCTTCAGAATTTCTACTGACTCATGACTTTACTTCATCTACAGAATGCTACTAAATACATATGAGATACATTAGGACAGTATGTTTACGTTTTGGGTTTTCCCAAGTCAATATCAAAAAAATCAACACTATCAAAGCTGCACCACTTGGAGGACTCTCACACTAGGTGTTCTGGTAAAGAACAGTCAATTCTGGTAATAAGGGGGGATTCTTCACTGAAATACTTGCTTTTTCAAGGTTTTTCCAAGTTATTTTGAACTGTTCCATGTAACTGCAAATCATTGTTACTGCTGAAAGATAGCAAGATATTGTAGTCCATAGAAATGCTTCAAACCCATCAATTTCATAAGGCTCACTATGGTGGAACATAACTGGTCCTCTAAGTCTTACTGAAGGATTGTCTCTGAATACACTGTACATGTTTACTGGTTCTTTTTCTGAGTTGTGGGGCAGTAGAGAGAAGTTTCACCAGGACTGCTTTAAATTTGCTCTGGTTTAGGAAAGAATGCATTTTATTTTCACTTTTCCAGACAACTATGTATACAGATTATATTTTTTGTTTGCTTTTATTTTTGTTAGATTAGAAATTTCAGCTAGCTGGCTAAAGCCTAGAGAGATTTACATCCTACAGGGATGTGTTTATAAATGCCTGAACCTTTAAGGCTAGCAATATCCTGACATCAATAATTAAAGAACAGCAAGAATTAAAATTAATATAATTAATTTTGTTCTGAAGTTTAACCTTACCTTTGTGATCCCATTTTGTTTAGCCAAAGGTAAATGTCTGCTGTTTAAGAGAGGACTTTTCAGTAAGTGCTCCTCATCAGAGGAGGAAGAATCTTTTTTTTCCTTAATCCTGCATTAATGCACACACTAACCTACAACACACCCAGATTAAAACACTAGACAGGAGTGTCTGAGTTCATGATTTTCATATTGTTTCAGTTGGTTTCTCAGGATATTGTAAGCTTTTCACACAACCAATAATTCCACACCCCAGTAACTCCAGCTTTGCTGTAGCTTCAGTGATTAGTCTTCCTAATAATTCTGGTCTGTGTTTTCTGTTATATATAGGAGCTGGGCTTTCTCCCTAGCACTATGTGAAGAATTTAAAAAAAAAAAAAGAAAAGAAAAAGATTAAGAGCTTTGTGAACAAGAGAAGAGCAAGATAAACAACTTCCAGTTGAAAGTAGAGAGTTCAGATAAAATAAAAAGGAGTAACACAAATGGTTATCTCCAAATAAATAGATGAATTTTTGGCTGCCTCAAAATATTTAATAATCATAACCCAATAATAAACATTAAAAATGTAATAGAGAAGTAGCCTCTATTTTTCTCTCACTGCAAGGCTTGGACTCCAAGATCAACTGCATGGCAGCAGATTGTGACATCTTTCCTTTCACCACAGGGAAATATCTGCTCATAGTGTGATTATTTCTGACATCATGAACTACCACAGTAACAGAAATCTTATACCTGAACACCGGCAAGAAAATAGCAGAAGAAATAAAACCTGTTACTGGAGTGCTGAGATACAGAAATGACTGTGTGAAAGAGTTTCTTTAATGTAGTAGCATTTATGGGCCCCTACTGAGCTAAGCTCTACAACATTGCACAGGTATAGCCACACATCATCCCTATCCTATATTTGTAATTAAGATAGATAAAAAGTATGAAGAAGTGAGTGTTATTTTGTTTTTTTATTTTACTGGTGGGATCTGAAACACCAGAGCAGCATGACCCACCTAGTGAAATCTGAGACTCAAAAAGAGCTGAATGGGCATCTGCAGAAACCTGAGCAAGTGCCTCAGTTCCAGCTTCATTTGTGTCCTCGAGAAGTAGGACACATTTATCAGTATATGCCATGCTCTTACATATAACCAGAAAGAACTTTGCTGGTATGGAGGAGAAAACAATTCTGCAATCATAACCTTTCACTTGACTTAATATAGTGAACAGATTATCTCAGTGCTAAACCAGTACTGAACACCTTAATGACTTGGCCTTTCATAATGTAGATCAGTATGTTGCAATTGACAATCTCAGCATGGGACCAGTCTACAAGAAGCCACCACCAAGCTCAAATCAGAGTTGGTTCAGATAACATGCAATGAGAGTTGACACCTTCCTCCTGCACCTCTTCTTACTGCTTGGCTTGTTAGAGAGTGAAATGTCACTCTACATTTTAGAGATGAAAAGGTGAAGTTAAAGAATTGTTCCCTCACCTGTAATCAACCTGGTGCTTCTGTCTGCTGCTCATAGACCAAAAATGCCCAGGAGAGAGGATGGACGTTGCAAAATTCTGATTCAATCTCTCTTTTCTTGGGACTAAAGTAAGGTTGAGTCCTTTCCTACCTCTTCCCCATCCCCCCTCCACTTTCTTTTATTTTTCTTTCTTTTTAGCCTATAGACAGTGTCTTAGAGTTATATGTTCATCACAACAGATCACAGTAGACTACACACAAATGCATAATCATTCTTTAGTGCTAAGGAAGAAAGAGCAGAATAAATTTCTTAAGAATCAAATATTTTCAGTAAACATAAGAAATAAAACCTGGACACAGAAGAATAGTTCCTCCATAAACACACCTGTAAGTTAATGACAAATTTGACTGCACATTGAAGAGGGAGTGGGAAAAAAAAAAAAAAAAAAAAAGTGGGGTGCTAGCTCCTGCCTTTCCCCATCAACCTCATGGGTAGATCAGGGTAATGTCTGAGTTTCAGAATGTTGGTAAACCATGTTGGCTGTGGTAACTGCTTCTTTTGCTGATATTTTATTCAGTTTCCCCAAGCTAACGTGTTATCGTATTTTCCTCAGTAAGAGCTTTTATTTTTAAATCATTTAACTCAGTTTATGACTGGAGAAACATTTGCTCACCAAGAACACCTGCAATGAATAACCTGATTGCTCTGCTTTCTACAAGGACTTAAGCCAATATAAGTTTTTCAATATATACTCTTAGAAACTAAAACCTATTCCTTTTACAGCCTGGAAGAAATGTTACACATGTAAAATAGCATCCAAAAGTGCAGAGAAGTATGCTTGAAAAGGATCTGTTGACTGGTGGTCAAATTTGTTTGGGAGACATTTTTCCTTCATAATTGTATTTCACTTTTTCCTTTTTGTTTTTCATCACTGACCTTTCTTCAAGCTTCCCAGTCTTTTCCAAGGTATCAATAAAAGCAGATGTTGTCCAAGTTTGGGCTTTTTGATGCCATTTCTGGAAAGTGGCCTAAGGAACAAGTTAACAGTTTCCTTACAGAAAGGTCTTCACAACAGATCTCCCATTTCAGGAGAGTAAAGCAGCCCAAGCTTCACAAACAAGTAACATGTTTGAGCAGCAAACTTGTACTGTAAAACTCCACCTTTCTAAGTGAATAGAACAGATGTTTTGATTTGATGCACAGCTCAACTATGTAGGCTCAAGGACTTTGTGCGTATGTGAGTTGCTAAGGACTGTACAGATTTCTCCTCACCTAAAATGTTGTATCATTCTGCATTGAAGGCTGTTTAGGGAGGCAAGTGGAATTCATTTAGGAAATGAATGCAAAAAAACCACACTAAGCTGGAAAATATGGCTATAGTAACAGAGATACATTTGAGTAACTGCTGACTGTGCAAGGTTCTGCTATTGAATCCATTCACTTTCGCAACTGATAAGGCTACCTTTAATTATATTCTGTATTTTCCAGTTCATTGCCACCTTACATGACTCATTTCCAGTGCAGAAAATATGGTCATTTTCCAGTAAATTGCAATAGGTTTTCTGTCTAAGTCATCTATTGAGTTTCTGTTAGTTTAGATCCAACACCTCCAAACACTATAAAACAGTGACTTGGATATTATCTGATCAGTAAGAAATACACATGTGCTGAGCAATACGTTCATTACCATCTTACTATTAGAACTTATTCCCCTTGGGAGGGAGTACAGGTCCATAAGCAGGAACTAATATCTATTGTTTTATCAAGTTCCACTAGATAATTTACTTTGCTTTCCAACATCTTAAAATGCATCAACATAGAGATGATTGGAAAATGTTTGAGGGAACATTCTCTGTCTCCATAGGAGAACTCTGATCCATTGAAATGGAAACATATTACAGGCAGAAAAAATGGTTCTAAAGCAGTAAGAGATGGGCTTTAGACATGGCATGGTTCGGTTCTCAATGGTTGGCTGAGAGAGTAGCCTAAATCACACATGAGCACAAGTTTTTCTCTAGAACCTGTTTTGCATGAGAAATGATTGTTTACCAAATATCTGATGTGAAAATCAGAGTGCCTGGAGAATGCTTGATCTCTTTGTGAACTAAAATTGTTTCCATAGCACACCTTTCTTCAACCTAGTTTAAGGATATTGCAGGAAAAAAAAAAAAAAAAAAAAATCAGATTAAAGTCCTTCCTCAGATCTTTCAGAACAGCAATTTGAATTTTAGTCTCTCTGGAGCATCCTGGGTAAAGCTGTATTCATTAATCTCAGTAATCTTTTAGTCTGGACTCTTATTTTGTGTTGTTTTGAGTAGGCTGGGTTTTCAGAAGATATAATTTTTATTGTATTTTTAACTAGATGAAATTAAGAAATCACTCTTCTTCTGAGGAAATATTTTTAGCAGTGCCTTTACGTGAAAAGAAGCTTTTTCTAGTGATTATTCTTGATTCTGAGATGGTTCTATTTGTTTTGCACTTTTAATACTTTAACTATCTTTTTTCAACAGTAAGCACAAGGAATAACAACATCTTTCACTAGGACTAGTGGCATTCATCTAGATCAAGCTCCTGTCAGTACTAGACTTACCATGTCTAACTCAGGTATGTTCAAGCCTACTAAAAATAAGTAGATTTGGGGAAATATGTAGCTTGGTCAACAGTTCAGATCAGAATGTAGATTTTTCCTGAACTAATTTTCATTTAAAAGTCATCCAGTAATACCCTGAAATTCAGATTAATCACCAATTAAAAAAAGCAAACAAAAACAAAACACCAAACAAACAAATTTGTTTTGTAGGGGTTTAAAGTGGGGTTTGGGGCACTTCGTGGAAGACAATGGCCTATCTGACTAATTGTACACTAGTTCCATACCTTGCATACACAGGGGAAATACTGCCTTGAGTTTCTAATCTGCTATAGCCAAGATCAGAAATTTAAAGGAAAAACACCTAATCTCTTAGGACTGTATTTCCCCCCCCCAGTAAGATTTTACTCAGTTTTGAATTTCCATTAGCATAGGAGGCATCTCAAGCTCCCTAATAATAAATCAAAGGAAAGGGAGAAAGTATGAATGCGACATCTCCTAAGAGATGGGCAAAAGAAATTATTATTTATATTTTTTGTTTGCCCCTTCAGCCACTATCCCACACTGTATGTTCAGCTAAATTTAATTAGGGTTACTGACAGGGTCATTTGCATTTTTTCCCACCATGCTTTTCAGCTTTTTATAAAGCATTTACTTTTGATATTGCCATGACCTATATAAGCATATCATTTTGTCCCTGTGGCTAGCACTTGGTTGAAGTATTAGATTCACTGTGAAATCCCTGCAATTACTATGTCACTCTTATCTATCTGAATGTGGAAGTACTTTCAGAGCCCTTTTTAAAGTATGTCATTGACTGTATTAATTTTGATGATATCTCAAGGCTGCTTATCTATAATGACTTATAAATTGACAAACTAACCCTCCTTTATTCTGTGTTATGTATCTTCCATGTCCAGCTAAATCCCATTGGTGAAAGCAAAGAACTTTACACAGAGATGCTTGCAGAAGGTAAGAGAGAGAGCTGAGATGATACCAATTGTTCTGGATGCTTGACCTACAGGACAAACTTGGATCCTCCACATCAGTTAGCTAAGCAACATATTTTAGAAGGGAGGTCCACTAGGAGAGCAAATCAGGAAGTCACAGCAAAATGCTCTTAGGTTTTTCACCCAGCTAGATGGACTAGATATTCTGCCTCTAAAATATTAAAGAAAATATCAAAAATACCAATGAGTGCTGGTGAAATGACCTACTGTCTAGATTTGATCTCCATCATCTGTGTGTGGCACTAACATTTGGCAAAGTTGGGCTATTTGCAGTTTAGCAGAATTCACTTTAGACAATGTGCTTATTGGTAGTATTCCATGCTGCAGATCTCGACTTAGTATATTGGAAGCTATCCTGAAATTTTTGGTGTCTATGGTTTTTTTAATTGTTTTTTCATTTTAAATGAATAGGCAATTCTGCATTGATCTAACAGTAAAATGTAAACAAAAATAAAAATCTTGAGCAATAGCAGGGTCTACATTTTCAAAAGGATGACTGAGTGAAAGCTCAAAGCAACGTTACAAGTCATGGGGAATATTTGAGCCTTTCATCTTCATACTATCAGAGGAAATCGATATAAGTTGACCTGACAGCTTCCCACAGTTTCATGTCACAGAATCACATAACAGCTGAGGTTATAAGGACCTCTGGAGGTAATCTGACCCAACAGCCCCTACTCAAGCACTGTTACCTAGAGTAAGTTGCCTAGGACCACATCCACATGACTTTTGGGTATCTCCAGTGATGGAGACTCCACAGCCTCTCTGGGCAACCTGTACAAGCACTTAACCACCCACATAGAAGAAAATCTGTTTCCTGACAGATAGAGCCTTTGAGGTTCCAGCTTGGGCCCACTGCCTCTGATCTTGTCACTGAGCTCAACTGAAATGAGACTGGCTTCCCTCTTCCTAACAACATCCTTCCAGGTATTTGTACACATTGACAAGACCTCTGTCCTGCACATTCTTTTCTCCAGTTGTATCAGCCTTTCCTCCCAGGAGAGATGTTCAAGTCCCTTTATCATCTTAGTGTCTTTTCTGAATTCTCTCCAGCAGCTCCACATCTTCCTTGTACTGGAAAGCCCAGAACAGGACACAGTAATCCAGCTATGGAGTCACTAGTGCAGATGGAAAAGATTCCATCTGTTTTCTGACCATGGTCTTCCTAATAAAACTCAGAATACCACTAGACTTCCCTGTCTCACTTTGTCCCACTTTTCCTAGCAGTCCAAAAGAAGATCCATTTGTATTCCACTGTCCCAGTCTGTATGCATTTGCCTTCTTTGGACATTTTCATTGTGAGAACAGGGGTTGAATAGAAAGCTCAGTTAATCTCATTTGATAAAAGTACATCAATTTGTTTTCAGCATAAATGCCGTGTTTGAGGGGCTTTGTCTGAAGATTCATATTCAGAGAGTACAGTGATAAGGAATTGGATGGATAGATAAATTACACTTCCTCTTTCTGAAAATAAGATTTACATGAATTGGAGAAAAACCATTGTCAGGAAAGCAAAATTAAAATCACTGAAACCTAATTCTCTCATAACAATTTTGTATCTTTAGTGAAAACAGGCCTTTGATAACCCTTGCTACCATTCTTATTAGCAAAAGCAGAAAAAGAAATACCAGAGACCTGTTCACTTTGGCTACTGGAGCTGCTTATTCTTTTTAGTGATTTGATTTTTTGCTGTGTGGAATGAGCTAGCAGCTCCTCTGTTCTAAGACTAGGACTTTCCATGCAGAAAAGCTAATCTTGAATCACCCCACATCTTGATAAGAACTGAGCACAGTAGGAAGACAGTCACTTTGAAATACCTGTTTTGCAAATGGGAAGCATAGAGAGAATTGATTTGTGCAACCCTTCTCTCTTTCTGTACCTGACTGATGTGCTTCATAAACTTGTTAGAGGAAGGGTCGACAGATGTGGTCCAGCTTATCTTGGAATGACAGCAGATCCAAAGTGATCCATCTGTCAGATGAGCTGGAATGCCCCTGTTGCATCCACAAGAGTTTAATATGTCCTACACTTGTGCGTGTCACTGTATGACCAGTAGCACTGGGCTTTCTGGACATCTGGAAATCTAAACTACTCCGCACACAGATGCCTAACGCTGCATCATTGCCCAGACCCATGGTATTGAAAATGGCAGCACTGGAAAGTGTGCTGAAGAATGCAGAATTTATTACTTATGTCACTAGCAGTTTTGCTCTAGTTTTCCCAGTGATTTTCAGAGAGAAGGGATATATGCTGAGTTACATAACTATGGTAATTTCTGTCACTGGAAGTTCATAAATTTACATCTTCCTAATTTTAGGAGTGTGACAGCTACCACCAGACAAGCCAGGAGTTGTGTCATTTTTGTCAATGTTTTCCTCATGTCAAAGGACCCCAGGTTATAAATTTTTCTAAGATAAGCCAGTTTGAGTCTTTAGTGTTCATCAGTAGGTCTGTGAGCAGCTTTGGTCTAAATTAACATCTGAGGAAGCAGTCCAAGGCTAAAATGAATGGTTAGGTTTTGGCTACGACTTAAAATTGTCTGAAGATGTGGTATCTGCAAAGTATGAGAAGTCAGCAATATATAACAATAACTTTGTTTTCTGCAGAAGAAATATAGAAGAGAGAAAGGAAATCGATTCTATTAGTACCTTCCTTAGTTACTAAGCCCCCAAACTGTTCCTTCTAAGTTTTTTTAGTATAACAAAATTCTTGACACAGCGGGGTGGATTTGGAGCTTAAATATTGTGCCTTCAATCCAAAGTCAGCCCTTTCACACAGGAAGAGTGTGGGTTTCCATCAGGAGATTCTGAACAAAGCAACTGATAGGAAATCTTTTTTGCAGAGTAGTTAACATCAAGCCTGTCTTTCTGGAGGTAATGTGGCAGCAAGAAGGGAAAAGATGGAGATAAAGATAGACGATGAAGAGTATGAAGAGTACTAATTATCAAGAACATGAAAGGATGTTAAATTTAGCTGAATAACAAAAATGAATCACAGAGCATCTGGAAAAAAAAGTGTTTTAACATTTTATCTTAATCTCTAGACTCATGATCATGCTGTGAAACAGTACAATATAAAGGCATTCATTTTTTAAAAAGTTATTATTATATCAATCTCAGCATAATATGTGAAAATTTCACTCTTAAAGTTGGTTTCCTACGTTTCATTTTATGTTTGTATTCAGGACATGTGTCTCCACAGAGTTTCCATAGTGGATGTTGGCATGGAAGGAAATCTTCCTTTCTTTATGTTTTTAAACTTCTAGAAAGTGGCATGCTTTTAGGGGGCTTGTCTTATTTCCCTCCAATTATCTTACTGTTTCAGGTTATTCTTCTGTTTCGTTTTGGATGGTTTGTGCCTAGTAAGTGGCTTTGATACTGAGGCACAGCTTCCAAATAAGAACAACATGTGAGAAGGCTCAGATTCATGTTCAAGTAACTGGAGTGGCAGCAAAAGTATAAAAACTGTCTGTGAGGCAAAATATCTCAGCATACTACACTAAATGTCATCCTTAATAGTTCAAGGTAAAGGTACAGTTCCAATTAGAACTGAAGAGAGAGAAAACTTGTTTACATATGCATGTATGGAGTTAATTTATGAATATTCAGAGGTACAGCTTCATGGTATTCTACATCTCCATGTGAGCTGTTTGAATCGCCTGTGTAGTCACCAGAGAAAAATGCACGCAGAACAAATTATCCATGTTATGCATCCACCTTAATGTGGAGGAAATTCTATTCTGAAAGCATTGTTTTGTCTTTGTCTTGTATTGTCTTACGCCTACATTTTGTCAGATAACCTACATATTTTTGTTTGAACTTGAAGTGTCTAAAATTGATTGGGCAAATAAAGAATCCTTGACAAGGGCAATACACTGCAGAAGAAAAAAAAAATCTGTGATGCAAATGAAGAAGCTTAAATTAGGATTAGCTCAGCAGTAATGTATGCAACTGTGATATAACAGATGCACATATCAACATTTAGTCAGATGAATTCTAATGAGATATTATATTGGGCCCAATTTTATTTTCCAAAGCAATTCTTCCATAAAAAAGGTATTTGTGCAATTATGGAGTTGTTTGACTAAAGAAAGAATTTCCATCATATACACCTGTAGAGCTGAGAAAATAAAAGTGTGTATTACAAATGCAGAGGGCCAGCACAAAATTTTAACTACACATCAGGAAAAGTAGTTTACACCATGACGCTGATCAAGCACAAGTCAACCTCCTAAGGAAGTCCTAAAATGCAGACATGACTGGAACACACCCTAAGGAACTCATAACTCAAAATAGTCTCATACTCAAAAAATAGTCTTGCTTTGGGCAGAAGTTCAACTAGATGACCTCTTAAATTCTCTTCCCACACAATACTCTTTTGCAATTGTGTCATCGAAATTATGTTGTGATGCTTTAAAAAACCCAGATAAAATAACCACATATGTGATACCAATATGATAACAGTAGGGAAGATAATTGATGTGATCACTATATTCACAGTACTACTTTAAAAACCCCACAAAACTGCCTGCTCTAGATTGTCAAACCTAATGTACTTAAGAAAAAGTTACAGTGAAAAATCCATCACATATTTCTCACACATCTCTCCTCCTTCCTCAGTGTAGCAAAACTCAATCCAGTTGCTTTTGACAGCAACCTTTAAGGTGGTAATCCTTTGGAGTTAACATTATAAAAATAATTTCATTCTTCATGTATCTTGGCTTCAACATTTGTCATCATTTAGCAAAGTAGTTGAAATGTTACCAGAAGAGGCATATCATGAGAGGGTGAATGAAGGCTAAATTTGCTTAGAGTCTCTGCTTATCCTGTCATATACAGAACTGCAGATCTTTTTTTAGTCTCTGCAGCTATATTCAACATTTATCCATTAATATAGGACCAACTCAATTAGTGGCTCTGTAGGGATCAGAGCATAACCCCACTATCCACAACTTAATAGCTACCATACATCATCAAGATCTAATTTCCAGGCTGTGTAGGATGTAAATGGCAGTAGCCCACAAATCCATTTTTTAAAAATTTGAAATCTTTGTGGCTTAATAGTCTTCCCCAAGCCCTCTTATACCATGCAGCCTACAATTTTTCCCAAAACTCACACCTGGCATCCTGCAGATTAATGCTGTTGACTGTTTGGTGGTTACATTATTTGATTTCTTGATGCATCATTAACGGGAAAAGGAATTATTTGCCAATTAGAAGCTACTTGCTTTTTCAGTGGTTCATTATCCCAGGAAAGTAATGATTTGAGACTTAGAAGGCTCCGTACTTTATGCCCTCACTAGTCTTCAGCAGTATTACTTGCTCTGTTGTCTTATGCTTATTTCAGAGAAGGCTGAGGCAACTCATTAACAGTCAAGATCAAGTAGTGATCTTATTTAATCCCTTTAATCTAAAATTTAATTTGTCATTTTTATTTAGTTCAGGACCAATTTTAGAATAAGCTCCATTATTTGTTGGAAGTACAAGAATTTCTATACTCATCCAGAAGTTTTAAACTAATTAATTTTTTTAAAAAGTCCATTGGATTGTTCCCTTCTCATGACTACTCATAAGAATTAGAAAATGTCCAAAGACCGTGACACATGAAGAAAAATAAAAGTAGAGATGTGATTTTTCTTGTTGGCTATGGATAGTGTAAGAAGTATCAGGGAAGATGTGTACTATATTTCCTTTGAAAGAATTTCAGGACATTAACAGGACAGTTGACTAAGCAGAAAGATCAAAAGCTTGCATTGTTGGAGGCTCCAAGTAAAAAAAAAAAACAACTTCGAATGATTTACCCAAAGCTTAACTACATTTACTCTCAGACTCTAGAACTAGGCTTTCATTGTGAGCTTTGAAAGTGGATATGGATTCTAATTTCTCTGTCAAGTTCCTTTGACTATACTTGAATGATAATTGGTCGATTTTCCATACAATTTTTACCTTTTATTTTTACTTTCTGCTTCTGCACTGGAAAGTTTGACTTGGAGTAGAATAATAAGTTCCAATAAACCCCAGAAAAATTATACTTATTGCCATCTACAACTACCTGAAGGGTTGTTGTAGCCAGCTGGGGGTTGGTCTCTTCTCCCAGGCAACCAGCACCAGAACAAGAGGACACACTAAAGTTGTGCCGGGGAGGTTTAGGCTGGATGTTAGAAAGAAATTCTTCAGAGATACTGATTGGCTATTGGAATGGGCTGCTCAAGGAAGAGTCACCAACACTGGAAGTGTTTAAAAAGAGACTGGATGAGGCACTCAGTGCCATGGTTCAGTTGATTAGATGGTGCTAGCTGATGGGTTGGACTTGATGATCTCAAAGGTCTTTTCCAACCTGGCTAATACTGTATTCTGCATACTTGCATATAATATCCAACTTGACTAGAATGAAAGGTGTTTGAAAGCTAATAAGCCCTTTTTTCATTTTCAATATTTTAAGTTTGCTCATCTTCAATGATCAATGTAATAGATTCTTATTTGTCTTTTGTCCAGACTGTGCTTACAATTCTTTCAATATGCACTCAGCACATTAGAAGGCAGAGCGGAGAGTTATTTATATAACATTAGCATTGCTAGCAACAAGACTGCTAATAGCCATAACTGCATGAAGCACAGTTCACTTAATGGCAAATAACATCCTGATTTAGAAAAAGGCAGAAATTTCTGAAATACCGAAAGGCTGTTGTTTGAGACCCACTTAAAAACAAAAGGTGGGATCAAGATATGCTAGAACAGCTGTAAAGCTGGATGTAGTCATCCTAGACAATCACAAAAAATATTAAGTGGATCCTTTGCTACTCATATTTCCAAAGTCTCTGGAGAACATTTACCTGCATAGTCTTTTCCCATTATTCTTCCCTATTTTTTTGTGTGATTCACAATCACACAGAACATCCCATCCATGCATGACTACTGAGCTGAAGCACTGTTAAACTAACTAATAATGCATGTTCTTGCCACTGAGAAATAAGGCTATGACACAATGTTATTGAAATACCAAAACCTTCATAAGAACATCAAACTCTACGTTATAAGTATGCAAGGACAGCTGAGAAAGTATTTAGAATCATAGAATCAACAAGGTTGGAAAAGATCTCAAAGATCATCAAGTCCAACCTATCACCACAGACCTCATGACTACTAAACTATGGCACCAAGTGCCACATCCAATCCTCTCTCAAGCACCTACAGGGATGGCGACTCCAACACCTCCCAAGGCAGCACATTCCAATGGCTAACAACTCTCTCCATGAAGAACTTTCTCCTCACCTCAAGCATAAGCTTTCCTGGTGCAGCTTGAGACTGTCCTCTTGTTCTGGTGCTGGTTGCCTGGGAGAAAAGGCCAACCCCCACCTGGCTACAACCTCCCTTCAGGTAGCTGTAGACAGCAATAAGTTCTCCCCTGAGCCTCCTCTTCTCCAGGCTAAACAATCCCAGCTCCCTCAGCCGCTCCCCGTAGGGCTTTCACATAATACCAACAAGCATCATGACTTACAGTCTTGGCTGCAATCCTTCACCTCAGTATAACATGTAAAACCTTTCAGTACAAAATTTCCATGCCTCACTTCTGCTTCAGACTCTATATTCTACTTTAACATTCATTGTCCTGACACTTCTATCATGATTAGTTACATGAGTTTCCCACCAAAGTGTCCACACCATTAATCCTGCTGAGAGGCACAGAATAAAGCTCCAAATGACAGGTTGAACATGATGATCTTTGAGGTCTCTTCCAACCTTGTTGATTCTATGAAATTCCATAATACTGAGTTTGCCACATATTGATCTTTCATCAAATATAATATTTTTCTCCTTTGTATTACATACATTTGAGTTATATTCTCTGGAAAACAATTTGCAACTAGTTTGAAATGGGATCCCTTTTAATTAAAAGTAGTTATACATGCTGTTTTGCACTCTTAAAAATTGAAAGTTTTATAAACAAGAAACACATGGCAAGCTGTTCTCTGCTGTCAGCCATGATTTTTGTGGGCAGAAAGACTTCTTTCAGTCACAGCTTCACCCACAGTTTGCATACTTTGTGTGCTTTAAGTATAAGGCACCTTGCTACAAAAACATCCATGACTTTGTACATTGCTTTTAAAACATGCAGTGTCTCCCTAATGTTCAGAAACTACATCTTGCAAATACTTAATATATTAACATTGATGCCATAAAATGTGTTCCAAGATATACCCCACAGTTGTAGTTATGAATGATGCAAATTACAACATACACCTAAAAGAGGGTATGCAAATAGAGGATGGAAAAATGTCAAGGAACAAGCATATACATAGCAGCAAGGAAACTGAAAATACTAGAGAAGCAAAGCAGGGAAAGTGAGGCATGAAATCCTAACCACACTGGGAAAAAAAGCAAAATAATAATTAATTTCAGGGCAGACTAGGCCTGTCCTCCAAGCACAGATAGAAAAAAAAAAGACTTCTAGATCCCCAAAGCCATTTGTATGGGATAATGCTATTTTTGCACAACCCTAATAAATTTTGTTTTAATTGAAAGTAATGATCTCGGAAATATATTGTCTAGGCTGACTTTGGAAAGTCATGCAGGGGGTTTCATTGTCTTCTAATCCTTTACACAGTTTTCTAGCAAATGCAGAAGCGCCTGTGGAGTCCTGCAGAAAACCAGGGTTTGAGACAAGTTCAAGGACAAATGAGATGAACAGCAAAAATAGGAGGGGGGAGGGTGGGAGGAAAACCCAATATTTGGTGTTGGGAGGGGGAAGGCGGAACAGCTGCTGATAGAAAAAAAAAGAGAAGTCTTGACTGGAGTCATCAAGAACCACAGAGAGGTTTCTTTGTATCTGGAGGAAGCTCGCTCTTGCCTTTTTCCTGAAGTTGTCTGACCGTCATAACTGTTAGAGGAATTACTGTGAGTTAGAGAAATTAATATACTTTTCAGAGAGATCTTCTTTTTCAATATGCATCCACAATCCTTCAACATACTTTAGAACTGAACTCTTGGTAGTCTAAGCTCAGCTCAACCTGATTCTGCCTGCAAGCTCCAGGCATATGCTCCTGCTATTTCCCTTGACACCACATCTTACTCTCAGTAAGTTGATGAATGCATCCCCAGAATACAGGGAGAAAAGAGTTTGCAGGAGTAACAGACTTCAGTGAAGTTCTAAACTGCAATGAAATGCAGCCTTCCCTTATTCAGAAACTCACCTTGAGTGGCTGCAACATCTTAGGATCATTTCTTTCCTGTAAAACTAGAAAGAGAGCACCACTATTTTTTAACCCATCCTAGAGCCAGGAGTAAAACCCTCAACCAGCCAAGCTATCACACAGAGGAGCCCCGACCCAGTAAGGTGACCCAGCCAGTACCCATGGATGATATTGAAAAGGTCATCAATATGTTCCCTACCTAGCCGGGGGCCACCAGGCCCCCCCGGCCTTTGTTGTCACCACCACCATCACCCGGTGTGCACCATGAGGACTCACCAGAGACGAGAGGAGGATCCCTCAGCCCAGATGGGCTCATCTTAGGGCTTCTGCCCTTCCTGGGGCCATTAATAAAGGGAGTGGGTAGAGAGGACAAAGTTGCCACACCTGGGGTGGGAGGAGACCCCAGCAGAGCTCAGGTGCTCTGGGAACTGAGGTGAAAAAGAGGGGAAATGGGTCAGGTGGGGTGGAAAAGGGGCTGATGCAGTGGGAAAGGGGAGGTGGTGCTGAAAGGAATGGATTTTACAATAACTTTATTTTCCATAAGTCTTTCGTAATACACAACTACAGTTCTTGGTTTGCTTTGCCTTCACGCATAAAGAACAAACCCATCAACACTTTGTACAATAAAGCACAATTCAAGGCTGCACCTTGAATATTTGGTTCAGTTTTGAGCCCCCAATATCCAAGAAGGATATTGTGTTGCTTGAGTGTGTCCAGAGAAGGGTGGAAAATCTGGTGAAGGGTCTGGGAGGCAGGGCTGGTGAGGAGCAGCTGAGGGAACTGGGGTTGTTCAGCCTGGAGGGAGGGAGGCAGGGGGAAGATGTCATTGCTCCCCGCAGCTCTGGTGGCAGCCTCGTTCCCTGGAGGTGTTCAATAAAGGCATGGCCATGGCACTTGAGGACGTGATTTAATGGCCATGGAGGTGTTGGGTTGATGGTTGGACTGAATGACCTTGGAGGTCTTTTCCAACCAAAACAATTCTATGATTCTATGAATAGAATAGAGTAGAATAGAACAGAGTAGAATACAACAGAATAGAATTAACCAGGTTGGAAGAGAACTTTGAGATCATCCTGTCCAACCTATCATCCAACACGATCTAATCAACTAAACTATACCACCGAGCACCCCATCAAGTCTCTTCCTAAAGATCTCCAGTGATGGTGACTACACCACCTCCCTGGGCAGCCCATTCCAATGGCAAATCACTCTTTCTGGGAAGAACTTCTTCCTAACATCCAGCCTAAACCTCCCCTGGCAGTGTTTGAGACTGTCTTCTTGTTCTGGTGCTGGTTGCCTGGGAGAAGAGACCAACCTCCACCTGGCTACAACCTCCCTTCAGGTAGCTGTAGACAGCAGTAAGTTCTCCCCTGAGTCTCTTCTCCAGGCTAAGCAACCCCAGCGCCCTCAGCCTCTCCTCATAGGGCTTGTGCTCCAAACCTCTCACCAGCTTTGTTGCCCTTCTCTGGACACATTCCAGCAACTCAACATCTTTCCTGAACTGAGGGGTGGTGGTGGTGCTATTAGTCTCAAAGGATGATTTTCCAGGTATTATGCCAAATAAAATACTGAAAGCTAAACAAGGCAATAACATCTAATGGAAACAAATAATGGAAACAGTGCCACTGGCATAAAAATATATGAAGATTTGGGGGGAAAATTCTGTATTCATATTATGTATGCAATTGTCTTTTGAGATTCTTCATCCCTTTTTTATATATCTCTGAGACATTACAAAAAAGCAGAAAATAATAAATAAATCCTGGGATATCTCTTTTTACATTCTGTCTCATTTGGGATAAAGTTGTCATATTTCAGTATTGAAATAGGTCTCAACAATCAAGACTGAGACTTAGCCAGAAGAGGCAATAGTTCTCTTTTCTGATCTGTATGTCTGGTCTCCATCATGCAACTGCTGGAGTATAATAAATACTGCAGTGTCACTTTGACCAAGAATTAGGACACTTCAACGGAAGGAACATACACAGCTCCTGGAGGCTTAAAGAACTCTCAAATTCAGCTGCATAGATGAAGCAGAAGTCACTAGCTGAGGCATTAAATAAACTTCTTGAACATACACGACTGCCAAAATTTAAAAAACAAATTAAAAATCATGTCTCTACATTTGAGGTATTTGTAGACTTTACAGAGTCCAGATAAGTATTTTGAAAAATTTGGACACAAATCTGAACCAGTGGTTGCTTCTGGAGTGGCAGACCATAAGATGGATTGTAGTGAGCAAATACGCAAATGACTGGGATGAGGCCGCCACCACATCGCTGGACGGCCTCCCCCAATGCCTGACCACTCCTGCCTCAAAGAACTCTTTCCTAATCTTCAGCCCAAACCTCCCCTGGCACAACTCCAGGCCATTTCCTCTCATTCTATCACGCGATACTAGAGGGAAGAGACCAACCCCCACCTCACTCCAGCCTCCCTTCAGGGAGCTGCGGGGAGCAATGACATCTTCCCCCTGCCTCCCTCCCTCCAGGCTGAACAACCCCAGTTCCCTCAGCTGCTCCTCACCAGCCCTGCCTCCCAGACCCTTCACCAGATTTTCCACCCTTCTCTGGACACACTCAAGCAACACAATATCCTTCTTGGATATTGGGGGGCTCAAAACTGAACCAAATATTCAAGGTGCAGCCTTGAATTGTGCTTTATTGTACAAAGTGTTGATGGGTTTGTTCTTTATGCGTGAAGGCAAAGCAAACCAAGAACTGTAGTTGTGTATTACGAAAGACTTATGGAAAATAAAGTTATTGTAAAATCCATTCCTTTCAGCACCACCTCCCCTTTCCCACTGCATCAGCCCCTTTTCCACCCCACCTGACCCATTTCCCCTCTTTTTCACCTCAGTTCCCAGAGCACCTGAGCTCTGCTGGGGTCTCCTCCCACCCCAGGTGTGGCAACTTTGTCCTCTCTACCCACTCCCTTTATTAATGGCCCCAGGAAGGGCAGAAGCCCTAAGATGAGCCCATCTGGGCTGAGGGATCCTCCTCTCGTCTCTGGTGAGTCCTCATGGTGCACACCGGGTGATGGTGGTGGTGACAACAAAGGCCGGGGGCCTGGTGGCCCCCCCGGCTAGGTAGGGAACATATTGATGACCTTTTCAATATCATCCATGGGTACTGGCTGGGTCACCTTACTGGGTCGGGGCTCCTCTGTGTGATAGCTTGGCTGGTTGAGGGTTTTACTCCTGGCTCTAGGATGGGTTAAAAAATAGTGGTGCTCTCTTTCTAGTTTTACAGGAAAGAAATGATCCTAAGATGTTGCAGCCACTCAAGGTGAGTTTCTGAATAAGGGAAGGCTGCATTTCATTGCAGTTTAGAACTTCACTGAAGTCTGTTACTCCTGCAAACTCTTTTCTCCCTGTATTCTGGGGATGCATTCATCAACTTACTGAGAGTAAGATGTGGTGTCAAGGGAAATAGCAGGAGCATATGCCTGGAGCTTGCAGGCAGAATCAGGTTGAGCTGAGCTTAGACTACCAAGAGTTCAGTTCTAAAGTATGTTGAAGGATTGTGGATGCATATTGAAAAAGAAGATCTCTCTGAAAAGTATATTAATTTCTCTAACTCACAGTAATTCCTCTAACAGTTATGACGGTCAGACAACTTCAGGAAAAAAGGCAAGAGCGAGCTTCCTCCAGATACAAAGAAACCTCTCTGTGGTTCTTGATGACTCCAGTCAAGACTTCTCTTTTTTTTTTTTTCTATCAGCAGCTGTTCCGCCTTCCCCCCTCCCAACACCAAATATTGGGTTTTCCTCCCCCACCCTCCCCCCTCCTATTTTTGCTGTTCATCTCATTTGTCCTTGAACTTGTCTCAAACCCTGGTTTTCTGCAGGACTCCACAGGCGCTTCTGCATTTGCTAGAAAACTGTGTAAAGGATTAGAAGACAATGAAACCCCTGCATGACTTTCCAAAGTCAGCCTAGACAATATATTTTTTTCAGTGCTTTCAGAAATAAATGGATTGATGTTGCTGACCTCTCCTCTACATTCACTTAAAACTCGGGGTGGCAAAAACTGTATCACTATGAAATTAAATAAATATGAATTAAACCTGGAATCTGCTTCATAGTAATTACTGCTCTTAGTTCTAATGGGAATAGCTTTTCTTTGAATCTCATTTTACCAGGGTGAGTGAAAAGAAGCTAAATCCCCACTACGATTGCTTTACTCTGTCAAGTCCATTCAACATTTAATTGATTAATTTTAATTACTGGCTTTGGAAATCATGTATGGAATTCTGGCCATGAGCCGGGTTCCTTTTTTCCTCAGGCAGCAGTTTGTCAATATGACACTGGTTCTTTCTCCCTGTGTCATAATCTAGAGATAGAGAATCTCTCTATACCACTCTAACAGCTGCCCTTCTATGGCTGGAATTTACAAGTTACTTTAGAGCCTTTCATTTCTATTTTTTCATAGCTATGTCTAGCAATTGTTACAATACCTCAGTCTAACCTCAGGAGTAGAAGGTACAACAAATCTAAATGCTTCATCTGACCAAGGACTTTTGCATGGGAGATGACACATCTAACAGTTGAACCACATGCCTTTAAGAGCTACTAGTAAATTTTCTACAATTTATCATAGTGCCTAATGTCTATGGCAACAGCTGACGAAATTAGTAATGAAAGAAATTAATTAGTTGTAGTGGATGGAATCAGTTTTGACAGCCTCCAGAGAGGGAGACTCCACACCGTCTCTGGAGAGCCTCTTCCAGTGCTCCATGACCCTTACAGTGAAGAAGTTATTCCTCATGTTGAGGTGGAACTTCCTGTGCTGTGGTTTGTATCTATTGCCCTTTGATGTTGTAATCATTGAATCGTAGAATTGTCAGGGTTGGAAAGGACCTCAAGGATCATCCAGTTCCCACTCCCCTGCCCTGAACAGGGACACCTCACAGTAGATCATGTTGCTCAAAATCACATCCAGCCTGGCCTTAAAAACCTCCAGGGGCGTGGTCTCCATCACCTCCCTGACAACCTCTTCCAGTGTCTCACCACCCTCATGGTGAAGATTTTCTTCCTAACATCCAGTCTGAATCTACCATAGCTTTAGGTATTTCAACCCTTGTGGGATTTTTTGGCATGCTCTCTTTGGACAGGAGGGAAGAGAAAGAAAGAAGAAAAAAAAAGGGGGGGGGGGGAAGGGAAGGGAAAACAAACAAACAGAAAACCCCAGGGAAATCTGCTTCAAGATTCTGGCCCCAACCATATTCTTATGGACTCTGTGGAGGTGCAGAATATTGGCAGAGCATTGAGCAGAGTTGGACTATAACCACAATGGTGTTCTGGGAGTTCCCATGGCCTGGAAATCTCAAGTAGAAGTTTCTCAGTCATGTGAAAAACATAGCGACATAGCGATAGATGAAGTTTGGCCAAATATTACACTTCATCTCGTTCACCTCTTCTCCCTCTAATGTGGAAGTTTTCAGGGAGGGAAGAGTAATATCAACAGCCTTAAATTCTGGATGACTAGCTAGAAGATGTGTATCTGATTGATATGATCTCCAAAAGAAGCCAAATAACAGCATTTTGGCCACAGTTTTCTATTAACAGCAGGAATATAAATATTGTATCATACTCTTACATTTCAGATACATCCCACACATTTACAGTCTCTGACAATGACTATTGCTCTAAATACACAGTTGGAGAAGCTTTGTGCAAAACCTGTCAAATAATAAATTCTCTTTGTTGTGAAAAATGAAAGCAGTTATTGTCATTTCAAATGGAACAATGTTCACAGTATGTGGAAAAAGGGACTGGCTACTTGGGAAGAATATAGGAGTATCGACAGAGTACATAGGGATGCTACCAGGAAATCTGACGCACTCTTGGAGTTAAATCTAGAAAAGGATGTAAAAAAATAAATCAAGAAGGAATTTTTAAAGTACATCATCAGGAAAAATGTGAGCCTGAAGTTGAATGATACGGGTGACCTGATGATATAGGTTACAGAGAAGTGAGAGTTGTGGAACGTCACCTTTGCTTCAGTCTTTGTCACTGTCTCTCATAACATCCTTATAGGTAAGTTCAGGAATAAACTGATTTAACAGCTGCAGTAATTTCTATCTGAAGACTCTACATTTACTATCTGACTTTTCAGAAATCTGGACATAGTTATGTCAGACCACAAGTTTTGTAACTGTCTTTAAAAGGATGAGTAGCCTCTAGAGTCCTCGCAGAAGCTTATTTACTCAATACTTAACAATGGTAGTCAGGGTTGCTGTATTTCTGACTGTATTTACAATACAATACAATAAACCAGGTTGGAAGAGACCTTCAAGATCATCACGTCCAACCCATCAAGCAATCCAACCCACCTAAACAACTAGATCATGGCACCAAGCACCCCATCAAGTCTCCTCCTGAACACCTCCAATGATGGTGACTCCACCACCTCCCCAGGCAGTCCATTCCAATGGGCAATCACTTGCTCTGTACAGAACTTCTTCCTAACATCCAGTCTAAACCTCCCCTGGTGTAGCTTGAGACTGTGTCCTCTTGTTCTGGTGCTGGCTGCCTGGGAGAAGAGGCCAACCTCCACCTGTCCACAACCTTCCTTCAGGTAGTTGTAGAGAGCAATAAGATCACCCCTGAGTCTCCTCTTCTCCAGGCTTGTATTTGTGTATATGTCTTTGTGTATTTTCATCTCTCTAATTACTGTCCCATTAGAAATAAACTGGTCTTGAAACTGCAATGGAGTACCAGACCTGAAGAGATACCTGAACATTTCCAAGGAACATGTTCTTGGGAGGACTACACAGACAAAATGCCAAATGTGTTATTCTCTCTAGGTCAAAAAAATTAAAAATATTCTACCTGAGTAATTTCATTTTGTCACCACATCTCTCAAACCATACTCTCTTTCCTCTAATGTCACAAATTTATGTGGGCTCGACAGTAATGCCAAGTCAGCTCCTCACTGCTGGTCCGGTAATACATCACAGCTATGATAGATGTGCACCTTCACTGCTTCAAGGGCAGTTTGGTCCTCCCTTGCATATTGCCCTCATTTCTGAAGAGCAGCAATCAAAACTAGAAGCTTCTGTCTGCTTCTTTGCTTTAATTCTTGCCTTGTTGTTGGTTGTGGCAGGTTTTTTTTTCCAAAGTTCATGTTGTCTTTCTCCAGAAAAATCTCATTCCTGCAGGTTTCTTATGCTTTATCCTTATTATTAGTTCACTAATCATCAGACAAATCACAGTTCAGAAAGCAGCAGAAATACAGCCTGGAACTCTTTCTGCACAACTTCAGAGGACCACTCATTCATTTGGATTTATATAGATGTGGAGAATACTGACATGGTGATTGTGGTCAGAGAAGTGCTCTTATGGTTGCACCTCAGAGCTCTCTTCTGAGTTGGCATAAATGGTTCAACTAGTTATAATCATCTCAAAAGAACTAGGAAAATTAGCACTTACCAGAAAAGAGTCTCTACTATTGGTTTGGAAGGCTTTGCCATAGGCTTGGTGCTTCAAAGGACCCCAACATGACACATAACAGAAAACTGAAAAACCTTGTTGGCAGGGAGCACGTTACATCAATGTGAGTACACATCAGCTTTTCAAGATTAATATAGAGAACTAATTACTAATAAATTCATTGCATAATCCTTTCTGTTGAAAAACTGCTGTAAACAGGTTGTCTGAAATTGAGTTTTTATATGGAGATAAATCATCAGATCATTTCTGTCAGTAATTATTGGTGCATGGATTCTTCACCACAAGCATCTGATTCATGTGTTTTGAACCACAGTTTTCACTGAGTTTAAAGATGGAATTATTTGAGTATCAATTTTAGGTTTCAGGGTCAGAAAATTCCATTTTTCAAATGTAACATGATTTTTGTCTTTCTTTAAAACTCTCTAGGAACAGCTTAATATTTTTCCTGTTGGTAAATTTATCCCCTGAAATGGTTGTTAGTATATGAAAATAAAATATAATAATTATCAATAATGTCACATTAAAATAGTGAAATCGTATCTAAAAGAAAAGAGTATTCAACTATACAAAGAAACTCAGAGTTGTGGGTTACTGTTAAGGTCTAGCTGAGATGTATCCAGGGCATTTGGTTTTGATAAAGCCAGGTACATCAAGCCATACTTTGCTGGTGATAGTAGCAATTACACCACCCATCTCCTTTCAAACATCAGGCTGCTTTAATATAGTAAGCACTAGTTTTTATTCTAGGGTCAAATACTCAATGTATTACTGTTACCTTAGATATGCAGCTGAAATAGCAACTCAGGCATGAATTTTATTAAGTCTTGTATATTTTCTGTCCCTTTCTGAAGCTGTAGATTTACATTCATCTTTGTGTTCCAGCCCATTTGAAAAATGAAATATCATTTAAAAGCAAATACTAGAAAACCCACTTTATTCCTAAAAAATATGCAATTAATTTGTGAACCAACATACTCTGGTCTGGCAAGGATAGAAATATTCCAGTAATCACACAGCAGCTAGGAGTTAAATGTTAATTAGTCTTCTCTTATTGCTTTCATCCCTAAGTGGGTTTGTTTTCAAAAATACTCGTGTTTCACATGCTACAAAAGCAAGGAAAAATGTTTTCCTGATTTATATCTTTTGCTATCAGCTTAATCACAGCAGCAATTTTATTTCCACATCATTATACCACCATAAAGTGGGACTCAGTGGAGATTGTGGTTGCTCGTGGGAAGTGATGTGTTGACCTAAAATGCATTTTGGTTTTCCAGTTTAAACTAACTGATTTATTAATAAAACCTGAAAGTAAACTGTAAAAATGGGTAACCAATTAATAAAGTGTACATTTTATTTTCAGGTAGATTAGTTTAACTCTATCTTCTTCAGGTGGGACAACATCTTTTGATATATTAGGGTGATGTTCTAGGCATTAAATAATAAATAAATAAATGCTAATTGGCTTATTGTACTGCTTTGGTTGAAGGAATTGCCCTCTTTGATCTGCAGCATAATGAGATTTATTTTGAACATCAAAGTAATCTATAAAAACTGAACAAGGAGATGAGCAGCTACATATTTTCATGTCCTCTGAGGAGCTGGGTAGGAATCAGCAATGCAAATGCCTTAGAATGAAGGGGCAGCCTGAAAGAAAGTGAATCCTCAAAGAAAATGGCTGAACTTTGTGTTCTGTTTCAGTGTGCTGAAAGACCTTGAACAGTTTTGTTTTTTTTTTCTTTCACTGCTCTCAATCTGATGGAAATCTGTTGACTGACCTGGACTTGCCCTGAATTCTTAGTGAACATTGGGTCAGATTCTAGTCCCTGCTGCCAGTGTTTTCTGGCTGTATGATAGACAAATTCCACAGCTACACCAGGACCTATGTGAGTTAACTTCACTCACCTATACAAAAAGAATCCATTATTGGGATATCAATGTCTCTCACTATCCTGTCATCTCATGCAGCCCTCTACACAGTATTATCATTAACTCTTTACAGCAGCTCTCCACACAGAAGTGTTTGTGCGAAGCATTTCAGTCCAAGCATGGGGACAGTTTCACAGGTAAAATGACAGTCTGAACAGTAATTCAGCAAACCTTTCATTTGATACTGAGGTTAAACAGGGCAAATTCATGGCATTTATTCCATCTGCCTGCAAAAGACACACTAGAAGAGGAAAAACTGAACAATATAGCAATCTCTTATTCCAACATTAGAGAGAGTGATTTTCTTAGAGCACAAACAGTTTAAGTATTAAAATTTAGATATATTTAAAATTTATACAGTTATGACAGTCTTCAGTTTCAAAGAGAATAGCCTAATACAGCACTATTTCAGCTAACAATTTCTAAAGTAAAGAATGTTCCTTCTTTTAGATTCAGATGTTCAAATTAACACTATTTAAACTAAGTCATGTGCCTTAATTGAATCTTTTTTGCATAGTAAATGGAGATAAGTGTTTTGTAGCACAGCAGAGCTGAACAAATTTCCAGATAAGCTTATCACAAGGGCATGATGTTCACATAGAAATATCCTGTGTTTTCTTCATCGTTAAGTATTCAATGAATCCATGTGATTTCTAAAAAGCATCAAGTACCCAATTCCCACAGATAGATAATGCTGAATGTGCAGCACTTGTGCAAATCAGGCTATTCATATGGATTCCTAAAATAAAGTGCTACATGGTAGAAATGCTTCGGGTTTGATTTTTGGGAGGGGGAAGTAATTTTGTACTTTAATATTTCTAAAACACTGCAGCAAAATGTCTCAGAGGTAGAACTAGATTAAAAGCTTATCAGAAAGGTCACTCACAACTTAAAGTTAATAAAAGCATGTCAATTTTGAATACTTTTGGGGGAAGAAAGGGGGAAGACACATGGCATGTTGGAAATATATCATAGGAAAATTTATGTTGAAAATTCCATACTGATGTTTTTTTAGGAAAATAATTTTCTAAAACCCATACCCAATATGACTCTTCTTTCTATTTACATTATAGTTTTTTAACATCAACATCAAAATCCATTACTTCTCTTCTACTGAAAGAAAGCATTTGGATTAACTAATTTTCACAAATCTTTTGCTTCAAAGGAAGTTCTCCTTTCCTTTCCATGGAAGAATAACATAATATATGCTCTGTAGATTCCTTCAGAAAGAGCGAATCTCTTTTCCTCCCAGCTCTGCTATGAACCATATAAATATTAAATTACAAATGAAATAATGTATATATGCAAACCCAGTATAGAAGGACTACAAAACTTGTGCTTTTGACAGCATTTTGCAAAATCAAATATAAGGATTTGTTGCTAAGAGGACACAATCTCAGTGTGCTTGTTTATCTTCTGATATTTGATTTGTCTTAACTATTATTATCATAGACACCTATTCAAAAATGTATTTACTAAGTTGAAAATATCTCCTATGTTTAAACATCTTAAATGATTTATGTAGTAAAAGTGTCATTCAGAACTGAGCAAAATGCAATGGAGGAAGCTTGTTGGATTAGCTTATCCCGAACATATGTATATATCTCATTCATTTCAGTTGTGGAGCACCTTTTTAAAATTTAATACTAGTGTCATTGGGTTTGGGTTTTTTTTGTGTGGGTTATTTGATAGGGTGCTTGATGGCATGGTTTAGTTGATTAAGTGGTGTTGGATGATAGGTTGGACGCGATGATCTTGAAGGTCTCTTCCAACCTGGTTTATTCTATTCTATTATTTTTAAGGTGAGGGTTGAGAAAAAAACACTAATTGTACTCACTCTAGTTGAACTACTCATAAAGACCTATGCAAATATCCATGTAAGCAAGATACCAGCTTCAAAACTCCATCCAAGACTCAACTAAAATTATAGATGGGTATGTCAAAATTTACACACAACTAATTTTAATTCCTAAGATAAACTGAATAATGCAAGCATGTTACTTTAAATTAATGATGACTAGATGTTCCTCTAAAAACCATCAGTACACTCCAGTCAAATGGTCTTGCATCTAGAATTAGTGGCTGTAATACCTATATTAAGCTGCTATAATTCACCTCTGTCTCTAGCAGCCTACCACCCATTTAACCCACTTCATGACCCAGCAGTACAGTGCTTGATGTTATGTAGAAACCATTATTGTATGTCTTCATAAAATCCCCACTTCTCTGAAGGTCCATAATCATCCTATTTTAATCATCAGGACTATTATCTGGCTAATGTTAATTGTTTAATGAAGCTGCTGTATTTCAGACTGTTGTCTCTTGTTCTAAATTCGAGAGACAGGTATCACTGAAAAAGTTAGCTGGAGTTAAAACTGAATATTAGGATTCTGTTCTGACTCTTGCAGTTGATTCATACACAGTGTTAGAAAATTCACTCACTTAAAAATTCACTTCTTTGCAAATGTTCCCATTACAGTGGTCATTAAAGATAATAGAAAATATGCCATTAAGAATTTAAGTTAATTTGTGACAATTTTGTCTTAAGGAAGACACATAAAGGCAGAAAAAAATCTGAACTCACTGAAACTGTCAAGGAATTTCATGGAGTTATGATGTGTGATAGTGAATAGCCATCACTTGTAAAGCCCAAAGATCCACATACAGGTTTTTGATAGCTGCTAAATGAAGAGTTGTCCACATACATGATTTATTTAACTAGACCTTGGTAATCCCACTGAAGAATTTTCTAACTACAGTAGTTCTTGTTTTGTTTAAAGTACATTCACTATAAATAACTTCTGTCCTTCTAAATGACAGTCTGTTTTCATGGTCACAGGTGTTAGAAATTAGTAAAAACATTAGAGTGACAAGGTGATATATCTTCAGTAAGTGTAATCCCCTTTTTCTTTCCATAGAGGGATGAGGTTATCTTTGCAACATAAGCTTTATGTGTTCATATGAAAATTTATAGTTTGTCAAAAAATTATTCTGTGACTCTAAGCTTTGAGTTTTGTCTCAGAATAGGAATCTACATTAAAATTCCAACATCAAAATATTCGTTAACATTTCATGGAAACAATTTATTCTTTAAAGGAAAATTTAACAAACCAATGTTAAAATCAGCTGCTGTTCATTATTTGCTGCTGAAAGACTGGGTAATAACAGACTTCAGGGGGAAAAAAGAGTGAGCAAATATCTGAGATTTTTGCAGCAGAAACATTGTATAGAAGACTGATCAATTATATTTTTAATAGGAACAGTATTTATTTAAAATATATTATTATAGATGAAGTGGTTGCAAGTAATAGATTATGCTCATTTTATTAAACTTAGACCAATATATTCTTGATACAGCAGGGGAATTTATTTTGAAGCTTACATGCAGAGAAACACTTTGTATTGAATTCAAATGGTACACAGTAGGCTACTGGTCTGTATTATGTAAGATTTTCCATATCACCTTCTCAGTCATGGGATGGGCAGCTGCTAACAGTGGACTTCTAAGACTCAGAAAGGAAAAGTAAAAATACATTAAAATGAAATAATGAAAGGATTTTAGCTATAGAATCATATCCACTATTAAAATAGCTGACAAATTGAAAATTGTATTCATTTATTCATTCATTTACCCATTTGTCTATCCTCCCCTAACATTTCTTCCTGCAATCACTTGGGAAAATTAGCAAAGGGATTTCACAGTTCTCCTGAGTCTGGTTGGGATGGTTAATTTTATTCACAGCAGCCTGTATGGTGCTGTGTTTCAAATGTCAGACTAAAACACTGTTGACCACACACCAGAATTTTGACTACTGCTAAGCAGTATTTGCACAGAGACAAGGTTTTCTCTTTTTCTCATTCCACTCCATCCATTGAGTAGATTAGGGTGAGCCAGGAGATTGGAGAGGACATAATCTGTACAACTGACCCAAACTGGTCAAAGGGATTTTCCATCCCATATAAGCTTATGCACAGCAATAAAAATTGAGTGAAAGGAGTTTTAGAGAAGGTAGACATTGTTTGAGAAACTGGCTGGATACCAATCTGCCTGTATGAGGTGGTGAGTGATAGCCTTTGCAGCACTTGGATTTTGTGTTTTCTTTTTTTCCCTCCTCTTTCCTTCATTTATTAATCTGCCTTTATCTCATCCCTTGATTTTTTTCATTTATGCTCTTACTCTTCTCTCCCCATTCATCTGATACGTGACTGTGGCGGGTAAGTGAGCAGCTGTTTGGTGCTTAGTTGCTACCTGGGGTCAATCCAACACAACAACCTTTATAATCTTTTAAGACAGTTTTATCAGCTTGCTTAAGCTCCATGTGGAAACAAAATAAAGATTAAATGCTCATTCACAGTCTGAGTCATTAACCACTGAAGAAAGTGAGGAAAACCACATTATTTACTCATGTGTTTAACTATGCCTTTGCTATTCGCTGGTAGTTTTGTTAAGCATTACAAAAAGTGTTTCAAATCAAGTAAAATACTTGCAAGGGACTTAGAATCATCTAAAATAAGAAGATTTTTGTATTTATTTTTGTCTCCTAATTAACACTAATTAGAAAAATTCACATTAAGCCCCTCAAGAGATGAGTATTGTGTCCCATTAGAAAAGTATCTCCACTCAATATGTCAAAAAGGACATTTCAGATGTTTTCTAGCTGCCAAGATAAAGATGGCCTCATAAGTATGGTCAAATGTCTGGGAGTTACATTTATCAGAGAGTTTGTTTAATAGAAGCATAAGCATAATTGAGACATGTAAGCTGCCCCAGTGCAAGAAATGCTCTCTGTACATCTGTGCTTCCTGGAACCTTAAACACCAGAGACTTCACTTTAATTTGCCTAATACCATGTTCCTGTCAGTAATGATGCCTAAGAATTACCCTGTTAATCCTTCCAATGTCAATTTCACAGAGAGTGGTCATCACAGCTCTATTAAATTTCTACAGGTAAATTCATTTTGCCGGAAGATCCTACATCAAATAGACATTACTTGATCGGGAACTGCACACAGCTCAAACTCTTTTGGAGTTGCAGTCATGTTCTTCAGTTCACACTGGCACATGAGAGTGAACCACTTCATACTGGCACCTGAGTGACAGCTCTCTGCTGTTCCTTAGGCAATGTCACACTGAAGCAAGTCGTGCTATCAGACAGCAGTTGTCAGACCTGGCTGGGTTCAGTGGCCAGTGTAATCAGCTCTAGTTCTGAAAACTAAACGTAGGGAATACAAGTCTGATATAGTTATACTAAAGATGTAGGATTACCTTCCATATACTTAAAGGCTACATTTACTCTCAGCAACGGTCATGCAATCCCAAGAAAAAAACTAATAATTTCCCTGTTGCCAGTAGCTAACTTGATTGTTGGTGTTTCTTTCCTTTTTTTTTTTTTTTTTTTTTTTTTTTTTTAACAATCAGCTGCAGGGGAAAAAATAATAAAAAATTATGGTTTCATAGAAGTAAAAATGTCAAACTCCTTCCTCTCTGATAGGCATCATACAGACAGTACAAACCTTTCTATCCATGAAGTGGGAGTGGTGATCAGAAAAGCTCAAAAATGGATAAAAGAATGTTTTTGACCTGTTCTTTCTGAGTCACCAAGGCTGTGGATGCTCCATGCAATTTTCTCTTCTGAGAAAAAGGCAAACTATTTTTTCCTAATAAATATTTCTGATCAATTAAAATATTTTCTTTTATTTTACTTTCAGTTATTCCTTCAATCTTATCGTCCTTATTTTGCTTGGAGTGGTTCAATGCAAGAACCAGGATTTCACTGTATGTTTCAGAACTGCCCTTTTCATTGCATGTTGTTTTCTATCCTGACATATGCACTGAAGCTCCAAGCATGAAGACAGACAGGAGTAGTCTTTAACTGTGATACTTAATGTAATGTGATACACATGTAATTTAATAATGGCATAATGCTGTTTTAAAAGTATGTTGGCATCTAATACAGTTTGAAAGGTTCTCTGTTATTTAAATTGTTCAATTTCAGGTAATTTATCACTTCTTTATAGCAAAATTAACTCAGTTAATTATGTTTTACTGGGAATAGGGCTTGTAGGAGGCAAAAGAATTCTTTTTGTTGATGATTTTGGAATGTTATTATTCTTCACAACATTATTTTTAAAATGAGCCTTTATGAGGGGATAAAACCAAAATGAGACTTCTATTTAAAATAAAGTTTATAGTTAAACTAGAAAATAAGGTAGGCTTCAAAAACAATGTATAGGCTCAAGGTAACAGCAATTAGATGATGATTGTTGGTCTTGCAACCCAATGCAATCCATGAACGTGTACCCATTTATGTTCTGTCATTTATTTCAATGATAACAAAGCTCTCTTTGTTATACAGGGAAGATTTTGACAAATAGAAAATAGATATGTGTGGAAGAAGTAAACTGGCTGACATGAACCTGGCAATGAACAATCATCAACTATATAGTACCAGCAAGAGTACTCAGCCTGACAATATCTGTTTGCTGTCAGTCACTAAATAAACTGAAATGTTATTGCACTTGTATTTTTGCAGAGACATTTTTATTAATGCTACTAGTCAGTCTTCTGCTTTGGATCTGCACGATAGACTGGTGCAGGGAGACATGAAAACTCCATCTGACATGAAACAGTTGGCAGTAACCTCAGCCTCAGCCACAGTGAGAGAGAGGATGGATGGGTAACTCATAAGATCATAGATTACATTTTTCCATGAAAGTGATGGCAGCCTGAATACAGACCATCCTAGGTATTACTTAGCTTTGTCTGCTCCAAACTATACTGGGTTTTTTTGTAAGATTTGGTTTCTGCTAGTAGAGTTGACTCAGAATAGCTCCCAGTTTCCCTGCTGGAAGAAGTGGCATCTGTCAGTAGTTCAGCTTTGACTCCATTTAAACTGTACTGATGGAGTACAGAGAGTTGTTATGTGGATCCTAAGCAAGGTGCCCCGACGGACTTTTCAAAACAAAAATACTGTTTGGGTAAACACATCTGCACCACTCTGTGTGGTCATCAAAATAAGTCAAAACTCGTTCAGAAATTATTCAGCAATTTCACAATGAAAGTATGCGAATATTGAGTTGAGCTTGTTATGGACATGTCTCATTATTGTTATGAGGGAGGAAACTGCTGAAGTAATTCAGCTCTCTGAAGACTTACAATCATGTTTGCCAACTAGGATCTTTTGTATTTTGGAGGACATGCAATTTAATTGTATGTCAGGTGACTAGTAACAAGACCTATGTGAAGCGATGAGCTGAAATTCTTTGTCAAAACACCTATTTATTTTAATGGAGTCACAGTCTTCAATATCTTAGCCTGGGATGTTATCAGCTCATTTACTACTTAGAACCTACCCCTAGCCACAGTTCTTATTTTATCAGTAATCTGTAATGATTTTTAATTATTTTTTTAATAAAGAGAAACTGCTTATTCAATAAAAATATGAAGTGGCTGATAAAGACAACACATGGATTGATTCTGAATCCGTGGGAAATGATGCAGGCAACACCATCTGTTTTAATGCTGAAAATGTAAGATTGGAATGTAAGAATGAAGGACATGAGCTAAGGACAGAAGGTCCTATTCTTGCAAGTAAGAGGTCTGGAAAATGACAGAATGAGATATAGGATTTTTATACCTGAAAATTATTTAAGGCCAAGAAGTAATTTGTAGGTGAGACATTACATAATGCACATGCAAAATTGGCTGAATTTCCTCCTTCCCTTCAGTCCTGCACCACAGCTAGTGATTTTGACTAGTTGTAGGCAATTTCCTTCCAGGGGGAAAAAAAAAAAAAGTTTAAAAAACCCCAAAATTATAGGTGCTACACACACACAATTATTAAAAAATAAAAAATAATTAAAAAAAACCACCTTAACCTGAAAGAAAATGCTAGATATTTCATTACTGAAAATAAGGGTTAATAGTTAGCAAATTAATGTTGAAAATAATGGGGGTTTTCAACCTAATAAACAAATGTTAAAAAGCCCAAAATGTGGAAGTCCTGATGGGGAAAAATGTAGACAAGACATTAGATTCATATAGAGGAAGAAGAAAAGTGAGTCATCAATACAATTTCAAGCAGAGTTACATCAGAAGCCACCCACTCAGATCCCTTTCACTGAGAGCTGGTACTGGGAAATTCAGCAAAAGAAACGAGGTTTCTGAAAAATACCTTAAATATGTGTTTCCACCAGATTGATGTGGCTTATCTGTACTGTTATTCTCAGCAACAGCATCAAGACTGAGGTGCTTAGAGAAAAGTGACACTTAATATCATAAAAGTTATATTTTCAGACACAGAAGTAATTTCAATTATTAGATTTTTTCCAAGTTAGACAAGCAAAGACTTAAAGGATGCGAACTTTGGATTTAGGAAGGCAGGTAAGTTAGCCCTGCCTTCTTTTAGTGGTGTCTCTTTGCACCTCTTTGAAATGGTTATAATTTTAATTTCAAAAGTTGTTGCAATGGTAACTCCCAGGAAGACTGAAAGTGTATGTTATATAAATAATTCAAGTATAAATATCTTTCACCATTTTTATGTCCAGTTCCCTAAAACTGCTAATACTTTGTTTTCAGTGTACTAAAAAGTCTCCTGGAAAACAAACTAAAGCCATTATACACACGCACACACCCATGCCTTTCCTATTCTCCTTGCAGCCTTGAACAGATGTGGTCTCTAAAAGATTGTTATTGCAGTTGAAAGGATTATAAATTTAATAAATTCTGGTTATGGACTTGTATTTCTTTTTTATTGATCTTTTGGAGGAGACTAATTTAATAACCAACATGATGATGTATCTGCATTTGTTGGGAAAATTTGTTCAGAGCTATGAAAATAACCTTGTAAAATGGCTTTACTGGTCCTTTGCCAACATGTTTCCCATCAGGATTTAAGAAGCAGCATAAGAAAGACCAGAATTTTTCCACAATGACAAAATCTCAGACACATTTTTGCCCTTTAAAGGATTGTCAATATAGAGTAAATTATTTTTTCTAATGCTATCATTATTATACATTACAGAGCTACTGTTTCAAGATCTTAAGTTTCAAGAGGATCTCAGCATCCAAGGATCATTGACTCTGTAATTTGCTTCCTTGCAGGTTGTTATCTTGAGCTTTATGCAATACAACACAGGAAAGGGTACATTGCCAGAATATGGAAAAGTTCTGGAATCAAATATGTCTGAGACAGAATGTGCTCTGCTGAAATCTGGCTTTTGTTTCCTGTTTTACCATTTAATATCCATCTCACCTTTGGCCAGTCTATTAAGACAAGATTACAAGTTACATAGATGCTTAAATCCAAAACCAGTATTGTCAAAGGGCTTACCCAGGGCTCATTGTCATGTCAAAATTTCAAAAAATACCTCAAAACCTCCTTCTGGACAGACCTAGCAATACACTGTTTTCACCACAGTTAAGGAGCTGCAGCTATACTTTCTTCTTCTTCAAAGATAATGCAGTAAGTTCCCTTGAAAACTAATCTGACGCAACAGACAATATACCATTTCTATCAAGCGCACACCTGTTTGGATGAAATGAACTTCGAATCAGGCAAAGAGAGAAATGAATCCAGGTATTGATTATCTGCACAAATGTTTCAACAGTAAAACTACTGCAGAAGAAACAAAGCTCCTGTCTCTGCTGGCAGTACCTGTTCATTGTTCCACGCTGGAAAGGCTAAGGAACCCAATAAGAAGATGAAGCCTTCAGTCCTTTCAAAGCACCAAACTGTGAGGTGCCATATGAACTACAAAGGGTATAGGCCAAGTCGATGCTTTTGTACATAAAGTAATTTAAAACATTTATCTTTCTCCAGCATTTATTTTTATAAATTTTTATATTTATTTATTCATACTGGTCTTGCTTCTGACTTTGATGATCCAGAAGTGCCTCTTTACCGATTCCAACCTGCCCTATTCTAAGGAGGTAATAAGCTAAATTCACACATAAATCATTTAAGGCTCACAAGTCCAATATTCCAACTTGTAGATTTTATAGGGCTTACAACTGATCACATTTTAGTAATAAATAATAAATTCTTAACAATTTGTCCATGGATTCTTAACATTCACAGCTTGCCTTAAAACTGGTTGTCATGAATGAATAGGGTACTTTTTTTAACCAGTAGCAATGATAACTCTTTTTTATATAAACTTGACTAGAATTAATGTTTTCTCCTGAGAGAGAAATTTATTTCCTCCCCTCCTAACCCGATCTGGGTGGCTCTAAACCAGTTTCTTACTGTGTATATATATTCAAAACTTTTTAAGGGGAGCATTTTCAGAATTAATCAATAGTCTGAATGGGTATTTTAAGATTTATTAAGATCTAATACGTTCAGATTATTATTACAAATTCCTTTATAACTCTTAGCATTTTGCTAAAGTAGCAAGATCAAATGTGTAGCCATTCTTTTATTTGCACTTCTGATTTATCAGTGCTTCCCCTGCTCTTAAATATATAGAGAATAGAGTAGAGTAGAGTAGAGTAGAGTAGAGTAGAGTAGAGTAGAGTAGAGTAGAGTAGAGTAGAGTAGAGTAGAGTAGAGTAGAATAGAATAGAATAGAATAGAATAGAATAGAATAGAATTAACCAGGTTGGAAAAGACCTTGTATGCTTCGTTCAGTTACGTATTGCTGACTCCACCGTATAAACTATCAACAGATGCTTTGCTCCACTGTTATTGGAACCTCGCAACAATCACATTTCAGGAATAGAAAGGAATTAGAATTGTTCAAAATTATTGACTCCATTTCAGACAAACCACCCAGACCCCAGAGATCTATAGGAGGTCTGTAGCTACATCAAATGACTCATGGAATGTCAACAAATGGCTTGTGAGCTGACAGAGAACATGTTTCTCTCTACTTAGAGAGCCTGCTTTCTCAGTTAAATTCCAGATAATCAATTTTTGTGTCCCGGAGGACAAAAAAGCTCTTATTGCAAGAATCACAACAAATTATCCATGGAGCACACATATTATATTGCAAAGGAAGAGTCCTTGTGCTGGTTCTGGGGAAGACAACAGTGAGAGTGACTTGGTGATGTCATCTAGGAGATACTACACCTGCCTGAAAATTTCTTGGGAAAAATAACTTTTTACTGATGCTATGTGCAAGACTTCAAGATTCACTTGCACTGCCAAGAACATCACCTTCTACTATGTCCCAGTACACTGAGTCCTAATCAAAACTATCTGAACCTAGGAAGTTCCTACGACCTTCTAAGCTGTTCATGTATCATGAGACCTCAGATGTCATAATTTATTGTAGATCAGTAATGTGCCTTTTTCCTTCTCCCACATTCTTTTCCGTGCAAACATATCTTCATGTATGTTCTCTGCAGGGGTGTTACATGGCAAAGTAACAATGTATGCTAGGCATTGCTGAAACCATAAAGAAGAAAGTGTTTTTCCTACGTGAAAGAAGACCATTATAAATTCAGGATTATTTCTACATTTGGATGTTGAAGAGTAATATATGCAAAAAAACAGCCTGACAAGAGTATTTGGTGGAAACTTTTCTCTATAGATTACTGATCCATCTGTAGAGTGAAGTAGTCATTAAAAATATAATTAAAATGATTACAATATAACTCTAGGCTTCAAAGTGAGGTGTACATAAAGGAGACAATGGCACATACTATCGCAATCTGGACAGAAGAAACAGTGCAACCCATGAAGAACTCTGTTTTATCTTCATATCCTTGACTTCTCTAACTCCTTACTGAAACCCAAGCTGTCAAGGCCTTGCTACATACATATTTTCCTGTCTTTGGGGTAGATGACTAATTTTTTTTTTTTTTTTTTTCTCAGGTGCAAGAAAGATGAGCTTCTGTATCATGTGTATGTGGAGCATAAACACTTTTATCACAAAGAACTTAATTTTGCCTACTGGAAATGCCATTTTGTCCTCAACAATCCTTCAGAAAACAATTCTCCATTTGCAGCATAGAAATAATAAACTTTTTTTTTTAACCTGTTTATGTTGTCCAATATCTATTCTATTCCTTTTCATCTTATGATTAAAGGTATATATAATATTATATCTGCATGTTATATATCATTGTGACATCAGCGGGTCCACTGGAGAAGAAAGTGGGCTTGAATTCAAATTATTTGCCTATCTCAGAACTAGCCATTTTCAGCATTCAGTGCTTTCCCAGAGTTTACATTGGAAAAGAGGTACTTTTTCCCCTAATAGTGGAAGATTATCAAAAATTCTTACACTCTTTTTCTGAAATTACTTTCACATTGGTGTATTTTCAGAAGAGAAGGCACATACATGTCTTGGCACAACTGCATACGAGTTCGTCTATGATACACTGAAGTTTGTGCATGACATCTCATGTGCAGGTGCTCTGAGGATTTCAAATGCAGCTTTCACTACAATGAAAACATTCTTGTCAAAGGCTATCATGGATTAAATCCTGCTGTTTCTCATGAAAAATATTATTTCCTTTTTATGTGTGCACAGAATCATAAGGCCTAATCTATCAAACTTCACAAAATTCATGTTGGAAGATCAGTAACTTGAGTTCCCTCTGTTCTTATGCAGAACTTGTTCTCATGTTCTTAAAAAAGTTACTGTCTCTGCAGAAGCTGCCGTTTGCTGAAATTTTTATTTCTGCAGTTCAACATTCTGATAATAAATATAGCTAGAAGTTAGGTAAACTGGTGTACAGAATGATAAGAGACCAAACCTGGCCTCCATAAATATAAATCTTACATATCCTCTTGCAGTCCAATGATCTGATATGCATCGTGAAATGCCATATCCTGTGCTCTAATAATCAGCAGAAGCAAACAGCCAAACTAATTTTTCAGGAGGCAGCACTTGCAGGACATATGCAACCCCCATGTGACAGGAACACAAGAGAAACACAGTACTACTGAGACTGCCTCAGGTAGTCTGTGAACAATTTGTCTGAAACAGATTGCTATGAAAGTCTGTGCTCTCACTCATCATCTACTCATCACGGCTTAGCATGGGGGTCTCAGTGAGAAAAGGATGATTAGAGGATGCAGTTCTCTTTCCCAGTTCAGGCTTTGGCACAGTAAGAGTTGCTAATGGGTAGAAGATGTATTTTGGCAGGTCACATGTGTCTTAAACTATGTTTTCTGAGTGGCCAATCCAAAGATGTTTTGCTGATACTATTAATGGATTTTTTTTAAAGGGATTGTCTTCACCCCTAAATTGAAATAAATTGTCTAGGAATTGTATAAAGAATCTGAGATGCAGTTACCCCTTTTACTGTTACTGAAGTGCAATACAAATATAGAGAATAGAAAGTTTCAGGCAAAAGTATTTCCCACTAAGTATTTCTGATTATTACTGTGTTTTTTGCTCCAGTTTTCAGTTCTGTTTGAAGCAGTATTTATCAGGAATATAGACTATTATTCCCTCATAAGATATACTATTTAATTCAGGGAAAAAAATCTTTAATACTGCAGATATTGCTGTTATATTAATCACATCCTTAAAATTCTTTCCATCCTGGATTCCTATCTCTGTCCCAGAAAGCCTCCCAAAATAAATCAATTTAAGAATATCTTTTTATACTTGACAGGCTCTAAAAGCCAAAGCAAGGATCCTTTTCCATATGTTAGGCATAAAAAGGCAGAGTAATATTAAAAAATTGAAAATTTGTACATTCAGGCTTGCTTTCACAGACAGAACAGATTCCTTCATGAATTGCTTTCCTTTGCAGAACTCTTGTTATGCTTAGTATGACAACTGTGTGCCAAGTTAATCTATATAATGCTGAGCAATCAGCAACAAGACAAAAATATCACATAGCAAATGGCAAAACTACAAATCAGACAACTATTGATGATTAATTTTTCCCTAGAGTTTCCCAAGTTATCTGTGAGAGAGGAACAAAAGATTCAAACTCAAACTGAAAAGTTAATAAAAATCAATCAATTTAATTATTTCTTGTATTGGTTTGTAAAATGCACTATAGCTTTTGTTACTGAATTACTATTAATCTGTTAAGCAATAGGGAAAGAGTTAATCACCAAAGATAATTCCATGTACAGTTCCTTTTTTCAATCTGGCATTGCAGCTTCTGTCTTTCAAAGCATCAGGTTTAGGAATTATGTATCAATGATCTGGTGTTGAAAATCTTAACATAAATATTATAGAGTATTTTGTGCTCATATATGTTTTGTTTTCTTTTGACGCGTGCCTGGAGTCATTAGCAGCCTGTGGCATTAAGCTTATAGAGCACATATAAAAGCCTTCATGTTGTTCACAGAGAAACTGCTTTTTGAATGCTCTTTGGAACAACCTTTAACACCTTATTGTCTAGGAGGAGCTTTCAATCCAAGTATCCATTCATTTGGATATCCCAAATGATGAATATGCTAAAGAAGAACAAACAGGAAAAACTTTTGAAGTGAACATAACCAGATTTCATATCACCACAAGCCTGTGCAACAATGTAGACAGCAAAAATTGACCTGCTTATAGCAAACTTTTTGCTTCCTTTTTACTCTTTTAGCACTTCTAGGACTCCTTACACAAAGCAAGCTCCCTTGCCTTGAATTTATCCAGAACACTTTACAATATAATAGTTAGTGGCATATTTTCAGAGGAAAACTGAGTATTTACATGTAGTCTTATTTTGTTGCTGCACAGAGATCCAGGAAAAAAGGTACACAATGACACTCAAAACTTCACTTTAATTTAAAGTATCAGTACATTGTGCCAAAACATATTTGATCCTGATAATAGGAGTAAATGAATCTTGAAATATAAGAGGTTATTATGTCTTAAATCCATAGGATTGAGGCAAAATGAATGATCATTAATTGTTCAGAAAAAATTCTGAACATTTCCACTGCATTCTTTCAGTTTTAGTAATAAATGAAATTAAGATCATTACTAGATACACATACTTTAGTATGTAAGAAGCACAAACTGATGAGGAGCTCAAATACTGTAAAAAATCAAAGGAGTTATACATGAGTAAATGAGTTGATTTTGTAAATTTAGTAGACTATTTCAAACCTCCTCCAGAAATCATGGTCTCTTAATTAATTCCATAAATTCTTGTCACAAAATGGGTGCTTTTTTCCCCCCAGATGATCTTGTCAATGCAGAGCAAAATTTACTAATGGTACTAAAATGAAGAACTTTTTGAATATTGATCATTGTTTAACACTGAACTGCTTTCTGTAATGATTCTAATTTAACTGGAGTAATGAAATCTTGTTAAATGTCTCAGTCATCTGAAAAGGCAGAAGACTTAGGTCACTTGAAACACTTCAATTATACATGGTCCTTTTCATTCCAGTTAGACTTGAAGATAATAACTTCAGTAACTAAATGGAGCCTCAGGATTATATTGAGTTTAATATCAAAACCTCAATGCTTTAAAAGCCCCATTCTAAATTTAACTTTCATACTCATGAAACAATACACCTTGAAGGATTTTTTATATTATCTTCAATAATTTTCATAGCATTTTCCCCAGTTTCTAGCAGAAATGTAAAAACAATAATTAAAATTTTGTGCATTTTTGTACAATGGAGGTCTTAAAAACTCACTAAATCATAGACAGGATGAGAGTGGAAAGGACATCATGAAGCCATCTTTTCTAATCCCCTTGCTCAAGTAAGACACCTAGAACAGATGCCCAGGAGCACATCCTGATGGCTTTTGAGTATTTCAAGGAGGAAGATGTAATGACCTCTCTGGGAAACTTATTCCAGTGTTTGACACAGGGGCACATTGATGGCTCATTTTCAACTTGGTGTGCAACAGGACCTCCAGGTTGACAGAAAAATGTTATCTTTGAGTATCTGCCTAAAACCTTGTTAAAACACCATTACACATAAAAAGCTTAAGCTATTAACAAAACTATTTTTGACAGGTGTCCCAGTTGAATAAACAGTTAAATTGTGCCCATTTGACCATTAGAAGGAACATTTTAAAGCAGAGTTTGCAGGATGTTGTATCTCCGCTGCTACATTTTGTAAGATTAATGTTTCAAGTTATATGTATGAGAAAAACTAAACTATTGTTGTGTTTAACTTTTCATCTTCAAATTTTTTAATTTGACCTGATGTTATTCTTTTACCCTTTACATTACAGCAGTGACATTCTCTTGGTTTCAGTAGTGACTTTCTGATAATTTTGCAATTGCTTTTAATGAATTATGACATAAATTGACCTGGAAGCAAATAATTCTTCCTACTTGAATCTAATCAGTGTTTTCATTTCTTTCTTCTTTTTGATGATCTTGTAATTTTATTATTTGTAATGGTGCCTCAAATTATTTTTCAGTTGAGTTGTTGTATTTACTTTAAGGAAAGTATTTGTCATTTAGAACATTTGCACAAACATTAATCTTTGTAAGCACACAAAAAACCCAAATATACCAAAAAACCCTTCAAAACCAAACCCACCAAAACCCACAATAAATTCTCTTGATCTTACCAATTAGTGCTAGATAAAAATATTTTCAACTCATAACAAGCCCAAGCTACTGAGAACTAGAACTAGAGATCACAAAGAAAGAGAGAGCTAGAGAACAATGGTTATTAACAAAAACCAAACCAAACAAAAAACCCCACAAAAACAACCAACCAAAACCAAGCAACCAACCAAAACCCCACACACAACCCAAAAAAAAAAAAAAAGGTTCACAAACAGATTCAGATTTTCCACAATTCCATTGAATATTTTTGCTCTGATCACTAACCAGGAATGTGGGAATAATCTCTAGGAAGATTCCAGCTGAAAAAGACATCGTTGCCAAATGTGTTATTTCTCTCTTTAAAGTCTCTTTGGATAATAATAAAAATGTTTGATTTTATAAGATTAATGTCACTGATGAAATTATATTGTCCACTCTATAAAAGAATGCAGTAACTTCTTTTCCCCTCCTTTTAGTATATGATCATTGCCTGTGGTATCAGGTAACAAAGCTGTTATAAGACCTGAAACTTGCTGGCCATACTTGTGTTAAGCTTTTGTTTTTTAAAGGGATTTTTGCTGTAGCATTTTGATGTAATTTAATTGATGCAGATCAACCAGCAAAACAGGAACTTTCTAGTCTCATATCATACTTTGGGACAGAAACGGTTTAGTGCTGTAAAACTATTACTGTCTGATGGCTGAAGGTTTAAATGAAGAAGTTTGCAATTGAGTGTAGTGTTTCACACTGACCAATTTTGCGGAAGTCACAGGCAGTCAGCAGTGTCCCACAGCCTGGTTTATCTACCTATCGAACAGGATTATTAATTACTTCCTCAAAGGCTTAGCAAAGGCTAGTTCAATAAGCATTAGGTAAATACTCCTGCATAGAAGAATTACGTGTTACGGTGAGGCACTCTTTAAGAAATACCTGTGCCAGAGCAGGGCACTTACATTGGAAACTGCCTAACAGACCCGAAGTCAAAATCAGTTGTCACCAGATTTCTGCATGCTTGGACTTCATTGTCCCATATCTAATTCCCTATCTTTTCTGGGATTACAGCTTTCTAACTTTCCCACTCCAGACTCACATCTCCTCTGTCCTTCGGGTCTCTTCCCCATACTGAAAGCCAACTGATGGGAGATGATGATGTTTAAAACCCTTTCAGCGGTGTGTTAGCGAGGAAATATTCTCCTATCAAGAGTTTTCATCTGATTCCTGTAAGAGAATTTCAATGCAATTTTGTTTAAATTCTGTTGTACCTGGATAATGTTTTTCCTATACCCGCTGGACAGTTCCTCCTCCCACTGCATGAAATAAAGCTTATTTGCCAAGGACCAATTGCAGATCCTGCCTGCTATTCAAGTTTGTGTTGCATTTGCAATAATAAAAGCAAAAGCTGCAAGGAAGCAGAAAGTGTCATCTTTGAAGGAGAATGAGATATTTCTGCAGTCAGTGAGAGACATATGAGAATTTCAGTGTAGAGATCTTGGCATAAATTTCCGCTTTACTTCCAGGTATCTCCACCCAGAGATGCTCATTTGCTATAAGTTAACATTTTGTTATTGTGAAGTTGTTTGACGTTGCTTTCCACTGACAGATTATACCTTTTCAACCAAATAAAGCAAGTTAAAAATTATCTGTGTAAGAAACTGATTAGCTAATATCCATATGAAATAAAGCTAAAGTAATGGAAATCAACTCAGGTGAGTTCAGTAAGCAAAGCTGGAATTCACAGCTGGAGTTGTTTTGAAGATGCCTGTATATCATTACAGGTAAACACACTTATTGAATTGCTTCTGCTCTGGTATTCATTGGACACGAGAGTCAAATCTCTAAGAGGACAAAGGTCAAAGTCTGTTTTCACATAGGCATGTTCAGTTGCTGCTTGTTTAAGGAGTGCTAAAATTTCAGGGCAGTGCTCCCAAGAGTTTCCAATGCAGGTAAAGTCTTGAAGTAATAGAGCCTCAAGGGAAGTTTTGGTCTTCTGAAAATTTCACATAAACCTCAGCTGCAGTGATTCAGAACTAAAAATCAATCCTGGTGAAAATATCCAAATGTACTGTCATCTTTTCAGTTATTTATTTTGAACAGGAGGTCATAAGGATATAATCAATACTGTTATACTATGTGACTTTATTACATTTTATTAACACAAGCAAAGGCTCAGTCCACAAACTAGAAATAAATCCATTATAGGTGGGCTATGAACAAGATTATGTTAAAATGTTACATTTTTTATTGTAACACCCCTCTGTGTTTATAACTGATGAATTTAGGAGTGAAATTGTCTGTGGCAGTACAGGAAGAATTATATTTGGGTGAGGGAAAATACTGCATGACCATTAATTTCAAGCCTTCAAGCAGCTGTAGTTTCGAATAATAAAATAGGAATGTAGCTTTAAAAAAGTTACAACATATGAAATCTAATCTCAACTTCAAACTCACCTCCTATGAAAAGGGATTATTTATTTATTGTAAAGTTCAAATGTGTTCCTCCCTCCAACTTTGTGCATGCCAGTATTTTCCTGGTCTGACAAGATAAAGGTGGAATTGTGTGTAAAGGCAGAATTGAGCTAGAATTTAGAGATCTTTTAAAGTAATGATATGACAAGTTGTTAATTCAGCTTCATTTATCACAATTCCACTGACAACCAAAAATTAAAAACTATTTGTTTTTTATGTATTTTATTTTTCCTTAGACTCACTGTTATTCCCAGATTACTCATAAGAAGAATGCTGCTTTACTTCATATGTCTCCTGTGTTCGTTTACAGCAAGGGTGAGAGAGAGTACCAAAAAAATGTAGGATTGCAACAAAACATTAAAACAATAAGAAGAAATAAAATAATTAGATTACATGATAGCTAATAAACACTTGTGCATCAGCTGATCAACAATGGTATTTTGTATTTCTTTTAGGTATGGTGCCTTGTCATTTTGAAAGCATTTTAATCTTCAAACTCCCTTTTCCCTTACTAAAGGCAAGTATGGTATCAACAAAATAGTTCATCACTTCAGTGCCTGAAAAGTAGTCAGGCATTTTTTTTCTCACTTAAAATGTGCCAGTATTACTTTTGCCAGGTTTCAATGAGTACCTAAATATTAGCAGTTAATTAATTGAAGTCACTTCTCTGTTCTACATGTACAGATGACAAAACATCTGCAGAGTACTGTAAAAGTAGAAAGACAGCTGAAGCCTGAAAACTAATAAGCAGCCCTTCTGGAGAACTTTGTAAATTCAGCTCAATATTTTCAAAGCTCAATTAAAACATTACATTAATAAGGAGAGATAGAGCCATTTGTTCCAAGATGCATACCCTTTTTGCTTTTCTATGAGGTTCATAACATAAAAGATAATTGAAACCACGGTTGGGGCAGTTAATGTAGCTCTGTGAACAGCAGTATTTCAGGTGGTGAGCAGCAGGTGCTAACAGCAGTTTGGGAAGAAACGTGAATGACCTCTTCACTTTTGTAAACAAAAAAGAAAAAAATAATCAGGTTTTTTTTTGGTTTCTTTTTTTATTGAGAAGGCTTCAAAGAGAGTGCAAAAATGCTTCTATGATACTTTGAGAAATATAAAATTAATTCTCTTATCGCTCAGATGCAGCCCTGATACCAGAGTAATGAATCCATTAGAAACAGTCAGAGATTAGGTTTTCTTTATGTTTCTAATTAGAGGCACTTAGTTTAGGTAGCTTAGATCAATGGGTTTGGATTTGTCAAAAACAAACAGCTTATGGTTTCATAAACATCTTATATAAACAAACCCCAAATGCAGTTTTCCTTTTGGCTTGGAAATGAAAGAGGAATATTAGATCTCTCAGCAAGCACAAGTGGCCCATTTAAAATAATTTTACTGTACATACAGCTGCACTTAGGTGCATGCAGCACTTTTCCAGATATAACAGAAGTGTATCACCAGAAAGCAGTACAGATTTTCTTGCTAGTTTTCAGTTCTGTAAACATAAAGGAATAGCAGATGTTCGTGACAAATTTATTTAACAGCAAAAAGACCCATCTAGAATTATTTCAGAAAGTTAAATCTGTCATTTTGAGTATGAAACATAGGCTTTGTTTATTTGACATCTTTATGGCACAGAGCACTCTAGGTACCTCTCAATAAATTCAGTGTCATTGCAGCAAGTCATGAGGAATGTATCATTAGCATCATTTTACAGATTCAAAGAACAAACATAAGGAAGTCAAGAGAGCTTCTGTTGCACAAGGACTGAAAACATCATAACCATTTAAAAGACTGCTCAAAATATCATACTGTCTGCCTTCTTAGCGGTAAACCTAGACTCCAAGCTCTACTGTATGTCTGCCACCATGAAACACTTCATTAACACTTCAAAGCCACTTATGCTACCAGTACAGAATGGGTCTGGCTAATTCAATAGTTGGAGGTAGTGGCCTTACCAATACTTTTGCCTAAGGTCTTTTTTCTCCTGCACTTTGTTTGAGGGCTTTTTTGGTTACTGCCATTACCATACTGACAAAGTTGTTTGTTTTGTTTTGTTTTGTTTTGTTTTCCTTCTTTTCTGTTTTTTCTCTTTTTCAGGCCCACTTTACCTTCTGATTTTATCTATAGGTGTGTTTTTTTCTCCTCACCACTCTTTATCCCAGTGAAGAGCTACACCATTGCTGATAAAAAAACAATGTCTGGATGCATAATTATCTGGTTTTAACTTTTCTGTTTCAAGATATTGAGGATCCAATTGTTCTTGATGAAGATGTCTTAAATGGACTGAACTGAACATAAAATGACCAACAGTCTGCTCTTCCTGTTTTAATATTTCTGTTTACATGTTTCATTTGCAGTTGCAGTTTTAAGCTTACTCTGTAATGTAATTTTGACATTACAATAATTTCATCATAAATAACTGTGGCTGCCATGAAAAATAATTAAATTACCTCAGTAAGGCAGAATAGAATAGAATAGAATAGAATAGAATAGAATAGAATAGAATAGAATAGACCAGACCAGGTTGGAAAAGACCTTTGAGATCGAGTCCAACCTATCATCCAACACTATCTAATCAACTAAACCATGGCACTAAGGGACCCATCCAGTCTCTTCCTAAACACCTCCAGTGATGGCGACTCCACCACCTCCCTGGGCAGACCATTCCAATGGGCAATCACTCTTTCTACGAAGAATTTCTTCCTGACATCCAACCTAAACCTCCCCTGGTGCAACATGAGACTGTATCCTCTTGTTCTGGTGCTGGTTGCCTGGGAGAAGAGACCAACCCCCACCTGGCTACAACCTCCCTTCAGGTAGTTATAGACAGCAAGAAGGTCTCCTCTGAACCTCATCTTCTCCAGGCTAAGCAACCCCAACTCTCTCAGCCTCTCCTCATAGGGCTTGTGCTCCAAATCCCTCCCCAGCCTTGTTGCCCTTCTCTGGACACGCTCCAGCAAGTCAACATCCTTCCTAAAATGAGGGGCCCAGAACTGGACACGGGACTCAAGGTGTGGCCTAACCAGTGCTGAGTACAGGGGCAGAATGGCTTCCCTGCTCCTGCTGGCCACACTGTTCCTAATATAGGCCAGGATGCCATTGGCCTTCTTGGCCACCTGGGCACACTACTGGCTCATGTTCAGCCTACTATCAACCAGTACCCCCAGATCCCTCTCCGCCTCGCTGCTCTCCAGCCACTCTGACCCCAGCCTGTAGCACTGCATGGGGTTGTTGTGGCCAGTGTGCAAATAACTTGGATGTGTTAAATCTCATGCCGTTGGACTCTGCCCATCTGTCCAGCCTGTCAAGGTCCCTCTGCAGAGCTCTTCCACCCTCTAACAGATCAACACCCACCCCCAGATTGGTGTCATCTGCAAACTTATTAATGATGGACTGAACACCCTCATCCAGATCATCGATAAAGATATTAAAGAGCATGGGACCCAGCACTAATCCCTGGGGGACACCACTAGTGACTGGCTGCCAGCTGGATGTGGCACCATTCACCACCACTCTCTGGGCTTGGCCCAGAAGTCAGGCATTTCTTCTGGTTACAGGCCACTTGCAAATATCTTTCTCCTTGTGTTTGCTTCAACAAATGTCACAAGAGTGGTAGAACAGGTGCATTTCAATGAGATTTAGATCTAGAAGAGTGAGGGAAGGGAGAATATTACCAAATGTTGTATAACAACATATGTTTGTGGCTAACGACGTTACTCAGAATTATAAATAATGGAAGAAATTGATATGGTGAGCCAGTTTGTCTAGCATCTCTTAATTATACAAGTTCTGGATATTTATCAAGTTTATGGTATTGCGTAAATATTTATTAAACACTATAAAAGGTTTATGCTTTTGTAACAATATGCAAATAGACTATTTAATTTACTTACAGCTCTATCAAAATAAAATAAAATCCCCACAGAGTAACTTGGCAGCAGTAAGCAAAGGGTTTCAACACTTTGCTGCTGACCCGGCTACTATAGGGAATACAAAACTTGCTGCAGTAGCTTCTTTACATCAGCGAATAATGACAGATGATGTTTTGGATTGTGTATTTTCTTAAAGCCTGTACTAGTTCATGATGTTCATGCTGTCTATGTGAACATACCTTTTCTTAACTAGCAAGTGGGATAGGAATTGTTCTGAAAGCGTCAGGAACTGTGGAATGCAGGTCCAAGCTGCTGTTCAAAGCCTCCCCACTCTACTGCTTGGGTGATGTAGCTTCAGTTGGAGCTGAATTACATAGACACTTCATTATTTGTTCAGTGACTTAACTCATGGAAGTAACTCTTTGTCCTCACTGACCACTGGGAGCTCTGGGCAGCTACAATCAATTCTGTGAGACATAGTACAGGGTATTTTTTCCTTCCTTCTGACAGGGAATTGAAAAACAAACACAAGTAAACTCAAGAAGAGCTAAGACCTTTCATGTCACAAGAAGAAGGAGTGCATTAAGGGAAAACCCAAACCAAACAAGCCAAAAACCAAACCAAAGCCAACCAAACAACCGACAACCCCAAAACATATAAAATCAGGACTCTTTCAGAAAGACCAGACTGGATGATCCCTTGGTCACTTCCAACCTGGTATTCCATTAATCTATGAATCTGTGACTATGATAACAATCTGCACTGTTTTGGTATTTTATCCAGTAATTGTTAGTAATGTTTACTTCCAGGGAAGCATCCCAACGTGAAGGACACAGGCATTACTGCTTCCTCTTCCTACAGTTTAGATAGTTTAATATTTGCACTACATTTAAAAGTGCTACTAGGATACTATTATATTGTAAATACCCCTATTTAGCACTGCTTGTAGGCTGGTTGTAAAGAAGTGAAATGAAAGTGGGAAGAAATGTTGTGAAGCTGGTATCATAAATCCTGACAGCAGTGTGGGTTTTCCACTAAATGAAAAGGAGATTCATCCAGATAAAATCATCCTAAGTGGAATCCAAGGAAAAGCAGGCCTGTGGCCCTGATAATAGACCATCTAAAATGCACTTAGATCCCTTTACTGTTTGGGGGGATTTTGGAGCTGTCTTAGGTATTTGTGTGTGTGTTCATGCACAATAATACAAATGGAGTATGGTAATTTAGGGGATACTGTGAGGTTATGTAAAAGACAGTCTTATAGAACTTGAAACTTAATTATTTCAATGACTTTCATTATCAACTGTAATGGGGAAAAGTATAAATATGTTTCTAACAGCATGTGTTTCTAACAACAAGGGGACAGAGTCTCAAGCTGCACCAGGGGAAGTTTAGGCTCGAGGTGAGGAGAAAGTTCTTCACCAAGAGAGTCATTCGTCATTGGAATGGGCTGCCCGGGGAGGTGGTGGAGTCACCATCCCTGGAGGTGTTTAAGAGGGGATTGGATGTGGCACTTGGTGCCATGGTCTAGTCATGAGGTCTGTGGTGACAGGTTGGACTCAATGATCTTCGAGGTCTCTTCCAACCTTGGTGATACTGTGATACTGTTGTAATCCAAATTAGGCTGTCTCAGACCAGAATGACTCAGTCCAATGATAAAATTTTAGACACAGAATCATAGAATGGTCTGGGTTGGAAGGGGCCTCCAAAGGTCATCTTATCAGATGCCCTCCACAGTAAGCAGGGGCATCCTCAACTAGATTATGTTGCCCAGAGCCCTGTGGAGCCTCACTTTGAATATCTCCAGGGATGGGGCCTCAACTACCTCCCTGGGAAATCAGTTTCAGCGTTCCACTAACCTCACACTAACCTCACACACTGGTCCTAACATCCAATCTAAATCTGCTCTTCTCTAGTTTGAAGCCATTGCCCCTTGTCCTGTCACTACAGGTCTCTCTCCATCCCTCTTGTAGGCCCCCTTCAGGTACTAGAAGGCTGCTATTAGATCTTCCCAGAGCCTCCTCTTTTCCAGGCTGAACAACCCCAGCTGAACAACTTCGTAACAGAGGTGCTCCAAACCCAAGACCATTTTCATGGCCCTCCTCTGGACCCCCTCCATAGAATCATAGAATAATAGAATCAGTCAGGGTTGGAAGGGACCACAAGGATCATCTAGTTCCAACCCCCCTGCCATGGGCAGGGACACCCTACACTAGATCACGCTGGCCAGAGCCTCGTCCAGCCTGGTCTTAAACACCTCCAGGGACTGGGCCTCAACCACCTCCCTGGACAACCCATTCCAGGGCTTCACCACTCTCATGGTAAAGAACTTCTTCCTCACATCCAGCCTGAATCTCCCCATTTCCAGCTTCATTCCATTCCCCCTAGTCCTATCACTACCTGAGATCCTGAGAAGTCCCTCCCCAGCCTTCCTGTAGGCCCCCTGCAGATACTGGAAAGCCACAATGAGGTCACCTCGGAGCCTTCTCTTCTCCAGACTGAACAGCCCCAACTCCTTCAGTCTGTCCTCATAGGAGAGGTGCTCCAGCCCTCTGATCATCCTCGTGGCCCTTCTCTGGACACGCTCCAGCACGTCCACATCTCTCCTGTAATATGGGCTCCAGAACTGGACGCAGTACTCCAGGTGGGGTCTCACCAGAGCCGAGTAGAGGGGGAGAAGCACCTCCCTTGACCTGCTGGTCACACTTCTCCTGATGCAGCCCAGGATCTGATTGGCTTTCCGGGCTGCAAGCGCACATTGAGAGCTCATGTCGAGCTTCTCGTCCACCAGCACCCCCAAGTCTCTCTCCTCAGGGCTGCTCTCCAGCCAGTCACTGCCCAGCCTGTATTTGTGCCTGGGATTGCCTCAACCCAGATGCAGGACCCTGCACTTGGTCTTGTTGAAGCTCATGAGGTTGGCTTGTGCCCACCTCTCCAGCCTGTCCAGGTCCCTCTGGATGGCATCCCTTCCCTCCAGGGTGTCCACTGCACCACACAGCTTGGTGTCATCAGCAAACTTGCTGAGGGTGCACTCGATGCCACTGTCCATGTCACCCACAAAGATGTTGAACAAGACAGGTCCCAGGACTGATCCCTGAGGGACTCCGCTTGTCACTGGCCTCCACTGGGACATGGACCCGTTGACAGCCACTCTTTGGGTGCGGCCATCAAGCCAATTCTTTATCCATCTAGTGGTCCATCCATCAAACCCACGTGTCGCCAGCTTGGAGACCAGGAGGTGGTGCGGGACAGTGTCAAAGGCTTTGCTCAAGTCCAGGTAAACGACATCAGTTGCTCGCCCTCATCTATTAATGCTGTCACCTGATCATAGAAGGCCACCAGGTTTGTCAGGCAGGATTTGCCCTTGGCAAAGCCATGCTGACTATTCCCAATCACCTCTTCACTGTTCTTCTGAGTCATTAGTGCCTCCAGGAGGATCTGCTCCATGATCTTTCTGGGCACAGAGGTGAGACTGACTGGCCTGTAGTTCCCCGGTTCCTCCTTCTTGCCCTTTTTGAAAATGGGAGTAATGTTTCCCCTTTTCCAGTCTGTGGGGACTTCCCCACTCTGCCATGACTTCTGGAATATAATAGAGAGGGGCTTGGCAACCTCATCTGCCAGTTCTCTCAGCACCCGTGGGTGTATCCCGTCGGGTCCCATGGACTTGAACACTTTCAGGTTCTTCAGGTGATCACGAACCTGAGCTTCACTTATGATGGGCAGTTCTTCCTCCCCGTCCCTGGCATCGTCTGCCATGACACCAGGAGTGTGGCTGGAGGCCCTTGCAGTGAAGCCTGAGGTAAAGAAGTGATTGAGTACCTCAGCCTTTTCCACATCACTAGTGACTAATTCACCACTTTCCTTTCTGAGGGGGCCCACACCTTCCCTAGTCTTCTTCTTGCCATTAATATACCTATAGAAATTCTTAGTGTTCCCTTTAACCCCTGGCTAGATTCAGTTCAAACTCTGCTTTGGCTTTCCTGACCAGGCCTCTTGCTGCTCGGGCAGCTTCCTTATCTCCCCCTGTTCTATCTGTCCTTCCCTCCACTTCCTGTAGAGTTTCTTTTAAGTGATAGTGTGTCCAGCAGCTCCTTGTTCATCCAGGCAGACCTCCTAGCATTCCTTCCTGCTTTTCTCCTTGTAGGTATACATAGCTCCTGGACACAGAGGAGGTGGTCCTTGTATACTGACCAGCTGTCCTGGGTCCCTCTTCCCTCCAGGGCTTCATCCCACGACACTTTGGCCAGCAGATCCCTGCAGCGATCGAAGTCTGCACGCCTAAAGTCTAGGGTCGTAAGCTTAGAATATGTCCTCCTGATTGCCCTGAGGATATTAAATTCAACTGCTTCATGGTCACTGCAGCCAAGGCCATCTCTGAGCCTCACATTTGTTACCAGCCCTTCTCTGTTGGTGAGAACAAGGTCCAGCGTAGCACCTTTTCTTGTTGGTTCCTCTACCATTTGGAGGAGGAAGTTGTCTTCTATGCAGTCCAGGAACATCCTGGATTGCTGATGCCTTGCTGTGTTGTCCCTCCAACAGATGTCAGGGTGGTTGAAATCCCCCATGAGGACCAGGGCTTGTGACCTGGAAGCCGCTTCTATTTGCCTGTGCAGAGCCTCATCTGCTTGGTTCTGCTGGTCAGGTGGCCTGTAGGAGACCCCCACAGTAATATCTCCTTCCCCTGTCTTGCCTTTAATTCTAGCCCATAAACTTTCAACCGACTCATCATGCCTCCCCAGGTGGAGTTCTGCTGATTCCAGCTGGTTGTTGACATAGAGGGCAACACCTCCTCCTCTCCTTCCCTGCCTATCCTTCCTAAAAAGCTTATACCCGTCTATCCCTATGTTCCAGTCGTGGGAGTCGTCCCACCAAGTTTCGGTGATGCCCACTATGTCATGGCGTCCCAGCATCACGGTGGCCCTTAACTCATCTTGTTTGTTGCCCAAGCTGCGTGCATTTGCATAGAAGCACTTCAGCTGGGCTGGCCCTGTCGTCCTCCTGTGCCAACTCCCCTTGGTTTCCACAGGGTGTCCTGGTGTGTCATTTGTGTCTTGCCTCAGGGCAGCAAGCTGAGAGCCCCTACTGGCTCTCCATCCCTCCACCTCAGGTGAGCTGCCCCTCTGCTTGTCACAGGCCAGCAGGAGACCACCAACCCCTCCCCCTTCAAATCTAGTTTAAAGCCCTGTCTATGAGCCCTGCCAATTCCTGCCCCAGGATCCTTTTCCCCCTCTGGGACAAGTGTGTCCCATAAGTTGTTTTTAGCTCTGCTGCCTTGAAAACCAAACCATGATTGTAGAACCCAAATCCCTGCCGATGGCACCAGTCCCTGAGCCATGAATTGACCTGTTGGCTCTTCCACAATGTTCCCTCATCCATCACTGACGTTAGAGGGATAGCAGAGAACACTACTTGAGATCCTGACCCCTTTAGCAGGTGCCCTAACGTTCTGAAATCTCTTTTAATTGACCGTGAGCCTCGCATTGTTGCATCGTCACTACCCACCTGAAAGACCAGCAGTGGGGAGTAGTCTGAAGGGCTCACAAGTTTGGGAATTTTTGCCTACTATGTCCTTTACTTGGGCACCAGGGAGGCAGCAGATCTCCCTATGAAATGGGTCTGGTCTGCATATTGGGCCCTCTGCCCCCTTCAGTAGGGAGTCTCCTACAACGATGACCCTACGAGGTTTCCTTTCTGGACTAGTTTTGATAGCTGGCCTGAGGGAACCTGTCATTGGTGCAGCTTCTGTCTTCCTTGAGTCCTCATCCTCACCTATGACCTGCTCCTCCTGCAGAGCCTCATACCTATTCTGAACCTGCACTGTAGGCAGCGTGCTGCTCAAAGTAGCACGCTTGCTCCGTCTGCCCTTCTTCCGTTGGGCAGAGACCTGCTCCCATTGGCCCTGCTCATGTGGGTTACTGCAGGAGGCTGAGAGGCTAGCTGATGGGTAGATATCAAACTCCCTGCTCCACTGAGAGTTACCCCCTGTTCTGGTTTGGTAGAAGTTAGATTGTGGGGATAGTCAGTGTTCCTTTCACTGTCTCTTATAGCTCTAAGCCTTTCTACCTCTTCTTTTAGTTCGGCCACCATGCTCATCAGATCGCTGATCTGCTCACAACTCACACAGGAGTTGTTCCTTCCATCCTCCATATTGAGTGCCAGGTCCCAGCACTCACTGCAGCCACCTGCCTGAACACCTGCATGCTTGTGAGTGGCCTCTGTTTGGGTGCCAATTGTTCTTCTACTAGCCTTACTAGCTGTTCTTCTACTAGCCTTCAGGTCCATCAGGTCCAGTCACCATCCCTGGAGGTGTTTAAGAAGAGACTGGATGGGGTGCTTGGTGCCATGGTTTAGTTGATTAGATGGTATTGGATGGTAGATTGGACTCAATGATCTTGAAGGTCTTTTCCAACCTGGTTAATCCTGTGTTCTGTATTCTGTTCTGTGACAGAAATATTTTCTTAATGCAAATGGCACATCTTGCTTTTGATCATGGGCTATGCCAAAGCTCCAACACACATCTTTGATCTTATGACAGTGTCTGGAGAAATGATGGGATCCTAATTTGGAATAACAGATTCTCATCAAGACTTCTAGCTTTAGGAAATTGTTTAATCTCCACTCTCAGTGGCTGCTGCTTTCATGCAGCTGTGGCTGAAGGGTCCCAAGTGCTGGGGAACAAAACCCCAGCTCACCAGCTCAGAACAAAGCTGATTATGTAAATAGTGCATTAAGATTCTGCTGTGATTTAATTTTATCCTGTAAATAAATATCCCATTAGCATCCATCTGCTTAAAGTCAGGTAAAAGGGTTTCAAAATCTCCATAGCTTTGGCAGATGTGGCTGCACCATAAATAGTGATGGGGTGGTGGCATGAGGACATCAAAGTATAAAGTGTGAAGCACATTTCAAGAAGCAAGGAAGGTGATAAAATTTATTACCACAAAAGGGACCTTGTCTGATCACTTGGTCAGGCAGAAAGGGACCTGGAGGTACTGGCTGATGGGAGGCTGAACATGAGACTGCAGTGTGCCCAGGCAGCCAAGAAGGCCAATGGCATCTTGGCCTGCATCTGGAAGAGTGCGGCCAGCAGGAGCAGGGAAGTCATTCTGCCCCTGGACTCAGCACTGGTTAGGCCACACCTTGAGTCCTGTGTCCAGTTCTGGGCCCCTCAGTTTTAGGAAAGATGTTGACTTGCTGGAAGGTGTCCAGAGAAGGGCAATGAAGTTGGTGAGGGGTTTGGAACACAAGCCCCATGAGGAGAGGCTGAGAGAGCTGGGGTTGCTTAGCCTGGAGAAGAGGAGACTGAAGGGTGACCTTCTTGCTCTCTACAAAAACCTGAAGGGAGGTTGTAGCCAGGCACAGGTTGGTCTCTTTTCCCAGGCAGCAAGTACCAGAACAAGAGGACACAGTCTCAGGCTGTGCCAGGGCAGGTTTAGGCTGGAGGTTAGGGAGAGAGTGATTGCCCATTGGAATGGGCTGCCCATGGAGGTGGTGGAGTCACCTTCATTGGAGGTGTTCAGGAGGAGACTTGATGGGGTGCTTGGTGCCATGGGTTAGTTGTTTAGGTGGGTTGGATTGGTTGATGGGTTGGACGCGATGATCTTGAAGGTCTCTTCCAACCTGGTGTTATGTATTGTATTGTAAAACCACCAAGAAATAATTTGGATTCAGCTTGGAAGTAGAGAGGTAAAGAATTTTCTTTAAACAGTATATATATCTATGTCAATATCTATATCTATATCTATATCTATATCTATATCTATATCTATATCTATATCTATATCTATATCTATATCTATATCTATATCTATATCTATATCTATATCTATATCTATGTCAATATCTATATCTATATCTATATCTATATCTATATCTATATCAATATCTATATCTATATCTATATCTATATCTATATCTATATCTATCTCTATATCTCTATCTCTATCTCTATCTCTATCTCTATCTCTATCTCTATCTCTATCTCTATCTCTATCTCTATATCTATATCTATATCAATATCGATATCTATATCTATATCGATATAGATATCTATATCTATATGTGTGTGTAACAATAACAGGTAGGGTTCACAAGGTGCAGCTTGAGGCTGTGTCCTCTTGTTCTGGTGCTGGCTGCCCGGGAGAAGAGACCAACCCCCACCTGGCTACAACCTCCCTTCAGGTAGGTGTAGAGAGCAAGAAGGTCTCCCCTGAGCCTCCTCTTCTCTAGGCTTGCTCCATCTCCAGATGTCAGACTTGAATACAACCTCCTAGCGCTCTGCTATTCCACCTAGGAAATCTGCACCATATGTGCATCATCCCTTACTGCTTGGCAGAAACTAGCCTCAGGCCTAAAATTGCCTGCCTATAAATACCTAATTGTTGGTGCAACAAAATACCATATGCCACGCTAAAGCTGACAGTCTTAATCCCCAGTACAAACAGTGTGCACTGAAACTCTTTTTTTACCAGACAAAATAAAAGCAGAGTCTGGCACCAAGTTTCAGGAATGGTTTACTGCTTAATTTAGATTTGTTTGCAAATCAGGCAGCTCAGTGGTTCTTCAGATATCACATCATGAGCCATGTCCACATTTAAGAAGGATATTGAGACACTTGAACGTGTCCAGAGAAGGGCAATGAGGCTGGGGAGAGGTCTGGAGCACAGCCCTGTGAGGAGAGGCTGAGGGAGCTGGGGTTGCTTAGCCTGGAGAAGAGGAGGCTCAGGGAGACCTTCTTGCTGTCTACAGCTCCCTGAAGGGAGGTTGTAGCCAGGTGGGGGTTGGTCTTTCTCCCAGACTACCAACACCAGAACAAGAGGACACAGTCTCAAACTGTGCCAGGGGAAGTTTAGGCTGGATGTGAGGAGAAAGTTCTTCCCAGAAAAGAGATTGGCCATTGGAATGTGCTGCCCAGGGAGGTGGTGGAGTCACCAACCCTGGAGGTGTTCAAGAGGGCACTGGATGTGGCACTTGAAGCCATGGTTTAGTTAGTCCTGAGGTGTTGGGTGCTAAGGGAATTAGCAAGTCTCATTGACAGGGCTTTAAACTAGCTTCGAAGGGGAAGGGGCTGAAACCAGTTCCCCCAGACAGGAGTCTGAGGGTGGTAAGCTGGAGTCAGGGGCAAAACCAGCAGCCCAGCTGAAGTGCATGTACACTAATGCACGAAGTATGGGCAACAAACATGAGGAGCTGGAAGCCTTGTTGCAGCACGAAAGATATGATGTAGTTGCCATCACGGAGACGTGGTGGGATGACTCGCATGACTGGAGCGCTGCAATTGACGGCTACAGGCTATTCAGGAGAGACAGGCAGGGAAGAAGGGGTGGAGGGGTGGCCCTGTACATCAGGGAGGCTCTTGATGCCATTGAGCTAGAGATCAGGGATGATCGGGTTGAGTGCGTGTGGGTAAGAATTAGAGGGAAGACCAGCAGGGCAGACATGCTGGTTGGAGTCTGTTATAGACCACCCAACCAGGAGGATGATCTTGATGAAGCATTCTATAGGCAGCTTAAGGCTGTCTCAAGATCGCCTAACCTTGTTCTCGTGGGAGACTTCAACCTGCCTGATATCTGCTGGGATCACAACATAGCAGAGAGGGGGCAGTCTAGGAGGTTCTTAGAGTGCATGGAGGACAGCTTCTTATCCCAGGTGCTGCGTGAGCCTACCAGGGTAAGGCTGATGTACAGGGCCACCCTCCACCCCTTCTTCCCTGCCTGTCTCTCCTGACAACAGCGCCTGTAGCCGTCAATTGCAGCGCTCCAGTCATGCGAGTCATCCCACCACGTCTCCGTGATGGCAACTACATCATATCTTCGTGCTGCAACAAGGCTTCCAGCTCCTCATGTTTGTTGCCCATACTTCGTGCATTAGTGTACATGCACTTCAGCTGGGCTGCCGGTTTTGGCCCTGACTCCAGCCAGGTACTACCCTCAGACTCCTGTCTGGGGGAACTGGTTTCAGCCCCTTCCCCTTCAGCTAGCTTAAAGCCCTGTCAATGAGACTTGCTAATTCCCCTTAGCACCCAACACCCTCAGGACTAACTAAACCATGGCTTCAAGTGCCACATCCAGTGCCCTCTTGAACACCTCCAGGGTTGGTGACTCCACCACCTCCCTGGGCAGCACATTCCAATGGCCAATCTCTTTCTGGGAAGAACTTTCTCCTCACATCCAGCCTAAACTTCCCCTGGCACAGTTTGACTGTCCTCTTGTTCTGCAAGTTATAGTCTGGGAGAAAAGACAACCCCACCTGGCTACAACCTCCCTTCAGGAAGCTGTAGACAGCAAGAAGGTCTCCCCTGAGCCTCCTCTTCTCCAGGCTAAGCAACCCCAGCTCCCCTCAGCCTCTCCTCACAGGGCTGTGCTCCAGACCTCTCCCCAGCCTCATTGCCCTTCTCTGGACACGTTCAAGTGTCTCAATATCCTTCTTAAATGGACATGGCTCATGATGTGATATCTGAAGAACCACTGAGCTGCCTGATTTGCAAACAAATCTAAATTAAGCAGTAAACCATTCCTGAAACTTGGTGCCAGACTCTGCTTATTTTGTCTGGTAAAAAAGAGTTTCAGTGCACACTGTTTGTACTGGGGATTAAGACTGTCAGCTTTAGCGTGGCATATGGTATTTTGTTGCACCAACAATTAGGTATTTATAGGCAGGCAATTTAGGCCTGAGGCTAGTTTCTGCCAAGCAGTAAGGGATGATGCACATATGGTGCAGATTTCCTAGGTGGAATAGCAGAGCGCTAGGAGGTTGTATTCAAGTCTGACATCTGGAGATGGAGCAAGCCTAGAGAAGAGGAGGCTCAGGGAGACCTTCTTGCTCTCTACACCTACCTGAAGGGAGGTTGTAGCCAGGTGGGGGTTGGTCTCTTCTCCCGGCAGCCAGCACCAGAACAAGAGGACACAGCCTCAAGCTGCACCTTGTGAACCCTACCTGTTATTGTTACACACACATATAGATATAGATATCTATATCGATATAGATATAGATATCGATATTGATATAGATATAGATATAGAGATAGAGATAGAGATAGAGATAGAGATAGATAGAGATAGAGATAGAGATAGAGATAGAGATAGAGAGATAGATATAGATATAGATATAGATATAGATATAGATATAGATATTGACATAGATATAGATATAGACATAGATATAGATATAGATTATAGATATAGATATAGATATTGGACATAGATATAGATATAGATATAGATATAGATATAGATATAGATATAGATATAGATATAGATATAGATATAGATATAGATATTGACATAGATATATATACTGTTTAAAGAAAATTCTTTACCTCTCTACTTCCAAGCTGAATCCAAATTATTTCTTGGTGGTTTTACAATACAATACATAACACCAGGTTGGAAGAGACCTTCAAGATCATCGCGTCCAACCCATCAACCAATCCAACCCACCTAAACAACTAACCCATGGCACCAAGCACCCCATCAAGTCCTCCTGAACACTCCAATGAAGGTGACTCCACCACCTCCATGGGCAGCCCATTCCAATGGGCAATCACTCTCCTAACCTCCAGCCTAAACCTGCCCTGGCACAGCCTGAGACTGTGTCCTCTTGTTCTGGTACTTGCTGCCTGGGAAAAGAGACCAACCTGTGCCTGGCTACAACCTCCTTCAGGTTTTGTAGAGAGCAAGAAGGTCACCCTTCAGTCTCCTCTTCTCCAGGCTAAGCAACCCCAGCTCTCTCAGCCTCTCCTCATGGGGCTTGTGTTCCAAACCCTCACCAACTTCATTGCCCTTCTCTGACACCTTCCAGCAAGTCAACATCTTTTCTAAACTGAGGGGCCCAGAACTGGACACAGGACTCAAGGTGGCCTAACCAGTGCTGAGTCCAGGGGCAGAATGACTTCCCTGCTCCTGCTGGCCGCACTCTTCCAGATGCAGGCCAAGATGCCATTGGCCTTCTTGGCTGCCTGGGCACACTGCAGTCTCATGTTCAGCCTCCCATCAGCCAGTACCTCCAGGTCCCTTTCTGCCTGACCAAGTGATCAGACAAGGTCCCTTTTGTGGTAATAAATTTTATCACCTTCCTTGCTTCTTGAAATGTGCTTCACACTTTATACTTTGATGTCCTCATGCCACCACCCCATCACTATTTATGGTGCAGCCACATCTGCCAAAGCTATGGAGATTTTGAAACCCTTTTACCTGACTTTAAGCAGATGGATGCTAATGGGATATTTATTTACAGGATAAAATTAAATCACAGCAGAATCTTAATGCACTATTTACATAATCAGCTTTGTTCTGAGCTGGTGAGCTGGGGTTTTGTTCCCCAGCACTTGGGACCCTTCAGCCACAGCTGCATGAAAGCAGCAGCCACTGAGAGTGGAGATTAAACAATTTCCTAAAGCTAGAAGTCTTGATGAGAATCTGTTATTCCAAATTAGGATCCCATCATTTCTCCAGACACTGTCATAAGATCAAAGATGTGTGTTGGCTTTGGCATAGCCCATGATCAAAAGCAAGATGTGCCATTTGCATTAAGAAAATATTTCTGTCACAGAACAGAATACAGAACACAGGATTAACCAGGTTGGAAAAGACCTTCAAGATCATTGAGTCCAATCTACCATCCAATACCATCTAATCAACTAAACCATGGCACCAAGCACCCCATCCAGTCTCTTCTTAAACACCTCCAGGGGATGGTGACTCCACCACCTCCCTGGGCAGCACATTCCAATGGCCAATCTCTTTCTGGGAAGAATTTCTTCCTAACATCCAGCCTAACTTCCCCTGGCACAGCTTGAGACTGTGTCCTCTTGTTCTGGTGCTGGTTGCCTGGGAGAAGAGACCAACCTCCACCTGGCTACAACCTCCATTCAGGGGAGTTGTAGCGAGCAAGAAGGTCTCCCTGAGCCTCCTCTTCTCCAGGCTAAGCAACCCCAGCTCCCTCAGCCTCCTCACAGGGCTGTGCTCCAAACCCTCTCCCCACCTTTGTTGCCCTTCTCTGGACACCTTCCATCAGCTCAACATCTTTCCTAAACTGGGGGCCCAGAACTGGACACAGGACTCAAGGTGTGGCCTAACCAGTGCTGAGTACAGGGCACAATGACTTCCCTGCTCCTGCTGGCCACACTATTCCTGATCCAGGCCAGGATGCCATTGGCCTTCTTGGCCACCTGGGCACACTGCTGGCTCATGTTCAGCCAGCTATCAACCAGTCCCCCCAGGTCCCTGCCTGGCTGCTCTCCAGCCACTGTGACCCAGTTCAGAAATGCGTAGGCTTTGAAGAGCTTTCCCAGCTTCAGGAAATCACAAGTAAAACTTTGGGAACACTCTCTTCAGCAGTTAAAAGGAACAAACCAGGCCTGAAGGAAGCTTGAATCACTTTGAAAATTTTCCTAAATTGCAATGTAAGGGAGATGGTGGGATGTGGTGGGGGCTGCTAAAACCAGCACAAAAGGCCAGGTAGGTATTAGATGAAGATAGTACAAAACCAGCTGTGTTAGACTGTCTCATAAGGAACAACAGGAAACTCAGCATTTGCACAGAGCCCAGCTACAGGCAATAGTCCAATTTACAGGGAAGCAATAGGCTGATGGTGACCTTGACAAAAACCCCAGCTGTCCAAAAAATAGTGCTGACAAATGAGTAGTGTGAAAATAAGGAGCTAATCAGCAGCAATAAGAAGGACAGAGACAGAAAAGCATGTCTCTCTGAAAAAGGTAAACTGTCCAGCTTAAGAAGGACATCCACCCATTTCAAACCAGAATAGCTATCAATTTCCAGGCTGAAATTCTTTTCCTGCCCAAAACCTGCCTAAATGTTGCAGTAATGAATGAGTTGCTCCTGTAAATACCTGCTGATGCTTTTTGCTCTATTTGTACTTCAGGTAGGCTGCAACAGCTGTGGGCCTAGCTCTTCTCAGCAGCACCCACCCAGGATGGAGACTGATAAGACACAGTGATGGACGTGTAGACCAAACAATACTCATGGTCACCTCTTTCTGCCAGCCATCATCCAGAAGCGTTCTTCCACCACTGTCATCAACTCTGTCATGTTTGTATCCAAATAAGCACAAACTGGGAGAGTTAGTGTCTTCTGGGACTTTGAGAGTTTGCTTATAAAACAGGAGAACTCTGCAGAGAGACCTTGCCAGGCTGGACAGATGGGCAGAGTCCAAGGGCATGAGATTGAACACATCCAAGTGCCGGGTTCTGCACATTGTCACAGCAACCCCAGGCAGTGCTACAGGCTGGGGTCACAGGGGTTGGAGAGCAGCCAGGCAGAAAGAGACCTGGGGGACTGGGGCTGAACATGAGCCTGCAGTGTGCCCACACAGCCAAGAAGGCCAATGGCATCCTGGCCTGCATCAGGAGCAGTGTGGCCAGCAGGAGCAGGGAAGTCATTCTGCCCCTGGACTCAGCACTGGTTAGACCACACCTTGAGTCCTGTGTCCAGTTCTGGGCCCCCCAGTTTAGGAAGGATGTTGAGTGCTGGAAGGTGTCCAGAGAAGGGCAACAGAGCTGGGGAGGGGTTTGGAGCACAGCCCTGTGAGGAGAGGCTGAGGGAGCTGGGGTTGCTTAGCCTGGGAGAAGAGAGGCTCAGGGGAGACCTTCTTGCTGTCTCCAACTCCCTGAAGGTAGGTTGTATCCAGGTGGGGGTTGGTCTCTTCTCCCAGGCAACCAGCACCAGAACAAGAGGACACAGTCTCAAGCTGTGCCAGGGGAAGTTTAGGCTGGATGTTAGGAAGAAATTCTTCCCAGAAAGAGAGATTGACCATTGAATGTGCTGCCCAGGGAGGTGGTGGAGTCACCATCCCTGAGGTGTTTAGAAGAGACTGGATGGGGTGCTTGGTGTCATGGTTTAGTTGATTAGATGGTGTTGGGTGATAGGTTGACTTGATGATCACAAAGGTCTTTTTTCAACCTGGTTAATTCTATTCTATCCTAGTCTAGTCTAGTCTATCCTATCCTATTCTATTCTATTCTATTCTATTCTATTCTATTCTATTCTATTCTATTCTATTCTATTCTATTCTATTCTATTCTATTCTATTCTATTCTATTCTATTCTATTCTATTCTATTCCTACTTTATTCTATTCTACTCTATTCTGTTCTACAGTCCTCTGCAAGATGAAGCACTGGGCCATCATTACAGACATTGTTATCTCAGCACATGACAGACTTGAGATACATGTAAGGCATGAGTCAATCCAGCTTCTTATTGAGAGAAGTCAGAAAATAGACACCAGGGAGAGGCTTTTATAAACAGGATATTCAAAGATCCACAGCAATGATCAGTGCATGAAGGGCTCACAAAACCCAAACTCCTCCAGAAACACCATTAGTATTCAGGAGAAGTAGTGTTTTCCCCCCTGAGGATACTCACATGTGTTCCTGGCAGTTAAGCTCTGCACAGACTAACTCAGTTTTATTCTCAAAGTAATAATTTCCCTCCCAATGGAGAGATCTGAGTCAGCAGCTTAATGAAAGCATCTCACAGAAAGCAAAGCCAAGGGCTGGGACTGGCACCACGTGCTCCTGAGTTTGTGCCACTTCAGAATAGAATAGAGTAGAGTAGAGTAGATGTGGTGAAGGCACATTCTGCCCAGATACTAGACCTTGTCCCAGCATGTGGGACAGGTTTCCCCTCCCTCAGGAGGAAGACAAAAGCCAAGGCATTAGCCAGGCCAGCACGCACCCAGCACATGCAGTGCTTGTGCAAACACCAAGTGTGGCATAATCCCAGCTTCACGCTTCCTATAGGCTGAAGCCAGCTGTCTATGAGAGTGCCCCTTGGTCAAACCCAGCCTCGAGGAGTCTGTAAGTATCACCCCTGTTGGTAAAGGAGTTGCCCCTCTTTCACTTTGCCCCTGTACTTGCTCGAGAGCAGTCCCGAGCCACAGCCTCTGCCATTGAGCTTGTTGTTGTTAGCTTTATTATCTCTTCTCCCAGGCAGCCAGCACCACAACAGGAGGACACAGTTTCAAGAAGAGACCAACCCCCACCTGGCTACAGCCTCCCTTCAGGGGAGTTGTAGAGAGCAAGAAGGTGTCCCCTGAGCCTCCTCTTCTCCAGGCTAAGCAGCCCCAGCTCCTCAGCCTCTCCTCACAGGGCTGTGCTCCAAACCCTCCCCAGCTTTACTGCCCTTCTCTGGACACGTTCCAGGAACTGAACATCTTTCCTAAACTGTGGGGCCCAGAACTGGACTCAGTATTCAAGGTGCTTAGCCTTGCAGCATGCCCAGTCCTCAGCATGTGACAGCAAGTTATTGCAGTACCTGTGGTCCTATTTTCAAATCTCCAAGTCTGGAGGAAGATTTCAACCCACCACAAAGCTCACACTCCCAGATCTGCCCAGGGGCATCTGGTACACAGGGACAGGGCACTGTTCTTTGCCTTGTCCTGTGATGGAGCTAGAAATATCAATGCTCCTCCAGGCTAGAAGAGAGCTGTTGGCTCCATAACTACAAGTGCTTGTTTGCAAAGACATTCTTAATTCCTAGCCACAGAGAACATGTTGGTCCAAAAAGGCCATCAAAGGCTACAGGAATTTTCCTGTCAGCTGTGAGCTGTAAATGAGACACTGTAGTCTTTCCTACACACACTGCATCCTAGAAGTGCCATTTGTCAGCCAATAATAATCTCACTTGAAATCAGTAGGATTATTAAGTGTATCAAAACAAGACCATTGAAAATAATTAAGCCTAATTAAGGTACAAAATGATTAAGGTCATTTGCAAATAACCAAGGCAGAGGGGGACATGTGGTTCTGGTGGGCAACGTTTGCTTTGTGGTCCTGTTATATTCTGAGGCAAGAAATGGATTCTTTTCTGAGGAAGAGCCAACAGCTGAAGAGGGAGTGTTGGACTGGGAAAAGGAAAGAGCAAAACTGCATATACAAGGCAAGCACAGGGCAGGGGTTTGTATCCTGTTGTCTTTCATGGCCCTGTCTCCTCTGCAAGGCTACGTTTTCCATGATCCACTGCTTACCCTGTGTGGAAAAGGGAAGGCTAAGGCATGGCAGAAGACACAGTTCAGTCACTGAACTTGAGCAGCCAGAAGAAGGAAAGGGACCATCAAGTATCCCAATTCAACTCACAGTTGGGATCTTCCTTTTAAGGAAGTACCCATCTTCCACAGAATAGAAGAGTAGAGTAGAATAGAGTAGAGTAGAGTAGAGTAGAGTAGAGTAGAGTAGAGTAGAGTAGAGTAGAGTAGAGTAGAATAGAATAGAATAGAATAGAATAGAATAGAATAGAATTAACCAGGTTGGAAAAGACCTTTGAGATTCAACCTATCATACGACACTAACTAATCAACAAAACCATGGTACCAAGCACCCCATCAAGTCTCCTCCTAAACACCTCCAGTGATGGTGACTCCACCACATCCCTGGGCAGCCCATTCCAATGGCAAATCACTCTTTCTGGGAAGAACTTCTTCCTAACATCCAGCCTAAACCTCCCTGGTGCAGCTTGAGACTGTGTCCTCTTGTTCTGGTGCTGGCTGCCTGGGAGAAGAGATACAATAATACAATAATACAATAATACAATACACCAGGTTGGAAGAGACCTTCAAGATCATCGCGTCCAACCCATCAAACAATCCAACCCACCCAACAACTAGACCATACAGCCAAGCACCCCATCAAGTCTTCTCCTGAACACCTCCAGTGAAGGTGACTCCACCACCTCCACGGGTAGCTGATTCCAATGGGCAATCACTCTCTCCGTGTAGAACTTCTTCCTAACATCCAGCCTAAACCTGCCCTGGCACAGCCTGAGACTGTGTCCTCTTGTTCTGGTGCTGGATGCCTGGGAGAAGAGGCCAACCTCTGCCTGGCTACAACCTCCCTTCAGGTAGTTGTAGAGAGCAATAAGGTCACCCCTCAGTCTCCTCTTCTCCAGGCTAAGCAACCCCAGCTCCCTCAGCCTTTCCTCATAGGGCTTGTGTTCCAAACCCCTCACCAGCTTTGTTGCCCTTCTCTGGACACGTTCCAGCAAGTCAACATCCTTCCTAAACTGAGGGGCCCAGAACTGGACACAGGACTCAAGGTGTGGCCTAACCAGTGCAGTGTACAGGGGCACAATGACCTCCCTGCTCCTGCTGGCCACACTGTTCCTGATGCAAGCCAGGATGCCACTGACCTTCCTGGCTGCCTGGGCACACTGCAGGCTCATGTTCAGCCTACAATCAACCAGCACCCCCAGGTCCCTCTCTGCCTGGCCACTCTCCAGCCACTCTGACCCCAGCCTGTAGCACTGCCTGGGGTTGTTGTGGCCAATGTGCAGAATCCGGCACTTGGATGTGTTAAATCTCATGCCATTGGACTCTGCCCATCTGTCCAGCCTGTCGAGGTCCCTCTGCAAAGCCTCTCTGCCCTCCAGCAAATCAACTGCTGCCCCCAGCTTGGTGTCATCTGCAAATTTACTGATGATGGACTCAATGCCCTCATCCAGATCATCAATAAAGATGTTGAAGAGCATGGGGCCCAGTACTGATCCCTGGGGCACACCACTAGTGACAGGCCGCCAGCTGGATGTGGCACCATTCACCATTACTCTCTGGGCTCGGCCCTCCAGCCAGTTCCTAACCCAACGCAGTGTGCTCCTGTCCAAGCCATGGGCTGCCAGCTTGGCCAGGAGTTTGCTGTGGGGAACGGTGTCAAAGGCCTTGCTGAGGTCCAGGTAGACCACATCCACAGGCCTCCCCACATCCACCAGGCGGGTCACCTGATCATAGAAGGAGATCAGGTTGGTCAGGCAGGACCTGCCCCTCCTAAATCCATGCTGGCTAGGCCTGAGCCCCTGGCCATCCTGTAAGTGCTGTGTGATCGCACTCGAGATGACCCGTTCCATAATCTTGCCTGGCACGGAGGTCAACCCCCACCTGGCTACAACCTCCTTTTGGGTAGTTGTAGAGAGCAATAAGGTCTCCTCTGAGCCTCCTCTTCTCCAGGCTAAGCAACCCCAGCTCCCTCAACCTCTCCTCATACGGCTTGTGCTCCAAACCCCTCACCAGTTTTGTTGCCCTTCTCTGGACATGTTCCAGCAAGTCAACTTCTTTCCTAAACTGAGGGGCCCAGAACTGGACACAGTACTCAAGGTGTGGCCAAACCAACACTGAGTACAGGAGCAGAATGACCTCCCTGCTCCAGCTGGCCACACAGTTCCTGATACAGGCCAGGATACCATTGGCCACCTGGGCACACTTCTGGCTCCTGTTTAGTCTACTATCAACCAGTACCCCCAGGTGCCTTTCTTCCTGGCTGCTCTCCACCACTCTGACCCCAGCCTGTAGCACTGCATGGGGTTATTGTGGCCAGTGTGTAGAACCCAGCACTTAGATGTGTTAAATCTCATGCTGTTGGACTCTGCCCATCTGTCCAGCCTGTCGAGGTCCCACTGCAGAGTTCTCCTACCCTCTATTATGAAGATCTATGCAGAAGAATTTTCTAGATTTTGTCCAGGCAACTGCATCTCGAGTTCAGGTAATATTTATTCACAAGCATATAGGAGCTCAATGATTTCATTTTGTGAGAAATATATTGTGTGTCTGCTACAGCATGACTTTGCTTTGATTCTAGCTCCTTTTCATAGCTATCAGCCAGCTGCTCTGCCTTTACCTTGCATGGATGCAGCAAATCCTTACAAATATTATTAAAACTTAGTTTGGTCACAGCTGTCAGACCTGTAAAAAGCCAGATAGGGATGTTGTCTCGATCCGGAGAGGGAAAGAGATTGAGGTTTTTAATGAATATTCCCGTGTTGTGAAATTAGAGGCACAAACGAGGCCAAAATATCAACAGCTAGACTATTTATTACATAACTACACTGGATGGACATAAATAAAGTGGAGGGATCAGAGGGAGAGAGAGAGAGAATAGAAGAAAGGGAGAAGAGGGAAAGAATTATATTACCACACCCCTCACCCCCCAAGACAGTTTGAGTCTGTGGAGGAAAGGTGCTGCAGGAGATGTTGGGTCTGTAGAGAAACGGTGCTGCAGGAGGTGTTGGGTCTGTAGAGGAAGGGTGCAGAGGCTTTGGCTGTAGAAGGGATGAGGTCCTCTGAACAGCTTCTTCAGCTCCATGAGTTGCAGCAGGCGGAACTTAGGGCACGGAGAGTCCAAGATCCATTGTGTTGGCCCCGGGATGTTTCCAGCGTGTGCTGCCGTCTGCTTTCTTCTGCATCTTGCTTCTCCAATTTTCTCCTCCTCCAGCCAGTAGTTGCTCCAGTCTTTTATACAGTTTTTTAGCCCTTAGGCAAGTGTCCAGGTGTTGTTCCCCAGGATATCGTTCTGGGAAATCATCTTTAGGTCCAGGTATCTTTCCCCAGGAAATCTTTCTGTGTACTCAGGTGAGTTTGGGCAGCCACTGGATGGAGGGGGAAGGCCTCCACCTCCTCCTGCTCCATCTAGCTACCCACACACTCTTTTCACATCAGGAACCATTGTCCTTTCCTGGGGTATCTGATGGCTGGAAATGATCTTGTCCTGAAGGTGTGAATGCTGGGCCCTTGGGCCATTGTTGTAGGCCAGCTGCAGTCCCGTGAGCAATGTTATCTTTGCACCTTCCAAGAGTGCTTCCAGTGGCTCTGCCCAACGCACATCAGCTATTGTCTGGACAAACAGCAAGTGATTTTATCTTTGTTGAGTCACCAGGAGAGATAAGCTTTAGTCTCTCACAGATGTGTATTACAAATCCAGTGGTTTAGCTATGAGTGTACTTAGTCCTTTGAGTGAGATAACATAGGTGATATTGCACACCAAATTGCATTTGCATTCCAGACATATTGTAGCCATTTCACGTTGATATGAAATTCCTTATATTAGTATTTCTAATAATTAAAATCACATAATTCCTCAAAACCTTTCTTTAGAGCAAGGAAATCCTCACTGCATTCCAATTTTTGGTGGGGAGTATCTAGAAGCTGTACCTCTAGCAGTATGTTTTCTTAGTTCTCTTTACTGGCATCATTATATCAGACTGATCAACAGAACAGGTTATATCATTAAGTACTCAATATTATACTTTTGTAGTTATTTGGGTAAAATAACCAGAGCACAGAATTCATAAACAAACAATTTCTTTGCACAAGGGTAGGGAGTCTCTACAGAGAGACTCGGGTAGATTGGGTCAATGGGATGATGTTAATAGTATGAGCTTCAGCAAGGCCAAGTGCCATGTCCTGTACCTGGGACGCAGCAACCCCATGTGACACTACATGCTTGGGGAAGTGTGGCTGGAAAGCTGTCTATCAGAAAGGGACCTGATCTACAAGCAGCTGCATATGAGCCAGCAGTGTGCCCAGGTGGCCAAGAAAGCCAATGGCATACTGGCTTGTATTAGAAATACTGGGTACAGCAGGAGTAGACAGGTGATTGTTCCCCTATACTAGGCACTGATGAGGCTTCATCTCAAGTATGATGTCCGGTTTTGGGCACCTGAATACAAAAGAGATATGAAGGTGCTGGAACAAGTGCAGAGGAGGGCAACAAAGCTGGTGAAGGACCTGGAAAATAAATCTTATGAAGGACCTGGGGCTGTTTAGTTTGAAGAAGGAGAGGCTGAGGGGAGACCTCATCACTCTCTACAACTATCTGAAAGGATATCATGGAGAGGTTGGTGTTGGTCTCTTTTCACAGATTCTCAGTGATAGAAAAGAGGGAATGCCCTCAAACTGCAATAGGATAGGTTTAGATTGGACATCAGGAAAAATATTTTTCACAGAAAGAATGGTCAGGCATTGGAACAGGCTACCCAGGGAGATGACTGAGTCACCATCCCAGGATGTGTTTAAAGGTCATTTAGATGTGGTGCTTCAGGATATTGTTTAGGGGTGAACATTGTAGACTAGGATTATCAGATGGAATTGGTGATCCTGAGGGACTTTTCCAACCTGAACGAGTCTATGATTCTCACTGATAAAACTATGTCTTAAAACACTTAAAGCCAATAAAAGCCAATGAAAATCCTAAATATTTGCATTCTTTCTAAACAGTGACTTAACATTGCCTACATCCATTACATATTTCAAAAAGCACATTACCCTTAGTCTAAATAAATGTAATGTACTTTATAAGACATTCCACAACAGCCAGAAGGAGATACAATCATTTATATTTCATTTATCATTTCTATGATGATGTTAAAGATATGTATCATAGTAAATTAACAAATTAAGAGATACCAGTATGCAAGCCCCTTGATGAACACACATCCTTTCAATAACTGCTAAGGAAAGTTGCTTACTCTATGCAGAAATAAAAGAAGAAGAAAAAACACACCCACACTTCATATTCTTAAAAATTTTAGCCCACAGTAAACCTTGAGATATTTACATGCATGAACAAGTTCAGGCTTCACTGAATACCCAAGCAGAGCAATTCTTAAACACAGCAGGTAAAGTTTATTGATAGTACTGGTTAGTTCAGAGACTGTGTAATTTCAAAATAAGAGAATGATTACTCAGTGCCTTATAAAATTTGAAATAAACAAGTGCAGAGTGATTCAGCCACATAATTCTCTGCTAAGGACATTATAAGGTTCTATATAATTCAATTTTTCTGAATGGATCATTTGTAATTTGAATACAGCACATTGTCTTTTTGTTCTTTATAGAAATAATGCAATCAAATCTAATCACCTTCTACAAGGGGTGGTATCGATGATAATATTAGGTCTGGGGGTTTTATTGCAATTATTGCATTCAAGCTGAGATCAAAAGGTTAACTCCCAATGAGTTCCAGTTATTCACAATTTCAGCCTATTGACTGAGCTATAGATCAAAGAAGCAGGTTTTTCTTTGGCTAAAGAGTGTCTTACTTATTTCCTCATCATTGATTAATCCCTCCTGAAATTAATGTTTATTAGATACATTATTCCAGTACACATACACTTTGACCTTCTTGTTAAAATAAGCATGTAGTTTGATGTTATTACCAATATAATTTACATGAAGAATCTTCTACTATTTGGAGTGAAGGAGTGTGCCTTTATTTGCTAACAATTGGGTTTGACCTTTACAAAAGCAGTCTTTGTGCCTGTCTAAGCATAGATTTATTCATAAAATAGATGGAATAATAGTAGCAGTAATTATAATTATAGTTTGTGCACTAGCACAAATTCAAGTATTAATGCATTCCCAAACCATAAACAGGTGAAAACTTCTTTGGCATCTCCAAATGTCAAACAAAAGTAAGTAGGTGACCTTCAGCATTTGTGCTTATTGTGATGCACGGCATTGATCTTCAGCAGCTGGACCTATCACTTTCTTAAAGGTCTGATGAAAAGAGGTGAAATCTCTCACAGGCTGAAGGACCATGGTGCCAGTTTGTTTCTTGCTGTCAATGAGAAACTGTCCTTGGCTGGGAATGAACAAAATATGTGCAATGAGTTTGTAACTTATCTGAAGGCATATGAAACTCCGTAATTTCCCAAAGCTATTTTGCATACAGAACTCAAAATATCTAAGGCAGCAATTCTGAGGTAGCCAGCATTGTATCATTTATAATAAAAATAATGTCATTCTTAGTAAGGGTGTCATTCTTAGTCACAGATCAGACCAGTCTTCTGGAAAGTGCCTCACAAAGATCAGAATGCACCACATCTGTGGTAATCTAAACCAGGCTCCATCCATTGATTGTTCCAGCTAAGAAAAAAAAAACCTGTCTCCGTCTGTTCAGTTAGCCCAATACCACAAACACAGGTGGCAGCTGGAAGTGAGGTTGGGTAAAATGTGGTGATAAATCTCCTTACCAGCATGTTCCACATTTCTCCCTAATTGCCACTGCTCGCTTATGAGCTCAAGAGTAGTCTCTTTGAGTGGGAATGTGAACTGTGGGCATCACAGCACTCTCAGTCACCAGCCAGAACAGAAATGTAGGTTAATTTTATGGGCATAAGTTTTACAGTTCCCTCTGACTTATAGGTATTGTGTAGTAACAAACACAAACACTTTCAGGAAGCAGTTAGGACAAATGATGCCTCTGAATTTCCACCCAGATCTGTTTGCAGGGATTCAGTCAAAGAAGTACCAAGATGTTTTCCTTTTGTGAATAATGCATGCTTTAGAAACCTTTATTCGTGAAGCATTGCCACACCAGAACAAGGGGACACAGTCTCAAGCTCCAACAGGGGAAGTTTAGGCTCGAGGTAAGGAGAAAGTTCTTCACTGAGTCATTTGCCATTGGAATGGGCTGCGCGGGGAGGTGGTGGAGTCACCATCCCTGGAGGTGTTCAAGAGGGGATTGGACATGGCACTTGGTGCCATGGTCTAGTCATGGGGTGTGTGGTGACAGGTTGGACTCAATGATCTTCGAGGTCTCTTCCAACCTTAGTGATACTGTGATACTGTGATACTTTTAGGAGGTAATTTTGATTGTTGTTCTATTACAGCTGGAAAATGATGCACAGCTGCTGTGTTTGACTTTGCTAAGGTCAGGAAGTGATTTAGTAGTGAAGCTTCAAATAGCAAATTCCAAGTCCTCTGTTGTAACAGCTAGTCTACATTTCCTCCATTAGACAATTGCCTCTGGGAGCAAAGAAGATTTGAGAATGTGGGAAGAGGACAGATACACATTCTGTAGTCAATCCTGATGGAATCAGACAAAACTACTCACACTGTTCTACACTGGTTAGAAAACCTGCTGTGCTTATCTAGAAGTACTCTTCATCTAACAGTTATTTCTGGGAGTATCTTACAGTATCTTCTGTCACCTTTCCACTGACAAAACCTTTATTTCATTACTTATAATGTGTGTTGCCCACCTAGTGTGCTGCTTAATTAATTATATGTTGTAATGTGTTTCTGGCAGCAGAGGCAAAGAAGTGCTCTTTTACCAGCAGGAGATTAGCAATCTCATTCATTAGCAATTATAAAAAGTACTTTACTATTATTATTATTAGCAGGTACTATTGCTATTGTTATTTAACAGTTAGCTACACACATTGGCACATTTGAAATGTCAGGGCTTCCACTTTCATAGTGAGTCCAACCGTAACAGCATTTCAACAATGAGTGAACATCTCTCTATCTAATTGCATCTATTTAGATATTTAGAGGTATTCTTCATAGAGTTCTCTGAACACTTAACAATCATATGCTCTGTGGAGTACCCTGGCACATCCAGAAATATTTTCTTTCTCAGAGAGGCACAGATATGCACCTTCTTTTGTTGTTTGTTTCAGTTTGGGGCTTTTTTTCGTATTTGGTTTGGTTGTTTTGTTGTGTGTTTGTTTGTTATATTTATAAAATAAATGTACTTTGACAAATTCTAACAAAGAGGAGTTTTCACTTTCTTTGAAGTATTTTATCGCTGTTGGGGGCCTACAAAAGGGGACTCAGAACTTTAGAACAGCTTGTAGAGAAGTTGCTTTGCTTTCCACTGTCTACACACCATTGTCACTGAGGGCATTTGTTTTAGTAGCAGGAAGTATTTTAGATCCCATCCAGTTCTGTGGTCCAATTATCTATACATCTCTCAGGCGTAATTAAAGGAATGATACTGATGAAGGAAAAATGTTTGGGTTGGAATTAGTTTGGCATACACTGGGGCTACCAGTAAATTAAATGGTGTGAGAGTGTTCCTTCCTCTGAAAATGGTACCTTGGCTAAATTGCTTCAGAAGATTGAGACATTTTCAAATACCTGTCCTGTTGTCTTCAGTACGTTCTTATGTGCTTTTACATGTAGCAAAACAATGAAGTAATTTTAAAAGATCTGATTTCTGTGCCCAACACAATCTTTAAGCTGTTGGCTTCTGGTTCCTTCCCCCTTGTTTTGAAATAGAAAGTGGCTATATCTATAGACAGAGCATACTGGAGAAATGTTACTGTCCTCTCTTGTCTATCCCAGCCTTTTTGCTAACATTTGCTAGCCCTACAGAAGGGTCCACTAAGTGGATCAGCTAGCATTTTAGGATGCCAGATATTGGCACCAGTGGAAATCATACAGCCCTGTGTGATTTAGAATCATCTATAAATTATATTGATTTTTCTCTTCAAAGGGGTCAGTAAGATATGGTTGAGGTTGGAGGCAGACAAGCAAAGATGGTGACCATTTCATTCAGCCCAGCTGTGTCTGCTGACATGATTTAAAAACACATGATGCTGACAGAGAATCCTTTAAAGTAAAGAAACATTCTGCTGATGCAACTTACAGAAGAAAAATAGCCTCCTTTCCTAGGATAACAACTGGTAGTAGTCACCCACAGAGTGTGTACACAGTTGTAATTCACACTCAGGGCTGATCACAGCCATTTCTGAACTGAGGACTGTCATCAAACAAGTCCTGGGTAAAGAATTGCAACCTTGTGTGTACAGTAAGTAACCACCTATTATTTCAGTGTCATACGTATCCCATAGTTCTCCTTCAGCTGACAAATTTCTTTCTACTCCTCATCAAAGACAGGACAAGGCATAGTTTTTAGTATTATATGACACTGGATCCCATGAGCTGTCATCACAATTAGGCCACATTTTCACAAATCTCTTTACTAAACCCTGTAGTGACAGGTTCTACTAGAAGAGGCATGTTTACAGAGCTAGATACAAACATAACTGTGGTTCTCTGCCTGGATGGGGAGCTGGCTGTTCACAGCATTTCTGATTAGGAAACTATCTGCACACCCATCCATAGGAATACAGGCTATATCTACAGCAAGAAATATAGGATGTTTAGGACAGAAAAAGTGCTGGTGTAACTATTGGCTGTTTTTATCTATTCTACAGTAGATGATAATAGACATGTAAAACTAATTTCCAGAAAACATTACAAAACTCAGATGCAATTACGCAGAGCAAAACCTAATCTGGACTATAACATGCTCTATTGATTTGCCATGTCCAAGAAAACGGAATTCAAAATTATCTAGCCTTTACAATCTTCTTTTTACCTTATCATATACAGCCTAGGCTTCTGAAGGAGGAAACATTTAGAGTGGCAGATATGCTGCTGCCCTTCTCTGTATTTGAGTGGCTGTGGCATCCAGTAAATTGCAAGGTTTCTAGGTAGTCTTACATTTGATATAATATTTTGACCTAATAATGTGTTGATTCTTGTCCTTTATACAGAGATGTATTTTATCTGGAGTTTTTCTTCAGGGGGAAAAATCTTAACTAAATCCATTTAAAAATACTGTTGATACTGAGCTTAAGGTGACTGAATCATCCTGACATTGAGAGACATCAATGTTAGCCAAGATTGAAATTCTCATTTTACACCCATTTGCCACCTGCAGTTGAAAGTATGCCACCTAATTTTTTCATCTGACAGAAGTACATAAAGCAATTACACCTTCAGTAACACCCTCCTGAATGCTCTGCATAAGTGTTGGATACCAAGATGGTAACTCCTATACTGCCTACAAAAGGACTTTTGGTAGGTTATCAACAAATAGCCTCACAAGTCTCTTTCAGTTTTGGCAATATACAGATATAGATACACATATATATCTTTTGATCATTCAGTTGCACAAAACAAAGCACAAAGTACTGCGGTGGTCTTCCCAGAGTTAGATATCATGTCCCAAGTATCAGAACATGTAATCTAGTTTCTAAGTTTTGTCCTTCACTTAATAATTTCACCAATACACTACAGCATTTTTATAACTTAATAAAATAGGTTTAGGATCACAGGACTGCTTTATTTGATGAAGATGTAAATCACAATGTTTCACAGACCTTGAGGATCTTTTCGTGGTTATTAATAGGAGCTCATTTTAAATGGTGGGGATTATGGTTCCCAGAGCTGTGGTCAGAGTGATGACAATGCCTGCTCAAAGTAGGATGGAATCTGAGATAAAAATCCCAAAAAGACACTCAGCAAAGAGGGTGGGAACAATATGATAGAAATAACCATAAATAAGAGAAACAAGCCACTGTGTATACATGATCTGTGATGGATATCATTTAATCCTAAAGCAGTTGTCTTTGGAAAAGATTGTTAATTTATTTGCAGCCTTTTGTTTTGATTATCTAACTTAGGTTGATTTTATGGCAGTAAGCATGAGAGCAAACCCTGTGATACTGAACAGACTTGTTCGCTATGCAGAAATCTGTATTATGTCAACTTATTAATTTTTACCGTCATAGAATCATTTCTGTTTGAAAAGGCCTTTAATGTCATTGAGTCAGGTCGTTGCAAACAAAACTAACATGAGAGGCAATGTAAGCCTACCGCTGAACGAGGTGTGTGACCCGGTGACAGAGGATAAAAAGAAGGCAGAGCTACCGAATGCCGCCTTTGTCTCTCTCAATACTGCTGGAGGCTGGCCTCACGATCCCTAGACCCCTGAGGTCCCAGAGCAAGTCAGGACAAAAGAGGACTTTGCCTTAGTTCATGAAGATGAAGGCCTGCATTAAGGATCATTTAAGCAGTCTGGACATCCATAAATCCATCGGTCCTGATGTGATGTGCCCATGGATGCTTAGGGAGATGGCAGAAGTCATTGCTAGGCTATTCTCCATCATCTTTGGTAAATTGTGAGGAACAGGAGAGATGTCTGAGGACTGGAGAAAAGCAAATATCCCTCCAGTCTCCAAAAAGGGCAAGAAGGAGGGCACAGAAACTATGAAACAGTCAACCTCACCTCCATCCCTGAAAAAGGTGATGGAGCAACTGTCTCTAAGCATAACAAGGATAAGAAGGTCATTGGGATCAGTCAACATGGTTTTACTGTGTTCAACCAATTTGGTAGCCTTTTATGATGACACAGCCAGGTGGATAGGATAGATGATGCTAATGCAGCAGATCTTGTTTATCTTGATCTCAGGAAAGCATTAGACACTGTCTCCCACAGCATCCTCTCAGCTAAACTGAGGAAGTGTGGTCTGGATGGTAGGGTAGTGACACGGATTGTGAACTGGTTGAAGGAAAGAAATCAGAAAGGTGTGATCAGTGGAACAGTCTAGATGGAAGCCTGGTGGAGTCCCTCAGACATCAGTACTGGAACCAGTAGAATTCAATATATTCATCAACAACCTGGATGAGAGCACATTGTCAGCAAGTTTGTTGATGACACAAAACTGGGAGGAGTACCAGACACATCTGAAGGCTGTGCTGTCATTCAGTGAGACCTGGACAGGCTGGAGAGTTGAGTAGAGAGAAATTTAATGAAATATAAGGACAAGTGCAGAGCCTTATATCTGAGAAAGAACAACCCCATGTATGCTGGGGACTGACCTATTGGAGAGCAGCTCTGAGGAAAAGGACCTGGGGGTCCTGATGGTCAGAAGGAAGACCATGGCCAAGGCCAGTGACATTGTGGGGTGTGTTAGAAGAGGTGTGGTGGGCAGGTTGAGAGAGGTTCTCTTCCCCCTCTGCTATGCCCTGGAGAGGCCACATCTTTAATATTGTGTCCATTTGTGGGCCCCTCAGTTCAAGAAGGACAGGGAACTGCTAGAGTCCAGCAGGGCTTATGAGGAAAGGCAAGCTGGAGCATAGGAGAATCCATGTGAACATAAGGACAAACTTTTTCACTGTGAGGATGACAGAAGACTGGACCAGGCTGCCCAGGGAGGTTTTGGGTCTCCTTCTCTGGAAATATTCAAAAACCACCTGGGCATGTTCCTGTGTGACCTATTCTAGGTGATCCTGCTCTGGCAGGGACATTGGACTAAATAAAAGGTTGTAGTTAGAAAAGAGTTAGAAAACCCACTTCCTGCAATGTTAAACATCATCAAGATCTTGTTGACTGCTTTAAGAAGGCTTCGTACATGCATGAATTATGCAAGCAAATCTAAGGGACCATGACCAGTGGCTTAGGGTAGGACAAGGACCTTGCCAGCTGTTGAAGGAGCCTGAGACATTTGCCGTCACAGCATGCAGTCTCCTGTAGGAAGAGTTCCACCTGTTGATCAGCCTGATCTCGTCATCAGTAAGTTTCTCCTCCATTTTCCCCAGCACCTGCAAAAAGGGAGTGGTAACATCTGCTCACCACATACTGTGTATTTGATTCTATTTAGGATTTCATTAATCAATTAATGGCTACAAAGCATACAGGAGATGTTAATGAATATTCACAGCAATTCAGAGGTGTAATTTGCTGTTTGCTAATAGAATTTTCTCACTGTGCAACACTTTGCTTACCAAAGTCTGTCACCTGATGCTATTACAGCTGATAATTTAGTCAGTCTCACCAGGAGTGTTTGAATGTTTTGGACAGACTTCTCTTGGGAGTCTTTTCATGCTGAAATAAGTTATTTTGAATACTACTGGTGAGGTATTTTTTAATATTTTGTATTTCTAAGTAATCCTCAGATCACTCTGCAGAGTCTGCTTTTTTTCTGGCATGAGGCATTTAAATCAATGCAATTCTTTTTCTCATACAGAATTTCTGGTTCATCCTCCCTTAGGAACAGCAAGCAAACAAAAAGAGATGACTGATGCTGTTTCTTTCTACAAAATCCTTCTGCATTCTGCGATGGATACATTAGAACACAACTATTATCTCTCTTGCTACAAAGTCAACCCACTGGATTATTGATTTGTTCCAACTTTCAGAAAACATTTATGTAATTAATCCTTACAAGTAGCAGCAACTTCATCAGACGAGACTGATTAAGCCCATTTTAGAATTACCCTGCCCTTTTGTGGAACAGTAGGACTCAGTATACAGAATCTTTTCCAAAGGAAGGTAGTTAACTCTTGGTGTCAATGCAGGTTCAGAGACACTTTTTTTGTTAGTTTGCTGTTGCACTGCGTATGCTTAGAAAATGTCTCCTAGGTGAGGAATGCACAATCCATTAGTATTTTTGAGTGCTTGTATGGTAAGCTCTAAATTTGTTCTCAAGAATTTATAGTTTGTCAATGAAGTGAAATGGAGAATACTTTTAAAAGGATTCTAAAATTAGATAACTAATATTCTCATAAACTAAAGTGTTTTGTGATAGTACAAGCTGAAGGTGCTACTGCTTTCATGTTAAACCTCACCTTTTTGTTAGCCGAGCAGACACAGGTTTTTAAGAGAATTCATTGTGAATCACAGAGAGGAGCATATCCAACTCTCTCCCAAAAAGAAAATGAAACAAGCTTGTTTAGTTTGTTTGTTTGTTTGTTTTTGTTTGTTTTGGTTTTTTTTTGTTTAGTCAGACCAATTCCCCAATCTTTTTCATTACACTACACTTCAAACAGTTGTTTTGATATGAATCAAATAATGAAGAGAGAGAGAGGAAAAGACATCACCACCCCTTGAATCCAGTGAAAGTATCATAGGAACAGTCCAAGCGCTTAGCGATGGGTGTACTTGCAGCAGGGTTTCTGTGGTACATGGAAATTGTGGTGGTTGTGGGCTTAACGAGGCAGGCTGTGGGAAAGTGGAACTGTGGAACACATACATCTCAATAAATAGACACTGGCTCCACAGGTGTGGGCCATCTTGCCCATCCTGCTGCGAGTGGTCACCTCCTCACACCTGCTCTGTTGGTTTTATTCCTGCTCTCCATGTTGAGACTGGCAGGTCTGGGATCAACGTATCAGTCGCTGCACTCAGGAAAACCCACAAGACACCAAAGCTTGTATTGCTTGGCAGAAGCTCAGGACATCATATGAAGGAAAAACATTGGTTTTCAGGCCTCTCCAATTAGGCTTTCTACAACTCTGCAATGCTCAAGATCTATCCCAACCGTGATTCCACCACACTTACCTTCTCTCCCTATCCTACCATCAAATCCTCCATTTCATCCTTCTATTCACAGAATTAGTTTCCTGTTCTTTTTATTTTAACACTTTCTTTCTCATTATTAAGAATTATATGTATCCTTCTGGTAGTAAAAAACCCATTCCTTCAGTCACATGACTATGGTCATTAAAAGTCATATGTTCCTGAGGAGATAACGTACTTACATTGTTTTAACATGAAAATATCAATTGCACCTCAGGTACACAATGCAATCTGCTCAATAGTTTGAAGCCAAAAGACCTTGTTTTCAGATATTCAGTGCTATTACACTGATTACCTTCTGCTTCTGTTGTTTATGTTGATTGTCCTCATCTATCTAAATTGCAGGTGTGGCTATGAAGTTCCTAGGAAAACCTGTCCATATCACAACACAGAATTTATTGGCAGCTTTTAAAAATGGGAAATTCTGAGGCTATAGATATGGGTTGAATTACCTAGTATTGTATGTAAACTTTTCAACACATTCAGTGTTCTGGACCCCGCTTAAGAGTCTTAGTCATTTGAAAATTTAAAGAGCTGTCTGTTACTGGGGTTGTAACAACAAGCAGAGAATCTTGGCTAATATTTCTGGGTCTGGCTGAGGTGGAGTTAATTTTATTTGTAGCAGCCTGTATAGTACTATATTTTAGTTCTGTGACTGAAGTTCTGCTGACAACACCCACCAATGTTTTGACTGCTGTGGAGCACTGCTTACTCTCAAGATTTATTTTTTTTCCCACTCTGCTACCACTGCATCAAGTAGGCAAGTGGCAGGAGAAAGCTGGAAGAGGACACAGCTTGGACAGCTGACCCAAACTGAGCAAAAAGATATTTCACACTATATGATGTGATTCTCAGCAACAAAAAGGAGGGGGAAGAGTAGTGAGATGTTTTATAGCTCAGAGATTGGCAGGACATCAGTCTGCTTGCAAGAGGTGAAAAGTGATTTTCTTTGCACCATGATCTTTTTTCCCTCTCCTCTTTCCTTCACACTGAACTGTCTTTATCTTGATCCATGATTTTCTCTCACTTTTGATCTTCTCATTCCCTCTCTGGTCAGCTGTGTGGTGCTTAGTGGCTTGCTGGGATCAAGCCACCACATTTATATTTAAGAGTCCAGGCAAAAAAAGTACAATGTGGAATTCAAATAATTTTCAATCTTCACAAAAATATGAATTGTTTTCCATGTGTAGACATTGAAAATAAAAAGGTAGTAAGTGCACAGAAAAGTGGTCCAACAATATATACAACTAGTGCAGGTTTTCACTAGAACTAGGGTTGTAGCCCTAGATCACGATCACTGTCTAATATGGCATTAAGCTCTTTGTCTTGTGACTCAGTATTTCCTGTAGTCTGAGTGATTCCCATTCTGCATGGAAGTATCCATCATTTAGCCATCCAAAGGTTGTTCACCCAGACAATGCAAAACTGGTTTACCCACACACATGAAAACACATTGAAATGGGTCAATCAGAGTGCAGAGCAGCCCCACATAGCAGACATCTCTATAACACACAAAGGATTAGTATCCTGGGGATACACACACGTGCATCATATGAGGGCAAAAAGCTGGTATTCTCACAAACTTCTGCAGGACTTATTCTCCTTGGTTTACAGCTCTGACAGATGGGTTACTGCAGCCATACTTTAAAATCTCTTTATTATCTTATGCACATACATTTCTTTTAAAAGGTACTATGCAGATGAAGGAGGCTATTCATATGCCTTTCTCAGTTAATACATCTTTTTCCTTTTACATTTTTCCCCAATGTATTTTTGATTGTTTGCTATTCCTTAAAGGCCAAAATTCAATATGTAAAAATGCTTTTAAAAACATGAATCGGGTTCTAATGTCAAATTCAATAAGTTCAGCTGCCACATTCGCATCCAATTACTATATGAAGAGAAAAGGCAAAGATGCCCCAAATGCCTGCTATTTACAGAGATACTTCAAGTTGAAAATTAAGGACAAGCTATTGAAATGCTTAGAAACATCACATAATGATTTTTACATTCAGCTTATTTGTTCTGAATCTGATAGCCTTTAATACACTCTACACTCCAGGGAAGTGAAGGCACAATAGTACAGTTATTTTTCCTATTTTGTTTTCAGGGAAAAGCTGAATTTCAGGTCTTCAGAAAGTAACATAATTAATGTAGAAGCGCTTCTTCCCATAGCCATGGTGTATTGGGTATCTGCAGAACTGTCATCAAGTGAAAGTCTGATTGTAGAGGTACTGCTGGGAGGTATCCATGCAGTCTCAATACTACTACTCAATCCCTGACAGTAAATCTGGACAAGCAATTGAAAAAAAAATGAAAGGAAATGACAAAAGCAAAACCACAAAACCAAAACAAAACACACAGACACAGAAGAAAAACCCCAAACACAGCAACAAAAACAACAGAAATCAAACAGCTCAGAACTGAAAAGGATTGTGGGTTGAGAGACTGTGGGAAGAAGGTTTGGAAAAGTGAGGAAGAATTAATTTGAGGCAACAAAGTTGGTGAGGGGTTTGGAACACAAGCCCTATGAGGAAAGGCTGAGGGATCTGGGATTGCTTAGCCTGGAGAAGAGGAGACTCAGGGGTGACCTTATTGCTCTCTACGACTACCTGAAGGGAGGTTGTAGACAGGCAGAGGTTGGTCTCTTCTCCCAGGCAGCCAGTACGACAACAAGAGGACACAGTCTCAGGCTGCACCAGGAGAGGTTTAGGCTGGATGTTAGGAAGAAGTTCTATACAGAGAGAGTGATTGCCCATTGGAATTGGCTACCCGTGGAGGTGGTGGAGTCACCTTCATTGGAGGTGTTCACGAGGAGACTTGATGGGGTGCTTGGTGCCATGGTTTAGTTGTTTAGGTGGGTTGGATTGTTTGATGGGTTGGACGCGATGATCTTGAAGGTCTCTTCCAACCTGGTGTATTGTATTGTATTGTATTGTATTGTATTGCATTCCATTTCATTTTCAGAATTAAAGACAAGTGTTTATTTTTAAACAACAAAAAAGTATCTAATCTTTGAAAAAAAGAAAAACAAAATGCAAAATGAAAAAATCCCAGCACTTTCATTTTTTTACCTTTTGCTTCCCAAATTCAGGAAGGATTAACTTCCCTCCACTTTAGAGGTCAATAGATACGTATTGAATCCTGAAGTTTATAAACAAGCTTATCCATAAGGAATTTTAGATAAATCAAGTACTGTCTGCCAAAACAAGAAATTATTTTTAAATGTCAAAGGGTGGTATTTGCTGATGTCAAAACCTAGAGAACATCGTTAGAGAAGAGAAACAGAGACCTTAGATTACTAATTTAGATGACAAGGGATTATTCCCTGGAGCTCACTAGTTCTTTCTTCAGTGTCTATAAAGGGTGCATGAAGTGACCAGCTTACTCTCAAATGTGGAGTGTTAAGAAGCTAAAATCTTGAGATTTCAATACTTTTCCTTTTTTTTTTTTTTTCCTCAGGCATACATTATTTGGAGACTTTGACAATTACTTTGCACCAATTTCTACTATATTCCACTTCAATCAAAACATTTCCTTTGCTGAGTTCATTTTCACATCTGATACAGGGAAGTATTAAGCATCTGCTTAAGTCAGACTTTGTGAATGTTTCTACATGAGGCCAGGAACTATACTACGTAAAGTTTACATTTTCTTTGCTGAATGACATTCATCACATTGCTCTTATTAAGAAATCAGTCCAGACAATTCACATGCTACTTATGTATATTTTATTCAGCATGTGCTCTGATATTCTTTATTAATAACCCAACATAACAGCTTTTTTAATGTGTATTTCTCTTTCCTGTAGTGATTACATATCTATTAAGTTCTCTGAAGAAGGATGAAGATTCAATTTGAGAATGAATCATCCAAGCATGAATTTTGTAAACATTATTGGAAACTCATTTTGTTTTGCTCTCACTGTATAAGTGATGCTCCTAATCTCAGTGACTTTAATTTTGAGTTCGATGAGTATGAGGAGTATAAAAAAGAAATATAAGAGGTGAACTATCATATGACAGTACGGTAACTGAACTAATGTTTTACCTTAAAAGAATTTCCACCAGTCATTTGAGGCTGTTCATTACATATATATTCCCTCAACAATTTTCCAGACTCTTTACATGAAATAATCAACATTACAGAATTATGTCCAGTCCTTGGGAAAAGTTGTTGTTTCCACTCGAGATCAGGTAGAAAAAGCCTCACCTCTCCCACTATATTTTTTCTTTTTTTAGTATCTTAATAGAAGATGTTTTGATAAAGGTGAAGAATTGTACAGAGAAAGATCAGATACCATGGATAATCTATAAAATGCCAGTTTGATTGTTTAAGAGAACACAGACTAAAGCTGAGTAATTAGAATCATAGAATCATTTTGTTTGGAAAAGACCTCTAACCATCAACCTAACATCAACATGGCCACTAAATAATGCCCCAAAATGCCATGTCCACAAGTTTCTTAAACACTTCCGGGGCCACTGACGTTACCATATCCCTGGGCAGCTTATTCCAAAGCCTGACCTCCCTTTCAGTAAAGAATTTTTTCCTAATATGCAATCTAAACCTCCTGTGGCACAATTTTAGGCCATTTCTTCTAGTTCTATCACCTGATAAAAAATAAATCATGTGGTCATGCAATTAAGTCAGAATTACAATGACAGTAAAGGCACATTTGAATTCTTATTGATACATTAAAACTGTGAGAAATATTAATATATTTAATTGGCATTCAACAAGATAGCTGTAGCAAGTTAATTAGAATCCATTTACATACTTCATAAATGTCATCATTTTTAGCAATTAAATCCATGTTTAGAATACAATTTAGCTATGGGTATTCCTGGGTGTGGTAAGTTTGGCTGGTGGCCAAACTTCCTTCAGATCCTTCAGATATCAATTTCAGGATGAAATTAGTTAGAAGGAAATTCCCTTTCCCCTTCTCTTTCCTTTTCATATTAACTATTAGTACTTAATAAAGTATTTGGTCCTTAGACTGGACAAACTAGACACTGATAGCTACTGGACAGTTTAAATGTTAATATGTCTGTGTCTCACCTTCACATCTCTAAAATACCAGTAACAAGCTGCCCATTTACAAATTAAACAGGTATATTTTTACCCTGGTTATAAGTTGCACTGCTAAATTTGTGAACTAATGATGCTACAAAGTAAAACACAGGGAAGTGAATCCAGAAACATTGCAAGCCTGTAACTAATTGCTATACCCCCAAAAACAAAAACAAAAGACAAAACCAAAGCAAACTAAAAAAAAAAACAACACCCAAAAATACCCCAAACAAATCCCCCCAATAAGTAAAAAGTTATGTGTAGCAAATTAATAGTCACTTTTAAAAGTCAATTTCAAGCAGAAAATGTCAAAATAGTTTGCTAAGTAGAAGTTTATAACAATTCTTCACTTTCAGTGGAGTTTCTTAATCAGAAGGATGCATGAAATTGCTTACGAAGATAAGTGGATTTGCCTATTATTATTATTATTATTATTATTATTATTATTATTATTATTAATTCCTTTTCTTTTTTCTCTCCCTGACACTATGATAAAAGAAAAGAATAGAAAGCTTTTCAAGATACCGTTAAATTATAAGTGATAATGTTTCTCCTCGATTTGCTTTGATGAATGTGTTACATAAGGCACGGAAATACAGTAAGAAAGATAGAGATGCTTGGGCGGGAAGAATGGGAGATGGAAAAGAAGACAAGGAACAAAGGAAGGTGAAAGTTCTCAATTAGTCCCATGCCTTTTCTTCTGATTTATTCTTATGTGTCCTATTTGGAGACTATTTTCTACCAGAGGTGTTCAATAGTATGAGCAGGATTTCCATAATCACTAAGTAGCCAGGTCTGTTTCTAATTTTAATGAACAGATGGTTGAAAATGTTAAAAAGGTATAGTGAAAACATGCAAAGTAATGATCTTCGTGTTCCCCAAAGAAACCTTTTTTATTGATTCTGCTATTTCAACTAACAATCAAGGCTTGCTTTTGCTATGTTTGTCTGGTCTGCTTCTTGGAAAACAGGGCTTTTCCACCCATGAGAGTGCTTCTCTCTACTCCTCAGGACCCAGCCCCTTGGAGTCAATATCCTACTTGGCTAGCAGTTAATGCTAAGGAGTTTTTAGGAACAAGGGATTAGATTGATTTACATCAGGAGGCAGATGACTCACCAAAGTCTGCAATAAAGCCCACATTTATTCTATTAAGAATTTCAGTGATTTCCACTGGTTTTAACACATAGATTACCTTGTACCTATTTGGCAACCAAATGCAATAGCACACGATTTATGAGACCAGTAGGAGGGGATTGGATGTGGCACTTGGTGCCATGGTCTAGTCATGAGGTCTGTGGTGGCGGGTTGGACTTGATGATCTTTGAGGTCTCTTCCAACCTTGGTGATACTGAAATCAAGCCACCCATCAGATATAATAAAAAGTATTCACCTCATCAGTACTTTTAAAAGCAATTTACAACATTCTACTGAATGTTTCCCAAAGTTGTTTCAGTTTTGCAAGTTGTTTCAGAAAAAACAATTCCAACAAACAATACCAGCAGTTAGTATGCTGACTATCTTCTTACTTTCTGCTTCTCTCTTAGTAGGTTTCAATACCTAGTGGCTCAATGGCTATTTCACCACTTCCCCTGAGAAAACATTCAACACACATACAAATTCCAGGTTTAAGAAATTTTACTTGATATGTCTTATCTATTTTCCCACTGCTAAATTTACCCAATATAAGTGATGCTCCAATTTCTACTTGGAAATATGCATTTCCTTTACTAAACATTTAGAAACCAAAATTTTAACACATGAGCATCATCCTTTCCAGCATCTGAGTTGAAATAAAACTAAAGAAGTTAATAGCTGTTTATATTTCTCTAATGCTTCTTTCTGGCTTTATATTATTTCTCAGATTTCCCTGTTTCATTCAGTTTCACTTGGATATTAGAGAATTATAGCAATTATGAGCAGTGTTTTAGACCAAATTCTGCTTCCATTTGGAAATATATAAATCTGAACAGTAAATGATTTGCTATTTGACTACTGACAAATGTGGATGTAGCACAAATTAAAGCGCATGTAATCCAGATGAGAACTGGTCCATGGAAACCAAGGTAAATAATCCAGGAGTACTTTTACTGTATTTAAGCTACTTGAATGTTCTAAGGTAAACTGAAAGCCAGTATTATCACTAATGCTAACATATAATCATAAAATCATAGAATCAATAAGGTTGGAAAAGACCTCAAAGATCATCAAGTCCAACCTGTCACTCAACACCTCATGACTACCTAACCATGGCTTCAAGTGTCTCGTCCAATCTCCTTTTGAACACCTCCAGGGACAGTGACCACCACCTCCCTGGGCAGCCCATTCCAATGGCTAACAACTTTCTCTGTGAAGAACTTTCTCCTCACCTCCAGCCTAAACTTCCCCTGGTGCAGCTTGAGACTGTGTCCTCTTGTTCTGGTGCTGGTTGCCTGGGAGAAGAGACCAGCCCCTACCTGGCTACAACCTCCCTTCAGGTAGTTGTAGACAGCAATAAGGTCTCCCCTGAGCCTCCTCTTCTCCAGCCTAAATGCAACAAACACTTTCATAAGAAGCATCTAAAAATGCTTAGAATGAAAAGAATTGTGTAAGGTCACTAAATATTTAAATGTTAGAGCTTATTTACTGAAAAAAAAATATGGTATGAACACCACAGTTTATACCTAATCCGTAACAATGACTTTTGACCTTTCAGCTCCATAGTCACAACTCATAGGAGCTATAATCAATGCAGATAACAATTAGACAGTGATCTTCATAGGGAACACACATTTTTTGCCCCAGATATTTTCAGGTAGGCATTTTGTGTGCTAGGATCTTGTTACTTGAGTCTAATGTTTCCTGGAGGGAAAACACAGGAATTTAATACACAAAGGGTTCAGTATAGTCTGATGTATTTTTAGAGTACTTCAGAATTAATTTGCCATTAAAATTCTATGCAATATGAAGTTGTAATCTCATTTATTTAAAAAATTTAAAAAGGAAGAAAAAGGCAAAGTCAATAGTCCTGTATAGATATTTAGCTTTAAACAAAACAAAACAAACATTTCTCTCCCCCCAAAAAAAAACCAAACAAAAAATAACAATGTGGTTTTTTATCTATATATTTTGTTGTACTTTATGAGTTATTGGTATTTGTGATTACAGGAGTTTCTATAAATTCAGAGGGTGATAAAAAAAAATAAACAAAATACAATCCATCGAGAAAGGATGGTTTGTGTGTTCATCCTTAGATATTTGTCATAAGAACTAAAGTACCATCTGAAACAAGTCCTGGGATGATGGAAGGTACTAAGACTCTTCTTATTCATTATACTGGACCTGCAGCTTGATTCTGCACACTGCTAAGTGAGAGGGTTTAGAAATTTACTGATTAGCTTACATGGTAAGCAAAATTGTAGTATTCTGTGGCTTGTTTCTGGAATTGAATCAGGAATGTCTAACAATACAGCTGACATGTGGCTACTGCCTTTCATTCATGAGTTTGGGTCAGCTATTCTGACTGAGATTGTCCAATAGACTCAAAAGTCAGTAAGTCAGGGAAGAATCTGGCAACTGTGTACACAGGAGGGTGATTTCAGTGGTTTCCTCTGCTTGGAGATATAAAGAACCAAGGTGTAAAACAGGAGAAAATACATTTTCCTGGTGTACTTATTCAGAGCATTCACTGAATCTAAATATTTCACAAGATCACACTGACCTCGAGGAAATCTGCTTTAAGAGTTTTTTCAGCTAAGGAATTAAACTGGGCAGGATGATCCCAGAACAGAAAGTCTAGAAATCACAAGACTTGTGGCTTCTCAAAACCTTACAGTTCCAGTTCTCCAGCTTGATGGCCTACATATCTAGGCCAAATGCAGTAATTCCTCTTTTATGCAATTCTTTTAGCTTTCTTTCTAAAACAGAATGATTAAACATCATAATTCTTTCAGACAAATTGCCAGTCATCATCCAGCAGCTATATCCTAGTCAGCTTTTTGTAGTGGTTAGGTTTCAGAAACATCATGAGGCTGGTGGAAAGAAACATTCAAAATTCCAAGAGTTTTTAAAGACTACTGAAATTATCCAGGGCTCTGATGTGATATGGTTAATATAAAAACTTTCACTAGTACATTTTTTCTCTCAGCAAGAAATAGCTGCACATAAATATCAAGAAAATGCTCTTTGAACATATTAATCTGGAAACAAAATATCATTTATTTATATGGTGCCAAGAAAAAAGGTCCAAATACAATCCCTAAACTCTCTTAGGGAAACCCTCTATTTAGTTCAGAAAATGTATTCTTGTGAGAAAGGGTAGCCTACCTGCAAGGACTGTTATTTTTGTACAGTCCAAGTCAGTTTTTACACTCTTATTAAATGCTTTATTTTTTCTAATTTGTTTCTAAATTTTTATTTGCCACCATTCTATTCACAATTTAGAAGTTCATAGAGAAAATCACCCACATTCCAGCCCTAATTGGTGAGTGGATTTTTTATCTGGAACCACTAGGATCATTTGAAACCAGGTGGTTTAAAACCAATTAGAGATTTTTTTTTTTAAATTGATTTTTGAATTTTATGCAGTAAGGGGAATTCATTGATGTACACTTTGGAAATGAGGCAACGATGACTTTTGAAACATTGCCAGCTCACAAAATGTAAAGTCAATATCAATTCATAAGCAAATTAATGAGATTGATTTTATTGTGAATAGTTAACAACTGTGCAGCTGGCAGCCCTGAGTTAGTAGTCATTCAAAAAACATCAGTAATGGAAGACTTCAGAAATAAATAGACTTTTTTACAGTTTTAAACTGTACTTGCAAACATTTGTTCACCTTAAAATGCCTTACAATCACCTTATGATGTAGGTATCACAGTATCACTTGGTTGGAAGAGACCTTGAAGATCATCGAGTCCAACCTGTCACCACAGACCTCATGACTAGACCATGGCACCAAGTGCCACATCCAGTCCCCTCTTGAACACCTCCAGGGATGGTGACTCCACCACCTCCCTGGGCAGCCCATTCCAATGGCGAATGACTCTCTCAGTGAAGAACTTTCTCCTTACCTCGAGCCTAAACTTTCCCTGGTGCAGCTTGAGACTGTGTCCTCTTGTTCTGGTGCTGGTTGCTAGAAAGAAGAGGCCAACACTTTCCTGGCTACAACCACCCTTCAGGTAGTTGTAGAGAGCAATGAGGTCGCCCCTGAGGCTCCTCTTCTCCAGGCTAAACAATCCCAGTTCCCTCAGCCTCTCCTCATAGGGCTTGTGCTCAAGGCCTCTCACCAGCCTTGTTGCCCTTCTCTGGACACGTTCAAGTGTCTCGATATCCTTCTTAAACTGAAGGGCCCAGAACTGGACACAGTACTCAAGGTGTGGCCTAATCAATACAGAGTACAGGGGCACAATGACCTCCCTGCTCCTGCTGGCCACACTATTCCTAATGCAGGCCAGGATGCCATTGGCCTTCTTGGCCACCTGGGCACACTGCTGGCTCGTGTTCAGGCGGCTGTCGATCAGCACCCCCAGGTCCCTCTCTGTTTGGCTGCTCCCCAGCCACTCCGACCCCAGCCTGTAGCTCTGCATGGGGTTGTTGTGGCCAAAGTGCAGCACCCGGCACTTGGACTTGTTGAATGCCATCCCATTGGACTCCGCCCATGAAATAGTATGAAATAGTTTAGATTAGACTTAGCCTATGTCTTTAAATACAAGCTTAAACCCAGTTGAGTAAGTAAGCATTTTTCAAAATGCAAAAAAACTTCAGGTTTCTGTCAAATGAATTTTCTCCTCTTTTTTTCACACAGGCAGGAACAGCTCCTGAAATAAAATGTTTCAATGAATTGTTCTTTTTTCTAGATGATAAAGAGAGGCTTTTTTTGATCTCTTTTACAAACAAAGATTTTGTTCTCACTAAACTGAGATGTTTTGAATTGAAACATCATTTTGAAACAGCAATTGAAAACACCTTGCATTTTTCTGGGTTTTCACTGGTTTTTCTATCTTAAACACTATGAAATATTCAAAATGAATGTGATTTTTTTCAGACAGATGCATTTTTCACTGAAAAAATGCTTTTGCCTGAAGATTTTCCCTCAGCTACTGTCCTGAGTAATGCATTGAAGGTAGCTTTGGCAGTGACAGCACAGAGGCAATTGTACATTACACAGATGTTTCTCAGAATATAATCCCTTCAGAGCTCTCTTCAGAAGGAAATCCCACTTTAGTCCTTAGAAAGCACTTTGTTTCATCACTGTGTCCAGCTGCTTGACTAGGGAATAACTGAAACCAGGGCACCATCTATTCTCTAGTGCTTCTTATCCTTTTTTTCAAATAGACTACATTAACTTGAACAAATGCAACAGAGCTATTTGGCCTCCGATCGTAATCGCTTGTCCCCCCAGCATGACATATCATTATAAGAACCTGATTCTGTTTAGCTTTTCCCATATAAGCATTGAAAAATAGTTGAAAGGGAGAAAAAATAATGTCAGACCTTTGAAGCAGAGCCCATCTTACTGCTTTTCTTTTAATGTAATCAACTGTGAGACCTCAAAACTTCTTTCCCCTTCAAGCCAAGGCCATTCCTATAGCGTCCTTACTGTTTAAATGTTTAAATGTGTTTAAATGTAGACATTTGAAATTTTGTTTGGGTTAGTCCTCCATGTAGCATACATCTCTACTTTATTTCAGAGCATGTCCCAAACTAAAAGTACAAATTAGCTTTTTGATTTTGCCTTACATTTCAAATGACAAATACTCTTCTGAAGCATTTCTGTTATTCTAAATAAACCACTCACAAAACTTCTGGGAAACCTAAATGCATTGAAAAACCAATTATTATATGTTGCATTTGGACTGCAGTTATTATTTTGTTTAATCCATATGTCATTAGAATTGCTTTAGTCAAAAGCGACATTTAAATGCTCGCAGGCCTAATATGTGGTGGTTTGGGGTTTTTTTAGCTATTAGGCTTTGGAAAAGGAAAAAGTTGTTGTTAGTATTTTGCATTCTTCTACTGATACATTTTCAGGTATCCATTCAGTGCCCAGTATGAAACCACCTTACTCAGATGACCTTTACTACTCGGACAATAAAATCTAATTCTTATGCCTAAATTCTGGTTTGCAGACTCACTTGAGTCCACTAGGTCAGCTTACCCTTAAAACCAAACATACAACTGAGATCTTCAGAATCATTTAGGTTCCAGTCTAAGATGAGTGTTTAAGGTATGAGTCCATACACTCAAAATCTTGACCACTTCTGAATAAAGCAAAACATAAAACATTTTTGGCTTTATTTACAGAATCACAGAGTCAACCAGGTTGGAAGAGACCTCCAAGATCATCAAGTCCTAAAAAGGGTGGTGTGGAGCTACATTGAAAGGGTTACTTCTGAAAGCTGATGGGTGATAGACATTTCAAGATTTTCCAGGCACTCCAGGGATATTGACTTTCTGAAACTGACTAGATGATTTGAGCTATTTCCAACAATTCAATCTACTCCATTCAGGATATAGTCAGTTGATAAAGGCATGCAATCTGTGGAGGACTGTTTCAGGGTCACTGTGCTACAGCCCTCTTGACACAGCCAAAAGAAAGTCCTGAATAGAAGATGAGAAGTCTGATTACTGATTAGCCTCAGTGTTATTTCAATCAGTTCCCAGAAGGAAGTTAGTAATCTGCCCAGCATGCAACAAAAGATTGTTATTAAAGGGCCATTATGATAGGAACACTCAGATCAGAAAGGTTTTGGGTTTTTGTAGTTCTTGATAAATCTGATTTTTGAGGAGGGTTTGGGGTTGAGGGCTTTTTTTATAATCTCAAGTTCTATTTAAGGACTTCTTGATTACAGGGCTCCTTTATGAATTTATGCCTGCAAAGCACCTTTGTGTCATTTACACTTAGCATGGCCAAGCTGCATAGATTATTTAAAACTTCATACTCAAAGGAAACTTCATGCAGTACTCCTTCAACAGATCAAATGCTTCTAAATTCAATTAATTAATGAAAATGTTAGTGACTTATTTTTAAGCTAAAAAGATCAAAATGGTATTTTATCTGGTTTTGTAATAAAACATAACATCTTTAAGTAGAGCTTCCAAAAACAGTCCAGGTGTTCCTCAACATCTAAATACATAAAGAAACAAAAGGCTGCATCACTGTGATTCAAAATGAAAAAGGAGAATTACATGAAAAAGAGAATTAAAGCAAGATAGACTAACTGTCAGAGTAGACTGGATGTTAGGAAGAAGTTCTATACAGAGAGAGTGATTGCCCGCTGGAATGGACTGCCCGGGGAGGTGGTGGAGTCACCATCATTGGAGGTGTTCAGGAGGAGATTGATGGGGTGCTTGGTGCCATGATCTAGTTGTTTAGGTGGGTTGGATTGGTTGATGGGTTGGACGCGATGATCTTGAAGGTCTCTTCCAACCTGGTTTAGTGTATTGTATTGTATTTTATTGTATTATTAATATGGAGCATGGGAGAGGAAATAAGTATCCTACAGCACATTTTCTGTTTAATCTGAAGGAAAATATTTAATATTTCTGCCCTATTTCTATTCTCCTAGAACAACATCTTACATAATTGCAAAGATTTGCAACCCTAAAAGTATAATGAACCCTACTAAAAATTCTGATGCATCCAGTGTGTCTAGAGCCTTAAATGTATTAATTTGTACCATTCAATATCCAGTTCCTCCTAGATGCTGTTGGATTATATTCATATATTTCACATTTCTAAAATCACTGCTAGGGGGTAGCGTAAATCCCCTAAACGAAACACACCAAACTCATCAGTGATGTCTATGTCAAGTTCAACAGGTGTAAATTCTCTGATGTGTACACACACACACACACAAAAGAAAAAGTTTAAAAAAAGTTAGATTTTTTGGACTACAGAATACAATACAATACAATACACCAGGTTGGAAGAGACCTTCAAGATCATCGTGTCCAACCCATCAAACAGTCCAACCCACCCAACAACTAGACCATACAGCCAAGCACCCCATCAAGTCTTCTCCTGAACACCTCCAGTGAAGGTGACTCCACCACCTCCACGGGTAGCTGATTCCAATGGGCAATCACTCTCTCCGTGTAGAACTTCTTCCTAACATCCAGCCTAAACCTGCCCTGGTGCAGCCTGAGACTGTGTCCTCTTGTTCTGGTGGTGGCTGCCTGGGAGAAGAGGCCAACCTCTGCCTGGCTACAACCTCCCTTCAGGTAGTTGTAGAGAGCAATAAGGTCACCCCTCAGTCTCCTCTTCTCCAGGCTAAATGTAACTATGTACTTGGAATGTAACTATGACTTGGAAACACGGGGCCAAATTATACTGAACTGAGAAGTGCTCCTTTTCTGTTGCTTCTCTGTTTCAATTTTTGTTGCATTTAGCAAGAAATAAAAATGCATGCTCAAAAAATCAAGAGCACATTGCATGGGGGAAAAGGAGTTTAAATGGGCTCAATGGCCACACTCAGAGAGTAATGATCGATGGATACCAAGAAAATATTATTTTGGACAAAGTGTTTCAAAAAGCTGCTAGCAACACAGTATTTAGAACAATAAAAAAGTAATTAAAGCTTCTTTTTTTTTTTTTTTTTTGAAAACAGTGGTCAAATAAAATGATTCTTTTCTAATCAGCTTTTTACTTCGGTCAGTGCTGTCTTAATATGATTAGAAGTGATATTTCGTATAGAGAGTGGGAACTATTTCATAGACACATAACTGCAAGCAGTATCATTCAGCAGAGAGAAAGGTGGGGAATCAGAAAGGCAAAATGACAGAGAGTAAAATGACAGAGGTGAGAGAAAGTAAATGAGACTTCTCTTGGCTGACACCTAGCAGGAAAGAAGTTTCACAGCTGTGGGAAAAGTAACCACCTCCTGCTATTTCTTCTGTGTTTACAGAAACTGTTTTATACACTTTTGGAAAATAAATAGGATGATAACCAGGTATAACCCTGCCTCTGTCATCACATTTTTCTCCTGAAATAACCGGAGTGCAAGATATCTACCATTGTTTAGCCATCATATTCATGTGGACTGGCTACCTATCATAATTTCTTCCTGGTCTATCTTAATTCATGCAGATGGCAATGTCTCCAACATTCTGAAAGTTAATTTATAGTAATATATTAAAGCAGCTTAATAATAAAAGCCATCAAGTCTCCCTACAAATTTACAGCTCTAACAGATATTTATCCACATTTAGCTATTGAAACCTCAACAATAAAGTTAATTTACCAGCATTATACACTATCCTATTTTACCAAAAGTCAATATATATGTGACCTTATGCTTTTCTTTATCTAACACCCGACAAGTGTGTATAGACACTTGTGGTTAAGGGATAACTTACATGTTCATCAGTGTTTCCCTAGTATTTCATTGAAAAACCATTATGTCTGTCAATGCTTTTCTTCATTGCTGAAAATGGGGACATTAGCATTGAGTTGCCTTTGTTAATAAATCAACAACTCTCCTAATTCCTTTTTTTCGTTTGCTGCTCTGTGTAGAAAACACAGCGAGTAACTACCAAATGTCTGCTCAGGTTTGAATGTATCATTTTTAATAATAATAAAGCTGTGGAAAATGCAGCATTTTAAATTTACTGAACTCTTGCCTAAGACAGTGACTTCACTGAATCACAGAATCACAGAAACATGCAGACTGGGAAAGACCCTCAAGATCACCAAGTCCAACTGATAACCCTTCTCTACAAGGTTCACCCCTAAACTGTATCCCCAAGCACCACATCCAAACCACCTTTAAACACATCCAGAGTTGGAGACTCAACCACCTCCCAGGGCAGTCCATTCCAATGCCTGACCACTCTTTCCATGTAAAATTTTTTCCTAATATCCAGTGTAAACCTACCCAGTCGCAACATGAGGCCATTCCCTCTTGTTCTATCACTAATTACCCATGAGAAGAGACCAACACCAGCCTCTCTACAGCATCCTTTCAGGTCATTGTAGACAGCAATGAGGTCCCTTCATTATGACAGTCTTCTCATCCATGACATGTATATGAAAAATTATGTATACTCTTACTCATTTACAGAGATAGGATGAGTTGATAAATTGTATCCAACTTGTTTGTTCAACTTCTGGTAATCAAACCATGACTTTGTACCTATGAATACCTTTAGCTTAAGTTCAGTGGTAGAGGAAGAAATATTAGGTCTTGTTTTTTTTAAGAACAGAATAACTAAGATTTCTCTTTTGATTTGTTATTTTGAATATCCATTTATTAATATTTGTTGTGGACAGTTAAGAGGATCTAGAGCTTCATAAAGTACTATACATGAACTTTAAATAGTATTCAGTTAAATACAAATAACTGAGTATGTCAAATGCTATTCCTTAGCATAATTTGGTTTCAGCCATTAAAATATGAAATTAATCTTACAAAAAAGCTAAAGCATATTCCATGTAATTTAAGTGACAAACTGTATAGCTTACATAGTCACTAACTGAACCATATATTTAATGAATATCAGTGCAGCATTTCAGTGAATATTCAGGAATTAAAAATGCATAGAAAGAAATAGATTTGTGAATTGGTGAAACAGAAAGCCAATGTGATTTGTGTTACTTCATGCAGTTCAATCTGCTAAATAGTAAAAAAAGGACTTAGAAATGAAGATTTAAGAACTATGTGGAAACTGTAACAACACTCAATATCAATAAGCAGCTTGAAGTGAGGAAGAATCTGGTTTACATACAAATAATTTTTGAAGTCTCAGCGCCAGATGACTTATCCAGTTGGTCATAAACACCTAGCTAAGGAAGTACTTGCATCCTTCGATAAGGATGTACTTTCATCCAGATGTTACCTCTCCTCCCAAGTAATTATTCATAAAGCCTGCTCAGGAGATTGACTACACAGACACACGGCCATGCTAGGGCACTAATGATGTGCATTCTACCCATTCTGCACTAGCTACAATGTCTTTCTCTTACAGGTAAAATAAAAAATTGTGAAACATCTTGCTCCTACCCCAGGGAAACAGAAGTGCTAATTCTGACACCTACCAAATACTAAAACAAATATTCTCGTAAATATGCAAGCATTCAAAAGAAAAATACTGTAGCAGATTTGCCTATTTCCAAATGTATTTCAGTGTTAAACTTGGGTAAATGAAAGCAAAGCCAGAAGTGTTATAATTTTTTTGTGCCTCCAGTAACTGACTCCTTGAATTAATTGTGCTTTTTTTCTGTTTTGTCTGTGCATTACACCAAGCCTCTTTCAATAGTTCACATTCTGTTCCTTCTTTTGTAAACACTCATCTCTCTCAACAAATAAACCAGAGCCATTATTCCTAAATGTATTTTAGCAATGTTCAACTTTGAGTTCTATTTACAGTGTGCTGTTAACACTCTGCTCTGATAACAGAATTTTTAGTCTCTTCAAGGATTCTTTCTAATGCACCCCAGAAGTTCCACAAGTTTTAGCTCATCTCCAGCAACTCTGATAGACAGCATGAAAGTGTGCCTTGGTATGTTTGTAATCTGCATGAACACTGGGCTTGTATGCTGGCCCTGGTTTGGCCAGCATAATGATTAATTGAAAAATATTTACATTATCTGATGGACTCAGTTCTAATGTGACTTTTTCCATCTTTCTGATCCCGGATTCTACATCAACCAGAGGTGTGAAAGCAGAGCTGGGGAAAGAAATCCTCATAGCTGATAGCAAGAGAAAAATATTGTTTCTTTTCTCCATTCCTGCCCTTCTGCTGCATCCTCCAAACAGGGGTGCAGGGATAGCATTCTCAGCTATGACTTGTATAACATGTTCAAATTGGAAAATTGAGCAGACCTGCCTTCAATTTATGTTTTAGAACTTTTGGAGATGACAAGACCAACTCAAAAGACAATGATAGCCTAATATCTGGGCTACTAACATTTGAACAGAAATGAGATAGGGTTCAGACCCAAATACAGTGTAAACATAAAAACCTGTAATATTTTGTGGGTGAAGACAGAATATGAGGCTTAAAAATGTGCTCACACTGATATGTTTTGAACTTAACCTGCACACAACAGTGTATGTCACTTTATGTGTAGAAAGTACTACCGATTTTGAGGTGTATTTCTGACAGCTCAGCTCTAAACGGTCTTCCAGAATCTTCATAATGTGTCACAGAAAACCCCAGAACAGAAAATGTTTATATTTAAGTAACATTTACAGTGGCAGCGCAATTGGGGCAGGACAATCCATGATTCTCCCACTGTGAGATGCTATATGCAATCCCTTGTCTCGTTAGCCCTAGAGCAGATAGTACCCAGCCACAGACCAACTATTCACTGAATGTGTAAGATATCCTGGGAAAAGCTAAGGATTTTTTAAACAGAGTAATGTTGGAAGCAGATATTTGGACTTGGGGCATAAACAATTTAGGCATAACTCATTTTAAAAAAGGAATAAATATGAGGAAAGAAATAATTTCCAGCATCAAACTGGCACTTTTACAATCAACAGTGTAGCTGTTAACAATCCTAAGAGTCTGGGAAGAAAAGCAACACCTGTAAATCATTGAATAAAAATAGTAGTTATTTTTCTCCCAGAGGTATTAGGCAACTTGAGTAATGTATAAAGACACCTCCCCCACCCCTCCATCCAAGTATTCTACTATAAAATTATCACTTGTTGTTACAATAAGAACATAATATGTTTATAAATTCTGGTTCAACATTGTCAGTAATAATCCCTCAAGAACACTACCACCAGCAGGCTGGAACCTTCAGACTCACTGTAAAATGGCAGGTTGATAGGGGGTTTGTGATAATATTATTATTATTATTATTATTATTATTATTATTATTATTATTATTATTATTTTAATATTTTATTTTGAAAGCAAAAGTACAAAGGAAGGTAAGACACACATTGTACCAGTCCATTTCACCACACACTTGTAAAAAACAGTAAAAAATAAGAGGATATTCTGTAATAACCAGTAAGATATTCCATACTGAGTTGGAAATAGTTTACACCTTTCTCATGGGTATTCAGGATAATACATGAGGAATAAGATTCATTTGTGGGTCAGCACCAGCCACTTTTAGTCTTCACCCTGTCTTACAGCCTAGTCATATTATACACTGGAAGTCTATGCCAGTTTTCCTTCGAAAAGAGGAGGAAATGCCAGAAAAACATAACTATTTGATTCAATGTTCTGGTTTTCTGTCCATAGATCTTAAGGAATAGAAAAAGTAGAATACTGTAAGACATCTGAGTCACCCACAGCCTTGCACATACTGCAAACCAAACTTTACTGCACCTGTGAAAGGCCTGTACAATCTGTTCCTTTCCCTTCCCAAGCTGGCCTACTCAGCATCTGCTGCACTCTTGCTTCTAGTTTAATACTTTCACATGACAAAGCACTTGTAAAGCCGTAAGTTAAATACTGTTCTTATGAGCAACAAACAGGAGGAGATGGAAGCCGCCGAGCAGGATAGCTATGACTTAGTTGCCGTCACAGAAACATGGTGGAAGAACTCCTATGACTGGAGTGCTGCAATGGATGGCTACATACTTTTAAAGAAAGAGAGACCTCCAAGGCCAGTTGCTGGAGCTGCTCTGTTTAGTGGTGTCCAAGCGACAGAAGGGGCAGTGGGTACAAAATAGAACACACGAGATTTCACTTGAACTTGCAGAGAAACTTCATCACTCTGAGGGTGACAGAGCACTGGAAGAGGCTGCCTAGAGATGTTATGGAGTCTCCTTCTCTGAAGACTTTCAAAACCTGCTTAGACATGTTTATGTGCAACATGATCTAGGTGTACTTGCATTAGAAGGAAGGTTGGACTCAGACTCCAGAGGTCCTTTCCAACATGCCATGTGATTCTGTAACAGTTAATTCTAGAGGTACTAGAAGGCCTCCTTTAAAGATGTTTTATTGTCCAGCAGTTCACTGGAGAATAAAATGTATCATTAAAAAGAAGGAACGATTAAGAATGTAAAGTGTAACTGCTTAGATGATAATCTAAGAGTTAACCTATTACCATTCAGACAAATGTCTTGGGATTTTCTGAAACTAACTTTTTTTCCTTTCTCAAACCACCGAGGACAAATCTGCATAGAAAAATTCAGAGGAAATTCCCTCTGCAAAGGAAAGATGGAACTGTGGAAAGGAAATAAGGAGCTTTTACCTTGAACTGAAATGAAAAAAATGTAAGAAAGAACTTTAACTAATATTTTTAACAGGGCTGTCTTTTGAAGTCAGAAAGACCTTTTAAATAGCAAAGTTTGTTTTCTGCTTCTGTTTCAACAAATTCAAGCTGTCTTTTTTTAACCAGTATTCATTATGCTCTTAAGTGATACTTCAGAAATATTAGGTAATATTTCAGATTTTACGTAGGAAATGTTTACATAGCTTCAATGAATGACTCTGTCAAATGTTCAGGAGCATTAAAAGGTTCCCTTTTGTATGCTCTTTTCATATTCACAAAGCTTAATCAACTTTTAGTTCATTTCATAGGACTTGCAGTCTTAAATTATCTGAGGCAGCATACTCTTTCATGGCAGCTAAAGGAAATGGCCAGGCACTAACTTCAGTGAAAATATTATGTATTATTTGAATTCTCACCACAGTAAATGATAATCATCAAGGATGCAAACAAATAAACAAACAAAAAAACCCTCCACAAACAAACACCCCACAAACAAAACCGGAGATGAACATCTCCTCTATTTCAGTCAAAAAGGTTTCAGAATGTAAATACTTTGATGCAAATGAGAGAGAGATTGTTTTATCTAAACTGCTATTTTCAATTTTTGTTCTTTCCTTCCTCTTAACAAAGTTTTTCTTTAATTGGCAATTAGCCTTCAAAACCCCTGTGGATTGACATCTGTCCAGCTGTGCTATCTCTGAAAGAGTTAATCACACACAGCCTCTCTATGCGGCTATTAAAACCATTCACTGTGTGAGTAATTAAAACTTCTGATAATGCATCCATATTAATACTGGTTCAGTGGAATGTCAGAAAGATATCAGGATAGATGGATCTCTTCCTTCATTGGTTCATGGGCAGAGCTTGAATAAGGTCACAGGATTTGTCAGTCATTCTCTGCATGCCAGAACCAGCATGCAGAATAATAAACCAAAGGGCATTTTGAAACAAAGCCCATCTGAATGCAAATGATACAAAATGTTTCAATCAACAAATGCCATGAAAAAAAAAAAAAAAAAAAAAAAGAGCCCCCCTTTTTCCCCTGAAAGTAGTTTGGGAAATGTACAATGAACTTGGAAAATATTTTGGTTGTGAAATTTGTCCCAAACCAAATATTTCATGCAGATTTTGAGTTCTAATAATTGTTGCATTTTACATTTTCACTGAGAAATGTAACATTAAAGTTGATTTTCATATGGATCTTTGCCTCCCATGTGGCTACCAAACTGCATGCAAACAGATAAGAATTCTTTCTTACTTGCAAGATTACTGTGTCTTTAATTTTTAATTGTTTTTAATGTGTTCTATATGTCTAGTTGTCTGTGTCCATATGAGCATGATGATGCAAATTTAAATTTAGAGAGTCAAAACATAAGAACTGCCTAAGAAAGCCTGTATTCTCTTATGAAATCTCTTCATGACCATACAGTAACCAGAACATTGGTAACAAGTGCAGATGACTGCATTTTACTAAGGCTTTGTATAGAAATACAATGAAAGATGGCTAATTCTTGCCTCTGTGTACAGTGTAATACCCTACAGGAATTTGAAGCCTGGTTTTCTAAGGACTTGTTTTGTGGTTCATTGACAGTACTAAAGCTCCACTATGAATGAAGTTGTTACCAAATATAAAATATGTGACAGAAACATGACCTTACAGTGGAAAATGTTCCAGCATTCACCTCATTATAAACCCCAAAAATCCATAAAGGGGGAAGAAGGTCATGCAGTGAACTCTGACCACTGTTTATCCAACGGTTGAGGAATTTACTGTATTTTGTAATTTTTCCCACCACTGCATTGTTTCTCTGTTGCCCAATAAAGTCTAAGGTCATGCTAGAGCTCTTCTCTTACTGTAAGCCTTAAGAATCTCTTTTCCCTCCCTACAGACACATTTTTATGAGAGGTACAGACAAATAGTATTTACAGATTGATAGTGCTGTGTCTGACTGCACTGGAACAGATTAAGAGGTTCCAGATTTTAACTCTGTGAGGCTGAAAGAGTCATATGCACAAATACAGAAATACAATCCATGCGTATCTCAAACTCTGTCTCATTAGAAAGGCAGAAAAAAAATTACTGTAGAGGCTGAAGAAAGACTTGATGGCATATCAAGATGAATCAACGTGAGACACAGGGAACAAGATAAGTGTTAATTTAATGTATAGCTCATTGGAGGGCTATTGAAATCACGCACACACAAAAGTATTCTGGAGTCTGCCACCAGCACAGGTGAAAATACAAGCTACAGTCCTGATTTAACAACAGTAAAAGAGAAAAGAATCAGGCTCTGCTATGATTTTTTTTATAGCCCATCTGATCATTAATTACAATACAAATTATACAACTAAAATCCAAGAGGAAAAGATTGTCCTCCAAATCATACAGATTAAAAGGGAAGTTTCATAAGATATAATTGACAAACAGAGCTGTGCCAATTTGCTCCAGGAACTTGCTTGTATTCTTTACATATTATCCATATTTGCAGCCCCATGTCCTCATAGGAATGGGGTTTGCCTTTCCAGCTCGTAGCAAGTGAAACATCATTAGTCCCATCCTGTCACAAAGACTGATTAGTATCTCTGAATACTCTCTGCTCTGCACACTGGGAATTACCCAGATTCATATTCTGGTAAATATTTCCCAAGCCCATAAAACATAACTTCATAAACATTTGTCTCCTTTCCATTGGAAAGGTAACCCCTTGCATATGGTAATAACAGCTCTTGAATTAATCCTTCATAAACAAAACCGATTGATAATTATGTAAAATTGCAATGATGCCAAGGTCCTTGCAAAACTGCACGTGGGTAAAGAGTGGCTCAGGGGGTTCAGTAGAGTGGAACTCCCTGTACTACAGCCTTATGCTAATTGGGCTCCTGAAAAGTTCAGAGAAATGATTCTATATGCCAGCATTCATCTGCCAAGTAACAATTATGTGTCCCAGCAGGAATCAAAAATGCTACCAAACACAGCAAATACACATACACATTCACACACAGCAAGAGGATAAAGATCACAAAGAGGAAATAAACCAAAGAATATGCTAATGAATGAAATCAGAAAACCACTTCACAGAAATAGAATTAAGGAAACAATGGCACTAAGGAAAAATGCTGACAGAAACCTCAGCTGCCCTACAGCAATTCACTACTGAATACAGAGACTTTTTGTATCCTGTATCACAGGGCTAATTATTTGAGTACAAGTGAAAAAAAAAAATTACCTCTGCCTAATAAAATCCTTGAGTGGATAGTGGACTCTGTCCCTCAAATTAGATAGTATTGGTTGATAGGTTGGACTCGATGAGCTCAAAGGTCTTTTCTAACCTGGTCTATTCTATTCTATTCTATTCTATTCTATTCTATTCTATTCTATTCTATTCTATTCTATTCTATTTTCATCAAGCCAATGAACTGAATCAGGCAGCTAATAGCAGCAAAAAAAGGTTTTGCTTTTCCACCAAAGATTAGATTTGATTTGCTATATCTGTACAGGTAATGTGAAGTTGGCTTTGAGCTGTTTCTTTCACTCATACCTTAAAGGAAACTCATCCCAAATTAGTTCATTATATATCAAGATACTTTGTATACTTTGCTACAGCATGTTTCTCCCTGCTACTTTCATCAATCTTACACTGTCTTTTCATTGATTCCTTAATTCACGTTGGATCCTGTTAAAGTATTTCATGCTTCATCTTCAAAAGCGCTTGAGCAGATCCACAACCATAAAGACTTGAGTTGTCCCATCCCATTTTGTGGGATTGCTCACCAGAAGAAAGCTGTGCACATGCCTGTCTGACAGGATGGGTGAAGTTCTAACACATGTAAATAAGGAACCTCAATGTGCTTGCAGGTATTAAGTGAGCCATGTGTGGTATAAGCTTTATTAACATCAGTTGTACAGCCTGACCTATCCAAGTAGTAACAGTTGGAGCCAGAAGGACACAAACAGCCAAAAGGTGTCATCATATAAACTTTAAAAAACAACGAACAAACAAAAAGCCCAACCAAACTCCTAACTGCTTGTCCATCTCTCCATTTCTGAGATGATATAGAGGAACAGAAATGTAATTATTAATGCTTTAACAGAGTCTGCTGTATGAGGAGCATTGTTACAAAGATCAGAGAATGCTGAAGGCAACAGTGAAGAAAGTAAGGCTCTGCTTTTACTGTCAATAGTCTTTCCTGACTAGGAAAGCTGTAGAATGGCATACTTATAAACTTTCGATTTGGAATCTAGCTTCTCTTTAGATTTACATTTGAGCAGACCAGTAATTTCTTGAAATAAAGAGATGTTTGAACAAAGACAGCAAAGGAAAATAAGAGATTCTGACCTTGACAAGTCTCTGAGCAACCTGAAGTCAGTGATCACTGCAAGGGAATTGGACTAGATGACCTTTGGAGGTCCCTTCCAACCCAAACCATTCTATGATGTTTTGCCTTTCAATGCCTTTATTACAAATGGTATTAACTGTAGAATCTACTGTAATCTATAGTACTGATTAGACAAACCTAAAGTGAAAGAATGCAAAGACTCCGATAGAGAGTCAAAAAATGTAGGAGAGCTGTGCAGGCAGCTTCTTGCTATCATTCTTTTATGTAATGTGTACCACATTCTAAGTAAGGACCAACATACGGACATAATCTGACTGTTCAGACCAAGGGTGAATGTGCAATTACTCTTCAATAAGCCTGCTATGATATTAATTTGTTAAGTTGTTCAAAACTTTGAGGTCATGATATTTCAATTACATATTTTCTAACAATTTATTAACATTTGAATTTTCCAGGCACCTTTTGGTGCACAGTTTTCTTGGGTGGGGGAGGGAGGGTGGAGAGGAAGATTATGTAGTCTCTCACTTTGTCCATCTGTACACATTAACACCTGTAATCAGATTTCTTCACCAATATGCTTACACAACGTGACCATGCTTCATTTACCTTCAGACTGTCTCTCTTACATTACCAGTCTCTGGAGCCTACTCTCTCTTTTTTTTCTCTTTAAATTGTTATAATGTGGCAATGGAAAGATACCATAGTTACTCTTAATTCTAAGCATTTATACCATTTTACATTTTTAGCTGCCTCACAGATTACTGAAACAAAATTAAAATGGTAATTTCAAAGCTCTTGCATATCTCCATTAAAAATACTCTATGCAACACAGAGTTCTTGTTATACACTTCCTTATTTTTTCCTCCTGAAGACAAACACTTTTTCTCTTACCTCAAATTTGCACTGATGCTTAGCAAACACTTTTTACCACAGTAATTTTTTTTTTTTTCATTTGAAAAGCCTCAAAGTGATTTTAACAGAAACAATATTGGGGAAGCAAAACACCTGCTCAAATAATCAATATTTCTATATTTTTTTCAAGCAAAAAATGCAAAATTCCATATGAAGAGGACTTTTCATTTTTTTCCCCTGAAAAAAATAGTACTGGTTTAATTTAAAAAAATATTTCAGTGTAAAGTCTTCCAATTTTTTAGTTAGTCAAAAAGAAATCTCACATTAGCAGAGAAACACTGGGGTTACCAAATGCAACTATTCAGGCTTGTTGAAATATAATTTTCATTTTTCTTTAAAAATCAACTAATAGTGAATGATGGTGACATGATAAATCTGAAATTAAACATTAGGTTCTTTTTGGAACAATGTTTTGGCAATAAAAAGAGTGTTAGTGTCTCAAATCATTGGAGTTTCAGGAGTGAACCTAAAAACCCAATGAAATTCACACTTTCTGAACATTGGGGGAGCTGTCGTTTTCTTCAAGTCATAAAATGAACTCCTAAGACCTCATGATCTGTAAGCCTAGGCATTTGCCTTTCATTAAAGCAGCCCATCTAGTCACAATCCAGTGCTATGTCAGCAACAGGTAGTGAGTTGGAAGCTGCTCTTCGGAAGTTTTCCCTGAACTATCTGCGATTAAATTGAGGAATTCCGTCACCAAGACACACTGGCTCCTACTTCAACAAGCCTAAACCAATCAAAAACTGTTGAACAAAATAGAAGAAATATAAGTAGCAGTACTTTAGATCAATTGACAAAATCACTGTTGTTGAACACACTTCTTGGCCTTCATTAGCTTTCTTGCATCCCAGTAAATGTAGGTAAAGTAGGTATTTATTCTAGATGTATATAAATAAAGCCTATTTAATTTTGTCTCAATAACAAATAATAGTGTGGTTAGTTTCAGTCTTTGCATCAGTAATTGGGGGGGGGGCAGGGGAAATAGAGAGATAGATGCTTCTGGAACTCCAGGCAGGAAAAACACAATTGCTTCTTCTTATAAAAAACATATATTATCAGCAGAACTTATGGATCTGTTATACAAAATGAAAAACAAAACAAAACAAAACAAAAAACCCCACACCACCAAATTAAACAACTGTTTCTTAGGTCAAGACCACCACTGCATCTCATAGGTTTGCTATAGACAAAATCCCTAAATTCTTATTAAAGTCAATGGCTTTTGGCTGTCATGACTAAATAAATCTGACAGCCAACTCACTCTGCAACAAAAAAATGCTCAGAACTTTTAAAGAACCTATAGCAACTCCTTCTGTCCCACAGTTAGAACAACTAATACAACAGATGTTCAGCAGTCACTATGGGAAGTTAATGACATGCATCATGGTAACACATAAGACTCCAACTTTTCCCTTATTATGCTCACAAAAGATAGCACAGCTTCAGAGAAAGCAGTCTGCCACATCCTAAAAAATGGGTGAAATGGCATACCTTGAAGTAAAACGTGTTATGTTGAATTGCATCTTATGAAAGCAATGAACTTTGTAAACAAAGTTGCCACAGAGTGGCTTCTTGGAGAGATTTCTTGTACTGGGTTCTGGGATTATTTATTTATTTAGTTTGTAATGGTGTAATTAGCTCATTTATTTCATTAGCATCCTACTTGCATCTTCAGTCTTATTATAAAGAGCCTGAAAACAACTATCAGATTACTGCAGGTTTTGATGACCTTCCAGTTAGCTAGTGCAATGACCAACTCTAGGAATCCTGTCTACCAATCCTGGATGCAAATCACCTTGTGATTAGATCACGAATCGAGATGTGCCCTCAACAAAGGATAACCAGACTGCAGCTGGCCTACAATAATGGCCCAAAGACTCAGCCATCACACCTTTAGGACAAGATAATTTCCAGCTATCAGATAACCCAGGGAGGGAGGATGGTGAGACAATGGATGCACCACCTGTGTAGTGAGTGTGTGGATAGGCAGATGGAGAAGGAGGAGGCGGAGGCCTCTTCCCCCTCTTCATCCAGACCCTGCCCAAACTCACCTGAGTACACAGAAAAATTTCCTGGGGAACGATATCTGGATATTTACCTAAAGACGATTTCCCGGACCGATTTCCCGGTGAACAATACTGGGACACTTAACTAAGGATGATCTCCCAGAACGATGTCCTGGGGAACAACACCTGGACATCTCGCCTAAGGACTAAAAAACTGTATAAAAAGACCTGAGCAACACTGTCAAGTCAGAAGAAAGCAGACGGCACCACACGTGGGAAACATCACGGAGCAACACCACGGACCAACCCCACGGACCTTGGACTCTGAAAACCCTCTCTCCACCTCTGACCTTTGGTAATATAACCCCTTTCCTATTTTCTCCTTCTTCTCCCTATTCCTTCTCTTTCTCCCTCTCTATTTTTCCTCTCTCTCTCCCTCTGTTTCTAATCCATCCTCTGTATTTGTGTAATAAATAGTCTAGCTGTTGATATTTTGGCCTCGTTTGTGCCTCTAATTTCACAACACGGGAATATTCATTAAAAACCTCAATCTCTTTCCCTCTCCGGATCGAGACACCAACCAGAAGGAAGCTCATGTATTTTGTTGCTTCTGCCTCTCCACTGATTGACTTCTAGAAAGTTGTCATTGCTAGACTGACTTGTCCTTCTGGATCCCCCTGTAGTTAGGAAGTGTTGTTAGGGAACTTTCAGGTTTATGGCTTTAGAAATGCGAAGTCAGAAAAACAGGATCCATTATGATTAATAAAAACTTGTGTCTGAAACTCCTTAGGCCAAATGCTAAGGATCTACATTTCACAATGGTCTTTGGTTTCTAAAAGAGGGATTTGGGGAAGTTGTAGGGGGTTTCCATACTGTGGGTTGTTTGTTAAATTTATTTCACTGGATTCTTGTCACAAGGGCATTTATTAACACTGCAGTCCTATGAATAAACAGAGATCATACAAAGTTCAGTAACATTTTGAAAGGCTATAGATAGGATGAATTGCTCTTAAATCATGAATGATCATTGCACATGAATATTCTACAGTTATTACATAGGGTTCTTTTCAATACCTAAATAATTGCTCAAAACCTATCCCAGGTTAAAAGACAGTGATATTTTAAGTTGTTCGTAATTATTTGTGAACCTCTAACCAATACACTCTGAACAAGTTTCTCTTTAATAAACCTGCCCTAAATAATTAGTACCTGTCATCATTACTCCTTTCTTACTCACTCTGTAAATTCTAGGAGAAAGGTAAGGAGGTAGGTAAGAAGTCATAATATGACATTCTAAGCCTTGAAGCAAGCTTTCCAGATCAAACTATAATGCGCACCAAGAAGACTGGTGCAGTAATATTGCATTAAGATTATAATGTGGACATATACACATGGGAAGGTGGCATTTTGAGCACACAACTTTTGTTCCCAAGGCAGCTAGTTGTTAACTTTTCAAAAGCAATATTGTCTTCAGACCCGCTGAGGTCCTACAGATCCTACAAAATTCAGATTAGAACTTTTAGAACTGGTCCATAAACACAGAACAAAGCACTCATCGCATTTGAAACTAAGATAACAGACATACCCCAAAGCTGCAAATTCATTTTATTAACCTTTTAGAATATGTGTCCTTTGACATATTAAATTATCTGTGAATCTATCCAAGTAAAAGCTGTTGTGAAAATTAGAATGTATTATTTCATTTAATAAACAAGCAAACAAAACCAAGCGAACAAAAATATTCCTCACCACCTCCCTGAAATTCTAACTTAAATTACTATGCAGCAATTTCAAACTCCATCAAAGTATTTAATGATGACAGTTAAATTCCTCATAATCCCTGGTATGTAAACCAGTGATTTTAGAAAATTATTGCATTATCACAATTAAAGGTATAATACAACTTCAAATTCATTCATTTCTAATTCAAAAATAATACAGTTTATGATGCATGTTGGGGAAGAGATAGAGAAAGACAATGTGACACACACAGAGAACACAAAACTGTTCATTAACAAGGCAGGAATAAAACTGATGTTACTAGGGCAGTAGTCTAGCATGCTCATCTCTTCTTCATCACCATCTTCTATCTTCTATGTACATGTGCCAGAATTATCTGTTGTAAAAGAACAAGAACTTTCATAATGTCTTGAATGTCCTTTTATCTGATTAGGCAATGTCTGCTTTGCTGCCATTGAGACCAGGAATAATCCTATTAGAAATAACAGACTTTGAAAAGCTGTTGTGAATGCATATGAAATCCTTATGAAGGAAACTGGTAAACCTGTCCTTTTATCTTGCTTTAACCCTATTACTCCTACAGAACAAGAGATCACTTCAGATTTAAAAGAGAATAACGATGAAGCAAGAAAAAAAAAGCATGTTTCACTTGACATAACATTAGCCTTTGTAGTTCAGTACTGGAAAAGTCTTTCAAGATGGATGGAATGACTGTCTTTGAAAATGCAGGAGGCAATTTAACAATGTTAGCCAAGTCTGCAACGCCACTATGAAAAGAAAAGATAATGAACCAGTGCAAATAAATATGGATTTCAGGAAAGTTTATGGACTGGCAGGAATGTGACTCTGATCAGAGCTCAACATGCATGTCAAACACTTATGATTCAGGATAAGTTCTAGCTGAAGCAATAGAAAGCTATGCTTAGAATGCAACATTTTCTAAAGTGGATGACAGTATTATTCATACAGGAATGTAATTCACCTTCCTCTGAAATACTTAGTAAAAGCCACAGATAGAGGCAGAATTCCTGATTCATATGGTGATAGATTGCTGTCAAATACTGTGTCCTCAGGGTCTTACCAGTTAAAGCACTTTAAGCTAGAAACCTCAAAGCTCTAGTAAAGAAGTTTCAATCACATTTTCCTCATTTGTATTCAGCTGAAATAAGCTGTTGAGGTCTCAGGAAGTGAGAAAAGAAAGAGGAATTAAATCTATTCAAATTAACTCAGCTAATGCATGTTGGATAGCTTCAGGTTATTTAGAAGTGTTACTGTATTGTCTGTTCCCTCTTAACTGATGAGATTTCATAAAACCTAGGTTAAGAACATTCTCAATCTTTTCTTTTCTTGCACTTGAATTTCAGTTTGTAACACATAACATTTGCATAAGATGGTGTGGAGAGAAATTGGATGAGACCAAACCAATATGAAAAGGCAAGAAATATGAATCTTTGCTGTTTGTACATCGAAGTTGACTTGTCCTTTACTGAACATTTGTATCCTGAAAAGAAAACAAAAAGATCACACTTCTCATATTTTCTGTCTGTTTGATATCTGTTGTTACATCTAGAAGATCTGTCATTGGCAAGTATGAACTTGCCAATGTCCAATGTCCAGTTCTGGGCCCCTCAGTTTAGGAAGGCCATTGAGGCACTTGAATGCGTCCAGAGAAGGGCAACAAGGCTGGTGAGAGGCCTTGAGCACAAGCCCTGTGAGGAGAGGCTGAGGGAGCTGGGATTGCTTAGCCTGGAGAAGAGGAGGTTCAGGGGTGACCTCATTGCTCTCTACAGCTACCTGAATGGTGCTTGTAGCCAGGAAGGGGTTGGTCTCTTCTCTCTAGCAACCAGCACCAGAACAAGGGGACACAGTCTCAAGCTGCACCAGGGGAAGTTTAGGCTGGAGGTGAGGAGAAAGTTCTTCACCGAGAGTTGTTCGTCATTGGAATGGGCTGCCCAGGGAGGTGGTGGAGTCACCATCCCTGGAGGTGTTCAAGAGCGGATAGGACGTGGCACTTGGTGCCATGGTCTAGTCATGAGGTCTGTGGTTACAGGTTGGACTCAATGATCTTTGAGGTCTCTTCCAACCTTAGTGATACTGTGATGAACTTATGCTGACATGTTTTGCACTTGAGGAACCTTTCAAGAAAAAGGCTTACATGGGGGTTGCTGTGGATATCAGTGGAAACATTCACTCGAAGTGAAGATGAAATAAAAGTCATGAAACAATAGAAAAAATGTAATCAAACATTTTGAGTAACAGGGCCCCCAGGCATGTCATCGTTAGAAATTGCAGAACACAATTAGAAACAAAACAAATACGGCAGGTCACTAGTGATAATTGAATTTGTATGTATAAACTTTCTGGTGACTTTACTAAGCTCTCTGGAAAATGCCTAGTGCTTTTGAACAACCACCAGAGAAATCAGAGACTACATAACTCAAAATCAGTTTCTCTGCATGATCTTCCCTTGTTTACTAAAATGAAAGACTCTTCCATACAGCCAAGTCAATAGCCCACATTTAATTTCTTGCATTGCTGGAAGCTTTCTATGCTTCCATCCTCTCAGTCTACCTTTTAGATTTGCACATTGAAATAACTGAAGATAGAAAAGAACAGCAGCCTTCCAATATCCAGATAAATGTGTCAATTGGAAAGGACATAAAGAAGTATAACCAAATTTTTAGTCCCCTTTACCAGCATATAAATCTAAGTTAATCACAAAGGGCCACTCTTCAGTCAAAATAAAATGGATTTTTTCAGCTAAACTTCTTTCTCTCCCTCCTTAGGTACACTGTCACGAGTGTGCAGAATGGCTTGTTCTGTATTTCGTGGTATTTTTTCACTTACTTCTTTATCTAAGTCTTTAACAATAGATGTCCATCATGCAGGCAGGCACATCCTAACACATAGGCTTGTACAATCTGTGTGTATACATAGTTTAATGAGCTTCTTCAGTTATTTATTTCAAGAAAAAAAGGGAAGAAGATTATGTCACAACCTTTAAGTCACATCTTATTATTCACAGTTGCTATGAGTTCCTTGATAACACTTTGATATTTATGTGGTGTAATATATCCAACAGTCAGTGCTTCCATGCCTCTCTCTCTGAAATGCATTACTAAGCAAGAAATAATCCTTAACTTGGTCTTTTTTGAATATTCTTTCATTTCTTTCTCAAAGCTCTAAATATAATCACACTCTGGACTTGGATAAATAAAGAGAAGTCACTCCAATCTTTGCCAACCAGTATCTTCACTTCAAAATTTGAAAATAAATAGGTGGTGATTAAAAAGAGGGATCACATTTTTAATAGTGGCCACAGTGTTAACTTGGTTTATCACAAAGCTTTTAATTGCAACAACACTCCTACATGGCATGATCAGTCTGGGGTTAAAAAAAATTGACAAGAAGAAACCTTTTAAACTATTAACCTTTGGGACCATTGTACCTTACTGAACAATAATCTAAATAAAATCATAAACCCTGAAATGCAGCAGATTAGATGGGTTTTATTATTTATTTAAAAATCTTAGCTTTTGTCCTTGTAAAACTAAACATGTACTTTTAAAAGATATTGAGTCACAGTCTTGGGTATATAATTTTTATTTAGTCACAGAGTATCAGAACCACTGACTGTTTCTGAAAATTGCTTGACTTTTCCCAAAAGTGATGAGGAAGCTAGTTCTGGGAGGTAAAGGATTGTTTATAATCTGTGTCTCTGTAGCAAGAACCTCTTAGAGAGGGTGTCCAGAACAGTTAGTGTCTCACTCTTTATTTTGCTACAGTAGGACTTAAAGGAGCTTTGTTCAACCTCCATCTTTACTATTATGAACACAGATAGTCAGCAGATGAGGATTTTCTTGCCCTTATTTTTCCCATTAGGAAAATGCCATTATAAGAGTAATCACTCATGTTTATTTTTATTTTGACCAGATGTTTTAGGAGGGTATTCTAACTTGCCTTCAAAAATAAATATTTTTCAGAAGAAAAACTCTAAGCAAAGAAACAATAAATTTTAAAAATTAATTATGGGTTTTCACTTCCTTGTGAAAAATCTTTCTTTTGTAAGGTAAATTATTTATTTCTGTCATGGTACTCATTCAACTGGAAGTCCCCTTCACTTCAAGAAAACCAAAATATTGCTGGAAGTTTTTAAGTGATCTATTTCTATCTCTTTTCCATTTAAGTCTGTAAATTTTCTGGCTTTCTCTCACCTTGTGTTTATACTGCACTAAACACGTTGACAATGAAATCTTATTTTGAAATTTGTGATGCTTTTTGAATAAAAACCATTCCTCCTGTGTCCAGTGTGAGGCCAGAGAACTGCAAGGACTTCCCAACTGGAATCACTAGCTAACCACTCAAGTCATATTAAGCTTGATTTGTACCACTCGTACTGCTCTTCAGAATCGTGCAAATAGGATAAAAATGGCATCCTTTCTGAGCTGCTAGGAGGCATTTATTTTTTATTGTTGTGAATGTTGTTGTATCATTTTTTAAATTAAAAAAACAGCATATAATCATAGAATCAACAAGGTTGGAAAAGACCTCCAAGATCATCAAGTCCAACCTGTCACCACAGACCTCATGACTACTAAACCATGGCACCGAGTGCCACATCCAATCCCATCCTGAATACCTCCAGGGATGGTGACTCCACCACCTCCCTGGGCAGCCCATTCCAATGGCTAACAACTCTCTCTGTGAAGAACTTTCTCCTCACCTCAAGCCTAAACTTCCCCTGGCGCAGCTTGGGACTGTGTCCTCTAATGATTCTTAAAGAAGCTAAAAGCAAGTCTGACATACAAAATGAACATGTCCACTTGGGGGTTTTTGCTTTGGTTTGGTTTGTGTTTCCTCTTGTGGAACATTTTCCATTATTTAATCCTTAACATTTGTAATAATTTAGAATAGGATAAACCAGGTTGTAAGAGATCCTCACGATCATTGCGTCCAACCTATCATCCAACACCATCTAATCAACTAAACCATGCAACCAAGCACCCTATCAAGTCTCCTCCTGAACACCTCCAATGATGGTGACTCCACCACCTCCCGGGCAGCCCATTCCAATGGGCAATCACTCTCTCTGTGTAGAACTTCTTCCTAACCTCCAGCCTAAACCTCCCCTGGTGCAGCTAAACAAAACTGCAGAATCTCTTACAGGTTGTGACTCCTTCCTTCTTTCCTCAGTAGCCTATCTTTCTCCTTTTGTAACAGGTTTAGAAAAATTTAGTTTGGGATAGAGAGAAGTATTAACTGTTTCCAACTGTTCTGGCAATCTTATGAAATTAGTCTTTCTTTTTTTGGCCAAGTGACCAATTACTAGCAAAATCACCTCCTAAATTTTGCTCTCTTGTCTAACTACTCCGTGTCTTTTATTCATCAACTTCTATACCTGTGCCAGGGGACAATATAAATCCGTTTCAAGTGTCTTGGGACCAAACCAGGAAGTTTGATGTGGTTCAAGTAAATCCAAAATAATATTAAGACAAAATAATTAAGATAAATTAGTTTATGGGTTTATTATCTGTGCAACATTTGAAAATACCTCCCAAGAGTAAATGGCCATGTTTTAAGACTCAATACTCTCCAAGATCAAATTTTGGTGAGTTCAAGTTCTACAGGAAATACATGTTTGGTTGAAGGAATTAATAAGCAATGAAAGGAAAAGCCTAATGAAAAAAAAATTCATATAGTAAAAAACAAAGAAAGGTAAAATTAAAACTAATGGAAAGTGAAGGAGAACAAAGACTGGTGGTTAAAGTCAAGTGAAAAATAAACAAATGCACTTGTCCAAACATGACAGTGACAGAAATAGTATTGCATATTCAGTGCTGGTTATATGTAAGAAATGGATAAATTTCATAGATTTTAAATTCTCTACCACAGCAGAATATTAAATTGGATTTGCTAAATGAGATGGCAGAATGCAGATTAGTTGAATATCTTGTAAATATGCTTCTGCATCTACAGCTTTTCCTTTCAAACTGCTGTGTGTTTCAGCAAATGTATTCATTTAAAGACACAGCTAAAGATCTAAAAAAATAAAACCACATTTAACCAGAGGCAGCTAGCCCAAGACTAAATAACAGGGAAACTCAAGACAAAGGTGACAGCAAGCCCAGGCAAGGGGAGAAGAACCCGATCAGTTTCAGCCACAAATCAGTGATCACCAGAAAAGGCCAAAGAAATGTCTTAGGTCAAACCAGGAAGTCATTAAGGGAAGCAAAATATCAAACACATTATTTATACCTAAGACAAGCTGAAAAAAAAAATCTTGTCAAGAAGCGTAATGACATAAAAATCCTTTTAAAAGAAATTGGAATCAAGATTTTAAAGGAGTCTGTAAGCACATAGGCTCGGATTGTAGAGCTTTGGTTTTCTAAACGCTCTAACAATTTCTTTGGCCAATTACTCCTAAAAACTTGCAGATCATGAAACATGTGAGAAGGTCTCTGAGAATGGGCACATCATGGAATGAAAGGAAATGATTAGACTAAATAGGCAATTTCATACAGCCTGGTAGATAACACTGGCCTTCCACTATACAATTCAACATTTTTGAAATTGTTGAGAAAAGCACTTGAATAATAAAATGTCATAATATGTAGATTATAAAAAATTGCTCAGAATCGTAAAAACTACAACTGTCAAATAGCTGGGGAGAATCTCCTGTTGCTAAGGGAAAGTTCAATAAAATGGCAAATGAAATAAAGTGTTGTCAAACTCACAGTATGTTAAGGACAAAAAGAAAAGAAAAAAGCTATACATTCACAGTGATATTCTCCGAAAGAGTTATTATGGTTGAGAAAAATATATTCCACTGATAATGAGAACTCTTGTTTCTCCACTGTACAAGGTAGTCCATAAAGTCAAAGCAGTGGATAATTTTGGCCCTCAGCTATTTATTCTTTTCTCCATTACAGTGGGCAGTTGAATACCAATGCAAAATGTCCTGTTGGCGAAACAAGAGGAATGATAATTTACAGAAAGAAAACTCTCAATTGCATATTGGTGAATTAACCCTCACCAGACTACCCACTATGTAGAGGATTCTACTGTCTGTTGCTATAGACAATAATAAAGGCAGATAGAGTGACTTTCACAAAACCCTGTCCTACAGCCTGCTCTTAGTAGAGTAAATAATTTGAGATCAGTTTGAAGACTGAATGTCTTCTACAAGGTAAGTCAGTCCAGGCTACAGATTTTAAACTTGAATCAGAAAATAAGGAAAGAGAGGGTAGGAAGGAAAGCAATCTTCATGTTAATCTAAGGGAAGAAAATGTTTGTGATAATTAGTAGGAAGACCAGAGGAATGTGGCTGTTTGAGAACCAGGTGCACTTCTTTGTACAAGATTCTTTTTCAATAAATAACATATTCAACTGTACAAAGCTGCACTTTTCTGCAGTTTTAGTAATTTCAGATTGACCTGATAATAAAATAAAATAATCTTCGAATGTATGTTTTTTGCTAATGAGAGAAAGTTTATTCTGAGTTCTAAAGGGAAAAAAAAATCTGAGAAAAAAAACCCTAATTGATAAGCAACTAGAATCTTTGAAAAAGCATATTTGAAAATATGTAGATGATCATATTTTATACTCAGGATTCTGAAGGTTTCAAGCAGTGTGTTTTTCACATGAATTGAAAATCTACTTTCTCAGTTACCTCTAACTAGAAGAATATCCTCATCCCCATATTTGCCTCCTGGACTGCAGCATAAATTGTGTTGGCTCTTCCATGAATATCTTTCTTGAAAACCTCCTAATTTAAGATGTTAGAAAAAAAAAAAGTGGGATATCCTAAAAAAAAAAATTACTGAAGATTTGTGAGTCTATTGGATGTGTATTAAAATAATGAAGACATCTTGACAGAGGGCATAATGAAGCAAAATCTGTGCTACATTTTAAATTACAGAAATCTTTAATCTCCCTGGCTGGACACTAAAGTGAACAAACAGGAATGTTTTTAACAGTTGACAACAGAATGAAGATCCACAGGCAATTAAAAGCAAAAGGTTGCTACAAAGAGCATTGGCTGCCTGTACCGGGCAAAAGAATGGGATTTCACTGAAGACCATAAATCGTATATTTAGGCAATATTTAATCTCTTCAGCCCCACAAGAAGGTAATTTTTATGTTTCCAAAAGCTGCAGAATGTTATGTTTTACATGATATTCAGAATAGTTGACAAATAAAAGGGAGTCCTGACTATAGTAACCATTCTTCTCAGTTAATGATTTCATCCTTGTCAGAGTTAATGCACAAACATTGACTTTAATGCTTACAAGAAAACATTATGAAACTTGAAACAGTATGAAACTTGACTATTGGCTTGAAACCTAATTAAATAAAGCAAAACTGAAGCTTTTATGGATAAATGGATATTACTGTGTCTCAACCAAATGAGTGATGCCAATACATGCTGGTAAGCAATAAAACCCTAAGTCTTTCACTGTTGGGTCATTTGTCACATATTGTTACTGCTTGGCTCCCAGACTCAGGGGTCTGACAATGCAGAGGAAGCCTGTGAGGCAAACTCAGTTTCTTTTGGTTAAGGCTTAATATGAAAAATTTTAGTTCAGTTGGGTGTGTTTCTTAGGAAATTTGACTGTAATTAAAATCTGAAGTAAAATTTAGCCTATTGACTCACTGGGTGGAAAATTATTTGGGAACAGAAACGGATTTACCCTGAAAATTGGTTTTGCATTCTTCATTAGGATTAACCTGAAATGGGTCAATTCTTCTTGTGAAAAAGCAGACAAAATTCCAGATAGTCAGATAGTCTCTGGCATACTAAAGAAGAGCTCAAGTTTCTCAGACATCAGCTTTTTTCTGATGAAATTTTTTTCTTAGTCTCTCCTCTTTACATATAACTGGAGGAAAAAGTAAAACCTTTTCAGATAATTTCAAGCTGTTTCTATCTGAATCTGTCTTCAGATTGTCTTCAAACTTCCACATTTGGTTTGTTGAACTGCATCTCATACACAGTCAGATTTTATCTCCACTTCTATAAAAGCCATTAACTTCAAAAAACAGCCTGGATAGCTGAATAGAAAATCAGCTCCAGACAGATTGAATATGCAGACTAAGGTTCTGGGAAATTCCACTAAGGTACTACCAGAATACAGTTGTTGTTTTTTCCAATTCTGATTAGATTTGAGCTGATCAGAGGTCAATCAATTCAATTCAGATCAAAGTATTGGTAATACCTTTTAAAAGATAGACAGAAGGTAATAAAGATTAAGAGAAAGCTAGAAATGGGAAAATTAAACACAACTGGTGCATCTCAGGTAGATACACAGACATACTGGCCTTCTCTCAGGGAGGCTTTAAAAGAATCTGCTGGGTGTACATTATGTAAATGCACTCTCACTGTTTAAATTACCTATGGCGATCTTCAGCCAACAGTGAATAAAACCTGGTAATTATGTCGTATTGATACACACACTCCAAGAGCAAGAGTTATTTTCAAAGGTTAATTATTTACATAACCCCTCTCTCTTCTTTCATACTCATACAAACTCAGTCTCTGCAAAACCCACACAGAATAAGGGGTATTTTGACTAGTAAATTCATTCTATCAAAGCATATGAGGGCTCTATTCCACAAAACAGGTAACAAAAGTCTAAGGATGACTATTGAACACACACAAAATGTATTCAAAATAATTCAGCAGGAGCAGTAATCCAACCTGCACATAGCCTAGTAACAAAAGATACTGAAATTATCTGGGCTTTTTTCATACCAAATACTGTATCTGTGAATGCATGACCAGTTTTTCATGCACTTTTTGGACACAATTCTGAAACAGTATTTAGAAAAGTGATAATAAGAAAGCTTATGTTTAGGAAACTAGAGATCAAGAATTGTTTATGTATCAGAATTTTATTTCCACATGAAGGTTTAATATTTGCTATTTTTACTCAAGATTGTGTTTTGTATTATGAATTAATGTTCTGGTAAGGGTTTCTTAGCGTATATAATCATAGAATTGCTTGGGTTGGAAGGGACATTTAGAAGTCTGTAGTCCAGCCTTCCTGCAATAAACAGAAACATCTTCAACTAGAGCTTGTTGCTCAGATCCCCATCCTACCTGACCTTGAATTTTTCCAGGGATGAGGCATCTATCACCTCTCTCAGCAACTTGTTCCCCTGTTTCAACACCCTAGTCGTGAAACAATGTCTTTCTTATACCTAGTCTTAAGCTACCCCTTGTTCTGTTGCAACAGGTCCTACTAAAAAGTCTGTCTCCATATTTCTTATAATCCCCTTTTAAGTATTGAACTGCCACAATTAGATCTCCCTCAGAGCCTTTTCTTCTCCAGGCTGAGCAACCCCAAATCTGTCAGCCATTCTTCATAAGAGAGGTGTTCCATTCCTGTGATCACTTTTGTGTCCTTCCTCTGGACCCGCTCCAAAAACTTCATGTCTTTTCTGTGCTGAGGACTGCAGAGCTGGACACAGTTCTTCATCTGGGGGTCTCACCAGAACAGTGTAATGGGGGAATAGCATCTATTTTGTCATGCTGGCCATGCTTCTTTTGATGAGCCCAGGATATAATCGTCCTTCTGGGCTGCAAGTGTATATTTGGCCTCCTGTAGAGATACAGACAAGTAACAAACCAACCATTGAGACTACTCAAAGGATACTGAAGTGTTACCAGACTCACTGAAGGAAGGAACATTCTCCTTTGTTTCTTACTAAGACCTATGAAGTAGAACAGGGAGAGTTGCATAGCACACTCAGCTAAGCTTAAACAAGGAATGGGGAACGAATACAGGAGGGAATAACCGAGTGATTTCTGAGTTTCCCTGAGGTGTTCAATGACAGATGGGAGGTTTACAGTTATCAGGGTAGGGCAGGCCTTGTGTCCTGAATATCGATCCTCACTTAGTTGAGAATTAAGTGTGCTATAAATCCACAGCTTCTCTTCCTTCTGCACGCTCAGCAAAGATACACATTGAGAGAGGAAGAAAGAATGGAGACTTGCAACTTGCAAAGGGGACACAGCATTTGAGCTGAAAGACCTGCTTGGAAATAATTTCAGTTTGTCATTCTCCCCTCTAAACATTTTAAGTGCATTAATGCAGTAATTAACAACAGGGAAAGAGTAGAATATTCTCAAGACACATAAGACAAATCATTCACATTACAGAAGAGACAGGGAGAGAAAAGGTGTTGTACCATGCATTTAAATGGCCTTTCTATTGCTGTTTGCTCTTCACTTAAGCTTTAATTCTTTCCTTTATTTTATCTCTCTCCAGCCTCCTACCCACCTAAATGAATTTCAGATCAATATCTATTTTGCATCAAAGCCTTCATAGATGTTAGCTTTAGTCTCCCTTTGCAAGCAGTTTCAGTTACAAGAAGTTTTCTTTCAATATGGAAAATGGCTGCAAGACAAAAAAATGGTAAGAGAGGCAATATGTGTGTAACATTAATAAACCTTTAATCTGCCTGTGATGTGTTATTATCTATGCTGTAGGTATGCATGCACCTGCAATTCACATTGAGTTCTTTCAATCAAGTAGCAATGAAAATATAGAATCATAGAATTGTTTTGATTGGAAATATCTCTAAGATCAAGTCTAACTGATAACCTAACACCACCATGGCCAGTAAACCATGTCCCAAAGTGTTATGTGCAGACATTTTTATCATCTCCAGGGACAGTGATTCCATGACCTCCCTAGGCTGCCCACTCCAATGCTTTCAGTATTTTTTTTTCTAGCATCAAATTTAAATCTCCCCTGGCTCAACTTGAGGCAACATCCTCTCATTCTATCACTTCATATTAGGAAGAAGAGACCAACACACCCTTCCTTTCAGGTCATTGTAAAGTGCAATGAGATCTTCCCTCAGCCTCCTCTTCTCCATGTGAAGCAATATCGGCTCTCTCAGCTGCTCCTCATAAGACTTCTCCAGGCCCTTCATCAGCTTTGTTGCCCTTCTCTGAACATGATCCAGCAACTCAGTGCCCTTCTTGTAGTGAAGGGCCCAAAACCGAACACAATACTAGAGGTCTGGACTCACCAGTGCTGAGCACAAGGGACTATCACTTCACTGGTCCTGTTTTCACACTATTCCTGATGCAGGCCAGGATGCACTTGGCCTTCTTGGCCACCTAGGCACACTGCTGACTGTCAACCAGTGTCCCCCAGTGCCTTTTCTGTTGGGCACCTTGACAGCTAATCTCCTTCAAGTCTGTAGCATTTCCTGGGGTTGTTGTGACCCAACTGCAGGACCCTGTACTTGGCCTTGTTGAACCTCATGCAACTGACAAAGGATAGCTAAGTGTGTTCACAGGAAAAAATTCACATTTATGGGCTAGAGGGAGATTTCTGAAGCTGATTAAGCAGAGTGCTTAATCTTAGACTCCACACCCATACAGAAATTATTTTGCTAATTTATTCTAAGGTAATGAGGTAATTCACTTTCAAAAATGACAGATTTCTCAGAAAATTTAAATTTTAAAAATGGAAATTGAAATAAGTTGTGTCACAGAACTGAAGAGATGCCTGAATAGAGCAGAAAATGCAGAAAAACAAAGTTCCTTCCAAACCATTGCCAGGTTTTTGACCAATCATTCATTGAGAAACATTATCTGATTAAAATTTGTAAAGATTATGCTAAATTCACCCCCAAAAAAATCAAACAAAACCCCTGCAAAGATATTAGTGTTTTGGATAAAAACATACTTCCAATCCACAGTCAACGGAGGAGGCAGCTGTCCAACGCTTGTTTTCCCTCTGTCAATCTAACTCTACCTCTCTCAGGTTATTTCAAATGCATTGCTGGTGGATGCACTCCTTACCCTGCCTTCAGTCCCAATGTGCTGGATTAGCACACATCTATTATCATTAAATCTAAACAATACTGCAGCTGGTTATTTCCTTCATGGGATCTTTTCTGGCACTACAGCACCATGCTTCTACAGGGGCAGACAGGCCTGCCAAGGAAACAGCTCTGAGACAGTAAATGTGGTCCAGGGACAGTAACTTTTTACATCATTGAGGCTTAATTTGATAATAGGCATAAGATCATCTAGTGAATCCACATCACAGCTCCCTTCCATGATTAAATTTTACTAAAAATCTTAGCCAGTCATATTTAATTCACAAGCCACAGAGAACAAATTAAGTACCATCTCCTCTGTCTTTCTGGTTTTCAATGACACAGACAATTTGCTGAGTTGTACAAGTAGTTGTTTCTCATTACTTGTAACCACCTGGCTTCCAGACAATACTCATTCTGACATTTTCTAGATAAAGTATTTTGATTTTCATGATTCTTGAAAATGAAGACTTCCTTCTGAGTATCAAATGTGTAACACAAAGCAAAAATCAATCCAGAATTTAATTTTAATACAATACAAACAGTTCGAATGTGCCAGAAAGATTTTGAAGAAACAGAGGGGATGGGAAAGGAGGAAAGGACTAATAAGTTTGGCTAGTAAATTGAAAGAACTACTATCTATTGAATAAGCATGCTAAGTAGGATAACAGAAGATAACTGCAATTTCTTGGCAGTCAACTATAATTATAGGACAAATGAAAACCTAATGTTAAACAGAGTCAAGAAGTCCATTTGCCATGATGTCTCACTCACAGAGTAAAATGTTGAGCACCTTCTAGAGGAACTTGAAGAGTACAAACATTTGACTCTGCTTTCCAAAATATCCCATAGTTACTGGGTAAAATCGTAAGACAATGCTTTGGATTCTTTCAAAAGCTGGGCTAAAGTTTTTCCTTGATATTAAAACCACAGTGTTTTCCAGAGTATTTCCAAGCTCGTACTTCTTTTTATTCAAACAGCTCTTCATATCAGTCAGAATCGTTAGTTAATCAATGCTTTTCTAATGCAGTAAGAGTTCATATATTGCAGGACAATATTTAGAGAAAACAGCAAAATACAGTAATTTTCATTTCTATGGCTCCAGAGACTGGCAGTTATTCATTGAAATTACTTATTTATTTGTTTATTTGTTTGGCTATTGTGACAGTACTTAATGTATTCATTGGTGGCTTGTGTGAAAATCCTCCTGGCCCCTGTACTTTTAAAAGGTGTTTCTTCTTATTGATTTCCTGCAGTCAGCTATAAGGCAAATTCTGAGATTCCACACTGAAGAAATTTTGGCAATAAAAATGTTATTATTTTGTAGTATGAGGAACAAGGGTAAAATGATCTCAGTTCAACAGTCAGCGTATTCCCAACACAACAGCTATGGTAAATCCAGAGAAGAGATGAAAGATTAATTCACAGAGAGAAACAACATTTTGGCAGCTATCAGATTGTCACTTTTGCAACAGTATTTTTTCTTTATGCTTCTGCACAAAGATTTGCATTTGCATAAGGTTTCTGCAAGACAAAAAGAGTCCATGCTTTTCTGTCTATGAATTTGCCAGAGATTTTCGCTCATACAAGATTAATACTGGTGATAATAATAGTAATAATAACAATAATAGTCCATTAAATTTGTATTACCTCTTTCATACAGAAAGTTCCCAAGATACCTTGCACCACCAGTGTGGAATGATTTAGAAAATTAATATCTCTTTCTGCATAGAAACACAGAATAATTTAGTTTGGAAGGGGCCTCTGGAGCTTGCCTAGTCCAAATCTTTCTTCTGAACAGATCTAATACATCAAGGCCTTGTCAGACAAATTTTTAACATCTCCAATGTCAGAAAGTCTGTAACATTTATAGGTAATTATTGTTCCGGTATAACCAGCCACCTCAGGAGGCACTATCTTCTAACTTTCCCCAGTGAGAAAATACCCTACACACTGTCTGTGTGACCAGGTCATCCAGTATTCCTCCTCCCTGTCCAGGGCTAAGGTATTTGTTTGCCCTGGGCACCAGATCTGATTGATACCCTGTGACTGTGGAAACCCTCTCTGGATGGACCTGTGCAGCTCTGCAGACAAGATGGTCTCGTGAGGCTCTGTCTGCCACCAGGAGATCTGCAGGTTCAGACCAGCACTCCTGACCACAGATCTGCATGCTAGCAGTCCTACCTGGCATTTTCCCACCACATCCTACCCTCTGCAGCAAACCTCCATGTGAGGCACCTCAGGCTCAGTGATCACACAGCAGGTTTCATAGCTGCAGGTACCTTCTTAATGGGATTTAGTAAACAGCTGTTCTCTGACAGCCTTAACTTTGGGGGCTTTTACTTCATAACACTAACTCATGCGGCTTCTGTCAAGCTCCAGCTTCCCTAATGCTTCTTTGCCATACTGCTGAGCACAGACCACAAGCAAGGAGCTGGGAAGCAGACCAGGAGTTCAGGTGTGACAACCTGAGCAGGTCAGAGGCACATATGGCAATAGCAGACAGAGTGGCTAAGGTATCTTCATCTCCTTCTACTCACTTCCTATTTCTTATCCAGCTTAGTTACGCCATGTTCCAGGTAGTTGAAGTGAGCTTCCAAACTTCAGGAATCAATGGTGGAAATATAAATAGGGCAGGGATCATTCAAACACCAGTATGTGTTTGGATGCAGAAAGAGAGGAAGAGAACTGCACAGACTCTGATCATGGCAATAATCCATGTGATACCTTGAAAGGTGGTAAAACTAGGCACCAGGGATTTGGAATAAAAATATGTCTTTCGCTGACACATGGGAAGGAGCTGGAAAGCACCTGCTCCTCAGTGACATTCTACATTTATTCCCTTTTGTCTGTATGAACATACAGGGGGAGATGGAGGATGATAGGTACAGGACAACAGGGATGGATTGAGCAAGGAAACACCCTTCCATGTTCATATATTCACAGATGGAAGAAATATGTGAGGAGGGACAGAAAGATGAGTGGAGCAAAGACACAAATGATCATTGTCCTTGATGGGTAGTTTCAGGTAGGGCAAAGATGCAACCAGAAGAATCAATTCTGATTCTGGGAGAATGGAAAAAGAACAGTAGAAAAGCAGGCAAGTACTGCTTTTCCACTTTGCATACACAGTTATGGAGAACTACTAAGGAGTGTTAGAAAGCAAAATAAGGGCTGCTCCTGTGAGCCATGCTGCCATGAATGAAGATTAGAGTTGGATTTTTGTTTGTTTAGCTGTTTGGTGGTTTGTTGGGTTTTTTATATTCCATCAGGGAATCAGCAAACAATCGCTGGCCTGATGCACGGCTTGATACTCACCATACTCGAAAGAGATGTCAGTGTAGTGGGTTGAACTTTCCCCCCCAGCATTAACTTAGAATCATAGAATCAATAAGGTTGGAAAAGACCTCAGAGATAATCAAGTCAAACGTATCACCCAACACCTCATGACTGACTAAACTAAACTTCAAGTGTCACATCCAATCCCCCCTTGAACACCTCCAGGGATGGTGACTGCACCACCTCCCTAGGCAGCACATTCTAACAACTCTCTCTGTGAAGAACTTTTTCCTTGTCTCAAGCCTAAATTTCCCTTGGCACAGCTTGAGACTGTGTCCTCTTGTTCTGGTGCTGGTTGCCTGGGAGAAGAGACCAACTCCCACCTGTCTACAACCTCCCTTCAGGTAGGTTTTTTTCCAGACCAACTCAGTTAGAAGCAAATGAAGCTGTATTTACAAGCAAAATCTACACTCTACAATGAAATGCAATGAATATGTACAAAATATACAGTATTTACGCTATTAGACAGATATTTACAATTAGCAAACAACACGAAAATGCCCCCTGGTCAGAGACCAGGGAAGCCATTCCTCTGCCCCCCATGCCCCTGTGTCCCAAGAGGGAAAAGGGGTGGAGAGAAAAGCAGTGGGTGAGACTTAACTAAACAGCTCAGCCAAAGCCAGCTGACAAGCATGTTAATCTTTCCTGAACAAAGCAAAACAGCAGAGTTCAGAAGAGAAGAGAGAGAATTGTTATGGTGCAGCCCATCCTATTCTAGATATTTATCCAATGAATTTGTTTAGAATAATCTTTTGTTTTCCTTTTCACACCCCATAGTGATTTATTTATATTTTTCTACTTTTCTGCTCAAAACCTGTAACTACATTTTAAAGGCATAGCACCTTTCTAGATTCACTATTTCTTCAGTGTTGCAAAGTTTGGTTTGTCTGGGGGTTTTGGTTTTGCTTTGTTGTTGTTGGTTGGTTGGGCACAATATGATTACCCCCATCTAATGCTAAGAGGTATCTATTTATTTATTGTCAGAATTACTAAGACAGCAAGAACACTTGCTGTGAGATAGGCTTGTAAAATAAGCCCACAGACAGCTCCTCAACAGCTACAAAATGTGCTTATCTCAATGTGGCTCTGTAAACCTCTAGGATTGTTAGTCTGTATCAGGGAATGCATATATCTGCTGAATATCTAGAGATAAAACCATAATTAAAACATTAAAAGTTGCAAATATTCAGCCTTTAATTCCTGCTGGTTGAGGAAATTACTGGCATCACATACCATTTTGGAAAGTGCTCATTTTCTTTCTTTGAAATTATTTAGCCTCACAAAAGAAGCAATTACCTTTCTTTAGGTGGTACTATAACTGCCACTGTCATGAATACTAGATTCAAGAGCAGCAATAGCGAACTCAGGTTTCTTAATAAGGAACATACTTAGTTCATCTTAATCTTGAATCATTTTTTCTTTCCTCATCATGACTGAACTTGATTGAACAGCTATTTAAGCCTTCTCACTTCCTGGAAGAAACACATAGTGGGGACTGTGTGCAAAGATCTTTCTTCAATTTGGAGCTTTCTCTTATTGTCTCTACAGTTCTGACAAAGGTAACAATTCAGGATAAGCCTTGAAAATGCTCTGCTTATTAAATAAAAACTTATTTTTTTCCTGACATGGATAAATTGGTGTACTGGGTTTTGCCCTGTTTGAATCTGTAGTTGCAAAAAGCTCTGTGTTTTGTGTTTTAAAATACATTTAAGGATATTTGAGACACATTTTGGAAAGTCATGTGAGAGATGAAATACATCACTTCCAGACATTATAGACCTCCTTAACTTCTCTTTTTTTTTTTTGTTTGTTTTATTATATTTTCAAATGTATCCCATACTGTAATGATGCAGAAACACATCTGCAGTCTGTTATATGCTCATTGATGATGGCCTTCATCTTTGCCAAGAAGTATATTTTGCTGAGATAATGCTTTCAAGAACCTAGGCATTTTGTTTTGTACCCAGCACTCATTGAGAAAACTGTTTTGACTAAACCATGTTGAAAACCTTGAGGCAGGCCTCATAAAAAGACATTATTAATGACAACATGACCACTAACTGTTTTGGTACAATTTAAGTAACAAACCAGTTTTAAACCAATCTCTATCAAAAAAATGAATCCTGTACCATCAGCATGTTAGCACAGGGGATAGAAAGGACTATATGGTTGGAAGGGCATAGTAAGAATTGTCGGTTATTCTGCCAATACCTTCAGGATAACCAACAATGCAAAGACAATCATCTGTTTACTTGAAGGTTTCAATATTTCAGTACATTCTGAGGATGGATGGCTAGTCCTTTCAGCATCCCATGGGCATTTCTGAGATTTCAAAATTTTGTGAGAGTGTGTATATCAGTGATGACTAATTATTGGAACAGTGTTTTGTTGTGTCACCTGAAAAAATGTGACATGTCTGGATGAGGCATAGACAGACAACTGCATTGCTTTCAAATCAGTCAAAATCAAGGGATGTTATGCTGATTTTGCAATTTCTATAGGAGGTCAGATGAGTTTTTATGGAGGTTCACTAGGAAGGTTAAAATATGGATTTTCTGTACCACTAATTAGAGCCTAGGTTTCATGAAATATAGTTTTAAATGAGACAGCCATGCTGCAGAACAGCTGATAGTGATTATACTTAGTTTAGCAGAAATTCTAGCTTTCTTATGCCTGTTTTTGAACAAAGATTTGATCCTCATTTGCACACAAACAAGCTGAATATGTTACCTTCAAACACATTTGTTATTATGAAACAGTATTTTTCAATCCTCTCTGCTGTAGTTGTTCTGTTTTGTATAAACATTAATTGAGCCCAAGAGATTAGGGAGGGTACAAAACTGCCTATGTATTTTAGTGATTATAGTACACAGAATTAGGGAGAGAGCCATGGTTCAAGCCTTTGTTTCAGGGGACACTTAATTGCTCCATGCAAAGTGAAAACATTTCAGTATTTGATGGAAATTTCCAAACAGTTCTCATTTAGATGATTATTTCTGCTCTATAAAGAGCATAACAGTACTCTGTGAGATTTTAAAACATGCATATGTTTTTTTATTAATACTATGCTTATCTGCATTGCCTATAATATGAATTAGTGGAACATAATTTTTTAACAATCTATTTAACTCTCGTATTATTACTGTTTGCACTACAAAAGAAGTGTCTATGAGAGGGGTAGTTGTCTGTTGTTCAAGGACACAACAGGATTTGGTGATTCACCTACAGTCCCTGGAACTGTCAAGACCACCATGACAAAACCCAACAGACATCATGGGAAAAAAATCACAGATTAGTCAATGGGAAATACTCAAAGGGGTAGGAAGTCTTATTCCTCTAGAAGGTTTTAAAGACTGTGAGATACAAATCCTAAACCTTCCTCAATGTCAGCAGGTTCCTGCAGTAATTCTTTCATACAGAAAGGCTTTCCCTCACAGCCCAGGAAGAGGGACTGAATCCAGATCTATCCTGAAAGATGTTTAACCTGTAGAAAACTCATGTTCATGCATCTATTCCCCAAAGAACATATGAGTAAATGATGAGCAAGTGAAGAACATGCAGGTCTATTAATCCACTAAACCCTGCTACCATTAGTGCTACTCACAGGATGCCATCAGTATGAGTCATTCCTCTGCTTTCAAATTTCCTGTGACACTATAGAACTGGATTTTTTTTTTTCCCACAACTATGTTCCCAAAGAACATATGAGTAAATGATGAGCAAGTGAAGAACATGCAGGTCTATTAATCCACTAAACCCTGCTACCATTAGTGCTACTCACAGGACGCCATCAGTATGAGTCATTCCTCTGCTTTCAAATTTCCTGTGACACTATAGAACTGGATTTTTTTTCCCACAACTAAGTAAAATTAAATGTCATTATGTATTATGACAAAGAGCTTGGATGAGCACTACTGCATGCTTCTAATCATGTATTCTGTGCCTCCCTGCTTCCAAGAAAAGCTAGCCTTATGCCACCCCAGAAATCCCATACTCAACACAGTCCCTGCTCCTAGAGTCAGGATACTTCATTTGTTTAGTTCATTGCTGAAAGTTCAGGATTTCTGCCCATTTTTTTACAGTGTTCTTGTAGGGAATTCAAAATTATAGACATCATTAGAGAAACTTAATTTGCACAAGACTTAGTAACAATGGAAGCAAATCCTTTCCCCCTATTATGTCCTGAGAATAATAAATACAGGGTTGTTGTATTCAAAGATGCTCAGGCCAGATCAGTTTTGAGCATCTACACCAATACAATTTTAGGTTTATGAGGCTGTCATATACTGCTTCATGAGTTACACTTTTATCAGGATTTGTGTGACATGAAAGCATTTTGAATTTATTTGAAGTCTGTAAAAATGTGTTTATGTAACGCACACATCTCAGGCTAAATTTACTCTTTTCACTGAAATCATTAGTTTTAATCTCTCAGATTTTAATTCATTGTTGGTTTACTTCCAGGACTGCATTCTTCCATTATAGACTGGTTATAATAAAACCTGTTATTTATAGAACTTTTGTGTTCTCAAATCTCTGTGTGAGTATTCATTATTTCATCACTATAGATTTAAGATAATTCAGTCCTATTTTAGAGCAGTTAAATAGAAGGCATTGAACCACTTCAGCCTCAAAACAAGTCAGTGGCAGAAATAGAATAAAAATCAGAAACTTGTGACTTCAGAAATAGAATAAAAATCAGAAACCTGTGACTTCTGGGATCATGGTACCTACAAATCCCTAGCACATATCAAAATCATTACTAGAAAAAAGAAAAAGAAAAATAGGAAAAAACCCTCAACAGTAAGCAACCTACAAAGTCTAATGTGTGTCACAACCTAACCCACAGTATTATTATAGAAAGCTCATCATATTAATGGACTTGGAAAATATATGACATTTATTTGGGACAAAAGTGAAAATACAGGTTGTGATTCTGAAAGACACTTGTTCATTACTGGTTTGAGTCACATCACTGAGAAATAATTTCATCATATTTTTTCCAGAAATTAGGATATTTTTCAAATAGATCAATTTATTTATTTTATCTTCCAGCCTTTGTTCTCCCCAGTTTTAGATGAAACATTCTTTCACACTGTATCAGAGTCTTAGACTAATTTTTATCCATTCTGTAGCCTGAAGTTGCAACAGTTGATGTATGAAGAACTGGAAAAATATAAATTACACCCAGCTAATTTCAAATCGTTTTTCTAAGAAAGATGTTCTTCTGCAAAGGTCATAACCAATAGTAGATTTTCATGAAATAAAATCAATCTGTGGGTATTTCATTGTCTTAGGGAATGGAGTTGAATTGAGCATCACAAAACACTCAGAAAATTAGGCAATAGATCTGGAGAGTTAGATGCTACCACCTTCTTCCTGACTTCCTGATTAGAAGACAATAGGACACTGGGAGGTGGTTAACCCTTTGAAAGTTAAAAAACTTTAAGAAAGATACCAACAATTGCAAATAATCAAGCTACCATGTCTTACCAAATTTTATTTTCTGTGCTGACTCTTCCTAATTGATTCCTTACACATGCCTACACTTCTGCAATTGCAAAGTAATGTGCTTCACATTTGCAGTGGGCTGGAAGCAGGTAGGTAAAACCATCTAACTGAAGTGTTGCTTTTCGCCACAACAGTAGCCTCTTTGTACATAAACATAGGCGTGGTCCTTGTAGAGTCAGGATCAGTTGGACTTGGTGATCCTGAGGGTCTTTTCCAAGCTGAATGTTTCTGTATCTCTCTGAAACTACTGTGCTGTAAGGACCTTGAGCATCCTGGGGTTTTGCCTACCTGAGTTCGGAGCCATCTTAGACACCATGTGCTTGGGGCACCCCTCTTCCCTCTGTAGACGTGGGAAAATGCTTCCAGTGAGTCTTTATAGTTAAGACTGACCCATGGAAGCTGATTTTGGGCAGAAGCTCTTGGACTTGGACCTTGCTTGAGCTATACTTCCGATCACAGCCATGCCTGTTGCTGGACATCTAGTTCTGCTCCTTCGTGGATGCAAGATAATGTGATCCATATAGTCAACAACTCTGGTTTTCACTTAAGCTATGTGAATATGTCTAATGAAGTGTGATATGGTACAATTCACTGTATCACTGTCAAAAAGGTTTTGGTCGCAACATGTTTACGATCAGTTACCTTTCAGAATTCCCTATATTTTTTACACAATGTGGAACTGTACACCTAAGTCACATAGTTTTATTCCTATCTCTGATGATTAAATAAATGGTAAATAATAAATATCTATGTTTAGTGATGAATATGGAATTAATCTTGCTATCCATACATCAGAGTGAGCAAATACCCACTTGATGAGTATTTCTTACCATTATAAGAAAGAGGATGTGAATATGGTTGAACTGAATGGTAATTCAGAGGAAAAGAGCTTTGAATGGATTATCTTGTATATTTGAGTGCTTTCCCTTTCCCCATTTCTGAAAATGATCCCCACAAAGCTTCATGTGGTCTGCTGTGGAATCTCTGGAGAAAAGCCCTCCAAGACATATTATTAGCAGTATCTGGAATTTTCAAGCCAGATCTGCAGTTACAGCATTCACAGACACAACTGTCTCTCTTTCCTGTATTATGGCGTATCAAAATCCCCTAGATGTTTTAACTCTGAAGAAAATTCAAGCACAATAGCAGGAAAGGTGGGAAGCTTCAAAGGTAAAGTCTCTATCTTATGGTTTGAAGGCCTCTGTGGAGTATCAGTTCACAGACCTATATCAAGCGTTAGTCTTAGTTTAGCATCTGATGGACTGTAGAGCACTGTGCAAGAGGGTTGTTGTGCTATTTGACATGCAACTGGGACATTCTGCAAAAACAAAGGGATTGAAAACTGAAATTAGCTTTCTACCCTGAAGAAATTTGTTAGTATAAAAACAATCTCCATGCCTGTGCCCCTAGCTTTGGTGGAAGACTCCTGTATGACTTGCCGCTACTGTGAGGCTTTCTGAGAAGTGCACACTACAGCTACTCACATATGTGATTAAATGTTCAGTGCTGAAATCCTGCAACACTGGGACAATATGAGGATCAGGCAGGCTTTTATTAGATAGTGATTGATTTATTTCTTTGGTAGAAATTAGTACCACACAAAACCCTAAAATTTATTTTTACTGTACTCAGGAGCTTTGGCTGCTGCTGTCTGCTCCCCTACATCTGAGGAGTGCTTGCAATGACGGAAGTGAAGTCAGTATCTGTCTGTGTAAATATTCCTCACCCATCTTCCTTCATTTATGGTTCCCCTGCAACAGAACAGATGAATTTTCAAAGAGGAATATCCTCTTGGATATTCACCTCAACAAGGATAACAAAGCATTGATTAACTTTAACAGTAGCATCATTAACTAAGCATTAATGACTAACTAATGGGTTTCAGCTAGAAGCCAGTATCTGGCAGCCGGTACATTCACATTCTTGCTTGTAAATGTCTTAGTGAGTACTTCCTGTCTGTCAAACTGGCAAGCTGTCTAGAGTAAAACTTTTTCAGCTCTTCCATTTTGGCTCTGTGCTAAGCCATACTGGGATTACTCACATGGGCTAGAGCAGCTGAGATGGGCAGTTCCTTGGGGCCCTGCCAAAGACTGAAGCCTTGCTCCGCTCCACTTGTATTCACATATCTTAAGAAGTAAGTTCAGTTTCATGATGTGAGGTCTTGCCCAGGCTTACATTTACCCTGACTAAATGTGGTTTATTTTGCTTCAAGTATATTTGTAAACACATATGAAAGCAAGATTTCTTGGTTGCTAACACTATCTCAGAATAAGAACAAACTGCCTGTGCAGATCTCTTTTGGAGAGCACATCTAAAGGAAGTCATTTTCACCCCAGGAGCTTTTTAATAAACTGACTTGGTCTGTGTGGCATATCATGAGATAGCTTTCAGTGTTTGTGGTTATGCCAAGTGAAAGATTATTCTGAAGAGCGTTCCTTCTCTTGGGAAAGGCAAAGATGTACTTCCAGCTACAGGAGGGGAAATGCTATCATTTTCCCTACCACTAAAACACAAAAACCTTCTGCTCGTGTTTGCCAGGAAATTCTGAATGGTTGCAATAGCATACCAGTAAAATGTTATAGAAGATCATATAGCAGACATTTCTAAGAATATTCTAGAAAGAGCTAATATACCCACAAACTGTTACATACATATGTATATAAATATATATATCATCATTAAAAACCTATTAGACAAGCAAAACCCAGGGTGTTTTACACTGACTCCTTCTCTAACAAAATCTTTCACAGAAGAAACTGCAATGCTCTTTCTTGAAAATAAAAAATCCCCACACCATGTTATCTTTGCACAAAATTTGCTTTTTGAAATAAGAATGCAAAAAAACAGCTCTCTGTTCATTATTTCAGGACAAGCACATATCACACACATGAATACCTGAAAGAAACTATAGACATATCTTTTGACCCATGCACCTGTGCCAAACATAGCGAATGACACCAAAGTCTTCATCCCCAAATTATTTAGACTATACTTAAGTTTTTCCTTTGTGTAAAGTGTAGTCAGAGATGGAACACAAAGTAGGAACTACATGTGCTCCTTCACACTGTGGTAAAGCTTATGCTACGCAGTATTGGCAATTAGATAGCTCTCTTCAGCTTAAACAACTCTCCTTCCTCCTTAATTGTTTTTGATCAACATGATCTTCATAACCATGTGGGATTCAGTCCCACCTAGTATGAGAAAGGAGTCCTCTCTGGCATCTATGACTAGAATAAATGCTAAAATAAAATTAAATTAAAAAAAAAAAAAAGAAAGAGAAGGAAAAGGCAAGCTTGCTAATTGCAAATTATTTGCTTTCTCATGCCAAGATGATGGAGGAATAATTTAGATAAAGGATTCAGAGTCAGTGATCATTAAGTGAGTTCACTCCAGATTAATTTACCTTTTGAAAAGTTATGAAATGGTTGCTACCAGAGTATGGAGCTGCATTTTATCTGTCCCATTCATGGGGGGATAAGTAGGATGTATCTTTTTCACCCATTTAATTCCATCAGTGTAATTTATGTTTCCATGCAAAACCACCTGTGACCTTTCATTTGCTAACAAAATTCACCCACACTTGCACATACACAGTCTTCAAACATAAGAGTGTATTCCTAAAGGTATAAAAGAAATAAAGTTTCTGACTGTTGCAGCTAGAAACATCTGTTCATGCTGCCTTTCCAGAGACATGGTGGGCAGGAGCTTGCTATCTGGGTTGCTTTTGAAGAAGTACCAAGTGCAGGGTCCTGCATCTGGGTCGAGGCAATCCCAGGCACAAATACAGGCTGGGCAGTAACTGACTGGAGAGCAGCCCGGAGGAGAGAGACTTGGGGGTGCTGGTGGGGAAGCTCAACATTAGCTCTCAATGTGCACTTGCAACCCAGAAAGCAAATCAGATCCTGGGCTGCATCAAGAGAAGTGTGGCCAGCAGGTCAAGGGAGGTGATTCTCCCCCTCTACTCAGCTCTGCTGAGACCCCACTGGGAGTATTGCATCCAGTTCTGGAGTCCCTATTACAGGAGGGATATGGACATGCTGGACGGTGTCCAGAGAAGGGCCACAAGGATGATCAGAGGGCTGGAGCACCTCTCCTATGAGGACAGACTGAAGGAGTTGGGGCTGTTCAGTCTGGAGAAGAGAAGGCTCCGAGGTGAGTCTGGAGAAGAGAAGGCTCCGAGGTGACCTCATTGTGGCCTTCCAGTATCTGAAGGGGGCCTACAGGAAGGCTGGGGAGGGACTTCTCAGGATCTCAGGGAGTGATAGGACTAGGGGGAATGGAATGAAGCTGGAAATGGGGAGATTCAGGCTGGATGTGAGGAAGAAGTTCTTCCCCATGAGAGTGGTGAAGCCACGGAATGGGTTGTCCAGGGAGGTGGTTGAGGCCCCGTCCCTGGAGGTGTTTAAGCCCAGGCTGGATGAGGCTCTGGCCAGCCTGCTCTAGTGTAGGGTGTCCCTGCCCATGGCAGGGGGATTTGAACTAGATGATCCTTGTGGTCCCTTCCAACCCTGACTGATACTATGATACTATGATAAGTAGAGTTGAGAAGCATTCATTCAGAGCAAATTAGAAATTCCTAGGCAAGCTGACAGAAGGCAAAATAATATATTGACGTTTGTCTGGCACAAGAGAAGAAATGTATTACTTGTATCTTCAGAAATGTATCTCATACTTTTTCTCTATAGAAATTTGAGAAAATGCTAATTATTACTTTTTAATATTTATTTATTTTAAAATCTAAAAAAAATAATATGTAAGGAATCAAGGTGTGTTAGCTGTTTGGGGGAGGGGAAGATTGGTACAAAGTTCTGTCTCTTTGGTACAAATTTCTGTCTCTTTGGTATTAGGCATAAACTTTACATTGCACGAAATTAATGTCACTTACTGATTCTCTGCACCATACCTACCTACTACAAGACACTTGTAGAATAATTTCTTGCTAAACCAAAGAATAGGCAAAGAGCTATCAGCCCATACCAGATAGCAAAGCATTGGACTGACATTCTAATCTCTCATGAGCACAGAGTTAAACTGGATTCTTGAGTGCTTTGTCAGATTTCTCTTTTGCTATGAAAATCTATTCCTAGAAATAATAGAAATAGTATTTAGTGATTTGAACTATATAATTTAATTTCTTCAGAATATGTCAATATTTCAAAGTTATTTCCTGCTATAATCCAAAAAAAAAGAGTCATAGTGGGAAGAATTTCAATGGAATGATAAAGATATAGAGAAATGAGCCCTGGGGAACCCCACTTTCAACTGGCCACCAATTGGATTTAATTCTACTTAGTACCATTCTTTGGCTGGGTTATCAAGCCATACTTCTACCCAATGAAGCATCTGCCCATCCAAGCCACAAGCAACCAGTTTATTCATATGGTGCAATGAAAAACAGTGTCAAATGCTTTACTAAGGTCCAGGTAAACAACATCCACAGCCTTTGCCTCATCCACTAAGCAGGTCACCTTGTCATAGGAGATCTGATTGTCTTATACATGCTGTGTAATGGCACTCTGACCTTCCCCAGCACTGAGGTGAGACCGACAGGTCTGTAACTCCCCAGATCCTCCTTCCAGCCCTTCTTGTAGATAGGTATCACATCTGCCAATCTGGGACCTCCCTGGACAGCCAGACTTTCCATTCTCCATATGCCTGTTCTTATTCCTCCTCTCAGCTACTGTTCTGAATACATATTTAGCATCATGCTTCCTCATTCCTCTCTTTATCCCATTGTCTCATTTTTCCTTGGATTAAACTTGTCTGCTACCTCATGCTCCAGTTTCACTGCTAAGACACTTGCATCCATCATCTTCTTGGCAGACCTGCTCTACACAGTTTTTACCTCATGAATTCTATGTCGGTCATGAATTTTGAAGGTGACAGTAATACTCCAAATGGAAATGTATGAAGTGCCTTAGCAATATCAGCCAGTGAGGAAATCATCCCTTAACTATGGAAGATTGGTGATTAGGCCTCATTGTTCTTCAGCATTACAGTCTTACAAAAAGCTTGAAATGTATTATTAGTGGAGTGGTGTTGGGTTTTTTTTCTTATTTATTTTCTAGTGTTTCTCTATTTATTTACTCATTTACTGGCATCAAATAATTCCACCTAACCTTAGGGATTTTTGTTTGCTATCATTTCAGAGCAGTGGGGAAGAGAGAGAATTTTAAAAATGTATATGTTGTCCTTATTGTGCTGTAATAAGATTGGCACGGTACCAGTGATGTTGGAATTTCTCTCTTAGGAAGACTGAGAAAGTTCAACCAGCTGCACCAAAATTGCATTGAAAATGGATGCTTTGCAAATTTTCCCCATAAATGAAAGTTTAAATTACAACAAGCCGTCTGACCGGTTATCTCTTTGCAAAGTGCTTTACAATTTGCATATAAACTTCATTTCTTTTTCTAATTACACAGAGTAAAATGCATTCATTTTGCTTTTGATTACAAGCTGGTCTTGCCAAACACCTGTGACTGCCACAAATTCTAATTTGTTATTTATTTACTTCAAAGCAATCTTATTACCTAAATGATTCAAATCATCAAAGACCTTAATTATTGCTAGTCAATTTGATAGGGTTACGCTTTCCATGTCCTTGGGCTGAAGGCTTTGCTTTCTTCCTCTCAAGTACACACTTGGCTGAGCAAAGGGACATATGATTCTGCTATTAAGTGTACTGGAAACCACATTCTTACTTAATTGCAACTAGATTTAGACAATACCAAAGAGCCAAGGATGATAGCTACAATCTGCTAGCTAATAGAACTTAATTAATTAATTAATTAATACACACACACTCTCTCAAAAACCCACAACAACCCACCCTTCTTTCTACTTTGATGGTCAAAAAAAAGTTACCTGTGTGACATGTATTCTGTAAGTCTGATCCTAGTCTCCACAGCACTAATGCTGCAGGAGTACCTTTCATTAATTCTGGGCAGTAATACTCCATATTTACACTACTGCAACAAATGTGCATAATTAGAAAATTTCAGTGGGTTACAAATGCTCTTATACATGTCAGAAGTAAAAGGATGAAAAAGATCTTCAATATAAACAAGATGTATTTACCTAATATGCACTTTTCAGGGTGCAGATATACATATTTCCAGTGTGTGCTAGTGCCTGGATATCACAACATAAACTCTCGGGCACAAAACTCCTGTAAAAAGCTGCCTCTGTCTGCAAACCATATCTTGAAGGTCTGTTGTGTTAGACTGCTTTATAGGAGCTGAGAGTATTCAGTGTTTCATTCAAATATTTTTAATCATATCATTGTCCATTATCCTCTACAACTTTTTCCTATGAAATCTTCAAAAGGGTCCTATTCAGTCTGAGGATTTCATACAACTGATCACGGAGTCTAAAGAAGGCATGTATCTCTGCCTAACTTCCTTATCTGTATCCTTTTATTTTTTGACAACTGTCTTAGACTCTACTTCAACTATGGATTTTCCATAGATGGTACAATGTTCTTATGCTATTGTTCTTCTAAATACAGTCATAGGTTGTCTTGTGATCTCACTGCATGTCCTTTTAGACTGGGATGGAATCTGCTGTTTCTCTTTTTAACTGGTAAAACAAGGGTTGTCCAGCTTGAATTCATGTCATACTACATACTCAGGTATATTAGGCCTGGTGTTACATGGTGTAAAGAAGTCCTGTAGAGAATCCTGCTCTATAGGAATCAAGAAGTCAATTAAGGAAAGCGCAATATCCTAAAACAATACAAATGCATGGGTAGAGTACATATAAACTCTGTACAGATATATACATGCACGGTACATGAATCCATGCAGTAGATTAGACTTCTGACTGTATTAACTAGTTCCAAAACTAAATAAATCTGTGAATGTATGACATGTCCCATCTATATTTAGCCATCTCTTCTTGGGTATCTTTTTGTATGTTCTTCTCTATGTGCAACACTGATGTTTTACTAGACTGTTCATATACTTCTTAGCTGATTTCTCAATCTCTCTTCTAATGGATCATCTTCTTCTCTAATATGAGATGCCAGTGGAAACTCTTTCATGTCTATATTGCTGTGACTTTTGTTTTCCTTTTTCCATGATATCACTGCCTACTGCAAAGGACCCATAAAACCATCTGTTCTGCTCTTGGCAAATTAAAGGAAAGTGATTTTCAAGAACTTCATTGCAGTAAATAAGTATGCAATGTCTTAAATGAAATATCTTAATACTGTTTGCATACTTACAAGTAGAATGTTTTTGTTTTCTTAAAAACAAACAAACAAACAAAACCCCACTTCAATACAAAAACACAAGAAACAAAACAAACCCCAAAACATTTGGTGATACCATGAGAATCATGGTGAAGCCACGAGTAAGACCATACAAACTTTTATCACACCTGGGAAGACACAAATTATAATAGTCTTCCTGAAGATGCAAGAAGAAAATGATACAATTACACGATCTATGGGTGCACTCAACGTTAATTGGAAGAGACAAAAATATTGCACTATAGTGACACAAATTCTGTACTTATCTCACTTCAAAGGAGCAGCTCTCAGCATAAAATAAGACTCAGTGAGTTTTATAGGCGCTGTTCTGAAGGAGAAAGTTTAGGGAATGTCCTTAGAGAAGTGGTACCCTTTTTCCTTCTGAGGCTTGGTCTGTCTCATTGCAGTGTTCTCCTAGTTAAATAAATAAATAAATAAAACCCAACACCAACACAAACCAAGAATAACAGCCAAAATCACAAGTTTTTTAAACTTTTTTTTTTTTTTTTTTTTTAAATGAGAATGTATCACTAGACATTGGACCACACAGAGGATGCTACACAGACTATCTGAGCACAAGCCACACTTAGTGTCACTGTATCAGATTTCCTCTGGAGGCATTTGTCAGAGTGCATACCATTCTACATTCACCCACTTGACTTGTGAAATCACTTTGAGATACAGCAATATTCAAAGAAAAGCTCTCAGGAGACAGCCCTCCAAGCAGAATAGTCAGTGTAGTGGTTGAAATGGCATCACTTTTCTGTCCAAATAGGGTAAGAGAGAGAGAAAGAACTCACTGCTAGCACGTTAATGGAGTGAAGAAGTAAGGAGGGCTGTCTTTAGCCTGCAGCAACAGCCCACAGCTGCGTCTCTTAAAGAACAAGCGGTAAAATCACTCTGGAAGGGATTGAATGGCACAACAATGGATTACACTGCTTTTATGTTTGCAGTGGCTTGTAGATGATATGCCACAGGTCTACCCACAGTCATGCCATGGTCAATGAAATACTCATGCTTAGAGCTATCATTTATTAGTAGTGAGCTCTTGTCTCAGAACACACAAAACATGAATACAATGTGGCACTCAATTAAGTACACATATCAATCAAAAGACATCAGCGAGGTATCTTTGTCAGCTACATTGATCTGTGCCTTAGGAGGATCCCTTTCATTAAAGCTGTTTATTGTGTGTTTTCTCATCCTGTATATCCTATAGACTGGCTTTGCAGTCAAAACCAAAGGTACCAAGAACAGAACCTACAAGTATCGTTGCCTCATATATGCCTGAAAGGATTCACATTTGTCAGCTTCTTTTGGTCCATAGAATTTTTTACCAAATACTTGGAAGCAATGAGGGCTCTCAGCATCTCACTTTAGAGTGAGCACATATTCCTTTGCTCATCACTTCACTTTCTACATCCAAGCTTTGGTGGTGGGCTCAGCAGGGAGGCCAGATATTCATAGGCTGAGGCATTGCCAGTTGGGTACTGCGAGGAAAATCTACTCTCCAGTAGCCTCTGCTATGTCTCCTTGTCAGCCCTTCAGAGGATTCAGTCTTTACCACAATGCAGTAATTTTCAGCCAGTTGTTTTCAAGGAAACTTCTAAGGAAAACATTCTACTTTTGCCCTTCACGGTTTCCAGTTTGGAAATGGCAGAAGATTAAGATCAGTGCTTTACTGCATTAAAAACATTCATGAAACTCCTTAGGATGTGAAGTATCACACAGGCAGCAGGACTTCTAGTAATGTGAGGATGTGACTCACATGACATGATACAGTTCAAACTCAGAAACGAGGTTTTAATTTGCTACAAAATTTAACACCATTAAATAGGAATTAAGACTGAGGCAGTTATATGCATTCAGAAATGCCTGTAAAGCTCTTGATTACGTGGTGAGAAAGGGCGAATTAACCTTAAGCAAACACCAGGAAGCTTTGAGAGAATTAAAGAAAACGATGTCACAGGAGAGAACATTCAGTTGTAAAATCTCTTTCTGTGTAGGTAAACCCTCTCTTGACTACCTCAAAGAAACATTTTGGAAATCATTCTACACAAATGCAACAATACTAAAATTCTTCTAGTCGAAAAGCCACAAGCAAAGGAGCTATTTTTTTGTAAATACATATATACACACATGTATGTATATATGTATTTCTGCTAAAGCTTTCTACTTTCAAGAATCTACCAATACATGCCTCCATTTATTAATAGCTTTCTAAGGAGTATTGCAAAAAGTTTGTTCAGTTACCATTATTTTAAACCTTCCATGTCTTGCAGATGGTAGCTCCTTAATGTCTGTCTAGATTCTGGGTTTCCTGCCGTACCTTTCTCTATTCTTTTGGCTTTCTACTTTTCGTTATTGTATTCCTTGCTGCTATATTTCCTGTTTTCCACAAATCCTGGGTTTTTTTCCTCCTTCTTTTTGCATCACATTCTTACACTTTCACTGATCTTACACTTCTGAATTTGTAAATCTTTTAAATCTAAATACAAAAGCAACAGAAACTTCTTTGGCTTACTATTTCTTTATCACGAACTTCTTTATCACAAATTCCTTTGGCAGTATTTAATTCTTAGCAACTGTATTTAATTCTTATCTGTGGGAAGATCATTGTCTTGTCTATTATAGCAATCATTCTAAAATTTTCTTGCAGTTGGTCAGATATATCCCCCTCTGGTGGTAAGTCAATGGCCTTCATATGCTATCCTGTCAGCAGACAATCTACATATTATCATTTGTATATCTGTGTGGAAACAAAGGTCCAGAGGAATGCTAACTGCAAATATTAGGCCTCTAAAAGTGTGGAGAAGTCATCTTAGGCTGGATTTGTAGTCAGGAGAGACACCTCCAGAATGTACTGCCAAAGTTTACATAGAGAGTTTCAAAGGAAATGTCCAAGATAACTCTTAGTTGAATCTAGTTTTAAGGATGAGATCAGGTCTTCTTTCAGACAATCACCATAGCAATATCAAAAAATAGGGCCAGAAAATCCTCATTTTTATATTCATTATTCTCTCTCCTTTGATCCTAGAGATGAGCCTGGAGCATCTTAAGGGGCATTAGTGACTTTTGTGTTAGCATCTAAATACCCAACACTGTGTTTTGTTCAAGTAACATGGATGGTTCTTTTGTAGTCATTGGTGAATATCACTACACTAAAGAAAGTGGCAAAGGAGAATTCAAGGAAGAAAGTAGGATCTTACTTAAAAATGCAAAGTGAAAGACCGTAAAAAATTTAAAGCACTCGAGCTTTTATGAGGGTCACTAAAAGGAGGATGAGTAAAGGCAAAATAGGTTAAGGCCCACAGGATCTGTATTACTGAAGGGATAAGGTTTCAGTAAAGGAGCAAAAGGAAGAGAACTGGGATCCAAGATCAGGTCTCCACTGAAAATTGAAGAAATGCAGAACTTGCTATGTGATAAGGGAGTTTCAGGGCCAGGAGATCATTTTCCTCTCCTTGGTATTCTACTTCCTAGCTAGCTCAAGGCTAGCTTTTTGATCTGGGACAGCTATCTAACCTCAGTTCAGATTGTTGTGAAGAAGGAACTGCTTAAGAAAGAGCTATAGGAAGCTTCTGCAGGCTTATAATTATGTTTTTCTGAGGACTTGCATTTAAGTTGAGATTCCTGCCTTTCATCCTTTTGTCTTTATTTCAAACTGGTATCCCCACCAGCCCCAGGACTTGTTTCTGCCTATTGCAGAAATCACATAGCACCATTTGTTTAATGGGGGAAATTGCTATAAATCAATTAGTCTAATTTTGCCAGTGATTAAACATAAACTGAATTGTGTGGTTTTCATTGCACATATGGTGAGAGTACAGGTTAAAGGTGATAGTCTTTGCACTATTGAAAACAGAATATGCTTCATACTGATCTTTTCTCTAACAGCTTTTCTATTCCTGTTGAATCAATTCTTGTATTCTCCTTGCAAAATAAGCTAAATTCTGCAGAAAAACCTGAAATATAGTAAATTTACATTATGTAATGCTGACCCTACTCTGGCTCACTGAGTTCTCAGGACAATAGATGGAGAATGCATTTCTCAAAATAACACAATAGTGGCAGGCAGGAGCAGTAATAGTAGAACTGACTTAAAGAGACATTAGAAAGACCACACTTTGTTTTGCTTGAACTTGTGCAGCCTGTTTGGAAATCACCCGGGAATTGATTTTTCCCTAAGATTTCACAAATTGCAAATACCTGAATATTTTTTATGATTGCTTTTTATAATTAAAATATTCTTCAAATAGTGCTGTGACCTACATCCCAGAAAACAGATTAGTCAACTGTTGAGCAGCTGCTCTCCATTCACAGACCTTCCCTCTGGATAGCACTAGAGGCTGGAAAAACCTGTCCAAGTCCCAATTCAAATATAAAACTATGACTCAAATGCTCAACTCAAATGCTAACACCAATAGATGTTAGCACTCCATAAGAAAACTGTGAAGATATAACATGAAGTAGATGAGGAAATGTCCTGCCTTCCTTCTATTTATTTTTTAAAGGATTCTTAAAGCAACACACCCCAATTGTTCATGTCCTGTGACTGCAACACATTACAAAAACACAGTCTTGCTGTGCAAGCATACAGATTAAGAATGTGGAGAAGATAACTACTTCAGCCTCAGCCCAGAGAATTTTATTCAGAATCTATACACCCTGTATAATCTTCATGATTTAAATGCCTTGTTGTCACTTTCAAGTCACAGTGAGTTTGTGTGATTAGGCTCCTAGATTCCTCTAAATGAAGCTTCCTGAATGAAAACAGCAGATAGAGAGGTAGCTCTCTAGTCCCACAGGAAATGTCTTTCAATGACACCCAAACATTTCAACATATCAAAAATACTCCCATATAAATGCAGAGTGAACACCAGCAATTGCAAAAAAAGTTCAAGACTGAAAAGATGTGCTTTGCAATGCTTTGGAGACACAGGAGACAACTTATTTCAACAGTCTCAAAATGCATCATTTCAATTGCAGCAATTTTAAAGATGTTCAAACAAAAGTAATTCTAAATTGGAAAACTGTGTATTCAAACAAACGAACAAACAAAACCCAAAACAAAACACAACAAACAAACAAACAAAAAAAAACCCCACCACAAAACAAGGTAACAAAACTTATTTTGAAACCCTTTCCATGGCAACTGTTGGATTAAAAAAATTGCTGATACCAGTCTCTTGCTCCAAGAACACTTGCTTCAATAAAACAATAAAACAGCAGTTCTAACAAGAAGAAAGAAAAAAGGAGAAAAAAAGTCAATAAAAATATCTGGCAATATATTGCCCATTACAGCATTCTGAAATATGCTCAACTGCCATATAATTTGCTTTTGATATCCCACTCTTAAGCTAATTGAACTTTTCTTCATTTTCATTGATCTTTGTATAAGAATAGTTTCCTTTTCCTTTTCTTCATTTTCTCAGATCCAACATCTTTTCCAGCATCCTAACTTTGTGCAGAAAAGAGACATCTATATATACAGATGTAAATTCTCCTGCACTTCCTAAAAGGAAACTTTCTTCCTCTTTCTTTCTCATTATGTAGTAGGTCTAAAAATTCAGAGCTTCAGTTGCTCTTTTCCCTGAGGATTTTCATCCTGTATCATTTGCCTTTTCCTGACTTCTTTCTTCCCTCCCTTTTATATTACAAATCTCCCCTAAGCAATGAGAACCTGTATTTGCATCTTTGACAGCAAAGGGGAGACTGACGGATGGAAGCAATGCTCTCTTTGAACAATGCAAAATGTTGTGACAATGACAGTAATAGGGACTCCTAAATAATAGGTCCTTCTTGATACAATTTAAAAATATGCAGCCTACTGTCTCAGCTACTAGCAAAATCAGCCTATATCTAGTGCCTCAATAACAAGGCTGAGTTCCATCCATCTCAGTGACATCTGACAACAGGAGACTAATCCCTCTTAAAAATATTTCCCAATCATTTTTGGCTGTAATTAAATAAACACAATATTCAAACACACACACAGGAAAAGGGTTCTCTGCTTTGGACATTTCTGATCAAGCAATGGGCTTCCATAGGGGAAGTCAATGCCAATTACAGTTTTCTGCATCACCTAATCCCAGTCAAGACCTTCTTTTCTTTCGTATTTTCATTACTTTTTGCCAGTGATGTTCATAGATATTAACAAAAAAAGTGTGGGGAGGGAGAATGGTGATAGAATGGTAAAACTTACAGGCTCAAATCGCCCACAAGCATAAAACTATATGAGTCTTACAGATCTGATACCACTGTCTGAGGATATGCTCCTCAGGATTTCATCTTTGTGTCTTACTCAGTGTCTGTCATTTTATTTAATACATTATTTTTCACATTAAAAAAAGTTAGAAGGGACTTGAAGGATGTTCAAAAGGTGAAAATTTGGTTAGTTCAGCTGTACTTTTAATTATGTCTATAACTTTGTACAATTTATGTCATTAGAGATGTTTTATTAACTTGCATAGATTTTGAACTAGACTTTCAGAGACATAACTTGGTAATTACTGAGTTAGAGGCTTCCATTAACAGTATTTCTGGAAAAAAGCTAAGAGAAGTAGAAAGAATAGAAGATAATGGAATGGAATGGAATGGAATGGAATGGAATGGAATGGAATGGAATGGAATGGAATGGAATGGAATGGAATGGAAAAATGGAATGGAATGGAATGGAATGGAATGGAATGGAATGGAATGGAATAGAATAGAATAGAATAGAATAGAATAGAATAGAATAGAATAGAATAGAATAGAATAGAATAGAATAGAATAGAATAGAATAGAATAGAATAGAATAGAATCCAACCAGGATGTCTGCCCTGCTGGTCTTCCCTCTAATTTTCACCCACAAGCACTCAAACCAGTCATCCCTGATCTCTAGTTCTATGGCATCTAGCGTCTCCCTGATGTACAGGGCCACTCCTCCACCCCTTCTCCCTTGCCTGTCTCTCCTGAAGAGCCTGTAACCATCAATTGCAGTGCTCCAGTCATGTGAGTTGTCCCACCACATCTCTGTGATGGCAACTACATCATAACTATCCTGCTGCAACAAGGCTACCAGCTCCTCTTGTTTGTTGCCCATACTTCATGCATTAGTGTACATGCACTTTAGCTGGGCTGCTGGTTTCACCCCTGACTCCAGTTTGCCACCCCCAGACTCCTGCCTGGGGAGACTGGTTTCAGCCCCTTCCCCCTTTGAATGTAGTTTAAAGCCCTGTCAATGAGAACTGCCAACTCCCTTCCTAAAATCTTTTTTCCTTTGGGGGATAGGCCATTCTCATACGCTATGATCTTTCCCCTCCTCTGGGACAGATGCTGCTGCTAGCTGACCTGGTGCCATAGAAAGATCCCCAAGATCAAAACCCCCAAAATTCTTTTGGTAGCACCAGCCTCTAAGCCACTTGTTGATTAGGAAGAGGGGATAAAAGAAAATGAACAAACCCAGAATATGGTTGATATAAAGGCATAGGCCCTATAACTACCGAGACTTGGATATATGCTAATAGTTAAACATGCTTAAGTTTAGAGCTGCATGGAAGATTTTATGTGTAATAAGTGTTTTAAACAATATCAAAACCACCTGAGGTTATCACCAAAAAAAACAAAACAAAACTAAAAAAAGGCAATCTAACCAGGAATAAAATTCTACCACCTACCCAAAGTACTTTGCAGAATTACTGCCAGGGAGAGAAAGCTGTGCACTTTTATGCATCATTGGCTCAGTGTGGTCCTGGAATATCTGAAACAGCATGTCTGCTACAACTACACATCAGACTTAAGCACACCTTAGACACCTATACTAAGCAGTACCAGTTATCACGCAGCCATGGCAAAATCAAATTCAGCATGATATTTGCTAAGTCCTATATTCACTAAGTTACAGAGCAGCTGATTAAAGCCTGCTTCTGTGCCCCCTGTAACATTGCCATTGATAGTGCAGTCAGTGCAGCCGCATTTCTAATCCTGGTTTTTGCTGGTGTTGATGAGGAGAACTGCGTGCCACCTGCACTGAAAAAATACTGGTGGAGAGAGCTTGTTTGGGAGAGTGGGCTTTACTAAGGGTGTATTTTTCCTTCTGTAGGCAACTGAACACCTAGTTGGGACAGGTGGAGTCACCTTCATTGGAGGTGTTCAGGAAGAGGCTTGATGGGGTGCTTGGTGCCATGGTTTAGTTGATTAGGTGGGTTGGATTGGTTGATGGGTTGGACGTGATGATCTTGAAGGTCTCTTTCAACCTGGTGTATTGTATTGTATTGTATTGTAAATTTGTAGGGTTTATGACAGAAGTGGCGATACAGGAATTATTTTGAATTTGTTTCCCAGAATTGCCCATAACTGAACTGTACTCACTTTAAAACAGTGTCTGCATGTATATAATCTTGTCAATACATATGGGGAAAATCCTTAGAATAATAGGATAGGAAAAGACATATAGATGCAAAGTAAAATTTCATACAATTGCACTCTTGGGAATACCTACCACTGGTGCAGGAGATAGCATGCCTTCATCTGAAACTAGAGAAAAAAGGTTCAGAAATAACCTTACAGCTGTCCTCTGGTAGTGCTTGTGTGTTGACAAAGATATGGTTTTAATATAAAGGTATTCTCTTAGAAGGAGTCTGGATTTCTGACTTCTATTAGTCATCTGTGTTGTGCCTGGAGATACCAACTCAGACACTCTCCATGGGTCTTAAAAGATTTTTCAGTGCTTAGTGGAGATCAAAGCCACTCTTGGTACTGTTTGAAAGCCTCATTCCAAGGTCAGGGGAGAGCTGGCAATGTACCTATGTCTAATATGACACAGTGGATCACCAGCTCCTCTTGCCTTTCAGCAGTGTTGGAGATAAATGACCCTGTACGTCTCAGGTCATTTCAACTTTCACATATTTGTATGATATCTCAGCAAATTCTGCTACTCAAGTCTAATAGATTTATGAAACTGCCTTAGGAAACAATCTAAAGAAAGAGCCTATGTTTTCCCTTATACTGCATATATGCATAAGAGTTGGACTCCTGAGAAAAGGTCTGCAATGTCTTCTATTGATTCAAGCTATTCCATAAACATCTGCCAGTCTGTGTCTTATTCCATCTGCCTGCCAAAGAGTAGAAAACTCAGTACTGAAAATAATAAGAAAAAAACAACAGAAAAACAAACAAACAAAAATCTATAAAAACCCCAACCCTGACAGAATGAAAAGAAACATACCAAAGTGACAAGACCTTTCCACTTAAGAAAAATGGAAAACATTGTTTTCCATTAAAAAGCAGAGAAAAGACTCGTTTGCACATCTGTGTCTGATTTTCCAACATTTATTTAATTCTGATACTCACATCACACTCAAAGTGACCCTGGCAGATGTTTGATAATGAATCTGCTTTGAAACTCATCCAAAGAAGCAAAATCTGTTCAGGGAATCCAGTGCTCTAGCTCAAAAGGAATAACTTTACATCAGCCTGGAGCCAGTTAATACAATTACACTTGTACAGTTCTTTACTTGGAATGTTTACTAAGTGTCAGAGGGCAATAAATGAACAAGAATTGGCTAAGGATAACTTCAAATCCATCTTCTGACTGCCTGTGAGGTAGAGTGTAACATGATTTGCCTCCTCCAAGGAGAGTGGTTATTTGTGACTGTAGATTTGTAACTTTAAAGGGATACTCATTTGACCTGAAATTTCAATTTAAAATTGTGAAAGATGCCTATGACAGAAAGCTTCTTTTAAATCATCCACTGAAACTATTTTCAGTCTTTTCTATATTCAGTTCAGCCAATATATCTCAGTTTTCTATAAAGTTTATTCATCCTTCTCACCAGATGTATAAATGTTACAGTGGTTTCATTTGCAACCACTAAAGGAAATCCTACAGGTACCCCTTTGAGGTACCATGCTATCATCCTATTAAGGGATTGCTTTAAAAAAATCAGCAAACAAGCATAGAATAGCACAGACACAAAACACAAACCTTTAAAGTTCATTAGCAATAGGTATGTTTTTTTATATTTCCAGAGCTCCCTTTTTCTTTCAGAAGACACATTCACAGAGCAGAAAATTCATGGTCTGTTTTTGTCCCACGAGATTGAGGAGAAAGAACTCCATTTTGCCATTCTAAATGCTAATGTTTTTGTAATTCATAACTCTAACTAGGCTTCAGATGCAACTGACAGGAACTTAAGCAAAATCCATGAGAAGCACATGTCCCCATGGTCCTGTTCAGGCTGCAGAAATGTCTGGACGACCTTCGCATGAGAATTTCCTCACCTTACTGACAAACATGACAGTTTGGTCCTAGTCTGATATGGCAGCCAAAATCCATTTCTTGTCACTCCACATCAAAAAGAAAGCAACATGGAATTAAATGTGGCTGCTGATCTGGCTGGGCTCTATGAGAGCAAAGGCACTCTTCCTTTGAGAGATCCAATGAAAAAAAAGACAGAAGGAATTTAATCATCTTTTCAACATACACTTCTGAAGTAATAGGACAACTTTCTGACTAGGATAATTTTATTTATAATGACAATGCAGTTTGCTGTGTTTGTTTAGAGTAAAACATTTTAGCTCAGCTCCAGTAAAGAGATTCCTCAGGGAGTGTGCAAGCTGCATATACAATCCACAGTGCAGTAGGTAAGCTAGAACTGTAGTAAAGCTCTTTGGAGGAGTTACCAGGTCTGCTTTTATAGCTGGTAAATGTCTAGCAGCATATCACATGTCTTTACAACTGCTTGTGTTTAGAAGTTGAAAGCTTGAGGTCAGTAAGTAATTAAGGCAACAGCTTCAGAAAAGCAGCTTGCAGAGCACTTTGTGCATCAGGAAATAGGTTTTTAACAATTATACATAGTATTTCCCCCAAAATCACCTTTCTCATACTATTTAGTTACCCATATTTCAACCTCTCAGCAATTTTCTGATCTGCTAGAACTCTAGGAGATTATTGGAGCAATGATGGCCAACTGGGAAGAAGCTTACTTTTTTCTTCTTGTCCAAAGTTGCATTTTGAGGGTAGGCTAAGGGCCATGGATATGCCTTCTGATGAAGGCCAGAGTAGATGACTCTCTCTTGACAGATAATAATATTCTTATGAAGAATAGAAAGGATGTTCCCAGTCAGGAAGGTCTGACACTGGGAGGATCCATCGGTTATATGGCTTGGAATTTTACAGTTTGTGTTATGTTCTACCTGCCCAGCCAGAATAACTGCACAATGGGCTGGTTTTACCCATCTATTTGGCTTATTGATGTGGTGGTGACATAAAAGCCATACACCACAAGAAAATCAAGCAACACATTTTATCTAAAATTTTGTTTATCTTCAACCAACCAACCAAAACCAACCAACCAACCAACCAAACAAACAAACAAACAAACAAACACCTAAACCAAATAAATTACACTTGGATTCCAGGATTAAAGGAGTGAAAAGAAACATAAGGACATTTCAAATTAAAATTTAGGGAAAAAAAATATCAAACAACTCAATAAATAAACTCAATAAAACTGACAAAAAATCAGAAGCCTTTAGGGAAATTAAAAATAAGAACCAAATCCCTGTTTCTTATTCTGTTTTATAGTATGTGGCTTAAGAAAAAATACAAAGAATGTAAAGAAAAATAAAAACCAGCATCAGAAACCCTAGCAGACCAACCTGGTCATTTCAGTTATGTTCACTTTTCTTTCTCCATCTCTTCCTCAGCTTCCATGCAGACAAATATTTTACAATGATACTGACAGGTCAGACAAATTCACTTACATTTCCAGTCCAGTGACAATAATAAGGCCAGTCAATTATGAATGATAATAAAGTGACTTAGTTTCAAGAAGTGTCATAGAGTTACAGCTGGTTTGTATAATACCAATGTGCAATGCCAACATAGACACTGTAGACAAAAATCTTGTCCTTCAGGTTTGAAGTTACAAGAAAACATTGCCCTAGTTCACAGGTATTGAAAGGTAAATGGAAATAGCTGCTCTAGGGAGAGATGAGAGGGCAAATTTGTGAACAAATGTATACAATATTTTGAACAGTTTTGGGGCAAAATAACAGTCCAAAAGTATATGCACCATGTTTTTCTACAGAAAAGGAGTTGGCTCCTGAAAGATTTATGGCATTTGCTGTACCTATCAAGGACCATCATGCCATTTTTGTTTGTTTGTTTGTTTGCTTGCTTTCTGAAACAGAAGCCACATCTCAATTCTTAGGCTCAAAGTTATCTAGCTATTCATCTTTGCAGTCTTTTGTCCTAAACTGATATTTCGTTTCTGAAATCACTGTTGCCAAGCCCTCTAAAAAATCATAATCTTCATTTACAAGGCAAATCTACTGGTATTTCTACTCCACATTGTTGTTCCCATAGCCTCAGTAGTTGCTGTTTTTTCTTTACTAGTGTTCTTTCATCAGTAATCATTTTGATGTCATTTTATATTTGTCAATGCTCCCTGCTAGAGCTCAGTCACGTTGCCTGGTGGAAAACCCATGTCCTTTCAGCAGCTTCTTGGAGGAGCCAGTCTTCTATGAATTTCCACATTGTTCTCACCAGAATGAACAATGGGACCTCAACTCACTTTGAAATCTATACTTTATAGAAATAAAATCTCCAACTGCATTGCAACTAACATGCAAATAAGATGTGGCCATTCACCTCTTCATCTTTTCCCATTGGTTTATATAGACAAAAACCCAAAGCTGCTGTTCTAACCATACCACACAAGTCAGACCTGCTTCCGTGGACAGAAACAGCAGAGGTAGACAGGTGCTTTCTCTAGTGACAGAGGAAAACCTGAGATGGGTGGACTCAGCGTCTCAATATCACTGTGCCAATACCAGGCCTAACACCATCAGCATCTGCCCACTGACTCCCAGACAGCGTCCATCTGATTCTGCCCACAGGCAGACGCTTGTCCCCAAAAAATGTATAGCTATGTTGTTGATTGAGTGGCGTAACATCATCAGCATCTGCCCACTGACTCTCAGACAGCATCCATCTGATTCTGCTCACAGGCAGACACTTTTGTCTCCAAAAAATGTATAGCTGTGTTGTTGATTGAGTCTGCATGCTTTCAGAAGCACAATTTTTAAAAAGTTAAAAAATTTAAAAAGAGTGTGGAAGACAGCATCATGCACAGGTAGGGCTATCATGCTTCCTTTAAGAGGTTGCTTCCTATTTCTTTCACAGAATTACTATGAGGGTGGTGGAAGACTGGGAAAGGTTGCCCAGGGAGGGAGGAGGTAGAGGCTCATCCCTGGAGACACTCTCTGAGCAACCAGATGTTGCTAGGGGTGTACCTGTTACTGCAGGGGGCTTGGACTAGATGACCTTTAAAGGTCCCTTACAACCCACTGCATTCTACTCTATTATTCCATAGGTATCTCTCTGTTCCCTATTATAAGAGACATGAATAAGAGGAAAGCTCAATCAATCAAACAGGTAATATTGTTGTTGATTAAATATTGTTCTCAGGTGCATGTTTCAGTCAAGGGAACAAGCTCTTTATTAAAACAAGAGAGAAAAAAAGAAAAAGAAAAAAGAAAGAAATAGCAGTGGTTTGCCCTTATACAACAGCTTGAAAACTAAGAGCTCCTAGTCATTTTACAAACTTCAGAAGACATGACTCAAATCAGTAACAAAATGCCAAAATAATCAATCTAGACTTCCCAAAGAAACTTCATCTAGGATTGCTCTAATTATGATTACTATCTATATGATTTTTTTTAATGTATAAAGGCAATTTCTTACCTTGTATTCAAACTTGTTTCTTGACTAATGAATTCTGAATTAATTTATATACATCCAAGACATGCACAGCAATTTGCTTTATGAGTCTATGAAGTCAAAGCTCATTTCCCAAAATGAAGAAAGAACTTTTTAGATGGGTGGTTTACAAAAAGTGTTAATGAATTGCTAAAGATGGTAATATTTACAAAAGATTTACTCTATAAAAAAACAGTTAAACTATGTTTTAATGTTAGATTGCCAGGGACAAGACACACATGTAATAATTCTACTGTAAACACAGAGAACAACTGCCTTGAAATGTTGTCTGTGATTAAGAGATGTGAGCATGTAGATTTTCTCTATAGATGGTCATTACAGCAGAAACAGAATAAAAACTTTTACCTGTAGTCATTCATATAGCTCATTTTGTTGCAACAAAAAATGAAATGGCTTTATATTAATTATTTCCCCATAACTAAAATCATAGTAGGTAAGATCCAAGTTTTCTGGTTTACAATTAATGTATCAGCTTCTTGTTTTTCAGTCAGAAAATAATTAGCAAGGAAATAAGTCTTTGCAAGTGTTCTCTCTATCCATCTCTTTTTCTATAAGCCTTTGCAAGCAATTTTGCTGCAATTTGCACCATAATTGTAGACAGGTTAATGCTTCTGCTGTAGAAAAAGCTGATATGTGATTTTTACAGCCATATGTTCTGTCTGGACATTTAGACAGCATATACATTGCAATATATGCCAACTCATCAGCTTAAATGCAAGTTAACAATCTTGTCTTTCTCCTTAAAGATTTTCCCAATCTATTGCTTCTAGGGTATCCAGGAGATTTTGGAAACACTGGGAAAGGGACAAGGAAGAAACCGAGAGTGTTGTGATGAAAGGCAGGGAATACAAAACTATTTGAAATTCAATTCCATAAATTTCACTTTGCGTGGAGCAACTTGTTCTCTTCAGCCTCTAATACATTACAATCATGTGAATATCTACATTATCTGATTGAATTGATTTTAACTTGACTATGCTCAGAAAAGCTCTGTCAGTTGACTGGAAAAAAAGCATTAAAAATACACTAGTCTCAAAACAGTTTGAACTTTGGTAATCCAACATTATTTGCAGCAGATACAATTCATTTTCATTTTGAAATATATACTTCTATATACAAATTAATAACATGACAATATAAGCTACATTTCCTCACTTGAATACTGCATAATAGAGAAATTTATGGTACAGAAAGGTCAGCCTTTGATTTTGAAGGCTGTGAAAGAAATGTTTTCCACCTCTTTTCTTCATTTGCCAATATACATTCAGACTTACAAGAATTTCATTATGTCAAGACTTAATTTATGAAAAGGTTGGCATGTGTCCATACCAGATGGTGATCTTGAATTTAGACCTGTCTTGGTATGTTCATTAGTTAACAGAAATGATTTTTAATATTTTTTTTTTTTTTTTAATTAGGAAAATGGTAGGGATAAACTGGCATTTTTAGTGCCTGAAAATGGTAGTTGCAATTCGCTCACACCACACATTTTCTTTTTCTGAATCAATGTCAGAATTACAAAATCTGATCTTTACAGAAATTGCAAATCGATATTGAGTATCTTAAGATTAGGCATGAAATTATGACTAATTGGAGTGTACACTTAAAGAGTTTTGTGAATTGGCTAAATGAGATGTAGTGGAATAGAATAAAAGGGTAACAGAAGCCTTTAAAAAAAAAAAATTACTGCAGTTCATTAGGACTAGGGGATGCACCGAATCACAGAATTGCAAGGTTGGAAGAGACCTCAAAGATCATGGAATCCAACCTGTCACCACAGATCTCATGACTAAACCATGGCACCAAACGCCACGTCCAATCCCCTCTCGAACACCTCCAGGGATGGTGACTCCACCACTTCCCTGGGCAGCCCATTCCAATGGCTAACAACTCTCTCTGTGAAGATCTTTCTCCTCACCTCGAGCCTAAACTTCCCCTGGTGCAGCTTGAGACTGTGTCCTCTTGCTCTGGTGCTGGTTGCTAGAGAGAAGAAGCCAACACTTTCCTGGCTACAACCTCCCTTCATGTAGTTGTAGACAGCAATAAGATCTCCCCTGAGGCTCCTCTTCTCCAGGCTAAACAATCCCAGCTCCCTCAGCTTCTCCTCCTAAGGCTTGTGCTTGAGGCCTCTTACCAGCCTCATTGCCCTTCTCTGGACATGTTCAAGTGTCTCAATGTCCTTGAGCCCACAACAGCAAATGCATACTAGGCTGGAGGCAGAATTTTTTACTTAGAGATTCTTCAGGTAAAATGTGGGGCTTTTTTTAATTTCATTTGAGAAAGTTGTTCGCTATGAAAAGAGCAGAAGTGGAGTTGCAGCACTTTGTGCTAATGATACACGATATACCCTTGCTGTGCTGAACTCCCAATAAAAATACTCTGATTTAAGCTATGCAATTATAGTGCTTCCAAAATAGTAATGGTAGTAGTGGTAGTAGTAGTTCCAGTAGCAATGTTATTAACAGAGATAAACTGGTATTAGATAACAGAATGCTAAGCAAGGCTATTCAAGAATGCAGTAAGCAATGTGCTTAATAAGTGATGTGAAGCAAGACAAGGTCTGTAGTTCTAGATATTAGGTTGCTGAAACACTATCTCATGTAGTGTGCAAACTTAGGAAATTATAAATGAAGTTTGAGATAGTCAACCACATATTTTCCTTGTATTTCAAAACACTTGAAAAAAATAACCCCTCAAAATATAACAAATAAATAAACCAAAACCAGAGCAAACAAAAAAAACACCAAATAAAAAACCAACCACAAAACAAACAAGCCTTCTTACTTTTTTCTGAACTTGCAGTTCTCAGCTAAAAACAACATGAACTGTCCTGGAAACATCATAGCTCTCATGAAAACTTTGGTAAGTGCGAGAAGAAAAGACTTATGTTTGTAAATACACTATTGTGGTCATGCAGACCACAAAGATCCATGCTCTTTTCAAAATCACTACATTTCAGATTAGGAAATTTTAATGGGTAGATAATTCCTTCAAAACCTCTAGGTTTTAATTATTTTGCTAAGCTGCTTCAGACATTTCAACAATTAAAATACTTCCATGAACATTGAAACCACTTCTGTCTGTAAACAAAACACATTTGTGGGGTTTTCTGTTAAAAACTAAGACCAGTCTTCAAATGGTGTGCAAAACACATTCCTAGTTTTTAAACAGTAGAATTTTGTTTAATGATACAAAGACCTTATAGATACTTCTCTTTGGCAGGATAAAAGTTATTTTCACAGATCAATTCAAGTAAAATATTAATTCATCAGTCCTTGTCTGAAAATTGACTTAAGAGGGAACTCCATGGCTCCCCAATCAGTTCTCAGTCTCACTTCAGCGCTTACTGTAATATGGCTTGATGGATCATTGAAGATTTCTGTTAAGTGTCTCTTATATTTTGAAGCAACATATGACAATATGCCAGCCTCATAAACTTTTCCAGTGCTCCTAAAACCTAACAGAGATGACAATACTGTAAAACTCCCACTGGCATCAGGACTTTGAATAGGAAACTTAAGAATTTTACTTTATCCTTTCCTATTTCAGGTATCTGGATATTCAGATTTGTCCATGTATCACCACCCTGAATTTGAGCTATGTTTGCTGTTTTAATCTTGAGAACTCATAATTAAATTCTTTCAGAATACTTCCATCTTAATGTGCTATGTCATTTCAATTTCTATACATGGTAGTGGATAATGAAGACTGGATTTTGCAAGTTCACCCTTTGTGATTAGATTTCCAGCAGAGAAAGTCCAGTGTATCCTCATCTGGCCTTTGCCATTTATTATGTCAAAAAGCCACTAAATGTGTCCTGCTGAAAGTGTTACTGTATGTTAATGTACGTTGAGGTCTCCAGGTAAAGCTTCACATGCAACATTTTTGGGGGCTTTAATGCCACACTGGGAGCTCTGGAGGCTGCTAGCTGTAATCTGTCTCCTCCTACCACCCCAGCAATGTGTCCAGTGGTCCTGCATCTTAGCATGGACTGGTGGCTCATTGTCTAGGCTGTTCAGATCATGTCAATTTGACTAATACTGCAAGAGGAAGCTGCTATTAATATCAAGAACATCATGTTTCCTCTGCCAGACATGTAGCAATAGCATGACTGTTATCAGTGCTGAGGAAACACTTTGATTATCATCAAAGAACATTGTCAGAGTAGCTGGATCTATTGTTAAGCCTCGAGATCCAGGCAGATGTCCTAAGTAGACAAGTCTGTAGAAAACCTGCCTGTTCTTTCCCAGAAGATGGGGGAAATGCACAAACAAGCAAAGAGTAAAAAGAATGGTTTGAAACAAACTGTGTCTTTAAATGAAACATAGATTGAGTTGAATAAATTAAAGAGCTGTTAGAGCCAGATGCAGTCTGTGTGTGAAGGTGAAAGGTACAGGGGGCAAGAGAGAAAGAGGGAAAGAAACAAAGATCAGGAAAAGAATTCTTTGTGAAATGTATAAACACCTTCACATGGTCACATGCACTGTCTGAAGGTTTTGTTTTTCTCACTCCACTGCACTCATGCATTTTGACAGGATATTTTGTTCTGCCTCCAGGGTTTTTAGGGAAAAGGGATTCAGGTTATTGCTGTTCCAGTGAAGAGTTTTTACTGAAATGTTTTGGCTCATTTCTTTGAGCTATATGCATTTGCCAGATGGTTTGATGCATGTACCATGCCACCCTGTTTGATCCTACTGTTGGACTTTAGCTCCTGTTCCACTGTCAAAGGGAATGATTATTATGAACGTTCTCATTAATATTCTCACTGGAGAGTGATCTGGCTGCCACTTCACTAGTACTGGAGATTAAGTGAGGGTGCTCTGTCAAAACAGAGAAAAGTCTTTAGCTCTTCCAATGCAAACCAGTCTGAGAGAGGGTTTCAAGCAGAAAATAAGGTTCTAGTACTCATGGCTTCCACCTTTCCTGACACTGATTATGTCAAAATCCCTTCTTCATTACTAAATAGAGTAATATCTGACTCTTCTTATAAGGGAGGGAAAATAATAATATACAAAGTTTTGTGACAAAATATTTGCATAAAAATGTACAAAATTTAAAATTCTTAGTAACATTATTTATTTTGAGGCAGTACTTAAAATCTCTGCTCATGGATGAGACTTCACTATGTGTTATATCACACAAACCAAAAACTCCCTCTGGATGTCTATAGCATGCCAGAACCCTGCAAGAGCATCCAAAAGGTTTAGGGAAAGCTGGCTGTAGCCCTCTGCCCATACAGTCCTGAAAGGAAGGAACAATGCACAGAGCTGAGGGCAGACACTATGTGACAGGGCAGACAGTTCTCCATAAGGCTGCTCTCCAGGGTTGCTGGGTTGGAGCAGGGGAAGAGATCTGCTGTGTGCTTCCAACTTGAGAAAAAAAAAGCTGTAGCCAGGTACAAAACAACTCAGAACAGTTTTAATCACAGTAGAAATCTAGATCGTATGCAAGAAACTTCAGTATTTCTTAATAGTTTATTGCTGCTATCCGGTGATTACAAATGTCTGCCTACAATAACTCAGAACTGATCATATGTTAATATTTTTTATTTGAGAATTAATAAAACCATGTTCTGTTCTCAGAATGGCTTTCCAGGATAATTTATTTCTGCTTTAGAACACATTGAGTAATTGAGACTGTACTATTACTTGTCTCATTAGAGTGTGTTACTAGTGTATGAAGCTGCTGAGGAGACGATTCCTCCTGTCAGCCCACGTAATGCAACGTTTAAAAATTCTCCCATTATATTAGATTTGATGAATTCCTGTAACACTGAATTCACAAATCAAGGGAAAGAGTAATGTGAAGGAAGGTCAAACTATGAAAAATTTTCCTACCACAACTGAAAAGTTTTATGATTTTGATGAAGGATCTACAACATTGGCAGCATCCATTTAACTTCTGTGCACGGATGATCTCCTTAGATTTTGACTATTAATCTCAGAACAAAAACTATTCACTCTTTCTGTGTTAGACAGGATGTCAAATTCACACTCATGGCATAGCCCCCAAGTTCAATGTAAATTAACCTTTTGTTTCTCGCATGTAACTGTGTACTATATACCCATAGATAATCTGCTTTCTCTCAACTCAGCTACAACAGTGAAACTGATCTGTGAACTTGCAAGATTCCAACAGATGCATAAAGAGCAATGACAGTTTGAGCAATTGTCAACAAATGTGTGTTTATCCCAAAGTCAACAAAAAAATCCATACGGTAGAATGTATACTTTTTTTTGTTAGACAGAACTTGCTGCAGCAAATCTGGCTTGTGTTTGAAACAACACCTTGGTGAAGTATCAGGAAAGTAACACCCTGAAAAGAATGTAGCCCTGGATGAGAACTTAAGCATACCAGTGTAAATACCATAAAGATGCCTTAACTCAAAATACACCTTTAAAAACTCCGTTAAGTTGCCACCTGGCATAATAAATGACTGCTATGAATGGGCCAAAAACTTTGTTTTGAAGTGGTCTGCCCTGTCTCTCTGTTGGTAATTGCCCTACCTTCTCAGGGTTGTCAGAGCAAGATGTTTCCCAGACTCCTTAGTCATTGTCATTTACAGAGTGACATAAAACTGCAAGGCCACCTCCATTGCCCAAACTAATAAACTGAATTGTCAAATGCACACATGAGGCTGGCACACATTTCTTCTTCTGTCTCATTTGTCTCTGGCCAGGACAGATTGAAAGCTGAAGGCAGCAAATTGTTCATGACATTTTAGCAGTTTGAGTCTTGATTGACACCTTAATCCATATACTCTTGGACAATTTAGTTATGAATTTTTTTTAAACTTCTTTGGAAGTCACAAAGTAAACAATTTCCCAGATTCTTCTTCCTAATAAAAATCCTCTATTCTTTGGATTTTTTGATTTCTCTCCCCAGCTTACCTCCCATAAAACAATGGTTAGAGAAGATGCAGGAGTCTCTTTGTGAAGAAAAAAATTAAAATAAAATAAAATAAAAAATGGGGATGTGAAGATTGCAATTGAATGAGATACCTTCTCAAATGCAAGATCATGGGACCTGAGGACACAAGATGCTTCTCTGTCTTTTCTGTTTTCTATTGTCTGGTCTAGGAAGCCCATTACTCAGAAAGCCATCTTGGATGTTTGGTTAGCAATTTTTCGATGTATCTTATGAAAGAAACTGATTTAGTGATGAATTTTAAACTTAAAATGTGACTTTGAGTCTTGGGTACATCAGATTTTCCTGTCCTGAGGAATTACTTTCAATGAGCAACGAAAGTGTTTGTAAAAATAATTCTTCTAACAATAAAGTATACAGAAATTTAAATCTTCAGAGATGTTCTGGGCAATCCTGAGTTCTGAGTCTAAACTTGCTTCTGTCTTTAATATGAAAAATGTATTGTGCAGTGATTTGCATGATAAAATGAAAAATGGATCTATTTTTTTGAGTTAGGGGAGACTTGTGATTCTTTTTCTTTTGAGTCTTTTTTTTTGTTTGTTGTTGGTAATATGAGATTAATAAGATTGGATTACATTTAGGAAAAAAGAACAGCAGACAGAAAACTCCTGAGGGATAGTTCCAGTTCAGAACATGCTACAGAAGTTCATCTTTATTTGTATAGTTTATAGGAGTAGGCCTTGCTTCAAAAGGCTATGTTACTATTTCATTTCAAGACAACTATTTTGAGATATGTCTAGAGTTTGAGCCAGCTTGATTATGTCAGACACAGGTTAGTAAAAACACAGTATATTGTTCTCAAAAGTTTTTACTGACATTTAGCCAAAATTTTCCCATAGTTCCTGCCCATTACTCTTTGATGATTACCTCTTCCCAAACTGCATTAAGCAAGACATAGTAGCCATAAAAGACTGACATAGATTTTAAAGAGCTGGGTTCCTACAGCAAGATAAGAAGGCAGAAGAAAACTGCTAGGTTTGTGTCTACTGGACACGCAGCCAGCACAAAGCCAGCAGCAAAAAGCCTCACTGAACACATCGCAATGAGAAGTAAATTCAATGTCAATTGCTCGTTCAGTCTTTTGCTTCTCTGCCAATGCTTCCAGCAACTGCCCAATTAGAAGTGACAGCGTGGTGGTGTTTATGAGAAACCAGCCTGAGACTGTAATGTCTTTAAATTTGAAACTGCAGAGCAGACATAGAATGGTAAAGCTTTTAAGTCCCTACAGACATGCACCAGAATCTGACCTTGAACTAGTGACTTAGAGCTGAAAGTGTTTATTTGCTGTCAGTTTGCCTACCATAGAGGGATTTTGTAACACGCTTCTCATTCTAGCTTACTTTATTTCTCTTGAGACAAAGGAAGCCCTTCCCTGCACAACAGCTTGAACAGCATCACTCCAGTTCTCTCCTCTCACCAAAGGCTGAGGTTTGTAGTCACTCAAGTCTATTGTGAATAAGTGAGTTTATGCATCGAGCACTGATTAGGAGAGGGACTCAACAAATATGAAAAGTATAAAGTCCTGTTTTAAATACAATGACTCATCACAGGAGGAATTACACAAAGGTGATGAGGAATGTAATATTTCAGGAAATTAAATTCAAAAGTTTCTAAAACGGATATGAAAGTGAGAAGAGGAAAAGAAGGATTATGCATGGAAGACTTTGGAAAGGCTGAAGGAAATACAAAAATCAGAAATTATTGGAATGTTTCTGTAAGAGACATCTTGCTAATTTGCTGACATATCTTGTCTGTTGTGAATGTCTGCATACACTGATGGGCAATTCAGTAAATAACAGTGCACATTAATTTTAAGCACATGAGTTAAACTGCAACCACAGTTCTTGTTTGCTGAATGTCTCACAGTGCTCCTGGGTGCATTTCAAAGATTGAATCCCACGCCTTAGAATTTTAATAAAGATTTGACTCCTGTATATCATCTGAATGCCCAACATGGGGATTTATATTTATCTCAACATGAGAATTCAAGACTTGATTCTCTATTGGGCAGTTTGTTGCTTTGAACAGCTGGGCAAATTATTACTGTTTGCATCTCCTCTTTCTATTCTCTTTTCTAATGTTTCTAGTGTTGCTCCCTTAGCAGAATGACCTCAGGATTGAGCTACCTGAACTGGTAAACCATTCTTCTCTAAGACAGTGTAGAGAGACAATCCTTTTTGTTATTAAAGGAATGCAGACTTTTGACCTGATTTTATGGTTGTTTCACAATTTCATTCCACACATATAAATGACACAACAGACTGCAAAATCCTAGGGAACAGGACTTGCATAGTGTACCTGAATTTGGATTCAACGTTATTCTTAGTTATTGTTCTCCTTTCCCTAGTTTTCTGTATGGCAGAGAGCCACCTGACCATCTACAGGCTTATTCCTTTCCAGCTCCTGATAACAAAGAGCATGTGGGGAGGTGATATGGCTGAGCTCCTGCCAGCCAGGGCTGGTATAATGAATCAGAGTGACCCACAAAGATAATCTGACATATTCTGGGACTAAGATAGCCTTGGCGATTAGGTTACCACAAAGTTATTATTAAAACATTTTTGGCAGTTCCCCCCTGTTCAAAATAATGTGTTGAAATGAACAAAACTTAGACTTGAGTTTTGCAGTTTGAGGCCTGTGAAATTTTGAATTAAGTGAAATAAGCACAAAAAATACCATCACTCCCTAACATTTGTTTAAATATATAGAAGAGCTCGGAAAGAAAGTACAATAGCTGCAAGACAGGTGCTGCATGTTTGTATGCCTCATGCATCCGTACATAGGTGGCTGTGTCTCCTGTCTTAGCTCTAAATTCTCTACTGGTTTAACTGAGCTCAGTACTAAAGGTCCACCTGTGTTTTCTCCCTTTCAAGGGCTCAGTCTCACACCCCATATAACCAGAATGCTAGAAAAAATAAAAGTTTTCTAATGCTCATCTTTTCTCTTTCCTTCAATTACTTCATCCTGTCGTATTTGTAAATACTATTTAAAAAAATCCCCATTTTATGTACTAAAATCTTTCTGATTTTAAAATCTCTTCCAGAGAGGGAAAGAGACTCAGTTCTTTTGAATATTCCCGTGTTATGAAGTTAGTGGCACAAATGAGGCCAAGATATCAACAGCTAGACTATTTATTACACAAACAAAGTGGATGGATCAGAAGGGGAGAGGGAGAAAAATAGAGAGTGAGAGAGAGAGAAGGGAGAGAGATGAGGAAAGGGATTATATTACCACACCCCCTCACCCCCAAGACAGTTTGGATCTGTGGAGGAAGGGTGCTGCAGCTTTGGCATCCTTGTTGGCTGTGCTGTCCTCTGAGCAGCCTTTTCAGCTCCGTGAGTTGCAGCAGGCAGAACTTAGGACACGGAGAGAGGGTTCCTCTTGGTCTGCTTCTTCCAGGCTACATGGCAAAGTCTCTGTCATTTTTGTTTCCCTGGTATTCTCTCCGTTTTAATTCAGAGCAGCACTGCCCCGGTCTTTTCCTTCTCTCGTGTTTTCCTTCTCAGCGGCATTGTTCAGGTCTTTTCCTTCTGTGTCTTCCTTCTCCTGTGTTTTCCTTCTACTGAGCCAGTAGTTGCTCTGATCTTTTATACAGTTTTTAGGTATGAGTCCAGGTGGTGAATATGTATATTCCAGAGAGTATCGATAGCAGTAGCCTCTGCCTATTATTTCCAGGGCAGCTGCAGTCTGGTGAGCAATTTTTATCTATGCACCGTCCAGAGAGTCGTTCCAGTAGCATCTGCCCAATACACATCAGCTATTGTTCCAGGAGCTATGTATACCTATAAGGAGAAAAGCAGGAAGGAATGCTAGGAGGCCTGCCTGGATGAACAAGGAGCTGCTGGACACACTATCACGTAAAAAGAAACTCTACAGGAAGTGGAAGGAAGGACAGATAGAACAGGGGGTATATAAGGAAGCTGCCCGAGCAGCAAGAGGCCTGGTTAGGAAAGCCAAAGCAGAGTTTGAACTGAATCTAGCCAGGGGGTTAAAGGGAACACTAAGAATTTCTATAGGTATATTAATGGCAAGAAGAAGACTAGGGAAGGTGTGGGCCCCCTCAGAAAGGAAAGTGGTGAATTGGTCACAAGTGATGTGGAAAAGGCTGAGGTACTCAATCACTTCTTTACCTCAGTCTTCACTGCAAGGGCCTCCAGCCACACTCCTGGTGTCATGGCAGACGATGCCAGGGACGGGGAGGAAGAACTGCCCATCATAAGTGAAGCTCAGGTTCGTGATCACCTGAAGAACCTGAAAGTGTTCAAGTCCATGGGACCCGACGGGATACACCCACGGGTGCTGAGAGAACTGGCAGATGAGGTTGCCAAGCCCCTCTCTATTATATTCCAGAAGTCATGGCAGACTGGGGAAGTCCCCACAGACTGGAAAAGGGGAAACATTACTCCCATTTTCAAAAAGGGCAAGAAGGAGGAACCGGGGAACTACAGGCCAGTCAGTCTCACCTCTGTGCCCGGAAAGATCATGGAGCAGATCCTCCTGGAGGCACTAATGACTCAGAAGAATAGTGAAGAGGTGATTGGGAATAGTCAGCATGGCTTTGCCAAGGGCAAATCCTGCCTGACAAACCTGGTGGCCTTCTATGAGCAGGTGACAGCATTAATAGATGAGGGGCGAGCAACTGATGTCGTTTACCTGGACTTGAGCAAAGCCTTCGACACTGTCCCACACCACCTCCTGGTCTCCAAGCTGGCGACACATGGGTTTGATGGATGGACCACTAGATGGATAAAGAATTGGCTTGATGGCCGCACCCAAAGAGTGGCTGTCAACGGGTCCATGTCCCAGTGGAGGCCAGTGACAAGCGGAGTCCCTCAGGGATCAGTCCTGGGACCTGTCTTGTTCAACATCTTTGTGGGTGACATGGACAGTGGCATCGAGTGCACCCTCAGCAAGTTTGCTGATGACACCAAGCTGTGTGGTGCAGTGGACACCCTGGAGGGAAGGGATGCCATCCAGAGGGACCTGGACAGGCTGGAGAGGTGGGCACAAGCCAACCTCATGAGCTTCAACAAGACCAAGTGCAGGGTCCTGCATCTGGGTCGAGGCAATCCCAGGCACAAATACAGGCTGGGCAGTGACTGGCTGGAGAGCAGCCCCGAGGAGAGAGACTTGGGGGTGCTGGTGGACGAGAAGCTCGACATGAGCTCTCAATGTGCGCTTGCAGCCCGGAAAGCCAATCAGATCCTGGGCTGCATCAGGAGAAGTGTGACCAGCAGGTCAAGGGAGGTGCTTCTCCCCCTCTACTCAGCTCTGGTGAGACCCCACCTGGAGTACTGCGTCCAGTTCTGGAGCCCATATTACAGGAGAGATGTGGACGTGCTGGAGCGTGTCCAGAGAAGGGCCACGAGGATGAGCAGAGGGCTGGAGCACCTCTCCTATGAGGACAGACTGAAGGAGTTGGGGCTGTTCAGTCTGGAGAAGAGAAGGCTCCGAGGTGACCTCATTGTGGCTTTCCAGTATCTGAAGGGGGCCTACAGGAAGGCTGGGGAGGGACTTCTCAGGATCTCAGGTAGTGATAGGACTAGGGGGAATGGAATGAAGCTGGAAATGGGGAGATTCAGGCTGGATGTGAGGAAGAAGTTCTTTACCATGAGAGTGGTGAAGCCCTGGAATGGGTTGTCCAGGGAGGTGGTTGAGGCCCAGTCCCTGGAGGTGTTTAAGACCAGGCTGGACGAGGCTCTGGCCAGCGTGATCTAGTGTAGGGTGTCCCTGCCCATGGCAGGGGTTGGAACTAGATGATCCTTGTGGTCCCTTCCAACCCTGACTGATTCTATGATTCTATGATTCTATGATTGTCTGTGCAAGCAGCAAAGGTGATTTTATCTTTGTTGAGTTGCATCAGGAGAGACAAGATTTAGTCTCTCACAGATCAGTATAAAATTTAAGCTATTTGCTTCAGTGTGTCTATATTCACAACAGAAAAATTGTGGAAGGTAGAACAGCACTGTGTTTATTTCTGTTCTTCATCACAATAAAAGAATCTGGTATCTTTACGTTTAACCACACTAGAGCAAAATGATTACTGGGATATTTCTTCTTGTTGTCATAATACACTGAAATTTAATAAATATATTCAAAACAAAGTTCTTCTTCTGACTTGTAAGTATATAAATATTTTCACTGAGACACAGCTAATTAATCATGAATGTTTGAACAATCCCATGTTATCGTTAGTTTGAAACCCGTCTAATCTCATTAAGCATAATTGAGGGGAAAAAAGAGACAATCACAGTAGTGGTGTGTATTTGTCCTAATTATAGTGATTACACAAACTTAAAGCCCTGTTTTGATTATTTGGCTTTATCATTTTCTTTGTTACTTAACAGTCTTCTAGGGAAGCTGCAAAATCTCTGTCCTAGGTAAGGATTATTAAAATTGATTTGAAGAAATATTTTTCTTGTTAGTCAATCATAAAAGCATCTGTGCTGGCATTTGGATTCTTGTTTGCTCTTGGAGAAGAAATACATGTTGGAAGGCATGACTGGCTGGATATGAGGGCAGATCAGTGCATGTTGTCTACCTCAAGTTCAGCAAGGCTTTTGACGCTGTCTCCCATAATATCCTCAGTAGTAAGCTTAGTAAGTGTGTGTTAGATCACTGAACAGTGAGGTGGATTGAAAAATGGCTGAATGGCAAAGCACAGAGGGTTGAGATCTACAGTGCAGTGTCAGTTCACAGGATCACAGGATGTTATGGGTTGGAGGAGGCTTCAGAAGATCATTGAGTCCAACCTCCCTGCCAGAACAGGACCATAGAATCTAGCACAGGTCACACAGGAATGCATCCACATGGGTCTTGAAAGTCTCCAGAGAAGGAAAGCTGTAGGCCTGTAGCTCCTGGTGTTCCCCAGATGGTCAGCATTGAGTCCAGTCTTCTTCAATCAATATCTTCATCAATGACCTGGAGGAAGGAACAGAATGTACTCTCTCAAGTTTGCTGATGATAAAAAAACTGGAAGATGTGGCTGACACACCAGAAGGCTGGACTAAATGTAGACCTATGGGCATCTTATGACACCCTCAAAATATCATGAAATTACTGACAGACCACTGCTGTATCACTGGACTGCTCTTCAAACTGACACTACATTACTGGTGAGATAAACAAAAGATGAATGGTGGCAAATCAGACTTTGCATTTTCAGCAAACTTTTCAAGCCTTTATAGAAAATTCAAGGCCTATGTGCAAACTGCAAACGATAGCCCTGGTCTGGAGTTTCCTAAAGGCAAGAGACAGGTGCTGAAGCTTTAAGCTTTTCTTTAAAATTGCCCTGAAGATCAACAAAAGTTTCAGATTTCTCCTTGAATGGAGAAACAGAGAAAACAATTCCAAAAAGTAGTAGTTGCTTGAGGCAGCAGTAGGAGGAATGGGAACTGAACATCTGTGAAGGAAGAGATTGGCATGGGGAAAAGAAACATGGGAGATCCAGCTTTGGAGTCATGAAAGCTTCAAACAAAGAGGCAAACAAGGAAATACATGGTGATACCCAATCTTTCAAAAACTAATTCAGAGGAACTGCTCAGTCTCTCTGGGTGCTCTCCTTGCCGCCCAAGAGCATCACTTTGATGCTAATTTCCTCTCTGAGAGCTGCAGCAAATCTCAGCTCTCAGCTCCTGAGGGCTTCTACTGTTCCAGACATAGATAAGAAAAAAAAAAAAAAAAAAATCAAAACACAGAACATTTGGTACTTGTATGACTCTCATAAGCAGTGAAAACTAGCACAAGCTTTTTAGTGTAGGGAAAAAACAAATGTCAACAATGCACATCTTGAGTTCTGGGTAGAGCTTTTTGGACGATAGTAATTTAAAAACATTTTCTTCTACAGAGAAAAGTCACTGGGTTTCAGGTTATAATTAAAAACTTTTATTCTTTATCTCATATATTATATTTATCATATATTTTATTTTGAATCAGATTGCTAAAATAAAGCCTCCAAATACCAACTGGAAGTATGTTTCTTTAAATCTCTTGTGCTGTCCCACTTCTCCACAGAAAACACTTTTGAGCTGTGTGGCAAAATGTCCTGACATCTGTCAACTCTCTTCAGCCAAAAGCAGGCAGTCACCCTTTTCAGCAAGGCTCCTGGCTGCTGGAGGTTTGCACTGAATCTTGCAATGGGCCACAGCTGTCACTTTACCATCCATGAGACAAAAAATTGCTATGCTGCATCATGAACACTATAGGAAATGGACTCTAGAAGCCATGAAAGTGAACACACATGGTACAGCCCTGCAATTATCTCTTATTTTGCAGGGACACTTTTATTAAAATTATATTTGACAAACAAGATGTGCTCTGCTCACTGAAACACATAAAATAAGATCTGTTATGCTATCCTTTCCCTTTCTCTCTCTCTCATCTTACCAATGGCCATTGGGAAAACTGTGATAAATTGCTCCCTGCTTATACAACTGCTCTAATTGCAGCAGCTATAGGATGCAATAATTTACATAATATCATTTCTTTTCAATGGCTTGATGAGAAAGCCACATTTTCTCTTCAGTTTTCATAAAGATAAGGCATCTCCTGCTTACACCCACTAGATCATTTCAGATAAGGATTTCACACTATCACAGTATCACTAAGGTTGGAAGAGACCCCGAAGATCATCAAGTCCAACCTGTAACCACAGACCTCATGACTAGACCATGGCACTAAGTGCCACGTCCAATGCCCTCTTGAACACCTCCAGGGACGGTGACTCCACCACCTCCCTGGGCAGCCCATTCCAATGGCGAATGACTCTCTCAGTGGAAAACTTTCTCCTCACCTCGAGCCTAAACTTCCCTTGGCGCAGCTTGAGACTGTGTCCCCTTGTTCTGGTGCTGGCTGCCTGGGAGAAGAGAACAACCCCTTCCTGGCTACAACCACCCTTCAGGTAGTTGTGGAGAGCAATGAAGTCTCTCCTGAGCCTCCTCTTCTCCAGGCTAAGCAATCCCAGTTCCCTCAGCCTCTCCTCATAGGGCTTGTGCTCAAGGCCTCTCCCTTCAGTGTTTTTCTTCTCTGCATCACTGCTGGCACCTGCATATCCTGGATGTTTGCTATAATTGAAGAAGACGGTGTTGCATTTGGTGTAATCATTGAGATTTCTCAGGTGACTCAGAAAAAACACAATTTTGAAAATTGCATCAAGCAAAGACAGCAAAAAACTATTCTCTGTAACAGTTTGTTGAAGTTTTGTTTGATATACTAATCCAATCCTTTGTGTTCCACTATGCCTCAAAATTTCTGGCCCTGTAATATACACAAGACTTTCCGAAGGCATGTGCAAATCATAAGCAACAATTTTAGAAGAACTCTTCTAGGGATGATAAATTCCTTAACTTCAATCACTTACAGCTTTAGAGTTGATTTATAGAACTCAAAATGTTTGCCTTACCCCAAAGTCATACATAGAGTTATTTGACTGTAAAATGTGACTTCGTTGAAGGGGTTAGAGCCTTTCCAATGATTCCATTTCATCTCAAATAAAAGCACTTTAAAGTCTCTCTGTATGGCAGCTGCTGCCTGGTAGACTGATGGGGGAGAAATCAATTTAAAAAAATGTTATAAAAATAAACCAGGAGTATAATTCCATTAACTAAATGGGAGTTAAGGAATGGCTAGCATTGTTCATTGTTACTGCCTTGCTGAAAGAGAAAAAAAGACTAATTATGAGTGGACTTATTTGTGTCTATAATTCCTTCATTTACAGACTTTTGCCTCTAAAAGAATAATGGAAAACTCAAAGTAGGTCTTCCTGAAATGCATTACTCACAAGGAGAGAATCAGTCCAGAATTCCAGCTAATTACAAAATGTTCTCCAGAATTAAAAATCAAGTTAATAGGCACACAGTTATTTGTCTCGGATTATTGATTAATATTACATTTGGTTGTATTTCACTTGGTGAAATCAATCCAATTCCTCAAACCAGATAGCTTCTGCCTTGTCACTTCAGTGTAGTGAAAGCAGCTATTAGATTCTTCACGCTCCAACCTGGCTTATTGATGTCTCAACTGGTTGCCCTTTGTCCGGAGGCACGGGACTTACGAGGGCAGTGACACCTGGAGGGTGGCAGTGGTCTTACAACTACTTTCATAACCAGTGAAGTACCACTGAGCAAGGGAATCCTTATTAACGTGATGGACTTAAAAAAAAAATAGCAGTAGGCACAAAGCTCTGTTGATGTCTTCTAACCTACAATCTATTCTGAGACATATGAACATGCTGCAGTAGGCACTAATTTTGCTTTCATGCATCTGAGCCAAAAGACTCTCTTAGCTATTTTGAGATGGGTGGTTTGGATTTATTTTTTTTTCCAAACTCCAATCGAGAGAATGGGTCTTTTGCCAGAGTCATCAGTGAGAAAACAGGATGAGAAATGGAAAACATTAATAAAAGCCATGGAGGCAGCTGTGCGAAGTGCAGGGTGCAGCCGCCAGGAGTGGCTCCAGCTGCTACTGCATTGAGAAAAGAGGAAATAATCCAAAAAATGACTACAAAAAAGAGGATGCAATTCTGGGAGCTGCACACATTTCAATGACAGATTCTTAAGCTACAGAGTGACAATCCTGGTCCCAGTTAAAATTTGCCCAAAGTTCAGGGGTATTCTCCTGAAATGGTATTATTAACTGGCAGCTGAGTAATTTATTGAAGGATAGAATATTGGTGCATTCTGTCAGGGATGAATAACGCTGAACCATATTTAAAAATGCATCATTCACCATCATGCATAGTAGTGCAAAGGCATGTGAAATGGTATGAAAGATAAGTGTGGTTGTAGACAGGAAGGGGTTGGCCTCTTCTCTCCAGCAACCAGCACCAGAACAAGGGGACACAGTCTCAAGCTGTGCTAGGGGAAGTCTGGGCTCGAGGTGAGGAGAAAGTTCTTCACCGAGAGAGTGATTCGCCATTGGAATGGGCTGCCCAGGGAGGGGGTGGAGTCACCATCCCTGGAGGTGTTCAAGGACGGATTGGACATGGCATTTGGTGCCATGGTCTAGTCATGAGGTCTGTGGTGACAGGTTGGACTTGATGATCTTCGAGGTCTCTTCCAACCTTAGTGATACTGTGATACTGTGATAAACTGTATCCTGAACAGGGTGTAAGTGAATTCGAGACCAAAACTGAGATACTTCTAAATATACTCTACAAATTTCCTATTATTATCACTGTTTTTCCTATTATTCTACTACTGTTTTTACTATTTTTAGTCTAACATTATTTGCAAACGTTTACTCAAGAAAATGAGTCCAATTCCATAACTTTAACCCACTTCATGATGTACATACTTTATCAAACAGAATTGTAATACTTAAAAGCTAGCCACCATAGATGAATATGTCCTGAGTAGTTCCTCCCATAGATTTAGGTTAAAGACAGTTTCAGTTTTCACTCAGGAAGGAAGTAAGTAAAAAAAAAAAAAAAAAAGGTAGATTTTATTTTGAAATAAACATTTGCCTTCCCCATTCTTTTCTCTCTATTCCCCCTCTATCCCTTGGCCACCTTCTACTAAGAAATAAATTGATGATCACAAATGTATCATGGATCACTGACTCCCTCAGTGTGCAGGTACAAGCATGTGGACATTTAGTAATATTTCAAACATTTGCAATCTATAACACAATCATGCATTTAGCTTCTTAACTTTCTATCTGTATTCTTGTATGCCAAACACAGTCTGTCTTCTACTCTCTATCTGCCAGATTCCCTCTTGCTGCAAGAAATCCTCTTTCTTTTGGTGGCAGCTGGCTTGTGGTACAGATAGTAGATATTCTATAAATGATTCTAGGTTTACACCTAGACCTAGACACCTAGAACTGTAAGCTACAGGTAACTGGAGATTTTGATTTAGCTGGTTCCTTGTGTCTCTGTACTCTTATAATAGTATCATAGTACCAGTCAGGGTTGGAAGGGACCACAAGGATCATCTAGTTCCAAACCCCCTGCCATGGGCAGGGACACCTCACACTAGATCAGGCTGGACAGAGTCTCATCCAGCCTGGTCTTAAACACCTCCAGGGATGGGGCCCCAACCACCTCCCTGGACAACCCATTCCAGGGCTTCACCACTCTCACAGTGAAGAACTTCTTCCTCATGTCCAGTCTGAATCTCCCCACCTCCAGCTTCATTCCATTCCCCCTAGTCCTGTCACTACCTGATATCCTAAGAAGTCCCTCCCCAGCCTTCCTGTAGGCCCCCTTCAGATACTGGAAGGCCACAATGAGGTCACCTCGGAGCCTTCTTCTCTCCAGACTGAACAGCCCCAACTCCTTATGTTCCTGCACTAATGCAGAAGGGACTTCTTCAAAACCTGAAAGGAAGAGAGTAAACATGAAAAATTATTCAAAACTTTACATGCAGATGTACTTTTCAGTGATGCACATTCAATTACATCACTCAGTGTGGTTTGATTCATAACATCATATTTACACTAATGTTGCCAAGATGTGAATGGTATTTTTAAATGTTATGTTTCCTATCGATGCTTCTTTATACACAAGCAAGTGCAGGGGACTTTCATAGCCTGCAAAGTAGCTGAAATAAAAGGAGGGAGAAAATAGAGTTTCACACGGAACTGCTAGTAAGTGAGGAGTCTGGATGATCTGAACAACTGGAATAATGTTGCAGCCATCCCTTCAAGGAATGTAGAGGGCTTTCCACACTTCAAAAATCTACAGACCACTACACACAGTTACAGCTTGATGCTGGTCATGGCACTAAATATTTACCTGACATAACTTGAGTAGTTCCAGGGGATTTACTGTAGTGGTGAAATGGGTGCTCAAAAAAATAGAAACCTGCCTATAGACACAAGAAGCAAAGCAGAATAAGAAAGAATTATAACCCTTTGGCTAGAAAATTATCATCACATGGGACCTAGTAGGATCATTTTTCACACAGAAGTTTTGCCCATTGTAAAATTATATTTCTCCTCCTTACATGCTGTCTCAGTGCTACTCAGTGATGCTGAATATGCCTACACAGGCAATGATGCCAGGAGCCCCTCAGGCTCAGACTACGTTTGGGCGAGTTCCTGCTTCTGCCTTTGGTCACCTGCATTCCCACAGCAGCTGGGGTCATGCAGCAAGGAGTGTGATGCATCTATGTGATGTCTGACACAGCTTGTCTTGTGCTGAGCAAATGAGCATCTGGCAGGTCACAGCACTTTTTGCCCAGGGTACTTGTCTGTGAAAATAACTGCCTGGCTTCCCAGGTGTTGTGATAGTCATTAATATGCATTTTCAAAGCTTTTGTGACAACAGAAACTATTCTAATGTCATATAATTTGACAGTGGCCATTTTAAGTATATTTTGAAGGATATGTTATCTACAAAGCAGTAACAGAAAGCAAGCAGCCCAAACAGAGGCTTTGTATGAATTGCATTGCTGCAGATGAATTTACCAGCTCAACATACAAGTTCAGCTGATTTACAGGATGTATTCAGCTACATTTTTGAGATAGGGAATGTATTTTATTTATTTTTATTTTATATTACATTGAATTCGGCATTGAAACAGTCATATCTTAACACCAGGACATGCTGCTGCCTGTAGCACTATTCAAATTGACAATTAAAACATTTTTAAATTAGTAGGCGTGATCTCCTCCAAAAATCATACAAATTGACCAAGATTTAAACCAGATGTCATACTCTGTTACTTCTCTTCCCCATAAAGATGTAACTAATGAGAACTACAGCCAACCAAAGAAAGATACTTTGTGGATTTAACACTTTTACCAGTTGTTCTAAAGTACAATAAAAGGGGAAAGAGGACAGAAATCAGCTGCTGACATACTTTTAGTTTATTTCCCTTTGCTTTCCTATGAAGATTCTGGGGTCACTGCTGAGCCCAAGATATTCATTATACTGTTTCCCTTGGGTAATTCTGAAAAGGGCACAGAATGTCAGTAATTATTCCCTTTATGTCTTAGTGGCAAGTTTATGATTGAAGGATTACCTTGCTAATACATGTTTAAATGAGGCTTTGGCAATGTTAGTGATATTTAAAAGAGCTCTGGCATTTGAAACAGTCAACAAGAAGAAATTGTGCTGATGAACATAACTGGGTTCATGTTAGGCTGGCTTTGATACTGAAGGATTTTACATCAGCTTTGTTCTGACACTTTGCAAAATTGTTTGGTATCAAATGCTGAATAGAACATCAAGAAAGCTGAAAATTATGGAGAAATTAAAAAATGAAAAATGTAAAAGTAGCTTGTACTTAACAGCAGGCATTATTTATTGTTATTACATAACAAAGATTAAAATTAACTTTTTGCTATAGGAATTCTTTTAAACTGGTAGGAAGAAACACAGTATGTAAACAGTTCAGTATCTGGTTATTTTCATTTACATTTTTAAGTTCTCTAAAGTATGACAAACACTTAGCTCAATTAATAAATCATGGGCAAGGATACTACAAGTCATGCACTACCTACCTGCATTAGGAAGTTCTTTCTGTGCTCAGTCATATCCCCCTACTTTTTAAGCCATGCTTTTATAGAATACTAAAATTTAGTCCATTAGTTGTGAAGTCCTTTCCAGAATCTCAGCTGGAATACAGTATTTAATTGCTGGGCATAATTCTCTGACACTTTCTGGTGAGGATGTAGATGATTTGCAAACAAAATGACTGCTCAGAAGTTTGATTTTTGTGTGTGTGTGTGTGTTTTGGTGTGTTTTGTTTGCTCTTGTTTGTTTTGTTTTGGGGGTGTTTGTTTTTGTTTGGGTTTTTCTATTGATTTTTCAAGTCCAGCCTTTCACCTTTCTTTCCTATTGCCTTTGCTGTCTACCTGTTTCATTATTGCTGAAAATTGCACTTCTCCATTGTTAAAGTGAGTTGACATCTTGGTGAGATATGTGACTGTTCTCTGTCTCTTGCTTTTGACTAGATAGCTTCTGTAATAAAACACAGGTAGAAACTGCAAAATGTTGCATTTCTCTCCGTCCTTCCCAAGAAACTCAGAAAAAAATCATGTCAGAAACTGAATCCAGTCTCTATTTTGGCTTCCTCAACTCTTGGATCCTCATCTTCAAGAGATCAATATCCAGATCCAGATCCAGCCATAAATTAACTGAACCAGGAATTTGCTAGTCGTAAGTGGAGATTTTTTTGTTGTCTGTCTGTTTGTGGCGGGTTGAAGTAAGTTCCTTTACAGTAGTATACAGATATTTACAATTTGCAAACAACACAAAAAAACCCTGGTCAAAAAGGCCAGGGAAGCTCCCCACCTCCTGTCCCAAGAGAGAGAGGAGCAGAGACTCCTGGGTTAGATGTAGCCAAGGCCAGCTGATAAGCAGGTCATCTCTCCCAAGCAAAGCAAAACCAGCCAAGATCAGAAGAGAAAAGAGAAAAATTGTTATGGTACAGCTCCTCTTATTCCAGATATTTACCCAATGTATTTGTTTCCTTTTTACACCCAATAGTGATTTATTTATATTTTTCTACTTTTCTGCTTGAAATCTGCAGCTAAATTTTAAAGGCATAGCCTAAAACCACCACAAGGTTTGTTTGGTATGAAACATCAACAAAGACAGACCAAATAGTTGAACCTTTGGGAATTTTGCACTGTCCAATGGAAACAGAGAATGGTAATGTTGTTGTTGTGTCACAGCATGCTGTGTAGACAAAAAATGTCAGGCAGGTCTGGAATCCAGAAGACATTCATCATAGCACAAAAAGAAGCACAACCAAATATAGAATAAATAAATGAGGTTCAATACCTGTTAATTTTTCATTTGATTTTATAATTAAAATCACTTTTCTATTCTGGGTGAGAATCCTGTAGCATACAAGACAGGAGGGCTGAGAAAGTGTTTACGTGACCAAAAGCCATCAGAATCCAGATAAGTCGTTTCAGATTTCAAAGACCCTTAAGATTTCTTGGAGCAAGAGGTTCTTCTTGGAGAAAGAAGTTATTCAGTATTTTCTACAGATTGTCAATTAGATTGCATTTGACAGACTTGACAGAAGCTCCTGGAAAAAAGTGCAACCTTGGCAGTGCAATAGGTGAGGTATCTGGTTTTAATAGCTTTTGCATTGCAAACAGAATGCCACTCAAAGAATGATTTGGCCAAGAACTTGTGTATCTGATTCTCACAATGGTTTAATATCTTTAAGGTGATTTAATATAGTTAATGGATTCAATGTTTTTCATTTTGTGAGATGGGAGGGAAAAAGTCCAAATTTTTTCCCTTTAATGAAACTTTTGACAGAAAATAAAAGTATTCAAAATCATGCATTTATTACCATTTAAGAGCAGAGGTCTATATACCCCATTAAGTCATTCAACATATATTGGTAAAGAATGGGTATCTAAATTTTCTTTAAGATATGGAGTACACTTCTGCTTTAAGGTACTGTTCTGTGATTCTTTCCATCTTATGAGGATTTCAAAGGTAAATAGAATTAATTGCTTCTGGAGAAATCTGTCTCTGATCACTAACAATGGAGAAAAACACCCAGAAGTTAAACTCAACTAATCTGATACATATGTTGTTTTAAATCTTACATCTCTCTAGTGGTATTGGTCATCACAGTCTGACATCTCTCATAATTTAAATGTTACCATTACTTGCAGGGGTATAGAAACAGAGATGAAAGGAATTGCCTGTGGTTCATGCAGGACACCTACAGAGCTAAGAATTGAACTCAGAAAACTAACTCTTTTGTAACACTAAGCAAGGGATCACCAGTTCTTAATGTGCATGCAAATGTGCTTTCCTTCCCCAGATTGGAAATCAAATCTGTAGTTAAAAAGTTGAGGGGATGAAGAGTGTTGTTTCTCAGGACTGTCACTGAGAATGCTATCCCACCTCCCTCTGGGATGGACCTTATGATGACCTTCCACATCTGAAATTCACAGTGAACTAGACAGCAGGAACAGAGCCTCCCAAATCTCTTTCTTGAGATTTTGCAGCCAAACCTTCCTAAAGGTCAATGCCTTATCTTGCCACACAAAACTGGATCATGTATTGGCTGGGCCAGCCATACCAGAAATTATCTCCTTTGTTAGAGAAATATCCTCTAGAAAAAAAACAAAGTATCTTATCTGACCACATTCACATTGATTGCAATTTCAGCTACTCTTCCCTAAGAACCAGTAACTTTCTCAAATCAAAATTTTGTTTGCGTGGTTTGATTTTTCTTAAAGCAACACTGACTCTAATTTTCTATTTGTGTTAAAGGCACAAATAGACCCATATTCCCTTTTTTTTCCCTGCTAAACCTATTAAAGTTTTCTGCATCTATTTCAGACAGTAAGCAGCAAACACCACTTACATTTGCAAAGTAAGAAAGCAGCAGCAAAATGTCAAGACTGCAAATGACACATAATGATTTCACTGTAGATTCCAGAGGATGAGGAAATTATAGGGTTAGGGAACAAGGGTAAAGTAATTGTATCTTTTTAAATAGTTTATGAACAAAAGCATTTATTTAACCAGATTTTTCTGCTAAATTTAAAAATTTCACAAGAAATTAAATATTAAATTAACTGCAGAATTATATATTATTTTTAAATAAGAAAGCATGAATATAAAAGCTGGATCTTTCAATAAATCTTCCACTTGTACAGCTTACTCGAGCAGGTTTTCCAACTAAGTACTCTTAGAAAAAAACCACATTTCTGAAAGCAATACAATACAATACAATACACCAGGTTGGAAGAGACCTTCAAGATCATCGCGTCCAAGCAGCATTCTCTCCCAATGTAATGTTAAGAGAACAGTAAGTAGAACAAGGAAGCAAAATGCATGACAATAATAATATCATGCAATAATAATACAATAAACCCGGTTGGAAGAGACCTTCAAGATCATTGCGTCCAACCTCTCAACCAATCCAACCCGCCTAAACAACTAGATCATGGCACCAAGCACCCCATCAAGTCTCCTCCTGAACACCTCCAATGATGGTGACTCCACCACCTCCCCGGGCAGTCCATTCCAAAGGGCAATCACTCTCTCTGTATAGAACTTCTTCCTAACATCCAGTCTAAACCTCCCCTGGTGCAGCCTGAGACTGTGTCCTCTTGTTCTGGTACTGGCTGCCTGGGAGAAGAGACCAACCTCCACCTGTCCACAACCTCCCTTCAGATAGTTGTAGAGAGCAATAAGGTCACCTCTCAGTCTCCTGCTCTCCAGGCTAAGCAACCCCAGCTCCCTCAGCCTCTCTTCATAGGGCTTGTGTTCCAAACCCCTCACCAACTTCGTTGCCCTTCTCTGGACACATTCCAGCAAGTCAACATCCTTCCTAAACTGAGGGGCCCAGAACTGGACACAGGACTCAAGGAGTGGCCTAACCAGTGCAGTGTATAGGGGCAGAATGACCTCCCTGCTCCTGCTGGCCACACTGTTTCTAATGCAGGCCAAGATGCCATTGGCCCTCTTGGCTGCCTCTAAAAAGGCAAACTATATGTACTTGAAGATACAAATGTCTGAAGCTACCATTCAGTGCTGAATGAATCCTAACTGGTTCAGGCTAAGTTTAGATAGTAAAGTTCAAAAGCCACTAATTCATGACGTACTGAATGAAAATAAAGACAACATATGTTTGACTAGCTACTACATTCTGTAAAAAAACAGATACATGACACTAATTGAGATGGATCTTTAGGCTGACTCATAACAAGAATGACTGTATGCTTAGGCATCTTGTTTGTCTATCATTTAATCTAAATACCATTTAAATTTAACTGTAGATGATATTATATAGATCAAAATTAAGCTTTGGATGGCAAAATTGTCAGAGCTGGTTTTTGTTGTTAAAAAAACCCTGCACCTTTGTTCTTTCTTTGAAAGGTCAATGTATAAATTATATCATTTCATTAAATGACACATCACCAGTTGAAAAGAAAAAAAAAAAAAAAAAAAAAAGCCCTAGGGCAGCAGTCCAGAACAACTAAAGAATGTAAGAATGTTTGGTAGTGTTTAGTTCTATCCCACCTTCTCATTGTCAAATGACATATAGAAAGGTTAACAACTATTCCCTTCATCTCCCCATTTCTCTTATGTAACAAAGTAGCATCAGGAGGTCATGATGAAAATGAAGAAAAATTAAAATTTTGACCAGCTGAAAACTACTCTTTTGGTTAAGCTGAGTGATGCCAGAATTGAATAAATTTCTTAAATGCTGTTATTCATAAATGCCATTTCTTTATTGCAGTGCAGGGCACACAGTGGATCACCCCTGCAAATCATGTGCACCGGTGGAGATTTCTTGGGGCTATTTAGACATGAACTTTTATAAAGTAATGTCTAGCTGAATACAGTTATTTCTCCTACTTATTACATATTCATGGGGCACAATTCAGCAAAACATGTGTGTCTGCTCTTGCATGAGTCATTAGAGGGTCTCCAAAACCCCCTTCTCACCATTATCCTTTTATGGCATCAAGGACACCTTTGATGTTTTCCCACTTGCCCTTAGTCCTCAACAATTAAAATGCTCCATCACCATCCTTTCTTGCCTGTCCTAGGTTTACATATTTGAGCTACAGAAATGGGCTCTAAAAAAAGAACAAAACCAGCTTGTGACAAATCCAATATTTCACATGATGAAAATCAAACAATTTATAGAAAACGCTCAAAACCAGCTCGTGACAAACTCATGTGACCAACCCTGAAGTGCTCTGTCTTGCTTTCTAAAATACAAGCTTAAGATGACATTACAAGGGTCTAAAACTACAAAAAAATTCTTTTACACCAGATCCACAGATAATAATTTATGTATCACTTACCCCAAATTAAGCTATCATGTCTGTAGCAAACTTCAGAGAGCAAGTGCTTTCAAAAATCCTTGCCATTTTGTTAGAAAATCTAAATCTGAATTTGCAAAGGCAGCTATGATATTGGAATCATAGAATCATAGAGTGGTCCAGGCTAGAAGGGACCTGCAAAGGTCATCTAGTCCAACCTCCCCACAGTCAGCAGGGACATCCCCAACTAACCCAGGTTGCCATGGGCCTCATTAAGCCATACCTTGAATATCTCCAGGGAAGGGGCATCAACCACCTCCTCCTGTTCTAGTGTTCCACCACCCTTATAGTGAAGAACTTCTTCTTAATATCCAATCTAAATCTGCCCTTCTCTAATTTGAAGCCATTGCCCCTTGTCCTGTCACTGGAGGCCCTTGTAAACAGTCTCTCTCCATCCTTCCTGTAGGCCGCCTTCAGGTACTGGAAGGCTGCTATCCGATCTTCCCAAAGCCTTCTCTTCTCCAGGCTGAATAACCCCAGCTCCTTCAGCCTGTCCTCATAGCAGAGGTGCTTCAAACCCCTGAACATTTTTGTCACCCTCCTCTGGACCCTGTCCATCAGGTCCATGTCCTTCCTATATTGAGGGCTCCAGACCTGTACACAGTACTCCAGATGAGGTCTCACCAGAGCAAAGTGGCAGAATCGCCTCTCTGGATCTGCTGGCAACACGTCTTTTGTTGCAGCCCAGGATGTGATTGGCCTTCTGGGCTGCAAGTACACAGTCTGCTCATTTCCAGCTTCTCAGCCATCAGCATCCCCAAGTCCTTTTCCACAGGGCTACTTTCTATCACCTCATCCCTCAGTCTGTATTGATAGGATTGTTCCGGCCCAGGTGCAGAACTTTGCACTTGTTCGTGTTGAACTTCACGAGGTTCACCTGGGTCCACCTCTCCAGCTTGTCCATGTCATAGTATCATAGTATCATAGTATCAGTCAGGGTTGGAAGGGACCACAAGGATCATCTAGTTCCAACCCCCCTGCCATGGGCAGGGACACCCCACACTAGATCAGCCTGGCCAGAGCCTCATCCAGCCTGGTCTTAAACAATTCCAGGGACGGGGCCTCAACCACCTCCTGGACAACCCATTCCAGGCCTTTATCATTCCCATGGTGAAGAACTTCCTCCTCACATCTAGCCTGAATCTCCCCACCTCCAGCTTCATTCCATTCCCCCTAGTCCTATCACTACCTGAGATCCTGAGAAGTCCCTCCCCAGCCTTCCTGTAGGCCCCCTTCAGGTACTGGAAGGCCACAATGAGGTCACCTCGGAGCCTTCTCTTCTCCAGACTGAACAGCCCCAACTCCTTCTGGCTGACACCCCATCCCTCTAGTGTATCAACAACATGGGTCCCAGTACAGACCCCTGAGGGAATAGTGATTATTTCTTTTTTCATAGGAAGGTTTAGGACTCTCCAACAAAGACATCACTAGCAAAAGTGAAAATATTACCAAAAATCCTACCAACCTATAAATTTCATGGTTAGTCCTTATTAACAATTATTTATCAGTCAAAAAGAGAATTTATAAATCTTGTTTCCTGAATAAAATTTCTGTGTTTATTTCTCTTCTGTTAGTGCCCACATTTTTGGCAATCTAAAAACCTATCCATCAAATGTAAGAACAGTTGAGTGAGAAAAATCGATGGGATAAATCCTCTTTTCCAACAGAATAATCAAGACTTTCATATCAAGGCATGGAAACATTTTGTGTTATCTTAAGATCACTAACTAGAAACATAGCAGTATGGTCATACATAGGGTATCTATAAACATATAACACTCTCCCCATTCCTACTCTATTTTTTCTACTGAATTGAAAATCTCTTGGAAACAATGGTGCCGTTTTCAGTGAGTTAAACTGGTGAATCCTGCCATACCTCTATTTAGATGTTCCAGAAAAAAAAAAAAAAAAAAAAAAAAAAAACACCAACATATAAACAAACAAACACATACAGGTGACTGCAAATGAAAAGGTAAGGTAGGGGGAAAAAATCAGTCAGTGTCTCTAACTATGGAATGGCTTCAGCTTAGTTCTCAAAGCAAAAATTAAGATGGATCTCAGTGCTTCTGTGAACTGAAACAGTAAAATCTGCCTGAGCTTCACATATGCTTCTCAAGGGCACTTCTCAGAGAGCAGCATGGGTTTCTGAAAGGCTGGGGATGTGAAAAATGAAGTGGTCCTCAAGTCCTGCCGTTTCTCCTTTTCATTTGAAGTCCCCAAGTGCACAACACATATGGTGCCTCCAGTTAGAAGAGCTCTTCACCAAATCAACAGCACTAAGCAGCACATGGAAAAGTTGTGGGCAAAGATCCTTGACTTGTGTTTATTTTCTGTTTAGGTCAGTATCTCTAGCTGACTATAGTAGAATTACATTTCATATGTACATGTTTTTAACCACAATATGCTACATTTGGGTCAATTTTTTTTTACCCTCCTGAAAGCAGATACTATTAACCTTTGTGTCTCATCTCACCTCTTCAACAAGATTCCTACCTCCTTCTTGCTTTTTCCTCTCATAAAGGGGTCATTAGAAGCTTTGCTATAAATCTGAAATAGCATAGTGCATAAAAGCATTGTCTAAAGTGAACATTTTAAGAGATTTTTCTGAAGAAAACCAAGTAACTGCATTCTCCACACATAAAAGGGTTTTTTGCAAATTCAGCCTTTTTTTTCCATCTATGAATAATTGAACTGAACATCTTCACCACCTAAAGTCTTTTCCTTTTTGCTTTAGTCTTTTCCGCTTTCTTATAGTGGTGTGTCCTCATTTTTTTCTTTATTGTTATAACTCTTACAATCAATATCATTTTAATAATGCTAAGACTGTTTGGGCAGATGAGAGCAGGAACAGCTCGCGACTTCTAGTGTGCGCCATTATCGACTCATTGAATTTCTGAGTAAGGGTATCTTCCATATCATTTCACCTTTCAGCCTGGTGTTTAAAATAACATTTTAATGATATATCCATAATGCAAAAGAGGGGAGAAGAACTTGGAGTAAAGGTCGGCAGCTTTGAGGGGGTTTTTATGTCATTGGAAATGATGAATTTGTGATACCTGTAAATGGCTTTATTATTTGCTTGAAGTTATTAAGACCATGATTATTCTTCTCATTGCAGTTGTGGGTGGTGGAGGTTCATTTGTCACCCTTGCACCAGACTTTACCACATTTCATTGTGTATGGAAAGAAAGGGATATCCACAACCCTGTGTGGCAAAACCCACAATATTCATACACTATTGTGTTTAAGAGGAGATTGTTTACCTTGTTTAACACCTGCTCTGCTCCACTGTTTTTGTTTGTGTTTTTGCTAAGAAGAGATAAGCACGGGTGTCTGGTCTCTTCAGTTTCAATATTGTTGTCCTTAAAACAGGGCAACTACATGGATCACATAGGCCTGTGCAGTGTAGGAAAGAATTTTCCAGATGTCATTTTCTCAGAGAAACTCCTTAAAGTATTTCATGCAAACTGTGCAATTACATGAGCTAAGGGATGGGTTACCACATCTGAAAGTCTTTTTTCATAGCCTCTCACTAGTCTGTGTGAGAAAATGTCATCAGTTAGTCTTTTTCTAAAAGACTAATTGTTTCAAGGCAATCAGGGGAGAAGGAGAGAAAAAGTAGATGGAAGCAGCTTGGAGTGTCACCTGCATAGACATGAAAGACAAGCTAATGAAGTAGGTGTGAACTTTTCTCAGAATTTCCTATTAACTAATTCATCTTTACAGAAATAGTTAATGCACCTTATACTTTTGTTAATAGCAGTGTATTATAAACACCTCCCTGGGAACCCTCTGATATTCTTCATGGAATCAGGCATTGGCACCAAAAGAGAATTCAAAGTATCTCAGAAGCATAAGATGTGAGAACTGAGAAGGACCTCTGGGACCAAACCATGCACAGGATGATTAAAGTTTAATTACCTGTACCCTAAGGAGCCAAGACAGACTTGTAAACCAGCTTTAGTGTTGTCAGCCTCAAGAAAAGATTGGATACCAGTGCTATTATTTCTTCACTGGACCTACTTTTATACCAGTTCCTACTTTCTGACAAAGAAAAGCCACTGTCTTGTCCTTCACGTGTATGTCAGGGTACAAAGTTTCTTGTTTTTTAAAAAAAAGAAAAATTTTTTAAAGTCTACAGAACACCAGTAAAAAGAGTAGCATAAAATCCACTCCCCTTTCCTCCCTGCGTTGCTCACATTTAAACAGAAAGATTATTGGTGCCATGGTTTAGTCATGAGGTCTGTGATGACAGGTTGGACTTGATGATCTTTGAAGTCTCTTCCAACCTTGGTGATTCTGTGATATTCATGTTCTCTCTAATAAACTTCTGAGGTCAAGCTGGTTATCATCCAGTTGGAGGATGAACAAAACCTATTGGGTTTGGTTTACATGAAACAGAAATCCCCTCACTATTTGGTGCAATTACCTAATTAGATTTGATTTGCTTTCTGACGTTGTCCTGTGCAAGAGACTATACATATCTCCTCCAGTAACTGGCAGAATAAGATTAATAGGACTTGATCACAATTCAGCGTTAGGTCCTCTCTTTGTCACACACACAATGTCCTATGATGGCACTCCTGACAGGAAGGGAAAATAAAATCAGCTTGCCTTGGCCAGTGTGGAATGCCTGCACAGGAGTTTTAGAAAGTGTTGAGCAGGGTATTCTTACAACACATCTTTTACCCTAGGCAAAGAAAAAGCACGTTCATAGGCTGCATGTGAATCATTTCAGCTTCTGGATTTGGTAGATAACTGCTCCTCTGAGGAAGGTATTTTGCTCTGTCATGGGGTACATCACATATTTATTGCATTTATGAAGAAAGGGCATGTTGAACAGTGCTAAGGGGATATGATTAAGTCTGAGTATGAAGGCTCATCTTACTTGGCAAAGGTGCAGGTTGATATAGGAGACTCCTTTAATTTACACCTTCACACTTTCTCATATCCTCTCATGTGCTGTAAAAGAGCAACTTCTGCAACTCTTAATTCACACCCTGCTTGTGATTCTGTAATTCACACTATTTTACACATCACATCTGGGTCCTTCAGCCTGAAGTCACAGGGCAGAAGGAGGCCAGACAGTTGCTCCCACCTCACCAACAGCAATTCCCAAACAACACATTCCAGCTTCACATTAAAAGGAGATTTTTCAAAACACACAATATACTATTTGCATTTGGTTTTCTTATGCATTCCTGGTAAGTCACAGTGCTGGGTGCTGACTTGGAGCACAACTTTTGAAACAGCAGTTCTGTTTTGTACAAATTCCCACCAGATGAGAAAGATGTGCAGGCATGGAAAGCCTACATGTCACTTTACTGGCTACTTCCCCATAATACTAACTGCTATTTTCTTATGGAGTAACGTCTGAACTTCACAGGGCAGTAGAAGCATTTTGGAATGCAGGAAAAGAGGAGTGATGAAGAAAGAATTCAGCTGCCAAGAAACTACCTAACCCTGCTCTCTTCATCTTCCCCAGGTCTTTCTTTGAAAGATTTACAGTTACAGAAGTCCAGTTCTGGCACTTGGCAAAGGTTTATTTGGAAGAAATTACCCTCAGTTTCAAATTAGGGTCATGTTGTTGCTCACAGAGTACAAGTGAAGGGAGGATGAATGGCTGCTGGCAAGACCTTTCCTCACTGGTCATTGCACTGCTGAAACTCAGTATTTCTCTTACAATTATGCCAGTCTGGTTGGTCCTTTGCAGTGCAAATGGGAAGGGGGCCCCCAGTCACCTCTCAGTGTGGACTTAAAATCTCACCTTTTCTACATCAGCAGAATTTGCCTGTTATTCCATTTCATGTCCCCACAAAATAAAAATCTGAAACCAGATAGCTTTGATCACTCCTTTCTAGCTTCCCCCAAGGTTGTCTTAGTAGCAATATGTTCATTTTTAAACTGAATAAAATCTGCAAAGTGAGAGAGAAGAGTTCCAAGGAATCTCACGTAGGACAGATCTAAGGAATATTCAGATGTATTGAGCTTTGGTGAAGAGAGGCCTTCCCCTCTATCTTTGTAGGGAATTAATTTTGTTTAAATAGTCTGAGGAGAGATTTATATTTGATAGTAGCAGATATGGATAAAATGAATACCTGATTCTCATTTACACTGCTTTGGCTCTTCTCTAACTTAAAATAATAAATCAAATCTGCATCAGTAGGACTTAGTCTGAAGCATCCACAGAAAAAGTACTTCCTAACACTGCTCCACCAAACTTTAATCCTACATACTTTCTAATCTGGAGTTCAAGTGCAAGCTTGCTGTACCCATTTTCTAGTAAGACTGCAAGCAAAGCAGCTTGTCTTCTACACCAATGCTTTTCCATTCTTGCAGCAGAAGGCAAATTGGCCTTGTAAAAATAACAGGTGAAAAAAAAATCCCCAAGAGGGTCATGAAGTGTTCCTCAAGACAGATGTGCAGACCTGAGAATGAGCATGCAAATGTACAAACACATCTAACACCACAGACGTGATATTCTCAGATTAGACTGCAAGTGTGAAGCTAGTGCCCTTAACACTGAAAGCACAATATAAAGAGGCATTTTTTGTGTAAGTAGGAAAAAAAGTAAAATCAGGTCACAGTATCACAGTATCACCAAGGTTGGAAGAGACCTCAAAGATCATTGAGTCCAGCCTGTAACCACAGACCTCACGACTAGACCATGGCACCAAGTGCCACGTCCAATCCCCACTTGAACACCTCCAGGGACCGGTGACTCCACCACCTCCCCAGGCAGCCCATTCCAATGGCGAACGACTCTCAGTGAAAAACTTTCTCCTCACCTCGAGCCTAAACTTCCCCTGGCGCAGCTTGAGACTGTGTGCTCTATCATACATCATACATCATCCAAAAACTTCCAAAATCAAGCATGAGGCTGGCACAGCAGAGTATTAAGGAAAACCAAAAAGCTTTGTAAATGTTTGCATAGGAAATTGAGAGCTCTGCTACCACCATGATGATAGTGACAGTGAAAAGCAAGACTGGTTTGCAGTGAGTCAGTCACAGCAGCAGACAGAAGACATTTTTAAAGCCCCAGCCACTGGGTATTGGTTGAAAACACCCCAATTCAGGATGAATTCTACAATCCATGTTTGTTAATCCACAATTTCATATTATAAGCACATGACACACTCATTTTTTCATGTTGCTTAATGTACTACAGATCAAACACCAATAAATATGGACGGAAATTGATAGTTTTAGGGACAAGCATTTGGTGGTTTTGTTCTTAAGCACGTATTTCCATTTTAATCAGGTATTTAGTGGTTTTGATCAACTTAATATTATTCATATTGGTTATTTGTCACCCTTCTGCTGTTTTAACCACAAAGCCAAGTATATCTACTGCTTAAAGAGAACTGAGACTAGTTAAAATGAATAATACAAAGGCAATGCATCTTACAATTATTTTAAAGTTCACACAAGCAGTTACAAATTAAAAACAAGCAAGAAATCCAGCAGTGATAATTATTATGATGTCTTCAGTATTATTTTTTTCCACTACTGCATAGCCATTTAAAGTTTGAGAATCTTTACCAATGTCTACACTCTTTCGAAAATAAGTGAACAAATCTCTAACTGCTCTAACAGCATTTAACATAGTGCAACCAGGAAGGATTTCCCATACTGTAATATCTGGCAGGGCATTTTCTGCAACATTTCCTGAAAATAGGTCTCCACCACAGTTTAAGCAATATTAATTTGCTAATGCTGTAAATATTGAAATAACCTTGTGAAGACACAAGCTGGGGAGGAAGTCTGCAAAGAGGTGATGTGATGAAGACAACAATAAGGAGTAAATGGCTATCTTATTTTCTGTTGAAATGGGGTTTACTTCAAGTTTTCTTCAAGGTACTAAAATATATAATAATATATCTATAGTATATAATAAAATATATAATAAAATTTTACTTCAAGTTTTCTTCAAGATAATCTCAGAAAGATGTTCAAATAAAAAAATAACTAAGTGTTTACTGGGCAAGTAATATTTTTGAAGACAGTCTAGATGTTTACAGGTCTCAAATCTGTGCACATACACTCAGGTTTCTAAGTCTTCCTGCATATTCTGTGGGTTCAGTATTCATCACCAGTATGGATATGTTATTTAAGCACATCAAGCTTAATTCTGAGGTTGTTAACACAAATATTCAGCATTAACATTCCCACAGAAAGAACAAAGCAGAAGCAGATCACTTTCTTCTATGACCTTATCCTTAGAAGATACTTTACATAGATGTTATAGGGTTTACTCCATTCTGGGTCTTGGCCAAGTTAAGCAAATATAAACTGAGACGCAAACAAAAAACACAAGAAAAAGCATTTAGTGCATGTTATTCTGTAACTTGTCTATGTGATCCTGTCAGCCTGAAATACTAAGTAGCTTTAAAGTCATCTGATCATACTAAATTAACTATTTAAGTTTATAATCAGCTAGATGTTATTTTTAGTACAAAGTGCTGCTTGCTATCTGGCAGGAGTTATCATTGCCTATTGGCACAACTGTGATAGCCCATTTGCACTGTGACCTTGCCTATTTCCTGCATCCTCTCCATAATTAATGCAGGAATTGACTGCATCTGGTTTACAGTTTAGAGGAGGAAAGGTAATAACAACTCAATTGCCCTCCACTATTATCAAGTATTAGCAGAACTCCACTCAGAAATGCCAATAATATGCTTGTCTGTATGGCATAAAACTTGTGCATGTGTTTAGGCAACCAGCTGGTATTTCTAAACAACAGTCTTGATGATATGATTGCTGGATAACAGAGAAGCATCCGTAGGGGGTGCCAATAGAAACTGCCCTTAACAGTTTGTCCTTGCATTGCAGTTTCCTTTTGGATACAACTCTAACACATCTGCCTCCTGTGGCATGGAAAAAGGAGACAAAAAAATGTAATCACTCTGACTGTATCTCCCTTCAAGTACTGGGCAAAGTTATCAAGGCTTTTGAAATGGTGAACCCAGGAGATGTCTCTTAATACCATATAAATTAGAAATTACAAGACTGGGGGATTGTGGAAAATGTCTTTGTCCCATCTGGACAGTCAGGAAAAGGAAAATAACAGTAATGGTGTGTGGAATATCTGGGTTAAGGGACTTAACTAAACCATACAAGATCTACATAACACAGGCAAATATAACATAGTTGAAAGGCAGATTTCATGGGCAGAAACCATGGAAGACAAGTTCAGCATCTCACAGTCCCATTCCCCCTCACACACACACTCCTCCATGTGTTTTTGTGGTTTTTTTTAAATAACTCCATGGGGTTTGTTTTATTTTATTTTTAGCCTATCTTCACACATTTTTGAGTGCTCCAGAAATAATATCTGAAGACAATTTATGTAGGCATTTAATAATTCAGGGATGACCTATAAGGTTTTCCATTAGATTTCAGAGAAGTAAAATAAGGTCAGATCCAGAAAATACGAACAGACAAGCATTACCAGGGGGCAAGGAGATAGAAACAGTTGGTCTTGAGCCTCATCAGCCTCTGTGAAATGAGCAACTAAAGCCTTAACAAAGAAGGTGCAGAAGTAAACCTTGGTATTGTGGTAAAGCAGAAATCTTCTTTCAAAGTGCTGTGATTACCTTGCAGTGAGGTCAGGAGAAATGTAGCATCAATAAAAAAAAAATGAAAAATTGCTTTGTAAAGTCAGGAAATACTGCCATCCTTTGTGGCTGCACCTCTAAGTGAAAGACTATTTTAGATTGGAATTACGCTATGGGAGGAAAAGAGCAGGTCTGATCTTCAAAGCAGCTGGCATCTAGATAAAACTCACATTTTGATTTCAGATGTTCTCAAGGAAAGGATTTAATCTCTGTATATAAAGGTTGGTAGGTAAGTGGGTATAAAAAGGTCAATAAGATCATTACCATGAACTGTGAAATTCATCTTGGTGGTGGTGGTTGGTGGTTAATGGTGCCACCTCCAGCTGGAGGCCAGTCACCAGTGGCATCCCCAGGGATCAGTACTGGGCCCCATCCTCTTTAATGTCTTCATTGATGATCTGGATGAGGGGATTGAGACAGTCATCAGCAAATTTGCAGATGACACCAAGTTGGGAGCAGATGTTGGTCAGTTAGAGGGCCGAAGGGCTCTGCAGAGGGACCTCGATCAACTGGACAGGTGGGCGGAGTCCAATGGGATGGAATTCAACAAGTCCAAGTGCCAGGTGCTGCACTTTGGCCACAACAACCCCATGCAGAGCTACAGGCTGGGGTCAGAGTGGCTGGAGAGCTCCCAAACAGAGAGGGACCTGGGGGTGCTGATTGACAGCAGCCTGAACATGAGCCAGTAGTGTGCCCAGGTGGCCAAGAAGGCCAACTGCATCCTGGCTTGCATTAGGAATAGTGTGGCCAGCAGGAGCAGGGAGGTCATTGTCCCCCTGTACTCTGCATTGCTTAGGCCACACCTTGAGTCCTGTGTCCAGTTCTGGGCCCCTCAGTTTAAGAAGGACATTGAGACACTTGAACGTGTCCAGAGAAGGGCAACAAGGCTGGTGAGAGGCCTTGAGCACAAGCCCTATGAGGAGAGGCTGAGGGAGCTGGGATTGTTTAGCCTGGAGAAGAGGAGGCTCAGGGGAGACCTCATTGCTCTCTACAACTACCTGAAAGGTGGTTGTGGCCAGGAAGGGGTTGGCCTCTTCTCCCTAGCAACCAGCACCAGAACAAGGGGACACAGTCTCAAGACGCGCCAGGAGAAGTTTAGGCTTGAGGTGAGGAGGAAGTTCTTCACTGAGAGAGTGATTCGCCATTGGAATGTGCTGCCCAGGGAGGTGGTTGAGTCACCGTCCCTGGAGGTGTTCAAGAGGGGACTGGATGTGGCACTTGGTGCCATGGTCTAGTCATGAGGTCTGTGGTGACAGGTTGGACTCGATGATTTTTGAGGTCTCTTCCAACCTTAGTGATACTGTGATACTGTGATCTTGGTATGTCTTCCCTTCCTCTGTTTTTATACATATATATATATATATTTCTCTTGGCCCCCAGAATGTTTGTTTTCTTTCAACATTAATAGTTCTGAAAATAGTGTTTCCACAGATTTTGAAAAATAGTATCAATTGAAATTTATGCTTCTCTACTAAATTTCAAGTACAATAGATCATTGCAAGCAGCACATAAAGGAAAATGTTTCTGTTCCACAAATGCAAAACTAAGACATGAGATATGTTTTTATATTTTTTCTTCTTGTACTCTGCAATATTATTTGGTGTCTCTGTAGTTTGAGCTTGGCTTATTGTAAAGTGAGATGGTAAGTATGTAAAAAAGCAGGCTCTTTATATCACCAGTTATCACCATAATTTTTTTCTATGTCATTTCTTGACAGCTGTAAGTTCCATTTCACCCCAGGTCTGATAACAGTGGGCTGAATTTCCTTCTCTGGGCTCCAAAAAATTCCCCTACTTTCTACGTTCACTGCTCAGAAATTCCATTTGCTTTCAGCATGCTTGTGTGAGAGCTGATCAGTCACTTACCAGATCAAAATATTTGGTGCTCAGGTCATTACTCGTTTTGTTCTGCTAGAACTTCCACTTTCAGTCATTCAATGTGAATAATCTGTGAAAATACATGAGAAGGAACAAATGGGTCATTGCTTATAGCTGGCATTCAGGATATATCCAGCACAAGACAACTCAACAAGTCATGTTTACTGTACACTCCTTAGCTGTACACATAAAGAAACCAAGTCTAGATCTCTTGTAAAAATAAAGATCCAGAGCCAGGAGGAAGTGGGAACTGGGCCAAATTCTGAAGATATTAATCAGATTTTATTCAGTCCATATTTTGGCTCCTTTCCAACTGAAATTTTCACAGGAGTTTTCCCGTGAAAGCATTAGCTCAATAAATAAGACCTGGAGTGTTTGGCCCCAAGACTCCTTGGCTACCACCTCCTCTTCTCACCATCTGTTTACTTTAGGAGCACTGAGATGACAAGAGAGATCAAATGGCTCACCTAATCAGCCTAGGAAAGTTATCCCAGCAGTAAATATCTTTCTCTTTCCTAGTCAAGCTGCACAGGCTGTGAATACCAACTTGGTGCGGGATGCTGTTTCCATAAGAAGCATCAGATGACATAGAAGGGCAAGCAGCAAAACCAGAACACCCTGGGATGATCTCACCTGTTAAAATAATTTGAAAGATGTGAGGAGAGAGTTGTTGAAAGTGCTGGACTCAAGCTTTCCCATTTTCAAATGGACGTGCAGTGATGAACTTTCCTAAGAGCATGAACAGGAACCTTGTCATGGCAGCAAAGAGGAAATGAGAGACCTGGATAGGAAATTAATATAAACATATTACAAAATCAAGGAGGGCTTCAGAAACTCCATGGGTGATTAGGGGAGGTTTAGAGTCTCCTGCATTTGTTTTATTGTTGCTTTTGAAGGATTTTTAAGCATCCATGGATTCAAAAAATGGCCCAGCCTACCAATTAAAGTTATGATTCATTGCCATGGAGCTTATCATGTTGTTAGCATCATGAGGCTGTAGTATCATTCAATGAATGCCTAAGAGGATACACTGATTGGCCATAATTAGTACTGCACCATAAATTCATGTAGGGCTTTAAAAACATTAAGAAACAGTACATCTCCTCCCCAGAGAGCAACAGCTTATAACCAAGCCATTTTCTCAGACACAGCACAAGCATGATTAATTTAGCTAATAGCCAATGAGGACATGCTAATTACTTTTCTCTGACTAACAGTGACCCATGTCTCTGTGAGCAAATACAATTTTAAGGACAGAGCTAGAAGGAAGATACAAGTTTGGTGCTCATAGGTTGCACTGCAGTTTCTAGAAAGAGAGCATATATTAGTGTTACTCACTGAGGAAACCATTAATTGTATTATGTTATTTGCCACAGGACATCCAAATGAATGCCATCAAAACCAGAAAATGTTGAACAGCTCTAGGTTGGAAGCTTATGTTACAAGAAAAAAACACAGTTAATTATGGTACATTACAGGTGAGGGGACATAGTCTCAAGCTGCACCAGGGGAAGTTTAGGCTCGAGGTGAGGAGAAAGTTCTTCACCGAGAGAGTCATTCGCCATTGGAATGGGCTGCCCGGGGAGGTGGTGGAGTCGCCGTCCCTGGAGGCGTTCAAGAGGGGTCTGGATGTGGCACTTGGTGCCATGGTCTAGTCGTGAGGTCTGTGGTTACAGGCTGGACTCAATGATCTTCGAGGTCTCTTCCAACCTTAGTCATACTGTGATACTGTGTGAGTAACAGAAGAAAAAGAATTTGTAACTGCAATTTTTCTCCTCTATACTGTATACAGCATTATATCAGCAAAACATCTCACAGAAGTGTTATATTTTTGCTAGAATATATTCCAGACCACCCTCAGGAAGTTCTTCTATCAACCTCTTGCTTTTTTCATACCTCACCACACTACAGCCTTTCTAATCGAACACAATGCTTTGCTTCTCACTTTTATTTCCTAGTCCCATACAGTTTCCTGGCAAAGATGTTTTCATCCCCATTACTGTTCTTACCACAGCTGATCTTGCTACTCATTAATTTACACATCATTGCTTCAGTGAATTCCAGCTCTACGTTACTCATTGCAGGACAGCTGGATCAAATTAATTTTTTCTACAGAAAAAATAGAACCAATTCTTGTTCAAGTTCAGAGCTACAGAATTCCTAGATCAAAGCCCTGTAGAACTTGGTATAGGAGGCATTATTCACTTTTGAGGTGTTTCTGTGCTCAGCAGTTCCCTGCTTTCTTTCAAAGATGATTCTCTTTTAGTGTAGCAAGTAGGCTTCTGTAATTTAGACTAGAAGATCAGGACCAGTTCTTTTCTTAGTTATATGCTTGAGCCTCCTAGATGCCTGAGGTAGTGTGCAGCAAAAGCAGACTACAAACACAGACAGCAGAGTTTTATCTGCTCACTGTTTCTCACTCTTTTACTTCTTTTTGAAATAGAGTTTAATAGGAGGTCCTATACGTAACTACTTAAGAGCTGAAGAAGACATGCTTTTTATCTGCAATTAGAGACCAGCAATGAACACCAGAAAACTTGTGCAAGCTGGAATTTGGCTGGAAGAAATTACACATTTGTTAACAGAACTAGAGGTTCAGCAGCTTTCTAATCATTAGAGTGCCACAGAAATTTGCTGGGACTGATTACACATAATCAATGAAACACCAATGGCCTGCTCAGCTTTCATTTTCTTAGATCACTAGACATCCTTTACCCCTGGACCCATGCAGCCTTCAACACTCAGTGAAAGCAAAACAAATGTAGGGTGCATACAACCATAACCACATGGAAAGATTATGCCTTTGAAACTGTCCCATCAGATACTCTGAGATCACCAGCCTTCATGCTTGCTGAAGGCAGAACGATTGCATTTTGTAAACTTTGTTGAATGCTGAGGTTACTGGAGTGTGAGAATTCTCCTGCCAGGAGGGCTTTGTTGTTGTTGGTTTTGTTGTGTTGTGGTTTTCGTTTGGTTTGGGTTTTTTATGAAATTATGATGGCAGTTATTTGCTTTTTATGTTGTTTGGGTTTTTTTTAAGGAAAGTGTTTCAAGGCCTCTCCAACTCATTGTAGCTATCTAATTCTCCTTTCCTCAGAGCTCAGAAGTCCAGGCTTCAGGCTCTGGGTTTTTCTTCTCGTAGCACAGAACACAAACTCCAGAGCAGATTTTAAAAGGCCACTCACTATTTTATCTTTGCTAATTTATTCTAACTTTATCTGACCAACAGAGCTCCATTGGTAAGAGACTAGCCCTTAGGTTTCCTCTGCTCCAGCTATGGAGCTTGCTTAATCCCACAGAATCTTATATCTGCACCTGTATCTATCTCTATATAATTGATATCTATATTTCTGTATTATGTCTATCTCTACATACATATAAAAGATGCATTCATCTGTGCTGCATATGTATATGTACACTGTATATGTTTATGACAAAAGAATCTTGAATATATATGAATATATATATGTGTGTGTGTCTATATATAAATGTGTCCCTCTTGTGTATATATACGCACACTTCTCTTTTAACACCTTTATATATATACACATAAGCATATTCCCACAAAAGGACTTGGAGAAAATGTCTTTGCTCCTATCCTCATTTATGCCCAGGGAAGTGATGGAGCCACCATTTCTGGAAGTGTTCAAAAACCGTGTAGACATGGCACTTTGGGACAGGGTTTGATGGACATGGTGATGCTGGGCTTACAGTTGGACTTGATGATCTTAAAGGTCTTTTCCAGCCAAGATGATTCTATGATGTATTGTGTTTGCATGGTTTTCTCTAATCTCTTCTGTTTGATACGAATATCTTTGCATTACAAAGCCAACTGATTTCCGAACAGTGATTTTATTTAGCTTCACAATACTGAGTACTCAGGAATGTTTAGCTCTTCATGGTCTGAAGACTTTCTAAATGAGGAATACCTGCTTTCTTTAAAACATTTCAATAGGGTGTTTATCAGAGTGGACAATAATCTCAGCTCTAGACTTCCCTAATGTTTTATATGTTAAACACTCAGTGAAAGGACAGTCTATGTGTTTGCCTAAACTAAGTAAACCAATAGAGCACCTAGCACAAAGCTTTACTAAATTTGCAGGCATTGTTTATACATTTTAGGAGTAACTGCAATCTTCTGATGAGCAATACTCAGAGACACTGGGTCCCATCATAAGAAATGAACAAATTAGAGTCTGAAAAGTTACTAATCTCATTTTAGAGATTTAGACCAGGATGAGCAAGAAGAAATATAAAATGTACCAGTACAGATTTTTTTTTCCCTAAGTTTCCTAAAGTCCTAAAGTCTTGGGACCTTGGTTGTTTGCAGATGATTCCAAGAAAGAGTTGAGAGTCACACTGTTTGAAGCATGAATATTTTTAAGGAAAATGTCTCACTGACAAAGTGCAGTCAGCAAAGAACGATTTTTCTTAGATCATTCTGCCCCTGTACACTGCACTAGTTAGGCCACACCTCAAGTACTGTGTCCAGTTCTGGGCCCCTCAATTTAGGAAGGATGTTGACTTGCTGGAACGTGTCCAGAGAAGGGCAACAAAGCTGGTGAGGGGTTTGGAACACAAGCCCTGTGAGGAGAGGCTGAGGGAGCTGGGGTTGCTTAGCCTGGAGAGCAGGAGACTCAGGGAGAACCTTATTGCTCTCTACAACTACCTGAAGGGAGATTGTAGACAGGCAGAGGTTGGTCTCTTCTCCCAGGCAGCCAGCACCAGAACAAGAGGACACAGTCTCAAGCTGCGCCAGGGAAGGTTTAGACTGGATGTTAGGAAGAAGTTCTATACAGAGAGAGTGATTGCCCATTGGAATGATCTGCCCAGGGAGGTGGTGGAGTCACCTTCATTGGAGGTGTTCAGGAGGAGACTTGATGGGGTGCTTGGTGCCATGATCTAGTTGTTTGGGCGGGTTGGGTTGGATTGGTTGATAGGTTGGACGTGATGATCTTGAAGGTCTCTTCCAGCCTGGTTTATTGTATCGTATTGTGTCATTTGTTTTTGCATAAGTGTTTCTAATGCTGTTTCAGTACCTACCAGCTAGTTTCAGCTTTGGTTGCTGCCTGTTAAGACCTCCACGGGCAGCCAATTCCAAAGGGCAATCACTGTCTCTGTGTGGAATTTCTTCCTAACATCCAGATTAAACCTCCCTTGGTGCAGCCTGAGACTGTGTCCTCTTGTTCTGGTACTGGCTGCCTGGAAGAAGAGACCAACCTCTGCCTGTCTACAACCTCCCTTCAGGCAGTTGTAGAGAGCAATAAGGTCCCCCCTGAGTCTCCTGCTCTCCAGGCTAAGCAACCTCAGTTCCCTCAGCCTCTCCTCATAGGGCTTGTGTTCCAAACCCCTCACCAACTTCGTTGCCCATTCTTCTATCAATCCATGGAAAGTTGACATCAGAGCAGTCGTGGGTTTATGCAGTAGAGATTTCAGCCTCTGTTAATAAGAGCAGTAGGAAGCCCTGAATCACATGTTCTGTCAGCAGCAGGCCTCTTAATAACCACCAAGAGTTTTTACCTCTCCCCTCCCTAGCTATGTTCTGAGGACTGACAGGACGTATTCACCTCTTTCATCTTCTCTCATGACATAAATAAAAATGAGTGAGGGGGAAGGGTGGGGAGGGTGAAAGAGAGGAAAAAAATTCTAATAGTGTTAGAAAAACACTCAAAGGAGGAGAATTCAGGGAAGGCAGAGATAATGGCATTCACCTTATCTCGAACACCTCCTGGTCTAGCCTGTCCATACTGATGTTCAGAGTGATGAAGACTGAAAGAATAATGTTAAACACAATCAAGACCTGTGCCACAGGGTGTTAAAGAGGACCAAAATACTGGGCCAGTGATACTGTCTCCAAAGTAATCTTTAACTTCAGAGATACCTGCACCTCTCAGAGGAGATGTCCTTTCACAACTTGTCAGATGACAAAATATTGCAATTATGCGTTTCAAAAAGTTCCAGTTGTTAAAACTGTTCCGTGGGAAACGGTGCATAGAAATTGGTAGAACAGTGATAATGTGATGTAATCCTCCACTTTATAGAGGAATATTCCATGAAAAGCCATTTCAAAATCCCAGTTGGATGGTAAACGTGTGATATATGTGGCAAGGTAAATCTCTCCTCTCTCAGTCAGTAAATTGGTGTTAACATCAGTTAGTAAGTACATTGAAAGATTAGGTGTCCTGTATGTGTTATGTGAGTTTGTTTAAATTCATTCACTGACATAAAAGTTACAGATTAATACATTAGGTTTTGGGGTTTTTTTTGTTTTAGACTGTGTAACACTTTGGTTTACACATAGTCCATCCACAAATGAACTCTCTAGAGTTTAACATAAAATTACAACAGGAACTCTCCCTCTTTGAAAAGGCTTGAAACTTGGCATTGAGATCCAGGCAGAGGTGCTGACATGATCTCAGTAGAGATTTTGCCAGGAAACCTACTGTAACAGTACAACAGTGAAGTCCCTAGTTCAATATACAGTTGTTGAGAATTTGGCGGCAACATCTCTCAAGTTTCCATACACAGTGAGCATGCTCTGTCAGCTTACAAATTTCCCCTATCACTGCAGACAGCAGGGAGAAGTGCATACCTTCAGACAGCAGCTGAGCCAAGTGTCCTATTTGAATTAGAACAGTACTAATTCTGTTCCATGATTTTACTTTTTAGTTAAGTCTCTAACCTCTCAGCCATTGAAAACCATGACATTTCAGATTCTAAGCTAAACTTGTGGTGAATCTTTTCTTTTAATTGGGGCAATTTTTCTAAGCCATCTGTTTCCCCCTCCTTCCAGCTGCAGCTTTGTTCTTTTGTATTTCTGTGCTTCAGATCTATATGGACCGAGTACCATTACAATGGGAAGAAAATGAAGGATAGAATTCAAAGGCTTTATTTACTTTTTTTAGGATGAGAATCTCTCTATTAAATGTTATGGTCTCAAATTCAGGGGCTCTCAACATGTGAAATGTCAGAATTTGGATGTCCTTTCAGCCTTAACTCAGCCATATTCTGCTTTTACACTACAATGTAGTTTTTCTTTTTATGATCACCTGCTTGTCTCCCCAGAGCCTCATACCACATAAATAGATATGTTCTGAGTGAATTGTTTTTCTTGTTATGTGTTATCACCATCATTTAACACATTTGCTTTGACACTTTTTCTGGATGGATGCCCTAAGGTCCTATTTAAGTAGCCCTTCATTTGAAAGATGGCTATTCATTCACTATTTGCTGTGTGTATCCTTTCCAGGATTCTAAAATCAAAAGGTATTCTGAAAGAGTAACATTTCCTTATAAGCTGGCAATCTATGATCATCAATTTTACCTTCAAGTTGTGATATTTGAATTGCAGACACTAATTCAGCTGCTTGTGTTTTCATCCCATGGAATTAAAGTACAAGACAACAAATTATGTAACTAATAAATGTTTTGCATCCTGACTTGGCTGCAAAATAAGGTGGCCAAAATGTTGTTGTTCTGTAAACCTTCAGGACAGTCATCTAAAATGAGCCTTAGCTGCAGTAGTTGCAGTCAGCATCAGAATAGTTTTTGCTTTGAACTTAATGTTCCTTTGTTTAGCCAATAATGTCAGGAAACTTCACTTTCTTTTTATGGTCCAAAAGGATGATATATCCCAGAAGAAATCCATAAAATGCATATCCAAGAGAAGCAAACAGGCTGTTCAAGTAGCAATAAAACAGAGTATTTCCAACAAAAGAATCAAAATACACAGAAACATGTGTCTTGATGGTGAGGAAGTTTTTACATTTCATTTCTTTTATATATATATATAGAGATATATATATATATATAGATATAGATATATAACTCCACCTCCTTTGCCAGCTCCTTCCTCTGAAACTAAGCTGTGTTTCATTCAGGTTATTTTTGAGGTTTCCAGATAATGCTGCCCACAAATCCATCTGCATTTGGAATGCAGTGGTTTGTGAATGACCTTTACATTACATTCACTAAGTAGGATCTTGATCCAAGCAGATTCTTTGACTTGGGCTCACTCCACGCTCCCATGTGCTTTGAACAAACCACTTCCCCAGGCTCAGAGTGCTATAACTTCGGTTGTTTGAAAAACTCATTTAACACAATTGATTGTAACATTCTCTCCCTCTCTCTTTTCTTCCCCCATCATAACTTCCTGGTTGCCGTTCATGTGTACCAGATGTGCCCTTTACATTTCCAAACTGTATAAACATATTGTCTCAAATGGTTCTCTCTCTTTTCCTGTCTGCTTTTCATTTATGTTTACAGTAGCAAGCTAACTTTTATACTACAGCATACATTTACCTACAGGTCTGGAAATGCAACAGGGAATTCTTCTCTTAGGGGTGTAGTTCTTGCCATTTTTAGCCGTGTCAATCCTGTCTTCAAAAACATGTGATCACATAAGCTACATGAGGCAGCATTGTGCATAGATAAAGCAGCCTCCAAAGAAAATTTGAGGCGCTGCAGAGAGAAATCATACTGACTAAGCTGACGGCGCCCTTTGTTCTGTATCAGTCCTGGGGACACACTTTACAGTGGGGTGAGGGTGACAATATTATCCTGGGTAACATTCTGTGGCAGTTGCAGCCATTCCCCACCCCGAGGCAGGAAAGACCTCAAGATGACACTTGTGAGGAGCTAAGCTTTATTAGCTTTTTATCTGGTGCCCCCGAGTCTAAGGTCCTTTTGTTTGTTTGGAGACCCCACTCATTGAACAATTTACCACCGTCAAACAGACAGGGGCATAAATGGAGTTCTGCAGGGAGAGGACTGCTTTCACTCTTGCTCCACAGAAGCAGCCTTTGCAGCTCAGACCTTCTCCCCTTTAGAGCGGAGCCTAAGGAACCTCACCACCCCTCTTGGTGAGTACAGATCCATGCTTATCCTAGGTATCCGTGGGAGTCTACTGGTTTAATTAGTTGTGCAACAGTATTTTCCCAACCAAAATCCAAACCGGTAATTTTATTGTGTTGGAAGGAGAGCAGATTTAATTGTAACAAATCAGTGGCTCTTAGTCACCTGTTTTGTCTGTCTCCTTCATGACACATTTTTTTAACGAGATAAACAGCAACGACAGCTGGAAATTATCAGTGCGATCACCTGCTCAATATAAAACTGAGAGCTTAAGTGAACTTGTGTGTGTGCATGTCTACTTTCTGTATCATTTCTTTTGAGACGTATTCACCGGGAGCTTAAAAATATTCAGTGATTTAACAAAAGCAGGAACAAATTCTGCAAAATCCACCTTCATCAGTTTTTCCAATCTAGTAAAAAGGGAATGACGACTACTTTGCTCATCAAGAGTAAGGTTTTTATATTCATTTGTATGCACAGAAAAGTGATGTGTCTGTCAATCGAGGCGCTGCCCGTGCATGCAAAGATGCTGTATAAGTACAATTACATTTTTTCCACTGTGCAGGCTCTCAAACAAGTTTTTTACAAGCATAAGGGAAAATTCCAATTTGCTTTCATATCTTTGATCCAGGCACAGATGGAATTTCCATCAGGGCGGAAGCTATTTTAGATTAAAAAAAGAATCAGATATTTCCCCTTGACAGAGGGTATGCTGTATCTGCAATTGCCAGATCTCTTGGTTTTAATGTGCATATAGCCTTCTCAAAATTCTAGCTCCTGGATTTATGGGATAATTTTAAATGCTAACCCAAAGCATAACAACATGTATCTTGTATGAAATTTCCTCTTTCATAAGATTTGGAGACATAGTGTATCACCTGGCATTAACACAAGAAAATGCAATGGTTCTTCAAAGTGGGTTGTTGCTGAGAAAGAGCAGTAGCATTGCAAGGCCCAGCCACTTTTCTTTCAGTCTGGAAGAGAAAGCAAGGTAGCAGCTGTTGAAACATATGTTTCTGGCTGAGAAAATTTTGTCCTGAGAACACCTACTCTGAGTTGCAGTTCCCCCACCACTGGTCTGTCTTCCTTTCCTTTTGTATTTGTTGATTTTTTTTTTCAAAGGTAGGAAAAATGATCCCATTACCAATTCATAATTGAAAAGAAAAATAACTCTTTACTGCTTAGAACCACTTAACAAAATAAGAGGCTTTAACAGTTATATTTCTCCAGTATAAACATCTTCAAAAGTATTGAATATGTTTGGTCTGCAAAAGACCCTGCATTTCAGTTTCTAGATCAATTACATCTTTGTTTTGATTCTTTTTCTCTTGTGCAATTTAACACACTGTCTGACTTGGCACAAATGCTGGTTTTGCTATATGATTAAGCATACCGAGGTACCACCACAAAACCAAAGGCTTCAGCACAGCATAATAATAGGGCTATGGTAACCATTTTCACCATCTAGGCCCATTTATTTCATTGCAATTCACACGGTATTGTGTGTGCCTCCGTGTGTGGCTGTAGTTCAGCGCCTTCATCTCTTGAATCTGTAAATTGTTCTGATCTGGAAGTAGAACATAGTAGCTGTGGGAAAAGGTAGATTGTAGAAAAAAAGAAAAAACCTTCTGTAAAAAATACATAATAAAAGGCCAAATCTTTGTAAAGCTAACACAGTTCACACAACTCATGAGCATCCTGTGCTTTTAAGCAGATTCCAGTCACCTCATCACCAAGACTACCATGAAGTTTTATGTGCTATTTCAAAGTCAGTGCCTTCAATCATTATGGATGATGCATTTTAGTAGCAGGTAAAGAGTTTGCCACAGAAATCATAAAATTAATTTGACACATACTGTGCCTGTAGGTAATGGGAGTGGGGAGGAGGATGTTACAGCTTCTTCATTTTGTAGAAATATTTGTGAGAAATACTAGAAAGTGAAAAATTAAGGAGGGGGGTTGGTTAGCTTAATACAAATTTCTGTTGTCAAAGAATGTCATTTGAATGTGAGATAATTATAAACTCCTCACAAACATTACCCAAACAGAAAAAGAGTCAAATTTGATGAGATCTAAACATAAATTGTACTGAATTATAGCACGCTTTAGGAATGGATCTATCAGGAAAAATGCACCCAAAGTTACTCACAGAAGAAACTGGAAATTACTGGGCTACTTTATGTAGGAAACTGTTAAAACAGTAAGAAACCAGCACAGAGAGATTTCCCAAGGATATATCCTTTTTTTTTTTTCCCCTACTTAGAATTACAGTCTGTGAATATTCTGATTGTCCCTGTGGCTCAGAGATAACTCCACTCTCTACAACCTCCTGCACACTCTTGAGAGAACATTTTCAACCAGTTAGGATATTTACCAAGAAGTGGACGTGTTCAGCACTAATAAAACTCTGCATGTAGCTCTACAAATCTCCCTTTCGTGTACATCAGCATTCCTTTGTGTAACATAGTATCAAGAGCACCAAAGAAGAGCTCTGAGAGCATGGCTTTTTATAGCGTATGTATGTATGTCACATAGCTGGACAGATGAATTTGGTTTTGCTCCCTGCAGATAATGCAAAACTTTAATGAACGAACTCTTCTTTTCCCTTCCCCCAGAGTGGTAAAACTAAGTACTCTTGTGTTGTTTATTCAAGGATGCCAATAGATGTCTTAAATGGCTAAAATATTGAATCAAATTTTTTAAAAAACTGATTTTGCTGTTCTGAATGATCTCTTTAATTCATACAGTGTGCACTGCATTAAGAAAACAGCTCTCCCACCCAGTTCAGGAAATGGATGCTTCAGAGACGATTCTGATTTTGCATGTTAAAAAAGCAAGACAGCTAACTCTTGCAAGTTCACTCCTGCATACCATCACATTTCTGTATTTGAATGTTGTCATAGCATTATACTGAAACACGTTTGGAAATATCCAACTTAGCCCTAAGACCAGTCTGAAAGATTCATCTGCTCCTTCTATCCATAGAAACCAATAGTTTATGCTTCCCACCAGCTTGGCTTTCGTTCTGAGCCACTCTCCACTCAAGCTTTTCTTCCTCCCCCACACCTGTAACAGAAGATTCCTGATTAAGCTTGTGATTTTAAGCCTACATCCAAGTTTCTCATCACATTTTGGGGGTTGTGTCTGATTAGGCAAGGGAGGGCTGGACAATTACTTTCTTACCTTCCATGCCTCTTGATCTACATTTGTGTCCATCTGAGGTTCAGAAGACACAGCTCCAAAGGATAATGGGATTTTATCAGCTTCTTAACAAAAAGCTGCAGTTATTTTTTAACTAGTAGTGATTTTTATTTTCACTATCAATGCTAGATTATTTTTTTCTTATACTCCTAGGCTCTGCAGTACTGATGAAAGACAGAAGCTAAACATTTTCTTGTGCTCTTCTTTTTATACATTCACTCTTAGCAGTACAAAACATCTGTAGACTTTGTATGCAGAGCTCAACAATAATTTATTCAAATTACTTCACCTCCTCTTCTATTTCTGTACCAACTGTGAGTAACTTAGCATTCAAGTGTCACTGGAGAATAAATCTGGCAACCATTTCATGGAGAAACTGGTGCAAGTACTCAAATCTTCAAAAAGGGGATGTGTTAATGTTGTGCCAGTGTCACTGAAGGGGGTCACTTCATTTTAGCTCTTCTAGTATTGTTCACAAGCAAAAGTTTGGATAAGAAAGAATGAGCAAAGAATTAGAGTGGTGGAATATTTAATATTTGAAAATGAATTTTTCTGAAAACTGGTGAAGAAAACTGGTTTGAGGCAGCACTTTGGCTAATAAATGAAAATGCAGAGAAGATGCACGTTATATAACTCTTTAAGGGGGTTAACTTAATACAGCGTGGAATTCTGATTTAGAATCTCATGATATCCAATATCAACAGAGTGCACAGTCAGTAGATTAATAATTAGTGTAGTGACTTATCTAAACATGAGTGGTTAATGGAGAATTTTCATCAAACACAGTATCAGTTTCCCCAGTGGGATTCTGTAGAAGTTGTTACCAAGTCAGATATTCTGCAACATTGTACTGGTTATCCAGAAGAAACACAAAGCATTAAATGACTGAATTTTCAGATGACAAAATGATAGGCAAAGTAAGAAATAATGAGAAGGAATTTGAGTCATACAGTAAGATGAAGTCTGATACAATAGACTGTAGAAGGTCTGAAGTCTATGCACACCAACAGAATATGCCTCAAAGGCATTAAGAAATCAGGTGTAGTATTTACTCCATAAATGTTCAGTTTTTTTAGAATGAAGAATAGAATAGAATAGAATAGAATAGAATAGAATAGAATAGAATAGAATAGACCAGACCAGGTTGGAAGAGACCTTCAAGATCATCGCATCCAACCCATCATCCAACACCATCCAATCAACTAAACCATGCAACCAAGCACCCTATCAAGTCTCCTCCTAAACACTTCCAATGATGGTGACACCACCACATCCCTGGGCAGCACATTCCAACAGGCAATCACTCTCTCTCTGTGGAATTTCTTCCTAACATCCAGCCTAAACCTCCCCTGGTGCAGCCTGAGACTGTGTCCTCTTCTTCTGGTGCTGGCTGCCTGGGAGAAGAGACCAGCCCCCGCCTGTCTACAACCTCCCTTCAGGTAGTTGCAGAGAGCAATAAGGTCTCCCCTGAGCCTCCTCTTCTCCAGGCTGAGCAACCCCAGCTCCCTCAGCCTCTCCTCATAGGGCTTGTGTTCCAAACCCCTCACCAGCTCTGTTGCCCTTCTCAAGAGTTTTAAATTAGATGTTTCTACTCAGGGTAGAATGAGTTCACATAATCTGAGTACTGATGCAAGGAAGGCCCTAAAATGTATGAAAATTGTAAAATTATTTAAAGCAATCTATTTCATTTCTGTTTATACCATAACACTGGTTCTTCAGCTGCCTGATTACTCTTTCTGCCTGGCCTTGTTACTGCTGCTGAACGATTGTGGTTCTTAAATATGTTTGTTGCACAAATAGTTGCCACTTCAAGTTTGATTTGCCTTCCTTGAATAAAATAGAACTTTAGAAGGGGGAATTATGTATTACTGAACTTTTTATAAATGCTAAACAATCATTTCATTGGTCTGTCCACATCTCCTTTGGTCCCTTAAAATTATTTCATTCCGCAATTTTTTTTCACCAGAAACTGACTTACTAAAATAATTGTATAAGTAGCTTTTTTCTTTACATTAAAAAAAAAAAAAGCCTAGAAAGATTGTGACCTGAAAGAGAACAAAATTAAAAGGTATTTGTTAACATTTCCAGAAAATATGGCTAACTTTCTCTAAAAAAATAAAACTCAAACAAGCACACGCACATCAGCCAAACACATTTCTGTGACTATTGTTTTAAGCAGTTTGGTACAATATTGCATTGGTATTATATATAAATGGCAAATGAAATGGTTCTGTGTCATTTCTTTCAGTGCTCTCAAGTGATCCTTTAGTATTTACTGCAATTTGCTGGTCTTTCAAAGACTGTAATGGAAAGTAAAGCTGATTGGCATGGTTGAAATAAGCTGTTTACTCTTATTCCATAACCTGGAGGCTTCCTGCCACTGGCTATATATTGCAGAAATAAATAGCAATTTCACTTTACTATTATTCATCGGGTCATAACACTCAAGGTTAATGTGTACTGTGATGGTTTGTTATGAAAAATGTTCACAAATCTTGAAAGTTTAATAAATTTTAACACATGTAGTTTGTGCAAAAATTCCTGCCAGAAAGCATAGTTGTTCTCTATTCATTCTTCATCGTTAAATCCTCTTTTAAAGCTTCCATTCTGCCAGTGAGGATACAAACATTACAGTATTGGTGAAAAGTGACCCATCATATGTTTATGACTACATGAAAAGCTAAATTGTTCTGTAACCCCATCAACCAATATTTTTCCATGCCCTAAAAAAATAGCATAAACATTTTCAATTTATTAGTCATCAACTCAGATCACTTTGCAAATGATTCTACATGGAAAAGAAAAGATGGAGTGCATTATGCTGGTTATTCTAGACAAATAATTCAAGTGATCCTATTTAGTATATCTTGGAAGTAGATTGTGGGTAGGTGAAAATACCCATTAAATTTCATGTTACAGTCATGGGAGCTGTAACTCTTGTAAAGCACAGCTACATGGGTTTAGCAATACAAAGGATCCAACTCACCTGATAGTCATATAAATTTGCTGTATAAATCTATATACCCCAAATAAGTTTTTCCCTCTTAATCAATGCAGTCAGAGCTCTCTGTGAAGTGACTTGAAAGAAAAATAATTTTAGCTGGGGCCCTGAACAACAACAGGCCTTTGAAAAAATCAAACAAGAGTTTGCACATACAGTAGCCCCCAGGACAACAGTCATTGGTGACATTGCTTTATTAGTGGACAATTTTTTTCTTAGTTATGTTCACCACCACTCCTGAAAATGTTTGCTTTCTAAGTTTTGCCCTTGCTGGTCTTGAAATGAGACATTAATAAACAGGCTTTGAAGGTTTTCCCTTGCCTTAAGGTTTTGACGAGGATCTTAGAGTGGAAGATAAGATTTCCTAGGGCAGTATTCAAAGTGAGATAATTTCACATTCTCATCCAAGGCCTTCTGTGACTTTTTTTTTTTTTTCTCTTATATATCCACAGTTGTTCAAAAACTGATATAAGGCAGAAAATTATTCATTCGCCTGTGCAAATTCTGTGACACCTGAATCTTTATTTTAATGTTTATTTTGATTTCAGTATGCCCAGGCAGGGCAGAACATCTGACACAGCTAAATGCTTAATGCATATCTGTATTTATAGAGGTTTATCTAAGGTACCACTGACTTCATGTTTCTTCTTTTCATTCTGTTGGTGCCTGTTATGGCAGACCCTTTTGAACACACAAACAATGGAGCATATGCCTGAGTGTATTTGTAAAGACCTGTGGATCACACACTTAAAACAGGTTCTCCCTTAAAAGTCAACAATGAATACTTTTGAAACTATCCACCCACCAGTTCAGTGTTCTATGTTTCTCTAATTGGCAAGTCAATAGCAGGGAAAAAAAAAACCTTTCTGCTGTATCCACCTGATGCAGTCTACTACTCTTTTAAACCAAGTGGCAGAAGCCTCTGTTCTATTGTTTAAAGTCCTAGTCCAGTTGCCTGCTAATTCCTTATTATGAGTTTCACAATATTTTTCTGAGGTGGAGGCAAAATAAAACATATATATTCAAACACATTATTTCAGTTGCCCTCTTGGAGAATTACTTTGGTATGGGAATTCTGAAAAAGTAGTCTACCTAAGTTAGGTTCCTTGTTTTTAAGTGAGCAAGACAGATCCAAAACTGATGCACTTCTCCTGAGAGAAGTCACAGGAAACCATGGGTAGGTACATCACCTTTGAGAATCAACAGGCCAACCTACTGGCAACAAGGAAAATTTTGTATATTGCTATCAAATACTAAATTTCTCTCTGTCACAGAAATCTGCCTAAATTTCTGTAGATCACATTTGCTGATAAATAATTTTATAGCAAAAATACTTGCGCAAATCAAGAACAATCAGTTACTGACAGAAGCAAGTTATCTGGGAATAACAGGACACGCACCTGCATCAACAACCTCGCGTGTTAGTAGTAGTTTGACCAATAATCCATAATAGTGTGATGTGTGGTCACTTGTGGGGAACCAATGAAGTTATGCCAATGATGCTCTCTGAGTTTATATAAGTTGTAGAAGTTCCCTTAATACGCACTTCTATTTCCTCTCCTTTCCATCCACTTTACTGTGCTATACTCACTATGCTTGCACCATAGCCATACAGTATTGGAAAAATAAAGGAGCAATACTAGATCACATTGATCGTCTGTATTGATTCTCCAGTCTCTGTCACTGATAGGTGGAGGTTGGGCTCTTCTCCCAGGCAGGCAGCACCAGAACAAGAGGACACAGTCTCAGGCTGCGCCAGGGGAGGTTTAGGCTGAATGTTAGGAAGAAGTTCTATACAGAGAGAGTGATTGCCCATTGGATTGGGTTGCCCTGGGGAGGTGGTGGAGTCACCATCATTGGAGGTGTTCAGGAGGAGACTTGATGGGGTGCTTGGTGCCATGGTTTTGTTGGTTAGGTGGGTTGGATTGGTTGATAGGTTGGACGCGATGATCTTGAAGGTCTCTTCCAACCTGGTCTATTCTATTCTATTCTATTCTATTCTATTCTATTCTATTCTATTCTATTCTATTCTATTCTATTCTATTCTATTCTAATATCAGTACATACATAGTACTTAAAAAAAAAAAAAAAAAAACAAAAAAAAAAACAGAAAAGCAGACACATTTTTAAGAACAGATTCCCAGAGAAGGGGAAATATTAACTGGGGTTTTTGTGGTTGTTTTGTTTTGATTTTTCCTGCAGTTCTCGGTTGCTGTTGACATGTGTGTTTCATAGTGTTTTCATCAGTTCCTCTGTAACTATGGTGTGCAACACAAGCATGCCAAGGTGTGAGCCCACACGACTGCAATGTTTAAACTTTTCCCCCTCATTCTTTCCATTCATCTTTCTCATAGTATTGGTTTTGAAAGGAAAGAAGCAGAAACTCATAGTCTAAAAATCCATGCAGTCACTTACATCTTGGCAGTTCAGCATCTGCCTTCTGCAGTACTAGCAGATGGATTCATTTACCAAAATGATATTTGGTTTCAGTTCTCAGCCTGCCTGTCAAAACATGTTCAGCTTTGTGGAAATTGAAGCCTGCATAATATATTTTGTTCATGTAACCTAGAAGAAAGGGCACTTAACATTCTGTCACTAAAATCCAGCTGTTTTTCCCCCACTAGCAACCACAATGCTGTGGGATACTATATAACATCCCCCCTTCTAACTGAGTTTACTTACGGCTTACATATCAAAGAGAAGAGGGTGCTACAGTTACTGGGAGACCTCCCACATTTAACACTCCCTCCAAGTTAAACTTACACGCATTTGAGGCTGGAAAGGCAGCACAGAGGGTTCACACAGCATGCAGGGTGAGGCAGCATGGTGGATAAAAAATGCATAGAGGCCCCTCTTTCAGAAACCTGTCCCTGCGACTACACCATCCTCTATTATCCAATCTGCATACAATATAATGTATAAAAGATAAATTAGAAGCTAGAAGAAAATTACTCATGAGTAAGTGGTTTAACCTTCAGATTTTATTGTAATATTGGAAAATAATGTCACTGAATATCTGCCAAAGAATAAAAGTATTACAAATTTTGTTTTGGTTTTGTTTAATCTACTTCAGGGATGGAGAGAGATTAATCATCTTTAATATCAAATATTGCAAGTAGGAGCAAATAGACTGTATGTAATTACAGCTACTATCTCAACAGGAGAAGAATACACAGTAAATCCCAAAGAATTTCTGAGGCAGAGAGGAGATTTTAATTTACTATTGTCTTTTTTTACTTAGTAGCCAAGATATATCTGCCTTACTTCATAGTCCATATCTTTGCTATCCTGGGTATTAATACTTGAATAATTTATATTCTCAGTAGATATGCCAATTCAGTTATTAGCTTCTCAATCCTATTTCATTATATGTTGAACAACACCTTTTCCAAGAGACGTTTCTTTTCGAGTCCACTATTGAGCTCCCACCAATAACATGATCACCTATTCCTAATACTTGGTGAGAAATCAGTATGAGCAGAAGTGGTAGAATAAAGCCTTCAATTATCCATTTTCATCTGATTCAGAAACAAGCATGTACCTTATTTCTTGCAAGGTAGGTTATCATACAACTTGTCCAACAAATGAAAATCTTTTATGGTTTTGGGAAGGAAAGTCTGTGAAGAGAAGACAATAACATTAAAATATAGGGAAGGGGAATAAATGAGTTTCACTTCAGTTTTGACTAGTGTCATAGATTGGCTATCACAGTCAGCTGGTCAACTTCCATGTCAGCTGAGGGCCACTAACTGCCATAGCCATCAAGGGTGAACGTACAGCATCAACCCTATGGCAGTGGGTACTTATGTCTGGTTTAGAAGAAAAAAATAAACAGTTTGTATAGGCAGTGATGAAAAATAATGCATGATGTTTAATTATCAGCATAAAGTGGGTTGTTAAGGAGCAAATTTGGTAAATTTTAATTTTAAGGTTTAAATCTGACCTGTCCTGTCAGTCTTTCAAACATTCCCATCACGGTGATTTCTGATTCCCTGGACATACATATGGATGTACATTTATATATGTGTATATATATTGTGTGTGTGTGTATGTGTGTGTGTATATATATATATATATGCATTTTCATAAGATTCAACTACTCTCTATTCAATGACATTATTAAGGAAATAGTGTATCATCTGTGAATTCTGATTATATCAGAATATGCTTCAGTGTTGATTTCTCTCCACATATATTTGTGGCATTTTGTAAATACCTTACCACTGTTTGCTGGCCTACAATGTCAATCAAAAGTTTGTGCCACTTTGCGAATGCACAGGAAAGCATCAAATTTGCCTCCATTTACAGCTGAACTATCAATTCCAGTCTGTACTCATCATTACCCCTAGGTGGGCTGGGCTGGGCTGATGTTTGGCAGAAAGATTATAGTGAGACCAGGCAGCTTGCTATACAGGGTGGAAATTCTCTACACAGCAATTTCTAGGATAGTTATATCTGCACATTCATATTGAAGAGAGCTGGAGTTAAAACAAAAAATGAACAAACAAACCCAAAACAAAACAAACCAAAAAAGAAGCAAAGACCAAAACCTGCAGCAAAAATCATACACATAAAAACATATTCCAAGAATCCACTTCATGTGCAAGTCTAGCCCCATCAAAGGGCAGCCCATCAGACTATCACATTCTCTCTCATTAGTTTGACACTGACAGAGGAGCTCATCAGAAATATATAGTCTGTACCTGCTGCATGTGTTTATTTTTCTGTGTTTGAACCATGAGAGGATAAACATTACATCAATTCTTGAATTTGTAGTGATTCTGAATCACAGTTGAGAAAGGAATACAAACAATGCCTATTTAATAAATATATGCTGATGTTTCACATCTAATTGTTTCCAATGGGATCCTAAATGCATCTCATGGAGAGGAATAGAATAGAATAGAATAGAATTACCAAGGTTGGAAGAGACCTTGAAGATCATCGAGTCCAACCTGTAACCATAACCTCACAACTAGAACTAGGATGGAGTACTGTCTCGATCCGGAGAGGGAAAGAGATTGAGGATTTTAATGAATATTCCCGTGTTGTGAAATTAGAGGCACAAACGAGGCCAAAATATCAACAGCTAGACTATTTATTACATAAATAAGGTGGAGAGAGAGAGAAAACAAAGAGAGAAGAGAGAAGAGGGAGATTAAAGGAAAGGAATTATATTAGCACACCCCTCACCCCCCAAGACAGTTTGAGTCTGTGGAGGAAAGGTGCTGCAGGAGATGTTGGGTCTGTAGAGAAACGGTGCTGCAGGAGATGTTGGGTCTGTAGAGGAAGGGTGCTGAGGCTTTGGCTGTAGAAGGGATGAGGTCCTCTGGGCAGCTTCTTCAGCTCCATGAGTTGCAGCAGGCGGAACTTAGGGCACGGAGAGTCCAAGATCCATTGTGTTGGCCCCGGGATGTTTCCAGCGTGTGCTGCCATCAGCTTTCTTCTGCATCTTGCTTCTCCAATTTTCTCCTCAAAAGCCAGCAGTTGCTCCAGTCTTTTATACAGTTTTTTAGCCCTTAGGCAAGTGTCCAGGTGTTGTTCCCCAGGATATCGTTCTGGGAAATCATCTTTAGGTCCAGGTATCGCTCCCCAGGAAATCTTTCTGTGTACTCAGGTGAGTTTGGGCAGCCACTGGATGGAGGGGGGAAGGCCTCCACCTCCTCCTGCTCCATCTAGCTACCCACACACTCTTTACATATCAGGAACCATTGTCCTTTCCTGGGGTATCTGATGGCTGGAAATGATCTTGTCCTGAAGGTGTGAATGCTGGGCCCTTGGACCATTGTTGTAGGCCAGCTGCAGTCCCGTGAGCAATGTTATCTTTGCACCTTCCAAGAGTCCTTCCAGTGGCTCTGCCCAAAGCACATCAGCTATTGTCTGGACAAACAGCAAGTGATTTTATCTTTGTTGAGTCACCAGGAGACACAAGCTTTAGTCTCTCACAAGTACATAAGTCACAAAAGGTAGAAAACCTCCGAGTGATGCATATATTTCTTATGAGTCATAGATAAGGCTCCAGAGTGACAGTTTTTCTGGTCACTTTGCTACCTACTCTTGCTTCCAGATGGATGAAGGAATGAGAATGAGGGACAAGCCCAAAAAGCAAATGGCAAAAGAAAAGCACCACTAGGATTTAACATAATATAAATTAAAGCAAAAGGAAGGTTTACATTTCCAAGTCATACAATAAATAACCCTTAGATAGACACATATAGGCAGAAAGTGTAATAAATTCCACAGTTCTTGCAGCAATACATCTCACTCATGATAGTTCTTATGGTTTATTTAATACAGACATATAAACGTAAAGTCTTAGGTTCTGTATCTATACACTACAGACAATGCTATGTTGCAGCTCATATGAAAGCATGGTGTCCCAGGAGTTTGGTCTTATTTCAAGGCCAATACATTCAGATTTTTTTGAATGTTTAATGTCATTTGTGTCTCTAACTATTTGTAAAAAGCCTGGTAGTTTCCCCATTTCAAAGATAACTGATGTAAACTGAATCCTATCACAGTTGCCCACAAAAGTGGTAAATATAAGCCCCTCACCACTGCATGATTCCAGCAGCTATACAAAATGAGCTCATGTTGGAAGCTGAATATGGGAGTTAGGAGGACCTGGAAGCCAAATATTTCTGGAGAGATTCAGTAACAACAAGTGCTCAGGTCCTGCTAAAAGACTCTGCTAGTACACAGAATGATTAAGTAAGCAGCATTTATCTTAATTTGAAACTCAACCCAAGACACACACCTTTCTCGTTCACTTGCAAAATGGCGCCTAAAAAGAAAGCTGCTTTCTATACCTCTGGATCAGAGAGATAAGCTTTGTATTTTAAAGGGAAGGCAACTCAAGTTCTTTTTGAATTCTTTCAGGAATAGCCCACTTTAGCCATAAAATGATAAGCCAGTCTGTAGTTTCCCATCTGTAGCAGAAGCCTCTTTTCTCCAAGGAAAATCATCTGGTTACAGATAATGGGGGTAACTGCCAGACGGCTTGGGATATGAACTCCATGAGATCCTGCATGGTCCTGTATAAGCATGTTGGATCCTGGGAGAGTCAATTTAAAGTTGGATGTCATATTTATAGAGAGAGACCCTTACTACTTTTGGAAAGGTTCAAGTGCTGTGAGTTTGAGGTTTATCTTGATTTTGTGATCACCCATGAAAGAAGCTAAATGCTAAGAAGATGCAATTTTATCATACAAATTGACTGCCTTTCTGAGGCAGGGGGAAGGTTAGAAAAAAAAAGTCCCATCATACACAGAAAACTGACATACCAATTTTTCCAGTTTTAAAAATTTCTTTTTCCTTATCTTCTATAAAGGACTTAGACTATCTTAGGAGTATAGAAGACAGTCCTAAATCATTACTTCCTTCCATTATTTTTTCATTCTGTTCCTCACTTAATGTGGCCATTTGCCAGACTGAGTTAATTAGCAGAGGGCCAGGAACTAAACTTCTTCACCAGGAGGTTTTGTTCTCAAGACTTCTCACACTAAGTAACACAGACTTGCTTTTGTTGAATAAATATATAGTCTGATAACCCATTAATCTTCATTTGGTAACATTCAAATTCTAGCAAATGAATACAGCATTACACTAATCAGTAAGAATGATGCTATCATTATGCTGTTCCAGTGGCTACAAGATAATTAATGTTTAGTGATAGAAACATTCAAAGTAACATTAATTATGTTATTAATGTTTTTAATTAACTTCAAATGCTTCTGTGTTTTCTAATAAGGTTCCTATATCTAGGAATAAAGCTGCATATATTTTCTGACTCACTCTCACTCTCTCCCTGCTCTTAGCTTCTTGCAAGGATTTATCCTGAGCTCTGTAAAGGCTCCTTTGGAAGTTAACTTGAGTTTCTTTCTATTAATTATTTGATTTGGGAGTATTTTGGGGTTTTGCTTGTTTCTTTGTTTTTTAGTACATAATAGTAAAATTTTAATAACAAAATTTACATTTTCAATTAATAAACTAATTATCCATTAATTTCAGTATGCTTCTTCATATGTCTTACCTGTTGCATGAAGTCAGCCTTGAATAGAGTTCTTTATGAGCAGAGAATGAAGCTAAAGGCTGCCTCTCTAATAACTTTTAGAAGTCATTTAATGGTTTGGGGAGATTTATTTTCTTTCCTAGTGTTGCAAGAATCAAATTGAAACTGTTGTAGTCTTACTTTGTTATTTGTCTTCTGGTAAAGAGATCAGAGAGGAATTTTGTTCCTGTCTCCCCAACACTTCTCATTTAAAAGTACTTTTCTTTCAGAGTAGAAATTTGTGTTGATGAAAAAAGCTTTGCTGACAGTACTGTAAAAACTCTTTATTGATACACAAAGAAAAGACCTCCTAAGTTGTCCAAGCTCCTTTAAAACTTATGCTTCAAACCTAAGGGCCTTCCAGAAAGAGAGAAAAGACTACTTTGTGTGTTCTAATTATGGCTTCTTTGTAGAAGTTCTCTCAAAACAAAGATGATTTGGGCACAGTTAAGTTATTGCACAGGTGCTGACTTGTTTGGCCTTGGCCAGCGGCAGGTCCAACTTGGAGTTGGGGAAGCTTCTAGAATTTTCTTACAGGAGCCATGCCAGTAGCCCCCTCCCCCACTACCAAGAGCTCACCAGACACAAACCTTACATGAAGTTAAAATTCAAAAGACTCAGCATCCCACCTAAAACAAATCTGAATTTAATATACCACAGAATACAGAGATGACATAATTTTCCCCTTCTCACCCTTACTCAATTTTTCAGAATTTCAGAAGTGTCTATCTGTACACAGAATCCATAATCTAGAACTTTATCAACCTAAAATACTTATTTATATGGATTAATATTAAAATCCTTTAACAATGCTGGCTGAGTATTTATATTTTGCAGCTTAGCCATGATAACTGATGCAATCAGTGCTTGCTTTTCCTTCTAATAGATTCATTCACAGATATTAATTAGTTTAGCATTATATTTTGGCACAGAGAACAGAAGGAGAAGAGATTGTAAATCCATCCGGACAAGTGTTCAATATTATTTTAATGTGTCCATTTTAATGCTATAAACCTCATTATGTCAGATTTTAGAAACTGCAATTTTACTTCCATGTTACAAAAGCAAGACTTCAGTGCTTTCGTCTGGATGACTTTCTCTACTCTTCTTTTTTAACAGTCTATGCTAAAGTAAGAGGCTGAAATCAATCATCAGCCACAAATGCTGGATGAGAGACCCAACTACTTTTATTCTCTTACACCGGTTTACCCTAAGTCTGCACAATTTTACTTTGATGGTAGAATCCATTACTGATCTAATGTGGGGGATCTGTAAGAGATTATTTCCTGAACATGGCAAATAATACTTTTCACCTATTTTTTTGGTAGTCCAAGCATAGGCTAAACATAGATCCTTACTGAATTGTCAACTTAATTCCTTTGCCTCTGGTTCCTGTGAGTCTTTATCCTCCATGTTCCGGGGCCTTTCTTCACCTATCTCTGATTAAAGTCCACGTTATTCTTTGTAAAAAAGCATGCATGAGATCATTTAAGATGGCCCATCTCCTTACACTCAATAACTATTTGAATAAAAATATCCATATAATAAAGGAACCAAAATTCTCTGCATCTTCCAAATAACCAGTGTCTCCACTGCCTGTCCATCACTAGGAAATTCATCACTCACTCTTAGAAGCCCTGCTGTTTCTACATCGTATTATATGTTTGAAAATGACAGTATTCGTAGCACGTCACCTGCTGCTTTTGGCTAGCAAACAATAGGTTCTCAAGGGAAACCAAACCGACAGGGTTGGAGCCTGGATAAGAAGAGTTTGATTATTATAAACAATGGTGGTATTTTAATAATTGTGATCTCACTGGAAAAATTTTCAAGAAGAATCACTTTTTTCATTACAATGTGTGACTGATGATACTAATAAAGCATCACACGTGGAACTCCACAGTTCCCAGACTGCTTCCCCCAGCAAACATTAATTATTTTCCCACAAAATGCTGATTGTTGGAAGCCAGTGAGAAAGGATTAACCAGTCATTGTAATATAAGATATAAGGAAGAATATCAGGTGCCACTACCTACAATATGAAGGAGAGACAGGGATGATGCATACTTTCTCAGTGAGGAAAACAACAACAATCTAAACAAACCTGTTTTCTGGATGTGAAGAAAGCAACTTAGAAAATTATTTGCTTTACAATGAACAATCACACTTCCTCTGTCTTTTTTTGTTTGTTTGCTGTTTGTTTTCCTAGCTGAACAGACATGTGATTAATGCTGCTTTCCCTCCCATCAAATGGGAGGATAAACGTGTGAATTCATTCAGTGTGAGATATGGTCTGGAAAACAAACCTGCTATTGTGCATCCTGAAGGCTAGGAAAGGAACCAAAATGGAACAGATCAGATCTAAACTTTCTTCAGAGGCTGACTCAAATGACCTGTTCAGTAAAGTGGAAGGTACCTGGTGTTTTTTCTTGATTCTAAGTAAATTTGGCTTTATGTACCTGCAAAATTTTAGGTATGGTGCTTTGATATGTAGCAGAGACACTTCTTAATGTACTATTGGTTTTGTTCTTTTTAAGACATTTGGCTTCTTCCCTGCATATTTTTGAACTCCTTTGTGGAAAAAGGCTGATGTGAAATCCTTTGCCAAAGCATTTAAAAGGAGAATGAAATGTGTTCACATCTGTCCTGCAGAATTTCAGCTCAAAGAGAAAAAGTGAAAGACCATCGCTGACCTGACTGGGTAAAGCTGTTCTGTGGTATTTATAGGAACAGGATGGTTTAGGCTTCTAGAACTATAAAAAAATAACTGCCATTCAAGAATGAACAGGGGCTGGAGAAATAGAAAAAGGATGAGCTGTAAAACTGGTGTCAAATTTCTATTCTCAATCAAATTTTGGTGTTAATTAGATCTGGTACATTTTTTCAGCCTAGTGTAAAAATAGATATTACTATCATTTGAAGATGGCCCAGTCTAAAGAAGGGTCAGCTTCTGCCATTCAATGAATGTGAGAAAGATGGAACAGGACATGTTTCTTCACCAAGTACAGGTTAGGGGAAGGTAGGCAATGTGGAAGATGCTCTGAATGAAGGTGAATGGCCTACATCCCACAGGATGGTTACATCAAATTCTATGAGATTCATACCAAAAACAAAGCACAATTTTTTTAACCAGTACATAAGACAGGCTGAAGCATGGGAATTAGCATTTATATGCAGAAGAGCACTTTATGATGCTCTGAAATGGCTGTTCTTTTTGGAGAGGTGATGTTTCATGCATTCTGAACACATGTAGTATTTTGGCCATTTTAAACCAGTCATTTCATTGTAAATTATGGTGAGACATTTTGGCACTGACCAGGCCAGAAACCTGGCAACAGGGCTGTCTAGAGACTATGTTTAGCCCACTATCCTGCTTTTATACAATACAATACATCAGGTTGAAAGATCATCGCGTCCAAACCATCAAACAATCCAACCCACCTAAACAACTAAACCATGGCACCAAGCAACCCATCAAGCCTCCTCCTGAACACCTCCAATGATGGTGACTCCACCACCTCCACAGGCAGCTGATTCCAATGGCCAATCACTCTCTCTGTATAGAACTTCTTCCTTACCTCCAGCCTAAACCTCCCCTGGTGCAGCCTGAGACTGTGTCCTCTTGTTCTGGTACTGGCTGCCTGGGAGAAGAGACCAACCTCTGCCTGTCTACAACCTCCCTTCAGGTAGTTGTAGAGAGCAATAAGGTCATCCCCCAGTCTCCTCTTCTCCAGGCTAAGCAACCCCAGCTCCCTCAGCCTCTCTTCATAGGGCTTGTGTTCCAAACCCCTCACCAACTTTGTTGCCCTTCTCTGGACACGTTCCAGCAAGTCAACATCCTTCCTAAACTGAGGGGCCCAGAACTGGACACAGGACTCGAGGTGTGGCCTAACCAGTGCAGTGTACAGGGGCAGAATGACCTCCCTGCTCCTGCTGGCCACACTGTTCCTGATGCAGGCCAAGATGCCATTGGCCCTCTTGGCTGCCTGGGCACACTGCAGGCTCATGTTCAGCCTACCATCGACCAGTACCCCCAGGTCCCTCTCTGCCTGGCCGCTCTCCAGCCACTCTGACCCCAGCCTGTAGCACTGCATGGTGTTGCTGTGGCCAATGTGCAGAACCCGGCACTTGGATGTGTTCAATCTCATGCCGTTGGATTCTGCCCATCTGTCCTTTCTCAAAAGAATACAAAATAAAGCAATTCATTCTGAGAAAAAAAAAACAACTTGTGGAGATGGTTGTGGATTTTGCTGAGAAATGTGGAAGAAAGGGAAATAGTAAATGAAGACGGACTCAGAGATTCTCAGAAAGAGCTTTATTTCATTCCAGAGGATAAGGGTACAAGAATGATAATTTTCTGCTTTGGTATAAGTACTGTAAGTACTATAGCTTGTTCTTTAAACCAAAACAAACTCAGCTAAAATAAATAATAAAAATAATTTGTAAAAATACACCTCACAATCCTTTTATACCAGGGATGGCTTTTTGCCTCTGTTGGTGAGATACTGAAAAGAATGGAGGAAGGGCGATTATCCTAGGGTGAGTGAAAAATGTATAATTTCATGGCTCATAGAGAGGGATGCCTAAAGAAGCAGCTGATTTTTATTTTTATTAAAAAAAAAAAAGAAAGGAAAAAAAGGAAAGAAAGACATTTCAATTACAAGAAAAATCCACTTTCAGGGCTTACATTTTATTGATCACATGGGCATGTCTGGAATAGCTGTGTCTTCTGAGCAGACTAAACCCATACCACTCTTTTTACTACTCTTATACAAGCATTTGATTATTTCCCAGGCCAGCATCTAGCACATCCCAGTAATTTTTCTGTTCCTCTTTTGTTCACAATATTCCATTAAGAGTTAATGGAATCCACTAAACCCAGAAAAGAAGGAAGCTCCAATCTCTCAATCCAAACCTACTCTGACTTCTTTTAACTCAGAAATAGACCTTGATTTTAACTTCTTTATAATTTTATTTTCACAGGTAAAATCCCATCTAAATGTGTAAAATGCATGTAAACAAAATATTTCAAAGTAAATTTCCTTGTCTGTAAAGTAAATTTCCTTGTCATTTAAAAATATAGCATATCCAGCCCAATAAAACAGTGTTTTGTGTAGATCTTTACATTTTTCAACATACTACACAAGAAGTAAAAAGTTGTCTAAATTAACTGGAATTAATAAATGAAGGGAATATAATAGATTGCAATGCATTCACAAGAATAAAAGATTGACATTTGTTACAATCATAGAATCACAGAATCGTTAGGGTTGGAAGGAACCTCAAGGATCATCTAATTCCAACATCCCCCTGCCATGGGCAAGGACACCTCACACTGCATCAGGCTGCTCAGAGCTACATCCAACCTGGCCTTAAAAACCTCTAAGGATGAGTCTTCTACCACCTCCCTGGGCAACCTGTCCCAGTGTCTCACCACCCTCATGGTGAAGAATTTCTTCCTAACACCCAATCTGAATCTACCCATTTTGGTTTTTTTTTTCCATTCCCCCTAGTCCTATCATTACCTGACACCCCAAAAAGTCCCTTACCAGTTTCTTATAGGGCCCCTTAAGATACTGAGAGGCCACAATAAGGTCTCCTCAGAGCCTTCTCCTCTCCAGACCAAATAGCCCCAGCTCTCTCAGTCTGTCCTCATGGGAGAGGGGCTCCAGCCCCCTGATCATACTCGTGGCCCTTCTCTGGACATGTTCCAGCACAGCACCTCAGGATTATTCTTGTAATAGGGGCTCCAGAACTGGATGCAGTACTCCAGCTGGGGTCTCACCAGAGTGGAGTAAAGGGGGAGAACCACCTCCTTCAACCTGCTGGCTATGCTTCTCTTGATGCAGCCCAGGATGTGATTTGCTTTCTAGGCTGTAAGTGCACACTGGTGGCTCAGGTTGAGCTTCTCATCCAGCACCTCCAAGTCTTTCTCTTCAGGGCTGCTCTCAAGCCAATCACTGCCCGGGAGATACTAATATCGATTGCCCTGTTAGAAGCACTTTTATATGAATTAGAAAATGGCAGAAGGGTCAAAGCAAAGGTGAGTGAAAATGCAGATAAACAGCAGTTAATCACAATGAGCTGGATGGGTCAAGCAGCTACTGTATCAGTCATTACTAGCATTGTCCTAATTTAGCAGATTCATCAGCACACAGAAGAGAAGGCCAGGCATTTGCTGTACTTTGCAACAAAACAAGTTGACTTGTTTTGACTCTTTTCATGACCCTGTTAATTTGCCTTCTGTAAATACTGTAGGAAATTAGTTTACTGGAAGAAATCTTAACATGAATAGAGAATTTAAGATAAATACTTACAAGTTACAAATCAGAATGAAAATGTCCTGAGCATCTGCACCAAGAAACAGACTCTAAAATCACTGCTAATCCAGTAAAGATAAAAAGTAATCTGACTTCTGAAAACATATTTTCAAATAATTTTAAAAATTACTTAAAGGGAAGGAATTAAATCTTTGAGCAGTTTGGCCCTCATCAAAGAACTTAGAACAATAATGGAAAAGCACATGTGAGGAAATATTGTCCTACATGTTTGAAATAATATATTCTGGAGTTCTGATAGATTATTCCTATTCACATGAAAAATAACAGGGAAAAAAAAAAAAAGTCAAAGGATATTATTTAGTACAGACTTATTTCTTCAATATACTCCTACGCTTGCAAACTTCAAGAGGAAGAACACACAATTTATTAGAACTTCTAAGTCTGCTCTCTAATAAATTGAGGCAGAAATCACTTCTACTCCTCTACAAGAATATACTCTTCTTTACTTTATACTTCTGACACTTTCATGACTTAGTAATATACTCTTTTGCCATCGTATTTGTCAAGCGTCGTCATACCACCAAAACCTGGAATTTTCCTGTTAGTTTGGGTGGTGCCTTAGAGAGTCTTCTTCTGCCTTATTACTTAAACAGCTTAATTGCTCCCCCAATGATCCTGAAAGAAAGCTGCCTTCCACATTTGTCAGGTATAACTAGATTTTTAACTGTGAATTAATCAAAGATTCACCCTATGAAAGTCATTAACAACTTCCAAAACAATGTTATGTTCATTGATAATTCAAAACAAAGGAGAGGGGAAAAAAAAAAAGTCCTCCAATAAATTATTCACTTCAAATTATTCTCCCAGATCTCGTTTCCACCAGTGACTAAATAATCTATCTGCATAAGGCTTTTTTTCTAAACCCATCACTAGTATTTAATAACTGTGACAAATGATGATAGTTAGCGAAACAGCTTAAGAATGAATTGTGCCACACTGAATCCTTCCAGGCTGAACATGCATTCTCTTTTTCTTCCATTTCCTAGCTGAAATACATCTGGAGCATAGGAGCTCTCTATAATCAATGGGAGATGGAATAGCAATTACAGACTATTTAGCCTACCAGCTGAGTCTCCCAAAAACTGCTCCATAAAGGTAAAATCCATAAAGCTAAATTCTCCATGTTGCCTTGGATTATGAGGGCTTTTCTTTCCACAGTAACATCTTCAACTAATCTTCCTGCTAGATTTGTGCAAGCACATGTTATATCAACTGTTTTTACCATCTGTTCAAGGAGGCTGGATTCTCTGCACCACTACACTTTTACTAAATGAAATTAAATTGAGATCATTGTCTCTGTCCCACAGCATTAAAAATCCTAGATTTTCTTTCTCACACACAGATTCTCATAAACTTGATCCTATCCATTGGTTGAAGTCAATGGTTACATCTCATTGTAAGCTTTAGCTGAAGAACAGTCTGTTAAAATGAGCATGAATTGAGGGATCATGTGGTGCCATATCTTTCCTCAAATCATCACAATTTGGCTTCATTCATAGCTGCCTGTAGGCCTTAGTTCTTATGATCTTATAGAGTAGAAATTCAACTTCAGCCATGTTTTAAAAATATCAATTTACTTCCAAATAACACAAAGTAAAGAATAATACAGCTTTGGCCCATACAGCAGAAATTCTGAATGGAGAGACTCATACTGTGATATTCGCTTACTGTGTTAAGGCAGATGCATTTGATTTTTGGTTTGCCATTCATAGTTTTAAGTATGTGAGAATTCACATACCGCCAAGTCTGATATTTCCCTCTGGCAATACAATACCAGCTTCCATTTGGAATCAAATGCATTTGCCAATAACATTTTATTTTAACATTTATCTGCCTGTTTTCAAGGTAAAATCAACACTGAATTCTTTTACAGCTGTATTATTTCTCTTCCCCTTGCAATAATTTTGTCTTTTTTTTTTTCCCTTTGCTTTTTTGTGGGTGGGTTGGTTTGTTTTTAATAGAGCGAGGTTAGATTTATTTTCAGCCCTTTATCCACCATTTTAAGAATGTTTTTGTAGATTCCTCACAAAAGAAGCTATTAATAGAATAATGTTTTTAAGCAATTGCTGATATTAAAAGCTGTGCAATAATAGTTTCTATATTCACTGCTAAGCTAAAATATAAACACTCACAACCATTACATGTGCTGTTTGAAAAACAGAACTCATATTTTATCCTCCCTGTGGTAGGCACTGTGTTTCTTCCCAGTTGTGCCCTGAATTGGAAAAACATTGTCTTTCCTTAGGCCAACTTTTACTATAGCTCCTCTACACAACATAAGCACTACAAAAGTAATCTTTTGCACACAAATAAGATATTGTTTTAACAACACTGGTCAGGTAAAAAGGCAACATCCTTGTTCCCAGGGTGTGTACAGGTGTAAGCATGCAAACACAGCTAGTCTATCACAGCACTTTCCCTGTTATAAGCAGATTATTTTGCCACAAACCCCAGGTTGTTTAGCCTGGAGAAAAGACCTTATTGTGGCCTTTCAGTACTTAAATGGGGTCTTATAAGACAGTTGGGGACAGGCTTCTCAGTAGATCCTGCAAGTTTAGGACAAAGGGTAATGGTTTTAAGCTAAAATAAGGTATATTTAGACTACATAGAAGGAAGAACTTTTTTTGTGATGAGTGGTGAAAAACTCAAACAGATTGCCCCAAGAAGTGGTCAATGTCCCAATTCTTTTAGGTAATATCTGTATGTAAATCCATAGCATCCAGATTCACAGTTTACTTGGGTATAAACCAATAATAAAACCAATAAAACCAATATGCTACATGCTTATATACTATATGCAATATACTTATATGCTAATGCAAACAAGTTTTATGGATCAGTGAGAATTGATTTCTTTGCTGTAGTGAAGCTTTCAAGAGTAGTAGGATAGAAAAGAAAGAATCAGCTAAAAAAATGTGTGTCTATAGAAACTGACTTATGGCCTGGAAAGTAACTTTTTGAAAATACTTTGCAAAGTCCTCTTTCGGAATCAGTTGGGTAATCAGGTCTATCAATGGTTAATGGATGAAAAAAAGTCAGCTGACACCTTTGTTAAATGGGAGACAGTGTAATTTAGTCTAACAACTGTATTCTGGCTTCATATAGCAGTTCCTTTGCTAGAAAAAGATTCCTAACATATTATTTACACACAATGTTTTCTAGTAGCTTGATGCTTAAGACTTTGAGGTCCAGAACCTGAAAGCTGTCTTTTGGGATCCACATCACAGGGCATTTGACAAACGTCTGGAACTATCACTCTGCTGAAGGCTAGGTGCAGAAGCTGCCAAGGAAGTGAGTCTAATTCTGAGCTGTCATCCTGCCTGAGTAAGATTGATAGTATCATCAATAAATCTGTAAGGTAAAAGCAGAAATATGCCAATCAGTTCTTCTTGTAACAAAAAGGCAGGAATGAAAACTGCAAGTAAAAGCCATTGAGAAAACTTATTATGAATAAAATAGCTCATAAATGTTATCTCTGGTATTATAAAGAGAATAAGCTCCACACAAAGCAACAGGTCCCTCTGTAAGAAAAGCAGGTGTCAGTGACATCTCTTTTTGAAAAGATAAAGAGGCTGTGCTTGGCTGTATGGTCTAGTTGTTGGGTGGGTTGGATTGTTTGATGGGTTGGACGCAATGATCTTGAAGGTCTCTTCCAACCTGGTGTATTGTATTGTATTGTATTGTATTGTATTGTATTGTATTGTATTGTATTGCTTTGCAAATAAACTGTTAAAATAGGAACAAGAGAATAAGGTACAAATACAACTAAGTAATTCATCATATTATTTTTCTGTTCCTTTTATATATAATGCAACAGAATGCTCAGCAGCTGAGCAGGGAAACTGGATGTGTTCGTGTGTTGAAAGGATGTCCCAACACAAGAAAGTACTGTTGAATAGAAACTGCACAAATTCTGGGCCTGAAAACAATTCACAGTATCACAGTATCACAATGTCACCAAGGTTGGAAGAGACCTCAAAGATCATTGAGTCCAACCTGTCACCACAGAACTCATGACTAGACTATGGCACCAAGTGCCACGTCCAATCCCTTCTTGAACATCTCCAGGGATGGCGACTCCACCACCTCCCTGGGCAGCCCATTCTAATGGCGAACGACTCTCTCAGTGAAGAACTTTCTCCTCACCTCCAGCCTAAACTTCCCCTGGTGCAGCTGGAGACTGTGTCCTCTTCTTCTGGTGCTGGTTGCCAGAGAGAAGAGACCAACCCCTTCCTGGCTACAACCACCCTTCAGGTAGTTGTAGGGAGCAATGAGGTCTCCCTGAGCCTCCTCGTCTCCAGGCTAAACAATCCCAGCTCCCTCAGCCTCTCCTCATAGAGCTTGTGCTCAAGGCCTCTCACCAGCCTTGTTGCACTTCTCTGGACACGTTCAAGAGTCTCAGTGTCCTTCTTGGAGGTTGTAGCCAGTTGGGGGTTGGTCTCTTCTCCCAGGCAACCAGTGCCAGAACAAGAGGACATAGTCGCAAGCTGCACCAGGGGAGGTTTAGGCTGGATGTTAGGAAGAAGTTCTTCATAGAAAGAGTGATTGGCCATTGGAATGGGCGGCCCAGGGAGGTGGTGGAGTCACCATCACTGGAGATGTTTAGGAAGAGATTGAATAGGGTGCTTGGTGCCATGGTTTAGTTGATTAGATGGTGTTGGGCGATAGGTTGGACTTGATGATCTCAAAAGTCTCTTCCAACTTAGTTAATTCTATTCTATTCTATTCTATTCTATTCTATTCTATTCTATTCTATTCTATTCTATTCTATTCTATTCTATTCTATCTTTCAGAGAGCCAGCATCATATGTTGTACATCACTTCCAGGAAAAGCTTGCTGTTAGCTTGATTCTAACTTCATAAGATGTAGAGAAAATAATATTAGGAATATCTCATGAAATATGTTTTGCAGACTGTTGAAAATTCCATGAATATATTATAAGCAATAAAACAGCTACTCTGGATTGATGGATTTAAGGAATATTCTAGGACTGTCAGCTCTTGGGAACATCCAGTAGGAGACAAATCTTCCCCTTACTTCGTATGTCAGAGGCCAGCCACAGAGAACTGTAAAGGAACACCAAACTATCATATCTTTTGTTATCTGACCAACCTTAGATTTAATTACTTGTACCCTAACAGTGACTATTTAATTTCAGTGTCTGGAAAGAGAGATTAAAGTGATTAGCTCATACAGAGAAGTCTATTCATAAAATCAAGGTGAGAAGAATATTACTCTTGTGGACTAAATAACACAGAAAAATTTGCAAATTTGGCAGAACTTTTCCCCTTTTTTATCACAGTGAGGAATCCATCATCAGTTCTAAAGAAAACACTTGTGTAGACAGTGCAAGTAATGTCTTACACAGAAGATCATTGGTCCTGTTCGTATAAGGGTACCTCAGAGAATATTTGGTATTGTGTGTTGAGGCCTCTGAAACTAACCTATGAAGTCATCAATACCTACTTTTCCTGATTTGCTTCTAGCAGTCTTTTCTTGGACCTATGTAGAGTTAGTGCATCTTTCATCTCCCCTTTGTTCAATTTAAACTCCAAATTGCATACAGCATGTCAACAAACTCCATTTCTCTGTGCCAAATAAGTGGTGCCAAGTAATTGGCATAGGTGCTGTGAAAGTTTTAGTATGGTACAGTGCTACAAGGAGTAAAGTTGTTTGTTCTCTTGTCCTATACATCACATCAGCAAAGCAGTAGCATGAAAAGCCCTCCCTGCGATCTCAGGCTCATTAATTTCTTTTAATGAGGTCACAGGTTTACAAGTTTACAAAGCTCTAAAAGTGTTGACTGATTTCAACTGAGACTACAGATTAGTGCCTGTTTCTTTTCCCTCATTATGTCTTAAAATCAGGTTTCCAGGCTAATGCTTGTGTTTACAAACTCATCATTTGTTTTTCAGGATTTACCTTCATTTTTTTTCACCAGGAAAAATAACTATTTCCCATATATCCCTGTTTGCAAGCTCATTTGTCAGAATACCTAAAAGGAACAAACAAATGTTTCAAACCATGCCTTGGGCTGTCTTTGTTCCTGTCATCTGCACCATCTAGCTCTGGGAAAGCAAACAGACACAAAGATTTTGTATGATGGGAAAAAAAAATGAATAAAATTGTAGGAGGGCTTGCATGACAGGCTGAGCTGTTGACCAAAGTGTTCAACATCAGTTGTTTGCTTCTTTGACTGTGTAGCTCAAGAGCTAACACTGTGGAGATCTTAGGATCATAGGCTGTGTAATATTTAGCCTGATCTTGTGAAAGCCAGAGACCACACAGTTTCGTCTGTGTCTGACAACAGTAAAGAAACCACTTTATATTCGTTACAGGCATCTCTCATGACATGTAGGGAAGGCCCAGAGTCCTGCTCCAGAGGCTGTGATTACATTAGGATAACATAGGGATTTAAGAAATCAGAGAACTGTAGGAACTGGGGATATATAGAAATACTGTTTGACATTACATTGGCCAAAGTCTGCTGAAAATATCGATCTGTGGAAATGAGCCACAAAGTCAGATGTCAAGTTGAGTGCAATTAGCAAGTTGGGAAACCTGCCACAGTTCTGTTATTGTTGAGCAGACCTCACACAGCCAAGGCTTTTTCTGCTTCTTACCCCACCCCACTAGAAAATAGGCTAGGGGTGCACAAGGAATTGGAAGAGAACACAGCTGGGACAGCAGACCCCAACTGACCAAAGGGATAATCTATACAATATGATGCTATACTCATCAGATAAAGCTAGGGGAAGAAGGAAAGAGGATATATTTGGAGTGATGGTGTTTGTCTTCCCAAGTAACTGCTATACATAATGGAGCCCTGCAGCTGAATGCTGTCTTGATGACAGGAAGTAGTGAATGACTTCCTTATTTCATTTTACTTGCAGTCACAGCTGTCTTCATGTCAGATCATAAGAGTTTTCTCACTTATACTCTTCCAAGTCTCTCCCTCATCTCACTGAGGGGGAGTGAGCTAGTGGCTGTGCGGGGCTTGGTTGCCAGCTGGGGTTAAACAGTGACAGTGACTAAGAGCATCTGACAGCTCAAATGCAGGTAATGTCTTACCAAGGCAGATAATCATTCTCAGAGAATAGAGTGAGTTTCTACAAGATGCTTGTTCGATTTATGGATGCATTAAAAGTATTTCAAAGTCTTTCTCCACAGCATCCAAGAGTTTCTATTCTGGCCACAAAGTTAGCTTTATATTTATAGAACTGCTCAACATTGTGCTTTTAATCTACTTCAAATACCTTTTGGAAGGGTGCGGGAAGAGCTCTGCTAAGTTGTGGCAAGGGTCATCTGGAAGGAGAATACACTGTAGAAAGAGTCATATGGGCTAATCCACAGGAGATTGAGAGTCCCCTGCTCCTTGTCACCTAAAGAAAAAGGTAGAGCTGTGAGATACCTGAAAGTCATGGTTTGAACTATTATTTGAGAACCTGCAAGACAGTAGGTGAAACTGGGGATTTTATTATTTAGCTCACAGAGTATGAAAAGTCACAGCAGGGCTGGTTTGGAGCAGGGGGAAAAGGTTGTACTAATTCTGTGTTTTAACTGACATAAAAGGTTTCAAGATGAATTTGGAGAATGGCTTTTAAATAATGACCTGTAATGGCCTGTTCTACAGAAATATTTTTTAACAGTCACATTTTAATACCTGTATAGGAGTTCCATTCCTATTAAATAACCATATGAACCAAAAGAGAGTACTGTGGGTAACTGATGGACCAGTTCATGTAAATTGCTTCTTCCAAGCTTGGAATCCAGCCATTTTAATAGAGAAAGATAGCAGCTCTCTGTCAGCTCCCTGGAGCATCACCCAAAAATTCAGGGGAAAAAAAAATTCAAAGAATAAAATACCATAGCTCTCTCAGATACACAGAGAACCTTAAAGACAGGTAAAAGGCAATACCAGTAAGAATTTAGCCTGGCACATGAGGTCAAATGACCTTAGAAAACCAGAGCAAAAAATAGTTTTACATATAATTGAAACAATAATTATTTAAATTCATCCATTCCTGGCCACAAGCCTGGCATTATGACTGAAGAATGTCTGTTGCTCTTAAAGCAGCCTGATTGCCTTTTTGATCTAAAAGATACACTACTGTACATACTTCAGGAACCAAGAAGTGAGCTGAGGGGTTGAGAAACCTTGTCTGGTCCATTACATTTCCTGTAATCTTTCTGCCTCACAGACAGCTACTTGTATTGTACAGAAGATTTTGTGACATTGTCTCTGATGAAAACAGGCTACTTTCAATTCTTCTGACTATCCCCACAAATGAGTGCAGTTTCTCTGAGTAGAATGCTGGCATTCCTTGGTCTTCCTATGTCCGTCAAGTGTCCTTACATTTAAAGGATGCAAAATGCTATCTCTGCTCTGCACATCCCATGTGTCTGCAGCACCATAAAAGGTATAAACTATCTTTCTTTCACCAAGTGGTTTTATCAAAGTACCTTGGTGCTGACCATTATTGGATTACCATATACCAGCAGAAATATATGGCTGCTAACAACCAGATCATACTGATAGCCTCACTTCAGCAAAGCACTGAGATACAGCATTACACAAGGTATAAGACTGATGATTTGTACTGAAAATTGAATTCAGCAAAAAGGATGTTTAAAAAGGGAAATGAAGCTGTCATAAAGAATAGACTTGTTCAGTGGAAAATGAAATGGTAGCATTATATCCTCACGATCTGTCTTTTTAGGGTGAAGAATGGACTCCTGGTATTGCCTTTTACCTGTCTTTGAGGTTCTCTGCGTATCTGTCTTTGTTGGGATCCTGAGTTAGATGAAACATACATGACAAATTCATTTGAAACTACAACAGAAATAGTTACATAGATTCTTGACCTTGTGGAATTTGAACATTTCAGTTTGTAACCCATCTTGGGTTTGTCTTGTTTTGGAAGTGTGTTATTGTACCAAGGATCCCTCTCTTTCTATCTACATCTTTTTCCCATCAATCAGATCTTAAACCCCAAAATTTTCTTGGATTTACTTTCTGCAGAGAGCTTTTCATAAACAGAGACATATGTGAACCACGGTGTGAACAGACACACAGTAACAGAGACAGAGGTGACTGAATTTGCTGCACTAGTCTAGACTGTCAACGAAAAATCAAAGGAGTACTATAAGAGAGGGGGTGGTGGGTATGATCATTTGATTTTTCAGAAGTTCATATCACCTTCATTTTTTTCTTTAGAGATCTGAAAAGCAAAATAATATCTCTCACTTTAGCGAAACCAAGATGACAGTTTCAGCCAGCACATACTGTCATCTAGTTTAACCCGTTGTTAAATGTGAGATTGATCCCTCCTTTAGCAGTACAACATAACAGCTCCTCATTAGATCTTGAAAATACAGAGCCACAGAGTAGGTCACAGTTCATAAGGGATTTTGACAGCCATATCAGTTGCTCAAATTGAAAGAATAAACATTCCTAATTGTTGTTTTTAACAAAAGATTTGGGGATGGGGAGAATAATTTTTTAAACAATATATAAAAATCAGAACTTTTTAAAGCTGTCACAGGGAGGAGAGGAGGAGATGGCATCCTCAGACTGAATTAATGGTGTTCTGAGCCCCTACGAGACTGCAGTCAGGTTGCAGTAGTCTTTGCTAGACTGCCCAGTGACAGCTTTCAGTCCCTGGCTGGATCAGGACTGAACATATAAAGATACTAGATAAAGGAAGACAAAGATATGAGATAAAAGAAGACATCTTAAAGCAAAGGGCAGCCTTTCCTTCTAATACTGATAGGACTATTTTCTAATCAAACAATTTCTCTCTCATTTGAAAACACCTGGAAATATCCCTGAAGCTGAGATCTTTGTTCTTGAAAGTAGATCAAGGGCATGAATTTCAAAGACACATATAAGGTCATTGTCTTGTGAAAGGGATCTGCCTACTGTGCAGGTTCCTGTTATAGTAGGGTAGGGACTTTCCTATACATATCCAGGAACATCAATGGGAAAATGACTTAATGCATGTTTAGTGTACTCACATGTAGCAAAGTTTTATGTGGCTCAATGATGCTTCAAAAAGTTGGAATACTTCAGGTCATCCGTGGCAGCTGATGCTGTCATCAACTGGCACTTTCCAACTCCATGTTTAACCTATAAGAGTATTTAACCACTTAAGGAAAAGGATGCATAGAAACCAGACAATTGCCTAGACTATGCAGAAAAATAATTCACTCAACTGGTCATAGGAAGATTTATTTCAGCATTTTGAGTATTCTTCTGGAGCTAAACAGACAGGTTTAAACATATGAATACCTAATATAAACAAAATCCATAGGAAAACCAGAACCAGAGTCAGCAAAACTGTCAGAATATCGGTGCTCAAAATGTTCCTCTTATGCATGGGTTCAAATCTAAACAACTCCAGAACCCCAGGAGAGTACACTGAAAACAAAGATTCCATCAAACTAATGGACAAATCTGTAATATTTAAGGATCCTGGTTCCTACAGCGTTAGACATGCTGGCTACATGTAAAGCATCTGGGAACATTCCCAGGCACTGGAACTCAACCATCCATACTAGAAAAGTATTAAAGCACTGCCTGCTACAATTTTAGCAGGTCATAACTAACTGTCTCCCAACGACAGCTCATTCTAGGGACGTTTCCCAGTAGGCAGTTTGCACGCAACTAGCCTGTTTCGGAGTTTATGAGAGTTTGTTAGCACAGTCAATGGGACATTGTGTGCCAGTTGGCCTAATTGTCAGGGAATGTTCCTGAGAATGTTTAATATAATTGCTTATTATACCCATCATTTTTGATCCGATGTAGCATCTCACCAATGTCAAAAAGGAAGGACTTGTTCCTTCTTTTGACTACATGATCCTACCTCCTCCTTTGCACCAGTTCTGGAGCTTGTCAGGCCCTCTTCTGAGCCAGTCCAACTCTGTAATCTGCAGAAATCCATTTACTTTCTCTTGCTAGTACAGGTGACTGCTGGTATAGGAACCTGAATTGAGTCACTGCTGAGTCTGGCAAGCATTGAAGCCAGCTCAGAAAAGGCATGCCTGGAAAGAGGAGAAGGGGAAAATAGCAGGTGGAGTGGAATCTCTCCTGAGTAGTGCCAATGTTGCATTAGGCTATAATTCTAACTATACATCATGTGACTCACTGAAATGAATTTAGACTGTACTTCCAAGAGCAGCTTGAGCTGATATAAGCCATCACTGCTACTGCAAGTGCACAGTCCTCTTGCTTTTTCCAGTTGCTCCTTTGCCATATCTCTCCCTCTCTTGCGCCAGCATAGTAATGTATATAGTAACAAGTGAGCTGGACCAGGGAAATGATGAACAAATAATGCATCATAGTTCACTGCATGGCCACAAATGCTAATGCCAAAGTGGGATCTCAAGGGATTGGGGAAAAAAAATGTGGAAACAAGTCTGAATATCACAGTCAAGTAAAAGGTGGGATGGCAATTCAGGGTTCATTAGTTTAATCTGCTTATAGGGCAGCAGTATTGCATAGTTCAGGAGGTATGTCTGTATCTAAAAACCTCAAGAAGGTGTTCAAATTAAACAATAGCAGATAGGGCTTTGGAGGGGTAAAGATTTTGTTGATACCCTAATGACAGATAAGGTTTAGAGGGGTAAGGGTCTTGTTGATACCCTAAATACAGACAAGGGTTAAAATACCTTTGTAACTCTAAACACTTTTTTGTTTTCTTGTGTGCTAGAAAATTTCTGTTGCAAAATTTCTGTTGTTCTAATTTTTTTACTGCAAGTATCCCTTTTTGTTCAAAATCTGTTCTGAAAATACAAATGGGAAGAGGCAGCAATAACTCTAGCAGAGCAGGTAACTCTAACAGTTCTACTAGGAAGTACCATTTGGAAGCCTCTCAACACAGCTCACCAGATGTTCTGTAACAGCACCTGCTGAGCCCTTCAGTCACTGCCTGCAGTCTTGTCACTGTGAAGGTTCTGACAAGGGTGAAAGATAACAGCACTTCATGTTGGTTTTTGGTTTTTTACTTGCAAGATAAGTGCAATCAGATTTACAGACACTATCTGAGAATTGTTTTATCTGTTGCTGAAACGTAGTCCTATCTGAGCTGGAGCAGAGGCAACTTTTTGACAAGAGGAAATGTAACCACACATTAAGACAAGAATATTAATAATATAGCAATCTTGAGTGACTGCAAGAATTTTACTGGTTGTAGATCAGCTCTCCAAGTTGAAACTGATCTAGGACATTAGGTTTAACACTTCTGCTTTAAAAGAAAGAGTCAGCAGATCCTCACTTGGAGTAATTACCCAGCTGATGTCAGAGCATATAGATATGTCAGGCATACACAGCTAGAGAAAATTCAAATTCATATACAATAATAATTCGATTTCTGGACAATCAAGGATAAAAATAGAATGCAATAGTACTGTGCATTTCTCCATTATTAAGATTGTTGTGGTAAAGAGTAACCTAATTAATATTCCTGGTCAAACAAACAAAGCAATTCCAGGTTGAATCAGTTGATTCCAAGGTGGGGGCATGCTTTTATCTACAGCTTACAGCAAATTTGAATTCAGAATGCTGCTTCTGTCCCTGAAATGGGACAAGTTATGACTTTTCCCCTTCCGTGGCTGATACGTGCTGCTTTGTGAGTCTCAGCAGCAAAGCAAGATGCACACAAAACACAAGAGAAAAAAAAAAAAAGCCTTCCAACTTCCACAGAGCCCACATTAAACTCAGAAGTTGAGAGTGGCAGATAAATCAAAGCTTGCATCTGTTAACAGTTGCTGCAGTTGGAGGTGTGAGTTACGAAGATTTGCCAGACTCTCAGCCTCCGAGCAAACCAGAAGGGAGCAAGACAAACTGATGCCAAAACATGAGCTGCTTTTAAATGCAGCAACCTGTACAGAACCAGAAGGTCACAGACTGCAGCTGGCCCAACTGCAAATAAGACAGAGAGAACAGTTTTAACAAGCACCAAAGTGCCAGACAGGAAAAGAGGCTTGGGTGTTAATCTGTTCAAAACAAGAAGCTGGCCTAGGATAAGCCAAGTGAGAGTGTCAGAACTGTGTGGGAATTGTTTGTCCCTCTGCCTGATAGTCATCCTTCTTCAGCATTCTGGTAGACTACTTAATTTGCTCTATACATCTGGGAGAGATAAACCCTACATCTCCTTTGAACAGGGACAGGCGTGAGATGATAGGCACTTCCCATGTTTTGTTTCCCAGGATCCTTTCTTCAGCTTTTCCAGCATGGCCTCATTCTGATCCTTGTCTGGGCTTTTGGCCCCAGTTCCACCTTAGAATTGCATTGAGCATTAGTAATATCACTGGATAGCAAATTATGGTCTCTTTGTACATCCCAGGACACTTCTTCTGTTTGATTCTATTTCTTGTAAAAAGCTTTGTATTAAAACTAGGAAACTAAGCAGGATCCTCTAATTTCAGAGGTCAGAATAGAAGTCTCTCAACTAAATATTTGCCAGAGATAGAAGCTATTACTCCTATTCAACTGAGTACTTTACAAATTTCCTTCTCTCATTCATCTTTTGCATTAGACTCTGATTGTTTTTCAAAGATAGTTGATGTTCAAGAACACAGATCTTATTCTCTCAAAGCTTAGTAAGGAATAGCTTAACTCACAGGAAAATGAATTCTTAAAAAAGGAAAGAAAAAGCTTTAAAGGCAACTATTTTCCTTCCTCTTCAAGAAAGTTCTATGCTGAATCCCAAGCTACCTTTACAAAAGACTATTACCAATGTTAGATTTCAAAAATCTGTGTGATATAGCCCACTCGTGGAAAATCCTTAGTTCTGAATCATAGTTCTTTCATTTGCTTCTCTTTCCAAAGCAGTTCTTTGCCACATTTTTAGATTTAAATTGTTTGGGTTGATGATAACTCTATGTTGGCCTGCAATGTTCAGTTATGTCTTGGGGATACCATCAGTAAAGCTAATGAGAGTTTGGCTGATTACCTCAGTGGGAACAGAACCATTTTGTTTGAGGAACACCATGGGTCCTTCCACCTAGTGTCTGAATAAGTAAATATGGTGCAATCCCTGTGCTCATGAGAACATCAGGAATGTCAGTTAATCAAGGGGTCAATTATTTTAAAGATCAAACAGTTTGGTCTGAGAAAAGGTAAGGATTAAAGCAGTAGAGATGGAACCATATAAAAATGACTAGATATTCCTCCAAGTAGCAATTATACATTGTACTTCAATAGGAAAATGCATCAAAACTCACATATGCAGACAGTCTAGGAAAGGCAAAGCTGTATCCTACCCAAAGCCTCAGACATTTTAAAATGCCTGAACTGAGCAGGATCAGGAGGATTCAGATCTCTTATCTGAAGACTTCTTTACCCTCCCCACCTGTCTCAGAAGCAATATGCTTTCACCAAAATTGTTTTCAAACACCTAAGTGGGGAGCTAAAAACCTTAATTGATGGATTCTCATTTTCTTATGGAGATTCATGCTCAGTTTTGGGCACTGCAGTACAGGAAAGACATAGAGCAGGTATAGAGAAGGGCTACTAAGATGGTGAAGGACTTGGAGAACAGGTCCTGTGAGGGGCAGCTGAGGCAATTGGGGCTGTTCAGCCTATCAAGAAAGAAGGCTGAGGGGAGACCTTACTGCTCTCCACAACTACATGAAAGGAGCTTGTAGAGAGGTCGGCACTGGTCTCTTCTTACAAGTAGCTAATGATAGAATGAGGGGGAATGGCCTCAAGCTGCACCAGGGGAGGTTTAAGCTGGACATTAGGAAAAAATTTTTGCAGAAAGGTTTGTCAGGCACTGAAGCAGGCTGCCCAGGGAGGTGGCTGAATCGCCATTCCCGAAGATGTTTAAAGGCCATATAAATCTGGTGCTTGGGGACATGTTGGAGTGGGCAAAATGGCTGGACTTGACCATCTCAGAGGTCCTTTCTGGCATGGATGATTCTACAATTTTAATATGTAAGATGTATCCCAAGTAACACCTTTCTGTTGCTTGCTACAGCAAGGTTTTCTATTAAATTTGGAGGCTTTCATCATCGTTCTCCTCCACCCCCTCCAACACAGTACTTATGTTTTAATCCATTGTCCTGTTTGACACCCCTACAATATTCTGCCTCACAGCCAGTTAGAAGATAGACAAAATGTTACTTAGCTGTACAATTCCTGACACAACAGAGTGCAAATACTTGACTGATTTCTGAAGTATTACTGCAACGTCACTCACACACAGCCTATAAACAAATGGCATCATCTGAAATATAAATAATAACCAAACAGCATTTTGTTAACATAAGGCAGTACTTTAAAAAGCATAGTATGAAAACATCCTAAATGGAGTCCTAGATTTCCTTTCTGATTAAAGGAAGTCAAATCATTCACCGTTGCTTCTGTTGCTAGCTGATTTGCAAGCATCACCACCTTCCCAAGCACTCACAGTTTCTGAGGGTGATGGACCTCATCAGGGAAAAGCAATCTGATATTGAGCTGCATAAATTGCTTTTTGCTTCCCCTCTACTGAATGCCTACAAGTTACAGAAGGAAAAAAGAATTAAAAAATAAAAAAGAGGAAAAAATGCAGGAAAATGTGGCTTTTCCAGAGTACACTCCTTAGCACATTTCTGCTGTGCATGCTTCTTCCACTCAAACTCTTAATTTTCCCCATTTCTTTGGTTTATTATTATTTTTCTCCCTCCCCTTTTTAATTTCTTTTCTTTCTAAAGAAAGATGTAATTAACAGCTGCATCTCCAGCTGTCAAGTGAATAATTCAGGGGAAATTTTTCTCTATCGCAAGAATTGTTCTACAAAACACATTAAACAATCTTCAAGATTATTAAACAGTCTTCACATGACAGCTGCATGCATGGAGTGCTTTATCAGTGGACAGTGCAACTTTTTATGATGTATTTTTATCCTTTGCCTTACTTTGAGCAAGCAGTTTATTGTGGACAAATTTACCCCTGTTGACAAAGGTCCTGTCATTGAAGATTTTGATTTTCAAAGCCTGCTTTCCACAGGATTTTTGATGCTCATCTCACTCTGGGTAAGATTTTTCTGTACATAGCAATCAGCACTGTACAGAGTTAATGGAATGTGAATAAGGTGTTATGGCTGATCATGTCTGTCCAATCTCAAGCAATCAGAGCTCAGTATCCAGAAGGCTTCCAGCACACTCTGAGCTTGCTTAGAGCTTGCGTGGTTATGCAGCAGTACTGTGCACAGTCGACATCTATGATCATAGAATCATAGAACCACAGAATCAATAAGGTTGGAAAAGACCTCAAAGATCATCAAGTCCAACCTGTCACCCAACACCTCATGACTACCAAACCATGGCTTCAAGTGCCATGTCCAATCCCCTCTTGAACATCTCCAGGGATGGCGACTCCACCACCCCCTGGGCAGCCCATCCCAACGGCTAACAACTCTCTCTGTGAAGAACTTTCTCTTCACCTCAAGCTTAAACTTCCCCTGGTGCAGCTTGAGACTGTGTCCTCATGTTCTGGTTGCCTGGGAGAAAAGACCAACCCCTTCCGGGCTACAACCTCCCTTCATGTTGTTGTAGAGAGCAATAAGGTCTCCCCTGAGCCTCCTCTTCTCCAGGCTAAACAATCCCAGCTCTCTCAGCCTCTCCTCATAGGGCTTGTGCTCGAGGCCTCTCACCAGCCTTGTTGCCCTTCTCTGGAGTCATTCAAGAGTCTCAATGTCCTTCTTAAATTGAGGACCCCAGAACTGGGCACAGTATTCAAGGTGTGGCCTAACCAGTGCTGAGTACAGGGGCACAATGACCTCCCTGCTCCTGCTGGCCACACTATTCCTGATGCAAGACAGGATGCGGTTGGCCTTCTTGGCCACCTGGGCACACTGCTGGCTCATGTTCAGCTGGCTGTCAATCAGCACCCCCAGGTCCCTTTCTGTTTGGCTGCTCTCCAGCCACTCTGACCCCAGCCTGTAGCTCTGCATGGGGTTGTTGTGGCCAAAGTGCAGCACCCAGCACTTGGACTTGCTGAATGCCATCATGTTGGACTCTGCCCATATGTCCAGCTTGTCGAGGTCCCTCTGCAGAGCCCTCCTACCGTCTAACCAATCAACACCTTCTCCCAGCTTGGTGTCATCTGCAAATTTACTGATGACTGACTCAATCCTCTCATCTAGATCATCAATAAAGATATTGAACAGGGCCCAGAACTGATCCCTGGGGGACACCACTAGTGACTGACTTCACACACACATCATGTGTTGTAGAAAAGAACTTCTTTTAACAATTGAAACATATCCCACAGACATTCAGTCCCAAAGCACCCAGCTGTACAGGAATGTACCAAAAAAACCTCAGCTATTATGACTTAGCAGGGAAGCATGGTGCACACTATGTTAATGAGGTTAGGTAATAGGTGGGTAACATGAAGCATTAATATTTCTGGAATGCTTGGAATTTGGTAGAAAACTTGAATGTTTTTACCAACTCTCCCAAAGACAATCCTCAGATCCTGGCACTCAGAAAGTCAAAATATTGGGGTTTTGATTATTTTTTTTTTTGAGAATTCTCTTTCTGAACTTAAGTGTCTCATTTTTAGTAAAAAATGTTTATCTTCCACCTAGTCATATCAAATGCTTGTTCTGTATCGAGTAGGCTACATTTCAGGGTCTGTAATCACTGCTGATTTTTCCCTCTAATCAAATGCAAATAAAACTTATTTAATAAAGCAAATCAAACTGCACTCAGGTAAGTTCCATCAACTATTAAACAGGATTCCCAGAACACAAAAGGATCTATTTAGTGATCCAGAAGATCCGTTCTCCTCTTTATTCTCTGTTGGCCTGAACTTTTTGTACATGAAGGTAAGTTACTAAGTATCTCCTGGCTCCAGTGCTTAGCCTGATAATCCTGGTCTTGAATGTTTCAATATGACTTCCTTCAGCAATAACTTGCTCAAAAGTTCAGGATAGATGGTCCAGAAGGTCTATACTTTCATCAACAGTGAAGACTCCTATTTCAACAAGACATATTGGTGCTCTGCAAAGACTCCTGATGAAACAGAGCCTCATGGTACTTGCTAGTTCTGGGCCCCTCAGTTTAGGATGGATGTTGTCTTGCTGGAGCATGTCCAGAGAAGGGCAACAAAGTTGGGGAGGGGTTTGGAACACAAGCCCTATGAGGAAACACTGAGGGAGCTGGGGTTGCTTAGCCTGGAGAAGAGGAGACTCAGGGGTGACCTTATTGCTCTCTACGACTACCTGAAGGGAGGTTGTAGCCAGGCAGAGGTTGGTCTCTTCTCCCAGGCAGCAGTACCAGAACAAGAGGACACAGTCTCAGGCTGCACCAGGGCAGGTTTAGGCTGGATATTAGGAAGAAGTTCTATACAGAGAGAGTGATTGCCTATTGGAATCGGCTGCCCATGGAGGTGGTGGAGTCATCTTCATTGGAGGTGTTCAGGAAGAGGCTTGATGGGGTGCTTGGCTGCATGGTTTAGTTGTTTAGGTGGGTTGGACTGGTTGATGGGTTGGACGCGATGATCTTGAAGGTCTCTTTCAACCTGGTGTATTGTATTATTGTATTATCGCTTGTACTTAAATACGTATCACAAAACTGTTCCTCAGGACTGATGGTGATGTTACCACAGGTGATAAAATATGCTTTGGAAGGTGAACTTTCAACTACTTTTCAAAAATCACAGGCACTGCAAGCAAGACATTCCACAGCTTCTAAAACAAACATTACAAATTCTCAGTTATCACACTGATGGTGACCAAAAGGAAAAACTATAAATATCTTCTTCTCTGCCCCTCTTTTCCAGCCCCACGCTAAGGCAAAAGCTGATCATTATCTTATTGATTCTGGCCAGCGATGGTGTAGAGTAAATCATGAAATCAGATAACCTTGTTTCACAGCCTTTGTAAACTAATTATGCCTATTAATCACAGTGACCTCAGAACCTGTCCCTCACATGAAAAGAATTTCTCTAGCAGAAACATCATCTATTTCCTTTACTCTTTATTATCGCCTTACTACAGCAAAATATACTACATTATTTTTTCTCAGCAAGTTCATGAGACCAGCCTATTTGTTGCTAAGCTTAATTAATAAACTCATGAAAACATTTTGAAAGACTCAAAAAAATCAAAACAGAGTCACTTCTTTTTGGCAACAACTCAGGAGAATCCACTGAAAAACAAAAGTGCAGGTTTAGGTAATACATAGCAAAATGCTACAGTTTCAACTTCGTTGATTTTGCACCAAATGGATCAAGTAATGAGGACACCTCATGTTTTTCTCAACTGTTATGTAAATTGATAAACCCTGTTTTCAACATGACAAATTTCACTTCAGAAAATATTTCATTTCAAAGCAAGTTGAAGCACCTTTACAGTGTATACAGAATTTGCCTGAATATCAAAGCATAAGATGCTAACCTGAAAGATCAGATGCTTTGGCGAGTAAAACACTCATTTCACAGGTTCAATAAGCTGCTTTGAGCAGATTAAACATCAAACAGATGGTAAAGATGCAATCTTCACCTGGTAAAGGCTGTCACATATGGATCACATCCTGCTATGGAATGAGCACTTGAAGCTCTTAATGGCTTTCTAAAGCAATGCTCAATAATGTCAGACACCAGCCAGATGTCAAAGGCTGATACCTGTACATGGATCCAGCCATGGAATGAGAGTTTATGAGGAGTAAGAAGTATAAAAGGGTATGGATCAAAGAGAAGAATGTGAGAAATGTGAAGTAATTAAACTTAAAATAACAGTAATGACAATAACAACAATACTAACAATAATAGCAATAATTAATTAGTTGGTGATTTTTTATTAGTTCAAATAATTTTTTCTCATGAAATTTTTCTCATTTTTTGGGATAATTTTAGAGGAGACAGGTGGAGAGGGGAGGGGAGGAAAGGGGCAGAGTGAGACAGGATAGTAAGGAAAGAGAAGGGAAAGATGTTTAGATTAGAATTTCTCTGTACATACATCCCAAAATTTATCTGAAATGTGGGAAAGCCTCTTAGCTTTCTCAGTCTCCATCCTTTCTCCTATACCAAAGTGCTACCTAGAAGGCAAACAGCCACGCTGACTGCCTGTTTCCGTCAGGCTGCTGAGGTACGCGTTCACCCTGCCAGGTGTAAGGGGATGAAATAGGTGACTCTCTAAAACATTTCAGGCATTTCCTTCTGGATGGTTTCTGGATTTTGGGCTTCTTAATTTCATTTCAAGAGTCATTTTGACAAGATGAAATGGCAGGCAGCCATTAAGATAGAACAGGCATATCTGCCTTTCTCAATTTGGCCCTAAATGTAGATAGGATAATAACACACTATTAGAAATATCAGAGATTGCTTGTGATTAGATCATATGTGTTTATCATGTGCTTCATTCAGTCTGTGATATTTATTGCCAGTGGGTCTAAGAACAAAGTCCTTATTATTTGGCTTCCTTACACAAAAAGCCTTTCTTTCCATTTTAAATGTCAGTGAAGTATATCTCAGTTTTTGTGTTCTGCATCCAGAAATGTTTCAGTTCAAGTGAAACATGTTAGTACTTTTCCAGAAGTCTCTGAAGCTATTACCAAAGTAAAACAGACCATCCTGTGATAAAAAAAAAAAAAAAGAGTTATTTTATAACCATGAAGCCAGTGAAGGTTATTGTGATTTTTTCTCATACACTCAGAAGAACAATTGAAAAAACTCAATCCAGGGCTTTTAAATAGCAATGTGAGTTTTTGACTAGCAGTATAATTTGAAGGAATATAAACATAAGCTTGGAAACAAGTTAATACACCATATGTTGTACAAAGGCTTACAATTAAAGTTTGGCCTGTGTATTTCATGCCCTTATTTTAACAGAAATTATGCTGATAAAAGTAGACTGATAAAAGAAACAAAATGTAGTGCTTATGTATGAAATAAACAAGAAAAGTTGATAATATTTAGAGTCTGTTAGGCCATTCATGTTCTTGCATGTAAAAGATTTTTATTATCTATAAGCCTCATCTTAAACTCTTGGTATTTATTTAAATCAAGTCTACATTATATTTGTGCAAAATCAGTATCAGTGAACTCTGTAGTCTGTGCTTGCCCTGTGCTTATTACTTCAAGAACCTGATCCCAGGTCTCATCAAGTAACATTAATATTAATAAATAATTCACATCAAATACTACAGACAACATCTTTGAAATTCAGACAGTCATTTTTAGGCCATCTAGAGACTCTTGTAAAACATGATAGGTGTTGAAAGAAACCTCTGAAGATTATCCAGTCCCACACCTCTGCTAGAGCAGGGTCACCTAAAGCAGATCACACAGGAACATATCACACAGAACCACAGAATCACAGAAAACATTTGGTTGGAAGAGACCTCAAAGATCATCCATTCCAAACTTCAACCCAACAATGAAGTGTAAGATTTCTTTTTCCTTTTTGTTTTAGATTTTTAATTTCAATCTGTACCCCCATAATTAAACATAAGGGAAGTGGACAGACTGTAGGAGAAAGTGGGGAGTCCAGTTCCAAAGTTTTAGCAAGACAAATGGACAGCACCCCCCCCCCCTCCCCCCCCCCAAAAAAAAAAAAAAAAAAAAAAAATAGTCCAGGCAGGCCTTGAAAGTATCCAGGGACAGAGACTCCACCACCTCTCTGGGAAGTTTGTTCCAGTGCTCTGACACCGTCAAAGTGAAGAAATTCCTTCTCATATTTAGATGGAACTTCCTATGTTCAAGTTTATGTCCATTACCTCTGTCCCTGTCACTGGAGACCACTGGAGTCATCTATCATATGATAGATGTTCCAGTCCCCAGTCATCTAAGTGGCCTTGTGCTGGACTCTCTCCAGTAGTTTTGTTCTTCTTTAGCTGTAGTGCTTAGAAATGTACACACTACTCCAGGTGAGTTCTCACCAGTGCAGTGGTTATGTCAAAGGACTATTCTTCCCTTTAGCATAGAATCATAGAATCAACAAGGTTGGAAAGGACCTCAAAGATCATCAAGTCCAACCTGTCACCCAACACCTCATGACTACTAAACCATGGCTTCAAGTGCCATGTCCAATCCCCTCTTAAACACCTCCAGGGATGGTGACCCCACTACCTCCCTGGGCAGCACATTCCAATGGCTAACAACTCTCTCTGTGAAGAACTTTCTCCTCACCTGAAGCCTAAACTTCTCCTGGTGCAGCCTGAGACTGTGTTCTCTTGTTCTGGTGCTGATTCCCTGGGAGAAGAGACCAACCCCCTCCTGGCTACAACCTCCCTTCAGGTAGTTGTAGACAGCAATAAGGTCTCCCCTGAGCCTCCTCTTCTCCAGGCTAAACAATCCCAGCTCCCTCAGCCTCTCCTCCTAGGGCTTGTGCTCGAGGCCTCTCACCAGCCTCATTGCCCTTTAGTAGCATAGTAGCATATCCACATACAGTGCTCCTGGAAAATATTATTCAAATAGGTTATAGTAGCACAAATAATTTTTGTTGAACTAAATGTTGATAGCACTTTGAGAAGAACAGGGACATTAATTCAACCTTTCAGTAAATGCCCAGCCAGAGTAGCTAAAACATCTTATCCCATATTGCTATACAGTTTAAATTGCTATTTTTCATTCTATTGTAAACTGTTGTGCACAGTTATGCTGTTGTAAATTACTGTAGCTAAATTTCAGTAATGTAGAAGAAGCATGCAAACTTTGTACAGCTGTCTTCAGAATGCACACACGCATTTGGAACAGCTGGTCTATGTCATCCCATCAGAACCCACTATAGTCCTAGACACACACTTGTAATAAGTGTACCAGGTCCCATCTCAGCTCCTGCTGCAAGAGAGTTTTATTAATTTCCTTTTTAAACACACAAATTACCATTTTTTTTTCAAGAGTCAGAATTGTAAAAGACTTCAAAGAAGAGATTCTCCCCAAACTGCTGATTCTTCTGACATAAAACCACAACACAAGGTGTACAAAAGAAACCTACCTGAAATTACCTCACATTTACTGTACACAGAAGGTTGCTAGTCTTATTTCTGAAGTGCACCCTGTTATCTTTCTATAACGCCAGGTGACTTAAAGAGTTTTCCCCCACAGAGAAAGGCCATTCTCCTGCTGATAATAGCACCCTTCTGCCCCACAGTACTTCTGAGATCATTTCAAATTGTTTAGTGAGAACTTGAGACTAGCTCTATCAAGGACTGGGGAGGAAGGGCAAATGATTATTTGAGATGATGGAAAATTTGGTGTGGGTCAGCTAAGAGTCTTGTGCTGAACTCTGTCACATAAATAATAACGGCAGAAGCAGGTTTGTTCCTTTATAGCTGATATACCCTTCTAGAGAAAACACAGAGCCTTGCAGACAGAAAGAACCTTAAAAATGAAGATAATACCTGATAATTTAATTTCAGCCTAGCATCATATCACTTTGGTTAAAGGCTTTGACAGATTGGTATGTCAGCAGACAGTAAATACCAGACATCCAATCCTCGGGGTAAACTTTTGGACTCAGACCAGTTCTACATACACCATACTCTCTACATCAGATCCCAGAAGGTTTCCTAAAACATAGCACAAGTGAAAAATGGGACTGTAGAGAATTATTGTGATGCAAGCACTCAAATTCAATAATGCATTATTTTTTTATTTCTATTGAGTAAATTTCTCATATTTGTTCATTCTTTAGAAGCCCTTATAAGCTATTTTTCATGCACGTGAATATTAGCAAAGTTCAGCATTTACATTTTGCTGTATTTCAGCAGTCTTTGCTTTCAGTGCCAGAGCATGAACAGTATGCCTTCTTTTCTCTTGTACCAAAAGGCAGGCAGGGGCACAGCAGATACTAGCATCAGATGCACAGCTGAACAGTGGTTTCAGGAGAAGCATTACTCTTTCAAAATACTCATGATTTTTCCATTTCATTTACCCATTTTGTTAGTATCAGGTGAAATTGTTGATCAAAAACTCTTCCAAACCCTTGATTTTTTTATTCTTTCCTGGAAAAAATATAATTATCTTTTTAATTAAGTTACACACGTATTAAAATAGAATTTGGTGGTGGTGTTTGTTTGTTTGTCTTGTTCCTCTGTTTGGCCCCTATCTCATGCCCATCATTGGATAGTGGTTTGGTATGTCCCAAAATGCATGCAGACTTGTACTTGGAGGCCTGGTTGAGCCGACAGGTACACCAAGAGACAAGGCACATTTGAGACTGACCATCAGCTGGGAAACACAGTCATTAATGTCCATATCACACTCATCTCCAGCACAGGAATCTGAAACTCTGTTGCCTACATGTGAGTAATGATAGATGTTTCTGCACCTTTTCAGGTGATGTCTCAAGGAGCTTCAGTATAATTCACACAGGCATGCATCATCTTATATTCTCACTTGTCAGGCTTCAGATGGTGTTTTTGACAATGTGGTGCCAGCAGTTTGACTGCTGAGCACATGCTGAATTCTGAACAACGTGTCTCCAGCTGGAATTAAGGATTGTTGGCAGGTGACACCACAGATGAAATCTGGTTCTCTGTACCTAGTCTTGCAGTTGATGAGAGCTTTCATGTCAACACCAATCTCACTTCACTAAATCTGTTTATTTTGTAATACCAGTTTCTTTTTACAAATTTCCTTAACTATTTCTTGTGGCCCCTTTTTGGCTGTGATGCACACTGTGATGAAGAATGTAATATCACTGCTGCATGGAAAAGGGATCGTTAACACTTTAATCTAAAATCAGCAGCCCAGGGTCATTTGGCTATTTCAGATTTAGAGATTAAAACTGACTCATGCTGTGAAGTGCGATGTAAAAATAGCTGTCTTCTGAAGCTTATTTCCAGGGGATCTCATCACATGTGCCTAATACAGGCAAGGGCCATCTTTCCAACTCATAATCATAGGGAGAAGATACTCATTCAAGCTGTTTGCACATTGCCAGTTATTGAAAAATTAGTATATAATATGCCTGTCAAATATATAATTAAATATGTAAATAAATATAGATGGATTAAGTATATAGTTGATGCATATAAATATCTGTGAAAAGCAGCTGAGAATCTTTATTTGGCTTATGATGCACGGCCACTGAAAAGTGAGAAAGAGATGGGAAAATTGGGGTTTAAAAGAAGAGAGAAAACTATGAGCTATAAAAGAAAGTTTATATGCTTTTAGCACTCTGAGATCATTAGAATAAGTGCAAAGCAGAAACATCTCAAATAACTTATCATTAGCACCACCAAAATTTAACTAAATGCATGCTGAGTCTAAAATCAATTAATTTATTTTGACAGGCTTATGATTTTTCCAGCCTTCATGTACAAGGAATAGCTAGTGGCTGATTCTAATTACAGCTTTAAAAGGAGAGAGCATTCAACAGACTTCTTCCAGTTGTTCTCACCATTGTGTGTGAAGGACAGTTACAGTTCCAGTTTTTAAACACTCTGGCCTATGGGAAGATTTTCAGCTGAATTAACTTGGTATCGTGCCAGTGACTTCAATGAAGCTATTCTGATTTCTATCAGATGACAATCTGTCTTAGAAAAATCAAAGCCAAAGTCCCAGAACTTTCCTAAAGAAGGTGAGAACTCATGACTGGCAGGTTCAAGCTGGCATAAATGAGGACTGCATGCTATATTCTATTGACAGATGATTTCACTATCACTCTGACTGACACATATCCAAACTATTTGGTGGGCAGAAGCAGTTCTGCTTAAACACTCAAATGCTGACTCTGACTTATACCATTTGATTAGGGGGAAGAGAAGGGTGGTGGGGCCATGAAGGGAGGAAGTGAAGAGGAGGGTCTATCTAAATACTGCCCAGATTGCTTTTATTTGCATCCCCATTCTCCCTCAAAAAGCCATCATTCAGCCCCAAAGGAAAGTATTCTTATCCAGCACTTAGCCGTGTCCATTGTAAATAGAAATTTCTCAGACTATTCTTTACCGAGAGGAATAAAGGTCATTAATTCTGCCCTCTGTGGTGAATTAGCTGTAGGAAGTTGGTCAGAAAAGCCATTTGCAAACAATGCCCTTGCCTTTCTCCATGCTTAACTTGACTTTTCTTTTTCTTTCTCCAATTGAGCAAGCTCATTGCTACCCGTAGTGAATACAGCAGAGACTCTACTCATTCCAGGTGCATGCTGCTTAAGAACATAATCATCTTATGCAGGTTAGTTTCACACATCTTGACTCTGTCCACTAAATGCATGTGCTGTTACACTAACAAACTGTATAAATTAAATAATTCATTGATTCAGCAGAGATTCAAAGGCAGATTTATCAGCAAATGAATGATTTTTACTTAGAATAGAATAGAATACAATTAACCAGGTTGGAAGAGACCTTTGAGATCATCAAGTCCAACCTAACATCCAACGTTATCTAATCAACTAAACCATGGCACTAAGCACCGCATCCAGTCTCTTCCTAAACATCTCCAGTCATGGTGACTCCACCAACTCCCTGGGCAGCCCATTCCAATGACCAATCACTTTTTCTGTGAAGAACTTCTTTCTAACATCCAGCCTAAACCTCCCCTGGCACAGCTTGTGACTGTGTCCTCTTGTTTTGGTGCTGGTTGCCTGAGAGAAGAGACCAGCCCCTACCTGGCTACAACCTCCTTTCAGGTAGTTGTAGAGAGCAATAACATCTTCCCTGAGCCTCCTCTTCTCCAGGCTAAGCAACCCCAGCTCCCCCATCCTTTCCTCATAAGGCTTGTGCTTGAGGCCCTCCCCAGCTTTGTTGCCCTTCTCTGGACACATTCCAGCAAGTCAACATCTTTCCTAAACTGAGGGCCCCAGAACTGGACACAGTACTCATGGTGTGGCCTAACCAGTGCTGAGTACAGGGGCAGAATGCTATCCCTGCTCCTGCTGGCCACACTGTTCCTGATACAGGCCAGGATGCCAACGGCCTTCTTGGCCACCTGGGCACACTGCTTTTCCACATATTCCTTTAAAAATAGTAATGAATTGCTAATAAATTCAGTAAAATGTGAGAATAAAAATTTTGCCCAAAAAGGAGGTTGAGTCTTGCAAGCTTCGACAGCTTCCTGAGCAATACACCTCCCATTGAAAACTCAAAGCACGTGCACAATACACAGTGCATCCTACAGCCACCACCAGACAGTGATTGCTCACTTGGATATCGTGTTACATCAAGAGAACACAGGGGTGGTGATGCTAGCTCTGACACAGTAAAGCAACTCTTCTGACAGGACTCTCTCTCTCTCTGCAAACATATGGCTCTACCATCTTACTCATATTTGACTGTAAGAGTACTGTCTATAAAGACTTAACAATGACACAATTGGAATCACTTAAGGTCAGGATCTGATTTTTTCATGTCTCTGAAGTGTGCAATTCCAATTGCAATGAAAGTTATGGTTTGAGTATTTTAAAATACCTAAGATTCTCCTGCTATTTAAAAATCCTATTTGTACATCAGTTAATAATATTTCAAATGTGACCGTGCAGCCTAAGAGACAATATAAATACTAAGCCAAACTCAGAAAATGACAGAAAACTACATTGGGCAGGTCTTGAGGAAAGTGCTTGCAAGTCTTAGAGTTTAAAACGGGGGAAATAACATTCTTTTTATATGAACAGGTCTCATACTATTTGCTGTTGAAATCATCCACATATCGGATATGTCTGGGGAGCACAGTGGCCAACAGAGAATCAGCCACCCTTTGAAATTAACCCACTCTCAAAGCCTGATGGCTGCCAGACAGCTTTTACTTCACAGAATACAAATAGCCAGTCACTAGAGAATGTGATGAGCAATAACTATGTAATTATGACAGATAGGACAAAACTACTGAAGAAACCATCATCTGAAAATAAAACAGTTTTGAGGGGTACACAAGTGTCTGTTCTCCATAACCCCAGAACAGGCTTCTACCCTTCCTGTAACAAAAAGCAAAACTACAGTAAAAGTTCAGAAGTTACAGCCATACCATGAGGAGAAAATATAAATACTGCCTTGTATACTTACATAACAACAATCCTGAGTCAAATTCCCAAATGGCCTTAAGAAACCAAAAATACTCTTGGAAAGAGCATAAATAAGTAAATAAATAAATAACCTGCATCCTGCCAACCAGCCTGGCCTTAGAGAAAGCACTGTGCTAACCCTGAACATGCAGGTTAAATGCACCAGCAGATAATGCTATTGAAAAGAGTACTAGAGTTTCTCATTTTAGGTTATCACTAACTGCCTTAGAACAAATCAAGAGTTGAGTTACATATCCTACATAGCAAAGGGGTTTCTTCCTCGCTTCTGACAGGCAACATAAGCCCATGTTACCACATCAGTTTTTTTGCATCCCTTATGTGTTTAGACCAAAGCCATCATCAGTTGTAGTTTATTTTCTTATTGTAAAGTGGACTTCAATTGTAATGACTTCAACTGGAGACTGCAGAAAAGTAATTGAAGACTGTGCTTTATGCTCTTTCTGTCAATATTTTTAACTGTACCAGTTTGTTCCAATTTAATTTGTTCATTGCAAATTGAACTCCACTCAGGTTAATTTTTATTCTCTGTGCTTTTTATATTTGGTCTAGACATGATATAGATCTTTGGTAATAAGCCTTCCAAGCTCTACTTCTTTATGTGGTTGGGACACTTACATCATTTACAAAGTCTTAATAATAAAACCATTATAATAAAGTCAAAGCAAATATATGAGCTTCATGTCAATTTAGCATCAACATCATTGAAAGATTAACATTAAATATTATATAAAGAAAACAACCCCTGACCAAAGAAATATACTTTTTGCTGAGATTTGCTATGCTTCAATGCTAAATATTCATAGCAAGATGAAAGAATACCTGCTGTTATAAAGAGTGAATTTTAGAATTTGAACTGAAAATAAATTCCTAGAAATTAAAGGGTGCTCTCTGTCATGCTCCTTTGTTCCCATCCTGCTGAGTGTTTCCAAGACATCTTCTTGGTGAGGTGGCAGAGTTTCTCCTGTATTGGGCTGCTATACATTGGATGAAGCTTTCCCTTGGATTGCTCCTACCCTGTAACTAGGTGGGAGTGATGGATGGAATGTAAAGAGCAGGCATATATCCAGCAGTCTCAATGGGACTAGGAGCCTCCTATGACCAGGAGACACATAATTAATGTGGAAAAGAGGGTCTCCCACAGTACCCAGTACCCATCACAACTGGGAAGCTATTCAAAAGCCTGTGAAGCAAGGGCAAGACTGGGGGGAGTGGCGAAGTTCAAATGGCAATGACACAGGCAGGAGGCTAAAGATTGATTCACAGCTCCTTTATTTATGTCTGTCCAAACACTCTGACCTGAGATTTTGTCCTTTTTCTTCTTTTTCTTCTTCCAAGAATCACTGTGTTCTAGTTCATGGTTTCTCTCTCAACATAGGTTGAGATGCTGAAACTCTGCCTGTTGTTTCTGGTATTCTTATATTAAGGAAAATCACCACATAGCTTTTGCTGGCTTGAAGTTCTGTCGCATAAATCAAAATTTATTTTGACAAGAAGGCTGGACAAAATGAAAAAAAAATGTCAAATTATGACCTCATGGAAGTACTGATCAGTGTGCAGGCTCCCAAATAAACTGTTTTATATGTCTGAGTGTGTTTTTGCTCTAAAAATGTGCAAATTTACCTGCAATAGTAACTTTACCCCCTTAATAAAAATGCCAGGTGCATAACGCTCAGAGGTGGAAAACAGAGCTTAATAACAGTGAATACAGACAGGTGTTACTTATCTTTATCAGTCCAGAAAATGATAAATGGAAATAAATGGAACATGTTTGATGCTTTCCTGCTCCTATTGCTGTTTCTTCATGCGGCCCTGGTTGTTATCAACATCAAACTCCTACAGAGAGAGAGAGTCCAAAGTTGCAAATTGCAGGTTTTATTCAGAATTCAAATTTCTCTTGCAGAAAAGACTCTATTATTTCAAATATCAATATTTGCATTTAAAAAGCCTTATTTATTTGCCTGACTGAGAAAGTGGAGAAGAAAGACAAGAATAGGATGTAAACACTGAGATTGTAATGTGTTGGGAAAACTTAAGTAATGGTATGTTTTCACATGTACGTGGTTAAAAGCCCTGAAAGGGTGACATGGAAGAGCTACTGATTCCAATCAGAATACTCCCAAAAAAATGAAGCACACAGAATAAAAATAAGCTTCCAGGAAATGCAAAACAAAAATTAAAAATCAATCTTTGAGACATTTTTCTCTAATAAACTTGATGAATGTCATACTTGGTGTCATGATTATCTCAGGCAGGTTTAGCTTATTGGTGCTCCGAAAAAAATTGGTCATGAGAAGTGAAGGTTAAAGAAGGGAAAAGTTACCATATTAATGTCAAGAAAGCTGAAGTGCCATAGAGAGAGATTGTAACAGCAGGACTTTTCTTTCAGCAAAAAGTCAGAACAATAAGTAAATTGGAATGTCTGAAAAAATATTTATGTATTTACAGCTTATTTGCCTCTTAGAGGTGGTCTAGCCAACTAACTATGAAAAAAACAACCAAAAAAACAACCCAAACTCATCAAAGATATTATAGTTCTAATGAATATTGTATCAAAATGTAAACTGACACCTGTATGCTTGGAGCATTGGTGCTATATTCAGGAGCATGAACACAAAGTCATGCAAAAATCATAAAATTGTATCTTGCTGCTAAGAGCATTATTTAAGTCCTGCAAAGCACAGAAGAGTTCTCATTACTATGTTCAGATTCCTTGCTATTAATTATTTCTGCACAAGTGAAAAAAGGTGACTTGTTTTGTTTACACAATGGCTATTCCTCAGTCAGCTACAAAGGTGTTTTAATAAGAATGGATGGAAGCATTTTGCCTTTTAGGGAGGACAACTGAACTCTTCAACAGCACCGATCCATAAATTGTGAATGGGTTTCTTTATGTATTTTTGCTCAGCTATTTGAATTCTATAACTACTAAATCACACACACAAAAAAAAATAGCCTTCTGGAATGCTCAGGATAGATCTCATGCATGAATTAAAATAAAATATATGAAGCTCATGAAAAATAAAATAGATACTATGTTTTAGACAGGAAGAATAGTTCAGTGGTTCATAGAGACATTGTACAGCCAGTATCCCTAGATCCTCCTCCCAACCTTATTAAAAACTAAAATTGTATCTCACATCACCTCATTTTTGCTATGCAAAAGCATACCTCTTCTCCAAACTAGTTGCCAAACCTCTCACTGCTCAACAGACAGAAGAAGGTACCTCTAGCGGCTGATTCCTTCCTAAAATAGAATGAAATGCCCTCTGAAGATGACTATAGAGGATATTTAAATTATTATTGTTAGGAGATGTGAAACCCATACTCTCAGCATAAGTTATGCAGCTCCTCTGTGCTTTAATTTTATGCCATGGAAGAGGATTAATAGCACTCCATGCTTTACAATAATCTTCTGTCCAGGTGAAAGACCAAATATATGGGCAGTGACTGGCTGAAGAGCAGCCCTGAGGAGAGAGACTTGGGGGTGCTGGTGGACGAGAAGCTCAACATGAGCTCTCAGTGTGCACTTGCAGCCCGGAAAGCCAATCAGATCCTGGGCTGCATCAGGAGAAGTGTGACCAGCAGGTCAAGGGAGGTGATTCTCCCCCTCTACTCAGCTCTGGTGAGACCCCACATGGAGGACTGCGTCCAGTTCTGGAGCCCCTATTACAGGAGGGATGTGGACATGCTGGAACGTGGCCAGAGAAGGGCCACAAGGATGATCAGAGGGCTGGAGCACCTCTCCTATGAGGACAGACTGAAGGAGTTGGGGCTGTTCAGTCTGGAGAAGACAAGGCTCCGAGGTGACCTCATTGTGGCCTTCCAGTATCTGAAGGGGGCCTACAAGAAGGCTGGGGAGGGACTTCAGGATCTCAGGTAGTGACAGGACTAGGGGGAATGGAATGAAGCTGGAGGTGGGGAGATTGAGGCTGGATGTGAGGAAGAAGTTCTTCACCATGAGAGTGGTGAAGCCATGGAATGGGTTGTCCAGGGAGGTGGTTGAGTCCCCATCCCTGGAGGTGTTTAAGCCCAGGCTGGATGAGGCTCTGGCCAGCCTGCTCTAGTGTGGGTTGTCCCTGCCCATGGCAGGGGTTGGAACTAGATGATCCTTGTGGTCCTTTCCAACCCTGACTGATACTATGAAATGAACAAGAACAGACAAACAAGCAAAAAGAAGTTAATACCTGTAATGGGATTGTAATTACTTGTTTTAACATTTTGACACTGAACACATCACAGTATCACAGCATCACCAAGGTTAGAAGAGACCTCAAAGATCATTGAGTCCAACCTGTCACCACAGACCTCATGACTAGACCATGGCACCAAGTGCCACGTCCAATCCCCTCTTGAACACCTCCAGAGATGGTGACTCCACCACCTCCCTGGGCAGCCCATTCCAATGATGAATGACTCTCTCCGTGAAGAACTTCCTCCAACTCAACATCTCCAACTCAATTTACATGTAAGTTCTTCTCTATAAAACAGTACACACATTTAATAAAATTCAATTTCCCAGAATGTGTACCTACTTGGAGTTTGGACTTTTCCTCTTTTGCTGTCTAAAGGAGATGCTATTGTCACTTCCTTTGATTAAGTTGTAGGTAAGCAGTTATGGGCCATCAGTCAGGAATTAATTATTCGTTTTCACACTTGTACTAAACTTATCTAAAGTGTTAAAACAGATGTAAAGCCTGAAAGGATGCAAAAGTCAAAGCAGAGCCACAGTAAAGTTTGCATTTCTTTCTATACAATACAATACAATACAATACAATACAATACAATACAATACACCAGGTTGGAAGAGACCTTCAAGATCATCGCGTCCAACCCATCAAACAATCCAACCCACCCAACAACTAGACCATACAGCCAAGCACCCCATCAAGTCTTCTCCTGAACACCTCCAGTGAAGGTGACTCCACCACCTCCACGGGTAGCCAATTCCAATGGGCAATCACTCTCTCCGTGTAGAACTTCTTCCTAACATCCAGCCTAAACCTGCCCTGGCGCAGCCTGAGACTGTGTCCTCTTGTTCTGGTGCTGGATGCCTGGGAGAAGAGGCCAACCTCTGCCTGGCTACAACCTCCCTTCAGGTAGTTGTAGAGAGCAATAAGGTCACCCCTCAGTCTCCTCTTCTCCAGGCTAAGCAACCCCAGCTCCCTCAGCCTTTCCTCATAGGGCTTGTGTTCCAAACCCCTCACCAGCTTTGTTGCCCTTCTCTGGACACGTTCCAGCAAGTCAACATCCTTCCTAAACTGAGGGGCCCAGAACTGGACACAGTACTCAAGGTGTGGCCTAACCAGTGCAGTGTACAGGGGCACAATGACCTCCCTGCTCCTGCTGGCCACACTGTTCCTGATGCAAGCCAGGATGCCACTGGCCTTCCTGGCTGCCTGGGCACACTGCAGGCTCATGTTCAGCCTACAATCAACCAGTACCCCCAGGTCCCTCTCTGCCTGGCCACTCTCCAGCCACTCTGACCCCAGCCTGTAGCACTGCCTGGGGTTGTTGTGGCCAATGTGCAGAATCCGGCACTTGGATGTGTTAAATCTCATGCCATTGGACTCTGCCCATCTGTCCAGCCTGTCGAGGTCCCTCTGCAAAGCCTCTCTGCCCTCCAGCAAATCAACTGCTGCCCCCAGCTTGGTGTCATCTGCAAATTTACTGATGATGGACTCAATGCCCTCATCCAGATCATCAATAAAGATGTTGAAGAGCATGGGGCCCAGTACTGATCCCTGGGGCACACCACTAGTGACAGGCCGCCAGCTGGATGTGGTGCCATTCACCATTACTCTCTGGGCTCGGCCCTCCAGCCAGTTCCTAACCCAGTGCAGTGTGCTCCTGTCCAAGCCACGGGCTGCCAGCTTGGCCAGGAGTTTGCTGTGGGGAACGGTGTCAAAGGCCTTGCTGAGGTCCAGGTAGACCACATCCACAGGCCTCCCCACATCCACCAGGCGGGTCACCTGATCATAGAAGGAGATCAGGTTGGTCAGGCAGGACCTGCCCCTCCTAAATCCATCTAGGATTAGAAGGTATTCCTACACACTTTTCTAGATAAAAAAAGTATAAGACATTATTTTATTGTCTTTATAGACATATTTTCCCTAAATATTAGGTCAGTAAAAAGATCTCTATCTTTTTTATCTGTCCTGAAGTCATTAGAGCATTTGACAAGATGATTATCAGACTTGTAGCCTCAAGTTCATCCTAAGTACAAAAAATAAATTCTTCTCCTGATTTAACAATAGTAATAGAAACCTATCAAAACTCTTTTTTGGTCCAGACTAATTTGGCAATTTGGCTTTGAAAGCAGAGAACTCAGAAGAGAGTATTTTAACATTGGTCTGTGTCTCCAAAACCTGATATGATGATGATGCCATATTCATAAGCAGGGCCTGTGGCCCACCTGTGCCTGCATTCCATCAGCTTTAGCAAATGTCTAGCATGGTATTGAGTGTTCAGTTACCTGAGCAGCAGAGAAAAATTTCACAATGAAAACACACCAGAAATATTTAGATGTATAACTTAGTATTGTGGTGGCCATATCTTAGCTCTGCTCATTCTGTGCCCTGTGATGCAAAAAGTATTTTTCTCATATATATATATATATATATATTCTCATAAAAATATATATATATATATTCCCATTATCTCCTGTTGCAAAGGTCTAAGGATCTGTACATGTGTGTCATCCTCAGATAGCATGATTACACAGCAATACTGATGTTGGTCATGCTTCATATTGATTTACTGTTTCATCACAAGGATAAGTGTGTTTCTTTTAAAGGGGTGGAGGAGGGTGGAGGGGAGGAGAAATGAATCCAAAGTGACTTTTAGCCTTATATTGTACCAAAAAATAACCCCAAAAAAATCATCTTAATCTGCAGCAGTTAGCTGAACTAATCTTTGGAGCACCATAACAACAAATAAATGCATTTTTTTTTACTTGACATTCCTACAAATGCTACTTGGAGTTGCAGGTTGAAAGTATGTATTAAGATCCAATTGTGTAAAAGTGCTGAAAGAAAGAGTAGCACACTGACGCTGGTCAGACGTGAGACATAATGTCCAGAGGCGAAACTGCAATTCATTCCTGACAAGTGGAAATTCATCCCAGCTGCACGGGCTTTTGTTGTGATGATAGTATGATTTGGTTCTAATATGGAAGAACTCTTTGTGATGTTTAATAACCATGCCACTTTTGAAAAGGTAGAGACCTCAAAATCAGCACCCTTTTCTCTTCTTTCCAATGCAACCATATGTATGGTTTCTACCAATGCAACGTTAATGTTGATGTAATGTAACGATGTAATGGTTTCTAACAAGGTCAACTTGACAATGAAAAAGAAAAGTAGTACAACTACTGTATGCCAAATATTTCAGCAGTAGTAGTAGTAGTAGTAGTATTAATATTAGTATTAGTATTATTTTACTTAAATACCCACAGCCAAGTGTGTGGATATATATTTGCAGCTTTGCATGTTCAGATCCCTTTGCAATACAGACAGTATAGGAAGTGGCAATAGCAAGCTGACATTGTTTGATCAAAACACAAAGGAGCAAAAGGCACAATGTGAAACACCTTAGTAAAAAGGAGCTCTGTCCTTGTATCACTGAATTGCAACATTTCTTGTTCTACTCACCCTTTTTTTGTGTGCTAAAAGGCCACTGTAGATGCAGCCACCCTCACCCTAGTATATAAGACTGTCCATAGCACAAGTTGTAAACTGCTCTCTGAAACATTTGGCACAAATGTATTTCCAAAGATGAAAAAAATGTTTTGCAGTAAAAAGATATTCAGAGAATTGAGGTAATTGTTTCTATGCACTTCGTAGTATCCTTGGATTCATCTAAGCATGGACTTGTGAGTAACATCTGAGAAAAAGCATATCAGATTTTAACTCTAAAAATTTATTTCTACTTGCTTATTATTCTCTTATTTCTGTTTTCTAGAAAGAAAAAAGTAGGAACTTTGTGCTATTGTCTTCTATTTTTATTTCCTTTAAATCGGAGTCTATGGAGGCTCAAAGAATGAAGAAAGGAATTTCATACACTTGTTCTGGGAACAATTAAGAATTATTGCAATAACACTGCCCAATTTGAGCAAAAAACTATTCAGCTGAAGACTTTTTCAAGGTCTCTCAGGACAATCACTGGAAAACCCAGAGTGAGATGTATTCTGGGTGCAGAGCTATGCAGCCTAAAATGAAAAATCTGGATATCTTTGTGCTGGTGTTACACTTGTGAGCAAACTTGTTTGCATAGTTTCTGTACTTGGAAGGATTTTTGTACTCACATAAATGCAAATAATATGTACCAAAATTAGAACAGTTATGAAAAACTTCCTAGAACTTTTCATCCCAGATTCCCTGAGAGGAACAGTTTGCTTTCTATAGGCAGTAGCCTTAGGAATAAAATGCAGCAAGTACTTAATAGTCCCAGGAGCATACTGGAGTCTGGAACAGAGATAAACACACAAGCTGGAAGGCCAGGCTAGGTAGCTGCTGCAATGGGACTTTATTCAGAGCATCGGATTTAACTTCTGGCCACTGCAGAAATCCCATGGGCTGACGTCATAGGTCCTCAGTGCCTTTGTTGCTGCTGCTAAAAATGGTCCATTAAGAAGAGCAGATTCTTTCCTGTCTACACATCAGCCACATGTTTTATATTTCACTTTGCTGCACTGTTGCTAGCCTCTTTCTCCCCTATTAATGTACTTATTTTAAAAAATAAATGTCAAAAAAAGGATAGATAGAATAAGAAAGCAAAGGTTTTCTGAGTTCTTTTTATGAAGTTTCAACAACTATCATTTTGTTAAATTCTAGTGGATGCCTGAATATCCCACACTACCAACCTTGTGACTCACTTCACTATTGTAGCGTATCAAAGCACATCCTTGTTAATCAGGCTAACCAAATTAATGCAGTTCTGTTATGACTTGCAGTGTCTGAATTAATTTTTGTTATATACTCTTCTGTTTATTGTGACTGAGTCTGCAGAATGATTTTATTGTCCAAACACACAGTGTATTCATGAAATATGAAAAAAAAAACACCTACATGAATATTGAAGTTTATGACATTAAGGAGGAGAGATTAAGATAGCAAAATCACTGTAGTAAAATTTTTTATAGACCATTTTAAAACTGCACATCCTTTCATACTTCAAGTTGTCCAGAAATGCACATGAAATGCAAAGCTCATTGATATTAATATTGTTTATAACATTCCTTAAGTAGATTAGCATTACTCAGTGCTTCTGTGTTGATGCAAAGGAATCCTTCAGTACTGTCAACATAGTATGCAGGTAAATCTGTATCTAAAGATTTAAACCAGAAGGCGGTTCTTGGAATAGACAGACACTGATCCTGTAAGGAGCTTTGGCATTTTGTGTTCCTCTATATATAATTATCAAAAGGATTCTCTCTGCAAGTTTGCCCTCTCAACATGTGGCTGGAGATTGTGGATCTGATAGAGGGTCAGATTTGATAACCCGTATACCAGTTCTGAGCCAATTACTGCTGCCCAATTGTTTGTCACTGTATGCAAAATCTGATAACGCCACATAGCTAACCCTAGATACAGAAGCCAATAGTAACTCGTGCGGGACAGAGCTTGCTCCATATTATGTGATAATGTCAAGGTTCATAAAGAACTACATGCCAGTTTGGAATGATAACATAGTGCAGTCCTGATTTCTCCCCAGTTCAAGAGAGACAGGGATTCATTCCTGTGCAAACTACCTTAGATGATCCTGCTTTTGGTAGGGGTTGGACCATTCTGGAGGTCCCTTCCAACCTCTAACATTCTGTGATTCAGTGACATACATTGCTATCACCAGGTTCTGAATAAAGAAGGCATTGAATTAAAATTCAAACAAGGAATTTAGGCACCCAAGTATAGATACAAATATGGAGAACATTCATTCACATGAATATCAGAAGAATCGAGAATTTCCAGTGTACTGTTTCTCAACATCTGTTCACGCTCTCTAGGCTTTCTCTTGACCAATGTTTCTGTAAGTTACACACGATGATTGCAGCCCTGTTTTAACCTCCTGCCTACAGGTACACACAAATTTTATAAGCAGTAGCTGGTGGTCTGCCCTGTCCAGGTGACACATTTTATTTTCAGCAGGGAGTGCTTCAGCTGAAAAAGGAGAGTGTGTATTTTTTTATGAAACATAAGGAGTAGATTACACTACTCCAGTTTACTGATCACTTGGTTTGATTGAGTGCAATCCATGACCATAATAAAATACTCATTTTTCCAAACACTGATGTGATATTGCTTTAGCTGCCTGTCAACATCAATAAGAATGACAAGGTAATAGGATCTTGCACCCTGGAAAACCTTATAGAAGAGGTATTAACCTCCTAGAAATTCAAATCTGAATTCCACAATACATTATACAGTAGTGCAGGGGGAAAGCATAGTGTCCAACTACTGGTAAAACAAAAACCCCATATAAGAAATCATCCACAGGAAAAATCCTTTTCTTTTCTACGCACAATATGAAGTTCTCAATTAATTAATATTTGGCTAGACATATTTTGTCTCCGTTTCTATTGACTATAGGCTTCATGGTTTCACAATAACTCCATCACAATTTCTCTTCTATAGTTTAATACTTTATTCAATTTATTAAATACAGTATTAATTTCTGCCCATGTGAAACCTTTTGCATAGTGTCTCCTTTGCCTGTCTGTTTGTACAGAAACACTGTGGCAAATCAATGATGCTGTAAACAACAACCCCATATGTCTGTAAAAGTCGAGACCTAGGTTTAAACCAAAATATTAGATGTTTGGAATCAGAGGAAGTAAGGAAAAGGATTAATTCAAAATCTGAAATTAAACATAGATTAAACACAAAAATGGCATTTTAATTTCTTTATTATATCCAATTAATACTCTTGATAGTGATAATACCTGAACTCTGCAGTATGGAGCAGAGTTTGGTCTGACACTAGTGCAGCACTCAAAAGTAATCGAATAATCAATATCATGTAATGCACCATATTATTACTATTACTTAAATGTGGATTTCTTTTTAAGTTTTTGATGTAGTTAATCCTAGTATTAGGATGATATTGAAGGTCTCTTCCAACCTGGTTTATTCTATTGTATTGTAATCTATTGTATTATTCTAAAAGCATTTCAGATGTAGTGATTTATGTGATTTTTTTTCTTGTTGTGTCCCAATGGTAAACCTTAGAAATATCCTATCTGTTTTGACAGACTGAAACAAAGTTTTATTCTGCCATAACTAGTCAAAAAAAAACATTTCAGTTTATCAAAACAATCTGCCAGTGCCTAATGGTGGAGCTAAATTGCTCAAGTTATGGAAAGCAGAAAATGTCAGTACATGGTTAATACATTCACACAGGTCACTTCAGACACTCAGCATTTGGAAGCTTAGCAGAGCAGATGTCAAATGAATATTTTGAAGTTAGTTTCCTAATTTGTAAATATTTTTTCCCTTGATCTTCAGTATAATAAAGTATTCATGAAGCTGGAATAAAAAAAATAATTGTACTGCATACTTTCTGCTTTGCTGTTGTACATTTACTCAGCCTCAGCAAGCTTAAAATTGCATGGTTGCCAGACTTTTAACCAAGACATACAAGGATTTTAAGCTTTCAGATAAATAAGAAATGTACTAAAATACATGGCTAAAACTGAACAACCATGATAGTGATTATCATTGGGAAATAAGAAACAGGTACCTGACCTAAATCTAGCCCCTGCCCCTGCCATCCCAGGAGAGTCAGCTCCAGGTTCAGGGCTGACGGGATACACCTCTGCATTTTTACTGTTGTACTATTTTACTGTTGTAATCAGCCTACAAGCATTTTCAGACAAAGGAGGGGACAGGGTTGCACCAGGTAGTCCATAATTTAATTTTGACCCATAGTTTATGGGGTCATCATTTCAGTCAGTTACTGGAAACCATTTATTCAAGCAAGAAGCTGCATCCTCCTTGTGTAACATAAGCCTCCTCACTTGAGTGAAAGGAAACACCAGGTGCAAGTCCTCCTGACAGAGGTTAAATCTTTCTGTGTAGCTGTATCATAGTGGACTGAAACAGAAAAAGGAAAGGTATACGAAATGTGACAGCCAGAGAGATTTCGCAGGTCACTTGCTGTTCCTGAGTAACAGCAAGTTTATGTTTTTAATAGGAGCTACTCTAGTCAGATGTGGAACCACTTTTCTCTCTTTTCAATCACAAGCAGATTTATTTATTTATTTATTTAAATAATTGAGCAAATAAAAGCAAAAGATAAGAAATTTATGTTTACTGTCTTCCAATTTGTTCTCCTGATGAACTTCTAAACCAGATAGTAAAATACCCTAACTTTACACAAAAGCGAGGATTTAAACTCAAAATATTACCCAGCTATAAGAAAAATAAACGAAACGGTCAAACAGCATTCAGAAATGCACAATAGTCTATTGGGTTATATTTTTGCAAAGTACTCTGTTTTGTTTCGGGTGCTTGATACAGACAAAAATGAAATGGGATCTCTCCTTGAGGTTGCAGATGAATTAACCAAAAGCTTTTTAAAGTTTAGGAAATGCTGATGTAGTGTTGCAAAGTTGGCAACTTAAACTCTACCCCAAACGTGCTCCATTTTGGAAAGTAAGACAATGTGGTTTTTTCATTACTACAACTTAACCTATGATTTTATGTAGATGAGAAGAGTTCAAAAAGCCTGGAATGTGCTCAGCAATATTTTTAAAAAATCCAAACATGATATTTAAGAAGTGGGCTGGAACTGCAGAACAAGGGAATAAAGTCACATAAGGTAGAAATTAAGCTAAAATGGGGCTTGAAAGGATGAGAAAATGTACCATTCCAGCCATCCCTTTTTAAAGAGTGGGATGCATTAGCAAATAGAAGTGTTGGGAACTGAAACAGATTTCTGGAGTATCCTATGGTGAAAACCCAGATGACTTCTTGCTTCTCTGCACAGTCTTTGGACCTACAAGCCTTGAAAAAATTAATCTTACATTCAGATATCTTTAAAAGAAATAATCTGGTTTCTAGAGACAAGGATGCCCAGTCCAAAAAGGTACTGCATTTGAACACCTCTTCTGGGAAAAACTCTCTAGGATTGTTTGATCAAATTCCTCTCAGAGAAAGAGTATATGTTTGTGTTACATCCTAAAGGTAGAGACTTTATGGCATTACAGCAGTTTCAGGTATAATTACTTTGTATGTGATACAGATGCACCAATTATTACGTAAGAATGAATTTGCTCTAGCATTTTCCTAATTATTGTTTCCTTTTCCTAAGTCTCAGAACTAACTTTGAGTTTGTAACTACAGAAACCAAGTATCAACACCATTTCAGACAGCTCAACAGAACTTTTCCTTCATCTTTCCTATTTTTCTTCAAAGTTTGGTTTGGTTTGGGGTTTTTCTAAGTGCCAGTGTTTTAAAAACAACATGGTTTCTCCTGCTCTGTATATTATTTTTCCTCTTATCAGGCAAGCACATTAGACATTTCTCAACAACATCTGCAAATACAGTTATTAGCTTTAAGTAACTGCAAATATCACTCTGCATTTACAAAATTCTCTGCAAAAAGCATGCAAGTTTGTGCCATGATGTGATTTTACACTCACTAGCCCCACAGACTGAAGAAGGCAGCTCTAGCTTGGATCTTTCTTCAGTGAGGAAAACTATACCGCTGAAAATCAGAAGGATAGTACTTGTTTCCCACTTTACTTGAATGAGTTCAGCCTCTTTTTGTAAACTTTTGCTTCCTATAAAGGGACTTTATAAATGGTCTCACTTACCAAAACCTGACCAATTCTGTTCTTTTTCATTGTATTGTATCTTCAAGAAACTGTAAAAGCAAACAAACAGACACATGAGAAAAAGCACTTTAAAAGAACAGATTCATAACGTTTGAGGTTTGGGCAGTTGTTCTGTTCTCCTTTCAAGGCTTTAAATGACATTTTCAGGCCATAAGAATTATTAGCAACTTAGTTTTAAGGCTTCTAAGAATCTAAACAATGACCTGATTAACTACAAGGGTGCAGAGGACACATTTCTGTTTCTGACTCCAGCCGCCTCCATGTCTGTCAGCATGTCTGAATTAGAGCTGAATTTGATTATTGTGTTAAAATGAGGAGCACCAGTAGAAACAAATGAACTGCTGGCTCCAGGTAGTCTCCAGGGTTACATATATGTCTGCAGTCCTGCTATTGTTTCTCTGTTATTATAAAACTCTGCCAGTGTGAAAGAATCAGAAGCTCTGGACCTATGATAACAGCATCAATATCCAGTGTGCGTTGATGCTCTGCTCTGAGAGCTGGAAAGATCATAAACATGATCAGCAATACCATCTGTTCAGTGATGAGATCAGAGAGAGAAAAGGAACCCTTTCTATACCACCAGCTTCTGGCACAACATGTGCCAGAAGGAAGGGAAGTCATTGTGCCCCTGTACTCAGCACTGGTTAGGCCACACCTTGAGTACTGTCTCCAGTTCTGGGCTCCTCAATTTAAGAAGGACATTGAGACTCTGGAACGGTAGGGCCAAATGAACCCAGCACAAACCCAGACAGACACAAAGGTGTCTAGGCATAGTCCCCCTCTTCCTGCAGAAAGCCAGGGTAATGTGGGAAAAGGAACAAAGGGGACAGGACCATGCATGTCTGGTAAACAACCCTGTATCTATGGCAAGGGCATGTGTTCTGGCCACAGCCTGGCAGAACCCCTTCCCACTGGGTAGCTAAGTGCTGGTTTCAGTGTCCTGTTGGTCCAGTAGATCTCTGGAAAGATTTATATACAGGCTAATTTCTAGTTGCCTGTGCCTTGCTCAAGCCTTGCTTAGCCTTGCTGAAGCCTTGCATGTTTGAACCTGCTTAGACCTTGTGTGGCTTGAAACTGCCTCGAGTTTTATAGCCTCGAGTTGCCCAGTCCAGCACCTGGGATAAAGCCACGAGCATACACACCACAATCTATGAGAGAAGCCACAAGCTTAGAAATCTGAGCCAAGCCTGCTTCCCCTTGTGACCAGGATTTTGCCGTGCCTCAACTCACCCAGGACAAAGCAAGTGCCCATCATGATAGCGTCCGTTAACAGCTCGGCGTCTGCTGAAGCAAGACCAAGCATTGAAGACCACATGGCGTTCCTGCCAGCAGCCTTCTGTGCCTGGTGCATGAGAGCACTCCAAAGCCTCTAACACAGCAGCAGCAGCACTCCCTGCTGGGGTACAACCAGCTGAGAGTAATTAATTCATTGCCTCTGTGGCACAACGGTTCTTGTTGAGTCTCCCCTCAACTGTAGTTGAGCACCATTTCGCTCCCGGGTATTCTCTTTCAGTTATATTCTTCCCAGTTTGCATAAAATATTTAAACTGTTATAGTTGCCCAAATACTGTACATTCCCATTGTAAATATGCTCTAATCATACATCAAACCTTTCTATACATTTTGGCAGTTTTCACGTTAATAAAGGTCATTTATATTTTGATTAATATTGCCATATCATTTATAATTAAAGGAAATACTATATTCCTTTCAACAGAGAGGTCTGGAGCACAAGCCTTATGAGGAGAGGCTGAGGGAGCTGGGGTTGTTTAGACTGGAGAAGAGGAGGCTCAGAGGAGACCTTATTGCTCTCTACAACTACCTTAAAGGAGGTTGCAGACAGGTGGGGGTTGGTCTCTTCTCCCAGGCAACCAGCAACAGAACAAGAGGACACAGTCTCAAGCTGTGCCAGGAGAAGTTTAGGCTCGAGTTGAGGAGAAAGTTCTTCACAGAAAGAGTGATTTGCCATTGGAATGTGCTGCCCAGGGAGGTGGTGAAGTCACCATCCCTGGAGGTGTTCAAAAAAGGATTGGATGTGGCACTTAAAACCACGGTCTAGCTGTCATGAGGTGCTAAGTATTGGGTAATAGCTTGGACTTGATGATGTCTGAGGTCTTTTCCGACCTGGTTGATTCTCTGATTCTATGATTCTATGAATACATCAGTGATCAAATTATTTGCTAATAGTGTAAGAATTTTTTCTTCAGAATGATTTATCACTTTGTAAACTACCCTTCCTAAGTGTACCATAGGAAGTTTTTAGGGGTTTGGTTTGTTATCCGCCCCCCTCCCCTTACCTACTGATAAGAAGATGATGCTTTTAGGGAAGGCAAGATAGGGTATGAAGCTATCACAGTAAATACAGAATTGGGTAATGCACAAATGCTAAACCCAAAACCCTGGATATTAAATGTTTCATGTTAAAATGGTTAGAAATTCAGAATTTAGTTCAGTAACTTGCCTGGACCTAATAATTTAAAATAGATATTTGGATCAAAGATACTGGACATGTATATATTCCTAATTTTTTACTTTCAATATCTACATTGAAAAAGAAAGAAGGGAGGTGAATATCTAACTGACAATTAAAATTAATGTTGGTGTTTAAATGTCAAGCATGAGATCAAACAGAAATTTGGTAGATTAAATTTATTTAGACAAGATTAAGTCTCTGGATTTGAAACATTAGTAATGCCTCCCCATTGCCCATTGTTTTGTGATCTACGACAGAGGAGTACATCTGCATAGGAGGCTTTAGGGATAAATCATACCTGAACTAGACTTTGAAAAATATGCTTGTTTTCCCCCTGACAATCCATGACAAGATGATATAAAGCAGCATTTACCAACAACTTGTAAGAGATTAGGCAGTTGTCAAAAGAGATGTCAATACGGGCTTTAGCAATTGCTTCCTGAAAGACTTCAGAGAGAATCACTAAGGTGCTGCTGGTTTTTGATAGCTCTCCACAGCTGTGCACTGCTGGGCAGATGCTATGTTTATCTGTATCTTTAGCTCTGGCTTGGTACATGATGGCTGCGGTGACAGTGAGGTATAACAACCATTTCTTACATACATATATTATGAATTTGTTGTCATCCATTATGAACCACCCAATCTCCCTCGTTTTTTTCTTCATAACTGTATGTCTTGATTGCCACAAATAAAACCATAATTGCTGCTGCTTTTGTTTAACATGATTTATATTTGCTATAATGATAAAGTCTCCCTTGGTAACGGTAAGCGCTTACCGCTGACTTGCAGTACATTTCTGCAGCAAGTTTTCCCTGCTTGAGACCCACAATCTCTAAAATAAACCTTTTTCTACTCTGTAACAATATAAAGAAAGTAGATTATCAATGTAGCCTAAATTTTCCAGATCATGACAACAGTCTTACAGAAACTTAGGTTGAAGCAGTTAGACAGAATCTTGGGATTATTTACATTCGAAGAAATGAATGACACAAGATAGCCTTTGAGAGAAAGGCACTTCTATATTAAGGGAGCATACCAGATGCTGTTTTTCAAAACGGTGGGGGGGGGGATAGAAATAAAAGAAAAAGCCATTTGGGGGCTTATTTTCTTGTTTTCTTTATCTCACTCATGACTTCCATTTCTGCCTCTCCTACCTTACATATGCTGAAGGTATACGTAGGAATACATTTATATTTATATTTATATTTATATCTACATCTTCATCTTCTCTGTTTGCTTTCTTTTGAGTTTCCTAGTTCAGCTCATACACAGCTTGCCAAGCAGTCTCCTATTTATTTTATTCTCAAAGCCAGGAAAAAATATTGTAAAGGTGCAGCTGGACAATACAAGTATAACTATAAGCTACTGCCAATAAGGGATCTTATTCACCTCATTCCCTCCTCCTGACTACTTTACCTTATGCATTCCTTAGACCAATATCATCACTCATTCAGCCTCACAGTGAGTTCATGGAGACAAACCAAAAGAAAACTCTTTTATTTTTACTACATGGGTTAGAGAAGTATCAGAGATGGCAAATGGGAATTCACGGGAAAACATATTTGCAATTTGAGAGTAGAGAGGCTCAGATTTAATGTATCAACAGAAAGAGTTATCACTAAGCCGTCTCCCTGTGGGCGACACACATTTTGTGGCTTTCTCACCCCAGAAACATCCTTTTCATTTAAAAGAAAGAATATTTAGCACTCATCTCTGCTTCTGCAATAGCATGGGGTATTTGGGATTGGTTGCTTATCATCTGTGTTCAGCTCTGCACTGCACCTATGCACAGGTCTTAGGACTGTAGACAAGATGAAGCAATAGAAGGCAGTGACTCACCCCTTCAATAGAACTGCTCAGGAAGATTGAAGCCTAAGTGCTGTATTTGACAGGGCAAGTATTAGATCAAAAAATTAGATATTAGATCAAAAAATTATATATTAGATCAAAAAATTATTTAAGAATTAGAGTTTGGAAACTTTATTTTAATCCCAAACCTTCAGTGTTGATCACAGGTAGACCCAGTATAAAATCACCATATTTGCAGGAAGAAAAGTAAATTTTATGATTCGAGCATGGATTCAAAGCCAAAATTTTGTCCCTGCTTTTGTTACGTGCCAGACCAATATCCTTAAATATCACAGTCTGCATATAGTGGGGACTGAAAGCCTGCAAGCAAGCAAAGAGGCTATGTTCTAAGATTTCCTCCCACCCTGAGTGACATACTCAATAACTTTGCAATTAAAGCATTTATTAGTTTGTTCTATAATGCAAATGTGGCAGAAAGGCCTATTACTTCCTTTAGCTGATTGCATACTCAAATAATGCAGCACTGGATAACAAGAAGCTGAATACAATTTGTGGCAGTTTTGTTATGAACATTGTCCTTTTCTTAAGGAAATACATTTGCTGCAGTAGGTGAGAATAACCAATTTGTAAGTGAAGATTTTTTTTAATAGGTGTAGAGATGTCTCATAAATTCAGGACCAAACATAGTACATGCATGTCAGAAAGAACTCTGAAAAGGACACTGGGCAGCTTCCCAGTTTCCATTCCACTCTATTTTCCCATTCCTTCCACTTTCCCTTTATTTCAGTGAGAAACAAAACATTGATTTCTATAAACCTTTGATGTTTAGCTTGTCCCATCCATATGCAACTGAAGAGTTCCCTCTCACAGTCTCTTCTGCAGAGACAGACAGCAAAGTAGCTTCAGAAAGCCACTCTGCTTTGATCCACAGTCAGAGAATTTTTTTAAAAGAAAGGTGGTTGTGAGCATGAAAACAGCAAAGAGGGAGCTGCTTCATGTGACCCTATGTAATGCAAGCCGGCACATGATCTTCTTGCACAAGCAACAAGACTCAGCCCAGAGAAATAACAATTTGGAAGTTCAAAATGACACAGAAAAGAAACGTTACAGAATGTTTTCAAATAAACAGTAAAGACAGGGGAGATGTTACAATTTGTCAGAGCATCATCATGTAGTACTATTCCATACATTTCTTTGAAGGCACGGCTATGTACAAGCTAAGTGGGGAAATAAGATATGCTGAGATCTTTTCATTGCTGTGTACCTCAGGCATTTATTTTCAGGAACTATTGACTCAGGCAAGATTTTGAAGAATGAATTATACCCCAGCTTGGAAAAGGATGTAGAAGTACTATTTAGATATGGAGTATATTGAGTACAATTGTTAGACAAGATAGTCAGATGCATTACAGCAACGAAACTGAAGTGAACTGGAACCTAAAGGTGTGAATATGCTGCATTAGGGCAGGTTTAGGCTGGATGTTAGGAAGAAGTTCTATACAGAGAGAGTGATTACCCATTGGAATCGGCTGCCCGTGGAGGTGGTGGAGTCACCTTCATTGGAGGTGTTCAGGAGGAGGCTTGATGGGGTGCTTGGTGCCATGGTTTAGTTGTTTAGGTGGGTTGGATTGGTTGATGGGTTGGACGCGATGATCTTGAAGGTCTCTTCCAACCTGGTGTATTGTATTGTATATACAAAATTAACCCAATCATGACTGGACTACAACATTTTGTATGCTGAATCTGATAGGCAGACATACCAACTAGACAAAAATGCAGATCAGATGGCTCATGCTGTCCAGGTGTATCTTACAAAAGAACAGTCTTTTATTATACAGGTTTTTCTCATTTTCTTGTTAACACAGACCAAAATTCTGTCAGTTAAGGAAAACAATATTCTCCATATACTGTAAGGCAGTTTATGTTTAGAAGAGATCCTTCTACTCACTGCATATGAAAATGAGAACTGAACACAAAAAATTAAAGGTTCAAGTAGTCAAGAATATATGAAGAATATATATTAAGTAAAAATATATATAAAACATATTTTTAGTTAATATATTTTCCTAGGTTTTGTTTGCTTCCTCTGAATTTTACTTCAGAAAACTTTTGTTTGTCCAGACTTTGTAATCACTGAAAATACATTCAACAACTTCTAGAAAAACAATATTTAGAGAATCAGAAAATGGAATCACCAACCAACAATCAAAAATACTTTCAATAAGTATTCTTCATTTCAATAACATTCCACAGGTAACTGACATTTATTTAACCATCTAAGGCCTAACTTCTGTAGAAGAAATTGCTGGAGTGATACAGATGCAATGGGTGCATACTGTTTGGTGGATAAGGGATCAGCTGGATTGTCACCCATCATCAGCAAGACTGCAGATAACACCAAGCTGAACGGTGCAGTCAATATGCCACAGAGACAGGATGTCATTCAGGGGAACCTGAACAAGCTGGAAAAGTGGGCCCATGTGAACCCCATGAAGTTCAACATGGCCAAGTGCAAGGTCCAGCACCTGGGTCAGGATAAGTCTCATTATCAATGGAGGCAGGGAGACGATTCAATAGTGAGCAGCCCTGCAGAAAAGGACTTGGGAGTTCTGGTGGATGAAAAGCTGCACATGAGCCAACAACGTGCACTTGCAGCCCAGAAAGCAAATCACATCCTGGACTGCATCAAAAAAGCATGGCCAGCAGATTGAGTGGGGAGATGCTACCACTCTGCTCTGGTGAGACCTCACCTGAGGTACTTTGTCCAGCTCTGGAGCTCTCAGCACATGAAGGATGTTGATGAGTTGAAGTGGGTCCACAGTCGGGCCACAGAAACAATCCACAAGTAGGAGCATATCTCCTACAAAGACAGATAGAGTTGGGGCTCTTCAGCCTGGAGAAGAGAAGGCTACAGGAAATCTTTATAGCAACTTCCAGTACCTGAAGGGTGGACTCAAAAAGCTGGGGATGGACTGTTTACAAAGGCATATTGCAACAGGAAAAAAGGCAATGGTTTTAAATGAGAGAAGGGTAGATATATTTTGGACATAAGGAAGAAGTTGTTTACTATGACAGTGGTGGTACACTGGAACAGGTTGCCCAGGGAGTAGGGGGGTTGGACTAGATGACCTTCAAAGGTCCCTTTCAACCCACATGATTCTATAATTCTGCACATTTTTCTTGTCTTTGTAGAACACCTAGCAGAAGGCAAGTGATAGCTCAATTCAGACTTTGGACATTAATGCAATGCAGATTACAATATGAGTAATAACATCACTGAAGACAAGCAACAATAATAAACATAAAAATCAATATAATTAATACTATGCCATACGATAAATTGTCATAAGTCTTTTAACTGTGTCTTTCCAAATAGATGATAGCTAAAATGCACTGCAAATGCCCTCTATCAAGAAAAAAATATATATAATGAACACATAAAGGGAATATGCAGAGTAAGAATTGACAAACACTGATCAGAGCAAAAGGGTTTACCTGGAAACTGATGACTGGTTGGGAAATCTGAATGCTGGAAGCTTTGCCCCAGGCCAGTAATCTCCTCCAATCACTGCTTCCCTCAGGAAATGTCTTGTTCCAGAGGATGTCAATCCTGGATTCCATTAGGGCTTGTTCTTTTTGATCTAAGGTAAAAATTGTACATGAATCTTAATGGCAACGATACAAGGTCACCCACTCAAGACATAAAGTTTCTGGGGAAAATATTATCTGAGAACACATTCCTTTATTTTAAAAAAAAATTGTTTGTTTCAAACAGAATAAAGTCATCATCCATCAATTTTTAAACATTTCCAGAATCATTCTGGTAAGATAAGGGCATGTGCAATCATAATTTGGACCACCTACCCAACAAGTTTGTGTGCCTGAAAGTGAATACATATTTTAATATAATTTAAAGGCCTCATTTTGCATAATAAAAGGCATACTTCTGAACTCATTCCACTAATAACATGAGGTCAAGCATTCCTTTGTAATTTCAATAAATGATCAGTTGGCTACATGGGTTGACTTTCCTTATATCTATCATGGCTTCCTCACAAACAGCTTTGAACATGCCATTTCTTGGAAGCATGCTGCAATATGAGTGGTGACAGTAAACTTAGCTTATTCCTGACAAAAGTATTCTGCTTGGAAGCAGAACTGAATTGCATATTTTGCCAAATTTGTCAGTGGAAATTATTTTGATATAAACCCACTACTTTTTGATGCACTACTTAGAATCATAGAATCAGTCAGGGTTGGAAGGGACCACAAGGATCATCTAGTTCCAACGCCCCTGCCATGGGCAGGGACACCCTACACTAGATCAGGCTGGCCAGAGCCTTGTCCAGCCTGGTCTTAAACACCTCCAGGGACGGGGCCTCAACCACCTCCCTGGACAACCCATTCCATGGCTTCACCACTCTCATGGTAAAGAACCTCTTCCTCACATCCAGCCTGAATCTCCCTATTTCCAGCTTCATTCCGTTCCCCCTAGTCCTATCACTACCTGATACCCTGAGAAGTCCCTCCCCAGCCTGTCTTTGCTTTAAAATAAAGAAATAATAACTGAAAAAAAAAAAAGACTACTGGCTTTAACCTTAAGACAAGAAAACTGGTTTTAACCTCAAGACAAGACAACTGGTTTTAACCTCGAGACAATACTTGGATATGAACGTCCAAAGGTTTTCATTCTGAAAATGCTAATGCCTTATCTGGCCTTTTTTGCAGTTAAGTAAGTGACTCAATGTCCTAAGTCTGTAAGTTCCATGCATTAAGTAAAACCACAGACCACAGTCAAACAACCTGAATTTTAAAAATGCTTATGTCATTTAACCAAAAATTTGAGATGCTATCAAGAAGGGGAAAAGGAAGGGAGGGAAGACTGACATGATTTTCTCATCTTCTCGGATTTCTCTCTTTATTTTTTAGTTATTTAGGATATCCTTTTCTTTATTTATTATTGGAAAAATATTAACGTTGAGTTCACCACCTAAAAGAAAGTGAATTGAGAAACCCAAAATTGTTTGAAAATACTGAAAAAAATTGCTAAGAAAAAACATAAATCAAAATTTATATAAAAGCTGTTAGTATGTCATTTAGCTGCTTTTGGTAAGTACATGTCCAGAGAAGGGCAACGAGGCTGGGGAGAGGTTTGGAGCACAAGCCCTGTGAGGAGAGGCTGAGGGAGTTGGGGTTGCTTAGCCTGGAGAAGAGGAGGCTCAGGGGAGACCTTACTGCTCTCTACAACTACCTGAAGGGAGGTTGTAGACAGGTGGGGGCTGGTCTCTTCTCCCAGGCAACCAGCACCAGAACAAGAAGACACAGTCTCAAGTTGCACCAGGGGAGGTTCAGACTGGATGTTAGGAGGAAATTGTACACAGAGAGAATGATTGCCTATTGGAACGGGCTGCCCAGGGAGGTGGTGGAGTCACCTTCATTGGAGGTGTTCAGGAAGAGACTGGATGGGGTGCTTGGTTGTATCATTTAGTTGATTAGATGGTGTTGGATGATCGGTTGGATGCAATGATCTTGAAGGTCTGGCCAAGCTGGCAGCCCATGGCTTGGACAGGAGCACACTGCGTTGGGTTAGGAACTGGCTGGAGGGCCGAGCCCAGAGAGTAATGGTGAATGGCACCACATCCAGCTGGCGGCCTGTCACTAGTGGTGTGCCCCAGGGATCAGTACTGGGCCCCATGCTCTTCAACATCTTTATTGATGATCTGGATGAGGGCATTGAGTCCATCATCAGTAAATTTGCAGATGACACCAAGCTGGGGGCAGCAGTTGATTTGCTGGAGGGCAGAGAGGCTTTGCAGAGGGACCTTGACAGGCTGGACAGATGGGCAGAGTCCAATGGCATGAGATTTAACACATCCAAGTGCCGGATTCTGCACATTGGCCACAACAACCCCAGGCAGTGCTACAGGCTGGGGTCAGAGTGGCTGGAGAGTGGCCAGGCAGAGAGGGACCTGGGGGTACTGGTTGATTGTAGGCTGAACATGAGCCTGCAGTGTGCCCAGGCAGCCAAGAAGGCCAATGGCATCCTGGCTTGCATCAGGAACAGTGTGGCCAGCAGGAGCAGGGAGGTCATTGTGCCCCTGTACACTGCACTGGTTAGGCCACACCTTGAGTACTGTGTCCAGTTCTGGGCCCCTCAGTTTAGGAAGGATGTTGACTTGCTGGAACGTGTCCAGAGAAGGGCAACAAAGCTGGTGAGGGGTTTGGAACACAAGCCCTATGAGGAAAGGCTGAGGGAGCTGGGGTTGCTTAGCCTGGAGAAGAGGAGACTGAGGGGTGACCTTATTGCTGTCTACAACTACCTGAAGGGAGGTTGTAGCCAGGCAGAGGTTGGCCTCTTCTCCCAGGCAGCCAGCACCAGAACAAGAGGACACAGTCTCAGGCTGCGCCAGGGCAGGTTTAGGCTGGATGTTAGGAAGAAGTTCTACACGGAGAGAGTGATTGCCCATTGGAATCGGCTACCCGTGGAGGTGGTGGAGTCACCTTCACTGGAGGTGTTCAGGAGAAGACTTGATGGGGTGCTTGGCTGTATGGTCTAATTGTTGGGTGGGTTGGATTGTTTGATGGGTTGGACGCGATGATCTTGAAGGTCTCTTCCAACCTGGTGTATTGTATTGTATTGTATTGTATTGTATTGTATTGTATTGTATTGTCTCTTCCAACCTGGTTTATTCTATTATATTATAACTAACAAGTATTATTAGGGGAAAAAATAATACATACGTAAACTTTTCAATAAAGATATATAATATATATATAAAACATATATTAAAATGGCTATAAAATTTTAATGCATTATTAACTATTATTTAAATGTTCATTATTATGTCTGCTGTAGCAACATAGTCCCTTCTAATGCTTACTCTTTCAAATATTTTCTACTTTAAATAGAAAATCATGCCAGAAGGTATTTATTGGTTAATTTTAAGAAATGGAAATTCATCCCCCCTCACTGGCTATTATGTATAATTAACTTCAGAGATTATTCTGTTTAAATAGCTTTGTCCTAGGATTTTATGTTTCTTTTGCCCTACTTAACCTGGATCATACATTGAATGTAATTAAAATATAATATACTTCAAACTGAGACATAACAACAGGAATCTGGTCACTGACAATGTGGTATGGTGTTACTCCTAACTGATGAGGCATTTTATTTTAATTTCAAGCCACCAGTATACAGGTGAAGTAAGCTTTATGAGCAGTCCTGGAGAGGGAAATTATCTCTCTTTTCCCAGAGCAGACATAATCGACATAAATGCCGTATAAACATTTTCCACATCATCATGTTTCCCAACAGGACCACTTTTGATCTGAAAAGTTTTGTCTTGTTCAATTTTTAAGCTAAAAATTCCCGTGGTAAAGAGCTATCTCCTGCATGCTGTGTACAGGTAATGGTACTTTCTTTCCTATTCAGTTCAAGTGTACCAGTTCCTCAGTCTTTTCACAGGCTCCCTCTTCTTCCAAATCCTTCCTGATGAGAACACTAAAGAAAAGTAAGTTCTCTCTTTGTAGGTTATCAAGACTATTTTGTTTCTGCTTAACTATATATTTATTTTAATTTATGTAAGTTAATTTAAATTAAGTAAATATTTTTAAATGGGACCAACTTGTGTCTGACTATTCAACATGTCAACAGGTATTAACACCAGGTAATCCAAAATAGCATGGCCAGCAGGAGCAGGGAAGACATTCTGCCCCTGTACTCAGCACTGGTTAGGCCACACCTTGAGTTCTGTCTCCAGTTCTGGGCTCCTCAATTTAAGAAGGACATCGAGACACTTGAACATGTCCAGAGAAGAGAAATGAGGCTGGTGAGAGGTTTGGAGCACAAGCCTTATGAGGAACAGCTGAGGGAGCTGGAGCTGTTTAGACTGGAGAAGAGGAGGCTCAGAGGAGACCTTATTGCTCTCTACAACTACCTTAAAGGAGGTTGTAGACAGGTGGGGTTGGTCTCTTCCCCTGGGCAAGCAGCACCAGAACAAGAGGATGCAGTGTCAAGCTGTGCCAGGGGAAGTTTAGGCTCAAGGTGAGGAGAAAGTTCTTCACAGAAAGAGTAATTTGCCATTAGAATGTGTTGCCCAGGGAGGTGGTGGAGTCACCATCCCTGGAGGTGTTCAAAAAAGGATTGGATGTGGCACTTAAAACCATGGTTTAGCTGTCATGAGGTGTTAGGTATTGGGTAATAGGTTGGACCTGACAGTCACTGAGGTCTTTTTGAACCTGGTTAATTCTGTGATTCTCTGCTTCTGTAATCTCATAGGGATTACCTACCATGTGATCATGAACTTGGAAGATTGGACTTGATTATCCATCCAGTGGACAAGATACCAACCTGAATTTTCTTCTGTCAGAGACTGTTGATCTAGAAGCCAAAAAACACATGTTGCCCAGCATCTAGATGAAGATATTTCTCAACAAAGACACCAAAACTACTTGAAAATATAAAATATTTTGAAAGAAAAATATATCTTTCCTCATTAGAATAGTTAGGTAACTGTCTAGAGATGTATCTCTTGACTGGCGCAAATATCCATGAGGCAACTGCATAAGAAATTCTGATTTAGAAGAAATGCTTAAAATACAACATTTATCTAAACTTTATTAGGGACATGTTCTCTCTGCCACTGCTCAACATGTAAAAAAACTTTATAACTGCCAAATCCCAATCCAACATTTTTATGTCCCCAAGTGAAAGCTGAGGTTAGGAAACTGAAACTCAGAAACATCCTACACAACAGGCAATAAACTGGCTAATACACATGACTTATGTTCCATAGCCACTACTGCTGTGAGTAGTTCAAGTCTCTTTGCAAGTGTAAAGATTTCCTTGGGTATATACTGGAGGCAGATACCTTCACACAGATATTACTGTTACATGTAGTTGATTCATATACTTATAATCACTTGCAAATATCAAATTGTTGTAAGTGTTCTTACCACAAGGATTATTTCAGCATCATCTGACATTTCATGTCATGACACTTTTTATATTACTCTTTCCATATTCTATTTTTCATTTTCCTTGAGTGGTGAATTACCATATCCTCCAGACTAACAGGAAAATACAGGAAATCTGTGAAATTGTAAATAATGAAATCTTTGTAAAAATAAACCAAGCACACAGCAGCCACCCCAGCAGAAAAGAGAAACGCCCCAAACCCAGGAACTAGAGGCCGCAACCAGAACAGGAAGTTCCTCATGTTACAATCTGAATTTCAAGCCCCATGAAATGGCTTGCTCCAGCCAGCACTTTCATTTTGAAGCTTGCAAGACAGCAGCATGGTATTGAATACTATCAGCAGATTCAACTCAACCTATGACAGCAGAAGAGTCCTGTTCTTTAGCTTCCCCAATTGACAAGGACTTCTTTTTCTCTCTGGAAGTAGAATTTGTATCCACTGCCAAAAAGCCCAGACTAGTCTGATTTGGAGGTACTTCAATCAGCATAGACCTTCAGAAACACCACAGTCAAGAGAGTAAAAGACTGTGAACCTCAGTTTATCAGTAATTTATCCTTCTTACCAACCAAATCAGCTGCCCACTTTTGTACACTCAGTAGACAGGAACTGATGGCCATGGTTCAAGGGACACCTAACAAACAGAGTCCTTAGTCCAAGCACTACTCATGAGCTGCACATAGTATGCAAATACTTCTGGAGCGGCAGCAAAAATGCAGGACTCATTTACCATCATTCTGCACACTAACTTTCCTCTTGTCTCTTGCTGATCATTGAGCCTCAAGTCACTCACAAAGAGCTTCCCTTGGTGCCCTGAAAAATAGTCTCTTTCCAGCATATAGACTATAGGTATTACTGTGGAAATGGAAGATTAACGTAGATGGGAGCCCTCTAACAGAAACAACTGAACCTGGATCTCTCATATCCCAAAAAAAACCAAACAAACATACAAACAAAAAGAAAAAACCCAAGAAAACAGGAACAAAACAAACAAACAAAACCCTTAAACCAACAACAACAAAAACAACAAACAAAACCCCCACAAACAAAAAACCCAAACAAAACCAAAACCCAAACAAAACCCAAACAAATGGAAAAAAGAAACCCAAACACCAAAAACCACAACCTGAGCATGAGTCATGCATCATAGTCTGAAAACAACTAGATTTGCAAATTCAAAGCATGTTGCTTTCTATCTGCTGAATGGAAAGAATCTGTGGTTATAATCAAGAATTTCTGAAAATTCTTTTGTGTGCCATGATAATCAACCACACAAGAACTCTCTGTTAAATCTTCCTGTGAACATAAGCCTTCTCTAAGTTACCTTTCTCTGGATAGAGAACAGAAAGGCACCCCATTGACCCACAGTTCAGTTTGACCCTGGAAGCCCACACTGCAGTGGAAAGGGAGAATAGAATAGAATGGAATTAACCAGGTTGGAAAAAGACCTTTAGATCATCGAGTCCAACCTATCATCCAACACTATCTAATCAACTAAACCATAGCACCAAGCACCGCCTCCAGTCGCTTCCTAAACACCTGCAGTGATGATGACTCCTCCACCTCCCTAGGCAGCCCATTCCAATGGCCAATCACTCTCTCTATGAAGAGCTTCTTCCTAACATCCAGCCTAAACCTCCCCTGGTGCAGCTTGAGACTGTGTCCTCTTGTTCTGGTGCTGGCTGCCTGGGAGAAGAGACCAACCCCCACCTGTCTACAACCTCCGTTCAGGTAGTTGTAGAGAGCAATAAGGTCTCCTCTGAGCCTCCTCTTCTGCAGGCTAAACAACCCCAGCTCCCTCAGCCTCTCCTCATAGGGCTTGTGTTCCAAACCCCTCCCCAGCTTTGTTGCCCTTCTCTGGACACGTTCCAGCGAGTCAACATTTTTCCTAAACTGAGGGGCCCAAAACTGGATACAGTACTCAAGGTGTGGCCTAACCAGTGCTAAGTACAGGGTCAGAATGACTTCCCTACTCCTGCTGGCCACACTAACCTCCCACAGGAAAACTTCATCTTTGTTTTCAAGGAAAACAGGAGCTGCACTACATTTTGCCTGGAGCACCATCAGTGTTTTGAGAATGCCCTTCAGAGCTTATCCAACAGGCTAGAAAGCTGCAAGACAACTCTGTGTTGACAAAAGATAGACTTTTAGCCTGACTGACAGTGCAGCACTTCTGCTCATCTACAAAAGTAGAACTTAAGCATCTACAAAAACATCATTTAAAAACTCAGGCACTCTTGGACTTTTAGCACCTCTAGAGTTAGAAACAGTTGATCAGATTTTAAGCTTTTTTGCCTGAATTTAATTAAAATTTCATGTGAATCCTCTTGCAAATCTCAGTCCAAGTCCACAAAGCTATCCAGGAATTCTGTTGCAGAAACTAAATCCCGAGCTCCTAAAATACAACTATGTAAACACTGGATGTTTTAGTTGGAAAACCTAAAGCATTTTTCAGTTTATCCTGGTAGTAAAAGTCATGGTTAAAGGCTTTCAGTGATGCAGAGGGGTGTGTGGCATGGATGTCTTTTGCTGACCCAAATCTTTCTTTCAACTGTAAATAAGTTTTTCAACTAAAGAAAAGGTTATTTACCATGTTTTACGACTTCAGCTAATTTTAACAAAAGCATCACTTTAAAATGGCAAAACAGTACAGCATTTTATTTGAAAGTTGTCAGGCTGAAGTATTTTGACCTTTCTGTTTCTTTTCTTTTTAATTTATTTTGTGAAACTATTTTAGAGCAGGAAGCTCTACCTACAAACACTCATTTTCTGAAAACTACTTCTCATTAATTTGGTGTTGTCTAAGGAAACTTCACTGTTCTGTGAGTACAAAGACAGCTTCTCACCCATTAAAATATTCTTCCTGTGTAATAAGTCACTGATATTAGAGTTATTCTGCCCACAAAAAGTTCAGCTGTGCTAACATCACTAATATTGGTCTTAAAGGCCTTTCAACTTGTAAATTAAAGAGAAGCTTTTTAAAATGAAAAGAAAATCGCTCTTTAATGCATTTGAAATTTTCTCAAGGAAGCCTTATATTAATCAAGAAGAAAGAGTTCTTTTTTTCTTTTTGTTTAAATCAAACCTAATTATAGTATCTGAAAGTACAGCTTCTTTGAACTTTTACTTCATAGAAGACGGAAGGAGGAAGTCCTCGGCATTTTTTTCATATGAAATCAAGTTTTGATCTAATCACATTTTGTTAACCGATTTTAATGGAGTTTATGCTTCTTGTATGTTCCCAGGAGGTATAGGAAGAAAACATTTGTGTAGCAGGGAGCTGGGGAAAAAAAATCCATAAAGAAATTACATCCTTACTGTGTAATATCCTGAGGTATATTGGGGGAAGAGGGCGGATTATAGTAGCATTCATGAGCCTTAAAAGCATAAAATACTGTATTCAAATGAGAACTCTGAAGTTCATGGCTTTCTAGGAAGCTTCCTTGATCTAGGTATCAGGGGGATAATCTCAAAGAAAAAGGGTTTAGTCTTATCTGAAATTTCTGGACCAAATCAAGTCACAATTCAAAAGTGATAAGAGGCTTCTTCTTTTGATACTTCACTGTATTTATAATTGACACTGTGTTATCATGGCTCACAGCTCTTCACACAAAGTGATTTTTCATTGTTGTTCCAATGAAAAAAAGAATTCAAAGGGCAACATCTATCAGGCTGGTTGTGCTTTGGCAGAGCCAGTTGCTCATCTCTGTAGAATAAGTGCTGCGCTCACCAGGTGGTAGTTGAGGATAAGGTGGTTTACGATCTATACCCAATTAGTTTCCTTATATTCAGCCCTGGGGCAATATCCCTTGTCGGTACTGATCTCTGCCTGTATTAAATATGCCTCTTAACACCTTCCAAGACCCAGTGTAGTGATGTACTGTCTGTGTCCCTGGAATGAATGCTCACAAACAATGCCAACAGAGTAAATAGCAATGTACAGACCTCTAACTGAGTAATAATAAAAGTCTAAGCTTCTTATCTCTTACCATTGTGGATGAAGTCTGTCACTGAGAGCTTTGTCCCAATCAAAGATTTCCAGAGGAAAGACTTCTCTGTTAAAATCTGAAAGGCATTGATTCAAATGAATTGCCAAGTCTGAAACACACTTCTTAGGAGTACCTAAGAAGTGATGGGGCAGAAGGAATTCTCTGCTGGCGAAACCTGGTAGAATCTTTGAGCTCCTATATCTGACTTTGAAAAATGTCACATCAGCCAAAGCTAGCAGTCTGTGGTCCTAGGGAGACAACGTTTATAGTCAAGACAAGAAAAAATGTCTGCAAAGGTCTTTGGAGGGGCTGTGCCTGCCAGCAGTAAGGCTCCTCTGAGCTGCAGATACTAGAAACCAGAGATAGTCCATTCACACCATCCACTCATGTCACATTGGCAACTGAATAGCCTTCAAATTACAGACTTCAGTTACTAATGAACTTGAAAGTTAATTAACCTATTCCAAGCCTGGAAGAAAATGTTGCATTTTGACTTGTAAAGTCCCCAGATGAATTGTTTCAGTCACTTTTTGTGCTGTAAGGGAGCAGTTACTTTGCCTTCGCCTGAGTTTTTTCATCTGTGTAATGAGGTTTATTATACTTAGAAGTATAACCCCTCAGCAACTTGGCAGCAGTCTTTTTAAATGGTACAATGCTGAAAAATCCAAAATTATACTCATCCCCATCACTGCGCCCACTCCAAGCAATTAGAATCATAGAATTGTTAGGGTTGGAAGGGACCTCAAGGATCATCTAGTTATCACATTTTTTAAAAAATAAGTACTTGTATTGACATAAGAGCACAATTTATTTATGAAGTGATTGTTTTCTACATGTGTGTCAGGCTTCTGATTCTTCTCCAGTCTTTTCCAGTCGTGTTCAACATATTCATTAGTGACCTGGGATGAAAGGACAGAGTGTACCTCCAGGAAGTTTGTTGAACCACTGAATCACAGAATCACCAAGGTTGGAAGAGACCTCGAAGATCATCAACTCCAACCTGTCACCACAGACCTCATGACTAAACCATGGCACCAAGTGCCACATCCAATGCCCTCTTGAACACCTCCAGGGATGGTGACTCCACCACATCCCCGGGCAGCCCATTCCAATGGTGAACGACTCTCTCAGTGAAGAACTTTCTCCTCACCTCGAGCCTAAACTTCCCCTGGCACAGCTTGGGACTGTGTCCTCTTCTTCTGGTGCTGGTTGCCTGGGAGACCAACACCCTCCTGGTTAAAACCACCTTTCAGGTAGTTAGTTGTAGACAGCAATAAGGTCTCCCCTGAGCCTCCTCTTCTCCAGGCTAAACAATCCCAGCTCTCTCAGCCTCTCCTCCTAAGGCTTGTGCTTGAGGCCTCTCACCAGCCTCGTTGCCCTTCTCTGGACACGTTCAAGAGTCTCAATGTCCTTCTTAAATTGAGGGGCCCAGGACTGGACACAGGACTCAAGATGTGGCCTAACCAATGCAGAGCACAGGGGTACAATGACTTCCCTGCTCCTGCTGGCCATGCTATTCTTGATGCAGGGCCAGGATGCCATTGGTCTTCTTGGCCACCTGGGCACACTGCTGGCTCATGTTCAGCCGGCTGTCAATCAGCACCCCCAGGTCCCCTTCTGCTTGGCAGCTCTCCAGCCACTCCGACTCCAGCCTGTAGCTCTGCATGGAGTTGTTGCGGCCAAAGTTTTAAACCCTAACATTCTGTGATTCTCCAAAAATAAAACTATAGTGAGCTGAAGTTATTCCATATTTATACAGCTTTCCATTTTAATAAACAAGAATGCCATAAGCTCATGAAATGTTTTAAACTAAAAGATCCATTAAATTAATCCACTTCGCTTTATGTGTTCTGGTGAAAGATATTGTGCAAACTTTTAGGTAAATAATGTCCAATTTAATTATTTAGCTGTATAGTGCATCCATTTCAGGTCAAGAGAAATAGTAAGTAAGATGCAGAGGCTGGGTATCCTAATATCACGCTGCAAATTTTCCATACATTCTTAAGCAATTATGTTAAAAGTAGAATCTGATTTTTTTCCAATTTACTGGTGCAGAAGATGGTCTTTTCTTTAGTGCTGTCATATTCCAGTCCTAGAGGCATGAAACTAATAGTGCAGCTTTTTTGTAAGTTCAGAGGAACTGTTACTGGATACAGTTGCTGATGAGAAGAGTTAAAGCTGAAGATCAGGGAGAATTGCACTGCCTTTGGGCAGGCCCAGTGGCAGGAATAGAGGAATACAGAGGATGAGGAGTGTTCTTCATTAAAAAAATCAAGAGTTTGAAACTTAAAGCAATCCAATATACCTGAATTTGGTAGGAAACATAGGTTTACTGGAGGAAGCATGACAGGGGCTGGAAGGCCACTGGCGCTTCCTGTTGCCAGAAAGACACCAACCATCCCAGGGATGGCTGCCATTCTGGCTGGCTCGGTGGGTGAATGCTGCCCAGCAGCTCGCTGCAGCCAGGCCAGTGCCGAGCACTGAGCTACTCGCACCATGAGCAGGGGCAGTAGTGCAGGCTGCCACTCTCATTGCATCCTGCACAAACAGAAAAAGCAAACAGGAGCATCTAGAAAAGCTGTTTTAGTGAATGAGCTGTAAGATGCTTGGCATCTAGCACAGGCAGTCTGGACTGCAGAGAAAAAAGGTAAAACCAGGCTTTGGCTGTGCCTTCTGTCTTCTACCTCATTCCAGTCCTTTGCTTTCATAAGCATAATATCCACTCATTAAATCCTAATTAAAATTCAATTCTTTAACTCCCTCCTCACCATCCCAACTTTTCAGCTGCTTTCAAGCTTTCCTAATTCCTCCCCACATCCTCGTCTGCTCCTTGAAAAGGTGAGACCCTGAAGGCTTTCCTTCTGAAAGTCCTCTCTCTTAGAACGTTTCTTAAAATTTTCTCGTGTTCTGGTATTTTTAGATGCCAAGCCAGAAGATTCACTGCACAAAAAAAGAAAGCAATTTACAGCTTCATGCAGCAACATAGGCGCTTCCAGTTCATTTCTTTCTCATCTTGATTATCAACACTTTTGTCATCTCTCTGTAATTTATTCATTATTTTTAGTCAAGGAATGTGAAAGGGAGGGGTAGGAGCGAAGAAGGAGATAAGTGCACTTGTCAAAATGTGAAACAGATGCTCTAACAATGATTGGAGACAATTAATGTTCTCACTAAGTATAAACAGGCAAGGTCTGTGGATTGCTCCAATTTTTTGCAGCAAACATCCTTCTGGAAAATGTAAATATAGAGGCTTTATTTTCCAAGCACGCAAAAGCATGTCTTCTTTGTAATGAGCTGTCCTAAAGAACTTCATATTGCTGCTTGAAAGTGCTGCTGTTCCAATCATTGATGGCCTAAATAATAACACAGTGAGGAAGGGGGAACTGTGCAGCTGGTAGCAGAGCTAACGAACCTGTCACCGCTCCCTTCTGGATCAGACTCAGCATGCAAAGCAAAGCATTTAGCACGTGTTTAACCTTGAGTTACTCAAAGTCAATAGCACATAAGTATGCACTTAAAGCAAGCGCATGCTTTGTGATTGCCAGGGCTGGCATGCAACTGGCAAAGATCTTTGCTGTACCAGGGTCTTTCCTTTCTTACTGAGGAATGAACCTCATAAGACAGTCCTCAAGGGAATGCCACTCATGTGATCTCCCATCCAGTATCAAAAAAAAAAAAAAAAAAAAAAAGTCAGTGCAGCCAAGGAGTTAGCATCAGGCTTCAGTCTGAATCACTTTGGGGAATGCTGCTGCAAAAGCCAATTACAATAAATAAATATTGTAAGATAGGAAAAAAATCAATAATGAATAGATGTGATCTAATTACTAACATTTGTAATAATAGTTCGTTTTTCCATGCCACATGTAGCTTTCATCCTCTCTCTCTCTGTACTCTGCCAGTTGAATTTTCTCTTCTGCTGTTCTGTTATCTAAAATGATCAAACATCTACCATGCTCTGGAAAGTACACCAATTAAGAGCTGCATTTAAAGCTGCTTAAATGTGCCTGTCACAAAGTTAATTGGAATAAACACATATTTGATATGATATTGTTTGAATTCTGCTCCAAGTCTGATTATCATCTATCATAAACTTTCTTTTCACTTGTTTATATTCTTCTTTCTCTCGATTTTCCTCCTTTTATTTCATTATTGATTGAGTAATGACAGCAGACAATAATCAGAGAGGTTCTTTCTCTTCTTTCACCCCTTTTCCCCATGCAGCCTCTGACAACTGACCAGGAAGGGCAGGGGTGTGTACAGGGCCACTGCTTCACCAGGGAGCCACACTCAGGCCCTTGTATTTATAAACCACCAATGAGACTATATAAAAGCTCATTATATGCAATATATGACTAGGAATACATGCTAGGGAAAAAGAGCATTTTTTTTTCCCCACTATGTCTATTATAAACAATAGAAAATATACATCAACCCTATCAGAGTTTAACCAGAGTTTAAATAATGGCAAATTTTCTAATCTTTGGTGCAATGGCCTCAGCCCAGCTAAGCATCAACACTACAGGGATTTAAGACAGTGAATGCATCACTCTGTAGCCACTATTTCATAAACTCTGAAGAGAATTACAGCCAACTGGTAAGAAAAATTGGTGTCTGCAGCCACAGGAGCATTAAAATTTGATCAGCATGTAAATCAATGGCTGCTTGAGAAAAGCGTGGCAAAACAGAAATCCGTGTCATTCTACTGTTAGTGGGTTTGGGGTCTCAAGGGTTTTCTAAGGTGACAAGATTCAGCTAATTTAAGAGGAGCTAGCATGCTAATTTTCCTCTCAAATGCCTTATCTTCTAGAATGAATCAGCTATCCAAATGCATGGCTGATTAAACTGCATTGCTATCGCTGGGCCTATATCAGAAACAAATTTGATTCAGGGGATGTATTATTTCTTTAAGTGCTGGGGTATGACATTTTTAACCATGCAGATGTGGCTTTAAAATATTTACAGGGAAGCCATCTGGGAAAGGAAAGAGAATAGTTTTTCCCAGTCATCACGACTATGTGACATCCATGCACGGCATGCAATGCGAAATCAGTGTGAAAAAATCCACCTCATCACTCACAAAGGACATGGCAGCTCCCCTGTATGCATGAAATGTGCATTTCTCCTCTATTGGTAGTTCAAGTATTGAGGTAATCTATTTTTCATTTTCAGCACAGACACATTTATTAGCAGAGTTAATAAGACAGTCTTTCTCTGAACATATTGTCTGTTGTCAGAATCTAAGGATTAACATTGTATTGCATGTCTGAATAGAATTACTTTGCCGTAAGATTTACTATACCAAGTTAGTTACATGGTCCAGTAGGCCTAGTGCCCTGCCAGATGACAATGAATAAATGGGAAATAAATAAAATTTCAGAGAAAAGTTTAATTCTAGGACATGATTTAACTCCAACATGCATTTTGTACCTTGATAATTGTTGCAGTATAGCACATGGAAGGAAACGTTTCCTTCCGACCTCTGAAAGCAATTAGTTTATGCCCTGAAACCTGGCATCTGATTACCGCTATTTGCCAGGCATAGCTGTAACCACCATTATTGGAGACTCTTTCAGGATTACAATGCTTTTATCACCTCTCTGATTATAAGGAACAGCAAAACATTCAGAAACCTCCACATCAGTCCAGATGAATTAGATTTCAGTAATAAGAGCTTGATAAAGGAGCATGTTCTCCTAGCCCAAATCACTCATAAATATGTAGACTCTAATAACTAATTACCTTAGATTTTCAGGAGGTTATTTTTCTGGGAATCTGTCAACAGCAATTTTCTTTTAGATGAGGTCCTGGTTTCTCAGATACAGTCAGTTTATGGTTTCCAGACGTTTGTTAAATGCCTGAAGGAAGGTCTTTTTTATGTGGTGTATCTTCCCCAGTCCAAACTAATTAAATGCTACAAACGTGGAAAATATCCATTTTGCCATGGTGTTGAACTTTTCAAATCTTTCTATTTGGAAGATCAGAAACAATCCATTAAGACTGCTTGCCACCTGCTCCTCCACATCCCCTTTTGCAGGGGAATTAAATAAAATTATCATTTCCAATTTGAAAATAAAAGTGGAAAATAATTATTGAACAGCGACCTGGATGGTCCTTTAATTAGTTAGCCCAAAACACAACTGGTTTGATTTTTGTGCTGAGTTTCTGTCCCTAAAAGCGGCAAGTTCTGTGGACCCCCTCAGAGAGGCCTTGGCAGGGATTGGGAAAGGAAGGAGGGCTGGGTTTTTTACCCCACAGCATCCCCTACTGCTGCTTTTAGGAATGGTACTGAGTCACTTAAAAGGCATTGCTGTGGTCCCCAGACCACCAGGAGGGCAGGACAGCTCCCAGGGCTCTTCAGCAGACCTGGAAGGGCAGTAGTGGGAAAATAGAAAGGCTTAGTGTCTCCAGGACACTCACAGGTGATTCTTTAAAGGAAAATTATTGTCCCGAAAGTTCAAAATACTGTATGTTTCAGTACCATAAAAATCTTGATGACTAACTGTAGTAACAATTTTCTTAAGGAGCCTTTATCACTCCAAGAGACACTAGATATTTTAAAATAGATTATCTCAAGCCATTATTATTTCTCCCAGTAAGCCCTATTCCCTTGCAGAACATGTGGCCACGTTTCTCTCAGCTGTGTGACAGCTGTCAGTCCCAAATCATCTTCTAAGTGTGCACAGAAAAAAAAAAAATCATCTTTGAGAACACTCAGGGTTTGGTTATTTTGTTGTTTTCATAGTACCATCATAGTATCAGTCAGTTGTTTTTCATAGTATCATCATAGAATCAGTCAGGGTTGGAAGGGACCACAAGGATCATCTAGTTCCAAACCCCCTGACATGGGCAGGGACACCCCACACTAGATCACGCTGGCCAGAGCCTCATCCAGCCTGGGCTTAAACATCTCCAGGGACGGGGCCTCAACCACCTCCCTGGATAACCCATTCCAGGGCTTCACCACTCTCATGGTGAAGAACTTCCTCCTCACATCTAGCCTGAATCTCCCCACCTCCAGCTTCATTCCATTCCCCCTAGTCCTATCACTACCTGAGATCCTGAGAAGTCCCTCCCTGGCCTTCTTGTAGGCCCCCCTCAGATACTGGAAGGCCACAATGTGGTCACTTCGGAGCCTTCTCTTCTCCAGACTGAACAGCCCCAACTCCTTCTGTCTGTCCTCATAGGAGAGGTGCTCCAGCCCTCTGATCAATCAATGATTTTGCTTTGTTTTGAAATACCTGCCTGCCTATTCAAAAATTTGTAACATTTCTGAATGACTTAATACTGAATTGTATGCTCACTAAATCTGTTTCTCTCAAAGGAACCCTTAAACACACATTTCAATTTGTATTTCTAGAGATATTGAATTTTTTCTTTATGTATGAACAAAAATTTGCCAAATAAATATGCAGGTGGAGCCAGGTGTTTGCGTATGCATACACTGGTTTCTCTGCATCTTGCTTTCCTTATCTATTAAATTGGGTTAAGAGTACTTCTGCACCTCCCAGGAGTGTTGGGAAGCCTTACCCATTAAAGTTTGTACAGCATTTTGACATCCTTGATGGTGGATGCTACGCAAGTGCAGCAACACATCACTTGAAATATGTGAATGGTAATTCACTCACAGCCTCAACAGTGTTTGGTAAGGGAGCAACTGAGGAATGATGCAAGCTCAAATGAAAGAGAGCTTATCAAAATAAATGATTTACCATAGGCTTCCAAGAGCCCTGCTTCCTACAGATGATATGAAGAGTTCATCCCCTTCTCTGCTTGACAACAGAGAAGAAGCCATATCACTGCACGTCACAAACAGAGATTGTAGCATTCCTCTCTGTTGGAGAATTTCACTTTATTGTACAGCCCCATTAACTGATGAATTGAGGTCAGAATGGTTCGTGTTATCACTGTGAGTATAAAAAAGAACTTTGTCCAAACATGAAAATAAGACTCATCACAAAAAAAGGGGCTCAGGGATAGTGGTACCTGTGAGAAGTCCTGGCCAAGCCGCTCTCCATCATTTTCCTCCAGTCCTGGCTCACTGGAGAGGTCCCAGATGACTGGAAACTGGCCAATGTGGTCCCCATCCACAAGAAGGGACGGATGGAGGAACCCGGAAACTACAGGCCAGTCAGCCTGACCTCAGTGCCAGGGAAAGTGATGGAACAGATTATCCTGGCGGCAATAATTGCACACCTGCAGGATGGCCAAGGGCTCAGGTCCAGCCAACATGGATTTAGGAAGGGCAGGTCCTGCCTCTCCAACCTGATCTCCTTCTATGATCAGGTGACCCGTCTGGTGGACGTGGGGAGGCCTGTGGATGTGGTCTACCTGGACTTCACCAAGGCCTTTGACACCATCCCCCACAGCAAACTGCTGGCTAAGTTGTCAGCTCATGGTTTGGACAGTAACACTCTGCGCTGGGTTAGGAACTGGCTGGAGGGCCGAGCCCAGAGAGTGGTGGTGAATGGTGCCACATCCAGCTGGCGGCCAGTCACCAGTGGTGTCCCCCAGGGATCAGTGTTGGGCCCCATCCTCTTTAACATCTTCATTGATGATATGGATGAGGGAATTGAGTCAGTCATCAGCAAGTTTGCAGATGACACCAAGTTGGGAATAGATGTTAGTCAGTTAGAGGGTAGAAAGGCTCTGCAGAGGGACCTCGACCGACTGGACAGATGGGCGGAGTCCAATGGGATGACATTCAACAAGTCCAAGTGCCGGGTGCTGCACTTTGGCCACAGCAACCCCATGCAGAGCTACAGGCTGGGGTCAGAGTGGCTGGAGAGCTGCCAAACAGAGAGGGATCTGGGGGTGCTGATCGACACCCGCCTAAACATGAGCCAGCAGTGTGCCCAGGTGGCCAAGAGGGCCAATGGCATCCTGGCCTGTATTAAGAATAGTGTGGCCAGCAGGAGCAGGGAGGTCATTGTGCCCCTGTACTCTGCATTGGTTAGGCCACACCTTGAGTACTGTGTCCAGTTCTGGGCCCCTCAGTTTAAGAAGGACATCGAGACACTTGAACGTGTCCAGAGGAGGGCAACAAGGCTGGTGAGAGGCCTTGAGCACAAGCCCTATGAGGAGAGACTGAGGGAGCTGGGGTTGTTTAGCCTGGAGAAGAGAAGGACCAGGGGTGACCTCATTGCCCTCTACAACTACCTGAAGGGTGGTTGTGGACAGGAGGGGGTTGGTCTCTTCTCCCTAGCAACCAGTACCAGAACAAGGGGACACAGTCTCAAGCTGTGCCAGGGGAGGTTTAGACTTGAGGTGAGGAGGAAGTTCTTCACTGAGCGAGTCATTCGTCATTGGAATGGGCTGCCCGGGGAGGTGGTGGAGTCGCCGTCCCTGGAGGTGTTCAAGAGGAGACTGGACATGGCACTTGGTGCCATGGTCTAGTTGTGAGGTCTGTTGGGACGGGTTGGACTTGATGATCCTTGGGGTCTCTTCCAACCTTGGTTATACTGTGATACTGTGATACTGTGATAAAATTGGTTTTTTTTTCCCCTCCATTTGCTATCCTAATCAAATGAAAAAGCTGTGGAGACAAAAACAAAACCAAACAAAAAATAAAACAAAGAAACAAACACAACCAAACAAGAAATACTCCACACATCAACAACTTTTGTATTTGCTGGAACAACCAACTTGTATTTCTGTCTGATTAGACAAGGGAAGATGCCTGCCTCTCCATTTCTGGGGAAAGCAGCCAGTCAGAACTCTTCTCTAATTTTAGAGTTTTATACTGACAGTTACCTCACCTCCTTCTGCAGATAACCTAGATCCCTGGAGCAGCAAAGTCTCTAGAAGATTCATAAGTTGCCAGTACTCCTCAAGTTCTGTCATAAAGAATTTTCATGAGATTGGTTTTGCCAGATCTATTCAGATTTTCTGTACCTACAAACCTGAAACTTAAACCGCATAAATTGACCCAGGTTGCCTTCTGAACAAAAGAATTCTGATAATGAATTTTCTAACACTCACTTCAGCTGGGCTAGAATTAGTGATCATACCTACTTTGTGACAGACCAGCTGTGTTACATATTAATCCAAGAAAGCCTAAAAGAGCAGTTGCACCTGCATAATTAGAGAAGAAGTGGACAAAGAATTCTAAGTAGTATCAGGATACAGAAATTTTGGAATTACTTTTTCTTTTATCCAGTTGGTCCAAATCCAGAACAGACCTACACCCCCAGCCTAGTTCTGCAGCTTGTATCATTCTTCATCCTAAGCAGCACTGTAACTTCCCAAGAGGGAAACTACCACTACATAGCTTAAATAAAGGTGTTAGTCTTAAAGCCCAGTCCAAACTCCTTTGAAATTGTGGCCATCTTTTAAATAGCTTTGAATTCAGCTTTTAACTAATTTGCTAGGCATATGGAGCTTCAGAGGCAACTTAGAGATGAGAGATGCAACTTATTTCCTAAGTAGCTTCTACTCTCATTGATTTACCAGATCAGGCTGAACAAGCGGTTTTAGCTTGATTCTTACCCAAAATGCAAACTGTCTGAATGATGTTTTTACCACAAAGTTGGCATAAATTATTTGTAAATGAAAGACAGTAAACTTCAAAACTGAGGATGAAGATAACATTCCCCATCCCCTCCAGCTTTGCTTTGAAGGTTATTTACTTTTTACCTTTTTACAATTCCTGAGGAAGCAACTTAATCCTTTATAGTCCTTCCTTTAAAGAAGATTAATTATTTCCATTGCTAAATAAGTTCTTCTAATTAAAAGAAATTATAAGGCATTCACCAGTGACATTAGTCTAGTCAATAAACTAATTAGGGTTGTGGCAAATGAAGGAAAAATCATCAAGTGATCTTAGAAGCATAATTTAGGAAGTTTTAAGGATATGATTTTCACATCCCTTGAAAAAAGCAATGGAGTTCTTAACATGCACTTTTATTCACTGTTTAGAATGTGCAGAAAAAATATTAGTCCTTTGAAATGAGCACAGTGCCTCTGGAAAATTCTAGCTGTGCCATCTACATTCCCTTGGTGTATCCTTGCAATATCATTTTGGTGAAGAATTGAATCTCCTTTTTTTATTGCATGGTTTCCTCAAACAATTCCAGTTGAATCAAAATATTTCTAAATAATGAAAGCGATATGCTTTGCCTTCAGAATAATAGTACCCCAAAAGTAAATTTCAAGTGCTGTTAAGACTTCCATTATTTCTTTCTTAAAAATACTACTATCATCATCATCAGACCAAACAAAACTACATTTTTCACAACTTGGCAATGTGCTAAGAGACTTGCATTAACTCTACTTTGAAATTAGAAATTTTTAGGAGTAGCAAAGTGTGATTCTTTGCTGGAAACCAAATATAGACTCACTCACCAAGTAAGGTTTGCCTTCTCTCATCCTCACAAAAATCTTCCAAAAGCAATCTGAATTGGAAGGCACTTTAAGGTCATTTATACAACCACACTATGCCAGATAACAATAATAACACATTAACTCATTAGTAATACTCAATATCTATTTGGTAATTTATGTATCAAAACATGAATTTCACATTTGCTGGTGGTGTTTTCTGCTACAATTTTAGCATTCTATTTCGAATCATGCAGATAGCAGACAGAACAAGGTGCTAAGGTTGCTAGAAGTTCAGGAAATTTGCTGAGTAACAACTGTTTATAAAAATATTTTATGGCATGTAGCACACTCTTTGACCCACTAACTGGGTCTTTGTACCCAAATAAAGTTTTGGATTGGAGAGGAAACCAGAACTGTTGCTAACTGAAGAGGAAGATGCTGCTATTACTCTCTTAAAAATGCAAGAAGCCATTTTTTTCCATCATAGGCATCTCTTCCAATTCTTGAGTTGTACACAAGATTAATTTGTATGACAGGCTATTGAAAAGCAAATTGAGTTCTAATTTACATTCACCTTTATGAAGGAAAATTGCACTGAGGCTCATTCTGCAGTTTTCACATGAGAAAAGAATAAATTAAAGACAAACTGCATTTTATAGCTTCACTGGTCCTTCTTCACAGATACAGTGGCATGCCATCAGCAGATCTAACAAAGACTAGAGCTGTGTGATTACAGCTGCTTCTCAGCTCTGAGGGAAGACATCACACAGCAACATTCAGATTTTGCTGGAATTCCCAGAAAATTAGGAGGGACAGAACTTGTCTCTTTACCTCAGCCCATTTTCCTCCATGCTCCTCAGTTTCCCATTGCATTTTTCTTTCCTGATGCAAAAATTAATTCTCTGAAACATTTTTGGTGTGCCCATTGAACTTGCAGCTGTCCACAGTGACTTTTCTGAAGGTGCTAACTGTTGCTTGCAAGGCTATTTTTCCTTATGTGGCCTGGTATCTGAAGTATCAGCCTGGATTATTTGCCTTATTTATGAGGCAATGGTGGACAACGTGGCCTTGGAAAACATACAACTCTCTTGGACAGCTGTCAGTGAATGTTCTTCTCCATATTTATTGGGTTTCCTCTTTTTCTCCTTCCTTCAAGTCACAGCTCAGTTTTGACCCTTTCTGTACCTCATCTTTCACTGGACCATGTTGTGTTGGTTTTTTTCCCTTCCTATTATTTGCTCACTTATTGTTAATCCTTTGTCTCCTCTGACTCACAAGCTCTCACATCTTACTTTATGTACAGTCTCCCTGACCCACTGACAAAAACCTTTCACCACTGTGCTCAGAAGTTGCAGCCTTAAATCTTGTCTAATCAAGTTCCCACTGACACAGCAGAACTCCTCTCCTTTCTGACAGTTGCCAGTCCACTCCCTGTTGTATCTCAGTTTTCTGTATTATTTTTTTCATTCTGGAGGGGAAGTGCAGGGACCTCACAAGCAGAGACAGAAGATTAGCTGGGATTTACATGTCCAAGTTCAGACATTGTTCTCAAAATACTCATACAGTTGGGACTTAACTTTGGAATAATACAGTTTTCTTTGAATTAAACTGTGGGGTGTCTTAAGAATTGCAAGGTTTATATCACCCAGCTGAATGGATTTGTCATTAACTCCCAAGTAAGCTTCTAAAACATTCACATATGACTTATTTCTTTTGCCTTTCCAACTCAAGCAACCTTGATGTAGTCAACTTTCTAGCAGACAGCTAGCTGACCAGATCACAAATCCTAGGTTGTAATTTAAAATAAGAAATCCTGGTTTCAGGGATTTGTTTGTTTGGTTTGTGGTTGTTTGGTTTTTTTTTTTTAATAATACCAGCAGGTGGGAAAATAGATTAAATTCTGCCCTCCACCTCAAGGAATACAAAGCTACGTCTTTTAAACCGCAGGGACTGCCCTGACAGAGTTTATTGTGTAATCAGTAATGAAGAGGCATGAATGCTTCCTCAGGGGTTGGGACTGGGACTGGTGCTGTCTAACATCCCATTGACACTGGGATCAAGTGCACCCCCTGCAAGTGTGCCAGTGACACCAATCAGTGGTGTGGTCAGCAGGATGGAGGGAAAGGATGCCTCCCTCTTGCAGACAGACCTCACCAGGATTAAGACACTGGCCTGTGCAAACCTCAGGAAGTTAAACAAGGCCAAATTGCGAGGTCCTGCACATGGGTTGGGGTAATCCCAGGCACAAAAACAGGCTGAATGATGAGTGGATTGAGTGGAGCCCTGTGGAGAAGGCATTGGAAGTTTTGGTGGATAAAAAAAGGAGTATGAGTCAAGAGCATATGCTCATAACCCAGAAAGCAAATCAGTTCTGGGACACATCAGGAGACTTGTGGCCAGCAGATCAAGGGAGGTGATTCTGTCTCTACTCCACTCTCACAAGACCCCCACCTGGAGTACTGCTTACAGCTCTGGGACCCGCAGTGTAAGAAAGACAAGGACCTGCTCAAATGAGTCCAGAGGAGGGACACAAAGGTACACAAAGGACTGGAGCACCTCTCCTTTGAGGACAGTCAGAGAATTTTTGTTGTTTACCCTAGAGAAGAGAGGACTCCAAGGAGAACTTGCAGTGTTATTCCAGTACTTAAAAGAGGCCTGCAGAAAGGATAGAGAAGGACTGTTAATCACAGAGTGTAGTGATAGGGTGCAGGGTAATGATTTTAAACTGAAGGAGGGCAGATTTAGATCAGATATAAGGAGGAAAATACTTATTGTGAGAGTGGTGAGGCAATGAAGTAGGTAGCCCAGAGAGGCTGTGAGTGTCCCCTCCCTGGAAGTGTTCAAGGCCACAAGCCCCTGGAAGAGGCTATGTGCAGCCTGATCTAGTGGAAAATGTCTCTGCACATGTCCTGGGGGCTGGAACTATGTGATCTTTAATGTCCCTTCCAATCCAAACTATTCTGTGATTCTTGTCATTACCAGTCAATCTGCTACATAATTTAGGAATATATTCACATTTTCTCCAAACAAAGCCTGAAAAAGCAAAGATAGAGTTTCTTTGGAATAGTGGTCCTTTTTGCAGTGCAGTTCTACACATTCCTGGAGCACTAGGAGGACAAGGCAGTTCATTGTGGTGCAGAGAAGAAAAGGACATGGTGGAGACAAAAAGATAAATACCCCAGAGCTACATCTTGACTTCCACTTGTACAATGCAAGACTGTCTTTAAGATCTTTTATGCATATATTTACCATCTCTCTGCCCATCTTTGTGTATGAGGTTTCCTGTGGACATCAGAGTGAACATTAAACTGAAACTAGGCTGTAACAGAAAAATCACAGAATCACAGAATCAACTAGGTTGGAAGAGACCTCCAAGACCAACAAGTCCAACCAATCATCCAACCCTAACTAATCAACCAGACCACAGCACTAAGTGCCTCATTCAGGCTTTTCTTAAACACCTCCAGGGATGTCGACTCCACCACCTTGTCAATAAGTTATCTAATATCCAAGAGTAGTGGAGCATCCTGAAACTAGCCATATTAAGCATCTAGCAATCACTAAAAGTCAATAATTCATATTTGAATATTATTTTAATCTCCATTCTTTCTCAATAACATTAATTTCACAGTCTGCCCCTTTTCCACCCCACCTGCCCTATTTTCCCCATTTTCCCCCTTTTTCCCCTCAAATCCCAGAGCACCTGGGCTCTGTTGGAGTCTCCTCCCACCCCAAGTGTGTCCACTTGGCCCTCCCCACCCACTCCCCTATTTAATGCCTCCCAGGAACAGCAGAAGTTCCTAGCTGAGCCCATCTGGGCTGGAGGATCCTCCTCTTATCTCTGGTGAGTCCTTATGGTACACACTGGGTGATGGTGGTGGTGACAACAAAGGCCGGGGGCCTGGTGGCCCCCGGTTAGCTAGGAAGAGTGTTGATGGTAAACATGACATCATACAGAGCTACTGTGCAGTGCATAGCCTGGAGCATGGGTTGGTGAATGATTCACAACCAGCTAAGAGTACTCAGAAGCTCTGGGCTTAATAGAGCTATGCTGATTTGGGGAATCCAGGCAGAGCATTAGGACAGGATATGCCAAATGGAATTCCCTAGAAAGATATGTCTGGGAAATTTTTACTAAAGGTCCTGAATACCACATCAGCCTCACCCATGGCAATAGCTTCAGTATCACAGCTCTCTACATTCTTCAATATTAAAGTCAGCTTTGGGGCTATGTAATAACTGCATTTCACCACCAAACATCTAACATGAGTCAATTTGGAACTCAGACTGGCAGGATAAGATTTACTATTGGGTGAGTTAGGAAATAATCTCCATCAACTGCTCAAATTGCTCTGTGAAAGAGTAGGTGGGCAAATGAAAGCACTGAGAGTATTTGTGATAAAAACCCAAACTAAACCAAACCAACAAAAAACCCAAACACCAAAAATGCCCAACAGACAATTAAACCAGTCTTATGGAGAAATGTAAGCCACTAAGCCTGGGGTGAAAGGGTAAAAGTAAGACAAGACTCTTAAAATCCCACTAGAATATGGCCAGTTGGTGAAGGGTATGATGAAATGACACGATCTAGAGGACACCACATTCAAAATGTCCTGGCTGCTCTGGAGCATTACTATTTCTACCACATTCCTAATCAGAGGCTCCATGTAAGTACCAGGACCCCTTTGTGCTGCATATCACCCAAGTACAGCAAACAGCAGTCTGAGCCAAAATCACAGGAATAAACAGAGAAAAAGCACTGCTACTGCAGCATGTGGGAGGCAGAGCTCTGAATGAGCAGGGAGCAACGTGGAAAGGTTTCGTGCCAGAATGACTCCAGGTCTGCTCCAAAGGATCATGAACCTCTCAACAAACTCTCAGGCGGTGAGTTCTGTGTAGTTCCAGGTGCTGTAATGAATGTTTCACAGAGAGATAATTAACCCTGCTCACCCCTAAGCTCCACAGTGCTGATGCTTTCCAGCACAATTTGTCCATGACACCATGGTAGAATGCAGCGCCAGCTTTATTATTTGAGTTTGTTCTGTCCCTTTTTACTGCTACTGCTCTCTGAGGTTAATTGTATTCCCTGTGCTGATGCACAGTGGTATCTATACATAGACCTCACTGTATGGATTCTTTCTTTTATTTTGCTTTTTTTCCCACCCTTTTTAATCAATAAAGAGTTCAAATACTATGCAGCCTTCTCAAAAAAATGCCAGGAGCCATCCAGTGAAGTGGAAGAGGGCAAGTGTAAAGGAGCAAACCCTTGACCCTCTCTGACTCAGCCCACTCTTGTCTTGGTTTAGAAGAATATTCAAAGCAGATGAAAGAAAAGACACAGAATCACCTAAATGCAAACCTATTCCTCATAAAAGGTGAGAAGTAGTAAATGGCAGCATGTACCATTGCCCTGGTTCCTATATCTCAGCCTGCTCCCAGACTGAAATACAAAATTCAGCTAAGTCATTAGGCCGTTCCTTCTTCCTTCAGACTCTTCAAATGGTTCTGATGTGAACATGAGTTTGAAGACTACATCAGTGGAAGCCTCATCATGGGTTTTGGAAATATCTCCTTCCTGGGATGGGCTTCAGCTGCTGTGACTACATCTACACCAGCAGCAGCACACAAACTTGATCTTTCTATGTCCCAACTCATCCTGCAAGCAGAAGTATATGAAGGAAGGGAAAGAACAAGACAGGTTCTGCTGCACTAGCTAAGTTTTAAGGTGGAGGCTCAGGTTCATCAAACACCAATGTAACACTTCTGCTGGTTCAACTATCTTTTTGCATTGGTCACATGAATGTATACATGACCACACTGCTCAAGATGAAAGAGAATCAGCGGTGCCTTTCAAGATGAAGAGCCATCAGAGAGAATGAGTCACAAAGTCACCATGTCCACAGCAGCTCACAACCAGCTAAGAGGAGGACAGAACTATGCCTTTTACCATTTCAAAGAATGAGACAAGAGCTCTGTCTTGAATAGCATTCTGACCATGTGGCTGTTCACAACACTTGTGCCACACAGTGTCACTGAGCCTCAGATATGGCATCCTGCAAATCTGTGGCTCCAGCAGGTGAAAGCAGTCAGTCTTATTTTCTGTGAATCACTTTCTCAGGTGTCCACAAACAGGTACAAAGACAACCAAGTTCATATACCAGTACACAATGCCACGTGGAAAGTCAAAAATTGTAAAGATTACAGCAGATTCACTTCAACACAGAGACTACTACAGTACTTGTACTTAACCACTTAGGTCAAGCTGCTAGGTGCATTGTGAGCAACTTATCTCAGTCTCTGATAAAACTATCATTTGGGTCTGACAGAGGCTAAAAGGACTGTCAGACTATTCTACCCTGATGACACTCACAGCATGTTTCCAACATAATAATTTAACACTGTTCACCATTAGCAAATACCTTTGATTTATATTTTTATTTCACTTTGTGTGGGAAAAGTTATTCTAATTTAACGTAGATCCAGAGCGTGTTCATGGCAGTAAGAGGGGAAGTGGTATATCAGATGACTTGTTTCATACTGAAAACAACCCATGATCAAAGAAAGCTTCCACCTTTGCTCTCTTTTGGATGATCCAACTCCTTTGTATTCAAACAGTTAATACCGAACTTGAGCAAATCTCTCCTTATTTAAAAGTTTAGATTTGAGGAACAGATCAAGATAGATGGTTTCTTTCTCTGTAAGCTATTGATTAATGGATTGTACCAAATGGTGTGACATGCCCTTTAAATGGAATTTACAAGTAATATATCAGATAGCAACTGCATCATTAATGATTTTGGTACCTGGTATTTGTGTCTTCCTGCTCTGAACTCTTTTTATTTATCCTGGTGAAGGTGGAGGGCAAAAGCTGCTCTGCCCCAGCTTGCTGGGCTTTGTTCTTGCACTCGCATATATTCCTAGGCTTATTCTCATTATTCACATTACATCTAGCCTGACACTTTTCCTGACTATATGCCAGCAAAATAAGGCCAGGAAAGAATAAAAACCTTTCTCCACAAAATGATTACTGAAGCCTTCAGATAAATATATCTGTGTAAGAATTGAAGATGGCTGGAGAGCTCTTTCTCATCATTACTAAAAGATGTTTACAGTTCCACATAAAAGCAAACTGAGACAATTTTTTTTTTGCCATTCAAAACTTTCTCTGCTTATTTCTCTTGCACTTTGAGAGGAAGCCTGCACTACAAATGTACTGATGTGTTTACCAAAGGGTAGATTTATCCATGGAAAACTGAACTGAAGAGTAAAGGGAAATTAAAATCTAATTAATCAAGAAGGCAAACTCAAATAGTATTGTTCAGTTCATATTTTTCAGTCTTTCAAGAACCGAAGAATCATGAACTCGAAGAAACAGAGGCATAATTGACAGAAATTAAAGGCATTGAAGAAAATATGTGTTTAATCTTCACCAATTAAGGCATCGGGGAAACATTTATTTCAGACCCTTTCTTTTTGTAACAATCAAAGAAAGATGCTGTTAGTGGCTGAGATGTTAGAAGGGAAAATATACAATAAAAAATAACAAACTAAACAACAATGAATCATCAGAATCTGGTGGAACTGCTGAGGAAATTTCCAACTGAAGTAGCTGGCAAAAAGCGTGAGCAACACAACCTGCTCATTATTAAGATGTTTTGTTGTCATTCCATCAAAACCAAGGATCTATTCTGCTTCTAAAAATAACACCTAGCAATGTTACTGAATACTGACTGATATCAGATGTTGGAATCTGTCTTTGTTCAAAGAGCTCAGAATGATCCCAGGAATGACAGATTAGAGCTACCATCATTTCAAAGCATCCTAACATCAGCCTATGTATCAAGATGAACAGGATATGATTGGAGGAAAGTCATAAGTCCCACTCTTCAGGAAGCTGTGAACTTGTATAAATACTTTATCTAGTTTCTGGACAAATGTTGTATCTTCCAGAATTAATGAATGAGAAGCAGGTTCCATAAGTGATGGTCTGAAATAAACAAAACATTCAGTGTTATAATTTCCCGGGAGGTCCCAGACTATCATTGGGGCACAGTCTCAGTTTACCTACATTTCCAGATTTCAACCCTGCTGGACCTAGGGAACCGACAGAGAACCATACAGGCACAAACTCAGGGAGCTGCATCCAGAGACAGACACTGTATTTGGGAAGTCACAGGTGTTACATGTTCATCTTTGCAGCAGTGAGCCAGGATATTCAATCCCTCCACCCTGTCTGGGTGGTAGTTTTGCCTCAGAATAGAGGTTGCTTGGAATTCAGGCACTAGATGAGGAAGCCAGACAAGGCTGATTCTCTTTTACTGAAAGCAAATTCTCCTTCCCAGTTCCCTTCCTGCCCACCTCCCCACCACCTCCCACCCACCCCCCCAAAAAAAAGGACTTTTTAGCTAGAAATAGCAAGTGTTATTGAACAACTCACACAGTTCTTTTTCACCCTTGCCAACCTCCCTGCAATGTTTCTCTTGTTTTTCCAACAGAGAAAAGGATAGTGAGGAGTAAATGGTAATGATAATTACTACTCATGACCAGTTAGTGTGAAAGTGTGGGTGTGCTCTCTGCTGAGCACGTCAGTATACAAGCATACATCCTACGTAACAATTATATTGTTCTACCTTTTGCCATGGTGTGACATACAAAATCTCAGCATGTCAAAAGACCTCTAGAGGAAGAATAAATATTGAACTGGGCTGTAAAATCTTTGAATACTGAAGTAAAAATAGATACAAATCAATATTAATCAAAGTAATATCAGGGACAATTGCTACATTCCAATAATAAATACTGCTCACAAGTATTTAATTTGTCCGGGGGAAATTTTAATCCTTTAATGTCTCAACAAAACTCAGGAGATCTACATCTTTTAAAGATTAATCCAGAGGAGCTATATTTTTCTCAAGCAGTGCTTTCATCTCCAAGCAGTGCTTTAACAAGAGTCCACTGAAGACAATGGAAACAGTTCCATGAGCTTTAGTGGAGCTCTTCACATAATGTGTAGCATTGTGAGCAAAGAAGGCTTGTTAGCTAAGAAGATGGGCTTTTAGACCTAACTGGCTTCTCAGGTGCTTTCAAGCAAAAGCTGACTTTTCTTGAATCTATTTATTGAGTTTTCTTAAAGGAGAGATTATTTTGGCCTTTGTTTTTGCATCATTAAGCTGTTTTGGTTTTCTGTTTAATGAGGGTCTTATACTACTTTCAACAGTATTGTAAATGTTCTTCATGTTTTAGTTTAATGTCAAACTACCTCAGGAACTTATTTAGGTGACCAAAATTTCATGTCAGGAATATATATGACATCACAATCAAGATGGAATGCTGGTCCCATAACAATATTGTACACGTGAGTTTAGATAAAAGAATTCCATTATGCAACAAAGTTAACTGGTTTTGTAGACCCCATAAGCAGAATGGTATAAAATAAGAAGTCATCTGATATTTAAGCCCAGACTATGTAGGAAGTGACCCAAGCTCTCCTTAGAATTTTGAAGACATAGTTATAATCTGTCTGCAAGTTATTTTAATGGATTTTTAAAAATATAATCTACTTATTTATCACTGAATAATGATAACAATTTAAAAAAATAATCTTAGGAGTCTTTCTGTTTATTTATCCCTGAATAAAAAAGATACATCTTGGGAGTCTTTTGGTCTGTTTGGGGAGAGTAAATATCAGAAGGGTTTTTTTAGAAATAAACATGGCACCATGGAATTTTCACCTCATCAATGAAAATAATGTTTTCTGACCTACCAACAAAAAGGATTAGGGAAAAAAAAAACCAAAACCTTGTAAAAATATTATGACTGTAATGGTGTCTAAACATCTGAAAATCTTGATAAGCATGGGACTTTCACAGAATCAGTCAGGGTTGGAAGGGACCACAAGGATTATCTAGTTCCAACCCCTCACACTAGATCAGGCTGGGCAGTGCCTCATCCAGCCTGGTCTTAAACACCTCCAGGGATGAGGCCTCAACCACACCCCTGGATAACCCATTCCAGGGCTTCACCACTCTCATGGTGAAGAACTTCTTCCTCACATCTAGACTGAATCTCCCCACCTTCAGCTTCATTGCATTCCCCCTATCACTCCCTGAGATCCTGAGAAGTCCCTCCCCAGCCTTCTTGTAGGCCCCCTTCAGATACTGGAAGACCACAATGAGGTCACCTCGGAGCCTTCTCTTCTCCAGACTGAACACCCCCAACTCTCTCCGTCTGTCCTCATGGGAGAGATGCTCCAGCCCTCTGATCATCCTCATGGCCCTCATGCAATGTTTTATCTACTTATCTGCAGTTTTATACAGTACCACATTATTTTTCATGTATTTCATTGATTTTTGAATTAAAAATAAATGGTGAACTTGGAAACCCTCAATACTGTTTGAGGAATGTGATTACTTTTCTAGATGTGTGCTATTTCCTTACTATTCTCCACGTTGGTATAACAGAAATTAAACTGACAAAAAAAAAATTAAAGAAAAAAAGTAAATCTACTGATGTAAGCACTTTCAAAAAGAAGTATAAACAACCTACTATACTTAATTATTTCTTTAAAGGCCAGATAATAGAGTGGATAAATTTATTTCTTCCATTATTCTACCCCACCCTACCCTCCAGATACCCCAAAAGAGGCTATATATGTGTGTGCTGAATCCAGGGCTTGCAAATACCCACAAAGAAAAATAAGAAAATTTCTTCTACCCAAAGTTTTCTGAATCATTTATTCAAAAAGTCAAATTATTGTATTCAGGAAGTTACCTGTTAGAAATTATTTCACAATTTCATGATTTAGCAGCACTGCAAGATGAATATATATGGAAGCAGAACAAAATTAGGTTTTTCATACACTTTTCTAGAGTTGCCCACTCCTTCGAAGGGGAATGAGGCTGGCGAGAGGCCTTGAGCACAAGTCCTACGAGGAGAGGCTGAGGCAGCTGGGATTGTTTAGCCTGGATAGGAGGTGGCTCAGGGAGACCTCATTGCTTTCTACAACTACCTGAAGGGTGGTTGTAGCCAGGAAGGGATTGGTCTCTTCTCTCTATCATCCAGCACCAGAACAAGAGGACACAGTCTCAAGCTGCACCAGGGGAAGTTTAGGCTCGAAGTGAGGAGAAAATTCTTCACTGAGAGAGTCGTTCATCATCGGAATGTGCTGCCCAGGGAGGTGGCGGAGTTGCCAGCCCTTGAGGTGTTTAAGAGGGGTTTGGATGTGGTTCTTGGTGCCATGGTCTAGTCATGAGGTCTGTGGTGACAGGTTGGACTCGATGATCTTTGAAGTCTCTTCCAACCTTGGTGATATTGTGATACTTGACTCAAATGATCTCTTTCTAAACTGATTTTGTGCACACTCTGTGAAGATTTCTCTTTCAGTGAAAAATACTTCTAAAGGAGTAGAGGTGTTTAGCAAGAGACTGGATGGGGCACTTGGTGCCATGGTTTAGTTGATTAGATAGTGTTGGATGAGAGGTTGGACTCAATGATCTCAAAGGTCTTTTCCAACCTGTTAATTTATTCTATTCTATTCTATTCTATTCTATTCTATTCTATTCTATTCTATTCTATTCTATTCTATTCTATTCTATTCTATTCCAATTTCCTGCATCTCAGGTTACACTAAAAACAACAATATAAATTCTACACAAACACATACACAAACCCACATATACAGAAATATAAGCAGAAGCTTATGGATACTTGAAAGAAGAAATGATGCTGTCTAAAATTCACATTTCTAGCTTTGGACCAAATGTAGCTTTCTGTGGGGAAACTTAATATCCATAAAAGCAGAAACTGCATCATCAACACATCAATGATGAATGGCACATGATAACTCAAGGTGTCATTGTCACATAATTTGGCAGTGAACCACGTGCAGTGTGCCATACATTCCCAGTACTATTCCCAGTAAACAGCAAGGCATGGCCATAGTCAGCACCCTAGGGAAAAGGTCTTGTACCCTGTGAAGTGGCTGACTGACTTTCCGATTCTTCCTTTTACCTTGTCATAAAGCATTAGCAGAAAATACTTTTCTGTGACACTTTGGTTAAAAATGTTAATTTAAAAAGGATTTCATTCTGACAAAAAAGGAGCTATTATCATTGCATAGCTAGCCAGGATAATGTAAGCAGGAGGTAAGCCTGACGAAGTAATGAGAATTAAGAAAGATGCAAACAAGACAATCCTAAACACACTATTGATGATTCATAGAGGTGCAGCTCTCACCAGGACTGGCAGTTCCCTACAGCAGGGTTGTACAAGGGCCGGGTTGCTGCTTACTGGCTTCCACAGGCTCCTGCAGAGCTGACACAATCGATTGATTCATCAAAGCCCTTGACATCCACCAATACTCACCCTTCATGCACAGATTGAACCGTGAGCTCAGCTCTAGGGAGCAGAGGATGCTGTACAGCACCATCTCAGACAACAGAAAAAATCTCTCTCTTCCAACTTGTCTGTCACAAGCGATCAGCTCACACATTTGGTTTGAGAAAAGCTGTACACAGAAGTGGATCAGATGTTGTATGTTAGCAAGTCATGCTGTACCAAGTTCTATATGTAAGAAATAACAAATCAATTTTAAAACAAAACCTCCATCTCAACAACTTCAAGACCTCAGAAGATGTTTGGCCTTTCCTCTGCTCCACCATGATGAAGTGCAGCATGCTGACAATTCACCCACTGGCTTGCAGTGAAAAATAGCCAGCAAGTTACTGTAATATAGAATCATAGAATCAGTCAGGGTTGGAAGGGACCACAAGGATATCAGTTAACACTACACTAATTATGATGTGCCTGCACTACTAATGAATTCTAGGAGTGATGCTCTGTCCAACTTGTCCAGAGCATTGTCCAGTCTTGTTGATATACATTCTTTTCCCAGGGGAACCTGACACCTCTTGGAGAGGAGAAAACTGCCCCATGGTGCTGCAAGGACAAGCTGTCCCTTTCCTTTGAGAAGAAGTTATCCCCCATTTTTCACAAAACAGAAGGTCTGTGAACATCTGCATTTAAATTGAAAATAGTTAGTAGTGCTAACACCAGGAGCAGCTCATAATTAGGGATTATTAGCCCAGCAATATGGAGCAACTGATACAAAGTTCAAAGCTAATGACTTTAAAGATGATTAGGTGATTTTGTTGCCAGTTGTTTGCACTGTCTATAGACACAAAAATCCATTACTTTAACCACTGCAGAGCTCTGTGTGATGCTTTACTGGGTAGGAAAGAGAAAGCAAGCTGTGATGCCATAATGCACTCTATGATATAAGGTGAGCACGCTGGAGTAAACTGAAGAGAAAGCCTGGCATTTATTTAGGTAAGCAAGCTGCAGCACAGCTGAGGGTTGTTTTTCTTCTCTATTTTAGGAATTTCTACAGCAGACTTGAGTGCCACATCTGAAACCTGTGAGGTTTGAGCTGAATTTACTGTTTTCAATGGTTACAAGACATTTTTTGTCTGTTTCATTTTCCCACTTGAAGAAAAACATTCTTAAGTTCTTAAACAAAATCTTCAAGAAAAACATTCAGAAGATGTTTGGAGACAAAAATGTGCAAGCATGGAGACAACATTATTTTCCAAGCGAAAAATCTGAGGTACCATGAGACTATCACTTCTGAAGGAAATCCAGTCTTGTGACCTGTTTCAATATAAAATAAGAGCACCCACTTCTACTTTCAAAGGCAACAAGCCTTAGATACCTATTTTAGATAAGCATATTATCACAGAATCACCGAATCACCAAGGTTGGAAGAGACCTCAAAGATCATCAACTCCAACCTGTCACCACAGACCTCATGACTAAGCCATGGCACCAAGTGCCACATCCAATCCCCTCTTGAACACCTCCAGGGATGGTGGCTCCACCACCTCCCTGAGCAGCCCATTCCAATGGCTAACTCTCTCTGTGAAGAACTTTCTTCTCACTTCAAGCCTAAACTTCCCTTGGCACAGCCTGAGACTGTGTCCTCTTGTTCTGGTGCTGGTTGCCTGGGAGAAGAGACCAACCCCCTCCTGGCTACAACCACCCTTCAGGTAGTTGTAGACAGCAGTAAGGTCTCCCCTGAGCCTCCTCTTCTCCAGGTTTGCACACTTCCCTGAATGGAGAATTGCAAATGGCTGCTGAGTGAATTAGCAGAACTTCTTGTACTTCTGGACTCTCTGCTAGAAAGCAGACAGAAGTACAAAACCATAGCTATAGAATGGCTTGAGTTAGAAAGGATCTTCAAGATCATCTAGTTCCAGCCACCATGTACAGTCACACCTCCCACTAGACCAGGTTGCTCAAAGCCTTATCTAATTGGTCTTAAACACTTCCATAGATGAGGTGCCCATAACTTCTCTTGGCAACTTCTTCCAGTGTCTACCCCCCCCTTATAGTAAAGAGCTTCTTCCTAATATCTAATCTAAATCTACTGCACTCTTGTTTAAACAAAACCAAACAAATCCAACAACTAGAATACCAAAAAAAAAAACACCAAAAAACCCAGCCAAAAACCCCCACCAAACCAACCAACCAAAAAAAAACCTGACCAAAACCAAACCAAATGAACCAAACCAACAAAAAACACCAAAAAACCCCACCAATACCTCACACCACAAACCAAATCAAAAACAGGAAGCAAAAAAGGGCTCTTCTGCAAATGCCCTAAGGGATGGGAGATATCTTACCATTTTCACCCATGAACTCTTTGCTGCTTAAGATGTGCATATGTTCCAGTTGCTTTACACCCAGAGCTGAGGAAGATATGCAAGCTGAATATCAGTATTGCATGTAAACTGCCCTCCACTCCAGTGACAAGGAAGTAATCAGGGGACATGGTCCACTGGCGGGCAGCCCCCAGAGGGAGAAGGGAAGAGGCTGAGAGGGAGCACAGGGCCATGCCCTACACCATCCCTCATCACTGCAGCCGCCTCACAGGAGACAAGCCTGCTGCTAATTTCTTTAAAAGCGGGATAATTTCTTCAGAAACATCTCATTAGTCCCTCCCTTCCTGAGCTGCCTTTCTATTAAAATGTGATAAATGAATACTCCCATTCCCAGTTCTAGCCTGTCCCCTTAGTGAAACAAAGATGAGTCATGCTGGCTTGGACACAAGATAGAGATTATTATACTGGGGCTGGGGGCAGTATTTCATTTGCCAACTGCAGAGCTGCTCTATCAGTACTAGAAATAGCATCTTCCAGACCTTTCACTGCTCTAGGAAACTCTGGAAAGAGAATAAGTGGTACAGAGAATGCATGTTCCCTAGTGAAAATATTCTATACATGCTCACTTCATAACACTTTCCTATAACCTCCACAAGACTAGCCAGGAGCAATGAACATAAGGGGTCTGATACTGAGACCAGATTTCAGTATTGCACAGGTCTCCTTTTTTACAGTTCCCAGGTATGGCTATGCAAAACCCCCTGTGTGTAGTGTCTACTAGTGCTAATCCAAAGATGTATGCCCTGGCATAGTGTCACCTTTGCCAGTTCACTGAGGTACCCGACCGCTCCAGCAGGGCAGAAAGGACAAGCTGGACTGCTGCAGCCAAGATTCTGACCTCCCTCACTGCAGTGAGTAGCTGATTCTGAGAGGACAACATACTCCCTTTCTGTGAATTGTGTGGATAGTTTTGATGAAGGAGTCAGCAAATAAGGGGATGCCCTTCATATTTTGGAAGGAATAAAGGAGTATCAATATTAAAACCTACAGACCAAGTTGTGATGTTCTTACTATAACTCAACCTGAAACACTGAAAAAACAGGAACACTTCAAAATTAAAGAGGAAATCAGAGTCTACGCTGTGTTAGGATTGTCCCTTCTACCTCTCACTCTGCATCTGGCAATAAATGGACACTCATACCTGAAATGTCAATTTCTACTCTCCTTCTATACTTGCACACACAGAAATGCATTTCTGACTTCCTTCACACACACTCATACAAACACACTCTGCTGACTTCTACCAGGCATTTTATTTCTGGCAAGCAGCTTATGGGTCATAATGAATCTGAGAATTTGACTGATTTTTCTTTTAGCACTTTGCCCTCTTAAACACTGACAGAACCTCAGAGCCTCTGCTACTTTTCACAGCCAGCTAAGCGATGCATTGATGTCTTGCCAGCTACATTTGAATTCAGACTTGTGCAAGACAGAAGCATCTTGGAGATGTGCTGGATTTTAATTAACTAAGGAAAGAAATGAAAAATATGAGTAATCTGAGAAACAAATTGCCTATGTTGCCCACCCTAACTTCAGTTAGTGTCAGAATAATAAAACAACCCTCTTTCCCCCCATAACCACTGCTCTTCCCTCATTTTTCTCAGAACAAGTACTAGCTGAGGTTAGAATTTTTTAAAAATGCATACCTCTATTGTTATTGCTTAAATTTATATGTTATGTTTCATCTATATCAGAAAGACAGCCACCTTAGGGAAAGTCTTGGTATTTTCCACTGTTCTGCTGTGCATTAGGTGAGAGAAAATTAAATTAGCACCAAATGTCTCATATGCTTGAATAATGGCGATTCCTCATGCATCTGCTCCCACTTCTCAGACTACATGGAGTCATTCTGTGCATGTACACTGCCTGCAGCAGGCAGAGCCACTAGAGTGTGTCATAAAAGTATACTCGGAGAGAGTCTCCCAGAATGGAAGTCTGCCCAGGAAACCTTGACCTGTAGCAAATCTCTAGTAGAATTAATATTGGTGTCTTCAATCAAGAGATCGAGTGACCTTGAAAAAAATTGTCTAAGAGAGAAAAAACCCCAAATCAACAATATTTCTATTGTGCCCCTTCTTTTCTGAACTGCCTTGTTTGGTTGGTTTGAGGGGGTAGGATGTTATTATTCTATATAAAAAGAATGTTTTCAAGCAAATAAAATCTTTGCCTTGGACAAGGGGATCAGGGGATCAGCACATGTGAAGAGCAGGGAAAGTCTCTGTGAGAGAGCATGATTCAGGTGGGTGATTCACTATGTAACAGAAAGAAAAAGGAAGAAGTTATGAAAGCATATATAACTGGTACCTCAAAGATGTCTCTCAATTTATCTTTCCATCCTAATCCTTGCATTTATCGTCTGGACATCCGCTTCACTGAGCAAAGAGTAACTGTGTAAACTTCAAAAAGTAACTGTACAGATTGCTCAAGACGTGTAGAGCGCACGCAAGCTCCCCAGACATTCATGAGAGCTTTTCCACACCATACCCAAACACTTGGCTGCTGGCTAGGTGAACCAGGGTCACAGAGCAGTGATCTCATTGCTGCCATCTGTAGAAGTATAGACCTGGCTAGTGAGTCCTAGGGAATGCAAGATGTAAGAACCAATGATAATATTTCTGAACAAATATAAAACTACACAGATGTATAAATGATATGTAAAACTGAGACCAGAAAGGATATCACTCATTTAAAGAAAGAGGGGGAGATATAAGATTGGAGGAGGTTGCTACCACTAAGACAATTTATCTGGTTTACAGCCTTCTTTCAAGTATGCCCTTGAAATGAGCAAACAGCAGACAAATTGTTGCAATATCCTACCTCTGGTACTCAGCTGTAAAGTAGAAGCCATGGGTGACAGTGCTCTGATGGTTTCAATTAAAGGCTTGAACACAATTACCTTGCCTTTCCAAGTTAATATCCTAATCACTGGGCTCCAGGAGATCTCTGTCTCCATCTCCAAATCTGTTGTAGATGGTATGAAAGAACCATTGGTGTTTGAAAACGAAATCTCCTTGTTTCAGCTTGCTAATTCCCCAGCTGCTAAGCTATCCATAATTTCTTTTCAAGTCTTCTTCCATATTCACTTTATACAGTGCTATAATGTATGAGTTCTTTATAGATCTTTTTGTGTGTTTGCATGCTCCAAACTGAGGTTCATGTGCCCACATTTGCCAGAAGGGAATGGGGAAAGAGAGAGGTGACACTTGATGTCAAGGTATTCTCTAACTTGTACGTATGTCTAATTTAGAAAGGAGCTGTGCTCAGAGGTGTTAAAAGGTTGCTGGCTTCCAAGTACATTTGGGAAGTTTGCAACAGAGAGTTGTTGTTTGATCTCTTCTTGAAATGTCTTTTCTGTCTTTAATAAAAGCAAAACTATGCTAAGAATCCAGGTAGGTGATCTGTGAATTTTCAGTACACTGCTGCTTCCATTAAATCTCCACAGGTTAAACCTCTAGATCTGTAATTTTAGATTCTCTCCTCATATTAGCATTCCTAGGAATGTGGCATAACCCACTACTCATGCTTTCATTTAATAGTTTCACTCTATATATCTGTTAAAAAGATTTCACCTAAAAGACATAGATACGCAGAAACCTACAGAAAAATCCTTTTCTGTATGAGGAGGAGGAAGACCTAAGAAAATTATGTCAGAATATGAATCAGTACTTCAGAGGGGTTGACTATTTCAAATCTGATTGCTGAAAGGCAGGTGCCAATCCCTTTATTCAGAAGAGATCCTGTGCACTACATTTGGGCTGTACATTTTGGTTTTATCATCAGCTGCACAGAAAATATAATTGAGGAGATGTGGAACTGCATATTTTTGAACCAAGCTTTCATAGACAATTCCATGTAAGAATTTGAGAATTGTTTTGACCACCCAACACAGTGGTCAAGAATATGTATGCTCTGCATCTCGCCATCTCTCCCTTCAATTCTCCCATCCTGTGCAGGAGACTCACCACACTGAGACTGCATAAAAGGGCTGTATAAAATGCTCATAAGCGGAAAATTCTCCTATTGGCAGGAAACTCAGTGCCAACCATCTCAAGCAGGATCTTATTCTGTCTCCCCTGGCCCAGGAGATACAATATCTCAGGGCCAGAGTCTGTGGCAGACAGGAGCTATGTTAAGCACTTTCGTTGGCATAGAGTCCATTAAAAGATTTCACCTAAGCTGTGGAATTAGAACGACCCAGGTGACCATATGAATTTGGGCTGGCCCGGATCATAGGGGAAATGCAAATTGAAGTAAGATTACAAAGGGTAGACACTGTGAGCATGTTTTGATGTGTCAAAGTAAATCCCTTGGTTTCCATTTTTTGCCCAGAATTTGCACCAGTGTTTATAAGTAAGTCCACATTTTGTTCTAAATCATTGTTACTAACATTGTTACACCACTTCTATTCTTTCATGCCTCCCTACATTTTCTTGGAGCAAGATAACCTCGAGTAGGTGTGAGAATAGAGAATAGTCAGTAAATTAAAACATAGTTGCAAATCAAAAACAATAAGGAAAAAAACCCCAACCAGCATTTGCTGTGATATATTCTTATTCTGAAGATGTATGCATAGTCAAGAATTACTAGAAATGTGGTACAGATCCTGAGTGGGAAAAAAAAACTTACATATGTATATAGAGGTGTATATATATGTGTGTGTGTGTATATATACACACACATGAAAGTGTCTATGTGCATTTATACTGTAACAAAACTGACATCATTTGCACTAATTGCAGCCATTCTGAGTAGGGGTACAACCCATGGCCAGTCCCACTCCAGGACCGGCTGCAGCTATTACCACCCTGAAAAATTACTGTTGCCACAACCACTAACACATTTTTCCAATTAGTTTGAGGGAGGAAATGAGACATTTCTCTTTGTTAATGCCTTTCTCTCTTCCTCTCTTTGCCCATCCATTTTATGCTTCCTGATGGTGCTCAGGAGGCCCTTGGGCTCCCTCCAGCACACTTCCTGCTTCCACCCAGCAGGAATAAACTGTTACCACTTTGTTTGAAATGATTCCTGAGAAGTCTGATTCCTCTCACCAAAACGTGAATAATTGTAGCATTTGACTCTCAGCCCCCTCCTCAGGGATCCTTCTGAGTTAAACAGTTATTGAATTTATCCTGACAGGGATTGCCAAAGAAAACTTTATTTGAAGGACAGAAGGGGGGAACAAACTGTTTGCTGAACTGAAAAAAAAAGTTTGAAATACTATAAAGGGAAAGAAAAAGTCCCATAACGGAAGGTGGAAATCTGGGACAGACAAATCAGGCCATAAAATGTAAGATCAACACAGCAGTGGGAAGCAGGAAAGCATATCCTGGGCCAAACATACCAAGGGAGACTATTACACACACTGACCTCAGATATCGTATACAACATGCATTTGCAAACCACCTCATACTTCAAAGTCCCACATTACACTAAGCTCAACAAGTCTGTGCTATAAGGTAAGAGGGTCTGAGTCAACATAGTTAAGTGTTCAGTGTATGTATCTAAGACAGACATCTTCAATCTCACGTATCCAGTCTTTCATTCACTAAGACCACTGCCTTTGAAATTTTAAACACCAAAAACATGGTTCTGAGTCAGAAAAATGAGGTCATGTTAACACATCTGCTTAGAGTATGCCTGTTAATCACACAACATCCAGTGAAGAGGCAGAAGCAGCGCAGGTCTAAGAAAGGGATCTTGACCCTCTCTTGGTCCATGAACCATCAGGTACTAACATGGCTTCTTGAATAACAAGGAAGAGAAAGTACTAGTGAGCTTCATCAAGGCAGGTGCCCTTAAATTTCACTCTCACAAGTGCAAATCTCAGACATGATTTTCACCTCTTCTAGTTTCTATTTGAACAAGACAAACCCAAGTACTTGAGAGAAAGTTGCTCTCCAGGTGTTCCAGAAACAGCTGTCTGTAAAGGGTGGCAGAGATTTTACTACAAAGCCTACCTGCCTTTAAATTTTCAGTTTAGCTGTGAAATTGGTAAGTGGTCCCCTACACTGAGCAGTAATGTCACACTTTGGCTTGCACATAAACTGAGTGTCACCTGCTGGTAGTAATGATGCAGTGAAAAAAGCCTAACAGATGATCTCTTCTGAAACAATTCTATTCTAAACATTCTATTCTATTCTATTCTATTCTGTTCTATTCTATCCCATTCTATGCTATGCTATTCTATGCTATGCTAGTCCATTCCATTCCATTCCATTCCATTCCATTCCATTCCATTCCATTCCATTCCATTCCATTCCATTCCATTGGTTGTTTGTTGGTTTGTGGTGGTTTTCTCACGAGCTGGTCAAACAATAGCAAATAACACACAGCACAAGACTTTCACCTTTAGCTTAAAATCCTACCTTTCCAAGTGTTTCCCCATAGTTATGCACCAGCAAGCAGTAAGGCTTTTCTCTGGTTTTGCAGGAATACCATGATCCATACAGACATTACCATAGTAGCTGGGAATAAATTGAAGATGCCTTCTTAACTGAGCTACTTTAGACCTGCATCACCACAGAATCTGAAGGGCTCACAACCTGATTGAAGTACATATTCTCATATTTCTCTAGTGATTAAAAGAAAGTCTACCATCACCCTGGAATTTAACCTAATGAGAGGGAAACAATGTACCATCATACATGGCCTTCTGAATAGCCCATAGCCCATCTGCAAGCATTCACAAGAACCCAAACCAGTAATAGCTATTGCCTCCATTGACAGTCAGATGTTTTGCACAGTGAGAAACCAAGGTTGTGTCCTAGTCACCAGGAGAGCAGTCAGTATCACCACAGCCAAGTTCCGCTCTCATGGCCTTTCAGAGTTTTTGACTTGGGACAGTAGCTTCAGGCAAGCAAGTCCTTCCTTTTACACTGACAGGTCTGTCACAAGGAACTAATAGTGGCAAGGCAAAATAGTGTCCAAGCAAAGGCTTCCATTTCTCTCCCTGAATTTTCTGCATGAGCTGACAAAGCTCCAAAGAACTCATAGATTCCCCCAGAGGCAACAGTGAGAGAGCAGTGTAAGAATGAAACAAATATGATTTCCACAGTGCCTCCTGTAAGATTTTGTAATGTGAGACTCAGACCTCTGAAGCCCCAGCATAGTTTCTGTGAATACTGTGACTCTCAATGGACTTACCTTCCAAGAACTTATTCCATCTTATCTTGAATTTATGCCACTTTCAGCCCATGACAAGAAGCCTTGTACTCCAAGGACTCAAGATCCAACTCTGATCTGTTGTGTTATCTTGGCTTGGAGTTCTCAGGAAATCGGTTACTTCTGAAAAACAGCTGTGAGAAAGTCTGTAGAACAGAGACCTGTAAGATAAGAAAGGGTGAATTACAGAAGTAGGATTGTTGGGCCAGGAACTGCAGGTAGCTCAGAGATTTAAGAGGGAAAACACCAAAGTGAAAAGGTATCAAATCCTAAAGGAAAAGAAAAGGGAAATGGTACCTCAGCAACATAGAGGACTGACTCAAGGCAGAAGCAGCAATCAACCCTTCCCCTCACAACTGATGCCTGCTGGCCAGGCAAGACTCTGGGTACTTTATCGTGGTGGTGAACCTACCAGATTTTGGCTTAGTAGTTCTGTAAATACTCTCTCTCGCATGTGTTGTTATCAAATAAATATTTGCTTTATCCTTTTAACTTCTGGTTGTAGAGTCTTGCTGCTGACAATCACAGAGCCCAACTAAAGTACCGGAAAGAGGGAGTGTTGCACCATTCAGAGCAGAAGTAAGGCACTCAGAGACACACTCAGCACATTAGCAGTCATATGGGAGTAAGCTAGGCTTTAGCACTTGAGACTTCTATGTGAATAAGATCAGTAATATTTTCCTAATCCATGATGATTTTTACCCAGTATTTTTATATATATATATATATATACATACAGTCACTGTGCACAAGTAACCATATTCTTGGGCCAGTATCAAGACTGACCAGAGAGATGCCCAATACATGCAGATTTTAAGGTCAACATCTGCTTGTGGGGACTCAATGCTGTTACAGGGGAAAAAAAAAAGTACAGTATTTTTGAGAATGAACAGAAAAAAAAGAGGTAAGACACTGATACACCCACATTTATCAAATGGAATGATCTCAGTCATTTGGGACAACATCATAACACTGCACTATCAGAGAATCAGTGTTTCCTACTCTGACAATAAATGCTTTGGTTGTTACGTGGCAGCGGGAGATGATCAACTGCCTCAAATACATTATTTCACCAGTCCATTTTCATTATCTCTTAGATAATGAAGACATTAAAGCTCTCTTCATCGCAAAAGTCCTAGTGAAGTGCCTGTGGGAGACAGGGATACATAAAGGGAATGGTGGCAGAGGGAGGGGAAGGCATTATTCCATACACCAGCAGGGAAATTTTTTACTCATGTATGCTCACATGTGGTAAGTGTTACTATAAAAGTCCCTTCCAATTAATAATTAATTTTCTAAACACAAAGAGACTGTACATACTGGGAAGCTCATGCCTGCTCAAAGATTCTACTTTACTACTCTTGTACATTATGTAGACCAAATTCTCTTGTAGCAGCAGCCTTCAAATGCCTGTCTGTGCTGCAATTGTCTTGGTGTACAGGAAAATCTCAGCCAGCTGTTAGCAGTGGAGGGCATGTAGCCATGAGGGGGTTGGTCTCTTCTCCCAGGCAATCAGCACCAGAAGAAGAGAGTGATTGCCCATTGGAATGGGCTGCCCGAGGAGGTGGTGGAGTCACTATCACTGGAGGTGTTCAGGAGGAGACTTGATAGAGTGCTTGGTTGCATGGTTTAGTTGATTAGGTGGTGTTGGATGATAGGTTGGACACGATGATCTTGAAGGTCTCTTCCAACCTGGTCTATTCTATTCTATTCTATTCTATTCTATTCTATTCTATTCTATTCTATTCTATTCTATTCTATTCTATTCTATTCTATTCTATTCTATAAAGAGGACACAGTCTCAAGCTGCAGTCTCAAGTTTAGGCTCAAGGTGAGGAGAAAGTTCTTCACAGAGAGAGTTCTTAGCTTTTGGAATGTGCTGCCCAGGGAGGTGGTGGAGTCACCTTTCCTGGAGGTGTTCAAGAAGGGATTGTATGTGGCACTTGGTGCCATGGTTTAGTAGTCATGAGGTGTTGGGTGACAAGTTGGACTTGATGAACTTTGAGGTCTTTTCCAACCTTATGATTCTATGATTCCGTGTGTCATGTTGGGTAGGCATATAAACAATTTCCAATTCATCATCATCATGCCTACCAGCTTGCTCTTATGTGATTCTCCAAACACAAATCTTCAAGATGTATAGTCAGGAAAGAAAACCCACAGAAACAGCAAGTGTTAGTCTCTATACAGGCTTGCAAATATGGCTGTCAGTAAATGTTATTAGTATCCAGAAATAAAAGAAAGGAAACAGACATGGTATTCAGTGAGCTTTTTTCACTTGTATTAAAGTATAGCAATTCAGATGTTGAGCATGGAAATGCATGAGACAAGGCATCAGCCTGCAAGCTCATGGTATCCTACATGAGGTTTCTGACTTTGATGGGAAGTAATGAACGTTTGGCAGCTTTGGCCAAGTATTTAAGTGTTATTGTAATTGCTACCTGGTCAATCTGCCACAAAAGTGTCATTGGAATGACAGAGTCCTAGAGCTAAAGCAGCAAGGTTGATGTTAAGTCAAAATTTACTTTCACAGATTCTGGCCAGAGTGACTCTTACTTTTGCACCTAAAAGTCAATACCCTACCAATAAAAAGTATTACAATACATCTTCAAAGTGTTAAAACTGAGGGGAAAATACCAGTTCAGTAGACCCTCAGCACCTTTAAAGCACATAAAAATTTGCTTGACAGGCTCCATGACTTCAGCTAGCAAAGTTTTAATAGTCATCTTCCTACCCCTGTATTAAGGAAACCATTGTTCAATTATAAAGGGTCAAACTTCATTACAATTGTCTTGAGTTCAATAAGGAATGAGGAAGAAGTTCTTCACCATGAGAGTGGTGAAGCCATGGAATGGGTTATCCAGGGAGGTGGTTGAGGCCCAGTCCCTGGAGGTGTTTAAGACCAGGCTGGATGAGGCTCTGGCCAGCCTGCTCTAGTGTGGGGTGTCCCTGTCCATGGCAGGGGCATTGGAACTAGATGATCCTTGTGGTCCCTTCCAACCCTGACTGATTCTATGATTCTATGATTCTAATCTCCAGTTTCATACTTTATATGAAGCATCCTTGTGTCCTGTGGGTTGTTCAGTCTGAAGCAACACAGGGTCCAGTCCTCTCAGTAATACAATAATAATAATAATAATACCATACACCAGGTTGGAAGAGACCTTCAAGATCATCGCGTCCAACCCATCAACCAATCCAACCCACCCAACAACTAGACCATACAGCCAAGCACCCCATCAAGTCTTCTCCTGAACACCTCCAGTGAAGGTGACTCCACCACCTCCACGGGTAGCCGATTCCAATGGGCAATCACTCTCTCCGTGTAGAACTTCTTCCTAACATCCAGCCTAAACCTGCCCTGGCGCAGCCTGAGACTGTGTCCTCTTGTTCTGGTGCTGGCTGCCTGGGAGAAGAGGCCAACCTCTGCCTGGCTACAACCTCCCTTCAGGTAGTTGTAGAGAGCAATAAGGTCACCCCTCAGTCTCCTCTTCTCCAGGCTAAGCAACCCCAGCTCCCTCAGCCTTTCCTCATAGGGCTTGTGTTCCAAACCCCTCACCAGCTTTGTTGCCCTTCTCTGGACACGTTCCAGCAAGTCAACATCCTTCCTAAACTGAGGGGCCCAGAACTGGACACAGTACTCAAGGTGTGGCCTAACCAGTGCAGTGTACAGGGGCACAATGACCTCCCTGCTCCTGCTGGCCACACTGTTCCTGATGCAAGCCAGGATGCCACTGGCCTTCCTGGCTGCCTGGGCACACTGCAGGCTCATGTTCAGCCTACAATCAACCAGCACCCCCAGGTCCCTCTCTGCCTGGCCACTCTCCAGCCACTCTGACCCCAGCCTGTAGCACTGCCTGGGGTTGTTGTGGCCAATGTGCAGAATCCGGCACTTGGATGTGTTAAATCTCATGCCATTGGACTCTGCCCATCTGTCCAGCCTGTTGAGGTCCCTCTGCAAAGTAGAGCTCCATGCATGCTCCCAGAATGATGAACTGGGGCATGGCCAAGCCTCTTCCCTTGCAGAGAGATGGAGATGAGACAAGACGAGATTAGATGATGGAGAACTGCAATGGGAAGTGAAGGCTAGAAGATGAAGGCTTGTTGTTCCTCCAGTTCCATCAGGCTTCAGGCTGCATGACAGAGTACGTATCCACTTATGCACTCTTGAGCAACACTTGATGAAACTGCAAGTGTAGGCTTTTCATCTCTTACAGTCATTTCCATTTCAGAGTTTTATTGAGATTAAAATAAGAATAAGAATAAGAATGAGAATAAGAATAAGAATAAGAATAAGAATAAGAATAAGAATAAGAATAAGAATAAGAATAAGAATAAGAATAAGAATAAGAACAGAGTTACATTTGGTTGTTAGAAGAAGGTATCTGAACCCATCATAGGTTTTCAGTCTGTGTCCTCTGCTCTTGGTATATTTTGTATCCAAACAATTAAAACAAACAAACAAACAAACAACATCATAGATATTTTTTTTCACAGTGGGAGAATGCAAGACAACTTAACTCCAAACTTTTTGATAGGAAGACTTATTGAGAAAAAGACTGAAACATAGAGAATATTCCTCACCAGTGGCTGCTTTTCATCAGGAGTAAAATGTTATGTCAAGTGTTTTGTCAAGCCTTTGAATACTTTTGATTAAAACGGCCATTCTCTTTAGGAATTATCATGCTCTTTTTTTCCCTTCAGCTTATAGGTTTTATGATCTTTTTCCATTTCCAGTATTTAGTCAAAGAAATAATAGAGCAAAAGATTCAAAAGTTTTTCACTCACTCAACTCAAGTGATCACTTGAATACATTAACTGGCTAAGGTAGGAACTTCTTTCTTAAAACTGGTCTTGATTTCCACAGATAAATCTGTGTCTACACGTTGTACACAGGTTTCCCTTGATTCTTGGCACCCATGGGATGTGGTAGGTAATTTGAATCTCTGATCTCTGTCTGAGTGGAACTGTTTAAATATGTGAATAAGGAATGCAGAAAAAGTTCTATTCACACACACAGTCTTGTTCACAACCCAATACCAATGACTATCTTAGGAGCCGCCCTTCTTTGGATATCCAGTTGCCTCAATACGCATCACCAGCAAGAAGCAGAATGAGTGAGCTAACCCATCACCATGAATTTGTGACCCGGCTGTTTTGGCTGGGGCTGCATTTAAGAGCCTCTCTATTTCAGCATTTTCCTAATATGCTCATCACTGTGACATGGAGTGCGGTTTTGGCTTGCTGCTTTGCTGTGTAGGGGGTGTGTTCCCTGTTATGAAAGCCATGCTGACATTTATGATTTTGCACTGAGTGGAATAAACGGGCACATTATTAGCCAAATCCCGGTCAGGCCATAACACGAGAGGAAATCTAACTCTCTCATCTTGCAGCGTTCAACTATCTGCGGATTCGTTTTTTCCTCTGAACCTAAACTGAAGCACAAGCAGCTATTTGAAGCTGGTAGCAAAAATAGTTTGCAAAGTAATGACCCAGTCTCTCCTTTTTCAACTTTTGGAACAATTGTAAGTGCGAGTGAATGTTCTTTCCCACCTCTTTTGGCATAGAATGGCACTACAAATCATAACTTGCCTACTTCCATTCTAAGCATTCTTGCAGGCTGCTGGCAATAGAAATAAGAATCCTAGGGCTCTCTACATAATTTCTCACAATGTCAAAGGAACGTTAACAGAGACAGAAATCGTAATGGACTATTCTCTTCCAGCTGTGCTGGAAGCCCATATATTCTCTTGATGCATTAACAGTGGAGCATGAGGACACAAAAGAAATCCATGAATTAAAACTGTCAAAATGAAGCTGCTTTTAGGAAATTAAATGGCAGATCACTAAAAGTGGGCAGATGAGTTAAGCCAAAAGAGAAAATTACTCAAACCTTCTTCCCAAAGCAACTGGGCTACACAAAGGACTTAAGCAAGCTGGCAAATGTTAGAAACAGAAAAAGTGATTTAGGGATGACAATGCATCACAGTTTCCCTGGGTCCTGCAGGATTGCTCCCTACATGATACTCCCTAGTTTATCTGGAAGCTAGATATTTAAATGGGCCAGGTGATAGATGTTCTACATCAGTATCCTTTGGGAAAATGAGGGACTGGAGCACGTGCTTTATGAGGAGAGGCTGAGAGACCTGGGGCTTTTTTGTCTGGAGAAGAGAAGTCTGGGAGGGAATCTAATAAACCTATATAAATATCTGAGGGCTGGGTGTCAAGAGGGAGGGGACAAGATCTGCTCAGTTGCACCCTGTGATAGGACAAAGGGCAATGGGTATTGCCTGGTTAGGTCACACTTTGAGTACTGTGTCCAGTTCTGGGGCCCTCAGTTTAGGAAAGATGTTGACTTGATGGAATGTGTCCAGAGAAGGGCAACAAAGTTGGTGAGGGGTTTGGAGCACAAGCCTTATGAGGAGAGGCTGAGGGAGCTGGGGTTGCTTAGCCTGGAGAAGAGGAGGCTCCGGGGGGACTTTATTGCCATCTACAACTACCTGAAGGGAGGTTGCAGCCAGGTGGGGGGTTGGTCTCTTCTCCCAGGCAACCAGCAGCAGAACAAGAGGACACAGTCTCAAGCTGTGCCAGGGGAGGTTTAGGCTGGATGTTAGGAAGAAATTCTTCACAGAAACAGCGATTGGTCATTGGAATGTGCTGCCCAGGGAAGTGGTGGAGTCACCATCTCCAGAAGTGTTTAAAAAGAGACTGGATGAGGCACTTGGTGCCATGGTTTAGTTGGGTGATAGGTTTGACTCGATGATCTCAAAGGTCTTTTCCAACCTGTTCTGTTCTGTTCTGTTCTGTTCTATTCTATTCTATTCTATTCTATTCTATTCAAATCTATCACACATCTTATCCTATTTTTTTGAGTGATGCCACTCTTAGCAGCCTTTTCCTTCTTTAACCCACTGTTATCTACACAGCTTGACTTTACTACCTAAATAACTTTTCAATTCCAGAACTCTGGGCCTTAACCAGCATTCAAATCTTTCTTCAACATTTATGTCCTTGTAAGATCTTAAACTTTAATTTTTGCCAGTGTATGGCATATACATAATCCACACATATAGATAGATAGCATTCCTACACCTCCTCAGAGACCTCTTTATCTAGTTTTCTTCTTTGGATGTACTGACTTTAAACTTCCCCCTTGGGTACAGCCTTTCATGATTTGCTTCTTTCAAGTGGACAATGTTTTGTTTTTTTTTCCACCAGAAAATAAATAACTTTATTAATACAGATAATAAAGACAAACTTTAATAAGCAAATTCCTGTGTCTGCAACCTGTATTTGGCATGGATGTCACATGTCTGTCTCATTCCTTCCAGGAGAGCAAAGCCAAAATCAGACATTTCAGTTGTGTCTGGGGGAATCTTGAACTGCTGTCACCAAAAGAATCTGATCTTACCTGTGTGCAATTACTTCCCTTCTTTCTATCTTCTGTCACTGCATGCAAGGAATGTGCTTTGTGACTCTAATCGAGTGAAACCCAGAGTGTCAGCTGGAGTGAGGGTTGGAGAGACACTAACACCTACACAAGAAAAGCATATCTGAGCTTCAAGTTAAACTTGTCAACAAACATTAAAGCTTCTCCATAGTTTTGCAACTTTTGCTCCTGTACAGCTCTCAGTTATTCTATTCTGCTCTCTTTTATGAACACCTCTTCTTTCAATTGAACTGGCAACAGCTTAAAAGAAGGAGTCTGATGTTTTGGGCTTCTGAAACAGAACAGATGGTAGGATGGTAGCAAAAACTAAGAGGAGACCTCTGCAGACAGTTTGTGGGGGGAGGGAAAGGCAAAAATTTAAATCCTCAGTACTATCAGAAAAAAAAAATAATTCCTATAATCTGCCTTTAAAATACACTGTTCACTGTAGAAACATAGGCTTCTACTGGATTACCAGTGGTGGGCAAAGCTAAATGATCTCAGGTTTGATGTAAGGTAAAAGCAATACCTACTATGGCTCAGCTGATTATTAGGATCTTGTCTAGCTGCACTGAATCACAAGTTCATGCTCCCACACAGATTACTTAATCCAGCATGATGTTTCAATGCACTAAATTGTGCTGGACTAGAACAGAAGGAAAGGAGCCCTGTTGACATCCATGACTGACATCTTTAAAAACATTTGCCTAATTTCTTACACTGTGCAATGCAGCTCAGAACTCACAGAATCACCAAATCACCAAGGCTGGAAGAGACCTCAAAGATCATCAACTCCAACCTGTCACCACAGACCTCATGACTAAACCATGGCACCAAATGTCACATCCAATCCCCTCTTAAACACCTCCAGGGATGGTGAATCCACCACCTCCCTGGGCAGCCCATTCCAATGGCTAACAACTCTTTCTGTGAAGAACTTTCTCCTCACCTTGAGCCTAAACTTCCCCTGGTGCAGCTTGAGACTGTGTCCCCTTGTTCTGGTGCTGGTTGCTAGAGAGAAGAGACCAACCCCTTCCTGGCTACTACCATCTTTCAGGTAGTTGTAGAGAGCAATGAGGTCACCCCTGAGCCTCCTCTTCTCCAGGCTAAACAATCCCAGCTCCCTCAGCCTCTTCTCATAGGCTGCTCAAGGCCTCTCACCAGCCTCACTGCCTTTCTCTGGTCACGTTCAAGTGTCTCGATGTCCTTCTTAAATTGAGTGGCCCAGAACTGGACACAGGACTCAAGGTGTGGCCTAACCAGTGCTGAGTACAGGGGCACAATGACTTCCCTGATCCTGCTGGCCACGCTATTCTTGATGCATTGGCCATTGGCCTTCTTGGCCATCTGGGCACGCTGCTGGCTCATGTTCAGCTGACTGTCAATCAGCACCCCTAGGTCCCTTTCTGCCTGGCTTCTCTCCAGCCACTCCAACCCCAGCCTGTAGCTCTGCATTGGGTTGTTGTGGCCAAAGTGCAGCACCTGACACTTGGACTTGTTGAATGCCATCATGTTGGACTCTACCCATCTGTCCAGTCAGTCAAGGTCCCTATGCAGAGCCCTGCTACTCTCTAACAGATCAACATGTGCTCCCAATTTGGTGTCATCTGCAAATTTGCTGATGACTGACTCAATCCCCTCATCCAGATCATCAATGAAGATATTGAAGAGGCTGGGGCCCAGAACTGACTCCAAAACAGATTCCATTACCTGTGTCAAGGAAAAAACATTATCACTGAAACTCTTACTGGGAAGGTCGTGAGTTCAAGCCTGCAGTGGGCAGGAGAGTTTTCTCTGGGCAGCAATGTCCTCCCTCCTCAAGAGGGGATTGGACTTGGTGCCATGGTCTAGTCATGGGGTCTGTGGTGACAGGTTGGACTGGATGATCTTCAAGGTCTTTTCCAACCTTGGTGATACTGTGATACTGTGATACTGTGATACTGTGATACTATCTCTTGAGGTCCCTTCCAACCTCTAATGTACTGTGATGCTGTGATAGTAGAGGAAAAAAATGCCTGCTCCAAAAAAACTTCCATTTGCACTGCATATAGTCTGATCATTCTTTCTCTATACCCAGGCTTATCTCTGCCCTATTATTCTAAAGTGACAACTTACCCTTATTTCTAGCTACAAATAGCAGTTTATACCTGAAAAACTTTTCATTACAATTTTCACTGCATCAGATAAGTTCTTACGAGAATGTTTATATCAAAGAATAAGCATTTTCTGACTAACAGAAATGTTTCATCAGACCATCTGTGTATTAGTGTCATAATTTTCCAGGCTCAGATTGTGATGAGGCTGTTGTGCATACAAGGAGGATTACAAAGGAAAGTACAAATGAAAGCTTGACATCCTAGGAGTAATTCTCACTCTGCCTCTGTTATGAGGTCCTGCGGTATCTGAAGTATCATGACATGTAGACCTTATCTTTTTGTCTTCAGAGTGACCTACAAGAACTTAACCTACTTCTAGTGTATTATTATTTCTTTAATTTCCACAGAATCTATTTGGAGAAGAAATTTAATCACACACAATGACCAAGGCTGCTTTCTCCACTTTCACTCTCAGACATCTTATAATCTGCACTCCTATGAGCAACTATGAGCAATAAATGCAACTAGTTTCACCTGGCCAGAAAGGAAGAATTGTGCTTCACATTCTCAGAGATCACTTTCTTTGAAGCTTACCAGCAGAGACTCACTGAAACAAACACACAACAGATAACCTCTAAATTCCAGGGGACAATTCAAGAATACGTAACCTCCAGGCATCTAGTGATTTGCAGATGCACATCATCAGCTATCTCATCCTTAATTTATTAAACATCTGGCCTGCCTTTTCATCAGTTGTAGAATAACACAGGAACAGCTTCAAGGTGTGTTGTGTAGTTGGACTACAAGCTCTATCTGCGATCAGAAAAAGCTGTCAAATCCCTGCTATGGAAAGAATGCTTCCTTCATGTAGAGGCACACCAAAAATACATTTATGTAATAAGTCCAGCATTATTCTTGAACAGTACAGCAATCGTCTTGGTCAAAGATAAATATACCACTTTCACCTTTTTATCTCAGTAATCAGACCAATGAGCATAGAAACTGCAATAGGAATTAGCTGAATATCCTCCAGAGCATAATAAAAATACTTTCCTGCAGACAACTCACTTTATTTAGAGTGTGATTAGTGAGAATACTAGTGGAGTATCTTCCTTATTCAGTTTGTTTATTTTCTTTAGTTTTAAATGTTCATGTCCATTAGTACAACGTGATACAAGCTGAAGGTAGAAGAAAACGATTACCACAAGTATTAATAGGATAGGATAGGATAGGATAGGATAGGATAGGATAGGATAGGATAGGATAGGATAGGATAGGATAGGATAGGATAGGATAGGATAGGATAGGATAGCATAGCATAGAATAGAATAGAATAGAATAGAATAGAATAGAATAGAATAGAATAGAATAGAATAGAATAGACCAGACCAGACCAGACCAGACCAGACCAGGCTGGAAGAGACCTTAGAGATCATTGTGTCCAACCCATCATCAAATACCATCTATCAACTAAACCATGGCACCAAGCACCCCATCAGGTCTCCTTCTAAACACCTCCAGTGATAGTGACTCCACCACCTCCCCAGGCAGCCCATTCCAATGGGCAATCACTCTCTCTATGAAGAATTTCTTCCTAACATCCAGTCTAAACCTCTCCTGGCACAGCTTGAGACTGTGTCCTCTTGTTCTGCTGCTGGTTGCCTGGGAGAAGAGACCAACCCCCTGCCTGGCTGCAACCTCCCTTCAGGTAGTTGTAGATGGCAATAAAGTCCCCCTGGAGCCTCCTCTTCTCCAGGCTAAGCAACTCCAGCTCCCTCAGCCTCTTCTCATAAGGCTTGTGCTCCAAACCCCTCACCAACTTTGTTGCCCTTCTCTGGACACATTCCATCAAGTCAACATCTTTCCTAAACTGAGGGTCCCAGAACTGGACACAGTACTTGAGGTGCGGCCTAACCAGTGAGGTTAGGGATGAACTTCTAAGAAAAAGGACAATATAACAAATCTCTCAATAAAATGTTTTTGATGATCCACTCATGCATGAGCATTTGAAATGAATATAGAGAAGAGTAAATTCAATGAAAATTTGTGAAGCAACCAAATGTATGTCCATTACTCAAAAGGGAGCATGTTGCTTATAACTACCATGCACTGGATTGCATTGATCTACCCCAAACACAAATGTGAAAAAATGCTGTACCAGTCACTTTGTAAAATGAGATTGCTTAACTGTGGAGGTTTTAGCTGGGTAGCAGTAGAAATCACCAAATTCAAACCAGAAAGCTTTAAATATGGGTGTTGGAAAGAAATTTAGATTATTTAACCCCATACTGATTTATTCTTCATAGGTACTGGTTAAGAGCAAAATATGAACTTTGAGATACAACAGCATGTGACAGCTGGTTTGTGTACTTACTGAAACAGAACCTCTGACTAAAACCTTGTTGTTCTGGTACTCTCAGGGTGTTTAGTTTCCAGCAAAGCATATATCCCTTGCTGCTTCTAGATTTATTTTGATCTGGACTGGAAGATATCCCAATTGCTTCTCTCCAACTAAACCACAGTTTTTCTAAGGAATATAATATTCCTTTGGAGACATCAAGGAATAGAGAGCCCACCACAGTTCTTGGTTATTTTTTCCTACTGCTCAAAATTTTGCTTTAAATATAATTAGATTTATATTGTTTTCTGGCTTCATAGAATCATTGAATTGTTTTGGTTAGAAAAGGCCTCTAAGATTATTGAGTACATCCATCAATCTAACATCACCATGGCCATTAAACCATGTTCTGAAGTGCCATATCCACATGTTTCTTGAACACCTCCAGGGACAGGGATTCCACCACCTGCCTGGGCAGCCTATTCCAATGCCTGACCACTCCTCCAGTAAAGAAATTTTTCCTGGTGTCCAATATAAACCTCTTCTGGCACAATTTCAGGCTATTTCCTCTCCTTTGATCACCTGCTACTAGGGAAGATACCAATCCCCACCTTACTATAACCTCCTTTCAGGTAATTGCAGAGAGCAATGAGGTCTCATCTAGCCTCTTCTCCAGATGAAACAACCTCAGTTCTATCAGCCACTCCTCATAAGACCTGTTTTCTAGATCCAGCTTTGTTGACTTCTCTGGACATGTCCTGTAACTCATATCCTTCTTGTAGTGAGAGGTCGAAAAAATGTACACAGTGCCCATTACAGGGGGAAGATCACTTCTCTACTTTTGCTGGCCTGGCTGATAAAGGCCAGGATGCTGTTGACCTTCTTGGCCACCTGAGCACACTGATAGCTGATGTTCAGAAGGCTGTCATCTAGCAACCTCAGGTCCCTTTCTGCCAGCCGTCTTTCCAGCCACTCTGCTGCAAGCCTGTAGTGCTGCATGGGGTTGTTGTGACCCATGTGCAGGACTTGGCACTTAGCCTTGTTAAACTTCATACAGCTGACCTTGGCCCATTGATTCAACCTGTATAGATCCTTGTGCAGAGCCTTCCTACTCTCAAGTTGATCAACACTCTCTCCTAGATTAGTGTGATCTACAAACTTATGGTGGGTACACTCAATATCCCCATACAGATAATTGATAATTTTGTTAAAGAGAACTGGCCCTAATACTGAGCCCCAAGAAACACCACCAGTGACTGGCCACAAACTGAATTTAACTCCACTCACCACCAGACTTTGAGCCCAACCTTCCAACCAGTTCTTAACCCAGCAAAGAGTCCACGCATCCGAGTCATAAGCAGCTGGTTTCTCCAGGAGGATGATCATTACACCTTACTCCACTAGATTATAGAACCATTAACCACCAGGCATTTTCTTCTTAGGAAGGTATGTACATCAGGAAGGTATGTACATCCTGCAATCAAGTCACTTCTTCAGGAAAAACTAAAGAGATTGTGTTTTTAAGTCTCTCAGTCTAACACTTCAGTTAGTTTTTCAATCTGCTCTAAAATGCAGACACTTTGGCTGGACTCAGTATTCTGGTTTTGATTCTCACTACACTTTGTACAGAGTAAATCCCTCCCTGTTACTTCCTTCTTCAATTTTCAGGGACTGAGAACTTTAGTTGTTTGTGTTTTGGTTTTGTTTGTGTTTTTTTTTTCCCCGCAAGGAGTGTTCTAGGAGTCTCATGTCACATTTATTTCAGACTAGTACTGATCATCACAAAACCCCACCAGAGATCATCTAAATATAGATGCAGGCTACAGGTAGGATAGTGTCCTGTTGTCTCCCTGACCTTGATAGAGGGGCAAGGTAGAAACAAAAGTTACTGCAGTCAACAGGAGTTAAGTCCTATGTTTTGATTTCACAGCCTAAGTTATCAAAAATAAAGAAGCCAGGAAAACAAGCAGCTGTGTCTCTTGTTGTGTCTCTCATTACCTCAAAAAAACATTTTCTCATGAGGATTCTTCTCCATCACATTTCTGAATTACTGGAGGGTTTGAAAATTTATTTCAGTCAATACATTGTGTCTTGCATGTTTTCCACAGAAAGCTGAATCTGAATCCCATTTTTCCTCTCCCTTTGAGACACAGGAAATCTGAATCTATATTCTACAGGTTGTTGCAGGGGGAGGCTTTGTATCACAGAATAAAGTGCAATATGAATTAGGGAGACAGAAAGTGAAGGATATAAAAGTTACCATCAGCTCTTTAGAATGAGAGAGAGTTTATCTTCTACCAATAAATAGCCTTTGTACTTCAAAGGTGTTTCTTAATGGAACTGGCTTGAAATGGAAGATAATTTTGTGTTAAAATTGTCATGCTGTTGGAGAAAAAGTCTCAATTCACAGTGAAGATTTTTAAACTCATTCTCTTGTCATAAGCATAAAAAAGAATAGAATTTCATGTACAAATATTCAAAAAATAATCTTCAGGCTTGCCAGCTGTTTGTGTAGAAAGAATCACCTGCTCTAGATGAACCTGCTTTAGCAGGGGGCTAAACTAGACAATATCTAAAGGTCTCTTCCAAATTCTACCATTCTGTGATTGTGTAACATTTCAATATGATTTTGCGTACAAAATAAAGAAAAAACAACAACTGCCTGATAACTCCAAAGCAGAAAATGTGATGTCCTGATCTTACCCTTCACACTTCGTCTTCAATCCTCAATGGTAAGCTAGAAAAAAGAGAGCTAAGACCCCTTCAGTTTGGAAGCCTACATCCAGCTCTTGAAACTGGTGCTGGTATACACTCCAAGCTCTTGTTCTTTCCTGAAGAGCATCTTCCACAGTAAACTCAACTCACTTTATTCTAAAACTACAGAACAACATAACAACATCAAAAATTTTCACTGGCTCTATGAAGAGGGTTAAAACCTCTTACTTCAATGGAGGTGCTTTTGCAGCTTAATGTAAAATTATTGAAAGTCTGGTTTTGGTACATCTAAGTGCAGAGTCAATTTCCTAGAAAGTCTTGAAAGGGTTTTCTGGTTTTGAGAGTAAGTGAAAGATACTTCAATGTAACCACATGGGTTGGAAATCCAGGAGACCTTAGTCCAGTTTACTGTGAAATTGCTCTCCATTATTTACATATTTATCTTCAATACTGCTAGAGAAAACAGGTCTGTCACTAAGTCAAAGGTAGTTTTCTTCAGAGATTTTGATTATAATTCAGTTTTCGCAGACTCTGTGAGATAAAAGCCATTTTTCAAAGGTGGGTACTAATTTGAGATGCACAAATTTCAGCCAATAAAATGACGACTGGATTTCTGGAGAGAATATCCTTAACTTCTGCTCTAGTTGGACATGATCAGTAATCCTGAAAATCTGGCACTGAATTCTCTGAAGGTGAGCACCAAAACCTGAAACATTAGAGTTTAGTGTCCTAATTTAAAAGTCATAGTATCATAGTCAGGGTTGGAAAGAACCACAAGGATCATCTAGTTCCAAACCCCTGCCATGGGCAGGGATACCCCACACTAGATCACGCTGGCCAGAGCCTCATCCAGCCTGGGCTTAAACACCTCCAAGGACGGGGCCTCAACCACACCCCTGGATAACCCATTCCATGGCTTCACCACTCTCATGGTGAAGAACTTCTTCCTCACATCTAGCCTGAATCTCCCCACCTCCAGCTTCATTCCATTCCCCCTAGTCCTATCACTACCTGATAGCTTAAGAAGTCCCTCCCCAGCCTTCTTGTAGGCCCCCTTCAGATAGTGGAAGACCACAATGAGGTCACCTCGAAGCCTTCTCTTCTCCAGACTGAACAGCCCCAACTCCTTCAGTCTGTCCACATAGGAGAGGTGCTCCAGCCCTCTGATCATCCTCGTGGCCCTTCTCTGGACACATTCTAGCATGTCCATATCCCTCTTGTAATAGGGACTCCAGAACTGGACGCAGTACTCCAGGTGGGGTCTCAGCAGAGCTGAGTAGAGGGGGAGAATCACCTCCCTTGACCTGCTGGCCACACTTCTCTTGATGCAGTCTTGGCCTGTGTCTTTCATTCTCTGTCTGCAAAACAATGTACAAGGACTGTCCATGGACCTACCTTACAGTCATCTCTCCCAGCTCAGCTTAACCTGTTATTAATGTGAATAAAGTATTTTAGTCTGAGATCCCAGAGAAAGGTACCGATACCAAAACATTATTACTTTGTCTCCTCAGGCAAATAGATGGTCAGTTCCCTTTGAAATTATACTCACGCTCTGCTATGCAAACAACAGGGTTTGTGTGCCATCATTAAATGTCTGAAAAAAAAGTTACAAATATCACCAAACCATTATTTTAGCCACATCCTACTGATAAGGTATTCTAGTGCTACCTCTAGGAGCAGAAATGTGAAATCAATGGCTACAGCTCAATTTATTTTCAACTCTTAGCTTCTCTGAAGTGTAAGTATGGTTTTATTTTAAATGTTTAGCTTTCAGAGCTTCTGAGCAAAATATGCAACCACTTTCATGCTCAGGTTTGTTAGAGTGCTATGTTATTTGAAAGCAGAGAGATTAATAAAATGGGTCCAAAGAATAAAAACTACTCAGATCCCATTGAGATGACAGTGGAGCTCTAAGATCAGGAATGGCCCCTTATAATGTAAAAATATTTTTTCTTCTGATTCTAGCAGATTCTGAAAAGACACAAATGAAAAACACATCCATGTCACTGCTCACCTTCTCTGTGGCTTTGTTTAGGTTCCTGCATTTCGATGTGGTGAAGAATTAATCTAACCCATTTAGTTTACCTTCTGGTTTTCATGCAACACTGCAGGAGGCAAGTGGACCAATGCTGTGTTGTAAAAATGCTTTCAAATTAAATTTCTCAGCTCTTCCACTACTGTTCATGCATGTTTTTCTTCCTCAAGATGGAAGTGAGAGCATGGCAATGCTCACAAATATCCCTTCTTCTAAGATTTTCCTGAAAGTCATTTGGAAATCTACATTCACCAAAGGCACATTCTCTGCATGCTCTACCAAAGTGTGCAAATAACTGCAGACAGAAAATGGGATTTCTGTGTGTCTTCTAGGCTGGACCACATGACATTACAGGTGAATATCAATCACAGTGAAAGAGAGCTATTGCCCACTTAACCATGAAGTTTATTTGCAAAGCTTGAGTTAGTGCTTGTTCCTGTTTCTAGCCCACATGAGCCCTACCTGACCCAGCCCTGGGCTTTCTGTCATCTTCAGCAGATAGTTTATGCAGTTCATGGACTATAAGAAAGCCAAGGCTTCTAATTTAAGCTTGTAAGTTATACGTATGAGAAAATTAATCAGAGCAAATCTCAACCTCTTTTCTGCACCTTAATCATCCAAATTCTTTGAGAGTCATCAAATCCTGCAGTAGGATTTTTAGCCATTTCATCAGCTTTGGGACTCAGCCTGCAGTCAGTCAGAAATAGTTTTTCATGTCCTTTTCCAAGGTGTCATTTTGTCATCAGAGCTTGGCATGTCCTGAAGGGACAAATTCCTGGCTTAGCCAGCAGGAGAAATCCCCTTCATGATATGCTCACAGGAAACTCTTAAAACCCCTCCTGAAACTTGAGATTTGGAAAAAGCTGTTTTCAACCCTGACAGCAAGGGACACTGCAAAACAAGAAGAATTCACCTCAAAATATTTTGTGAGGATACATGTATCTCAGCCCTGGGGAGGGGAAGAAAACAGGAACTATACATTGTTATCAGACAGGGTGAAAAATATACATCAGATTTCAGACAGATTGTATTTTCCTGTCCTGTTTAATTTCTGTTAGGGGAAAGAATGGAGATCTGTGCCTGAATTGTTTGCTTTTCTCTTTGTCATTACCCATATAACAGTTTAAACTTTCCCCTTCGTAATCTGAGGTGACTTACAGAGGTTCCCTATCAAAAGCACACACTGTTCAACACTGTATTAGATTACACACTTTGTCAGAAAATTGGCACTTTAGATACTAAACGATAGCCTGTGCTCTGCAACCATGCTATCAGTCTTGCTCTAAGATCTTGTCAGAGCCTATAAATTAAGCAGGATTTGGCCCTGGAGTTACATGACAGGACGGGCTGTAGCAAACAGGAGGAACATTTAAGGGAACATTCTCTTCACAGTATCACAGTATCAGAGTACATTAGAGGTTGGAAGGGACCTCCAGAGATCATGTCTAATCCCCCTGTCAAAACAGGATCACATAGGGTAGTCTGCACAGGAATGCATCCAGGTGAGTTTCAAAAGTCTCCAGAGAAGGAGATTCCACAACCTTTCTGGGCAGCCTGTTCCAATGTCCTGTCACCCTCACTGTAAAGAACTTTCTCCTCATGTTGAGGTGAAATCTATGTTCAAGCTTGTACCCCTTGTTCCTTGTCTTATTAGTGCATTACACTTAACACCCACCTCTCAGATATTTATACACATTGATGAGATCCCCTCTCAGTCTTCTCAAGACAAAACATCCCCAGGTCTCTCAGTCTGTCTTCTTAGGGGAGGTGCTCGAGTCCCCTTGTGGCTCTCTGTTGGACTCTCTCCAGCAGGTCTCTGTCTCTGTCTCTCTTAAACTGGGAAGTCCAAAACTGGACACAGTAGTGCAGATGTGGTCTCACCAGGGCAGAGCAGAGAAGTAGAAGAACCTCCCTAGACCTGCTGGACACACTGTTCTTGATGCACCCCAGGATACCATTGGCTCTCTTGGCCACAAGGGCACGTTGTTCCACAGAGAACTTGCTGTCCAACAGCACTCCAAGGTCTTTCTCCGTGGAGCTGCTTCCCAGCTGGGCAGCCCCTAACCTGTACTGGTGCTTGCTGCTATTCTTCCCCACATGCGGTATTCTGCATTTGTCCTGATTGAACTTCATGAGGTTTACATTCACCCAGCTCTCCAGCCTGTCCAGGTCATACTGGATGGCTGCAGAGCCTGATAGGTGTCAGCCAACCCTCCCAGTTTTGTATCATCAGCAAACTTGCTAAGGGTACAGTACTCTCAATCCTCTCATCCAGGTCATTGATAAAGATATTGACCAAAATTGGACCCAGTACCGATCCATGGGGAACACTACTGGCCACAGGCCTCCAAGATGACTCTGTGCCACTGATGATGACCCTCAGAACTCTGTTGTCAAGCCAGTTTTCAATCCATCTCATAGACCAGCCATCTATACCACATCTTTGAGGTCTTTTCCAACATTATTGATTCTATGATTCTATGATCTCCTGAGCTTTTCTATGAGGATGTTATGCAAGACAGCATCAAAAGCCTTACTGAAGTCAAGGTATATAACATCCACTGCTCTTCCCTCATCTACCCATTTGCTCATGATTTCAATACAATACAATACAATACACCAGGTTGAAAGACACCTTCAAGATCATCACGTCCAACCCATCAACCAATCCAACCCACCTAAACAACTAAACCATGCAGCCAAGCACCCCGTCAAGTCTCCTCCTGAACACCTCCAATGAAGATGACTCCACCACCTCCACAGGTAGACGATTCCAATGGGCAATTTCATAAAAGGCTATCAAATTAGTCAGGCAGGATCTCCCTGTGGTAAATCCATGTTGGCTACTCCTGATAACCTTCTTGTCTTCCATGTGGTTAGAGATGACATCCAGGATGAGCTGCTCCATCATCTTTCCAGGGATGGAGGTGAAGTTGACCAGTCTGTAGTTGCCTGGTCTTCATTCTTGCCTTTTTTTTGAAGACTGGAATGACATTTGCTTTCTTCCAGTCATCAGGCACCTCTCCTGTTCTCCATGACTTTTCAAAAACGATGGAGAGTATCAGCCAGCTCTCTCAGCACTTCTGGATGTACCCTATTGGGGCCCATGGATCTGTGTGTCTTCCATCTGACCCAGGACAGGACTACCAACCCAGGACAGGCTATTTTAATTCATGCATCACTGAATGAGCAGCAGCATTGTAATGCCACCTAAGGCTGTTCCCTGAAGACTCTATCCATGGGAGCTACATCTCCTATTGTAGTACTATGGCATCCAAGCTATAAGAGGCACTGCCCAAGCATGCACCATCTCCAAGACAATAGCTCTGGCAACAGCTCATCTCCACAAGTCTCAATGCTCTGAGAAGCTGAGCCAGCATCGCACAGAAACAGCATTTGAGTTACTGCAGAAAAAGGAGGATATAATCAGGCAGCTCACCCCTCTGCCACATTCCCATCTATATTTTAACCCCAGGCATGAGAACTGAGGAATCCTTAGAGTTCAGCCCCTTGCTAGCCTGCTACTGAGGCATAGAGGAAGCCCTTTGACACTCCCTGTAACTATGAGAAAGACTCAGTCAGAAAACAGACAAAAGAATGATGCTCTGGTGCTGTGTTTTTGGGATCTCCAACACTACTTTCAGCCAGTGGTGAATATCCACAGCAATTAGGCATAAAACGAAGAGTGAATATAATTTGATCTGGCAGGCTTCCCAGAAGGTGTACCTAAATGCTGTCTTCAGATCTGCAGCTATGACAGGACACTACCATTCTTTGCTATCCCTAAAAAAGGAGACATCCAATTTCAAAGTAATTACTAGGCTTGCATGGTGCAGTGGTTTCAGTCAAAGTATATGCAAACCACATGAATGATCACAGTGCACCCCACAGCTTCTTAGCTGTGCAAGGACTGGAAGAATCTGTAGCTTTACTGCAATGATGTTGCTACAAGATGTAAGTGGGACTATGTATGCAAAACACAAAGGCAGAAAAAGCACAGGGCAGTTTGCAGGAACACACAAGTCCTTCTTCAGACATAAAACAGAAGTAATAAGCTTTCAAGTTAATGTCAAATAAGGAACATTTGTTTCAAGTGTGAATGAAGTTGTTTTGAGTAGCAAACACCCTGTAGAGGAGGGTGTCAAATCAAAAAAGACCTTATTGTGGCCTTCCAGTATCTTAAGGAGGCCTACAAGAAAGCTGGTGAGGGAATTTTTAGGGTGTCAGGTAATGAAAGGACTAGGGTAATGGAACAGAAGTAGAAACGGGTAGTTTCAGATTGGATGTTGGGAAGAAGTTCTACACCATGAGGGTGGTGAGACACTGGAACAGGTTGCCCAGGGCGGTGGTAGAAGCCCCATCCCTGGAGGTTTTTAAGGCCAGGCTGGATGTGGCTCTGAGCAACCTGATCTAGTGTGAGGTGTCCCTGCCCATGGCAGGGGTGTTGGAACTAGATGATCCTTGAAGTCCCTCCCAACCCTAACAATTCTATGATTCTATAATCCTGGTTTGAGGCAGCTACTGCATTGTCCTTTCATTTGTATTTGAGCAACAGCGAGAACCAGCAGCATGATGACATAATGACAGCAATGCCATTTTTCCATCTCACAGCCAGCTGCATTCAGATTGTACACCCCATTTTCAAGCTTATTGCAAAGGGCACAGTGCTCCATTGTCTTTTCACAAAGTGGAGCACCTCCTTGCCACTTACAAGGGTGTGACTCAGCCCTTGTCAATGTTGATTCATGGAACAAACAAAACAAAAAGAGGGTGGAAATAAAGTAGGCACAGAGTCGTCCTGCACAGGGCCTCCTTTAAGAACCTCCCAACCGATGCCAGCTCGAAGAGAAAGCTTCTTGAAAGAGGCAGTCAGTGTCAGGCAGCCCCGGCCCTGGAAACCAGCCTGACTGGCTCTTGCATATAGTACCAGTGCTCTCTGGTGGCAGAAGAAATCCTCATCCTACCTTCCCAGATTGCAAAGAGGTGGACACACTGAATTTCGTGTGCCTCTTTTCCGCTTGAGTGCAAGGTGATGAAGTCTAGGAGCATGATCAAATATAGAAGCATAGATACGCATTTTAAAACCTGTGAAAGAGTTCAGCAGATAAAACTCCAATTAAAATTCTCAGCACAGCAGTAGTGCTTATTCTTAATAGCTTTGTGAAAAGCAAAGGCTTTTCTGCTCTGTCACACAGGCACATAGATGAAAACAGATGCCACAAGCAAAAACCAATACTTTCTTATCTCTAAGTGGATACCGATATGCCAGTTTCACCAGCATGAAAACTCTCTGGAACAATGTAACACAGAACAGTCACTCCCACTGTGTCCCTAATCTGCAGATCTCCAAACAAGTTTGTGCAGCTCTGATGAAGTTTAGACCCTCATAGTAAAAGCAATACTCAAATACCTGGGGCACAGTGAAAGAGATCTTCAAGTTAAAATACAGCAAGGAATACTGGGTTTTGGTCTCTGCCTCCTACTAAGGATTCCAGATTTGCAAACATCAGAAGCCACCTGTTTGGCACAGATTTTCTTAGTGTATTTCCATATTTCATAGCATAAGAGCCTTTTATGCACCCAGACCTACCTGTCCTGGCCACTGAGATGCTGTAAATGAGTTTCTGCTGCTGGGTACAGAAGCAGGTGACCAACAGCCCATTAGAGGGAGTACCTATCCATCATGATGTGGGCTACATGCTTTTGCTTTGTTTATACAGGAGACAGACAAACTAAACTTCAACAGCTGAATGCAAGCTTTCCATGCTACAGTGAAGGACGATTTATAATATATTAATAAGTAAGTATTTTCATTCTTCATTGTCTGTTCTGGCACCACTCCCAGAGATTTGCTGGCAGACCTCAGCTTGTACTGACTATGTGCTCAATCAAAGGTAAGATGGGCCGTAAGCAGAGGCTGCACATATATACATGCTCAATATAACCTGAGTAGGATACTGCCAAAGGACTGTGACAACATCTAATATTGCTGGTCTGGAGGACAGACATGCAGCAACTGTTGCAAGATTTCAGTCAAATAGAATATAGAATTAGTTCCAAATGAAGACATTTATATTAGGACACAATCAACAATTCTTTAATCCAGCCATGGACATTTAATGTCAGAGAAATTCAGCTGAAGCCTTGACACAAGAAATAGACAGGATCTGGATTCACAAACCTTCAGTGAGGAAGTTTCTTTCACCTCTGAGAGTGAAACAAGCTGGCTGGAGAGCTAAAATACTACTACTAATAAAAATCATAATAATAAGACAAAGAAAAAGAAGAAGTAGAAGTTGGAAGGTAATTTCCAGCTTCAATATCCAGTCCCATTTTCAAAAGCTGTAAGAGTTGAATCTAGAGACAGACACAGAGTCAGTTCAGTTGTAAGCTGCCATGCAGCACCTGAGTCCCATTGTTCAGATACAGGCTTTCAGCTCAAGAAAAATGCAAGAGAATAATACAACTTACCTCACAGTCAAAAGGATTTAAGTTAACACTGAAATATTTTGTGTTTGCTGTATGCTAAAAGAATATCTACCCCAGTAACCTTAGCATACATGTGATTTTTTTTTTCCTTCATCTGGTCAGTCACATACCCACTGAACTCCCTGAAGGGAATCTAATTAAGCCAGGCAAATTGTTTTGTATGAGCTCGATGTCCTTTTTCACTCTCTACAAAATACACACAATTCTTCAAGCATTTGTGTGGTTTGCTTTGAATACCCAATATTAAAAATTAAACATTTCCTATTGATTTCTTTTAAGTAAGTCCCAGAAAAAAAAATCCACAGGCAGTGCATGAACAATCAGAGCAGTATATGCTATTTGTCAGAAACTGTTCTTGTGCTCATCTCTCCAGTATCAGCTCGGGAGATATGGGGCAGGGAGGAACAGCAACACACAGAAGAGACACCCTTCACTACCTCCTTGATCTCTGGACGTAGATATCTACAACACTTCGTGCTGTAAGATTCACAGCAGGTTTTACTGTTGCTATGGTTATTCAAAATCTTCTTTTCAACAGGAGAGAGAAATTCTCCAGAACTCTGTAATACATACTAACAGAAGCATGTTCACTGCCAGGCTCACTACACATGGGTGTAGGCTTCAGCAGTATCACCCCAAGTCTAAACATTGTCAGGAAGGCAGAAAGACAAAAGGGGGAGGGAGGAAAAAGTCCATCTCTTTAGAAAGTGCCCTTTTCCCAATTTTACAAGTACTGTCCCCAAACACTGACTAGGATACCAATCTCAGGAAGTACAGAAGCATGCCAGAGTTCTGACACTAACTGCAGTGTTTTCTTCAACATCTGTATTATAAACTCAAGAGAAATGCTATCGTCTGAGTGGCAGTATAACCCAGTGAAGTCCATGTTTAGCAGGAAAAGGCTCGCAATACATTTGTTATCCCCTCAGGTGGCTGATTATCAATATAATGTGATGAATTGTTTAGCTGATGCATGATTTTCTTCCCCTTTTTTTTATGTTCTTCCACACTCCTTCAAGCAGGCAGTGGCCTTGAGTTCTCTAGAATATGAATCAAGAGTCCTGATTTCACCACTTCTGTTATTTAACAACATTATATTCAATACTGGACTTTTCTGTTCATTCTTCCCTATCTAGGACTAGGACTTCGGTGCAAAAACACAGAGCAGCTTAGACACTACCATTTAAATGTAGATTATACTATATCAAGGAAAGGTGCAACTCAAACAGTTCTCTGATGACAGAGAACTTCCTCAGATGGCTTCACTACAGTATACTATGTTCAGAGGCCTGTGTAGTATTTTCACCTCCCACAGTATAGGCTTAACTCCCAGATCAGGGATACATTTAATGGTCTCATTCAAGACCCCATAAGAGTCCATCACTATGCAGAGTCATTGTTGTTGCACTCCATCTCCTGCTTAGTAATTTTCTGCTTAGTCATCTGATGTCACATTTGTTTTCAGTAACAGCATCACATTGAGAACTCTTGTTCAGCCAGTTAGCTATCCTGACAGAATTCTAACTCCTTTCAGGGTCACTGTTTCCCTGAAAAGCAAATACCTGCTCTGCCTGTGTAGCCTATCATCCTTGTTCCCAAACAGATGATCTTGTATTTGGCTACATTAACATTTCTGATGGTAAAACAAGACTCACGTCCCAAATGAATTAGATTGATGTGTGAAACTGATCCAAATTTATCACTCTTTACTCTTACTGATACTGTATCCTCTGCAAATTTTACAGGCACTGATTTTCTCTCTTTTGAACCTTCAATAAAATCACAGACTTGTACGAGGCTGGAAAAGATCCAGACAGAACCCTGCTGGAAATGCACCCTGTGGATGATGATTCCTCATTTATCTTCTTCTTCTTCTTCTTCTTCTTCTTCTTCTTCTTTTTTTTTTTAATCCCTCAGCCAATTATAATCTATTTATTATGTGCTACATTAATTTTGCACAGTTCTAATTTTTAATTGGAATGTCATGTGGTATGAAGTCAAATGCTTTTGAGATGTGCAGGTAGATGTCAACACAGCTCCTCTTATCTGCCAACCTTGTAAAAACCAAAGTCACGTCTGCTTAAGACATGCAAAAGTTGTTGCTTAAGACTGTGGGTTAAAAAAAATGCTTCATACAGACTCTTGATGAGCAATGAAGAAGCACAAGGGCAAGATTTTAAATGGGGAGCAGGTCAGTTGCATTTTCTTACTGACAAGCCCAGAAGTTTTCAATCACTGTCCAGTGAGTTTAGTTGTAATGCATACTGTGTTTAAAATCAAATTGTACATGGAGAGAGGACTCATTGAGGAGCTCTTGGTACTTCAAGCCATGAACACTTACCTACCTCTGTTGTATAAGGAGAAGAGCTCATTCTGATTTACTAGCACCACTCTGTCATCTCTAATGTGACCTTGTGGAAGAGAGTATCGCTTTTATCTCTGCATTGAGAATATGTCCTGGAAAGACCAAAGACAGTGTCATGTCTTGATGAGACTTGAGAAATCTAGAACTCAGCTCAAGGGTGTAACTGAATTACTGTGTGAGAACCATAGAGGCAAGATCTTTGCTGATCAGTTGATCTCTTGAGCTCTAGAGGTTTGTCTCCTCTGGTTCTGCACCAACTTCTCGAAGAACAAGCAGATTAAACAACAACTTCGGTACAGTCCAAACCTCTCACAGAAGTTCTAGCAACTAGAAGAATAGTTAACTTGAGATGAAGTGACAGGACTGCCCCAAGCTGAAAGGGAGAGCTCCCTCTCTTCCTCCTCACTTCCATCCCCCTTATAGACCCAAGAGCAGTGCTTGTTGGACTCACAAAATGACTCAGTTTTCAGTGAGAAAAATAAGTTACAGAAAAGTGTTAGCAGACAGAGGGGAAAAGGTGGTACTGCATGACAGAGAGGGTGAAGGTGAAGAAAGAAACAGAAGAGTTGGAAAGGGGAGAGAGATCTTTTCTTCCAGCATCAGTGAAATATTAAAGCCTTTTAGCTACTTCTGAAAGGACAGTGTAAGCTAGGCTAGTTTGGTTCTGTTCCCTGAACAGCATGTTGACTGCCAAAGCACAAAAGAAAAGCATCTGCTCTTCTTTCTACCAAGACCCTGTAGCAGCTGAAGAGTCCCTCTTGCAAGGAGACGTCTGGCCACCAATTTGGGGCAATTTCAAGTTCTCCCTTGAGTGTCAGAAGGTAGTTGTGATGGTTCAGTAAGCACTTGTGTTCCATACTGTACTGTTGGAGCAAGTGCAGAGGATGGCAACAAAGCTAGTGAAGGACCTGGAGAAAAATTCTTAGGAAGAGCAACTGAAGGATCTGGGGCTGTTTAGTTTGAAAAAGAGGAGGCTGAGGGGAGACCTCATAGCTCTGTGGTTCTATATGTTATCAGTTACCAAAGGACCCTCATTAGTAAGACAGTATTTCTCTTGATGAATATAATTGTACTGGTTAGTTCAAATCTTTCTGTGTGATTTACCATATGCAAATACAGGCATACCTGTGCAATTCCACTGAAACCATTATAGTAACATCATACAAAAGACATCATTGGCAGGCAGTCCACATAAAATTGAAACAGGTAGCTATAAGACAGACAGATTGATCTAGTACTGGAAGTAACTCCTCCTAAATTTAATACCATACCTGACTTTGATTTGCTTTATTTCTCTTGGATATAATAGCAGCCGTGTGATCTCAAGCTCATGACGCTATTAACTCACTTAATACAGATTTACTTACTCTTAAGAATCACTAATAGCTCCCTGTGGTCATTTTGGTCACCTCTTAAAATTAAGGTCTCTCTGGGCATTCCTTCAAGTAATTTATGAATGGGTCAATGAAACTGTTAATCCTAGCTGTCTTCTTTCGCTTTCCTCATGTTTTAAAGAGGTGAGTTTTACTACCTTTTAATGTGGATAGCAACATTTTTCATTTGGCTTAGGATAGGTGACTCTATTGCTTTTGAACTACTGCACAAATAAGAAGATACGGGTTTGGAACAGACTTTTCTAACACACTACAATATATACTAAAGGGACAGGAGTGGAGGATACACTTAACGGTGCAAAATTCACTGGCATGCAACGCTGTAGCACCACACATGCTTGCATTAGCAAGCTTTAGAAGTAACAGGTTTCAACTCTCTGATAACCCTGTGCTAACTTTGCTACAAATACTATTGGACAAAGTCTGCTGTTGTAGTTTCAGCTACCTTTGTAGACTACATGTTCTTACAGCGTCGTGTTTGCTAACCATCGACAGGACCTGCAAAATACTAGGTCTCTACTGCTGTAAAGAAACTGGTGTTTATGATGGCTGATCTTTAACTAGCTGCTATGTTAGCTCAGTTCAGAAAGTGTGCAGCCAGTAATGCTGCACATCAGTTCAGTGAGCTGTGAGGCTGGCTGAACTACCAAGGAAACTTGCCCTCATTGCTTGATTTGCCATTTGAGACTCTGCAAACATGATGAGCACCTATGAGCACTATGCACTGTCTGGACAATATATGCGCAGTAGGGAAAACTTACAGAGCCTGAGAACAAAGGTAATTGTCCAAGCTAGTACAGTGCAACTGTGTAATGACCTGGTAAGCTTGGTCAAGTCTCTTGCTGATATTCTGTTGACATTGTAAGGGCACATTTTTAAAACTGGGACCAGAAAAACATTTAGTGTTGGAACATTAAAGTCTTTCAAGCTGAATTAGGACTTAAACTCTAGGTTTCCACTCAGAAATTACACAGGTATGAATGTCCATGGGCATGTTACTTGGTATTCTGCTTGGGTTTACTTATTCTAAACCTAAACTGCCCTAATGGTTACATAGATACTTGTAACAAAAGTAAAATTAGCACAAATAAGGTATGACTGGAAGTGAATGTGTGCAAGCACTAGAAGAAACAGTAGGGCTGTTAAACCAATGGTCTGCATTGATAACAAAGAGTACTGTTCCCAGAAATAGAAATAAGACACATGCTGTTCATGTCAAGGTCAGAAAGACTGGATTCCAGTAAGACTACAGCATTAATAAGTAATCAAGGGGAGATCCTACCCTTTGACAACAGGAGGATAGCATCAAGGTCACAGACCATCATATATGCTATCCCTTTTCTTGCTAGCCCAGAAGGAAAACAGGCTACAGCTGCAGAGACATGTATATACTCCAAAAATATGTTACAAACAAGATAAAAAGGACAATGAGCAGTAACCTTGCCGAAGATTTATGGAGATTTATGCAAGATTGTGAATCAGAGGACAACCCTGTAATAAGTGTTGATCCCTAACAAGTTTTAAAGACCAATCCCAAAATTAATTCAGTGTCATCAAACAAGAACTCCAGAATGTGAAGTGCACTCAACAGCTGGCATGTCTCATCTTCCATGCAGCACAAAACTGATCTTGGGCACACACTCTAAAATCTGTGAGTACCATGGGTGTGAGTGGGTTAAATTGATGTATTTAAAGTTTCTGAAAATAAGTATCAACTTCCCCTTTGTGGTAGTTTTGTAGCAGTAATGTCTAACGAGTGCTTCTATTATCAGCCATGCCACTTTTTCAGATATCTCTTCAGAACACTTCATTATACCATGCAGAATTCTCTTAGCACCTTTTAGGTTAGTCCTGGACATCTTAAACAGGGTGTTGGCTTCTTACAGAGAAAAGAACAAAGCTGAGTAGAAATGGGGAAGAAAATAGATGTGTAAGCAGGCCTGAGACTGTCCCTCCATCTAATCTTTCAGTACCTGATTATGGTTTCACATGTCCTTAAGCCCTTTAGACAATCATGTTCTTCTATTGTATAGACATTTGGCAATTATCACTATAGCTGCTTGTTTAAAAAAAAATAAAAAAAATAAAAATTGAAGCAGATAAATAAGGTCTAGGATAATGAAATATATCATCTCCCCATTATCCCTTCAATGTATGCAGCCTGCTGGCACAGTTCAGAGTTAATTTACATGATAGATGCTTCTACTTCAGCCTAAAACAAGGCTGGTCTGCATGCCATTTCCTGTCAGGAGTTGCTGAACCTCAATTACTTATTTGAGATAAATGATGTAATAAAATCACACTTTATAGTCCAGAAGCCACCTCCATCTATTGTACAATACCTGGTTTTCTGTGTGATTTCCCCCTGCTAAGACACTAGCCACAGTAAAAAAATTATTCTGGTGCCTAAGCAACACATCTCCTTATTTTGTTCCTTGTAAATGACCTTAGCTGCCTCAGCCATCGCAGCTTCTCTGCTGTTCACTCCCAACTGTTCTAACAAAAGGTTTACTTTATCCAACCTGCCTATGAAGCAGCTGTGGGCTCCCAGAGATGGCTGAATTCAGAAAGAAATTAAACCCACCAGAAAGCAGTTATTTCTGTTGTAGAGCAGTACTGAATGAGATCAAGAGCTGTTATAACAGCAAACTAAATTAGTCTTGTCTCCTCTGTGTGCAGTTTCTCAGTTTGTGTGTATAACAAATGAAAAGGGAAATACCCCATGGGGTGTGGCAAAGATCAATGCATTAATGTGTTGTATTTGAAAACGTGAAGTGCTATTAAGGGGCAGACTGATTATTTTAATCAGCGCTATTTTCACACCATCTGCAATTCTATGGCTACAAATGTGGCTGTAGAATTATATTCCAGGTACACAGAATCTCTCTCTAACTCTCAAGTCATACTTTGTCGTTAGCACAGCATCCGAACTCATCAGATGAAATCATATTCAAATGCAGAATGAAACGTGAAATAAAATGCAGTGCTATCACATTTCTTCTTTTGAAGGGTTCGGACTGGCATTGTCAGAATGTCATTTCAATATATGAAATATCTTTTATGTGCTTAGTCTTGATATTCTTGTGTAAGAGCCAGATTTGGAGTGGGCTGCTAAATGTAGGCATTTTAATTTTCATTTTCATCAGAGAAATATGGTAACTGATATAAAGTGATAAAGCAAGCTTTATATGGAAGACATTCAGTTCTGAAACAACAGAAAGTTGCATACTTTGTCATTTTTATTTATAGGTTAACACTTTAAACATAAATAAGATGAAGTATTTTACTACTTACACAAGCTAATTACCTTTTGTAGCCTTAAAAAGGAGAGCGGGGAGTACAGAAATCAATAGGCAGAGGGTTTAACGAGAAATCTGACAGTTCTCACTAAAGAAACAGCACTGAGTGGTTAAGGCATTCTGCAATGATCTACACTGCACCCCTAATATTCTCTGGTGTTGCTTTGCACTGCTAAATAGCTCTGGACTATGTTTCTGCTGTCTTGTGGCTATGGTAAGGATTAGCGCTTGACCTTGATAGTAGAGGTCAGGCTACTGATCAAACATCAGCCTCCTCTCTTTCTCTTCGTTAGTTTATACTGCAGAGACAGAGTTTCTCTCATTACTGAGGTCATCTCTTATTCAGCTGCCCGTGGCCAGAATGCCACCTGCCATGAAGGACAGCATGGGACCCGTACCAGTTCCTTCTACACAACCCAATCTGTACCCTCAGTGGGGAGCCTCAAGTGAAAGCTAGTTAAAGACAACTTAGAAACAGAATCACAGAATCACAAACCAACCAACCAAACTATTTATGAACTTTGTCACACTGTGACACAGAAAGCTACAGTTACAGAGAACATAAAGCCATGACACGGGTACAAAAAACATAGCAAAGCCCTGACAGGGGGACAAAAAGCACAGCTCACTGTGGGCAAGTGAATGAGGAACCAGGGTGCCAAAGAGACGCAAGTTTTTTTTTGCCTTTCTCCTTACCTTCTTCTTTCCCTCCCACTACCTGCCCCCTCTGGCTCCTTTCTCTCTTTTCCTCTATAATGCAACATGTTCAAGGTCTCTAGAGTATGAGTACTTTCTCTCTCTCTGTATATATATATATATATGTGTGTGTGTATATATATATATACATATATATATATATAAAGAAGGCTGTCCAAAAAATGTAAAGAAGTTAATTTGGTCCTGAAGTAACATTTGCAAGTCTTGGGGAGAAGCAGCCTGTGTAACCTCCATGAATTAAACATACTGTAGTCAAAAGCCTTTGGCACAGTGGGGGATTAATGACCAACTGGAAAGACGATGTTGTGAAGAAAGCCGAGTCATCATTAAGCCTGTTCTCTGTGCCAAGGTTATTGCCATTATAGACCTTTTTAAAAGCACTGGGGAAAATAAACATTACAGAGCAAGTAATTTCTTGTTTTGAGCCAATATTGCTCCTAAAGGGTTTTGAAGTTATGAGGGGTGCTGGTTTTACTGTTGACACACAGTTTTGCAAAAGTCTTTAGGAAGCACACTTTATGTAATTTGGGGTACAGTCATGAACTTGGTATCTCTTCCAAAAATGCTGTGTGAAAGACCCCAGAATTGAGCCAGCATCCATTTTGATTGAGATGAACCACTGTAGGTTAAGGGCAATAGGTAATGGTTAGAAAAGCACCATCTCTACACTCATTTTCTTATACCCAAATGCACTACTGAAGTCTAGAAAATCTGTTTCTTGTTTGGAATTATTTTGAGGAAGATCCATGGGTCTGTGTCAAATCTACTGAATCTACAGTTAAATCCCAAGATTTTGTAGACGGTCCAGTCTTGGATGCATGGACAAGATTTGGATGATCAAAAGGAAAAGACTTTGTGCTGTCAAGTTGCAAAAAGATTATCAGAATGTTATAGCAGCTTGCTGTTGGCTGAACCTAATATAATTACCTGTTTTAGATCAATTCAAATAAGAAAAAAAAATATTCTTGAATAATAAGATATATTGTTGTTCGTAGCTCTTTATGTATTAATTTTTATTGGTAGATCTTCGGCATGGTGGCATCTTGCAGAAAGTGGAAGGGAGTGACATAAGGTGCAAATGCAGAGCCCGATGAAATGCTAGAGAAGCCAGTGGTACATGACCAGAAATCCTGCTGTGAAGAGTTCTCTTACTAAAAGAACACTGGCGCTAAAGTGATGGAATCCATTCTTACCAAACTACTGTCATGGGCTGAGTTGAATCTGCCGCTGATATTCAATGCCATGCTGCTGTCATGCCGGTTTCAAAATGAAAGTGCTGGCTGGAGCAAAGTATTCTGGGGCTTGAAGTTCATATTGTAACATGAAAGGCTTCCTGCTCCAGTTCCAGTTGCTGCTTTCAGCTTCTGGGTTTGGGGCATTGGCCCTTTCTGCTGGGCAGGCTGTGGATTGCAGGGGTTTGGGTTAGGTCGCTGGCCTCTGCTGCTGGTTCTCCATTATGCTACACTTTTCTGTAAATAGGCTAAGGTAATTGTGCATTGTATTATCTCATTTCCAGTAAAACTCTCTATGTCAACCCAGACAGGGGGGTTTTTTTGTGTTACTTTCTCTCCCATCTGTGTGGAGACAGAGGGATTGGGAAAGCAGACTGTGTTAAACCAGCACAACTACCATGTCAGCGGTACTTCAAAATGTCATGTTCCTTCTGTTACTCACTCTTAAACCAATTATTACAGCCCTTTGCTTTCCTGCTCCATTGTAACCTTTCTGAACTTAACTATATCTGAACAAAACCAAGATTACATGAGAGGATTTCAGTGGTACTTGTAGAGCACTGAATCTCAGCCATAAAATTAGGGTCTGTATATATATTTAAAATAAACATAAAATTAAAAAATCAGGTAAGCATAAACCCAGAAATGCATACAGCATGCCAAAATGTTGAGCCTGAATGAAGGATGGGCATACATCTCAGGCTGCGTGTTTTCCTGCAGAGGATGTAGATGTTCATCTGCTTGTAAAGTGCTTTGTTTTGCATTCTGACCAAATAAGTAAAACCATTAAAATTAATCTCTAAGGATTTTTTACAATTATTTTTGTAACTTCATTTTTTCTCTACATTCAGTCATCTGCTCCCCATTATCCTTTTTTTTATGTTACATGCAGTGTCCTACACCCAGACAAGTTAGAAGAAAATACATCTCAGTAATGGGTAGCATGGCAAGACCCACAGCAAAGCAAGAGTTAATATATGATAGTTGCTTCTTAGCAGTTAAAGCCATCTCAGAATTAGAATATTTTCACTACAGACAGACTTGTTATCCATGGTTAAATCAACTAAACCAAATAACTGAAGAACACAAAGGTCTTTGATGTGGGAAAGATTTGCCATGCAGCCACACCAGATTGAAACAAGCATTTTCTCTTCTGCTTTTCGATTTTCATAGAACCACAGACTGTCTGGGGTTGAAAAGGACCTTAAAGGCTATCTATTATTTGCAGCATCTCACTTGTTGGGATACTACAAAGTTCCCCAACACTCATCACATAACAAATAAAAAGATAACTTGAATTCAGAATAGAGCCAATTCCAAGGTTTCCACTAGCATTTTCCCATCACCTCTTCTGTCTGGAATATAATCGGGAGAACAGTTTCTGGAGGAATCAAAGTAAAAGATTCATCTGACAAAAGGTGAGTTCAAGATAAGGCACAGTTCACATTTTTAGAGGAAATCTCCAAGTCTGTGGTATTTCACATTTTTTAAGCCCTTCATTGGACATGTTAGCTGGCATATTCTTTTATAATATTAACCTGCCTCAGTCTCCTTCACCTTTCTTTACAGATATGAAGAAAAATGGGTGCCTTATTAATCAGCTTCAGTCCAGTAACCAGTAAGACAGGAATTTCACTGACTAGACTGTATCAGCAGGTCAAGAGAGGTGATTCTCCCCCTCTACTCAGCTCTCGTGAGACTCCACCTGGAGGACTGCATCCAGTTCTGGAGCCCCTATTACAAGAGGGATATGGATGTGCTGGAACGTGTCCAGAGAAGGGCCACGAGGATGATCAGAGGGCTGGAGCACCTCTCCTATGAGGACAGACTGGAGGACTTGGGGCTGTTCAGTCTGGAGAAGAGAAGGCTCCGAGGTGACCTCATTGTGGTCTTCCAGTATCTGAAAGGGGCCTACAAGAAGGCTGGGGAGGGACTTCTCAGGATCTCAGGTAGTGATAGGACTAGGGGGAATGGAATGAAGCTGGAGGTGGGGAGATTCAGGCTGGATGTGAGGAAGAAGTTCTTCACCATGAGAGTGGTGAAGCCCTGGAATGGGCTGTCCAGGGAGGTGGTTGGGGCCCCATCCCTGGAGGTGTTTAAGACCAGGTTGGATGAGGCTCTGGCCAGCCTGCTCTAGTGTGGGGTGTCCCTGCCCATGGCAGGGGGTTGGAACTAGATGATCCTTGTGGTCCCTTCCAACCCTGACTGCTACCATGATACTATGATACTACGTTATCTTGGGGGTGGAGCAGCAGGGAGGAGGTTGGGAGGATGGCAAAAGACACACACTAAGCAAAACTGAAAGGCATTAAAGCACATAATGTGTATCTACTTGCAGAATGGGTAACTAAGTATTTTTAATCATTACTAGTTACTACAAATCTTTCAGCCTTGTTTTCTTCTACATAATCAATATGTTTCATTCTTGTAGATCTTCTGTCTTTTGAAAACCAAAGGAATTTCGCCTTCAGCCAAGGTCTGCTAATATTAGCATAAGACAGGCAGGATTCCTGTACCAGTGAGAGAAAATAGAGGGAAAGAAAAAAATAGGATTTGGGAATTTCTCACTGGCAGTTGAACCTCAAAGTTTTACACCAGCAAAATGACAGAATGAATCCATTCTTACCTGTTTACTTTGCTTAAATCAGCTGCTGGAAGAAATCACATGCAGGTGCCTATGGACAAATAAAACACACTCATGATGACTGATTTCTTAAAAAAACAGTCACAGCAATCAAAATAGTTGCAGAAATATCTCAAAAAATTATCTTTGTAGATATTTTCTCTTCATTTTGGGTCACATGTGGTTGTCATGACATGGAAGTTTAGAATATCTGCTAACAGTCTTGGCAAGTTAATGAAGATAAAATGTTTAAACGAAGAACTTTTACTGATGTAGGATCTTGCATCAAGACCATCCATTTGCAGCTGGAATATGATGGACTTGCCTGGATTCTTTAAAGGCACCAGGAACACGACACTGATGTGGAAATTATTCATTTTCCAAGGAGGACTACTAAGCCCAAATCTATCCATTTCTAGTTCAGTACTGGCATCAGCTATAGAAGTCAATTATCCCCAGTGATATGTTGCCCTTGATGTGACTCTCTGACAGGATATCTCCAAGCAAACATAAGTGTTCACTACAACACTATGAAGTGGGTAAGCATCACCAGCCTCAATTTACAGACATGGAAAATAAGGCACAGAGATGGGATGGTCAATGAGAGAAAGACACATAGTAAGTCACTAGGAGAAGAACAAAGTAATTCCTACTCTTATTCTGGCATTCCAAACACTAGAAAACATACCTTATTTCTTGATTAAACACACATGCCATAGCTTCTGCCACCATGGGAAATTTGAAAGAGTAACTGGTAAGGGGCAAATGGAAAAGCATAGGTACTTACATGGTTACTTCACAGGCTACGTTCCCAAGTTCTATTCTTCAAGACACCTACTATAATTTCTCCCACTATTTTCATTTGCTTCTCATTTCCAATATTCTGTTGGAAATATTTTCTAGTTGACACTAGTGCAACAAAAAAAAACCCACATCAGCAGTAATGCAGGAGTGTAGAATTTCCCTTTTCTTTTTGTCTTTTTATGTCCCACATCTTTCACATTCCTATTTCATACCTTTTTTCCCCTGTGATGTGTCTGATAAGAGTCTCATCTACTTCTGTATATGCTGCTGATTCTAGCTCCAGTGACCTCCCTTCTCAACAGTTTTTCATATTTTTATTATTCTTTTACATGAAATCACGTCCTCTGAAATTCTGTTCCCATGCTGCTCATTTTCAGGTGATTTTATCAATGCTTCCTGCCAGGAATAGAAAATTGTCATCCTTATATACTAGAGTATGCTTCCCATAGTTTAAATGCATTCAAGGAGGGGTCATCTCACAATTTCCATGGTTCCAGCTGGAAAAGAGACTAGAACTGATCACACCTCCTCCATATCACTCACATCTTTGTGATTTGGTGTCATTCTCATACCCTTCTATAATAAATTGCCTGGAGGAGCCACTTCTTCCTGCTGTAGCTGTGCAATCTTATGCTATTCTGTACTAAGTAATATTGATGACACTGTTCACCTGGGGAAATTTTTGAGATTTCCTACCTGGGGTAAAAGCTCTCTCAGAAACGGAGACAAATTCACTTGACAGCAAAGCGCTTATATGGTCACCTAAAACATACATCAGAGAAACAAAAGAAAGCAGAGTGGAGTTCTTTACTATTGCTGCAAGTTAGACTGAACAGTTCTCATAGGCTTTTCTAGCCCTCACAAAATGGAAAGGAAACCCAATGTGTGATGGGGGGGGAAGGAGTATGTCAGGTTTCTGTAGACTAATTGTGGGATAAATTTAGTACAGGCATAAAAAAAAACTTTGCTATCTTACTCTTTCTTCTAGTTCATTAATTCTGAAAGCCTCTTCTACCTGAAGGCCCTTTGGAGACCTCCATAAATACCATTCCTGGTGGTTATGCAATACAGTGGGCATCTCTAAAGTGAATATGTGAGCAAAACCAATGGATTTGAAAGCTTCCATGTGAACATGGCATTGATCCATTATTTTAAACATCAAAACACACATATCATCTTTGGACTCTGGTCAGCAGGAACCTTCTGTCTTAGAGCACTTCCCTCCAGAAGCAGAAAGGTAAGTTATCAGTGCTGTACCTTGCCTAGGAATAAAGGCAAGTGTTATATATATTCTCACAGCCTATAGCATCTCAAAATTCATTACAGGAGAAATAGCAAAAGTGAATAAACTGCTCTAGTCTGTATCTTACTGCCCAGTTTGGATTCTTTGGCAAACGTTTTATTGACCATTTAGAACTAATGGAGAAGCATTACGGAAATCCTGCAGAGCAATAAAAGGTGATTCAGCTGCAGAATAATCTTGTCCAATAGCATAAGCTTTTCTTAGTAATCACTCAGATTCATATATAAACCATACATGTGATAGACCAAGCAGATTATAGTCTAGAACCAAGCAAAGAGAGCTTGAAATGTGTCCCTTTAGAATGGGAATCAAGTCAGAGTATTCAAAATATTCAAGGAACAGTATCATTTTGATTAGTTCATAGGGACTTGTCATTCACTAGCACAAGGTACTGGTGTCAAGGCAGAACTATTATTTACACCAATTTGTCATTCATGTCCTCCATATGTGAATGGAAAATGGAGACCACGAAATTGCTTTAGTATAATACTGGCTTTTAGGACATTTGCACACACCCTCAGGTAAGCCACACCATGTAACACTGAATGGAAAATATAATCATATAGGAGGAGTATGAACTTTCCAGCTACTTCTTTGCTTTCTCTTCTGACAATTATTTAAATAAATAGAGTGATAAAACATGCTGCAAGGAGACAGCGAGTTACATAAAACGTTTTGCTGTTTGTATACAGTAAATAATGTCTGGAATTTCTCTCTGCTGGACAGAAAATTTTAACTGATGATAAGTCATAATTTCAAAAGAAAAATGTTATATAAAAATTGAGCTATTTTCTGTACTCTCCAGCAGATTACAGAGAGGAAAGTGAGATCACAAGGAGAAACTTTCTGCAAGTGAAAATTAATCCTCTCAAACTTCTCTGGTCAAAATATGTTTAAATAAGGGCAAGACTTGTTTTTAAATTCTGGAGACCAGAGGAAGTCAAAAAAATTAAGCAAAAACTTCCTTTTGTGCTTTTCTAATGTTTATATTGAAGAGTATACATGAAACACATCGAACAAAAATAGCCGTAGAGTCAATTCATTGGCTAAATCTACTTTATGAAGAGAGTTTGCTGGTACAGCTGAATAGTTAAAATGAAATGAGGTTATTATTTGTGGAAAACTTCTAATCTGACCTTTATGCTTTTTGTCCTTGATCCATAAATTCTCTCTCTTATATGAATAAATGTATTACCTGGCATATGGATACTAATCAACAGAGGAAACAGTGAGGTCATGGCATAACATTAAAGACAGAAGTACCAATAAAAACCTAAGAAGCAGTTGAAAGACACTTGAAATGGCAGTGGATTGCAGGAGGTATCCTCCACCCATAATATACTTTTCAGTGTCATATTCTCATACATTATCCTCTAGCATCGATACCAGATACCAGATATTTTTCAGTCCTGCATAGAGCTCTAAATAGCATATGGTTTGTGCTTAACAAGGGCAACCACATTAGAATAAATCCTGTGTAGACTCTCAGTATTTATAGCTGTTGATTTCTTTAATAAATGCTTTCCACTGCAGAAGAATATTGTTCCAAAAATCAGTCCAAAAAATAACAATAAAGAGGAATTATGTCCATAGACCATCTATAGCTCTCTGTGATGTACTCTGCATTTTTCTTTCTCATCTATTTCCTGAAGCTAATGAAAATGCTAGGAAAAAAAAACCCAAACTACAACAAACAAACAAAAAGCAAGCAAACAAACAAACAAACCCCCACCCAAACAAAACCCAACCAACCAACCAAAAATAATTCCCAGAAGTCGAGAGAGAAGAGAGAAATAATCCCCATACTTCCAAGCAATTTAATTCATTCTGAAAACCTCTTCCAGGGTTGGGTTTTTTGTGCCAGGCTCTTAAAAGCTTAGTGAATGAAAAAGCTGTTGACGTTACCAGAAGTATATCTTACTACATAAGGATCTCAGGTCCTGATGCTGAGAGATTGTAAAATATCTTCTCAGATTGTAAAATATCTTCTCCATTAATTTTATAACTGTCTATATTCACACGACATCTTCTTATTTAGGTATTAAACTCAGAACTTCCAGTGCCTATGAAACATTCTTTCATTATCATAATCAAGATTAATTATCAGATTAATATCTTTGATGCAAGAGGTGCCTATCTTCTATCAATATGAATAGACAATATGACAATAATATCATTTTTTGTTCTTCTTCATGTATTTATTTAAGAGACTAATGAGATTAATTCTAAATTAATGTTGAGATTCCATGAAAAGTCAGAAAGCCTAGAAAAAGGACAAGACACAAACTACTGAGTGCACTGTCTGTTAACCAGAGGTTAGTCAAATAATCTCATTTCAATCCAGTTTTAAACAGCTTGGCCACTATTGTTTCATTTCAGTTCCTGGTGCTATCAAGTAGCAGGTATATCAAAAAGAAATGCAGCTATATCTCCAACTTTCTTTGACAATGATTATGGTAGCTTGTAGCCTTTATTGAGTGGCTTGCTTATATGATATTGACAAAATCACTCATGGTTGAATAGGCTTTAAGCTCATGAGCTTTTTTCCTATTCCACATAACAGCCTTTCTTATCATTCTTCTCATAAGGTCTATGGGGCAGCTGGTGATTCCTTCCAAGTGAAGAAAACGCATGCTGACTGTCACTCATTGGTACTTTGCTGAGTGTGTTTCAACTTAAGAACAGAATTAATGAATCAAATAAACACAACAATTCTCATTTCTGGAAATTTAATCTTTGAATGTATCTTTTGTATGCTTTTTTTCACTTACAGTAGTGAGGCAGTTTGAGGAAGCAGTTTCCACTACCATACTGAGAAATACAGTCTACTAGTCTCTGACACTGGAAAAATGTCTAAACTCTTCATTATCATGGTATGTCACTCAAATATGAAAAACAAAAGAGGAAATGGGAAGAAATAACAGTGATAAATGTAGATAAATATGTAAGTTTAGAGCAATATGAAAGTTTAGATAAAAATTACAAGCTTTATCATGCAATGAAACAGTCTTTCAAGCCAATGGCTTGATGGATAAAACAAAAACATGGAATGAAGACATAGGAAACAAGTAGATAGGAATGGGTACTATCATCAAAGCTACATAATAAAATCCTTTGATGAAAGTACATTTCTGACATTCAAGAGATGTCAAACAAAAGGTTTTCTTGAGTGATTATTTATGTATGTAGAAGTTGGGCTGTAATGGTGCAGGCCTGGATGTCACAAGGACACATTTCCCAGCAGGGATCAGAAATGACCAGTTTAGATTTGCCATGATTCTTGTTTTACCTTCAAGCACTCAGAGCTAGCTTCCAGGACAAGGTGAGTTGTGAGCACTACTGGTAAACCATTCTGCAGGGAGTCTGAAAGCCCTGAACATAAAGTACTGAACGCCATCCAGGTAGGGTAGCTGTTGTCCTAATGGTGATCTGTAAATCAACCATTTCAAGCTTTTTAGCTAAGTTTAATTTATTGATAAAGTGAAGCAAAAACAGAAGGGGAGGAAAAAAAAGAAAAAGCTACACCAAAGCCCAACCCTGAGCAGAAACACAGTTACAAAAAATATCCCAAACCCCACAGCTGAAAACAGTCAGAATACACTGAAAATTTTCCTGCAATGCCTCATGAAGTCTTATAGCTTTTCATACCACAAGTTCCTAACACTGAAGATTTTTCACAATATATCATAATTCAAACTTTTCAAGAAGAAAAGGAGCCTTGCAGGAGAAAATAGTCATAGGAAATAAAACCTGTAAGTAATTTATTTTTTCTTTCCCCTAAAATGTGGAAAATATTCTCCATGGGAGGAACAAAAAAAAAAAAAAAAAGCTATTTTACCATCAACTCTGCTGTCAAGGGTCTTGTGTGTCCTAAGACAAGCCTCTGGTCAATCAGGGAATCAGGTTTTCTCTAGAAGGATGATGATAGAATCATAGAATTGTTTGGACTGGAAGAGACAGTAAAGTTCATCTAGTTCTAACTCCTCTAGCATCTGTCGGGACATCTACTAGACCAGATTGCTCAAATCCCATCCAGCCTGGCCTTGAACAGTTCCAGGAATGGTCCATTCACAACTTGTCTGGGTCATGTATTCCATTGTCTTACCATCCTCATGGTAAAGAATTTCTTCCTTGTATCTAACATGAATTTATCCTGTTTCAGTTTGAAACTGTTACCCCTCATCCTATCACTACTCTCCCTGACAAAGAATCCCTTCCTCATTTTTTCTGTAGGCCTCCTTTGAGTACTGAAAGACCACTGTAAAGACTACCTGGAGCCTTCTCTTCTCTAGGGTAAATAACCTCTGTTCTCTCAGACTGTCCTCATAGGAGAGGTGCTACACCACCTCTGATCATCTTTGTGTCCCTCTTCTGGTTCCACTTAATCAGGTCCTTCTCTTTCTTACACTGAGGTCCCCAGAGCTATACACTGTAATTTAGGTGGGGTCTCATGAGAGTGGAGGAGAGGGAGAATCACCTCCCTTGACCTGCTGGACACATTTCTGATGCAGCCCAGGATGTGATGGGCTTTCTGGACTATGAGTTCAGGTTTTCCATTCATATTCTGTTTCTTGTCTAACAGCCCCGAGTCCTTCTCCCCAGGGTTGCCCTCAATCCACTCATTGCCCAGTCTGTATTTTCACTCGGGATTGTCCCAACACACATGCAGAACCTTGCCCTTTGTCTTACGGAGCCCAAAATACAGCCACAACTACATACATTTGTTTCCAGTACAGGGGAACTGCAGTCTTACAATATACACAGCCTGATGAATGAGAAGGAAAAGCTTCTTTCAAAAGTTTTTTAAGTCAACTGCTTTGTGCTGGGAAAAACCTTGCAAAGTTCAGCCTTAATGTACTGTATAATCATGGTCTCTCTTCCTCCCTCTATGATTAATATAATCAGCATCTGAGCATTTTTGTGTTGCTTTTATTAGTATTATTAAACAAAACAATCCTCAGAGCTGGTATTCCAAAACTGATTTAAGAACACTAAACAGCACTTGTGACCATTAAGGACTGCTCTGGATGATATTATGGTGTTCATATTTGTTATCACTGTATGAAAGTTATTATTGTAATAAAACCACATAGTTTTCCAAGTGATTCCATTTAATCTCAGCAAAAACAAACAACTTGTCTTGCAGAGTACTTCACATTACTAAACCACTGCTGATAGAAAGCCAGAAAAGCAGTAACTGTCATTCCTCATTTACTCCTTCATGCAGACTCATCTGAATGCTCTGCTCGGAAAACTGGCAGCCAGCAAGTCCCAAGAGGCCTGAAGGATAGCTCTGAAGGCAGTAAGTTGCTCAGAGCATTTAAGAACATTTTCCTAAAATGAGAAAACATTTATAAATCTTCAATAAGAACTGGAATGGCAGTTCAATGATTGCATGTAATCACTGCCAAGAATTAACAATAAGGTGGTACAGGAATTTTACAAATGCCATTATCTCATTTTACAGACAGAGAAACTGAGGTAGGGCTTCTTGGACTCTTGCTCTTGCATTTTGTAGCAAGTCTCAACTACAATAGGATTTCTAGAAGCTGATAAATATCATCTTGGATCCCCTCAGATATTAAATGGTGCCTCCGTGCCCAGGCTCTTATCCTGCTTTTGTGTGGTTCTGGGGGCTCAGCCCTCCAACTAATTAGAAGTGACCACAGTGTGCACCCTGACTTAGGGTATCAGTGGAGTCCTCTATCAGCCCTCCAACTAATTAGAAGTGACCACAGTGTGCTTCCCGACTTCGGGTATCAATGGAGTCTTGCTACAGAGCCATTTTGAGTTGGTTCCCCTTGCAGCAAGCAGCATGGCAGTCACATCCCCTCCCATTAAAATGGGACTCTATGTAAGTATACTTGTGCAGATTGAGCAAGTCCTCACCCCTGCTTTGGACACTGTGTATTTTGGGTACCTTTGAGTATGAGACTTTCCCCTGATGACTAAGTGCATACATTTGGTTTGTTCCAGAAATAATCTTCCTTAAAGCTTAAATTCAAAGCTTAATTGGCTTTCCAACTGATATCCCAACTTGCAGTTTAATTGCATCAGAAGGAGGGCTGAGCTGCTTTCAGTGAATCCACATTTTTTGGGCAGCTGTTGCTGTCCTCTTTGTAAGTACCTCCATGACATTATCATCTTATAGCTTCTCCAAACAGAATACTTTCTTGTGATCCTTTAAACCAGGGTGCAAAAGAAAGAGGACCACCTAGAACCCTCAGAAATTCTTCTCTTTCCCAGGATACTTCATGATTACAAATTCATATGCCTGGATTGTTCTATACCATACTGTTTATAACATGGGAATCACTGCCTAGGCCAGTGTTGATCACCTGTCAATAAACATGCCTAGAGTACAACAGTGAGAGCTGCATCATATAAAGAGACTTAAAGCTTGCAGTATTATTAGTATCTATATTTTATCCAGGATGCTGTTTTGGCATTAGTGTGCTTGGGAGAAAATGTCTTTAAAGGAGTCCTCACCTACTATATGATGAAAAAAACCACAAACTTTTAAAGACTTGTCTCATTTCTGATCCAGATTCTATGAGTAGATGTAGCCTGATTTAAGCTGGAGAATATATTTTAAATATACCATTCTGCACAGTTTTTGACTTGAGATAATAAACTATGCTTTCCCCAGTGCATGAAAGTGTGCCTGTGATTTTGCTGTCACCCATACTCTCCATTATGTAGAAGGACAGAATGCGAATCTCTCCAAAGACTGTCACTGAAATGCTTCTGGGAATCAGCACCATTTCTAGGGAGTAGTTATTTACTTTAAGGTCATAGAATCACCTCAGTGGCAGAGACAACACAGGGCCATTAAGAATTTCTCCCCAGTCCCTTGCGCTAACCAGTGGAATATAGTCCAAATTTCTATTAGTCAGTTGGTTCCTGTCTGTCACGAATACTTTCATCCTTTTATGAACTGATATCTCTTTCCTACACTAATAAGGATGGTTGGAGTAGAGTCAGTAATTGAAATTTATGACTTGTGTACCCTATTTTAACACTTTTCCAAAGACTCATTAAATCTCTTTTATGTGGATTTTTCCCTGCCTCATACCTTCATTAACTGGAAAAAAGAGAATAAAGTCCCATTTACAACACCACTGAAGCCATACAGGGTCCTTGCTTGACTGATGTTCTTCTAATGAATTATATGTATTGTAAACAAGTACTGCAAACTAGCCCAAGGTCTTCTCCATTAATTTTTCATTAATGAAATGCACTACTTAGCTTGTTTGACACTTAAGTAATACACATAAATTTAAAATAGAGGTCACCATAAGGAAAGCATTTGAAAGTGTCATTGAGGGAACAAGCTAATGAACTATTCACCCCTCCCCAAATGCTTTTAAATTCACAGGCTAGTCAGTTGTAAAATTTGAAAACCAGTAATGTTTTAATTCTTAAAGTAGCTGCCAAGATTTAATGAAAAAATAAATACTCCAACTGAGCTTTTGCTCAGGGACATTTTCTTTTCTGCTTTCTGCTTTTCTCTCTCTTTCCATTCTAGACTAGGAAAGCTCTCATGACCGAACTTGGTCATGACTTGGTCCCTTCCAACCCTGACTGATACTGATACTATTTAAACCTCCAATGATGGTGACTCCACCACCTCCTCAGGCAGCCCATTCCAATGGGCAATCACCCTCTCTGTGTAGAACTTCTTCCCAGAAGGAAGAACATCCAGTCTAAACCTTCCCAACATCCAGTCTAAACCTCCCCTGGCACAGCTTGAGACTGTGTCCTCTTGTCCTGGTACTGGCTGCCTGGGAGAAGAGACCAACCTCCGCCTGTCTACAACCTCCCTTCAGGTAGTTGTAGGGAGCAATAAGGTCTCCCCTGAGTCCGCTTTTCTCCAGGCTAAGCAATCCCAGCTCCCACAGCCTCTCCTTATAGGGCTTGTGTTCCAAACCCCTCACCAACTTTGTTGCCCTTCTCTGGACATGCTCCAGCAAGTCAACATCCTTCCTAAACTGAGAGGCCCAGAACTGGACACAGGACTCGAGGTGGGGCTTAACCAGCGCAGTGTACAGGGTCAGAAATAAGAATACTGAGAATATTTTTAAAGTGGTATCAAATACAATATGATATATAAATGAAGGGGGAAAAAATTCAATGAACTCTTATCCAACTCTGATTTAGTTTACTTCAGGCTTATTTGCAAGAATTGCAGTTCAAATACGGTTAATATATTTTCCTCTACAATTTGAAATTGTTCCCCTCGTTCTAAATGTGTGAAATACTGAGATAAGAAAGCTCAGAAAGCAAATCTTCTCTCACATACTTAAATTTTCAAGATACCTTGTCATCCTGAGCACATATAACATCCAAAGGTAGAGATCATTTGCAACTGAAAAAAGAATGCCTCAAAAAGCTTGTGCATACAGGAAGGGTCACAAGCATAGGAAATGATGACATTGATTTTGCCACAAGTGTGCGATAGTAAAATTGCCCCTGGGGAGATATAAATTCCACCTAACACTGAAGTCTGAATATGAGGGCAAGACAATATACAAAGTACAGTAAGAAGGACTGCCACACACATTTAGTTGTCAGAAATTACAATACAATACAATACAATACACCAGGTTGGAAGAGACCTTCAAGATCATCGCGTCCAACCCATCAACCAATCCAACCTCTATCTTAGGCTGCTTGTTAAAAAATAATTGAAATACAGTAAAATGTGGCCAGTTTCAGTAGTCTATGCAAAAGCAGCTTGTTCATCATGGCTCATTTTATTTGGGTGTCCACACTGGTGTAAAATTGTCATGACTTTAACTGCTAATTATCTCTCTTTCCAACAATATCAGAAGGTCCTGAAATAAATACATCAGAAAATGAAAGACCTCCAATCCAAACACTCTCACTTTCAACCCCTCAATGCAGGACTGATGCTTACTGATGACATGAACGGTAGCAATATGGTCTTTGTTCATTATTTCTTCTAGGATTAATAAATGAGTGTTCATAGCCCTGAGGGGCAGTTTTTGCACCAGCAGTAGAAGTCTGTTTACAGAATCATGACTTTCATTCTTACTGTAAGTACAGAGCAGGATAATGGAGGGTAATCATCACTGACCATCATCTGCTAGTAGCCTAATGCCCTGTTTGAAATGAGCAGGTAGGTCTTTGCCGTCCTGAGGGCTGAACAGGTGCCTTCTTAAAAGAGCAGACCACAGCCACAGCTAGCACTGGCTCCCTCGTTGGCACATTTGGTAGAGACTAACTAGTAAACAGGAACAACTGATGAACTTCCTAAATATAGTTGCCTACTAAGGCCTAGGTATGACCAACAGGTATATGCCTCTCATGATTACAGCTAAATTGCTGTGTGTCAACACTGTGAAAGCTTAGAAATATCAGTGTTCATTCATGAGATGTCCCATTTAGTGTTAATCTCTGCAGAGAGGAAAGCATTCAAACTGACTGATGATTTTTCTGTCTCTTGAGGTTAGTAGGTAGTGGTGATGATTCTGGTATGCAGAAATACAGATGGAAAAGCTTGTTTTAAGTTGCACCTTAATGCAACAGGGAACATAAACAAGTAACACTACATATTTTAAGTGCATATTCTGTCTCTGTTCATTTACCTCAGAGTTCTATAACACAGCTTTCATCACTGTATGAATGTCTGTTTACATTATTCTAAATCTACCACACTTAAAAGCAACATTACCTTGGGAAAACATGCAATACAAATCACAGTATTCACTCTCACAGCTCACTGCACAGACTTTAGGAGAGACATCTCTTGATGAATGCCTGATATTACTTCATTTAAAGTTAATGATATTTGGTCTGTGTATTTGACAGAAAACCACAGAGCAACAGAGCACTCTGGCAAATGCTACTGGCATACAAAACTTGCATATTAGGTGTCTAACAAAGTGCACACAGCCAGATGGAATTAAAGATGGGTGCCATACAATATGAGTTAGGCAGTATTCACATTGAGTTGCTGTACCTTCAATCAGGTTCGTAGATTGATAGAATACCAGGTTGCAAGGGACCTCAAGGATCATCTAGTCCAAACTTTCAGGGTAAGAATGGTTTAAATGAGATGACGCAGCACCCTGTCAAGCTGGGCCTTCAAACTGTCTAATGTAGGGGCATCCACCACCACCCTTGGAAGTTTATTCCAATGTTTAATAATTCAAATGGGGGGAATTTCTGGCATCAGCCCAAATGTCCCTAGTAATGACTTGTCCCCATTACCCCTTGTCTTTACCATGCGACTCTTTGTAGGAACTGAGTCTCACTCCTCATGATAGCCACCCTTTATGTACTTGTACATGGTTACAAGGTCTCGCCTAAGCTTTCTGTTCTCAAGGCTGAACAAACAGTTCTCTCATCCTTCCTTCATATGACAGGTCTTCCAGTCCTCTGATCATTCTTGGATCAGACTAACTGATAAAGCAGAAAAGGTTTTCAGACACAAGCCTTCCCCTTGGGTAGTTAACTGTGTGTAAGCTCTTCACCACTGTGCCTGTAAGAGGTACTACACTGCTTCAGTGGAGTTTCATCAACTTTTGCATTCATGTCCCCTAAAATTCACTACAGCAAGCCATCTGAAAAAGGAAAGCAAACACTCAGTGTTTCATCTTCTCCCCCTTCCCCCTTCCCCCCCCACTATGGGATATATAAACAGGAATAGGTTATGCTGGTAAATCAGAATAACAGTTTAAAGGTCACATGTTCAAACTTTAGTTTTAAAGCATGTCTTAAATAGCTCCTTTGAACAGAGTGAATTTGCTCTACAAGAAGGATATCATGGAGCTTGTATGCTGTTCCAGCTGTTCCTCATTTGTGAAGAAAGAACTTTCATCTTCAAGACATTCAGTTCAATATCCTTCTAATTTCAAAATCATCACCACCAGAAGATATACATTCTGCATAAAAAAGAGAGGTCTACATGCCATAGATTTAGGAACAATGAGGAGGAGCTGAAAGGTAGCGCACCCCCAGAACCATCTTGAAGATAAAGAATAAGGTGTATGCTATGGAATTTCTTACACTGGAATGAGAACCCACTTACATGTTATAGTGGATCATGCATCAAAGCAGCTGACAATACCTGTGAAAACTAGAGGGATTAAGCTTAGTACTTGAAAGCAACACAACTAGGCTGACTACAAAGAAGGGGAAAAAAAAAGCATTGACTGAGTTAAGAGGTACGATCTGAGTCTAAATATAAAACACTATAGCCTACAGTCTTCATTGAAGCAAGCCTCTCCCTCAGTACAGTACAAAAGGCAGCCAACAATAAGCACTCTACTGGAAGGAAAGCTAGCATATACATTTTAATGAAATTCAATTAATTCTGTAATTAGGTCACATCAGTAAAAATGTATGCAAATTTATGGGCTTACAATGAGTTTAGCAGTTGCGAATGACTAATAAATCATTCATGAAAAACAAGAGCTTTGTATTTTCATCTCAAACTCCTGGTCTGTCATTACCCAAACCTACAAATGCCCTGATGAGGTCTGGTATCAACCACACACAGTACACATGCACAGAAAGCAGGATATAGCTCAAGACTTGGTCTTTTTGATCTGCCAGCATTGATGAGAAGAGGTGAGGGCACAAACTTTTAATGAAAATGATTACTAACTGAGTACTTGAGAAATTAGTGCTTTAGTGGGTTGATGGCATTCAGTAGAAGACACTGAAAGCAAGGGATGAAGTCAACTTTGGTTCCAGTAACACAGAACTATTTAAAAATGCCCCAATTCCACTGCCATTTCATAAAGAGGAAGAAATCACTCAAAGCCCTTCCAAAAGGTTGGATTTTTTAATCAACCAGATATGAAGCCATTTTCTCTGAAGACTGAAAAGTAGGTTTCAATGAAGCAGAAAGTGCTTTCTGACATGATTGAATTACTTACAAAAAAATGTTGTGTGTTAATTTAACAGGATTAAAAGCACTTAATTATGAAGTCTCCTGCTCTGCGATGCTTGCAGGCAGAAGCTGAACTCAGTGTTTGAATTTATTCCACCAGAGACCACCACTTCTTGGAAGGTTCCAGTGTTTAAGTTAGAACACTGCTTCCCCATCAGTCTAATAATTTCTAAGAAGTGCACAGATCCTGAATCAAGCTGCTGAATGAAGATAACACTCCCTACTGAGGAGCTTGCAGCAGTATGAGGCTGCTGTACTCTGAGTGTGGCCTCTCCCAGCCTCCTTTCTGCATATTTTCACCATGGAAAGTTAGATCAAATCAAGTCCCAGTGTGGACACTGCACAGGTATTCTTTATCCATATGACTTATTCTCATTCCCAGACTAATAACTGCCTTCACCCTGGAGAGTCAAGCACTGAATGAGGATCCATATCTGTATTCTACCCTGGGCCACACCACTGGCCTCCTAGATATCAAGTCACTTCAGTGGCACTTGACCCTTGTCTGTTGAAACACAGTGACAATGGTGACTTACTCTCTCAAACTGCTCAAAAACCTACTTATGAAATTCATTCTAAGAGATAAACGTTTGAAGAGCAACTTATATGCCAAAAGATTCCAGCAGTAATTTCAGCAAAAGCACTATTAATGATCATACAACTGCTGCACATTCAGGGACTGTGTTACTTTTGATATTATTGGTAAACATCAGGCAACTTAAGGGTACAAACACAGTTATAGTGTAAATGAATGAGAGGAAGTTTTCAGATTCATTTCATATACATATATATGTGTGTGTATATATATATTTGGAGAGAGAGAGGGAGGGAGAGAGATCTGTCATGAGTTAGGCTGAATATTTGCTGCTGTTATTCAAAACCATCCTGCCTCATGCCAGCTTCAAAATGAAAGTGCTGGCTGGGCTTTAAGTTCAGATTATAATATGAGAGGCTTCCTGTTCCACTTGCTGCTTTTGGGTTCCAGATTTTGGGTGTTGGTTCTTTCCCACTGGGAGGGCGGCATGAGGCAAAGAGATGTAGTGGTTTAGATTGGTGGCTTCTGCTTGCTGCTGCTTTCTACATTCTGCTGTGCTTTTTCTGCAGATAGGTTAAGGTAATTGTGCATTATGTTATCCCATTTATATTAACCTCTTATCTCAAGTCTTTATCACAACACAGAGGGTTGGGGGTTTTTGTGTATGTTACTTTTCTTTCACTTCTGTGTTTGGGGGAAACAGGCAGGTTAACCTGTTACAATAACCTCTTTCCTTTAACAGCAAAACTAGCTATAATCTCGAAGCATGAGCATACACAGTCATTCCTATGCTTCTAGTTCTACTTGATTGAGTTTTACTGAGGATTTGCAAAACCTGATCTAGTTAAATATATCCCTGCATACTGTAAGGCAGTTGGGCTACATGGCCTTTAAAGGTCCCTTCCAACCCAATGTATTCTATGACTCTGAACATGGGGTGGCAAGTGGGGTGTGTGAATTACAAGTATCCTTCCAGTATACTATTTTTAATATACCCATAAGTAAACAGTTACCAAGTAAAAATGTGTTTGTTCATGCCATAGTTGGAAATTAATTACATGGTAATAATAGTACATAGTAAAATATATAGTAAAAATACATAAGAGTTGCCAACAATTTCTCTTTAAATGTATGTCTGTGTAGTTTTGGTAACCTTTCTCCAACCAAGATTCATGAAAGAGAATTCAAGTAGGACCTCTCAATCCATATTAGCATATTTAATGGTTACAAACAAGGACTCAAAGCTGTGTTTTTATGGAGTGAGCCCAACTAGCTGTCCTTTCCACCAAGAGCCACCCTTTAAATATAATTAGACATTCAAGATGAAGCCAAGCACAAAAGAAGCAAAAATAATTCCAATGCATGTTGATAAAGACAAGATGTTAAAGTAGGAAAGATTAAAGCATGGAATCATTTAATGTCTCTTTAGAGGATAGTCAAGGTCTAAGATGGAGAAACAGGTGAATGGGCATCAGAAAAAAATTGTGTAAACACAATGGGGAAATAATCCATGTAGTTTACAGTACTGACAATTCTATAAAGTTGTGAGTTACATCCATATAAATGTTTTAATGTATGTATGTATCTATCTGTCTATCTAGATATACACACATACAGATGTATTCATTGATCCCAGATGAACAATTTCAATAGGAAAGAATAAGCAAGTCCCATTTGAGATAATGAGGATAAGCAGCTCCCATGTAAAATTTGATGATCAAGATATTTAGGAGGAAACTAGACCTCTTTTTTAGAGCAGATAAAGAAGAACGGATTGATCTTGAGTGACCCATAGCTGAGACAACTTCCCTAAGTACAGCTCTGCTGATTGTGGAATGTTCTGTTGAGTATAGTGGGCATGTTTACCCAGACTTCAAGGATGAATACCAATCCATTGGAAGTGGTCCAGGAAAACCTGCTATTTCTGATCCTAACATGACAAAGGGCGTGATCTTGTATCGTCCAAGATATGACACCGCCTGGATTATTGTCTGTGCACTTGCATTAGTGTATTTATTTATTTTATTTTTGAACACTCAGAAACTCATGCTGAGAATAAATTGATTCCACTAATTGGCAGGTAGTGTCAAGTGACTTCAGCAAGAAATAAAGGCTGGGGAAAAATGCCAGATTCCCAGGTCAGAGGAAACAATGCAAATTCCTTATGTACCTTCCCATTGCCAGAAAGTTCAAGGATTTACAGAGTATTTCTACTTAATACACATTTTTTATCCCACTCAGAGTCTACATTGCTAGGAACATTTTGAATTAAACAAGTCATTTAACTGTCTATTTTCATTAGAATTGTTTTTCTGCATTCATACATGTGCCCATCCAACTTCCCAACATGACTGGGCTGAGAAACCTCAACATTTAACATGAAAAGATGAATCTGAACTATGTGCGTTAAGAAAAAACCTCCCGGGGATTCCCTAGAAAACTTGCAGTGCCAACTCAAGAGAAATTAAGTACCCTAATACTATTAGGATCCATACAGCATATTTCAAGAGACATTGACATTGGCTCTGGTAGAAAAATAATATCTAAAAAAAAATATCTTAATCACAATTGCTATTCCTTTTAAAGTTGCACCACAGGGGACTCAGACTGAGAAAATTAAATACTAGAGAACTGAAAAGGGCATGGAGAGCCAGATCCTCGAGAACTTTTATTTTTATCATCCCTTGAAGTTTTGAGAGGCCAGCTCCCTTCAGCTGCAGCCAGCTTGCAGGCAGCAACACTAGTCCTGCTGCTTCTATGGCATTTGCAGAAGCAGATGGCAGAAGATCGGTAGCATCCTTTCGCAGTGCTAACATGAAATGAGTTCTGCGATGAATTATGCTGTATTCATTCCTCAGCCTGTAGAATATGAACTTTGTTAAATCAGAGTAACATTTTGTAATCCCAAACTTGCAGAGTAAATAAATATTGACAGACCTTATTTAATTTGCTATGAACTGTATGATTGCAATACATCTTTTCCACCGTTCAAGTAGAGTGACATCCAAGCAGGACCATGGGGTTGTGCTCTTTACTCAAGTTCTGACTTGCTGTGTCATTTAACCTTTCTGACCCTGTGCTTAATGTAAATGTAAAATGAATTTATATTAAAAATGTTCCTGAAGTGTTTCCATCCCAGGTGCGTTGTAAGATTTAATTAATTAGTGCCTGTGAAGCACTTTAAGCTCCTCATGTGAAAGATGGCATACACTGAGCTACTGCAATTGCTTACTGTGTTTATTAACTCACAGCACCAGAAATTAATTTCTTTTAAAATATTTTTCCATGCATTTTAGAATATTATGAGAGAGAATTACCACAGGGAAATCTATGAACGGAAGCCTAATTCAAACTCTTTCTCTCAGACCTCTGTTTCATTTCTGGAAGACATCCTTTTTCTCGCAGGCTTTTTGGCTGGATCTTCTGGATCCTGTGTGCACCATAAAACCCTAGTATTTGGGTCTGAATGGAGTCAAGGGGCTGATTATGGCCAAATCTCAAGGCATTCTCATGGGAAATTATCTAAACAACCTAGAAAACTGCTAATGCCCAGGGCTTTTATACTATTTAAGGGCATCTTTTCCAGAAAGACAGAAGGTATGAATTCAAACACTTGCATGTAAGAGTATGGAGATGCACTGCTGCAGCATGTACCACTCAGACATTCCAAGGGATTAAACAAACAAAACAACCCAACCAAACAAAAAAAAATCCCACAAACAAAACCCAAGAAAGACCAAACCAAACCAACAACAACAAAACCAAACCAAAACAAACAAACAAAAAATTACTGCTGAAGAAAACAATCTTTCACGGATCTGTTTGTTTCACTAATGCAGTAGCATTCACTGGTCTCAAAAATGTCACTTTTCACCAAGAGAGCAATCAAGCAATGCCATAGACTGCACAGAAAATTTCTTCAGTGTCTGTCCATGGCAGTTTTCAAGACTAGATTGGAAAAAACTGACTAGCCCAGTATGACTTCTTGCCCAATCTTCATGCATCTGTCTACATGTTTACATTTTCTCTTACACCATTCCTGGTAATTTTCTATCTGCTTTACTGAGTACCTGAAACCTCCTCAGTATGCATATTATCCAGTCACTGTAGTCAATATGTCATAGAATCATAGAATCTGTCAGGGTTGGAAGGGACCACAAGGATCATCTAGTTCCAACCCCCTGCCATGGGCAGGGACACCCTACGCTAGATCAGGCCGGCCAGAGCCTCATCCAGCCTGGGCTTAAACACCTCCAGGGACGGGGCCTCAACCACACCCCTGGATAACCCATTCCAGGGCTTCACCACTCTCATGGTGAAGAACTTCTTCCTCACATGAAGACCTGAATATGACCTTTTGGCTCTGGACTGGCAGATATGTTCTGGACTCCCCACATGAAGAACATTTCACACACTTACAGAAAAATTCCATTGTGCATTTTTATAAACAACTACACAAAATCTACCAGAATTTTTAAGAGGTGCCTAGGCTTCCTCAAATCATCTCAACCCTATCATAATGTCTTCAGACAGCAGATATAAAAAACTTCCATTATTGAGCTTTCTGTTCCCTAATCTGTTCTCTGGATCATATAACTTTACCCAGCGCCGTAAACAAACTTAGAAGAACAAAGAATATTAAAGCACATAAAATTAAATGATAAACTGTGGAGCACCACAACGGCAGGTTGCAGTTCTATTCACAGAAGAATTAGAGTAAACATGATTTAAACATGCAATAATTCTGCTATGCAGTAACACATTGGGTTTTAAATGTTTCACACCCAGTTGTCTACAACTATTAAATATTCACTGGATACCTGCAGATATATTCTAGACCAACAGAAAACTTTCATAGAATCATAGAATCAACAAGGTTGGAAAATACCTCAAAGATCATCAAGTCCAACCTGTCACCCAACACCTCATGACTACTAAACCATGGCACCTAGCGCCACGTCCAATCCCCTCTTGAACACCTCCAGGGACGGTGAATCCACCACCTCCATGGGCAGCACATTCCAATGGCTAACGACTCTCTCAGTGAAGAACTTTCTCCTCACCTCCAGCTCAAACTTCCCCTGGCACAGCTTGAGACTGTGTCCTCTCATTCTGGTGCTGGTTGCCTGGGAGAAGAGACCAACCCCCTCCTGGCTACTACCATCTTTCAGGTAGTTGTAGAGAGCAATAAAGTCTCCCCTGAGCCTCCTCTTCTCTGGGCTAAACAATCCCAGCTCCTTCACCCTCTCCCCATAGGGTTTGTGCTTGAGGCCTCTCACCAGCCTCGTTTCCCTTCTCTGGACACATTCAAGTGCCTCAATGTCCTTCTTAAATTGAGGGGCCCAGAACTGGACACAGGACTCAAGTTGGGGCCCAAACCAGTGATGAGTACAGGGGCACAATGACTTCCCTGCTCCTGCTGGCCACACTATTCTTGATGCATGCCAGGATGCCATTGGCCTTCTTGGCCACCTGGGCACACTGATGGCTCATATTCACCTGACTGTCATTCAGTACCCCCAGGTCCTTTTCTGTCTGGCTGCTCTCCAGCCACTCTGACCCCAGCCTGTAGCTCTGCATGGGGTTATTGTGGCCAAAGTGCAGCACCCAGCACTTGGACTTGTTGAATGCCATCATGTTGGACTCTGCCCATCTGTCCAGCCTGTCACTGTCCCTCTGGAGAGCCCTCCTACCCTCTAACTGATCAACACCTTTAAGCAGTTATATTAATTTTTATAAAAAATCACCATAGGTATGATACTATTTTTGTGCTAAACAATATCATTGTGTTACAACAGTACAACCATTTCAGAAAAAAAACAACAGCACTCAAGAAGAAAAAAAAAAAAAAAGTAAGGTGAAATTTTAGTCATTGCTACTCAGCAAAAAAGTTTGATCTCACAAACGTGGAGTCATAGAACTTCTCACTGACTGTTCTTTCATTTTGGAGTAAAAGAGAATTCAAATGTGAGAATGTGCTTATTCCAGAGTAAACAGGTCAGGGCTGATTTGGAAAATGTGAAAGCTATTTGGAGCTGCCTATCACTACTGCATGCATTTCACCTAAAAATACAAGTTAATGAATATTCTGGCTATTAGCTTCAGCAAGATTAAACCCCTTATTTCCAATGATATATGATTAGATTAAGTTCCCCAAAATTCTCTATAATTATTAGTAAATTATTCATATAGCAAATACTTTCAAAATGTTTTAGGCAAATGGAAATGAGTAGGGGTTCGCCTAGTATTTTGCTAAGGTTTTACTGGGTAAATTAATTTCCTTTTTATTTTCTTAAAAAACCTCAAATAGGATGAATGCTAGCTTTGCTAAAAGGACTACATATTTGTAGGCATTTAACAAACAGTAATAGAAAATCAGCCCCTGTGAATGGCACAGGTGTATGTAGATGCAAAAATGGCCATGGGTACAAGTTGACATGCACTAGTGTACCAGTGCCTAAGCCACACAAGAACCTAGGAATCCTGATCTGCAATTCATATTCCTAGAACAAACAAAACTAATCCTGGTAAATCGTTAACCACCTCTTGAAGGTCACTGCTTTAAATATCACTTGACTATTCTATTAATAAAATTTTATTTATATAACCACTTCTTTTGTGATATTCAAAATGATACTCAAGCTGTGCCAGGGGAGGTTTAGACTGGATGTTAGGAAGAAATTCTTCAGAGAGAGTGATTGCCCATTGGAATGGGCTGCCTAGGGAGGTGGTGGAGTCACCATCATTGGAGGTGTTTAGGAGGAGACTTGATGGGGTGCTTGGTGCCATGGTTTAATTGATTAGATGGTGTTGGATGATGGGTTGGACGCAATGAGGTCTCTTCCAACCTATTCTATTCTATGCTATGCTATGCTATGCTATGCTATGCTATGCTATGCTATGCTATGCTATGCTATGCTATGCTATTCTGTTCTATTCTACATAAAACACTAGCAAACATATTATAGTTGACTGTACAGCATTAGTATTGAATGACCTATAAGCAAAACAGTATTTTAATGAAACCTATTTTCAAAATGCACCCATAATCAGTTGTGAATCAGAGCAATAATCTGGTTCAGCTGACAGATAACCCATCTGAAACCAATCATTTTACCATTGTAAAATGATTTTACTACATTCACAACTGGACCGGTTTCCCAACACAGTTCACAGGACGGTTACACATACATGGAGAGCCAGCTCAGGGCCAGGAAAGCACACCTGCTTTCTGCTCAAGGCAGAACCGTGGCTGAAAGGTAGTTCATTAGACTGCCCTTTTGCTTGAAAGGTTACAGTCTGGAAGCCACAACATACATATGAATATAATGTCTTCTAACAAAGCAGCATCAAAATCTTGTGGAATAAAGCATCTCATTGCACTTACTGACATTCATGCCACGTGCATTCATTAAATTGAGGCTGGAGACAATAGAGAAAAAAAAATGTGCACGATTTAGACACTTTTTGTTACTGTGTGCTACCTTTTTAGTAAAGGAGGAGGGGAGAGAAAAGAGAGAGACAGAAACTTTTGTTCTGTTTTGTTTACAGGGGATAAAAATTATTTCACCTTATGCACATGGGTGGAAATTTCAGATCAGTGAGCTATGTTTTGCACTCTCCTAAGTTATTAATCTGTTCTTGACAATTTAAGACCAGTATTGTAAGCTCTCTCTAAATGTAGAGAGAGCATGCTGTGTTGCTGCATGCTGAGTAAGTTTCCAATTAGTTGAGCTGTTAATTTTTTGGTTTTCTGTATCTTGCCTCTATTAAACTGATTTGTTCAATCATGCTGAATGGTCACCTGCCGCCTGTGCTCTAAAGTGTTGTGCTTGCCTTGGACCATGATCTCTATGCCACACTTTGTTCACAGCATTTCTAGCAGTGGGGTACATTTCCCTTTGTAGTATTTTCACTTGTTTCTAAAAATACATCAGAAATTCTCAGATGAACTTTTTCCAGCTTTCTTCAGGGTCCCCTCCAGCCATCTTATGCTGCTCCCAGAAGAAAAGAACCTTATTGGAAAAACTGAAAAGAAAATGGCCCTCTCACCTAATCTGTGAATTTTAAGACATAGTGCTATCTGCTATAGACATTCTCTTTCCAATGGGCTTTGGATCAGGCCAAGAAAATGTGTGTACCTCTGTGCCAATGTATTTGAGACAGATCCTTCTTTGAGGCCAGGAACACTTCAGTGTAAACAGACAGCTACATTAAACTTAAAGTAGTCTAACATGATGGTATTATCCCAAGCAAACCATTCACAAAAATAAAGAAATAAAGGTCACATATTTTCTTATCTTCTAAAAGCTTACAGAGCTCCTTACATCAAAGACTTTACAAAATGGTGCTGTGACAAGAAAAGTACAAACCAGGGCTTTTTTCGTCTCTCTCCTTGAAATTCAACCACACACACAGATAGGTGAGCATTAAGAACATGAATTACAAAAATGTAGCCTGCTATGGAAGTGATCATTCTCCACTAAAGCTGTATGTGTCTCTCATTTTTTATAAACATTGACTTTTTTATAAGCATTTCCCTGGAAAATACTGAAACCCAATAAGTAAAGTACAAGCAATGTAACTAGCATTATTTCACTCACTGAAGGAGCTCACATTTGATATAAGGCTTATGGAAACATAACCAAGTATCACTATCTCACATAAACAGTACAATATTTAAACATTTTACTTGTCAGACTAAAGCTTTTCTGAGTATTTCAAATGCAAGCCTATCCCTATTTGCTAAGCACGTACTTACACAGAGATTTTTCGGTGCTTACACCAGCTCATACATAAATGGGTGCTCAACGCATGCCTAGATATTCAGATCCGATTCAGACTGGTACCTCACCGACCTCCACATCCTTCAGTTTCCTGCATCAGCTCTTTATGTGATTCATTACTACAAACCCTATTATAAAACACGCACACTGTATATGATCAATTCTTCAAGGAATTCACCCTGTAATGTTGTGCTGAGCTTTACTGAAGTCTAGCTCAGGTATGACTAATCCATAAGAGAGATTGCAGCTGGTGTCCTAATGTCATGTGTACAAGGCTATGACTTTTTAGAACTTCCACTTGACTTACCTTTCATTTCCCAATGCCACAAATGCCATGTTCTTTCTCTCACTTCCACAACCTTGGCCAGCATTGACCAATTCTTCCCCATCTGATTTGCCCACATGCCCAACTGTCACATTCACTCAATAATGCATATAAAAGTGCAGGGCCTTCTGATAACAGTTTGCACATTTAATTTCTAGTGAATATCATCTTTCACCAAGTGATTCACTGCACGTTAATCAAATTCCATGTCTATAGGGGCCCAAAAGTACCTACCTCATGCATATTCAGGCAGCACTGTTTCTCTAAGTAAGACACAAACATTGTCAGATAGAAAATGTTGTTATGTGGATATATACTCTTCTGTCTTGTTCTTTTTGCATAAAGCAGATGAGATTTGCTGTTTGCCAGAGCAGACATACTTTTTTCCAGGGTACAACAGCAACTAGTGCTGGATGATAAAAGCTTTGCCTGCCATCCATATAATGCAATTGTAGTTTGAGTGCTCTGGGTTCCTGTATTTCTGTGTTACACTTCACAAGCATAATGCTGAAATCACAGGGAGGATGATAAATGTTAACAATTTATTCAACACTTGAAAATACTGAAAATAATCTCTCTCTTGTTCTGCTTTCACTAAAATGTTTAAGACCAGAAAGGACAATCAGATACCCTTGTCTGACCTTCTATGTAATACATGCCCTTAGATTTTATCATCACCTGTGTATTGGGCTTGGTGATTTTTTTACTTCTTTTTACTAAAATACATCTTCTAAAAATATGCTTTTCATTGCCCCGTCTTCATTTGGAGGCCTCAAGAAATAAGAACTGCATGTCCCTTAATAGTTATTCCAGTGGCAATCAATCTCACTCTTCAAAATGAGGCACCAGTTCCTAATTTGAATTTGTCTGGATGAAACATTCAGCTAGTAGTTTTCTTCATGCCCTTCCCTACTGGATTAAAGAGGCCTTTATTATTTATTAGTTTTGACTTCTGGAAGTACTGATGTCTTGTAATCAAGTCTGGCTCAATCTATTTTTGGGTAGGCTAAACAGACCTAGCTTTTCAAGCTCCATCTGTAATGAATTTTCCAGCCCTTGAAACTTGTCATAAAGATTTCTATTCTACAGTGTCTAAATTAGGGAATTAATCATTTAAAAACATGTGTCATGTAACATGCCAGTGTTACAAGACAATGCATGTCTTGCTACCTTGGTTACACATGTATTCCCAGTTAAAGCCTGTACAAATGCCTCATTTGCATGCACAATTATATCCACTCTGTGCAGATTTGAAAGAGCAGAGCTTGCAGGTTTAGGAATAATTCTTCAGTTATAAACACTCATAACACATTCTCATTGTATCATGCAGGCATTGCATAAATCAATGTTGACTGTAGACAGAAAGTGAAGGACAAAGGGATTATGTATCTTTCCTATGTTATGAGTCAAAGTTCAGGAGAAATAGGCTCTGGACACTATAGCTTCCAGTACTGTAAGCCTCTTGCCTTTCCCAACCCTTATCTGCTCTTTCAATAAATACTTCAAATACACTTAGTGACATAAAAGGTGCTGAAATCTGAAACATGCTTCTGGTATTTAACATCCACAAACCTGACACACACAGAAAAAGGATAAAATGCAGTAAAATTCTTCAAACCATCTGCAGTCAGCTTCAGTGCCCCAAAGAGGGAATTTCCTAAAGGTGTTAGAAAATGTTACTCCTCTTTACATTATTCAGTCTTTACCTTCTTTAACTAAGGTGGCCAAACTGGGCAGCATTTAGTGCCATTCCCGATGGCAAAAAATACATTGCTAACATCCCTCTTATGAACTAAAACTCCCACTGTTCATGAGCTGCCGAAATGGCACAGTTATGCTGCTGCTTTTCTTTGTAACAAGGAAAATCCCTTTGCTTTGTGATCAGCAGTGTTCTCAGAGAAACACAGCACAGAGGTGTGGCGGAGCAGATGCCATTTCCCCGGTTGCTGCAGAGTGGGATGGCAGTGCTTACCATTCCTTGGCAGGAAGCAAGGCCATGAGCTGCCATGGCTGTGAGCCATGGGTTGTGTGAGAAAGCAACAGTTCTCCATCACCTGTGCAAAGTAAGCAGGAGCTAAAGACTGTTGCAAAGCTGTATCCTACCTCACTGTGAAGCAACACAGTGCAGCTTCTGCCTCCCCTCCAAGCATGGTAAAACCACTTGTCTTTGCCTAATATTTGTGTTAAACAGAAGGTCAGAGACAGTGTTTCGATGATGTGGAAAGAAAAGTCCATCTTCTTAGCACTCATGTTTATCTATCTACCTCAGAGTGGTCTTTTGAGGATTAACACATTCCCACAAAATATGCTGGGTGTAAGTTAGATAATTTACCAAAAGCATATTTTAAATCATTATCTGTTGACAAAATGAGTTGTTACAGGCAGGGGATCCTGCCTGTAACAAAAACTCTGACATACTCTGTCACATTCTTAGCTTTCTGAAAATGAAAAGATTCACCCTATGAGCTTTAAAGACAGCAATAAATTAATCTCTGCTCTTTCTCATCCTTTTTAATTTTTTCAGCAGCAATTAGAAGTGACACTCATACACACATATTCACTATTTGCATGGCTTATGACCTCTCCATCTAAATATATGTTCAACTAATGATCAGCATAGAAATGCTCTTTATTGGATACTTTTTTCTACCAGAAAAGAGAATCCTGAATAAAAAAGGAAATTAATATATATTTTTTTTCATATTTTAAATTTTGCTGATTGAAGCCCAAATCCATGGCTACGATGAGAGCTCAAAATGAAATTCTTATACAGACCTAAGCTAATAAAGTAGTTTAGATTTGATCTGACCCGGTCCAAAGAAATTCCATAATGGATAACTAACAGAAGAGTTCTGACAGCAAATCTGACCTCTGATGTCACCGCTGCATGCCACATTTTTCTAAGTATGCTGGGAAACATTCCTGCTTATTTGTCATTTTCTGTAATCGTGGGCCTTGATCTTTGGCAGAATGAACCCTAATATTACACTGGAGCCAGAGACATTTTTAGCTTGTGAGGCTTGAGTAGTGTCCTTTGGCAATGTCCTTTGGCAGATACAGAGCCTAAAGTGTGGTTATGCAGCAAACCCCATCTTTCCCCTGTGCTGCATTTGGACAGATGAAGAGCTTGGTTTCTTTCACAGCAATCACAGTATGTTTCTTCCTTTTCCAAATTTTGTACTATTTAAGCATGTCTAGCTTCACTGTCTTTGCACTACACAGCACTACCATCATCAAAGGGAAGAGTTGTAAAGTAAGTCTTCATCTCACTCGGTGAATTTATTGTTGTCATAAAAATAAAGGCCCCAAGGTTCACTGTATCGGCTGTACTGAAGACTTAGAATGCAAACTTGGGAAATTTACTTTAGTATACAACTGTGTCATTGTAACTACCTGAAAACTTGGCACAACTGACATCTGGAAGCATTAATAAAGAAAATGCAACCTAAGGGGAAAGAACCAGGGATGCCTGATTTGTCAAAAGAAAAATGTTTATTATTATGGAGTCAGAAAGCAGTTTTTAAGTCAGCATTTGTATGTTATATGGTGAAGATGTTAGCTGGGCTTTATTAATGTTTTCAGAAATTATTTGCTGAAACAGAGACTCTTACACAAATTGGATACTTATTTATCTTGGGAGTTTGCCTCTTGCGGGCAACACTACCTTTTGAGCAGGAACTTGCAAGTGGTTCCACAGCTTGTTTGTTAAAGTTGTTACTCTGGAAGTGTCAGAGAAGACTGTTTTCTCCTGTGTTGTGGTTTTAAATCCAGCTGCAGCTGAGCACCACGTGGCTGATCATACAACTGCTCCCCAACCTTCTCCCTCTGCTAGGGTAGGAAGGAGAAATTGGGAGCAAATTGCAAAACCACATGAGTTAAGAATTTAAAAGAACAATAACCAACCAACCAAACAAACAAAACCCAGACATGAACAATAGGAATAATAACAACTGTAAATAAAGTAATGTATAAAAATGAGTAATATAAAATGCAATACCCATGCCACAACCACCCATGCCAGTCTGCCCCTCTATATAAGTATGGAATACCCCATTGGCTGGTTCAGATGGCTATCCTGGGCTTGGTTTCTCCCACCTTCTTGCAAAGAATTCATTCCCATCCTAGTCAAAGGCAGGACATCCTGTGAGTCTATGATAGGCACACACATAGGAACCCTTGCCTCTAGCAAGAGAAAGAGCTACAGGGCAGAGTGCATCAGATGAGGAGGCAGTAGGTGGTAAAGAGTTTTAGGTTCTCCAGCACAGAGTCTTTGCCACAGACACTGCAAGACCCAAGGTGCCCACCGAGGAAAAGAGGTTTAGAGGGAACAATCTGCTCAGGTTGCTATGTGGATAATGTAAGTAATTAGAGGGCCCAGCAAAAAAAACATGACCCAACTGCAAACAGCTGTATAACTCCAAAAACAATTCCAGTCCTTAAAAAACTGTAGCCTAAGGAAAACAGGAAGGAATTTTATGAAAACAGAAGCAAACAGGGTAAGACTCCTACAGTTGTACAGGAGGTTAGTGGTACAACTTAATCCAAACAAACCCAAACAAATCAAATCCACAACCTGTACAAAGCAATGCTGTCTTCTAGATCAGCAAGTCTCCTCTGGGGGATTATCCTCCTCTTTGAGGATTCACCCCATCTAATTTAAAGATCTGCTTCTGAAAGAGTTGGCTAGTTGAATGGGAGTATTATCAACAGAATGTCTCCTAGGTTTTCTTTGTGTGTCTTTGGCTAGGAGGAATCACAACATACAAGTCTACAGGAGTTTTAAAATGCAGTGAGAAGAGTCCCACCCAACACAACTAGGACAATTATGACTGCAGTTCTTTGATTCAAGTTGTGCTTGACCACAGACAACAATCCCAGCTGATTCCAGAATTAAAAAAGGCAAAGAGGAAATGCTTTAAAGTATTCTGCTGACAGTAATTGAAGTTGTGCATGCTGTCCAGAGAAAATTTCTAATTCTTGACAGTTTCACATAATTACATGTTCTATCAACAAATGAAAATTAAGGGCTCTCGCTGAACTTCTCGGGAAACTTCCCTGGCGATTCTAATGTCAACACAGCCCTACTGTGTATTCTCAGAATAATTTTACAACTGACAGATCATACCAAATGAGAGCACAGATTTCAAAAGCCTAAGAGTTCCTGACATTTCTGGCACAAGAGATTGCTGGGATGGGAGTGGGGAGATGCCTTTGCCATTGTTCTGAACTGGTTGCTGTAACATGGTCTCACCAGAGACACATTTTTACAATATCCTCTGTTGAGAATACATGAGAGAATATTTTCTACCTTTTTTCTATATTTTTTTTTTTTAAATATTTCTTCTTCCACTGGTTTGAATCCATATTAAGAACTTAAATCACTTTTATTTAAAAATTGGACAATTTACAACACTGAGCACACGCTGATTGGCCTTTTCTCAAGATAGCTTTCTGCTTTTCCCTCTTTCGATTGGCCATATCCAGACAAGGAATTTAATGAAGGTTTCTACTTTATTATATATCTTAAAGCCACTGCTTTAAAACTGTCAAATAAAACACACACGTTCAAATAGAGACCAAGATTCATAGTTACTTTGTGTGAGAGAGAGAGAGGTTGAGGGAGCTGGGGGTGTTTAGCCTGGAGAAGAGGAGGCTCAGGGAGACCTAATTGCTCTCTACAACTACCTGAAAGGAGGTTGTAGACAGGTGGGGATTGGTCTCTTCTCCCTAGCAACCAGCAACAGAACAAGAGGACACAGTCTCAAGCTGTGCCAAGGGAAGATTAGGTTCGAGGTGAGGAGAAAGTTCTTCACAGAAAGAGTAATTGGCCACTGGAATGTGCTGCCCAGGGAGGTGGTGGAGTCACCATCCCTGGAGGTGTTCAAAAAAGGATTGAATGTGGCACTTGAAGCCATGGTTTAGTTGTCATGAGGTGTTAGGTATTGGGTAATAGGTTGGAATTGATGATCTGATACTATGATACTATGATCTCTGAGTTCTTTTCCAACCTGGCTGATTCTACGATTCTATGACTGCCAATGCATGAAATGTCACAGTGGTGAACATTTGTCGAAAGCGTGCCCATGAGCAATATTAGTTGATGGCAATGCCTACGTTATGTCTCTCCATTATTCCCTAGCTATAAAAGTGATCCCAGATGTCATGTGGAAAACCCAGTGCCAAAGCAGATCAGCTCTGCCAAACAGCTGCAAAAAGCCAATACATTTCTATAAAAAAAAAAAAAAAAAGGAGCTGTGCACATATTTCAGCATCTCACTGAATCTGAGGAGTGGGCCAGAAGCATGAGAAGGAAAGCCTCAAAGGAGCTGTGACAAGTTGGGGTATTTGGCCATCTCTTCCTAGAGCAGCAATGAAGTCGAAGGATGGATTTCATGGCAGACATAAATGATAAACCACTTAAAAAGCATTAGTTGTTAAACTTAAGTCTTCATAAAGCTACTTTAATTTGGTGCTAAAGTAACTATTAGAGAAGCAGTATCATGACATCCAGAGAGAAATTCAAAATGTGTTGTCACCTGAATTTTCATTCCTACTCCATGATGAATGAGAGAAAGTCCATATTAATTCAGCTGCGTATGCAACAAACCAGCAAGATCAAGATTACCATTATGCTCTCACACTACAGTTCAGACATCAAAACTTGTACTTCCTCCTCCCTGCATTTGGTTAGGACAAAGGTGTCTCAGGCTGGGGTTTGAAGTCTAGGGTGCTTTTTTAAAAAATGTTATAATGAATACCACAGAAAACAAGAGAGGACAGGAAGACAGCAATCTGAAATTTTTCAGTATTAGTCAGAACTTAGTGGCTAGAAAGGTAATACTGGAGCATCTGTCATAGGTAAATTGTGGAGCCTTTTTCTATTAAAATTCTGCTCTTGAATGTGCTCCAAAATCTGCACACTTTCTTAAAATGTGCCTACATTACTGCTTCAGCTTCAGCTGATTCAGCTCTGCCACTTCCTGACAGCTGTCTCCATTTGCCTGTCATTGATCTCAGTTTCTGCGTGGTTTTGGTGCTTGCATGCTAAATTCCTTTCAGAGGAAACTAAATGAACAGCTGTGCTTCACATGTACTTCAACATTTAATGGGCACACTGGGTTGTGAACCCAGCTATGGGCCTAACTACTGCAAGATTTTCCCAGTGCTTACCTAACATCCAACTACCGCTGAAATGCCCTCGAACCATCAAAAGATCCTGTAACAATCTAGAGCAGTTCATATTTTGCAAAGAAACAAGAACAGTGTTTCCATCTGGCAGCAACTGCCAGTTTTCCACTGACTATCACAACTGATCTGTCAGTTATCCCTTTTCCAAAGTTTTCCCCTCTGCAATGGTTTGTCCTACCTCCTTTAACCAGAAGGATTTAATAAGAGCTATGAGCAGGCTTAAGGGAATATGGAATGTGCTGCTGTTCCCAAATGCCTGCTGTACACATGCAAGGTGATCACTTTGTATCTGAGAGTGGTCTGCGAACATTGTGAGTTTTCCCAAGCGCATTCAGTTGTTTTTCTTGGGTTTTATTTTTTCACCTGGGAAAATATGAAGTGTGTTGAAGTGGAGACCTGCCATTTTTTTTCAGTCAATGGAAAGAGGGCCAATTCATCGGAAAATAGAGCGAGTTGCATATAATCTTTGAAAATATGTGAGGATAACCGATCATATGATGACGTAGAATGCAACACAAATTATGGGAGCCCACAACAGCTCTCCCAACTCCAGTTCTCATATTCCTAGGCCCCTACAAATGAAGGACAAGGGGTTTATTTGCCATTCAGAGGTCTGCTGGACTGCAGTGAGAATGCTGATTGAGAGTGATAATCCAGAAAACAGTTACAGTAATGTGAAGTGTGTCCATGATCAAGGCACAGCAACAGCCCTACATCCTCACATTTCACAGCCATGTTCCTGATGGCCAGTTAAAACCTGCATCATTCACTAAATCTCCACTTGAGAGAGTTACCTTAACACAGACAAATGAGACACCATCCAGGCATCTCTCAGTAACTCCTGCAAGCCTCAGAAACAGAATTAAGATTCAGTCAGATTAAACTGTATCTCCTGGTTTTCAAGAGTTTGTGGTTGAAAGTACCTTAGTTTTAGCTTGTTTCCTGTTTTTAATAGATGTAGATTTTACTGAATCTGACCTTTTTGGAAGTACATACTACTTAGTAACTGTAAGCCTATGCTGATGACTTGTTTCAACAACATGTAGACAAACATTTCAATAGCAGAGCTCATAAATCCCCTGAGTTCTGAGCATTTGATCATTATCAATATTAGTAATGATCTGGATTGCTAAAAACAAAAAAGGTTTTATACTATAGGTCTAAGCTCTCAGCACAAAATTTTTCTAATAAGCAAAGGTAGCCCTCTGGTCTAGATAGATACAGGCAGCAGTGATACAATACAATACAATACAATACAATACAATACAATACAATACAATACAATACACCAGGCTGGAAGAGACTTTCAAGATCATCACGTCCAACCCATCAACCAATCCAACCCACCTAAACAACTAAACCATGCATCCAATCATGAGTGCTTCTAAAACTGTGAAAGGAAGAAAATAAAAAGAGAGAGATATTCAACCCTAATAAATAGTCTAAAGGATGTCAAACGGAAATATAATTTAAGCAGGTATAAAATTATCTATAAGCATAAAAGAAAGTATTTAAAAACATTCAAAGAACTTTGGCTGATGGAGTTACATTAACTAGATTTTCACAAGTGAAAATAAACCAAAAAGTAAGGACAAGAAAGAGATTGAGTTGGCAGACCTTTCCAAGAAGCATTGAGGGGTTTGAACTACATCCATTTAGCACACCTTGGAGGATCCTCTCTCAGATGGGAGTACAGAAAAAGAGAGGGGTAAGATGAAATGAAGGCACTGTGGAAAGATTACCTTTTAAATGAAGACAGGGAAGAGACATTTGTCATAACCAAACGTCAGCTGCCTGAGAGCAGCAAGGGGAAATGATAATACAAAAGAGAACTCTCTCATCATTATTGAACAACCAGAAAGGATTTTCAGTTTAATAAAGACTCAGCACCTAGAGAACATACCAAGACATTCTGCAGCCTTTTCAAGCATCTGGCAGGAAATTCCATTACATTTCGGGTAGGAACCAAAGACATTACAATACTAATAATGGTTATTGCATATATTAGAAGACAAAAGGTTAACAGAGGTTCACATCACACTGTGGATTTTTGACAGTGATCGAATTTTTGTAATCAAACCACTATATGTAAAAAGAAAAAGCCCAGTCATTTCAATATCCCAGGGAGAGGATCCATGCAAATCCTAGTTTCACCAGTTTTTAAGGAAGCACTTTCAAGCGGCATATGAAACAGAAAACAGGGCACATTTTGTACCGAGAATGGTCATCTAAAGTCAACATCAGGAAAGCTAACTTTCTATATTGCTTTTTGCTTTATATTCCCCTCCTTAAAATTCAACCTGCAAGCTTCCTCTACCCCTGACTTCAGTAAAAGTAGAGTCTGCCTTAAAGGAATGAATGCTAGCAAAAAAGTCCAGAGGATCTGAACTACTCAGCATCTTAAGTCAGCATCTTAATAACTACTCTGTGAGTTCTAATGAATGATTACAGCATTTGAGAGCAAATTAGAAAAGGTAAAGTATATTTTTAGCATTAATGTACAAGGAGTAGGATAGATGCCATTGATAAGCAAGACAGGAAGACTGCATCTGAGCTGTGGCACTGCAGATGTAGTCTTTGCCTCATCAAGCTTTTTTCTCTGCACTGTCACTCATTCAATGGCATTGTCTATTCGGTGCGTGCAATTCATATTAGAAGCATATGTTTTCATCCACTGTACATTACATTTGCACATGTGCACTTTATAATTAAAGCAGTACAGCTGAAGTTAGCATTCAAAAACTTTAGTGAAGTTATCACTGGCTTTTGGGGCTGGAGCTAGTTAGCAATGTGTTCCTGTATACGTTTTAGCAACTAGACAATATTTTCTTCCTATTCCAGAAAAAAACAAACAAAACAAAACAAAACAAAACAACAAAAAAAAAAACAAGCAATGTGCTATTTTCTTCTTCCCACGTTCAAGGCCATTCTTGTGAGAGAAATAATGAAAGTGCAGCACCAAGTACATGGCTAGCTAGGTACTCCCAAGATACTGCAGCCTTTAATATTAAATAGATTGGACAATTCTCATAGAACACCTTCCCGACCTTCCATCAAGTTTACTAGTCAAGTTGACAGGTCCCTCCAGGTAGCATGGGGTTGTCGTGGTACTTGAAAATTATATGCAACTGTATCTTTCATTTCATAATGGAAAAACTGAGAAAAAACTATTATTTTCCTTTTCTTTCCAGGAACTATGTATATTCCTTAACCCAATACAGAATTGTTTGCACTCAGTCCAGGACAAGCCACTTGAATATTTATTCACTGGTGTACTGGGTAGCAAGCCCAAGGCTTATGAAGGGAAGAAGTCAGTAAAATTCTAGATTTGGGCTGGGGAAAAGCAACTAAAGGTTTAGTCACTAATGTGTGCTTGCCTCAAGAAGCAATAATTGCACAAGAAATTTCCTTGCATTTCTCCATTCACTATGACCCAGAAGTATGAGTCACATTTAAGGTCAGCCTTTGCATTTTTAAAGTGAATATAAATTGTTCAAAAATTTCTAGTGAGTTTCCAATTTCATTTTTACTTCCACTGGCAATTTAGGATTATTTATCATCAATCTCCTTTAACAACTCTTGGTAGTCTTTACGGCTTATTAAAGTTCGCTTATTACAGTAAACAATGAAGTCAACAAAAGCCATCATAATAAACAACTAAGGGCAACAGTCATCTTGCACTGAACACATATACTCATTGGGAATGATCAGTCATTCCTTTTCAATCTTTTACAACAGGAAAAATACATTCACTGTTACAGCACCAAAGTTTTAGGAAGTTCTCACATACTCCTCTAGCTGGGATAATGACACACTCATCCTTCACTGCTCTCAAAAAGCAAACCAAACCAAACCAAAAAACCAACTACAAACAAACAAACAAACAGACAAACAAACTAACAAACTCTTGAAACAGGCGACCTCCTTCCTTGTCATGTAACCAAGCATTAGTAGCACAGAGAGTCCTCTCACTAGAACACCTGCCTCACGCCAGGCTTGATATAACAACAAATTGCACTGCTGTCCTTGAAGTGCCTCCAAATCATTTAATACATTTTCAGCCATAGATTTAAGCAGGTGAAGGCCTCAGGAGCTGTTAAAACCCTGTTGCAAATCTAGATTTCACAGTACACCCATGCAAATCTAAACTGATTTTTGATCATTTCCATTTCCTAGCTGATGCAGAGCCAATGAAACACGCCTGATGAGTAGCCACTCTTACCACAAAGAAATACAAGGTTGGGAATGGCTCTGTGACATTTTGTTGCAATTGGCATTTTGCCTATAAAGAGTGAAGCAGAGGTTGACATTTTTGATTGGCGTTAAATTTGCAGCCAGGCTTTCTGCTGCATAGCATTTGTAATGCTTGTTGTGATACTGGTATCAGCCTACTCATTCTAGTTCTGATTCAAGCCACCTCTTTCATATAGGTCACTGAAAGGCTGTCATGTAGCAACATTTGGTCTCAGAAGTGGATTTGTAGAAACAACCTATAGTCTGAAGAACATAATTTCCCATTTCCAAACAAAAGGGGAATGATATATTTCTCATATGGCAGGTATGTGATATGGCAGAAACCAAAAGCTTCAGAAAGTGATGAATCTTAGTAAAAACATGAGAGCTCTATTTGTGATAAGCTCGACTGTTTTATCAAAGCTGAAAATGACAAAGCTAACGAGTCTATATTTCAGTCCTTACAATCTGGCTCAATCAGGTGATTTTTCAGACTCTCTTCTTTTTTCACCTTGGTGACTATGCAAATTACAGCTGGAGACAGGTGAGAAGGAATATTGTGATCCCGTTTCTAATAGAACACATCATCTGAATATATTGCTGATGAACTCTGTTTAGCATTTGAAGGTGTGAGTAAACCACAGATAGAAGAGCTCATCTAATTCAGCGTAACAATAAGGAAGGTAAAAAAATTGCTCCTTACAATAAAATTTCAAGGAAACATTAAGATACAGCAATGGATTTGTTATGGCACCGTTAAACCTGCTTATTCAGGGTTGGTAAAAACATCAGTCTTTTTCACACATTCTAAAACTAACACACATTAAAGATAAGACAGTATAAAAGCAGTGAGGCAAACTTCATGTTCATAGTATCATAGTATCAGTCAGGGTTGGAAGGGACCACAAGGATCATCTAGTTCCAACCCCCTACCTCTGGCAGTTCTCATCAAATGAAAGAAAAATTCTTGCAAGATTCTGGCTTTATAGGTCTCAGTATGTTAAATTGAATATTTGGCCCTGGGACAATTGGAGCACTCATCTTTGCATTAAGAGGATAGTTTGATGAATTTTTCTACCTTTTACAAACGTGAGGAGCTTTGAACCTGAATAAGCTTCACATTGGCCAACTGTTAGAATCCCAATGTAGAGAAGGGCAGCATTGTAACAGGAAGATAGAATATATTTTTCTTAGGCAAATCCCTCTCCCTGATATCATTCAGGTTTGCTACTATTTCACACTGTTCAAGAATAGCCTTGACAGTCTCTCAAGCATCTCTGAGGCAAAATTACACATTTATCTGAAATTCCTTAAACTCAAACTTGAAGAGTTGACTGCTCCTTTGGGGCTACCAGCATCACCTGCATTTCACTGCATGAGCTGATTATTGCTACAAAAACTAGCACAAGCTGAAAGAAGGCAGCAGAGGAAATGGCTGAGCACAACACAAGGAGAAGCAGTAGGATGCACAGAGGTGATGCAGGACTTGGTGTGAGTCAGCGATCAAAAAAAAAAAAAAATGAGGCAACAAACTATTCAAAAAATAGACACAGAAAAGGGAACGTGTTAGAATTCAAATTTCATCCTTCTTATCTTTACATGGTTGCTCCTCACTACTTGAGTTACATAACTTCAGTATGAAGTCATGGTAAAGTAATTAAAACTAAGCTGAAAACTATCAGGTGTTTTCTCAGAGCAAGGGAGACAAAGAATGAAGGAAAAATACTATTACATAAAGTTATGTCCAAGCCATCTTCACAGCAATTACTGCACTTTATCCACATAATACTCTGAAGTCTGAAAGAATGTGCCTATTTTGTAAGTGGATTATTGAGCAAATTATGCAGGGAATTCTAAGATAGGTGCTGTGTGATGAAGAGTCATCTTAAACAAATGCAATCAGAGGATGCTTAGCAAGAACAAAGTTTTGCACTAACTGGCTAACTCAAATCTGGCAAATAAGAATTGTGACAGGGAATGAATAATCATCTGTACTATTAGAGTGACTTTGAGCACAGTTCAGGAGCTAGCACAGGCCAGGAAAGTTTTCAGATCAATTGGTACAGATAAGACCTTATCCTTTTCACATGCAGGCAGTGGCATGGCACTGTGGAGGGTTTCAGTTTCAGACCTCCCCACACTTGTATAACCACATCTTAACACACAGCCAAGTCCACACTCTCAGGAGCTGCGAAGAGGAGGACAGCTCAAAAAGAACCAGCAGTTCCAGGATTGGAAGGTGATCACAGCACAGTGAGTGCAGCAATGTAACCATCAGGGCACAGTCTCCAAGGCACAAAAGGGGGAACAGAGCAGGGGTGGTAACTGCAAGAAGTTCCAATTCAGTGTCAGGAGTTCAACAACCATTAAGCAAGGACAAGATCAATTCAGAAAATGAGAATTCAGGAACAGCAGAGAACATGACCTGGAGACAGACACACCTGTAACACAACTCTAACAAGGACTGGGTGCCAAGGCCTGAGCTCATGGTACAGGAAGCAGAAGGCATATTAGGGCAGGGGAGTGAGTTGTCCCAGATGAGGCTGATCAGGGCAATTAAGATCTACTGGTGAGTTCAGGATTCTGGCACCTTCTTTCAAGGCATTAGCCAGGGGGAACCCACATAACAGCAAAAAAGTCATAGGGAAATGGAAGACAACTTCATGGGCATCTACAAGACAGCAGCTCAGGACTAATGGATCTCTGAACATGTATGAGGTGGTAGCAAGGACACTCAAGAAAAATGCATTGAGTCCCAGTTTGTACTTTCAGTCCCATATTTGGGCCCAGGATTACAAATACTGCTCCAGTGCTGTTCAACAGAGTTCTCGTTCTCATGACAAATTGATATTCATCAACCATGACTCAGTTGAGATACTCTGGGTCTGTCACTTAAGAAATATCTCTTCTTCCCCTACAACTATGTCCAGCACAGAGGCAGACATCACTAATGAAAGTTCAGTGGTGTCCTGTTACAATTTTTGATGTGAGGTGTGTGGTAGACTCTAGAGCAGAAGACAACTGTAATGAACTCTAGAGGCTCTGCATTTGCCTTTTGGAAACAGGAAGGAGAGTGGGCACACAGACATATTTTCAGAGCAAGTGACGCTATGGAGTCTATGACATTGGCACTGTGCACCTAAATCACTCAAAAATTCAGAACTGATCATTGCAACATCCAGTTTAGCCCTCACTGTTTTCTCCCCATGCAGTCAGGCAAGTGATTGTAATCTCAGACCCTTCAGGACTGCAGGGAGTACCTGCAGCAGCATAGCTACTGCCAACAACCATATCATTTAGGACCATACTGGTTATCTGGCACAATGCATGGTGGTGACATTCAAATCTTTAGCATCCTGATATGCCCTAGTGGGAAGAAGATCCACCTCTGGCAACAAAAACGAGAAGTATACTAGTAGTGTGGCTGCTGTCAGAACAGCCAGACTACATGTGTCTAGGGATGACCACCGTGGACCTCCTTTGTCAGCTTTCTTTTCTGAATAAACATTGCCAATTTGAACTGCCTCAAAAAATCTGTCTGCTTTTCAGTAAAAATTAGGAGTGTTTCTCAATTTCAACTGGAATGTAAATGAACATTTAAATTTAGAACAGGAAGCTTTGACATTACTGTTTGCTTGTTTGGTTGGCATTTTTTTTTTCACTTTGATTTTCATTTCTTCAATGTGAAATTTCAGACACTGACATATATTAATGAGCTGGCATTTGGCACAAGAAATGCACCCAGTTGTGTATAGCTGAGGTCAGCCATACACATAGCTCAAAACAGCCATCACATTTCACTGTCCTAGACTGTCACATAATAAATGTTTATTCAAGAAAAAAAAACCCAAAACTTCCTTGACCTGTGGCTCTCATTGCTGAATCAGAAGTAACACATATTATGCCTAGCAAGCTGATCGAAACTAGACTAAATGTCATCAGTGCACCCTAAACCTGAAAAGAAGACAGTGAATATAGCAAGTGCCCTTTCAGTCAAGAACAGCACAAGTGAGACTTTGTAATATAAATGGACAAAATAGTGGATAACTGTACCATAAGTTGGTTTTCCTCCTTGGGTTCATTCAGTCAGGTTTTGTTTATTTTCTTTTTGTTGTTGACTGGAACAATAAAGAAGGTAGAACACACAATACAAGCCTAAGGGGTACAACAATAAGGCAACAGTTTAACAAAACCACTGTACCAGCTCAAAGAGACCCTGACAAGTGTCAGGTTTCAGACACATCAGACACCTATTGTGAAATGCAGTGAGAATACCTGAGGCCTGTAACGATTCCCAGTGTTGCATATGCCTGGCCTTGGGAAGTCTGACAAGCCCTTTGGAATTACGTATCATGCAGATACAGACAGAATCTTTATAGGCAGGGAAACATCATCTTATTGTGGGATCTGTGTCCCTCCTGGCTGTGCACAGCTCAGCTTTATGGTCATCAAGTATTTGCACACTTTTCCAGCAGGACACTGGGGCTACATCCAGGGTCCAAATTTAGGGTGTTTATGATCCATTCAGCCAAAATATAAGGACATTATCTACTCATCATTGGAATGCAATGTATGAGAGCACAAGAAATGCATAAGCAAGTATCAAAGGGTATTCTGCATAATTTTCCTTGACTGTGGAAAGTACTGTAAATTTCCATTTATTTCAGAATTGCTTAAGCACCAGGCTCCTGTCTCATGCAGGAGACATAAAGGAGGTTCTTAAGTCCACACTGCAAGAAACTCCTGGGTAAAGCAAGCAAATACATACTTTCAAATGGTTAGGAAAAAAAGCAGAACTGTGTTTCAGAACAATCTAACAGTAAGATCATTTCTCCCTGGAATATATTCTGGGCACATTTGGGATTGGCAAGGAGAGATGATATTTCAAAACCCAGACAATCTATCACATTGATCAAGGGCCAGACTCTGAAGTCCATTCTTAATATCCTGCCATCAGTGAGGACTGAGAGAAATGAAAGTAGTAGAGTTACAGAATCATAGAACCATTAAGGTTGGTAATGACCTTTAGGATTATTAAGTTCAACTGAAACCAAACTACCATGACCACTGAATGATATCTTGAAACACCATATCTATACTCTTCTTGAATACCTCCAGGGACAGCAACTGCACCACCCCCAGGGCAGCCTGTTCCAACAACTTACCACTCTCTCATTAACAAAGTTTTTCTTAATGTTCAATCAAAACCTCCCCTGGCACAACTTGAACCAATTTTCTCTTGTCCTATTGCTAGTTACTTGGGTGAAGAGACCAACACCAGCCTCACTACAACTTCCTTTCAGGTAGTTGTAGGGAGACTGTAACTGTGTAAAAAATACATGCACTAAACAACTAGAATTCAGAGAAGCGGAGTTTCTACATACTCTAAGAGTGAGCCAGCTGTTCCCTCCCATCACTGATCTCTCTGTGTTTTGATCATGCAAGGCACTGCTGACCACATTCCCCATTTCCAATATGCTTTAGAGTTTTTTCCTACTTGTCAGTTTACTGCTGATACTGCTGTGATTGCTGGACAAAAGACACTACTAGGCAGTTGCAAACTGATTCTTGCAACTACTGCTCTCTGTTCACTGTTCTCTTTTAGGTCCCAAAACACAGAAAGGTAAGTCCTTCCACCATGCTAATGCAACAGTGAACTAATACAGACAATAGAAATAGAACAGAATACAGACAGTCTGAGGAAGCACTCTACCTGAAGGACTTGCTAGAAAATTGGCTGTTTCACTCCTCGAACAAACTATTAGTGGTGCAAGGTTCCTGGCAGAGTCATATACCTGCTTCAGCTCATATTGAAGGCCGCTTTTTGTGCTTGTTGCGTACACTGCACATAAAATCAAAGGATTGTTAGGGTTGGAAGGGACCTCAAGGATCATCTAGTTCCAACCCCTTGGCATGTGTAAGGGCTGCCAGGAAAATAGTTTCAGTCATAAGGTTCTCAAAATACTCCTTGCTTTTGAAAATCTATATATGATGAAATCCATGATGAAAAACAAGATTGTCAAAAGCTTAGTGCAATATCAATATTTTTAAATAATCCAAGGGAAAAAATACCAATCTTTAAATAACTCATTGAAACAGGTGGGTTTTTTCCTCACTGTTGTGCATTGAGCAGAAGCATTGCAACAATAGATTGCTAACTGAAGACTTGAATGTGACAGTGACAAATCTAAATGCAATTCTGTTCTGTGTACAATACTTCAAGTAATACAATTCTGTTCGGTGTCCCCAGCTTATCATAGGCTCTCACTTAATACCAACAACAAAAAGTAATAAAAGAAGAGGAAAGCCTAAGGAAAAGTGGAAATTTAGTTTCAGCTGATCAGATGGAGCAGCCTCTAAAAATTAAAAAGACTATTTCTATTGGTAAAAAATAGATTTCATTATTAAATGCTGACAATAATAATCCAAGCAGCTGTACATAGCCTAAGAAAATACATTTAAATGTATATGATTTTGACTTCATGACTGGTTTAGGCTGCTGCAAATCACTTCTGTTCATACCCGAGTATGTGATAGGATTATTAATGTGTTTACAATATATACGTGAAAGATGAATTATGTATGCTTGTTTGTATGAAAAAGAGTAATGCAGATCTTTGCTGAGAACAAACGATGTAAGTCACAAGGTGTCTTAGCAAATGTGCTAACCAAAGTGACTTTAAATATAAATGGCTTAGTGAACACACTTCAAAGATAAACTGAATTACAACAAATATGGATTGTGAGGAATGTATTGGGATATGGGAGTTCCAGGTGTTAGAGTGTTCCCACTGGATACATGAAAGACTAGATTCTTTGGTAGCAAAATCACAGCTAAGCATTTAGCATATAGAGCACATAGTGAAATGTGTGTTCTTCTCAGACCTGTAAACAGGAAGAATGCTATTTAGTGTGAAAATGTCAAGGTAAAGTCTTGCCTCCAGAATTTCAATTGACTTGTGGTGGAATAAGATTTCAGCTCCCTAAGTATCCTGCAGTCATGATGCTCAAAGAGTTAGATACGCAATGTTAAATGTTGTACTATTAATCAACAGTGATGGACAACTCATTTCGGAATCAACTCCTCTGTGGACTAATCATGCAACAGAAATTATAGAGGACAAGTGCCACAAACTGCAATGGGAATTGGGATGCTAATTCTCATGGGCATTTTTGAAAGCAAATCCAGCAGTTTTGTGAACCCTGGCCTAAGTTCTGCTGGAGATTTTTGCTAGCTAAAGTTGGATCATAATAATATCTTTATCTATCGAATTAAGAGCACTAATATATGACTATCCACTCTACTTCTGCCTCCAGATACCAAGACAAAAGCAGCAAATTAATTAGTTAAATTAAAATAGCAAGACATATAAGAGCATCCCTTTTTATACCAAACCAGCTCCTAAAATGACAACTGATGATGCAAAAGTAATTAAACCAGGACACGTCGGGGAGGAAAGGGAGAAGTAATGTATTTAGAGTTTGAAGAGAAGTAATTAGTTTTGGCAGGTTATTTATTTATGTAAATTTAAAAAATTAGCTGTAGAAGGCAGAGGCAGCAGATACAAATGCCTGGTTTGTTCTCTACTCACAGCAAAAGGAAAAAGTTATGTCAAAATAGCCTACTGGATTTCAAAGTATATATACTTCCTCAGAGAATACATATGAAGGTGTTTTCCATAAACAAACATCCCTGGCCAAAACCAGACAGAAGATAACATTCCAAGAGCCAATACTAGCAATCTTACAGTTTATGGGATTTTTTGTCCTTTTTTTGTTTGTTTTTGTTTGTTTGTTTGCTTGCTTGTAGGTTTTGTTTGTTTGCTTGCTTTAAAGGTTTTTTGTTATTTGGTTTATTTCATAGTATCATAGTATCAGTCAGGGTTGGAAGGGACCACAAGGATCATCTAGTTCCAACCCCCTGCCATGGGCAGGGGCACCCCACACTAGAGCAGGCTGGCCAGAACCTCATCCAGCCTGGGCTTAAACACCTCCAGGGACTCAACCACCTCCCTGGATAACCCATTCCAGGGCTTCACCACTCTCATGGTGAAGAACTTCTTCCTCACATCCAGCCTGAATCTCCCCACCTCCAGCTTCATTCCATTCCCCCTAGTCCTATCACTACCTGATAGCCTGAGAAGTCCCTCCCCAGCCTTCTTGTGGGCCCCCTTCAGATACTGGAAGGTCACAATGAGGTCACCTTGAAGCCTTCTCTTCTCCAGACTGAACAGCCCCAACTCCTTCAGTCTGTCCTCATAGGAGAGGTGCTCCAGCCCTCTGATCATCCTCATGGCCCTTCTCTGGACACATTCCAGCACGTCCATATCCCTCTTGTAATAGGGGCTCCAGAACTGGATGCAGTACTACAGGTGGGGTCTCAGCAGAGCTGAGCAGAGGGGAAGAATCAGCTCCCTTGACCTGCTGGCCACACTTCTCTTGATGCAGCCCAGGATCTGATTGGCTTTCCGGGCTGCAAGTGCACATTGAGAGCTCATGTTGAGCTTCTCATCCACCAGCAGTGATTTTATGTTGTTGGTGATGGGTTTAGGTTTTGTTTTTTAACCAGAGACTTGCCTAAAATTCTTTTTGCAGCATTTTTGCAATTCCTGAGTTGTCCTGCTGAGTACTGCTATGTGCAGAAAGGTACTTTTCAAGACTTTAAGGCACTTTATTCCAACGTCTTATTCTTATATCTCCCAACCCCTTTGCTTAATATGTCCTCTGCAGGCATCAGTGATGGCAAAATGAGAATATTATTTAACCTTTTGGTATCAGGTGGTACTCTGCGTGTGTTAACAGAGGCACAATACTATTTTAGCTAACATTAATAAGCAAAACTGGAGAAACTGTAGTCAAATGAACATGTAAGTATTTTGTAGTTTGTAACATACCATTCACTGGCTTCCTTCAGTATTTCTTCCCCTGTATCTAAGTGTAAAGCCATGCACATCATCGCTACCAGACAGCATCATGACCCTCTGTAGAGAGGTTAAGGTACCATCTCCTACAACTGAGGCAGGATCAAATACCATGAATAGTCCTGTCCCTTTCTCAAGAACCACTTGGTTCAAAGGTGGTACCTTTGTCCTGCCTTGTTAGACTAACTGCTAAGATTCAAGTTTACTTTTGAATAGCAGTCTTCTAGTTTCTCCAGACTTAGAAAGATTAAAACAGCATTATTTGCGTAGACTTGGGGACTTTAAGCACCACAGGCTGGTAGGGGATATAGCTCTCCATTTCTTGATTTTCAGACTTACAAAACATACATGCTGCAAAGCATGATGAACATCTGCTCTCCCCAAGGAGATTAGCAGCTCAAAGGCAAAGCTCTAAGCACAGGGTAACCAAAGAAGTGTATTTATTACAACACATTCACTGCCTATGATCCAGAAAGCATTCCGACCTTTGAAGCATCCTTGAGTCACATTTTTAGTCATTGCAGTCCACTCTTTGCTCACAAGCACACACACACACACACATACAAAGCCAGGCAGAAAAAGGACTATAAATTGTTTTATGGATGCTATACATAAAAATAGCCCTCATCCATAAAGTTGCATTGGCATTACAAACATGTAGTAATTTATGTAATCATGGCTCAGCCACTGTGCAGCACTTGGAGGAAGTGGATGATCACACTGTCACAGAGATTCCCTCTTTATAATGTGAAAGGTCCCTCTGACACATCATTAGAGAAAAAAATGCTGTGAAGGCAAGCACCTGCAGTACACAATAGACTTAGAATTTTAAGTAGAAATAAAAAGTACTCCTACATCTCAGCATTAAACCTGGATAGCTCCATCCTACATTTTCATCCTATTCTGAATAACTCCTGAAAATAAATAGAATCACCAAGAAGAAAAATCCTGAAAGAATTTAATTTAGTAAGTTTTCCAGAGGCTTCAGCTTTATGAATCACCAAAGATCTGAAAGTCCAGCTTCATGTAGAAGCTGTTAAGCCTTGAACTTTTTCTTTTATCAGCCTTTGTACCTATGTGTGCATTCACTCAAAAGAATGGGGGGGTAGGGGGTGTGGGGTGGAGAGAGAAAAAAAAAAAAATATGTGGCTTTTAAAGTAAATTGTACTGTTAAAACACTACTGTTTTGAAATAGATTTCTGCTTTGTTAGTCCACAGCTGGATTAAAATAATATAAAATTTCATGGTGTATCACAATGAAATTCATAGAATCGTAGAATCAACCACGTTGGAAGAGACCTCCAAGATCATCCAGTCCAACCTATCACCCAGGCCTATCCAATCAACTAGACCATGGCACTAAGTACCTCATCCAGTCTTTCCTTGAAGATCTCCGGGGACAGTGACTCCACCACTTCCCTGGGCAGCCCATTCCAATGGCAAATCTCTCTCTGTGAAGAACTTCTTCCTAACATCCAGCCTGAACCTTCCCTGGTGCAGTTTGAGACTGTGTCCTCTTGTTGTGGTGCTGGTTGCCTGGGAGAACAGACTGAACCCCACCTGGCTGCAACCTCTCTTCAGGTAGTTGTAGATAGCAATGAGGTCTCCCCTGAGCCCCCTCTTCTCCAGGCTAAACAATCCCAGCCTCTCCTCACAGGGCTTGTGTTCCAGGCTCCTCACCAGTTTTGTTACCCTTCTCTGGACTTGTCCCAGTACCTCAACATCTCTCTTGAACTGAGGGGCCCAGAACTGGACACAATACTCAAAGTGTGGCCTAACCAGTGCTGGGTACAAGGGAAGAATAACCTCCCTTGTCCTGCTGGCCACGCTATTCTTGATACAGGCCAGGATGCCTTTGGCTCTCCTGGCCACCTGAGTACACTGATGGCTCATGTTCAGCCTACTATCTACCAGAAGCCCCAGGCCCCTTTCTGCCTGGCTTCTCTCCAGCCACTCTGTTCCCAGCCTATAGCACTGCTTGGGGTTGTTGTGGCCAAAGTGAAGAACCCTGCACTTAGCCTTGTTAAATCGCATCCCACTGGCCTCTGTCCTCCCAACCAGCCTGTCAAGGTTACTCTGCAGGGCCCTCTTGCCCTCCAAGAGACCAACAAGTGCTCCTAACTTGGTGTCATCTGCAATCCCCTTCCATCTGGAAAAAAGTATCACATCAGTTCTCAGATGAGATACATCCTCTACCTCTCTGAAAACAACAGGGAGGTATCATAAACCATACCTGTGACTCTATGTTTTGAAAGCAGATGGTAGTAAAAATATCTCTGATACTGTTTCATCTGTTAATCGGGATGTATGTTCAAATCCCTGAGCCATAGTCTCCATCCTCACCTTTCCAGTCCAAATTCTTTCCTGACTGCAATATATGTTTTATTTCTTCAGATTAGCATATTCACCACTCCTGAAAAAAACACATTCCCAGATATCACCACTGGATTTTAAATCTTTTGAAGAACTAATATCATAGAATCATAGAATCAATGAGGTTGGAAAAGACCTCAAAGATCATCAAGTCCAACCTGTCACCCAACACCTCATGACTACTAAATTATGGCTTCAAATGCCACGTCCAATCCCTTTTTGAACACCTCCAGGGACTGTGACTCCACCACCTTCCTAGACAGCCCGTTCAATTCTTTTTGTAAAGAACTTTCTCCTCACCTCAAGCCTAAACTTCCCCTGGTGCTGTTTGAGACTGTGTCCTCTTGTTCTGGTGCTGGTTGCCTGGCAGAAGAGACCAACTCCCTCCTGTCTACAACCTCCCTTCATGATGGTAAATGAATATTATTTAAATGCACACCATAATTCTTGGCCTTCAGCAACCAGGACTACAGGTAGGAATAACCAGATGTTTCACTCTACTTTTCAATTCAGAGGAAGGTCCCCAAAAATCTCTTGCAACAGTAGTCTCTCTTTTTCTGGACAGATAAAGGTCGTGGTTAAAGAGTTAGTATCAGAAATGGTGTTATCCCAGGAGACTGAATAATAAGAGTTGTGACAAGTGAATGCTAGCTTTTTTCTGACAGCTTTGGCTAAGTACAACCTCTTGGCTTTAGAAGGAGATTGCCAGTCAGAATATGTGACCCTCACATGTACTCACATGTCACTTTTAGGTGGCCACAGGGAAGTTATTCTTTAAAGAAAAGACACTCTGCTTTGTTTTCCCAGATGTAAAATAGTTATTATAAGTCTTAATTATTTTGATGCTGAAAGTTGTTTTTTAGAGGAACAAAGAAATTCTGGTTTAGATCTAGAATTAGACACAGCTGCTCTTTAGATGCTTAGGCACTTCCCTAGGGTGGCCCACAGCTAGTGGTACCCCTGAGAAGGCCAATGGGCTAAGACATCATGAGGAATAAAAGTACAGGGTGTACTGCTTGACCTCCTTGACGACAGCCAAATCAATCTACAAGACAAAGCACAGGTGCAGTTGGAGAGCACTAGCACCTGTAAAAGAGATGACTTTAGCTTAGCTTCCTGAGTTGGCCTAGGACCAGCAGCAGCCTGTGAGAATTCAGTCTTCACCCCTTGCTTTTATGAATGACCAAGTCCATCAAAGGTGGAGCCTTGAAAAGAGAAAAAAATATTCCCGCTGAAAATATTCCTACATATTTGGAAACTTCTTTGGGGGGTGGATTTTCATATATATGTCATGCTTGGGTTTTAGATTGTTTGACATTATCTTCAGCCTCCAGGGAACCTAAATTAAGTGTGAATTAAAAAAAAACTGACACTAAAGAGAGTCCTTTTAAAATCACTAAAACTAAGCAAGGAAAGTATTGTCCCAAAGTATTCAGAAAGAATCAGTTAACCATCTTCCCAAAATTAAGAACTGTCTAATTAACTACCTTGTGAATTAACAAGTAACTTCAACATTTAAGTGGAAGCTCAAGGAATATAGACCGAGAAATGAAGTGTACATTAAATTCCTGTGGCTAGGATAGTCCTGTGGGCGATGAAATTGCTAACTAAAAGACGAGCACGGACAGTAAGTGGCACCCAGGTATTTAATGCATTTCATGGTTCTTGCCTCTGATTTGCTAGAGTGCTCATTCGGTATGAACAGCTGATTTAATATTCAGTCATGAAAATTCTCCTAGTACAGCATCCATAGTCCTTCCTTGCAATCTGTCATTCAACAACTCTTCTGTGAAATTACTGAGAGTCTTCAATCACAGTATTCGGAAAGTAAAATAAACTCATTTTTTCATTAATCAGGTGTAAGCAATTTGCCTCACCACCTAGAAAAACAGGCCCACTTTCTCAGGTAGAATTCAGCTGCCATAACCAAGAAACCTCACTTTTCCTGCTGCCTTCTCTGTCTTGTTGTCCTGCCACCTCCCAGTATCTTCAAGGTTTTATAAATAATACCCCTAGAACACAATGTGTCCTCAATGAGACAGAAACCTTACAAAAACTGTGTTTAGCATCATGTCTCTAGTGGCAGGTTCTGCACATTGGCCACAACAACCCCATGCAGAGCTACAGGCTGGGATTGGAGTGGCTGGAGAGTGGCCAGGTAGAAATGAACCTAGGGGTGTAGGTTGACAGTAGGCTGAACATGAGCCAGTGGTGTGCCCAGGTGGCCAAGAAGGCCAATGCATCATGGCCTGCATCAGAAATAGTGTGGCCAGCAGGAGCAAGGAAGTCATTGTGCCCCTGTACTCAGCACTGGTTAGTCCACATCTTGAGTACTGTGTCCAGTTCTGGGCCCCTCAATTTAGGAAGGACACTGAGACACTTGAATGTGTCCGGAGAAGGGCAACAAGGCTGGTGAGAGGCCTTAAGCACAAGCCCTATGAGGAGAGGCTGAGGTAGCTGGGATTGTTTAGCCCAGAGAAGAGGGGGCTCAGGGGAGACCTTACTGCTCTCTACAACTACCTGAAAGGAGGTTGTAGACAGGTGGGGATTGGTCTCTTCTCCCTAGCAACCAGCAACAGAACAAGAGGACACAGTCTCAAGCTGTGCCAGGGGAAGTTTAGGCTCAAGGTGAGGAGAAAGTTCTTCACAGAAAGAGTGATTGGCCATTGGAATGTGCTGCCCAGGGAGGTGGTGGAGTCACCATCCCTGGAGGTGTTTAGAAAAGGATTGGATGTGGCACTTGGAGCCATGGTTTAGTTGTCATGAGGTGCTAGGTAATAGAATCATAGAATCAATAAGGTTGGAAAAGACCTCAGAGATCACCAAGTCCAACCTGTCACCCAATACCTCATGACTAACTAAACCATGGTTTCAAGTGCCATGTCCAATCCCCTCTTGCACTTGATGATCTCTGAGGTCTTTTCCAACCTGGTTGATTCTCTGATTCTGTGAAATGCATCTAGCCAAAGGGAATTAAATGCATGGACAATATTAATTGTTTCACTCCCCGTTTGCTTATTGACTGCCAGGCTTCTTCAAGTATTTGCACCTAGAACAGGCATTGCTTGCAGTATTTCAAAGTTGTAATCATAGATCAGGTTCCAATCATCTCTCAGAGGGGTAATCCTACTTCTGTGTACACAGAATTTCGCTGCAAATTTCTAAACAGGATCCGTAGACGTAAACATGCTTCAAAATACTTTCTCATTAAGTCAGACATTAACTTCTTCCTTCAAAGCAGGGTGGCATTTAAAAATCAGTTGGTTTAAATTAAAATTAAATTTAAAACCTACATTGTTCCCACTGTCAGACTCAAAAAATAGAAGGCCATTTAGGACAATGCATTAAAAAACAGTATCTACATCAATCCAACATTCAGCAGAGGAATTGTTCAGGTCACATCAAGTCTGGCAACTGACCTTTAAATAATATGTAGTTCTCAACCTTAACCATTGTGGAGCTGTTTGAATTGGCAGTCTAATCAGGGCCACTTACAATAGCTGGAGTGCTAATGTTTAATGTGAAGTGGTAACATTTAATTCTCTCCCCTGTCTTCTGTGTCACTGTGCTTTAAACTGCTATCACTTGAACAGAGCACTGAATTTAGAAAATAAATTAAAAAATAAGCAAACCTGAACATTAAGCATTAGGAAGAAAGTGAAACAGGAACCTGAGACATGAAGTCTGTATGTATGTCATGTATGTCATATACATGTCGTATGTACACTACTGCTAAAGGTCAGTTTGTCTCTAGGATACCTGTATGAGCATTTAAGTAAGAAGTCTGATGATTTGATGAGCTGTAACATGCTGCTGACTATGTATTATTGCTACTCCAAAGAGTTACACCATACTTTTTCACCCACTTTTTAACAATTACACAGAGGGAGAGAGCTTTCCTAGATGTTCTTTCTACTACATTTGCATTATTTCTGAGTTTGGAGGTAATTTTTTTAATGCTATCCAGTGATTTCTTCCATGTCTAGGGAACATTACCTTAATAAGCCCTCCTAGAGAGATCATTTGGATAGAAAAACTGGGACAGCAAGTTGTCTAGAAAATGTTTTCTTAAAGGGCTTATATTTCAAGCCAGCACTTAGACCCAGGGCCTGTTAGGATCCAGACTTATTAGACCCAGGGCCTGTTAGGATCCAGACTTATTCAATCAAATGTGTGTGCATGCAGCAGTTTCTGTGATGACAGGCCAGCCAGTAGCACCAGTTCAGGGAACTGTTCACCTGCTAAGGGAGGAACATAGCAGCTGAGAAGCAAAACATGGCTGTAACAAATAATGAAAAGAGGAAGAGTTGGGCAGAAATATATACCATTTTCTATGACATGAGGTTTACTGAGTGTTTAGCAAGTGAGCTAAACTCTAGACACAGGCTAAGATCCTCAGCTCTGATGCTTTTAATCTGTAAAAAGATTCAGCACAGTGCAAAGGGATCCTAGTAGCTTAGTTAGATCCATTCAGATAGTTTTCTGTACTATTGCTGCCTGTTAGGGCTAGGCTTAGAGAAAAACTTGTTGCCTGTGCAGAAACTCCACACTCACAAATCAATGCTAGAAAGCTTAAAGAACAGTAAGCTGTTTTCCAGAAAGCATTTTTGATCTCCTGAAAACTCATAAGGTTAAAAAAAAAAAACAACAAAGGTGGGGGTGGGAAGGGGAGTTTTGAAGTAAATGTCTGTCTGGGATCAATCAGCATGTTTGTCAGATTTATTAGCGAAAGTCACTGCACTGCTTGACCCAAGCCAACTTGTACAGAGCAGCCACGGCTCTAATGCCAGGCTATGCTTTAAGTCAGAATGGAGTTCGATATCCACCCACCCACCCAAAACACTAGGCAAAGAATCTGATGTCTGAACCCACGCCTGCCAGGGAGGCAGCACAATGTATTTTAGTCTCACAGGCACTACTCACCTTCCTCCACACCTCTAGCCCAGGAAGAGCTCCTTCCCCTTAATATCTCTACCATAACAATTTATAAAATACAATTGAGTGATGAAGCTCAACAAACACCAGAAAGCTATTATCAGGGAATCGTAGTGCATTAAATGTAGCTCAGGATTGCAAGGCTCTTAAATGATAGTAGCATTTGGTTTGGGACATTTGCCTGGAAATGTTCAAAGATTTTTTTAATAAGTGTGCTAAATAAGATGCATAATTTCACTGCTTCTCAGCAGAAAGCTGGCTGGCTGCCAGATCTAGTCTTGGGCTTGACTCAGTGTCAGGGCTACCTGCTGGCCCAATACAAATGGACTCATTAAAAAATGTTTGCTGCTCTGTGCTCAGGCTCTATTTCTTCTACTAATGGCTCAGTTTATGCCTCCCTCTCTTGAACAAATAGAGGAGCAGCCTCCAGAGAGGATAATATTTTCCTGTCCACACATCTGAATGCAGGCAACATGCTGGGAAATGAAGGAAAGCAGAAGAGGAACAGCTGTCCCCATGCAGGAAAGGGAGGATATTCAAGCTAGTTGTATCACATAACATGGATGCTGAGTGATCGTGATATTTATTATCCTTAACAGAGAAAGATCACAGCCCAGATCAAGTCTCCATTTCCATTGTGCTAGGCAGATCCATAGGCAAAGCCTCACATCTGGACAAGGAGCATGGACAAAGCCAGGAGGAGAAAGTTTTGAAGGAGGCAACACTGACATGCCTCTGTTTTCAAGATCTATTAAGTCTTGTTTCTATTCTGAATTCAAGTGGGTTTGAAATTATTGCCAAATCCAACAGAGCTTCTTGACAATCACTTTCAGATTTGTTTTCTGGTTGTTAGTGAAAATAAAAGTACAGGTAAAACTGTTTTTTTTATTCATTTGCATTAGCAAAGCAAAGAAATCCTACTTTATATTCTACTTGAACCTCTGGCAATATCTAATAACACTATTATTTTTCTTTGACTTAATGCTTTGGTTTCATTCCAATGGCTGACAAAAGGCTGATCCTTGAACTGGAGAACACATCAGAGAACATTAGCAACATATATTATCAGAGGTAGCACACAACACAGAGTAGTTTAAAAGTGGCTGTAAACACAAAGGCTTAAACAGTCTTGATGTTGAGTTTAAAATTTACTAAAAATTTGGCAACCATGGTGGATCTGTTTTGAAACCATGGTAACAAGAATGGAAATTTCCAAGAATAGAATGTTGTAGTGTCCATTGTGTGGCCAAGCTATTATTCAAACCAGATTTGAACTGGAACTGGAGCCAGAAATGAAGTTAACCAAATCCTTGGTGGCAGCTAATAGGATGGAGAAATAGCCTCTAGTTACCTTACTTAATTATAAGATGATATAATACAAATGCCCCACACCTCTAAAAGGAGATTTTACATGTAAATCTAGGACTACCTTAAGTATAACAAGTTGGGTAGACATGTGTAAATGAACTCCTGTAATATAATTTTAGACAATGAATCAGATACTGTGATGTAAGACCAGGCTGGACGAGGCTCTGGCCAGCGTGATCTAGTGTAGGGTGTCCCTGCCCATGGCAGGGGTTGGAACTAGATGATCCTTGTGGTCCCTTCCAACCCTGACTGATTCTATGATTCTATGATTCTATGTGATTTTTCCTTAGTTACCTTTTTTGTGTGTAAGATCCCCTGTGATTTCTGGGAGGTGTGCTAGCTTTGTGAATCCTCACCTAGCACCCTTCTCTCTGCAGAACTGGAATAAAGCAGATACCTCAATTGTGTCTCAGCTGGTTTTTTGTGTACACTGGGTAAAAACCCCAGAGTTGGGATAACAATCTCAAAACACTTCTGTTTCCTCATCAAAACTGTAAACTCATAACAGCCAGGAAAGATGTTTCTGTTAATTCTACAAGCTTTGGTACCTCTCGCAATGGTCTTAAAAGAAACAAGTTCAGAACTTGGGATAAGAGAACTTAAAAGCAATCTCCAAGCTTACACAGTCTCAAGACTGAACTGCTACTACCAATCACTACTTATTATACGCAGGAGTCATCCTTGTGGTCCCTTCCAACCCTGACTGATACTATGATACTATGTTCAGGCACTGGACAGATGAAGGCACTGCACATACACATAGCAAAATTTACATCAGTGGCTGTATTTCACAAGACTAGATCAGGTCTCTAACTGTGAAGCCAGAAGCAGTCAATACCCTGCAAACCTCTGACCCAAGAAATCACGTTTTCTTTCTGCCACAACACCTTACCTTCAGTCAGAGCAATTCCTGTGTCTTCCCATGTTGCTGTCTCCTGAAGTAGCCCATATTCCTACACTCCAAACACTAGACTAGTTCAAAGAAAAAGCAGGTACGTGAAATAAAATTATGTTGTATTTTTGAGAAAAGAAGCATAGTAGGCACCTGTTCTCAGGCAACTATTCTAAAGCAGGAACACAGACACCTAGCCCTCACCTTTCAGGTACACTCATATTTAGTGTTTCCTACTTTCCTCCTCTGGACTGTGCTCCATTTTTTAGACTGTGCTCTGAGGTGCCTAATTTTCTCCTGGACCCTGCAAAGAATTGAGGCCCCCAAACCAGGTTTTTGTTGGAGTCCACAATACTTGTAGGTTCTGGATGGTTTCTGTGGAGTGACAGAAAAATGAGGTACTTCTTTGCTCTTAAGCTCTCTTGCTTTGCTCAAGTCTGCGGTGAAATTCTGCTGCACTGAATTTCAGAGCTGGAATCTTTGAATTTATCTTACAAAATTTGCATGCAGCTTTGAAAAGCTATGCAGTTTAAATCTCATATTCCTGAAAAAGCAGCCTATTCATTCTGCTGTGAGAGCATTGCAACCCTGCTGAACTAAGTTGACACTGAGCTGAAAGAGCCCCTAGAGTTTTAGGTTATTTCTTCTGCAACTATATACCTCCTAAGAATATACTTTTTATTTACAATCAAACTTGAGGTCTCTAGACAGCCTACTAGCAATCATTTTTCATTCCTTTTCCCAGGCCTCCATTTCCTCTCTCAAAGAGCTTAACTTACATACTCCTTAATGCTACTTCTCTTTTCTAAACACACACACACAAGAATGGCTGTATTTTAGCTTTCAAAAGAAGCTGAACTAACACCTCTGTTAATCACGAGGATCTCTCAGTTAAACCTGACCTTTTCCTTTTAAAGGGCCTCTTCTTAGCCCTATCTAGTCCATCAAAACCAACCAAACAAAAAACAACAAGCAGACAAAGAAATTTTCAAAACATGAACAACCTTGCAGCTATTTAGGCAGTGGTTATTCAGAAGATGTTAAGACAGTTATGTAGTTTTTCTAGATGTGTTTTTGATTTAGAACATATAATGGTAGGAGGTGCAGCTATGAAGTATATGGAGTGACAGGTGGATATATAGCAGAGAACACATGTCCTGCAACTCATTTACTATGTATTGAAACAGCTTAGTCAGTTCTTCAAAAATAAAAACTTCAGAACTGGAGTAGTTTTTTATTAGAACTGATTAACTATCTCAGTGACTCAAAGACACCTACATAAAGTATAGTTTAAAGATACTGTTTCTCAAAATACGTTGTTATTAACTCTTCATAGTCCATTTCAGTCCTACAGAACAGGCCCACATAGATCTTAGTCTTTGTGTAAACTAATTTAGCTTTCTTTATGCCTGTGAAAATGTTCAAAACTTTTATCAGTTCAGTGTAAAGGTGGCATTTGGTTCCTGTACAGGTCAAACAAGATCTCGAATTCTGCCTAGAGTTCTGCTATCAAAAAAGTTTACCTGTGTACTGTCAGGTACCAGTTCATCATTTTAAGAATATGTAGTACATTGTTTCCCAATTAGATGCTAGATCAATGGAGTCCTCCTCTGCAGAAAGACAGCAAAGCAACATTCCAAAGCCTCATTGATTGTAAGAGGTCTTTGCTAGGACAGAAAGATCTACTTGTGTGAAATACTTTGTTGGAGTGGAGATTGGAGTTTTGAAAAAGTCTAAAAGAAAATGGCTTTCCTCTAAGCACTGTATACATTTGTGAGATCTATGAAGGAGGTTTTGTAGTTGAAGCATACTGCTACAGCTATCTTATCTGGTTTGTCACTGACAATTACAAGCCTTATCGACACAAATCATTTTGTTATGTGTTTCATAACTAGGATTTCAAAGCTAAGCATACAAAACAAAGTCAAGCTTATCTGATGTGTGCCCAAATGCTCCCAACTCTCAACATGCTATACTTGCTTCCTTCACTCTCTCCTCCATGGGAAGTAATTTTTGAGTCAAATTGTAGAAAATTCCCTCTTATCCAAGTTGCATCACATTATCTCTGATTCTGAGGGGGGAAAAGGCTCTTCTGCTGTGCCAGCATCTGGAAAGAGGCCTGATTAGTAAGACTAAAGAGCAGTCTTTCTAAATGCATGTTCAAGCATTTAAACTCTCCCATTCCATATTGAGTAATCATTCATTTAAGACCAGGAAAAATTCCCCATGACAGGTGTTGGAAAGATGATCCTTTGCCAATGTTAAGACATCCAGGGTATAAACCACGCAGGTTCAAAGGGCTGTAGTGTTACCAAGCTTTCAGATTCAGAGAGGCTGAGTTCAAACAAGAAGAGACAGATACATTGCAAAGCTGTACAAATTATATAATAATCTATATGTGCTTCCACTGATTAGATGAATAGATTGAGCAGTTCCAGTGAAAATAATGTATGTACTCAAGTATTCACAGAAATAATTCACAGCCACAAAACCTATTAAGTCTTTTTCATTACAAGGGCATCCTGGGACAAGTCCAAAGAGGAGAGAGCAGCAGCAAGGCACTTTATTTTCCTGAATACTGTACCATAGTCATAGGAAATAGCATAAACATTCCTCAGCATAGTCTGGTCTCTGATTAGCAGGAAATGGATGACAGCAGTGGAGATACTCAGTCTAATTATCAGTTTTGCTGCATTCCTAATAAGCTCTTAAAATCTAATTTTGGAAACGGGAGTTTGTCTCCTGCAGGGAGTGGTTGACAGAAATGAGTAAGATTCCAGTTTGTCAAGCCTGGTCATTTTTCTGGCAGCTAAGTTCTCAGTGAACCACTCGGTGAGGGGCAGAACAGGAGTTTGTGCAAATTCTAATCCACTTTACCACCATGATTCTACTCTTTTCTAAGGACAAAAACCATTTCCACATTTAGACATGGCCCTGCCAATTCCAGGCTCCCTAGGTTGGGGTATTAATGAGAATGATTCTATAATTTAACACATGCCTGTCTATTAGGAGATAGACTGATCATCAGTTAATTTCAGACAGCCATTCTCTGGTAATGGTTTTCAACCAACAACTGCATTGTGAGGACAAGAACTTGCCACTTAGATACCAAATAAATGTTTCATTAAGCTACAGGAGCCATTTAGTCACTATTTTAAGTATGCATGAATAATTACACTTGCTATAGCCACAGGAATTAAGGCTTCTGGATGCTCTCAGCTCTAACTCCCCTTCCTTTAGGTTCTGCTTTATCACTATGCTAGCAAGAAAAAGCATCAAGTTTTTACTCTGGCCATCTTAGCTGTCTTGGGAAGATGAGTCTGCGGACACAAACCAGTTAATGACTCCTGATATAGAGTAGTTTGTGAAGGATATTTACAAAAGCCATTCACTATTAAAAGTGGCAATTTATTACAAGAGAAGCTGTGATTCTATGACCAAAGGGGAGGTCAGGTGGATGGCTTTTTCCAGCACATGTATATCTTCTTTGACTTATTAGATCACAGGGGATCACTGAAAGTGCTGTTAGAATCAAAGAGCTGTGACTGTTATTCAAATCCAGTTCAAGAAAGACATCAGAAAAGGAGGCAAGGGAGTAAAGAAGTCTAGAAAATCTGCCCTTTATTTTTCCCTGCTTTCTCTCCAGTGTTTCTTTAAGCTGTCCAGCCCACATGGCAGAATTCTAAGATGGAAGTCCAAAGGTTAAGGAGAATGGGAGAAGAGGAAGAACCTGAAGGTCAGTGTAGCCTGCTTATCAGTCTAAAGTGGCAACTCATGGGAAGCTCTGAATTGTTAAGTGTTAATGGTTAAGGGGGAGGGGGGGGAGTATGCAATATAGATTGTATACATTGTTAAGGCATTTTTCAAAAGGAAAGGCATCAGAGTAATAAGAGAATAAACCTGACTACAAGAGGTATGACCAATGCATCAGATTCACTGAGGAATATTTTCCTTGGCACTTGCTCCTGCTGCCTGATTTCAGGGCAGAACCTTACCCATAGCTTCACTGTGAAAGAGACAAGCCACACCAGGCTGTCCTTGATGCCTTGAAGTGGCAGTTTTAGATGAAGGTGTAGCCAGGCTGCAGAACTCTGATGAAAAATGAACCTATGTGCAAATTAGACTAAATACATTTTTCCCAATGATGAGAGTGATTAACTCCCATGCACAATTAGAAAGGAGTAAGGAGAAAGATTGCAACCCAGAAAAAATGCTGAGACTACAAAATATTTTATCTTCCAAAATATTTCAGTTTTGCAATTGCAAGTTATCCTTCTAACCACAATTTTATTTGACATTTACAAGTGGAATAAGCACTTAAAAAGTAAAATGGAAACCTTTACATTTCAAAGTACTGAATGAGGTATATAATATTTTTTGTTAATATCTATTTTTAGAAACAAAGGAACCAGAAAATACAACTTCTTCCTTTTCAGTCTCAAGAAACTGCTGCTATAAGAATGTCTCTATTCTTAGAGATACAGGGCAGAAGCATAGATAGACAGCTGAAGACTTCAAACTATCTCAAGAAAATATTTTCAAACCCCATTTTGATCACATGAGCCTTCCAAAGGGGAAGCAAAGAGTATATATAGGAGTCTCTTTCCTTCCATTAGCATGCTGCCATTTTGAGGTCAATGTCAGATACTGAGCACTGTTCCTTCATTCCATATGGAACAATCTACAGGGATGCCTCTGATTGTCTCTCTCCTGGTGTGATTCAAAAGTCTGGTGTCTCCCAGTCCACAGACAGTAACAGTAGCTCAAGAGGAGCTGTAGCAAAGACTCTTGGTGAGGAGGGCTTGTTGGAATACTGAACATTACTTTTTTATGTTCTCTGTGCTCTTTTTTCTACCCTACCTGCTACATCTGGAATCAGAGGTCTGTCAGTTTCTAAGCAATGCTGCTCTGGTAATTTCTAAATCAGCCATGTTGCCTCATTATGCTGTCTCTAAGAAATTCAGACTTTCAGGTGCTTCCCTCACCCAAAGCTGCAAATCATACAGGCTTCACCTATAGCTAATTTCATCCTTTCACAGCAGTGAAAGCACTTTGGCAGTATTTAGTTTAGTCTTCTAAAGTTGTAGAAAGCTAAAACACTGCAATGCTTTGATGCTACTAAAAACTTTGAAGTTGTTTCCCATTACTGCTGTCTTCCCTTCACATCCTCACTAGTTCAACTAGCAGTTGTGCATTTCATTGAGGAGTACAAGCTGACAACTTCTTTTAACATGAACTGAAGGTAGTATGGAAACAGGGCAGAGGAGAAAGTGAAAACTAGGTATTTTTCAGATTGTTCTAGACTAGCAGCATATGCAAAAATAAAGTGGTGTGGCTACAGCAGAAAGCTGTCCACCTCTCTCCTCCTCCTTTGTAATCTAACAGCTTCTCCCAGAATTTGAATTATTGCTGGAACACTGAAAAATCTAAACTAGGCTAGGAAATAACAATTGTGAGAAGCATTGCAAAAACACCTGAAGTGGCTGGGTAACTCAGGAATCAAATTATCTGATGAAACAGGAGGATGAAACCCCTATATTTACCTTGTACCATTTTGTCCTAGAAGATATTGGCTTAGGTATTTATCTTTGTTTTTCTGAACACCTGCACTTGATCGTTCTTCTAACAGATTTGAAAAGGGGGTAGTAGTGTTAAAGTCATTCTGGTTATTCCTTTTTTAGGAGCCTGGTTCCCACTGAGAATCCAGTGCTTCATTCAAAGTACTTGCATTTCTCTAAACATTATATTTAGAGCCCCAGGTGCTAAGGGTGGTCAAACATGCCAACCAGGGCAGTCATTCAAAAGTCAGCTTTTCTTCCATTTGACATGAAAACTGTAACTCTGAGGATTCCTGTTCTCTCTGTTTACATTAGGCATGTATGAGAATGCCCATCAAAGTCAAACACTACAGTGAAGCCTACCACCTGAAGCCTGATTATACTTAGTTTCAATCTGTTCATTTCACTCACAACCAATGAACTTTTATGCATGAAGAGAACATCAGATGCCTTGGGGGCTGAGAAACAGAATGCTTAGGGAATTCAGAGGCTTCCAAAATTACATGGCAGTTGAAGAGGTTTTCAGGGTTGCAAGCCTTATCTTCAGCGTAGGATCAATAAATTTCACTTTGATGCCTAAGTCCTATTCTTAACATTGATATGTGAAAATATAACTCTCTATCCACAAAAGAGTGGATAATGAGCATGGTATTAGAATGTGAGAACTAACTGCAGTAAATAAGGGAAGGAATGGTAGCTATGATATCTTTGTTTAAACCCACTTTTCTTTGTATTGCCAAACTGATTAATGTATTTCTCAGGTGAGCTGGAAGCAAGAAATGTATGCACATACACACAGAACTGAACTACAGCTTACTATGCCATATTGATTAATTATGCTGCATAACTGATGCAGATTTAATCACTCTATATGCTGTATCTTAGTAGGGTGGTAGTCCTGAAAAGGTGCATTTTACAAAATGTTTACAACATTTGTGAATGTTCTATGATTGCTGAAACTGTTAAAAGATTCCATGAGATACTTTTTCTGACAGATCTTGGCAAATGTCTTCACCAGTACTCATCAGTTTGTGTGCATTGTCACTGATTTATTTCAATGCGATCTTTTCAATGGCTTTAGTTAGCAGATAGTATTAAAACTGGTAAGTTAAAAATACTGTAAGATGTTCTCTAAGAGAGAAAGAGATTTTTGCTTAGATCTGTCAAATTGTTCACCTTAATTCAGTATACAATTGCTTTTAATCCAGACCATTCCAGGGTAAATAAGGCATTTCAGAAAAATCCACTTGAAAATGATTAGGTTTTCTTGTGTCATTTATGAATATCCAGGTTTCTTTACAGAGTCTCATCTTCAGAACCCCATAAAGGAGTCCATAAAATGAACTGCTGCTTGAAAGTGAATTTTAGTTTCACTCACCATGCAATTAGTGCTTTTCAGATAGTAAATCAAAATTAATGCTTTGGTGTTTTACTAGGAACTCCTCCGCAGGATAGCCAGCAGTTTATAGGCTGCTCATTAGTGAATTATGTAAAAGGATAAGATAGAAAGGAGCTAATGCAAGTTGAATCACTATCTTTGTTTAAATAAGATTTGTAACTACAAGCTTATGATTAACAAGAACCAAAACCCATCATGGACAGTTCAATCAGACAAATAATGAGAGGAATCTGAATTTTAAATCACTCCAAGCATCTCCACCTATGAAAAATGTTGCACACTGAAAGGAGTATAGCAAAATCATTTCCTAGATCTTCATGGTAACTCTCAGTTGCTTTACCTTCTCCTTCCAGTCTTATTCCCTAGGTACGCTGTACATGGGTTTTTGATAGAGGAGCACAAATTCTAGGATAACAGTCAATAATTTATATCTTTTACAGCTTGCTCCATTTTTTTCTCTTATATGCAACTAATCCATGACTATCTGGTTGGAATCTAGTAGTGCAGCAGTAATTTCTTGCTTCACAATGACACGTTCAGTTCAGTTCCTCCTGCTTTGATAAATCAAGTCCATATCATATGAATCCAAATACTGCTTCCTCTCTATCAGGAATTTTAGGAAACACATAGCTTTTTAAAACCAGATAAACCAGCAATGGTGATGAACTTGCATTAAAATGTACACATTCTTTCCAGTTATGTCTTTGGAAAACATTCTAAACAAAGGGAGTTTAGAATATCTGATACATTCAAGAGCAATCAAAAATCCTAGCCTGTATGTTTGAACCTTTTTTTTGTTCTCTGACTAGCTGAGAAAGCTTCTCATTACACTGCTGAGTAATGAGAGAGTCTTCAAAACAGTTCCTAAACTACATTCTGAAGGTGGCAAGCTGCAATAAATTTCACTGAATAGCTGAAAATGAGCCCCTAATGATTTGGAAATATGTTTTCCCATAGTAGGCTCTGCCTTTATTTGCTGCCACTGAATACAATCTGCAGTTGTGGCAGCTGAAATGAAAAACAAAATTATAGGAAAGGAAAGGATATACATGCAGAAATTTTGTATTATAAGAACTTAATAGTTTTTCTGCTTTTTCAGTGAAATTACACTGAGGATAGAATATTTAGTCCTGAACTGTTTATTAACACAAAAGAACTGAAAGAACAAAGGGAACCTGGGAAAATATGAAAACTAAACATGGAGAAACTGATTTAAAGATAATGATGTGATGAATGGACTAGTATAGGTGTTAGAATTGTTGAACTACTTAATTGTGTATCAGTCAAAGGCAAACATGCTCCAAAGAATATGCCGACAAGTCCTACTTTTCCCCCATTTCTGACTTGACAAGCAGATCATGATTTTGTTGAACTAATTTGCTATTCAAACTTATTTCCCTGATAAATCTAGCGTCTCATCCACAAGTACTTAGCTGTAAAGATTTTCTATTTGAAATTCCAGCTGTGCTGTTCAGATTTGATAGGCTACAGCAAACACATGGCATATGTTTGTTCCCAAAAGGATGCCTGTAACATTTCTGCTCCCAAGCTTGCCTGCCAGAATATTTTTGGAAGGCAGGCACAAAAGGAGCAGTAACAGTGACAGAACATTGTGTCCAGGCACACAGGGCATGTTTTCAGGGAAAGGCTCTATTTTCAGGACCCCATCTTGTAGTGGTTTGGCCCTGGCTGGGGACTAGATGCCCACCAAAGGCACTCTATCACTCCCCTTCTTAGATGGACAGCAGAGAGGGAAAATGTAACAAGAGGCCTGTGTGTCAAGATAGAAGCAGGTTAACAGGACAAAAACAAAAGTAAAGGCTGCACAGGAAGGGGAGGCAAAGAAAGATGTCATTCTCTAGTTCCCATCAGCACACAATGTCCAACCACTCCCTGGGAAGCAAGCATCAGTTGCTCCAGAGGACAAATGCCATCAGCAAATGTCCCCACACTTTATTCTTTCTCTTAGCTTTTCTGTCTGAGCAGATGTCATATGGTATGTAACTCCCCTTTGGTCAGTTTGGGTCAGCTGTCCTGGCCATGTCCAAGATCCTGCCCACCTCTCAGCCTACTTTTTGTGGAGGGGAATGTTGGAAAAGCAGAGTCCTGGTGTTGTATGATCACTGCTTAGCAGTAGCCAAAACACGGATGTGTTATCAACACTCTTCCAGCTACCACTACGAAACACAGCTCTACAAAAGGTGCTATGGGGAGAACTAACTCCATCTCAGTCAAACCCAATATATATCTTCAAGAAAAAAAAATCTTTTAGGTCAGATGAGCCAGCAGGCATGCTAGGAACAGAAGGATCTAAATGTTAACCTACTAACAGCAGAAAGGCCCATATGGCCATGTTATAAAGTGTAACAGGCACTGGTCACAGAGGTGTCAGCCATATGGCAACTGAAATTAATGACAGACAGTACATGAGAATCAATAATAAACATTAAATGTATTGGAATAAAGATTCGTTGTACAGACAAGAAATGAAGAGTGAAATTAAGCAAAGGGAAAACAAGCAAGGTAGCTGGAAGAGTGTACAAATCTACTGTGTATTAGGCAACGGAATTAGCATTTTGAGGCAAAAAGGTGGAAGTGCTATTACTTCAGAAACTAAGAGTGGATGCATATATTGCAAGGAAATATTCTTGTTTTCATCACTGTGAGAAAGACAGTCAAGAGGTAAGGAAATATATTTCTGCCAAATTTGCATTCAAGTATACAGAGGAACCAACATTTACAGGTTTTGTTTTCAGGCTCCTTCTCCACCCTCGTTTCAGAGAGACAGGAATCTGCATGCAGTGAGCACGCCTAAATGACTTTCAGCTCATTTCCATTTAGAATGTCTGTTTAAATACTGAATTGACCTCTGGCTGTCCTGGGTGTTGGGTAATACATGTAAAACAGTCACCAAGAATTGTTGAAAGGAACATATTGTATCTTCTTGGAGTTTTTTTTGCCTGCTTGTTTTATTTTCTCCTTCGGGAGGAAGAGAGGATTTAGGCAAAAAATCGATAAGGAAAGAAGAAAGTGGATATTTACAGTAGAGCATCTGGGAAAGGAAAGCGGGGTGCCTCTCATTTCATCACGTGAAAAATGCGTTTTATGACTGCCCTCCTAGAATCTAGAATGCAATACTCTTGTTTGGTTGCTCAGATACCATGATGATGAGTTTCAAATACTTGGCTTCACAAAGCAAATAGATTCTTAAGTAGCTCAGCTCTAAATCAAGTTTTGTTGAAAATCTGAAGTTCGACTACAAGCAAATGTGACGTGCTATTTCATTTCTCATTATTTATAACAAACTTTGAAGAAGGTCTTTTCTTTTCTTTAATATTGACTTCTTTTGCAACACTGCAAACCAGAAAGTAACAAGAGGGAATGAGAAATTATTTTGCACATTACTAACATGCCATGGTTTAGTAGTCATGAGGTCTTGGGTGCCAGGTTGCAATTGATAATCTTTGAGGTCTCTTCCAACCTTATTGATTCTATGATTCTATGGGGAAAAAAAAAATATCTTCATGAAGCAAAGTATATATTTTTTAATTATTATCTTGGGATTTATATACATATATATATATATACATATTTTTTTTTTAAACTCTTCTTAATTTAGGATTTCTCCAGTTACTTTTTTCAAATAAGCCAAAGTATCAAGTATTAAAGTACAATGTATTCATAACTATCTTGCAGTATCATCATAAATACACTACACTGTCTCTGTGCTGCCCCATGCTACAGTATTGTGTAACATAGAAAGAATCAAGTTCTTACTTGTGTTTAGGTTCAAAATATTCCAAGTGCAGCACAGATTTCTCAGTCTTTACAACGCTCCATTTAAAGTCTAGCAGAGCCCTTTTTGTCCACAGGAATCAACACATACATTTAAAAGCAAATTTTCCTTTATGAGGCAAGTTGTTAGCCTTTGCCAAATCATTACTTCCACAGATAATTAACAGTGATCTTGCAGAAAATCTAACTAATAAAGTAAGTTCTTGAAAAATAGTATGAAGAACAAATCTGGTCTGCCTCACAGCTAAGGGATCCATGTCCCTGGAGAAAGAAAAGAAGGGCAGGTGAAAGAAAAGAGAATTACTTTAATAAACTCCCAAGCACTAGAGAACTTAAAATTAGCTGTGACATTAAAGCAGGCAGTTTTATCTTGATATCAAGTAAATTATCTGTTAAATTAATTAGACTATAATTCAATTAAACTATAATAAACTTTTTAACAGTTACTCAGGAACTCACCTGTCCTGAACCTCATGAAATATGAATTTGTCTAGTTACATAAGAAAGTTAAAGGCTTGCTGTGGGAAGCCAATTCTTCTTGTCTACTAACTTCACTGCTCACTAATTTGTTTTTCTTTCTTATCTCTAAAATGCATACAAAAATATTGAATTAGTTTAGAGGAGGAGTGTCAAGATAAATGAGTAGAGTCCACCAACTATAGCAGACCTTATGTTCTCTCACCTCCTGGCAGTTGCATGATCTTTATGAAGTTGCAGGAAATTAATCACTCTAATTTTATTACTCTCTGTAATACTTCAATATATTATTTATAAGAATCAGGCAACATGTCACATTGATACATGTTATAACCCTATAAATAATCAAGCAATATATAATACGTGCATCAGAATCAAGCAAGTAAACATAAATATTGACTACTGTCACAAGGGCTTCAGCAACTCATTTTTCACAATAAATTAGGAGACCTGGTTTCAGCACAGTGTCACAGTAGCCTTTTCTTCCTAATAAATTAATTCAAAGGATAGGAACTACAGTATCAAGAAAGAACAACATCTTATCTAATATATTGTGGTGTCTGGTGTTTCTGCACCTGTCAGTTTCTGAGTGGAAAAATAAGAGGAAATTCGACCGTTCATGCAAGATGGGTCAATATTTCTCGTTAATACCTCAATATTTCTCGTTAATACCTTGTTCTGTTATTGGGTCCTTTGAGGAGCAGTACGAAACTTCTCACACAGTCCATCTACTTGATGAATCACTGTCCTTCCTCTATATGGAGTTACAATTTGAACGTGAGATTGCAGTAAGGGCATATTGCCCCTCTTCTTAACATAAAGTATGCAGCATAGTGTCCAAGTATGAACAAGGCTAGGGATGCAACAGTCAGCCTCTGCATGGGCTCATGCTTCTGGGAACACACGCTAATAGAGAACAGCAACAGGCAGTAGTCTGCTATGCATTTATAGGAAAACAGGTTTGTATTTTAGCATAAAGATAAGTGCTGAGGCCTCAGTAATTTCTGATCTAAGCAGGTCATCTCCATTAGGTATTAGCAAGTCCATTCCTTGCACGATCAGAAGCAGCAAACCTCATTTATAAAATCTGCCCAAACCAAAATAATGCTCTGCTAATATCCCAAGCCTAAGAAACTTGATTTCCAGCTTTCCTGCTATTGCCTCTTCTGTCTTGAGTAATTCCTTGGCATATTGTTTTTCTCCATTTTGTGCATGGTTGCCTCAGTGAGACCTTTTACATTTCAGCTCCATTTATTACAGTAATGGTGAAATATATTTCTTCATGATGCCTTTTGTATTGTTGGGCAGTTTGGCTTGTCCACAGAGAAGCCTAACAAAATAAGTGGAAATGAGCGCTTTACTACCATAACCTCTCTTGCTAATAGAAAGCAATGCTCATGAAGTCACACCTCTATTGAATCTATTTTGGAAATAAAAAAACTCAAGCACAACCAACACATTTGTGTAATCAATGACTGCAGAAATTTCAAGGTCCTTAAATTGGACTGAGTAGTTTTCTGTGAGTGTTTTGGAATTTGCTATAGTTGCAAATCAGAAAAACAGCAAGAGTAGTTTGATAGATTTTGTATTTGGAGTTCCTCATACATGCAAGATCTTTAAGCTGGAGCTTACTGAACTGTTGATCAGCTAATTGTCCCAATAAGCTACACGAGATCTTTATACCCTGACTGGCAAACATTTACACACTTCTGGATCAATGGCTTGCATTAACAAATGCAGCATTTATTTTCTTCTAAACATTTTGCATGTAATGCTACAATACCTTCATGACAGTCAGCTGAATCTCTAGGATATCAGAAAGCTATGCAAGAGGTATATGAGCATGTTAATAGTGAGTGTATTTGAAATATGTGTGAATACTGCCAGAAGATATCCTGTGATATGCATAAGGTGGAAAACAATGTAGTGAGGAAGAGAGTGGGACAGAACAAGGGAAAAGAAAATATCAAATGCTGGGCAGCCAGCCTGATGGACAGAAACAGATTGTCCTGACCTTAACAAATAAGCCAAATGATTAGGTAGGAGAGGCACATGTACAGTGAACTAAAGATATGGCAGAGCAACTAACGCAAATTTTAAAATCCAGGAAGCTGGTTCTGAAAACTTTTGCTTAATAGTAACCTGCAAAGGTGGCCTCAAAACACATTGAATTTGCAAATGTTACAAATAATGTCCCATGTCTAGCCTCCCCAGTCTTAAGTGTTCCTACCCTATTTATCTGACAATTTATTTTATGTTACTTTCAGAATTTGATTCTCTGTTATATCAATAGGTAACCTATAATTAAGAGTGCAATCAATGTCAATATTGAGATATATAATCTCATTAATGATAAAGAGCAGCTAATGGTATGAATACGGGATTAGGAAGGAAATTAATTTATGCAATAGGATTTAAGAGAGAATTATAGAAAGCAAGGCTGAAAGGAATCTCTAGAGGCCATCTATTCCATCCATTATAACAAGGAGAATCTTGTCATGGTCACAGTTTGGTCTCCAATGAGATGAAATTACTTTTTCCCACTCAAAATTTTCAGAAGTGTTTTGAGGTCTGTGGTGACAGGTTGGACTTGATGACCTTTGAGGTCTCTTCCAACCATGGTGATTCTGTGTGATTCAAGTAAATTTCTAATTCCATAGTGTGGTGTCATGAGGATCTGTCAAATTTTTTCCAGAAAGAAAAGTAAAGATTTCCTGAGCTGAGAGAAATATAATTCCAGCCATTTCTTCACATTCTGATTAATTATTTATTTCAAACAGACCCTCCTAAAGTTGTCTTGGTTGGCTCTGGTTAATTTCCTCATTACTAAAATGTAATATTGAAGACATTAATCTGTCCTTTATATATTTTTTTCTACAGTGTACAACAGTTCCAACACAATACTGTGTTTGAGCCTCAGCATAAAATGAATTAATAAAACTATTGGTCTGAAATAAGTGGAGATGAAGTTTGACCCTGACTTCCTTTTTTCTGTCTCCCGCCCAAATTCACTCTGTACTCAGGAGCACTTTTATCTAACCATCTAAGTGAAAATCCATGTTTTTTCCAAAGAACATTTATCTGATTATAATGTTTAATCAGAAGCATCCTGAACTCCATTGCATCTATGTGCAATGAGCAATTGTTAAACTTAAAATAGGTCTTCCCCAAGCCATCAGAACCACCACCATCCCAGAGGAAAAATTTCTCTGAATTTTTTAATTCATCACTTTTTTGCTGGTACTTTTCCATGTCATCTGCACAGGTATATGTTTTACTGTTGCACTGCCTTTTTCTTTTTTTCTCTCCTTTTTTTTTTTTTTCTTTCTTTTTTTTAAAGTTTTAAGGTACACAGAGCTGTTCACCTGTTCTAACTAACCAGACCAGATCTGGGCTGATGTTCTCAGGAACAGCATCAAACTAAGGTAAGAGTTATTCTTTCTATATGGAAAAAGATAGCATGATCTTCTTCAAATCAACTGTGAAACAATCATAAAAGAAGTTTAAAGAATTAAAAAGTAGCAGCACCACATACAGGGCTATGTTGCGAATAAATCATTTTAGTTTGGCAGAAACATCTGTCAAAATCCTCTCTGTGTTCCCAAGCAGCCTCTAAAAGAACCCTACAGCAAGATCATCATCTCTGTTCCGTGCGTTTCCCTCAATGCTCATACTAGGAAAAAGATAGACTCAGTCCTCGGTCACATTCACATTTCTGCTCCTGGCTCTGCTGCAGGATGTGGCAGCAGAAACAGAGACCTAAGGTTTACAGAATAAGTTACAGAAATGTAAAGTTTATTAGCTGACAGCATCTTTTCTGGAGACATTAGCTCAGACTGCATACTCACATGGATTTGAGTTTTCCAGGAACCAGCCCAGCAATGAGAACAGGGTTGCAGAGTCACTAGATCACCAACAGAAAATCCCCTTGACTTCAGATACTATCTGGGATGCAGAGATATCTATCCACTTCTGAGAGCTATCTGGGGGTTCTATGCAGCTTGGTTTCAAGCAGAAAATGAAGGTTTTGGGTAGGCTTTTTCACCTCTTAAACATCTGACGATTTCAGATATCATCTGGATTTCTTTGAAATTCCTGTATTTGTAAGCATGAAGGTGAGATAATAATACAAATTAAATAAGAGACAAGGAAAGAAACATGATCTTCTGTCCGACATGCAAGACTGCATGAATTTTTAGAGCTAAAATACACTGGGACACTTAATAACAGTGCACAAGAATGCAACAATACAAGCAGTATGCAGTGGAAGTTGGAAATTAGTAGTTAGACTGCAGAAATGGATCAGATCCATCAACAATCAAACTTTGCATATGTTTAATTCATCTCTTAACTTTTGTAATTTAGGCTCAGATACTTAAATTCTGGTACAGATCCAGTAAGATCTAACAGCATATCAAATCTGACTTGATAAAATGAAATAAGCCAAATTTTTCCAGTCCCTGAAGGGGAAGATGAAAATAAGAGGAGACTTATATGAGATTTTATATTTTTAAATGTCACTGTCAGCTACCAATATGATAAAACTATCACCCATCTGCTTCTGGGATAAGAAAAGGTAAGACACACTTAAACTCACCAACATCAGTGTCCCAGAGTTAATGGTTAACAGAAAAATTATGTACAAAATACATAAACCACAGAATAACTAATTAATCCTAAACACTGCAGACAAGAATGCACTTGGTGGGAGAAGTGCACACTGCCACCACCAACTAAAGATGGCTCTAATCACCAAAGCCTGCCTCTATCAAATAGATTACAGCTTTGACAAAACTTCTTGTTAGGCATATATGATCATATTAACCACATACTATGCTACCCTGGAAAACACATCAAAAGTCAATTCTCAATCTATAAAGTTTCCTAGAAGAAGAGAATAATTTGAAGCCCTCTTTCAAATTTCCTTTTTGTCCCTCTTCAAATAAGACTCTTCCATTTCAAAATGCTCAAATTTCATACACATACACCAAATGGAGTCAGACTGTGCCTAAGCAACAAATGTGACATCTTCCAAGTTATTTCTCATACCCACAACAAATTATGTTCACTTCACCCCCATCTCGAAGCTCTCACTGAACGTAATCAACTTCCTCAGTGCATTACACACCATCCTGGAAGCTCTGTGAATTAAATCAAATAACTGCTTATACAGCAAACTTCCTCAGAGCCATCATTAAGTCAAAAAACCCCAGTTACAAGGAGGATAATACTCTCACAAACCAGTCATCTCATCTGACCTACCAATCTCTGACCTTTCAGCCCAGACCTACAAACAGAAATCTATAAAATGCTCAAAAGACAACACTGGGAATAAAATGCATGAATACTGATAGATCCATGATGTGGTTTTAAATTGTGGGTTTAAGCCCTCTGCCTGGGTCTGTTTCCAGATGTAGGTGATGCTGTACATACTGATGTAGAAAACCGATCTAGTTCCATCTTGATGTTAGAGTAACAGGATATGATGTTTATCATCTACAACAAAGGCACCACTGGCTCCTAAATTAACTGACTTGAACAGCTTTCAGTGCCCTAGAGTTTTCAGGGAGCAGAAAAGGCCAGCTGCTCCACAAGCAAAGGTGAGCCAGCAGCCAAGTGGATAATAAAATATGTGGGAGCAGTGTTCTAACCAACAGGGAGGCAGGATGCAGAGCAGTGATTTCAGGTCAGAAGAGACAGTGACCAACAGGCCAATCATGGCCAGACACAGCACAGTGACCACTCAGCAAGTCTGCAATGGTAAGGCAGGTAAGTCTGAGGCCAAGCCAGGAAGCCAAACCTTTGGATCTGTGTCAGATAGGCAGAGGTGGCAGAGTAGGCACAGGCATAGCTGCCAAACAGCTGTGGTATGGCATGGGCAGGGACCGCGCTAAAGTCTTCACTGAAGCAGCCCCCAAGAAAAAGGAGAGGCTGGCTCCTGGTTTTAGGTCTGTTCAGCAAAGGAGTTTATCTTGGACTCAGCCATCTGAACTCTGTGCCCTCACCAGCTGAACTCCTAGAAGGGGGATGCTCTCCACTACCTGTCAACAGCCTTGTTAGAATCAATGTGAGGTGCTTCCTAAACTGTATAAACATAGAATCAATAAGGTTGGAAAAGGCCTCAAAGATCATCAAGTCCAACCTGTCACCCAACATCTCATGGCTATTAAACCATGGCACCAAGTGCCACATCCAATCCCTTTTTGAACACCTCCAGGGACGGTGACTCCACCACCTCCCTGGGCAGCACATTCCAATGGTCGACAACTCTCTCTGTGAAGAACTTTCTCCTCACCTCGAGTCCAAACTTCCCCTGGTGCAGTTTGAGACTGTGTCCTCTTGTTCTGTTGCTGGTTGCCTGGGAGAAGAGACAAACCCCCACCTGTAAATACAAATCCTGAGAGTTGAAGAAATGTCAGATAGAGAGCGAAATTTGACCAGGAAGACTCAGATATGTAATGCTAGAACACCATGATGCAAAAAAATCTGAACAGAAATGCAAAGTGTTTGGGGGAAGAGAGAAACAACTTGATAGATAAAATTTCCACTTCCTGAAAGTTTTAATGGGTGGGTTAAAAGCAAATGGATTGCCATAGTATATTTGGATTTTTTTTCCACAGCACTTGATTTAACATTTTTAAGACATTTTAATTTGTTTTAATTTCTAAACCTCACATTGAGAGGCAAGCTTAACATTATCAAGCCTTGCATGTGCACTTCAACCATCTCAAAAAAACCCCAAATATGAACAAAAAATCTCACCCCAAGACAGCTGGATTTGCTTTGGCACCTTTAGAACAAAGAAATGCAAAAGTGCACTGAGTGAAGACAGACAGACATAAGGCACCTTAACTAAGGCTCTTCAGTTAAAAATTAAAAAAGGATTTTTTCTTTCCCTCTGTGAGGAAGAGAATGCATTTTCCTTTTCCACTTTCATTTATTTCAGTTTTTCAGATGGACATATAATACAGTCAACTCTCTGTCACTTTCCTATTTTAACACAAATTACAGTCTGGCAGGTGGCATGCAACAGAGAAATTAATTTCCAGAGCACTCCTCTGAGACATTCAGACCACAGCCATGCATAGCACAAGATATCCTGTGCATACTGTACCACACAAGGAAACTAAGGCTAGAATTCAAGCTAATAAAAGCAGTTGCAGTAAATATTTTGCAGTGAATACATTTTCAGAGTAGGAGATGAATAGCACCGGTGAGTCCTGAAAAAGGTAAATAAAAAGCAATGTTAATTCAATCAATAAATGAGGTTATGCAGGGGAGTTAAGCTGTGTCTCATCAATGGTCTACCTAGTTCAATATTCTGCTACTGGAAAGAGCCCACACTCAGTACTTCAAGAGAATTAAAAGCTATTGACAGAGCCCATCATTCTGTGAGAGAAGATTCTGACCTGTATAAACAGCACAGTTACAGATGCATGCTGATCTCAGCATGGGTTAAGGGCAAGATTCAAAATGCTTCAGGAGTTACTTGTTCAATGCATGACATTGTGCTACTCTCTGCCTTCCCTTGTTATGATTTTTCACATACTTATGAGTTCATTATATAAGGCATTGCAGCAAATTGCTGCAGCTCTGACTGAAAAAAGCAGTGAGTGTCAGCAATCAGAAACTCTTACAGGCTAGTCCCTCTTCTCTGCTTTTAGCCATATTGCTCTTGGCATGCAAGTCAGCATACTCTAAACTGCAAGCTTGGTCTTGTCAACATATCAAAGTAGAGTGCTAATCATTAATAACTCATTCTGAGATAATATTGACAGCTGCTTTGCTTTATTATCAATGCCATCTGTGCCCAGCTCCCCATCTTTTCTTTTCTACTACTCCTAAGCTTGCACTCTAAATGTTTTTCAGGCTGCAACAAGCAGAATGGAAATAGCAGCTTGAGCTTCTTGAGAAAATATCACCACCCAGCTCAGAAAGCCTAAAAGAGAGGGAATAATATGATTGTACAGTCCTACTGAGTTTTCAGTACAAGTTAAATTAATGAATAACATGCTGCCAGATGTCATTTCCTAGTAGTGAACACCTCTACTGTTTCCAACAATCAGCATCATCAGCTAAGATCAACTGGTCTCACTCTATTTTGGGCAGCACTAACCTCAGTAAGCTTGATTAGCAGATCACAGTGTCACAGTATCACCAAGGTTGGAAGAGACCTCAAAGATCATTGAGTCCAACCTGTCACCACAGACCTCATGACTAGACCTCATGGTGCCTCATGGCACCAAGTGCCACGTCCAGTCCCCTCTTGAACACCTCCAGGGATGATGACTCCACCACCTCCCTGGGCAGCCCATTACAATAATGAATGACTCTCTCAGTGAAGAACTTCCTCCTCACCTCGAGCCTAAACTTCCCTTGGTGCAGCTTGAGACTGTGTCCTTTTCTTCTGGTGCTGGTTGCTAAACAGAAGAGGCCAACCCCTTCCTGGTGCCAACCACCTTTCCAGTAGTTGTAGAGAGCAATGAGCCTCCTCTTCTCCAGGCTAAACAACCCCAGCTCCCTCAGCCTCTCCTCATAGGGATTGTGCTCAAGGCCTCTCACCAGCCTTGTTGCCCTTCTCTAGACATGTTCAAGTGTCTCAATGTCCTTCTTAAACTGAGGGGCCCAGAACTGGACACAGGACTCAAGGTGTGGCCTAACCAAGCAGAGTACAGGGGCACAATGACCTCCCTGCTCCTGCTGGCCACACTATTCCTAATGCAGGCCAGGATGCGGTTGGCCTTCTTGGCCACCTGGGCACACTACTGGCCCATGTTCAGGCACCTATCAATCAGCACCCCCAGGTCCCTCTCTGTTTGGCCGCTCTCCAGCCACTCCGACCCCAGCCTGTAGCTCTGCATGGGGTTGTTGTGGCCAAAGTGCAGCACCCAGCACTTGGACTTGTTGAATGCCATCCCATTGGAGTCCGCCCATCTGTCCAGCCGGTCGAGGTCCCTCTGCAGAGCCCTTCAGCCCTCTAACTGACCAACATCTGCTCCCAACTTGGTGTCATCTGCAAATTTGCTGATGACTGTCTCAATCCCCTCATCCAGATTGTCAATGAAGACATTGAAGACAATGGGGCCCAGCACTGATCCCTGGTGTTCTGCTGTGCTGATTTTTCATTTGTGAGTTTTCAAGGTCTTTGCACATCAGCACGGAATTGACAATGAGAAAAATACTTGTCTTTCCTAACTAAACTACATTCCTGCAAAGAAATTAAAAACTTCAGTCTTCTGAGGTAAATTTAGCATAACTCATCAAATACAAGCCAATTTAAAACATACACCCACCTAGCAAAATTATTTTAACATTTCTAAAGTAAAAGGATTGAGATTGTTCATTCAAGCTCCTCTTATGGATCAGCTCCATTACAATGAAACTGCTGAGATAAAATGTATAAATAGACAGATATTTGATTTCTCTGTACTAACATTTGGAAGAAGAAGGGAGAATTGAAGATTTTTCAAAAGAAAAACTTTAAAGTGTGAATGACTTTTTAAAGTACATGCATTCTTGTTTCTTCAATAATACTATTTTAAGCAGAGTCAGAACAAGCCCAGAGGCCATCCATTTTCCTTGGAATAACGAAAATGGTATTGTTTCTAAGAGAATTTGTTAATCTGTAATTTTTATTTAATAAGAAAGAATATGAAAAAAAAAAAAAAAAAAAGTGCTTTCTTCATACAAGCTCATTCTCAATGCAAATTTAGTCCAAAGGCCTGGAACAGATGGTAGAAATTCTTCTGAATGTCAGTGGAAAGGAAGCTGTCAAAGGCAGACAATGATACCTTCAGAAAATAATAAAGGAAAGACTACAATTGAGGAGAAGTTTATGTCGCTTAAGAGCATTTGACAGGAAAAGAAAGGAGTGAGCTGAAAAAGATACTCTACTAGTGATCCAAGGAAGGGACTGAGCTCAGCAAGCTTGTCTGGTTTTCCTAACCTCATCACCGATCTAAGAAAATACAATAACTCTCTAGAACTTTCCTCTACTACATTTTCAGATACCATAGGTTCAGTAAGCTCACTACTACTAAGCAAGAGACAATTGAGCATGAGGAACTTCACTTCAAGGTAGGCTTTCGGTATACCTACGCTGGCCAGGCTGAAAAAGAAGATGAAGGACAGGAATGACTGTCAGGGTACAGGAATGACTATCGGGGCTGGACTAGATGATCTCCAGAGGTCACTTCCAACCCTTACCATTCTGTGATGCTGCACATTCATTGTATGCAATTATCTCACATGGATTACTGTCTAGGGCTGATAATGTGCTGGAAAATCCAAGAGAGAAATTTTAGCTCGAATAGAGGAGAGTGGCATCTGTGGTCTTGAGTTCTCAATGAACAACCACAATTTCTATTTAGTGTATTGTTCATTGCGCTTACTCAGCACACTTGACCCTTCACTGCATCCACACTGTCAGCAGAAAGAAAACCAATCACAATAACCCTGCCTCTTGTGGTATCATATACCTAGCATCAATGGAAACAGGGCCTGCTAGAGGGCTATAATTTTTTTTAAACTGGAGTTTGTGTCTCCACCCATCTGGACCAAAACTGAATCTTGCAAAATCAATGTTTGTTTCATGTTACCCAGGCTCTCTGGACCACAATAGGAGACATAATGAAGAGAAGACATACAAGCAGAAGCTGAGCTGATGAGAGCTAACAGCCTACCAGGGCACGAAGTGTGCCCAGGAGCTGCTCCCTCGGATCTTAATTTGGGATTTTGCAGGAGCCTGCAGCTGCTTGTGAGCAGCATGAGACTTGACAGGTCTGCTTTGGAAAAGAGTAGAAGAAAGGGGTTTTTTTCATTTGGTCATTACACTGTCTGTTGAGCTGTAAACCACTGCTCCCCTAGATCATGTTTTCAATACCACACACAAAGTCATCAATAGTTTCTGTTAGTTTTTATAGGTTAAGCACAGGGAACATTTGATCATATCTCTCAATTCACCATCCTTTTTTTTTTTTTTTTTTTTTTTTTTTTTTTTTTTGGCCATTCACAGCATTAAAATATTTAAAAGCCAGCTCAGCAACTAAAAGCATGAAAATAAATCTAATAGATTATTTCAAAAGTGTTGAAAACACTTATAAAAAAGGACTGAAAAATCTTTCATTAAGTAGAATTCTAATTAAGATAGTGATATACATGTTAATGATTAGGAGGGAATCTTTAGAATTGGTATTTTTTTTATTATTTTTATCTTTAGTCTGGTCTATTTTAAATAAAAGGAGATTTATTTATGAATTCTAGTGGCCTTGGATGTGCAAATATTTAATTACATTTCCATTAAGCTATTCCTTTATTTCATGACATTTGCAGTTTCAGATAGAATTATTATTGTCTCCCTTCAGGCACACTTTTAATGTCAAAATAAAAGGCTTTAGCAATAGTCTTTAGAACACTAAATGTGCATTTAGGCTTTTGAAATCATACTGGATGCCATGTAAGATAATGCTGATTATGCTAGTACCTAGTCTTTCCCAAATGGCATGTTAAGGATGTGCTTATTGAACTTGAAATTTGCCAAAGTGCAGACTGACATGAGGTCCAGTACTAGGTGTCAAATAAAAAGAACAAGCTTAAAGGCAAAGACAGATAAGGGCTTTTCTTCATCTTCTCATTTCTGTTAAAAAGATATGAATCAAATGTTGACTGAATCATAAAATGGGAAGAGTTGGAAGGGACACCTAAAGATTGTCTAGTCCAACCCTTCTGCTAAAGCAGGGACACCTAGATCAGGTTGCACAGGAATGCATCCAGGTGGGTTTTGAAATTCTCCAGAGAAGGAGACTCCACAACCTGTCTGGGTAGCTTGTTTCAGTGTTCCATCACCCTCAAAATAAAGGTGTTTCTCCTTAAGATCAATAGAAACCTCTTGTGTTCTAATATTTGCCCATTGCCCTATCATTGGATAGAACAGTCGAGTGCATCTTTGAGTGGTGTGCCCTGGGAGTTTGTTCTGGCTTACAGGCAGCCCTGACAGCACAACCAGCAACAAATTCAGTAAGAAATTATATGGCTGGATGGTCAATATGAGTGTGTACTTGGCCTTAAGGCCAGAATAAAAAGCAGTGTAAGTGCAGTGCAAAGCTGCAGAGAGGACACAGCAAACATCTTTCTTCCAGCAGTTTTAGACTTGCTTAAATCATCTGGGCTGTGTCATGTAGGTGGATGAAATTATTATAATGGTAGAAAATAGGTCTGAAAAGGACCCCAAAAAGGGATCTCATCCAAGTCAGGACCAATTCATGTTCACCGTTCTAAAAATTTTATAGTCATTCTTCCAGTGCTTCACTTTCCATTACTCTTACAAATAGAAAAGCTCTCCTACCACCTAAATTCTTTGTCCCTTGTCACCATAAATGTTGCTAGTCATCAACTGGCTAGTTTTTTTAAAACTCTAAATAGTTTTAATTTACCTAGGTGGACTTTCTTTCCAACTAGAGCCTTCTGGTCAAGTGACTGAACATGACAGGAAAGGGTAAATCCACTCCACATTTAAGAACACTAGATGGATCGCATGAGGAGGGAAAAGATTAATCACCAAAGCTCTATCACTTTTTTTGTTTGTTTGGTTGGTTGGTTTTGTAATGAAGATTTCTGTGGAACCCTACTGATTACAGCCATGGCATAAAAGTCCTTCCTACACTGTACACAGTTCTGCTGCATGCAGAAGTGCTAATGGATTGCTGTTTGTCCCATTAGCCAGTGCAGTGCACCTCTGATTTGTAACTCATCTTGTAAAAGTGGAAAAATTCCTAAAGTAGAAAAGGTTATGACCATCTCTTCCATGTTTTGGTGGTGAATCCTCTGCGAGAACATTTGGTAGAACTCTGCTCCAATGTAGTATTTTCCAGCTATCCCTTTTACTCATTAAGGCCTCTAACAGATGTCATTTGCTCAGTCATAATACATTGCCACTGAATGCCCACCCCTTCCATCTGCTGAAGGAAAGCATTCCGCAGAATAGTTATCATAACAAAATATGTATCTGAGTTTCAGAGTCCAGTTCAATCTGGGATATTAACTTATACTTTAAGGGAAAGGAAAATCTATTCTTTTCTCTCAGTAGTAGGAACAGCAAAATAGACTGGATGAGTATCTCATGGAATTTCAGGTTGGACTCGATGACCTTTGAGGTCTCTTCCAACCTTGGTGATACTGTGATACTGTGAATATAATATTTAATGCCAACATATAGCATACTTAGAATGGACAGAAGCAGTAGCAGGGCACATTTCATTCACTTTTATCCCTTCACAACTTCATCCTCAAGAAACTGGTACAATAGACTAATTGACTATCTAGTACTATGTGCAGTCTCAATTCACATTCAAGCTTTGTTTAGTTCTTCTGGACCAGCTGGTAGAAAAGAATTTGGTTCTGCTTACAACTAGACATAATGTTGGAGACACTACTGTACTAATAGATCCTCCTTACTCCATACAGCATTGCTACTGTTTGATTGATGCTTGGTGCTGAAACCACTGGATGCTGCTGAGGCTGGATACATTTTAGCAGCAAATACAGGAATGTGTAACTCCAGGCATCAAGCATTTGTGCTATTCCCGAGCATATATCCATCTGCTGAAGTGGATCACAGAACTGTCAGGGTTGGAAGGGATGTCAAGGATCATCTAGTTCCAACCCCCTGCCATGAGCAGGGACACCCTCCACTAGATCAAGTTACCCAGAGCCACATCCAGCCTGGCCTTAAAAACATCTAGGGATGGGGCTTCCATCACCTCACCGGGCAACCTGATCCATCAATTCTCCAATTCTCCATTTCAGGAAAAAAAAAAAAAAAAAAAAATAGAAAGAAAGAAAAAAAGAAATATATATGTATATATCTCCATGCCTATCATCAAAGTAAATCAGTTTCAGGCAAACCTTAATCATTATTGTGAACCTGCTGTTGAGTGAAAGGAAATATATTAACCATTCTTCATTTAGGAACAAGAACTGTGCACACAGAAAGCTGGAAAAATGACTACACAGAACTGGTTCCATGCCAGTATTTTCTGCTTATTTCCACTGGCATAATGGCCTTTCTGGTCAGGATGCCAAGTCTGCTATAATCAGCAGTGTAAAGGGCTCTCGACACTTCAAAAGATTGGGCCTTAATTGCTTCAAATTTAGTTAATGCCAAGGGGGAAACACTGGCATCAGTATGTAGGCCTTTGCCCCAAAAAAAGCAGTACAAATAACATCCATATTCATTAGGCAGTTAACAGAAGAGTGCTGAGAACTGAGCTGTACGGCAGCCTGCCTACAAATCTGATGAACTAAAAAAAAAATAATGAGCTTTGGGTTCAAAAGGTTTCTTTTAATGTGCATAAAGCATTTTCATGAAACACAAGTAACTACACAAATTTGCTATTTAGTAATAATGGGTCATGTCAGAGCTGGATATCTCTTGATCTCCTGGTGAGATGACAGCATGCACTATGCATCGGTCTTCTGCCAACATGAAATGAGTGTTAGCAGATTTACCCTTAATGAGCTCATCACACTGAAGTGCCAGTTAAAGGGAGTAGGTCACAGATCATGTTTGTTTAGTTGCCCTCATGTGTCTTGTTAATTCAACATGCTAATATGCCACTGCAGATGGGAAGCACCCCCAATCCACAATGCCTGACCAACCTCTGCACCAACATTTGTAAGCTTTTCCTCTGCCTGGGCCTGAGGTAAATCAGCAAAACTCCAGTGTCTATAGTTGAGCAAATCTGATCTGTCCCAGCTTTGGATCTGGCCATGAACGTGTGTGCTTTCTCCTCTCACCATCTTTTCTGGCCTCTTTCGCTACTCTAAGAAAAAGTGTTAAACAAAGCTCAGGGTAGGAGGACAGTTTCCAGCCCTATTATACCTGTGCTTTGAGATCCTATTTCTGTTTATGCATTTACCCTTCTCTTGTACGTTTTTATGAGGTAGAAGTCTCACCCCTCTAGATTCAAAGATGATTTGAGGAAGGCTATGAATGAGAGGACACAGCCCTATGATGCAGGAATACCATAAAATCTACTGAAAGACCCATGCCATTTTCTCATCAAGGTACATGAGAAATTTGGGGCCAGACAGTGGATATAACTGTTACTACAGCACATAATAGCACGCATGCCACATTAGTAAATACTAATGTATAGAGAATGCTACCACCTTTCATTTCATGCCTCCCCCAGTCCCCACCTACTTCTTGTTGTAATGTCATCCTGCACTTCAGAACATCCTTTACATGAAAGCAGAGGACTTGCTAGAGGAGTATCTTCAAGTCGCAGGAGCTCTTCTGTATCTTTGACTTCCATTGTGTGTGGAAACTAGGTTGACTGTTTACTCCCTAGCTCTATTTCTTTGTTGAAAAATGTTTCAGATTTCATATGACGTCTTAATCTCTTTCTCCTTTATGGTAAGATAGTACCCAGTGCCATAAAAGGAAGGAAAGACATATTTTTAGGTAAAATAACCTTATATAACTATATACACACCAGTATATTCATTTTCCTGCAGCTGCACCATCTCTCTTCCTGTTCTTCTAACATCAATCTCACTTGAAATAGTTAGTCTTGTTTTTCCTAGAACAAGCAGTATGTGATAATGCTGTTTGAACATTTAACAGCAAAGGCTGCATTGAAATAATTTCACAGCCCATTCGGCACTTCAAGGTAATAGAACATTTGAAACTGCAAAAGTTTTAGCAGGGCATATGGATTACAAAATAATCTTCTCATTGTCATGGTGTTCTTAAACTGTGAGTTTGATCATGAAGACAGCTAATATGGTTCCTGTTCCTCCCTTCTCAATGTTATTCATAGAGCTATCTGGGAAACTACATTATAAAGTGACTCTTTGAAATAATTCTTCTTAAAGATAACTCTGGGTTTTGCTGGAGAGAAGTTGATTGCAGAACCCAGTGCTGTAGCCCTACTAAGGTGTACTGACACAAAGAAGGAACAAAGTGCTCAATGACAGCACCAACAAGCAACAGAGAGCAAAATCTCCTTAAGCCATTCTCAGATCTTGTAGTCAATGCCTTGTATAACTTCAGACTTAACCAAAACCCAGTCCTATCAATGTCTAGTTTTTGATATTCAAAGTATATTTTGGTCAATGGTCAGTTTCACAAAGGTTTGTGCCTTGTGATTCTAATAGTATATGGGGATTTTTCATCAACTCAACTAAATTATGCTCCACAGTGTGTGGAGGTATGCAGGTAAAGCATAAGAAAATGCTACAAAATGCTAATGGTGTCAAAGCAAGAAAGGGCAGGAATGAATTGTCATTACTGGTAAATGACAAACTTCACCCCAAAAGCACTCCACTGATGGAAAAACTCAATGCACAATACCACACCTGTGGAGCAGATTATGGTGACAAGAGCTAAATAATAGTAAGAGTAGATCACTGACAACACTAGTATCATGCAACCTCTTAACAACAAAAGCATAAACACTCTCACCTCAGAGTACAAGCTGCATATAAAAATCTCTTCTGAGCACAAGTTTTTGTCATGAGAAAGCTCTACTGTCAATACCACTGCCTCTGCTTCAAACAGGGTGGCTGGATCTAAGGTGTCTGTACGCAGTCCTCCCTTTAGATACAGCATGCGACTCCATTATCTACCTTCATAGTCTTCATCATGGCTATCCCTCCAAGTATTTTCCTTCTTTTGTGCCCCAGAGCTGATTGACTCAGCTCTCAGAAGACATCTTTCTGGCAGCTATCAGCTTCCTCTTACCCAAAATCCTCTGTATTGCTGCTTCAGTCATCATAGCACAAGCCCCATCATTATCTCACCTCTTTCCAGATGCACTAGCTCTTCTGTATATGTATTTTAATTAACTTCAGGGACTGAATTAAAATAAAAGCATGCACTGCTTTCTTCCCTCTTTATACTTAGTAGAAATGGAAGCATCGCTGCAGCAGAAGTGTGGAAGTTTAGTCTGTGTTTACCAATTAACTCTGCAAAAACATAAAGTGTTTGCTCTGTCCTTACTCATGCACAAGTCAAAGGGAATTTGGCCAGTGCAGAAGCAAAAACTGAGGTTTACATTCCACTTTATTCACTCAGTGCCACACTTGACTCTGCCAATAGTTCCATTATTGCAAGTTACTATTGATGGGTACAAGAATACAACGTTGTGGATGCAGAAAAAATGGCAGATCAGGTTCACAATATATGAAGTTCTGTTGAGATCCATGAGAAATAAAGATCACTGAGACATACTGGGTATCTTATTATTTATTTCTTATTATGTCTTAGCATCCCCAAATTGCCTCATATTATGTAGTTTTTAAAGTATGTCTTTAAGGTCACAAACCTTACAAGATTTTTTGCAAACATATGTCCTCCTTAGCTTTTGCATACTTGTTAACTAAATCAATATTCAAGTAATTAATCCTACAATCAAAGTCTTAGGCCTCTTTACTGTTTTTTATCTGTAAACATATCTCCTGACCCTCTGCTTTCTCTAATTACATTAAAGGTCTCATGGGAGACATCATCCAGCTCCTTCTAATGCCCTTAATATCTGCTCAAACTGTCAGAAGTTATGCTGCTTCACTTTACAAATGCAGTAATCATAGAGTCAGAGAATCAATAAGGTTGGAAAAGACCTCAGAGATCATCGAGTCCAACCTGTCACCCCACACCTCATGACTAACTAAACCACAGACCTTTCCAGGATACATCATCCCTTCTGCTTGATTTTTCTTCTTGCTTTTTGGCAGCTCCTGTATTGTACAAATTCCCCTGATGTTTTCCAGGCTTGTGTGTGATGCTATATGAATACTACATAGCCTTTGGAAACAAGCAGCCTTTTAATTATGTAGCTTTATGCTATATACTCTTCAAGAATTTGTCTGAAATACATTTATTTTCTACTTTGAAATCCCTCAGGTTTATAAGATACAAACTTGAACACAGAGTACCCTAACCTAAACACAATTTTTAAAAAAATCATATATCAGAAAAGGTCAGGATGCTGCACTGTCATTTAGAAGATCTGCCATTACTTCTTGCCTCACAAATTCTGCCTGTGATTGACAGTTCCAGCTATATTATCATAAACCAGAAGTCTCTAAAGGGATGATGAAGTTCTGCTTCCACCCATCCCCTCTACAAATCATCACCTTGGAAGTGGATTGGAGTGACTCTATATGCTCTGGACTGTTAATGCATTGGCAAGATATTTGAACATCCAGGTGTTTAAACATGTTAGTCCTTGTATGCTTCAGAAAGTATAGTCTAGATCTAGAGATAATCTGCATTTGCAAGTAAAGATGTTAGAAATTCTTTAACCAGAGATGCAGATATAACATTGTTGTCTTCATATCTCAATTCCTTACCTTTAAGATATTTTTTCTTCTGTTCTTAATCTTAATCAATTGAGACTATAGCTTACTGTGGGCACAATAAGATAACAGTCAGGGTATACTTGCAAGGAACACTAATTAGGACTATGAAAAATGTTCAAGCAAATGCCTTATATGATGCACAAATTCAGTAATTAGTTTCAGTATTAAAAAATAAATAAATCCAAAATATCTTCATATTTTGAACACAAATTTACATTCTTTCTTTCTTTCTTTCTTTCTTTCTTTCTTTTAAGCAGCCTTTTTATTATGCAAATTTCTTATCTTTTTTTTTAAAGAAATATCAGGAAAACATTTTATAAAAAAATTCTCCAGTGCTGGGGTGATGCAATCCCAAAATGTTTTCAGATTACCCTAGTAGTTAAATGTGTATGCCCCTGTTACAACTTCCTTAGCTGATGTCAGTCCTTAGCAGTCTATGGCATCTCTTAGAAGTTTTCCTTACACTTGTAGAGTGTACTGATACCAAAAGGATCGCTGAGAGTCTGAACAAAAACTTGCTAACAAATGAAGATTACTATGGACAGGCTTCAAGACACCAACACAGCAGAGGATGTTCAAACAATAAATATCTGCACTAGTAGTCTCTTGGTAGTATACATTAGTATTCAAAAAAAGCAAATCCAGGGTCTCTTTAGCTGTTTCCTAATTCTGGTAAGGGAGGAATAGGGTTGAGAAACAGATACTTGAGAAGCATCACAGGATCTCTAGGCTTTTGGTGATGAAAGCACTGCACCTGTGCCATAGAGTAGAGTAGAGTAGAGTAGAGTAGAGTAGAGTAGAGTAGAGTAGAGTAGAATAGAATAGAATAGAATAGAATAGAATAGAATAGAATAGAATAGAATAGAATAGAATAGAATAGAATAGAATAGAATAGAATAGAATAGAATAGAATAGAATAGACCGGGTTGGAAGAGACCTTCAAGATCATCGCGTCCAACCTATCATCCAACACCACCTAATCAACTAAACCATGGCACCAAGCACCCTATCAAGTCTCCTCCTGAACACCTCCAATGATGGTGACTCCACCACCTCCCCGGGCAGCCCATTCCAATGGGCAATCACTCTCTCTGTATAGAACTTCTTCCTAACCTCCAGCCTAAACCTCCCCGGCACAGCCTGAGACTGTGTCCTCTTGTTCTGGTGCTGGCTGCCTGGGAGAAGAGACCAACATCTGCCTGTCTACAACCTCCCTTCAGGTAGTTGTAGAGAGCAATAAGGTCACCCCTGAGTCTCCTCCTCTCCAGGCTAAGCAACCCCAGCTCCCCTTTGTGCCCATTAGACAGTCCACCACAATGTACCCCCAAATGAAGGACACGGAGTTAAAGCAGTAGAATCTAGCATTAGAATCTGAGTTACTGGAATTCATTTCACTATTAGACCTACCTAATTTAAATGTATTAATTTAATTAATTGATTGTTTTAATTAATTTAAATGTCATGAATCATTTCACTTCTCCAATGACAGAATTAGAGTGGAACCCAAACAGCGCAAAGCAAACAGAGATAATCTGGAGATTCAAGTTAAATGCAAGGCAGTTAAAGCTAAATTAATGGTGCAAACACAGTATACTACTGGTCACCGCTGCCCAGTCAGACCAGGGCTGCATCCACCTGACCTGTTTCCAATGTTTTGTGTAGGATAAGTATTCAGAGCAAGGGAGAACCTGGCTAGTCCTGGCTGCTATGCAGACACATACTGCAACTGAACTTAATCAATAAAGTCAAAACAACCAATGCATATTTCAGCAGTGAGTACAGCATTGCCCTGGAAAGGAAGAAATTATATTTCTTCCTGGCAGTTCAGCCCACAGTGGTCCTTACTGGCCCTGCCTGCTTTCCATAGCCCATCCCCTGTCATGCCAGGGTGATACCTGACCCACATTTTCCTCTTTGGGCCTGATCCTGATTTACTAATTTGCATTCCCAGCTCAATTCTAGACCTGTTTCCTAACCATGGACTTCCCTGATGTCCTGGACTCTGGGCTGAAAATGGCTGCAGCTCCAGGGCTGCTGTCTGATGGCTTGTGTGGTGCCAAACTGAACCAGAGGTTCACAGAGGTTTCTTCAGAATTACAGACATCCCCAGAGACTCCATTCTAGGGAAGAACTTTTCTTGACATCCAATCTAAATCTGCCCTTCTCTAGTTTGAAGCCATTGTCCCTTGTCCTGTCACTGGAGGCCCTTGTGAACAGTGTCTCTCCATCCTTCCTATAGTCCCCACTAAAGTACTGGAAGGCTGCTATCAGATCTCCCCGAAGCCTCCTCCTCTCCAGGCTGAACAACCCCAGCTCCCTCAGCCTGTCCTCGTGGCAGAGGTGCTCCAATCCCCTGATGATTTTCATGGCCCTCCTCTGGACCCTCTCCATCAGGTCCATGTCCCTCCTATACTAAGGGCTCCAGACCTGTACACAGTACCCCAGATGAGGTGTCACCAGAGCAAAGTGGTAGAATCACCTCTCTGGACCTGCTGGCAATGCATCTTTTGATGCAGCTCAGGATGCGATTTGCCTTCTGGGCTGCAAGCACACACTGCCTGTTCATGGCCAGCTTCTCATCCATCAGCACTCCCAAGTAATTTTCCACGGGGCTGCTTTCTATCACCTCATCCCCCAGTCTGTATTGATAGTGAGGATTGTTCCAGCCCAGGTGCAGAACCTTACACTGGCTCTTGTTGAACTTCATGAGGTTCAGCTGGGCCCACCTCTCCAGCTTGTCCAGGTCCCTCTGGTTGACATCCTGTGCCTCTGGTGTACTGACACCACCTCTCAGCTTGGTGTCATCTGCAAACTTGCTGATGGTGCATTCAATCTCACTGTCTATGTCACTGATAAAAATTATTACACACTACAGGTCCCAGTACAGACCCCTGAGGGACAGTACTTGTCACTGCTCTCCATCTGGTCTTCAAGCCAATTAATCTGACATTGAACACACACACACACACAAAGAGCATACCTCTTAGAATAGTGCCATCGTTCTTGATCAGAGAATCACACCTTAAATCTTTAGACACAAACACAGGGAAATTTTTTTCTAAAGCAGATAGCTACACGCATCTAAAGGCTTACACATGACTGTGTTTTCTGTGTAACTTTTGATTCATTTGGTTTGACTTTCACTCCTGCTTTGTGGATCAAAAATAGTCCAGAAGCTGCACAACTCTGGATAGTCGAGTCATGAGCACTTGTGTGGCTGCTAGCCTATGCCCTAACAATAACTGCAATCATTTAAATAACTATATTGTCATTGTCTGCACTTCAGTGAAGCATACAGAACAGAACCCCTCCTTAAAAGAATGATGACATTGCAGATGACAAAGTACACAGGTGGAGGGAGCTCCAAGTCTCACTTGTGACAAAACTGAAGTCAAGGGACTGAGGTGCTTAACTTTGAAGACAAAAAACCTCTGTTCAGATATAATTCTGAACAGTACAAGTTGCCAGGGGCTAGAGCAAACTGTGTGAAGGAACCAAGGAACAGCTCCAACCTCCACAAGGGCTTAAATTCTCCAGAATTGCAGAAAACTGGAGAGTATCCAAACAGCTTTGTGCGCTGTACCTACAAGGAACACATGATAATTAAAACCAACCCAAACATTATACACATCTTGTGCTTCTTGAGTCATTTGATGTAGTTTATCAGTTTCAGTTAAATTAAGCAGGATATTTAAGAAATTCTAATACAAAAATGTTAATTCTAGGCAAAATGAAACACAGAGGCTACAAAACCAGAATGAGAGTACAGGAGATTTTAAAACTGAGGGGAAGCCAAGGAATAGATTTGGTTATTTCTGGGATTGAACACTAAGATCAGGCCACTATAGTGATCCCACACTGACACAATCTGAAATGAGGCACAATCAACTATTGACAAATAATTTGGAATTTATCCAGCACAGTCAGCCACCCAGCCCCATAATGAAGTGCTTTAGGGTACAGTAGCATTCTGGCAATGTACATATGAAAAGAACTTTGAAAGACAGAGACAAAGTGAGAAGCCAAGGAAGCACAGCACAATGAGCTGCCCACATTGCTTGCAAAGAGCAAGGCTTTCTGTTCCATAAGAGAATAGAGCATTTGTTTTAGGATGAAATGACTGTTTAATTGTCTGTCTTGCTGGACAGTAAAAATCCAAAGCAATTAAGAAAAGGTCTCACGATTTTTCCATGTACCAAAAGTACTATTATCAAATTCGATCTTTATGTAATGAATTAGTATTTTCTTAATGTGCTTCAAAATCAAGCTTTTGCAAAAAAAACTCCACTGAAATTCTTTAAGGCTTTAAAGGAATAATATTTGTGAGAGAAGCACAAACACATCATTAAAAAAGTAGATCTTGATTACTATATATTGAAACCTTACGTAAAAAATTATCTTGATTATTATATCTTGAAACTTTACATCCAATTCATCATAATGGATAAAATAACCTATAAGTTAGCAGAATACCAGTAGCATCTTTAAGGAATCAGGTGAAAAATGTACAAACACAGCTGAAAAATTGTATAGCATCTTTCATCAGGATTGCTCATGAATATTTATGTCACATATTTAGACTAACGTAAAAGGCCACCATCAAGCAGAAATCATGAGTCAGATCCCAAGAGCCCATTCAAAGTCCCAGGCTGCTTTTCTTCTTTGATACTGTTTACTTTGCACCTTTCAGTCATTTTGAAATACAATGCTAGGCTCATCTTCCTACGCTCGCAATACAGATGGCCAGAATCAGCACCTAACATTCAAATTAACATTTGATAGACATGGGATGGATTAGAGGTGATTAGAGCCTCCTTTTTGCTGCAGTAATTATAATTCTAACATGCTAGAAAAGTCTATCACTTTTAAAGTCTTTTATTATTTATTTCTAAGGGAAAATAATCCCCAGTCAATGATTTACTGATTTCTCACACACTTCCGCTTCAATTTATTTTATAGCATGCACACACACACAAAAAGGCATATTTCTGTAAATTCAGGATAGTGCTGATCTTGAATACTGAAGCATGGGAGTCATTCCTGAAAAACAGCTCAGGACTTGTGCCATTGCCCCAGAGATGCTTGGCAGGAAAGATATTTGTGCAGTAATGCACTGCTGCAGGGAATCATGCTGGGTAGATTGCTAGTCTGGAGATAACCCCACTGACATCATTAAACAAACCATCCCTTTATTCCCTACCTGGGCAAATATAATTCCTGAGATGGAAAGCTTAGAGACAGATCCCCATCCCTAATGCTCTAGAGGAAGAAACTTAAAGGAACTCCTGTATGGCTACAGAGAATCACTGGCAGAGATTCTATTGCTACTGCATTCAAAACTCTGTTTATGACAGCAAATTGGCATCTGCTCCTCTTTATTTAATAAATAATGCAATGGCGAGCAACAGGAATATCCAATCAGATGATTATACAAAAACTGTTTCAATCAGGACAGCAATCACACACCAACCAGTCTCCATGGAGGGACTCCCTGACATTTCATAAATGCTGGCAGCCTTCCCATCCTCTGCTTTACCGCAGAATCACAGATCTACAAAATCATTTAGGTTGGAAAAGACCTTTAAGAGCCTCAAGTCCAATTGTAAATGTAACATTGCCAAGTCCAACACTAAACCATGTCCCTAAATGCCATATCTGCACATTTTTAAATACCACCAGGGATGGTGAGTCAACCACTTATCTGCAGAGTTAGTTCCAACTGTTTGATCACCCTTTAGGTGAAGGAAGTTTTCCTAATATTCAATGTAAAACTTCCCTGGTGCAAACTGGGGCCATTTCCTGTCCTATTGCTTGCTACTTGGGAGAAGAGACCAATCCTCTTTCAGGTGGTTGTGGAGAGTGACAAGGTCTCCCATCAGACTCCTATTCCCCTGACTAAACAACCCTAGTTCCTTCAGTGACTTACTGTAAAAGTTGCCCTCTAGACCCTTCACCAGCTTTGCTGCCCTTCTTTAGAAAAGCTCCAGCACCTCAGTGTCTTTCTTGTAGTGAGGGGCTCAAAACTGAGCACAGTAGTTGAGGTGGGGTCCCACCAGTGCTGAGTACAGAGGGACAATCACTTCCCTAGTCCTGCTGGTTACACTATTAGCGATATAAATCAGGGTAGCCAGGATATAAGATGTTGCTCATATTGGAGATCTGGACACACTACATTGAGACAACTGTCAACCAACACACTCCCAGGTCCTTTCCTACCAGGCAGCTTCCCAGTCACTCTGCCCCAAACCTGTGGCATTGCCTGAGGTTGTTGTGAGCCATATGCAGGGCCCAGCATTTTGCCTTGTTGAAGCTCATACAATTGTGCTTAGCTCATCAATCCAGCCTGTGCAGATCCATTTGCAGAGTCTCCCTAGCCCCAAGCAGATCGACACTACCATCCAACTTGGTGTCATCTGCAAACTCACTGAGGGTTCACTCAATCCCTTTGTCCAGATCAGTGATCAAGATATTAAGGAGAACTGGCCCCAGTACTGAGCCCTCAGGAGCACCACTCTTGACTGGTCACCAACTGGATTTAACTCCATTTACCATAATTCTTTGGGCCCAGCCATTCAGACAGTGAAAAGTATAGTCAACCAAGCCATGAGTAGTATTCTACCATTATGTTTAAGAAATGAAAGTTAGCTCCTTTCTTCCCTTCTCCTTTATGCTAGTATGACAGAGGCTGTCGTGCATTTGTTACTCTGATGTGTTGTGAGATATCCCTTCTCTGCAGTAAGGTGACAGTCTTCCACAGCAATTGAAATTCTTCATTGCAGACAGCTTGTAACTAATATAGTGATTTTCACTACAAGTTCCTCTGAATATAGCAAAGATGAATACATACTAAACTAGAAAAACTGACAGCTGCTTGGCTTGGAGAAAACCACTGCCTGCTTAATTCACCACATTGCAACAATGGTCACTAGCATAGTAAAAAATAATAAGGAATTGAGGCTTAAATCCAGTCAAAGTAATTGCCATGTCTTCCAGGCATCTTCTAGACAAAGCATCTTCAAGCAATCTCTTTAAATCACAGCATGTATTTTATCTCTCCCTGATAAAAGACACTTTTATGCCATTTAGTTGCCCACAGGAGTAGCCAATAAATAAATTCAAATGAAACCTAAATGTGCTTCCATTATTCCACACCATTTGGAAAGTCATGGAATACTTTTGAAATCACAGTATCACAGTATATTAGAGGTTTGAAGGACATCCAGAGATCATCAGGTCCAACCCCCCTGCTAAAGCAGGATCACTTAGGGTAGTCTGCATGGGAATTCATCTAGGTGCATTTAGAAAGTCTTCAGAGAAGGAGACTCTACAACCTCCCCGGGCAGCCTGTTCCACTGTAGACCAAAATTAGGAGGTGAAGGAGTCACTCCACACAATCAAAGCAGACAATCAAAGTAGACAAAATGTCTAGCCAGCCATTCAGAACACAAATTATATTGAATAAAAGGGATAATAGAGCAATGAAGGGGCAGGAACCTCTTTTTGGACATTGTATCCCATCTAAGCTTTTCCCATAAGTGTGGTTATGTGCTGTTCACAGCACATTTGTGTTCCCCAATGAAACACAAAGAGAAACAGGAAGGATAGCATTTAGGATAGTAGTTATTCCAGTGTCAGAGACTAGGCAAAAAATGCAATGTACCAGTCAATTTGCAGCTCCTGGCTCTTCAGACACACAGTGGAAATGTCTCTACTGCCATTTCCTTGTGCCAAAAATTATCACTATTTTCACTCTACTGAAAATCTGTAATTTATGTTATGGTGTCCATGCCCAAACAGAGTCAGGGAAGGACCAAAAGGGCAACAAAAGCATAGTTTTCCATGTTATAAAATCTTTGCTTTTTTGAGCAAAATTTGAGAATCCAACAGCCAAAACTCAGATGATGAAGTTCTACTTCATTTTTCACATTTCTTTTTTTTTTTCCCTACCCTAATAATGACTTTGAAGGAAAGCAGCACGCCATAGATCAGATGAAGTGACAAGAAAAGCCAAAAACTTAACAACTGGTGGCATTTTCACATTTTACTGATGCGTAATTACTTGACATTAAATTACAAATGCTTTCATGCAATGCACCAAAAAGGAGAGACTGCATAAAGATATATCCAAAACCATCTTCTAAGTTACTGAACAGCCTCATTGGTTCAAAGAACAAACTTCATTATGATCTGGTTTTGATTTACCAATGGAAACACAAAGAGCTTTTGTTTGGTTGTTTTGATTGTTTGGTTTGGGTTTTTTATGAGCATTTTTTTACTGTGTATGAAACTGATTGGCCACAACAACCCCAGGCAGTGCTACAGGCTAGGGTCAGGGTGGCTGGAGAGCAGCCAGGCAGAGAGGGACCTGGGGGTACTGGTTGATGGTAGGCTGAACTTGAGCATGCAGTGTGCCCAGGCAGCCAAGAAGGACAATGGCATCCTGGCCTGCATCAGGAAAAGTGTGGCCAGCAGGAGCAGGGAGGTCATTGTGCCCCTGTACACTGCACTGGTTAGGCCGCACCTCGAGTCCTGCATCCAGTTCTGGGCCCCTCAGTTTAGGAAGGATGTTGACTTGCTGAAGTGTGTCCAGAGAAGGGCAACGAAGTTGGTGAGGGTTTTGGAACACAAGCCCTATGAGGAAAGGCTGAGGGAGCTGGGGTTGCTTAGCCTGGAGAAGAGGAGACTCAGGGGTGACCTTATTGCTGTCTACAACTACCTGAAGACAGGCAGAGGTTGGTCTCTTCTCCCAGGCAGCCAGTACCAGAACAAGAGGACACAGTCTCAGGCTGCGCCAGGGGAGATTTAGGCTGGTTGTTAGGAAGAAGTTCTACACGGAGAGAGTGATTGCCCATTGGAATCGGCTACCCGTGGAGGTGGTGGAGTCACCTTCATTGGAGGTGTTCAGGAGGAGGCTTGATGGGGTGTTTGGTTGCATGGTTTAGTTTAGGTGGGTTGGTTTGGTTGATGGGTTGGACGCGATGATCTTGAAGGTCTCTTTCAACCTGGTGTATTGTATTGTATTGTATTGTATTGTATTGTATTGTATTGTATTGTATTGTATTGATGATTTTTCTTATTTTTTTCCCCAAAACCAATTGTTGAAGAAAGGTAGCTGCTGAACAAGCAACATAGAAAAACTAGTATTTGGAAGGGACCTCTGAAGATCATTTATTCCAACATCCCTGCTAAAGCAGGATCAAGAGAATCACAGAGTGGTAGTGGCTGGAAATACATACAGAGAGGTACAAATCTGAGCCAGATTTGTTATCTAAATTATTTTGCACAGTTCTGTAAATCCATATTGGATAACAGTAACTTCCATTCAATGGGCCACTGTAAAGATGATGCCAAACATACTATTTTAAATCTTTTTATCTGTGAACGATTTAGTTCCATGGATTAATAACCCTAGAAATAAACAGCTTCTGCATGCTGTACAACAAGCATCAGCAGCCAAAGGCAATTTAGGGGAATCTTTATCCCAGCCTGTGTGTACAGACAGATTTCTACTCAGAGATACCATTACATGCCAGTAAACAGAATGATCTCTTGGAGTTAATCTAAGCACTTATTTCACAATACTCAAATGGAAATGATCCCTCCTAGCAATTATATTGTTCTAGATGGATAACCCAATAGGAATATGTGGTGTAAATCTCAGACAGACCTATTTTTCAATCAAAAGCATTATGACATACTAGGATGGAGAGGGGTTTGTATTTCACAATTAAACATGCTGTGGTTTTGGCAAATGATGGCTTGTACCCATCTGCAAAAGCATGAATCACAGTCAGAAACATAACCTAACTATTGTTATGAAACTAGCACAAGTCAAAGCTACAAAAGTGAGCAAAGCTTTCAGATTTACCCTGGGTGTTATGATATGCTAGGCTTCAGGGTGTAAGTTCAAGCCCATGTTCATTACAGGTTGCCTTAAGCAGTACAAGTATATGTTCCAGTACTCTTAAATTTCAAGTAGTTAGTAGGGATCTAGCAGAATAGAAAAATCATTGCCTCTTCCTTTACGCAGTAAGTAGAAGCCTCCATTTGTGTTTAAAGACTAATGTTTCCATGTTATCTATGGGTTATATGGCTTGCAATTAGATCCAAACACAAAAATCAATTAAACTGTGCAGGTTCCCACTGGCTTTTTGCTAAGGATTTAACCAGGAGTTGGCTGCCACACTACATATCAGAGACAATAACAGCTGACCTGTATCTTATTCAGCTATTTCAAGCATGTAATGGGTTTGTGATGTGTTTTTAAAGACCTTAAATCCCATAAAAGGAGAGATCTTTCTTCACTCTATGCTATCCCCCTGGTTATTTCCATAAATGATGATATAGCAAACCCAGCTTTTATTTGCCACTAGAGATGCCGGACTGATTTATACCAGAAAAGGTCTGGCTTTATCCACTAAATTTATCCCCTGAGTAATATCACAAGCTTTGTAAACATTGTATTAGGGGTGTGGAAATAAAAGCCTATCACCATACTACGTATTTCACTTAGTGTATCAAATATAAATTAAATTTCAGTCCAATTGGAATCCTGATATTGGTGCAAAAGCTAATAGACTATTACTAGCCTGTATATCCACTTTGGCACATATTTTTACAAGTGTTATTCATTCAAGAACTGCAAGCAAATATAGATGTCAAAAAATAAACACTTTTTGGTTTTTATGTGTGTTAACTCAATAATGACATATAACCAAACAGCATTTATTACACAGTAGTTAGATATCCATAAATGTCTTCAGACTGTTTAGGAGATGATGTCTTGCTCCTATTTAAAGAAGACACTAATACTTTGAACAACAGTAGATCACAGAATCACCCAGGTTGGAAGAGACCTCAAAGATCATCGAGTCCAACCTGTCACCACAGACCCCCACGACTAGACCATGGCACCAAGTGCCACGTCCAGTCCCCTCTTGAACACCTCCAGGGATGGTGACTCCACCACCTCCCTGGGCAGCCCATTCCAATGGCTAACAACTCTCTCAGTGAAGAACTTTCGTCTCACCTCAAGCCTAAACTTCCCCTGGTGCAACTTGAGACTGTGTCCTTTTGTTCTGGTGCTGGTTGCCTGGGAGAAGAGACCAACCCCCTCCTGGCTACAACCACCCTTCAGGTAGATCCAACAAAAGAAGGGAACTGAAGCATGCTAGTCAAGTTCTGAACTTCCTTGTCTGGAAGACTCAAGCAGAAACTATACTTAGACTTATATCTGTACAGTGAAACTACTATTGAACACAGGTTGATAACCAGGAATGTTTTAAAGGAGTAAAACTATATTTAATGGAATATTTCCCCCAGGTTAAAGTAAGACGTAGTGGACAGCAGGATTAAACCAACATAAATAGAATCAGGACTGCAACTTCAAATTATAAAATCAATAATTTGGAAGCCCAAAAGACTTATGTGTACCACAGCAGGTGCAGCCAGGATTCAGAGACTAGTAACACTTAGAAGGTAACCAATGAGAAATAAACATCATTTATATAGATTGAACTACATTCCAAAAGCTAAAATTCAGCAGGAAAAAAAAAATCATAGTATTGAACAAAACAAAAATTAAAAGATGTTTGACTCCACAGAACTGAGCCACTGGAATTTTCACACCCAGATGGATTGCTGTCTCTTGGTCCAGAGAAGTTAAGTTTATTCTTTCCTTACTTTACTTCTTTTCTTTACTCAACTGGGTCTTTGAGGTAGAAGGAGTTAAATGAAAGGTTCCTGTTAAGGATCGACTTACTTTCCGCCCCCCACCTACCAAAAAAGGATTAAACTCATATCTTAATCATGCTGCCAATACAGAAGTCTGTAAAGAGGTGAACTTCTACGTACGTGGTTCTTCAATAATTAACACTCCAATTTTACCTCTTTTGACAAGATGGCTCATGCTTCATTTGAATATATTATTGCCACTACTCTTACCCATGTGCTATTTGCACTGTGACTTGACTTTAATTCTAAATTCATGCATTTCCTAGGATTTTCCAACAGTCTTATTCTCCATGCTCAGGGGCTGTATTTCTGAGAGTTTTAAAAGTCTATTAAAGCGAAAATAATTGGTTACTATTAATATTAGAGTGTGCCTGCAGGTATAATCTAGCACAAGGTCCAAACTCTTAGGAATCACACAGAAAAAAATGTTCAGACTGATAAAATCCTCTGAGCCCGTCCAAGTGTTAGAAAACAAAGCTTTGCAGCAGTGCCTTAAAGTATGCCACAACTAACTGAACTTCACTAATGTGGTACCTGAAGAGGTTTTTTTTTGTAAAACAAAACAACAACAATTTTGCTTTACTGGTTACATTTCCCATCTGCCTGTGAGACAGCAAAGTTACCCCGGGGAGTAAAGAGAGCCTCACTTAGTAGAGCAACAGCAAAACTACATCGTTTTAAAGGACTTGTCTTCAGCAAAAGAAGCCTAAAAGATAGATAGGAGCAAACAAAGCTGTTTCAATGCAAAGAGCTCCATTAAACGCTTGAATGGCCCTTACTAATGAATAAAGCTCTCTGGGATGGAGCAGTGAGTCAGTAAAGCAGGTGGTAGGCTGAGGGGCAGACACTGGAATGCAATTGCCAGTTAGGTTGCCTTTTTCTGCCCGTTCAAGGTAATCACTTCAGTGCCCATAATGCATCTTTGTGGGAGCTAGTGCCACAAATCAAGAGTTTTAAATCCTTTAGCAACAGCTAAAATTGTTCAGTTTGGAGACAGGATGGAGAACACTTAAAAAATACAAATAGCAGAGCAGAGGCAATTCAGTTCTGTTGCAGACTTTGTGAGGAACAAATGGGCAGACCTGGATTAACGAAGCTAATAATATTACAGAGTGCTTCGTCCTTCTCCAGTAGTTTCCATCTGAGGCTTTCAGCATTTGCTTGAGGAAAAGAAGCATTTATTTCCCTTTTGTGTTTGAGGGGCTGAAGAACAAGAAATGAGGGTGATTTTTCTAAAGCTGTACAAGTTACAAAATGAGCTGAATATACAACCCCCAAAACCCAGGTTGCCTTTCTCTAAGTTCCCAAACACTTGCAGAAAGGTAGCACTAGGTATCACAATTTTTTCATACTGTATGTACCGTTCAGTTAAGAAAAGAGAAAAAAGTGTCCAAGTATTTGTATACACCTAATCAAACTAAATGAAACCTTTGACTTCATACTGACATTTATATGTAGCAAACAGGTTTATTCAGGCACTTTTGTGATCATTTTGTGAGGTTTTATTTCATTTAAACTGAAGAAGTGAAAGCTGTTCTTTCCACTGAAACAATATCACAAAGACGTGTAAGTGAAAATCATAGCTGGTGCATAGAAGTCATCAGAACAAGAGGACACAGTCTCGAGCTGCACCACGGGAGGTTTAGAGAGTGATTGCCCATCAGAATGGGCTGCCTGGGGAAGTGGTGGAGTCACTATCATTGGGGGTGTTTAGGAGGAGACTTGATGGGGTGCTTGGTGCCATGGTTTAGTTGATTAGATGGTGTTGGATGATAGGTTGGACACGATGATCTCGAAGGTCTCTTCCAACCTGGTTTATTCTATTCTATTCTATTCTATTCTATTCTATTCTATTCTATTCTATTATATTATATTATATTATATTATATTATATTATATTCATGTTTCATATTCCCTGTTATAAGAAAACCTCAGTAACTCTCAGAAATGGATGCTTTTGTACTGAAAACTTGATTCAATTAGGAGCTTTTTTTCAATAGGAAAATCTGCTGCCTGAAAGCTAACAGCGACTTGTGTCATTTGTTCTTTTGTTTGGATCCATGCTGTAAGTAACTTTGGAATTTACTAAAAGCACTGTGCTAATCTGAGCTTTGAATAGAAGAGAGCTACAGAGGGAGACTGAGGCTGGGAGTCCATGCCATACATACAGTAATTTCCAGAATGAATTCTCCAGAACAAGGCTGCCACTGAAACAGTGTCCTTCCTTCTACTGTAATGTTAATCCTATTCACAAATTCATAGGAGCAAAAATGGTGAACTCAAAGCCACAGGACATGTCTGACCTTCAAATACACAGATACAGAATGCATTTTCTAGGGGTCTTAAAGCCTCAATCCCATGTGCAGTTTTCTTTTGAAATCAGCTTAAAGCTAGCTGTTCATGAATTCATATTTTGCTTTATTAGTCTAAATTAATTTGACTTTCTGCAGATCAAAATGAAAGGTAGAGGTCTCTTTCAGCTCCTGCTAGCACTACCAAGCAGGATTTAAATTTCAACAGTTCAATTAATTGAGAATCAATTCATACTTCTTTTTTTCATTTATATTAATAATGGTTCAATAACATCTTCTTAGGAAGGGGAAACAATTCTGCTCCTCTAATATCATTAGAAGAAGTGTAGGATAAAAACTGAGATTCTACCCCAGATCTTCCCTTACAATTTTAGATGGATAATTTTACCTAGTATTTCCATTTCTTTGTCCCCAAAATGCAAATAATAAAAGTGACTATGCACCTTGCATGGATTTTTCAGCTTAGAGGGTGCTTTGGGATAGCCTGCTGTAAGAATCTATTATTAAAATACACTTCACCATACTAAAACCTGTTGAGTATTTATTTATTGCTGCAGAAGAGCCTGTGCATATTGGTATAAATTCTCTGTGACATGCACATCCCTACTGTGCTTGATCAGATCACTGTACTTATGTGTTTTGCTGATACCTATCATTTTATCAACAATTCCATTAATCTTGATATTTTCTTAAACCATCATTTTCTCATCTGGTGCTACTCCTCTCTTATTTGGCACTCTGCTGTGTGCATAAATGCTAATTACTGATCTTCTGACTTAGCACCTCAGTAGCTTTCAGATGTGATGGAAGATCTGTTGTCCCATGTTTCCTTTCAAAGCACAAGGTGGCTATTTCATCACAGCTGTTCTTAGAAGTAAATAAAATCCTTCACCCTTGGAAGTGGAGAAAATATGGCAATGTTCAGTGATTCACAGCATGGGATTTTTAAAAACTTCATTTTCATCTTTCTTGGAGCATTTCATGTCTTTGAAATAAAGAAGCTAACATGAGATGAATTGTCTTCCTTGCCTAACAGCAGTATGTCTTGCATTAATGATCAATTATATATACATCCAAGAACAAACTTGTGCTAAGAACAGTAGTATGATTTAAACTTGAAATTATGCAGAAATTATGCAGAATAGAATTGTAGCACTTTAGCACTTCTTTTTACTTATATGAGAAGACCACACACCCGGTATGATGATTCTGCATTTAACACAAAGTTCAATGATCTTGAGGCTCCTTTCCAAGATAGATGATTTTATGGTTTTTCCAAGGAAAAAAAAAATTTAGTATTTTTCAACCCCTGACCAGTTAATTCTTACTGGGCATCAACCAGAGGATCCAAGAAACTGAGCTTTGGAGCTTCTCGGTTTAGTTTTTCCTGAAACTCATGTCACTTTTCCTCATGTCACTTAGTCTGCCTCTTTTCTCCTCTGTGGAGAGAGGACACTACTTTATCTTTATCAACCCAATGCTGCAAAGCCTACTCAATAGTATCGGTAAATCGCTCTTGGTGTCCTTCTTTGTCCAGTTCTGGACCCCTCAATTTAATAAGGACATTGAGACACTTGAATGTGTCCAGAGACGGGCAACAAGGCTTGTGCCATGGTTTAGTAGACATGAGGTGTTGGGTGACAGGTTGGACTTAATGATTTTTGAGGTCTTTTCCAACCTTATTGATTTTATGATTCCATGATCCTCAAGTGTAAGGCACTCAAAATACTTGGCCAGTAGTTTGCCATTACACAAAAGAAATGTACCCTGCCCTTCCAGTGATTCCTTAAGACTTTAGTGATTTTTTCTTTCTCCCATTGAATCACAGTGTAACCCAGGCTTAAAATTTTTCAGAACAGTGTATCTTTCTCTAAACAAAGTTGGAATCACTATTTCCTTTTCAGTGCAACAATATTTGCCCCTTGTACCATTGTACCAAAATAATTTGGGGAAGTGGGGGGAAATTATAGATTTCCTTGAGAAGGTAAATATACAAAGAAGTATTAAAAATTCCTATAGAACTAGGTAAAAAAATGGTTTTCAGTGCAATTTTAAATGGAACTAAACACATTAATCAGTTTCATCATTAGGATAAGAGTAATTTGATAAGAGTAATTTGTATCTTCTCCCAGGCAGCCAGTACCAGAACAAGAGGACACAGTCTCAGGCTGTGCCAGGGCAGGTTTAGCCTGGAAGTTAGGAAGAAGTTCTATACAGAGAGAGTGATTGTCCATTGGAATGGGCTGCCCATGGAGGTGGTGGAGTCACCTTCATTGGAGGTGTCCAGGAAGAGGCTTGATGGGGTGCTTGGTTGCATGGTTTAGTTGTTTAGGTGGGTTGGATTGGTTGATGGGTTGGATGGGTTGGATGCGATGATCTTGAAGGTCTCTTTCAACCTGGTGTATTGTATTGTATTGCATTATTGTATTGTATTATTTCACATGGATTCCTATAGAAAGATAGTACTTTCTCCTATAGGAGTCTTTCTGTCTACTTCAGAAAGACAAATTAAAAAGCAACTCTTGGAACTTAAAATCAAACTAAATGTAATACAATAAGGAATATTTTTAAGTAGTGTGGTTGAGGAAAAAAACAAACAAACAAGCAAAACCAAAACCAAAAAAAAAAAAAAAACCCTACCAACCAAACCAAACCAAACAAAAAAACCCTAAACTTCAAACAAACTACCCAAAGAACCAGTAGCTTGCCAATTTCTTGATGAACACTTTTTTTTCAGTCGATCAACTTGAGTCCAGCATAAGGTGCTAGATTCAATACAAGAAACACTGTGAATCTAATCAGCTCATGATACACATAAGGTTAAACTGAATGTCCCTTCCTGGCCAAACAAAACTATGAACACTTCTTATCTCCAGCATTATGTGTGGATTCAGTAGCAACGTTATTCCTAAGAAGCCACAGAATCACAGGACGATATCACAGATTTTCACAATAACAGACCATTAAATGACTGGATTGTGATTTCACAGCTTCTGGAACATCTTTTTACCATGGCCATCTCCTATTTCCATGCTGTCAGGTTCATAATGCAATCTTTACTCAGGCAAAATTCCAGCTGCTCTCACAGAATAAGGCTGAGGAGGAGAAAATGACGTATGGTCCGTCTACAAACAAATTAAAATCTACATTTCTTTCCTGAACTAGCAGGCTGTGGGAACCCTTAATATGCCACAACAGGCTGCACTGTATAAACTGGGTTAATTATCAGCTAAGTTGACAGTGCTGCCTATCATTACAATAAAAATTGTCTGACAGCCTTAGAGGTTATGATGTCATGCCACTTACATAGTCTGACTTTAAGTCTGTATGCGAGGTATCTGCCCGTCTGCTCACCATTACTGTTCTTCAACAAACAAAAAGTTAACCAAAGACTCCTTTTGAGAGTATATCCACAGAAAAAAACCACCTAGTTCTAATAAGATATTATTGAGACCTTTTCTTTGAAAATTTAATTTATGGACCTTAGAAAAAAAATCTTATTTAACCAGTAAGTCTGAAAAACTGCAGCTCTCAGGCTAAGCACGGACATAGTTTAGCAACCTGAAAGTTCCAAAGGCCCTACCTCTAAAGAAAATGTTCTATCCTCTTGGGGGCTTTGCTGCTAAGAGTTTCTGCACTGTTCACACACAAACACTGGTTCTTAGGACATTTTCAAGGAGTCCTTAGACATGCACCAGAATATAGCTGATAAGGGCATTTCCATGTGTTCATTCTCCACTATCTTTGTAGACTTTTAGTGATGTGTTTGGACAGTTTTTGCCTGTAGCTACACTGGCTGTTACATTTTATTCATATAAATATGGTTTCACTTAAATCTGGCTCTTTCTACCTCAGATCAGTCTCTAATACAGGAATTCCTGAAGGGAAATAAAAGCCTGGGAGGGAAATTTCAGTGCTAAGAGTATGTTTTGACTTTTCTACTTTCAGTTACAGTAGCTGCTCATTTGTTACAATTTAAATACTACTGAAAACATGCAAAAGTAAAAAAGAAATAGAGCATCAGAAGCCAATGGCATGAAACTGAAGGCAAAACCAAAACAAACCTCAAAGAATCAGAAATCCTCTGAAGAGCACTTCCATAGAGACCACAGGATTGGTTCTAGTGCTGATCCATTGTTCATGAACCTGTTACTTCATTATCCAGGGGGAAGGAACATCAGAGGTTTTCCTGTGGCACACATGCTTTTTGGACAACCTATTGACAAACCCTCTCAAACAAAACAAAACAAAAAAAGTCCTTTAATTTTAGCCAAATATTATTTTGCACCCTCTGCACTCTATATTTATTAAACAGATTACTTATGTTTAATAAATTTCCTGCCAACACAATGAGTGAGGACATGAATTATCACTGAAACAAAGAACATGTGCTGGGCTTTTTCATGTGTCCATATGCAATTAGCCACTCAGCCTTCTTGTCTCCAATTAGCAAGCACACCAACACTATTATCCCCATTAAGATTAGAAGGTCGAGTTTGATTGTGAAACTAGATTTTTGAAGTAGCATTTTTCTAAAACCAAAACACTCATATGCATGTTTGTGAGAGCAGATGGAAATCAGATCTGTTTTGGTTCCATCAGTGACTTCATTTTAAAGCAATTAAAAATTCCTGCATAATATGTGTGGTGCTAGTAGTGGAGCTACATGGAAGTGCACTGGAACCAGGAATTAAAACTAGTGATTAATTAATCAACAAGCTATTTCCACAGCTGAAAGTGAGAGATATAAAAGAAGGAAATAATTACTACAGAATATGGATATTTTAATCCATTTCCATCACAAAAAGATGGATTATTACTATGTAATAAATAAATATGTTTATATAAGCCTGCATAAATCAATATAAACATACAGAAATATTTCTTACAGAATCTTCAGGGAAGAGCCAGACAGCCACAAGTCTCATTCATTTTTCTAAAGGTATTATTCTCCATACACATGAAGTGCTCAGGATCTGGTTCTGACAGACTGCAATCCTCGAGATTACATACTCTTTATAGAACAGAAGTCCTGTCACATTGCCAATAAATCAACTATGCAACATTTGGGAGTGGGAGCTGAAATTTTATTCTCTGTGACAATGACTGCTTAGAAACCACCTAATGATACTGCCCAAAAAGGTAGATGGGCTAGAAAGAGAATCATGCAAGCAAGTAAAGTTTTAGACCCTTAGTTTTGGTATGGATTTTTTGAAGTCTTTCTTTCCTGGGCCATTTTCCCACAGTTAACGCTATGTAGTATCACAAATTAGCAATTCTTATTCTCTTGGTCTTATTACAACCTTTAAACTAAAGAGGAATTTAGACAAGTTTTCAATATATTTAGTGGAGCCCATGGCACCTCTTGAGATAATTAATAGCACCATAAGAAATCCTTGTAAAAAGACATGACTGCTTCTGATGCTGAATATATTTTTCCTTTAGTATACTTTTGCAAAGAGTACGATGAACATTAAATGAGTTTCTGATCACCTAGGGCAAGGTCAGTGAGACTGTCACTGCTGTCCCAAGCTGAATAATGGAGCTATCAATAACAGTTAGATCAGAGTTAATAAGTGGAAGATAATGAGGGGGAATGGGAGGTCACATTGAAACACACTACAAACTCCTTGTCTTATAAAGATGTTCTGCAGCAGGGCTGGCTTGTATTTCCACCTCATCCATAGAAATAAGCTATTTTTTACTGTGCGTTTTAACTGATTCAATCTTCATCAGATGTTCATTTTCCTGTCAGCTTCAGGCAAATAAGGGCCAAATCCTGCTGCATAATTGAGTCACTGCAGTTCAGAAAGAAAAAGAAAAAGAAAAAAAAACAACAACAACCACAAAATGAGGTCAGAACTGAGGGAAGAACACTGTAGTACAGAGATAGATCGCTTCATCTCAAGTTCCACTGGTTAAGAACAATGAGATTAAAACATCTAGATTTATGTGTGCAGTGAGTAGCACAAAACACATCGCTACTGCTCACAGCTCTGTAAAGATTGAGAATCAAGGGGTCTTGTTTGTCTTGCAGAGCATACTAGGCAAGGTCCATGGCAGAAGCATCACCTTATCATCCATTCATTTGTATGGCTGAATACCTATCACTTTTTTTCCCCCTCCCTGAACACACAGTTGAATAAAACATTATATTGTGCTTTTTATGTTCTCCAAAAAAAGCTGCCTCCTTTGTGCAAGAAATAAGTAAATTCCTATGTCTAATGTTCAAGAGCCTGAAGTATTTCATCTTTTCAGAGCCCAGCAGCCTAATTCAGCTCAAAAGCACAATGACAGTACCACTACCTTGCAATTACTGACACTCAGGGAGTACATGTGCTGCTGTGCAAGAGAACAGAAAAGGACCGCATGAGCCAAATGTCCTGTCCTTCAGTCTGATCCAGTCCTTGGACCTTCCCAGCAAGACCACTAGCTGCAACCACAGCTGTAACTAAATGTTTTAGATGGATGGAACTGTTAAAACTACAGACTGTGCTTGCATGAAAGCAGAACCACAGGATCACAGAATGGTAGGAGTTGGAAGGGACCTCTGGAGATCTTCTAGTCCAACCCCTCTGCTAACATAGGGTCAGCTAGATCAGATTGCACAGGAATGTGTCCAGGCAGGTTTTGAAAGTCTCCACAACCTCTCTGGGCAGCCTATTCCAGTGTTCCATCACCCTCCAAGTAAAGAAAATTTTCCTTAAGTTCAAATGAAACCTTCTGTGTTCTAGTTTGTGCCCATTGCCCCTTGTGCTGTCACTGGGCACCACTAAAAAGAGTCCAGTCCCACCTTTTTCACCTTCACCCTTTAGATATTTATAAGCACTGATAAGATCCCCTCTCCAGCCTAAAGAACCCCTGATCTCTCAGCCTCTCCTCATAAGAGATGCTCCAGTTCCCTAACCATCTTCATGACCCTCCAATGGACTCTCTCCAGTAGTTCCCTGTCCCTCTTGAAATGGGGAACCCAGAACTGGACACAACACCACAGGAAACTTTCAGAAAAAAACATTTGTTTTCCTTTAGCCTCTGAATATTCAAATCGTTAATCTAACAGAAACTGTGGGACTGACTTGGGTAAGCTCTAATGGGTTAATTCAATCCTTCCAGCAATTTGCCTGCAGTGTTTCTGTGGTCTCTGTCCAAAGCCATTCTGCAATATGACACATGGCTTATGCTTTACCAGTATGTGGTAACTTGGACTGGTTGCTGACTGAGTAGCAGTTCCACTTCATGAGTGAAATCCCATGCAATGGGATGCATTAACACAAATCCCTGCCAATGCCTGCAACCCTCCATAGAGAGACGACTAGCTCCCAAGATCCCAGTTACATGCAGGATGATGTGGCAACTGCCTTTTCTGCATGACTGGGTGATGAGGGAGTCCAAAAGCATCACAAGGCTGTATGACAGGTCACAATAAGGAAAAGACTGAGAACTGTCACAGTGGGCTTTCCAATCTCTACTTGCAGAGTCCAACTTGTCAGAGTCTACACATGATTTCATCAAGGTTTGGACTTCAAACCAAAATAAAAGACCATTCTTTAAATCTATCAGCACTTGTTAATAGCATGTTTTAGTATCAGCATAGCATAACTGGACAGCATTCAACATTCTATAGGTATATTAATGGCAAGAAGAAGACTAGGGAAGGTGTGGGCCCCCTCAGAAAGGAAAGTGGTGAATTGGTCACAAGTGATGTGGAAAAGGCTGAGGTACTCAATCACTTCTTTACCTCAGTCTTCACTGCAAGGGCCTCCAGCCACACTCCTGGTGTCATGGCAGACGATGCCAGGGACGGGGAGGAAGAACTGCCCATCATAAGTGAAGCTCAGGTTCGTGATCACCTGAAGAACCTGAAAGTGTTCAAGTCCATGGGACCCGACGGGATACACCCACGGGTGCTGAGAGAACTGGCAGATGAGGTTGCCAAGCCCCTCTCTATTATATTCCAGAAGTCATGGCAGACTGGGAAGTCCCCACAGACTGGAAAAGGGGAAACATTACTCCCATTTTCAAAAAGGGCAAGAAGGAGGAACCGGGGAACTACAGGCCAGTCAGTCTCACCTCTGTGCCCGGAAAGATCATGGAGCAGATCCTCCTGGAGGCACTAATGACTCAGAAGAACAGTGAAGAGGTGATTGGGAATAGTCAGCATGGCTTTGCCAAGGGCAAATCCTGCCTGACAAACCTGGTGGCCTTCTATGATCAGGTGACAGCATTAGTAGATGAGGGGCGAGCAACTGATGTCGTTTACCTGGACTTGAGCAAAGCCTTCGACACTGTCCCACACCACCTCCTGGTCTCCAAGCTGGCGACACGTGGGTTTGATGGATGGACCTCTAGATGGATAAAGAATTGGCTTGATGGCCGCACCCAAAGAGTGGCTGTCAACGGGTCCATGTCCCAGTGGAGGCCAGTGACAAGCGGAGTCCCTCAGGGATCAGTCCTGGGACCTGTCTTGTTCAACATCTTTGTGGGTGACATGGACAGTGGCATCGAGTGCACCCTCAGCAAGTTTGCTGATGACACCAAGCTGTGTGGTGCAGTGGACACGCTGGAGGGAAGGGATGCCATCCAGAGGGACCTGGACAGGCTGGAGAGGTGGGCACAAGCCAACCTCATGAGCTTCAACAAGACCAAGTGCAGGGTCCTGCATCTGGGTCGAGGCAATCCCAGGCACAAATACAGGCTGGGCAGTGACTGGCTGGAGAGCAGCCCTGAGGAGAGAGACTTGGGGGTGCTGGTGGACGAGAAGCTCAACATGAGCTCTCAATGTGCGCTTGCAGCCCGGAAAGCCAATCAGATCCTGGGCTGCATCAGGAGAAGTGTGACCAGCAGGTCAAGGAGGTGCTTCTCCCCTCTACTCAGCTCTGGTGAGACCCCACCTGGAGTACTGCGTCCAGTTCTGGAGCCCATATTACAGGAGGGATGTGGACGTGCTGGAGCGTGTCCAGAGAAGGGCCACGAGGATGATCAGAGGGCTGGAGCACCTCTCCTATGAGGACAGACTGAAGGAGTTGGGGCTGTTCAGTCTGGAGAAGAGAAGGCTCCGAGGTGACCTCATTGTGGCTTTCCAGTATCTGAAGGGGGCCTACAGGAAGGCTGGGGAGGGACTTCTCAGGATCTCAGGTAGTGATAGGACTAGGGGGAATGGAATGAAGCTGGAAATGGGGAGATTCAGGCTGGATGTGAGGAAGAAGTTCTTTACCATGAGAGTGGTGAAGCCCTGGAATGGGTTGTCCAGGGAGGTGGTTGAGGCCCAGACCCTGGAGGTGTTTAAGCCCAGGCTGGACGAGGCTCTGGCCAGCGTGATCTAGTGTAGGGTGTCCCTGCCCATGGCAGGGGGGTTGGAACTAGATGATCCTTGTGGTCCCTTCCAACCCTGACTGATTCTATGATTCTATTCTATGATTATATCCACAAGGTATTCCCTGGATTGGTTTTATTTTGCTGTATAGTGTATCTAACTGCACCTCTTCATTCTCAACAATTTGGTTATGCTGTGATCTGGAAATGGCTTCATAAAAAAAGAGGTGCATTATGTAAAGATGCTGAGCAAAAGAAATGCTTGTAAAGCTATTTTTCACTGAGAGAATAAAAGAGGCTTATGAAAAATGGCCAGTCACGTCTCATCTCACTGGATACTTTAAGACTCACACGAGTGAATACTTTACCACACTTGACCACTAGTGAGCAATTCTGTTTTCTTACATATCACTGTTCTGCAGCTTCAGCTAAACAGACTGGGATAAGAGCTTCTTCCCCCAGCATACCACCATCACCACATTTTTATTGTCTCATTGTCACTGTCAGCATCAGGGTTATCTATGAGCTGCTCTTTGAATCCACATACTTCTGACCCCAGTTTATTCAGGCAAAAAAAATCGGTCCTGGTGAGAATGAAGAAAATATATAAGCAGGTGGTTGCACATATAGTCAAACATGCAGTCACCAAAAGGTATTATTTATGTAAAGAGTGTGTGGGTAGGTAGATGGAGCAGGAGGAGGCGGAGGCCTTCCCCCCCTCCATCCAGTGGCTGCCCAAACTCACCTGAGCACACAAAAATTTCCTGGGGAACGATACCTGGACCTAAAGATGATTTCCCAGAATGATATCCTGGGGAACAACACCTGGACACTTGCCTAAGGGCTAAAAAACTGTATAAAAGACTGGAGCAGCTACTGGCTTTTGGGAGGAGAAAATTGGAGAAGCCAGATGCAGAAGAAAGCAGACGGTAGCACACGCTGGAAACATCACGGGGCCAACACAACGGATCTTGGATGGGTTTATTCTCCTGGCTTCCAGGAGGAACAGGGATGCTTTCAACTTGTGTAATTATCTGTTTCAACTTTGTTCTATTTTGTTAGTATTGTACTCTTTAAGACTTGATGGGGTGCTTGGCTGTATGGTCTAGTTGTTGGGTGGGTTGGATTGGCTGATGGGTTGGACGCGAAGATCTTGAAGGTCTCTTCCAACCTGTATTGTATTGTATTGTATTGTATTGTATTGTATTGTATTGTATTGTATTGTATTGTATTGTATTGTATTCCTACGCCAAATATCATGTTTGTTCACAAACTCTCTTGTTTGGGGTTTTTTTCAGTTTGCATTTTAGCATTATGAGAGGATTATAGTATCGCCACCCTGATGCCACCCAGATGTGGGATTCATTTCAACTCCAAGAATCATAGAATCAACAAGGTTGGAAGAGACCTCAAAGATCATTGAGTCCAACTGTCACCACAGACCTCACAACTAGACCATGGCACCAAGCGCCACGTCCAGTCCCCTCTTGAACACCTCCAGGGATGGTGGCTCCACCACCTCCCTGGGCAGCCCATTCCAACAGCTAAAAACTCCCTGTGAAGAACTTTTTCCTCACCTCGAGCCTAAATCTCCCATGGCACAGCTTGAGACTGTGTCCTCTTGTGCAATATGCTGCTCTCTTCCATTTCCCTCTGAAAGTGGATTTCCCTCAAAAGACATTTCCTAAACACGTGCTCCCTTGCCTCATTTTACATGGTCCTTGCACTGCATCATCTTTGGCTTTACACCAGGCTTATTCACATAATCAATGGACCTTTCAAACAGTCATCTCCTTCCTCTTTCCCACACTAGTCTGAGTGAATTAGAATGACATCTTGCCTGCCCCCAGTGAAATTAAACTGTCGATCCTAATCCTGCTGAGGTATAAGAGAGAACTCCCTCCTTTATGCTGTCTACACAGTTGGAATCTCTTCTCAAAAGAGAGAGAAGAGCAATCAATAGTGTCTCTGAAGAAGATGCCATCACCAGCACAGCAGCACTTAACCACTGCAGTGAACCACATGCTTCTGATTAAGATTCCCAGGCAGGGTCCAATTGATTTGTCTGTCTGCACAGCATACTAACCATGAGTCTTAAACTCAGCAGCTTCCCTGCCCAGTCAACCTCCTCTTTCTCTTCAGAAAGGTGGGGGAATATTGGTGAACATGGCACTTAAATCCACATATTGGCAGAAGAAATACTGATAGCTGACCGCAGTCTGTGAATTCAGATACTAAAGTAATAAAGCACATGGCTACAACTCTTGGAGACATATAAGGAAAAGATTAAAATGGCCTGTTAGACTACACTTAGTCCACCTCCCTGGGGGCTTGTACAAAGCAGTGTATTCTTTAGGGCTGTGTTCAGTCCACTTCAAAGTGACTAGAGAAATACTGCAGGAGTCTAGCAGCTCCAGTGTTGGTAACAACATGTTTTGTTGGTTTTTTTTCTTTCTCAGTGCTGCTGAATTGAGTATTTTCATTTGCCACAGGAACGATTCTTATTGCCATTTGCTATTTTTGAATTACTGCCACTGTCCCATGAGCACTACACAAACACAATCTCCAAGGGTGCTATTAACCCAGCAATTTCAAGAAGAAATATAAAAGGGAAGGAAGGAGAGGTTATGAAAAGCAGTAATATAGAGACACAGTACTGAACAGCACAGACTGTTGAGGAATTTGATGCAGCAAAGATGCTGTTCAGTTCTGGAAGAATATTTCCACGCTGACATAGAAAAAGCTCCAGAATAGACTATCATTTATTATACTGAATCAGTTTCTGTCACAGCCTTGCATCAAGACTCTAATTCCTCTTAAAAAGTCAGTGTATTTAGAGCCTAAGAACCAAACAAAGTAAACTATTGCCCAGGGTACCCGGAAAGCAGCCAAACAACCATTTTGATTATTTTGCCTAAGATGGCTGCTGCGGCTGCCACCATCAATTAGGAGATTGTAAGAATGTAAGAATGGTACTTTTGGAGTCAATATTCAATTGATTCCCACCATCCATCACTCATAGGAACAGCAAAACAGACATTTCACAGTTTTCTTCCCAGCACAGCAGTTTCATTTCTTTATCCCTCTTCCTCATTTTCTCATGATAGGAGCAGTTCAGTCATAACTTAGTGCCAACACTTAATCTTTCCAGGAAGCACAAGTTAATTTTACTGGCATAATGAATAGTCCTGAAGCATCCTTGCCTTCAAACATTCTGTTTTCCTTCTGAACTTCTTCAGTTTGACCACATCTTCCTATTAAGACAAAGGAAACATAGTACTTCATTTCAATCATTTCTATGCCACAGAGTTTGTCACTATGCTAACAGCCACTGCAGCATTTAAATCAACCAAAGTTTTTAGGAGAGTGCCTAAATAAAACCTAGGTTAGAGGTGTATGGTCTGTTGTACCCTCTGTTCCTTGACAAGATGGCTCAGCATGTGTGTTTCTAAATCTTTCTGTAATATCACACTCAGATGCAATTTCACATGCGACTTACTGCTAGCCATATTTTTTGGCATTGCACCTTTGCATGGATTTGCATCTCTGAAAGAATGTGTCTGAGTCATTCCTACTACACGTATCAGATTCTTTTCCTTTTTACAGGATGTGTGCATGTTTCTACTTGTGTATAGTGAAACAGGTATCTACAGAAGTGATGGCCTCTCTGGAGACTTCTTTTAAATCAGCCTGCTGTCCAATGTTTAATAAATACCTTTGTGCTTGGGCATCTTAACTGCCTTTCAGATCTTGATCTTCTAGTTGAGGATAACTGGAAGCAATGAACATGGTCTACATGCCACCTTTCTCCCCTTTTTACTTTAGGATTTTTACTTCCTTGCCTTAGTAGTCTCTCCAAAAGTATGGGCTTTTTGACTGTCAATATTTTAATTCTCTGTGTTGGCAACACTTGCAGATTCCAGTAAAAAAATGGTTTGTTCTACTCCTTATATCTGTAGCATATGTCTAATGTAAAACCAGGTTAGTGCAGCACTTCACCTGACACTAGCTCTTTTCAGCTTAGTAAATTGTTGTTCATATTACTATTCATTGTTACTCTTTCCATCTTCTGGTAACCCTTTGTTACCCTTTCCATCTTCTTGCCTTCAACCACTCTTAAATCCAAAGCTTTGTAGCCCCCAGTTCATACATAGTTAATTCATATATGAAATAAGACTTTTTTCAGCAGTTAGAGAAAACACGAAGGAAAATAAAGCCACTAATTTCTGCAAGCCATAATACAAACTACATCCAGAGGCAGGGATACATCTCCATAGCCCCTACTGTTGGAATATTAAAAACCAGCCTATATAATTATACCCCTGGGAGCTCTCTTGCATCTTAGCCACCAGGCGGCAATTTCATCCCATTATATGTTCCATTAGGTAGGCAATTGCCTAAATGGTGGGGAAAGATGAATGTGTTTGCGTTGATGTAGTCTGTAGAAGGAGTGAATGATTTCCGTAGCAGGCAGGATATAGTTTTTCATCAGAGTGGAGAGCTGATGTCTTCAGGTGAGGGGGAGAGGTGTTGCCTTTTATTTACATCTACTCTAGTATTCATTCACAGTCTGGGAAAATACCTAGCTTCTCACTTGAAAACTAGCATTTACATAAAACTGACCCATAACAGGACCTCACTGAAATTAAAAGGAACTTACTTCCCAGTCAGGGCCTTTGATCAAGAATGTGACACCAAGAGAAAACAATTCTCAAGAAAATAAACTAAGTTCCTTATAGAATTAACCAGGTTGGAAAAGACCTTCAAGACCATTGGGTCCAACCTATCATCCAACACTATCTAATCAACTAAACCATGGCAACAAGTGCCCCATCCAGTCTTTTCCTAAATACCTCCAGTGATGGTGACCACCAACTCTCTGGGCAGCATATTCCAATGGTAAATCACTCTTGTTCTGTGAAGAACTTCTTCCTAACATCCAGCCTAAACCTCCCTGGTGCAGCTTGAGACTGTGTCCTCTTGTTCTGGTGCTTTTTGCCTGGGAGAAGAGACCAACTAATGACTGACATACGCGAGCCCACATGGCAGCAGTCATCTACTCGATATTGTCAAGTCTCACATCCATCTCTGCTTTGAGTCCATTTCCAAAACTAAATGGACATTGTAAACTGGGAGATATATTTGACTTTTGTTCTGAATTCACTAGTGTTGGTTAGTTAAGAAGCTTGAGATTATAAGTGAGCTTACTGTGTCCAGTTCTGGGCCCCTCAGTTTACAAAGGTTGTTGACTTGCTGGAACATGTCCAGAGAAGGGCAACAAAGTTGGTTTGGAACACAAGTCCTGTGAGGAGAGGCTGAGGGAGCTGGGGTTGCTTAGCCTGGAGAAGAGGAGACTCAGGGGAGACCTTATTGCTCTCTACAACTACCTGAAGGGAGGTTGTGGACAGGCGGATGTTGGTCTCTTCTCCCAGGCAGCCAGCACCAGAACAAGAGGACACAGTCTCAGGCTGCACCAGGGGAGGTTTAGGCTGGATGTTAGGAAGAAGTTCTACACAGAGAGAGTGATTGCCCATTGGAATGGGCTGCCCGGGAGGTGGTGGAGTCACCATCATTGGAGGTGTCCAGAAGGAGACTTGATAGGGTGCTTGGTGCCATGGTTTAGTTGATTAGGTGGGTTGGATTAGTTGATAGGTTGGACGCAATGATCTTGAAGGTCTCTTCCAACCCGGTCTATTCTATTCTATTCTATTCTATTCTATTCTATTCTATTCTATTCTATTCTATTCTATTTCCTATTTTGCTTATAAAGGGTACTGACTGCCAATCTACTTATGAATATTGTGTTTCATATTCAAAACTAATGTAAAAAAAAAAAAAAAAAAAAGAGTGAGGCACCACATTTCATATGCATCTATATAAAAAGCTTCTATTCTAAATCACTGATACTTCAGGCAAAACCTTTAAGTGATCTGGTTGTGTTCAACCTGCAGCTTTAAATTCCCCAGCTGCCTGGAAGAGAATAATTAATGCACCTATCTCACATTAGCATGGAAGTTTTATAGAAATATCCTCCCCCTACAGATGAAAGGGTGTAAGCAAACTCAGTTCTTTTCACATCTCTTTTTCAAACAGGAAAAAGGATATATTAATGTGATGAGGCTATTTTCAAATATTCAGCAATTACTGATGATTCATTCTGCATTTCCTGAAGTATTCCAGATCAAGTTTGTCAAGTGGAAAAAACGTCCGGAAAGCTGTATTCTCACAGTGAAAATGCATTTTCCACTGATGCTGACAAAGCCAGTATTTTACAGGTAGTAAGTTGCAAGGTTTATCTATTTCCTTTCACTGCAGATATGACTTGAGTATTCTTTTCTTCTCATGCATAAACCAACACCACAGAAACCCAGGCTGGGAGGATATCTCATACCTTTCTTATACTGCTCCCATATTTGAAGTCTGAATTCATGGTTTATGACAAACACAAGGGAGCATAAAGGGAAGTATTCTTCCAACTCTATTCTCACAGAAATAGTCTCAAACCCGAAGAGACTAGCTTCATATGGTTTTGATAAGCTTAACCTTAGTTTGAAACCTCTAGAGATTTAACAAAACAAGCTTAGTGTGGTAGCATAAAGACTTTATCAATGCATCCTTCCAGTGGGGCTATTCACAAATACAGCATGCACTTCCCTAGGAGAAATGCAGCAGACTGACAAGAAAACCTGTATTTTTTTTCTCTTTTCTGAAAAGAGAAAAAAAGATGATAAATCCTGTACTTGGTTTACATAGCAAGTTTTTGGCAGCAACCGGTGGGGTCCTTTGTGAGAAGGCACCTGTAGCTGTGCTCACCAGGGGAGAAGGCAGGGGAGGTGGTTATTTTTTTTTTCCACTTTTTCTGTTTCTCACTGCCCTACTCTATTTTTAATTGGCAGTAAAGTACATTAATCTTCCCCAAGTGTTTTCAAGCCAGCAGAATGTCAGCATGGACTTCTATTTCAGAAGTTCCGGTAACACAGAGCCACCATAGTTACCACCATGCCACCCTGGTTACTCAATTTTTGACTAGTCTACTTGTAGAGACACTTTCACTTGACACACAGCAAGCCCTGAGTGATGAGCAGCATTATGGCTGCAGAAGGACATGCCAACCTGACAGCCTAGATAGAGCTGGGAGAAAGCAAAAATGAAATTACCCCATAATAAACCACCATCTGTATTAATGAACGACTTTGCAGTTGCTCTGTGTCAACAGGAAATATTACCCACCTCTCTTTTCTCAAAAGTCATGAAGAACCTACAGGTGCCTCTTAAATCTGCACAGGGACACACAGATTTGATTGCAGACATTGTCAGCTATCTCACAAACCGAGACCAATGAAAGCATCTGCCATCTAGGATAGGGGTGGCTACTTCACAGTATCACAGTATCACCAAGGTTGGAAGAGATCTCAAAGATCATCAAGTCCAACCTGTCACTACAGACCTCATGACTAGACCATGCCACCAAGTGCCACGTCCAGTCCCCTCTTGAACACCTCCAGGGACGGTGACTCCACCACCTCCCTGGGCAGCCCATTACAATGGCGAACGACTCTCTCAGTGAAGAACTTTCTCCTCACCTCCAGCCTAAACTTCCCCTGGTGCAGCTTGAGACTGTGTCCTCTTCTTCTGGTGCTGGTTGCTAGAGAGAAGAGACCAACCCCTTCCTGGCTACGACCACCCTTCAGGTAGTTGTAGAGAGCAATGAGGTCTCCCCTGAGCCTCCTCTTCTCCAGGCTAAACAATCCCAGCTCCCTCAGCCTCTCTTCAAAGGGCTTGTGTTCAAGGCCTCTCACCAGCCTTGTTGCCCTTCTCCAGACACGTTCAAGTGTCTCAATGTCCTTCCCAGAACTGGACACAGGAATCAAGGTGTGGCCTAACCAAAGCAGGGGCACAATGACCTCCCTGCTCCTCCTGGCCACACCATTCCTAATGCAGGCCAGGATGCCGTTGGCCTTCTTGGCCACCTGGGCACACTGCTGGCTCATGTTTAGGCATCTGTCAATCAGCACCCCCAGGTCCCTCTCTGTTTGGCAGCTCTCCAGCCACTCTGACCTACTTAAAACAGTTGATCTGATTTGATCTCTGATCTACTTAAAACACTTGTTACTAGATTCATGGGAAATTATGACTTAAGCAAGAACTGCATTACAAATCTCCTCAGCTTCAAAGAGATCATATACTTTTTTTTTTTTTTTTTTCCACACCAGTGGCACATCAGTGGAGAATAATCTCTTTTATGTCCCACAGATCTCTCACACTGACAGCTGTACAAAAGAAGACATGCATCTGGTGCACCTGGCCAGCAAATAAAGGGAAGATCAGTGTATGTTCACTTATTGTGAAGAGCTTTGAAAAGATATATTGTATTTGTCTCCTGATCATGTGTGTTCACTATTCACTTATTAAAATTGAGGACTTCAAAGCAGAACCAAACTTCCCAAGAACTTAATTAATCTCCACTTAATCTTGCTGTGTATGAGGTTTTTTAACTCTCGTATAGAAAAGAAAATAGTCTTTGAAAAGTGTGTTAAAATGGAGTCCCACCCACCAGAAACTTCACAGGTAAATTCGAGTGTGTAAGTCTGGATTTCAGGATGCTTTTGATTCCTTGTAGTATCCTGCTTTTCCCTCAACTGTGTCTCTAGTATTCTGTTTTCTAGAAAGGCCATGAAAGAGAAGTGTGGCCAGCAGGTCAAGGGAGGTGATTCTCCCCCTCTACTCAGCTCTGCTGAGACTCCACCTGGAGTACTGCATGCAGTTCTGGAGCCCCTATTACAAGAGGGATATGGATGTGCTGGAGCGTGTCCAGAGAAGGGCCACGAGGATGATCAGAGGGCTGGAGCACCTCTCCTATGAGGACAGACTGAAGGAGTTGGGGCTGTTCAGTCTGGAGAAGACAAGGCTCTGAGGTGACCTCATTGTGGCCTTCCAGTATCTGAAGGGGGCCTACAAGAAGGCAGGGGAGGGACTTCTCAGGATCTCAGGTAGTGATAGGACTAGGGGGAATGGAATGAAGCTGGAGGTGGGGAGATTCAGGCTGGATGTGAGGAAGAAGTTCTTCACCATGAGAGTGGTGAAGCCCTGGAATGGGCTATCCAGGGAAGTGGTTAAGGCCCCATCCCTGGAGGTGTTTAAGCCCAGGCTGGATGAGGCTCTGGCTGGCCTGATCTAGTGTGGGTTGTCCCTGCCCATGGCAGGTGGTTGGAACTAGATGATCCTTGTGGTCCCTTCCAGCCCTGACTGATATTATGATACTACTATGATACTATGAAATGTGATGGGTTGGACTTGATGATCTCTGAGGTCTTTTCCAACCTTATTGATACTATGATTCTATGACTCTAAATGCTCATACACAAATAAACTGAGACATAAGGAGTATTTCAGACTAGTTTCCAAAAACTCTGTTGTTTGAAGTAAGTGATGTACATTCTTATCTTACAGGGTTGGGGGAAAGAGTTGTCTTTTGAATATATTCTGGAAGCATATTCTGAACATTCAGTATAAAAAAGTAGTGATGATGCCACTCATAAATGCATGTTAAAATATATTTTACAGATATAGAAAATCTATCTTTACTAAGTGCATACGCGATATACACTTTGTATGCCATATATGTATTATATGCTATAGAAAGTTTTTGACAATTTGGATCATTTCAAGAAATTCACTCACGCCTTTGCAGTTGCCACATTTCTTCACAAAAATACATTGACGTGATCTTCTTTTATTTTTAGATGTTTACTGATATACTCTGTAGCAACAGAGAACATACCAAGGAAAGAGAAACAGGTTTATACAAATAATAAAACCATTATATAAAAAAAAAAAAAAATACTTTTTTCATAGAATAGAATCATAGAATCAACAAGGTTGGAAAAGACTTCAAAAGTCATCAACTGCAACCTGTCACCACAGACCTCATGACTACCAGACCATGGCACCAAGTGCCACGTCCAGTCCCCTCTTGAACACCTCCAGGGATGGTGACTCCACCACCTTCCTGGGCAGCACATTCCAACGGCTAACGACTCTCTCTGTGAAGAACTTTCTCCTCACCTCGAGCCTAAACCTCCTTTGGCACAGCTTGAGACTGTGTCCTCTTGTTCTGGTGCTGGTTGCCTGGGAGAAGAGACCAACCCCCTCCTGGCTACAACCACCTTTCAGGTAGTTGTAGAGAGCAATGAGGTCTCCCCTGAGCCTCCTCTTCTCCAGGCTAAACAATCCCAGCTCCCTCAGCCTCTCCTCATAGGGCTTGTGCTCGAGGCCTCTCCCCAGCTTCATTGCCCTTCTCTGGACATGTTCAAGAGCCTCAATGTCCCTTCTTAAATTGAGGGACCCAGAACTGGACACAGGACTCAAGTTGTGGCCTAACCAGTGCAATGTACAGGGGCACAATGACTTCACTGCTCCTGCTGGCCACACTATTCTTGATGCAGGTCAGGATGCCATTGGCCTTCTTGGCCACCTGGGCACACTCATGGCTTATGTTCAGCCAGCTGTCAATCAATACCCCCAGGTCCTTTTCTGTCTGGCTGCTCTCCAGCCATTCCAACCTCAGCCTGTAGCTCTGTTTGTTGTGGCCAAAGTGCAGCACCCAGCTCTTGGACTTGTTGAATGCCATCATGTTGGACTCTCCCCATCTGTACAGCCTGTCAAGGTCCCTCTGGAGTCAACTTACAGAGTCAACTTATACCTTTTAGTTGTTAAATTTGAGAATTTTAGTATGCAGCTGATGTTTCAGGTGTTTCATTATGACCCTCTCAGTATAACAGTGTACAGCAGAAGATAAGTTCTTCAGTTAGACACGTGCTTTCAAACAAATATCCCAATGCTTCATAGAGTCTGGAGGGCACAACAAACTAAATTGTGTGATTTATAACCATTAATAAGAAAGTCTTTTATTATCCAGAGATTAAATGTGTCTCCTGGTACATCCTCCCGAACAGATATTTCTTCCTAAAATGTCTCATACAAGACTTTCTGACTTACAAGGGAGGTACTGAATTTGTTACAGATGTCTATTTTCTGCCTGTTCTAGAAGAAACATATTGACGTTTCCTTTATTCACGTCATTCTTTTTCAAATGTCAAGACATCTCTGAACCATAAAAAAACAAGCTGTAGCATTCTCTAATTCATTTAAATATAGTCCTTAGAAAATAACCTTCACCTCCACAGCCAGGACCTGAGCTGCTGTCATTCTTGTTTCACACCTTTGCAAGAAAAGCCCCTCATTTCCTCTCTGGTGAATGAACTTTGATTCTGTTTGGGACATTTTATTGTCTCAGATTAAAATCAATAAGCAGAAAATACAGCAACATTTATTAACAGTCTGGTTTACACCTCATCTCCAGCTCTTTTGCTGCTTTCAAGAGACAGGTTTCTATTCTATCCTTAGACTTTTAATGGGATTTCTACCCTTTTTAAGGATTCTCAATGGAATGTTTCATATTAAGATGCTACTAGATATTTCAGAAATGGTTGTTATTCAACCATATGAGAGCAAAGTGTATGTAACTTTCTCTGTTAGGGGGAAAAGGGTGGATGAGTTGCTTGAGAAGGGGTTTATTTCTCTTCACACAGTTGGACATGTTTTACTTCAGCAAACTCAGGCTTTAAAAGAGTCTGTTCCTACATCTTTATTTCATACCCAGCGGTAGCTTTTTTAAGTATTTAAGCCATTAGCCAATCTGACAGAAGAGCTCTACTCTTAATCTAAAAGCTTCTGGTATAAGGATATCTGAAATCTATCAGCAATTAAATACCATGGGTTTGGGGAGTATCTTCAAAATTTTGTAGAAAGCATGAAATGCTAACAGCATAGGTAGCATTCACATTTCCTTGTAGCTGTAACTTGCATTTTACCCTGGGAAGTTTTAAAAGGAAATATATGGTTTGTGATTAAATTAATTAATTAAAAAGATCTTTCTTGGTCTTTTCCCCTGGGACTGTGTTCTGGACTACCCACCCACTATACATTCGTCTATGACATAGATGACATAGATTTTCCCAGTTTCATTACTTTCACGAGCAGACCACATCAAATAATCTACAATAACTCATGTTTATATCAGCTGACAGCTGATTAATGAAAACAAAAGATAAGCTCTCTACACTATTAATAAAAGGATATTTATCAAGCAAGTCTTTATACTGAGGTTGCCAACTCTTATAACATCTACTCTGTTCTGAGACACAAAAACAATGTTCACTTGGCATTACTCAGTCGTTTTTCCATAGAATACATTTTTCTGAAGTTGGTCATCCCTGTAAAAGGCTTTCTAGGAAAAGGGTATTTCCAGTGTATACCAGTTTCTGAAAGCCATTAGACAGCAATTTAACTTTCTGGATTTAAGCCCCTAATCAAGAATACTGCTGAGCTAAGGATTTTTCTTAAAGTATTTTTGTTTCTGTTGTCTGGTACTGCTCTTCCTAACAACTGGCACCTGTAGTGGCTCTATAGTTTTCTTTAACATTGTTGCCTTTAAAAGCTGCACTACAACCTGAGATTTAATTGTGCAAAACTGCCAAATGGAATTTGTCCTTTGTATTTTACACATGCCTTCCCACCTGACATTTATCCAGACTGGCACACACAGCATGATGTGTTGGTTTTCTGTGCTCTCATTTATGAGTTCCCTTAAACAACGACCCACTATATAATTCAGGCCTCCCTTATGATTCGAGAATGTTGCATCACCTGTCAAGGTATTGGCAATGAACTTGTAGTTCTGTAGAAAAGTGCTAATTGATTATAAGCAGGGGTGAAGCAGGATATGAAAATGTTTTTATTACTAATGTGTAACTGTCTTTGGCATGCTTCAAAGGCAGGAAAACTATTTCACCACATCTATGACTGTATAACAAACCCTGCTAATGATTGGGAAGGAGAATGCTGAAGGCATTTATTAGAATCAATGACAGTCCTAAAAAAGAAAAGGCTGATTCTCTGGTCACATTTAGAATAGAATAGAATAGAATAGAATAGAATAGAATAGAATAGAATAGAATAGAATAGAATAGAATAGAATAGAATAGAATAGAATAGAATAGAATAGAATAGAATAGACCAGACCAGACCAGACCGGGCATATCTGAGGTAGTTCTTGGTAGTTCTTGCATGTGCTGTGTTCAGACAGATGGCATTGGACTCTGCACTCGTAGTTAAGCTAGACTGCTCTGTTTGTCTGGCATGATTTTTGAGTCCATTTTACTCCAAGCATTTTCTTTGTTGCTTCCAGATCTCTAGAACTTCCTAACTGAAACATGTCTTGAGGTATAAAAAGATTCCCTGTGGTAGGGTCACATTCCCCATTTATAGAACCATTTTAGTGTTTGAGATACATCCAAGAATATTTTCAAAATGCAGATAAAGACCTGACTTCTATATTTTTTGTCTGACTACTACACCATGCCCTGCATCTCTTTTGTTACTGCTGTATTTCTGCATCCATGGTAATCCCAGCAGAGAGAGACAGGACAGCACAGCACGGAAAGCACACACCATTAAAAATGTTATTTGAATCTGATATATGCTACCTCTTTTTGTGAATGAACATGCTAGAGGGGACAGGATTTGCATCTATGCAACCTCAGCTACAAACAGGTGTAATGTCAGATTAATGCCTCTATTCTTTTAAAGCAGTTTGAAGAAACCCATGTCAAAAACTCTCCTTTCATTTATTTTTAAAGAAAAGGTCAGTCAAACTATCAAACAGTAAATATCACTGTAGAAAATTACCTTGCAATCATTAATTTCACTAAAAAATTGCTATACCATTATGCCTAGGGCTCCAAAAAGCAGTTGGCTCAGTACGTGTCTCCCACTGACAAAGTAAAATCCACCAGCACCCGTGGTAGAGCTGCTCTTCACCTTCAATCTCATTAAGCTTTTCTGCCTCCACAGGGAGCCAGATCACCCATGGGGAATGTAGGCTAACTGCCTAGCTTACTGTGGGACAGAAAAGCAGGCTAATTTAGCACGCCTCAGGAGAAAGATTGAGGTGCCTGCAACCAGGAGATGTTTACATTATCTCTGGGAATGAAGATCTGCAGAGCTGAGCTGCCAAATGGCAGAGGGAAGAGGTCTTGTAACAATAAGACAGTCCTATTTTGGCTAAAACTCATGAAGCAAGACTGAACAAAATCAGGAAGCTTCAAAACAGATTTTGAAGCCTATAGTGCCCAAGCAAAGACTCCCTGAGTTTATACCCCTTGGTATGATAATAAGCCAAATAGAGTACATTCTACTATGACTACGTTACATAGCTCACCACCCAAATCACGCTAAACATCACCTACAAGGGAGAGACAGCCAGAGTTAGAATATATATTTATTTAAAAACAAAAATAAGGGGGGGGGGCATATTACTCATGGGTGGGAAAGACTGAAGATTTAGCAGAGACAGGGATGGTTGACAGTCTGTACTCCTTTTCCCCAATCCAAGACAGGGATGACCTCTTGGTGGGAATCATGCATTCAATACACAGCTTAGCTTTTCCTACCATTGCTATGAGGTATTGGAATTACTGCAAAGATTTGCATCTCCAGCTTTGCCAGGTGTTACCTGGGACTCAGTAACTCAATTTCAATCGCTTGCAGTTAGTGCATGCATCACCAGCAACCATGAATCTGTTGTACAAAATCATGTGAATAAATTCAATGTATCTATATTAACTTTCTGAATCTGTGTCAGTTCAAGTCTTTATTGGGGGACTGCAAATGATAATTTTGTAAAACAGTAGTTCTGTATGAATTCTGGGGCTCTGAGACAGGTAGATATTAGGATAATGCAACAGGCAAAAGACCACTTTCTGTCTTGAATAGGTTCTCTGACATCATTAGCCACCAAGGAGAGTCTGTTTTATCAAGGGATTTTCAGACCATTCTCTCCTCTGCATCTCCCAGGACATGTTAGGCTAACTTGACATCTTCAGAGCCTTTACTGTTGTGGCAAGGGGTTTTTTTGGTCAACAAACACCCCTCAGCTTTCCTCAGCCTCTCTCCTTTGTTTCTAGAAAATATTTTGCATCCTGCAGCCCTCATCAACAGTATTTACTCTGTTTAGGAGATGAGTCATGTCAACTTGAAGCTGATGTTTAACACACACACACTTATACACCTGCCTGAATCTGCTGGATTTGTGACTCATGGAATTTTGGTAGCAGAATTGAGGCTACCAGGTGGCTGCTCTGAGAAGCTCCCTAACAGGAGCCAGTCTGTAGTTCCCTCTAGAAAGCAAATTCCTTCCAGACACAAACCCAACATAACGGAGTTAGTATTCCACCTAGAATTATCTTTTTCTGTCCTTTGCCCATCCTTGGCATACCTTTTGCACAAAGCACACAATATACAGTCTGCCTTGCATAGGTTTTACTGCTGTTATGAATAAGATTCAATCGCCCTGATAGTTTCTTCTTGTTTCTTCAAATACTTGTCAGGGTATGCCTCAATAAATGTTACAGAAAATATGCTGTATATAACCTTTTACTTAGCTGGGAGTCCTGGGAATCTTATCCTCAGTCCTGAAATGTGTGCTTAGAAACTGCAAATCCTGAAAAACTTGGTGCACACATGCAAAAAATATCTACATCTTATTGAGTTATGAAGTATCTTAAAAGTGGAAGTCTGAAATCAAGCACATCAACAATGTATTTACTTCCTCTGTTTCATACATTTGTCCACAAAACTTGAGATTTTTCCCTTCCTGAGGTCTCATTTTATTTTCTTCCAGCTCCGCAGCACCCTGAGGGGGTTCTAGTTTTGCCAGAAGTGTTGTTATTACTACACTTTTATTACATAACCAAAATAGACTTGTAAACTGTAAAATGTACAATATGGTCAGAGTTTATCTTGAATATGTATTGGCTTTTATCAGCTGACTGAGATAAAATAGGGGAGAAAACAAAATAGCAGAGAAAACAAATTGAGTCGTTAGCCATTGGAATGGGCTGCCCAGGGAGGTGGTGGAGTCACCATCCCTGGAGGTGTTCAAGAGGGGATTGGACATCGCACTTGGTGCCATGGTTTAGTCATGAGGTCTGTGGTGACAGACTTGATGATCTTTGAGGTCTCTTCCAACCATGCTGATTCTGTGATTCTCTGAATGTGGCGGTTAGCACATGGGCTACAAACGTACAACCTCCACCACAGACTCTCCTGTAGGTTTTAAGAAACTTTCCTTTCCACTGCAGTCTTAGTCACAGGTGGTCTCAGAAAAACCTACATGGTTTTTGATTAATGAGCAAGTAAAACATGAGCACTGAGTCGTATATGAGAAATAGAATAGATTATACTAATACTTCCAAGGTGCTTGGTTTTCTGGAGAGAAAGTATTACAAATATTAATTGCAATATTGCTGAGGGCGCTCTTACTTTGCCTCATGAATTAATTAAGAATTCCACTATTCAACCATTAAAGAGAAAAGCCTTAAGCAAGATATAAGCACTGATTGGTGAAGGTAGGTATATAAGACTTCTCTATCTGAATTCATATAAACATAATTGTAAAAGTAGTTATAACTGGTATGTCACTTTTGCAGCAGCCAGGTTGGGTGACTTTCAAACAGAAGAAAATAAGTAAATTTTCAAAGAGGAGTTTTCCTCTCCTGCAGCAAGATGGTTACTTTAAATCAGGTCACAGTGTGAAAATGTGAAAAGCCCCAGAAGCACTTTGTGAACTGATGGTGGAGGTGACCGCTATCACCCATCACTTCTGCGAGCATATTTTATGTGAAACTCACAGCTTTTTTCCTTCTTTGTAATAGTAAATACATTTCTCCAAATACATGGCTCTATACTTTCTGTGTTGCTCTAAAATACAGAAGAACAATTTAAGCTTTTTTCTTCCAGCCAAGGACTAGAAATGTTTTTAACAAGAGAATAGAGACTCACAAAATCCCAGGCTGCCAGAATCTCTAGCAGAAGAAAAGACCTTTGTCTGTAGCTGTAATCTCGATATATTTGTGGCAAAAGTAGTAACAGCTCACCACTCCCTGAAAATTATTAGACAAAGGAAGTTATGAATCTCATGATTCTCCATGTGCTCCACATTCTCATTTATAGAATCTTTTGTTTTCCTCTTATGACAAATTACAGAGGTGTGGGTTTTTTCCCTTACATTTCATACCATTTTGAAAGTTTGGGGTCACATGAATATGCCTTAAGACACAGTTTTGGCCCACATCGTGTGTATGTGTGCATATAAATGTGTGTCTTTTCCTGAAGGTGTATCAACACAATAGAGAGCTTCTTCCATATTTCACAGAAGCCCTTTGGTTGAAAGTAACCTCATTTGCCCTGCCACCATAAGCTTTAATGTAAGCCTCATTGCAAGCTTCAACAGTAGAAGGCATTTAGCATAAACTACTCATATTAAGTCCTTCAAAATCTTTAAGTCCAAACATTGCATTTCCTTCTATCATATGTAAGGGTTTCAGACCTTAAGACAGTAGGTGGAATAAGTAGGACAGAGTTGCTGTGACTATGAAATAATTTCTGAGCCTTCTGCAGCACCTCTTTCCCCAAATCCTATTTAATTGAGACAAAGGTCATGCTCTCATGTCAAATTAATGAAAGATAATACAGTTAGTTTCCTTAGAGATGTGTCACTTCTTAGCAGAAATCTTCAGTGAAACAATGGTTTGCAAGCTCCTGAGGATACAGTTCTTATCTTGTGCCTTTTAACTGTCAGTCACATCTACAGCACTCTTGAAACAAAGATGCAGTTGGATGGTTTACCTGGGTGAGCTGCTCATTCAAAACCTACATCAAAAGGAGACAGATTCATCCCAAGGACTCACAGGGGTCATGGATCTCATGCTGTCTACAGTCTGTTTCTCCATTTCATTCCTTAAACTACATCCACAAAAGAGCTAACGAATCGGAGTCCACAGTTCTCGTCTCTTGCTTCTTCCTTCCTTCCAGTAAAAATGGGGGCTAGCTAGAGGGATTCCTATGTGAGCACAATCAAGTCATGAGCTGTAAGGAGAAATCAGCTAAGTATTGACTCCTCTTAGTTCCTGATGGAGTTGTCCCTAGGTATATAACCAACACATATATGAACAAGAGGAAAATTTGCTAGGAATGAAAGCATAAGAAGCTCTGTTTCTATACCTTATCAAGGTGGGGGAGAGAAGGGATTTCATCACATCCTGCACGTCTTTAGACAGGTATTGCTACTTCCCGTGAAAGCTACCCTGACATCAGTATCCAAAGGCTGTTTCTCTCTCTCCTCCCTCAGACTCATTTTTTGAACTGCTCTGTTGTCAAGTGTCTTGTCTTATATTTCTCTTGCCTTATCTTAAAATAGGAGCTCCTTGGGGCAGGTAACACGTCTGTGCGTCTCAAATATGTGCAATTTGATCCCACTCTATAAATGTTTCAGAATAATGATGGTACCAGATGATGCCTGCACATCTCAAATGTCAGGCCAAATAAAAGACAAACATTTTACAGAGTCTTCTATTTGTAGCATAATTGAAAGACATTATTATAATTGGTTAGCAAAGTCACTGAAGTTTCATCACAGGCCTTCACAAAATGGAAATGAATGAATCAGCTATGACAATGACATCTTAATAAGAATAATGAAATTCAAACCCCTAGTGAAAGTGCAGTGTGTAATCCATTACATGGAGATTAGATGAGATATAAATACCTCAAGGATATAAGATTATTGATCTGACATAAGTCATCTGTTTTTGTAACCACAAAATGGCAAACATCAGGCATCTAGATACTTCATGGTGCCCAACTACAACCTTTTTTATGGAGGATGAGAAGGGAATTTAGACACCTCCACTGTCCAGCAAGGTCTAACTCTATTCTGGGTGCAGCTTTGTTGCTGAATTATTTTTTTTTAAATTATTATTCCTGTCAACTTAGAAAGTATTTTCTGGGTCCAAATAAATTTTTAATTAATTTCCTAGATCTGAAACTCAGTGGATGAAGATTCAATTTCCAGTCCAGCCACAATGGTCATAGAATCATAAAATCAATAAGGTTGGAAGAGACCTCAAAGATCATCAAGTCCAACCTGTCACCCAACACCTCATGACAACTAAACCATGGCACCAAGTGGCACATCCAGTCCCCTCTTGAACACCTCCAGGGACGGTGACTCCACCACCTTCCTGGGCAGCACATTCCAACAGCTAACAACTCTCTGTGAAGAAATTTCTCCTCACTTCCATCCTAAACTTCCCCTGGTGCAGCTGGAGACTGTGTCCTCTTCTTCTGGTGCTGGTTGCCTGGGAGAAGAGACCAACCCCCTCCTGGCTACAATCTCCCTTCAGGTAGTTGTAGAGAGCAACAAGGTCTCCCTTGAGCCGCCTCTTCTCCAGGCTAAACAATCCCAGCTCCTTCAGCCTCTCCTCGTAGGGCTTGTGTTCAAGGCCTCTCACCAGCCTCATTGCCCTTCTCTGGACACATTCAAGAGTCTCAATGTCCTTCTTAAATTGAGGGGCCCAGAACTGGACACAGTACTCAAGGTGTGGCCTAACCAGTGCTGAGTACAGGGGCACAATGACTTCCCTGCCCCTGCTGGCCATACTATTCTTGATGCAGGCCAGGATGCCATTGGCCTCCTTGGCCACCTGGGCACACTGCTGGCTCATGTTCAACCTCTGGCTCGTGTTAACCTCTTTATAACATGCTTGCCCATCAGATGAAGCAGTAAATCTTCATACACACATCAAGGAGAAGTTTGGTAATTTTCAAGATATTCTAACACATTTGCTGGGGACTGATGTATTCAGACAGCTAGAAAGCCTCAAATAAATAGATGAATTAGGCATCAAGACTGGTTTATAGAGCGTTGGATCTGAGGAAGGGTTGACTCCTGGAAAAAGTTACTTACTCCTCCTGAAGAATTCATCGGAAAAAGCTAGTAGTTTCTAGTAGATTATGTCTTTGTTTTAGAAGTTACCTGCTTCTCATTCATTTTGAAGTGGGGGGAAAAAAAAAAGGTTAAATTTCCTAGTCCCTCCTTGATCAACTACTGTGTGATCCTCAGCCAAACAAAAATTATTTCAGTGAAAATTACCTATCCGGACGTTTGTAAGAACTAAAGGATAGCTAGCACAATTCATTGAACAGTGTAAAAGTGATACCTTTCAGATAAGTACAGATCAGGAGTACTTAGCTGAAAATGTTATAATTAACAGTAATCACTAATGTAAAACCTGAAATCCACGGCCTTACTTCCTTGCTTAGCCTTTGATCAAAACAGATCAGTGTCCTTTACTCATAACAACCCAACCAGCAGAATTCTAATACGAGGCAATTGCAGGAATGAATTAATTCTTTGGAAGGAAAAGTTGCACCAAGTTATACAGGTTGCTCTAAAGACACTTAGAGAGATGAAATGGAATATTTTATTTTCTTGAAGTCTTTTAAACTTCATTCCAAGCCTCAGCTGTTCTAAAATATTCTTCCACAATGACTGGAGAAGTGCTTAGCATTATAAGAAGGAACGGTTCACTAACATGCAGTCTGCTTTTGGATACATGTTTGAGGTTTCTGTTTGCCATATCTACTGCTGTCCAACACAAATGTCATCCAGATGATCCCTCTCCACCTCTTTCAGGCCTTCTTTTTATGCTGTACATTTTAGTCTGTCCCCACTTAAGCCATGTGCGCTTTATATATATTCCATTAATGTCTGATTCATTGCATTTGTTCAGCAGTTAATGGGAAATATTAAGTGTAGTGGAATAAATATGGCTAAGTGGAAGAGGTTTTAATGTTTGGTGTTCGGTAACCTCTCCTGTCCAGCCACAAGCCCTCACTTTTCCCATGTTACTGTCTGTACATATTCTAAAGACTGCCTACGCATATTATTGAGAAAAAGCAGCAAAGGCGGCAAGCTTGAATAGGAAGACCCCAAGGACACTACTCCAAGGTAGCTACAGGTTACTCTCAGCTACCCATGTCAGCACAAGCAGTGGTTATTTTCAGCCCTACAACATGTTAAGCATGACTCTGAAGTGACTTTCAGGCAACTAGCATAACAAATACCACAGCTTTGAAGATCTTTTTGTGTTCTAGGGGTAAAAGGGATGTTGGAAAATTCTGGTTTCTATTCATTGCTCTGCCACTGGCTCATATTGTGTGACCTTATGGAATTATTTTTTTCACATTTACCCACCCCACCACATCCCATTTTCTGCTTTCTCCATTTAGATTACTGCTACTTAAGTCAGATGCTACACCCTGTGCACATATGAAAGCTTCCTGACCTAGTGGGGATCCCTTCTGGAAGGAGAGTTAAGCATCAGAAGGCATAAAATTGGTAAATATTCAGGAGGTTTAAGTCTTTTAGGTATAATCCAACTGAGCACCATGCATCAGGTGTAGTCTCAGTAAAGCTACTTTGCAGATCCACTTCTGGACCCTCTAAAATTTACTTTGCTACTATATTACATTCCTATCTAATTAAGACAGTCTTAAAGAAGTGAAGCATTTGGGGGAATATAGACTCCAGATGAAAAAGATTCCTTTGAGAATCCAACTTTGTCTGGTTTAAATGTCATACCATTTTCCTCTTATTCCCTTCACCTCAGTCTCAGCTTCCAAGGTCTGCAGAGTGTTTGAATGAGCAGCACATGTTGGCATGGAACTACACTGGACCTGGGTTTGTATCTTTGTCTCCTTCTCATGAACGTTTTTTTGATGTTGCTCCATCTGATACTTCTGAAGTATCAGATTCAAAAAATGGGTTCAGTTGAAACACCATGAGTTCTTCACAGGAAAGACCAGAGAATTCAACATGCCCTCTTTGAATTCCAGTCCTTTGACTCTCTAATAAAACAGTTTGCTAAAAGAATTAAACCCCAGTTGTTTGTGGTTTTTCATTATCTAGCATTCTCAGTGCAGATCACCAGAACAGTAATGGAGCTGGTTGGAGTGCTTCCAGACATATTCTTACATTTCTGCTATTAAGCAAATATGGTTCACAACCAGCCACTCTGATGTTGTTGAGGTCAATGGTACCACAACCCTGGTACCAGCATGTCAGTCTCTTGAACTAGCTATTTCTGCAGAACATGTTAGGTGCTTAGAACATGCCACTATTCAATAAGGTGTCCATGATACAGCTTCTTATCCAGTTATGCTATTTGTGATTGCTTCCTAGCTTGAAGCAGAGAGAATTGACACTGCCTTTAAATGCCTTGACTACAGATGAACAAGTATTCAGTAAGAATTTTCTCCAAGGAGCCTAGCAGCCCCCACCACTGAATTTCTCCTGAAACAACTTCTAAGGCTCCTTCAGCAGCATCTGCTGTTTAGCATCAGTGTTATTCATCCTATTTTTCATTTAGTTTGGTTCAGCCATAACACTTCTCAACTGTCTGAATGTGAGGAAGGAGTCAGAAATTTATACAGGCATCCACACAAAAATTCTAAGCAGTAGCTTTTGTAATGGCTCTAATATTTCCCTTCTATTGGAAAGATGTTGAAAAATATCACTGCTAGTTTAGCTGACACTGACATTTGATCATGAGTTAACTTCAATATGTTTCTTCTTGTTTCTGGTCATGTACTCATCTTAAGGATATCCCAGTTAAAAATGTTACTCTAATATATTCCTACAGATGTTGTTTCATCAGAAAACTTCCATTTTTCTCATAGCTATTAATTAGATATCAAACATCATTAGCTACAAGACCAGTCTTTGAGAAAATCTGCTAATTATCTACATCCAACATGTTGGTTCTTCTTTAGTTCAGATGCTGTTGCCACCATAAAACACAAAAGCAAAAACCTCAAACACTGTTTAAAAAAAGTATAATCTATCTTCAAACAGCAAGAGATATTTTACCCATTTCCTTGTTCTTTACAAATATTTAATTAAGCTTTTAATTAATGTCCTATTGGTCATATAGCATTTTTTCCTTATTGATAGTATTATTTTTTATCTTTTCTGCTATCTGACTTGAAACACAGGCTACAAGTCTTCAGCATATATTACTACAATCTCCTAGCTAAAGCATTGTATGTTCTTGAGTTTTGCTTTTAACTCACTGTAATCTTTTCAACTTTCATCTCTTCCCCTTCACTGCTCTCTTAAGCTGTACACTTAATATCAACATTGCCACCACTACCACTATCAAAGTACTGTATCAAACTGTTTGTTTTGAGGTGTATCTAAATTATTGTTTCAATCTCATCCTCACTGAAGAATGATTCAAGTATTGTCTTCTCAGCTTTTCTGTTTTAAGAATTCATTGCTGCCCTGTGCAAGTTCTAATTCAGATTAACTTCAAAACTTAATAGCTTGTATGGCTGATTGACATTTTTATCACTCCTCGTTTGAAAATATATTTCAAAGGTTTACCTGAACACACTTCCAGTACATTCTTAACTATGTTCTTCTAATTTCTTCTCATCCTAATCTGTTCTCTGTTCCTTGGCAAAGAATATCCAAAATGCATCTTAAAAATACACCACAGAACAGTCATGCTGGTGACCACATCTGAGCCCTACCTTCCTTTGCATGCCTTTCATATTTTCTTTTGTTGCATGCCTGCAAATGAGAAGCACTATTTCTTAGACTAAAAAATAGATTCTCTAAGACACCTACAGAGATGCCTACTTTGTGTAAAGAAAGAGTTACCTCTTGTTTCTTATATTTCTGCAATTAACATGGCTTAGCCTTTCCTGCACAGATCTCAAAGATTTCCTTGATACAATTCTTGTCATACAGGTAGACTGTCTATCTTCCATCAGCTTCCCAGATTCAGCTATCCTAATGTTCCTCTCTTTTATACTTGTATTTATCAGTTTCAAGGTCCTTCTTAGGACATAGCAATACAATCAAGTTCGCATTATACATGTGTAAACCAATCCCAGAAACTCTGAAGAAAGTTACAGGGTTTTTGTGTATTTTAAAATATTTCTTAACCTTTCTTACCCCTTAAATTGCTAAGCAGCAAGATAACACAGTTCTAGGGACTGCCATCTTTTTAATTATGCAAATGAAGAATTTTGTGGAAAAATTGCATGCAGTAATGTCTTAGGATGGGAATACCCACTGCCTGAGGGCTAATTCCATCCTTTACACACAGGCTGGTCAGTACAACCTTCACAGATATTACTTTGACTTCTCACAAGCTTCTTCTTCAAAGTGGTTATTGATAGGCATTTTCATCTCCTAAGAGATGGTCCAGATAATGAAGATGTATGGGTAATTATGATGGAAGTCCATCCCTGTTCTTAGGGTAATGCAGTAGGATCTGCTGGCTACTCTGCCTTAAGGAACACTTTAGATTCCTTTTAATTTTTAATATTACTTTCAAATTCCCTTCAAAGTTGTTTCTAATAATCTGGAAACTTTTAACTGCAACCTTCATGCTTTATCATTTGGCAGTAGACTACAGACATGTATCTCCAACTGCTGAGTTGCTGTGTATAGTGTTAGAAACTTACACCAGTCTGCGTGCCTTCATTCATCACTGTAAGCTTGTGAATGACAAGCTGTATACCCTTAGTTAATTGTAGCAGCTGCCACCATCATTTCTACTAAGTACAACAACACTGTTAACATTCAGAGACTGAAGAACTTCAGGTTTATGCCAACCTTTGGAACCATCAAACACAATCCAGAGATAGTCTTCTCATTTCTGTCTATCATCATCTATGCAGCAGGCATGTATTTCTTTCCAAGGCAAGTGAAACAATCCCAAAGCCAAAAATTCAAAGCATGGACACTAATTTCCCCAATTCTGAATCCTAGTCAAATCAAACTGTGAAAGGGTACTGCTGCTTTTTGGAAGCAACATATGATGCCAGACTCCCAAAATCCAGGATGGCAGAAATCTTTACAGAGAATTAATGCCATTTTAGATTATACTTATTTCTACTATATTTCATGTGAATACTATAAAAGTATGGGGTTTGCTCTAGCTTTGCCTTACTATGTAAGTCAAGCAAAACTCACAACATCAACCCCTGCTTTCACCTAACAATTTGTTACTACCACTAATCTTACTAAATTATTCTTGGAAACACTGCTGATTTTTGCATACAATGCAAGCCACAAAAATGGCAATAAAATATGTAGCTCACGCTTTCTCCTCTACATCACAACTCAGCATTTAACTATGCTTCCCAAGGGTGGCACATAATTATCCTCCATTGCCAAAACCAGTGTTCTTTCTGATCAAAAGTAAGGGGAAGGAACAAACCAGTTACAGTAACACATCAGTACTCAAAACCATCTGAATGGCTCTTCCCATGATGTATCTGCCTCTGCTGCCTTTGGTAGGTTTAATGCAGCCTGTGGTGAACTGGTTAAAACAAGGGGAAAATAAAGCACTTGAGGGGTAGTGATACAGCATGTGGAACCACAGGGAATGAAATTACATCGACACACAGAATTTTATGACTACAATAGAAAATCCATTTATGCAATTTATGATTTCTGTGTGAAATACTGAACACTCTATTTGTATCCTTAAAAACTCACATACTCCATTTTGCATATCAGTGCTGTCTTCACTCTCACTGCTTCTGAAACACACAATTCTAAAGCTTAACGAGAGCATCAGTAATTTTTGCAGCTCTCTTTTTATTCATGCAACCTCCAAAACCAAGGCTGGATCATGCCCTAGAAAAGTATTTTGTCAGGCAGAGGCCATTTTTGATTGCAAAATATGCTACAAAGGTCTATGGTTATATGAGGCAACTGATCCAGGAGTCACTGCCTAAGGACCAGGAACTACCTTGTATCAAGTATTTGTCTTTGTAAGCCAGGTGGAGTGTGGGTGCTCATGGCAAGAGAATTAGCTTTATGAAGCAGGGATAACTCTGCCTTCCTGAAATTAGGCAGCACTGACAGTTCAACAACAGTGAAGGGCCTTGCAGTTACTTTGTTGTTCATTAAATAATTTCTCTTCTGCTTGGCAAATGCTGCCACTTCCTGGATTTCTGCTCCCAGCTAACCTCTCAGTTTCTGCATTTAGCTGTTGCATATGCCTGAGTTGTGAAGCTTTTAATCTGCAGGTTGTTTGGGGGAAGGAGGTTCTTTAAGTGACAGAAGGATGTGATGAAATCAGCATTGCTCCTGTGAGCTCCAGAGCAGTGGGGTATGCATGGGCATCAAACAGGCTTGGACCCTGAAGTAGTCTTATCTAGTGCCTTATCTAGTCCTGGATGATAGCATCCATTTGGCAGGTTCAGTGGCTGAATCCCTTGCCACTGTGGTCACCTGAGACAGCAAACTGCTCATATTTCAAGACCTTATATTAGCTTGAAAGATTACTAAAACACCATATTTTTTGTCCTGTGGGATCCTACATCATGGTGTAAATAAAGAAAATTCCTTCTTCCCTGCATTGTAAGCCACCGTACTGAAATACAGCAATTAAAAATAGAGGTTTCAAAATGGAAAAAAACAGTCCCTCCAGGTTTCTCTGCTCTAATACAGAACAGCAGCTTCAGAGGCACAAGGAATCAAATAAGTCATTTGGAAACACCTTGATTTGTAAGCACATGTGAGGGAAGTGAAGTGTTAGGAAAACCAATAATAAGGATAAATCCAAGTGCTGTATTTTTCAGAGAATTCTACTGTCTCCCCAATTCTGCTCTTGCTTATGTTTTATGGGGTGTGTGACCAAGGCTTCTATTGATCACCCATGTGTGCAAGTGGAACAGCAAATAAAATGAAAAACTCTTCTGGGTAATTGTTATAGAACATGTAGGCGAATTGGGGGAAATTTAGAACCAGAGATGTGCCAAGGTAAAAAGAAAAGAAAAAAAAAAAAAAAAAAGAAAAAAGAGCCAGCCTCCTGTGAGCCTTTCTGGTTCCTATCACTTGTTTTGTCAGCCATGGCTCCCACCATGGACTGCTGCTGCCATCTACTGCCACCTGCACCACCGCAGCTGAGCTCCCGTTGTGGATTCTGCCAGTGGGACTGGGAGTCAGAGGGGGTGCCAGCACATGAAATAACTTTGGACAGTAAAGGAAAAACAGGTCCCAAAGAGAGAAGGAGATGGAAGGGAAAATTCATCCAAGATTAAAAACACAGGTACAGCTTTGTCAATTCAATGCAAAAAATGCCCACACTCTGAGGAGGGAGGCCTAAATAGAAATGTTTTTCTTTTAAAGGGGAAAGGACCCCTGCATCTGGATCCACTCTTTAGTCATGCAGTGACCTAAACCTATTCCCAAGGCATTAAATGATATTAGCTTAAGTGACAAGGCTGACAGCCCATGTTCAGTCTCCATTGGATGATGAAACAGCCTGCAAAGGAGGAAAGCTAAGGAAGGAAAATGCCCAGGGGTAAGTCTGCTTCCCAATTCAGTCACTTGTGTTACACCTGTTCTAGGGACAGGGAGCTTCAGATGCTGCAAATAGAAATCCTACACCTGACTCCAGATTTAAAGTCTCATCAACAAAGACTCAGAGATGAGCCTTTGATTACTGCAGGCATTTCTTAAAGAAATCTGGAAGGAAAACATATTTTCATAACGTGCATGAAAAACGTGCTATAGAAAAAATGGAGCAAATATATTGGCAATGGAACAATGTCATGTCTTTTACAACCCAACAAGAGATATGATGGATTTCATGACCTCTGAATTTCACACCACTCCATTGCAGGTGGCAACAAAGATCAAACTCCAATCTCAGTTCATATTTTTACTCTGTTAAATTTATCTATCAGTCTTCATTAGCAATAACAATCTATACAATGGTTGCAGAAGGCTGAGAAACAAAATAAATTAGCCTTTCCCCTTGTCTGTGCAACTCTAGTTATATTCACAGTTTCTAAGTCAGCTGAGTTTAGTAGTCATTAATTTGACTTTATTACATGACCTGCAATGCACAGCTGAATAATTTGATGTTGATTTGGCTAAGCACAGTGATAAAGTCAGGATTTTGTTCCTTATACCATTTATCTTTGATAGCTACACTACACCACAGGAGCACTTTCTACACGGATTAGCATGCCATCCAATCTGTATGATTAACATGCATGTCTGGTACTATGCTTCCATAAGAATGTCATATCTAAGCATGTCATCATCTTTATTCTACACAAAAATCTGTAATATAAAGAAGTACTAAAAAGTAAGTTATAATAGCACTGATGCTGTGCCCTAGATGTGTGATTGAAGCCAAAAAGCTGACCACATTGACACAGCATTGAAGTATTCCCAGGATGTCACTCTTTCTGCCCTCATCTTCTCCAGGAGCTAAGCTACCAAGACATGTTTGAGCAAAAAACTTTTTGTAGACCTGCCTTGCCCTGTATTCCAACAGCCAGATTCCCCACAGACCCAATTCTGTAATGAAACAGGAACTAAAATTTTACAGAAACATGCCTGCAAAGAAAGAAGACAAAGAAAGAAGGAAAAAACCAGCACACTGAAATCCCTGAGGTTTGTGGTGGTGTTTTTTTAAGAGGTTCTCCTTTATAACAGGAGTGTTTCCTTCTAAATCAGTTGCCTGAATATTTTATTCTTTATATGGTAGCTGATCTGAGTAGCTGGTCTGCCTTGAGACACTGTCAAAGGCTGTTGGAAGAGCAACAATTAATTTGACTGGCAATTTGTGGCCCCGAGTACTTTTTTTGACAGCATTCTTTCTTTTTCATTTTGTCTAGTCTTTGTCTCTTACTCAGGTTTCGTTTCTCATTAGTTCACTGATTCACTGTGCCTCTCCCTCACTTCACAGTAGGCCAGAAGACAGTCTACTCCATCTAAAGCTGCTGGAAGACTACAGGTCATTACATCTCTTTTGATCACAGTGTTTTGCAGTGTTTCATGGAGTTGTCTGTGAAAACTTTGTTTTCCAGCAGCTCACGTCAGCAAGGAGAGCAATGTTTTATCCTGTCCAACAATGATGAGTTTTGGCCTTTGACTGGAATAAAGCATTACTCAAAACAGAAGAGTTTCTAATTCAATGTTCTACAGATGCTTTCCTGTCACGGAGCCCACAGAAGGGGGAATGGGGCCGCTGTCTGACACTGCAGCCCTTTGGCAATTTGTTGATTAGCCTGGAACCATGCAGCCTGGGTTGCAAGAGCTTATGCTTTCTCTCAGGAGGGAAGATACATTCAGTATAAAAGACACTGTGCCCCAAAAGATGTGCAGTTTAAAGTGTTAAAATGATAAAAGTATTAATAGTTCCACTAACAGGTAAGAAAGGGCCACAGCTTGGTCCTCTGTCGTTCTGTATGACAGAAACTACAGACATGCAGTTCCACAGGACTAATGCAGGTGCTTAATAACATACAGGGAGGGAGAGGAGAGGAGAGGAGAGGAGAGGAGAGGAGAGGAGAGGAGAGGGAGAGGAGAGGAGAGGAGAGGAGAGGAGAGGAGAGGAGAGGAGAGGAGAGGGAGAGGAGAGGAGAGGAGAGGAGAGGAGAGGAGAGGAGAGGAGAGGAGAGGAGAGGAGAGAGGAGAGAGGAGAGGAGAGGAGAGGAGAGGAGAGGAGAGGAGAGAGAGGAGAGGAGAGGAGAGGAGAGGAGAGGAGAGAGAGAGAGGAGAGGAGAGAGGAGAGGAGAGGAGAGGAGAGGAGAGGAGAGGAGAGGAGAGAGAGGAGAGGAGGGAGAGAGGAGAGGAGAGGAGAGAGGAGAGGAGAGGAGAGGAGAGGAGAGGAGAGGAGAGGAGAGGAGAGGAGAGGGAGAGAGGAGAGGAGAGGAGAGGAGAGGAGAGGAGAGGAGAGGGAGAGGAGAGGAGAGAGGAGAGGAGAGGAGAGGGAGAGGAGAGGAGAGGAGAGGAGAGGAGAGGAGAGGAGAGGAGAGGAGAGGAGAGGAGAGGAGAGGAGAGGAGAGGAGAGGAGAGGAGAGGAGAGGAGAGGAGAGAGGAGAGGAGAGGAGAGGAGAGAGAGAGGAGAGAGGAGAGGAGAGGAGAGGAGAGGAGAGGGAGAGGAGAGGAGAGGAGAGAGAGGAGAGGAGAGGAGAGGAGAGGAGAGGAGAGGAGAGGAGAGGAGAGAGAGAGGAGAGGAGAGGAGAGAGGAGAGGAGAGGGAGAGAGGAGAGGAGGAGAGGAGAGGAGAGGAGAGGAGAGGAGAGGAGAGGTAGGAAGAAACCTTCAAGATCATCACATCCAACCTATCATCCAACACCACCTAATCAACTAAACCATGCAACCAAGCACCCTATCAAGTCTCCTCTTGAACACCTCCAATGATGGTGACTCCACCACCTCCCTGGGCAGCACATTCCAATGGGCAAACACTCTCTCTGTGTAGAACTTCTTCCTATCCTCCATGGCGCAGCCTGAGAGTGTGTCCTCTTGTTCTGGTGCTGGCTGCCCGGGAGAAGAGACCAACCTCCGCCTGTCTACAACCTCCCTTCAGGTAGCTGTAGAGAGCAATAAGGTCTCACCTGAGCCTCCTCTTCTCCAGGCTAAGCAACCCCAGCGCCCTCAGCCTTTCCTCATAGGGCTTGTGTTCCAAACCCCTCACCAGCTTTGTTGCCCTTCTCTGGACATGTTCCAGCAAGTCAACATCCTTCCTAAACTGAGAGGCCCAGAACTGACACAGGACTCAAGGTGTGGCCTAACCAGTGCAGTGTACAGGGGCAGAATGACCTCCCTGCTCCTGCTGGCCACACTGTTCCTAATACAGGCCAGGATGCCATTGGCCCTCTTGGCTGCCTGGGCACACTGCAGGCTCATGTTCAGCGTACCATCGACCAGTACCCCCAGGTCCCTCTCTGCCTGGCCGCTCTCCAGCCACTCTGACCCCAGCCTGTAGCACTGCATGGGGTTGCTGTGGCCAGTGTGCAGAACCCGGCACTTGGATGTGTTAAATCTCATGCCGTTGGATTCTGCCTATCTATTTTCATATGGCAATTAGCCAACAACCAGTGATGAAGCATCTACCCAAATAAAACTGCCATCAGAATTTGGTAGCTACTGTACATTATCACAAACAATACTGATGAGTATTCACTGTGTATAATATGTGTCACAGAAAGTCTTTTTGGCATTTCAGTAGATGTTCTCTAAAGCCATGGAAGCATCTACATAGCTTTAATTTTTTTGCACAGGTTGAGGTTTTGTGTTTGCTTGCATGTGAGTGATGAAATTAGCACTCATCATTGAACAGAAAAAAACCTTTTTTTTTTTTTTTTTTCCTTTTAAAATCTGACAGGTACACCTGCAGGAATGTAAAAAAAAAAAAGGCATTTGTTTGTGCTTTTGTGCTGTGCACTGTTACCCTCTGAATAACCATTAGACCATCATATCTGTCATGAGAAAGGAAACAAATCAAAGGCCATTGAATGCTGGTTCTCACAGGTGTTTCTGGAACTGTGACACATGGAACAATTCAGAGGGATCTGCTTGGCTTTCTACTTCAAGCCATGATGAAAGAGAAGGTTGAAATGTTGGACTATAATCAAAACATTCAGGGCATCAACAGGGACAGAATTTACAAGTGGGATTTTTTTCCTGTGCATCTGCTGTTTCATTTGTCAACTCATGTTTTTTGCCTGCATTTAGGTAAAACTGGATGCACTTCTAAAAGTGGCATTGTCATGTGGAAGCCTTACAAATATCTGCTGAGTATATCAGTGTGTATTTATATTAGGAGAGATAGGGAGATATTGTTATGGTTAATGCAAGGGAAGGAGAGAGTGTGCTTAGTGTGCCTTATATTTTTAAGGAGCATCACCTACTGACTAGAATAATTGCTGTTATCCCAGGCAACCAGCACCAGAACAAGAGGACACAGTCTCAAGATGTGCCAGGGGAAGTTTAGGCTTGGGGTGAGGAGAAAGTTCTTCACGGAGAGAGTCGTTAGCCATTGGAATGTGCTGCCCAGGGAGGTGATGGAGTCACTATCCCTGAAGGTGTTCAAGAGGGGATTGGACATGGTACTTGGTGCCATGGTTTAGTAGTCATGAGGTGTTGGGTGACAGGTTGGACTTGATGATCTCTGAGGTCTTTTCCAACCTTATTGATTCTATGATTCTATGATTCTATATTATATATGCCTTATTATAGCGGTAGTACAATGCAAACTACTGGAATAACAGGTAGGGGAGCAGGAAGAGACAGCTCCCGTCAATTCAGGATCAAATCCAGACACCTTTTTCACAAACAAAGGAGCCACTACAGTCAAAGCTAGGTCACACTGAGTAAATAGCAGATCCTTCTTTGTACAGACACTGCTGTATAAAAACTCTCAAAAAGCCGATCAGAAGCCCATTCTGTAAATGAAGTGTTTAAATGGCTATACTACACTAAGTACATGATGACGGGGTGGGGTAACTCTCATTTCCATCTAAACGTTGTGTTACGTTCTTTGGAGTTGGATGATCTGATATGCATGGAGCAGAGTGGCTGAAAATCATTAAAACCATTTTTACCACAAACTTTTGCAAAAGACTTGCCCACTCTCTGGAGCATGTTGCTGCTCTACCTTAGACCTTTCCTTTGGCAATGGGAAAAAAGCCACATCGCACATGAAGTTAGCTTGCACCTTGATAGCTTCTGGCATAGAAAAAGACTGTGGAATATACTCTTTGCAATCATTAATCACATGCCGAGACTATGCATTATAAAACAAGAAGGGAGAGAAAAGAAAGATGGTCTGGTAGCACCAAATCCCTAATCTTTCCTCTTTTTCTTAAGCGAAAACTGGCCTCAGTGGCAAAGACCAATTGAACCATGTGGCTTCAGCACTCATTGGGTGGTGGGGATGAACCTGATATTCTGAAGACCATGCAAGACAGCCACCTTTCTGTGGTACATCTAACATCTATTCTTTTAGGGTGGCACCATGCAGTGTTAATGAAACCTTTTTTATTTCATTTTAAATTGAGCACTTTGTATTCCATGTTACAGTACTCAAAATGGGGCTGATCCTTTTGCTACTTTTGCTCCCCTATAATACAGCTTCTAATTGGGCAACTGCAATTATATGTTGGTGTGAAAAGCAGACTATGAAAACAGCATTTATCACAGTGAAGTACATGGCTTTATAGCAAGATCTTCTCTACAGGGCACAGAAAGATATCAGAGAGATAAAGAACAGAAAACTCAAATAAATACCTTATCTATAGAATGTAGATATTTTTAAGTTGCCTGGCAGAGAAACAAGAAAATTGTCAAAATCCAGCGACTTGAGACTCCTCTTTCTGCCACTGACTGGCACCAGATGCTCTGAAGGAAGGTTGCACACACGAGACATTTGGGTAAAGCCTAAAGGTCCTGTTGAAAGGCTGAAATGTAAAATGATCTCAGGTTCGGAGAAGGCTTGCAGAGCATGTCACAGCAGGGCAGCAACAGAATACGCAGCAATGTGCTTCTTTGCTCACAGCCCTTCAACTCAGTCTCCATTTCACATTTTGGTTGTTGGGCTTAGGCCCTGAGGAAAATGTTTCAAGATCCCTCCCCAAAACACCCAGTGAGACTGGTGGTAATTAGGAAACCTTCTGCTCATTTTGCTCCATAGATTAATATTCCTTTCTCATATATTGAGAAGCTATTGCCTTCAATGATGACCTTCTGCAGTCATTTTCAGATTGCAATCACTTGTGTGAAAAACAATTATCTCTGCTTTGAATTTCTCAGTATATTCCCCTCTAAACTTTCAAATCCATTTCTTCTATAGAAATATATTAATATTAATAAAATTGACACTTTGGACAAGAAGAAGAATGTGCATTAATGTGCTAAAGAGGAATGATTTTTCTTTTCCCAGAGAGATTTTTCAACAGCTTGCATTCTACCCAACAGATATCCCAACTCCTACACTAGCACTTCTTCTGCTCATCTCTTATTTCACACTCATGCTTCATAGCAGCATTTGGCAATCCAGTTGGTATTTGCTTTTTCTCACCTCATCACCACAATAAGCATTCTGCAATGGAGCTTGATCTTCAAACTGATCTCTGTGAGGCATCAAGGATTCGGCTCTTTCTGCTGTAGCTGTGTTTAGGCTACAAGGAAAAGTAAAAACTTCACTTTAATCAGCAGCTATGACTTTGAGAAACTCAAAAAAGTAGACAAGTCATAGAGGAGGTTGCTACTTTATAGTAACTTTTAGGATTATTATGGTACTGAAACCTCATCAATTGTGCTTCATATTTTAATGCTAAAAAATTACCATGAGAATCCTGTGTCACTGCAAGTAAAGAGACAGTAAGGTTTACATCAAAAGTGAATAGGTAAATCGTAGCAGGTAAAATGGGCCTGGCAGATGATCAGAGTGCATTTAAAATGATAAATTAGAGCATTACAATCTGTAGTTTCTAAATGCATATACACATGTGCATGTGCACACACAAAGGTGGCTATATTATGCAGACACAGACATAAGGTTGCAACTAATTTTCTGAGTCATGACACAAATGCATGGGTAGAATTACCTCTAAACAGAGAGGGCCATTTTTCTGTGCAGGTAAATTCACTGAAGACAGGAGAATTACACTGGAGAGAGATTTGACCCAGAATGGCAACAGTTTTGAGAAAGAAGAGCTTTTATTTATTATGCAATTATTCACACAAAGGGACTTGCTCTCTCTTCTAAGACAATGTGTCATGCAGTTTGACATACACTGCTTCTTTTGCAGAAGCTGCTTTTGCAGCTCGAGTGATGGCAGAGTAAGCATTGTCAGGAACATACATATTTAATATGCTTTTGTTTGCAGTAGAAGAGAAAACTTTGCAAGCCAGCCATATCAACATACCAGCATATCACAGAACAATGGAGAAGATAAGATTCCTTCTGCCTGCATGGAGACAGTTTGAGATGAACTGCGATACCACTCCCCTGCATTTATCTGTTTCCAGCTCCATTTAGATGTCACCCCATCCTTTTTCTTATTTTGGTGATGGTTCAGTTCATTTGGCTATCAGCAGCACATCTTCCTCCTAGTGTGTGTCTAAAATTCAGTAAAATGCCAAGGAGTCCTCTCTGGCACCAAGGCAAGTAGTTTAGGCTGACTCAGGTACCCCTGATTTAGAGCTGCCTTTCCTGAAAACATACTGGCAATAGCACTTCCCTCAGGGTATCCTCTCAAGTTTATAGGATTCCTCTGTGGTTTCACAACATAATTGTAGTTGGTTTGTGAGTTCCTTCCAGTTAAGAGCCAAAGGGAAAACACACATATCATGGGGATAGCTGGGTAGAAGAAATGCTTTAGTTTGTGCTTTGGCTCTCATTTATTTAATGTCATGGACTTACTGATTTTGATTGTCACCATTCTCACAATCTTAGGCAGCTTTCTGGAACAGATTTACTAGACATCCCTGTATCCTCTTGTATCCCAGATGGCAGTACAGCTGCCTCTAGCCAGTAGTTACCTAGATCCTTCTACTGGATTTTTCTTTGCTCAAAAATAGAAGTAATTTCACAGATTCCCAGTTGTACTGGTTCAAGCTGACTGGCCCCACTAGTGGACATGAGGGATGGGGCTGCTCACTGGGAACAAATCCCCCTCTAAGCGTTATTTTTCTTGATAGATACCTTCCCTCCTTTGCTCTTTTTCAAAGAATGCAGTTATTTAACAAACAGCAAAATGCAGGACATAGACAGGATATAGACATAAGATTTGCTATCTTGGTACCTCTTAGGGCTGTTACTGTGTCTCTTGTGCATAGTCACTGAGCAAGATTCATGCTTTTTAGAAGATAATGATTTCCAGTCTAAAGACTTGGTATGTGGACCACCCAAAAAATGAAATTCTGAAGACTGAAATCCTGGGGACAGCATTGCTGAGTTCTTCATCAGGACTCAAGAAAATGCAGTACAAGATATTCTGCAGGAAAGTGTAACAACCTTCACAATAAAATCATGTTGGAGTTTAATCAGTACCACAGAAATTGCCTGTATATTTAGTAACTGCTAAATTCATTGTTAGTGTCAGCATTCTCAAACTCTGTCTTTACCTTGTAAGCTGAGAAATAACAAAATGATTGTTTAAAAGCTGGTCAGTCAGGATATCAGCATATATGCAGTAAAGCAGAGATCTTTGGGGGGCTGGGGGGCTGCGCTGTGTGCTTCCTTCCATACAGGGGGCTACTTCTGACTGTTATCTGCCTACATGCAAAAAAGGGGTTTTTATCTTTATGTAATAAGAATCATAAACAGTAGTGACCTTGAACTCAGGGACAGTATGGAGATAATCACCAGATGAGGTTAGAAAGAAATTGCTTACAGAAGAGTTGTGATGAGCTTACTTATTCTCCTGTAGTATCCATGGAATATATACCATACAAATTATTGGTTTGTATTGTCAGCTCTAAACTTCCAACACAGTATATTATACAGTCCTTTAAACTGTCTGCGGCACAGATCAATCTGCTGATGGTGACACATACCAATCACTGTGGTCACCAATAGAGTGAAGACCAAGAAAACAACAGAATTGAAAAAAAAAGTTCTCTTGCCATGGCAATACCTTAAAAAAACTGTCCATATGAAATATTTTATGTCTGATTCCAGAGTATGTGTGTGCCAATCTTATAAAGAGAAACACACACACAAACAAAAGGAAAAAAGGAACACATAAATACATAGACATTCACAATGATCAAATTTGCTTAAAATGCATCCCATGATTACGGATTTTAAATTAAAAAGAGATAGATTTTGTCCAAAATATTACTAAAGCACAATAGGGTCCCCTTGGTCCCAATTAGGAAACTGATTTAAAAATGTTTGAGTTAAAAAAAACTGCAAGTAGGGAGTTCTGCTCTCTGCTGCTTTGAATTAGTATATTGATGGCACTACAGCTCTAGCTGGAAGGAAAGGCAGAGACCCAGCACATATTTTGCCAGGCCAGCACTGTGCCTTCTGAGCACTCCTGCCTTGATGTGATGAAAGAGTAACTTACACAGCCAGGCCTGACCAGCAACATCAATGAAACATCACAGTAGAGAGAAGTACTGGGCAAAGTATTTGTGGTAGTGATAGTAGGGGGAAAGGTATGATGATTAGAGCAACATGAGAAAGAAAAAATGTTAAAACCCAGGAAGTTAATCTATAGCCTTGACCCATAACAGAGCTACAGCCTCAGTTTCATCATATGGCACAAACCAAGAAAGCTGTATTAGAATAGTCCTTGACATCTGACATTTCTCCTCTTGAAATTTTAAGACAACTAGTTACAGTTGTGTCAAACTAGAAACCATAAAAGGCGTGTTGAATTGGATGTTGATTTAATTATCTGCTTAGAGATCGCATATGTTAAGCTGATGCTGGTATAATGCTTAACCACACTTTCATCCCAGACCAGATCATTTACTGAACCCTGCAAGTCTTTAGTCAGAGCTGTAGACCTCATTGATGGATGCAGTCAGAATTTCCCACCGCAACTTGCCTTTCTGCCTGTGCCTTCCCAATCCAACACAGCATCCTTCACCCAGAAGCAAAGGAGAAACTTGTAAGTCATTTTTGTAGCAGCTGTTAAAGAAACTGCTTAAATAAGATGCTAGGGCAACACTGTATGAAGCTAAGGGAAAGGACCAGGAAGGACAGCTTTGATGGGCTTAAGAAGAACACAGAATAGATAAGCTGGTGAAACTTACAGAAACTTGCACACTTATGTGAGAAGAGGATGAAAGTGATTCATTTGTTGGTGAAAATGGGGCTTTTTTATGGAAAGAATATCACTTTTGCTTCAGGCAGATCATTTGGCAGGAGATACTGGAGGGTTTGCATATTAAGAATTACTCTGGTGAATCACATAACTGTGCCAAGATGTCTCATGACAGAGGGAAGGGCAGAAAAATGGGTTCTATGGCCTTTTTAGCATCTTGCTCCATTCCTAATAAAACCAACAGCAATGAAGTACCGCCTTGGCATTTTCTTTATCTTGGATAGCTATGTAGTCTTTAAGCTCATGATGGCAGCCCACTGCAGAAACATGCCCAAATGCAGAGGGAATCTTCCTTGGATTTGAGTTCAAAGACTTCCTGTTCTCTGTAACTCCTTAGGTTGCATCTCACTCTCATTTACATGATTTTCTTGCAAAAATAGTTTTTTCAAGTTTTGAAATGGCTCTTCTCCCAAAAAGGATGCATGAAGAAAAATAATGAAAATTAAAGACATGACTGACATGGCTATAGCTCCCACAACACCCATAACTCAGCCCTCTCCAGCACACACAGTACATTGTAATTTTGGATTTGCTGCTAAACTTATGCCTTGATTGCACTTTAAATACAGTACATAATGGTGGTTTAGACCAGTCAGCTTGTTGTAATCTCTTAAATACTAGGGGGCATCTTAGTCTCCTGGCCCTGTTCTGGCCATTCTCAATCATGACATTTCTCAGAGGTCCTGGGCTAGACTCTTACAGACCAAGGGATTTTCATGGTGCAAGGATGCAAGAATGGCCTGATTCCACCTGCACAGCCCTGTATAGAGCTGTGCCACAGGATGGCCATGAGAGAGAGGACATAGGGTGTCACTCAGCTCTGAATACACTGAACTCTCACTGTGCAGCCACTGCTGCTGTTTTGGTGTGGCACAGTCATAGGAACAGCAGCAAATATTTCTCTGCCTCATTAGTCCTTAGTGAAGGTTTTTGACCCTTCTCTGAACCACCTTTAGTTCCTTCCTTGAGGAACTAACCAACACCACAGCCAAGTCATTACTTTTTACCTGCTGCTGTTTTGAGAAATGTTCTTCCCGTTTCCTACAGCAGGGTATGCCTGTGTCTAGAAACAATATTGTGTCTTTGTGAAACACCTTGCTAGGCCTGTACAACGACTTAAATATCATACTGTGTGTGGGTTGAAACAAAGCTGCTTTCTGGAGAATGATGCTTACGAATCCACAGGTTTGTAGATGCATGCTCAACGGTATTCAGAGACTATTGATAGCTAGTGCACATCAACGCTGCCTTTGGAAATGCCACCTCAAAATGTCAAGTGATGCCAAAAACTTAGACTCAGGCTCTAAAAGACTCTGTGTATCAAAGCTGCCCTTTGTGCACACAAGACAAATAAGTGCACAAGTTCTTCTTTCACATCCTGTCCTCCCAGGGGACCCAAAGACCTCATGCCTTACATCGCTGAGTGTTAGATAGGAGAAAAAAAAAAAAAGAAGAATTGTTGCCTGGTATGCTGCAGACAGCAAAAGCAACACAAGAGACACTTCACATAGCAGTGAACATTCAGGAAGAGTCCCTGCGAAGAAAAACATCTTTGTGGAAATCCCTGGAGTGTTGGTAACTTCTAAAATTGGTTATACATTCTGATGAAGATACACAGAAACTAACCAGTCATCCTGGCCAGGGAAAAAGTTAGTCTAACTCAATATTATGTCTCCGGGGATACTGTAAAAGCACAGGGAAAAGCACGAAACCAGGGCAAGCACAAAGCAGTATTTCCTGAATACTCTCTCATGCTCCAGATATTTGTAGCTTTAAAACTGTTCCGTTAAAATATGCAATCATTCCCTCAAGAGGAATTCAGGTCATGAAAGGAGAATGAAAAGAAAGCAGTTGCTAAGAGTGGATGCACATATTGCTACAGCAACATCAGTTGAGCTCTTGAATTTATGCACGAGGGAGTTACTGTTTTGAGGCAGGAGGAAAGGATGTGCTCCCATGCTAACCTTGTAGGGCCTCTCACAGTTAGAAAGGCCAACAGCAGCTTTTGACTACTTCCTTTAGACCTATGAACTCCCCCAAATTCATAAACTTTTTCTATTATAGATCAGCCACTGGAATGAGGCAAAGAATAGTTTTCTTCTCAAATGACCTGTATTCACCTATAGCTTTTACTTTTCAATAAAATGCATTCATTTCCTAAGTATAGTTATCTCTGTCACATTGAAAACTAAGATGCTGCTGACTTCAAACCCCTATCTATCATCCCTAAAGTCCATAAAAAATAGATATCCCAGAAAACTGTATTACAATAGTTTTACATTCATGGTGTAGAAAGAGTAGTCATCTTCTCAAAAAATCTAATGAAAAAAATATATATTTGGAGAATAGCAAAAGAAAATGATGATTTGACAGTCTGCTGTCAGGTTTTTTTCATGTTCATGAACGTCAAAAATTCAGTTACAGTAATGGAGTTTCTATGAAGCTTCTAATATATGGAATGCAGAGGAATACACATTTATGCAATTAAATAAGCCCACAGATCAATGCCCATTTATTTTAGCATCATCGCATAAGATGCAAAAGGGTAAATAAATAAAGGTCAATGGGGAAGAAGAAGAAATCAGAGTTTATTAAATCAGCTCTTTATAGGTGCTTAAGAAGGGTTTCAGAAAAAAATCCTGGGGATGAAAAGCTGACGTTTTCCTCTGCTCCATCACTCAAATTCATATTGCCTTTGTCCTAAATGGACTGGAATATCTGAAGTGCAGCATGGAATATCTAGTGGCAAGCTGGGTTACCAAGAATTAGGACTACAGTTAGCAACGTTTCTAGACTGCACAGCAAGTGGTTTCACAAATCCTACCTACTCTGACTCTGCTTTTCTAGCAGCAAATAGTTAGCACTAAGAGTTATTATTAATAATTTATCACGCTAAAGTTGATAGCACTTCTAAAATCACTTGAGAGGACGTAAAGAAATGCATGGCCCCTCTAGCATTGTTCCAAAGGGTTGCTGTTATACCGACTTAAAGGGAGACTGCCCTACATCCTGCTAAACTCCCTTGCTAATCCATCTGGCACACCACAGGCAGGCCTGCAGCCCTAACAAAAAGCAAAATTAGTGTGCACATGCCCCTGTTGCCTTACTCAAGCGAAATGTTGAGATTTTTCAAAGATGAAGAACTGCATTAACAGATTTTCCTGGACTGATTTCTGAGCAGACTTTATGGTGAGCCCTGTGGAGCCTGACAAAATGCACTGAGGAAAACTCAAGAAAAAAATTGATCATTCTATCTGAAACAGGACACAGAGAAAAAATATACATAATCTTTGGGTATCTACCTTGTGTGAGATAGAATGGGCCAACTAAGGCCCTTCCTTGGAGATGGTATATGTGTATAAATTCACTATTGCACTTTATTTTCTTTGCATAAGCAGTGTTTATTTTGCAGGACTGCCCTGGGGAGGAGCAAACAACTCTGGCCGCAGACCTGTATTTTAAATAGGTTTCTTTAAGACTAAAGCCAAAGTAGCAAGGTCAGACAATTAATGAAGCTCAACTAGACAGCCATGGTCTCCTTAACTCAGTGCAGACATGCCCCCAGTACATGGAAACATGGAAAAGAAAAGCGAGAGAATCAACACCTCCCTATCCTGTACGCTTCTCCTTCACAACACATCTTTTATCAGATCTATTGCACACCATCATACACCACTATCTAGAACACTCACCATGTTCTACATCACTATTTAGAAAATTATAAACTCTTAACACTTGGGAGCAGGAACTACCTTTTGGTTCTGTGTTTGCATCCAATACAATGGGTAATTAGTACTCTACAACAGTCTGTGTGTTTCTCAGGCCACTGCTTCAAGCTGCCCTAACTTCATTTTTGCCAATCAATTCTGTTGCCGTCTGTAGTCTGCTTAAGATGCATGTTTGCTCTGAGCCAAATCACCTGATATGGGAAGACTCCGCTCCCTATCCAGATGCAATGAATTGGCTCTTACTGTCAAGCTATTCAAAATGTTGCAATGGCAGCTCCTAGCAGGCTGTTTTATTAGTTCACAATTGATATTAATTCCATATGCTGCCGTGTATTATTATATCTCTCTTCTCTCTTGCCTTTAGAAATAAAAAAAGTGATTTATCAGCAGCCTCTTTATACTACCAGCATATAATTGCAGGTGGGCTAATTGTTAACGTTCTGAGGGAGCTATAGTAAAGGATCAGTTCTTTTATTGCTGTAGTAATGAGCTAGACCCCTGGCCTTCCCAGGGAGCTGAGCTTTAGCCATCCCCTTTCTGTCTGGCCATTAATCATTGGTCTGCCATAAGGGCAACAGAAGAGCACTACTGAAAACAGGGAACAAAAACCAAGACTCATTGCATCTCATTATCTCCACTAATATATAAATACAGTAACAGTGCAGATAATTTTTTACATAGTTTGGAATGATGCCCTGGATGGATCCTGGCCATGGCAAAGACACATTAAGCCTGTCTTCTTTAGGTCAGTGATTCACATCCTGGCCAGAGGTAATTATGGTCATTACCAACTGATGGCATGTTTAAAACCTCACACTCTGGAGAAACAGCCTGGCATTGCTGACAGTTGTAACTCTCTTAGTTGGTCACTGGAGAGGAACAGCAGGTTCTTTCTGCAGGCTAGAGGGCAAACCTGCCAATTCAACTGCACTCCAAGGCTTGGGAAAAAAAAATAAAAAAAAAAGAAATTTGGTGCTGAAAGGAATGGGGGTTTGTGTGAAGAAAATGTCAAGAAAAGAGGAGAGAATCTGAAACTGGTCTGGTAAAGTTCAGGACCTTAATGTCCACTACCTGTGTTACCTGGGACAGAACAGGGATGTGCTGCTTGCCCCATACAGTCTGCTCAGTTCTATATTACCAAACTGGTAAAATGAAAGATCAATAACAGATACCTCTTTAGGACTTCTTTTAGTATTACTAGTGGGACTTAAGGTTACCAAAAGTGATCCAGCACAGATATTGCAACTTCTGTTAATGGATTACATACATGATTCCACTTATTTAAACAGGAATATGTTGCTACAAACATGGTTCTTCACTGGTGTATAAAGTCTCCTGTGTTCAGCATGAAGGAAGTCACCTACCCAGGCCTAAGGCATCTAAGGAGCCCTCTTCTCTCCCTGCTATTACAGACTCTAACCTGAGGCACAGAACTCAAGTGTCTTGCTATGCTTGAAGAAAATATCATCTACATTTACAAAACCTGTAGCCTTTTTTCCTGGAGATTATAGACCTTGTTTTCTCAGTTCCTGCAAGCAGGATAGCATAAGAGGCTTCACATACTGCCAAACAGTAGATTTGTGGAGTCAGTAAAACAGAGAGTGATCAAGCAAGCTACTTTCCTCAAGTCTCTAGGGCAGGGCAGGAAATAAAGCAGATGGACACACACTACTGACAAACCAACAACCACACTGTACAGCTGCATACTGTGTCCCAAAGAAAGTATTCTGTATACTCCAGCCAGGGTGTTAGGTAGCAATTAAATGAGCCTGCTTCCCCACTGAGCCATCAACTATGAAGTGATGATTCTGTGATTCTGCGGTTCAGCTCCCTTTCAGGCAACATATTTATTTTCCATTTGAAAGAACCTGTGTCCCATCGTGTAGACAACAGCAGCACTGCACTGGTAAGAGGTTACACACAAGTGTTTTATGTTTTATCATAAATAACACCAGACAGGCTAAATAACGTTGGGTTTGCCGCACAAAGTAAATGATACAATCACATCTTGTGTTGCATATTATTTCTATCAAAGTGCAAAGAATTGGATGGTAATAACTGATAAGCACAGTGTGTTTGAGAGCCTAGTGTTGAGGGAACAAAGCAGCAATCTGGCTGTTCTCATTTCCTGGTAGTTACCTCGTGATCTAACATCCAAGTCACATAGCTGTCCTTCAAAGAGGAGGACACAAAACCTGATTTTTTTACAGCTTGCTTTTTTTGGATTTAAATCTCATCACTGGAAGCAAAGAGTGTTCTAAATATTGCTGAGTAGGAACTAATCTGTAAAGCACACAGTGATTAGAAAAAAAATCAAATGTTTCCTTATTAAAAGAGCTACATTTAGAGAAGCTAAAACTGCAGCTAAATTCCCAATCTTGTGTGCTCACATTAACTTCTTGGTTTCATATTCACGCATTTGCCCTTGTACCTGATATGCTTCCCTCCATCCTCCTCCACAGCCCCCAATCTCTAAACAACTATGTGATGAAGCTCTTACCCTTTCCCTTGCACATCTGGAAGTAGCCACACTCATGATGAAACTTAACCCTGAACCACCTGTACTCTGCATTTTTTAAATAGGCATCCAGACACTCAGGGACTCTAATAGCTAAGGCATAGGGTTGAACTCATAGTAATTTTTCTTATTATCCAATCACAAACAAGAAACACCCCAAGAATAATTGTTTAAGTAGAAGTGTAAGACCTTGGCACTGTAGTAGACAAGATTAGCAAAAAGTTTTTGCTTTAATCTTTCTATATTCTTTCTTGTTCAAATTAGGAGAACTGGTAAATGCACATTTTTTCTTTTTATACTTTGAATTATCAGTAGTGAGAAAAAAATATTTTGCAAGGGCAAATCAATTTAATATTTTAAGATAAATACAGATAGAAACATCTGAAAGATGTTTTATAGAAAGATTCTGCTGTTGCTATTTATATGCTTTCTTAGTCTGCACAGAGCTGCACATAGCTCCCATCTTCTTTGGCATCTTCTTTATGGCCAGTTTGCCTAAATTTAAGCAATTAAATGAATGGCTGCAGCCAGTAAAAGCTGTCACCTAGACAGCAATCTGTCTTTGGCTGTCAGCTGCACAAATGTGTAGGATCTATTAAAAAGACTGTTTAAGGAGCCCAAGTAATAGCCCATTAAAGAACCCGGGTGCTACGCCTGAAATGGCATGAAGAGTGATGTAAGCCCCTGCCAGCCCTGAGCTATGGAAAGCTAAGCTAGTCTGAAGGCATTGAAGTGCACTGTCAGTAGGAGACTTAGATAAACAAGTGCTGTTCTATTGGACTTTGCTCCTTAAGTCTGTTACTTATTGTCTTGTAAATTGGAAGTCATCAGGATTAACAAGCTTACTGACTTAGGTCATGGGAACCGCTGGACAGCAAGTGTAAAATGCTGCAGTTTAGAAAGCAACATCTAAGCCCTTATGTGATCTGGTAAATTAAAGACCTGCATTCACCTTCAAAACATTCACTACCCATCAGTTTAGGCCAAGCATCCCTTCCACTCCAATTTTAAATTGAGAGAGGTGTATCTTAAAATAAATTAGCAATTAATACAGTTGTCATGCACTAGACTCAACTGAAAATTTGTGTCATCAATCATCTTTCAACATCCACTACAATACTAAATAGAAATCTTGTCCACATATTATGATGCAGCTGAGAAATTGAAGTCGTATTGCTATTAACAGGACTTTCAACCCTCATTCGAAATTCAGTTTATTAAACACATCTCCCATTAAGTCAGTTTCGTTATTTAAACAGCACAATACAATCAAAAGACCCCAGGATTAAACTTAGCATCTAAGTGATTTAGCTCTAAGTCTCAAGGAAAATGGTCTCATGTATCTCTTCCAAATATAGATTAAAATAGCTCTGCACAACTTGGCATGATTTTCACTCTTGAGAGAAGTCTGATCCTCATGTATTAGGGATATACCTAACTAGGACTAAGAATCCTTACATGGAAGATGCTCTGTGTTAATACTGACTCCTCTTTCGCTTACAGGCACAGCCCAGTTGAAGCTGCACCCACTGAAGTGTAGCATCCAGTGTAGCACTGGATGACCTGTCGTCATCCAGACCTCATGCAATAGGGGAGCTACAGGTCAGAAAGAAAATATACCAACAGTATTACTTTGATGGTCCTGGAAATACACAAGGAAGCATTGTTCACTCTAATACACGAACAAGAAGGAATCAAAGGAAAACAGTGGGCTGCAGGTACAGAAGAAACACTGGGAGATTTCTCCTCATGAACTTGTCACAGGACATTGCAGCTGCTACTTGTTTACAAGGACTCAAGAGACATTTGGACTAAAATCCAGAGCTAAATTCATCATTATGTAATAAGTACAAACATACTACCTCCAGCTGATGAAGTCCTGGACCCACGTATCATTGGATTCTGGATAAGTGCACTGTTAAGTTTTTACTACAGGCTTAAACCAGTTCTAATAGTCATCCCTGGGAACACACAGCTGGCACCATTCTCTCCAAATTGCAAGACTCCCATAGTTTTCAGGGGCACCAAATTAATTTGTATATCCTAGAACATACTTTTAAAACACAGCTCAAGTATGTATTATTTCACCGTTCTACAGAGGTGGAGCAGAAATTTTGTTACTGGCAATGGAAGAAAGGATTGTTCAAGTATAGTATTTCTTTGAAAAGACTGAACGGACATGTGATTTTCTTGCACTCAGAATCACTCCTCTTCCTCCTGTGTAGTCCAGTGCCAAAGTAACGTTATTACTGAGAACAACAGCAATCAAAGAAGCTCAAATTACTTACACACATCTGAGAAATTTTACTGTTTCTATTTTCCAAGGGTGCAGAAAGAGCTCTGTCCCAATTAAAAAGGCAGGCACAGGGTCAGTTCAATAGGCAAATGAGTTTTCATACACAGTTAATTCCTGTGTAAAGGTTTCAAGAAGATGATGCATTACAAAGTATTTTACAACAGTGTGCTGCATTTGTATATGTTCTCATTGAGGCATCTTCTAACTCTAGGTGAAAAATATTCTGACTGGGAAATGTACCAAAGTATGATATAAGCCATTACAAGGAAATAAAACCAACCAACCAAGTGAAGCAGGTAGACATTTTCCTTTCCTCAGTATTTAGTAAGCACATCTCTGCAAAACAGAATGGTGGTATCGCCATTCAATAAATTCAAATAAAGGCTGGTTCTGCAAAATATACCCAAGGCTCTGTGTTTCACCCCACATTTTGAGTTGGGACATCCATGCTTCCAACTGAGCCTCCAGAAGTTCTGAATGCATTCTCAGGGGTCATTAAGCTAATGCCTCACCAGAAGCACAAATATACAAATCAGTAACTGTGACCATTTTAGGCTGTGCCTTTAAGAAAGGGACAGTTGATGGAACACTCTGGCTGAACGTTTTGAAAAACAAGATATTCTAAACTAATTTCATTGGCAGATTGGTAGAATGCAACTTTTGAGTTTTTAGTTCAGTTTGAGTCTTAGCTCAGTCTAGTTCAGTCTGTTCCTGCTGTTCCTGTGGGCCTGTCTGCTTTTGTCTCTCTGAAGCAACAGCTGCTGGACGGAGGCGACCTTGAATTAACAAAGCTAACCAGATAAGAAAACTAATTCTTGCACACACTTTGAGCTAACAGTATTTTCTCCTTAATTGCCTTTCTCTCTCTCTCTAACCCTTTTTGGGGAAAAAGAGAGGTAGGGAGGGAGAGGGGGGTACAGGGGGAATCCTCCTGGCTGGAGGAAGTCTTCTGTATTACGTGCATTGCTGTATATTTCTGTATATATTGTAAATACTGTATATTTTTGTACATATCCATCTGCATTCCATCCCTGCTTCTAAATACAGCACCTTCATCTGCTTCTCCGACTGAGTTAGCTGTGGTTTCTTTGTGTGTGGGGGGAGAACTTTCTCACCCTGCTACAGTAACATTCAAACCCTGAGCCTGTATTCCCTCAGGAGTCATAGACAAGAGAGGACACCTTCCTGCAATACCCTAAGTGATGCTGTCTCCAGCTGCAACATAATCGTATTTCCCAAAATCTGCAACTACTTATCCGAGTCTCAGTTACCAGTAACCAGGCAGGGCTGGCCAGCCATATCTTGTCAAAAGGTTCTCAGAGGGTGCTGGGAAACCCACAGTTCTCTGGTGAGGACTCTGAAAATTAAGGTACTGGGTCAGGGGAGCATGAGTGTAAAACTCAAGTGGTCCAACACAAGATCTAATGCACGTTCTAATGCCAGAGGACTGCAATCCTGTGATCTCTCTCAGCAAAGTCTCACTTACTGCCAACCACAGAGTCATGGTATAGACTTCCTACCTCACAGGAAGGGTCTAGATTTAAGGGAATGGAGGAATCAGATGTATACATCTTGCTAGAACAAGATGGTAATAAACAGGCTAATATAACAAAGAGACATACATAAGAAAGCAGGATTTTAACTTGTCTCCCCATTTAGCTGGAGGAAATAAAACATGCAAATGAATGGCAGGACCTTAAGACATTACTAATGGCCTTCTTATAAGCAGAATATTTAATTGCATGCATGCTTCTCTGAGCACTTACTCCTTCCGAAGGGGAATGCAAGCCATTGTGGAGTGAGCAGGTTGGGACTAAGAGGTTCAGACAGATTTCATCTTTAGTCTTAGATGTATGCAGCCACTCTCCACCCTCGAATGTGTGGTCTCTGCTTGCTTTGATGCACTTTGCAATAGGAAAAAACAACACGAACACACATTCACAAAGAAGGATGATTGTAAAGAGGAAGATAATTAGAAAACCCAAAGTGGTTCACTAAAAAGAGAAGAAACAATCCTGTGACTGCATGTGAAAGCAGGAGGGGTCAGGTGAACATAGCAAGGGGGCACTGAATCACTTATGCTAATATTTTGCTCTAATTCTCCCCCAGTTGATTCTAAATTAATGAAATAAAATAAAATTTTAATAGCCAGACTAGGTCTGCTAGAATATCACAGTATTTAGTGAGCCTAGAGGCAGAAGAGAGGAACCTGGTTTGCATTTTGCATTTACTTATAAAAAGTACCAAGGGCTTTGTGTCCTTCTGCTGTTATCAGATATGACACTGCAGACTATTAACAGCATGACACATTCAGTTCCTAACTGCAGCTGGGACATTTTTACTCACTAACACATGAGAGACAAAACCATGTTTATTGCAACCCTTAAATTCCACTGCCAAAATAATCTTTTTCTACATCTCTGTCACATCCCCATCTCACCTAGCAGACATCCACTATCACCCACCCATTAACATACATATTGGTATATAATTTATAGGTACTTATCTTCAGCACTGAGTCCCGGATTCGGGACATTATAACACCACAGAACTTCTGGTTCTTTCCTGCTCCTGGACTCTGTACATCTTTTTACCCTGCTCTCAGCAGGCTGTGGATTGATGCAGCACTGTACTGCACTCAGCTTCTTATCAAAAAAAGTGTGAGGTCAGAGTTCAGCCACAAACGGGGCACTAAGACAGAAATTAAAACAATGGATGCCAGGAGGCAGAAAATGGTAAAGTGCACTGCAAAATCACCGAGCTCTGAAACATCTTGACAAAATGCCATATTATGGTGGCAAAGCAATTACAGAGTTCACAGTCTTCCCTACTGAGAGAAATAGGTCAGTTTTCATTTCCCTGACCTACTGTTTCAAGCTTTCTGCAGAATCAAACAGGATTAAATCGATTTCCACTTTGCTCACTTGCAGATATACAAGTAATAGAAATATAACTGCATTAAGAAAATCTGATAAAAAATGGATGTGCAACAAAAAGTAAATCTGTGACTAGAGAACACAAGGCCATTATGATAAATTAATTTAGTCTTTAAGCAACCTTGTGAGAGGTCCCACGTTTTCAGATGGAAAACTGAATCACAGGACACTTAAAGGACAAAGTTCCACCTTTTTCCCTCTGAGATCTCCACTTTCCTTTTTAAAACTTTGAGTCCTGTTTTGCCCTCTCTAATGGAAAAGCCCATGCCATTACCCTTCAGGGCAGTACATGCCAGGCTAAGGTCTGCTTCCAGTCACAGATTCTTTTAAAGACAAACAGATAGAGCTTAGCAGGTCAGCAAAATAGGCAAGTAAGGAATAGAAGGCACTATCATTCGTGTCAAAGAGCAACTTAAAACCATTCTTGGCTTTCCATACTGGGGGAAAATGTGCAAGATATAGGGACTACCAGTGCCACCGTGAGGTTTTGCAGGTCCTGCATTCATTCATTACTGAGGCATAAAGTCATACAGAGGGGGAGTCGAACTGCACATGAGCTTATCTTGCTTTCCTCACAAATACTTAATTTATGATAAAAGTATAGGGAGGAGACAGAGACACATAGTATCTGTGAACAGAATCAAAGGAGCCTCCACAGGAAATATAAACTATATTTGTATCTTTTTGAACATGAAACATTTTTCCTTTACACTCCATTCAGGGGAAAAAAATCCCAGCTATTTTATCTGAATGACTGAATTTTATATATGGGCTGTAGAAGAGCTGCTTAGCAAGGAGATTCACTAATCTGTTTTCAAACCAGTACTAACAATTAACTCTTAACAAGTGCTTTTCATAAAACAGAAATAATCTCATTTAAGATGAGGTGATTTCTGTACCTACTCCAGCATGAGATCCCTGTGCAACATCAGCAACACATGTTGAGTGCTTGAGAAAAGGTTTGTTTGTGACCCATGGCAGGAACACAGATAAATTGCAGATTTCAGAGTTCAGCTAGAAGTGGTATCACCTCCTATCCTTGCTTTGCCACTACACTTCATCAAAGGCCTCAAATGAGGAAGCACCCACTCATAATCTAGAAAGAGAACTGTCATTTTGCAGCCAAAGATCTAACAGTACTTGATAAACCTGAAGAGTTTGACCATTGCAGGATGCTGGCAACACAATGACTGAGAAAGGCTTTCAGCAGCAAAGGGAGACTATAGCTTTTGTACCTCCCTGCCCATGTTATGTGTGACTGTACCCTGTGTGGGCTTATTCCAGTAAAGACATAGACCTGCATTCCACACTTCTGGCATGGGCCATAGAGAGATGGACAGACAAGTGTTTGACCTTAATACTCGTACAGAAAAATAGAGAGAGGAAACTGAGAGCACACAGCAGAGAGGAGGCAGTCCAGAAGGTTCTTAGAGTGTATGGAGGAGCCATGGTTTAGTTGCCAGGTGGTGTTAGATATTAGGTAATAGCTTGGACTTGATGATCTCTGAGGTCTTTTCCAACCTGGTTCATAATCTGTGATTCTGTGAGAGACTAAGACTGGCTAAAGTGAAGCCAGAACCCAGGAATTCTAATTATTATTCCATGCACGCTCACTTTCATACCTCCATGAACACTCCCCCATACCTAAATTCATGGCTGGATTCAAGTCTGTGCTGCCTCAACATATGCAACTAGCATAGGGTAGCCTATTGCCACTGCGCTGCTTGATAATGAACTACTTAATGGTTCGATTAACAACTTTTAGCAGTTGCTCTTCTAATTTCTACTTTTCACTAGTATATATTTATTTATTTTATTCTACTCCTCTTTCACCCTCTTGTCAGGCAAATATAACTAGAAGAGTTTTAATTAGCTGAGGATATTGCTTTGTAAAAACTTTGCTAATGACTTACTCTCGCTTATAAACCCTGGGGTGTCAGCTTCTCATGTGTCAACAGCTTCCTGTAAAGACTCGACATTCTGCATGTGAAATTTGTTCTATACTAGAAAATTAATTACTAACTCATATAGCTTAACATATCTAAAGAAGGCAGTTCAGAACTAGGTGAAGAGATCTGTTTGTTTATGGGTCAGCTTAAGTATCTGTCAATAAAATGCCACACAACCTTAACACTGGAAAATATTCCCAGTGATGTTTCTGACTTCAAAAGGGCTTTTTTTGCCAAGTCACCTGCTGTTACCCATGGCTGGTTTTAGCTCTCTTAGCTGTATGGCAGGCTTTTCCTGAATGCTGTCAAGGAAATATAAACCCCACTCTGCTAGTTCCTCCATTGTATGCATGATCAGCATGCTACCATGTATCCCAGGACTTGATCGATCTTGAACTAAGTACTTCAGTTGCATTTACCCACCATATCCACTTCATTCATGCCTTAACTCATGATTCTTAAGAGGTATTTTGCTGTAATTGTCCTAAATGGAGCTGTTATCACTTCGCAGGTTTCATTAGAGCAGGATGAGCTCTTGCTTTTTGAGAGGGTGCATTTCTGGGAAACAGCTTTGCCTGGGAAAGTTTCTCCGAAGTCATATGAAAGAGAATTAATCAAAGATATCAAAGAATCTAACATACTGGAAAGCATTATGTGTCACATAAATAAATAACCCATACTTTACAGAATAATTACAGATGATATGGCATCCACATTCAGAGTTGGTTGGATGGTAGAAGGTGGCAGGACCAACCAAGCATTCACAACCACAGAAAGGTGCCACAACGCAGATAAAAATATTTATGTAAGATAAGAGCCAAATCAAAATCAAACTATTTGTGCTTTCGGTCAGGTTGTGTTTTCCCCTTATGTCAAAGCCAGAAGAGGGATTATTGTCCTGGGAGTACAGCACCAGAAATGTAAAAAGAAATCTGTTGCTGCAGACAGAAGATCAGATAAAGGCTCTTGTAAGGTTTCAGTAATTCAGGAGTTACATGAAGTGTCCTTGTCTCTAGACCATGACATTATTGCTCACTTATATGAGACACAGGTCAAAATTAGACCAAACAACAGTTCTTAGCTTATCTTTGAGTAAAGGATGGCAAGCAGGAAATCTGGTTTAATGTTCTCTTTCCAGTGTATAGGGGTTTTTTCCCCCCACTATATCATTAATCTTTTCTTGATAATAGAATCATAAAAATGTTTTGGTTAAAAGCGACCTTTATGATTATCAAGCTCCAGTAATCCAACACTGCTAGGTCACTACCCTACACATCACTAGCACTACACCTACCCATCTTTTACATACCTCTAGGAATGGCGACTCCACCACACCCCGAGCAGCATATTCCAATCCTTAACAACCCTTTTGGTGAAGAAATTTTTCCTAATACAAAATTTAAATCTCCCTTAGTGCAACTTGAGGCTGTTTTATCTTATTGCTTGTTACTTGGGTGAACAGACTGATCCCCACCTCACTGCCACCTCCTTTCTGGTAGTTGTAGAGAGCAATAAGGTCTTCCCTGAACCTCTTCTTCTCCAGACTAAACAGTCCCAGTTCCCTCAGTGGCTTCCCTTCACCAGGTTTATTGCCTTTCTTCGGACATGCTTCAGAACCTGAATATTTTTCTTGTAGTGAGAGGGCCAAAAGTGCATCTTCACAATTTTCACACTTAAAAAAAAAAATGAAAGAATAAATCTTCTCCCTAATAACCATGTATGATGCAAAAATTGAACATTATTTTTCCTCCTTTGTGAAGGGCTGCATCCTCACCAGGATTAAGCAACTGCCACCATGACAAGGACTAGAGACACAACATTTGAAATGCAAATCTTACTAGCATTTCTATTTTTATATAAACTGTATTGACACCAGCAGACTGCCAAAAAAGGGAACAGTGCACTCTTAACAAAATGCTTGCCACGCTTTCATTGTGTCAGACAGTAACTGAAAGTCAACTGAGCTTTAGGGTAAGGCACAAATGGGAACTTTTAAAGATATAATAGACACTACTGACATTTTAAAAGCCAAACACCAATTACAGAGCAAAGGGAGCTAATTTAATAAAATAAGGGTTTGGCAGCAAGTGTTTATTTGTCTTAGAGGACTTCTTTTTTTTTTTTTCCTTTTTTTAAGAGCACCATTCACATTGTTCATTTTCAGGCTTGCTTATATCCCTGATGGGTAACTTTCCAGTTCCTACCCTTATTAAAAAGTGCTAGACTATTTCACAGCAGTAGTCCCAATCACTGTAGCAATACAATGCTGTGCATTATACTATTCATCTTTAAAATCTGCATAAATATTAAATACTAGACCATAACACAACAAAACAATCTACCTTCAATAAAGGTAGTCCCTAGTTATTCCAGCCAAAAAAACTCCATTGTCTGTACCCAAACACTGCAGTTTCCCTCTTGCATCCTTCTTACTCTGACAGGTTCAGTGCACACAGAAGTGTGATTTTACCCAAGTTTTTGTTCCCTGTTTGTCATCTAAATGAGAGCCAAGGCCTCTTCAAAAGTCTAATCATGGCAGTGAATACCACACCCATGAAAACTGATCTTTCCTTTTCTAAGGTGTTCTCAATATACTCCATGAATTAAGTGGCCAGGGTAGAATCTTCTACTAGAAACCCATACACTAAACTAGTTTTCCTGAATTATAACAGTGCTTCTGCACTAAAGTAAAAGCTTTCAAAGTGGCACTATGCAAAAAACATGTCAAAATGTAGCCCTCAAAAAGCTTTTTCAAATCATTCTCTGAGATGCACACTCCACACATTAGCTTCACAGGAATAGAATAGAATTAACCAGGTTGGAAGAGACCTTTGAGATCATCGAGTCCAAGCTATCATCCAACACCAACTAATCAACTAAACCAGGGCACCAAGCACCCCATTAAGTCTCTTCCTAAACACCCCCAGTGATGGTGACTCCACCACCTCCCCGGGGAAACTGAAGCTTTTCCACACAAAGCAGGATTTTCCAGTTTGAAGGTCTCTAACACTACCCTTTCATGCCAACAGTGCTGTTAAGTAGTTGCTTTGCATGCAGCTTGGTTAGAAGCAGCTGCTTACCCAAGAATTTGCTGGAGGCAGGCATTGTCCTGGTAGAAAGAGACATTTCAATGTTGACCTGATATTACATTCGGTCTGCATAAATATATTCTGTACCGAAAATGTCATATTGCTAAATCATCTATCATCACAGCAGATCTATAAACTCTAATGTAACTTAAAAAAAGGCTACAACTTCACCAATACACTGTTTATTTTAATGCAGGAACATCTAGAATTATATAAATGTTAAGTAACCATAGCTGATTAATTCTGTTAAGGCTAATTGCAGTTGACTGCAATTTAAAGATTCATTTGAAGTTAATTATATGTTCTTTTAATAATCAACATTTTCATATTGCATAAACCAACTGGTAGGAAAATGTTTTTATGACTATTAAGTCCCTGCTGAGATCTAAGAGACACCATAGAGATGTCAGCTGCGGGACCTGGGGTTTTTTGCATGGGGAAAAGGAGGCTGAGGGGAGACCACCTCAGTCTATACATCTCCATTATAGGAGGTTGGATCCAGGCAGGGTTTGGTCTCTTCTCCCAAGTGATAAGACAAGAGGAAATGGCCTCACATTGTGCCAAGGGAAATTCAGGTTGGACATTAGGAAAAGTTTCTTCCCAAAAGGGGTTCTCAGGCACTGGAACAGGCTGCCCAGGGGTGTGATGGAGTCACCATCCCTGGAGATATTTAAAAGACATATGGGGGTGGTGCTGAGGGACAGGGGTTAGCAGCAGTGGCTTCGCAGTAATGGTGGGATTGTGAGCTCTTAGGCAAGTGGTCAGACTCAGTGATCTCAAAGGTCTCTTTCAACCTCAACAGTTCTGTGATTCTGTGATTCTATATGAAATGGATGACATTATATTCCCTCTCAGCTTCAGACACTGGAAGTTACAATCACAAAATGTTGAACAATTTTCTTTTCTGGAATTCAGAACACCTTTGGCACCTCAGAAGTTCAGTAACATATCCCAAAATCAGCTTGGAACATCTTAACTGCATGTCAAGGTTTGCGCCACAATGAAGTGACAATCATTTTAGTTCTGGATATTTCAATTCATCAAAGATCCAATCAGTCCTTTAACTTTTGAAAGTGATCACTTAAACGATGGGAGAGTGAATAGTCTAGTCTCACGGATTGGAATGCTTTCAGTAAAAGTAGCAGTTCCCTCAGGATTTGTGTACTGATACTGAGACATTCTGAGCATTTCACAGCAGAGTACAATCACATTATTTTTCCTATTCCAAATTAGCCTCAGAAGCACCTGGACTCACAGAGAGGCACAGTCTTGTTGTCACAATACAACAGCAGACAGAAAATTTCAAAACTCTTATTTCATGTTTTTCCATCATGTTGCTTTAGGGAAGCAGTTTCAATTAGCTGCCCCAGTTTCTCACAGAGATAAAAAATTTTCATTTAATGTTTCAGAAGTGATATTTTTTTTAAATGCCAGAAGCTACTGTACTAAAAGCACTGAACAATGTTGAAGTGATATTTTCTTAAGTTAGATCTTTCACTTGCATTCTTTTACTTATGGCTCTAAACGCATAATTGTGATAGGCATCTAGAAAAAAATATGATTAGAAAGCTTAGCCAATTCCACTATGGGAAGGCAGGCTCTCACATCCCAGTAACCTAGCAAACACTGTGCAAACAAATAGAAAAACACCTATAAGGAACAAAAGAAAAGGGATGTCAACAGAAAGATTTGTGAATTACAAGCAGGAGTTCTAAAAGAACTGAGACTGGAAGTGAAAATGTCATTCTTCATTCTACAAGCCATAATAAAAATGATGAGCTATTAATCTGTATTTTAGTGACTTGGCTGGGAATAATGTTTGGTCTGTGTTCAGTACAAACCTGAACAGTTTGTTGCCATTAGTGTACAGAATTGTGCCTCTTCTGCTTCACACAGGGGCAAGAAACCAAGTGCCTTCTGTTTTGACAGTGACTTTACCACTGCAACTATGTTAGAGAAATACAATACAATACAATACACCAGGTTAAATTCGACATCTGAGGCAAGTGTACTAATCCTATGAGAGGGAGCATTTCCATTACTAAGCATAATGGTGCTGTACACAGAAGAGGCAAATCTGACAAGAAGCATGGCCCAAAACAATTGTTGAAATGTCATCTAAAATGTGTTCCATCTCTTAATTGCTGCTCAGCCACCTTAGGAACATTTGCACATGGTTTAATTCTTGCAAGCTACAGGCTGAACAGTCAACTACCTTAACAAAAGTACTGTTGATTTTTAAGGTTAAAGTCAAAAGACAGAATAAAACCTACCTGGATTACTGGGCAAGAGAGAGAGCTCAATTAATGCATTTCAGAATAGAATAGAATAGAATAGAATAGAATAGAATAGAATAGAATAGAATAGAATAGAATAGACCAGACCAGACCAGACCAGACCAGACCGGAAAAGACCATTGTGATCATTGAGTCCAACCTATCACCCAACACCATCTAATCAAATAAACCATGGCGCCAAGCACCCCATCCAGTCTCTTCCTGAGAGAGATGGTGACCTCCTCTGGAGTCACCTCCAGAGATGGTCACTCCACCACCTCCCTGAGCAGCCCATTCCAATGGCCAATCATTCTTTCTGTGAAGAACTTCTTCCTGACATCCAACCTAAACCTCCCCTGGTGCAGCTTGAGACTGTGTCCTCTTGTTCTAGCGCTGGCTGCCCAGGAGAAGAGACCAACCCCCACCTGGCTACAACCTCCCTTCAGGTAGTTGTGGATTGCAATAACATTGCAATAACGTCTCCTCTGAGCCTCCTCCTCTCCAGGCTAAGCAACCCCAACTCTCTCAGCCTCTCCTCACAGGGCTTGTGCTCCAAACCCCTCACTATATCTCTGATAGAACTATTTAATGACACCTATATTTGGAATATAGATGTTTATTTATATAACTCTGTAGCATATATTTATTTTACAGAAGGCTGTTTTCAGTGGACTGGAGATGAACCACAATGCTGGCAGCAGCTTTCTAAGTTTCAAGTCCTAAACTTCAGATATTGCAGCTGGTTTGTACCTCTCTCTTCAGGCCAAAAATATGGAATTTTTATTTTGCACATCTTGAATCATGAATGAAACTGGACCATCTTAACGACAATACATAGAGTCTAAGTTTTCTCCATGACAGCATGAGGCTATATTGCAAGAAATATTATCACCAACTTTTAAAAAAATCTATAAAAAAATATAGACATATTTTGGACATAGTCCAATTCTTTTTAATATGGGAAAGATTAATAGTGCTTAGTCCAGAATACACCTATTTTTCAGTGGTTTTTCACACATCTGTCTCCTTTCTGTAAGCCATAATCTTCTAATATGAAATACAGAGCTGTAATGGTATAAGCATTTGGTGGCTGATATTGTAACTCTTACATGCTGGGTTGTCTCCCTGCGTCAAATCTGGGCATGTAATTCTTTCATCAATACTCCTGGAAGAAACTGCCAAGTGAACACTAGCACACATGCCTTTGGTCAATTTATTCTGACTTCTATAATTATGTGGAAGTGTTGTCAATATCAGCCACTTGGTTGTGTTCACATTGTTTCCTCTTCAAAGTGTCATCCTTGCAGTTCATGCAACTGCCTTGTATTTCTTTACTTTCTTTACACAGCATATCTTTCAAGTTTTCATTCTTCATTGTGTCAGTGGAAAAGACATAATCATATGATGTATCCCTTTTATCTTCAGTGAGTTTCAAAGGGGAAGGATAATGTAATACTACACATGATAAAATCGTTTTCCACTAAGTATCTCACTGTCATTTTTTACTAAGTGTCTTACTGTTCAGATCAGACATCCCTCATCTGGCCACCTCCACACCTGCACGACTGAAATGGCCTCAAGCAACAACTTCTAGTATAAAATGCAAGTTCAGAAACTGAGAAGTTAAGGTGTATACAAAGTTCAAAGGCAAGGTAATAACATAGTTAAAAGTCAGGAAAAAAAAAGTCAAATGTGGCCACAAAGGCTGTTTTGCAGGGAATACTAGACTGCAGGTCAGGACTCTGGCTCCAAGTAGAAGGAAAAGAGCATGAGCAAAGAATACAAATCCCAAATGGCTGCTCAAAAAAAGGAGCAAGGGTCAGAACCAAGAATTAGAGATGACTGCCTAGCTTATATATGCAATCAGTAAGGAGCCCAAAGCAACTGGTGGGTTTAACCTCACACCCATTTGGATGCAGTGGATCACTCCGCAGTTTTATGAAAAGTTCCCAACTGGTTGGGTTTGTCATCCAGATGGTGACAGAAGTTTTATTGTCCATCTAAAATCTAAAGGACTAATAATAACCTTTAAACAAATCATAATGGTTTTCAGAACTGCTCAGCAAATCCTGATCCTTCTACCTTCATTTTTATTAATCTATTTACTAAAAACTTCTGTCACCTCCCCACACAGATTTTACAGAGTCAAGATCTGAAAACTGACAATGAGTTGCTGTTAACTATAACTGATCATTGGGACCCCTCTGTGAGCAGCATGTAAGTTCCTCACTTCACAGTCCCCAGTAAAAGCAGCTGGCAATCTATCAACAAATAAAATTTACTCATAGCTTTGAAATCCTGGTGTATGACATTCATGCATTCACTATTTGCAGGGGAAAGAAAAAAGCCAGATAAAAATCTTCATAAAAGACATTTTCTGACTTGGCTATACTGGTCAAAAGGAGATTTTAGCATGCTGCAACTTTCCTAGGTGTTTTACACGGAGTATGAAGTGCTAGGAAGAATAGCGTCTGACAAGGTAAGAGGAAATGTAATTCTGTTTCCTGGATCTCAGTTAACTGCCTGTTTTGCCCAGAAGCCTCTGAGAGATAGCACTGTCATAGCTTGTAAGATGCCTGCCCTCTGTAGCCTGAGTCTTTGTAGAGGCACAAATACATCTGTCAGGACTGATATCAGGACTGCTAGCTTGGCTGCCCCAAAATTGTTCCATTTAGAGTCTCATGTCCTCCTGGGAAAAATATGCTACAAGCACAAACTGCACACATAGTTGTGGTTGTACCTATACAGATACTTATCATAGATTAAACTAGATAGATGAACCACCAGAAGTCAGGACCTTCTATTTAATGCATAGATAACTGGTAGAGTAATTGTCTGCTGCTACCTCTGTTAGTTTGATGCAATAATATAAGGCTTTAATTTCGGTTCAAGTCACAAGCAGAGGATAACCTTAATCTTACTTAGCCAACTTTTAGTGCACTTCTTTTCAACAGCATTTTAAATTGCATCCCCAGTTTCAATGAAGTGCATCTTGATGTTACAGGAATACAGTTCAGAGGAACTCAAGTGACAAAGTGCTAAAGAATGTTTTACATGAGACAGTCACAGCATGAGGAGATTTGCCAAGAACTCTGCTGGCAGGATTCAAGAAAGAGCTGAGCAACTTTAATAAGATCAGAGTAAATGAAAGCAAAACAAAAATAAAAAAGGCAGGAGAAGAAAAGAAAGGCCAAGGTAATAGAAATCTTGTCTGACTACAAAGGCTGAAGAGATGAAAGGCAAAAGGAACTTCATGTGTTTTCTACCTCCTCGTTTTTGGGCTCAGATGCACTGGCGCATCTCTGCAAATGTCAGCGAGTCAGAAAGCAAATCAAAAGAAACAGCTCTCATCTGGTGAGTGTGCTTTTGAAAAGGAATACATCCACCAAGGGTGTAATATGACACATCAGGCCACCTGGATAATGAGGGGCAGCACATGAGAAGGAGAATGAATTAGGTCAGCTCCTAAATGAGAAAGCTGATGGTAGAGATTGGTCCATTTTGCTGGAGCTTTCATTAAGAATCCTCTGTGTAGCAATACTTTGGGTCTCAGCTTTGGCACTCTCTCTGCTGTACAGAAAAGTGCTGGTGGACATGAGATTTCAACGAGCTAATCTCTGACTCAGAGCCACAGATGTCTAAGCTCTCCCCTCAAAGAGTTTCCAGAAAGCTTGAAAAGTACTGAGCTAAAGTCCACTTTTGTCTATACTTTCCTAAAGTGCTCAAGGATATTGTGCAGTTAAAACAAACTAAGTGTCATGACTTGTGAACTGCATTTAAACATAGAAAACAAAATTTTCTTCTAATGTCCAAACACTTTTCTTAAAATTGTTATAAGTAAACATGTTATTCTCATACATAAATGTACAAACCTTTTTTTTCTGGTGAAGTTAAAAAGAGGGAAAAAAAATAGGGAAATGACTGTGCAAATTGACAGAGGTTTAAATAAGCTTTTGAGGTTTTGTTTAAAAGCTTTAGTCAGCAAGCTTCCAATGGAAGTTCAAGAGAAATGTGGATAAGTGTAATTATTGTGATGACTAAACAAAGGGCTGGAAAAAAGTAAGTTGGAAATGATATAAAAAGGAATAGCCATGGGTCTTGTTCACTTGCATTTTAGCAACATATTAATTTTAAGTCTTTACTGTGAAAGAAAAGTAGAGTGGAAGTGTAAGCAAGAACAACTTGTTAACTTGTAAGAAATACAGAATTAATCTTGTAATGCTATCGCAGCTGGTTCGGTCACTGAATTGTGATTTACTTCCACACATATTCCTGTAACTGCATTTACTGTGCAAAGTGATTTTTTCTCTTAATGCTTGTATTTAGAGAGGCAAATTTACATTCACTCATGTGAGCATTCAGACTGTTCAGGGTGCTGAAGGCACTGAAAAGCATTGTCTGACTTAATTTACAGTTAGTCAACTGAACTAACAGCACAACAATATTAAATATTTTTTATTAAAAATACATTTGGTGAATTAATTTAGACACTGGATACTGCTGTGCTTGTCATTAAAAGAAGTTCTTTACTGGCTAATCATCACTTAAAATGACAACAGCGCAAGAAAGACTACAGGTTGAGTCAGTTAATGATTAAGCACAGGCATTACGTTTTGACCTGTGCTTAGGCTAGCTCTGTTCTTTCATTGTCTCCAGAGAATTAGCTTCTTTTCTTATAAAATTTTGTATTATTCCACTATCCAGTTCAGAGCTCCAAATGAAAATATTGTGGGGAAAAGAAAAAAACATACTTGAAAACAAACCCATGAATGAGGTTATTTCAAAGCCAGCCAGGGATGACACAAAGCTCAGAGGAAAGTCTCTTATAATGAGATTTCTCCTCCAAAGATTTTGAATACACTTGGATGTACATTTGAACCCCAAAAGGTTTATCTGTTCAGAAATTAATTGCTGGGCAATCCCCTTACGCTCCTGGGTGCAAATCATGACCTGGAAGGTCGTCTTGTGCTAGAAGTGGTAAAACTATGAAACTAATAGCTTTATCAGAATTCAAAGGTTGAAGCTAAATCAGAAGAAACACAAGACAGTTAACTGGAGCCTTGTAACTTCTACAGGGTGCTTGGTATCATATTTCTAATAGGCATTTCTACAAGAGCAAAAGATACATATTTCACATCTCTCTTTATCTGGACACATCCACATCAATGCTGCCTTTCATTTGAGCATAAAAAATTGGATGGCTAGTATTAGCAGCCAATGAAATTGTTTAGAAGGGGTGGATTGTAGTGGTTTTAGGCTATGCCTTTAAAATTTAGTTACAGATTTCAAGCAGAGAAAGTAGAAAAATATAAATATATTTCCACATAACAGAGAACTTCATTAAACCAATAAACCAAACCAATAAACCAGGTTGGAAGAGACCTTCAAGATCATCGCGTCCAACCTATCAACTAATCCAGCCCACCTAAACAACTAGACCACGGCACCAAGCACCCCATCAAGTCTATTGGGTGAAAAAAGGAAAACAAAAGATCATTCTAAACAAATTCATTGGGCAAATATCTGGAATAATATAAGCTGTACCATAACAATTCTTCCCATTCCTTTTTCTCTTCTCTTCTGATCTCTGGCTGTTTTGCTTTGCTCAGGAGAGATAATGTGCTTCTGGCTGACCTTAGATAAGTCTAACCCACTGCTTCTCTCTCTGCTCCTCTCTCTTTTGGGACAGAGGATGGGGGGACAGTGGACCGGTTTCTCTGGTCTTCTTGACCAGGGGGGTTTCATGTTGTTTGCTAATTGTAAATATCTGTATAATAGTGTAAATACAGTATATTTTGTACATATTCATGACAATCCATTGTAGAGTGCAGTTTTTCCTTGTAAATACAGCTTCATTTGCTTCTAACTGAGTTGGTCTGGCAAAAAGTTAGTGCTGGGGGGAAATTTCAACCCACTACAGATGGCAACAGAATGACAGAGAGACCTTAATTTGACTGGTCCAGTGCAAATTCATGGAAATATAGTTTTACAGGAAGAAAAAAAAAATTGCTGGCTGACAGCTTTTAAGCACAGCTGCTTTCTGGGCTTCAGGGAATTGCACATTTTGCTGCTGCTTTGGTGTGCTGCCACATTAGTCATTTAAATCTCTGTCCAAGACTGTAAACATTTGTGAATGAAACAGTCTAGGAATATAGTGACTGAACCCATTTTTTTCCCTCTCAGAAGAGGAATAAGTTACAACACAAACACAACCTGTTAACCAAAGTCCCTGTAGTATCATGAAGACATGCATCTCACACACAGCTCAAAAGTGTGCCCTCATTCTGGCCCAGAAGCTTCAGTTGTAAATAACTGTGGAAAACTCAGATGATTACAGATGGTGATTTTAAGAAGAAAATTTGACATACAACTTAGGTTTTACAAGATTACTAACACTCAAACACAATTTTGTCCAGTGAATCAGGGTCCCTAAGAGTGAGGAAGATGTCTCCATCACTTACTTTCTTTTCTCTTCTGAATAGCAGCAGGGAATAACACACAACTGCAAACACACAGCAGCATCCTTACACTATGAGGCTGATCTGCAGTTTCCACAGAGACAAGTATGGTTACATAGTCTTTGAGAGAGAAGGGTTGTACATCTTGTAACGTTTTCTGTAAAATTTTAGTCACTATATTTTATTGTCAGCTTCCTTATTTTTTAGAGAGGTAACAGTTCAAATCATTGCAATTCTGGTCCTTAAAATTCCAGGTCCAGGTGAAGTGGTTTCAAGACTTAATTCCATCTCTGCTCTCTTATAGAAATGAATGGCAAGAAACAATCAAGGGCAGAATTTGCTTCATTGCTTGCAATACCCAAGGGCTTTCTGCAAAGAAAGGTAGGGTTATGGCAAGCATAAAAAGATTAAAGAGCTGGTACTTTTTGTCTCTTCTGTGAACCTGCAATATTCTTTCTACGTACATATACTCCCTTTGCTGTCTAAAACAACCCTTTCTGTTATTTGCCAGCATTACCTCCCTGAGCAGCATTCTGTGTTTTCTGAGACAAAGAGAGTGTGTTTTGTCAGCAGTCCTGCATTTATGAAGTAGAGAGGACTGCTAGTATCTGCAGAGTTTTGTTTGGCCAAAGATTGCCATATGACACTTTAAATGCAGTTTGCCTTTTTTTTCCCCTAAATGTCATTTGCTTGAAGTTTGTGAAGGTCTAGAGCATAAGCCAGAAGAAGATTATAGGTGGTTCTCAGGATTGATCTCTTGTCTTCATTAATCATAAACAGGAAGAAATGACCAACAAACCAAACAAAGGAAACAAATAAACAAATAAAAACATCTAGACACACTATATAGAATTTCACATTAATTCCTGATCTTATTTGTTAGGGCAATTTATTTCCTGGGGAAATTAGGTAAAAATCTAATCCATAAGACCTGAGGAAAGAGATCAACATAGTCTCAGAAAATTTAACATAAAAAAGCACTGTCAACATAAATGAAAAAAATTATTTATTTTTAATCATCTTATAATCATCTTGGTTGCAAAAAACCCAACCTTTAAGATCATCGAGTCCAACTATTATAGCTCTCTATCAAGTCTGGTGCTAAATCATGTCCCTTAGCACCACATCTATGTGTCCTTTAAACACCTCCAGGGATGGCGATTCAACCACCTCCTTGAGGAGCCTACTCCAGTGTTTGATAACCAGTGAAGACCTTGCTGCTACTAAGTTCTGAAAAACAGTGTTTTGTAGCACAGAGCTGTACTTCTAGGCTCTACCAGAACTGCAATTCTGCTATTAAATGGGGAATCATCACTTGGGAAAAAAATGAAGCAAACAAACTAACACATTTCTGGGAGTATTAGCTCATCATTGTAAACATCAAGAAAGGTGACTCTGAGCTTGATGAGCTCAATTCCAGGATATGTACAAGTTAAGGCATTTCCAGTAAAACATGATGGTATTGTAAAAATGCATTGTACAAAGCAATAGCAGAAAAATATCATTCCACTCATTTTTGGTCAAGGAAGACTAATTTAAGTTGCAACAAAAAGTGTTTCTGAAGGCAAAGAAACAGTTATTTTCAGAAATAGCAACCATCTGTCCAAGCAAAGTGCAAGGTGATGGAGGGCATGACTGCTCTCTGTAAAGACAGCAAAGAGAAAAACTAATTATTTAAGCTGAAAAAAAAAGATAAATACCAACAGATTAATAAAAATATGTGCAAACCAGTAACAAATACAGGCATTCTAACATGTAAAGCAGAGATATTGTGAAAAAATCAGGAATCGGCAGGAGTACCATAGAATCATAGAATGATAGAATGGTTTGGGTTGGAAGAAACTTCAAAGGTCATCTAGTCCAACTCCCCTGCAGTGAGCAGGGACAACCTCCACTACATCAGGTTGCCCACAGTCCTGTCAAGCCAAACCCTGAATTTCTCCAAGGACAAGGCCTCAACTACATCCCTGGGCAACCTGTTCCAGTGTTCCATTACCCTTGTGGTAAAGAACTTCCTTCTAACATCAAACTTAAATCTACACTTCTCTAATTTCAAACCATTGCCCCTCAGCCTATCACTTAGTGAACAGTCCTCTACCAGCCTTCTTGTAGGCTCCCTTCAGGTACTGGAAGGCCACTATTAGGTCTCCCTGGAGTCTTCTCCAGGCTGAACAACCCCAGCTAATTGATTTGGTTTACATTGATGCTAATATATGACAAACATTTTGTGACACAACTTCAAATACTAAGCACCTGCTCTTTGCCCTTCTCTCAGTGTGCCACATCCTTCCCATGTTACTCCATGCTTACCTCTCTATAGCATGCCAATTTACATACTGTCAACTAGGTAGGTGCTCTCTCACATGTAGCCTGAGCCTGAAGCAGTGACTGCTCATCTCAGTCCTGTGATTGGGATATAATAAACATATATTTAAAATTGCAAAGAGTTAATAACTATCTGTTTTATAGAAAGCTGCTTATAAAAAAAAAGATAGTTGCACATATGCTACAGGTTTAGTGTTTCTCTTACTTACAGATACTCTTGAGTATAAGTAGGAAAAGGACTGAATTGGAATCAGTGCTACATTTTCTGTGTTCTTTGTTCCGCCAGAACCCAAGGTGGGACAGATGTCTCTATCAAATGCCACAGAAACATGAAATTTGAATGTTTGGCAGAATACAAATTCATGCCATTCTCTGAAACGGTATTTCTGCAGCTGAGAGATGATGTCATGCAGCTGAGCAGTCTCCACCAAAAGACTTAAAACTGTACGTTTCTTGGAGTACAGTGACTGAGATTGATCATCATCTGCTAACTCACATTATTTGAGGACAGCACCCTTGAAATTTTTATTATCTGTTTTCTAGGACATTAACTGGACTGATTTATACCTCAAACAACCAGAGTGGTCAGACAGGTCCCTCTCATGGCCGTTATACATAGTTGTACTCAATTCTTGCTCATTATCCCTTATGGGGGGAAAAAACTAACAACCAACAAACAAACAATAACCCATAAACAAACCACTGTCTGGATCACTACAAATCCTTTTCTGTTAAAGCAGCTCTGTGTGAGTCATTGTCCACGGCAGGGCAAAGGCTTCAGCTCACTATGCAGCTCTATAAAAGAAAAAAATCTCCTTGAAAATAAGCTTCCATAACATTGGGAGAATGTGACCTGCAGAGCTCTGACCCACATATCCTTCCTGCCAGTTGGGCACAGGATAAGTAACCTCAGACAACAGTTTGGGAGCTATTTCTCTTTCTGGTAAACAGTATTAAGCACATTTACCTCAGCCATAAAGTCCACAAGAATCCACTGAGTTCAGGAGATGATATAATCTGCAGGAAAGAAATGACGACTGCAGACCTTAAGAGAAAAAGAAATTGATTACATGAAGAAAGCAAGAAAGCACAGTCAGGATCACTAATGTTTCCAAGAGTTTTCTTACTCAAACTTAGTTTCTTAGGCTGCCCAGAGAGGTTGTGGAGTTTCCGCCTCTGGAGGTATTCACCTGAATATGTTCCTGTGTGATTTACTCTAGGTGATCCTGCTCTGTCAGGGAGGTTGGACTAGATGATCTTCAGGGGTCCCGTCCAACCCCTACCATTCTGTGATCCTGTGAAATGGTTCTTTGCCTGTGTTCTTTACTGCACTGCTTTTCTACAGTGAGCACTGTAACTCAGCACTTGCTCAGGAATCCTGAGTAACTTTCAAATACTAAATACAGTTATTAAGTATCAAGTACAATAACAGTTTTGGGTTCCCACTCTTAAATTCCCACCTATAATGAGATGAAGTTAATTATCAAAGATCTTGAGAAAAGCCAAATGTCTGTAGTTTTTAGAAAACAGAATCAGTTCATAGAGCTTTTCAATCAACTTTGTCATTAGCCCAACAACAACAGATTTTTCTACAACATTTTCAGGTAGCTACAATACTCCAGAAGGCCACCTGAGCAACGGACAGCTTTGAATAAAGAACAATATTGTATGTATGGGCCTACTACAAGTACTGCCAGATGCTTCTCACAGTCAGGTTTCTGAAAACCCTCCCCATTTTTTTTTTTTTTTTTTCATTCCAGAAAATTGCATGTGTCATTACAAAAAATGATTACTGAAATCCATAAAGCCTGAGAAATTGGTTATCTCCAGCAGTTAACAGACATGACTCTATTTGCACAGGTTAATGTGCTAATAAATTGACCAGTTCTGAGAAAATATGCTGTGTTTAATGAATGATGCCAGGAAGACAGAGTGCCTAGAAACCTGCTGGTACTGCTATTCATATTTTTGCTATCTGTGGTAGTGGATATGGGCAAGTGGTTGTTTCTAATGGCAAATTGCTGTCATTACCCTATGCAACAATAAAACTGGGATCTGTGATGAGCTAAATAAAAACAGGTGCTCAAACACAGAGGTATTCTCTATGACAACCTGTTTCTCCCCATGGGTTAAAACTTCTTATACAATCCCCCTGCCCATGAGATTTGCCAGTTTAACAGAAGAAGCTTTTTCTGAAAGTCCAGCAATTCCTACAGAGTAAGCAAGAGGAGAAACAAGATCTTTGGGTGTGCCTTCTCTTTTGCTGAGCTTCTGAAAGGGCTGAAACATAATACAGAGACCCAAGCTATAAGGGAAAGGAGGAAGAGACAAGTATTTACATTAAAATTACCCAATCATTCTCATATCCCCAAAAGATAAAATTTCCTGTCCAGCTTGCCTCTGAAAACATGTTTCAACAAAATTTCATTATTTTTATCCTTCCCTGCCACATTTTTCTTGCACTCCTAATTGCAATTGAATGCAACAGGTTGAATAGCATTCAGACTTTCCTCCATTGCTTCATCCTTTTTTCTGTACTCCTTTTGACTGAACAGCTTCTCAGAGGCTGAAGTCTTGAAACATCACTGAGAAAGAAAAAGAAAGTATAATATACAAAAGTCAGTGATTTGCTTCCAGGCTCTTTTCGGCGATGCCCAATGACAGGACAAGGGGCAGTGAGTGGAAGTTGAGGCATAGGAAGTTCCATGGAAACAGAAGGAAAAAATTTTTCACTGTGAGGCTGACAACATTGGAACAGGCTGCCCAGGGTGGGTTGTGGAGTCTCTCTCTCTGGAGATATTCAAAACCTGCCTGGATGAGTTCCTGTGTGACCTGGTATAGGTGATCCTGCTCTGGCAGGGAGGTTGCACTAGATGATATTTTGAGGTCCCTTACAGCCCCTAGCATTCTGTGATTCTGAGAATAAATTTATCTTTTCAGATGTTCCCCCAAAACAAGACTGTTGTAATTCCCATTGTCATAGCAAGAGTTCTTTTCTCTATGGCATAGAATGAATTATCATCATTCCATATTTTTACTGAAATTGAATTATAAAAATCCATTTGAGCTCCCATTTACCATCTTGCTTGCAACCACTCTGGAAACAATTCATCTTTTGCAGGTATTCACTGGATTCCAGGAAAGAATATAGGATTTGTTTTAGAATATGTTTATCAATAAGTGTGAAATGGTATCTCATGGAAGCAACTGAAACAATTCAATTGAAGTTAAAAAAAACCCAAACATTAAAACAACACCACCACCCCCCAACAACCTTTTCAACATAATTACACCCTAAAAATAAACAAGCCAATACTTCCCAGGTTAATTCCAAAAAGTACCACTTTTACACTAATTGATTTTGGAGACATCACTGATAAATCTTAATATTTCCCAAGGAACAATAAATGGATCACAGTTTAATTCTTATTAAGCTGTTATGAAGTCCTATGCTAATTAAATCCAGGCATCAATAGCAAATTCTCTAAAGTAAGATCTGAAAATCTCAACAATACATTTAAAAATAAGTAAATACCATTCTGTTTCCCTAAAACAAGACAAGCCAAAAGCAGAGAGAACTAAGGAATTGAGAGTTGGAGGGAATTTCTGGATACCTGTTTCCCTTAGATAGATTTTTTGTTCAATGTTTTATAATGCCTGCTGCATTTCGAGTGTATTTCACACAATACAATTTGTCTCAGTGCTAAGGGTTGGGGGCTGAGGTGCCTTCTTCGAGCAAAGGGTTTGCAAAAGAACCTTTCTCTTGGGGCTGAGATGAAATAAAAGACAGGGAGGGATGAGAGAAGATCACCAGACAGAAGAGCTGCCTCCAAGGGCTTACAGGAACAAACTCATTGTTGTTACAGGAGACAGGCTCTGGTGCCACGCACTCAGCTCCCCATGCTGACAGATCTTGCTCCTGCTGTGCCAGGAGTCAGTGACAAAACTCTGACTGACTGCAATGGCAAAGCAGCATGTCAGGTTTTAGGTTTGTGCATGTGTATGAAAGTCTGATAGATAGATCACATCATTAAAAACATGGAGGGAAAGACTTTTGAATCTTCCTCTGCTTCTCTTGCAATACATTAATAGGGCTTATTACCTGCATTAGAATAACCTCTAGGGATCTCAATCCTGGAAGATCTTATAATTTAAAAATGCAAGTAGGAAAAGTGCAAGAAAAAAAACTGTTTAGTCTCATATTTTAGAGTTCAGTTAATGCCAGAAGATTCCCAGCAGCACCACTGTCATTCATTCATCCACCTCTTAGCAGACAAATTAGCCATGCTAATTTTACAAATATAAAATAAAAGGCTGAAGAAATCATCCAAGCTCACATGCAAAGTTGCAGAGGTAGAAGCAAATAAATCCTACTACCATAAGAACTGATCTTCAGGTGTTTGAGAAATACCTCTCTCTCAGGAACAGCTCAGCTTCCACATTTATTAGGGTGTGCCAGTGAGACCTAAATACTGAGTAACTGGCCAGGGATACAACCATCACACGTCCCAATGAGAGATGATGCTACATATTCAAGCAACAGACAATGCTAAAACATTCAGCCCTGAAATGAGGCAACAAGAAAAAAAAATGGAAAAAAAAACCCTACACAAAACCAAAATGTTGCCAATTTATTTTTCTTTGTAGCAGAAGAATGTTGAAAAGTCTGTGTGAGCTGACAGAACAGTTTTCCATTCATTTAAGTAACCAAAACCATACTTTGCAAGTCAGCCATCCAGGCTCTTCTGAACAGGGTTGGAATACAATGTTCTTAATGCATTGCTTTGTAGTCACTGCTAACCTCCTCTCAAACATAAATAATCCATGCTGAGGAATCATTTCTTATTTGAAACATATCTAATAAATAACAAAATGAGTTCCAGTCCTCCCTCAGATAACTCTGGATTCTGTCTCTGCCCCAGTATTCCTGACAAGAATTTGGGCTCACAGAACTGGTCTCAGAGAAAACAAACACACACCAAGGAATGATTAGAGAAGAGAAGAAAATCATAAAAGAAATGGAGTTCTGCTACTACACGCTCTTCAGGTTGATTTCTCATCATAACTCAGCAACAATACAGAGGCCAGGGATATGAACATTGCTGAGGCCCAGCCCTATTGCAGAATGTGAAGGGCAACAACTTTCCATGGGAACAGGTTACATACATCACAGAGAACTGGCCGAGATAACAGAATTTATTTGCATGCATAGAAGTATCTCCAAATAAAGAATAATAATAATCCACTGAAAGTTTTTAAGAGAAACAAATAAGGCCAAGACTTGCGGTCAGCATCTACCTACAGGCTGTAGCATTCCGATAATGTCTATGACCCAGAGATCAAAGCTGTAAACAAGGACACTCCAAGTTTTGTTTGTGTTCTCTGAAGTAGCAGGGTGCATTGTCCCTGCTCTTTGTCTCCAGCTAACTAGTTTCCAAATGGGAGTCAACAGAAGATCCTGAAAATCAAATAGCCCAGTCCTGTGCTGTCATAGTATTAATTCTGTCTCATGCTTTTCAGTCATTTAATGGCAGTCATGACTTCAGCTTTATGCCCTTCTCACATTGTTACTCATCTTAAAAATTCGGATGCTACTCAGCTCTCTTCTAACCAATTAGTAAAAGTGCAGAGGTCTCTGCATATTGTAGAACATGTTGCAATGGAAAAACACATATCTGAAGAACACACTCCAAATAGGTACAGAGCTTCAGCAGGAAACATTTCCTCACACATGCTATAGGCTGATGATTTCACACTCTTGCAGAGATCCTCTGGGCTTCATAATTATATATCCCTGAGTCTTGGAGAAGCAAAATGGTGATGATCACCCAATTTGCTGCTTGCTGCTTTTGTGGAAGGCAGTTCCTTTGCAGTCCTCCCAGGCAGATACCAGAAGCCCCACGCAGAGATGGGCACTACTAACGTATACATCTAGCTTAGAGGAGGCAGCAGGTCCCAGTTCCCACTGACCATGAAGATCATAATCCCTGCTCCTAACATTGGAATGGGTTTTCAAGATCAGAGTATCTGCTGTACAGCCAGGCTGTAAAAGGCACAGGATCCAAGCAAGCTCAGGAACTGTGGGATGGAAGAGCAGACAGTGAGGTGGATTAGGAACTGGTTACAAGACAGAGTTCAAAGAGTGGTGATCAGTGATGCCAAGTCCAGCTGGAGAGCTGCAACTAGTGGAGTTCCCTAGGGACTGGAACTTCACACACTGGGACCAGTTCTGCTCGACATCTATATCAATGACATTGATGAGGGAACAGAGTGTCTGCTCAGCAAGTTTGCTGATGACACCAAACTGGGAGGCTTGGCTGATACAGCTGAAGACTGTGCAGCCATCCAACGAGACTTGGACAGACTGGAGAGCTGGGCAGAGAGGAATCAAATGAGGTTCAACAAGTACAAGTGCAGAGGAATAATAAAATGCACTAATACAGGCTGGGAGGTGATCTGCTGGAGAGAAGCCCTGTGGAGAGGGACCTTGGGAGTCCTGGTGGATAACAAGTTATCCATGGGACAGCAATGTGCCCTGGTGCCCAAGAAGGCCAATGGGATCCTGGAGTGTATTAAGAAGAGTGTGTCCAGCAGAACGAGGGAGGTTCTCCTCCTCCTCTACTCAGCCCTAGTGAGACCTTACCTTGAGTATTGCATTCAGTTTTGGGCTCCCTGGTTCAAGAGAGACAGGGATCTGCCGGAGAGGGTCCAGCAGAGGGCAATGAGGATAACTAGGGAACTGGAGCACATGCCTTATGAGGAGAGACTGAGGGACCTGGGGCTTTTTAGTCTGGAGAAGAGAAGATTTAGAGGGGATTTAATAAATGTTTATAAATATCTGAGGGCTAGGTGTCAGGAGGGAGGGGACAGGCTCTGCTCACTTGCTCCCTGTGATAGGACAAGGAGCAATGGTTGTAAGCTGCAACACAGGAGGCTCCACCTGAACACAAGGGGGAACTTCTTTACTGTAAGGGTCACAGAACACTGGAACAGGCTCCCCAGAGAGGTTGTGGAGTCTCCTTCTCTGGGGACTTTCAAGGCCCATCTGGATGTGTTTCTCTGTGACCTGAGCTAGATTGTATGGTCCTGCTCTGGCAGGGTGGTTGGACTTGATGATCCCTTTGGGTGCCTTCCAAACCCTGACAAACCCTGACACCCTGATACCCTGTGATCCTGTGGTCCAACAGAACTTGTAAGAATACTCTTTGCTGGCTACTAGCCATTCTTGGTACACAAAAAGCCAAAACACAAAGGTGAGTGTATGAACACATGGAGATGAAAGATAACTGCAGTAAAGAAAGAGGAAAGTCACTGCTCACTGTACATGTCACTGCTCTGTGCTTGAAGAAAAATACAGATTCTCAGATTTATACATTTGATGCTTAATGTTAGCATGGGAGTGGAGTGCTGCTCTTCAGAAATACCTGATGATTTTAGCCTTCTTTTACCATTTAGCTACATGTTTTCTTGGCTTTGTATTTTTTGAAGTTCCAAGAGCTTCGGTAATCCATGTTTCAGTTGTATTTTGCTTTGTGATGAATGCCAGTGCATTTCTAGGCATTAATCCTGCCTGTTTATTCTATGCATATGTTTCTTCGTTCACTTGGCTTGTTATATAATGAGGCTGTTGGCAGTTGGGGCTTTTTTTATTTAACATCATTAGGTTTTATGATTTCTGCAAGTTCCACATAGCAACGCATTCACCCTGATATTAAAATGCACAGAACAATATCCACCAATACTGGGCCCAGAAGTTACAACACAGAGACCATAAAATAAATCTAATGAGAGGAATGCATTCTTCCAGTGGTAACCTTTTAAATCACATTTTGCCTTCTAAATTAAGAAAAATATTTCTGGCCCTTCCCAATGCCACATTTCCTGCTAAAGTACAGGATGAATACACACATGCACCATACTCACACATGCTTACAAGTTCACTGGAAAAAAAACAGTCAATCTGAGGAAAACAAAAACAAACACTCTTTTTTTAAGACTTACCAGGTACTCCCTCAAGAAATAAGAATCAACCCAAGACAACAATAAATTACAAAAAAAAAAAAAAAAAAAAAAGGCAGTTATCAGAGCAACAACCACTCAGAAAAGGCAGTCTTGAGACTCAGCTTTAAAGGTCTGCATACCATTGCAGACCAAACAACTTCCCTCAGCAGCTGGATGAAAAGTCATAGCTACCACAAATGTGCATGTTCATGGGGCACTGTAAATATTTAGACCCTGCTTTGCCCCTTGCATCTTCCTTCACACTCTGAGTTATGCATCTGAAATACATCTGTATACAGAGACATGCAGTGGTAGAAAGGACAAAACACTATGTAGCCAAAGAGGGCCAAGAGAAGCCAAGGAGAGAATATTCCCTCATAACAGCTGGTATGTAGCACACAGAGAACTCTCTTCTTCTACCAGGACCAGGATGTCAGATGTAGCTAGACAGCAGAGCACAGAACTAATCATCTATCATACAGTGGTGTCATAGACAAGAAAGAGAGGCCATGAGGGCTGTGCAACAACTGTTTGAAGTACAGATGCCACAGAAGTGTGGGAAAAGGCCATCTGAAAGGTGTTCTAACCCCTAAAGATACAGAAAGGGTGCAGGGAGCAATTTGCAGACAAGTCATCCCATGAACATTTCTATTCTATGCATCTGTTTCCTCGTGCAGGGTTCATATGGAACAAATTGAACATTTCCAATGACTACATAGAGGATAATTTGGGAAAAAAAACAAGTAAAAACAAAATGTATCATTTCTGGCCATCAGATTAAGCATGTTTGTGCTAATTTACTTACATATCACCAGCCTAATTTATTTTGTATTTCTGATTATTCTAAGTTTTGTAATCAAAGTCAGGGTTAATACAGGGTTAATACATGTAGTAGAAAGCCTGAGGTTTCTTTTAGTGGGGATTTTTTTTAATGTTGGAATAGGCTATTTATCATATTCCAGTATCTCATAAATTATTGTATACACTGCACTGGAAACCTAAAAGGAAATTTCAGCTATTTTAAAGAGACTACAAAAACCCCTCATGTTCAGAAAACCAACCTATCCATATAGATTTATCATAAAAATCTCCCAGACACTTTCTAATTTGTTTTAATTACAAACTTTTATTCAAGGAAGAAATGGTTCATGCGTTATCCAATATAAATAAAATACACAGAAATCTAATTTTCCCCTAGAGTGACTGAGCTTTTAAAATGTTTGCCAGCAGGTTAAAAAAATGCTTCTTCCAAAAGCAATTAAAAATAAAGCCATGAAAGGTCATTTGAGTCCAGCCTGAGTATTTTTTTGCCTGGACAACTGCGCTTACATGTTCCTGTGCACTCGCTGTTTTGCACTCCCACTCCTGAATACTTTACTCTCAATACCCTTAATGTTTTCAGCTCTTCCAGACAATAATATGCATTTCCATAGAGGCCCTATCTGCTAGATTAAGCTGTTTGCCTCCCTTCAATGATTCTCACCCTCATAGTCATTGCAGATGGGACTTGGAAAATTATCAAAGTCACAGAATCATAGAATCACTAAAGCTGGAAAAAACCTTTAAGGTAATCAAGTTCAACTTTAACCCAACTACCACAACCACTAAATCATGTCCTGAAGTGCCACATCTACACAATTCTTGAACACCTCCAGCGATGGTAACTCCACTACCTCCCTGGGCCACCCCTTCCATTTCCTCACCCCACTCCCAGTAAAGAAGTTTTTCCTAATGTCCAATCTAAACCTCCCCTGGAACAATTTAAACCCACTTTTTCCTGTTCTATCCCTAGTCACTTGGGAGAAGAGATGATCACCAACCTCATGACAACCTCCTTTCAGGTAGCTGTAGAAAGCAACATCTCCTCTTAGCCTTCTCTTCTCTAGACTGAATAACCCCAGCTCCCTCAGCCACTCCCTGTATGACTTGCCCTCCAAACCCCTCACCAGCTTCACTGCTCTTCTCTGGACATGCTCCAGGACCTCAATGTCTTTCCAATGTCCCTGAAAGGTGCGTCTATTAAACTGCAACAGGAAACCACACGTAGAAACAAATTCAGGGCTGCCCTGACCTGCATTTCTCCTCTGCTCTAGCTCTGAGCCTGCCTGCCCAGGGTTTCTCGTATTACCTGACCACAGGATACAGCGATATGACTGAGTGCCTCATGCTGACTTTGGGTTTCCTGCTTTTTGCTTTTTTTAAAAAAAATTAATTCAAGTTCCAAAAGGATAGACTTCTTTTAGATACAACACAACAATACAAACAACTGTTAAGCAATCCTAAGAATCTGTCCCCTTAACATGACCATCCCCTCCTTTCTGGAACACTCTTCACAATTTCCCTGATACAGAGCATTACATGTTCTACTAATGAGATAATTTAACTACTTTTATGAGCCAAACTCCTACCATTATGTCAGGCTACTTAACACAGATCAATTTTGTATGTGAAGAAATGCAAGCACAGAAAAGCAATGCAACCCACCACAAAGAATGATCCTGCTAGAAAGACTAGGATCTTCCTTGTTTTTTCCACTCTACCCTCCTGCACTATTACATTAAAAAACTACCACCAGTATAAGAACAGGAAAAATTTAATCTTATTTCTGCCAGGAAATGGGAAAGTAATATATTAGCCAGTGTAGAAACTTGTATCTGACAAAATTAATTCCAGGTATCAAGCACCACAAATCAAAATGCTCCCATACATCAATTTTTTCTATTGAAATTCACTAATTTATTGGTAGAAAGCTATATATAATTAATTACCTTCTAGTTGTGCTGCTATTTCCAGAAGGTCTAAATCAAGATTCAGAACTGGAGGAAAATAATGGTTGTTTCAGTCACTTTTTCTGCCTGTTGTGGGTTTTGGATGCCTCCTGTTTTCCATAATTCTTGATCTTCACAGGTTCAAAAGTCAACTTTCCATGCATGTACAAGTGAAGAAAAAAACAAAAAGATAGAAGATTCTGTAATCACTCATCTCACTGCATCTCCTTTTCACATGGGATTGATAGTAAAATTGTTGAGCTCATTATTTCACTGCAAGACCAGAGGAACTCTTCTCCTTTGAAAAAAAATATTTAGTAAGTACTCCTAATCCCAAACTTGTTCCTCTCCCCCACTGTCTACAACATTTAAAATGTGCATGAATAACACAAGAGTTAAAAGTGTTTCCTTGATTACTGGTTAAATATTCATACCTTGTATGACTATAGTATTAATTATGGAATTTATGTACAACTGCTTTGTAATTTACAGATTATCAAGTCTGCCCTATCAGGTGACACTGTATTTAGGGAGCTTCCAGCAGAACTGATATTTAGCCTACGCACTAACAGTCACGAAGGCCTGCCAGCTGTAACCACAGTAATGTCAGCGCTCCACAGGGGCAGGGAAATTGACCACATGCCATATTCTAAAGCTTTTTCTCAACTCTGTTGTGCTGTGATTTCTATGGTTGACCCCAAAAAATTAATTTTCAAGCAGGGTGATGAAATGCAACCCATAAGTGTAGTTGTGTGTAAAGTAATTGCTGTCTGCTCACAAAAACTTTGCAGGGTTTAAGATGCAGCCAATTGGTTTTGATGGGGAGTGTAGTCTTAAAGACAGAACAAGGCATAAATGGATGGACAGAACCCTACAATTAGGGCAATGCTAATTTATCCCGTCTGTATAGACTTTATGCTGCAAATATAACCCAAGCTAAGTGTGTAAAGTCTATCTCTAAACAGGCTTTATTTGATTTCAATACAATACAATACAATACAATACAATACAATACAATACAATACAATACACCAGGTTGGAAGAGACCTTCAAGATCATCGCGTCCAACCCATCAACCAATCCAACCCACCCAACAACTAGACCATACAGCTAAGCACCCCATCAAGTCTTCTCCTGAACACCTCCAATGAAGGTGACTCCACCACCTCCACGGGTAGCCGATTCCAATGGGCAATCACTCTCTCCGTGTAGAACTTCTAACATCCAGCCTAAACCTCCCCTGGCGCAGCCTGAGACTGTGTCCTCTTGTTCTGGTGCTGGCTGCCTGGGAGAAGAGACCAACTTCTGCCTGGCTACAACCTCCCTTCAGGTAGTTGTAGACAGCAATAAGGTCACCCCTCAGTCTCCTCCTCTCCAGGCTAAGCAACCCCAGCTCCCTCAGCCTTTCCTCATAGGGCTTGTGTTCCAGACCCCTCACCAGCTTTGTTGCCCTTCTCTGGACACGTTCCAGCAAGACAACATCCTTCCTAAACTGAGGGGCCCAGAACTGGACACAGGACTCAAGGTGTGGCCTAACCAGTGCAGTGTACAGGGGCAGAATGACCTCCCTGCTCCTGCGGGCCACACTGTTCCTGATGCAGGCCAGGATGCCATTGGCCTTCTTGGCTGCCTGGGCACACTGCAGGCTCATGTTCAGCCTACAATCAACCAGTACCCCCAGGTCCCTCTCTGCCTGGCCGCTCTCCAGCCACTCTGACCCCAGCCTGTAGCACTGCATGGGGTTGTTTTGGCCAATGTGCAGAACCCGGCACTTGGATGTGTTCAATCTCATGCCATTGGACTCTGCCCATCTGTCCAGCCTGTCGAGGTCTCTCTGCAAAGCCTCTCTACCCTCCAGCAGATCAACTCCTGCCCCCAGCTTGGTGTTGTCTGCAAATTTACTGATGGTGGACTCAATGCCCTCATCCAGAGCATCAATAAAGATGATTAACAGTGATACAACAGTGATACAGTGATACAACAGGGATACAGTGATAACAATAAAGATTAAAAACAGTGGACTGTCTCAGTCCGGAGAGGGAAAGAGACTCAGTTCTTTTTGAATATTCCAGTGTTGTGAAATGAGAGGCAGAAACAAGGCCAAAATATCAACAGCTAGGCTATTTATTACATAAATAAAGTGGATGGATCAGAAAGGGAGAGAGAGAAAATAGAGAGAGAAGAGGAAAGGAATTATATTACCACACCCCTCACCCCCCAAGACAGTTTGAGTCTGTGGAGGAAAGGTGCTGCAGGAGATGTTGGGTCTGTAGAGAAACAGTGCTGCAGAAGATGTTGGGTTTGTAGAGAAATGGTGCTGAGGCTTTGGCTGTAGAAGAGATGTGGTCCTCTGAGCAGCTTCTTCAGCTCCATGAGTTGCAGCAGGCGGAACTTAGGGCATGGAGAGAGGGTTTTCAGAGTCCAGGATCCGTTGTGTTGCCCCATGATGTTTCCAGCGTGTGGTGCCGTCTTCTTTCTTCTGCATGTTTCTTCTTCAATTTTCTTCCACCAAGCCAGTAGTTGCTCCAGTCTTTTATACAGTTTTTTAGTCCTTAGGCAAGTGCCCAGGTGTTGTTCCCCAGGAAATCTTTCTGTGTATTCATGTGAGTCTGGATGGAGGCGGGGAGGCGTCCGCCTCCTCCTTCTCCATCTACCTACCCACACACTCATTACACATCAGGAAACAGGTGGTGAGTCCATTGTCTCATCATCCTCCCTTCCTGGGGTATCTGATGGCTGGAAATGGTCCTGACCTGAAGGCGTGATGGCTGGGCCCTTGGGCCATTGTTGTAGGCCAGCTGCAGTCCAGTGAGCAATGTTATCTTTGCACCTTCCAAGAGTCCTTCCAGTGGCTCTGCCCAACGAACATCAGCTATTGTCTGGGCAAGCAGCAAGTGATTTTATCTTTGTTGAGTCACACCAGGAGAGATAAGCTTTAGTCTCTCACATGGACATAACTTGCTCTTTAAGTCATCTGATGTATCTTAGATACATCTTAACAGTACTATCTTGCTGGAAGTTGATAGACGCTCTGATGAAAAGGGCAGATATGGAAATGAGTTGTATTAGGAGATCCACAAACGTCTCAGATAAGGAAAGCTAGTGCAATAAAGCCCTCCTTCATTGCATGATACAACTGTTACAGTCCAAACCCCTCATGCAGTCAAATCAGAACCATATAAGCCCCGGAAGGCCACAGCATACATTATCAGACAGAATCTGGACAGCATTACAATCCATAAACAGGATAACTTCATGCAGACTGTGTTATCTGACAGGCATCGCTACCACCACCACAATTTTCTCCCTTAAGACAGAGGAGAGACTATGTTTTAAAAAAGAACAGAATATGGCTGGAATTGCCAAGTCTTAGCAGTAAGAGCAGATTTTTAGATATATGACATATGAAAGAGGCATTTATGATCACTCATTAAAGGAAAGAATGTAGCACCCCAGGAATACATGTGAACATCTTCTCCAGCTCAGCCGCAGCCAACCGTTCCCATTCTGCTAAAGAATAAAGCCCTTCTAAGACCGTTAGTAAACAACTAACTGCTTTGATCTGTTATTTTGATTCTGGAACAAAGAGTTTGAGTAGCACAACAAATTAATTCATCCATACTACACTATGTTAGGTATACTGTTGCCTTGGATAATGTTCATCTCCCAACCCTGTTTAAGATACGCAGTGCACATTTTATGTGCAATCACATATAGACCCTGACCTCTCTGCACAGCCCAAACAGATACCGAGGAACTACAAATTCCAAGAGATTAAAGCAATGAGCCCCACATTTTCTATTTCATTTATTTTTAGACTTAGCTAAGTCCATTATATTTCCTTAAATTCAAATCAATGTATCTTGTTTAGCTTTAATCTCTATTTGAATTCAGTCCAAACCTTTTCTGTCTTCTCCAAAATGCTCCATGTTAGCAGGTGCGATACCTACATCCATACACAAGAAACCAACAGGCAATGCACTAAATATTGAACCTATAATGTACACAGCTCAGAGGTACTAACATTAAGTATTGGCAGAGTCTGCAGGAGCTATGAATGTCTGGATTCTGGTGGCAATGATTTCTAACAGCACAAACCTTCTTAGCACCACAGCTTATTACTTTAACAGTTTGCATGCAGTATTATATCCATTATAAACAGTGGATGACATTCTTCATTAACAGCCTCATGACAAAAAGCCCTTAACTTCCCATTATTCGGAACAGAGTTTTATACCATCACTAAACTTAAGAGCCACTTACAAAGCATTTAGGACCTTGTATTTTTCTTGTAGACACTTCCCTTGAAACTTGTCCTCACTTCTGCTTATGGCAAGGATGATGCATTAGACCCTTTCATTATTATAAACTGTCACAGCAGAAGAGTCATTAATTTACTGGCAGATAAGAATATTTTGCCTCTCCTCCTCCTTACTACATATTCTTTTAACCCATTCTTGCTCCTCAAGCAGATATGGACAAACCATAAAGCCTTTTGGGTTTTGAATGAAAGATATTCCTCTATTGGAAATGGAAAGAAAAAAAAATTCAAGAAATTATGTTAGTATGTCCTGAGGAAATGAAAAATCAAACTTTTGGAGGGTTGTGCTTCTTTTATGCCAAGCTACATTCAAATCCAGATATCAAACACACATGCATGTTTCCTTGTGCCATTGGGCAGCTATTCTAACACTAGACACAGTATGAGAAAAGATAAGCAGAAAAAGAAAAATTAAAACAAAATTAAACAGACTTGGACTTCAGTATATTTTACTGCACTTACTACCAAGAAGAAAAGAACTAGCAATTAAGAAGCATGAAAATTCTTTTTCCTACACACAGAACATTGTGCTTTAAAAATTACATGCACCAGTTGTTTTGTTTTCTAATCTTGTTCTATCTCTATTTTCTGGCAATACAATATACAATACAATACAATACAATAAATCAGGTTGGAAGAGACCTTCAAGATCATCGTGTCCAACCCATCAAACAATCCAACTCACCTAAACACCTAAGCATGCAATCAAGCACCCCATCAAGTCTCCTCCTGAACACCTCCAATGAAGGTGACTCCACCACCTCCACGGGTAGCCGATTCCAATGGGCAATCACTCTCTCTATATACAACTTCTTCCTAACATCCAGCCTAAACCTGCCCTGGCGCAGCCTGAGACTGTGTCCTCTTGTTCTGGTACTGGCTGCCTGGGAGAAGAGACCAACTTCTGCCTGGCTACAACCTCCCTTCAGGTAGTTGTAGACAGCAATAAGGTCACCCCTCAGTCTCCTGCTCTCCAGACTAAGCAACCCCAGCTCCCTCAGCCTCTCCTCATAGGGCTTTTGTTCCAAACCCCACACCAACTTCGTTGCCCTTCTCTGGACACGTTCCAGCAAGACAACATCCTTCCTAAACTGAGGGGCCCAGAACTGGACACAGGACTCGAGGTGTGGCCTAACCAGTGCAGTGTACAGGGGCAGAATGACATCCCTGCTCCTGCTGGCTACACTGTTCCTGATGCAGGCCAGGATGCCATTGGCCTTCTTGGCTGCCTGGGCACACTGCAGGCTCATGTTCAGCCTACAATCAACCAGTACCCCCAGGTCCCTCTCTGCCTGGCCGCTCTCCAGCCACTCTGACCCCAGCCTGTAGCACTGCCTGGGGTTGTTTTGGCCAATGTGCAGAACCCGGCACTTGGATGTGTTCAATCTCATGCCGTTGGACTCTGCCCATCTGTCCAGCCTGTCGAGGTCCCTCTGCAAAGCTTCTCTATTCTCCAGCAGATCAACTCCTGCCCCCAGCTTGGTGTCCCAAAGAATTGATTCCTGTAGCGTACTTGCATTTTGAATCATTTTACTTTTTGTTGACTTCCAATCAAAGGCAGAGGAACTGTTTGCAAGTGATCACTAGCTTGGTGACAAAGCCTCGTCCACCTCCTGCGAGACCATACGGGAATTAAAAAAAAAAAAAAAAAAAGAGGTGATTTGAGCAAGTCTGTCTCTTTTTTCTTTTATTATTATTTTCTAAGTTCTGAGCAGCACAGAATCAAAAAAGAGAAAGAATGCATAAATATCCAGCCTTTGATGGAAGCTAAAATGATCTAGATGACAGACCTGAATCCTGACTGCAGATGTCCCCAGGCAGTTTTACTTAACCTAGAAGCTCCAAAGAGAATGTCTTTTCCACTTCCATTCCATTATATGGCTTTGGGTTGGGTAAAGGGTTTAAATCACTCCTTTCAAACACAGAGGTGCACACACTTTTACTGGGACTGTCACAGTTGTGACTGTAGCCTGTTAGACTCAATGAAATATAGCCACTCCTTTACCTTTGTGTCACTTGCACCAAATGCTCCTCCTTGTATCCATACTACCAGAATCACAGAATCACAGAATCACCAAGATTAGAAGAGACCTCGAAGATCATCAAGTCCAACCTGTCACCACAGACCTCATGACTAAACCATGGCACCAAGTGCCACGTCCAATCCGCTCTTGAACACCTCCAGGGATGGTGACTCCACCACCTCCCTGGGCAGCCCATTCCAATGGCTAACGACTCTCTCAGTGAAGAATTTTCTCCTCACCTCGAGCCTAAACTTCCTGTGGTGCAGCCTGAGACTGTGTGTCCTCTTGTTCTGGTGCTGGTTGCCTGGGAGAAGAGACCAACCACCCTTCAGGTAGTTGTAGACTGCAATAAGGTCTCCCCTGAGCCTCCAACACCTGAGGCACCTTCTTCAGTCTGTCTCCATATGCTCTTCAACATTTGTTCACACAGCATAAAAAAGCTTCAGTTGAAGAGAAAAATGAAATTCAAAGTCCTAATAAAAGTGTCTTTCATTATGAGTTGCAATAACTACTGTATTTTCATCTGCCCAGCAACTTAGACTTCCTTACTCATTAACTCATAAAATAGACCAACTTCCTTGAGTTCAGCTAGTCATAATATGTAGAGCTCCTCATCACTACCATGCTATGTAACTTGAATTTTGCTCTCAGTTAAAGCAGCTTCCTAATTATCTGCTTCTGACATTTTTTTTTCACCTCAGTTCTTATCTGTTTTGTTCCTTTCCCACCGATTCCAGTCATCATTCTTTTTTCTAAACTATCTCCTGTTTTTCTAGACACTATATTTCACTGTGCAGATACACTCTGCTGATGACAGGGGCTGAAAATGTAAACATAAATAGTACTTCACATAAAAAATAATAATGAAAACTGGTATAATCAAAAATTCTTTGCATTTGTTGAAGCTTTCATTTTCTAGCTAAGCAAAACCTGCAATGTGAAAATACAGGCTTCTAATATTTCAGCCCTCCCTGATAGATAAAAAAGCCTTGAAGGACTGTAAAGCGCAGGGGAAGAGAAGAAAAAAGAGAAACACTGACTTGGGGTTGAGGGAAGAGCAATTCGAGTCTCTATTGGATACACTATTCTTCCAGATATTGTGGGTGAATGAATGACTGAAAGATATCAGAAGGAATATAACACCACAGGTTACAAATAGCAAAGCTTGATTAGTTGAGAAAGGAAAATTTCCTTATTGTGTCTACTTCAAATTTTGTACAAACAGTAAGGAAAAGGGAGGTGGTAAGGCAGCAGTGGAGGAAATAACTGGATAACAAGCAGTAGGAGAGAGTTTTTCCACATAATATTCAGTTCCCCTCACCAGCACGTTGAAGGGATATGAAAGATCCCAATTTATTTTACTCCATTGTTATCTATCTACTTTTATGACCCTGCCAAAGTCAAAGAATCATTTCAATTTTTTTTTAAGTCACAGCTATTGATTTCTATCTTTTTCCTGTCCTTGCAGGAGAAATATGAGTTATGAAGGATTTCTCTGGTTGGTTAAGGCTTTGTTATTTTTGAAAGAAGACTTTTCATTCTTCCCTTCTATTCATTCCTCTCTGTATTCCAAACAGATCAGTGCTGAAACCAAGAAAGAGGAGACTCTGACATCACTGTCTTTCCAGGGTCAAACACCACAGTAAAGAACACCCTCTGTGGTTTCCTTACTCTACTGGAAAAAGGACACACATAAAGTTTACATGTTCTTTACAGAGACAGCACACACAACCGAATCCTCACAGCCACATCAGGCAAAATCCATTTGGACAGCAGGAAGGAATCACATTATCAGCCTAAGGAAACAGATCATTCGGGAATGAAATAAACTCAAACCTCCGTATCAAAATAAACAAATTAGATCACCCCCTACTACCAACCTCATCTTCTAAATACAGCTCTTACACATTCTCTAATTATTGACAAGAACAACTGGTCCCATGAAGAAGCTATTCAGTCTTCCTCAGAGGTTCCTCTAAGGAATGCAGGATTTACAAATATTAACTCACTTTCTCTGCCTCGTGGCAATGGGTTTTTTACAAAGCCTGATATCTGTGCATAATCAGAATTTACTTTGGTAGCATTTCTTTTTCCCCCCTTCCCAGTCTAATTAATACATTGTGATTTCAAACTACTTTTAACAAGCCATTTTTCTTAAACCAAAAGGCAAATGCTTTTTCAAGAATGTTGCTCATTTAAATTATCCCTAGTTTTATAGCTTCCTGACTAGGCACGATAAACTCTGCCACAGAAATAAAATCTACATCTGAATGAACTTAGACTGTCTTATAGGGGCCTGCTATAACAGTAGTGCACTGAATCTTGTAGACCATCAAAGGTCCCTAGCTTGCTTTAGTTTTCAAAAAAAAATATGCATAATGCATGGGCAGACTGAGATCAGAGCTTAATTTCTGTTGAATCTACATAAAGCTGGAAGGACTTTAATATCATCAGTGAAATTATTTTGCATTTACAGTGGTAGAATTGCCAAAACCTCACAGCAAACAAAACCAAAGCAAAACCATGAACAAAACCCCAACTTCACAAAGCTAAGAAACCCTTTTTTTTTTTTTTTTTTTTTCTTTTAATAAAGGGATAAATGGAGGAATCTGAGACCACCAAGATGACCAAATATGTTTTGTAGGGTTTTTCAATTGTTCTGAACATTCAATAGCAAGAATATCTAATATCTCAAACTCGGGTTCACCTGTTAGTGAAAACACCATCAGCAGCCCAGATTTCTGGCTTGCTTGACTGACAATTACTGAAGTTGACACTTGCTGGTACTCTGTGCTGTGAATAATTCAGGGATGCTGAGCTGTTCAGTGACAAATTCTGGAGAGTAAAATGAGATCTGACAGTGCAGCCTCCCAGTTTGTGCTACAAAGCAGAATTAATGCAGGATCTCTCTGTTAAACCTCAGGATTACTGAGAAGAGGTCTGAATTAAAATGCTCTCACAAGCACTCTAAAGTGTTTGCCCTGTTTCATCTGAAAAGAGCACAGCAAAGACGGTCTTCGCCCAGCATTATTCAGGAATCTATAATTATTACCTGATTGCTGTAAATTAAGCATTTGAGTGAGAATAACGCTGTTTGCTTCCAAGCCATACAATTAGGAAGAAAAGAAATTTATTGTCTGGAAAAGAAAGAACTGAAAGTCAACAGCCACTTACTGCTAGAAGTAGAAGGGAATGGTAGAAGGGAATGGTTACCACACTTTGCTTTGCCCTAATGGCAAAGGCATTAAGATTAATAAAGGCCTAAAGTCTGTTCTTTACAAAGTTACTTCACCTTTAAAATGTCAGCAGAAATACAAGGAATAACAGATCATGGCTGATTCAGTAACTTCTTCCACAGACAGCTGGAACCAAGATGCTGGATCTATGAGGAGCCTGGAGGGAAACACTAAGAACCTGTAGCTCAAGCTGAGAGGAGGCTCTCAGGCAACATGGGGAGTGTTTTTCTGGGCCAGAGCTACAAGTCTCAGGACTTTCATAATATGAGGGAGTTTTGCAAAGAAAAAAATGGCATGAACTGAACCACAGTCAAAGAAAGTCTGTACAGCTACTGACTGATAACACTGATGATCTGTGCAGTCTGGCTTTCCGAGTCTCTATTAGGGGGTTTTCTTTATCTCAATAATTTTTATGTTGACTTCACATTTTTGAGGAGAGGGATTTGGGGATGGAGTCATCAAAACACATGCAAAGTAAAAAAATGTAAATCCCTGTAGTGCCCTGGGACTTGGCACCACAAAACAATTTTTGCTCCCCGCAATTTGCATAACAAAGCCACCAAGTACGTCTTTTGTCTAAACCCAAGGGGAAGGTTTCCACTTGAGGTACAACAGACTCATCCAGCCAGACTGAAAAGCAGAGGGAAGAATGCATTTATCCTCCTAAGCTTTTTATTGCACAAGAGAGGGCAGACAGTGAGGTAGTAACTACTTAGTTTCTTCAAATCAAAAATTAAAAGGGATGCTAGTAAAATAAAAATGCACAATTAGGTTCTGTAAATCTGAAAGTGTACCTCTGATTAGCAAACACTAGCAATAGCTCACTGTTAAACACCATAAGAACTTTCCCTAAGGGCATCAGTTATCTGCATCAAACATTTCTCTACAGCATTAGAGACCCAGTATCACATACAAGACAGAAATCTTAAGCAAATCAGGTACTAGCAACTGGTAAGCTGACAAATCTCACTTTACTGCTGTCTCGATCCGGAGAGGAAAGAGATTGAGGTTTTTAATGAATATTCCCGTGTTGTGAAATTAGAGGCACAAACGAGGCCAAAATATCAACAGCTAGACTATTTAATACATAAATAAGGTGGAGAGAGAGAGAAAATAAAGAGAGAAGAGAGAAGAGGGAGATTAAAGGAAAGGAATTATATTACCACACCCCTCACCCCCCAAGACAGTTTGAGTCTGTGGAGGAAAGGTGTTGCAGGAGATGTTGGGTCTGTAGAGAAACGGTGCTGCAGGAGATGTTGGGTCTGTAGAGGAAGGGTGCTGAGGCTTTGGCTGTAGAAGGGATGAGGTCCTCTGGGCAGCTTCTTCAGCTCCATGAGTTGCAGCAGGCGGAACTTAGGGCACGGAGAGTCCAAGATCCATTGTGTTGGCCCCGGGATGTTTCCAGCGTGTGCTGCCGTCAGCTTTCTTCTGCATCTTGCTTCTCCAATTTTCTCCTCAAAAGCCAGCAGTTGCTCCAGTCTTTTATACAGTTTTTTAGCCCTTAGGCAAGTGTCCAGGTGTTGTTCCCCAGGATATCGTTCTGGGAAATCATCTTTAGGTCCAGGTATCACTCCCCAGGAAATCTTTCTGTGTACTCAGGTGAGTTTGGGCAGCCACTGGATGGAGGGGGGAAGGCCTCCACCTCCTCCTGCTCCATCTAGCTACCCACACACTCTTTACATATCAGGAACCATTGTCCTTTCCTGGGGTATCTGATGGCTGGAAATGATCTTGTCCTGAAGGTGTGAATGCTGGGCCCTTGGACCATTGTTGTAGGCCAGCTGCAGTCCCGTGAGCAATGTTATCTTTGCACCTTCCAAGAGTCCTTCCAGTGGCTCTGCCCAAAGCACATCAGCTATTGTCTGGACAAACAGCAAGTGATTTTATCTTTGTTGAGTCACCAGGAGACACAAGCTTTAGTCTCTCACAACTGCCATGGAGGCAAACTGAGTCACATACACACACAAGAAACCCCAACCAAACACAAGTATTATTTTATCATTTCATCAATAATTAAAAATAAATGAGATGCATAACCTGCACCCCATTTTGCCCTTCCATGGCTGTAAATCTACAGTCTGTTGACACAGTGTGGCATCTTCAAAACATGATAGACCTCATGAACTTAATGGTTAATGGACTAATTTTGTTAATTGATATGAAAGAAAGATATTTTTATTCAGTTAAATGTACTCTGAGCAATAACAGGTGGTCTTTATATAGTCCTTACACTAGTTTGATTTGGTCTTTCCATGTTCCCTCAGCTTATCACCCACCCTGCAGGTTTCTATTCCTTGGTTTGATTATTTTTATGATACCTGAAATGGAGATGCTGTTCTCCTTAGCTGTTTTAATACTTGCACTGTTAGTAGAGATGCCACTGGCCCTGGCCTGAGGCAGCCAGCTTCGTACTGTGTATTTACTCCCATATACTGGATGTCAGACACTGGCTTGTTATAACATCTACTTACTCAGGAGTCCTCAACTGCACAGAAAATAAGTTGCTTCTCTTGAAGGGCTTCTAAGTGCAAGACAATGTGTTCTTTTCTTACATTATGTCTTTATGTCACCCATGGTTTTCAGATATGCTAAGGAGTGTAGGGCAGGCTATGCTGGCCTACCAAGTACATTAAAATGTTTGGGTGTTGTGGGTAAAGGACTAGCTGTCCAATCATAGAGAGGTCCTCCCAGAGGACAGGACAGGCTGTCCATCCCAAGGGAGATGGCACCAGAAATTATGCTCTTCCACCCCATAATATTGCATCTTTATTTCTATACAAACTGGCTACATAGTCAGTTTCTTCCCTCTTCCTCCCTCTCTTCTCCCAGCGGGTGCAGACTCATCTCCCTGGTTTGCTGGGGGGCATGGCCTGATGTGGGCAAGCTGATTTTCTGGCTGCACAATGCAGCCTGGGGGGAGGAGGGGAGGTCTTGTGGCAATGAGACCAATCCCCACCTGGCTGCAACCTCCCTTCAGGTAGTTGTAGACAGCAATAAGGTCTCCTCTGAGCCTCCTCTTCTCTAGGATAAGCAACCCCAGCTCCCTCAGCCTCTCCTGACAGGGCTTGTGCTCCAAACCCCTCCCCAGCTTTGTTGCCCTTCTCTGGACACGTTCCAGCAACTCAACATCTTTCCTAAACTGAGGGGCCCAGAACTGGACACAGTACTCAAGTTGTATATGAACCGGTGTATTTTGTATGTTTTTGTACTGTTGTATATAGTTGTGAATAGTATTTCCATTTAAACTTCAAATTCTTTCCAATCCAGTGTGGAGCATTTTCTTTCACTCCTTTGGGGAGAGGTAAAGAGCTTCTGTTTGCTCCCCTCTAATTTCTTCTGTATGGAAAAGAGAAGGCTCCAAGGTAACCTCATTGTGGCCTTCCAGTATCTGAAGGGGGCCCACAAGAAGGCTGGAGAGGGACTTCTCAGGACATCAGGTAGTGGTAGGACTAGGGGGAATGGAATGAAGCTGGAGGTGGGGAGAGTCAGGCTAGATGTGAGGAGGAAGTTCTTCACCATGAGAGTGGTGAAGCCCTGGAATGGGTTATCCAGGGAGGTGGTTGAGGCTCCGTCCCTGGAAGTGTTTAAGACCAGGCTGGACGAGGCTCTGGCCAGCCTGCTCTAGTGTAGGGTGTCCCTGCCCATGGCAGGAGGGTTGGAACTAGATGATCCTTGTGGTCCCTTCCAACCCAGACTGATACTATGATACTAAACTTAGACAATGGGTTCAGTGAATTACTAGATAATTGTGGAAGGAGGGCAATTTTTTGTTTTGGACACTTTTGGGGAAAAGCAAGCACAAGTGTAACATTTTTTTCCTCTCACATGTACACACGTGCTCCTCATTTGTTTATTATAATCTATTCCACAGCTGCAAAAACTCCAGTAAATGCCCTGTATTGTCATCACCTCAAGTAAAGCTGAAAGCTTGAAGCGAATCATTAGAATGAGCTGGGCAACAGGGTTGACACTCTGCAGACCTTCTTCTGCCTACTGAGGGCTCCCACTTTTTAAAACAATTTTCCATGTATATTTGAGATAGGCCAGCATAAAAACCACCAAACAACAACAAAGACCTACCTTGTTCAATCCCCCTCTTACACTCTTGAGGTGAGAGGGTGTTAATTTTCTGTGCTTAGTAGGGAGCCAGCACACTCTGTCACACAGGTGGAATCTTTTTTCAGGCTAAAAATAAAATAAAATAATTTGGGTCATCCTAGGCAGTAAATATTTCATGGCAAAAGGCATATACAGCCAAGCAGATTTTTGAATTTTCCATGTTAAATTTGAAAACAATGTTTCCTGTTCTATTTTTGGTTCTGACATAATAAAACTGGTGACCTGAAAGTCAGCTCAGTTGTTTTTCTCCCACTTCAGTTCTGACCTGTTCTGTGCTCCTGATGTACCCATAAATGGCACCGAGACCAAACACTCATGAGAAGAGAGGAGATCAAGGAGAGCAGGTATCATTTATGTAGCTGCAGGAATACCAAACTGACAAGTTACTTGCAACACCTTTCTTGACCCAGATTATCCCCAGCTCTGTCACCTTAGATTTGGGGGAGGACTCTGTGATGGGGAAAAAAAATAATAAAGACTTGGAGGCCTATTTTGGATAATGGAACCTTCAAGCAGCCTTTACAACAGACCAATTATACATGGAATGTTTAGGGCTGACAATTTGCTGCTTCCTGCCATGAGCCAGATCTTACATCAGAAACACTATGTAGAGGCAGAAGCGGGCAGGACCTGCAGCACATTCTTCTGGAGTGCACATGGTGCTATTTATCATCAGGCTTCAACACCACTCCGCATGTCCACCTCTGAAAGCTCCATTAAAGTTCATCTGACACAAGGGATTTAGATTTACTTAACATGTAATGAATTGCCTAAAGGCCTTTTATTCTTCATGGGCCTGTACCTGAGATACACAGAGGTAACTAGTGTTCAGCAGCAACGTGCAGTTTTAATGGTTGCTTTCCAACTGTTTCAAAACCGCAGAATTTCAGCCTGGAGGTGAGCTTGTGCTAATTTCTCACTACATGGTGTGCTAACATCCCACAGTTGCTTCAGTCAGGATAACGGTCAAATAAAGAGCACAAATGAAATGACATTATTCTACATTCTAGGGTAGGTGGCGATTGACGCCAATAGCACCTGAACTTCAGTCTTTTTCTCCACTTCTTTTTGTTGCTTTTCTCTACTAGATCAGTCTAAAGACATCCTGGAAAATGGCATGCTTTCTTGAAATCTGCACAGCTCTCACTCGTGACTCTCAGAAATAGCATTAGCACATGTTCATCTCTTCATAAGTTGAGAGTTTGGTACTATGAAAAATAAAATCATAAGAGCATATGAGAGATCCTGAAAAAAAAATTAAGCAAAAGAAGAAATATCAGCTTCCTATTGGTAGAAAATAAATAATGAAGAAAAAAAGACAAACTTGTAAAAGCCGCTGCCTACATACTTCTGATATACCACCTGCTCTGACCATAACTTTTAGATGTCTCCATGTTCTGTAAGATCTTACTCTCCAACCCACTTTCTCTTCATCAGAACTATACACTCCCTGAGACAACAAATAGTTGTCTGCACACCACTGTGTTTATACTAATGCAATATTAAATGGTATCTGCACCATTAATGGTGTTTACACAAAGAGCAAGAGAATCCTCAGAGGCTTAATGGACTAAAATTCAAATTGAGGAAAAATATGCAAAAGGACAAAGAACGTACAGCAGCTTATTTCTGGAGTCATTTGATTATGTCATAGCACTGTGTTTTCCATAATGGAGGGGTTTTTTTCCCCTTGTACCATCATATACAATACAATACAATACAATGCAATACAATAAACCAGGTTGGAAGAGACCTTCAGGATCATTGCGTCCAACCCATCAACCAATCCAACCCACCTAAACAACTAAACCATGGCACCAAGCACCCCATCAAGTCTCCTCCTGAACACCTCCAATGAAGGTGACTCCACCACCTCCATGGGCAGCCCATTCCAATGGGCAATCACTCTCTCTGTAGAGAACTTCTTCCTAACATCCAGCCTAAACCTGCCCTGGCGCAGCCTGAGACTGTGTCCTCTTGTTCTGGTGTTGGCTGCCTGGGAGAAGAGACCAACCTCTGCCTGGCTACAACCTCCCTTCAGGTAGTTGCAGACAGCAATAAGGTCACCCCTCAGTCTCCTGCTCTCCAGGCTAAGCAACCCCAGCTCCCTCAGCCTCTGTTCATAGGGCTTGTGTTCCAAACCCCTCACCAACTTCGTTGCCCTTCTCTGGTCACGTTCCAGCAAGTCAACATCCTTCCTAAACTGAGGGGCCCAGAACTGGACACAGGACTCGAGGTGTGGCCTAACCAGTGCAGTGTACAGGGGCAGAATGACATCCCTGCTCCTGCTGGCCACACTGTTCCTGATGCTGGCCAGGATGCCACTGGCCCTCTTGTCTGCCTGGGCACACTGCAGGCTCATGTTCAGCCTACCATCAACCAGTATCCCCCGGTCCCTCTCTGCCTGGCCGCTCTGCAGCCACTCTGACCCCAGCCTGTAGCACTGCATGGGGTTGTTGTGGCCACAACATATCTATATCCTGTTACATACTTCAACCGAAGCTGCAAGAAAAACAAAAATCATCACGTAAAGATTTCACAGGAAACACATTTGAACCGAAAAAAGCAAACTTGGTCTTTGGATAGATTTCCTGTTATGAACTTGGTTAAAACCTTTTGGCATTATCTCATTCAAGGCACTACCTTAAAACAGGGCTTTCTGATAACCTGTTTGCCTTTAGTTCCAAAGAACAGCAAAGGTTACTTGCTGCTACATGTTAATACACATCCTCTTCTATAGAATATACAAAAAGTGTTTTCAAATCTCAAGTGCTCTTCAGAATTTTTACTGTAAAGACGCATAGGAAGGAAATAAAGAAAGGTTTAGTGTAGGAAGCCCAAGTAATCCCAGCATCCCCTACTGATCTGAGGAAGATGTTTCTCAGATCTTTTACTCGCTCCAAACAGCCATGTCAACAGGAACAATGTAACACTTCAGTTCTTTGAGATTGTCCTACCTCACACAAGGGGTTCACATGCAGATGCCCTCTGAGAAGCTCATCATGCATGACTGCCTTAGAAGAATGATGGCAGACAGAGATTGTCAAAATTTCCCATGGCAGAGCTGTCACAAAACATTCGCCCTGCAGACTGAAGTGTGTGGGAAATTAAGGAGTATTATAAAATTTAGAAAACTGATATCTAGGCAATTTTCACAGATAAGCTACTTTTCTGTCTTCCTCCTCCAAATGAGGCTTTTTAGAATCTCTTTCAATGCTGATTATGAATGTCTGTATTTAAAAGCATGGATAGCACAGAAAACTAGTTGGCAAACTGTAAATCCATGTGTAGATAACAGGTTCAATCACCCTTGCATTATTCACTTAATTTATACACGGTAATGGTCTTAAAAGCACTATACAAACTGATCAATGAACCAGACAAAAGGGTGTCTTTAGCCAGATGCTACGGTGCTGTATATATAATGCACACAGCAACTGGGTGCAGTACTACTGCAATACCTACAGAGAGAAGTGACCAACAGCATGTCCAAATGACATCACATAGAAGTTTTACCTCTCTGACTTGTGGCAGTAACATCTGGCATAACTGCAAAGTGTCCTCCTGCTTCTCACATAGCCTTGATGAGAACATTTACAAGTAAGGCTGAGGTTGTATCATCACCTGTATAGTGTCCCAACAGCATACTCTTGGTTCTCTAGACCCCCAGCTATCCTTACTAATGTAGCAGAGACTGCAGTCAGGCAACAACTCATTCACGAGCAGACTAAGCATAAACTTTCTGGACTGAAAAAAATAGTTTTGGCTATCATTCCCTCTTAGAACTTCTCTCTCCAAGGTACCCCTTAGCCACTGGAAGCAGCTGCAGTACATGAAGGGGGGTCAGCAAGTGAAAGAGTCTTAATTGCTCAGGCCAGTTCATTTGGTGCCATGTCCAACATAGGCAAAATAGATTATCACCTATGCCCAATAGACTCATGTCAGCACCTGCTTTGCCTAGTGTCATGAACTGGCTCCAAGAAAGGTTTTATGTTCCAAGAATAAATGCCTTACACAAAGTACATCCAACTTCCTAGAAGTGCTGACACTTACCTATACTGTATATGCAGCCTAGAATTGGTATCAGCAAAGCAGGCAGATGACTTTTCTACTGATAATGGTCTTCAAATACAATTAAAACCTCAGCCAACTATAAATTTGCTTACATTTTTGAAAATCACCTTCACGCTTGGCTGACATTTCTAGCTAAAGACTAAGCACTTCCTTCCACCAGTTAAGTAAAATACAGCCAGTGGCAATGCTGTCTCTCCACTGAGATGGGACCAACTCTGTAGATGACAGAGGAGTTCATACCCTTTGGTTTACTGTGCTTTGTCTCTCAGGTGACAATATTGGCCAAGGGACCAGCAGTGATACCTTCTCCTGCCTTCTAGTAGCTCAAAAAGTGTCTGAACAACGAGCCCTAGTGACCTTGACTGCATTTGAACTGGAATCTTATGTTGTAAAAAGAGTTTCCATGGCTGCAAGTAGTTCCTTGCCCTACTTACAGCTTAAAAAAATAAAAAATAAAAACCCTTAAAAATTAAAAACATCTTTCCAATACACAAACCTGAAAGCTTACCAGAGTCGTACATTGTCCTGATTTTTTCTCACATGTCCATTGCAAAAACAGAATGGAAACTTTCAATAAATATAGAAACACAGGTTCCAAGCACACCATATGGGTAGAACTACAGAAGCACAACATTAACCACCTTCTCCCACTAACAAACAGTCCACCGCTTGTAAGGAAAAATAAAACAAAATAAACAAGAACAGACACATCCAGACAGATTTAATCACCTAGAACTCTTCTTGTCAAACAGCTTTATATGAGGAATTTCTTTGACTCCTCAGCTGCCTTCAAATCAGATGTGTGAGGTGATTTCCCTTCAGAAAGGTGCTGAACAGTCTCACTATCATCATGAAAAGTTTTGCCATTGCTTAATTCGCCACCTTATAGTTCACAGGAAGTGACTGAAAACAAAATGAAAAAGGAAGTCAAAGGAAGAGCTGTGGAAAAGCTTCAATTTTGAAAGTTCATCCAAGGTCAGAACAGGCATAACCTAAGCTCCATCCAGAGAAAACTGTATTTCAGTACAAAAAGATCTCAAAGATGCTTTTGAAATGTTATCTCACGACTGCTTGGGATGCTGCTACAACAGGAGAGTATATTTAATAAAATATGTGCTCCTACAGGTAATCTGTTCCAGGCCTGTCTAAAAAATAAGTGTGTTATTTCAATGAGTGACAATTGTGTCCCTTCAATAATAGCACTCTATTGCTTTTAAAACTTTTGAATGATGGATTACTGATGTGACCTCCACTGCAGAAAGAAGTGCTTAATTAGCTATGCTGCAAAGTGCCCCAGTCTATCAGGCAGAACTGCACTGCTGAACACCCCACAGGCACACACATTAAGACAGCACACACTGTGCTTTCAGGCACTCTTGGTACTCAAGGTAGTGCAATGACAACCACCTACATAACAATAGCTGAATTCAGTGCCAACAGGTATTATCACTTATATGTCTTTAAACAGCATCCATAACATATTTTACTCTTGAAAGCATGGCTTCCCAGAAAAAAAAGAAATCAACTACCATTTAATAAAAAGGCATACATTAAGACAAAGATTCCTTTGGTGCAAATCAAAGCTACTCTCTTAACATAAAAGAACAGTAGCAGATAAGGATTGGGTCCCTCCAATATAATTCTTTAATATATGCATTCTTTGAAAATAAATAATGGAGCTGTCAGCTCCATCTAACTGCCTCATTGTTGTTCATTCCCCTCCTGTCAGCACCACAAAAATAGGTAGAAGGGGGCTGCATAAGAGAGCTCACAAAGGGGAGGGTGTTACATGTAAAAGGGAGAGCGTAGTGGAAAGCATAGAGCTGATTGTAGAAGCAGCATATCAGTGGGCCAGTCAATACTGAGGTATGGGATCAACACCAGGAAAGTGAACTATACCTGGGGCAATGAGGTTTGGAAGGTATTAAGGTAGCTATTTAGACAAATTAAGTTAAAGGGGACATTACATAGCAAGGAAAGACAAATTTCATGCCCCCTGTGTTCTTCTCAACAGTGGAAAGACACTATGCTAGTGCATACCCCCAGCCCAATATTACCACATCCAAAGTTCTCCTCTGTGCTGCTATCAGAAAGTGAGGCTCATAGGCAGTACTTTTTTATGAGAAACAGCACTTAAAACTAGCCACGTGGTGACTAATATATAGGTCCTTATTTTCCTGCCCTTTTTATGCCACAAGCTGCAAGACTAACTAACTGGTTATCTGAATTTCAGAGCAGCTTCTCATGGAGAAAGTATTCAACACAGCCTAAAGCTGTAACACCTTGCCTACCTGTACCTAGTAATGGCAGTAGTCCCTTGCAGTCCCCCTAACCTGCTGATATGTAGGCCAGTGTTGTCACCCTTTTCAGAGAAGAACAGTCAACATCAGAGCCAGCCAAAAGTGCTGGGGCTAGATGATACCAGGAGTTCAATGCCTAGCTGCTGCTGAACCCCCATTCTGATCTCTACTGCTGCTGTGTGTTCAGAGGATAGCTGGGGAGTGACAGAACTGGTGAATGATAAACCAAATGGGAACCACTCATGCTAACCAATTCTTGGCCTCTGCCTTCTAGTAGAAGGGCATTTTACTTTGTCCTTTATTCTACATGTGCAGTGGATTCATATATACTTTAATAATAAAAATAATAGCTTTTAAATTATTTTGTGTCCTTTATGACCACATCACTACTGTAGAGTAAATTGCAATCTCTTCTGGTATTAACCAGCATGACAAAATTTTGCCTTACACCACTTACTTAGAGAACTGCCTTCAGATTCATTGATTTAAGCTTTGTATATAGCATGAGTAACTGCAGACTTTCAAAGCACCATTCAGCTGCAAACTTTGATCATCTACAAAGTTTATATATATAAGCAAATCAAACTGTCATAAGACTAGATGTTAAAATAAACAGTGGAAATAAAATTGGTCATTCCGCTATAGTAAATGTTTGTTTCTCCTCAGAAGTGCTGACTACAACAGTAACTATTAATTATGAACCATCACTGGATCAGGTCTTGGTTCAGTAACAACACTTCTCTCCATCATGAGAGTTTAAAAAGTGGAGTCCTTATTCAATAGTGTCCCACTATGAGACTGATATAATTGATTCTCTGACTAATAAGCGTACTAGTGGGAATTTTCTTGGTCCAGAGAATTCAGTGACTAATGACAAACAGCCATGTTTTGGCAAAAGCACCCTACAGATGTTTTAAATAATAGTCCATAGTCTAGCCAGCTCGAGAAATCCAAGCTGAAATCCAAATAAAACAAGTTGATAACTGCTGCTGCAGTACAACAAGATAACACATAGTTATTACATATCATTATCAGACAATGTTATCACATGTAGCTTGTTTCTCTCTACATTGGCAACAGTCATATTGTAACCAGTGACTACCATGTACTAGGGTTAACAAAACCGCGGGTTTCTAGGGCTGGGTGATGAAAATGACTGCAAACCAGAGTCTAATGCTAACTGTCATTCTGCTCTTTTCAAATTGTCAGCACATTTCTGCACAGGAAGGGAACTCCAAGGGGTTTTGTGGTGTAACAGATATGCCAAAAGCTGAGAATTATTCCTCTTCAGCATGGCTTCATGAGGAGGCTTCTTGAGAAACATCAGTTCAAACAGTCCAGAAAAAAATGACAGAAGATGACTGAAATTCTCAAGCTTAAAATACTGTACTTAACAGATAAGCACTTTCATTGGAGCATATTGGACCATTATTGCTCCCCATCATAACTGCCTATTTAAATCACATTTTCGGCTTTCAGCAGAGCTGTGTGAAGAAACACTTTTTGTGTCTCATATGGTCCCTCTCCCTTTGCCACAATTTTAATTTCCCCACAACAACACAAGGAACTAGCTTTCTGCTAATTGCTCAGTAAAAGAGCGTGCCTCAGGGCTTTATTAAGAAAGATTTCTGAGAGACTGAATCATGTGTGACCTAAATTGGCTTCATAAGTGGTTTCTAGAGGGCACAGAGCAGTATTCACAAGCATAATCGCCTTTCACCTTGACGTTAATTATATACTTTCCCATTCAAAATAACTCATGGCCATAAGCTGAAGCATTTATAAAGTAAACATGTCAGGAAAGCAGGATACTGTAAAATGAACTAGAAGAGTCAATTCAGCACTATTAAAAATTCCTTTTCTTTCTAACCTCAATCTCTGGGGTGGCCTGAGAAGAAAATACCTATTGGTCCCTAAAAGGAAGGCAGCAAATTTTTACCTATTTAGGTTGCTTTGTTAAAAATATATGTATATATGATGCAAAGCTCTTTTCCTCTGAGTATGGAAATGAAAAGGGCCTTTCTGGTTAATAAAAATAAGAAGAGATATAAGTTCCTCAGGGTCTCATAACATATATCTCCTCTAAAAAAAAATAAAAATTTGGAAAGGCAAGTTTCAGAGCTGGCCAAACAAAAAGCTCGGTTGAGACAAAAGCACTAGAGCACACAAATATATTTGGGAGGCATTTAAGTAAGAGCATAAACACTACACATATGCAAAAGAAAAATAAGAGGTTTTTCTGTTTGTTTTAAATTGGTATCTGCCAGTCTGTTGACACTACTTTGAAGACATGACACAAAGAGATAGTTCAGGCCTTACTCATTTGCTGCTGGGTAGCCTGACTCAGTCCTTCAGCAGTGCCACTGGGGCACTGCCTCTTAATCCTGACTGTGCTCTGTTGTCCTAAGTCTCCTGCTTCAAATCCCAAAATTCAATACTTCAAACTCCACAATTTTCTGTTTCTCATTTGATCAGCATTTTGTTAGCCAAATAGCTAAATGGTAATCAAATTGTCAAAAAGACTAAAGTAAAACACAAAAATAAATGTAGGCAGCTGCAGAAAATCAAATTTATGACAGATTTACTGAAGACAAATACATCTAAAGGTTCATTACCTAGAAGAGTATTTTCAGAAAGTCTTTCTTGTCTTTATGGTGTTTTTTTTCCACCAGACTGTTGAGACCAATAATTCTTTGATCTGAGCCAGCAGGACTGTTCTTATGCACTGTCTGTACAATCCTTCCATTCCCTGTTAGCTGCTTTATGTTTCTTTACAGAAGTGAAGACTAAGCTTCTGATAAAACAGTTTTGCTGATATTTGACATACCCTATAAACCAAGTAATATTTCATAAGCCTGCAACATCACCTTGTTGGGTCATACCACACTTTAGTTACAAGTATAATAGATTATATTAATACTAGAAGTAGTATTCTGTAGCACTTTATGATAACAATAATAATGTTTAGATAAAGGATTTCTCACCTCCTTCAGGATATTAATTGCAGACAGAAAAGAATGATGATGGCTTTGACTAAGCACACAGTAATTTAATTTTTTTAAAAAAGGAAAAATAGAAAGATAAATTAAGACTTTTTAAAGTCATTGTTTTCATAGATAATTTTATATTTTTCATTTATAGGCTAGAGCTTGTCTTCAGTCAAACCTCTAGAAAGGCATTCTCTTGGTTTTCAGTTCTATGTCTAAACTAGTCCTCATCCAAAAATCTCTGTGAGCTTCTTAGAGATTTCAGTGCATTTCCTGTCTTCATTGTATCATTTCAAATTACTCATGCTTGAAAACATACTTAGGACTAAAATCTCTAGTGCTAAGAATGAGTGTCATTTCTATTTCTAGGTGTTTTGAAAGAAGATGGAAAAAATCCCAATTAGTAAATCCACTGCATTCCACTAATTTCCTGTCAAATGTCACTGATTACTATTTCCTTTCATAGCAGGGGGGCGGGGGAAGTGGTCACCAATACCTAGATTAACACTTGTCTGGCATCTTATGTCCCATTAGTAGTATTTTTTCTGAAATCAATCTTTTTGCCAGTACTATATTCTTCTGTATTATCAAATTGTTAAATAACAGCTAAGGAGTCTTGTATCACAGAATCACAGAATCACCAAGGTTGGAAGAGACCTCAAAGATCATCAAGTCCAACCCATTGCCACAGACCTCATGAATAAACCATGGCACCAAGTGTCATGTCCAATCCCCATACAGTGGTTAATTCAGATCACAGATCCACAGAATTGCCTAGATTGGAAGAGCCCTTTAAGATCTTTGAGTCCAATCATTACCCTAACACTGACAAGTCTAACATTGACTAAACCATGTCCTTAAGCACTACATCCACGTGATTCTCAAACATCTCCAGGGACCGGGACTCCACCACCTCCCTTGGCAAGCCATTCCAATACCTGATAACCCTTTCAGTGAAGAAATTCTTCTTAATATCTGATCTAAACTTCCCTTGGTGCTACTTGAGGCTATTTCCTCGTGTTCTATCACTTGTTACTTGGTTGAAAAGACTGACCTCCACCTTTCAGGTAGTTGTAGAGAGCAATAAGGTCTCCCCTGAGCCTGCTTTTCTCCCAGTTAAGAACCCTAGCTCTCTCAGCTACTCCTCGTAAGATTTGGACATGCTACAGCACTTCAATGTCCTTCTCGTAGTGAGGGGTCCAAAACTGAGCACAGTATTTGAGATGCAGCCTCACCAGCACTGAGTAGAAGGGCTTACTACTCACTGAGTAGTAGGGATCACATCCCTAGTCCTTCTGGTCACACCATTCCTGACACAGGCCAGAATGACATGACATTGGTCCTCTTGGCCACTTGGGCACACTGCTGGCTCATGTTCAGCTGGCTAATGCTAAATGTTACATTCAGGTATCATACCTTCAGGTACCACTCTGATTGCTGTCAGTTGACCTTTTCCAGGTTTTGCCATTAAAACTGCTGGTTTACAGCAAGCAGTAAATGTTGCATAGATGACTCTAAGCTACTCTCCTAATGTGATGTATTAAGTTTATAAATCAACAAGCACTACTAATAATAAAGGTTCAAGGTATCAGGCTTCTACAACAGTGAAGCAATTTATTAAACTGCTCCCTTTAACTTGCAAAATAAGCAAAGCAGAGTTGAGATAAATAAGCCTGAAAATGTCATAACAAGAAGTAGTAGCTGAAAGGGCTAAATTGCTCATGGTAATGAACTGAGACAAAATGATCAGACAGCATTAATAAGTCACAGGGAGACAGACCTTCACCTCATTGTAGAGTTGTACCATCATTAACTATTGGATATCACATTCTTAAGGCATCTTAAGAGATATCTTACCTTATACTGAAATGGTTTTAAGTAATCCTTATTAGGAGTGTATTTTACACAAATAAATAATCAAGCATTAATACAATCAACCATTAGTGCAACAAATACAAATTGACTGACCTGTAATTCAGAGAGAAGGTAATAAATTACTCAGAAAAAGCTTGAATATCTACATGAGAGAAATCTGATGCATGTAAGAATGCATGTGTAAAAGAACAGGTCTGACTGTCTAGGCTCCATAGTGACTACCAAAGATGAAATATTGGTGATTCCTCAAGTATTACTATTAGCTGCAGTCAATTATTCAATACATTTCCAGTTAGCTACACCATACTCACTGCATACACAAGTTATGGCTACAGTAAATTATTTCAGCAGTAACTGAAAGTTACTAAGTTCTTAGGAGTAATTTTCCTCCAAAGAATGAAATCATAAACAAATCAATATTTTCACCACTGTTGCTTGAAGTACAGATAAACCCCCTATAATTACATCCACCAGTTTATCCAGTCATTGAACAGCATATGGATTAATATGAGTACTACAAAACCCATGACATGTAAAGCAGCAATAGAAATCAATCCCAAACTGGTACAAGAACACCTTTTTCATTCCTTTCCTCTCCCCAAGCTTGATGCTACAAAAAGGATGTGTAGATCACAATATTAATGAAACATACCAGCAACATTCATATAAATCATAAAGCAGTGTTCAGTTTCAGGGATTTACTAGCACATCTAATATTCTTCATTAATTATAATACATCTTTTCTCCATTTTGATCCCATTAAATAAACTGGGAGCCTTTCTGTAGACTGCCTTATGCCTGAATGGGATGCACAGACTTTCCAATGAAGGAATTCCAGAAAAGAAGTACAAATAATTAAAGAGTTTGTGCAGCAAATACATAAAAAAGTGAAATGAGCTAACGTTAGGCATGGGCATAGTTTATTATGTCGAATGAGGCAAAATGAGAGCTATCTCCAAGAACAAGGAGTCAGAGTTCTCTCTGTTCCTCTTCCTAGTTGACAGAAAATTCAGCTCTGTAGGAAAAGAAAAGTTTAGTTGCCATGAGTCATTTGGTCCCTGTTCCCCTGCTAAGAACATTAGCTGGTCTGCAAATAAGAACAGTATTTCCTACATCAAAGGTGCACATCCCACTGAGGCAACATCAACCTGAAACGGTAGAATCACCTTGGGGAAGTTATCAAAGGCTATGGGGCCAATCACAAAAATGCTGGTATCGCTTATTCTTGCTCCTTGAGCGAAACCCTGTTTGTATCACTATACTACAGCTTTCAGTATCGTTTTATTGAAACATAAAAATGTACACTGCTCATTTACATTAATACAGGTAGTATTTCTAATGCTACAAATTATTGCAAATAATAAAAGCTAATTACTGTTTTCACATTAGCTGTAAAAAACATGTTGGATGCTTTGTCTTGCAGCTACTATCTAACTAATCAGGACTGAGACCAGTTGCCAGGTTGCTATCTCCTATTAGATTTAGAAATATTTTCAAAACTTCTGATGATGATTTCTGTTTGTCCTCTGTTTGCAAGAAAAAGGAAACCAAAAAATTAAAAGTATATGCATCTACTGATAACGTCAGAGCTCCATCTTTGTGAAAGAAAAACAGAAGAAAATTCAGCAAGCATACTAGGAATTCACTGATTGTTCATCAGTATTTCTGAGGTAACAACTAAGGACCAGGACAGAATTGGAAAAAAAAAAAAAATGCAGTTGAGAAAAGAACTCTCTCCATCATCCTTTTGATGATTCCATCCCCATTAAACTTTCTCTATGTGTTCAGTTCAGTGCAAAAGAAAGAGAATAGTATTCCTCTGTAGTTATTTACCAAGAAGTCAAATTAATCAAAACTTAAAGAACCACAGCTCTGACAAAAAGTTTTACATGTCCTACTTATAACTTAAGTTCAATCATATCTGAAGCCATTAACCAAAGAATGAAGAGTTACTTTCTTTCAAGCCTTTAACAGCGCAAGATCATAAACATCCGTAGGCACTATTTCACAGCATCTCCATTAATCAGTCATTGTTTACAGGTGAGGAAAAAACCCTAAACAGCATCAGGGTGAAAAGTAGAATTCAATTCACTTCTCAGAGGGCTTTTCCTCAAGCGCACTTACCAAATCTCCTGAACATAGCTCTCAGAAACTTCCTTAAGGTCTTCTACAGCTTTGTTTTCCTATCGATGATACCATACACTTGAGCAGCAGCAGCAGTATTTGTGAAACATTTACATATTTGGCATGCAGTCATTATAAGCCATCATGGTATGAAGTTTGAAGTATACCAGATTAGTTAAAAGGACTGATTTCCATTAGCAAATATTGCCAGTGACTAGTCCATAACTGTTTACTGAGCCTCTTTTAAGGTCTGCCAAGGTCTCTCGGTTGAATAATATGATTTAAAAGAATAACGTATGACAGACTGCAAAAATTCTAGACTAGGATTTTTGTATCAGACTGAAGTTTTACATAGGGTTGTTAACTGCAACAGCAGTGAGGTTGTTTAATCATTCCTCTAAAATTCATTTTTCAGTATAAAATCTGTCAAACTTCAAAGTGTTCTAAACAAAGTTTTTCATGCCAGGTGCCTGCCTCCAGCTGACACTTTATAGCTTCACCTATGATTTTGCCGTTTCTAAAGAATGAGGTTAAGATAAAACCACCCAGGCCCATGATTGTCACCTCCAGAACCTTGAAGTTATTCATGATATGCCCCAGGTCTTCCCTGGCAGTGTAACCGGGGTGCACATAGAAAAGCAGCAGGGGAACAGGCCAAAGGGTGGACAAGCCTCACTCTTCACAATGTTCCAAACTGCAAGGTGGTTTTAAACAAGAAATTACCTAACATTCGTCTCTTCATTCCTGAACACCTTCAGAACTCTTGGCTGAATATCATCCTAGTCTGGGCATTTTTATTAGTGTGTTTATAATTTTTTTAAAAAAATCCTTTCAATATTCTGTGTATTTATTAACAACTACATAATTCAGAGTACAGATGATCTCCCCTTAAATTTCTCAGATGTCACTCCAGCAATGGAATTCCACTTTATTAAGTGGAAAGTAATTTACCAGTGCAATTCATGCCATAGGTGCTGTAACTAATAAATTAAAAAAAACAGCTAGACAGACTAATGGAAGAAAAATTTCTCAAAGGTTATTAAATATGAAGAGCTCCCTTCAGGCCCAGGAATACTTGGGAGTATCCTCTAGGGAAGTATCATCATAGGTTTTACCTGCCCACCTGGTGATTTGGCATTCACCACTGACCACTACTGGCCATTCTTTTTTAATTGTGTAATAAAATGAGAAGCCAGATCAAAGAGAAAGAAAATTCCATATTTTGGCTGATATAATGTCAGGCACTCAGGAATATCCATCAGTGAGAGCCAAATATGAGTGCGCAAAAGAAACATTTCTTTATTCCCTTTTTGTAGTGAAGAAGTATCTCTTTATCAATCTGCTCCACTAAATTAGCTCTGCTCCGACATGCACTGCAGCAGATGTTAAGTTACTGTGATGCTGATGGACAAGTGTCCTCTGCAGAGAAGCAATGGTTTCAGCTTGAAATTTGGTGAGTTCAAAAGACTCACTAACAAATCAATGAGGTACAGAGACTGAGTTTGCTATTCAGTCTGCTGGGGACCCTGCAGACATGATATAAATTGCACTGCTATAGGCTGTGCTGCACTGCTGCATAAACAGAAACGAGGCTGTCAGGCTGAAAACATTCACCAGCACAAAATACCCTTGCAGTCTCAAGAAAAGAAATAGATATGAAGGATGGGAGGAGGGAACAATCCAACAGCAAAGATAATTGCTAAGGATAAAGAATAGAGCTGCTTAGCATTTCAAAAGCAGCCTTTCTTCTTATATATGTTCATAGTGTTCCAAATCTGTCAACGAACCAAGAAATCCTCAAGCCAGAGTAGCAGCTGGTTTGTTCCAAAGGAGATCACCCTGATGGATTGTAATATATGGAGCTGATATGTCAGTGTGGGCTAATCTGAAGCTACAGGGGCGACCTGTCAATTCTAACAAAGATAAATACAGCTGCTGCCTCACACTGTTTCATAATGCCAGGCACTGGCCACTGGTTTCCCCAGCATGATGGATTTTATGGTCAGGTGTGGTGACATCTCACGACTTAAATAGCTTTCAGAGAATGGCTGGTCTCTTTTGAATGATGATGGATTGCACTCCAGAACTCCTTGTGATAAATGATGTCTCAGGCTTGCAAGAATTGCACGGATATGGATAAGCCCCAGCCAGCTCTTGGACTTTCACTTGTGAGCCTCCTTATGGTTTTATTGCAAGTGCCTGCCTGTATATTTTCAACACTTTATAACTCCTTTCCCTATTTCTCAGTTATCTTACATAAATTGATAATCACGTTCTCCATACATCCTTGCAAGGTTATGTATGGAAATATAAGGAAGACACTGAAGCCAGAAATATTGCAAAATGAAAGTACTAACAACATCTGACTTCAACTACAGATCATGAATTTTAGCCACAATGGCAACAGTGACACAGATGTTAACAGCTGGGAATCTGCTCTAATGTGTGCGTTGATCTAATCCAGACTTTAATGAGGTACTAGCCATCATCTCAGCAGAAAGTATCTAACTGAATAATTACATTTATTGGAAAGTCAGTTCTAAAGAGTATTGATACTGCATCATAGAAGAGGGTCATGTCTGAAATATTGGGAACTACAGTCTTTCAACTACATCTCTAAACAAATTTGAGTTGTGGACATTAATAAAGACTAGTGATTCAAGCTTTCTTGCACTATAGGCTAACATACACCAATAATTTCTGTTTTGACCAGGCAGTGCTGCTGTAATCCTTCCTGTCTAGTACTTCCAACTCTTTTCTTCTCCAAGGATTTAAGTGTCCTGTCTTTCTCTTTGTTGCAAGTCTTTTAAATTGAAGAAATTTGAAGAAATTTAAAAAGAAATTTCAATTTCTTTCTCTGAACATTGTGTGTCATTTTTTAAGTATCAGACAGCATGCTCACAGCAAGGGGGAGCAGGGAAGCACCCACCAGCACTTTGTAATGGAGTAGACAAACACCACCACTCACAGGAGAACGAATGAAAATCCAGAATACTCCTTCCAGGTGTTTACTGTACTGTTATGCAGTACTTTTCCATTGTAATAGCCAAATGGAGTTTCAACATACTTCAGTACTAAAGGAATGTACTGCCACTAAAGAAGTTGCTGTATCACAAGCAATTACCTCTTTCCTATTTGAAATACATTAATTACTGCAGTTCTTCAGAAAGTGAGCAACTGCTTGTGGGCACAAGATTAGGCCAGGCGGGTGTTACACAAGCTTTTCATGCACTGATTATTGGAGTGTCTGCTTCTGACCTGCAGCACTCAAACTGCTCGCTCCAGTTCTTCCTCAGGAAGCCCCTCACATTAATCACACCACGCATATGCATTCAGACCTTGGTGTTGTTCTAGCACTAAATTTCTATTCAGCCAGACCCTTCTCCTATAATGCATAAATGCATTCAAACTGGTTTCTGCAGACAAAAGATCCATGCTAGCAGAATTATCTGAAACTCAAAATAGAGAAGAACTGAATTCCAACATCCTGATACAGGCAACACTACCACAGATGTCACCAAGAATATTGCATAAGCAACAATTGCCTGGATAGATATTCTAGCTCCCAGTTTCTACTGTTTTGTTGTTTGGACTGTGAGTTTTTTTACAGGATTGGAAGTAAAGGCACAAGATTAGCTGTTTTCTCTTGGATTAGTTACCCTGGAGGCTGAAATCACAAGGCTTGAATCAGAAAGAAGACAGGGAATGCTGGAAGCCAGCTTTTAAGCTCAGTCAGTCACATACCAACCCTCTCCTCTACCCAATAATTCATGCTGGCAATATCCAAATTCAGCCACAGACACATTTCAACTTCAGGCTAATCAACTGTACTCCAATCAAGCAGGCAACTCTGCTGGAACATAGGATCAGATCCATCAACATCATGGGTATTTAACATGACAGATAAAATAAACCCTAACCCAAATCTTCACCCAAGACACAGTTCCCATTAGTGGTTTACATGTACTGCAGCATCTGATAGACTCATTTAATCTTCATTTGTGTAAACAATGCAGTGCTACTTATGAGTAAATGCCCTCACCGAGACCTGAAGGTTATACCATCATTTGTTCTCCTCTCACCTTAACAATCAAAGCCTTCCTTGAATGCCTGCTCCCTCTATACACATCAAAACTGTGTTTAAAGGATTCCCAAATCAGGCTTTGGGAGCATATACATGCCTAGGGATTTTTTCACAGGAAACAAATACAATAAATGAAGACAGTAAACTTATACCAAAGAGCTAAAGAAAAGGTTTTCATTTATGTTTCTTCCAGAACATTTTTTAAAAGTTCCAGAAACTCTTTGGGATTTATTTCTTTAATGAATTGAGAACATTTTACAGTCACATTCCTTTTTACTAGCTCATGAAAACTGCAAGGAAAAACCACAAAGCCATTCACTTCTGTGTTACAAGTAGAACTCTCACTGCAGGATATTTAATACATATTGAAATCCTCTGCTTTAAGAATGAGGGCAGTTTTGGAGTTTCCCACAACTTAACTAAAAAGAAAGGGAAAAAGGAATTAAAAAGTAAGAAAACACAAGTTCATTGCCTACTTTTCCTAGACACTTAGAGCAAAGCCAGAGTTTTCCAGTTGCCAGTATGCAAGATATTACAGACATTCCAATGTATCTGATGACAGAGGGGCAGAAATCAAATCCCACCTGCTACAAAACGCATGGTTACCAAACTGAGCCTCAAAGAAATCTCCTCAATTTATTACCACTTCAACACCCATGTGATTCAGTAACCACATTTTACTTTATTTACAACATTTGCCCCTGCCCAGAATTTAAGTCTATGACTTTATTAATCTGAAGTATTCAGTAAAGGGTTGTTATGCTCTAAGGTTTCCTTATAGAGGCTGATATCATCAGAGCTTTCTGACATTCACTCTGTTAACAGCATGGCTCACTCTGTTAACAGCATGGCATCTTCTGTCACTTCAGCAAGAGCTTGGTGTTGCACTTTATAAATTTCATTGCATTAAAAAAATAAAAGAAGTAAGCAGAAAGCCTGTAAGGATATTTAGAGAGTCTTCTAGTTCACTGCTGCTCACAATCCCCAAAAGTAATACTCATTCTGATTTCTAGATGACATGCAGAGAATGGGAAAAATGGAAGACAAGATGAAGAAAGCAAGAATTAGCCTCAGAACAGCAAGCAAATGTCTAATGTAAGGCATGTCTTTCTGAAAAAGTAGCAGAAGTTCTATGGATGTTAAATTCACTCAAAGATCAGCCTCAGAACTCAATTTATTTAGTACTATTAGTAAATCAGGCACAATAAGGAGGAAGAAGTACCTATGTCTATTTAATCTCAACATAATTACAAATTACTGGTGTGACACAAATACTGACATTATTCTAGGAGGTTTTGGGTAAATATTGACAACAAACAGGTAAGTAAAAATATCACTATGATCTGCAATGTGAGGCAGCTGCTGCACAGGCGGCCTGCAATTCCCACGTCAAAGAATGATGTCACAGAAGTAAAGGTTTGGGAAGGCTTATAAAAATGGTCAGGAGCTTTGAAAAGATCCCACAAAGAGACACTGAAATGGTTTCAACTGTTTGCCTTAGAAAGGGGCTACAAAGGACAGAACATGACAAAAGTACATCAAATAAGGAACCGTACTAGTAAAGACTGATGGGAAGTTTCTGTTTCCTGTAGCCTAACACTGTAACCAGGAGATGTGCAATGAAACTGTGAAAGGTGGAAATTGGAAGCTAGTAACAGGAAATCTTTTTTCATATAACATGTAGACAGATGGCAGACTTCACTTCCACAGGAGGCCGAAGATGCCATGGATTTAATAAAACTGCATAAGGAACAGGGCATAATGCTGTATTCTGAAACCATTGGGATGCATGCACCTGGAAGACATTTCTTCCTCAGTAACGCTGATGTTATCAACACCTAAAGCTGCCAGAGAGAGAAACATGATGTTATCCTCAGGTGTTATTTTGTATTTGAGAGGCTGACATTACAACAGCAAGCTCCTACCCCAGTTTACAGAATCACAGTAATCCCAACACAGCCCTGAATCCAAACTTAGTACAAACCAAGGTAAAGATAAAATAAATCTACTTACAAAATACAAGTTTAAAAAATACATTTACAGTGCAAAGAGACTTACATATCTACCCAAGCCTATATAAGCTCCAAATGGATGTTTTCATTACATACTGCCCAGCTGCAGCTGAGATACTTCCTTTGGAAAGATCTTGATCTTTTTACTGGAATTACTGACAACCTCAGAACTATTAACAACTATTAATGAACTATCCACTTTCTGTAAGGTAAATATGTACTTTCATGGCTGACCAAGCTATGTTCAAACCTGAGGGTGAAGTTTTTTCACACATTGCAATGGGCAGTGTGACTTGTCTCCAGAGCAGGGCTAATGAGTGGGTGCAAATGCCATGTCTCAGCTGGTGGAGCAGGGCACGGGGCAGTCATCATTCTTCCCAGAACAAATACAGACTGGACGAAAAGTGGATTGAGAGCACTCTTTCACTGAAGGACGAGGGGGTGCTGGTTGATGAGGCATTTTACATGAGCTGGTAATACATACTAGCACCCCAAAAAGCCAACCATATCTTGGGCTGCATCAAAAAATGTGCAGCCATCAGGTCAAGCAAGGTGATTCTGTCCCTCTACTCTGCACTTTTGAGACTCCACCTGGAGTACTGTGTCCAGCTCCAGAGCTCTCAACACAAATAAGACATGGAACTGTTAGAGCAGATCCAGAGGAGTGCTGTAAATGTGATCAGAGCGCTAAAGCACCTCTCCTATGAGGACAAGTTGAGGGAGTTGGGTCTGTTCCGCCTGAAGAGAAGGCTCCAGGGAGACCTTATAGCAGCCTTCCAGTACTTGAAGGGGGCCTGCAGGGAAAGCTGGAGAAAGAAATTTTAGAAGGGCATGTAGGATTAGGACAAGGACCAATGGTTTTAAACTAGAGCACAGGAGATTGGACATTAGGAAGAAGTTCTTTACTATGAAGGCGGTGACTCACTGAAATGGGTTGCTCAGAGAGATTGTGGACACCTCATCCCTGGATGTGTTTAAGATCAATTGGATGAGGCTTCGAACAACCTGATCAAGTGGAAGGTGCCCCTGCCCATGGCAGGAGGATTGGAACTAGACTCAAGCCATTCCATGATTCTGTGATTAAAGCACACAGTGTGACCCTTCATGTTGATACTTAATTAGGTCTTAGGAAGTATTGCTAATACAAACCAGTCTCCTTTGCCATTTTGGGAACAGAAGTGTTCTAAGAATGATGTCTGCTGCAGAACTGTATTATTAAATCCTGCATTCACTGTGGCAGAAAAATCATGAGGGTAGATTTGAATGAACAGCTTAAGATTGATTTTACAGGGAGAGTTGCTGCTGAACACTGAAATACCTCTTGATCAGAGCATAAAGTGTGTACATGTATCTTTTATTTCAATGTTAAGCTGAGAAAAGAGGGATTAGGGGAAAAAAGAAAGAAAAAATAGCTATGAGGGGAGAACTAACAAGTAATATTCTGTTTTTCATTCAAGGGCTATGGTGAGCAGATGTGACTTTGGAAGAGGACACCTGACATGGTAAAGGAAAATCTATTGGAGACCCACATTGCCCCAGACATGTTTACTGTTCATCTCAGATCTGCCCCTTTATGTGTTTCCCTAAGCTACACATATTCATGTGGAAAGGATCTGTACTGCACCTTGCAGCTTCCCCACCACTCAGACAGGAGACAGAATATCAGAATTTAAAAAATAGTCTCTTGCCTGAGCAATTTCCTTCTCACTCAGAGAAATACTTTCTGCTTTTGTACATCAAAAACCAATGCAAACAAGATGGCCACCTCAAAGCAGGCACTTAACTGATAGGGCAGATATTCATCTGGTGTACCTACAGGGAAAGGAGAGACCCTGACCTTAGAGTCTCCTGGTGCTCCTCTCTGCTAGCATTTCCTGACCTCTAGTTACAGATGAAATTAATTTTGTTTCTGAATTTCCTTCACAAGCCACCTACCTCTATACCCCTCCCCTTCATCGCCTTGCAAACCTGGTAAACACAAGCATCTCAGCCACAAAATACTTCAGCAGAGAGCATGACTCCATCAAAGCTTAATAACTCTACTCCCAGTGAGAATAATGGAAGGGGAGCTTCTTGGGTTGTACTCATCCATTTTTATTAAACATTTCCTTCAAAGCTGTCAGGCCACTCATTTCCTCATCTAGTGAAAGCAAAGTTCTGATGTGGGGTAGTGCTTAAAGGCTCTTGGAAAAGAAGATCAGAGCCAACAACGTGACCATAATCACCAAAATTTCAATCTCACCAAAGCTATTAGAGGATATGCTTCTGGTTGCTATGAGTCACACAAAGATAACCACTCTGTAGACTTCAATACAACTTGAGAGAATTAGATTTTTCTAGGCTGAGGATTACAATTTTTTATCTCTCTTTCCTTTTGTTTTTCCTTCCCCCCTTCCAAATTTATATCACACCTCACTCAATTTTGCTTCCTTTGCATGGCAGGCAGGGGACACTGCACTAAGCATATCAGCAGCCTGGAACCCAAAGGGCTTTGGTATCATTTCAACAAGGTCCTGGTGTATAACACAGTATTTGATGAGGATGACTGCAAAGCTAGCAGCTAGAGATCAGAGTCAGTCTGAAGGGGAGGGATAGGGAGAACAGATTATGTCATATGTGCTTAAAAAACACATAAAAGTGTAACAGAAGTGACATTACATCTGTGGCTTCCAGGGTCTTATCTGCTAAACATGAATAATTTTTGTTCAACTCAGACTACTGCTACAGCAGTCAATTGATTAACAGGCTACATTTGTGAGTTTAATTCCAACTGACTTACAGCAGAGTCAAAGTAGGTCCCACTTCAAAGTTCATAAAATTCATTATAAAAGTCACTTAATCTCATATTTTAATACATAGATCCTGCATAGAAAGTAGAGATGAGTAGTAGTTTGTGATCTGTGTACTGAAGTGACAGATTTGTTTAGCTGCAGGAAGAGTTGTATAAACTAGCCTTTCCCTGGTAACATCAGAAAATCAGAGATACTCCATGACTGATGGGAGTTGCATCCTCCTTTCCTCTCCAAATCCTCATCTGTATTTCAAATTGTATCTCAGTAGTAATGAACATATCTATGCAGCAATGCTTTAAAGAGAGTACTCAGTTATAAGACAAGACTCCCACTCTACTACCAAGGTCTGACAAGAGCATGACTGGATGTGACAGGCTTAGCAGAAGATGCTGTTTCAGATGTCCAGAAAAAATATCCTATCTGATAAGAATGTCAGACCAGGACCCGTATCCAAATCCAAACTTTCCCCAGCATAAGCAGTGTTTGATCCAGAAATTTGTTCCTGCCCATTAGGAAACCATATAATTCAGAAAGTGTTAATTAGAAGTTCTTGTGCAGATGGAAACTCTGCTCCAAGCTCTGCTGCACAATGGTTGTGTGTGCCTTGCCAGTTGCTGCTTTCTTTATCGCTCAATTTGTTACCCTGCAAATTAGAGCAGTATTTTTTAAACTTTGGGAATATCACACCAGAAAAGTAAAAGAATGCAAAGCAAGTCTCCAGGTGACATGAAGCAAAATTACTCTTTAAGTTCTTACCATTCTACCAAACTTGTGAATGAAAAAAAAAAAAGGTAACTGGAAGCCTCATTAATATCCTGCAACCCATAGGATATCAAATGAAATTAGAAGGTGCAAACCCTTGCAATTGCAATGAATCAGAAGTGGAATGCATAAGGGTGGGAAACAAAGGTCTGGAGCTAACTTGCTTAGGAGCACACAAAGTTAGCAAGGCAGCCACTCCTTCTTTCACATCCATTTGACTTAGGGTCTGAACTCCAACCTGATCTCCTTCTATGATCAGGTGACCCACCTGGTGGATGTGGGGAGGCCTGTGGATGTGGTCTACCTGGACCTCAGCAAGGCCTTTGACACCGTTCCCCACAGCAAACTCCTGGCCAAGCTGGCAGCCCATGGCTTGGACAGGAGCACACTGCGTTGGGTTAGGAACTGGCTGGAGGGCCGAGCCCAGAGAGTGGTGGTGAATGGTGCCACATCCAGCTGGCGGCCAGTCACTAGTGGTGTGCCCCAGGGATCAGTACTGGGCCCCATGCTCTTCAACATCTTTATTGATGATCTGGATGAGGGCATTGAGTCCATCATCAGTAAATTTGCAGATGACACCAAGCTGGGGGCAGGAGTTGATCTGCTGGAGGGTAGAGAGGCTTTGAAGAGGGACCTCGACAGGCTGGACAGATGGGCAGAGTCCAACGGCATGAGATTGAACACATCCAAGTGCCGGGTTCTGCACATTGGCCACAGCAACCCCAGGCAGTGCTACAGGCTGGGGTCAGAGTGGCTGGAGAGCGGCCAGGCAGAGAGGGACCTGGGGGTGCTGGTTGATGGTAAGCTGAACATGAGCCTGCAGTGTGCCCAGGCAGACAAGAAGGCCAACCGCATCCTGGCCTGCATTAGGAATAGTGTGGCCAGCAGGAGCAGGGAGGTCATTGTGCCCCTGTACTCTGCTTTGGTTAGGCCGCACCTTGAGTACTGTGTCCAGTTCTGGGCCCCTCAGTTTAAGAAGGACATCGAGACACTTGAACGTGTCCAGAGAAGGGCAACAAGGCTGGTGAGAGGCCTTGAGCACAAGCCCTATGAGGAGAGGCTGAGGGAGCTGGGGCTGTTTAGCCTGGAGAAGAGGAGGCTCAGGGGCGACCTCATTGCTCTCTACAACTACCTGAAAGGTGGTTGTAGCCAGGAAGGGGTTGGCCTCTTCTCCCTGGCATCCAGCACCAGAACAAGGGGACACAGTCTCAAGCTGCACCAGGGGAAGTTTAGGCTGGAGGTGAGGAGGAAGTTCTTCACCAAGAGAGTGATTTGTCATTGGAATGGGCTGCCCGGGAGGTGGTTGAGTCGCCGTCCCTGGAGGCGTTCAAGAGGGGACTGGATGTGGCACTTGGTGCCATGCTCTAGTCGTGAGGTTTGTGGTTACAGGTTGGACTCGATGATCTTCAAGGTCTCTTCCAACCTTGGTAATACTGTAATACTCTAACTCTGTTATATCACAAGCCTCCTTGGACACTTCAAGGACTGTATAGATCTTTAATTCTTTGCAAAGTTTCTATGTTTTAATTCTTTGCCTGTTTCTTTAAATGTTCTTCTCAGTTACTTCCTCATTTTGTGCTGTTCATACACAATCTTAAAGATAAATTGTGCTTTTCAGCCTCTCAGTCTGAGGAAATTAGTCACCTTAAATTTCAAAAACAAAAGGTGTGAAATTCAAGCTAGAGTGTCACAGGCTCCAGAAACCAGAAAATATCTCATTTCTACTGAAAAAAAAAAAAAAAAAAAAAAAAAAGGTTGATCTTGCTATTCCTTTTTCTGAGAAGCCACAGAACAGCTTTTAACATTTTTCATCACTAGTTCTCCAACTTCCTGGTTGTGTTTTTCTCCTCTGATCTTCCTCCAGGATGTATGGCATAAGGCAGGCCAGCTTTTTGCAGCTGAGATGCCTACAAGCCCAAATCCTTCAGCTGAGTCCCAGTGAGGAGTCAAACCCTTAATCAGCTGGAACAAGCATACCATTCTGCCATTTCCATGATACCATCCACAGATGGGCCCTGACTAGTATGTGTTCCATAAAAGTGAATGGGTGAGCACCTGCACTTGCTTAAACAGAAAATGTAACCCACCCACTTAGTAAATACATTTCAGACTAGATGTCACTGAGTGCTGTGGTTTTGTTCTTGTGGCTACCTCCACAGCAAAATTTTGCTTCTGTATAGCAATCTCATTACTGATAATTCAGCCACAGTGGCATGGGGCTGATCTGTGCTTGGAATCTGCTCCATGACCCAGCCACTTGGCACAGCCCAGGGTCAACTCAGGGCTTATTTTTGACAGACTCCAAAAATTTATCACAGTATCACCAAGGTTGGAAGAGATCTCAAAGATCATCAAGTCCATCAAGTATCTTTTTGTAGCTGCAAGTTAGTTAAGTGTTAACCTCCCCACAAAGAGTCCAGTGAGAACGAATGACTCTGTACAGCATTCTGTACCTGAGGGCAGATTTGTTTTGGTCACAGTTATTAGTTTCAAGATCTTGCAGATAATGAAAGCTTTCACTAAAGATACTGAACCACATTTTAGGTTTCCAGCTGTTTGTGGAGCAGGTGATGAAACAGGCTTGCTAAAAATATTTCATGAAAAATATGATGCAGCCAAAGATAGCCCTAGTTCCGTTCTGTGACTTTAAGAGAGTGTAGATGGAGATGAGACATCTTGGCATACAAACTCAAGAGCTGTGCTATGATTTCCTTCTGTTAATAAAGACTTTTTGCAGCATGTGCTAAATAGATCAGCACTGAAAAACACAAGAAATGCATTTTTTGCCCTGAATCTAATGGGCTGAAATCATTTACTTGCAGTAAATGTCAGGATTCTGTTTAATTTTTTCTGGTACATTTTCATAAATTTTACAGTCTTCCATAACAGAAACTTCCTCTGCTGAGCTCTTGAGTGCAGCTACTTCTTTAAAGAACATATTAGCTGCTAAGCAGCACATTGCTGGCCAAAGCAGGATGTGAAGGAGACTGCTCCACCTCTTTGAGTAAAAATTTTTTTTTTTTTTTTTTTAGTTTATGAGACAGAAGACTTGGTATAAGTCAAAAGACTCAATATACCAGCTTTATGCTCTTGAAATGTTTGAATTAGAGAATCCTCTGATCTCTAGTAGGGATTCCAGTAACAGTTTGTCTCCATGGGTTCTGTATCGTTCCCACATGCAACATTACTGAGGCTACTAAAGTGGGCAGTAAGAACCTCTCAGGCATTTTGGTTGTGCTCCAATTATGTCAAAAAGCTGAGAAAGAATATAAGATAACTAAGTTACTTGTATCTTTCATTTTTAATGAGGTTCTCTTATTCTCCAAAGAAATATGCTGGATAGCTATATTATGTTTCAAGGTCTCTATTCTAATGCCACACCTTGATACATTCTATCAGCAATAAGGGTGATAAGCAGCAAAATCACTGCTTCATTCCCAAAGACAAATGTCAAGTTCCCCTCCTCTTTGCAGGATGCCATCTGCTTCAGCCCCCAGTGTGTTTCTGCTAACCCTCAAAACTCCTGTTTTGTGACACAAAATGCACAGCTGCCAAGCAGGAAGAAGTAGCAGTCAGGGACCACTGGAAGCCTTCAGGGTCCCCCTCTCACCTCATCATTATTCATCCTGCCAGTCCCAATATTTGCATGGTCTCTTGTACAAACAATGACATAGTTAGGTAGTATAGCTGTTGCCATTTATTTCAATGTCTAAGTATTATATACCTACTCATTCTCATTGCTTAGAACCAGTTACAGAATCCTAACTGTTTAGTTACCATCCCTGAGCCAGTGAAGACCAAACACTAGTTATTCTTAGAAAAGTTGAGGTCTTTTACTAGCACTTGAAAAACCAATTTGTCTGGGGGACAGCACTACAGAGGCATGGATAGGAAGCAGACAGAGCCACTGGAAAACCACAAACATTCAGTTCCAGTCCGGATTCCAGTCTAAAAAGACAATGCAAGAACATAGAGACCAACCTGCAAACAAGATCTGTCACAGGAAAAGGCAGAGTGAGTCCTGGGACAAAATCATGAAGCTGAGTAGGAGCTGGAGCAACTGCTAAAGAACCAAGGACTATGATGGGAAAGGACAGAACTGGCCAGGGTAGTGCCCAGAGTAGCTTGCACACAGACTCCACTCCATGTAAGCTTAGTACTTTAATGTATTGGGCTTGAGGAGTTCAACACTTTACCCTCTGCTTGACTGTAAATGCAGTTGTTGTCTCTTCATTCTTTCCCTCCAAATCAAGGAAACAAGAGTCAGACATTACAATGGGTCTCTGATAAACAAATGGGCTTTGCCATCATCTCTGTGATGCATTCTTATTTATCTGGATAATGTTGGAAGCATAAGCTTTCAATTTAAAAGATAAGGAAGGCACAGCAAGTAAGCTAAGGATATTTAGTCATAAGTAGGTAACATGCCGTCAAATTGGAAGCCATAGCCTGGGAAGCATCTCTTACATATAGATCCCGTACTATATCTGGCATGGAAGCTCAAGCACAGAAAGAGAAACAATTTTATCTCATAGCTCATCAGCAGTAACTTCTTTGCTTTAATTTGCTTTAATCCTTCCTATCTGATCTCATCTCACCACTAGGGAAGGGCCACAAATCAAATCCTTCAAGGCAACATCAGATCATCTACCACCATTCCTGACAAGTGAGAAAACACCACACTGAAGATAAATGATGGATTGCTGGTCTCCATAGGACGCCAGTACTGATGATGGAAAAAATATAACTCCAGCAACCATTATTTTTACTTCACCCTTTCTACTTTTACTGACAGGAGAGACAGAGAAGAATATGATGCAAACACAGAGGAAAACCCTGCTGTAGGCAGACTTTATCATAGAAAAGGCCATGTGTTAATCAGTAAATATTTCATGCTCAGTCGGGGTTTAAAGGCAGCCGGCAACTAAGCACCTCACAGATGTGAGCTTGCTTTCTCACTCCTTAAGTGGGATGGGGTAAAGAAATGAAAGGGTAGAAGAAAGAAAACTGTGTGTTTGAGATAAAGACAGTTTGATAGGTAAAGCAAAATCTGTGACTACAAGCAAATTAAAACAAGGAATTCATTCAATACCTCATGCCATATCCAGTGAAGCAGGGCTCCATCATGTGCAATGGTTACTTGGGAAAACAAATACTGTCATTTTGACTGTCTCCCCTTTCCTCCTTCTACCCCCAGCTTTATATGTGGAGCATGACATCATCTGGTATGGAATATCCCTTTGGACAGTTGGAGTCAGCTGTCCTGGCTTTGTCACCTCCCAGTTTCTTATGTACCCTCCCCAGTTTACTCACTCTTGGAGTGGCATGAGAAGCAGAAAAGGTTTTGATTTTGTGTAAGCACTGCTCAGTAATAATGAAAACATCCCTGTGTTGTCAGCACTGTTCTCAGCACAAAACCACACTAGCTAATGTGTAGAAAATTGACTCTACCCCAGCCAAAACCAGCACATACTCCTAAGTACAACTAGCAGAAGTCCCTGGTCTATTTTATGATAAATGATTCTGTGAATTGCAGGCAGAAATACCTGCAGTCCTTGTAGATCCACGGGAAGAAAACAGACTCCAAGCACTTTCTAGGTGTTTTTTGCTTCCTTTGTAGTCACATTTTTCAAGACAAGACACCTCTACTTGTTAGGCATAAAACGGCTTTGCCCTGAGGTTACCGGGTCTCCAAAAACCTAGCAATGAGTCTGACAATACCTAAAGAAGGACATGCTCAGTGACAGGAAGGCATTGTGAAATTCAGGCAAAGCCACACAGTATTTAGTGCATAAGCTCCTTACAAATTATGTAGATGGTGATTGAAAGAGAAAAGTAGCGGTGATTCTACCCCTCTGCTCTGCTCTGCTCTGGAGTACTGCGTCCAGTTCTGGAGCCCCTCTTACAGGAAAGATCTGGACATTCTGGAGTGTGTCCAGAGAAGGGCCACAAGGATGATCAGAGGGCTGGAGGGAGCTCCTCTCCTATGAGGACAGACTGAAGGAGTTGGGGATATTCAGCCTGCAAAAGAGAAGACCCCGAGGAGACCTTATTGTGGCCTTCCAGTATCTTAAGGGGGCCTACAAGAAAGCTGGGGAGGGACTTTTTCAGGTGTCAGGTAATGATAAGACTAGGGGGAATGGAACAAAAATAGAAATGGGTAGATTCAGATTGGATGTTAGAAAGAAGTTCTTCACCATGAGGGTGGTGACATGCTGGAACAGGTTGGCCAGGGAGGTGTGGAGGTTTTTAAGGCCAGGCTGGATGTGGCTCTGAGCAACCTGAGGTAGTGTGTGGTGTCCCTGACCATGGCAGAGAGGTTGGAACTAGGTGATCCTTGAGGCTGCTTCCAACCCTAACAATTGTATGATTCTAAGTATTTCTATTCAGGGAAGTATGTCTGTTTCCTTGAAAGAACAGTTATTAGTCTAAAGATTAAAATAAAATATTCTCTACTTGCTTTTGTAAAGCTCTAATTATTTTAAATGAGAGGTAAACTCTGTACTATTCAAATATTACTGTGGTTTTTTTTTCATTTTGTAGATATTTAACAATACAAAGAGATCCACTTTCACCTCCCTAGCCACTTTCACAAGCACTAGAACAAGTTTCTTGTGATACTGCAAATGCTGTGCGAAGACATTTACTTAATGCAGGACCAAGGTGTAGGTTTTCTCTAGCTTTATGGTTTTTCTCTTCCCAAGACATTCACAAGCCTATGATGCACACACCAGCATGAAAAATAACAATGAATCACTAAGTCCAATGTAATGATTTGTGACTGAGTGGGGATAACTGCGTAAAAAGCTCAGACAATTCTGCATACAGAGAAGACAAGCTATATTCAGATTTCATAAAGAACTCTGTAATTGCTGTTATGAGACAAGTTATGAAGTGCATATTTCCACCATATACCTCTTTTGGGACAAAAAAAACCTTATTTCATTACCTTCTCCTATTAGGTAAGTTTATTAATGCTTGTACCATTATATGTACATAAACCCACAGATTAAAATGCACTAGTTTTAAATTGCTCCCCCATTGCAGATGTGAGAAAATTAACTCATTCATGACAGGCTGAGTAGGAATCAGGCTAAATGGAAGGAAGAGGTGCTTATCAAAATTCCTGCTGCAATGCAAAGAAATTTAAGCTGGCAATACAGCTCTGACATCAAGAGAAGCTGCGAAGCCCTGAGCTGGTGCAAAGTGTTCCTGGCAGCAGGGACAGCAGCTCTGGCAGTGCTCCTGCACCAGAGGCACCTGCAGATATCTGCTCTATCCCTGGTGTCTGCTCAGGTGCTCATTTGAATTGAGGCAGCCAGTCCTTGAAATTAAATGCAAAGTCAAGAGACTAACTTCTCAGTGCTTTTCTGCATAATGAAGATATGATTGGACTTGTTTATTGCTCCAGCAGTTAAGAAATACCTCTGGTATTACCCATTTCCCAGAATACTCAATCTAATTCCCCTCCCTAGCCAAAAAAAAAAAAAGAAAAAAAGTTCTCTACTGTTTCACCATTATTCTGATCACAAACCTTTCCCACCATGAAAAGGAGTTACTATTTTTTTTAACAGAGGCTGGAGGAAACCAGGTAAGCTTAGCAAGAAGATTTTGCAAAGTGAGATGCAAACACTGGCTCTCAGATACAGCGTTGGGTGTGTACAAGGAGCTGTACCACTAACTGAGATGAGATGCAGGCTGAGGGTCTAGTGGGTGGATCAAGCATGGGCTGACAAGGGAAAGAAGAGTGTCCCGCACCTGCGGAATGAACAACCCCATGCTCCAGTAGCAGCTGGGATCCATCCAAATAAGCTTTTCATATAATGTAAGCATAAGAAGCTTTTGGTTTTCTGTTCTTTATATTACATAACGGCTTCCCCCATTCTGTATGCAGTAGGACAAGGAGGGCACAATTTCCTTTGTTGTTCAGGAAGTGGAATCATTTCCTTTATGATGAGTTTTAAAATTTTTGACTCAAGATGCCAGCATACATTTGTTGAGCTTCTTGGCATTCTGATCCTGACTTGCACTAATGCATGCTTAGAGCTTGTGGAAAGTGTTCGCCTATCCTTTAAATTTCATCCTCCTTCTCCTCTCCACCCTCAAATCTCACTAGCTCTCTGAAAACTAGCTGCTTGCCTTGATGATACATGGTGAACTCTTAATCTCGCTTTTTCTTTGCAACAGATTTGCTAATTCTTCCTTAGCATTGCTTATAACCAGATGTTAACAAGTAATGAGAGAATCCCATAGCCAATGATTTCAAAAAGGCACAGATGGAAAACACGGGAAAGGTGACTTTTACAGTGGTTTGCTAGCTCCCAGTTTTGACCCAGTATCTTCATTTCCTTCTCTCTTGTGCCTGGAGCAAGGAGCAAACTGCTGCTTTACAGACAGGTTTTTGCTTAGATAGCTTTGGGTGAGGAAATATAAGGCAGAGGGGTCAGCAAGACACCAGATTCCCAATCTTACATTTTAGAACACATTACAGGTACACCCACTCATTCCCATTTCCTCTTTATGGTTCAAATAATGGCCTACTCCATTTAGGAAATGGATCCTTAATGAAACCTCTCTCCACTCTTCCCCACTCAAGTCCCTGATGCCAGCACATAGGCCAGCACTCAAGGCCAGCACTCAATGTGGCCCCTCTCAGGAAAGCAAGTCAAGATCATAGAATTATGGAATTCTTTTGGTTGGAAAAGACCTCCAAGATTATCAAGTCCAACCATCAACCTAACACCATCATGGCCATTAAACCATGTCCCAAAGTTCCATGTCCATACATTTCTTGAACACCTCCAGGAAAGGTGACTCCACTACCTCCCTGGGCAACCTAGTCCAATGCTTGACCACTCTTTCTGTAAAGTTTTCCTAATATCCAATGTAAACCTCCCCTGGCACAACTTCAGGCTATTTCTTCTTGTTCTACCACGCAACACTGGGGAGAAGACACCTAGCTCCACCTCTCTACAATCTCCTATCAGGTGGTTGTAGAAAGTAATGAGGTCTCTTCTCAGCCTCCTCTTCCCTAGACTAAACAACCCCAGTTCCCTCAGTGCTCCTCACAAGACTTGTAAACCCTTCATCAGCTTTGTTCCCCTTCTCTGGACACGCTCCAGCAACTTAATGTCCTTCTTGTAGTGAGGAGCCCAAAACTGTGCACAGCATTCAAGGTGCCACCACACCAGTGCCAAGCACAGGGGCACAATCGCTCCCCTACATCTGCTAGCCACACTATTCCTGGTACTTTTGAGTTTCTAAATACTCCAAGACCAAATCAAATATGCTTATAGTAAAAATCACACAACTCCTGCTATCTCAGTTCTGACCAGTAAAACTGCCATTCTTATCTCTTCTCACTAGTAATCAAGGCTTCTCCAGAAAAATTGTCAGCTAAGTTCAGCATTTTGTATGCATGGCATGAAAAACATGGCATAGAAACACCTGTTCTTACTGTCTTGTGGTTGTATGAGGTCTACAGGACTGACAGAGGAAACACTGAGCTATTATTCTATTTTGTTATTATGAGAAAGAGACTATGTTCTAACATTTATAGGGAGCTGCTGTTAAGACCTTAACTATGCTTTATGTCAGGATTTAGACTGAGGAAAATAAACATTAAGAGCTACGAAAAGTACGAGCAAAACATGTTCTTATGATGCAGTACCATGATTTTCAACATTAACAACATTTCAACAAAACCAGACACTAGGGTAAAATTAATCTCTGCCTGTGGTATAAAAAAGTATTAAAACTATGTATAAAGACTTTCAACACAAGCCACAATTTAAGATGGGAAGTTACCTATTACAGCTTTGATATTTGGCAGTACATATTTGGTAAGCTGTATGTTTTCATGAAGGATTGTTTTATGTGGTTATCAATTAATAGAGATGATCAATTGCTCCCAAATATAGTAGAGCAATTACTTGATGTTATATCACCAATTGCAGGCTTGCCTATATTTAAAGTTTTCTAGGGAAGTGATAATGAAAGAAGTGGGGCCTTTTTCTCTTGGCTTTCAAGCATGCAGAAGGACGTGTCTGTTTAGACAGATAGAATAGAATAGAATAGAATAGAATAGAATAGAATAGAATAGAATAGAATAGAATAGAATAGAATAGAATAGAATAGAATAGAATAGAATAGAATAGAATAGAATAACCAAGGTTGGAAGAGACCTCGAAGATCATCGAGTCCAACCTGTAACCACAACATCACAACTAGACCATGGCACCAAGTGCCACATCCAGTCCCCTCCGGAACGCCTCCAGGGACGGCGACTCAACCACCTCCCCGGGCAGCCCATTCCAATGACGAATCACTCTCTTGGTGAAGAACTTTCTCCTCACCTCGAGCCTAAACTTCCCCTGGTGCAGCTCGAGACTGTGTCCCCTTGTTCTGGTGCTAGATGCTAGGGAGAAGAGGCCAACCCCTTCCTGGCTACAACCACCTTTCAGGTAGTTGTAGAGAGCAATGAGGTCGCCCCTGAGCCTCCTCCTCTCCAGGCTAAACAGCCCCAGCTCCCTCAGCCTCTCCTCATAGGGCTTGTGCTCAAGGCCTCTCACCAGCCTTGTTGCCCTTCTCTGGACACGTTCAAGTGTCTCAATGTCCTTCTTAAACTGAGGGGCCCAGAACTGGACACAGTACTCAAGGTGCGGCCTAACCAAAGCAGAGTACAGGGGCACAATGACCTCCCTGCTCCTGCTGGCCATACTATTCCTAAGGCAGGCCAGGATGCGGTTGGCCCTCTTGGCTGCCTGGGCAACCATTTGCTAGTGTAAAGGTTTCTGTGAACACTGTGCACCCTTAAAAAATATTCAGGAGCACAACTATTTGTTGATCACCTTGTGAAGAAGTGAAAGCTCCTTCTAAAAAACACTGTACAGGTGGCAAAAAAATTAGTTGACCTGAGGAGGCAGAAAGAGAATTCAGCTAAAGTCAAAATGACAGGACTAGAGGAAATGGTTTCAGGCTGCGCTGGGGAGGTTCAGGCTGGATGTTAGGAAATATTTCTTCACTGAAAGGGTTAAAAAACATTGGAATTGTCTGTCCAGGGCAATGGTGGAGTCACTGTCCCTAGAGGCGTTTAAGTAGCATGGGGACCTGATGCTTGGTGACATGGTTTAGTGTTGACCCTTCGCAGTGCTGGGCCAAAGGTTGAACTGGATGATCTTTGAGGTCTCTTCCAACAGGATGTATTCTGTGATTCCATGAAACAGCCAGTGGAAATGCACCACTGAGATGCATAACCACTGCACAATTTTGGACTCTGAAAAAAAGGCAGGACTGGGCTGCAGCAGGTATTAGTACAATCCACAGTCTACAGAGTGGCTATTGTGTCCCTCAGCATATGGCTCACATAAGACTGTGCAGTGCAAGTACACAGCTGTAGCTGTCTGTAAATTACATGCTATTTATGTCACCTCACAATTTCATTCACGCTGCTTTTTTCCTTTAATACAAATTGGCTTCTCCATATGGCAATTAAAACAAACCTGGCAAGTGGGAAAACACCTGTATAAACCTCTCATTATCCTGGCATCCCAGCCTACTCATACTATGTTTTAAGAATTCAGTATTGCCTGAAGTGGAAGATTTTTGTGATGTTCTACAGCCAGGTGAACTTCCACCAGATGAGCTGCTGCTTTTCCTAATGCCAAAGTTTCAACATTACCAAACCCTGATTAGCTTTCTAGATCAATCAGGTTCCAGGCATAAAAGCCAAGATGTATTTTACCTAGAGCTGTATTCACGGCTGACTGGGTAAAATCTGTTGTAATTTATAGTCACTGGCAGATGTGCTTCAGACAGCTTTTCTCAAGTAATTATCTGTTGTGCTTCATGGCTGCCATATACAATACATTTTGTAACCCTAAATTGCACAGAATTTACTGATTTCTTAAGTTTTTTTATTCAAATTCAAGACACGTGAAGAGGATCACAGGCCCAGAACCAGCTTCCAAAGAGCTGTAGATGCTCTATGATGCAAAGGTAGTACCTTAAATATATTGAAAGAATAAAACAAATTTGCAATATGTTTTGGTTTGGCAATTTGAGACTGTTTAATCCTGGAACTAACAAAATTCCTATCAACCAACATTTACCTGAGATCTGAAGGGAAACTAAGCTTCTCAAATCAAACTACCAAGGCAAATACCTTATAATGAAATAATACCTGTCCATATATAGGATGCAGTTATAAGGACTGAGAAATACAACATTCTTACACAACCTCTAGTCTGTTCTGCAAAAAGTCAGTAGTATTTTGAGCAGGTAGGATACTGCACACATACAAAGAAGGACAAAGATTATTTGGGTTAAGCCCAAGAGTGAAGCCCCAAGAACTGAGTTTTATTCTTAGGTCTGCCAGTAATTCAACAGTGACCTTGAAGAATACTCCCATACCTTTCAGAAAAGAACAAAGTAAATACCCAGTCATTAATAGGCTTTTAACAGAAATTTTGAAGTTTGCTTCTAGCAATAACCTTAATAGTGGTAGCAAAATTAAGCCCTAATAGTGATGGAGATAATCACAGACAAATGAACGTAAGACTTAGTAGCAGAATAAAAAATAATAAAATAAAATCAGTACATTTAAGTTATTGTCCTGGATAAAGACAAAATAGAGATGTGAAAGAGATTTGGAAAGGAACAAGATACCGTAAAGTGAGCATTCGTGTTTCATACTCTTCAGGTTTTCAAAAAGCCTTGCAAACCTGATGAGGAAGTCTGCAGAGTATCTCCAGAGACCAGGTTACACTTGTTTTCTAAGTTACATAGATATTTGCATAATTATGCATACTTTTATTACTATATGCCAAAACTTCATGCTGCTTACTCTTTTGAGCCTTGAGAGCACTTTATGTCTGACCTTCCCAGACCAGCAGGGATCTCCATATTTTGACTGGTGAGTGAAGCAAGGGATTGTGTAAGATAATCACGTAACTAAAAAGTTCTAGTCTAATTAGTTCTTGGAAAAATCCCACATCTAGGTCCACTATGATTTGCTGTCTATTCTCTCACCTTGCGATACCTTCTAAGACATCCATACAAATTTCAGAATTCTAAAATATTTGGTTCTCTAATAACTGAAGACATTCAAATAGTCCCTGTTTAGGGAACAAAGGGAAGGGTGGGGGTAATGAAAATTGCAGTGCACAATGTTTCATCTTTTAGTAGCCAAAATGATGCATGAGCATCAAGTGAGTGTATTATTAATCTCACTACAGCAAGAAAAAAAAATCATAAAGAACTAATTAATTCATTATTTGTGGTTTAACAGTTCCTTCATTCTACTGAGATGACACACCATGCAAAATTATTGACACCAGAAATTCAAACATTGGTGTACCTACTTTGAGACAGTCTGCAACAGGAACAAGCACAAATTATGCAGAACAAATCTCCTAGTGCAAATGTCCCCATTAACCTTGCAATGTTGCAGCATGCAGCTGGGCAACGGTCAGCAGCTCCAGCATGGGCAGGTCTAAGAAGAGTTTAATGTTTTCATATAATTTTCATATTTTGTCCTCTTGCTCTGCCATCTTATCATCTCCCCTTTAGTAATTTATTGGGGTTTTTTTAATGCAAGTCATAGATTCCTGTTGTATTTCTAAAGACAAGCTTCTTGTCCTGGTAGTGAAGGAAAAGACTTTGGAGAGGCTGCATTAGATTTCTGAAAACAAGAAGACAATTCAAAACCTCAAATCTCTTGTCATTTCTTGATATTGGTAATCAATCCTCTTCTGATAATCTGCATTCTCAACTTAATTTTCTGAAATGGGTACTAATGGCTTTGTTTGCCTTGGTTCAAAAATTGAAAACTAAATTCCATCAAGTTTTACATAACAGAAACTCTAAACAAACTTCCATAACCTACTCTACCAGTTCAGTGCTGGGAAGTGCTAACAGCATCAGCTGTAAAGTTTGGATTCAGATCCTTTGTTTTGCCCTGTAGCCAGGTGCTTTTCAGAATATATCTGCTTAGGAATACTTATGAATCCTATGGTGACATTAGTGTCATCACACCTTCTCTCTTCAAACAGTTGAATATTCTTTGTACCATCCTGCTCATAGGGAACTTCATTTTAAAATTTTGTTTCTATTTATAGTTTCACCAACTTCATCTGACTTGGTTTTGAAGGCAGGCTTACGTGACAGCAAAAGATAGTAGGAAAGGCCAGGCAAAGTGAAGGGAAAAGGCAGCATGATTGTAATTCCCAACAAATCCTGCACAAAAATCTAAAGGAGAAAAAGAAGAGGTGTGTTGACCCTAGCCAACAGCCAAACACCCATCCTGCCTTTGCTTACTCCCCTCTCCTGTGGGGCAGGAATTTAGAAAAACAAACAAAATACCCAAACCCACACACCCCAAACCAAAACCACACAATGAACACCACAAAGCAAACACCACCATGCGCATGGATGGAAATACTGACAGTTTAATAAGTAAGCCAAAAGCTGTGCATGCAAGCAAAGCAAAAAAGGGGTATTCATGTGTTGCCATTGGCAGTCAGGGTGACGTTCAGCCACTTCCAAGGAAGCAGTGCCTCCCCTCATTTAACAGTTGCTTGGGAAGAAAAATACCATAACCATAAATGTTTCCCCTTCCTCTTTTTCCTGAGCTTTTCCTGCTGAGCACATTGTATGGTATGGCATATCCCCTGGGTCAATTCAGGTCACTGTTCCACCTGGGTCCCTTCCCAACCTCCTGCCCACTGCTAGTCTACTCATAGGGGTAAGCCTTGACACTGTGCAAGCAGTATTCAGCAGTAGCCAAAACACCAGTGTTACCATCATTGGTTTAGACATAAATACAAAGAATAGGACCATATGAGCTGCTATGAAGAAAGGTAACATTTTAAACCCCCATAAATCTAGTAAAAACACATACATGATAGAAGTGTTTAGGTACTAAACAGTCTAAGGTACTTCACTCTAGAAAGTTTGGGGCTTTTTTTTGCCTTTAGGACTACATCTTGTGCATCTAGTGGTGCTGTTCCATGGTGGTAGGACCCCTGAGGAAAAGATGTGGCAAACCAGAACTTTAATTTTCCAACAGCTATCTGCAGAGTAAGTACTATAGAATATGGGTAAGAAGATTTACTGAACTTAAATGAAATGGAAGAAGTTAAAGCAGGACAAACTTTGATTCTTGCAGATTATTCTTAGACTTTAACACATCTATTTCTTGAGAATCTTCACTCTAATGTCATTTCTCACCCAGCCCACCTCCTTACAATCACAAAAGCCGAAGTGATTTAAGGTTGTTTCTCCCATGCTCTGCACCATCTTTTTTCTTTAATTTTCAGTCTCAGCTGGAAACACTCTCCACCAGTGGTTCTGCTACCAGTCTTATCCCTGATTGCTTTAATTAAAAGGCCAGAAGGAATCTTTCAAGGGTCTTATCATCAGAATTGACATAATTAGACTCCTGGACTCAGTGTCAAACACTCACCAGGCTGCCTCAACCTTTCATCCTTCTAAGGCAGCTGTAGACAGTACTATAAAACATGCTTTGCAGCAAGAACCATTTCTAAAAAAAACAGTCTTTAGAAGAAAACTTTGGTCTTCTTTCTTGAAACATAAAAGAGTCCCTTGACACTTTTTCATACAGTCTAGATTTGTGTTTATAACCTCAGCCAAAGCAGCACTAACATCTATGCCAGAAGCAGCTTTATTCAGTAATGCCAAGTGTATGAAGTTGAAAATTGCCTAGTGATCCTTTGGAACAGAACACAGTATGTCAATAGCTTTACTATTTATATCCTTTACAAGGCCAGTTTTAAACTAAAATGAGAAAATTTAAGGGGAAAAAGAGGCCATTGCACTCTCAAACATTCTCCAGCACTTTTCAACATCGATTAAGCACAAATGATCAAAGCATCAGAAACAGAACAAGATTGCTTTCAAGATGTCTCAGATGCCACTACACTGAGTTGACAACAGGACACGAACCACTGTGGTTTGCCAAACAGAGCCAGAAGTGATCCACCAGAGTCCCTGATATTGGTCTTTGCCTCTAGTATCCCAATTACTACATTTTCACTGACTTTGTTCTTGGAGATTAGGTTCTAGCTTTATCCAGAAATGTATGTGCTGTTTCACAAGCATTGCTTTCACAAATTAGAGGACACTGGAACATCATCTTAATTGTACAAAGGTACTATTACTACAAATACAAACAAGGAACTAAAATGTTAAGTTTCTGGAAGATCAAGTTAAATAGGACACACACATTAATGTAATCTCACAGCTGGGGTCTCATAGGTAGAGCTTACACAGATGCAGCCAGCTTAAACAAAGCACATAGTAGTTTAAGTAAGCAGTTACCATAAAGAATTTTCATTGCTGCTGAGGTGCAAGCTTAAAATCAAGATTTCCTGCACTCCCTGTTTCCATAAGTGTTGTTGTACTGCCATCAAGTGGGGAATGTAAAAAGGATAAAACCAAAAAATAGCCATGAAGATATATGAACAGAAGAACTACAAGGAGTTATAGTATTGGAATTATAAAAATCCCAATTCCAGTAGTCACATTTTAGCACCCAATTCCAAAGTAACATGCAGATATCCAGACAATGGTCACATTATTTCTACACAATAAATAAACATGACCAGAAGACTTGGACTGAATATCAGTGAGAGCCACAGGCATCAAAAGCTTGCGACCAGACTACAAATTAAGCCACATGAATACATGCTGACTGAGTAATCAGAGTTATCTGAAAGCCCATGTGCAAAGAAGCATTTGCCAGAGGAAAGGGGAGTTCTAGTTCAAGCATCTAAATAACTAGCTCAGAACTATTCTCAAAGATTGTTCAGAAGGACACAGTGCTCAAGATGCACACATAACCCTATAGATGTATCCCTCCTTCCCTTCTCTGGTTAGTCACTTTACAGTCAAATGCACTTAACTGAAGGGCAAATTCTGGCCAGTTTTAGTCATCTAAAGAAATCAGTGCCTTAGCTTGTGCTATTGGCTTTAATTAACTTGGGAAACCCAGACACCATCCCAACTCTGAACCTGCAAATTACTTTATTTACCTCATCTTCCCTTTGTGAAGCCCAAAGTCAGTAGGGCCCAGAAAGGAATGTGTCCCCCTCTTTAAGAGAATGACTAGTGCCACAGATAGAAGCACTGTTGAGCTCTTTTCAATATCCTGGCTCAAGATAGGTGGTGCAAACAGCTCTACGTGGATAGTTCTGAAGAGGCAGCAGAAGGGATATTCCCAGGTAAGCAAAGAAGTCCTCTCACTTCATTGAGAGACAATTTCCAAAGATGACATGAAAGTTTCTGAGGGTTTGAGGGTTGATTGGGGGGAGGTTGTGTTTTTGTTGTTGTTACTGGGGGGGATGTTTGTCTGTTTGTTAGCATAAAATGTATTTCCCTGGTTGCTTTTAGACATTGAATTTCAGATAGTTGGCCTTGAAATACAACTGATCTATCCATTAAAAAAGCATGTCATCAGCAAATGGTATTATCTATGTTTTATGAGTCTAAATGTGTTGTGTTTGCTCCTGAGTGTGCTCCCATTAACTCTCAGGCACAAAGGAACACATTTGCATTTGGCAGCAGGTTGTAAACAGTATGTGAAACCTGAAAATGGGAGAAATGCTGTTGAGGGCTGCCATTCTCAGCAACTGGCACTGCCTGGATGGCAGAGCTCTGCCTCTTATAGTCCACGTTGAAGACCAAGGTTCATCCTTTGCACATAAACTCTACTGTGCCTTCCTAGAATGTAAGAGGTCAAGGGTTTCAGAATGACAAATTCATTACTGTATGAAATACGTGATTCAGATTACATACATGGAGCCAATCTGAATCAAGGCATTATTCCTCTCTTAGAAATGTCAACGCTAAGATTCAGGTATCTCTGGATTCACCCCCACTGTAATAAGCACACATATGCAGTTCTCCATGTACATCATAGGCAGTGTTTGACCAAGCCTTCAAAAAGAAAGGGATGATTCACTCTCCATAACCCTGCTTTGTGCACAACACCTTAGATTACTGTGAGGTCTTCTCCTGAACCAGTTTTATATGATTCTAGGATTTGACAGACCAGAGGGCAGACCCACCCTGCTGAAGTACTTTAAATGACTGGTTGTGATAGAACAAGAGGGAATGGATTCAAGCTTGAGAAGGGCAGACTTAGACTAGATATTAGGAAGACATTCTTTACAGTAAGGGTGGTGAGACACTGGAACAGGTTACCCAAGGAGTCCATGGATGCTCCCTCCCTGGAGGTGTTCAAGGCTAATTTGGATGAGGCTTTGAGCAACCTGGTCTAGGTCTAGGTGTCCCTGCCAATGCCAGGGAGATTAGAGCTAGAAGATCTTTAAGGCTCCTTCCAACCCAAGCCATTCTATGAATCTATGAATTCTATGACAGAGAGAAAACTACACAGAAAACCAAGAAATGGCACAGACTTTTAATAACACCTTCCTTTGACAGACTATCAAGCACTTCAAATAGTGGGGCCCATCTAACTTGGCTAGTCAACAACGATTATTCAGGAGTCTCCTTGTAAAATGTCACAGTGTTGCATAACACTGGTTGTGGTCATCTCACACATTCACTAGGCAAGTTCTTGTAGTGATGTGATAAAACTTCACTAGTAGATGCTTTTTTGCTACAGTCTCAATATATGAGAACTGAGCTGTGTGGCCACTGACTAGTAACTAGGAAGTTTGACACCACCTGATGAGGCTTTCATTATTGTGAGGCTTGCTCATAATGTTCTACTGCGTTGTTGAATCGATACTTAATCCTTTTGCACGCTTTGTGCAAAAAGGCCATGACCCCAAATGAAGTCTGTGTTACAAGGATGAAACACGGTACCCATTTTTATATCTTCCTTTCATTTGAAGCACCCTAATTTCTGTAGAGGAACATTTAATAGACTCCTAAAATACCTCTGTACTTGAGATAACACAAGAACAAAATCTATCTACGGTAAGATCCCTGGAAATTAATTTGATTCCTTTTCAAAAGCATTGCTGATACCCAGGTGGGTGGAGGAGGAAGGAAGCTGGGATGTAGAAAAATGGTAGATTCATGACAGGGGACAGATTATGATGCAAAGTCCAAAAGGCTGCATGCTGTACCAAGTAGTGGGAAGAGAAATGCTTTCTGCCTCGGTATGCATTATTAAGAATAACAACCATCTGGTGGGTGGAGAACTGGAAGAAACTTTACTTAGTGACTCTCTGCTTTTGGTACTTCCTCTTTAACATATCTTAAAGTTTAAATATTTGAAGTTAAATGAGTAGCATAAAATAGCTGGAAATTGTTTCAGCTTGGTTGTAAGCATTCAGTTAATTTCACAGTGGAATTATGCATGGTTTGTCAGTGCTTTTTATCACTAGCACACATTCTTGAATTAAAAGTGAAGACCAGAAGACTTTACCTTGCTATTACCTTTGGTCCCTGGCTGAGGATTTCAGAGTATGAAGCCTTTCCAAAGGGCTATGCTGGGGTGCCCTGCTCAAAGAATCACAGGCATCAGAGAGAGCAAATGGCTTAGAGGCAGGGGGGGACTTCAAGCCTGAAAACATAAAGGTCCATCCACCCATTGTGCTGCAGAGAGACATGTAGCTTTCACTGCGGGAATTAATTTGCATGTAAATGAATTCTACTCAAATGGAAGTTTTTGGAAGAACAGGTGATGTTTCTAGGAGCATTTGTCTATGCTTTAAATCCAGATCTGGATTTTGGATTTAAGGAGCAGACAGTCCAAAGTTTAAGGTTACTTGGATTTAACTTATTAATTATAGAAGTGTCCTGGTTTGAGGCCAGGCAGATTCTCTCTTGCTCCTGAGAGGGGCAAAAGAATGACACTCACACAAATGGATTGCAGAAGTGATGGAAAGTTTAAATGGAAAAGCAGCAAGTGTTTTACAGAAGCTACAAAGCATAGTGACAAAAGAATCCCAAAGCACACAGAGTCCCCTATAGCACACCCAAAAGCCTCCCAGTGCTTCCCTTCTCCACACCTGAGGGTATACCCAACTGCTCCCCAGGGCTCTTTCTTCCCCCCCCACTACTAGGCTGGTCTCAGCTGGCCATGTCTGAGACTGCTCCCCTGCCCTCCCCCACCGGCATTAGGCCTAGCCAGACCTAAGAGGCATTGAGATACTCCCCCAGCGTTACCCGATAGGGAGCATCTCTGACAGGAGCAGAGAGGGAAGAAAGAGGAAGAGAAAGACTTTGTAGGTGGATTTATAGGGCGCAGGATATTATGGGTATGAAATATGCTGTTTCCACCTTCTTGGGTTGGACCCTCTGGACACCAGAGGTGTAACCTATGTGGCAGGAACAGGAGGGACCCAGCCTAAACTGCCACAAGAAGCACGCTGAGAAATTGAGAAGCAGGCTGATTTGGTACAATCTGGATGGCAATACAAGGTCTGGATCTTGGTTCCCACTGGGCATTTTTTCTCTAGGCAGTTACTATTTCCCAGGCTATGAAGCTGTCAAGCAATGGACTGCTACGGCTCTTTTCAGATGGTAGGGCATGTAGGCAGCGTTCATTGCACTGTCACTGTTTTAATCCCTTTGAGTAATGGCACCCTCCCTTCCCAAATTTTCCTGAGCATTTGCAGTTGAGAGGCAAGACCCATCCTCACTATTTTCTGGCAGTGTGGATGGGAACACTTAAAGATCCATTGCACTCTACACAGTGAAACTGCAGGATAAAGTTAGCCATTCATCCATCTGACTACCCTTCTGTCCATGGTCTTTGGGCTTCTTTATGTAATACATTATGGAAAAAAATAGCATTGCCAAGAAAGTAGATTTACTGAGGGTTTTGTTTTTTTTTTTTCTCTTGTACTAGCAGACTCATGCAGCTGGAGATATGACATGTCTGACTACAGTAAACTCATCCTGTCTGTCAGTCTCCCTCCAGATTCTGAAGTACAGCTTCATCATATTTTGATCTGTTCTGTCCCAGTGGTGCATCTGCTTTCCATTTTTGCTTTATCTGCATTTATGATTTTTCCTGAAGTGTCTATTGATGAGACATTTCATTTTGCTCATTTACCTCTTTCACTGTCCTAGATGTAGGCATTCTAGCATTTTCCTAAGTCAGAGGCAAACAACAAATGTGCCAACAGTCACAGTATTGTTACCTCCTCATCACTGCTTTGTCCCTACACCTTCCTCCTACTTAGGCAGTTATTACTAACCTTTTCCTCAGCTTATGCATTGTTATCCAGTTCAGGCAGATAGCCAGGTGGTGTTCCTGAGGATATAATTGCAATTTGCTGAAAATTCCCCATTTCCTTTACCAAAAACAGGTGTGATTTTTTGCCTGTCAAGCCACCTCTCTTGTTAAATGAAGAGAGACTCTTCTGGGAGAGTCTGTGGATTTCTACTGAAAAGAAACCTGAAAAAATGAGTTGATCTCTGGGATACCTAGGACCAAACTCACAAATGGATTATAAATTAATTTATTTTAGGGGATGAATAATGAAAGGGTCAAATCCTGACTATGTATATTATTTCTCTGACCAATTCATAGTGTTGTAATGGCGTATCACCTCTGGGCTGCAGTACGTGAGATCCTTAAGCATACAACACTTATTCAGATAATGCAGGGTATGGTGAGAGATGCCAAAAGCAAGCAGATTTCATGTAATCTGATTTTGGGTGCCTTAATTATAAGGTTAATCACCTCATATCATTCAGAGATAGCAATACAAACATTCATAAGAATTTATAGCTATAGTTTAAACAATGCTATTCTTAGCTGCCTCCCAAAAGAACCCATTTCTACCATGATGGAACCTGGGGGAACTATTCTCAGATGAATAACCACATTTAATTGTCCAGTGTTTGACACACACTGCAGTGATTTAATAACAGTTTGAAAGACTACAATGCATAGGGCAAAGGAGGACATACCGAACTGAAGGAAATAAGAGTAGTGAGCAAATACTTGTCAGATATATTAACAAAACTCCACTTTCACTGGTGGAGCCTCGCTTGTTTCAACCTGTCAAAGAACCACAACTCCTCTTAAGTCTGCTGCCACATTAACTTCCTATTACAAACTGGGGGTCAGTCTTCCAGTAAGGATATATTTTAAAAAAAATAATAAAATCTGCTACACACAAATGAAAAGGGGAAACCAAACAAACAAACAAAACCACAAAAAAACCCATCAACAACAAAACCAAAAACAAAGGAAAGTTGGTGCTGTGCTTGCTGTTTCCTTCATTTTAACAGCCTCCCTTCACAAGACAAATACTAACAAAGCAAAATGCATTTATAATGGTGTAGACATGCATCTCACTGACCTCACTAAATGCCTGACTACATTATCACTTTTGTTTTGTCTCATTGCTAAAAGAACTGCATCATGGTTAAACGTCTAAAAAAAGCATATAAAGCCAAGTTTTGGAAACCAAATAGAGTAATTCCTTTTCAGTATTCTTGAAATACACTGTACTTCTCCTTCCTTTGAGCTGCAATTGAGAATTATCAAGATCTCCCATAAGGTTACATGAAAAAGATGAACAGCAAGCAAAACAAGCCAAGTGCTTCCCCAGCTCTGCCAAGAATTAAACACATAGCTCCATCAGCAGGAAGGCTTGCTTTAGTAACAAAATCTGTTTCAGCCTGTAGCTAAAAGGTTTTCTAAGGCTGCAGATTAAAGTTTAAAGGCTACTAGAAAAGCCTCAAGACAGGGAAAGCTCCAGAGGAAAAATGCTATATAGAATTTCCAAAGAGAAAAAGGCAATTATTAACTTTAGTAACAACAGTAATAGCAGCAATAGTCCTTCTTTGAAATGACTTTGAGATCTCAGCATGTTTTATATGTTATATAAGCACCAGTGTGCTCATTATCACAACTTATTATCAAATTCAGCTATCTCTGAGAACAACTGCAAACGAGAACATTAAACTACATTTCAGTATGGGGGGAAAAAAAGCTATAATAATTTGAAGTCATAAAGAAAGTTTTACAAGACATGTGGAGAAAACACTTGGCCTATGAACACACTCCCTGGAAAAGTGCTGTGGAATATTTAACAAAATTAAATGCCCAAGATTTCTTGCATGTCAAGTCGAAGAAGAAGGTGCCACTTCATCCCCTTCCCCATGTCAGCACCAGACAGAAACAAACTGGGAAGACAGTTCATCAGCGACTAAAAGGGAAAAGCCCAAATACAGTATAGGAGTAGCAACTGTTTAGAAGGTAGACAAAATGCACTGGCAGTACTTGCTGTGGAAATAGATTACCAGAAGGATGGCACGGTTCATTGGTTCTCTTGTTTCACAATGCATACACATAAGCATGGACTGACACATCCTCAGAGACAATAGATCTGACTGATCATGCAGTACTAGCCTGAGCACAGTATAACATTCAGGCAAAAGTGTGGTATGATGAACAAAACTGTATCAACACAACAGATTCCTGAAAGAAATTAGTCTGATTTGACAAGAGTGTGTAGCCCAAAGATAAACACTAGCTTGATTTACATCTGTCCTACAGAAATTCTGCTTATTACTTAGTGACAGCAGAGACCCACCATTTCACATTCTTTCTTTTCCATTAGTAAGCACAGTAAGTCAAGGGCTCCACAGTACAAAGCAGGCTGGACTACTGTTAGCTCTACCCTAACCTAACGTATGGATCTCCTGTGACGTGTAAAATACAAACAATTCTACTCCTCCTGCTCTGTTTTTCTATCACCCATCATTCACTCTCATTACTGAACTCCACCAAGCATGTGCTATTTCTCAAATGGACATTGAGTGCTTATGCTGAGAAAGTATCATAATGTAAATTAAAATTTGCAACTGGAAGTAAACAGAAGTTTAAAAATCAATTTTAAAAAGTCCTGTGTTTCATTTTAAATCACCCTTACGACCTCCCCAGAGTGGAAACAGAAGTTTTGAACATCTTGGCTTGGAAAAACTACATAAGCTCCCATCATTTTGGATGTAACTGGATATTAGGGTTAAACAACCTCCCATCCTGCACACACACACACACCAAAAAAAACCCCCAACAAAATGACAACAACAAGTAGTTAACCCATCAGAAAAATACTTGGAGTCATTTTTATTGGGGTCAAAACAAAGGACATCATTTCCAGAAATTATAATCTAGTACCACTCTACCATGACTAAAACATGCTTAATTTACTTTCATATACAATGTCTAAATCCAGCAAGATAGAATTGTCTTTTCCTTTTAACTTGCTTTGATTGCTCAACTGGCCTCTGATTACATGAGGCTTACAATTCACCTGAACACATCAGTATGCAACTATTTAATGACGCTACAATGATTAAGTGTCTGAAATTATCTTAACCAGTTGAGTGAGCTAAATTAACAGTGGAGGCACAATAGCTATGATTATGACAAGAGTATTACAGCCATTTCTTTTAACAATAATCTCCTGTCAAATTGATGCCTACAGATATTATAAATTGCTTAACACTAAGAAGTGGCCACATCATTGTCATTCCCAGAACACTTGCCGGCAAAAGGAATGGACCACAGAAGCTTAAATTGTCTATTGATGCTCAGAGTCATCACAGAGGGTAGAGCTCTGTCAGGGCACAGTAAGGAAATATTTGTACCCTTGCTGCAGGGCAGGCAACAAGCAAGGAGCGTATTTTACGAAGTTCAGAAACTTAGCAAGGACCCAAATCCACAATTTGTAGTAGCTTGGGAAATTTACAGTGAACATGAGGAAAAGCTTCTTCACCAAGAGGATAGTGTAGCCTTGGAAGGGGTAATCCAGAAAGACAGTGGAATCTTCAAGCTGAATCTAGACAAAACCACAGCTGACTGGGTCTATCAGTACAAACAATCCTACTCCCAATGTGATGTTGGGCAAGATTAAACTCAGAGGCCACTCCTGACCAACTTTTCTAAGACTCCGTGATCTTTTGTGCAAACACAAACTAAGTGAAGCAATAATTGCAATGTTTGCAATGGGTCCTGTCATTGCAGTAAGACCACATGCCTGGACAACTCTCAGGTAAAGACATACAAAAGATCTTGTGCAGATGCTTTCAGCAGCAGTTTTTTCTTCAGAGGATGATTATGGGCTTGCCTTTCACCTATCAAAAAGTACTTTAGGTGAAGGACTGAAGCATACGAGCCGTCTCCTTTAGTTTTTTCCCTGAGAAACACTGTTTTGCCTATAAAAAATGCCTTTGCTCAAACATGGAGATGTTCCACATGTTCAAATTAGAGGGAGAGTCTGGCACACTTTAATTCCCTCCAGAACAGCTGGCATCGGCATGTAGCTAGTTACAAATGCACAAAGAACCTTACTAGACAAGAGAAGTTCAATAGAAAAGTGCTTTCTTCTTTTTCTGTTATAGTCTTCATGGTTTAACTTTAGGAAAAAAAAAATTCTCTGCTTCAAAAGCCTTTCATGCATATGAATGCGATTTTTGCTTGTCTTTCAACTTCACTGTAAAAAAGACATTAGGAAAAAAAGTATGTAGAAGGAATAGCTGCTCAAGGGTAAATGAAGTATGCAACTGACAAACCTTTCTTCAAGGAGTGTGTGGCTGCACTCATCCCCCCCCACTGACACAGAACATCATCTTTCATATCTTTCAAAAGCTGCGTGCATGTACACACAAGTGTGCATATGTTGGTAAACACATTTCCATCTCAAGCTTTCTTGTGGTCACTGGTGTGATTTGCTCTGCTGGCTAAGCATAGCTTTAATTAGCTGGTGAAATTCCCAAGATACTTAAAAAAAAAAAATAGAAAGAAAAAACCCAAACAAAACTAACAAAAGCTGTGGCCATCAAAGCTTACAGAGAATCTTAACAAACACACACACACACACACACAAAAGCTATAGGTGGTATCCAAGAATTGCCTTGGACTGCAGACTTTTTCTCAATCTTTTACACATTACATTCTTCTCATTTCAGTAGTATAAAAATGAATTCAAAGGAAATGCAGTTATTTCTGTGACTACAATGGAAAGGTTTTGCATCAGGCTGTATCTCAGATACAAAGCCCTAGTGTAAAAACAGTATTCAGAAATTCATAAATGCCCAAATTATCTGCTCAAAAAAAAAAAAAAAAGAAGAATTTTCTGTGGTCCTGGTTCACCAAATGAAAAGGGAAGTTACTGAAATGACCAATCAATCACATGTTGCAGTCCAAGTGAGATCTTGCTACTTCACGAAGCATTTTATTCTTCCCCCATAATGAAAAGTGCTAGGTGTAAGTAATAAGCAATGTTAACTAATAACCATGAAATATGTACATGCTAAGACTGGTGCATCTGTTTGGAGTGGTATGTTCTCTAACATCTTCTCTCTCCTGGAGGGTAGACAAGCTTTGCAGAGGGACCTCGACAGGCTGGACAGATGGGCAGAGTCCAACGGCATGAGATTGAACACATCCAAGTGCCGGGTTCTGCACATTGGCCACAACAACCCCATGCAGTGCTACAGGCTGGGGTCAGGGTGGCTGGAGAGCGGCCAGGCAGAGAGGGACCTGGGGGTACTGGTCGATGTTAGGCTGAACATGAGCCTGCAGTGTGCCCAGGCAGCCAAGAAGGCCAATGGCATCCTGGCCTGCATCAGGAACAGTGTGGCCAGCAGGAGCAGGGATGTCATTCTGCCCCTGTACACTGCACTGGTTAGGCCGCACCTCGAGTACTGTGTCCAGTTCTGGGCCCCTCAGTTTAGGAAGGATGTTGACTTGCTTGACGTGTCCAGAGAAGGGCAATAAAGTTGGTGAGGGGTTTGGAACACAAGCCCTATGAGGAGAGGCTGAGGGAGATGGTGTTGCTTAGCCTGGAGAGGAGGAGACTGAGGGGTGACCTTATTGCTGTCTACAACTACCTGAAGGAAGGTTGTAGCCAGGCAGAGGTTGGTCTCTTCTCCCAGGCAGCCAGCACCAGAACAAGAGGACACAGTCTCAGGCTGCACCAGGGCAGGTTTAGGCTGGATGTTAGAAAAAAGTTCTCTACAGAGAGAGTGATTGCCCATTGGAATCGGCTACCTGTGGAGGTGGTGGAGTCACCTTCATTGGAGGTGTTCAGGAGGGGACTTGATGAGATGCTTGGTGCCATGGTTTAGTTGTTTAGGTGGGTTGGATTGGTTGATGGGTTGGACGTGATGATCTTGAAGGTCTCTTCCAACCTGGTGTATTGTATTGTATTGTAATTTCTCCAGCCAGTTTGATCTATTTAGTTTTGGTTTTCCTTCTAGCTCACCCATACCTCTTTCCTTCTTACTTCAGTTGCATCTCCCTCTCTCCTAAACACAGCTTTGTGTTTTGCCTCACACTCTTCCATCAAGAAATTTAGAACATTGTCATCAGACAAAGTTTCAACCACAAACTCAATCAAACCAGTATGCTTCCTCGGGTGTTCATAGATTTTTCTTTCCGTTTTAACATACCTTTCTAGGAATTATATTTAAGTATGCATAAAATGTTAAAACTTCAGAAGAGATGGCAAGTCTACCCCATTCTCTAGTGAAGTGTCTGAAACTATTTTGACTTAAATATTTCATCTCTCAAAGAGTCAACTTGTGTTGACTCATTGTGCCATTGCAAAAAAGACTGAAAACTTCCCCTACTAGGGCATCTTGCTTTCATCTAGAGTTAGCTGTATATATAAAGTCAGCTTTCAGACTTGAGAAAGAGGTGGAATACATCGAGATATTCAAATTAATTTCCAGCTAAGGATCATTTTTACACCCTTCTCTTATAGTTTCTCCAGCGTTGCCATGTCTGTCTTGGAGTAGAAAACCCAAAGCTGGACACAGTACCGTCGTAGTCTTACCACTGTTGCATGCAGAGACAAGACTACTGCTGTTCCCCTTTTTGAAGTCCTAGTGTTTATAGCAGCAACTTCTTGCACATCACTTCAGTAAAAATGAATATTGAGAAAGTTGTTGACTTTAATAATTCCTGCTCTAAGTTATTGCTTTTCAGAAGTTTCTTGGAAAGCTTGTATAGGCATAGATAATATTGTCTACTCCTACACAGACTGTGTTGGATTTATCTGTAGAAAATGTTTAACTGTGCTCATTTAAATAATTTAGATTACTCCCTAATACTGCAATGGTATCATCTTTATATTATTTGACAGTAAATAATTTATAGAACATTTCAGAACATGGCTAACATGATGAATAATAATATAAAAGCAAACAGATTCCTGAGGGATCTTGTCAAAAACAGACACCCTGCTTTGTTCCCAACAGGAACTTCTTTACATCTGCTATGAAACCAGATTGTAATCCATCTAATATATAACCTCTTAAAGCCAAGTTTCATTGGTTTCCCCTCCAGTCAAGATGTTAGAGTGATAAGACAAATGTCTTTGAGAAATTCAAGTACACTATATTCATTCTGCTTTCTTTATCAGCCAGATCTGCCATCTTGTCAAGTGGTGACAGTTTTGTTTGACAGGACACATTTCCATAAAACCATCTTGACTGATAATAATATGTTCTTCGTCTGTAACCTTTTGCTGATGGTGTCCAAACTGTTCTGCTCTGCTGCCAAGACTTACGTGAAAGTAGCTATTCTCGTAAGTGTTAAGATAGTCCATAAAATACTTTTAAATATTGGTATTATAGTCCTTAAAATACTTTTAAATATTGGTATTATGATGGCACTCCTGCACTGTTACACAGCTTTCTTGTTTTCCAACACTCTTTGATGTGGAGTTAATGGTTCAGAGAATCCAAACGCTCGATCTATTTACTAGGATTTCATGCTGGTCATAAAATACTCACTTTTAGCTGGTCCTCCCCACATACCACTTTTAAAAATGTATATTCTCCATAATATCATAGGAGGATTTAAAACCAGAAATATTCAGCAGCTCTTTCTGCTTTATCTATTTGGCATCACTATGATTTTACTTGAAATTTAGAAACAGATAACTCAATTGGCCCAATTTACATCAATCAACTGGAGAGGTACTGCTCCTAATAGAACCTAAAAATGCTATCTTACTATTTTTAATCCTCATAGCTCTTGGCATTCATTTCTCCTCCTACCCCCTTCGACCTCCATGGCTTGCTTCAACACAAGGACAAAATCTAAATTAAGTTAGACAAAAATATATTCACATCAGCTTTATCCTGAGAGCATGGGAGGAAGTAGGGGGGAGAAGATGCAAAAATATTGTTGTGGTAGTTTCAGACTGTGCCTGGAAAATTTTCCACAGATCTTGAACAGAAAGTAGTAGAATGTAAATAAATCACTATTGGATGTAAAAAGGAAAATAATTATAAGTTCTAAACACTCCCATTGAATAGACTATTAACAAAGTTGGTTTAGTTGGTTTTTCTCTCTTTTCAGCTTCCTCACTCTAGCAGATACTAGCTGTGGCTTTCTGCTGGTTTTCACTGACCTTGGCTGTGTTCTTTGCTGTGGCCGAGTATCTAACAAAATAACTCTCTGCTCTTTCCTTTCCTTTACCGTGTGTATAGTGCGGGAGGGCAGGGAGTAGGTAAGGGGAGGCTATTAGTAGCTCCCCTGGTTCTTTGCCAGGGGGGTCCTTGTGCTGTTTATAAACTACAAATACCTATAAATGTTGTATATCATATATTTTGTACATATTCATTGCATTTCATTTTAGATTGTAGTTTTGGTTGTAAGTACATCTTTATTTGCTTCCAACTGAGCTGGTCTGGCAATTTAAAGTTGGGGGGAATGTCCAACCCACCACAATTGTCTAAGAAACAATGTGCATGGAAGAAATCACATCTAACTGGGGAAAAAAAAATCTAATTAAATTGCAAACAAAATGTAGAGAATTGCTACTTTGATCATTTTCACCTGACTCAGGCTTTGAACATTGGCAATTACTTATTATTTTTACAAGATATAGACAAATAAATAAACCTAGAAGTTGCTCAATTATTTTACAATGTAAATAGAATTGTTTCCTGTGAGAAACACAGCCAAAGGAAACCATTTTTAAGAGAATCAGAAAAGACTTCATCTTAGATACCAACATCCCTGACACACTCTCCATTTCCTGCTTTTGAAGTCGCATACAGGGAGTTAAGAGACAGAAAATTCTGCAGCCCTGACCCTTTCAAAGTGAAACCAAAGGCAGACTCTGAGCTGCAGTTCATTAAAAAAGGTAACAGTGACCAGCAGAGCTGGACGGAAAGAGATATTCCAACTCTCTCTTCTCTCTTGATTAGATCCTTGCCTAAGGGTTAGTGAATTTCTACTACAGCTTAGGCAGCAAAAGTTTGTTCCACTCTTTTTCTCTGAGGAGTGGGAGGAGATGGAGAAGAGGCATCCATACCTCTCCCAATATGTTCAGTACTGTTGCGCTTAGTTGTGCATATGCCAGGGACATGAAGCATATGGCCTGGGGGCTGGCAGTGTCCCGCTTAGCAGATGTCTTCAATACTTTCTGTCAAAAAGTCTTTCTAGGGGCTGGTTAACTGTCTTTTATCAAACAATTCTCTGTCTCTTGTTGGTAGCCATTCACCTTAAATGAAATCCCACTAAACACTTTTTTAGAACTTTTTTAGAACTTGTGCAGCTTTTCATATCCAGGAACTAGAAAATAAGACTTCACTACTCTCCCAAATTAAGTCTGCACCTAGCAGGTAGATTGACTGAAAACTGACTAGTAGGTGCCACAAGAAGTCATAAACCTTCCTAAAGTAGTTATGCTGCTTCAATTTTTTGGACCAAGGAGTCAGAAACACGAAATACAGTCAGTTTTCAATGATAAGCACTCCTGCCTGCATGGCTTACTCCAAGCAGCCAGAGATGAACATACCAGATAATACATTTGTGCAGGCCTGGCATGCCAACTGACAAAGAGGAAGGGTCAGACAGTTTAAAGAAAAACAAGAAAGCAAGTAACTACCTGGAAATCCACTGTAAATTAATCTTGCATCTTGGCATTGTAATGATGCATAAAATTACTGTTCACCATTCAAATATTTTATCTTGTAGGCTGTTCACAAACTCCTTTACCTGGACTGTTTTCTGGCCAGGTGATTCCCACTTCAAATTTGTGCATTTGATAATTTTCTTCTCATAAAGCTTCCAGTATTTGGGCACATGGATCAAGATGACAGACAAAATAATCCTGCAGAAATTACTCCTTTTTGCCTTTGCACAGGACAGATCAGTCAGTGGATTAATGGCTGGATGGGATAAGAAAATGTTGCATAATATCAATGCCCAGTACCAAATCACGTGACAAAAGCTGGAAAGTCAAAGCATCAGAGATGACTAGCCCCTAGTCAGAGAGCTCAAAGGCAGAAGAACACACAAAAATTACTTCATTTCTATTTTTCAGTTTATTCCTTAACACTGGACACTTTTACCGTCTTGATCCGGTTTAGTTCTGATCTTGAGCTAGAAATCTGTATCACCCTAAAACTTCTACATCACTACAAATTAGAAAGGAAAGACCATCACCCTTTTGATCCCTCATGAAAATACAGAATAAAATCCAAAACTAATATTTCACTTTGAACATTTTCTACCAGTGGTAGAGCATTCTGTTTCTAGCTGGCAAAATGAACATGTGAGGCTTCTCCCAGGCAGTATTTCTGATAATCATGCAAACACCTCACACAAGATATCTAATGTATTAATTTCCTTCTGAATGTGGTCAAACACCCTGACTAAAAGGAAATTAGATTGCCTCAACAAAATCCAGTGAGCATAGTCTGCTTCCCTTGTCTTAACAGGAAAGCTTTTAATTGCCTTGATAAACAATATACTGTTGATCAAATTAAAGAAAACACAGATTTCTATTCCACCTAGCTCCTTCTGCAAACCCCTTGTGCCAGGTTCAGCATTACTTCCTTGTGTCTGGATTAGACTAATTTATGCTTTAAGAACAATGACAAGCTTAGATCGCCAGTGTTTTCACTATGTAGTTGTAAATATCCCAGTGGACAAAGCTTCTCCTCCCTTCTTGAAAGGTTATTCCCTAGTCTAATACACTTCACTATCCATTTGGATTTCAACACACCACAGATCACAGATTCTGAACAGATTCGATTAAGTGCATAATTCTCTAGACAAATCACACTCCACTGTAACCTTAATGAATTTTCCTGTATCCTCCTCTTGAGAAGTTGGCCATTTAATTTCTAAGACTTTAACTCCTGTTAGATGCAACACAAAATATGAGTGTAATAAGCATAATTTGAATCTTTTCATATTTTTATTGTCTTCAATTGCTGTGCACTCCTTGGCAGCATTTTCCACTGGCTTTGATTCAGCAAAGCACTTACAAGCACATTCTTCCCCAACTATATGCTGAAGTCCCACTGATATAAATCATGCTTTGTTTTCCATTCAAGTCAATAAATCAACAAGATTATTACACATAATGGACACGTTGCTCTACTTCAACCTAATGTAAGCCTTATCTGCCCATACCACTCAAGACATCTGCTGATGACTATTGAGCAGGCATTTGACACCTGTTCAACAGGGGCAAGAGTAGAGTCTTGCACCTAGGAAAGAACAAACCCATGTACCAGTATAGGTTGGGGACTGAGCTGCTGGAGAGCAGTGAAGGGGAAAAGGACCTTGGGGTCCTGGTGGATGGAAGGTTGACCATGAGGCAGCAATGTGCTCTTGTGGCCAAGAAGGCCAATGCCATTCTGGGGCGTATTAGAAGGGCTGTGGTCAGTAGGCCAAGAGAGGTTCTCCTCCTCTCTACTCTGCCGTGGTGAGGCCATATCTGGAACAATGTGTCCAGTTCTGGGCCACTCAGTTCAAGAAGGACAGGAAAGTCCAGCACAGAGCCACGAAAATGATTAAGGGAGTGGAACATCTTCCTTATGAGGACAGACTGAGGGAGGTGGGGCTCTTCAGCTTGGAGAAGAGGAGACTGAGAGATGACCTCATTAATGGTTATAAATATGTAAAAGGTGAGTCCCGAGAGGATGGAGCCAGGCTCTTCTCGGTGATGCCCAATGACAGGGCAAGGGGCAGTGGGTGGAAGTGGAGGCATAGGAAGTTCCATGGAAACAGGAGGAAGAATTATTTCACTGTGAGGGTGACAGAACACTGGAACAGGCTGCCCAGGGGGGTTGTGGGTCCTCCCTCTCTGGAGATATTCAAGACCTGCCTGGATGAGTTCCTGTGTGACCTGGTATAGGTGATCCTGCTCTGGCAGGGGGTTGGACTTGATGATCTCTCAAGGTCCCTTCCAGCCCCTGACATTCTGTGATTCTGTGATTTGAATAGCTGATGCAGGGTTTACATATCTGTAATCGTATGCTCAAATTTAGGAGTGTAAGTACCCATCTAATCATTCTTATCTTCGTAAATCCTTACACCCATCCAGTCCATGAGTTACTTGGTCTACGATCATAATCTTTAAACATTCCTTATGATTGTTCAACTGCTCCTCTTTGCAGAATCTCAATGACCCCATGGTTTGACAATGTTAATGCACAGTTAGTTTCAGGAGACCTCAGTAATGTCACACTTATATTTTCAGAAATTAGAAACTGCTTTAAAAATTCCTCCCTGCAGTCTCATGACTAGCTTGTGCAATTTCCTTATCAGACAAAAACTACGAACCAAATAAACTCCTGCCATGACAGGGATCATTAAAGAAAAATAAATAGGGTAAAAAAAATTTTATTGATGTAACTCTACAAAGAAAGGCTGCAACTGACATTTTTCAATTAGAAAAATTGTATGATCACTGTGAGATGTGGGTAACTTGACTCAAACTAAGAGAGGGAAAGGGAAAGAATGTCAAGTACTACCCATCACTATATTTTCCAAGGACAGAAAGCTGCTTGCTGGTGGCAAACTTAATAGTACGTGAACAGCAGTAAAGCACTGGCACTGGGCCAGACTGTTTTGCTTTATTTGAGAAAGCACTGAACACTGATATATGACATCACTTACTAAAGGAGCTGGGAGAGCAATTCACATTAAACAATTTAGTCTCCAAAACGCAGCACTTTCACTATTCAAACTGTCCACAAAGCCCATGTCATTTTTATAGATGTTTGCTGCCTGTGCTTCCTTTTAGTCCACAGCAGTTCAAATGCTGGTTTAGTATTCAGAAATCACAATGATAGCACTGTAACTGCTCAAGCAAGTCTGCTGGTGGCACTTTTACTGCTTCTGCTTAGCTGCATAAGCCAAACTCTTCTATGCAGAACTACAAACTTCTCAAAGTTCTGTCTTAGCACCTATAGGCTTGGGGTTATTTCTCCTCAAATCTTAGCTTAAAAATGCCTGCTCTTTCTATACACTTCACAAGTAATGTGAATGTTGCCTCAGGATTTTACTGTAAGGTTAGTTAATTTTCTTTCTCCAGCCTTCCTTTAAAGCACAGGGAGAATAGGAATTTAAGTAGACAGTCTGAGGGACAAGACAGGTAGAATTACTCCTTTTTGTCATACCTGCTTTGGCCCTTTATTCTTTGAAATTTAGCTTCCTGTTTGCTGAGATAACATGTCATAAAAGCTTAATGAGAATACACATAAAACAATTCTTCTCTAAATCCAAGATTTAGGGTTTTTTTCAGAAGTATAGCTACTTTTGTAAATGTAATTTTAAGACCTTTCAGGATTATGGCATGGTGAGATCATGTATGAGGCAAATAGTTTGCATACTCTGTTTATTCATATTAAACAGTAGCTGCTGAAATACTTCTTTCAAAATGTAAACTGATGGAGGGTTATGCCCTGTGATTTTAGAAATGCTAGAATCTAGCATTATTCACTACAGTGGTAACTGAAAAAGAGTTTTCAAGGAGTGGAATAACCTAATTCATGTTGGCTTTAACACTGATATTTGTGGTAAACTACTAGAGGTACTTGAAACTCAGCAAAAACTAGTCTCTCTGTGCAGAAACAGCCACATTAAGCTCCATAGTTCACAAGAATAACCAGATTACTGTACCTAGTTAGTTTGGTGGCTCAGTACTAGGCAGTACACACATCCTGACCTTCATTAACTCAAATAACCAAGTTCATGCTACTGCTGTTGGCATGGCCTACAGCACTTTTCCGTGAGATTGGGAAGTAAAAGGAGAAGCAATGCATAGGTGACACAAAGGGCTTTGGACGTTCTTTTTAATAAGATGAATGTTGCAATTCCACACAATAGTGAAAAGAATTGCAGAGATTCTCAAAAACTGTTCCATCTGACATTTTTGTGCCTGTAATTTTCTCATCTAACAGAAAGAAAGAAAAGAAAAAAAAAAGAAGAAAAGAAAAAAGAAGAAAAAAAGCCACCCTGAACACTTTCTCCACCTTACACTGTGGGAAAATGGAAATTATTGCTTATTTTGGCAGGGAAGAGGGAACCAGTGTCCCATATTGTAGATGCAGGAAAAACAGAGGGGAAAAGGAAATCCATTTGCACCACTGCATTTTGCAATCATGTCATAAAGAACTCAAATGTGCCAATGCACTGACCCTTAATGTGTCCTCCTTAACTTACCAGTTCATTTTGTATTACCAAAAAATAATGACACATATGACACAAACTGCTAATAGGGAGTGACCAAAACATACCAAGGATTACAACTGCACAAGGCTGACCTGAAGATAATAATGGAAAGCTTCTAAATGTTCTCATCTGGAGAAGTACAAAAGCCAGATTCTGTTTAGCTGCATTCCTGTATCAGAGCTACCTGCACCCAGAAGTAACGCTATGTCATGACTTCAGTAGGCATCCTTAAATTCAGTCACTAGAGTGCTAGATGTATATTCGTAACTAGTAGCACACAAGCCACATTTCTGACTTATTGGGAAAAAAATATGCAAATCACAAAGTGAAATAGAACTGGGTGGGGAGTGGGAGGCGTGGGGTGGTGGTAGTCTAGAATGAGTCCCAACAGAAATACCTCCTTTTTCCATCAAGCCTGTTGTTCTCTGGAATAATACAATTCCACATATAGTAACAAAAGCATTCAATTCAGACTTCCCTAATAAAACTGAGTGTTTTGTGCAAATAGTAATAATGCCATACTTCTCTGCTTTCTGTAAAATCCATAAAACTAAGGCTACAAAGTAGAAAACAAGGTCTAAATACTGTTCAAATGCTGAAACAGAAAAGAGAAGTTTGGTGTAATTTGGCACTGGGAGACAGATGAGACAAAACATCCATCAAGTAGTAGAAAATTAAGAGACATTTGGAAGAGTTCAAAAGGATTGTGCCATTTCAGAATTAGAAGGTTATCAAAAACCATGGATCCCCTGAACAGGGATCTGATCTAATGTTCTCCTCACAATGGGCTTCATAAAATCTGACCAGTAAAGCATTTACCACACTTTGTTTTCACGTGATGCCATGAATTTTCAGAAGACTCTTCACATGGTATAAGAGTTCAAAGTTTGCTTCAGAAGATCACAATCATAGAATGGTCTGGGTTGGAAGGGACCTCTGAAGGTCATCTAGTACAACCCCCATTGCAGTAAGCAGGGGTATCCCCAACTAGATCAGGCTGCCCAGAGCCCTATTGAGTCTCACTTTGAATATCTCCAGGGTGGGGCTCCAACCACCTCCCCAGGCAACCTGATCCAGTGTTCCACTAACCTCATGGTAAAGAATCTGTTCCTAATATGTAATATAAATCTACCCTTCTCTAGTTTGAAGCCATTGCCCCTCGTCCTGTCACTACAGGCCTTAGTAAACAGTCTCGCTCCATCCTTCTTGTAGGCCCCTGTCAGGTACTAGAATGCTGCTATAAGGTCTCCCCAGAGACTCCTCTTCTCCAGGCTGAACAGCCCCAGCTTCCTCAGCCTGTCTTTGTGGCAGAGATGTTCCAACCCCTGATCATTTTTGTGACCCTTGAATTAATCCTGTATTAATGATACCAGCTATCTGAATGAGAAGGCTATCAATTTCCATTAAATGTTCAGTCCTCCTCTACCGTGCCATCAGCTAGAAAGATGATTTTCCTATTAAAATTTTATCATCTGTTAGAGAATTTAAGAGAATTGTTGGTCATATGTACACGGTTGACGCCATGACTGTCTTTGTATTAAAAATAGTTACACTGACTTAAGACTCATTTTGCATAGGTCTCTAAAACAAATTATACCAAATGACCAAATAATCCTGAGCTGGATTCAAACCAGTGACCTCTAAATAAAAGGTACTATATCCCATTACTAAACCACCAAGACACATGCTTTCATTGGCACAGTGCTTTCTAACTTAATGCTTTCTGTCCCAGAAAATCTATCTCACAAATTACATCTCAAACTAAATTTTTTATCAGTCCTACCATAAATGAGTCTGCTATTTGTAATTCACATAAACAATATTCTATTTCATGAAGTCAAGCCTGTTATTTTTTATTAGCCAAATGTACAAATAAACACAGCAGCATGAGGGGGAAAAAAACCACTTGTTTGACAGCAACACCTGATTTTCTAAAGCTGTAAAGAAATTTTTAATGCATGAGAGGCTTTATAATAATTGTTTCCGTGAGATTACTCAAGGGTTACAAGTTTCTTAAATGCATTCATCTTAATTCAATTAATATTTCTGTTTTACAGATAAGAAGACTGGCATAACTGACATGTTCAAATCAGATGTCTTATAGCCAGATGATTATATTCACCTTGACAACTGAAGATACTCAGGATCTTTGAATGACAAGACGGATTTTTAGGAACATATCCCTTGGCTAGGCTAAGAATTATAGAAGACCAGGTTTTGAAACTGTGGTCTATGACTAGACCAAGGATATCATAGGAACCTGTGTGGCCCAATACCTTAGTCTATCACAGCTGCTAATCTTGGACTAAATACCTGTTGGATATTTATATATCTGTATACATACACCCACAAGAATAATTAAGCAAAGAAGAAATTCTGCCATTTCCTGTGAATTTTATAGACTGGGTAAGAGTACTATGCTACAATGCTCCTACCATGCATGCAGCTCTGTCCTCATTTTAAGTTGCAATGGCACATTACTCAGCAAGAGGACTTCAGGAAAAAATGGCTATCTGTTCAATAGTTTGACCAGTGTCTGCTTATGAAGCTAACAGCTTCTTTGTCTGCAAGCCAGATCGAAAGAAATGCTAGAGGCTTCTGATCTGAAAAGGTCACCTGTTAACTCTTAATATTGGGCTCACTAACTCCAAACCAAAAAAATGAATCTTGGAGCTGAGTTGCTTCTCCACAGATTTTGGGGAAATCTGAGAATAAGCAGTTTATACCATTTTTCTGTCACAAACTCTCAATATGGTAGAGAAAACGAACTCAGGTGGCCTCATTACCTTCCTCAGCAACAAGGTCTGACTGACAAGCCTGTTAATTCTCCAGACCCTCCTTCCAGCCATTCCTGTAGATGGGCATCACATTCACTAATCCCCAGTGAACTGAGACCTCATTGGTTAGCCAGGATTGCCAATAAATGATTGGAAGTGGCTCAGTGAGCACTTCCAATAGTTCCCTTGGCACCCCTGGGAGAATCTCATACAGGCCCATTGACTTACATGTATCTAAGTAGCATAGCATATTGCTAACCATTTCCTTTGGATTACAGAGGCTTCACTCTGCTCCCCATCTCAGTCTTTCATCCTGGGGGCTGGATACCTGAAGAACAACTGGGATTATTATTGAAGACTGAGGCAAAGAAGGAGTTAAGTACTTCAGCCTTTTTCTCTGCTTTGTCACTGTTTCCACCCACATTCCATAAAGGATAGAGTTTCTACTTAGTGCTCCTTTTGTTGCTAATGTATATATAGAAACATTTTTATCGTATTCTACAGCAGTAGCTAGATTCATTTCTAGTTGGGCTTTGCCCCCTAACTCTCTCCCTCTGCACAACCTCACAAGAGCTTTGTAGTCCTCCCAAGTTGCCTGCCCCCACTTCCAAAGTTCATAAACTCTCCTTTTCTTCCCCATAGTTTCTGCTGCACCTTTTTATTCAGCCAGACTGTTTTTCTTCCCCACTGATTCATCTTTTGGCACATTGAGATGACTTGCTCAGTTCTTTGTAACACCTGAACACATACTAGACCCATATGGGGGGAAAAAATAACCACATATTCATGCAGTGACTTAATTTGAAGCTCCATACTATGGACTTCTTTGATAAGGCATGAATTTCTAAATTTTTCAGATGGGGAGAGGGTGTGATGGGGGGAGGCAGGACATCTAGACTTAATGAGCTAACACTTACCTTAGAATGATCTGCTCTGTGCATAATAAGACTTTTTTTATTTTAAACACCAAGACCTACATTAAAATATATCAGAATAAGAAAAAAAAATCCCTGCAGAATGCAGTGGAAACTATAAACTAGAAGATCCTTCTAAATTTAATCAGGCAACTGGCAGTTGATGATAACAGCGGAAGATTAGTTTCCCTTCATCCAATTAAATATGCTTTGCCAGTTAAGGTCACATATATTTTCTGTAAGAATATGGAGGACATCAGTTTTAGTCAGCTAGCAACTTCTGTTACCTTCACTAGCAAAAAAAAATATATAAACAGTATCACAAACATCAAGATAATCTGGCTCAAACTCTCCTTTCTCTTTTTCACTACAAGTCTAATTCAGGATTCCAGCTCATTTCTGAATATCCGAATCTGACAGAAAGTGTATCTTAAGTCTCCAGCTGCTGGAGGCCTTTGACATTAGTATCCTGAATTTATTTTAAGTTTCTAACCACAGCAGTGGTAAAGCTTGAAAACATTTTAAGTTATTTTACAGGGACAAAAAGCAAGTAAAGATTACATGCCAATAATGTTTTTAGAGCATCATTACTTTTAAGCCGTGGTCCTGCATTTTTTGAAGCTTGTCTCACCAAAAGGCAGGTATTCCACAGAGAATGTGAGCCCCACCCAACAAAACAAAACACCAAAACAAAACAAACCCAAAACAAACAACAAACCACAAAGAAAACAACAACAAAAATCAACCAACTCTTAAATGTGCCTGTACTCCAATAAATGCAAAACCAAAAGCAGCTCTATTTATGCCTGGGATTCATAAGCTATGAAAATATTACCTATTGCAATAATATGCTATAGAAGCTTTACATCTGTGGCATAGACCACAGCACAGTTTACCATCCACTAATACATTTCACCACCAAGTTACCCTCTCACCTTTCATTGGTCAGAAGGTAGTTACAGTACTAATGCCAACCACTATTTATAGAGTTACTGAAGTGCTATATGGGCACACCACTATCAACCTCCAGAATTTTTCCAGTTTGAAGTCATTAAGACCAATGCCTCATGAGAACTACAAACATTACCCGATGTCATGGGTCAAGTTTAAAAATCTGCTATTGAAGTTTAGGGTCGAGGTAAGGAGAAAGGTCTTCACTGAGTCATTCGCCATTGGAATGGGCTGCCCAGGGAGGTAGTGGAGTCACCATCCCTGGAGGTGTTCAAGAGAGAATTGGACGTGGCACTTGGTGCCATGGTTTAGTCATGAGGTCTGTGGTGACAGGTTGGACTTGATGATCTCTGGTCTCTTCCAACCTTGGTGATTCAGTGATTCTGTGTGATTCTTGATACTCAGAACTATTCTGCCTTATGCCAGCTTCAAAACAAATGTGCTGGCTGGAGCAAAGCATTATGGGGCTTGAAGTTCAGATTGTAACATGAAAAGCTTCCCCTTCTGGTTGCTGTTTCTGAAACAAGCAGCACACTTTACTTCCTGATTTGACACTCACACACCTTGGATCTCACACATTACTATTTTTCCAACCCCACGTGCTTGTCTCTACAGCATTAGAATATGACACAGACTAACACACCAAGAGTATGTGAACATGCTGAGAACCATACGGTGCAACCTCAGCCACTCACTGGGGTCAATATCCTGTCCTCAGCAATGGCTTGCACAAAATACCCAAGGAACAAAGTATCAGAACTTGGGCCTCTCTTCATAATTTCCAGCATTCTACAACCAGAGAAGCATGTACTATTTATGTTGAAGACCAGATTCAGGTCATCAAGTTTTATGACCAACAACAGACCTGCTCTTCCCAACCTTCACACTTTGTCACAAAAACATACAGGGGAATAAAAAAAGTTTTCATTAAGCTTCATTCCACACTGCGTGAAAAAGGGCTCCTCTATATTTAAAGCTGTTCATCATTCCTTTGGGTACCTGTTGAACTTCTTGCTAGAAACAGCAAGTCATCATTCTCCATACATCTTCTCTATACTATTTGCAATTTCATAAACCTTTAACCATATTTTTTCAACTGCCTCTTTACAAAAAGTTCCAGTTCATTTAGTTTCCTCTCATACTGAAGCTGGTCCATCTTTCTGAACATCCTCATGACCTGTGTACCTTCTATTAAATTCTATTATACCCTTTTAACAAATGGGAAACAGAATAATGTAAAGATTTACAGATACATCACTTTTATATGCTATTTTTTCCCTAGGAATTCAGAGTGTTCAATCTTCTTTACTGTTGCTGAACACACAACTCGCATATTCAGAGAACTATCAAAGATAATTCAACCATTTTTGGATGGCTACAGCCAAGCCATGCAACACAGTTTTTGACACACTTGCTGATGGTCAAGACATGGAAAGCTAAACCTGTAAATCTGCTCTCTTCCCCACCAGCACTAGAAATCCGCATGTGGGAAGAGCTGTGCAGTCTGTACTATAAAAGCTTTTTACAACCAGCTCCCCCCCATGTTTTTCCAGCTCCTGCATTATTTTTCAACCACATTCTCTTCCCAGTAATTTTTATTACTGATCTCATTTTCCTCACTGTTCCCTTTATTCATCTTCCTGTTCGATTATCAATTTTCTTTTGTCCTTGAGTCTATTTCTCTTCCATGAGATTTTTGTTTAAAAGTTTATAAAATTGTCTCTCAAGCATATGAGCAGCATGCAGTGAAAATGAAATCACTTATTCCTGTATTATAGGAATTCATCAAATCCAGTATAAACTCAACCACAATTTACTCTGCAGGCAAGATGCTCTCTTTGCAGCTTACACTTCTAACTGCAGTTAAGCCATAAACAAGAACAAATAAAACAGTCTTTAGAGAAAACAGTCTTTTCATCAAAGGTCTGATACTCTTCCATTATTCTCTTGCTATACATCACAAAACCATTTTCCCTCCAGGACACTAGTCCAGCTTTCCTTCAAGTCTCAGATGTCTGATCAGAGAAATGCATGTTTAATGGCTTTCAGTAAACTGAACGCTGATTTTCACAGATAAAACAAAGATAAAAAGGCAAAACATTCTGAAAGATTTTACTCTCCTGCTCCCTACCACATGCTTTCAACACTGTAAGCAGGCTAGCTTGTTAGTGCACTGCATGTGACATGAGAAAGACACCACCACCGATGGCAGGAGAAACACTGTGTGAATCAGCATGACAGGACCCCCTAGCAGCAAAGTAAGACCAGTGCAAGCTTTGCTAGAAGCAATGAAATAAAGCTGCACAGCTGCCCAGCACCCAATGACTTTCATCTTGCCTTTTTCAGTGTCCACTGGCTCATTTTGCCCCATGGGGACACAAGTAGTTACACCTCATTCATGGCAACCTCAGAATCAAGGCATGACAACTTACTCATACAATGGGGAAGTCTCCTCAAAACTCTTCCGAGTATTCCTTGGCAAAGCTTGTGCTGCCACTCTAGTCCTGAGAAGCAGAGCCAAAGCCTTAGACCTCAGTCCCAACCTCCTACTAGTACCATGCTTTACACAGTGCTTCAGTTTTGGGTGGACCACTTACTCTTTATCAAGTCTTGGGTTCTTTTAGATGTAATTTATTTCAAAATATAGGTAGCTGATCAGTTTTTACCATTTCTCGTCTTCAAATAGCCTCAGTTTGAAAAAAAAAACAGTCCTCCAAGTATTATTTTTCAGAATAAATAACAACTGCTTAAGTGCTAAAATTGCTTATTTATGATAGCTTAAACCTTGCGATTGTTCTGGTTTTCCAGCTGAATGACTTGTATTTTAGAGTCATAGAATTGTTAGGGTTGGAAGGGACCTCAAGCATCATCGAGTTCCAACCCCCCTGCTGTGGGAAGGGACACCTCATACTAGATCAGGTTGCTCAGAGCTACATCCAGCTGGGCCCTAAAAACCTCCAGGGATGTGACTTCTACCAGGGAAAGAGAGTCAGTTCTTTTGAATATTCCTGTGTTATGAAATTAGAGGCACAAATGAGGCTAAAATATCAACAGCAAGGCTATTTATTAACAGAATAAAGTGGATGGAACAGACGGCAGCAGAGAGAGAGGAGAAAAAATAGAGAGAGGGACAAGAGGAAGAGAGAAGAGGAAAGGTATTTTATTAACACATCCCCCACCCACCAATATGGTTTGGGTCTGTGGAGGAAGGGTGCTGCCACTTTGGCATGGAGATGTCATCCTTGTTGGCTGTGCTGTCCTCCGCTGGAGGAGGGGAGGGAGGGATCCCAAAGTCCAAGTCATAGGAGAGGTGCTCCAGCCTTCTAATCGTCCTCGTGGTCCTTCTCTGGACATGCTCTAGAACCTCCAGATCCTTCCTGTAATAGGGGCTCCAGAAGTGAACGCAGTACTCCAGGTGGGGTCTCACCAGAGCAAAGGGGAGAATCACGCCCCTCGACCTGCTGGCTATGCTTCTCTTGATGCAGTCCAGGATGTGATTGGCTTTCTGGGCTGCAAGCACACACTGGTAGCTCAGGTTGAGCTTCTCATCCACCAACACCCCTAGGTCCTTTTCTTCAGGGCTGCTCTCAAGGCAGTCACTGCCCAGCCTATATCAGTGCTTGGGATTGCCCCAACCCCGATGCAGGACCTTGCACTTGGTCTTGTTGAACCTCATGAGGTTGTCATGGGCCCAACCCTCCAGCCTGTCAAGGTCCCTCTGGATAGCATCCTGTCCCTCCAGCTTTTCTAAGGAAAGCATTACAAATAGCAACATACTTATGAGCTAAATCTGAAAAAGCCCCAAATACAACAGTATTGCCACAATGCTCCTGTAATTACAAGTTAGATACTCAAGAATTCACAGGCAGCCAGGAGACAGTCAATGCGGTAAAATACGACATTCTGAGATGCACTCTTCCTTGGCTTTGTGTTCCCATCAGATTTACAGTTCTGAGGATGTTCTCTGTTAATACCTAATGCTATTCCTATAATGAATACCCTGTGTGCAACTTCATCTACTCTTCTGACCCAGGACTCTTGCTTTGGTCCTGGGCCTGCCAGTCAGCACAAAACAGAGAATGAGGTCTTAGTATGAACTAAACCTTCAACTTCTTTTCAGGTTCCCTGGAAAGCTGAAGCTTCAGCTCTGACTTTAGCTCTGCTGTCACAAAACCTGGCCATCCTAGCGAGCCAAAAGAGAACCTCCGCCAGGAAAAAGCCTGTCTGCTTAGTTCTCAATGCCGGTGTTGTTCCCACACCGCTTTCTGCTATCCCCGCCCACATCCTCACGACACTGCCCCGCCCCAGCGTTTCCGACCCCTACAAACGGCCAAGGAAAAGCCTCCCGCCCTTCGCCGTCGCCTGGGGATGGAGCTCCGCTGGATGGAGCTTGGAGCTACTGCCATGCTCCCCAGCCGACCTCTAAACTTCAATCGGAAGAGCGCTGCTGGGGACAAACTGTTCGGGACCAAGCGTGGAGCTGCGTGTGGCGCGGGGCGGGCACCAACCATGCTGTTCACAGTCCGGCCACGGGGGCGCTGGTGACACTACCGCGCCCCTCACTGCGCAGTTTCGCGCCAAGGCTTGTGGGTGCCGTAGTCCTTGCCCCGCTGTCGGTCCGCCCCGCCCCCTCTCTGGGCCCTGCGCTTCGCAAACCACGCTGGGTGTTGTAGGAATAGCCCGTGAGCCAATAGAAGCTGTCCTTTAGGAAGGGCACGCTCGCGTAGCCAGACTCCCTCAGGCACGTGCTTTCCTTTTGCGGTACGATTGGTCAATAAGAGAGAGTGACCAGCGATCCGTCCCTTCTCCGAGCCAATCAGAGCGGGCCATGTAGAGCAAGCCGTTCCCCAGGGATTGCGTGTACTGCTGTCAGCAGCTGGTAGTTGGTCGTCAGCGCGGCCAGCGGATTGGAAGCGCCGGCGCGGTGGGCGGGGCCAGGAAGCCGGACTCGGGGCCCCTGATCAGCGGCGGTGGCCCTTCTGGAGCCCGGTGGGATGGGGCGGCGGGCGCGCCTTGGGCTGGTGCTGTGCCTTGCGGCACTCTGGGCCGGAGGGCTGACCGCGGCCGGTTAGTACCGGGACTTCACCTCTCCGTGCCCCGCAGGGCCTCAGCTCTGCGGCGGCCTTCCTACCCGCTGTTGCCCTGATGCGGGGGAGGGGGTGTGGGCTGCTGCCACTGGGGGACGGGGGGAGTCCCGGCGCGGAGGCGGCGGAAACTGGGAAGTGGATCCTGTGTTCTCACTGGGACTTTGGGTTGCGTGGCGGCAGCTCCGTCTTCGCCGGTGCGCTGAGACGGCGATGGGGAGGGCAAGGGAGTTGAGCTCCGGTCAGCTGCATGGCCGGGAGTAGCAGGGGTGGCGGAGCCACACTCACCGAGGGGCGGTGGGCTGGTTGCTTCACCCTCTGCCTGCTGGCATTACCTCAGCGGGGGCTGTTCTGTACGCCTCATGGGGGTGAACACATTGTTTAGTCCGGCTCCTGCCTTTTAACAGCTCGTTAAGAGCCTACTTTGTGATGCCTGCTCTGCTAGAAACTGAAATGAGACCTTTTTCTTGTCTTTCCCGTTTTGCAGTTTCTTGCTGAGAAGCTGGTAATGCTGATGTTAGCTTTATCAGAACACTTTTCTCATGCGGGTATATAGAGAGAGCAATTCTGGGGCCTGCATTATGTCACTATAACACGTTTCTGCTTTTGTTGTTATGTAGCTTGGGTTTTTTTGTGCTTCGCATATGTTGTTATCTACTTCCTTTCCAAGGGTTTCTACTTCCCACACCCTTCTTTCCACCGTGGGCGGGTGGGGGCAATGTGCAATGCATTTATTTATGTAGTGTTTCTAAAGCCAGAAAGCAGGCATATTTAATAGACAGCATTATCCAGTGCTACTAGGAGTGTGCTTTTAGGCTGTCGGTATTTCAGGAAAGTAGCAGCATTTTCTCTAAAGATAATTTCAGTGATTTGGGGTTTTATTTCATGTATAGAGGAGTGTATTGACATTTAAGGTGATGTTACTGATGTTCAGAATAGGTATCAAGCACAAGATCTTTGTACATAATGTTGTAAGCCAGCACTTCCTAAGGTGTAGAAAAAAATACCTACAAGCTCTGTGAAGCCAAAGAGATGAACCCTGACTAAATGATGTGTTCTCACAAATAATGTATATAAAGAAATAAAGCTAAGGTGAGATGAGACTTGTCAGATGAACAATCTCTTATGTTTGTAAGTTAGGTTTAAGGGATGTTAAAGTGTGCAACTATGGCTGTGCTAGCATGCCACTCTTCTGTCTTGACTGCTTTTCCACTGTCACAAAGTTGTGTTTGTGATTATGAAGTTCTGATAGCTTAATTTGGCCTTTAAAAACATATGTTTAGAGTTAGTTGAACTAATGCAATTGATGGGTTCAAGAAAGCACATGGTACATTACATGAATGATTAGGAGCTGTCACCAGTTAAATCACTACTGTGAGGTAAAACTGTTTATTAATATCCAAAATCAATTAGGGAAAGGTGTTTGGAGTCCAGCTTTTGGCAGCAGGTGATAACAGAGGGAAAAAAAACTTTTTGCTCCAATTTTTGTGAAGAGTCATTCTGAAAGAAGTCATCGTTACTTGATTGATGTTTTCATTTCCTACAGCAACAGTGTCATTTTCTCTAGTAGAGTCTAGTACAAGCTCAGAGACTGTTAAATGCTTCCCTGAATGCTTGTTCATTCCTAATGTATGGTCTGGAAACAGTAATGTGAAATATATATTCATGGAAGGGGTTTTAAGGATGAGTAAAAATGGCTCAAGTATTAAGTTTCCTGACTTCAGAAGTTTGTTTTTTTTTTTTTTTTTTTAATTGAGGACTTTTTTATTTTAGGGAGTCTTTTAACTATAGCTTTAAACTCATAACATTGTAGTCATAAACTTTTGCTTGAATCAGTTTACTGAAAACTTGAAATGAATTTAGGAAAACTCACCCCTAATGAAATTAGCATGATTTTTTTAAAGATACAATATTAGTACAAGTTAAGAAGTTGTTCAGCATTGAGGCTAAAAAAATAATAGTGATATCATGGGAAACTGGCAAAAGCTGCTCAAGCCAAGGCTGGCTGTCCTGTGCTTATCACAGCAGCAATGGATTTCTACTTCTTCTATTGGCCATTAAGAACATAAGGGGGAAAAAATACCTTCTCTTACTTTTTTCCTGATTGCTGATACTTGGTTTTCCTAATGCTTGCATAATAAGAGGTAGAAATTCTCTCATTTTACATGCGGAGAGGAAGTGATTCTTTCTCTAACAGTCCTGCACCTTCCATGGTTAACTTCAATGCTAGGCAGAGGTTTTCATACTGTCTCATTAACTGGTAGGTCAGATGAGAATAGTCACATACTTGTAAGAAACATTTGTGCCTGTTCTGTAAAAAGACAGCTCAATGGCTTTCTCAGAACCTTCTGATTTTGCTTAATAACTGGAAAACATTCCCTTAACTTGTTGCGTGATAGGGAATCTCAGTTCTCACTAAGAAATTAAGGTAAGGGTTGACTTGTAGCTTGATTTTTTGTAGTTGCACTGAAATGAGTAACTGCACAGATCGTAGCTGGGAGCAGTCTTGCTGTCAACGATGCTTTGAAACTAACCGTCTGAACAAGTGCCACTTAAGGATTTTGCTTAACTGCCTACATGTTTTAGAGGCCTATATAATAAGAATAGAATCTGTGCTATGGAGCTTTTGTGCTGACTTTAACAGTTGAACAATTGATGAGAAGCAATATGAGGTAATTTTTTCATAAGATTTCCCGTTTTCCTGCAGAAATACGGTAAACAAGGCTTGTATTCTTTCAGATTCTCACTAGTTGTTTACACAAAAAGAACCTTAAAAGAAATAACTAAAAATCGACCGAAAAATCTCTGATAGATACTGTAAAGCAGTCATTGCCAAAACATTTTTGTTCATGCACCTCTCTCAGTGGAAAAAAAAATGGAGCATGCATCTTCAATGTTTAACTTTTCTTAAAACAAAAAGTATTTATTACCGTGCTATCATATTTTGCATAAAAATAGAACTGGGAAAAAAAGTGAGATAAAGGTGAAATAAACACGAACAATTTAGAAAGTATTTTCTTCCTGCACCCCCAGTGGGTTGGGTAGCACACACCCCATTTTGGAGATCGCAGCTCTCTAGCATGCAAATTCTTAACTATTGTTGTGATAGTGTTTGGAGCTTGAAGAGTGTGGCAAATAGTGGAAGGAAGCTGACTTACAGTGATTAGTTAGGGTGTTCATCAGAGCTTTGGGGGATTGCCCACTGCTTGTGTTTACTGAATTTTTGGTTATGTCCCACAGGTGAGTTACTATTCTAATGTTGAAATTAATAGTATTTCTTGGCTAGTAGTAGCAGTCCTTTGGCTTTATGGGTTCTGACAAAGGTTAGGGCTGGGCACTAAAGCAGTGACAGATGTATACAGAATGGAATACCTGATTGGTCAGTTCAGGGTAACCTGTCCTGTCCACTCCTCCCTGTATTTGTGGCCTTTTACTCTGCACCCCCAGTGTAGGACACAAGATTTAGCAGTGACCTTGGTCTGTATGCCAGTCCGTGGTACCAGCTAGAAACATTGAGTATTATCATTGCTAGAAGCAATGTCGGCAAAACCACGCCATTGACTGTAGAAAATGCAGTTAATTAGAAGAGACTGAGCTGAAAAGTAAAATCACTGAACAGAATTAATTCTGTTCCAAAGCAAACCAGGGTAAGGTTGTCAGTTGATTTGTTCTTTTAATACAGCAAAACTTTGTTGTGTTCCCTCAAGCTAAAGGACTGTCTTTTTGCTGAATCACACTGCACAGATCTCCTTGTTTCTACCCTTTTCTCCATAGTGCTCTCTTGAAAATGGCAGTTGTCACAGAATGGTAGGATCTTTATCCAGCATATGGTAGGATCTTTTTATCTAGCATAGGCTGACGAAAGTACTTTTACTATATTTAAATAAACTGAACACAGGTTTTTCTAATGGAGCAAAAATGAATAAATTTTAAACCTGATTTTAATTATATATGGAGTGGTGGATGGTTGAAACAAGTGTTTAGCTCTATAGAGTGCTCTACTGTCCTAACTGGGTGTGAGAGCACCCAGCAGCCCCTACAGTTCATTCTGTAGAATGTTGTCAGCTGTATGTTTCAGCCATGAGTGGTTTTGCCTACTTAATCCTTTTACTATATCGTTGCATCTCCCTAATTTTTTTAACAAGTGATGGGATTAGTTTCAAATTGGCCTTTTCAGAAGAGATTTATAGAATTAGGCACCTTAGTAACAGACTTGAATTTAAAAATAAAGTCAGTTACTTTTTTTTTTTTTAATTTAGCTGTGGAAAAGCAAACTGAACTATCAGCTTTGATCTCCACACCAGGTGTGCAAACATCTGTGACTTTCATCAGTAGCTGAGCCTTGACTAATAAGCCATTCTTAGGTCAAACTGTGACCTTTCATAGATGTTATTTTAACACTTGCTGAATTCTCTTAAGTGTTTCATAGAAGTCAACACACTTCTGAGTAGCAGGTGTGTACTAGTCAGCAGTTCTGTGAAATAACAAGGCTGTGATCCCTCTTTTTAGTCACATTATTGGTCATCACTATAACCTCATCTGCCTGACTTTAGAAGAAAGTCCCAAAGCTAAGAACAGTTAACCTAATATTTGTTGTTGCTTTAGTGTTGTTTTGGAACCACTCTTTTGTGGTACAGTTTCTTAAATTCTCTAGGAAGGAACCAACATTGTTATTAAATGATTCAATAGAAATGAAACAGATTTATTTACTTCCAAGGAGGAAGTACCTTGCTCAGATGTTTTTTGCCTTTCAATTTAGTAAACCTTTGCATATGAAGTAGCAAAATAATTGTTCTTTGATAGTATACCTATTTAGATCTGACATTTCTATGGTGGTCTTCTGTTATAAAGTCAGCATTCCACAAATTGAAATCAGTAAAGCCTTTACCAAAAAGCTGGAATAGTCTAGTGCTGTTGGGCGTACATGCTGATTTTGAGCAGACAAACACCCACCCTAGCTGGTATAGCTGTTAAAAATAACATGGTGTTTGTTACTGCAGTAACTGATATTGTGTAAGTGCTTCGTATGTATTAATAGCAGCATAGGAGCTATAGGGTAGGTTAACCTTGTCTTAGTTCTCACCCCACTCCAGAAGCATGTTGTGAATCTCTTGACAAGCTCTGGAGATTGAAATTGTAGGGGTGGTATTTAGGTTTTGATATTATTTTTTTATATATAATTTGGGGTGGGGAGGGGTGGTAGTAGAATGTAATTTGTAGAAAACATGATAAATTTAAAATTTGTCTGTTTTTAAAATGGAAAATAAAAGCAACTGTCCTAAATGCCTATGCACTTCTACTGTGTTTAAAACCCAAGTTCTATGGAGGCCCAAAGTGTTGAAATTCAGTGGTAGAACTTCTTAGATTTTATCACAATCCACCTTAGATTCCATTAGATTGCTCAAACTGATAAGCACTGTCATCTCTGCCAGATTGCAGCTAGCCTTGTTTGTTCCTTATGTATCTTTTGATGATTTTCAAAGTTGGAGTTTTTATGCTGTCTTGGTTGCTACTTGCAAAGTCTGTTACTTCTGGGGTGCTCTTTGCTGTCCCCACTAGTTTCTCTGAATGTTTCTCCACATGTTTTAATTTCTGAATCTGTAAGATACAGCTGCTTACCCCAACCAGCTGTTACAGATCTTTTTTAATCCTGTGTCTGCTGACTGTCAAACATCGATTTTTACATCCTCCTCAGTGTGCTCAATAGACTGTCTCAGTTGCAGCATCAGACTTGTCATCTTAGTTTTGTGGCTTCGCTTGTAAGTCTAAGAAATTTTTCCTGGGTTTTGTGCTGTTACAGCTTAAAATTGATCCTCATCATTTTACTTGTTCTAAAGGTTATACTTCAAATAATGTGGGAATTGCTTTCCGGAATTTGGCTTGCAAGGTTAGCCCCTTCACTGCAGATACCTGTAGTTGCTCTGTTACAGTAACAGTCCTCAAAACAAGAACTGAAAAAAGTGTCACGGTTGTAGTTTGTCACTTCAGAGATGAATGATCTCTGGCAAAACACTGTTAGTGCATGAAGATTAAAAGTATGTAAGTTTCGCTTGCTGCCAAGTGCTTACAGAGGTAGTAGGAGTTAGCAACATCCTTGCCTAGTCATCTGTATTTTGAGCTTTTATTTCTATTTGCATTGAGAATGAGAGAGGAGGCCATAAGGTCATCTTTCAAATGTGCAAATATTTTGTTCACCTAAATGAGGTGGTATCAAATACTGATAACAGGGAACAGTCACGTTTTGTCTGTGATCATTTTTGAGGCTTTCAGTTGAGATGATAGTACAAACTGAGTTGTTCAAAGCATGGTGAGTAACCCATTTAAGTTACAGGAACAAAAAAAAAAGAGACGTGGTTCTGCAAAACAATGGTAAAGCTGTCCTAAATAAGCTTTTCTGCTTATCTTCTCCCTCCTTTCTACTTCTATTTCTTCAGGTCTCTGTCTAATAACTTTTCTTTACCATTTCTTCTCTTTCCAGTCTTTCTAATCAAGTATTGTATCGTAATACCTTCAGATAAGAAAGATGACAGTTAAACAAGACTTGCAGCTCTTGAACAGGATCTTAAAAACAAACTAATTTTTCAAAATTCCATAGAGAGAACTCTATATGAAAGGTTTGAGTATGTTAGGCAAAATGAATTGGCATTCTATAAAGGACGATGTTGAATTATAAGTGGGGTGGTATTCATGAAACTTTCTGGTCACTCCTGAAGCTGTTCATATTAAAGCTGATTCGGTCACTAAAACCCTTAGGTTCCATATGCTCCTTTCACTTGATGCATATCTTTTAGGTAGTTTAGTTGGACTGGAACAGTTCATACTGTGTAGTAATCTAGAGGATTGATTTGGAGGTTTTGTTGTGGTTTGTTTTTCTTTAAATCACGCTTTTTTCAGGTACTAGAGACACAGTTGTGTCAGCATAATTGAAGGAAGGAGAGATTAACCTGTGAAACATTTAATTCTTTCACAATGACTTAGTGTTGTCAGAAGTACACTAGGCAACATAGTGTAATTGAATATTTCAGAACTGTTGCACAATATTATAGCTAAACTTATCTTTATTTTTGAGAAAATTACTCATGGAAAACTGACTTACACCATCTCTTCTAGATGAAGAGGGGAATCAAGATGAATCACTGGAGCCAAAGGTGAGGAGATCAGTTTCTAGTCATTCTCTTTTTCTTGTGAAGTAGAGCAAAGGCCTAAATTTCAGAATTGTGATTTGATTCGTGTTTCAAATTGTTCTGTATTTCTTGCTGTCTAATTAATTTTTTCTGTTCATCAGAAGAATTAATGTGATGTTATCTTTTAAATGTTTAAATTTTTTTTCACAAGAAGTGAAACAGAAGCATTGAAAGCTTGTAGTAGTAGTTCAGCTTACTTTTGATGCTGTGGTTTAAGCTTACTTTGTTAATTAATCCTGTCTTTAAAAGTAATGTGTTGTTGCTAGCGGCTGCTGTTCAATTTCTAATCTTTTAAAATGTGGCTCTTATCCTTCAGACTTTATCTGCAGATGACCAGGTAAAGGACCATTCCACAGGAACTCGAGTGGTAGCAGGTCAGATCTTCCTTGAATCAGGGAAATCAGACTCTCAGTCAGAGGATGAAAAAAACTTTCACAGTGAAGAGGAGGAAAAAGAGAATTCACTGCAAGAGCTGAGCTCTCTGGAAATGGCCAATTTGTTAGATAAGGATTTGGAAGAAGCAGAAATACAAAGGCCAGGTAACTGCTCACAGCGTTTTGAATGACCGGCAGGAAAGATGCATCTGAGTAACTTCAGCATGTAGATGAACATAACCAGTAATTATGAACATATGAAATAATGAGTGTTTTGGTCTCTCTGGAATGGCATTGGAATTGCTGCCTTTTCTATTAGAAATTAACATCAAAAAGTTTTCAGCTGTATTGTGATGGAAGTCACAGTGGTTGCTTTTAGATGCATTTGAAAGGGTTTCACATAATTCTTGTTACTTCCATCGTGCTGGAAAGCTTAAACTATCAAATGGAGAAAGCTCTGATTTCTTCACATAGGACTCAAGTAGACATACCATGCTGGGTTTATGTGTATCAACTAGAGAAGAAGAAATTGCATCGGTATTTCAGCCTGCTGGCTGTTTGCCTGGAGTCTCAGTTGACAGAGAAGGAGCAAATTGTAATGCAGAGGCATGCTTCCTAAGATGTCATTGTTCCTTCAGACAACATCTAAACTTCATGTAAACTTCAGTAGGTTTTTACATTTAGGTAAAATATAGGTAAAAATATGTCCTGGTGCTTAAATTCTTAGGAAATTACAATAGTTCTGATAAAAATGGGGTGGTTTTGAGTTGCGTTTTTGTAGCAGATTACTAGATGGCACAGTTGAGTACCCTAGCCAATGCAGCAAAGTTTTTAGAACTTTCCACAAAGTAAATAAATAATATAGAGGGACAGATCACTGGTTCTCTAGCAAAGTAATTCTGAGGGAAAAGTACTTGTATTCTGTCAGGGAAAATCAAAACAAAAAACCACCAACCCTGCTTAAGGACAGCTTTACTGGCAGACTTTTTAATTGAGTCAGACAGAAACCTGCCTCAGGTACAGATGTTGCATCTCTCAAATGAGCAAGTGACAGCAGGGCTGCACAAAGGGAGATTAAAGCTTTTCTAAATACAGTTTGGCTCCTGTGTATGGTTATGAGATTACTTGGCGGGGGAGGTGGAGGTGCTGCAGTGGGGAAGAAAACAAAACAAACCCCCAACCCCAGACAAGCAAGGAAAAGCAACTACTCCAAGTTTCCATGTGTGGTCTGCAGGATTTTGAGCAGAACAGAAGTTCAACTTCAGTAATTTACAATTAGTACTACTAAGGATTTTAACCTAGTAAGAAAGAAGTTGTCTTGTTCTCTTCTGGTTAGCAAGGAATTGTGTGTCTTTATAACAATCAAGTTTCATACTAACCATTTTAGCTGAAAACTGCCCACAAGATTATTCAATCCCTGCTGCTTTTTTTTCCCCACCATCTAGAGGACTCTTGCAGTAACATAACCAATACTGCTTATAAGTAATTTGGATTTGAGTTCCCTGCAGCATAGAGTATGACATGAGATACAAGTAAAAAAGGATAAAATCTAATGATGAAATACCATATACTTTATTCAAGATAATAAAATGGATAAACTGTAACTTGCATGCTCAGTTTGATAAAAAGCAATTTATCCTCTGAGCAAATTATTTGCCTCCATTTGTATTATTCTTTAGGTACATGATAAAATAACTGCTGAGCAGTTTATTCTGTGATCACATTATTGTGTTTCATTAAGCATTAGTATTTTTTATTATCTGGGGAGAAAAAAATACAACATTGTGGTTGAAATTAGAATTTATAAACAGCACAGGGGAGGACTAAGGCAGAGAAATTTTGTAATTTGAGTGTACAGCTAGCTCTTGTGCCGAATGCTGTGTAAAGGGTTCATGTCCAATTGCTTTCAGTGCGGGAGACAAGGTACTAAACAATGCAAATAAAACTTTTAAGTTCTCAAGTATAACGGTAATATCCTGCACCTCAGATTTGTTCGTATGACAGTGATAAGAGCTCCCATCTGTTTTTATTTATATGTACCCTTAGCATGAATTTGTGCCTTGCTCTCTGATTAACAGATGTCTAAAATGATTCTGGGCTAATTTCATCTGGTGGACTTAGTAGTTTTGAATGCAGTTTCTGAAAATAACGATTTTCGTTGTGTATTATGGGATAATTAACGTGAAGTGGCATGGTGGAGCATCTGCCGAGGAATCAAATTACAAAGAGCACTTCAGGCAAACTAATCATGGAGCCTTCCTTATGTCTCAAAATAATCAGCATGAAATTAATTAGTGTGGTCTCTAGGCCATACAATTATGGACCTCAGAAAAAAGAACTAGCTTTCTCTATAAGCAGAAGAATTACAAACTTAGCTTGAAAAAACACCATATAATTGACATTTTCAATTGCATGACTTTGCAAATGTCTTCAAATGAAGCTGAGCTCAACTGCTGTTTTAGCTTAGTGAAGGACAAAAGCCTTTATAAAAGGCTAACTGAAATAATTTCATTTTCAAAAAATGAAGCTAATTCTTCATCTTCAGGGAAGATTGATTTTTATTTAAACATACGAAGAGGTAACATTTCAAATGCCAGTGCGTGAGAAATTAATTATACTCTTCAAATTCATTTTCAGTGCAACTTAAATGTATTGCTGAAGTGAAAGAGTCTTCAGTGCAACAATAGAAAATAACTAGACTCACAGGTTTCATTTAGGTGTTTTCTTACAATTACAAGTTCTAAGTGTACTCCCTGCTGTTATTCAGGCATTTCGATATCATATTTGGCAGTGTGAGTGATTCAGTCATGAGAATGTCTATCCCTGGGGCTAAAATGAATGTGTGCACTGGAATGGACTTCAAGGGCAGCATGAGAAATGGAAGGGCTCTTCATGTTGCTTGGCAATACAAATGTAACTGATTTGCCTTTTTAATAATAACAAATATATTTTCTTTGCTTAGAACTAAGGAATATAAGAAACAACATACCTTGTGTTTCCTGATTAAATGAGAGTGATACTTTTGCATTTTAAATTGCTATTTAGAAAAAAACTTGGGTTTTATAGGCTTTTGTAAATGAGAGATTTTTACTGAGCATTTGATTAAATGCAGTTCATAGAAATTAAAACCAACATAGGTGTGCTTTCCTCTATGTAGCAGCTGACTTGAATATGTGCAGTCTAATTCCTGGATCTGTATTTTCAGCTTTGACAGCTATTGGAGGCACTGCGGATGGTGAACCTTGCCACTTCCCCTTTTTGTTCATGGAGAAGGAGTACGCAGAGTGCACTGCAGATGGGAGGGAAGATGGCAGGCTTTGGTGTGCAACAACCTATGATTACAAGAAGGATCAGAAGTGGGGCTTTTGCGAAAGTAAGTAACCTGATGCTGCTTTCTTGTGCAAGTGATGCTTTCTTAAGCTGGCATTTTCAGCCCTTTATTTAAGGGTCTAGAAGTCCCTGTCATATGTTAATAGCCAGTTGATACTGCAGTTTATGCTACAATATATAAGTAATTGTAAAGTCAAAGTTCTTAATGATGGAAAAAGATTATAGTGCAAATGCCAATTCCTAAAGCTGTTTGGGAAATCTTGCAGTGGAGACCTCTATAAAACTCTTGGTTTCTGAAGCTGAGAGAGTTAGAGAGGTTTGACAGGACAAGAGGAAATGGCCTGAAGCTACACCATGGGAAGTTTAGATTAGATATTAGGAAAAGCTGCTTTACTGAAAGAGTAGTGAAGCATTGGAACAGGCTGCCTGGGCAAGTGGTGGAGTCTCCATCCCTGGAGGTGTACAAAAACCATGTAAGCACTTTGGGACATGGTTTAGTGGGCATGATGGTATTTGGTCTATGGTTGGACTTGATCTTGGAGGTCTTTTCCAAACTTTGATTCTGTGTCAGTGTTTCCCCTTTTACTTGCTGATTCTTCTAGGAAACATCCACCTGCAGGAGGAACCTGTCTTCCTTCCACAAGTTTCATTAGAGCAATTAAAAGACTCTCAACAACACACTCGTATATGAGAGACATCATGTGAGAAGAAACTGTCTACCAAGTTATCTACCATGTCCCTTAGCTATCTTTTTGTAATCACTTGCATTGTTTATTGGTCTTCAGAAATATTTCTGGTTGAGAGAATAGAATTGTTTAACTGATGTTTTTAATGCACTCTTTTTCAGCTGAAGAGCAGTCTAATAAGAGAAGGCAGATGCAAGAAGCTGAAGATGTTTATCAGACTGGAATGAAAATCCTTAATGAAAGCAGTAAAAAGGCTCAGAAGAAAGAGTAAGTTTACCTCCTCCACCTCCATAAGAGGAGGATGACATGGCTAGTCACTCTGGCATCACTGCATCAAACTGCAGTAATAGTACTTTTCAGATTACTTAGAATAACAAATTAGTCTGTTTTCCTCTCAATCTGCTAAAAATTGAGTAATTTCTGAAGAGTGAATGTCATCGAAATGTCGACTTAATTCAAGATGGTGCTGCCATTCTTTAGCCACAGTTTGTATGTGGCAACTGCCTAGAGAGAAGAGAACATGACAAAAGATAGTTGTCATTTTAAAAATGTTTTTCACAGTGTAGTTCTCATTTTGCTTCGAAGATTAAGTGGAAAATACTATCATTTATTGACCTGCTTTGCTTTAGTTCCTACTTCGTGATGTTTTTTATCACAGTAAAAATAGTATTAACCTCAACACCTTGTTAAACTGCAGCAGTTAACATTATGGAATAGAATTAAAGAGGTTGGAAAAGACCTTTGAGAGAAAAGGGTAATGCTTATAGAGGAAACAATCAAAAAACAAAAGTAGAGTATTCTGTTCATTCTGGTCTGTTTATTCTCCACTCTGTACATATTCAATGACTGCTAAATAGTTGTCAGCTAACTGCAATAATTAAGAATAGCTACTCCCTGGTCCTCATGTTGATAACTTCATCGGCAAGTGGTGACTTCAGGCTGCTCAGTACTAAGTAACCACTATTACCATGTTAAACTTGTTTGTGGAGATAAGGAAGTGTGTTTCTACTTAATGTATTGGGGAAACTGAAGCACAGCTGGAAGTTGTCCATCACACCTTAGCGATGACAAAGGGACACAGTATCCAGTCTGACTATTATTCTTGTTTATAAAATAGAGTAGGAATTGTAAAACAATATTAAATCTTAGTTCTTTTGAACACCTAGGACTTTATTAGAAGATTAAATTATTAGAGGAATCAGCTTGGCCTAAAGAAAGAAAACAAGTCTGAGACTAGGAAGGAGGAGAAATAATGGAAAGTCTTGGAATGCTAATAAAGGTCCTTGAGAAATCAAGCTGAAGCATGCTTGACAGTACTGCATCTGTCTACTAGTTAAATCATATGAGATGTTGCATAGATTGGTGAATCAGAGCTGGAACATACCACTATAGGTAGATTTGTTTGTAGAAAATAGGGTGTGTTAAAAAAGCACCTCCCAGAATCTTCAGGCTTATGAATAGAATCAACTTCTTTGCCTCAAACTGACTAAGAAATTGTTTCCTTTTAAGAGCATATCAATATCTTCTGAAAGCGGCTGACATGAATCATACCAAGGCAATGGAGAAAGTCTCTTACGCTTTGTTGTTTGGTGATTACCTGAAACAGAACATTCAGTCCTCAAAAGAACTACTGGAAAAACTAACAGAAGAAGGTTCTCCTAAAGGACAAATGGTATGTGTGTCCTTTGGTTCTATGAAAGTTGTTACAGGTGTTATGGTTTGACTGAAACTGTTACTCTTTTGTTGTGGTTTGTGTGGGATGCGTCTTTTCATCTGGAGGTCTGTTTCTGAGATGGGTAAATAAACACACACAAGTTTATAATCAAGGAAGTTAGAAACTCCTAGGAATCTTGGAAGCTGTTTAGTCATGCTGGACTCACTTTGTCCATGTGCAAAGACATTGAATTTTAGCGGTCTAGAATGCAATATTGTTTCCATGAGGTGATTTTTCTCGGTTGCATATGCTTTTGGAATTGCCCAGAATAGTCTTAGAACACTGTGAAATAAAGAAATAGAAATATATGCTGTTATCTTCTCTGAGTCATGCAGCTCCGACAGGTGTTACAGATAGAGCAGTAGTTATGTAAATTTCATGATTAAAGATCACTTTTGAAAAAAACCTCAGCCAAATACATCTGTGCATTTTAACTGTTTGTAGTCATAAATGCAACTACCCCATGGCAGAACAGATGAAAACAGGATTTTTTGCATGATGTGCTGATAAACTTTTATTTTATTTCTAGGCACTTGGATTTCTGTATGCATCTGGTCTAGGAGTCAATTCTAGTCAAGCTAAGGTAACTTAAAATACAAAAGCATACACTGAAGATTTTTATCTTGGAAGCAGATGTTAAATAACCAATGGCTTTGTTTTTAAGGCCCTGGTGTATTACACTTTTGGAGCTTTAGGAGGAAATCTGATTGCCCATATGATCTTGGTAAGTAAGCTAGTAACTTTACAGATGCAAGAACTTTTTGTGCTCTTAAATTTTTAATGCGAGACTTCCATTCATGTGGATACACTATCAAAGTGGGCATTGGGTGGGCAGTAGTATTTTCCCCATTGTTTCTTGTTAACTTACGGAAGCTTCTTCATTTTGAGTTGTATACCACTGTGAGTTTAGGTGGACTATGGTTACATCTTTTGGCTTACAGCAGAAATGTCAGACTTCCAATTTTTATAGGCTGTGAAAGACAGATCTTTACAGAAGATGCTGTTTTAATCATTATTGTGAGACTTAAGACAAATACAAGTGTGTAAGTAAAAAGCTTTAGGTTTTCTCCTGTAACTGTTGTTCTGCTTGTTTGTTTTCCTTAGTAATACCTGAGGTATATTGGCTCTACTTAACCTTTTAATAGTATTGATCAGTTGCTCTTAAACTTGCGGCCTTTGTTTTGCCTATTGCCTCATCAAACCTTGAACAAATAATTTGAAAAAGTTTGTAATCTAGCAAGCAGTATGTTGTCAAATAACTGATAGTCCCCATATCTTGTTCATTTTTAGGGTTACCGGTACTGGGCTGGGATAGGAGTTCTCCAGAGTTGTGAATCTGCTCTCACTCACTACCGACTTGTAGCAAATCATGGTAAAAACTTGTGCTAGGTTTACATTCTGTGTATTTCTGTATCATTCACCCAGAAGGACTATCAATCTAAATACTATAAAAGTAGAGAATTCCTGCTGTTAAACAAGTTGCCTGTTCGGCTCTGAATCATGCTATGCTATTTCTATCTCCATCTGTAGAAATGCCTGCAATACTTAGAGTTTCAAAGTAATTAATTCTCTGAGTAATAGCTGGAGCTCTGTAAAGATCTGTTTTTACTAAGCTGCAGTGTAATGCTTGTATTGAAATTTTTTGTTCTAGTTGCTAGTGACATTTCTTTGACTGGTGGCACAGTGGTTCAGCGAATTCGCTTAGCAGATGAAGTAGAGAATCCAGGAATGGCAAGTGGGATGCTAGAAGAAGACTTGATTCAGTATTACCAGTTTTTAGCAGAGAAAGGCGATGTACAAGCACAGGTAAGATGAGGTTCACCTGATGGAGTGCAGAAGTTTCAAGAATTGCAGGAACAGCTTCATGAAAGATGTTGGATCTTGTGGTTTTCTCTTCCTTCTGAATCAACCTAGTTGCTATTTCCTGATGAGTTTTTGCTTTTTAAAAAACAGGCATAAGATAGAACTTAGACATAAAATGCAACTTTTTTTGTTGAAAGTTCAAGTCCAAAATATTAAACTGTTGTATCTTGGGAAAGAGGGTATTTGCTTTCACTAGAAAACAGCCAGATGAGTTAAGGATAGCTTTAGATGTTGTGGAAGAAGACTTGGTCAAAAGAACTGGCCCTGAAAGGGGATCTCAGTTTCTTGCTGCTGCTGTTCTTAATGACTTCTCTGTGTTGCAGGCTGAAACTTTTCTACACATGGTACAGAAGGGGAGGACACTAATATGGGCAAATTGAAATAATACAATTTGGTCATATATGACTTAAGAGTAAGGCAGAATTGAAATGAAATATTGCTGTTTACCATCTAGGACAGTCATGTCACATATGTAGGATAAGTTTCCACTTAGGCTAATGTGAAAAAGTATGCCTTGTACTGTAGTTATTGAAGGAAATCTACATTAAGTCATTGTAGCATCTCTAATTCTGATGTGGTCTCGGCATGGTCTCTGTTCATTTAACTAGCTCACTGGTATCTTTTTATTACTAGAAAAATAAAGTCCCTATGGAAAAGTGACTTACTTGCAATGCTAAATTCATTTTTAGGTTGGCCTTGGGCAGTTGCACTTGCATGGAGGAAGAGGAGTAGAGCAAAATCATCAGGTACTCTTTCTGTACATCTCTGATACCTATTATGTTTGATAGAGGGGGAGAAAGTGTAGCTGAGACTACAGGGAAGCAAAAGTGTTTAAATAGCACTGTAGTGTATGTATTGATTTTAATAATAGGGTGTGTTTTTTTAAATAAAATTGAATTCAATAGAACTTTATATATCTGGTATCTAGAGCTGATTTTTCTTATACTGTTAGTTTAAGACTCATCTTAGAAATGAGGAAGTCAAACATCAAAAACCAGGTTTTCATCAAGTAGTAGTTGAAACTGAGCGATTGTGCATGTAGAATCTTCATAGTGCACTGTGTGTGCATTTGAGGAACTGTCGGCATTAGGGATCACAGTTTGGCTTGCAAGAAATTTTGCTTCTGTAGACAAGAGTACAACTTTCAATACTAAGGATATTAAATGCACAGAGAAAACAGAACTGCTGATGTAAGCCACCCTAGATACTGGTTGTAGAAGATAAAATAGTTAACCTCTTCTTACAGTATGTATTGAAAAATGGAGAGATGAGGATGTGCAGTCCTGGGGATTACTTCAGACTTGGCTACCAATGAGAAATTGTTTTATGGTCATTATATTTAAAATATCTTGAAACAACTGCTCTAGAAGGGTTCAGAAATAAGCTCCAGTGGTCAAAAACTGGAACTGGGACTGGCAGATCTCTTCTAAACAGGGTGTGGAGGTACAATATGGAAGTAAGATTCACCTGTATAAATTGTGCTTAGTAGCAATTACAAGTTGTGTTTTTCAACTCTTTTTTTGGAATATACTGTTGAGAGAGACTGCTGCTCTCTATTCTGATTTGAAGTGAGGAACTCTATTACATATATTAAATTAGATGGGATTGGTAGCTTTTATCTGCCGAAGAACCTGATAACCTGGCAAACAACCTACTCACCTCTGCTCCATTGGCAAGAAAAGGTACTCAGATCATAGTAATGGGGGCTAAAATACTTTTCTTCTCTACAGCGGGCATTTGAATACTTCAATCAAGCAGCTAATGCTGGTAATTCACATGCCATGGCCTTCCTAGGGAAGGTAAGATATTAACACTCTCAAAAGTAAGCAAAGTGACTGCCCTTCAATGAACAATAACAAATTTCCTACTTTCTAAAGTAGGCAGTCTAAAACTTCAGTGCTGGAATCTAAGTACTTCTGTTTTGTACTGTGTTCTATTATTCTTCAGGATTTGAGTGTCACAGTCTGTCTAGCCTACATTTTCTACTTCCTCCTTCTTTTTTTCCTCCCCATAAATAGCACTTGAACTAGAATTTTTTTAAATTTTTGTTGTTTTTTTATTTAAGCAAAAAGTTAAATACTTAAATGCCCTTTTTCTGTGGTGGAGGTTAAGACTCAGAGTAAGCTACTATACTCTTCCATACAGTGTTGTGATAGCATCCATGGAAATGTCTATGGATCTGTCACGTGCCCACTGGTATGTTGCATCTCTGCTTTGATGTCCTGACGAATCGTGAGCCCACCGAGCTAAGAATATCTCACCTCGGTGTTTCCAGTCGAGATCAAGATCAGAGTCCATGTCTACTGGAGAAACTCTTGCAGCTAGATCTGCTTGATGGTTGTGTTGCTGCTCCTCAGTAGCTCTGCTCTTAGGAATGTGAGCATCAATGTGTCTCACCTTCACTGGAATTCTCTCGATTCGATCAGCAATGTCCTGCCATAGGTCAGTTGCCCAAATGGGCTTTCCTTTCCTCTGCCAACCACTCTTTTTCCAGTTCTTTAGCCAACCCCACAGAGCATTGGCTACCATCCATGAGTCGGTGTAGAGATAAAGCTTTGGCCATCTCTCACGTTCAACTACGTCGAGAGCTAGCTGGACAGCTTTTACCTCTGCGAATTGACTGGATTCTCCTTCTCCATCCTTTGCCTCTGCAACTCAGCGTGTTGGACTCCACACTGCAGACTTGCACCTTCGCTTGTTCCAGACAAGACGACAGGAACCGTCTGTGAACAAAGCATATTTCTTTTCATCATCAGATAGGTCATTGTAAGGAGGAGCTTCCTCGGCACGAGTTACTCTCTCCTCTGGAGGTTTAGTACAGTTGGTACCCTCAGGCCAACTTGAGATCACCTCCACCAGACCAGGTCTTTCAAGATTTCCCATTCGAGCTCTCTGTGTTATCAGAGCCATCCACTTAGACCAGGTGGAATCTGTTGCATGATGTGGTGTGGAACCTTTGCCTTTGAACATCCAATTCAAAACTGGTAATCTGGGAGCTAAAAGAAGTTGTGATTCAGTTCCAATTACTTCAGAAGCTGCTTTCACTCCTTCATAGGCAGCTAGAATCTCGTTCTCTGTTGGAGTATAGTTAGCCTCTGAACCTCTGTAACCTCGACTCCAGAAACCAAGAGGTCGTCCACGTGTCTCACCTGGAGCTCTTTGCCACAAGCACCAGGTTGGACCATTGTCACTTGCAGCCGTGTACAAAATGTTCTTAATGTCTGGACCATCTCGGACAGGTCTCGGATAGGGGGAAAAGCCAGGTTTCACAAAATCTACCCTAATGGAAAAGAGGAAGTTTGGGAATGAAAGAGGGAAGACATCTGTATTCCTGTTCTGTGTAGAGAAGTGAGGCATCTGAGTCAGAGTTGTTAATAGGCCTCTATCTGCTCTTAACCAATGTCTGAGTCTGTCTGCAAGCTGGGCATTGTGTCAGTTTTCGCAGATGTAAGTTCTATTTTCAATTTAAAACATGACTGACAAGCTGCTATTGGTCATGTTAATGTGTTACTACTTGGAAAGATATTTGGGTCATTTGCCTGAAATGTGGGTTGCAGGCTACCTTCACCCTGTGAGGAGCTAAATCCTTATTACTGTGTTTAAGCACCGTTTAAGGTTAGACTGCAATGAACAGCTTAAGCTCATCTTCTGTAGGAGAGAATGCAAAATTTGTGTTCTTAGAATGTGGGAAAAAATAGTACATTGTGCTGGTCAAGGCATCTGTCAGGAGAAATTGCAGGTTCCTACTTTCCCTACTGTGTGAATATTTTGTATCTAACAAATGCTGAAATGAATAGGGTTTAGTAACCAATTTTTACTTTGTTTTCAAGAAGTATTTTAACTGCCAGTATATTTGACTTCTGCTGATCTCAGCAAGAGTTTTGCCTGATTGTGTTCTTCACTGCACACTGGTAAAAGTAAAAAATGTGGAGTGTTTTCATGAAAATGTTCATTTTGTGGCAGCTCATTTTACATTAAAAAGTTAAACCCCTTGAATGAAATTTTCCAGCATTTGGAGACATATTTTCTGCTTTTGGGCGAGTTCTGTAATTCAGTAATGTAATAGAATAATAGTACGATAGACTCCCTCTTAAATGCAAATTGAGGATGTTTTATGACCTTCATGCTAAACTTCTGATTTCTTAAGTTATTCTTCAATAATGTTTTTCTCCTGCAGATGTATTCAGAAGGAAGCGATGTTGTCCCTCAGAGCAATGAAACAGCTCTTCAGTATTTCAAGAAAGCTGCTGATATGGTATGATTATCTGTAAGCTAGAAATACAGATGTGCACTAAAAAGCTGATTAGCTGGGAAATGCTGCAGATGCTGCTTCTGTGTACTGTGTGCATACACCTGCTGGCAGCTTCTGTCCTGGATTAGGCCATAGTTAAGCCCTTGATGTCATAAACTGCCTCCCGTTCTTGTCACAGTGCTTCATGAAGCTGTGTTCAGCACAGTATGAAATACAGCCCAGCTAAATAACCTGTAATTCTGTGAAGTATTAATTATCTTTCATCTGGGGTTCTCTTAACACAGACATTTACAGTGCTGTGTTAATATGTTGTTTTGTTTTGTGGTCTGTGAATAGCTAGTGTTTTTCGCTTTATACATTTCATCTCATTTGAATGTTTGGTTTCTGGCTGTCAATCCCCCATGTCTCTCTTTGATCTATCCTTTATGGTAGCTTTTGTACAGTCAAAGCATGAGTAGTCCTCCAGGAAAGCCGTTTAGCATATGAAGCACAGTAAATAGTTTTGAATAAACTATTGTAAAATCACTGTCTTCATGGTCCTTGCATTCCACAATTAGATTGCTCTTCCACACTTCTGTCCTAGATTAAGCATTGCTGTTTGATTTCCTACGTTCACTGAAGGTTTCTGATGTGCCTCATTTCCTGTCTTGGCATCAGAGGAGTAGCGTAGTGCATATTATTGTAGGGCCAGTGGCCAGTAATTTATCCTATAGAACAGCCACCAATCTGCCTTAAAATTAATAGAGATTCTCAGAGTTCCTGTAGTAGTTTTGGGAGCTTCTGTAGCATTCAGAATATCTCAAACTTGGGAAAAGTAATGATGAATAAGCTGTTAATGCCCCTTCTTTCTATGGCTGTACAACGCTTTGAAAATGCACTGTGGACTTAGATAAACTAGCATCGAAAACTGTTCTTTTTCTTGTTAATCACTCAGGCACTTACTGAATAAAAGTTACCAAAGAAGCTGTTTTCTATCTCTAAATAATTATTACTTAGATTTACTTTAGCTTTACTTCATTATCTGAACCACTATTTGCTGTAGTGATACTAAGGCATACCGAATTTGAAAGACACAGCTGTAGATATTGCCTTTATTTGCAGAAGTGTTTTCCTGTGTTTTCAGGGTAATCCAGTTGGACAGAGTGGATTAGGAATGGCTTACCTCTATGGAAGAGGTGTTCCAGTGGTAAGCTTTTGACAGTTATCTTCTTACTGTGAACAGACTTTTTCTCTGGAGGAAAGTGTTGTCTATGACTGAATTGTGAGGATTTCTGTTACACTGAAAACATCATGAGAAAATCTGTACTACAGAAAAAAATTCACTATGGAGCTAGCTATGAAACATGCTATGTTTTCTCTAAATTTGAAAAGGTTGCTGAAGCTATTAGAAATGCATAGCAGTGTGGATTTTTAGCAGGAGTTTTGCACTTGGGTCTAATTTTCATGTAAAATAAACCAAATCCTCACTGTCCCTATTTTGTGTCTCTTGTGGGAATGGAGGAACATTTAGAAGCTTTTAATTAATTTGCCTTGCTGCTTTTCCCACAAGGTTTCCTGTCAAAGGTTTTATGCTTAGCCAGGCAGACAGATAATGCAAAAGTTGAATTAGCCTAAAGGTGAGGAAATAAGCTAAATAATTGATTGAGAAACAGAACAGAGCACTGTTCTGTAAAGCATTCATAGCAATGCTATGTGTGGATGCCAGCTTTGAGGTAGCTACAGACTATGCTAATATCCTTAGTCTATTTCATTTTTTATCAGATAAATATGTTGTAATTGTTCAGTAATACAGTTCTGTCCATACACATATACACAAACACATTTTCTTTCTTTACCTAAATTGTGGTGTATTGCAAGGCTGTAATGACTAGACTAAATCTTCCTGCAGAACTATGAGCTAGCACTGAAGTATTTCCAGAAGGCTGCAGAACAGGGATGGGTTGATGGACAACTTCAGCTCGGTTCCATGTATTACAGTAAGTGATATCAAATTGATGATTTACTCCATCTAAGCATGTGCCCTTTCAATGACTGTTCACTAGGTGGCATTAGAAGTGTGTATCTACTGCATGTAGAATAGTCTTAGTGCATTGAGTTTGTGTTGTATTCCGTCTGGGTTCCTAAGACTTCCACAATGTTTTTATTAATAATTTCAAGGAATAAGTACATGCTGCATTTCATGCAACACTGCTTTTGCAGAGAAATGGATAGCAATGACTTAATCTTTCTTTCTAGATGGCATTGGAGTCAAGAGAGACTATAAACAAGCTTTGAAGTATTTTAACTTAGCCTCCCAGGGTGGCCACATTCTGGCTTTTTATAATCTGGCTCAGATGCACGCTACTGGCACTGGAGTGATGCGGTCCTGTCACACTGCTGTTGAGGTAAGGCGTTTCATTTATGAAGGCAGCATCCTTAAAACTCGGCCAGCAGCTGACTTTGTACAGAGCTGCCCTCAAGGCTCCCACTCACCACTCTTCCAGTTGGACAGGAAGGAGGTTTGGGAGCCAACAAATAAACAAAAGCCATGTGGGTTGAGATAAGGAGAGTTTAATGAAATAATTTTTAAAAAATCATTTTTATTGTTTTTTTGAGAGTGAGTAAGCAGGCTGGGCCAATAAGCAGAAAAAGGGCAGTGCCCAGAACCAGGAAGCATCACACCTCAGTCTGAACTCCCAAGTCCCATCATCCTTTGCCCCAGCCAGCCCTTTCCTTACAGAGCAGGCATGATGCCAGCATGGTATCAAATATCCATTAGCTTATTCAAATAGCTATCTTAAGTGGTATTTCCTTCCAGCTGAAACCTGGACAAAAGGTCAAATAACTGACTTGTAAAAGGTTGTATTTAAATACATGATCTTTACAGGGAATCTCTCTTACCTAAAATCCATTGGTGACTGTAGAGACAAGGCTATCAAAAGGAAAAGTGATGTATTATCAAACTCCTTTGTATCTCATGATTAATTTTTTTTTCTTTTTAATGTTGATATGGCAAGTTTGCATTTGCTTTATTAACTTTGAGGAAAAAATAATATAAAGCAAACATCAGTCTCTTATAACTACTGATTTTTTTTTCTGACAAAGGTTTAAATGTAACAAAACTGGCATTAAGAATAATTCTGAATAAGGATCTGAATTCTGGCATGTGTTTGCCTAGTAACTGGTATGGCAAAGCAAACCTGTCTTAAGCAGTGAGTTCATCTACCCAGGCTTTCCTGTGCAATGTAATTATTTTGAACACATATTTGAATGTTAGTTTTTCATCTTGCAAAACCTAAATTTCTGAAGTTCTTAATCAGTCTTCTCCCCCATGTGTTGTGTGGTTTGTTTTTTTTGTTCCTCTGCAGTTATTTAAGAATGTATGTGAACGGGGGCGTTGGTCTGAAAGACTGATGACTGCCTACAACAGCTACAAAGATGGTGACTCCAATTCAGCTGTGGTGCAGTATCTTCTTCTGGCAGAACAAGGCTATGAAGTTGCACAAAGCAATGCTGCTTTCATACTTGATCAGAGTAAGGACATGAATTAGTAATAAAAGATTTTTTTTGGAGTTGGCCTACAGGAGCCATTTAGTAGAACAGTAGATTGCTTGAAGTTAAATTTAACATAGCTTTTGTTAATCTAGAGCTTCAGGAAGACTCTCGTTCTCTTTCCTATTCTTCCCGCTGGGAAGCAGTCAGCTTTGATTTTTGCCTCTAAGGATAGCTTTCTGGCCTGAACATTAGAATACACTTGAATTCTGACTTAAGGTTTTGAAAAATGGGACGGGGAGAGAATGCTTTAGAAACATGTGCAGTGCTGAAAAATCTCTTCCCTGGTCTTCCTAAACACTTCATGTCTGTCTTGGTTTGTTTGTTTGTTTTGTTTTGTTTTTTAAACACCTGTGAAGTAGGGTTTGCATTAGGTTTTGGCCTTCACTATGCATTAAAGTTTCAGTTTCATTTGTTCTTTATCTTGCAATGTATTTTGTTGCCCCTGTTTTTTTCAAGGATTTTTCTGGCTTTCAACTTTGCTCATACTACACTTGACATAGGGATGAAGTGCTGGAAAGCTGGTTCTATTAGAGTTGAAAAGACTTCTTCCAGGTTCCTTACTGCAACTAGGTGGTCATGGAACACTGATACAATGGAAATACACATCTTTCCCTGGGTTAAAAATTCTGATTGCTACTACCCAGACTGGAGATTAATTTAAGATGTTTATACAGAAAATATGTATGTCAACTGTGAGATAGTATAGCTGAAACCATACTTTAGAAGTGAAAAAAGTTAAATACTTTGCACTGTGTGAGCTTTGATATTTTGCCAACTCTAGATTTATGCCATGGACAAGTAAAACAGTTTCTGAAGTAGTTTAGTAGTAGTTTAAGCCTTCATTTGACTAGTGTTGGGTTTTAGATGGTCAAAATAAAACAGCTTGTACTTTAGCCTTTGTCAGAGCCTGAATTGTGTGCTCTGAAGATTTGCTTCTTCTAACATTCCTCAAATATGCTTCAGAATCTCCTAGAGCAGAAGTGGGAGAGGCACTTGGTAAGCAGTATTTGAGGGTGAAATAATACAGTTTTTCTAGCTCTTATGTGGGCAGATGCATGTAAAGACCATGCAAATGAAAGTATTTTTTAAAATAAATTTGATTAGTTGAATCTTGTTTGTGCTATAGCAAATATTACTTCAAGTTAATTCATTCAGCAGACTGAATTTAGCATGAGGGGGTTTTGTGGACTTGTGTGCATATGCTGTGCTCTTGTTTAACTGAATTACTTTCCTCTCTAGAAGAAGCTAGCATTGTAGGAGAAAATGAAACCTATCCTCGAGCTTTGCTTCACTGGAACAGAGCAGCTTCTCAAGGTATGTCTGTACCTCACAATTCCAACCAGTTTATTTTTAGCAGAACCAGTATTGTCTGATTTCATGTTTCATATGAACAAGGAAGGTGGGAAAGCTTACCTCCTTCTGTTCAACATGAGTTCTATTCTATGCAGAGTAGTTGCAGTTCTTAGTTCTGCTCTTAGCTATAATGTCACTGCAATGCGTTTGCAGTTCTGATTAAAAGGACTAAAACACAAATGTATGATGCCATTCCATGTGGAATTGTAAAGCAATGTTAAACATTCCTGTTTATATTGACTTTTTAGAAAAATAACTCCACTTGGAAAAACAGATACAAGGTGCCCTTTAGAATTTGGGTACTTCTCATCGTTTATAAGAAATGTTGTTTCCTATGCAAAGCAAGCAAAGCTCACTGGTGAATAATAGTCTTAATATCCAACCAACCCAAGTTTTAACTCTGGTGCTTGTTATCCTGTCCTAAAATAAGCAAAACTAAACTTAGTTGCTCAATATATGTGTGAGAGCTCTACATTTTTATGAGCGCATCTACGTTAATGTCTGTCTCCTAGCTTTTGAATTAAAGCAGGTGCATCATGCAAATGGAGCCTAAGAGTTTTGTCTGAAAAGCTCCTTACTGTGTTTTTAGTAGACAGTCAGAGATTGAGAGGATGAAATAGTTAATTATCACCAAATTATAAGAGACTTTATATTTCAAGTTTTTAGTGCCTCCAGTTTTAAAAATAAAGCTGAAGTCCTTAGTGACCATATAACAAATGGAAAGTGTTCTTGTAGAAAGTGACTATGAACATGATACAGCTTTTCAACTGATGCCACTAAATAACAATAAAAATGTTGGTAGGATTATTGGGAAAAGGACTTTGCTGCAAATACACTTTGGTTGTGTTTTGGATAACTAAACCAAATTTTAAGAAAGGCGGGGGGAGGGAGGGACAGACAAAATACCTCAAACAAAAAGGCCACTTATATAAGAGCAGGAAAAAGGGAAATAGTTTGTCCAAGGTGGAAAGTAATACTAAAGCCCTTATTGCATCTTCATGTGAAACTGAGAGCCTTTCTCTGCCTGGCTAGTACTTTTTTTTGTTTTTGTTGTTTTTGTCATTTATAGGATACACTGTTGCAAGAATTAAACTTGGAGATTACCATTTCTATGGCTTTGGTACTGATGTTGATTATGAAACTGCATTTATTCACTATCGGCTTGCATCAGAGCAACAGCACAGTGCCCAAGCAATGTTTAACCTGGGCTACATGCATGAGAAGGGATTGGGTATCAAGCAGGTGAGTAAGCTGCAGGCTGGAAGTCTGCTTCGTTACGGTGCATATACTAGGATTAGTTTAAGTCCATAACCACTACTGGACTTTGGGCAGTGTATAACCACTTAACAAGAAGTGAATGCCTCCCAATGTGTTCTCCAGTACCAAATGGATAAATATATTCATGTCACACTTACCTATGTGAAGAAATGAGGAGCAGACAGGGGAAAAAAAAAAATATATTTTCCCAAAAATGAGGATTGGCAGAAAGAGTGCACTGTACTTGAGTGATGCTTTCAAGACTTTGAAGTGTTAGGGGAAAAAGCAAATCAGTTCCAGGTTATTGTAGCACAAGTTTGTTCTTTTTCTCTGAACCACTAAATAATTGTTTGTTATCATGACATTTTGAAAACAAGTTCTGTACATCTCAAGTAACAAATCATAAGCACCCAGCAAAAATGTGATTTTTACTTTTGTTTGGTTTGGGTTTGTTTTTTTAATTAGCCTACACCACAATTTGCTTTACAAACTACATTGCCTGTAATAAAGGCAGTATATCTGGTTCTCTTAGGGAGCCTATGGTGTATTGCTGTCCACGAATTAACTAAAACTTGGAGTCCAGAGCACTGTGGTGTCTGTGTCAAAATAATGTAATTAGTAATTTGCATTCTCATTTTGAGCATCCTGCCTTACCTTAATGTATGATTAATTCATGCAATTAATGTATGAATTTAGTAATGTCTTGTGGGTTATCTGAAAATGTAAGAAATGGCTTAATGTGGGTTTTATTTTCATTGAGCTTCAACCTTTGGGTTTTGTCTAGGTATAGAATAGAATATATTGTGTTGGATGATAGGTTGGACTCAATCTCAAAGGTCTTTTCCAACCTGATTAATTCTAATCAACTAAACCATGGCACCAAGTGCCCCATCCAGTCTCTTCCTAAACATCTCCATTGATGGTGACTCCACCACCTCCCTGGACAGCCCATTCCAAGGGGCAATCACTCTTTCTGTGAATAACTTCTTCCTAACACCCAGCCTAAACCTCCCCTGGCGCAGCTTGACACTGTGTCCTCTTGTTCTGGTGCTGGCTGCCTGGGAGAAGAGACCAACCCCCACCTGGCTACAACCTCCCTTCAGGTAGTTGTAGAGAGCAATAAGGTCTCCCCTGAGCCTCCTCTTCTCCAGGCTAAGCAGCCCCAGCTCCCTCAGCCTCTCCTCACAGGACTTGTGCTCCAAACCCCTCACCAGCTTTGTTGCCCTTCTCTGGACACGTTCCAGCAAGTCAACATCTCTCCTAAAATGCACCTTTTAATTATTCTGTTAGTCTGTTAAACGACCAAATTTTGCTGCTTTTCCCCTAAATTCTTGGCAAAAGTTCAGAACAGTGAAGGGCAAGTCGTAACTCAGTGTTACTACTTAAATGCAAGCAGCATTTGAAAACTGTTTACTGACTTAGCTGTAGAAGTGACAATAGAGTACGCAAACAGCATTATTGTTAAATGTTGCTTCTGCCTTGAAATCATCCCAATTCAGAGCAAGTAATAAAATCCTTGAAAATGTTACTCCGTGTTCAGCATAACTGCTAGGATTTTGAGGGAAAATGAGTCCTAATGCTGTCGTTTGCATAGACTGTTCCCCAATCTAAAGCAGAAATGACTACACATAGATTGCTGACGAGCACAGAGAGGCTCACCATGAGCATATGCAGCCTTGTGTTACGCAGATGAATAACGCTTACCTCCCATACAGATGCACTAAGGAAGGAAGTGCTGAACTGCAAGGCGAATGGAGACAGTTACTATAGATAGGGGGAAGAAGGCCTGAAAATGTCCAAGCAAGGAAATTCCATGCATAAAACAAATCTTAGCAAATACATTATGTATCCAGAATTCCTATGACCTGAAAGCTTACAACAGTAAGATGAAAGGATGGATATTTAGGAGGGACTAGATAAGACTAAAATGGTGCAGGGCTTGGATATTCTGAAAAAGGCTATGACTGAGTTTTGAATGAAGCAAGAGAATACTTGTTTTTCCTTTCCCAGAATGGAGTCTGATAAATTTTGATCACTTCTCAAAATGACTGACAGTTAAAATCATGCTTCCTGATGTAGTAGGTGATGTCTACCACTGGAGTCTGTTCTCTACTAGAAGTCTGTGGAGAGGATGTATAAAGATTTTAGTGCTGTCATATCTAACGAGGTGGGGATTCAGTCTGTTGAAGAAGGGCGTGGGTGTGTGCTTTTACACTCCCCCACCTATCTCCATGTCATTAAGTTTTCAAGCCCTCAGAAGTTAGGGAGAATGACTGAATATGGTGGTCTGCACAACTTTAGTTCAGGTCACTGTTCCTTCTGGATAATTGTGAATAAATATGGTATGTTTTACTGTTTGAAGTGGGTTTTTCCTCAGGATTTACCTTGTTCTCCCTTTACTTACTGAATAGGCTTTTCTGCAGACAGGATTCTGTGCTAGACTTCCTGCACATAGTTTCCAGACTCGTACTAGGTCTATGCAAAATACTAATCCCCTTCAGAAATCTCACATGTACACTGTTACACACATTTCATAGTTCACTGTTGTCAAGTTCCTGAGCCTGCATGTCAGAATGAAGACTTCTTTCCACATATAGATCAAAATAAGAGCAAATTAATCCTCTCTTGGTTTTTCTGTGGTGTTTTCTTAGTATTTGGCATGGTATTTCAGTGCTATTTGTGTTTAATCTCAGACTCCTACAGTTCTCACTCACTTGTCAAGAAAGAGTGAAGAACATCTAACAAGCACTTTGTTCATGTTAATTAGAAATTAAAATAACTCAGGATCTGCTTCTGCACTGATACTAGCACAGTACAAAGGAGGTAAGGAAATTCTTTTAAATAGCTATACAAAAGAGAGGCTTTCCAGGATTGAGGAGTATTGAGAATTGTTCTATTGAATTAAAATAGTAAAATGAGAGCTAGTATATCCTCATTTCCATAATGCATTGATTTTCATAATGTTATTAACACATGTGCTGTGGGTTTAAGCTATAAATGAGCACAAAGTCTTTATGGTATTTCACAATGAGGCTAAAATTATAAAATGAACATATGGCATGAAGTCCTGGAGATTTCCCTTAAGTGTCCAACTTGGAACCCTTCCAGAGGTAAGCGTTACACAGGCCTGTTCTTCACATCAAGCAAACACAGGCAGTTTGTATCCAAGTATCCAAACATCACACAGCATGCATCTGAAGTGAAGCCAAAAAACCCACAAACAAACAAAGTTAAACTGTTCAGGTACTGCTGTCATCTGCTCTTTTTCCTACATTTGCCTTCTTGTTCCAGCTACCACAGAAGAGAAAGCTAATTTAAGGTTTTCCTAAAGTTGGTAGCTGTTTGTGCTTGTGCTTTTGCCAAGCTGCCCTCACTAATGCATGTTATGTCCATTCTGGAAAAGGAGTAGAATCTAATTTGGGAATGTGTGCAGATATTGTTAAAAGTTACACTCTGCAGCAGGCATCCTGTAGTATAACCAGAAGGATTTGCTGCTGTGTACTCATCTGTGAGTTGTGTTTCTTTTTTTGTGTGTCATGTGATGTTGGAAATATTAGAGCTACCTAAATATGTGAATAATAAATACATTAATCTTTTTTGTGAGCTTTAATTCTAGCATCAGTTACTACAGCCTCATCCTCAGATCAAAGCTTCCATTTACTTGTCATCTCTCAGAAAAACAGGGGAAGTTTTACTGAATGGTTTTCATGTAACTTGACCAAAGATCTAGTATTCAAATAGCAGTATATGGTAACTTACAGGAAAAAGCTCTATATTTTTATGGTCAGCTTTTCAAGTTCTTTAAAACTGAGCTTTGTAATCTGTATTTTCTTGACTTTAGGATATTCATCTTGCAAAACGATTCTATGACATGGCAGCTGAAGCAAGCCCAGATGCTCAAGTTCCAGTCTTCCTAGCACTTTGCAAGCTTGGAGTAATTTATTCCTTGCAGTATGTACGAGAAATCAATGTAAGTAATGCAGAATGAAAAGGAAAGACCAAAAAAAAAATGTGGTTTACATTTTTAAAAGATTGAATTGTAATCTTACTTAAGTAGAAGTCTTACTCGAGCCTTTTGGGAAGTTGAGAGATGCATTTCGTGTTGCTGCATAGTAAGAAAGTTACTGAAGCTATGATTCCTATTTCTTGTTCATGCAATTGGGTGAAACTGAAGTGTGCAGTGTCTGTGCTGTTCTTCCCTTGAGGAGAATTTCCCTAACCTGTTTGAACTGTTCTTATCCATGACTATCTGCTATCAGAGTTAAGCAGATGCTTACAATGACATAATCACTATTTAGGATTGGGGGGAAAACCTCACATGCTTTTTGTAGCACTAATTGTCGGGTTATTGTATATTTGGGTGTAACAAACTTGGGTTGTGTTTAATTTCAAGGGGCGGGGGGGGTGGAGGAATTAGTTGTATTGTAAACTTCAGCTATTGCACAGAGATTCTACTGAGTGACTGCGCTGAAAAAATCTGCCTGGAATTTAGGTGAAGTCTTTTCCTGTATACTGTCTGGAATATATCTCAGAATTCTGACATTCTACTGCCTTTTGGATTACTTAATCAATTTAAATGATGTGGAAGTTACTACCACTTGGAGCAAATGCAAGTTCAGGGAATCCAGCCAAGTTTGGCAAAATATAATAGTTTTGAAACTGGGGACCTTCAGGAGTGGACAGTAGAAGTACTCAAAATCAGTTGAGCAAATACCCATGTAGCTCTCACAGAAGCTAGTATGCAGAGCAGAGATATTCCAAGTTTTAAGTCTACTGATGCAAGCTTAAATTGATAATGACTCTATGGTACTATGAGATACCATAGTGAAGCATAGTGATTATGCAAATGGCAATCTGATAAAAAGGCAGTTCAATCAAAACTAGCAGAAAGTCACTTTAACATCGCTGTACCTCATTTGCACAAACCTCAGTGTTGTACTGCAGGTATCCTGGGGCTTAATATTTTGTCTTTCATAGTAGTCTGCTTATGGCTTCCAATTTGGATTGACCAGTTTACTGCCTCTTTGTATATGGTATTTGCTTCTGAGACCACTGGCAAGGTTATGTACTTCATTCTGATTTAAATTGTGCATTTTAATGCTCTATATGTGGAAGGAACAAAGCTATGTATCAAGAACCTTCGTGTGTAGAATGAAAACTAGACTAGCTCACCCTGTACAGCGTAGCTCATAATCTTACTGGTATTTAGTGTTGGAAATTAAGAATATCCTTGGTGATACTACTTTTTTTTGAGAGAAATAGAGCTACTGGAGTTCAGTACTTGAATATGAAAAATGATACAAGTCAAAAGTAACTTCCTGTTCTTGCTCTTTGACGTGATGATGTGTACCTTTTGTTTTTTAGATAAGGGAGATATTCTCACATATTGATATGGACCAGCTGCTGGGGCCTGAGTGGGACCTTTACCTTATGACCATCATCGCCTTGCTTCTGGGAACAATTATAGCTTACAGACAAAGGCAACATCAGGCAGTTCCCAGACCAGCAGGACTGCGGCCAGCTGTGCCTCAACAAGAACCACCACCAGAGCATCAACCACCACAATAGCAACAAGAGCCTCAGTGAAAGAACTGATTTTTCCTAAAGGAACAATTTTCATTGTGATTTAGGACTCTGGATCAATGGTCCCTCCCCCAACAGAGGTGCAAAAAGGTTTTAAAAAAAAAAAAAAAAAAAAAAAGTTTGAAAGCTGCTTAGATTGATGCCTTTTTTTTTTTTCCTGGGTTTTTGTTTTTTTTTTTTTTTCAGGGATAAGAAAATTCTTTTCAAACTGATTTGAATGTTATTTCAGTGCCAATGGAATAACACTTTTTTTCATGGAAACACAACAGTGCTACTACAAAAATGTTGCCTGCTGTATCTAACTCTTCTTTATTCAGAGTCTTTTTCATCTCTTAAAGAGCAGAAGGCTAGCATTGGAAGGGTTTTGCCTGCTTGGTAGCAGTTGCCCTATATGAAAATAACAACAATAATAATTTTATGGCCAATTTAAGTCCAGAAGTTAAACTATACTCAAACTCTAAAAAGACTAGAACTACATGAACTTGTGTTCTGATCTGCATCCTAAGTATTTCTACAGTCCTTATTTCATTATTTTTAGTATTTCTTACACTTCAGTCTTTTATCCTGTCTTAGATGGTTTAACATGGATTATTTATAAAAGTAAGCCAGCAAACATGCCACTCTCTATTTGTACTTCTTTGAATATTTTCTTCCATTCCCCTTAGACTAGATGGTTCTCAGCAGACAGAATGTAGCCCAGGAGGCGAGGCAGGTTACGATAGATTTGGTCTGTACAGCTCATCAGTTGAAAACTGTCCACACAGTGCACAGATCTTGTATCCTTCTAAAACTTTTTCAGAGCCTATTTACTCTGCAATGCATTGTGACGTTAAAACAAATGGGTTGTGTTCCAAAATTACTTTAACTTACTCTTACAAAAAGGTTGAGTCTAGACTGTAGAAAACAGCAGTATTACTATGGACACTGAAGAAAGGACAGAGCCTGAAATTCCAGGGAGTTAGCTTGCTTGCTTGCTTGTTTGTTTCAGAGGTATAAGTTCTGTTCTTGATGTTCAACAATCCTGTAAGTGATCTGCACTTCAAGAAGGAAATGTGTGTGGTCTCTTATGCATTCACCTGTTTAATGCATCTAATAAAAAGGACCCCAAGAGGCATACTCCATACAAAAGGGCACGGGCTTATGCCTGTGATGCTGCTTCAAGGGTTGTCTGACAAAAATCACATTAGATTACAGCAGTACTCTGGTAGTTGCCAGTCTCTTGTAGCTGGCATACATGAGACAGTCAAAGTAACATCTCTAGCTGTGCCATCTTGAGGATATCTTGTAATAGGAAAACCCAAAGAGAAAGAAGACTAATGGTTTATAGCTTCTTGATACTACCAGGTCAGTACAAAAGCCTTTTAATGAACGTGGACTGCAAGAGGAATTTTCTTTTAGTAATCATTTTCATTGAACTATTATTTCAGGAGTTTCAGTAGAGAAGCAACAGGGTAGTGATTTAGAGGCAAAAAATGAAGTTTCTGTTCTTATTTACCAATGGCAATTAAATATTTGCTTCTGTGCTAGCATTAAACCCTCTGAATATATTTTTAACGCTGAATGAAATACAAACGAGGAGACTTTAGCTATTCTCTGGCAAAAGCTGTTGTGTTTAAAGGGTTAAGGGATTCTCTTCATGCAAAATTTTTTTTCAGTGGATTGGCAGCAACATATCAATATACTGTATTTAGAATTGAGCTTCTTGGTATGGTATCATACTTAATATATTTGTAAGGAGACTGTTGCACAATATATCTGGTTTGAGAAAGAAGATAAGCAATCCACTCTTGTAGACTGAAATGTCATGGGTGACTAGTGTTAAACTATAGGTAGAACTTCTCAGTGCTTTAAAGTGCTTGTGCTGGTTATGTGAAGACAAATCTTTCATTTAAGTTTGGAGAGTTGCAGCATGTGATGGAGGAGTGTTTTGTTCAATCTTAATCACCATCAGCAGATGGAACAGTATTGGACTTAAGTGTAGAGTCTAAAATGTACAGCACTCCCCAGCTGCATTTCTAAGGTATCTGTGACTTCAGAACACTCCCTCTGAAGTATCTGCCTCTGTCACTTAATAGCTCTCTTTAGCTTGGCATGAATAAATTAAAGATAGTTGAAAATGTTTTTCAGTTAAATACAATTGGTTCATTGGTATTGGTCTTCTAGGATGTCTAACAATTTTGTTCTGCATTATTAAAATGTTTTAATTCTTTGATCTGTTAGAACTAAATTCTAAAAGCTCTATCCTATTTGCATGAGAATCTCTCAGCATTGCTGCTATGACTGTCTTATAGCTGACTTTCTCTGAACCTGATGCATTTTTACATCCAAGAAATCAGCAGAAGAAAACAATTGAGGATCAGCAACTTATTTCACTTTAAAGAACTGCTTTTTGAAGAAGCAATAAGGAAGTCTTCTCCTGCTTTCTTCCCTTCCACCTAATTGCTACCACTAATTTTTTTCAGATGGCATTCATTTGAATGCAGTGGTAGTCGTGAAAAGGTACTTACCATAAGTAAATGACAAGTTAACTCAGGGATTAAAAAAAGAGTAGATTTTCTAAATCAGTTGTCTACAACACAACTTAAGTTTTTGACAATCCCTTGCTCCTTTGTTCTGAAACTTGTGTTTTGAGGGAGGTATGTTTAACTCTTTCTAGCAATACATTGCTACATTTTCTGCACTCAGTTCATCAGGCAGATTTTGTTTTTTTCCTGAAGGAGCTGGGTTGCTCACTTTACTGCAGTGAGGTGGTAGCACTCATGTTGTCTTGCAGGTCCTATGCAGGAGTATTTTGAAATTTTTGATTTAAAAGAAGTCTTTATGTGTATGTTCAGCATGCTTTGAATGGAAAAATTGTATTATTTGGTGGTGGTGACATGGAGCAGAGCCTGCCTATTTTACCTTCCCAGACACATGCTCTCCTCTCCCTGCATGGAGAGTAGTGAAACTACAAAGCAGTAACTGTTGTCAGTGGGAGTTTTGTATGTAGGAAAACTGGAAAGGTATGGGGGAAAACATTGTTCTGCATCTCAAATTATTAATCAAACCCACCAGCCATTCTTGCTGGTGGAAATATTGAACTTTTGAGAAACTTCTTTCCAAAACTTGTTCCAGAGCTGTCTGTTGAAATAGTTTTTCCTTGCTTGATACTGTCCATCTTGGGGCAGTGTAACAGAAGATAAGGCCTTTGATACAAACATCCCAATGAAAATCTTGTGACACAACTTTACTCATTCTTTTTTAGTTATCTTCCATAAGTTAGCTGCTCTTGTCAAAGTAAACAAAGCCAAAACACTATCAAATGTTATTCTTTTGGGAGAAGAACATTAAAACATTGCTTGTGAAAGGACTTTTAAGACTATGCATTATATAATTTCCACCTATTGTATGCTAGTTTTGGCCTATAAAAGGAGAGCACACTCACCTTTTCACGTTGCTTCCATTTTAGATAGGCAACAATGAACTGATTCTATTTTTGTTTCAGAGACTTAAACTAAAAGTTTAGTTTGAACTACTGCAAATGCATATGGCATATAGGGACTATTGGGGGAAACCCTTTGTTTTTATCAGCTGCAGTTCTTTAAAGGGTCTTGTAGGAGTTTTGTAAATTTATTTTGTATTTAAAATCAGTATAAAGGCTGGTCAAATGTAATATAATTGTGTAAACAAATTCTGTTAATAGAAAGATGTACAGATTCATTTTGTACTGTATCTTTAATCTTGTGAAATAAAGACACCACCTGTGTGGTTACCCTCAGTGTTCACAGTGGTTATAATGGAGGATGTCAGTTGTTAGTGATGCACACTGATGTATGCCATTGCTAAATGCATCCTTTCCTCAAAGGATATTCACATTTCTTTCACTTCTATTCCTCTTCCAAAAAATTGAGAAAGAGCATAGAAAGGGGAATATAAAATTATGCATTGTGTTTTCAGCTATGCTAGAAACTTGCCTTCTGTGTGTGTGTGAGAGACCCTTTCTTCAGTGTATATAGTACCCGTACCTTGTGACTTGAGAACAGTGGTCAGTAACCTCAGCATTACTGGTTCTTTTTCAGTACAGTGATAATATAGTCATTAGAAATGGATACTAGATAAGGGACTGCTCCAAGTTTGCTTCCTTTTCAGGCCTTTTTTGATCCATTCATCCCTTTTAGGCTCCACTCGTTGAGACTCCAGGTCTTCCCTTGTAAGTGTATTATGTTGTTTTGCTTTCCAATGTACTTACTGATTTGGAAATCAAAATTAGGGAGAAGAAGAGTAAGGGGAGTGAGGGAACAATCATAACAGCTATGAAAAGCGTCAATAGGGGAATTGTCTTGGGCGTGGGCCCAAGTTACATAGTTTTCCGAAGTATTTGGAGGCTTCTCTCATTTTCCCACTTGCTGCTGGTGGGAAGCAATTGCTGGTATTAAAATGGGCTCCAGCTTAGTAAGATCATCCGTCACCTTCCCAAAGAGCTTGTGCTTACATTTTTATTTCCTTGTTAAAGAACTTTTTGGGCCTTCCACATAACGTACATTGCTATTCCAAATTTTTGGACATATATTATAGTTCTCCAAGTCTGCTGGCAGGCATTTTGCACACTCTTTTTTTTTTTTTTTCTCTATGCTTGTTTTTTTTATATTCATCTTTCTTCCTCAACACAGGCATAAACTGTACTATAAAACTATATATTCCAGTTTCTACCTGTTATTTATGAATGTGGCTCCATTTCTGTACAGAATTAATACTACGATGTCTGTTTATTGCTCCTAATTTAATTGCCTTTGCCGCAAAAAAGACCTTGTACCTAGGGTGTGTTTGCAGCCACAAGGGGGCATCAGGTATTCAGTGGTGACTCGGACTTGTTAACTGAGGTCTCCGATTAGGAAAGGAGTAACTTCTGCACTGCCATTGTCCTATTATGAGAAGACGTGTGTATATCTACCCCTATACGTGTGTGTGTATATGTGTGTTCATGTATATTGAGAGAGAAAAGGGTGTTTGGTTGCAGGAGCTTCAGAACCTTAACTGACCAAAATCATCTTCCTTTACAGGTGCTACAGAAACTTAAGGGACATTAAGAATTGTCTGTGGACACCCCCTCCCTGGAGGTGTTCAAGGCCAGGTTGCATGAGGCCTTGAGCAGCCTGGTCTAGTGGAAGATGTCCCTGCCAGGGCAGTTGGAACTAGATGATCTTTAAGGTCCTTTCCAACCCAAGGCATTCTATGAATCCATGAAAAATCCTGCAGTACTTCTAGTCTCTCATTTGTGAAGCAGAAGTCCAAAACTGAAAGTCACTGTAGTTCCTGGAAAGACCTGGTAAAGAATTACCTTTCTTGGACTATTAAAGCTTTTTAAATATGTATATTCAACAACCTGTTGTCACACTGGTCTTGCCTTGCAGCATCTTTTTAAATATTATCTACAGATAAATGTGGACCAGCTGAACACAGCTTTTAGGGCAGTGGCTACTTCTGCAAAGTTAAGTCTGTGCTTTCTTAGAATACAAATTCTTTCCCACTGAAGCAAGTGAAAATTGTTAGTAAACAGACGATCACTTCTTTTAAAATCACTTTTTCACTGAGATCATCTGGCAAAATATTTGAGGTATCCAAATAACTGAATGTCCTTACTTCACAATATTTTACAGTATTTTGTTTCTGTTTGATCTTATGTTAAAGATTGGTAGGCCCTGGACTTGGCTATGTGCTGAAATTCCATTAACAATTCCATTAATGCATTAAATTGATTTTTTTTTTTTTTTTTTTTTAGACAGTTTACCTAGACCTATTCAACAATAGTTTTAGAGGAAATGTTTGCTTTCTTGCATTATTGGTATTAAAAATGGGTATGTGAAAAACAAATTAAATACATAAATTCATAAAGTCATAGCTTACCTTAAAAACTGCCAAAGTATGTGGCATGTTCCAATGTAAGGTCTCTAACTCTGGATCAAAAACAGGATGCTTGCTGGAGTATCATCCAGATTTGAGTGCAAAGGCTAAAGGCCTGAAAAATTGACATATCTTGTGAGTTCTCTGGCAGCTGTTTTCCACCTTTAGTGATTCTGTGAGATCAAGAAGACTTGAGTTAATTCTTTTTATCTCTCTTTCTCATTACATTGATTATAGGACTGGGAAGTCCATCAGGAGGAATAGCCTCACCAAAATATTGTATGCATTTTATTGTAGACTCCAGTGTATAACGTTAAATGTTCATCTGTAATTGGATAGCTAAAGAATTTCTTATCTTTTGCAAATAATTTTGAGTCTGACTTAATTGTTGCAATCTGGGAAACATTGCACGGAAGGGAGGTGACTATAAGAGAATTCAGACACAGTGAGGTAAATGTGGTGATCTCACATCACACAGCTGTGTTGGCTTTTTCTGCCCATTTACTAAATAAGCAGTCTCACTGAGCTTCCTACTAGGAGTCTGGTTTACTCTGGAAGGCAAAGGGTGCAAAGTAAGTAGGAACTTCTCAAAACAGAGCAAGAAATGAGGGTTTATCCAATAATGTATTCTCTCAACACCTTAGCAAATGCTGTATATTAACTGTGTTTGCCTGCTGTGGTATTCTGCTTGAAAAGCTTCAAAGAGACACAAAAAAATCCCAGTATTTTTTGCACATATTACATTTCTTACTGTTATATTTTGCAGTCTCATCATTATGTTTCAGTTTACAATGCACCCCACAATATTTATAATGCACAACCCCTCCCTCTCCTCCCCCCAGTTTGCTCAACTAATTCTTTGTTATCAATCTATCTTTTGCAGCTGAACTAATACTTTTAAATGTTCCCACTTATACAGTTCATCAGCATAAAACACAGCTCTCAGGGTAAACAGCAAATAGTCTTTTGGCTGAAAACTGATAAATATGGTAAGCAGTGAAAATGAACAGGAAAATAAACTAGGGATATCCCCTTTTCTAATATATCAAACCTAATGTCTCATTAGTCTTTTCTTTGGTACTGTGAAGGGTGCTAGATCAAAAGATACTCTGTCAATTTACAGTATTTATGTAAATACAGCAAATAAAATACTCATTCCCACTTTCTCCTCAGGATTTCTATATGGCAAATTATGAAGACTTGATTGCAGCTACAGAAAAGGAAGTTTTCAAATTATGTAAATTAACTTTCTTGATAATCTTTAACTGTTCTTGTGCTTCTTATCTTAAGCATTTGAAGTTTGCAAATTCCTTTACTACCCCTAACACTCCTAGCACTGCTGTTCTACAAACTCTTCACTTCCACAGCCACAGGCAGAATGTGCTCTGTAGCTATAGATTACTGTATTTTGCTGAACATGGTAAAGCAAAGGTATATGGATACCTGAACAATCTCTTTCCTTGGGGAAAATGTGCTATATATGAATGGAAAAAAATGTGATGGCCTACCATGCTGGTCAGTGGTGCTTTTGTCCCAGAGCTATTGGTTTTAAACTCATCTTGTGATAACTGAGACAATCACATGAATCTCTGCTGAAGTATGGTCTTTCAGACCTGTCTGTGTTCAGTGAAGCAAAGGCTGTTCACATGCATCCACGTGTGTACAAGGTAAGGAAGCTAAGCAAACAGTCTTTTGGCACAACACCCTCATTTTGTCTTACTGCTCTTTGTGTTGTGCCAGTATCAACCCATGGGCTGAGGAGCAGCAAACACTCCCGTGAGGCTGTACTTTGATATAGCATAAAAAAGGTGTGTGAAGTACAGACTTAGTAATCATGGAAGCAAGTCCAGATGAGCAAAAATTCTGGAACTGCTTCTGTACAGTGGGAAATATAATTAAGGATTAAATAGTACATATCCCCCCCCTTCATTTAATACAATTAAGTATTTTTAATTCTGTTAACTGGTTAATTCAGTTACACGTGCAGTAAAGTTGTTTTATATTGGAATGAAATAATTAAGAGCCTTCCAAGATGTAATGAATTCTTAATAGTGTATTTAAAATGAAATATTAACATCTGTCAAGTTGAAAGAACAAAAAGATGAGTATATTCCAAATGAAATAGAATGGGGGATTATTCTAGCCTTTGGTTATTCAGTACGTGTGTTTCTAGTTGTGATCTCATGTGCTCCAACCCTATAGTCTCATCATAAATACACTTTCAACATAGGTCAGAAGACTAGCAAAGAAAGGCTGCATTTATATGGTTAACATGCAACATTATGCCATATTCTAGGAAATGTAGGACATAATTTTTCATCTTCAAACCCAAACTATTTGAAGTAGGCAGATCAGACTCTGAAATGTGTATGGATTGGTTTGGTTTTTGGGGTGGGGTTTTTTTGGTTTGTTGGTTTGTTTTGGTGGGGGTAGGAAGGTGGTTGGGTTTTTGGCCATTTGGGTTTTTTCTCCTTATGTTTGGGGCAAAATGTTCAAGCATGTTCTGTCTTCTCTTTCTGCTGTATTAATAACAGTTTTCAACTACAATGTTTAATTATTCAAATAGAAAATCACAAAATTAATGTAATAGACTATTTCAGTGGAAGGGGCCTAGAGCAGCCATCTGAATTCTCTCTGGATTTAAGCCAGAGCAGATCACACAGGAACGTGTCCAGGTGGGTTTTGAATGTTTCCAATGAAGGGGACTTCACAACCTCTCTGGGCAGCCTATTCCAGTGCTGTCACCCTCACAGGGAAAATTTTTTCCTTACATTTTTGTGGAACCTCCTATGCTTCAGCTTGCACCCATTGGCCCTTGTTCTTTTATTGGATCACTGAGAAGAGCCTGATTCCATCCTCCCAACACTTCCTTTTGCATATTTATAAACATTCATGAGGTCACCCCTCAGTCTCCTTGTTTTAAATCATCCTCACCAACACACATTTTAAAAGGAGATGGAATACAAGAACTCGAGTGCATTTAATTTGGTGCTAGAACCAGCTTAAGCTTTTTAATCAACCTACAGAGAAAAAAGTGCTAAAAAAGCAATACATTATATACAAGCCATTTTTTAAATTATTTTTTTCTTTAAGTGAGCAAACATGCCTTTCCTCAATGCTTAAACAATCTAAAAGCTATCAGTAAGGATGCTTAGGAGTGAAAAGGACAGCAGAGCTGGAAAACATTGCATATTGCTGGTGCTTAGTCTTAGTTACAACCTGATTCATGAAATGTCATGCTGCATGCTTTAAGCAATGTAGGACAAGGGTAACTACTGCCTCTGTTGCACTGTTCATGATAGCATTTATAGCTGCTGTTGGGACTGCAGACTCATAATATTGCTGTAAAATTTACTCTGTAATGGCTCATCCCAGTGCAGTTATTCAGAAAACAAATGGGGGGGGAGAGGGAAGAACCCAGCTTGAAGACTTCACCAAAAGAAAGGATTGACAGTCTTGGAGTCTTTCTCTATTCAAGATTTCTCCCAGGCCTGTGCCTCAGTGGTCAATGATGTTATTCTGGATCCTGGATTTATTAAAGATAGGGGAGATAGAGGGAAACAATTGAAAAACTAATCCATAGTTCTTTTGGCTCATAAAATAATTATGGGAAGACAGACAGCAGTTGTACCTAAGACACAGGATAGTTCTGCTTTATTGCAGTTGACCTTTGTGCATGTAAACAGGTATGGCTATTGGCATAAATGCATCTTGGCCCGTGGGCAGTATATGCAACTAAGCAGAATTTTAATATCTAGTTTTGCTTGGCAAATCAACGTGTCGTACTGCTAAGTTAAGACTAGGTGCAACCTGCACATACTGTTTGGAAATGTTTGAGTTGTATGTTATTTTCTCCCAACCACCTCTGGATGGCAATTGTGTCAATGTTTTGTGCCAGAGAATATCCCCCACTTGTACAGCAGGACCTTTGGGGGTTTTTTGAGTGGTGGTGCGCCTTTTAACACATGTCCCCAGATTAGTATGTACCAATAGTAATAGTATGCCTCCAAACACCTTTTTCAAACCTCCTTCCAGGAAAAATCAGGTGAACTATTATGTTACGGCCGAGTACAACATCAGTTACCATGACTGCACAATTCTCATTTGAGATTTTCCTAGTGTTCTGTAAGAACACTTAATAAACCTAGACAAGAGTTGACCTTGAGTTGTTTTGTTTTTACAGTCAGTCACCACTACTAATTAAGGTTGTTAAGATAATGTTTATGCACATGCTAAGGTTATTAATGTTTCTTAGCTTTGCAAGGTTTAATTTTATAGGAAACTCTTTGACTTGATGTTTCCTCAGCTCTCCACAGCCATTCTCTGACTCTGGCAGTGCAGGTGTATGTACACATCTGTGCCCATGTTTCTATGTGTGGCACACATGCTCATTTTCCATAACTTGCCTTTCATCAGAAGCCTTGAGATTGTAGTAGATAGAAATGAAAGCCTCTATGAATAAATTTGCAGATGTAAATTGTGATCTGAGAGTTTTAAAGATATAAAGCAGAAATAATATTCATGGTTTACATTATTGTATCTAATACCAGCTTAAAAACAACTTTGACTACAGCCATTATAGGTAACTTCGTTAGTCACAACTAACAGGAGGATATTTGCTGATCTGTGAAATTCATCAGCTTTTAACAAAGGAAGGGAGATTCCTCTTCATTTGTATTGGAAGCAGATATACAACTCAGCCATGATAAACAAACACAGTCTTAATTTAAGTACTTAAGACTGCCGGCTGCGTGACCCTGCCCAGAGTGACACACATATTTTATACTTTGCCCACGGGGCAGCAGAACGCGTTGACGTTGACTTCGACTTTCGTTTCAAACCAGGTCATTTTACGGTACTTGACCGGACCCAGGCCGAGAGTGAGGCACCCAAAACGCCTCTTCCAGCCCTTCGAACGCGACCCTTTTGCAGACTAAGGCAGCAACTCCCGCCCGCATTCGCCCGCAGCAGCTTGCACGGGAACAGGCCGGACCCCGGAGCCGCCACCGGGCGGGGCGGGCGCCCCCAGCCAATGCGGCGTCGCGGCCCCCGCGCTGCCGGGGTGCGCCCAATGGGGGCGGCCCCGCGTTGCAGCTGCCCCGGGGGGCGGGACGGGGCCGTGCCACCGCATTCGCTCAGCGCGCTGTCCGCTGGCGCAGGCGGCGGCACTGTTGCCCAGGGGAGCGCCTTGGTAGCAGGCGGCAGGTAGGTCCCGGGCGGGGGTGCACGGAGGCTAGAGGCCGAGAAGCCGCCAGTGAGCGCGGGACGAGGTGAGCTGCTTGCTTGGGGCCACCCGGCGCGACCTGCGCTCTCCCGAGGAAAGGGTGTCCCCGGCTCCGGGTTCGTGGGCAGCACTAGCGCAGGGGCGGGCGGAGGGCATTCAGAAACCGGAGCCGAGGAAACGTAAAGTGAAGGAGCTGAGGCTGCTGCCTTCTCCTCGGTGTTCTGTGCCTCCTCAGCCTTCCTTTCCCGGAGTCTGGGAGGCGGGCCGGCCCCAGCTGCACGCCGTGATCGAGATGAAGTTTTTCCTCCGCCCTCTGGCTATGAGCGTGCGGACTGTGGCTCAACCTGTTCCCCCTTGGTCCTTCGCATCTCTTCGCGATGGTGACCGTTTATAACAAGTAGCCTAGCAACCCCCAGCCATCTTCTCCCAAATGGGAGCTCTCCTCTGTTAACTTGCAATCACGCACGCCGTGCTTCTGTCCAAGTGCTACCAACTTACTAGTCTGTGTCTGCAGAAGGGTTAATGAGCCATTAACAGTAGCATGTGGAAGCTGCTCGTATCCACCTACTCCTCAGCTGCTCTGTGCAATTACTCATGTTTTGTATTTTTCCTTTCTTGAGCCTACTGAATTGTGCTGCTTTTGAAATGTTTTTCTGTGGTTAACGTACTGCAAGGGAAACAAAAATCTCCACTCGCTTTTGTCGCTTCATTTTGAATACATTGTGTAAATTATAGGCTAAAGAAGCTCAGATTACATATTTCCCTGCAAAGTGGAGTTTTGTGTTGACATACAACCAGACAACCCCTCCTCTGCACATTTGCCTAGTTTGTGTTAAATATCCTTTCTGTGCTGCAGTTCCACTTTTCTCTGTTGATTTTTGTTAACTGTATTGCTGACTAATTGCCTATAATCAGACTCAGCTTTTCTGATGCTTTTTTTTTTTCCCTCGTGCTTTAATCCTTTTTGAGAATTAACTTTTTTTTTCAGATAGAAAAATGTTAACAAAAACGCTTGACTAGCTCATGTGTCTTTCACCAGGAATTATCCTTGGAATAACTCTACAGTATTGGTTTGAGGGCATTTTTTTTGTATGGTCAAGGCAAAAATTGGCAAGAAAAACATGGAAGTTTCTTTACTTGTGGATCAGTTATGAATCACTTTTGTCTTCTGTGAAATATGTGTTTTGTAAACTTACTTGTTTGGGCAAGTCAACTTGAAACCACAGGTTGATTGCAAAATGCCCGTGTTCACTAATGATGGCACCTGACTGCTTTCTTTTTCTGAGGTGACTGAAACATACTTTGGGTTACACAGACAAGTGAGCTTATTTTCCAGATAAACAAGTTTATATTAGTAAACAAAGTTTGTGTTTATCACAAAGAGGTTTAAGGAGCAGTTTCCTTCATCTCCAGCGAGATGTATTGCATTGAGTTATGCAACACATATGATTTTCCTAAATATTTAGTTTCCAAATGGCTGGGTCCTCTCCAAGAATTTTTGGATGACATTGACTAAAATAAAGTGGTAGTCACTATGAATTTCCTTTATTCTGTTACATCATGGTTTTGTCAGGTAAATCTTGGCTTTTTTTGGCATAACATTAAAGGCTTTTTGTGGTATTCCCCTGGAGATCTCAAATACAAAGCAAGTAGAAATAACTCCAAACTAAAGTAGGTCTAATATATCATTTTCTTTAGATATAGGAGTACAGCTGGCAACTTTGGTGGTTGCTGCTCTTTTCTAGTTGTAGCTGTTAAATGATTTTCAAAATATGATTGTCATGAAGAGCATGGCCATTAAACTTTCCAGTAAGAGGAAAGATCAGATTTATTTTTTGTTTTCATGTGTTACACTGTGTCTCAGTTCTGGCTAGCTGCCCTCTTCTTACTTTTCAGATCCTTAATTATCATTGAGTTAACAGCATACGTTGGTCTTTAACTGCAGATCTCTCCTTTATAGGAGTTCCTTGGATCCCTCATTGTATCATTGATTTCATGAATGCTCAGCTGTGTGGTTGGCTTAGATAATAGTCCAAGGGATGCAAGGTGAAAAAGCAACAGCTACATTTCAGTAGTGGCCAACTCCCCATCTCAAATCCTTGTTTGTGCTACCTTGTCAGTTATCTTGTTAGGAACTGGCAGCTGGTATAGTTCCCTGGTTGAGAAACTCAAGACTCTGTGGGGGTGAAAGCCATATTGTGAGTGGGCTAAATACATTATGTTTATAGAATCCATAATTTTCATCTCTCAAGTCTGGCATCAGCAAATTAAGATGAGAAATGGTATTTATATGTGTTACAATTTTTCAAGATGTTCTGCTTTGCAAGGCTTCTGTTGCCCGTGCTATAAATGTAGTGACTTTTCCAGTCAGTGAGGCAGTTGCCCTGGTGGCATCAGCTGCAAGGCCACAGCTTGTGGATTCTCCTGTTCTGACACTTTGCTCTTGGTACTACCCTTTCTTCATGCAGTGTTTCATTCAAGTGTTGGGCTTGAGGCTTTATGCAGAGCACGTGTCATGGTCTTTGCCAGAAAACTAGCAGAGTAAGTGCATTTTGAGTTGTTGTATAGTCATATTCTTAAAGGCAGGATGGAAGTAAAGGTTTCAGCCTCATAAGCTTCACACAATGTTAGCTTTCTTTTTGCAAGTTGAAAAACCTTAACAAAATCTTCTCAGGGAATAAGCTATAGAACTCTGTGGATCCATGTGATGGTCCTGTCTTCTAACATAATCTTAGTTGGATGGAACTAAACTAATCGGTGAAGCTCATTCTGTAGCCGTCTAGGAGAGCATTCGGAAGGTAATTCCTGTCTGAATTTTCGGTTGCATTACCAAAAAAAAAATGCATAGAGTACTCTGATTTATTAATATATTTTATTAGAAGCCTAACCATACTGAATGGTTTCTTGAAAGATTGTGAGTTCTGCTGATGGATCTAATAACCTAGTCAATAGTCAACCTCAAGGAAGGAATGTCTGTCTTCCTCTATGGTGGGTATGAGCATGTGATGTCTTCAGGGCTGTGGCTGTAACTGCACCCACTTGAATACGGGTCCTAGGAAACGTGACCAGAAGCCTTACAGCTCAGCTCTTGTATCTGGAAACATTAGGTGTTAAGACTTTACTCCTTGTAGATGGTGAAAGTTTTGCCAGGACCTTAAAACAGGGACAGAAATCCACGTGAAGCTGGCTGTACGAGTACAGTTGCTTCTCAAGAAGGGATTAAGAATACCCTATTGACTTCCATGATCAATTTTTGCTGCTTTTAATATGCAAATAGGGTGAACAATATGGAAGATCCTGTTTACCTCAAAACTTAGAAGTGTAAAATTTCAGACACTGATATTGAAAAACCTGAGAAAATGCAGTCCTGTGGAGATACTGGAGGACAAACTTTAAGGTTCTAGGACTTCCTTCTCTTCTGAAAAACCATGGATGCAGATAGTGCATTAGTAGGAAGAGAAATGAACTTTTGAAATGAATGTCCTGATCATCTGCACTTACTGCATTTCAGTTTGCATCTCAGAGCACATAAACCAGTTTTGTTTGGGATAAAACTGAGTCAGAGCTTCTCCAGGACCTCATTTAATATACTGCAAGTGCTAATGCTAGATCAGTCTACAGAATCAGATTGGGGATAATTGGAAATAAAAGCTGCAAAACAGTAGTGTGAAAGCTATGCCTGTATTGCTAAGAATGTCACCCACCAGCTCTACTCCTACCGATAAACTTTTTACACTGCTTGCTAATTGGAGGTGTTTAGGAGGAGACTGGATGGGGTGCTTGGTTGCATGGTTTAGTTAATTAGGTGGTGTTGGATGACAGGTTGGACGCCATGATCTTGAAGGTCTCTTTCAACCTGGTTTATGCTATTCTATTCTAATATAAACTTGTTACCAATTTTTTTTAGTATAACATTATACTCAATATACATTTACTGAAAAAATACAAGGGAAAATGTAACCATCATAGCATAATGTAAAAAACGGTTGAGATGACATCAATGCATGTGTCCCTTAAAGAACTATAGAAACAAATAGTGCTTTATTAAACAGAAAATATTCAAAGGGAGTTGGTTATTGAAATCTATGGATTTCTTAAAAATCAGTTCTATAGAGATACAGGGAGATGTAAAAGTAAAGAGCTTTTACTCTCACCAGTCCTGAAAAATCCTTTAATAGGTAACTTCTGACAGTAAATATTTCCTAAAATGTTGAAAATGTTTTCTCAGGTTTATCAGTCCACAGCAGTGACATGTTGAAAAGTATGTGTAAGATTTTCTTGAAGTTTACATTTTTATTTATTGGACGATGTCGTCTATAGGAATGTCTTGATTAGATGTGCCATTACTTCAAACCAGCATTTGGTGATTTCATTTTGTATTGCTCAGGGGCATTCATATGAAATGAGAAATAGGAGTAACAAACCACTGCTGAAGTGCCTCTTCTTCATTCCTTGCAGAATAAGACAGTTGTTCTGTGTCCAATACTGGCAAATTGTATGAAGTCATCTGAATATTAAATGTAGGTTTTCAGTTTTATTGCAGGCATTTCCTTTGAGGAAGACAGAACCAAGTGAAACTCCTAGGGAGGGGGTCCTGAAAGAATAACTCTAGAAGTAATAAAGGAGGGAACAAAAAGACATCGGGGGGTGTGTGGTGTGTGGTGTGTAAAAATGTGTGTGTGTTTTCTTTGTGTGTAGGTTATTTAGTTATAGTAATAGAAGCTCTGTGTGATGAAGAGCGTGTGCTGTAGAGTTTGGAGAATTACACTCAAGGGAAGGGGCAGAATCTGCACTAACACAGCATATTACTGAAAGGAGAAATGGAATATTGGTAGGTTATTTTTGGCTGTGATTCAGTTGTCTTAGTTTAGGTGCGAAAAAGATACGCAAAGCCTAAGTTAGCTGCCATAGTCTTTCTAGAGGGGGATTCACCTCCTTCAAAAATAGATCAGATGAAGGATCCTCTGGAGGTGTTGTGTTCCTTCTATTGACTATAAACAGTGCATCAGGTGACTTATCTCAGATGTCAGCCTGGATGTCCGGAGTTAAATGAGGTGTGATTCATCATGCTTTATTAAGGAACTGAATATCTCGGCATAATTTCTTCTACTTGAAACAGAGGGCAGAACTGACTGGTATGCTTCAGGATCCTATGAAGGTGCTCTAGTAGTATAAAACTATCCTAGTATTCAAAGAGCAAGCAGTGTGCTCCAGAGCTGAGATTCAAAGTGGAGCTCCTGGTCCAAGGGCAGCAGACATTCCTGGTAAGCTGGAGAGAAAGGGTGCCTTTTTACTGGGCTGTTTCTTGTTTCATTATGCTCTTTTAGGCCAAGTTTTAGTTGGCATTTAGAGACATGAATATTTATAGAAACTAATTCTCTCTGTGGGCTCTTGGGTTTGCCAGCTGCAAAATGAAAGAATTATCTTTCATTTACTTTTGAAAATGAGAGTGGGCATATGATACAGTAATTTTGTGCTCTTGTTATCTGAACCTGGGGTCTCTTCTGAACAGAAGGTACCGTTTTGCAGAACTGCATGGTGGTTATGTGGTTGTGTGGGTGATGGGAAAAGCACTACTAAGCATTTTTTAGAAAAAGTATTACTAGCTGCATAACTGAAACTCAAGCTGGTCAAGCTTCACAGCACACGGCCAGTTTATTTTCTAATAGAGTAGTCTCAATGGAACAGCTATAGGGAAGAATTTGACCTATGAAGTTTAATAATTAGTTGCTGTTTAATTGCTGGTTGCTGCTGAGGACAGAAACTTGCAACCAGGAATACTCCTTTCTCGCTGATGTTTGCTATGTTGTTTGCAGTTCACCAGAGTCCAGATGTTGACCTGGCTAAAAATTCTATCACATATATAAAAATTGTATCAGAAACATCAGGTGCATGTTTTTCAGTCTCATTCCAAATTCTAAGGTATGTGAGTTCAGCATGAGGGATAAGATCTCAGCTGCTAAGTGTATGCATTTCTTTGGGAGTATTCATTGACAGAATCTCAAATGTTGCTGGAGAGGATTGAACTGAGGTCCAGATCTGTCCAATGGGCAGATCTGAGCTTTCCTTTCCTAAAAGAACCCACATCTCTGACTTCTGCAGTTTGATTGTCCAAGTCTCTCTGAATGGAGGCAGCTGTTAGTTCACCAGGCTGCATGTGTGCTCATAGTTTGGCACCAGTATTCACTTCTATTCTGGAAAAGACTTCAGATTCTCCCTGTATTTAATCCAGGCCATTGATAGGAATACTCTTGGAGCTAAGATCGATTGAGGGAGGCCACAGACCTTTCAGAACTGCAGCTCCAAACAGCTGCATTAAGCTCTTCTGTGACACAGAAACAGGCACTAACTTTCAAGTGATAATCCTTTCATTTCAGGAAGTTGTTAATTTCAGGAAGTTTATTTTGAAAGAAACAGTAATTATTCTAATTCTGTTAATGTTCAGTAGTTTGCAGCCTGCTTTTGGTGGTGTCTGTGTGAATTAATTACGCTGGTGTCAAATTTACAGCTCTGCCATAGTGAGTTACTGCTAGTCTTGGCTAACAGAGAGTCCCAGTCCTTTTGTGAGTGTACCTTCATGAAAGAAGCAGGTAAATATCTCAAAAATTTTTAAATCTAATTGTCTGACTCCCAGTTCCAAAACTTACCCACTGGGTAAGGCCATTTTGGCCAAAAGTTATTTAGACTCTGCTTCCTCAGAGCTGTCAAGAGTGCTAATGCTGCACTAACATTGCTGTGAACTGGTATTGCCACATCCAGTGCTGTGCAACTGAGACGTATCGTGGGATGAGCAGCAGGATAACCATGGTCGCTTATGGCTGTGTGAGGTTGGGTGGTACAGTGGGGTGACCTGACTGCATTACTTCCCTTTCCAGAGCAGGCTCGGTAAGCAGGTGTACTGTCAAACATGCAGCACTACCTAAGAGGGGTTGCATAGAGAAGGATATTGAGATTCCAAACCTTTTAATAAAAAAAAAACCTTGCTGGTATTGAGTGCCCAGCATCCATCTGTCTGCAGTGTTTTATATTCATTTTGCTGTTAAGTGAATGGAGTCTTCAGAAAGTTCTTTCTGTTTTGTTTTCCTGACTAGACTGCAGAGTCTTGAAGGCAACAGTAATCCTGCCTTAAACTTCTGGGTGGGAAGGGAATGGTGGGGTTGGGAATTTTTGGGTGTTTTTTAGTTTTGTGTATGTTTTTTTACACTGTCGTTCTACTAAAGCATGTAGATGACACAAAGGAGGTCATGCATAAACCAGACCTGATGCCTTCCTTTAAAATGAATTGCCTTTGGGTTACACAATGTCTATAGCACCCAGAAATGTAACATGAATGAAATTATTGTCTAAAAGTTTGGGAGGCACGATACTGCATTGCCCAAGTCCACCTGAGTACTGATCATGACTTCTCATGTGACTTTCATCTTACTCTTAGTTTCTGTATGCATAATTTGAAAGTATAGGCAAGTAGAGTGTGATTGTAGACAGAGTGGCTGGACACCTAGTGTAGTTCAACTTTACATGATTTAATGATAAAAAAAAAGTCTTCTGTTTAAAAATAAAGATTTAGTTGTCTACAAAGGAGAGAATAGTAGACTATCTTACCATAGGGTCTGGTTGTTGTTTGGTTTAGTTTTTTTTCCTTTTTTTTTTTACCTGTTCCCTTTATTTTAGAGTATTGATTAGGTGTAGCCAGCTACATTATTCTATATCCTCAAAACATGAAATTTTGGAAGATCAAATCACATTCCTATTTCTGTGTGAAAATGGATGTGGTTTTTTTTTCATGTACCTATAAACAACAGTTTAGTTTTAGAGTCCATTTAACATCGACAGCCACCTGAACATGAGCCAGCAGTGTGCCCAGGTGGCCAAGAAGGCCAATGGCATCCTGGCCTGCATTAGGAATAGTGTGGCCAGCAGGAGCAGGGAGGTCATTGTGCCCCTGTACTCTGCATTGGTTAGGCCACACCTTGAGTCCTGTGTCCAGTTCTGGGCCTCTCAGTTTAAGAAGGACATTGAGACACTTGAACGTGTCCAGAGAAGGGCAACGAGGCTGGTGAGAGGCCTTGAGCACAAGCCCTATGAGGAGAGGCTGAGGGAGCTGGGGTTGTTTAGCCTGGAGAGGAGGAGGCTCAGGGGCGACCTCATTGCTCTCTACAACTACCTGAAGGGTGGTTGTAGCCAGGAAGGGGTTGGCCTCTTCTCCCTGGCATCCAGCACCAGAACAAGGGGACACAGTCTCAAGCTGCGCCAGGGGAAGTTTAGGCTGGAGGTGAGGAGAAAGTTCTTCACCGAGAGAGTCGTTCGCCATTGGAATGTGCTGCCCAGGGAGGTGGTGGAGTCACCGTCCCTGGAGGTGTTCAAGAGGGGATTGGACGTGGCACTTGGTGCCATGGTCTAGTCATGGGGTCTGTGGTGACAGGTTGGACTCGATGATCTTCGAGGTCTCTTCCAACCTTAGTGATACTGTGATATGTGCAAGTACATACAGCACTTGTGTACCACTGGCTCAAGCCACACATATGAGGAGCTGCCATTGCAGAAACTTCATTTTCAGCAAGAAGTTACCCCTTTGTACCACAGGAAACCCACCTTTTGTGTCTGGTTCCCTATGAACTTCCAGGGATGAGTAAACAATAGTCAGGAAAGAATATTACTTCTACTGGCATCTTACAAACTCTTCTGTAGGTATGGTCCTGCTGACAGATACTACAAAACATGTTGGGTTCTTCTCCCCTGAAATGTGTTTTGTTTCTATTAACACCACTCATTAGTGTCTTTTAGTAAAAACAAACTAAATAATCAAAACCTCCAGTACACCCAAAACCAAACAACAAAAAATGAAGGATTTTCTCATGACCCTGTGTTCTCCATCATGCTAATATACAATACTTTATGTCATGTTTAGACAGTTGTCAAGTATAGTTAGACACAAATATATTAGACAGTGGTATTGCAAATGTACTGTTTTATACTGTGTGTGAAATTTACTTGCTAAGATATTTTTTTCTACTTAATCCAAAGTTTTTTGTAATAGTGTATAAAATACTAGGCCCCTTTAAATTCAGTCTTTGCTCCAGCATGTGTTGTTTTGTTTTTTCTAGAGTTACTTTTCATTCTCCTGAAACAGAAGTAGTCACACCAAACAAACAGCACCATCAAGTCTAATGGGCCTATATTTAGAGTGTCTAAAATAGAGAGTGACAACAGTCATATTCCTGGGTTGCCCTGAAGGGTTACAGTGTCCTGGCATCACACTAGGTTGCATAATCTCAGCTGACTCTGCAGACAGGGGAAACGAGGAAAGACCAGTTGCATCATTCAAAGAATTTTCTGCCAGGGCAGGCTTCTTCCCTGTGATACCTCTTCCAGGGCATTGTTTTCTGTCTTGCTTTAAATAATCAAGCAGGACTTCCTTAAACGGACAGACAGCCTTACATTTTAAGGTTGAATTTATATATAACCATCAAACAGGATCTCTCTTATTATGAAAATCTTTTAAAACTCTTCTCCTTGGAAATGTGCAGCTGATACAGTCTTTAAGTTATAAAAGATATTACATAGAAGTGCAGTTACATGGAAGTTATTCTTTTTATATATATGTATATATAGTTGTTAGCTATATGGACTTAAGGAGAAGACTTGAAGATGGCTTTCTTGCCCAGCGTTTCCTATCTCCCTCTGGAATCAACATTAAGCACACGAAAACTTCTTTGCTTTCTTAGCATCACTTCATTCACAATCTTTATCTTTCTGATGCTTTCACAGTTGGATTCTGTGCTTTTGCCTCACTCCTGAATTTTTTCTCCCATTCTGAGGGTACTCACAGCTCAACTAGAGGAATGCCTATCCTCTTTGTAGGGCTGCAGACTCAAATGAAGCATCTCTGTCTACAGAATCCGCTTTCTCCCTTGTCTTGAATGTGGCTAGTGTTGAAGGGCTTGATTTTTCTTTCTGTTTTTGGGGGGACTGTATTTTTTTTTCTTCCCCCAGCTTTCTTTGTTTAAAATTAGCTTAACTGATACCAGTTGATAGCAACTAACTATACCTTTGATTTTCAATGAAGATTTTGGATTTTTCACCTACCTTCTAGCATGAGTTTAGCTCTAATTCAGAAGATAAAGCCCTGGTTTCACTTGTGCGATTGAAATCAGTGTCTGTTGTGAGGCACAGGAATAATTACACTGGCTCTGATTTTACTAATGGAAGCAGAATTTGCTGTACAGTGAATACAACAACAGTTGTACAGTAAATATTGGTAAAGCAGCAATTTGCTGCAAGGCATGTAGGCAATGCTGGAATGTTAGTACCTGGCAGAACAGGATGGCATTTCATACAGGCGAGGATGTGTGTTTACGAGAAAAGCATTTATCATCCAATACAATATTCCAGGAGACTTAAGATTGCTTACTTCCCTGTTTCCATTGAAGAAGGATAGATATAGACAGGCCTTTGTAATCTCTGTTTACCTGTTGATGGCTGTTTTCAGTGATGTCAGGCTGCAGTGACATCATGGGTTTGAGGGTTACTAATTGTAGAATCCTTTTTACATCAGTGAGATGACTTAAATAACACACCTTGATAGTCATCAGAACAGCAAGTACAATATCTTTTGGAGCATTTGGTAACTTGAATACATCTGGCTTACTTGTCTGTACATAGTTTAGACAAGAACATATAAAAGCATTAATATCAGATGTACAAAGCAGGCTGCTAAGAAGGATTCATTCTTTCAGGTTTGAAATAAAAAAATCAATTCCCTCCTCATACTGCAGTTGGGAACATCACTTACTGTAGCATTGCATCATGCAATAGCTGTGACCAAGGCAGAGAAAGTCTGGTGTGTGAATGGTAAGAGGTGGAAGTCTGGGATTGGGATGCTCCTTTGGAGTTCTGTCTTGTGGAGGCCTTGAGAAGACAAAAAGAGTGGTAAGGACTGTGCACCCACTGTTTCCTAAGGGGATGCTGTCAACCTCTCTCCCCTCACTGCATTTCTATTTCTCGTTGCCTGCTGTTATCACCCACAGAATTTCACTGATCTGCAAAAGTAATTCTGAGGTAGTCTAACCCTTGGGAAATCAAATGTTTACATTAGTGGCTGACATTTTTTTTTCTCCTGTTTGTGCAAAACCTAAATCCCAGATTTTAGAGAGGCAAATATTCTGCTAAACAAAGTGGCATGTTGCCTCTTTCCTGCGAGCTTTTCCCAGTCTAGTTTTGAAGCACTGTTGCTCAGCATTTGACTGATCTTTGCCTCAGATTCTAGTCTGAGTTGGAAGGGTGGCAGTTTGGGAAATTATCTTTCAAGTGTTAATGCAATTGTGTGACTGGAGGCTTCAGTTACACTTTGAATGCATCAAAGTGATGCACCACAGCAAGCTATATTTAGAGTCCTGAAATGCAGATCTCAGTGTGACTGGGGATGTGAACAGTCACTATCAAACATTTTGTCTGTCATGCTCCCTTATTTTCTGCCTGTGTATATCTTACTTCTAATTGTAAAGCAAACAAAAAATAGATTCTCATTCTTTTTCTGTATTGCTGCTCTTCTACATCGTCTTTTTATGTGTCTCAAGCTCTAGGGAACATGAGGAGTAGAGGAAGAGGTTGTACAATTTTCCTCCAGTATTAGGTTTTGAGTCTTATTTGACTGGCTCTTGCTATGAAGCATCCAGAAGCTGTAAAGTACTCAGTCACGGCCTTGGCAGAAAGCTGTCTTTTGAACTGCCTAAATAACCTGGTATAGCCTGCAGGAGAGCATCTTAGTTCTTTTTTTTTCTCTGTTTGGAAAATAGAGAGGCTTCTGTGGGAGTGAAAAATTTTTTCACTGTGAGGGTAACAGAATGCTGGAACAGGCTGTCCAGGGTGGTTGTCGAGTCTCCATCTCTGGAGATATTAAAAACCTGCCTGGATGTGTTCCTGTGTGATCTACTCTAGGTGATCCTGCTCTGACAGGGGGGTTGGACTAGATGATCTTTCAAGGTCACTTCCAACCCCTAACCTTCTGTGATTCTGTGACATAAAGTGGATGTGATCAGGCTTTGAGGGCAGACTGCTATTGAGGCTCTTGTTACCATTCACTTAGGTGTAATCCAGAGAGATTCCAGGAGTTTCATAAGGGACGTCTGTTTGATTCCCTTTGAGCCCCAGCTCTTCCTTACATACTGAGAGAGCTTCCATGTAAGTGAGTGGTACATGCACCAGGCAGTGACTGAGCTGCTTAAGCTACATCTGAAGTCATAGGACTATGTAATAGCATGTATGAATCCGAGTAGGTAAAGCTGGTGTAAGTTCTAAAACCTAGTGTTACCAGAAATTTTCTTGTGGCAGTTTATAACCAGGGGAAGGTGCATACATGGAGAAAATAGCATTGCAAATGCTAAGAATGCAATAATTGAATAACCAAGTATGACCTTATTCCTGCCATCGTCTAGGCTGTTCATAAGGTAATCTTACCTCAGGCGTTTAGGCAGAACCTATTGAAATTATATTTTCAGTACTAATAATACTATCCAAATCCAATCCCTTTATTTCATGGAACCATAGAATCACGGGATGGTTTGGATTGGGTTGGAAGGGACCTCCAAAAGTCATCCAGTTTAAGCACCCTACAGTGAGCAGGGACATCCTCCACTAGATCAGGTTGCTCAGAGCCTTGTCAAGCCTCACCTTGATTATCTCCCAGGACAGGCCTTCAACTGCCTCCCTGGGCAACCAGTTCCAGTGCTCCACTATCCTCATGGTAAAGAACTTGTTTCTAACATCCCATCTAAATCTGCTCTTCTCTGCCCCCCTCTCTACTACAGGCCTTTGTAAACAGTCCCTCTCCAGACCCCCTTCAGGAGCCTGGAGCCTTCTCCAGGCTGAACAACCTCAGCTCCCTCAGACTGTTCTAGGAGACTTTTGGGTGTTTTCCTTTTTTTTATCACTAGGGTTTTTTTGTTTGGGGTTGGTTGGTTTGTTTGGTTTTTGCTGTGGCACCCTGAAATACTTTGGACTTTCTTTTCATGCTTGAGAACAGATTTCCAATGTGGAGTTTGTTTATTATTCAGGTCATGATGTGCTGATGGCCAGTGCTTGTTACAGGCCAAGTGGAGGGGAAGAGCCATGAGCTCTCTCTCACTTGGAAATTTGCCCAAGGCAGCTATCATTCCTCAGTTCATGCTACTACAATTGTTTTGTCTGTACAGGTTTGCCAAACACGTGGTCAAGATAAAATTACATATTTTTCCTTGAGTCTTTCCTGGTATTAGCAAAACCTGACTGTTACAAGAAAAGCCATGGTCAAAGTCTTTTGCTGTCCCTTTGGCATAGTTTCTTTCTCTGCTGCATGGAACTTAACAGTTTGTATAGTCATTCTCCCTTCTGTGGTCTCCTACAATAACCAAATGCAAAGTTCAGTAGTCAATTAATGTTTAGGTTCCTGGAATTGGAAGGGAGTATATAAGCAAGAAAAGCAGTATCACTGTGTGGATTACAATTTTTTTTTTCTGTAGTGGTAAGGCAGTGTACTTTAAAGAGTCTGTAAATTTAGCACAAACTTGCTGTTGAGACTACATTTGCAAAACAAAACCTGAATTTAATCCTCTCAGTTTTTATTCTCTCATGTTTTTCCATGTAGCTATAATCTAGTAACTCTGGCCTGCTGCAGCATCTATCTTTTGTAAGCTGAAGCAATTGAAGAAGGGTCCCTTAGTGTTTGAAATGATTAATTGTGCTAAGCCATTTCTTTAGAGCAACGTTGAAATGTACTGAGAAAAGACGTTCAACTTTGCTATCCAAACAAATGAGTCATTGGATATTTTGAATGGTGTGTTTACAAAACCACCATTCTATTACAAATACTTCTAAAGTGTCTAGGTAAGGCTATGAACCATTACTGCTATAGGTATTTGTACTCAAGTAGTGCGTAAAAGTTCCACCTAAAGTGAGGGCTTGTACAGGGTTTGAAACTTCTGGCACAAAGTAATTGTGCCACGTGCTCAAATATGTGAGTTTGGCTTAGCACAATAGAAGATTCAAAATGAGAGAGAATTTCTGTTCATGAAAGCGGTGTTGTCATTTTAGAGTGAACCTTCATCAGTTTAAGAGAGAGATTATGTAATGTGGTTGATCAAAACATTGGAAGGACTAAACAGGCAAGGAAGGAGTTTTGTTCCAGCTCTGTGATCTCTGCCCTTTAGAGAGCTGGAAATAACTGTCACCCCCTTGTCACTTAGATTTACATGTCCCACTGTGAAACTGAAATGGAAGAAAGAGACACCTGAAGCAGAAACTTCAGCTTCTTAGAATTTTATTGCCTCATAGTGGAATCACTACACTAGAACTGATGGTGAGGATCATTTGGGTTAGGATGCATAACATCTGCTTTACCTTATGTTTGCCCTGTAATAGTACTATTAACAGAAAAGCTTTTGGTTTTTTGTGGGGTTTTGTGTTGTTTGGTGTTGTTTTTTCAAAAAAAAAAGAGATAAATTAAGTTTGGTTTGGTTTGGGATTTTTACCCATTCAACACCAAACACTTAATGCACTTAATAACACAAATTCAGAAGTAACAAAATCTAAACTGTTACAAATCCCATTCATTTAGAGAGATGTAATGCTGGTCTGGCCCAGGAGTCTTTTGTTCCAAGAAATCTGTTTTCATCTTTTTTGCTTGGGCTGTGTTTCATAAAATTTGCTTAAACTGTAGCTTGTGAAGTATAGAGGATTCATTTGTTCCCATAGTCCTTGTGTGCTCTGAAATCCATTTCTCCAGGAACAGCCAAATTTTGCTTGCAGATTATTCACTGCAGTGTTTAAATAATGGATGCTGATTGATTTGCCATAGAGAGGATTCAAGTTTATCCACAGTGTCAAATGGTTCCTCTGGAGACATGTAGCTCTCTAGCAGTTCTGCAGATTGCAGCATCATTGTGTTAGCTGAATGTACAATGGCACATTGGTCTTGTGCTCAGTAAGGTTTCTTGGGTCACAGTGGGGTGGCTTAGATACTTGTGGGTTTGCTTTTTGTTTGTTTTTTTCTAAGGAGGACTTGGGGAAGTGAAAAGATGTGAAAAATATTTTGGGAATTAAGTTATGTCTTTGCCATATAGTCTGCACAGGGGTTAGTTAGCCAGTTGTACATGGTTGATAGTTCTTTACAAGAATTTAGGTCAGGAGTGGAATCCATGCTTTCTTTAAAAGTTTGTTATGGCACAGCAAAGAGAAAATCCAATGGTATAGTTCTTCCACGTATTTGCACAGCTGAAACAGTCTATTTTTCTGCTTTTTTTCCTGTGAATTAAGAAAGAAACAAAAGCTCTACTGGAGTGTCAGTGTATTATGAGCAAGATAAACAGTTTTCTTTTTTTCATTTCCTGCCATTTCATGCTTCCATCAAGACTTTTCCAGGAAAAAGCAGAGGTCTGTATTCTCTTGTTTGGGAAAAGAAAACTTGGTAACAGATACTTAAGCCCAAAACAAACAACTTAATTGGTCACAGGAGGAAAGCAAGATACCAAGGTCATCCTCTCATTCCCTCATATGACATCTGTGTCCAGTTCTGAGCTCCTCAGTTTAGGAAAGATGTTGACTTGCTGGAACATGTCCAGAGAAGGGCAACAAAACTGGTGAGGGGTTTGGAGCACAAGCCCTATGAGGAGAGGCTGAGGGAGCTGGGGCTGCTTAGCCTGGAGAAGAGGAGGCTCAGGGAGACCTTATTGGTGTCTACAACTACCCAAAGGGAGGTTGTAGCCAGGTGGGGGTTGATGTCTTCTCCCAGGCAACCAGCACTGGAACAAGAGGACACAGTCTGAAGCTGTGCCAGGGGAGGTTTAGGCTGGGTGTTAGGAAGAAGTTCTTCATAGAAAGAGTGATTGGCCATTGGAATGGGCTGCCCAGGGAGGTGGTGGAGTCACCATCACTGGAGGTGTTCAGGAAGAGACTGGGTATGGTGCTTGGTGCCATGATTTAGTTGATGAGATGGTGCTGGATGATAGGTTGGACTTGATGATCTCAAAAGTCTCTTCCAACTTGGTTAATTCTATTTCTATTTTCTATTCTATCTAAACTTCTGATTATTCTTTTTCTCTTTATCTTACCTCTATGCTTAGCTTTGTTGTTTCACTTAATAGCTCCCAAAATGAATGCTCCATGAGGCAGGCAAAGGTATCTGCCCACACTGCAGGAAGGCAGATGTCCTGCTGTGTAAGTGGAGGAGAAGAGGTTAGAACTCAAGTGTAGCTGTTTCTTTGGCATTAGTTGAATGGCTTGTGGAATAAAGGAAAGATATGGAGTGACTGGCTGTTGGGTGACCATAGGCTCTGGAAAGCCTACAGAGAAGGGATCAGTCTTCTGGAAAGTTGCACTTAACCCTCAGAATTGTCTTCAGGAATCCTTTTTGTGTTGGTAGGAAACCATGTTTCATGTTCAATTTTGCTTGAAATAATTAACCTTCGTGGACCCCTGAATTCTCCCTAGTGTCAGGCTAGTTTGCAACTTCCAAACTTTTGAAGTTTTCAGCTCTTTGTGCATCTCTTACTTGGTGACCTACCTTCAGCAGACTAATAACTGTGAAAAGAAGAATTATTTTGGAAGCTATTTAATGATCTACTTCCTGTATTTAAATATGAGATTGCTCTTTGAACCTCAATAATTTTAATGCATGTTTAAGAGAAGTCTCAGTGAAATATTTGGCCTTGTACACCACCATGGAGTTTCACCCCCAAACCCAAACTAATGAGGTGGGAGAGAGCAGGGCAAGAGGTACAGCTTAAAGCTCTTTAAAGTAGCCATATCTGAGTTTTATTATTTTTCTAGTACTTGAACACCATGGCAACAAGAGCTTCAATGTTTGTGATAATTAGGGGAAGAATTCACATGCTTCTCTAGGAGGAGATGGTAGTCCTCTGAGAGTTTTGAAGTGGTCTGCAAATCTGAGGTGGTCATGGGTGCTTGTCAAAGAGAATTGCCCTCCCATTCTCAGTTACTAGCTAACAACCAGGGTGCTTTGCAGTTTCCACTTTCTTCCACAGTAATGCAGAGTACATCCAGTTGGAGTGCATCCTAATTAAAATTACTGTATCTGTGAAAACATTTGCTGAGCTATGGCAAAGTCATGCTTAACTTCAGACATGTTCTAAGATGTTGGTTTTTAAAATTAAACTGTGCAATTCCAGTCAAGCAGCAGAGTTGAAAATGCTACCTGAGAGAGCACCTCTTCATACCCACAGTTGATGTGTCCTGATCCCAGAACTAGCTACGCAAATGTTACTGAGAATGAGACATGCAGCTTATTTCTTGCCCTTGGGAGGGATCAGACATTTTAGGTAGCAAGCCAATGACATCTTGGAATTGGATATAAATTACATCATAATAATAATTTGCTAAACTTGGGAGAATTTCCTCATCACCACTCTTGCTGGTGTTATGAGAGGCCTAGCTGCCTGAGTAAGGAATGAAACATTAGTTTCAGTAATAGTGTGTTTTAGCATGAGGATATTTGAAGACCTTCAGATGCTTTAATCAAGGAGCTGCTCAAGTGTGGCTAGCCCTCCTCTAGTCATGGGTGACATTCCTATCTCAAAGGTGGCAGTACTTTGACAATACTGTGCTTGTGGTACATAAATTGATTTAACATTCTGTATTATCAAAATGGTGTCACTCATTTCTCCCATTTAGTTTTCTAAGTGACCTAATTTAGGCATTTGTAAAAGGCATGATCCTTTCTTATCTTAACAGCCTTGGAAAAGGACAGCAAGTTCAAAGAAGGTGTTTCCCCCTACTGACTCATCTTCACCGTACCTCTCTCCTGTACTGCTTCCTCCTTGTAATCCCCAAGTGAAGATGAGTAGCCTGCTGTGAATATGACATCTCTGACTAGTGTCATTGCCTCCCACCAGTCTGAGTGGGTGTCCTTCACTGATGAGCTCCTTCTCCCTGTTAACCCTCAAGGTATGCTACCTGATTTTCTTTGAACGTTGTAAGACTTTGTTTGAATTAGACCAACTGTAATACATTTAATATCGCAGAGCTTGCCTTCTAAGTGAAGCAGTACGTGCAGAGGTTGAATTAATTCTGCTATGTAAGAAGAGAATTTGGGCCAAAACAGTAAAATACTCTCCTAGTGTGAGATTTCCATAGCATAGTTCTGTTACAGGGTTTGGATCTGTCCTTTGAGATTCAAGGTAGTATCCAATGGACCGTGGAGGAAGTCTCACCTATTATAATTTAGTGCAAAACTATGTCCAGTATTAGTCTAAAAATTACATTATAGAAAGGATAATTGTCTATCTACATTTAATAGCAAATTCTAGATATTTCAGTGAAAACCAGTGAAGTAACAGAGAATCCTACCAGTCTAATTTGTCTCCATTTCAGGTAACACTAAAGAGCCTCTGGAGAAATGCTTTTCATTCTCGGACACTTCCTCAGAAGAGTACCCCAATGCCGATGGAGAATTTCCAGACCTCTCCCACACAGAGCTGAAAGATGCAGCTGACCAATCCAAGGTGGAGTCTGCTGTGCTTGGGAACCATGTGTGTCCCAGCACTGATTTGTTGTCATCCATCAGTGCTTGGGTTCAGTTTGAAGATGCATCATGGACCACTCCTCCAACGACGCAGTCACAAGCAGGTGAGGCAAATGCATGAAAAGATCCATTTCAGTAATGTAATCCATAACTGTGAAACTGAGGTGCTCTACCTTTCCAGTATTTAGTTTCCTGGTTAGGTGATCATTTCCTGGTTAGGTGATCCTTACTCTTATTCATACAGCCACATGCTTTTTCAAATGGTTGCTCTCTGATGCTGTACTGCCTTCATAATCATAGAGTGGCTTAGGTTGGAAAGAGACCTTAGAGATCATCTACTCCAACCTCCCTACCATGGGCAGGGGTGCCTCTTAACTAGATTTGGTTGCTCAAGCCCTCAGGCAGTCTGGCCTTGAAAACCCCCAGGAAAGAGGCATCCGCAACCTATTCCAGAGTCTCACCACCCTTGTACTGAAGAACTTCGTCTTAAGATCTAATGTAAACTTACTCTCCCTCAACTTAAACCTATTCCCCCTTGTCTTATTACTAGGCACCCTCTCCAGCTTTGCTGTAGGTTCCCTGCTGGTATTGGAAGGCAACTATAAGGCCCCCCAAAAGTCTTCTCCCAGCTGAACAACCCCAGCTCTCTCAGCCTATCCTCATAGCAGAGGTGCTCCAGCCCTTGGATGTTTTTTGTGGCCTTCCTCTGGACTTTCTCCAATGTTGTGTTGTCCTTGTTGACTGGAAAACTCTTAAGCGCACCTAGAAAATAAATTCTTTGCTCGGCCTAAGTAAAGCTAGCCATAACAAAGAGACTTTCATAAAACTAATTTTTTTGGTGCATCCCTTGATTTTCCATCCTTAAAGGGATGTGGCCCAGTCGTAAGGTATGTTCTTAACAAAAGCACTGCTTCTTGGCTTGTGTTTTTAGTCACAAGGGACACTATGTTGTCATCAGAGGTCTAAGACTTCCAAAAGGGGTAATCAGACTTTCCAAAAGCATTGCTGTTTTGAAGAAGGCACCCACTTGAGATCCTGTAAAAGCTTGTCCTAAATGATCCATGCCACTGGAGGGGTATTTACACACCAATATTTAGCATCTGACTGTGACTCAGTGGAGGGAGGAGGGTTCCTCTGGAATATCCTGATGTGTTCCATGTAATACTTGCACAGGAGGCTGTTATTCTTCAGCTGTGTAGGAACCTTAAGGAGGTGATGTGGATATTTTAAAATCCTTATTTATGAGCTCATCCCACTTCTATTCTGGACCCTGTGGTATAAATGGCCAAACTAGTGCAGCTGACAGCTTCTAAAGGAAAGGTCATGGGGCTGAAGAGATGACAGTTCTTTGTCTCTAGCCTTCTACTGTGAAGGACGTTTGACAGCAAGGGATAGGAAAACTTCAGCTTTGTTCTCATTTAATCTGCAGGTCACATCTTTTTTCTATGGGCAGCAGCAAAGCTGGAGACTTTGTGTTATAACTATGACACACTGACATGCCCAGTGGAAAGCCAGTGATGACAGCAATTATTCATTTCCAGTAGCAAACAGACTGCATAAGAACAATAGCAAATAGCTAGCTGGGACAGAACAGTATAAAGGCCAAGTATGGACAGATGGATTGGTGTGAGAAGGATGGAGAACTTTGAAATCCATTTCCTGTGCAGGCAGCTGTGAAGAGCAACGTCCTGAAGGCTCAGCATCCCTGACTGCATTTGTGTCAGGGCTCCAGCACTGTTAGGAAATCATGTGTCTTGTCTGTCCATGCTGAAGCAGCTGCACAGCTGACTAGATAATTACTCAGGCTGGTGGCCAGGCTGCCTGGAAACACATTTTGAAAAGGGCTTGCAAAGTGGCATTTCCAGTGCTGTGAGCACAGAGAGGATGTGCCTGAAGAGAGAAAGATCCTTAGGACTGTTCCTCTGAAAACAAATCTTTGTCCCAAAGTGCTCACAGTCTGGAAAAATAGTACTGTAAAGACAGATGCCATGCAATGGTTGTTCTATAGGAAATCCATTTAAAAGAAAAGAAAGGCTAATGCTGGACACTTTTTGTTCTGGGAAAAGTGACGACATTATCGAGGGACCAGAATTTAGGGGGACTGATAGCAAGAAACAGGGCTGAAAAGGAGGCAAATAATCTGGAAGATGAGAGGAAAGGTATGTTCTATACCTGAGGCATAGAAATGAAAAGTATCCACTGTGAGCCTCATCGTGGAAAATATCTTTACTTAGGATATCCTCGTAAACCCTCATTCTATCAGGCTCAGGCAGAGTAAATGCTAGGCAAAATCTTCCTCTCAAAAGATTTCTTCTTTTCAAGAAATATGCATAGATAACTGCCAGCTCCTAAAGTATGTGATTTCTCCCTGGGAAGCAGTAACTCTTGAGTGAAATCACAGAAACAGTGCATTGTGGTACCCTCTTCCTCATTTTCTTCTTCCTGGGAAAAGAAGAAATGCTGTGTGTCTCATAGTTATTACCAGGCTAGTCAAACTGATGCTGCAAAAGTGAAAAATGAGATGTTTAGACGTACCCAGAAGTTCCTATCGTGAATGTTACATAATCAGTGAATGATCACAGCCAGCGACATAACATTTGCATTTGATTAACAATGTGCTTCCAGCTCACCATCTCACATTCTGTTGGTGTTAGCTACACTGTTGAATTCAATGAGGCATTCAACAAAGCACCAAAATTAGAGCAAGGCAAGATCCGTTACATCATCTGGTCCACACACCCCCTGCTTCTTCCCAAGAGCTTTGCCTGGTTTTAAATGGCTCAAGTGACTTGGACTCCCACCATCTCTGTTGAAAGGCTATCCCACAGTAAGGCAAATTTCAATTTAACCATTTTGTGCTATTCCATTTAAAAATAGGCAGTGCATGCAACAGAAGATCAGCTGGTGAAAATCAGACCAACTGTGATGCTGTCCTAAAATCAGAAAAATCCTGTGTCCTGTGTGGTAGGAGAGGAAATGATGCTAACAAGGTTGATTCTAATACAGCGTAGGGATCAAGGAATGGGACCTCACAACCTCAAAGGCAAATTATGCCTAAAGGTAAACCAGGGTATAAAAACCAATCCATTCTATTAGTAACAAACAGGTCAAGGAAAAGTAAAATGCACAAGGAAGAAAATATTTTTCTTGGGGAAGCAATGAATTGATTTTCAGTATCCTACACATGCGATAGGAGTTGCTTGTTAGGGACAATTCTACACTGGTCTTTCAACACAAAAAAAAAATTTCTGAGAAATTCCTGCAGCTGAAAAGCTGTGGCTCTGCATCTATTGATAGTAGAGACCAAATTGCAGATATCTAGGAATTATATTTGCAGAGTCTCAGTACACTGATGCAGTGTGTCTTTGGAACAGTTTTTATCTTCTGGAAGATTGTCTTGCATGTCTCCAAGTGATACCTGTTTTTCTTTCTGCATCCAGTGTCTCCATCAAAAGCACCCAGCTGGGCTTCCCCCTCCTCCAATTCTTCTGAGAGGCAAGCCTATACCTCAGAGAGCAGCTGGACAACTAATTCAGAGGACACCAGTAGCCCCAGCATTGCTCCCTCCTACACAGACCTGCAGTCAGTTAATACTGAGGATTTGACCAGTGGTGGAACATCTGCAGCAGATTCAGCTGGTAAGAGGGAAGCCTTCAAGCTTCCATCTCAATGTTTTTGTTGCAATGCAAACTTACTACTCAGATGCAAGCTACCAAAAACAAACTCAAGGATTAGGCAGACTAGCATTTTATTCTAGTCTAATTCCCAAAAGGTCACACCTGGATTTGACAACACCCCTGATAATGTGCAGGCTCCCAGAGTAAGGCCCAAATGCAGCCATGTACTTGCTGTTAGACTTGTCTGAGTGAAATGTTGGAGCGTTTGTGGTTTTTGCATACCACATCAGCTTGAGCTGATTTAGGAGCTTGTTGTCAGCATATCGTGGGAGAAGCTCAATGTCCTTTGTGAACTTCCATGCAGAAATGTTTGTAACTTGCTAGTGTATTCAGCTGAGGCACGTCCAGCTCTCATGGACCTCTTTGTTTTGATGAGTGCCAAGACACAGATCCAGGCTTTTGGATGTGTGCTTTGCAGTGTTACTGTAGAGTAACGCAGAGAGAACATAGCAGATGGCAGAGGGTGGTTCAGTAGCAGATTCTAATCATTTAAGAATCTTTTGTCTGACCTTGAGAGGATCTATTCAGATGGCATCCTAGCTGTGGAGAAATGTGCTGCACAATATTGTAGCTCACTGCTCCTCAGTCATATTGTACTCTAGATACTTTCCGGGCTTGCAGCCCGGAAAGCCAATCAGATCCTGGGGTGCATCAGGAGAAGTGTGACCAGCAGGTCAAGGGAGGTGCTTCTCCCCTCTACTCAGCTCTGGTGAGACCCCACCTGGAGTACTGCGTCCAGTTCTGGAGCCCCTATTACAGGAGGGATGTGGACGTGCTGGAGCGTGTCCAGAGAAGGGCCACGAGGATGATCAGAGTGCTGGAGCTCCTCTCCTATGAGGACAGACTGAAGGAGTTGGGGCTGTTCAGTCTGGAGAAGAGAAGGCTCCGAGGTGACCTCATTGTGGCCTTCCAGGATCTGAAGGGGGCCTACAGGAAGGCTGGGGAGGGACTTCTCAGGATCTCAGGTAGTGATAGGACTAGGGGGAATGGAATGAAGCTGGAAATGGGGAGATTCAGGCTAGATGTGAGGAAGAAGTTCTTCCCCATGAGAGTGGTGAAGCCCTGGAATGGGTTATCCAGGGAGGTGGTTGAGGCCCCGTCCCTGGAGGTGTTTAAGACCAGGCTGGATGAGGCTCTGGCCAGCGTGATCTAGTGTAGGGTGTCCCTGCCCATGGCAGGGGGTTGGAACTAGATGATCCTTGTGGTCCCTTCCAACCCTGACTGATTCTATGATTCTATGATAATCTTTAAAACAGGAGAAGTAAAGCAGTGGTGCCACCTTTGTTGGGATGACAAACTCCTGACTAACAAAGCAGACTTTCACAAAACATAAAAAGTGCTGGTATGTCAGGAGGCAAAAGGAAAAAAATACACAGCTCCAGGAGGAAGCACCTGCAGTAAGTTGGAAGCTGTTCACCCCAAGCTGAGTAAGGTCAACAGCTACCCAGTTTGGTGATTAAATTTGATTCACTGCTGTCATGACATCTCAGACACACTCGTTTTTCTCTCAGGTGGTGACTGTAACAATATGTGTGAATAAGGTCTGTTTCGAGAGAATGGATATCCTAAGGTGCACTGAGGTCATATGTCTCTTCGATAAGAAATGTATGCATACATCACCTGAAAAAGGAATTATTTGATGGTTCAGTGAAAGTCGGTTGACCATCAAGGCAGGTTCATAAACAGCAACATATTAGGTACTGCCAGAGTGCTTAAAGCATTTGTGGAGGATTAATATTTCCTTTGAATAAGTAGAGAACTTTTCTTTCTTCAAATAATGCAGTTACTATAAGTCTGTCTGATCTAACACTCTGCTTGTCTGTACCTCTGACTTTGGAAACCAGTAGTAAAAAGGTAGAATAGGCAAGTTGACACTGTGTGCCAGCTCTTTGGATGCCAGGGTGGGCATTAGTTCTGCTCTGATGAGCTCATGTCTATTAGGGGTGTAAGAGTTTTCATCTGGAGTTATGTGCTGGATGTTGCTCTTTAGTTGATTTGGTATAGGTTTCCAAAGGGTAGATGTTAGAATCATAGAATCATAGAATCATAGAATCAGTCAGGGTTGGAAGGGACCACAAGGATCATCTAGTTCCAACCCCTGCCATGGGCAGGGACACCCTACACTAGATCACGCTGGCCAGAGCCTCGTCCAGCCTGGTCTTAAACACCTCCAGGGACTGGGCCTCAACCACCTCCCTGGACAACCCATTCCAGGGCTTCACCACTCTCATGGTAAAGAACTTCTTCCTCACATCCAGCCTGAATCCCCCCATTTCCAGCTTCATTCCATTCCCCCTAGTCCTATCACTACCTGAGATCCTGAGAAGTCCCTCCCCAGCCTTCCTGTAGGCCCCCTTCAGATACTGGAAAGCCACAATGAGGTCACCTCGGAGCCTTCTCTTCTCCAGACTGAACAGCCCCAACTCCTTCAGTCTGTCCTCATAGGAGAGGTGCTCCAGCCCTCTGCTCATCCTCGTGGCCCTTCTCTGGACACGCTCCAGCACGTCCACATCTCTCCTGTAATATGGGCTCCAGAACTGGACGCAGTACTCCAGGTGGGGTCTCACCAGAGCCGAGTAGAGGGGGAGAAGCACCTCCCTTGACCTGCTGGTCACACTTCTCCTGATGCAGCCCAGGATCTGATTGGCTTTCCGGGCTGCAAGCGCACATTGAGAGCTCATGTCGAGCTTCTCGTCCACCAGCACCCCCAAGTCTCTCTCCTCAGGGCTGCTCTCCAGCCAGTCACTGCCCAGCCTGTATTTGTGCCTGGGATTGCCTCGACCCAGATGCAGGACCCTGCACTTGGTCTTGTTGAAGCTCATGAGGTTGGCTTGTGCCCACCTCTCCAGCCTGTCCAGGTCCCTCTGGATGGCATCCCTTCCCTCCAGGGTGTCCACTGCACCACACAGCTTGGTGTCATCAGCAAACTTGCTGAGGGTGCACTCGATGCCACTGTCCATGTCACCCACAAAGATGTTGAACAAGACAGGTCCCAGGACTGATCCCTGAGGGACTCCGCTTGTCACTGGCCTCCACTGGGACATGGACCCGTTGACAGCCACTCTTTGGGTGCGGCCATCAAGCCAATTCTTTATCCATCTAGTGGTCCATCCATCAAACCCATGTGTCGCCAGCTTGGAGACCAGGAGGTGGTGTGGGACAGTGTCGAAGGCTTTGCTCAAGTCCAGGTAAACGACATCAGTTGCTCGCCCCTCATCTATTAATGCTGTCACCTGATCATAGAAGGCCACCAGGTTTGTCAGGCAGGATTTGCCCTTGGCAAAGCCATGCTGACTATTCCCAATCACCTCTTCACTATTCTTCTGAGTCATTAGTGCCTCCAGGAGGATCTGCTCCATGATCTTTCCGGGCACAGAGGTGAGACTGACTTGTTGTTACTGACACTGTCTCTACATGAGCAAGGGAAATGAGGGATGCCCAGTTAATATAGAACATTGCATCATATAGAGAAATGAAAGGCAGAAGTGCTGTTATATATCACTGGCATGCATATGGACAGTTCTATCTGTTACATACAGCCAAAAGAATAAGCGATACGTCAGTAAAAGCTTTGTGTGCAATCTTCTTGTTCTTAATTCTTTCCCAGTCAGTCACAAACTGACATATTTATTGGCAAAACAGGTACAAAAAAATCATTCCAATCAACATTAGGGTAGCTTATTTTTTAGCTTTTTATAAGCAAGGCTATGTCATTACCTGTAAGATAAGATATATGCAACTTTACTGGTCCTGGAATTCAAAGTAAGAAATACACAGAGTCTTTCTACGACTTGGTATGGAGTTTGCAAAAGGGCTGTAGGAGTGAAGTGTATCTTTTTGTTTCAGCTCATAGAATGTCTCACAGCCCAACCTCCAACATGCCTGCTGGCATCAGGCAGGGTTTGTGGAGGTGAGGGAGCTGAGGACCCTGGTGGCCAGGGAACTGTTGTACAGTTCTGACTGCCTTTGTATTGTCCACTCTGCCTTCATCCTACCTTCACAGCAGACAAAATCCTTTCTTCTCTCCTTCCTCTCTGCCCCTCTCCAGAAATTCAGTTGTCCAAACCTTACTTGATTCAAATAATGGATTTGCATTTCTCTTCTCAAATGACTGTCTGCTTCAGTCTGTATTGGAGTTTGAAGGCTCCATCAAGGCAATGAAATAACTTTTTTTTTTTCCATGAAGAAAAGAGAATAATAGTGAAGTTACACTTACTGTTAGACAATATGTTGACTCCAGGGTTGAGCTTGATGGAGGCAAAGGAAAAATAATTGATTAATTCCACTGCTTAAAAACCCATCAAAAATAAGAAGTCATTTTTTTTATCTTCTTAATGATAGTAAAGAATGGGGTCTATAAAAGTAGCTCATGTTTAATATTGTTTCAAGCAACAAAGACTTATTAGTGGGAAAAGCATGGAAAAATTCCACTCAGCAAAACAACTGGTTTAGCCATGGTGAATTTTTATTGCCTGAACATCACAGAAGAGAATTCAGAATACTTGGCCACTGTAATTTCAATACTTGTCTTGAATTTATCCTGCATGAAAAGTGTTATAGCATCAGCTGCCTGTCCAAGTTTGGGGCACAGGGTTTTGCATGGGAGCAGATGAAAGCCCTAGGTAGGTCTGACTACAGGCATCAACAGAACTGAGTCCCAGCAGCGAGAATGCACAACTTGTTGTCCAGGGCTGGTAGGCTCTGAACAAGTGAAGCTGGCTAGGAATCAACTTTCTCACAGCTGGCCCAAGATTTGAATGTAAAACAACTCCATGGTCTTGAGCTTTATCTAGCGTGTGTTTATGCAAGATATGACATAGGAAATTATCAGATAAAGATGGTAGAGACCTGAATGATCCCACCCTGAAGGTTTACCCCCACTGCAGGGGGTCACTGCAGAAAGCCCCTGACTGATGGAGTTGGAATGAGCTCAGTGACATGCTGTTAAAGTAGTAGAGTTAATAGTGGTGAAGGTAAATATTGAATGAGCAGAGCTGAAAAATAATTTGCTTTTCAGTGTGAGTACAGCTATAAGATGTTGCACTTTGTTGCTTGTGCTAGTTTGATCTCTGGCATCAAGAAACCTTTTATATTATCTTCATCTGTGTCAGCGTGGGGGAATATTTTAGACTGCAACAGATAGCCAATAACCTTGGGTCAAGTAATAGCAGACTGCCTGTTTAATGTGGGCATGTTTACATGGTTATAACAACAAGCACTTCACAACAGCTGGGGTTTGGCAGTGTGTGTGAAGTTGTGTTTGGGTGCTGCTGAAGTGGCCCATTGCCTCAGAGCTTCCTATCATGCATTGCTGAGTTGCTCAGCTTGGATCAATGAGGATGGAAAAAAGCTGGAACTTCTGGCATTTCTGCTGTATTCTGCAAGATGAGTAACACAGGACATCTCTGTTGTACTGTTGACTTGTACTGATACAGTACAAGTACTTATTCATTCTGAAGCAGATGCCTGTCTCAGCTTTCAAAAAAGGCCACATATCTACATGTCAGAGGAGTAAGGGAAAGGCCTCCTCCTAGCTATGATTATAGATCTGGAAGCACTGGAATCTGTTCTGCAGTTGTGCACAAATACCTCACTGCTTGATTTGAATTTCTGTATTTCACCATTCATCTCTAAAATAATTTGGTTTACATACATTTAAATTAAATCCTTACTTGTATACAAAATACATTTATGATTCATACATGTATAATAAAGTATATTTGAATACATCATAAACTATATCTTCCAGTCTACATTTAATATGATATTTAATAAAATCTTTCTATATTCTAATGCTATATATGTGTGTGTACACACACATACACACACGTATATATATAAAACTGTGATTAGCCTTGTAGATGTAAGTTCCCTGATAGATGTTTTAGGTGCATTGTTGCTAGTTCTGTTATTTCTGTTATGTTTTGTGTCTTAGGAGAGCTGCAGCTATGTCATGTTTGGTGTTGATGGCTCAGGTTGCTGGCCAGTTGTGCTGTTTGGTATTTTCTTTATGCTCTGGGACTACTGAGGAAATCACTGTGGTGTTATTTTCTGAGAACATCTGCGTGTTTGGAGATAGGAGCTTGCATATGTGACCCCTAACTGCTAAAAATCCAGAAAGCTAATAAATAGCAGAAGGAATGAATTCTGAGAACATTGTTATTTTCAAACAAACAAAAAACCAACCAAAAAAAATCTTGCATGATTTAATGGGTGTTTGCTGTTTCTGTTTTGAAACTTGGAGATAACAATTCAGCTCCAGCTATTTCTTGAAGGTGATGAAGGACAAGTGCTAACTTTTCAAATCTTTTTCTGATGCTTTTCTGCAGTAGTTGTCTTACAAGTATTTTTTTCTGTAACTGTAGCCAGCTAGATTCTGAATCCTGATAGGATGATTGCAAATGTGGTGTTCTGTAAGTTTCAAACAAGTGATATTGAACAGCTTGTACAGCTGCACAGTGTGTTTGCACTGAATGCCAGAAACAGGTTACAAGCTTTGAAGATATTCTATATGAGTTACCAGAGCAAAGGGAGGGAAAAAGCATCTTTTGACAGTTACCAACTTACATCCAGAAGTGCACTGCAGTTATTAACCAACTTGTTCTAGCGTCCCAGTCCCAGACGCATGAAAAAATGTGTATGTGAGAGCCTGCCAAAGCCAGCTGTAAAGACTGCAGAAAGGAACATTAAACCCTTGCTTCAAGGAGGAGGAGACTCCAAATGCCACTAGAAAATAGCACCTAAAATGTCTTCTTTCACAGCTTGCTACATTCAGCACCAGAGGCAGGGCTTTTTAATCCCATGTCTAATACCAGCCACCAGCTAGCAGTTTGGAAGTTTTATATCCTCATTGTTGCCCCAGATTTCTCTCAAGGCACTTCTCACTTCTTTAAGAGTAATGCATTGGTAGAAGATAAGCAGGTAGTTCATAGCAGTAGAAAAGTTTTGATCCCAAACTGGATCCTTGTACCTCTTCAACACTTCATGTCTGTTTTAAGAACTCCAGAGTAGCCTAGTGACCTGTGCAGCAATGTGGAATCCTCATCCCTGTTCTGTAGTGGGGGACTCTGCAGGCTTGTCTTTGCCTTTTAGTCTGGCAGCCTTGCTCTCTGAAGCAGCTGAGGATTGCAAGTATAAGCAGTGGAACAGAGTGGTTCCAGGGAGACCTGTATAGCAGCCTTCCAGTACCTGAAGGGGGCCTGCAAGAAAGCTGGGATTGGCCTTTTTACAAGAGCTTGTTATGATAGGATGAGAAGAAATGGATGAATCTTGAGGAGGGTAGATTTAGACTGGATATTAGAAAGAAATTCTGGAGAGTGAGGGTGGTGAGACACTGGAATAGGTTGCCCAGGGAGGTCATGAATGCCTCCTCCCCAGGGGTGTTCAAGACCAGGCTGAATGAGGCCTTGAGCAATCAGGTCTTGTGGAAGGTGTCCCTGCCCATGGCGGTGGGGTTGGAACTAGGTGATCTTCCAGGTCTCTTCCAGTCTAAACCGTTCCATGAATCTATGGGAATCAGGCCTCCCTTGCTCCTCCACATTCTGAGAACACCAAGTCAAAGACCAGGAAGAGGCAAAGTGTGAGCAAAAAGTGGTAACATGAAAGAACTGAATCTGATTTCATTATTGCTTGGACATGTTTAATTAAAAACATTTTTATTTAAAATGCACAATATAGTAATTTTGCTCTTTAATGAAGTGTGTTCTTGCCTGTATGCCAGGATAGAATCAGTTCTGATCTCATCCACATCATTGGCCCTGTGCTACAAACACAGGTGCAGTGTTTTTTCCTCTCAGCTGTCCTGAAGTGCAGACTATGGTAACTGTGGATCTGTGTCACGATCAGACTTCATTATAAAAGAACGTTTCATTATAAAAGAAGAGCCTAAATGGTGTTCTTGATGAATTTCACTCTTTCCATTCCTGTTCACTGACAGCTTTACATAGTCATACCACTGAAAGAAAAATCCACACGATTCCAGCTCCAGTCATGGGACTGACCTGCTGATCTCCATTTATGTAGGCAATATCCCAAGATAATAGATCTAGATGCTTTGTAGTTTATCTCATGCCAGTGCTGAAGACTAGGTGCTGTGAAGCCCTCTGTTTGTGTTTGTAAGGCTGTGATTCCTCAGCCACAGTGTTTACACTGTCTCCAGTTGCTTTCTAATGCAGTGTAGAAAGCCACATGCCTATGTGATAAGCCAAAGGGGTTCAGTAGGAGATTTTGCAGCTGAACAGGACATTTCAGTTTGAAGCTTAACTGGAGATGGAACCCTTAAGTGCAGCAGCTATCTGTGATTGCTGTGTTGAAAGGGGAAAGACTAGTTTTGTTGGGAGCAATTCTGCAGGATGTTAAATAGCTTCTGAACTTAAACCTGCTGAGAAAGAAGAGCACCAAGGCATCTCCCCACATCCAACTCTTTTGATGTGGAGCACATCAGTGACAGTCTTCGGCAGTGTTATCTTGCCTTTTGCATTCAGCTCCTGGCGGCATGCTGCTAGCACTGACAGGAGGTTAAAATGGCACTAGAGAGATATAATGGCAGTGGTGCAGCACCGTCCTAGCTTCATGCTCTATGGTGACATAGCCAGTGCCTCGCAGAGCTGGCTGTGCACTGAGGAACCCCATTCTGCAGCTCTTGGACAGCAGTGGGGTTTACCACTTGGAGATACCATCCACCTGACAACTCACATTTTCCACCATCAGTTCTACATAGCAGAAATAGAAGCAGGGTTTCAGCAATGGTAGTAATTAACAGGAGCTGTAAATAATTTCATGTGCTCTTAATTAGAGATGCCAGTTCTGTGTGGAAATTCCTGTCTGAATATGAAGGGGTTGAATAGAATTAGTAGTGTAAAACAGCAGGTGAAAAGGCTGGCAGGAGAAAATAGGAAATAAGAACCAGAAATTTCATGATGCCTGCCCAAATGCATGGATTTAATTGTTTCTCCCTTGCTGTGATCTCATCTGAAATTTAAGAAAGGCTCAAGGGATCACTGGATTGCACAGCGCAGGAACTGGAAAAGTGATAATGGATGCCATTGGGGAATCAGTTATAGTCATCTTCTCAAAGAACAGCATGGGATAAAATGGGAAGCAAATTTATTAAAACCAAGGAGATTGTAGCAATCATTTAAGGAAAAAATGTCCAGCAATTTTTTTTGTGCCCACTTAGGAATTCTTGTGATTATTTTTAAAGTCCATTTTTATGGGAACTTTTGCCTGCTTTGTTCCTTTATTCACCTGCAGTGTTAGGGAACAAATGTGGCACTCTCAAGCCACAATTGAATGGAGTTGAATGAGCATACTGTAGGGAGATTGCTAACATGCATCTTTACTTCAACATCTCCATTTTCTGACTAATCTACCCTTCATCTGTTACTAACAGCAACTTAGTCTTAATTGTCCTTATGTTTGGCAAATGAGACCAAAATCCTCTCCCTAATTTTGGATATAAACTGCTATTTGCATTGTGACCATGCTTATTACATGAGAGGAAGAGGAGACCTTATGCTACTTTTTGCATTCTGTTACTGATTACCAAAAATGAGAGTTGTGATCCTGAATTTTTTTTTATGTGGATGCCAGTCCAATTTACTTGTCATAAACTTGCTGGTGGTACTGCAATAAATCTCATGGAGACTGATTTGAACCAACCACCTAGGATTCAATATAAAAACCGCAACTGCTTAAAGTGTTCAGCACCTATTGTGAAGGAGTCCAGATCTGGGTTTGGCATCTAGAGCTGCTTCCAAAATACTCAGGTCTCAGCTATTCCTGCAGCAAAATTTTCAAATAACCTCAGATCGGTGTGCTCCTCCCCAAATGTAGCAATTTAGTGCTGAAAAGCAGAGCAGAGATTCTGTCAGCATAGGTTTTGTATCCTCCTGCACATTACAAGCTTTACAGAAATGAATGCCACTTAAGTGCAGACTTCAGTCAACAATTTATTAAAGCAGGTGTATTTTCATGTGTTGGCATTTCAGAGAGCTCTAAAGACAATTCATTTACAATCACAGGAATGGAAGCTGTTTCCCAAGACAGTGGTGTAAATATATTCGTGACCATTTCCTATCCATAGGTTCCTGCCCCAGTATTGTGTTTCAAATAGCTTTTAGCCCACTCTAGTGTAAGCCCTTTAGTATATTTATACAATATAATTATATCTCTCTCTGTTTTCATTTGCTAAACTAAATGAGGCAAGCCTTCATTATTCTGATTCTCTGTTCTCCTCATCCTAGCAAACTCTTCTCAGCTCATATTCCTGTTTGTATTACTCTTTCTTGGATGTGGTGACCAAAGCTGTGCACAAGCTGAGGTCTTACCATAGCCTGATATCAAAGTAGTAATGTTTCCCAATCTTCTGAACTTCTCTCTTTGATTCATCCCAGGAACTAATTTCCTTTTGTACAAGTTCATCAGGCAAGTACCTTTTCAGTATATTCACATTGACTGTCTATATATATCCTAGGTGACTTTGTCTCATACATAATTGATGAGTTCCCTCAGTATAACAAATGTGTCTGTACTTAAATGTCTGAGTCCTTTGGTATTTTTTGTTACATTTTTTTACTGTTTATTACATTTCATCTCATTTCTGTTGCTCCAGTCCTCAAGATGAACTACTCCTTTGAGTATGATGTTCAATGCTTCCTTTATATAACCAGTTCCTCCTAGTTGTGTGCATTCAACAAATACCATTAGCATGTTCATTTCTGCACTGTGGTCATTATTTAAAAATATGGGTAAAGATAATCTTAATCATCTAGTCTTAAAGAATTCTACTTGTAGCTGTTCTAACCTAATATTTCTCTTAAAATTCAGTGACCATCTTCCTTTCAGCTTGGGTTTTACTTCTGTCTTAAAATGGAGACTGATGGCAGTATTAACTCCTTCCCAGGTGGCACCACATTAAACACCTTTTTCTACACAGATCAGTTTTTTTGTCTTGAAAATGTTGTCGGTGAAATGCATTGAATTTGCCTGGAACAAGCTGCCTCTTTTAAAGCTAGCTTCCATCTCCTTTTTTTGTCTTAGGCTTTTCATTTTTCTTTCCAAATCTTGCATACTATTGCAGTCAGACTTTAGCCTTTTGTTTTCCAAAATAATTTTTTCTCCTAATAAATACAGTTGCTATATGTGTTCTTTTCCAGTTTTGTGGTACCATCCCTATCTGAAACAAGTAATTTAAAAGCCTTGTGATGCAATCTGTAATTATGTATGTTTAGGGAGCTTATCAGATCTTTTGATCTGAGCACAGTAACTCCTCCAAAATGTTATCTTACCTTATGAGTGTTAGTTTCCATTTTCATTCTCTCGTTTTGATTCTCGAGCTTGCCTCTTGTGCCCTTAACCCTACCTTCTGAATCATCATTCTTATTAAAGAGTAGTGGCAAAGCATTCATTAGCTTTGACACAGCGTCTGGATGCGTTAATGTTAAATTATCACCACAGCCCCTCTTCCTTGGTCTTTATGTGTGCATATATGTGGTTTGCTTTAGTTCCAGTAGAGGAGCTAAAAATACCACTAAAGATTATTTCTGACAAAGGTAGGGTCCACTGAGACCAGTCTTTCCAGGTCCCCTAGTCCTATCTTGGGGTACTTGAGCTTTTATCTTCAGTAAGAATTCCAGTTGTAAGGGAGAATGAAACAGTAAGACTGACAAGTAATCTCTGTAACAAACAAAAATATCTCTAATTTGGTGGCTCAAACATTAGGTAGGGATGAAGCTAAACCTGCTTTGAAAATTAAAAGATCAGTACAGGATCCTGTTCTGTCAGGTTTACATGCTGATTAGCGCATGCGTAACTAAACATTTGGGAGCAAGGAGAAGAAATTAGTCTTCAGCACTTGCATTAGTGCAGTGGCACAACTGTTTCACCACGTACTTGTGCACTCTGGCCAGGTGAGGAACATGAGGAGAGGAGCTGTTGCTGGGCAGGGGCATCTGATGGTGGAGAGGGATTCCATGTGGGTGAGAGATCTGACGTGCCAGGGATGTTGTCATGAGTCTCTTTTCACTCTTCCTCCTCTGCTTTTCATCTCCATACCACCTCTTGCTTCACCATGCCTGAGCACCCGGGGCTTGTCTCCACAGCATTCCATACTTGGCTTCTCACAGTGGAAAGTGGGAGCAGAAGAAAATTTGGGGCCAAGGTCCATTTCTGTCACAGGGAGGGCAGAAGCAAGACAAATAATGACCAGAAAAGCAGGAGCCAGAAGCTTTTGCTGGTTGAGTATGTGAGAACTGCTCATTGGGCAATGGATGTAAACTAAGGCACAGGAGGTTCCACCTCAGCATGAGGAGGAACTTCTTTAACGGTGAGGGTCGCAGAGCACTGGAACAGGTTCCCCATAGAGGATGTGGAGTCATCTTCTCTGGAGACTTTCAGGACCCATCTGGATGCATTTCTGTGTGGCCTGTGCTAGATTCTATTGTCCTGCTCTGGCAGGGGATTGGTCTTGATGATCTCCAGAGGTCCCTTTCAACCCCTAACATCCTGTGATCCTGTGTAATCTAGTGATGCTGTGTGCTGTTTGTGGGAGATCCTCTCACACCCTTGTCAGGACTAGGACAAGGACCAGATGGTTACAACAGGTAGGAAACAGCTGTTAGAGGCAGAGCAAATAATTTTTGTCTCTGGCAAAGGGCAGCTAGCAAAACTGCCGTGCCTGGCACTCTAGTACCTTTGCCTTTTGCTTTTAGCTGGCTTTACATAACCACATGCACACCTGCACACTGGTACTCTGAAGAGGCATAAATTCACTGAGCATAGAATTGTGGTGAGACTGTGAGACTGCAATTGCCTGTAGCAATCTTCTCGATGGTTGAAATCTGTTTGATTAGCATTGGAGAAGGTAGATGCCTGTAATAGACAGCTTTTGGCTCCAGCTCCAAGACTTGTTGCTCGTTTTCACAAACACATCAGTTACAAAATGCACTGTTTCCTGAAACAATGGAATAATTTAATGGTGTCTGCAGAAACAGACAAATAAACACTTAGCTGTCTTCAGTGCTCCATACCAAAAGTAAGACGTGTACAAGAGGAGATCAGTGGTTACTACAAAGGGTAGCTCATAATAAAAAATAAACATGTTGAAGTAGGTGTTTCAGTAAATAGCTTGTTGATTATTATCAGAATTGCAGATAATGTGCAAGCTTAGACTTGACACTTCCACAGAATCCGGGTTGTGTTAAAACTGACCTTTAAACTCTTAGCGCTCTGGTCACATGAAAAGGATGGCTCATGTCAGCAACACTGACAGGGCCAGAAGGAGCAGAGTAGCTTTGAGTGTATGTTCAGACTGATCTGGTAGATCTGTGGGTATTTTGAAAAGATGGGGTAGATGCCATACTGTCATTAACTGTGCATGTCTGAGAGTAGTTAAAATAATCTACTACTACTAATGTGCAGCTGTCTGTACAATTCTGTTTCTACACAAAGAAGATGTATCTAGCACAGGCAGCTGTCAAGCTTGAAGCCATTTTCCATATGCTTTTTAAAAGTATGTCCAAAGTTAAAAATCAATCCCCTTTTTCTGAAGATCTATGTGGTTGCATACTGGTGAGTGTGGTGCTGAGACTCGTGTCTTTTTGCAAGAAATGTATGGGAAGACGAGAGTCATTTTTTAATGAAGTGAAGGGAATTGCATAAGCACTAACAATACTCTTGATTCTCTTCACCAAAATATGTAGCCTGGTCCTTCTCTTGAGAAGGTCACAGAAATGTTTGTTTAGTGCAAACCCATGAGGTTTTCTATGTGGTTGTGCCTGCAATGTTCTGCCTCCTCTAAGCATGCATTTGTATGCTTTGTGGTAGGCAGGAGTCTTTGGGAGCAATCAGGACGGAAAGGGAGCACATGCCAGTGTGCAGGGTGCAGAGAGGCACATGATCCATCTGGCAGAGTGGACGCCTGAAGGGTGTTAGTGTGTTTGATATGCCAGCCAGTGGGCTAGCTTCATTGCTTTGCCACACTTAAGGGCAGCACAGCACCATCCCCAGCACAGTGAGCTGGCTCTGGAAGTGGAACACAAGGTTTGCCCAGGATGCTTCGCTGCACCTCCTCTGCAGCAGGCCCTTAGCCAGAGAGCCAGAATTAGGATCTGGGTGGGAAAGCTTACACAAAAGAAGTAAGGGGCTTTACTGGAGCCTTTGCTTTCATGCAGCCATCACTCCTCCTTCCCCGAATTGATTTGTTTATTCAGGCTTGGTTGCCTCCAGCAACACATTATTACTGTGAACTATGGTGTATCCCAGGAGACCTGCAGGATTCCCTGCAAATCTTTTGAGTTCTTCATCTCTGAGGAGGGAGAGATACAAAGGCATTTTCACTCTGACGCAGTTGCATGTACATTGTTCCCCTTCTTTGAGTGCTGCTGTGCCTCTTCAGCAAACTGGACTCCACAGTCTTCATCTTACTGCTTCATCTCAGTCAGTAGAATATGCTTTTCTTGGTAAAGCCTCCAAGCTGCACTTCTTTAAAGGCTGTATTTGAAACCATGCTTAGCTGAGGGCGTTTCAGCAGAGCTGTTGGCTCGTTACCTCTGTACACTCAGCTCAGTCTTTGCTGGTGGCAGACATCAGGCTTTCAGGGTAAATCTGGCCTTGAAGTAAACAGATTCCGTCATTCATGAGCAGCCTTCTCCTTTGTTTAGCATGGCTACAAAAGTAGTGAAGACACAGTGACACGGATTTGCAACGTGTACGTGTACTCAGAGCTCTGGTAAGACTATACATCTCTGCTATATGTACATCTCTGCTACTGACAATTGTGTACATACAAACATGTGTTAGGAGAGCCTCCTCATGATGTGGTCAAACTCTGAAGTTAGACTTTTCATCTCTGGTCAGTTTGAAATTACAAGACTCCATGATTATCTTCAGAAATTTGCTCCTCCTCCTTTGGTTGTTTCGTGTCCCAGGCTTGCAGGGACCAGCCTATATGTCATAGCATAGTTAAAACATCATGGAAAGAATTCAATTTCTTAATTAGTGCTGTATGTGTCCAGAGATAGACAATGTTAGGTGAACCAATCTCCCATAAAGGTCAGGGCAGGGTAGCTGAGAAAAGTCAGAGCTCCAGTAGTTAAGGCATCAACACCAGATGGCATCTCAGTAACAGACCAGTCAGAGGCAAAGCAAGTGAATGTTTACATGAGACTGATGCTTATGGTAGTGGGAGGCTATTAGGGGGTTAAAGAAATAGAGAGGTGTCATAGGTGTGGTCTGCTTTCACCAGGAGGTTCAGGTAGCAAGACACTTCGATGCCGAGGAGTCATGCAGCTCCTTCCATGTGCTCTCGTTAAGGCTGTGTGTATTTTGCAGGAGTTTCACAGGGAAAGAGGCAGGGTCCAGCTGGTTTCTAGAGGTTGTAATGCAAATCTGTGGGCACACTCATGGCTGTGCTCCCTGCCCTGCAAGGCTGCTCTATGCCTGAGCAGAGCTGGCTGCTGCCTGCAGATGGGGATTCAACTCTGCTTTCTGTCCCCCTGCCGACCTTCTTCCCGCCTGACAGGGAGCTGGAGCACTGCTGGGGGAGAAAGGGTTAGCTCTGCTCTGCAGAGATTGATGGTGCAGCTGTGTACACAGAACAAATCCTGAAGAACCCAAACTTGAGCTAATGGAGCTAACAGGTGTAAAGGGAGAAGGGTTTTGCCTGTGCCATTAGCTCCTTGTCTACTGGATAAAATGAAAAGCAGATCAGTAGGAATCAACACGTCTCTCATCTGATGGCAGGGAGACAAGTTGCTCTTTAGCGAGCAAAGGCACTTGAGATTAACCTGTTAATTCCCAGGGGTCGTTTGCAAGGAGATCTCAAGTAAAATGACATGAGAAACAGGTTGTGTTCAGGCTACTCCTCCCAGACCTAGAAACCCATCTCAGGTGCCTCTTGTTTTCTTTTTCCAGGGGAGAAGTGAGGAGGAATGAAATATGAGGTTGGACAGCTAGGCTATACTTTTCTGGATTTGAATTCTTTCTTACTGTATTAAGTAGTGAACAGCTTTAATCCATGTACACCAGCCCATCCTCTGCTTTACAGGAAAGCTTCAGGGTGGCTCCTGAGCCTCCTGGTTGCCAGCACTTTCTGGAAAGGAATCCCGCAAATGCTTCCTGCTGAAAGGCAGCTCTGTTTCAGGTACAAAGGTTGTAAATGATACTGCTTCCTTACATGATCTTAAAGGTTGAAGGAGAAAATACTTTGTAGTCTTTCTCAGAGGTGACTTATTTCACAATACGAAGTTTATATTTCAGTCAGGGAAATCCATGCAGTGCTCTGGGATCATTTTGGTTGAAAACTGACATATTCTATGTAGATAAGTAAGGATATTCTTTTCCTGCAGAATTGCCAGCCTTACACATTTACTAAATCTTAATAAAGCTCTCAATACATTTTCTGGGCAGCCCAACAGCCTGTCTGTTGTGCAAACCATACTGAAACGCCACCTAAATAAAGCCAAATAAAACCTCTACCTGTGTGGGCATCATCCAGGTTTCTAGGGTTGTTCATGATTCCTTTTGCTGTATTACATGACGTTCATACACCTATGATGCAGAGAGATTGCCGAGATAAAACTTTGCCTTCAGTTGCTGTTATCTCTAGAATCCATCACCTAGCTCTAAAAAAAAGTACGCTTTTTCACTAACAAGATCTCTTTTTCTGCTTCAGAATCTTCTCTGTTGCCGTCCATTTTCCACTTCTGGGTGCCATTTTATTTCTGTTCCTTTCCAATTCAAAATAACTTTAATGCTTAAAAAGTGTGATTTAGGTGGCTTCAGCTTGTTCTTAGTGAATGAATCTGCTGCATCTTGCCTTCTGGCAGTGAGGGTAAAATGGGTGAAGGGACTGTTATTTGCCTTTCCTTGACAGAAGACTCCTTGACAGAAGGCTCCTCTGCTTGCAGAAGTATTTCTTCATATTCTGCCTGAGAACTTAAATTGCTGTCTGTTGACTGGGCAATTACGGTAGCATTGCTGCAAAGTTATGAAATAATGCTACTTCTTGAGAAGATGCATACCAAATCTAGCAGCAGCCAGTTCTATACTGAAGTGCCCTGTAGTGTCATGTAAATTTCATCCATGTTGATAATTTTTGCACCTTATAGGAACCTGAATCTGCAATATTTTCCTAACTATTTTCTCTTTCTGTATTGTGCTCTAGGACTTTGACTCTTGTATCTGGATTTCTACTGTTGCATTAAAAAAAAAGTATGTGGTTTTGATTTTTCAAAATTCATTAAATCATTCTTCCACCACCACCCCCAAAAAAAAGAATCCTCATTACCTATACTTTTAACATTGTGACTCTAGTTCTGCTTCAATTCACATAAATTTGTAAAATGCCATTCACAGAATCAACCAGGTTGGAAGACACCTCCAAGATCATCAAGTCCCACTGATCATCCAACCCTAAAAAATCAACCAGACCATGGCACTAAGTGCTTCATCCAATCTCTTCTTAAACACCTCCAGGGATGTGGACCCCACCACTTTCCTGGGCAGCCCATTCCAGGTCACTGATGGAAGATATTGAACAGGACTGGACCCAGTGCTGAGACCTGGGGAACATCACTTGTTCCAGCCCTTCAGCCAGGCTCTGTGCCACAACCTGCCCACAACCCTCTGAGCTCTGTCTTTATCTTTCAGGCAATTCTCAACCCACCCCACTGCCCACTCACGCTTACATCCTAAGCTTGGCTGAGGATGCTGTGGGCATCAGGGCTGAGGGGAGCCCTTGGCACTCTGCGAAGCCCTGGAAGGAGCTTGGAGCCAGGTGAAAGGTTGGCCTTCTCTCCTGGTAAGAAGTGTAAGACAAGATGAAAGCAAGGTCTCAAAGCACAGCAGGGGAGGTTTAGGTTGGGTATCAGAATTCAGTGAACAAGTTTTGGAGGCACAGATCACTATGCTTAGTAGTGTAATCAGCTACAGTGCCCTGTGCAACATGCCCGAGAGCCACACAATACAGGTAAATTTGCTGGAGTCCCATCAAAGTTATCACAGAATACAAAGTGAAGGTGTAGACTAAGTTCTTGAGCCATTTTTAATCAAATTGCATAGCAGTCATTGGGAGGTAAATATTCCTCAGTAGTTTTCCTCAAATTTAAGCCTCAAATTTAAGAATCTAACACAATCTTTATATTCCTGTAATTTTTTTGTTTTAAAAGCTTTCCATTTGGAAAAATCATGGTTCTCACTGGAAAATACTGTATTCTGTATTTTTTCATATAATGGAGCTGGCTTTGCAGTGTTTTTTACAAAGTTAGTTTCCACATTGGCTCTATGCAACCAAAAGGGAAGATGCTTATGAAGAGGAAAATCCCACGGTGAATATACAGAACTGTTTGAGGTCTCCAAGCTGTGTGCTGAATCTGCTAGTATAGTTCATTTTAAAGTAAATGTTAGTGGTGAACAAATGGTGAAAATAAAAATTCTGTTGAAAAATAGCTAATAGAACAGAACAGGATAGAACAGAACAGGTTTGAAGAGACCTTCAAGTCCAACCCATCATCCAACACCATCTAATCAACTAAACCAAGCACTCTATCAAGTCTCCTCCTGAACACCTCCAATGATGGTGTCTCCACCACCTCTCCAGGCAGCACATTCCAATGGGCAATCACTCTCTCTGTGTAGAATTTCTTCCTAACATCCAGTCTGAATCACTGAGGCAATGAACTATGGCCACAGCCTGTTCCTTGCTGTCTCACTGTCCTCTTTGTGAATGTTTGCACCGCTGGTCATTTCTTTTTTTACCATCACTATAAGGATAAAGTTATTTTTAATTGATGCAGTGAGGTAAGATGGTGGGAATGGTGAAGATCCTCCAACATAATTTTCTGCTCTGTGGTTTCTCCTGCAGAAGTTTGACTACAAAGGCTGTCTTTATCAGCAGCATGTTTATTTTCCTCAGCTTCTCATATTTTATAATTTGGCTAGAGCATCAAATAGAGCAGAGATTAGAAATTAGCACCTTTTGTATCCTATTGAAAGCAGAGCAGCCCCTCCTCCTTAGGCACTGCAAAGGTCTTTGCTAATAAGGCTGACTGGAAAAGTCTTCATTAAGCTTCATGCTGCTGGGCTGCAGAATTTATTTGGCCCCATCATCCATTCAGAACACGATCTGGACAAACCAATCGTGATGCCTCAGATGTGAAAAGATTGTTTGGCTTCTCACGTTCTTAACACAATTAGTAGCTCTGCAGTTTGTCTGCTTGGGCTGTCCCTTGGTGTAACTACTGCTCTGAAGCTAAGTCCCTTGGAGCATCCCTCAAATGATTCCATAGCATGTGATTTTTAGCCGTGTAACTCCCAATCACATGGAAATGAGTGGCAGATGAGGATAAAGCTGGTTACACCCAGCCGTCGTAGTCACTTGTGTTTCTGCTGGCAACTTGCTAGGAAATGTAATGGGCCAAAATTTCCTCTACATTTTCCTTTTAAAAGGAAAAAAAAAAAAAAAAAAAAAAAACCAAACCACAACCAAACCTGCTTATGCAATGTATCTGTCATCAGGATGACCAAGGCATTTCTCCACTTCCAAACACTGTGATCCTGACATTCGTTACCTCTTTTTTTGTTGTTGTCAACCAGGAGGAAGTTGCAATAGATGTGACTTCTGTGTATCAATGCAGGACTGCACATGAGTCTCTGCTTTAAAATCACCTTCCACTTGAAGATAAAGTTATTGCAAATAACACCAAATAAAGCAGACAGCTTTTTGTAATAGTCATTAAAGCCTTGAGAGTTGTTTCACAAATACGTAATTCCTTGAGCATGTTGGAGTTTGCCTTGCTCCAGATGAATGAAAAGCCCCAGTATTAAATTGCTTCTTCATCATAAATCCTGATGATGATGCATTTACTTTGGCATTAGTTTCGCTGCTTCTTCAAATTAGGTCTCTGGAACAGTTGGTATTACTGCACTGGAGGGAGTGGTATGATTTCTCTTCATTACAGTCAGGAGTTAAGATTTCAGGTTTCTTCCCTCAGGCACTGGTTGCAGCCTTTGCCTTTTCTTTGCCTTAAAGTCACAAGGCAGTGGAAGCATGCAGCAGGTGAGCCAGGGTGCTCTTTTCTCTGTGTGTATGTGTGGATGCATATCTGCTCTTACGTGGGACATCGAACAAAAATCTAAGTCACGTTTTTTGTTGGAAGAAATGGGCAAGCATCAGACAAACTCGGTTGAGGAGCTGTTGAATCAGATCTTAACTGTGCTACAAATAATGTTCTTGTCCCAACCCTGGCTTTCCAGACCACCTTTGTTCTTCTCAACGCACACAGATTCAGGTCTCTTCAGCCTGCAGGACAGATTGCTTTGCAGCACTAGGGGCAGCATTTCCTGTCAGATGGCATCCAACCAGTGTGAGGAAAATTACGTTCTCAGACTCTTCTGAATAGCCTCATCTTTGCATGGGACGAAGAAGAAAGACTTGGTTATGTGTGATAGGAAATGTGTCCAAAGGGATCCATTTCTAACCACAGCAAGGTTGGCATAGATTTGAGTGGCAGGCATGGTCAGGACATCCTTAGGGCTGAAGGAGGCTTCTCTTGAGAGTTTCCAGCATGAAAACTCGACCAGCTGAGTAGCGGTCTGTGGCATGTGAACTTTTCTTACACGCTCTTCTCCTCACAGACCTTGAAGGCTTACTGACAAAACACTGCTTCAACCATGTGGAAACATGTAACAAGCAGAAACCCATCCTAACCATGCCTCACAGAGCTCCCAGATATTAGTGGGTTTGGCTCTTCATATTTTCAGTCATGAGAAGCCATATTTAGCTCTTAGTGCCTGGGTTGAGCCATGTGTTTCATAGCTGAGGGTTTTCTGGCTTTCAGTTAATCTTTCTTTCGTACGTATCTTGATGCCTTTCATTCCTTGTGAGTGTTGGTTTTGGGGTTTTTTTGCTTTGGATATATCCTGGCCTAACAACCTTGTCCTGCTTTAGCGACCCAGTTGTGTTTCTGAACTTTAATTTTGCCAGCTCTTCCTCCCAAGAAAAGGATTGTGGGATGGTTCTTGTTCAGAAGTAGCTAGTTGCAAGACAAATCATAAACACAACCTAAACATGGCTGACAGGAAATTGTGTTCAGCTGAATTGGATAGGCTGAGATTAGTTCCTTGTCTCTCAACTACTCCAGGATAAACACAGGCCAGCAGTGGCAAGATAGTGCTTAAAAGCAAATTCTTATCTGTTATCTCTGTTTCCAGTGCCTCATGAAACAGAGCTGAAACAGGTTTCATATTTTGTAAGGATGAATACGAGCAAAGTCTGGTGAGGTGTGATGAAAAATAGACCTTATTGGGGGTAGCTGGAAGAGCTTGGTGACTATACAGCAGTTTGTTCTGCAGTGGAGATCCATTAGGCTGTCAAACAGGCCTCAGGAGTAAAAAAGGCTCCACTTGTTAGCTATCTACAACAATATCTGCTGAAGAAGTGTCAAATATTGAAAGGACAGTCTTGGAAGGGGTGAACCAGGCACCTGATATTGATCACCTATTTTTAGTTCTTCTTCAGGGGTTGTTCAAAAAATTCTGTGGCCCTACTGGTTGTGTCAGATTAGACCCAAACTGGCAGGTGGGGTCCTTCTCTAGCATAAAGGGCATGAAGCTCAAGTTGAGCTCTTGTGTAAACAAGAATAGAGTTGAGCCTAGGTTTCCTACAGCCAAGCACAAAGCCTGAGTCGACAACCTGACAAGCATTTTGGAGTGAGTTTATCCCTCTGATTTTTCAACAGAAAAATAGTCCTTGGGGTGTTCACCTTAGAGATAATAGTACTTTAATGCCTGAGTGTTTTAGAAAGCAGATTTCCCACAAATCCAATTCTACTCCTAATTAGAGTTAATCACTTTGCAAATTTTAAAAGTTGGATTTTTTTATTAGTCAAGGGGCTAATACCACGTGAGGGGGAAAAAATCTGTTTCCTGAGAAACTAGTTTGCTTCAACATGTCGGTGACATCCCAGCACCCCAAGCAGTGCTTTCTCGTGGTGGTCAGATTAATTATAGACTTTAATTGGGAACAAGAAACAAAAGAGAGAGTCAAGGGGAAGATGACTTCATCGCCCTGCTCATCTTACATTGCTGTTTTACACAAAAAGATCAAGGCAGCACACAGAACAGCAGACAAAGTTATCTACATAAAGGTTTCCCTTGGCTGAGGAGAGGAAGGATAGTAGGAGAAAAGGATCATTGTTCATCTTTAAAGTCACAAGAGCAGGTCTGAGTTTTCATCTTTTCCAGCAAGCATGTTTAAGCCCCACACCTTTAAAAGTTTTTGTTCAAGCAGTTTGCCCTTAGGCTAATTTCTCCATTTCATTCTGCCTTAGCCTCAACTTGCTACAAGCCTTGGAATTTTTAGCCTCCATGAAACAAAATGCTTTTTCTTACACTGATAGAGAAAGTTCTATTTGCTATATGAAGCTGTTACAAGAAGGTGTGGGAGGTAAGTGAGCAGTGTTGACATTGCATAAGGGATAGCTTCATGGCTGGTAGACCCAGTGGTATTAGAAAACAAATGTTCCAGGTCTGCCATTAATTATCTAATTTCAAATTAGTAGTTTAGGCTCCAATTTACAAAGACCTAGATGGAAAGGCTAGCACAAAGAGGGAACAGCGTGTGGCCACTCTTAAGTTGGTTTTCCTCAGAAGAGGCATCTGACTACTGATTCTACCCCCTTACCTGCAAACACAAATGTACCCCATTAATAAGGCAGGCTGCAGGCTGGCAGGCAGCAGCTTTGCTGATGCAGTTCTGCATCTTTCCCACCTGAAAGACTTCTGTACAACTCACTTGTCCCTACAGTGTCCAGTCTTTTACTCATTCATTCCCTCAGTCCTCTCTTCATCATTTAATTTACACTCACTATTAGGCTGAAACCCAAAAGTTGTGTAGTGTAGTTAAAATTATTTCTATACCAATTTATCTTAATGGTTAGATATCAAATCAATAATGTATTTCTAAGCAAGGCACTTTCTGGCATGATTTCCAGATTATCCAGATAACCTTACCTTCAACAATCTGTTTGTTTTCCTTAGCGTGTCAAAATTCCAAATACATTTTGTTTCTCCATAGTAACCAATAAGGGGAAATGAGAAGAGCCTGAGTGACCGTAAAACTGTCAACAGAGAGGAAGGATGCTGGCTGTTCCTCAGAGGCACTGACAGATTGTCCCTGTGGTTTTCAGTCCTACATCCGAACTCCTTGGAGCAGGGGTGAAGGCAAGGACAGAGATGATGTTAGCTAAAATGGGACATCCGGGAAGACCTAGAGGTGTATTTGGCAGGTGGAGCACTCTAGCGCTCTGTTGGTGGACCTGGGTGTTCAATGTGTTAATTAGGTCTCCTTCTTTTATTTGGCTTTTGTGGGAAGAACTGGCAAGAACTTCCTGGATCATGAAGTCTAATCCCCTGCTATTACAAATCATCCTGTTATCACTGTCATAAATTTGTCTTGTTTGGGCTTTAAAAACAGGATTTTTGTGCCCTTCATTTTGCTTCTGTAAGACAGCACTAGAATATAATGTACTTCCAATGATCATAAACTGCTGCCTAATTTCTGTCCTTTAGTTTGGAAAATATTTCCAAGGAGGTGCAAAAGTAGAAATTGAAAATGCCTACTTGACTGGCTTTTTTAAAATGTGGGGAGCACTTTGCATTTGAAAGTTGTATCTGAGGTTACCTGATCTGAAGTAAATCCAATCCAGTTCATGTGAAGGGACAAAAGCAAATCACAGTCCTAAAACCAGCTGGTGTCTGAAGAGTTAAGTGGACACGGTGATTCAGCCGCTGACACAGAGCAGCCTGCTGCATTTCTTGCAAGGTGATCAGTTGGAATGTTTTGAGGTTTGGTTGGTTTAGTTTTGCCCCTAAAAGGTAGCTTTTGTACTGAAGAGGATAAAACAAAACTTAAGGTTTATGTTTGGCAGGGGTTAACAAGAAGTTTCATATCCATCCCGCCTGCTGCTCCCAGCCTTTTCAGTCCCTCTCCCACCTCCTGCTTTTCTGGGTGTGCCAGATCTGAACGTAACCTGGCCATTTTTCGTCTCTCCGCCCTGCCCACCCGGCGGCGAGGGGCGGGCTGGCCGCCGGGGAGCGGCGGGTCCTGCCCCGGCAGGCTGGGCACGAACCTCCCGCGCTGCTCCCCGGGCACAGCCAGCTCGACCCACATGCCAGCGGCTGACACCGCAGAACTGAAGTCATCTGAGCCCTGGGTAAGTGCAGCAAGGAGAGAATTCATTCATCGGAGGTCTCGACTTAGTTTTTTACATCGGCGGGAGGAGAAGCGTATAAACTTCATTTAGAAGAAAGGTGCTCTGGCAGCAGGGGCCAGTAAATGGTTGGATAGGCGGGTGGGCAGTTGGAAGGGTGGCTGACGGATAAACTGCACAATGAGAAGACTGAAAGAAACATCTCAGCCCACGAAGTCCAACATTTCTAACATTGCTGCCTTGGGAAAGTTTTATACAGAAGAGTTTGATGTTGTGAACGCTTAGAGAGTGAGGCAGAGGGTCGACTTTTGGTCCTCTGGGAACAAGTGATTAAGCAGCTGTACACATACAACTACATCAGCACGTGATGCCCTCCTGTGCCTTAGCCATAGTGCCTACTGCGCTGGTACAAACACACCGTGTTTTAAAGCTGAGGAGGATGTGGAGGAGGAAGGCAGTTTGGTTCGTGAACTTTTGTGGGAGGTTATTTCTTTTCTGATCAGACGGAGGAAAAGTAGGCTGTTTCCTTGTTGATAAAAGCTTCTCTGTGATATATATATATATATATAAAAAAAGATAAACTGAAACTTACAAAAAGAGATGTATTAATTTTCCTCAGGTATTGCTGAAGGGATAATGGAAATCTCTGTGCCTGCTGAGGTGTTCAAGAAAGGGAAGGTTTGGAAGCAGGTTTTGCTGTGAGATTAACAACTCTGAGCTGCTTTGTGTAGAATTTCAGTGGGTGAGTGAGCGATTCAGATTGGTCAAGCGCTGCATTGTTAGGGGACTTCAGTGTTTTGGTATTTGTTGCAAACACAAGAAATGCATTGCTCTCGGGTACACAGGAGTAAGCAGCTGGATTTACGCATAAGCATACATTTGGAACTGAGCTCTGGAGTGCAAAAAGCGAAATTCAGCTATGTTGTGTCCATAAGAAAGCATAATGTAATGCAACTCTTTTTATGTTGTTTTGTTGTGTGTTAAAAAAAGCAGCACTCTGTACTGCAGAATTATTGTGTAGGAGCACATATGTCTGAGCACTTTGAGGTTATGCTGTGTGAGAACATCATCACAGATACTGCTATATTTGGGCTTCTGACTATTGGCCTGACTTCCGTTGTAACTTTTACTTTACATTCCTCACAGCTAATTCCAAAGTGTTCAATTCAAAATCGACCCTTCATACCCTTCTGGTTACATTCATGGTATTCCGAGATGGATTAATTCCCCTACTTCTAAATTCATCGTGTAACAGGGAAGTGAGGTGGAGCTACTCAAATAACAACTGCTATATTTTTTCCCATGCAGATTAAAAGGTCACAAAGCTATAAAGTGATCATGTAGCTGGACCACCTTGGGTATCACAAACCATAGCACATCCCTGACTTAGTTCCTGTGAGAAGGAGAATAATCTTCCCTGCCTAAAGCACTCTCATGATGTGGGACTTCACAGAGTTTTTGGCAAATCAGTTCAGTGGTTAATTGTTCTTGCTATTGAAACTTCACGTGATTGCTAATCTCAGTTTCTCCATGTTCCTTTCCAGCTATCACCTATCACTTACTAGGTCACAGGAACTTTTCTTTTGTACTATTCTCAGTAGGTGCTTACAGACTGTGTCTGAATCTCCTTCAGAGCATCTTAAATAGTTTATTATTTTTTGTCTTTTGATATGTGGTAGGGTTTTTAGTACTTTTTAGTTGTTGTGTGTATTTTCTGAACATTCCTCAGTTTTTCTACATCCCTGAATTGTGGACAAAAGATCAGGTCAGAGTGGTCCACCAAGATCCAAGCCATGCAACGCAGCACAAGTGAAATGATTCCCCTTCTGCTTCGGGTCTCTTTCTTCCAAAATCCTAATATTATTTCAGTTCTTTTAGCTTCAGGATTGTACCAGAGGTGACAAACATCCAAATCTTTTCCAGAATCGCTGCTCAGAAACAGTGCTCTCTGTCCCATAACATTGCCCTATTTCTCTCTGACTGTCCTTACCTGAATGAAATCCATGCACATCCCTAAGAATGTACTATTGAACACACTTTTACAGATGACAGTAGATGAGATGTGCAAAATGAAAGTGGCTCCTCCTGGCTCAGTGTAGCAAGCGAAATTCCCTTTTGTCTCTAGCAAAATTGTTTCGTGCAGAACACAGGAGTTCTGCTTTACATCTTTTTTAACTGCTCTATTGTGCAGAGTGCAGACATCCTAACCAGCCAAGGAGTACCTTCACTGTGTAGTGAAATCTGCTTGGCAGCTGGCCATCCATGGGCAGACCTGGCAATCCCCTTTCCAGGTGGTCCCTTCTAGGAAATCAATGAAGTAATGTAGATGAAAAGAATCAACCTGAACTTTAAGCTGAATTCCAGAGCTTTACCAAAGCTGGAAGCTGTTCAGTGGGACTTAGCTTATTGTCTGTTTTGCAGCTGCCTCAGCTTCTACAGGTTCCAACTGGGACCAATAGAGAATCACTGAAATGTTGTCAGGAATGCTGATTTAGGAGACTTTCTGTCATGACTTGAAGTTCAGATACTCTCATGTGATCTCAGGTTCTCAAGAGATTTTCAGTCTCCTTTGCAGGCCAAAAAGATGATGAAAAAGCACTTAGACTGTGGTGTACTTACATGAATGTGGTTTGCACACTGTTGAAGCAGACAGCTGCTGCAGGCAGCATCCTCCAACCGGATCAAAAGTAAGGCTGCTTTAGGCTGAAAAGGGAATTGCTTTGTCTACTGGACATTGTTCCCTCCTCTCTACCTGAGCATTATAGTGAATAAGAAGGGAAATGAGGACAGCAGTTGATCTTTTTTTTTTCTTCTTTTTTTCATCAAGGGCCATTAAAAAAGTGTCCTGCCTATCACAAAAGCCATGAAGCAGAAGTTTTCATTTTGGTCAGCAGATCTTAGGTGTGGACTGCATAAATGTGCATATCCTAGTGCTTCATGTACATACAAAGACTCAGTCATGAAAGCCAAAACTTAAAGTATGCAGGATTCCAGTAACTGCCCTGTCACTAAACTGTGCATTAAATTGGCACATAATGCTACCAGTGCTGTCTGTATTTATTCTTTGTGCTCAGAAAGCATTTTCTACCTGGATTTAAAAACTTGCTAAAGGTTTGCGCTACACGGGAGAAAGAGATAAAAGATGCAGGATTAGTTCTTGCTGTATCTTCAAAGCTGCAAAACCACCACAAAGCATCCCTGAGTAGTCACAGCTTCCAGGAAAATAGCTACAACTAAGGCCATCCCATATTTTCTCCAATCTTTCTGGTGGACAGAGGGATGCCATTTCTAGGCATGCTACGTTTTTATCGTGTTTAGTGTTTGTAATTTTGATCTATTTCAAATTCTGTAATTAGCAGCCAGGCTTGTCTGTACAAGCCAATACTCAGAAGAACAACGTCTTGCATGAAAGCCAACCTGCACACACGTACACCAATAGCGCGCTTCAAATCTGCCGTTCTGGCTGCCTTCCGCAGTTGAAGGAGACACCCTTTATCCCAGCCTAGCAGTCCTGTGTCCTTCGCTTGCTGGAAGAGGGCAGGCAGGGGTTAACATTTCTCCCTATTCATTAGTGCCTGCACTAGCCCGTGGCCAGGCGGTGGGGCAGCCCCCGTGGTGGGGGCAGCTCGGAGCCCCAACGTCCTGCCAGTTCACCCCGCTGCTATAGCAACAGATTGGGAATGCCTCTGTCTCGGCCATCCCTGCCTCCATTCAGAAGTGTCTGCTTTGCAGCCGGCTTTATTGTCTGCCGGACAGTTGTCTTTCCGTCAGCTTCCAGCGAAGCAGCCTCTTCCCGAAGACAAAAGCCCTGGCACAAAGGAGAGACTAAACCAGGCTAGAAGTTTAAAGGGGGAATCTCTTAATTTATGTTTTCACTTCAGGGGAGAGAAGAGAAAAATCATTCCATCCTCTCCTAAATGACAGTTCATGAAGGAGTAAAGGGGGCATAATTAGGTTTTGCTGGGATTCGGTAATTGCTTCCTGATGCCTCATGAAACTACTTACAAGGAGACTGGGTCACCCACAGGACTGTGTGGCACAGTTTTTACCGCAGCATAGTCAGGCCACTGCCATCTGACAACTGCTCAGATCCTATAATAAAAGAGTTGGGTTTCAATTTGCTTTCAATTGGATGAACCAATTTTCATATCCAAAATCATCAGTATGCTTGACCCCAAGGAACAGTTTTGTTCAGATCCAGCTCGGAGAGCTGAAGCACAGATTTTGCCACGTGTCAAGTAGAGCCACCATGTTTTCTAGGCTTGCCCCATTATGTTGTGGTGCATAGATGATGGGCAAATTTAGGAGGAAGGATACTCCTGAGTTAATAAATACTAGACTGAATCTTCCAAGCTGTTAGCATTTCTAGGACATTAAAATTCTGATTAAAATAAACACACTCCCTTCCACTACAGTTTCCTTGTCCCAAGCAGAAACATGCTTTCACTAAGCCAGAGGGAGGGGATTTATGACTTCAAGTGCTCATGTGCATGTTCCTAAACAAAGAAATGCCATTTCACATGAAATGTTAGAATTCCAAGCTTTCCATGAGGTGTTATGTCTTTGTCCACATGACTGGCCTTTTTGTTTCCCCCATTTGACCTTGACATGACCTAGATGAGTGGTAGGAACCTGTGAACTGGGGAAATACAGTGCAGTATCAGATTACATCATATTCATAAGCCCCTTAAAATATTTCTTCTAGACTTGTTAACATAGTAGATGCCCACCAGTGGCACATTTTCATCTGACATCTGGTTCTGTCTCTAAGTACTTTATCCACTGTACCAAATAAGCCAGTTGGCAAAAAAATTTCTCCCTTCCCCCTCATATTTAATTAGTATACTGGGGGAAAAAATCCTGCAACATTATCTCATGAAGAAAAACCTCTCTTTTCCTAGGAAGTGATCATCTTATTTCTTGAAACATTAAAATACAAGGTTCACTAGTGAACTGATGAAGTCATTCCTGTCTTTAGCAGTGGTGGCATTTTTAGGCATCCTCAGTGCCTCTTTTTAATCAGACACTGCTGCAGGGTACTTTATAATTACCTGCTTGCCACCTATTCATTTCTTGAATATCTATTTGAATATCTATTTGTAGGAATATGTATTTATAGGAATACATTTAAAAAAATATTTTTTTCATTTTATACCTTGGTACCTTTCTTTTCAGACTCAATATAGTCATCATATTATCTTATTATCCCATGTTAGTTGTTTCTCTTTCTCTAATCCCTGTTGTTTCCTTTGGGCAGACCTCAGTTCTTTCAAGGCTCCTCTGTAAAATCTCACATGGCCCTTCAGAAAGTCATGCTTTGTTTACAGGGCACAGCAGCTGTGGGGGCCTCTGTTGTTTTCCTTCACATTGGTCACATTCTGTACACAGCTCTTGTCTCTCAGCTGCCACCAAACCAGCTACAGAGTTTGGTGATACAGACACTAAGGTTTCCTATCACATTGTCCATCTTTTTTATTTAGTTTTTTTTAACCCCGCTAATCTTGTCCTGTATCCTGAAGACCTGCTAGATCACATCCACATTTCAGGAATGCAGAAGTTTATTCCTATTTAGCTGTCTGTGCTGTTATTTCTTACAGGGATTGCCCTGACTCTATCAAAGTCCTGTCCCATCCAGACCTGCCTGATTCTTCATCACTGCTATGCCAGGATAGAAATTTTCAGGATTCTTTGTTAATCACCTTTCAAGCTGACAATGTCTTCCCTTGTGTATGTGTATACACATATATGGCAAGAGGCTCCCTAAGTGAGATGGCCAACATTTGGGGTCTGTCACAGGATTATTTTGATGTTTTTCACTCTGTTTCTAGTTTACAAAGAAAGAGATGACTTGGCAAATCCACTACCTGAATTCCTTCCCTTCTGTGCTCCCATCAAAAGAATGGAGGAGAAAGAGGACACATAAGCTAAGACTAGGTGGTGATAGGGGAGATAAAGCTTAACAGTAAGAGAAGAAATCAGCCTGACTGAGAAGTTATGCAGGACCAACATCTGGGAATTTGGGCCCTGTATACCTCATATTTTGCCCTCAGGCAGAATTGTAGCTTGGAGGGAAGATGCCTGCTAGAGATGAGAAGATGGGAAGTTACAATTTGTGAGGAGGGGAAGGAAGTATGGGTTTCCTTTTCACTTCTCTCACAGAATGCTGTGATAACATCTGGGTTACCTCTTTCCACCCTTCCCATTGTGGGTCTCTTTTGGTCAAACTCACATTTCACAGTAAAGCCCATGCCTTTCAGTTAGCTGTACTCACACCAGCATCAGCCAAGGGGGAGAGGAAAAAATGGCTTGTTGGATCATTTCTGTTTGGCCACTTCTGTGGAGTGACCCTGAATAATCCCATGTACTTGGTGGTTTTGCACACACATGCAAAATAGAAAAACAAGCTCCAAATGACATAAGATAGATAACAGACCAGTACTTGGTTCTGTTGATTTCCTGCCATTGTGAATAGCTGCACAACAGCTGGGCTTTTATGGCGGGAGCCTGGGCTGAAGCAAGAGCTGTGCTGAGTCCCAGACCTGGAACAGATGAGTGTGCAAAAGGGAGAACAGCCTCATCAGTCAGAGCAAGATGTCATAAAACGAGCCATTCCCTCCTAATAGCCTCCCAGGCTGGTCAGCAGCTGCCTTGAGTTTGGAGATGGGGTGCTGATAGCACCATGAGATGATAAGACTCTCAGTCTGGGTCAGAGGGCCGTACAGCAGGAGTCATTAACTAAAATGTGTTTGCATGGCTATGCTGACAAGGTTTTTGTCTGACACAATCCTTAGGAGCCCTTTTGTTACATGAATTTGAAGTTGGCTGAAGTTGTTGGTAGTATGGTCATGCTAGTCAGACTGGCAGGGCAGGTGCAAAGGCTTGATGATACAGCTGTTCGTTTAGAAACACTCTCCAAGACAACCCTTCTCACATCACTATAGCTTTCTAGATGAGCAAAAAAACGAGTACAGTGTCACCATAAAGGAAGCTGAGGTTAGGTTACCACCAGTGGGAATATTTCTTCTTAAACTGTCTTTCTCAATATATATCCAAAACACATCTTTGAAGGCCTCAAGCAATGCACACCCTGACTCAACCTTGCACCCACTTTACCAACAGTGTAATGAGGAGTTTGAAGACAAAGTTTATGTCCAGAATAAAATGGTGCCTTTATCTGACTGTAATGAGCACGTTTCAGCATCTGTTGCTGCAAGAGTGTGCTTTCCAAGGTCTTGGTAACTGGAAATTACAGGTTTTTCTCTCAGTATTTTTACTCAATGCAAAGCTTTTCTTGTGTGAGAGCTCTGAGCAACCTACTTTTGTCATCCAGTTTCTATCTGAGAAAATATCTAGGTTTTTCAGGTGCACAGTTAAAAGAGCAGGTATAAGTAGTCTTCACAGCCTTACAATCCCAAGGTGAGGAGCAACTCAATGCTCACCTTGCACTCCTGGAAGAACTCCTGAATCTCTTTCCATTTTATAACTGTTCTCCAACACACCTTACCACTTGGTCTTGGTGTCTCAGGCCTTTCCTTATCTCAGTCCTTGCTGTTTATTTGAAGCAAAATCAGACATGAAATAATTCAGCTTTTTTTCTAACAAAATAGTAAGGATATTTGTGTTTACATAAGAACAAGTCTCCTAGACCATAATATTTAGTGTTCCAACGTTGTGCAAGGCAGATGTGTTTAAAAAACCAAAACACAACACAAACCAAATGGATTTTAAACCACTTTTTCATATGATAGTTTCCATTGAGAGTTTGAGAGATACATTCTTTCTATCATTACTTTTGCCCTCAATTAATGTCAAGTCAGTCTTGGCAGAGGGAACCATGTTATACTCTGTCTCTCTTTAGAAAAACAGTTATTTGTTATACTTAGGTCTCAGGCAACAGTATTGCTGACTAGCACTAGAGGCCTTTCTGGCTTACTTCCAGTGGTTTTTGTGAAATTCTTCTTACTTGCAAGTAGTGTGGACACTGCTCTATTTTTCATTATATGGGAGGAACAAATAGTAAGAAGCAAATACCCATCATTTCTCCTTGCAGTTCACAGCCAGTCCTGGACTTAGGCATCCAGTCTTAGCTGTGCAGCTTTTCAACCTTTCTGGTGGTTCTCATCCAGATGCACCAACTTGCAAGGAGCAAGTGCACAAGGAAATTCCTTGGCACGTGAGTTAAGTTTTGCTCTGCCAAGGGCCATGGGCTTCTAGTGTCTTCAATTATTTTGTAACCTACAGGAGCTCCCTTGCTTTGTCCATTTGTCCTGCATGGTCCCTGGAAAGCCCACAAACTGTCACATTGCTTGGCCTATTCATCAAAAGCACTTGGTGAAAACCATGAACACTTCCCATTACATGAGTATTTTTGCTGTTCTACAGAGAGGACAGAAATTGCTAGTTGAAGGCCACTTAGTTCAGATAATTGCTTAAGCCTGTGTCATATCCTCTGCATCATACTCCTTCTCAAGTGCCTGTAATTACCATTATTTGTTGAGGGTGGGGATGCTGCACCAGCAGGTGTATCCTCAGTAGTGTCTACATGGGCAAGGCATTACACATAGACCAGGCTATCTGTTCTGTTTTCTCCTGCTATTTCCATCCAGCCTCCTTCAGTCTTTGTGTTATGTGGCAAAAATTCCTCCAAGAAAGAAAAAATTAAAAAATCACCTACACTTGGCTTTGTCACAGCTCCTTTCACCTTTGCATTGAGCACTGTTAATTCACAAAACTTCACTGCAGCATGGAGCTCCCCATGCTTTGAGTCAAGAAGAACTGGCCAGACTGGCTACCCTCATGTGGTTACACGATCTTTTCTGTACTTTAAATAGAAAATATTTGCCTAACAAGCTACAGAGGTGAAAAATATTAGCATAAACTTCAAGTGGAGCACTGTTAACTTCTGTTATAAATATGTATCAGCTGTGTTGTCTGTCTTTACAGGCAACACAGGTACCTAAATTAATAAACTATGTAGCTGAAGTTGAAAATTCCATGTACCCTTACTTTAGAAACTGAGAAATGAGTCCTTGGATTTTTTGAAATAAGAGCAGGGACAGAACTTGTAAATCATTTTGGTATTGCTCAGGGTAAAGGTAGTGTGTGAGTATGACATTACCTCTTGCCTGGATAACCTGAGATGTGCAAGCAAATCTGGCAGGCAGGATGTGCGCTGCTGACTTGATATGATATAAAACTTGATCCTGGGAAATGCCTTGGGTGCAGGAATGAGGAAGTTAGTGCTACTATTTTTAAATGTTGTGGGGAGCCAAAAGTGTTGGCAGTAGCACATTTTGAAGATGTAAAATAACGAATGTCTGTTCTTTCTCCTCCTTCTCCCCGCACTTTTTGCTCTGCACTATAGATGTTTATGCCTTTGTCTATCAACATAAATTTTAATGTTGTACCTTTTTATGTCAGTCATCAAGCAAAGCACATTCCTTCTTTTCCTGATGTATTTCATTCTACCTCTTTCTAAACGATGTGCAGAGATGAACATCAGTGTTTATTTCTGTACACAGTGAATTCAGCACTGGGACAGGCTTAACCAATGTCCCTGCATACTGACATGTCTTTTTTTGCCACAGAAGTAGCACAAGACTGAGCAGATAGTTGGAGTGCTGCTTGCTTCAGTCATGCAGGAACTGCCCACCTAGACACTGGAGATAAGTCAATTATTTTGCACTGACTACCAAGTTGTTATCAGCTAGCACTACCATTTGTGGTCAGTGCCAGTACAGTTTCTGAACTGAGGGACTGGCAATAGCAAACTCAGAGTGTTTCAGGCATCTGATGCACACAATGGTCTCCTGCTTTCAATTTTCACATAACTATAGGAACATTTCTTGCATTTAATCAGCAGAGCCAAACCCCCATGCTTATGCAGTACTACAGTTTCCTTTTGAAACCTTATCTTGACGCATGAGACCATAGTGTGTTGCTTTGCAGTCAAAAGTTATGCTGCATAACGGGACCCTAAATTCCAAGAGGGTCCAGTATCTGGCAGATTTTCACCTACAGTCTGGCACTGCAAATGTCAGGCATGTTCCACATGGTACTATTTCAAGAATCGAAGATAAAATTTAAGAGGGCTGCAAATCTCTGTATTTTACTGCATATCATATATTGCTTGTAAAATTATGGCATAATGAAGCAGTGTATTGCCTGTGTTTGAGATATTTATGTAACTGCTCTTTTCAGAAGAGAGTTTATTCAGTGGATGCTAGTATCAGCTCCTCCAACATAGAGTGAGATTGTCTTTGCATTTGTAGGATTGGCTGCAGATTGTTTTTTTCCTGCTTGCTAAATATCATTAACTTTCTGGGACATCCTGGGCTAGCAGGAACATTTTGCTTTCTTTCACTTACTTTCAGAATCTTTCTTCATGAGCTCCATGGCTGTGTCTCAGTGGTAGTTCCACTATTGAAGGATATGCTGTATGCACTGTTGATCAAAATCAGAGAGGGAAACAGTCCTCTGTGGGTAGAAGCTAAGTCCAAAGTACACTGAGAGGCAAACTGCCTCCCTTTGTCTTCCCAATGTACTTTAAAAGGAACTGCCTTTGAAAAATGCCATGTGTGTGTCTTCTTGTTCTCCTTTTGGATGAAAGATGTAGCATTCTTCTCCAAAGAGCCTATTATTCTTTTATCAATCCTTCTGCTAGAATAGGTTCAGCTTTGTGTTTCCCCATCTCTGCTCTGGCCCTTCACACACAAGCTTTGTCTAGTCCAGCCAAATGTAAATAATCCAATGGTAGTAATAATGACTAAGGTTTGGGTGTAGTAGTCTTGTAACCTCTGGACTGAACACACCTTGCTGAGAACAAAGTTTGATGACGTAGTAGCAAAACTATGCCAGTCATATCTATGCTGCATCTTCAGGGATGTAAACAAAGTTGTTTTGTAATGTGGGTATGCTTAGTTGCTAATATGTTTATTTTACATTTGTTTAATAGAAGTATGTTGTAAGGAAAACAAACAGTTTTTAATGTTTTTTCCGCCACTTTACATGAGATCTCTTCACAACTTGGCTTAGATGATTCTTAATTATAAAACAACAGTATTATATCACATAAATGGTGTGAATTCTTTAGACAGGTATAGTCTTGTCTAAATCTGTTACAAATCATGAGACTTCTTCTCATTGTGTCAGTCTTAATGTACCACCTTCTGGCCAGCTAATGGAAGCACAAGAACTGATCATCAGGAAAAACACGTGCTTCCTAGATCTGTGCCTCTCACGTGGGTTAAAATCATAAACCCTCTTCTTCTGTAACAGTTTCGGGACCCATTCAGTACCACTGTTTTACATCTAGTAGAAAAGCTCCACTTTTTAAAAGTATGGTATAAGAACAAAATGTATTTCAATTTCTTTTTAAAGTGGTCAATTTCTTTTAAAGTGCTGCCCAGGGAGGTGGTGGAGTCACCATCCCTGGAGGTGTTCAAGAGGGGATTGGTTCATGCTTTTCCTTGGTGCCATGGTCTAGTAGTTATGAGGTCTTGGGTGACAGATGATCTTTGAGGTCTTTTCCAACCTTGTTGATTCTATGATTCTATGGTCACCCAAATAAAGTTGCCTTTAAGTGATAAACAGTGTTTTTTCTTAGAGTGCCTGCCTTCTAGGTATCACTAGGAGAGTTTTATTCCCTTTTAAATTTCCTTATTGCCTTTACTTTATTACCACTTAATTCCTACATGATGTGAAGTTCTAACAGTTTCTTCAAGACACGAACAGCCATGTTGTGAACTATGGTTAATTTGGAATTTACTGTTCAAGTGATAAATTGGTATTAATTGGAGACCTGGGGGTACTTGCAGTTACATTCCAAAGCTACAGACCTACCTTTGCTGCAATGTTTGGGTGATTTCTGGGTAAGTTGTGTGTTTGTTCCTGACTGTAATTCTTTCTAAGAGTATTAGTACACTAACTTCTAAGTATTTACAGTCTAAAACCTAAGCAATATATTTGGAAATCACTTTTTCTGTATGTGGTTATCTGCAGTGGGAATCTAATTTACCAGTTTTGTGCGGGACATGTGTTACAGATGCTTGGTTTAAAGACTTGCCAGATACATTCTGACTGCCCAGCCCACTGCATAACGCAGGCTGCAGAACATGTAAGAAACTTTTGCAAAACTATGGTTACAGCCAAGAGCAGGCAGCATAGCCAAGATCTGAGTTAACTCTGCATAGCTTATGAGTTGCTGAAACGCTGTTTCTGTTATTCCATGCCACATCTGAAATGTTGATTTTTCATAAGCCAGAATTTCAACTAGTCAGTAGACATTACAAAATAAAAATATTGAATGTTTTTGAATTCAGGAAATCTCACAGTTGCAAACTAATTAAGTTATCTTGAATGTTTTCTTTACTTCAGGAGTAGTGACAGGACTCTGATTCTATTTCAGTCTTTGTTTAATTAGTTTCTCTGTGAATACAGATAAACAGGGGAGAAGAAAACAGCTAAGACCAAGACAGGCACTCAAATAGCATAAATGGCTGCAATGAGAATTCCAGATGCAACTGCCATTGTTCTTATGGGTAGTGAGATATCAGTTCCTTAATTATTAGTTAGGTCAGGCTCTGTTGTTGGGAAGGTGTTCTATTCCCTCCTCAATCAGCAAGAGGCAGCATCATGAGTGAAGGAGACGCAAAGGAGGTAATTCAGGGCAATGAAGCAAGGTAAGCATGAATGCTAGAAATGAAGCAGTCCTGCCTTCCCATAAATGTGTGTGTTTGTGTAAATACAGAATAGAAGAAAATTACAGCAGAAAACCTTTGAGGATTCTTGAAGATAGTGCATGGAGGACAGCCTTTTTCAGGTGTTTTCTTGGAGTATGAGAGCTACTGTAATCAAGCTGTGGGTGGCTGAGTCATAATTTGGTTGTATTTCATCTTCAGTTTAGTATCTGCATGATGGCTTATATTTATAATGAAATATAGCAGTTCTCACAATGATTAGAGACTCGTGGGGATAAAGTACTTGAATGTAGATTAAATTCATTATGTTTCAAATGGAGCTGGAAGCTCTGTGATAGAACTTCTTTGTACCTTCAGATTATTTAACTTATTTTGGCTACTAAATTTATTTGGGGACTTCAGGTAAATTTTCAATAGTTAACCAATCAATAGACAACATATTTAAGTTGTCATTAACCTACTGCTGGGAACAGACTATGTAGTACAACAGATTTGGAGTAAAACTCCATCAGGTTTAATCAGGCCACATACTTACATGGCCTAAATTTAGACACCTAAGTTCAAAAAGATGTAGTTTTAGAGTATGACAGTGGAATGAACTGGAAAGTTATCTAAAGATTAATCCATTCAATGTGAGAAGCCTGTCAAATAGGAAGAGAAGGAATAAAAGGAAATGTAGAGATCAGGTCTATGACTTCAGTCTTTCATCTTGCACATCTTTCTGCTGGTTACTTAATCTGTGATGATTTTGAAATGTCTCTTAGCAGTGCCCTAAAGCACGAAGCTAAACCCATAACTTTTCTATTAACACACTGGAGAACTAGATTGCCGTTACATTTTTGTATGTGATGTGTTCAGCAGCAGCAGAAGGCAAGGACTCTGTGATCTCTTCCACACATCAGATCTTGCAGAGACACTCAAAATCTGCAGGAATGCTTACAAGTCCGTGTTCCAGCCTGCCAGGTGTTGGTGGTCTAAAGTTTAAAGTAGAGCTGTCTGAATTAAATGTAAATTAAGATATTCAAGTGGCAGAATGTCACACAGTGTGAAGCTCTGAACTCCTGTCTCTCTCAACAAAACAGACAAGTAGTCAGAAATTTGAAAATCTAAGCTTTTGCTCAGACACATTTCTTAAAGTCATTATCTGGATTTCTTTTTGAATGGTGTATAACACCCTCAAATTTTCTTCCTGCTTCTGTGGTACACTTTTGGTCATGAACGGTTTGCAGTATCAGTGTCCTTTAGCAGCTGGATGACTGCTTTTCCCCCAGGCATTTGTAATGTGATACTCCCTTTTGGTTTTGGCCAAAGAAATTTAAATAGGAAAAGGAAAGAGAACCAAAGACTTCTTTGCTTGTAGTGAGTCACAAGAGGCCAATCATCATGAGATACTCTACATCTGTTCTAATAATGCTGGGTTTTAGTTTATCATGTTGAAATTACTAACCATTTTGCTACTGAACAGTGAAGAAGCCAACAAAACATAAGAGGCCTGTGGACAAAAAAAAAGCCTTACAGTGCAGGGTGGCATTTGTCCACTGGGGATTTAAGTTTCCACGTTATTTAATGGCTTGGCAATGATGTTTAGGTATGTATTTTGTAAGGTATGGCCAGTGCTGCTTGCGGGCAGCACATAATGTAGGGAAATGAATGCAGAGATACATAGTTGTGTGGGCTGCTTGCCCTTCACCTTGCTAAATCTGCTTCTGTGTTTTGTAGCTGGCTGAAGCAACATATCAAGTTGGAATCTGGCAAGGTCAGACAATTAAAAGATATTTTAATTTTTCAAAGTAAGCACCTATCAAAGTCATTTGCTTGTGAAAGCAAAGTCATTGAGTCAAGAAGTTAAAAATGAAACAAGTGCTTTGTTTTGATCACTTCTTTCTTTTTTTAATGCAAAATTAGTCTTTCTCAGTCAGGAGTCACTCTGGGTTGAAGACTGTACATACTCCATCAGCAAGCTATCACCTTGATTTATTTTGTAGGAAGGAAATGTCAAAACAGTTTAAAAAGCAAGAAGTTCATCTAAGGAATCACATTATCTTGAAGTGTCCTCTCCCAGATCTACCAAGGTGCTGCCAAACTGAAGGACATTCATGTTTTAAACTTTTATTCCATACAATACAATACAATACAATAAACCAGGTTGGAAGAGACCTTCAAGATCATCGTGTCCAACCTATCAACCAATCCAACCCACCTAAACAACTAGACCATGGCACCAAGCACCCCATCAAGTCTCCTCCTGAACACCTCCAATGATGGTGACTCCACTGCCTCCCCGGGCAGTCCATTCCAATGGGCAATCACTCTCTCACCCGTGTTCAGGAGCTCATCAAAAGTCAAGAAGGGGAAAATCTGAATTGTCCAAGTCATCCTCTAGCAATATCAAGATTTTTCAGCATACTGTATTGGCTTTTGCAGCAGAGGTTCCAGCATTTCTCTTGGGATATGCACACTATTTCATCTAGTTCTCGGGAACTTTCTTTGGATGTTTAGCTGCATTAGCATATTGCTATTTTTATCCTCCCTGCTATTAGTCATTCTCTTGGAGACAAAGCTAAAAACCTGTCTATTCTAGAACCACCTCTGTGCTCTTCAGGTATTTCTAAACCCAACCCTATGGCTCTTTGCCAACAGAAGAATGTATTTTTTTGTTTTGTTTTAGTTTCAGAAATAAGTATTATTGCACTTCCTAGCTTTGGCACTCCACAGATCAAACAACAGGTTGTTGATTTTTTTTTCCCTCTAGAAAATAAAATGAAATTATTACAGATCATTTATTAATAATTATTACAGATAATTTAATGCTTCTGTTGTGGTTTTGAGCATCTGGAATGAAAAAGCAATTAATTTTTAAAAACTTGTTCCACTTAGAAAGAAATTTTTTAGGTGATTGTGTGTTTTTCACATGGACTCTCAAGGAGGTCTTCTCATCTGCCTCCTAAACTTAACCATAATTGTTAGTACTTGACTTGTGGCATCACATTTGGTATATGCAATTCAAAAGCTAGTGTACAGGAAAGAGGAAAATCATCATTGCAGGCAGGGAAGAAGTGGTCCACTCTTAAGAAACCCTGAATTTATAAACACAGGACTTTTAGAAGTCCTAAAAGAAAAGCAAGATGTTTTCCCAGAAATATGATAAAAACAGAGACTCTTACCACATCTTCTAGCTGCCTCTGGTTTGCTTCAAAGGACTTGCTGACCAGACTGGGAAGTGGTGGCAATTAAAATAATTACTTACATCATTTGTTGTTTTTAATACTGTAAAATATGCTCAGTTCACAGGAGTACAGCCATACCAAAGCACTACATTTTACACTCACTGTTTTGCTTGTACTGAAGAGCAATGACTTTTGTAAAACATGGGGGATGTATAGCTATCAGAAATGAAAGTCCCAAATGCTAGCACTGCTGTATCATATGTAGAGCAAACCCGTAGTGCAGCTTGAGAGCACAATTTCATGCTGGCTGCTCATTTTGAGGAGCACTCAGATTCATAAGCTCGGTAGGAAGAAAATGGGAAGGAAAGTGTTTAATTTCTGCACTCTGAGAATGTATGCTCCTTGTGGAAAACACCATGTTACTGCTGCAGCTATCTGTTCCAGAAGGAGCTGGGGTTGCAATAGCAGATTATATGATGGTGGCTTCCAGGGAGTGCCCTGGCAGAGCCCGAGACTAAGAAAAGAATAGCTGAAAGTGCCATGTCCTGACAGAGGATGAGGGTAGCTTCCACCATATAAGTCAAAAATATGTCTTTCCTTATTCTAACAAAATTCCCTAGATCACAACTTCTCTTGACAGATTTTTCAGACATCTGGCACCTGGCAGACTCTTTCCCACTGGGTAAGCCAAAGACTCTCTTTGCTGAACACATCCTGGGCAAAAATGCTACCTAGGCACGCTTTATGGTGCTTTCACTATATCTCCGTATGCTTTTGTGGTAACAGTAAACGTGCATACAAGCATGTGGTGACAGAGTGAAGAGGTGCTCTTCCTCAATATTCATTCCCCCTCCCTACCAAATTCTCTAGAACAAAGGGTGTGAGGACAGAGAGGGGAAAATGAGAATAAAAGTGAGGGAGCAAAAGAGGCAAATGACAAAAGGTAAGTGGAGAATATAAAATGCAGCCTGAAAGTTAACAGAGGAATTTTTTAAACTTCACTGCAACATGTGGGCTAAGGTTCTTTGTTTAGGTCATTACGTTGGAATGAGAGAAATGCAGTCACTGCTGTCAGTCCTTTTGTATTTCTTCCTGCATTCCTTTTCTGTGTTCAACTGTCTGTTCCTTCAGTAATTCTAGTAAGACCGTTCAGCCTTTTAGCCAAGTCTTTTGACTCTCATTCTTGCCCAGCCTTTCTTGAGCATGCAAACTATTATGGTTTTCTTTTTGTGGAGAGAACTTCAGAATAATTGATTGAAATTTTCTCCCTCCCCTCTTCTTTTAAAGACAATTCGTCATCTCTCCAGGAAGATGAAGAGATAGATATGGAGGCTGTCAACTGGCAGCTGAACAACACTTCCACGAATGGGCATTCATCTACCCAAAATACAGTTCGCTTTCCCAGCTGGGTGACTTTTGATGACAATGAAGTTAGTTTTTCACCACAGAACTTTTCTCCCTTGAAAACAGACACCCCACCTGCAGAAACACAGACTCCAGATGTTAACTTTAACCTCACTACATCTTTTAAGAAAAGAGAACGTCCGAAAAGCACATTGGGAGATCTCTCCAAAATTCAAAAACTAGACCTTTCCTCCTTAACCAAGTTGCCTTCTGTTGAAACGCCACCATGGAGTGCTACTAATCCCTTCCTGGATGAATCTCTGCGAGATGTCCAACCCTCACCCATCAATCCATTCAGTTCATTCTTTGAGGAGCGAGACAGACGTTCCAAAAGTTCCTCGGTCTCCAGCGCTCCAGGCAAAAGCCAAAGAGATTCTCTCATTGTTCTTCATCAAGAGCCTGATACCATCAGTTTCCATGAAGCAAACAAAAGTGTAACCCACACAGATGCTGTAGAGCAGCTCAAGCAACTTCAGATTGGAGACCCAGATCGTGTGAGCAGCCCCACCTTGCCTGATGATGATCCCTCAATGCCATATGATCTGGATGCAACCCTGTTTAACCTGGCACCAGCTAAGCCAAAGGATGGATGGCCAATGATGCTCAGGATCCCAGAGAAGAAGAATATTATGTCATCCAGGCACTGGGGACCAATATATGTGAAGCTGACTGAGAGTGGCTGTATACAGCTTTTCTATGAGAAAGGACTGGAGAAGCCTTTTCGGGAATTCAAACTTGAAATCAATCACGAGATTTCGGAGCGCAAACTCCAGAACTATGATGAGAACGGAAGGATACACAGTGTGCGCTTGGACCGCACAACCTACAAGGAGAAAAAGAAGTATCAGCCTAAACCAGCCATCGCTCACACAGCAGAGAGAGAGCAAATTATCAAGCTGGGGACTACAGATTATGAAGACTTCCTTAGCTTCATCAGTGCTGTGCAAGACACACTGATGAACCTGCCGGCCTCATCAACAGATCTGAGCACAGTGGGATTAAACTATCAAGAGCAAGAAATCACGGTTGATGTCAGGGATGAGTTCCACGGCATCTTGGCCAAAGGAGACAATGCGATTCTCCAGCACAGTGTGCTGACCCATATCTATGTTCTCAGTTTCCTTTCTGGCCTGGCAGAATGCAGACTGGGCCTTAATGATATCCTGATCAAAGGGAATGAAATAGTTGCAAGGCAGGATATTATGCCCACTACTACCACTAAGTGGATTAAATTATACAGCTGTCGGTTCCATTCGTGTGTGGATGAGGATATGTTTAATAACTCCCATATTATCCTGTTCAACCCCTTGGATGCCTGTCGGTTTGAACTCATGCGATTCAGAACTGTCTTTGCTGAGAAAAGTTTACCTTTTACTCTGAGGACAGCTGCTAGCATCAATGGTGCTGAAGTGGAGGTGCAGAGCTGGCTGATGATGTCCACCGGGTTCTCTTCCAACCGTGACCCTTTAACTCAGGTCCCTTGTGAAAATGTAATGATCCGCTACCCAGTGCCAAGCGAGTGGGTGAAGAACTTCCGCAGGGAGAGTGTCCTGGGGGAGAAGTCTTTGAAAGCCAAGGTGAACAAGGGGGCCACCTTCGGATCAACCAGTCTGTCTGGTTCTGAGCCAGTAATGAGAGTAACCTTGGGAACTGCCAAATATGAGCATGCCTTTAATGCCATTGTATGGAGGATAAACCGACTGCCTGACAAAAACTCAGGTGAGTGATGCATACTATCTCTGTAGGAGTAACCTAAGAGGGGTTATCTGTTTTGGAAGAGGGAAAATACTGAGTTTACATGGTGAGAGATAAACCACCATCTGTAGCACACCAGAGGACATCAGTTAGTTGCAGGATCCATTTATCTGACCTTTTCTTGCATCTGGAATGGGCATTGTAAGAGGACCTAGATTGCATCTGGAATGGGGACCTAAGATATTGTGCAACCATTAAAAAAAGGATTTTCCAGGCACCAGTTCATGGCTGTGTTACTGAAATCAGTGAAAGCAGGTAAATACAGCTTAAACCTGAATAGAGAATAGACTCATAGGCTCATACCAGCATAAAACCCACAAGTCTTTGTATTCCTAGTAGCATGTTCATAATTCAGCATTCAAACAACACAGGCAAGCTACTGTTCCTTTCTGCCATTGTTCCCTTTGGCCAGCGCTGCCAGTCATTCTACTTCCTGCCTTTCATTCATGCTGTGCAATAAAGCCAGACAGCTTGGGGGGTGTTTTGTTGTTTGGTTTTTTATTTTTATTCATAGAGAATTCTAATTTGTAATTTCTCTAATCTAAACTAGCTCTTTACAAATGAGATTCACTTTTTATTATTAATGCTGTAGTAAGGCAGCTGGGTGGCTGGGATGGTTTCTGTGTTCAGTGTTCTCTGAAGGAAAGGGAATTGGTGAATGGTGCCACATCCAGTTGGAGGCCAATCACTAGTGGTTTCCCCCAGGGATCAGTGTGGGCCCAATCCTGTTTAATATCTTTATTGATGATCTGGATGAGGGGATAGAGTCCACTATTAGAAAGTTTGCAGATGACACCAAGTTGGGGGCAAGTGTTGATCTGTTAGAGGGTAGGAGTGCTCTGCAGAAGGACCTTGACAGGCTGGACAGATGGGTGGAATTCAACATGATGGCATTGAACAGAGTCCAAGTGCCAGGTTCTGCACATTGGCCACAGCCACCCCATGCAGCGCTACAGGCTGGGGTCGGAGTGGCTGGAGAGCAGCCAGGCAAAAAAGGACCTGGGGGTACTGGTTGACAGATGGCTGAACATGAGCCAGCAGTGTGCCCAGGTGGCCAAGAAGGCCAATGGCATCATTGCCTGCATCAGAAATAGTGTGGCCAGCAGGAGCAGGGAAGTCATTGTGCCCCTGTACTCTGCATTGGTTAGGCCACACCTTGAGTCCTGTGTCTATTTCTGGGGTCCTCAATTTAAGAAGGACATTGAGACACTTGAACATGTCCAGAGAAGGGCAACGAGGCTGGGGAGAGGCCTTGAGCACATGCCCTATGAGAAGATGCTGAGGGAGCTGGGGTTGTTTAGCCCAGAGAAGAGGAGGCTCAGGGGAGACCTCATTGCTCTCTACAACTACCTGAAAGGAGGCTGTAGCCAGGTGGGGGTTGGTCTCTTCTCCCAGACAACCTGTGACAGAACAAGAGGACACAGTCTCAAGCAGCACCAGGGGAAGTTCAGGCTCAAGGTGAGAAAGGTCTTCACAGAAAAAGTAGTTGCCCAGTGGAATGTGCTGCCCAGGGAGGTGGTGGAGTCACCATCCCTGGAAATGTTCAAAAAAAGATTGGATGTGGCACTTGGAGCCATGGTTTAGTTGTCATGAGGTGTTAGGTATTAGGTGATAGGTTGGACTGGATGATTTCTGGGATCTCTGTGATTCTGTGAAAGTTCAGTGTTGTACCATATTTGGCACTTTCTAAGAACATGTATTTTTTCCTGAGTTTGAGTTACAGTGTCAGCAAGTCCAAGACTTCTGGTCTTTTGGATCATGTATCAGCCAAAAGATGCCAGCTTACACCAGGGCTTACAAATGTGGAGGGATGTCACTGACAAAAGTGAATGCTCTGTTTTTTCTGTAGTGAGAGGCATAAGAAGAGAGAGCTTGAGAACTCAAGAGAAATACAACAATGAAAAGTTGACCTCAGACTGTTTATGAGCATTCACGTTCTTGTGAGGAAGATCTCACTATGCCATCTGCATGAGCTCTGGGAATGAGATGCTGTGAATCTGGGCTTTCTTTGGCATTTTCTCTCCAAAGATCTCAGTATACCATACTGACTTTACAGCTGGGGAAATGAAAGCCCCCACACTTTTACACAATCACTGAATATGCCAGTAGCAAACCAGGAGAAGAGGCAGAACTCCTGTCTCTAGTGCCTCCTGCAAGATGATGTTCCCTTACCTGTTACTACTCTGAGGGAGACGTTGATCTATGTCTTGTTTCCTTGATCTCATCTCTTCTAGTGTGAGGCTTTATTATATACACCATGTGTCAAGGGGAAATGCATCATAGACTTGGTGCTGCTGTTGGAGCCCTGCCACAGAGCATCTATCCATCAGTGTCAGAATGCAGGCCAGTTAGTATTTGTTTACATCCTGAGAGGAAGAGAGTGTCCTCACCCAGGTCAGGTCAGATGTAATTTTGGGGAAAGGAAAGGCCTTGCAAACACTGGCTTGGCCAGGACACATAAGTTATGTGAGAGGGAGGGAATTCCAAAGCGATGACAGAGCAGGCCAAGTATAGTCTAAATCTGACCTTGTTTCTCAAGAGTCTGATTACATTTCTTGATGGTATTTGTCTCATGGTCTTCCTTATTCAAACTATGTGGCAAACAGGGATATAAATGGTTCTCAAAGGCACTGATTCCCTCTCATTCTTTGATTTGTCTGACGGACCAGATACACTTCTTTGCTCTGGTGCTGTGTGGCCTACTCCCAACTGTGTGCATGCTTGGCTGTATCCAGCCCTACCCAACAAGTCATATGATAGCTCACATTCACCTGTTTGCAGAAGTCCCTATAAATTATGTAGTTCTCAAGCACTTAAGTATGAAAACATTCCTTGATTCACACTTCATAGTCTTACTGTAGCACCTGCAACTCACGCCTAAGAGTGCTCTTGGTCCTCTGTTAATGTCTTATCTGCAAATGAAGTGCTCTAGTGCCTGGGACTCAAAGCAGGAGAGAGGTAGAGGCATCACACTGCAGCTGGGGGAAATACTGCATGTACCCATGGTTTCCACCTCCACCTTGACTCGAGACCCAGTCTGAAGCATATGCATTGCATGACTCCCTCTAGCACATGATGCCTATCTGCCATGTACATACCAAAGGAACATATACACAGGCACACACTATGGTACCCTCCATATATCCACATGGCAGGCTCTGACCGATGAGTTGCCTTCCTGTCCATTTCAAAGATGGAACTCTCTGTTTTTATTTTGACTCCCATCCTTTTCTCACATGGTTTGGAGGTACAACATCTCTTAGCACCTTCAGGGCTTCACAGACATGAAGGCCATCTAAACATTTTGTTACCATTTCCTTTTGGGTTCCCACAGGTTGTAGTATCCTAGCACTGAAATTGGTAATCATTTCAGCAGCTTCACTGCCTATCCAAATGTTTTCTCTTCATGCTTTCTAGTGGAATGGGGCCCTTTGCATTCTCACTATAGGAACTTGTTATCAGCACTGTCTGATTGTTTTGTAGGCAAAACATCTGCTTATGACTGGGCATTGAAAAGTCTGTAACAAATGAAGGACTGTGAGTGGTCTGACAATTATTTGACCTAAGAAAAGAATACAGACTGGATTCCACTGAATACATTCCTGAAATCCTTTCAAAAATAGCTTGTTAAACTTTATTGTTCTTCTTATATTCAAAATTAATAGAATCAAAACAGTTCATAAAGCCTATTTATAGGCTCTGCAGAGCTTCAGTTGCAGCTGGCTGGGCTCCACATTTGGAGTTTTTTTTTAATTCCACCAGCAGAATATTAGGAAAACATCCACAAGGTCTTCAGACATTGGAAAACACTCTTGCAGTGAAGTAGGGATATAGCCTTGGATCTGGATGTCTCAACTCTACTCTACTTTGACTGCGAATCCCGGGCATGCTGCCTAGTATACTTCCTGAAGTACAATTTACCCTTTAATCAAAACATGCTGGGACATCAGAGTAATTTGGAACAGATTCCCTCCAATCATAGTAGCCCATCATATATATGAATTATATTACCAGATCCTTGATTGTCAGGATGGCATGTCAGTAGCTCCAGGAAACAAGAGTTGCACAACAATAGCAGTCTGTTGATTTCCTTCTGATTTTTCTGAGAAGTGCTCCTGCCCATTAGAGAGAGATCTCTGAGCCTATTGAACACATAGAAAGTCTACATAAATCGTGCCTTGTCTGCCTCATACTCGGGACACTAAAGAAAACTGATGTGCTTGCTGGTTTTGCTATAGCTTCGGTGGAGGACTTGCTTTCTTAATCAGATTACTTGGTTCCCTACCATGCTGAGCATGTTTAAATGAATAACTTCCATATTTTTTTCAGTGTTGCACATAGTCTTTCCTGTTAGACACTCCTACTAGTAGAAATTAAATGACTGAAAAATTGTGTTAATTACATTGTGTTACTATATTTTTAACTCTCTTTATTTCCCCCATTTTTTATTTTTTAACCTGAATACCCACCAAAATTCATGTGTGTTAGAAGTGTGTTCGCTGATTCCATGGGTCCAGTTGAAACTACGACAATTTTAAGAGCTTAGATCTCCAAAGCACCTGTCGCATAGTGTGCTCAAGCCCAGTTACTTTCCACTGTTACCTTCACAGATGTCCATTCCAAAAGCAGCTGAGCACATGCTAGCTCAGGGTCAGAGTGGCCAAACAAGTTTTGTAGCTGTGGATGTGGCTTGTGCCAGAGCCCATAGCCCCCTCTCCTGGGCTGCCCAGGGATACAGCTGCAACCCCGGCAGTCTGAAGGAGGGAGCAACCCACAGCAAAGTAGAGAGGAAAAGTATAGCCAAGCAGATGAGCAAGAAGGATTACAATGAGGAATCTGCTGAGACTGGTACAGCATGAGCAAGGAGATGGGGAGCCTGAGACTGGGAGTTGGTTGCCAGTACTGAATGCTGAAAACAGAATTTTTGACACAGAAATGACTCCTTATTAGGCATCTTCAAGATCCATTACCAGAGAACAATGATTCCCAGGTATGTGCAGTGGCACCCACATGTCCCATGGCAGAGGCTGAAGTGCTCGGCCACCACAGGTGTGCCCACCTGTCAAAGGTTAGGGCTGGGCCAACCACTAGATGAGTGACAAGCACTCTCCGCTAACCCCTCTCACTTCCCAGAAGAGAAGAGAAAGGGAATAAGGGAGAGAGACTTATGAACTGGTAAAGAAAACTAAAACAGCTTTAATGAAACAATAACAATAAAATCAAATATATACAAAGCCAATATCAAACCCAACCCCTTGATGGCAATTAGTCACCATCACCGCTGATGCTGTGGGCAGACACTGGGAAATCCCAGACTGGACTCAGAGGCAGATAGGAACCAGATTTGGGAGCTGGATTCTGGAACTAGATTCAGGAACTCATGGATCAGGATCAATGGCAAAATGGACAGAGTCCTTCTGAGATGCTGGTCATTGAAGAAGAAAGCTTGACCCTTGTGATCCTTCAGCTTTATATTGAATATGACACCTATGGAATGGAATACTCAGTTGGTCACTTTAGAGTCACCTGTTGTGTCTGCTTCTCCCCACAGAGGAGTGACCTTTTACTTTCTGCACCCCCAATGCGATACACAAGATTTAGCAGTGACCTTGGTCTGCACACCAGTCCTTGGTACTTACTATGAACGTCAAGCATTATCACTACTAAAAGCAGACACTGCCTGCAGAAACATGCTGTTAATTTCAGAAAGTGCAGTTACTTAGACTGAGCTCAAAAGTAAAGTCACTGAACAAAATTAGTTCTGTTCTAAGTCAAACCAGGACACCACCCCAGCCAAGCTCAAGAACTGACCAGAAGCAAAAGCCCTGTGGTGCTGGAGGGGACAGTGATTCCCATGGGAGTACATGGGGTTCACTCCAGAGCCAGCACTGTGCTTGAAATAATTAATCATGATGAAAAGCAGTTGACATAATTTACTGCTTGCAGAACTTGAGCTTTTATAGCTGCTTGATGCTGACCCACTCGTTCATAACTTGGCTCCAGCTACAGTGCTACATATCCCTGTGGTCTTTGCACAGCCTCTCACTAGATTTGCTGCAGAGACATAAGTTTACAAACTTTCCAGTTGTGAGGAAACTAGCTAGGCTGTTTGGAAATACGGGGCTGACTCTAGTTGAAGGTTTTACTCAGAATTACACCAAGCAGAAATTTCTATCCAACTCTATTTCAGAGTTTAAGTGAGATATTGCAGGATGAAAAGCACATTTTACTTTTTAAGCTTCAGCCAGTAAGGCTGACTTTTGGTCTGAGCTCTGGATGCTGAGCTGATCTCCTTTTCAAACCCCAGGCTTGCAAGTCCTTCACAGGCAGTGTTTTCCTCCTTTTTCCAGGGAAACTGCTGGGCTTTCCCCACCCAGTTCATTTTATTCTGCCTGCCTTCCTCCTTCCTTGTCTTTATCCTGTACACCTTGCTGAACTGTAATGGAGAAAAACTTACCCAAGGAACAAGGAGTCAGAAATCCTGACCCAAATAATAGTGGCAGATAAGGATTCTGTTCATTTATTTTTACATCATTTATTTATAGATTAATTTACATAGCTAATAGGAGCCCTTCAGTCAGAAAGCCCAAGGGGGCTTTAAAGGCTCTAATCCTCATTTTGCTGACAAACTGAGGCACAGACTTTAAATAACTTGTTCAAGAGCTTGGGGAGTTGGCAGCAGTCAGAAATAAAACCAACCTAGTTTGACTAGCTGTCACTACTTTAATTTTTGATCACTGCCATCCATCAAAGGGGTAAAAAGAATAACAAAGGTTATTTACAGATGACAGAGCTAAACATGGTTACTTCCACACCTTGCCATCTTTAATGACTAGACACCTTGTCATGGGTTACAGTTCTTAATAAGCTGTGCACAGAAATGCTTTTTGAACTAGGAAGGTTATTTAACCTTATAAGGTATATTTTTCTTATGCTAAAAATGGGGATAACAATTTCAAACAAACATGAAATATCTGCCAAATCTCACCTTTCCTTGCTATCAGTGCATTGCAGAAAGATGTGCCACAATCCTTCTTGCACTTCCCTTCTTGCATACACTGGGGGAGTCAGAAGAGGGAAATACCTTTATCCTGTATCTGATTTACATCTTGTATTTTAATCAACTAAAAGCAAACTTGAGTGACTGGCAGCGCTTCTTGCAATGTGCTTAGTTCCTCTGGAAATTCCCAACAGCACTAAAACAGGCAAGATTCTGTCACTTGCTACAAACCAGCCCGTCCAGGCAGACTCAGTTTCTTTTGGTTTTGTGATGTTGCTTCTTCCTAGACGTTGTGTTTTCCTATCCATGAAACACAACTTCCATGGCTGTTGCTTTTTTTTTCCAGCTTCTGGCCATCCTCACTGCTTCTTCTGTCACCTGGAGCTTGGCTCTGACCGGGAAGTGCCTTCCAGTTTTGTCCGCTATGTAGATGTGGAATTTGACATGCCCACCACGTCTGCCTCCAAAGCCACTGTTCGGTCCATCTCCGTTGAGGACAAGACCGATGTGAGGAAATGGGTCAACTATTCAGCACACTACAGTTACAAGGTACAGCTGAGCATGTGGCAGTCACCATGGTTACTTTGCATACTTCATTGTCTTGGAAACTGTGGGCAAATAGAATACCGTGGGGACATAGGGTGGGAATTTGGCATGTGCCTGGCTCTGCGCAGCAGCTACCTGTGTCCAGCCTATTGATTCATGGCAAACAAGCAGGGGATTATCCTTCAAAGAAGGCGGGATAAACTTTTTTTGCAGTTGCTTTGTGGAAGAGCACACACACACAGCCAAATACTGGCAATTAGTTGACATGCTAAGAGAGTGAACAAGTTTTGCTGCACTTCATAACAGCTACAGTGGGAGTGCTAAAAAAAGGATGGCATTATTTCTCTGCTTAAATATTTCTTCTGCCTGCCTGCTCTAAGGAGAGAAGCAGATGGGGAAATGCACTACAAATATACCTGCCAAGAACCTCAGTATGCCAAAATTTTATGTTAGCTGATCACCCAGCAGAGAAATTGGCATCCTACCTGCCTTTTTGAAGAGCAACAATGAAAGGTATTGAAAAGATTCTCATAGAAAATACTTTTCATGGTAATTGAAATTACATTTTTACTAGTCTCTTAAATTCCCTGGAGGTGGTATTTGATCTTCCTAAATATCCCTTTTAAGAATCAAACATTGGATTATCCCTGAGTTTTCAGAGTTGTCAAAATTTCAAACACAAATGTCAGTGTGCATTTTGAAAATTAATCTCTTCGCTTTATGTATTAGTTTTTGTGGAGTTTAAAATGGAGGATGGTCTTCATTTAGGAAGCCATTTAGGAAGCCACCTTTCTTCTGCTGATTTGGTTCTGGAATTGGATTTGAAGTACATCTAGGAACGGCTATAGATATAAAATCCTGTGAGACCGGTTCTTACATGACATTATCCTTTCTGGAAGTGATGTCGTGACAGTGTTGAATTGTGAAACTGCTTGAATTAGGCTGAAAAAAATAAGAGTAAATAAAAACCATCTTTCCCTCCTTACTCTATTCTCTTCACAATCATCTCAGTTTACCAAGAATTTCTTCACCTAGGCAGGACACCAGCAGCACTAAGGAAGATTTTTGAATCCTTTGTTTTTCTGTCTCATTAGCATCGTTCTCCTTTTTCCTCTGACAGGTTGAAATAGAGCAGAAAAAAAGCTTGAATGAGGATCTGAAGGGAGAAGATAATGTGAATGAATGTGCCACACAATGAAAGAAGATCAGCCTGCAAGTTCCAAGAGGGATGGTCACATTACAGACCTGGAAGAAAGGACTTGCCTGGTTTGGGTATTTTTCTTTTTAAAAGTATGGACTTCTAAAATAATGCTCTGAAGAGTATTATTTTTGCCTTGTGATGATCTGTACTTTGAGAAGAAGCTCATCAGTGGTTTCTTTGGAGTGGATCCATGGGCTTTTACTGGAACAATCTCAGTAGAGTTGGGGTATAGACAGAATAAATGGTATTACAGTCAGGCCTGCCTTTTCTGCCTCTTCACCATTTAGGTTCTGCACTGAAGTATGGTCTGGCCACTGTCACAGCCAAACCAGAAAGCAGCCTTTATCTTACTTACAATCTTGCCCTCCTACATGAAGCTTTTTGGTTGTTTCTTTTCATGCCTGTTTGCTTGGTCGTTGGCAGATTCACCTCCTTGTGAGCTGCCAAATAAACCCAGGGAGCATTGAGCAAAAAACTATATAAAATCTCATTTGTGAAATGGTCAACAAAGTGAAAACGCTGAGCATCATTCTGGAGAATCAAAAAACTCTGCATATGAAACGCAGCAAATGGTCAAGCAGATGAACTACAAACAGGACAGCTTATCATATAGTTGTTTTTCTGTTCACCCCTTCCTGCCTCATCCCTTGAAAACCAGCATGTCATTGTGCACATTTTTGTGGAGTCTTCACAAGTTACAAGAATGCCTTTGCAATTTCTTAACATTTCTGTTAGTCTGGGTTGCTCTGTGTCTTGACTGACTGTGATTATGGCTGATAGTCACAGGGAATGTGAGTTATAATAGAGGTGATACAGGAGGGACTTTGCTAAGATTAGATCATTCCTGCCTAGAAAAATGTTTAAGGGAAAAACATTGGGGTTTAGGCTTGAGGTTTTTTATATGTTTTCTTGGATGGGTAAAGTGGGTGACTATTGAAAATGTCAGAACACAATTACTTCAACAGACAATGTTGTTTGCCTTCCTGAAAATTCTTGGAAGTCTTTCCAGCACAATATTACTTTCATGTCCTACCTGGAAACTACAATATAAGTAACCTGTGTCTTTATAAAACTCCCATTAAATGGGACCCAAAATCTCTTTCCAGAAGTTAACAACAAGCCTCCATCAGGGAGATTTTATTATTTCTACTTAGCTGAAAGTAACAGCAAGTCTTAACACTTCTTTCTAAACAAAAATGCAGAAAGCAAAAAGCACTCATTCATAAATATTTTCAGAGAAAAGAGTGTCCAAAGTACTCAGTTTTTGTAGTTGTTTCCATGGCTTGTAAAATATTTTGTCTTGAGTTTAAATGTTAAAAACCCAATAATTTATTAAATCATTTATCTTTTGAAAGGTTGCTGCTGACTTTAAAAACACACATTTGGAAAGCCTTGGGAATGTAATTCAACATAATATTGAAATAAAATGTATTTTATTTCTTAGAACATAAAATTAATGCACTCAATTTACTACTTTCACTCTGACTAAAGATCACTACAATATTAAAATCCCAAATGAAACATGAGATTAATTCCATTGAGTCTAAAACTTGTAATGGTAAAATGCAACAAATTCTAGGGAACTTCTAAATGCCTGTTTATACGCTCCTCGATTTCATGCCTACATCAACCCAGCGATAAATATTTACACAGGTATACTGCTGTAAATGCATAAATCTCAGTCCTTCTAGGACTTCTTAATAAGCATGTAACACTCTGTTGAAGGTTGTCCTACTGAAGCCTAAGGGCCTCCTTGGACAAGCACACCAGTTAGTACTAAGCATTTACAATCTCTCTCTGTAAACGGAAGAACGTTACTAACTTTTACAAAGCATTTTGAGGTCCGTGGATTAAAATTACTGATAAAGTGCAAAGTATTACTATTTATTAAATGATAACTTGCATAGGTTGGGAAATACCTGAGAGCACAGGGCTGAATTCATGAGTGATTCTCAGCTCTGTTACAGGCTAGTTGCGGTGAGTTGCATGGCAACCCCTGTCTACAAACCCCACTCTTCTTTTCAGAGGCACTCAAAGAACTTCTGAGTGTTTCTCCTGTTTTTTCCAGCTTCTAGTGTACAGTTTATGAAAAGGACCAGGAAGAAATCCAACAAAGCCAAGCTGAAGAGGTGCTGAGATGTTGCTGAGGAAGTGCAAGAATGTTTTGTGAAAAAAACAGTTGGGAGATACCCTGCTCTGATTCGGCAGGTTCAGTGTCTGAATTTTTGCCTGTTGCCTCCCAGCCCTTGAAAACACAAAAAAGTAATAAGAAAGAAGCAAACGAACGTCATACTCTTGATGCCATGGTCTAGTCGTGAGGTCTGTGGTTACAGGTTGGACTCGATGATCTTCGAGGTCTCTTCCAACCTTAGTGATACTTTGATACTCCTTAAAGAGAAAATCAAAGAAATACAATTTTCCATCTCTGTTGAATTCTTACAATACTCAGTCTCTATCATGCTCCAGCCACAGACAATTTCATGCCCCCAGAATTGAAAGAGTCACATGTTCAAAGCTCCTGGATTTATTTAATTTCTCTACCTCTTCATCACTTACTCTGTTGGTTTTTTGGTTGTTTTTTTTTTATTTCAAGTTGATGAATGAAAGAAGTAATATGGACCTGACTCTAATCTTTGTTACATAGTTAGTTGTACAACAGCTTTATCTTTTCCAATCCTCATGGAATTATGCAGGCAGAACTTGAAAAGTGTTTTGGTTTATTAAAAAAAAAGCTATTTTAATCCATCCTGATCTCTGGAGAGTGTACTCTGATGTACATGCCACTGAATTTTCAAAAGGCTAGGATGAAAGCCTTGGCCAGAATTTCAAAATATCTTATTTCCTATTGAAACACTAAAATAAGTAGTTTGATGTGTCAAAAGAGCACTGTCAATCAGAATACTTAGAAAAGCTAGTGCTGGTATCACCAGGGGCCACCACGGAATTCTTTTTTCAGTCCAGCACTGTTGCAAGTACTGGGATCCTTAGTGTGCTTTTGAGGCTTCCACTGTTCTTGCTGGATGAAACAGTGCTGATTTTTCAGTATTAGACAGTCACCTATTGACTTTACGTACCTGAACCATGTACTTTTCATCCATACGGTTCAGACACTGTTGATGGTAGAGAGGAGGAAAGAGCCAAGAGGTTTGTCAGTTTTAGAGTAGCAGAAATTACTCAGATCCAAGCTATGCCTGTAGTGGGAATTATTTCTGTTCTATTTTAATCTAGAGGGAATCTCTCTGAATAGTTTCAGTTTATTGCTCCTTTTGAGGAAAATACCATTTCTGTCCTTCAGTTTATTGGAAAGCTTTGTAGTACTGGAAGCAATTTGTGCAGGGAATGTGCCTTCAAGGTAAGCATACATTTACTGCCTTTCCCACTTCCAGCCTTCTTTCTCATGATATGGTTTTGTTTCATTTTTGTACTGTGGTAAGTCTTGAGGTATCACAGGGAATTTCGCCTAGAAAAGTAAACATTATTTGATCACAAGGGGTAAAGATGAACATTTTTGGGCAGCTGAGCTTATTTTATTGAATGTCTTGTACATTTATTAACTGTGGACACGCTGTTAGCAAAGAAAAATGGGCAAGGTCAGCTGAGAAACACTGTAACTGATGTTATTTTTTACTTTTATTTAGGCTCCAGTAATGCTATGGAGGATACAAATTTTAGGTTCTTTGTTGTAGCAGTATCATAAGAAACACAGCAGAAAGAATTTACCTTTTCTGTTGCTTTGCTGGCTCACATACATACTTGACATGACATCCAAGATGTGTTGGTCTGCCTGTCCACATGACTTAGTAGCTGCTAAAACTCCCTCTTGATCATTGACCTCCCAGAATAGAGAGCAATTGCTTGCAAAATATCATAAATACAAGTTCCTCCTGGAGGTACTTTGTTGCTTGCATGATATTCTCAGCAGTTTCATAGAATCATAGAATGGTCTGGGTTGGAAGGGACTTCCAAAGGGCATCTAGTCCAACCCTTTCTGCTGGATGCAGGGGCATCCTTAACTAAATCAGGTTGCCCAGAGCCCTGTTGAGCCTAGCCCTCATGGCCCTTGAATGCATACAAACCAATTAAGCCCTCGATAGGTCATCGCTGTTCCAGAGGGTGAAAAATTCCTTTCAGTGATCTTTAGCAGCTCATGTATAACTGTATTCATTCCCAGAACTGGCCAGCACAAGATGTAGTCCTTACAGATGTAGTACTTACCTTCTTCTGCCACTAAAGTTAAATCAGTATCATGAGTTGTCAGAGGTAGGAAATGTTGTGTGATAACAGGCATAGCTGTTCCTAGCCTTCACGTATGGTTCATCCATCCACCTGTTCATCCTCCCAGCCATCCATCCTCCCATCTGTCCTACCCTCCTTCCCTTTCTCTCCTATACTTGCAATTCATTCTTTGCACTATTGACATTGACTAGTTTGATGGTTATTTTGTAACATGCTCCTACCTTTTTATTTTGTAAAATAAGAAAGTCTATACACTGGCTAACTTTGTAGAAATTGTTTATTGTTTGAGGGGGTTTGTGTTTGTTTTTTTCTTCTTTTATCAGTTGAAATGGGATGTCCTGTTTTGTTTGAACTATGGGAAAACTTAAATAAATGTCAAGATGAAACAGCATATCCATATTTTCACTGTGAAATTGAAGTTGCATGTGCTATATATACTGGTAAGTCAGAAGCCTTGAGTTCAGAAAAGGAAAAGGGAGTGTTTTGAACAGCATAAAGAAAGACATAAATTAGAAGTAATGGGACTACATACATACATAATACATACATTTGATCATCTAGACTGAACAACAGACTGCAAAGGAAATGGAGCAGGCCTAGAGCTTGAACCATATAAAAGATGTGTGGAGCAGTGCTGACACAACATAGAAGAGGATCCAACATTTGAATGAAGCTACCCTGAAACAAAGTAATTGAGAAACGAAGCTTCTGCTCAGTGGATCTCTTCTACTTCTGTTCTCTGACCATGAAAGCCAGGAGTGTATGTGAGGGCAATGTTTTCTGTGATTAGAACATCTGTTTGCAAAGGAATGTTAAGAATAAGGTCTCACTATTTATGGAGTCCTCTGCTGTGTTTCTCTGTGTTCTTTCAAATTTGAGTAAGCCATGTATGGTTTCATACACTTTCCACTTCTCTCACAGTCACTGAGACCAGTTGCAGTCTGCTGGTTTTTCTCAAAACCACTCCCTGAATCAAATAGAAGAGCTGAGAAGTCTCATTGACCAAAGAAAATCAGATAGGCATCATAAGGGCTGCTCAGATTATTGCTCTGAGCTCAATACATTCTCCATAGTATGCCTCAGTACAATGGTGATAATAAATCAATCATTTTACAGTATGAGAAGATGGAGGTACACAGAGAATAATGCCTCATGTTCATTATTCAAATCAGGTCAGCCAGAAGAAAGAAGGAAAGTCAAATAGATTCAGGGGCTCATAGTAATAGCAGCATAGTTACTATAGTCAGACACTCAGTCACATTTGGAAATGATATTAGCAATAAGGGGAGAGTAGGATTATACCAACCATGATAGCTTGATAATATGCAAAATTGTTTTAAAAAGAGAGAGTTACAGAAAAAGCTGGAAGTTTGAAACCAAAAGTTTCTTGGCAATAGTGCAAGTCCTTCAAGACAAGCCAAAATAACACCCTACAAGAGATGGTGGAGTAAGAGTGCCAGTGCAACGTGTACCCAAACAAAAGACATCAATAGACTGAGAGAGAAGAATTTGGAGAGGAAAAGCCACCACAGTTTTCTTTCAGTGATTCTAGTTGCCATGATTGCCCTTGTCATCTAATCCAGCTATGTTGTAAATTTATGAGTAGGGCAGAAGGCCAGCTGAGGTAAAATGATAGAGAAGCAGCCCATTGTTTCAGCTTAGGTGCAGGCCTGTGTCACAGCAGATGTGTCTGAAACATTAAGCTCACCAGTCCCAGAAAAACTCCTTTCCTTTTGGTCACTTATAAGCCCAACAGTAACTGCCCTATATAAAAAAGTAGTTGGAGTACTATTTTAAACAGCTATGAAAGGCATCTTTCTCAACCCCACCTCCCTTTGATCAAATGGCTTAAATTGCACTGCATCAGTCAGAAGGCTGTTGTTTGTTTGTTTGTTTTCCCAAGCTGTTACAGATATCATTTGTCCAGGAGGAAGAAAAGTCCCTAGCAGTCAGGAAGTGACAGCTAGTGTGAGAGAAACAACCAGGGAAATGCAGGTGGCAAAGTAGGATATGGTAAAGGTACAATTTCAACAGGGAAAAATGTGTGGGGATACCTTATGATGTCCTGAGACAAGATAGAAACTATGCAAAAAATGTGACTTGGGGGCTTCCAGTCTACAAACACTGTCGGGGGAGGGAGGAATGAATATTATGAAAGATTGGAAGGTTTGTGAACAAACAGAATTGGATTTGAGGCTGAACATCATTGTCAAAATAAGCTCTCAAATTGCACAGAACCAGAGGACCTAAAAGAGAGTTTTTACCTGGACTACTGACCCACTGCATCAAGCTGGCTCAGTGAAATGAAAGTCTCAGTGATTTTCAGGACTATGAACCCCATGCTTATTTGTGACACACTGAAAATCAGTTGGATCTCAAAGATAGAAGATCTGACTACTTCCATTGATGGCATGTTTAGCTTAGAAAAAGGCCAAGAGACAGTGATGTTGACTGCTCTTTTTACCCCAGTAGTCCTTACCTGGATGCACAGTCACACACAGAATCACTTTAAATATCTCCAACAGAAAATGCTGTAAGAGGATAAATTTTGACTGCTGTCTAGTTAGAAATAAAAGCATATGTGTGTTGCACAGGCATGCATATGCCTAGACAATTAAGCATTGTATGATGGAAAGAACAGTGACTTGACCCTTCTTTAGAAGACAGACACCCCCACAACTCCCAGGCACACCAGTGGGGCTACGTCTGAGTCTATATTGGAGCCTGGCAAGAATACTACTATATGCCCTTGAAATAAATCCCTTGCAGCATGGGGACAGTTTTTTCTTCGTCACCCACAAGAAAATCAGTTTCAATCTGCCCTGCAGTAATTTCTTACCTAATTTTTAGGTTTAAGAAAAAAGATGTACTAGTTACTAATTTTTAGCTCACATTAATAATTTAAGATTTACTATGTATTAGGAACCTGCTTTTAGAGAAGCTACAACCAAGAGTTACTGCTCTCAATGACAGTGCTACTGGACGATTTTAGAACAGAGGGAGAAATGTTGAAAACATACTTCTCCGATTTGTTTTCTGCTGGAGTTACTATACGGGCATAGGAGTTCTGCCTCCCTCTAGTGGCTACATCTTTTACTTCCGACTTGGAAAAGAAACATTCACAGTGCGGCTATAGTCACGGAGCAGCCTCCACAAGTTTACTAGGAAAGCCCCGTTATGCTGGGAGTGCCCCCACACACAAAAAAACCCTAGGGGAGATTCTTTTTCACGTTCATGTAGGAACAACTGAGCGTGACTGATAAAATCAGCGGTAACTCATACTGGTTACATTTTGTAATCAATGTTGAATGCTAAAGTCAGCCAAATCTACAAGCTCCACCCAGGAGTTTTAAAGGTACAGTCCAGGTGATGTGATATATTTCAAGCAGTGCTGAAAAGTCTAGGGAATTGACTTTGGAGTCAACTGCCCTGATAGCATGAACCTAAAAATAATCATGGCTGCTCTGTATTTCAGGATATCACTTTGTCCTTTATTCATCTTCCATTTAAAAATCACAGTCTTTTTCAAACATTAAGAAATTCAGCTATCTGAAGAGCTAACTGAGATAAAGGACTGTACCTCTCATGATACGGCAGCTAAGGTAGCACTAAATCGCTGCCTTGGAATGACAGAGTCCCAGGTGGATGTACATTTAATGTCCCTCCATTGTTTCCCGAGCCCAGAAGAACATCTTCTCCCTTCAAGGTCCTTAGAAGACTTACATCATTTTCAGCATGATTTACCTTGAGTGTCTCTGCCCTGTGCCCTTGCACTCTTCTTTAGCAATTTACATTGATATCAATATAGTCCATTGCCTGCAGCAATATTTTGAAAGACATGTGAATTGTGTCCTGAAAGCCATAGCTGCAAACTGGGCAGAAGGGACATAGAAATTTATACCACAGGTCTACAGTAATGGAAAGGGAATAAACTACACAGCCTTAACACTCTTGCTGGTAGTCTTGTTTTGTTAGGTCTAAAATAAAGTGACTCCAGTTCTGCACCACTGTTATTTGGTTGTATCCTCCAGCTTCACCTCCACATGCTCTTTTGGCAGCAGGGCAAGGGATTTGCTTTGACCACTCATATGTTTATGTAACTATCTGGATGATGTGGATAAAGATATTATCACTTTGGCTTTGAAGGTACTCTCATCTGCTTCACCTTAAATTATAACCATCAGTAACTCTTTGGCAGCTGGTCAGTGAAAACATTCATGGAAGCTGAGCACAACCTCATGCAGTCCCTGACAGGGGCTGGCTGCAGCAACAGCCAGAGCTTCTTGGGAAAAGTCATCTCTGGTGCTTACAGACCACATCCAATAAAGGTGGTGTTAAGCCCTCACCCTATAACCATTAACACTGCATCTGCATCTGTCCACACAGGTCAGACTGTGGATCAGTTCTTCCAGCACAAACACAGTTGTGTGAAAACTCTACAAACTAAAAGTGCTGTTTTCTGCTTGCCATATGCTCTCTTCAGACCATAAAACAGGGTGAAAGGCAAATTGCAGGTACAGCAGGTGTGATGGGATTCCTCCCTAGAAATGTTTTCTTCCACCAGAGACACAGATGTGCTGACTGCTAATCTGCCTGGAGTCAGCTTATGGGAGAACGAGAGGGCTGATGACCACAGGTAGTGGAAGATGATGCTTAAGACAGAAGAATAATCTTTCCACTAATGCAGCAAGGCAGGGAATAGGAATAAGCAGCTGAGGGAAAATGCACAGGTGTGGTGGTTTTAGGCTATGTCTTTAAAATTTAATTACAGATTTTGAGCAGAAAAGTAGAAAAATACAAATAAATCACTGTTGGGTGTAAAAAGGAAAACTGAAGATAATTCTAATTCAGGTCATACTGCAAAATTAGGAAGATTTGTAGTGGAAGATGATACTTAAGACAGAAAAATAATCTTTCCCCTAAAGCAGCAAGGCAGGGAACAGGAATAAGCAGCTGAGAGAAAATGTGAGTTCTGGTGTATAAGCATGGCTTCACATTTTTTTAAGTTTGCAGATGTCAAAATTCTATAACTCCATTACAGGATGAGTTGAGTTGGATCATTCCTGCTGTTTTCTTTTCTCTCCAAGTCAGGGTCTCAAACTGTCCCATCAGTCCTCACAGTAGCACAGCCTTGCCAGTTAGATAACTTGCCTCAGCATGGTAACTGTGCAGTAGCTGCTCATAAGCCATGGGCTGGCCACAACTGAGTTCATGGTCACTGTTCCTCACTGGGAAGGCTGAACACAGCCATAACTGAACTCAAGTTGTTTCCTGCAAATTCTACCCAATCCTGTGAAAAAAACCCAGTCCTGCCACTCATCTAGGAAAACAAAACAAACCCACAACAAACAAACCCAAAATTCATCCTGTCTGCCTCATGCACTTCATGCTGAGTCCCAGAGGGGATGGATGATCACCTTTCAATAGGTTATAAAGTGTAGGGCACATTCATGAAAGATGTAGCCTCTTTGACTTTAGAGCAGCACTAAAGCAGTGGTTCTCATCAAGTCAGAAGTCTGCAAGGTTTCCAAGGCCACTTGCTTGGATGCAGAACAGGCATACTAAGTGGGAGGTAGTGAGAATCTGAAATGGAGCAAACCTGCCTTGCACAAAAGCACTTTCAGTTTATGGACACATGAATATGTATCCACAGGACAAACTGGTGGGTAAAATACACCACAGCACATTCCTTCTTGGTGGTGACTGCCTGTGTGCAGCCTCCCACCCTGGTAGCTGTGTGAGGGAAGCCAAGACTGCACAAACAGGCACACATTCCCAGCGGCATCACAGGCACACAAACCAGCACCATGCCAGAGCTACAGGCTGCCTATTTGTGTACTGGTGCACTTTATCCAAAGTCAACATGTGGAGCCTGAGGTAGGAACGGCTAGCAAGACTACACTATAGATCACTGCACAGCTTTCTCCATGAATATTTCACTCTCCAATGCCTGTACAAATCAGGAATAACTCTGCTGAAGTGAATTCAGTTTTACTGCGTATGTCTGCACATCATAGCCACTGGCTAGAATATATGGCATTAATGAGTGAAAACATTCATCAGCATGCTAGGAAAAGCTCCAAATCCATAATGCAGGACATTGCATATAGAGAGAATCTAACTGGTATTTTAAGTACAGATTTTTTGTTACCTGACTTCTTTGTTGATTCAGAGCCAGCAATATTTTGGCTGTTGTCAGAACCTGATCACAGTTGAACACAGTTGATTCGTAACAGTTGCAGTCCAGGCGATTCATGTTCTTACTTAAGCACTTAAGCAAGGGAGTACTGACAAAATGCGTAACTTGAAAGTATTCCTGTAGCTCACATCCTTGAAGAGGAATTCTAGCCTTCAGAATTTTAGCTTCAGAATTTTTTTTCGCTATTTAAGAATCGGTATTCTGTATTCAAATTACGATGGACTCAGCCTGTAAAGACCTAAGCATCAGGCCAAAGGTGTACACATATGCAAAAAATAAAGGGTGGTCTTTACCCTAAGACCAGTAATCTTCCTACTACAGGCACTATGGCTTGCCCACAGCAAGCAGGGTGTGCATTTTAGTAATTGCCAATTCTTCTTCAATAAAAGGAAGCCTGGAGACTTTTCTACATGACAAAGCATTTGGCAACAATGTTGTTTTGAAGCATTTCCTCTTCTGGTCACTTAGTTCTACTCCTGTCAGCTCTTTCAATGGCATTAACACGTCTTTTGTGGGGCTGCCCTATGAACCAGATCAGAAAACTGATCCAGGTTAAAAATTATCCAGCACAGGGGGAGGAAAAAAAAAAAAAAAAAAAAAAAAAAAAAGAAAGAAAGAAAAGAAAACAGGCGGCACAGCAAGGATCTGGCACAACGGCAAAAGCAGAGCATGGTGCTACAAGGACACAGCGAACACACAGTGGTATGGGAAGAAAGTCTGAATGCCTGAAATCCTCATTATCGCTGAGTGCTTGGGGATCGTGGGAACACTGGGGGCAGTGTCTCAATTAAGTTTTGTGTTTATGAACTAAGTGCAGTTTTGTTAACGAGGGAGGAGAAAAACTCTGATCCACCATCTATGACAACAGAAACCTCTGTGGAGGTGTAAATAAGGCTGCAGCACTGGGCAACAGCCTAGAAAAGAGCCTGTTGCCTCCTGCAGTTGTAACTGATTGTTTACTAGAAACAGCTGTAATGGACCATGATGCAGCTGTGTGAAGTGATTTTTTTAAGAGATGGGCTGAGAGAGACTAAGGGCAGTAAATTCCCAAAGTGGAGAAAGCATAAGTGTTCCTAGAAAAGGTATAGTTTTGAAAAACCTGGCATGGAGTTTGTGTATAAAACAGAGATGGAGCCATGGGTCTGCTAGAGGAGAAATAATGTTGTGGAAGCCTTAGAAGAAAGTCTTTTGAGGGGTGTACAGGCCTCTGAGTTTTGTGGTGGGGTTCCTTCATCTTTGAAGGCCTCAGTGGTCTCTTGCAGATATATGGGGACAGAAGGGGCTACAGTAACAAAGCTAGAGTAGCTGACCATCTGCTCATGTGGTCTTCTATGAAGATGCAGCTTATATATTTTACTTGAAGGAGGGAAGATAGCTTTAATTTTGGTAGCTATGTGGCTTAAACTGTGTAACTATGCACTTAGTTTTATTGTCCTGTTTAGACATGCCCTGATGAGAAAGGTGTATATATAAGTTGTTTGAAACAACTCTATGTACTCTAACAGTAAATAGTCAATATTAAAGGACAATTCTTTGCACTTTCTATCTTGAGCGAGCAAAGCAAGCATGAGACTGTAGAAGTCTAATCATGAAATAAAAGCTTAATGTGCAGGAAGCCTCTCTGAAGGCCTTGCCTAATCTGACACTTCAGGCTAAGAATTTGCTGGAATATTAATGTCTGCCCTCTGAACAGGTACTAGAGACAAACTTTATTGCTCTAGGATGTCAAGGTTTGTTTCTCTGTGGGCTATGAGAAGGGCAGTTGAATTGTGCATGTTAGACCCTTAAAGAAGGTGTTAGTGTGTTTTGGTAAAGTGTATTGCTGTGCTTCAGATTCTAGATGAGAGAGTAAATCCACCTGGAAAAATAGAAATGCCTTGGAATAAGGACTATGCAAGTTATTTCATTCTATTTCTACCTTGCTTAAAATTTCTTTTGGGGAAATCTACTGCTGAAGGCAAGAGGGGTATGTTTTATGGACTTCTGTTTCCAGCTACTAGATCATGGTGAGCAGGCTCTTAGCAGGAAAATCTCCTCCACGTGCATTCTCTCTCTCTCTAAATACATACAATACCTTTTATTTAAAGAATGTTTCTACAATACCTGAAAATTGTCTGAAATTAATATCACGTAAGCTTCATTATCGTCTCTGACTCCTGAGGGCTGGCTGCATCCAGAAAGCTTTAGTATGATGTGTCTGTTGTTAATTTCTGCCTCTGTCCAAACTGTTGGATTGCAGCTTGGGCCACTTACTTTTTTTTTTTTTTTTTTAAGCTCTGTAGGGATACTTGGCGGGGGAAAATCAAACCCACATTATCTCAAATTTTATTTGAGGTATTTCATCTTTGGTGCAGTAAGCAGAAGCAGGGAGAGTGAGTGAAATTCACAATATGTAAGCTAACTTCAAGCAGCTTTTTCCTCTGTTAACACTTTCCAGATTGACTTGGTTCTGTGTATGTTTCTGTTTCATCCTTTTAACACATGCTGTTGCAATTTAAAGTTAAATGTGTATCTCCCCATTCTTCTGGAAAACTGTCATTTTAGAGACTGGGTTAGAAAATTTACTTTCTTGACTTGACAGTAATACTATGTTGCCACAGCATTCCAAAAAGTGTTCAATGGCTTAGCTTGCTTTTAAGGGAAGAGCGTAATACACTGGGTGAAAACTGTGTGCTGTCTTTAGGTTCACAGTGGGAGACTTTGCCAGCACAACTACAATAGCAGATTGGTAATGTGGACAAGACTCATGATGACAAATCTGTAACGTATGCTAAAGGTAATCCTGTTATCTATGTTACCTCCTGCAATGCAGTTACAACCAATTTCGGATTTCCTTGCTTATCTACCACCCTGTCAGGAGGTGGTGGGGTGAGGAGTGGTAGGTAGGAACCAGTTGACAGGATCACACTTAACAAGGTTTTCTGTTGTTTCAAGAACTAAGGAATTATAAACCACTGTGTCAGCAACACCTCATACTCTGTGCTTTGCCTTATGATCAGAAATGTTTTCAAAGAAAAATGAGGGCACACTGATAATGACACAGTACTATTTTCTCCACATGTAGATAAGGCACACTCATGGTCTGCCTTTGGGAGGCAAAAGAGTAGCTTCATATTACTAATTTTTTGTTACCATTTTCACATTTACTAAACACCCTCTGTTTAAAAAAAAAAAAAAAAAAAAGGGGTGGGGTGGGGTGGGGGGTTGTGAACAAAAAAAAAAACCCACACCACCAAAACACACAAACATATAAAACCTAAAGATAACAACTTAAATCTAATATGCTTTGACACAACACCAAGATTTTTGTAGTTCTTATTTTCAGCTGAACTGCAAGCCAGTTGCTTTCACTGGCAGTCACAGGTACTTAGCACCTTTGAGTTTCTAGATTCAGATGTGTTCCATCTCTCCCCTCATTAGCAAATACTTGTACACCACCCTTTGCAGAATATTTTCTTGAAAGATGTGCTATGAAGAACAAGGCATTAATACTTGCCAAGAATTTTAGAACTGAAATGCAATCTACCCAAAAATCATTCTGAAGAAAATTTATTACTTCCATCCCCCTCCCCCCAACGTCCTACTCACAAGTGCAAAAGTCTCTCTCTAAAAGATGCATTTTTCTGATGGACCACAAAGGACTTGAACTAAAAGCATCACCACATCCTGGAACTTTTTATATTAACTTAGAAAGCAGCAGTCATTCACTTGCTCTGCTGAGGAGAACAGTTAATACTGTTATGCAGCTTATGCCTACTGTTGTTATCCAGATTATCAGTGTTGTTACTGCCCTAAACATAAATATGGACATTATTCAAGTCTAATAACATTCAAAATGAAGTAGAATCACATCAACACAGCAAGTAGCTGTGATGCTGGGCAAAGCCAAAGTGAACAGACTTCAGCAAGTGGTTAACTCACTTGCTCCCTCAAGCAACAGCTGAATTAGGTGGGCCATTAGTCTGATGCAATGAGGCATTTCTCATGAGGGTTTGATCTTGTGCACAACAATATTCTTTGGAGACACTCAGGGTGTTTGCAGTGCTGCACTGCAACTTGATATTGATGCCTGAGAAACTGTGATAGGACTATGCCCACAGGTCTTACCCTCTGGGAAGACAGTCTGCTGAACTACAGAAAAGAGAATGACATCTGACTGAGCCATTACTCCTATCAGCCCCACCTTTGGTTGTGTTTTTTCTTGGTGTGGCATTGGGGGTTTTGGGGTTTTTTGGGGGGGTTGTGGTGGGGTTTTTTTTCTTTTTTTTTTTTTTTTTTTTTTTTGTGATGTATTTTGTTTGGTTGGTTTGGTTTGGTTGGTTGGGTTTTGTTTTAATTATTCATCAAGCCACTCTCTCTGGAAAACAGCAAGGTGGTTTCCAGGGAAGGAAACTAGCTATCCAGTTCAGCAGTTTCACTTCATAGTGAAGTATAAACTCTCTACAAGGGATTGCTTCTTCTTATCGGAGGCATTGGAAGTCAATCAGTCCCCAGAGCTTATTCATCAGACCATGAATGATTACAGCTTTTGAGCAGGCAGCCTTTAGTTCCATTGGCCAAGATACACGTGGAAAACTCCCCTGAAAAGGTGCAGTTTACAGTTGAGAACAGTGAAACTTTGTAATTGATGCTATTTTTCATCTGGGGTTCCAGTAGTATGCACAGTGGCTTCATCAGATGGCCCACTGTAAACCAGTTATGTCTCTATACAAAAACTGCACTCCAGAAATGATATGTTCATTACTGTAGAAATTAAGTGCTTAAGAGGAATGGGGTGGGAAGGTCTTCTGCACCCACTAAGGAACCTTTTCCCACCAAACTTACTAGTCAGGAGTTCCTGGACTTTTCACTTGGGTTAGTTAAAAGGCAGAACATCAGGATATGGTAACATAACAAACATACTCTGCCCTAAAGTATTTTTTGAAGAGATTTATCCTGGTATGCCTTGTATATGCTGAGTCAGAATTCAATGTTATTTTTCACTGATGCTTGAGTAGGACTTACACAGGTGACTTACCAGCAGAGATCCAAGGGATGAGCAGTTTCTTAGTTATGCTAAGTGAATGTGGAGTGGTTAATTTTGGAGAAAAATATTCACGGATGAGATTTTCCTGTATTATGTACCTCTCCCAAGTTTGCCATAAGAAAGGATAAAGATTGCAAGGCAATAAAGCAGGGAAAACTTAAATCAAGCCAGGTGGCACAACTCTTGACAACTTTTTTGCGCAGCTGGGAGATCCTATTGCAAAGAATTCTGTGAGGAACTTCTAAAAGCTGCAATTTCACATATTCCTGAGTATCTGTATGCCAGAGCAAGACCCTGATGTAAGACAGCAGTATTTCTTAGATTTTGCTGCCTCCATCTTTTCCTGATCAGCTTTGGACTCAGTTACCAGTCTAGGTGGTAGCACAGAGCCCACACGTGTTCTGGGGCCTGTGGTTCACAGCAGCACCCCTTTGGCCTATGAGGCCTTTGTTTAACCACCCAAGGGAAGGTACCAGTGTTCACTGGGTTCGGCAGAGGCCAAGAGACCCCTTTCTCGTACAGCAGGAAGAACCATTTCTGCCCCCTAAAGCAGGCTGATGGGAGTTTTCGATTGGCATGGAATAAGCAGCTCCCAGAGGCTGAGTTGAGGTGCGTTAACGTCTCCCGAGCTTGGCGCTGATCGTGACCAGCAACGCGGCCGGTTTGGTCCCAGCTGCCTCCACAGCATCGGCTACCGCGGCCGCCTGCGATCGCGCATTCCAATCTCGTCCAGCTGCCCGATCCCGCCCAACGCGGGCCTGGGGACAGCCTGGCGCCGGCGGGCCTACGAGGCCCCCACATCTATCTGCCTCGCTGATACCCGCCTCGCGGGCGCCGTGACGTTAGGCGCCGCTGTCCAGGGATATGAAGAAACTTCCGCCTCGATAGGCCGGGTTGTGGGGGAGTCAGTCGCCCGACCTTGCACAGCTACTTCCGCCTCAGTAGATGTCATGGCGGTGGGGCGGGCGCTTCACGTGACAGCATCCGGTCTGGCGAGGTCTCGCGCACAACTCTCGCGGTGCCTCGCAGCTCCCCCGCCCGTGTCCCCCTCTCGCCCTGGCCGCTCGCGCAGCTGCTCGGCTCTTGCTATATAAAGGGGCGAAGCGGGCAGAGCGGGCGGCTGGCGGCGGCGGCTGCAGCCCCAGGGCCGGCGAACGAGGCCGGGCCAGGCCGCGGGGCTGCCCGTGAGCCGGGGCGGGACGTGCGGGCTCTGGGGGGACGCAGCCGGGCAGGTTTATTGTTTTAGGGGCGACTTCCCCCCCCTCTCTTCCCCCCGTGGTTGGGGGCGTCCCGGGGGGCTCGGGACATGGCGAGCTCGACTAACACAAACCCCGTGGTAAGGACCGGGTCGGGGGCGAGGGGGGCCCCGGGAGCAGCGCGGGCGGAGGGGGCCGGCGGGGCCCGCCGCCCCCTCCCCCGCACTCCCTTTCCCTCCTGCCGCCCGCCTTGAGCGGTCCCGGCCCCCTCCCCCTGGCGGGAAGGAGAGGCGCGGGGCGCAGGGCAGCCTCACCCCCACGGCGGGGAGCCAACTTGCGGCGCCCGGCGCCGACCGCCTCGGCGGCGGGAAGAGAGCGGAGCTGGGGGCGGCGGGGGAGTGGGCCGGTGGGAGAGGGGACGCGGGGCGGCGGCCAGAGGAGCTCCGCGGGGTGGCTGGGTCCGCGCCGCCGCCGGCGGGCTAGGTGTCCGGTGGGAAGGGGAGGGCTGGCGGGGAGGGGTGCTGCCGCCTGGGGAAGGGGCGAGAGCTAGAGCGAGCTAAGGGGGAGTGCGGGCACTGCCGCCTGCCCCGCCGCCGTCCCGGGGCGAGGGGAAGCAGCCCCCGAGTTTCGGTTTTGTGGTGTCGGTGGTGGCGAAGCCCGGCCGGGCTCCAGTGAAGCCATTTTACGTTGCTTTATAAGAAGGAGACGATGGTTGAAAAGCACTTATCCCTGCCCAGCCACATCGGCTACGCCAGGAGAAAGCCCTCAACTTCTCTCCGGATAGCAAGGCAGTGTTTATTTTAAAAACAAAAGGAGAAAAACGAGAAAAAGAAAAAAAAAAAAAAAAAGAACTCAATCCCCCCCCACAAAAAGAAAAAAAAAAAAAGATAAAAAAGACAAACCATCCCTTTACCCCCGTTCCCTTCTCGTGCTTTCTGCACCTTGGCGGGTGGCTCGCTGCTGCAGTTGTACTCACGGAGGTTTGCAACAAGCAGTCACACAAACCTGCGCAGCCATCGAGCCCCCCCCCGGCCGCCGATCTCCTCTCAGCTTCTTTCCCCCTTGCGCGCCCCCGGCCGCGACCCCCGCCCCGAAGCGCTGGAGGAGACAAACCCGGCGTCCCGGCGGCGGGCTCGGCCCCTTGTTTGTGGCTCTGAGATCCATCATGGCTTCCCTCTGCCTTTCTGCCTCCCTGCTCCTTGTGTTCCTCCTCCCTGTGGCTGCCCTGTTTATATAGAGCTATTGCCGCTCTCTAATATAGACTCTGCTAGGATGGGAAGGTGCTTTCCAGCCCCACGTCACCGCCTCTCCATTTAAACACCACATCAGCCTTTAAATAGGGAGCGAGCCGCGGAGCGCGGGCTGGGAGGTGCATGCGTCCGCGGCGGAGGCTGGGAGACCGGCGGCTTTTCTCTCGGACCCTGACCGCGCTTTCGTTCGGTTCCTTTTTTGTTTAGTTCCCTTTCCGTCCGCGCTGCTTGTCCCTGCCGCCACCGGCCTGCAGAGCGGTGGTGCTTTCTGCCGGTGGGGGTGTCTCTTAGCCGATGCAATCGGATTTTCCCTTGCATTTACGCATTGCACAAACAGTTTTTATCCTCTTCTGCATTTCAAACGGTTTCGTTTTTTTTCTCTCTCTTGTGCCTAGCTGCAGCTAGCGCACGGTTCTGTGCATCTGTAAGCTCTTTGATGTAGCTTTTCTGCCGGATAGGGAAAATAAGAGTTTAAACGGTTCTTACTCAGTACATCAATCAAGGAGTGATGTGGTGCTTACTTTATGGCACTTTGCCATGATCTAACTACAGATGTTGCACTAAAAGTAATGTTAAAGTTTTATCTATGGGTCATGGGCCACAGGTAGTATTCAGTGATTTTTTTTGTGTGTTTCTGGTGGCTGAAGTGTAAAATTATTTTACTGCAGTAAAAGGTACAGGCAGAACAAAGGTTTTAGACTTCTCACTAATATTTGGTGGAATTACAATATTTCACATTGTACAGAACACTACAGGAAAAAAAATGCAAAACATCCCAATTTTCCTTACCAAATCTGAAATTTGTTACACATTTGTCTGTAAGTTAAGGTCATGCAAAGTAACATGGCTTTGATATTTTTGTCAGGTTTCGTATTAGAAAATTTTAGGGAAGTCATCATCCATTACATGCTGGGCAGTCACTCCATAATGTGTGCCTATGGAATGTGTGTGATCAGAATCTGTTAGTTCTCTGATTATAAACTTGTGGCTTTGTTTTCTGATTGCAAGAATAGGATGTGTTTCTGTATAGTAAATTAGACGCTTTGCTTAATTTGTTTTTAACCAAGTTAGTACCAAATAGCAAAATACATATATAAATCTCTAGGGTGCTTGTAGATATCTTTTATTCAACAGTTTACTAACCCTTACTTTCTCTCAATTGTGTTTCTGTACTGGCCTAACTCCTGCAAAGTTCTCTTGGAAGGTGTCTGGGTTTGAACATTATATTTGGAATTGCAAAAGCCATCTTAAAATGAGCTTGCTTTAATGAAGTATGCTATAGGCTAATTTTTGGTTAAGTAGTAAAACCTTGCAATAATACATGGTCAGCTTTGTCAAATTCAAGTCTCACTCAATGGCAAGGATTGTGATGCTTACCCTAGGGTTACTCAACATGAATAGGAACATTTTGAAATACTGCAGCCAGATGATAACTTCAGGCTTTGAGCCTAATGTGTACAACAGCATCATGTCAGCATGTGTTCAAATCTGAATTGCTACAAATCTGTTCTTCCTAATAAAGGAAAAATGAAAGATGTTAACAGTTATATGCAGCATAAGATTTTGTAGGTGACAAAGGTAATCTATTGCAAAAGTCCACCAAAACATTAAAAAGCTCAAGTTCTAATGCATACAATGTAGATTATATGTGCTACTTCTTTTTATGCATATCTTTGATGTAACTGTGACTGAAACTAGTTACCTTTACTCTAGCTGTCATATAGCCAGCTCCAGCTTAGTGACATTTTGGGGATGACTGCAGAAGCAACAGAGAAATGTAGTTTTTGTACCCTTGAAACTGAAGGAATGTAGGAAGTGTAAGCCTTCAAAGGCATGGGGCATTTCTTAAAATAGCATCCTGGTTGCTCCTCAGATTTAGAGTGTGTGCATGTGTGTAGCAGTTGAGTTTCCTTACGAGATGCACAGAGAAAGTGAAATTATAAATGTTTCCTTATGTTCCCGCAGGGGAAGTACTAGATTCCAAATCTTCTCTGTGTTTGTGGTTGTATCTAATAAATCAGGAATTTTAATTGTTGTCTTTATAGTAAGTGTTTGGAATTGTGTTTATTGAAGAGTGATTTGAGTGTTTTGCTCTTAAAAGCATTAAAGTTTACAGCAATGTACTCCTTATGAGTGAGGCACTTTAATATAAACCAGATGAAAGCATGGTTATTTTAACAGCAATCTTTAAAATTACCATTTTATTCTCATTGCTTTCTCTGAATGCAGAAATTTATTGGAAAGTTTAACTCACCTGCTATCCCATCTTTAGACCTGGTCAGTAATTGTATTCTCATGTTTAGTTTTTTGAGTAAATGGTGTGTGAAAATAGCTTTGTCATTCAATTCTAGCCTTAGATGGTTTGTATGAACAGCATGAGCATCATATAAATAATGCTTAAAGCCAACACTGAGTGCACATCTAAAACAATAACAGCATGCTTCCTATTAAAGACCAAGGCTTAAGGCTGTTTGGTAATTTTACTGGAATTGCCTTAGTTGAGGTAGGGAAAGAGCATTCTGTGATGTTCTTAGAAATTCCACTGTGGATGGCTCTTGAGGGTGTTGCTGCCTGCTCTGTGGAAGGCATTGCATCCACTTGGGCTGAATGTGCAATATTAGTGTACACAAGAGAATATTTTCAACTGGACAGGATTTTTCTAACTGTAGGTAAGATCAGACATGCTATTTCATTGTAAATGTGCCAATACTTTGTTCTTTCTAATCCTACAGCCATGAGTGTGTCACGCATTAACATGCTATGTGATTAGAACAGTGTGCAAAATTTGTGGGCTATCTTTTTACATCTGGCTTACGCAGAGAGATGTATATGCCTACAGAGTGCTTGTGGGTTTGTTAAGCTGCATTGCTCTAGGCTGATGTGCCCCTCTGTAGTGCTGTTGTCTTTGGAAGGGGGCTTCCTGCTTGCTTCTGCCGTTGGCAGTTGCGCAGAAGAACAGTATGTCAATGGCAAAGTGAATATCTGTGCTTTTAACCTGCCTTTCTGCTCTTTTGATAAATCAAAAATCAGATCCTGGTGGAAATGAATTTGTTTTTTCCCAAGCAGACCGTTCAGCTGTAGGGCCAGTTGCATCTAAATGTTGGGTTTTTTTCCTAGGGCTTTATAAACTGAAGAGGCTTTGTGAATAGACCTTACAAAAATGTTTGACTGTGGAGACAGGATACAGCAACTACTGAGGGACATTATTAGGGACAGTTTGTGTAAAATCTGCTTTATTAGAAAAATGGGCCTAGTAGATGATCTATGAGGAGGATTTAAGGCAAAACCCTCAAGTTTCTATCCTGCAGGAATTTTGATTGTATCTTTAGACATACAGGTAGTTCTCTTGACTAAGTAAAATGACTGACATGCTTGATGTTAAGCACGTTTATTTGCAGAATGTGGTTTTGGCTTTCAGAAACATACTTCTAAATACAGGAAGGAACAATACACATTATGTGCTAGTTGAATTGTATACGCTTTATGCAGTTTGCTTAATTGTAGAAATAATAGGACTTAATGGTATTAAGTAGAACATCTTTTACCATCTGCTGTGAATTGTATCTAAGTGGAAAAATAATCCTATTACTGATGCTTGGTATTTCTTAGTCATTATGAGGATTTAAAATTAGTGCTCAAGAGTAGTCTGGCTTTGAAAGTCTGTTTCAAATGTTTCTATAACCACAATTAATGTTTGGATACATGGAGCATGCAGTGTTGTTTTCAAAGAACAGATCTGCAAGTAGTCTTTTGGAGAGGTTTGGATGTAGGTGCTGTAAACGTAGTTTTCAAGGATGCCAAATGTACCTCATTACTTGAGGCCAGAAATTATTTTTTTTGAGAGACAAGTAACAAAAGGATGAATTCTAACATTTCAGCTACTTTATTTGCAGCAGCATGTTTTAAATGTGAAAAATAAAATGTAAAAAACCACCAACCCAAAATACCCAAGGGTGCTGATATCATGTCATTTGCCAAAATATTGACATGTAGTAGTCAGTAACACAGAATGGTTTGCTGGGTTTTGTTGGCACTTTTTTGCTTTTATTTGCTTCTTATTTCTTTCCCTTTTTGTTGTTTGGGGGTTTCTGTAAGAAAAATTGCTTGAGTATGCCCCAGTGTGAAGTTTGTTTTGAACACTGGGGACAACGTACTAAGCAATCATCAAACTGCTTAGTTGTTAGTCCCAGGCTTCCAAATAGATTCTTTGTAATATCAATTTCTTTAGTTTTTTTTGGTTTGTTTTTTTTGTTGATGTTTAGGTTTTTGGTGGGTTTTTTTGGTCATTGTTACAGGGTTTTTATTTGTTTTGATTTGGGGTTCTGTTTGTTTGGGTTGGTTTGTTTGGGGTTTGTTTTTTTACATTTAAAAGCAAAGATACTCAATTTCCTTTTGTGGTTGGTTTTTAAAATTCTGCTCTAGTAAATCATGTGCTGCTGTTATCCCTTTGTTATTCCCTAACATAGGCATAACAATTCTGTAATGCGTGCAATATAATCTTTAGCATATCTGTAACAGATTTAACATTAAGCAACTGCTTATGCATATAATAAATGTTTTAAGCACGTGCAGTAAATTGATATAGTTCCACCATTCCTGAACTGACTGTGTGTGCTTGATGCAGGTTTTCTGTGTGTGTATTGAAGACACAGTCCTGCTGGTGTGCCAAAAACCCAGTGCATGAGTCCTGAACAATTGTTTCGTAGATATACAACATACCTGATGTGTGTGGCATTTAGGATTTATTGCCTAAGGATATTAGGGAATGGGGTAGAAGAAGATGCCAGCTTACAGAAAGTTTAGAAATGGTCTGCCTCCATCCCAAGGAACAGACCTGGTCACTGGAGTATATGGGCTTCACAGTCTACATCCTGATCAGTCCTAATTTGGAGCTCATCATGCTGCCTTGCAATTAGATAGCACAGATAATTAAATCCAACCAAAATAGTATCATAGTATCAGTCAGGGATGGAAGGGACCACAAGGATCATCTAGTTCCAAACCCCCTGCCATGGGCAGGGACACCCCACACTAGATCAGGCCGGCCAGAGCCTCATCCAGCCTGGTCTTAAATACCTCCAGGGATGGGGCCTCAACCACCTCCCTGGACAACCCATTCCAGGGCTTCACCACTCTCATGGTGAAGAACTTCCTCCTCATATCCAGCCCGAATCTCCCCAAATAGGATTGAGGTTCACATGTATGTAGAGAGGTCCAAGCTTTACTGTTTAAAAGGTACAGCAGTACAATTACCCTGCCATCCTATGAATTAAATCTTGTGCTTTGACTGATTAAGCTAAGTATTTACATTATCTTTTAAAAATTGTACCTGCATTTTAAAATTCACAAAATGGTTGACATTGAAAGGATCTTATGAAGGTTGTTTTGCAACTTGCCTGCACGAGCAGGGCCACCCAGAGCCAGTTGCCCAGGACCGTGTCCCCATGGCTTTTGATGAAGACACTCAACTCCTTTTTCCAACCTGAAGTCGATTGACAGTTCAGGCATTAAATCAACATAATAGAATAACAGTGCATTTGTAGTATTTCCCCCTCAAAATTTTCTAATGTAAAACCAGAAGTACTAATTGAAGGCAGATGTCTGTCTAGCCTAATATCCTGTCTCCAGTAGTTTCTGTAAACATGTGTAAGGAAGAACAGGGATTCACAGGAATGCTTACAGAGAATTTTTTGAGCCCTCATCATTTTTCAGCTTGAGATCATTCTGAACCATGTTTGATGCTTGTTAATTTAGCACAAACTAACAGGTTTCTCTTCTACTTCCAGACTTTTAACTTTCTTTGACATGAACATTTGTTTCCAAGCCACTTCCCATTATTTACCTGAAGTCATGGCTGACTGGGGAGGTCCCAATGGACTAGAGGGTAGCAAATGTAACACCTACCTACATGAAAGGAAGAAAGGAAGGATCCAGTAAACTGTAGACCTGTCAGTCAGACCTCAGTACCAAGGAAGGTCATGGAGCAGGTCATCTCAAGAGCTATTACATGCCACATAGAGAACAACCAGGGGATCAGGCCCAGTCAGCATGGGTTTATGAAGGGCAGGTCCTGCCTGACCAACCTGATCTCCTTCTGTCACGAGATGACCGGACTATTGGATGAGGGAAAGGCTGTGGATATTGTCTACCTAGACTTTTGAAAAGCCTTTGATGCGGTTTCCCACAGAATTCTTGTGGACAAACTGTCTGCTTGTGGCTTGGATGAGCACACACTCTGCTGGATAAAGCCCTGGCTGGGCAAACAGGGCCAAAGAGTGGTGATTGGTGGAGTTAAATCCAGCTGGCAGCCAGTCACAAGTGGTGTTTGATAACCTTGATGAAGACATAGAGTATGTCATCAGTAAGTTCACAGATGACACCAAGTTAGGTGGTAATGCATGAGGGTAGGGAGGCTCTACAGCGGAACTTTGATAGATTGGATCAATGGGCCTGTGTTAACAGGATGAGCTTCAACAAGGCCAAATGCCAGGTCCTGCACTGGGGTCACAGCAACCCCAAGCCATGCTACAGGCTTAGGAAAGTGTGGCTGGAAAGCTGTGTGGCAGAAAGGGACCTGGGCGTTCTAACTGACAAGAAGCTGAATGTGAGCAAGCAGTGTGACCAGGTGGCCGAGAAAGCCAATGGCATCCTGGCTTGTATTAGAAATTCTGCATCCAGCAGGAGTAGGGAAGTGATTGTCCTGTTGTACTCGGCTCTGGTGAGGCCACACCTATGTGAACTGTGTTCAGTTTTGTGCACCTTAATACAAGAGAGATGCCGAGGGACCAGGCCCAGCCAGCGTGGATTTAGGAAGGGCGGGTCCTGCGTGACCAACCTGATCTCCTTCTGTGATCAGGTGACCTGCCTGGTGAATGTGGGGAAGGCTGTGGATGTAGTCTACCTGGACTTCAGCAAGGCCTTTGATACCCTCCCCCATAGCAAACTCCTGGCTAAGCTGTCAGCTCGTGGCTTGGACACCAGTACTCTCTGCTGGGTTAGGAACTGGCTGGAGGGCCGAGCCCAGGGAGTGGTGGTGAATGGTGCCACATCCAGCCGCCAGCTAGTCACTATCTCGCCAAGCCGCTCTCCATCATTTTTCAACAGTCCTGGCTCATTCCTCATGGCTTGAAAACTCTTGTACCGTAGTTAGGTCACAAAAGATAGCAAACACTCCCCTTTTCACCTCATTTGAGCTGTCCTTGGTGGTTTATACCTCCCTGGATGTTTTAATCACTTGGAAATACGCAGTGTGTTCTGTAACGCACTTTTCAGAGGGTTTTTTTGGGGAAGAACTCTTAGGTTAAAATGATAAATGTCTTTCAAAAAAAGGCTGACTAGTTTGTTGTTGGTTTGTTTTTTTTTTTTTTTTTACAGCCTAAATTGTACAGGTCTGTAATTGAAGATGTCATCAATGATGTCAGAGAAGTTTTTCTGGATGAAGGAGTGGATGAACAAGTTCTTCTGGAACTCAAAACAGTAAGTTGCAACTGAAAAGTTTTGGGTTTAGTAGACCAATACAGCAGCTGGGTTTTTTGATCTGCTTACTGTTGTACACAGGAAAAATGCTAAAGTTTTGGTTAGCCAAGCATTGTATTAATCTGTGTTTCTGTAGGCCCATATAATGTCAAGTGCATTTGATGTATGGAGAGATCTGCTCACATTCTTTATTTTCTCTCATCTGGCATGTTGATCTTGACATAAACTAAGAGCAGGCATCCAAATTCATAGTGTTATTTTGGTCACTGAACCTGCCTTTAAAAACAAGAAATGGAAAAATGTTTATTTTGGAAGCAGATAGTTCTTAAGGCTTTTTCTGCAGAAAAAATAAAATGCTTTCTCTACCTCTTTTTTGTCTCTCTGAAGAAAAGGAGTTCCATCATCAGATGAATTGTCAGTCTTTTGCATGTATCATGTGTGGTTTGGAGAGGGATTGATTTTTTTTTTTTGCACCAATGTGAAGTTGTACTGTGTGCATTGCCTTTTTCTTAAAGTCCTTGAATTCAGAACTGCTTTACACACAGTGGGTTTGAACTGTTACCAAGATTCCAAAAGAAAGGTGGGTTGTTGACCTGAGCTGTAATGGGTCTCCTATGGCTTTATTCAAATTCTTCCTGAAGGAAAGAAGTCCTTCAAAAGGAAGGAAGAGAGGCAGGGAAAACCAAACCAACCAAACAAACAAATAAAAGGGAAAAATAACCCGAAAGGAAGCAGGAAAAGTGGGTGCCTGCTTATCTCAACTCATGCGTGAGGACTTCTTCAGAAACCAGGACATTTCACACTCTCAGTACTTTTTAAGTGTTGTTAAAGGGGTGAAGTGAGAAAGGAATTTTGGACTTTGTCTAGACAGAAAGAGGTGAAGACTTTTTTTCACTAAACCATGACCTGTCTCATTGGAAACAGAGTGAGCGCTACAAGAAAAACACCATGGTGTTTGTGTCACAGACACATCTGCAAATGATGTCAGAAAAGACTGAGGAAAGGGACAAGAAGGAAAATGAAGTATTGAAGAGGAAGGCTTAGGGGAGCATTAAGCGGGAGTTGGAATTGGGAGTGCTGGGTACCTGTTGGTTTTTTGACTCAGATGTATTACAGAATACTTAAGATGCTGTCTCTGTTCAAGAGCTGCTTTTCCTTTTTGCATCTGTGGCTTTTCTTTGGAGATATTTTATCTGACATCAAGAACTGAAGGGCTGGAGAAGCTGAATTTGATATTGTAGTAGAAACTGTGCAAATGTACAGAGGCATTATTTTAGGTATACTGATAGTTTCTGTTGAAGTGTGTTATGAGGCAGTAGTCTTCAAGCAACTTTTATTGAGGAGTTGCAAGAAAAAATGCCTGGAGGAAAGCTGTAATAAAGAATTATTTTTGTGGTTAAAGACATGAGAAAGAAGGAAGAGAGAGAAATAGAAATTTGAAAGCTGATTTAAAGTTACCAATTATTTCATCACGCTTCTATTAGAATTGAGCCTTACATACTTGGAAGAGAGAATGCTAAAGCTTAAGCTTGGACTCAGTTCTTTAAGGCATATTTAATTCCTCTCCTGAAAACCTTACCTTGTGGAGTTCTCTCTTCAGTCTGTGTTTTCCTAGGAGTTTTTTGGGTGAAGTACACCATACAAGATGATCAGTGAAAACAAATTCAGTTTTGGAGTACTGTCTTTATGTTGCTGCAAATCTTACTGAGTAAAATTCATACACAGATTTCTTCTTCCTTTTCCAAACTAGCTGTGGGAGAACAAGCTGATGCAGTCCAAGGCTGTAGATGGTTTCCATTCAGAAGAGCAGCAGCTTTTGTTGCAGGTGCAACAGCAGCAGCAGCAGCAACAGCAGCAGCATCATCACCACCACCATCACACACAACCTCAGCCTCAGCAGACTGTGCAGCAGCAGTCTCAGCCACAACAGGTCCTTATCCCAGCATCTCAGCAAGGTGAGACATGCTGTCTGATATCTCTGTCAAAAACCCTCAAGTTAGACCAAGTCCTTAGCCTATTCTAAATCTAGAGTAGGATGTTTATCTGATGGATAACTTTCTGTCTATGCCAAACTGTGTCCCTACTCGCCTCTATTTAATGGGTCAAGAGAGCTGTTTTGATGGAAAGTGCCACGGTATTTGTGTTAGTCGTATTCATCAGAACATTTTGGAATAACTGAATTCTTCTCATGGTCTTCTGCTGTGTAACTTATGTTTCAGAATGGATGACTTTTTTCAGATTTTGTTAAAAATCCACGGCTCTGTAATTTCAAGGCAATATGCAGTCATGAGGTAGTAATGTCACTAGGAGCAAATAAAAAAAAACCTGTTATTTAGCATATGTGGATGCTAGGATGTGAAAAATACTTGTATAAAACTATATACAGGAGATGGTTTTTTTATGTTACAATAACTTTCAAGCAAAAAGCATAATGGCTGGTTACTTTTGTGGTCTTCAGAGATGGCACATTCTGTAGTTGTAGATGTCCAAAGTATATTTTAGCTCTGTATAACAGTATTGTTTCTTGTAATTATTGCCTTGTGTATTCTCCATTAATAATTTAAAGGAAGCGTTTTCACCAGTTACAATTTTATTTGAAAACTAAGGTAAATACTGCTGGATTTTATTGCATGTATGCCGTGTAAACATCTGCCACCTGTTAAATGCTCAAGTTGAGTTTTAGGTGTGCTGTTAAGATTATGGCATATTTATGTCTGGTAGTCAGCCACAGAACAGTCTTTTAATCTGATTTTTCTGGATCAGAACCTATGTTGTCATAGGCACAAAAAATAGCTGTGAATTGCTTTTTTTTTTTTTTTCCCCTTCACTCTCCACAAGAAAACCCCCAAACACTCCCCAAAATCCAACTGCCATATATTCAAAACAAAAGAACTAGTATGATAAGAATCTGTTGGGTGTTTTGGTTTGTTGTTTTTTTCTTATATTACTTAGTATTTTGGCTGAACATAAATCAATTTCAACCATTGTGATAAAATTCAGTTTGAGGTCATGACCCCTAAATACAAGCAGCTTCAAATGATCTGGGTGTCTCAGCTTAAGTGACTGCCAGCAGAGCCTGAAAAGTCTACTCACCAAAGCCCGTAGTGGCTTCTTAGCTGAACAGCTATAACACTGCTGACTGGGTTTCCCTCTGCCAATGAGAGTTCCATGTCTTCCCTTTTATGTCTTCCAATAGAATAATGTCCTGTGTGTAGTAATACACTAAAACTGATGCATTGTTGCTCCTTTTAGCACAGCAAAACTATTAGAATCATAGAATCAGTCAGGGTTGGAAGGGACCACAAGGATCATCTAGTTCCAACCCCCCTGCCATGGGCAGGGACACCCCACACTAGATCAGGGGTTGTTTTGTTTTTGTTTTGTTTGGGACAAGTGGTTGATCATACTTCATCTACTCATGCTGCCTGTGTTAGAAAGAGAAAATCATGACCACATGCTAACAGTTATACTAACTAGACTGAACTCAAGCCAACTGCTTCATCCTGTTAACACACTCTTCATCTTGCAAGAATCTCAGCCTAAGTCTGCCTTGAGTTAACCACTGTCAGTTGATATCAGAGAATTTGGATACAGAACATCAAATGTGTCAACGTTTTATCAATACCTTTACTTTCAGAAAGGTATTAAAAATCTTGCTTTACCTGGGGTCAGAATAGGTAACTGAAGCCCTTGAGGTAAGATACATAAAACCAAAAATGCCATATTGCCTCCCAGAGCTGCTGTTGTATGTTGTTTTGAGAGTAGAACTGAAAAAGAATAAAGACTACTCAGTAGCTTGCTAAAAAGCTCAGCTGATGTTTGGGTGATGCTTTTTCTAAGTTATTCTGGCCTGTATGCTATTTTGAGCAGACTGCATGGTTTTCATGAAATGGGTTTTTTTTTTTTTTGTTTCTAGCACCTCAGCAGCAGGTCATTGTGCCAGATTCCAAGCTGATACCGCACATGAATGCATCAGGCATGGTAAGAAAAGCAGAAGTTTATACATGCATCACTGTCACTGTGGAGTTGCTTTGATTAAATAGTAAAGACAGTTCTAGTGTTAATCATCAGATGCTTAAAAGTAATTTAGGGGACGCTGATAAAGCTGTCTGCTGTCTTTGAGTTGTGTTGACAATCTATGAACAGAAATTCAGGACTTCAGTTTTGATAACAAATGCAGGACTTACCTTGATCCTCTCCTTTAAATGTGTTTAACCCAAACTTTTTAAGCAGAAAGTGTACTGCTGGTATGAAGCTGCATTTTGATGGGCTCATCATATACCATCACAACACTATTAACTGATGCAAACATGCTGTATTTGCTAGATGGAGGAAAAAACATTAACTACTCTGAAACTTGAATATACCTAATGAGACATTATTTAGCAATTAATGCTGATCTGTTCTGGTCACATTAATGTGATTCACTATTTTTGTAATGGCATTTTAAACTGAGTCTGGTCATTTAGCCTTTTCTTGCAGTTTTTATCCCAAGAGATTATTTTTTTTGATAGCTTAGTTTGCTTTTAAATGCACTGGCTTGCTTAAAAAAGGCCAAAAAAAAAAAGCTTGCCAAGCAATGAGAACAACATCTAATACAAGTTGAATACATGCATTAAATCCAGAATTTGTTACATTCTTACTAGTTCTATGGTAGAAAGCACATGAAACAAATTCCATGATCAGTCAAAGCTCCAGCAGCTTGCTTAGCCTTTGTTTCTGGCTTTACTATGGAAAAGAACCTGAACTTCATTACTCAAATAGCAAGAGTTACCCAAAGGCCAAGAGCACATTGACATCTACCTTCTTCTTACAGTTCATTGCAGTTTGTTACTTCCCAAGTCCAGCAGTTGAACTTCTTGCTGAGTTAGATTTTGTTGATGAGTATTGCAAAACTGAGTATGCCAATGCTTCTAAAGCTCTGCTAGTGTCAAACATATAGATGGATTGTATGGAATCATAGAATCATTCAGGTTGGAAAAGACCCCTGGGATCAAGTCCAACCATTGACCCTGCTCTACAAAATTCACCCCTATACCAAATCCCCAAGCACCACATCTAGATGATCTTTAAACACATTGAATTTTTATATGCAGCGTAATATACAGTTGATTAATGCCTGCATTTCCAGTAGCTGCAGAAACGTGTGTGCAAACATTGTAAATGGCAATGAAAAGTTACAAATTTTCAGGCAGTGTGTTCTGAGATGAAACACTGTCAATAATATCTGGCTAAAATGGTTTTTCTTGTATCTCAGAGTGCTGCAGCCACTGCAGCTACATTGGCTCTCCCTGCTGGAGTTACTCCTGTTCAGCAGATACTTACAAATTCAGGTAAGTGTCTTAGCATTGAGATCAAACAGTGGTGTGGAGGGAGGGGGCAGAAATCCTGGAGTTTGGTTTCTGCATTGTTAAAAAGCAGAACTTCAGAATTCACCCTTACAAGGTAGTGCAATCTCTTCACTGGTCTTAACAAACCTTGTGGTTCTGACCTAACAATGGTGTCACAGGTTAGATTTCTTGCAAGTTTTTCTAACTTTCTAGAGAAGCATGTGAAGCAAGAAGACAGGTGTTTTTCTTGCCTGTTGTTGAACTCAGTAATGTGTGTTCTGAGCACAGATAATAGACTGGTTATAAAAGAGCAAGATCACTTCATCTGTGACTTCAGAATGAGAAGGATTTTAAGGTTTCTTCTACCTGCTGAGCACATGAGGTGGAAATTTTATTTTTGCTGGTAATGTTAATTTTATTTTAGATTTGTCATTTTCAAATACTGCCATGCTGTGTGTGAGAGCATGATTAAATCTTACTTTTATGATGAGCATACCTGATGTTTCGTGTACTTTTCTATCATTTTTATTTTATAAGCTTGATTCTAGGTCTGTTCCACCTGAAGAGTAAAAGAAGATCTGAGAACACTCACTTTCTAGAATCAGTTGCTGGGTTTGCCAGATTAACTCATCTGGTCTATTCAGAATCACCTGGAACTTAATTTGCCCGATGTAGACATTTGAATGTTCAGTGGATATAGAATTGAAATAAAATTTAAATGTGTAGCTGTTAGAAAAAATTAAAATCTTTCCAATGTCAAATACCTTATTTTGGTATATGTTCATTTGTCTTTTTGTCTGTAAAATCTGTCTGTTGAAACATAAGATATGTTCGTAACTAGGAGCTTATGTTTAAAATACTGTGCTGTGTTCAAGGATTGGACTTGGGCTTGCATATGTGAATTTGGTTTTGGGGTTTGTGCCTCACAACTGTATTTAGATGGTAAACATCCCTGTTAGTTTTTTCTGATGCAGCTGCTCTAGCATGGTGTCTTTTCGGTGGTGAAAGTGAAACATAAACACCCTTCTTCAGTAGTCATTGGTGTTCTTACAGGAAAAAAGTTTCTAAACTAAGGTAATTTGAGAAGTGAATTTCTACATTTGGCTAACTTGATATTTATTTTATTACAGGCCAGATCCTCCAAGTAGTTAGAACTGCAAATGGCGCTCAGTATATCATTCAACCACAGCAGCCAGTTGTTCTACAGCAGCAGGTCATACCACAAATGCAGCCTGGTGGAGTACAAGCACCTGTTATACAGCAGGTAAAGAAAAAGTTGTGAATAGGCACTCTTGAAAACAAGCAAAAAAAAAAAGCCAAGATCATAGTAATTTCTGAAGAGGCCTATAATTTTTTGAGCCAATTGGAAAAGAACACAGAGAAAAAGTACTTAAGAAGTGTGGGTTTTAAGATGGAGAATTTTAAAGTGTTTTAAATGTGATTTTGATTCTTGCCAAATTCTGACTGACTGCAGTTAAAGATTTCTTCCATGTGTCCCTTGATGACACTTATGTGCATAATCCTAGCGTTTGTGCTTTTAACAGTGTCTTTATTGGTTAAAATGTTTCTATGTGACATAACGTACAGAAGAAAACACCTTAAACACACGTACCCTCCTTGGTTACTTTAGTAGTGAATGCAGTTTAACAAGGGTTTTTGTTCAGCTGCAGGATCAACTGTGTGTCCAGACTCTGTAGGCATTGAATATAGCATTTCATCAGTTCTGCAGTTTAAGCGTGGGTAACCATTTGTAGAGAGTTTTAAAGTTTAAGTGTTTTATAGAGAAGGTTTAAGAATAATCTTTTTACTTTAATTTAAACATTCCTCTGCTGTGCTTGAAACTCAGGTGTGGCAATAGTGCTAGCACTTTGGACTGGAAAGAGTAGTTTTTCTTAGATTCAGCAATGCAAAATGCAGAAAATAAACACTGAGGAGTGAGAGAAAGCGTTTTATTGAAGATTAAACTGTGTAGCTGGTATTGGTGGAATATTTGTAACTCCTGCTTCTCTAATTAGTGCAAGTCAGATTGATATGTTTTAATTGTTTTCTGTAAGTGATGTGGTAGCTTATTATGTTAGCAGCCACAGTACTTGCAATGGTATTCCATTAGGTTTTGGCTCCTATCCCTGGAGGGATTTCCCAGCAGACAGGAGTGATTATTCAGCCTCAGCAGATCCTGTTTACAGGAAATAAAACGCAAGTCATACCTACAACAGTGGCTGCCCCTACACCAGCACAAGCACAGATTCCTGCAGCTGGTCAGCAGCAACCACAACAGCAGGCACAACCGCAAGCACCCCTCGTTCTCCAAGTTGATGGAGCGGGAGACACATCATCTGAAGAGGAGGAAGATGAGGAGGAAGACTATGATGATGATGAAGAGGAAGACAAAGAAAAAGATGGGGGTGAAGATGGCCAAGTTGAAGAGGTAAAATGAACATCATTTTAGACGACTGAAGCATGTTGTGGTTTCCCCCCCCCCAATATTTGAAGGGAAATTAATATGCTTCAATAATGCTATATTCTGATAATTTTGAGACTAAAAATTGTGCTTCAGGTTCCTTGTTTCCTATATTGAACTTATGGAAACTGTGTGTTAGTAAAGCATCTTGAAATGTAGCTGTGGAAAGTAGGGGACACAGCAAAAATGGTTAATTGTCATGAATGCCCCTTCAAAAACTTCAGCAGTAATATTAATGATGTCATGGAGAGGCCAGCCATGAACCTACGAAACCTTCATAAGCAAAGAGAAGTAGAAATAGTGAACTTGACTTGGGACTGAGTGCATAACAAAGCAAGGTGTTAAGAAGATTGACAAAAAGGACAGCATTTGTTCAGTTCACTGAGGCAATCTACAAAAAACTACAGAAAAGTTGTTTTGCATTTGTTCTATTCAGGATTGGTTTAGCTTCTAAGATATTTATTTATATGAAATTACAAAAAAAAAAAGGAATTAAAAAATATGCTGGAAAAGTGTGTTAGCCAGGAGAGCTTAAAAAGTAATTTTTAAGGGTCTGGAGAAGTTATTTTTATATGTCTATGCAAGATCATCTTACAGCATCTGTTTCCCCTCCTGTTAAAACCTTGATGTATAAAAACTGTTTTTGTTTGTGGTACATCAATCATGAATCATTTGTGGGATTTCTATTTTTAATGGCATATAGGGTGTGAGTAACATCACCTTTCTGCTGCTTAGATGCTTTAGAAAATTGAAAATCTGTATAATGATAGGTTTTTTTATAAAGATAGATTGCACCAAAGGAAGTTCTTTACCATGAGGGTAGTGGAACACTGGAGCAGATTGCCCAGGGAGGTAGCTGGGGCTTCATCCTTGGAGATATTCAAGGTCAGGCTCAACAGGTCTCTGAGCAACCTGATCTAATGGAGGATGTCCCTGCTCACTTGCAAGGGAGTTAGACTAGATGACCTCTGGAGGTCCCTTCCAACCCAAATCATTCTATGATTAAAGAAGCAGGAATGGTTGTGGTGATCTTACAGAACAGTGTAACTTTTTGCCTGTGTTTCTTTCAGGAACCTCTTAACAGTGAAGATGATGTGAGTGATGAGGAAGGACAAGAACTGTTCGATACAGAAAATGTTGTTGTGTGCCAGTATGATAAGGTAATTGCTACAGAACAGAATCTAATGATTGTACTTTGCTCTTGCTAAGTCATAATTTTTAAATGTTATCTTTGTGACTGTTAAGTCCAGGTAGAGCTGTAAAGATTATCATTTGAATGGTTACACAAGAATTAGCCACCCTTTGTTTATAAAAAAGGTTTCTGTGCCACATTTGTACTAAACTTGGATGTGAGTAAAGCTCTTTCTCTTCATCGTGTCTTTTTGTGACCTTTACTGAAAGGTCAGTCCTCTGGGCTCAGGATAAGTGAGCTATTATGAGTAAATCTGTATGTTTGGTGTGGCCGTGAATGGAGGAAGTAATTATTATAATTTAGGCTTGTGGAAAGCGTCCTTTATCACTGAAAAATACCTCTGCTTGATGATAGAGAAGTTATCAGAGGGAGGAGAAGAGCTCTTCATAACACAGGTGAACCCTCAGTTACTGAGTGGTGTAGCAAGGTTATGTAATAGTTTATGCATAGTTTTTACCCCACATAACATAGAGCTGATGTACTCACAGAAAAGTCTTAGAACACTCGTATCTCATTCCTGACTCGTAATTGTCAACTGAAACCTGAAACAGCCTCGGTGCTGCACGTTGATGTTTACTCAGTTGGCACAGGATAACTGAAGTCTTCCAGTACTAAACTATTTCTTGTCTGTGCATCTTCTCTGGTCTCCTTCACCACAGTTGTCAGCCTGCTTCCTGTAGTCAGGTAGTATTTTTTGGGAATGGGCATGAAATACTTTCTGAAGAGAGTATGAGTAAAAGTTGGTTTGTTCTTAGTCTTATTCTGTGTCAACAAGAAAAATACCCATTATAACCTGAAAGTTCATTATGCCATAGGCTCCTGTAATATGGACTTCCTAGGGAGCAAGAATAGAATGAATGTCGTCTTTTTATTTATTTTCTTGTCCTAGTATTTCTTGGGTTGTTGCAAATACCTGAACTGATCTTCCATCTCAATCTTACACATTTCTTTTAAACAACGCCTTGAACGTGCTGGTATTTTAACTGGGAAGACTGGCCTCACCCCATCATCCCCCAATACTGGAGAGGTTACTTTTGATCACTTGATGCTTTACAGTGAGAGTCGGAGTGTAAATCACATACAGTGACTAACCATTGAGGAAAATTTGTAGTATGTTAAGAATAGTATATATATTCTATGTCAACCTTTGTACGTTCTGTATCAACATTTGGTACCATAGAGGTTTTTTAAGACTGATAGATCTTACAAATAGTCTGCTTGCCTTTTAACCAAAGTTTAACTTGCAGAAACCTGGAGGCAAACTGCAGTATTAGAAGTAGAAAGTTGAATAGGCCTGCTCTCTGTGTTTTCATGCAGAATGGAGTTTAGACCAGAGGTACAGCTAACAAAACTTAGGTTTGACCTTTTCAGGGATGGTTTAAAATGGTAGTCTTCCTGTTAACAGAGGTTGAAAGGGGGATTTCTGTCTTTCAAGTGGAATCACAGAATCATAGAAACATTCAGGTTGGAAAAGACCCTCAGAATCACCAAGCCCAACCCATAACCCTACTCTGCAAGGTTCACCCCTAAACCATATCCCCAAGCACCACATCCAAACAACCTCTGAACACATCCAGGGTTGGCGACTCACCCACCTCCCCATGCAGTCCATTCCCATGCCTGACCACTCTTTCTGTGGAAAAACCTTTTCCTAATATACAGTCTACCCAGTCACAGCTTAAGGCCATTCCCTCTTGTTCTGTCACTTACTACTTGTGAGAACAGATCAGCACTTGCTTTGTGGCTGTCATAATCAAAGATGTTTTAATCAATTTACATCTGATGCATTTAATCAGATAGAGTGGAATAGAATTGAATTAACCAGGTTGGAAAAGACCTTTGAGATCGAGTCCAACTTATCATCCAACACTTATCAACTAAACCATGGCACCACGTGCCCCAATCCAGTCTCTTGCTAAACACCTCCAGTGGTGGTGACTCCACCACCTCCCTGGGCAGCACATTCCAGTGGCCAATCACTCTATGAAGAACTTCTTCCTAACGTCTCTTCTTCCTTTCTAACAACCTCTGAAAATGTGCTGTGTGCTTTGGATTTTAGAATATTACTGTGCTTGCATGATTTTGTGGCAGTTGCTGTCCCTCCTTTAAAAGATGAAAATAGAAAGTACTGCTATATGCATAATCTGTTTATCATAACTAAATGCAGAATTGATCATCAAGATGTTTATAATAATCTGGTAATGTATGTCTGATAGTTATTTTGGGTTTTTTCTTGCCCTTACAATTTACTTATGCATTCCTACACATTTCTGTTGCAGAGTAATATTAGTTCAACTTCTTTTTCTCTGTTTTTAGATTCATAGAAGTAAAAACAAATGGAAATTTCATCTCAAAGATGGCATCATGAATCTTAACGGAAGAGATTATGTATTTTCCAAAGCCATTGGGGATGCTGAATGGTGAAGTTTTAAAAGACAAAACAAAAAAACTCCCTGTAAAAGGAAAAAAAAATCAAAAGCAGGAAAGGTTGAGACTTGGATGTATACTCCAATCAAAATGTGTATCTGCACATCAGAAATAAACAGTAAACAAACATATTGGAACAAAGATAAAATGTGGCAACAAGACACTACTTCAGATGAGCAAGCCATGGACTGTAGCAGCTATAGCATTGTCTGGGAGCTGGTTTTGTGTGTTAGGAATACCTTAATTATCAATTAAACATACAGGTACCTACAGCTGGTATTTAGCATGTAAGGCTTTGTTCCCCCTCTCCCCTTCTTCCCTTAAGATTTAAAAAAACAAAAAAACCCTTCTTCCACTGATTGAAGGAACTCTTCCCTTTGATAGATTATTAATCTGAAAATGCTTATTGTGTGTACAAATCTTTGCTTTGAACACTTCCTTTTGGTAGTGAGGATGGTCAGGATGTTACTTAAACTGCGTGCAGGCTTTGTACAGAAGGGTCAGAATTAAGGTGTTAAATTTTAAATAACTTGTACAAGGAAGATATTTTTAATTCTCGTATGTTCTTTAATTATTCTATCTATTTGTTGTTTTCAGTTCAGTTCCCCATAAACAGGTTTGTTGTTCCTAGCAGTTACAAAATGGTAAAATGATCATTTATGTTTCCCAATTATTTTAATTTCATGTAAGTGATGACACTTTTTATTTAGGGCTGTATTTTTTAAAAGTCTAAGCACCTGTAGCTCCCTCCCATGCAAGTCAGACTGCTTAACTTGTTAATTACATTCTTGCTGGTTGGTGGTAGCTCAGCATCACTGAACTGAAATGATTAATACAGTTTCTATTGATGTTTTGTTTTGTTTAAATTTAAAAAAAAAAAAAAAACAAAAAAGGCTTTGGAGACATTTTTTAATCAGTTGTGTGGGTAATGATATAATAGATGCATTCCTTCTCTGGCTCACTACGTATGTAGTCCAGACAGCAACAAATAATTCAACAGACCGCAAGAATGACTACATTTTAATATAGAAAATGACTGAAGACTCTAACATCCTGAGTGCAACTCTTAATCAAAGATCTGCTTTACTAAAAAAATGTAACCATTTAACTTACTTGCAGCAGTTAACATCTCTAAAGTTTCCAAGTGGCATGTAATTTCAAGAAGAGAGCTGCACAGCTTTGAGAACACCAGTTTTGTTAGAGTATCTTGAGACTGTCTTGGTAACGGAAAATCAAGCAGTTGGATGCACTAAACCTTGAGTAGTCACTTTTTCACTTGCCTTTTCCAGAGGGTATTTTTGTGGTGGATTTTTGTTTGGGTTTTTAATTTTTTTGTGAAAAGCAACAGTTACTTTTGAATGAGGAGAAGGAATGGACATGATACTGCAGAAAACTGAGGAAGGAATGTTCATGTGGCTCACCATTTCAAAAAATTGCTGTCTTTCACTGGCTGCTTGGAAATATGGGATGAAGATAATTTTAACTAAATTGGGAAGGACTGTCAGAAGCAGACATCTGAACCATCACTTCTGACCTTTTTTTGTTTGTTTGTTTTGCTTTAGAATTAAACATTATTTAACATCACAAGTATATTTTATCAGTGTATAATGACTGTTCTGATTTTTCGTTCTCTGATTTTACTTGCCTCCAAGTGCGTTCTCAGTAGTGCATAGAAAACTCAGAACACATTGTAAAGAGGGCTTTTTTTCTGTGATTTTGCATACCTGTGCTCCTTGATACAGACTAAAACTGCCTGCAGGCTGTGTCTCGAGCCATATGCTTGTTAGTAAGTCATCTACATGTGTAAGCGTTATAAAAAAAGTTAATTGATGTTTCTTCTAATTCATTCTTAAGTGATGTGCATTTTTGACTGGGGGCTTCAAAGCAATTGGTGTTTGCTTTCCTCTGAACAAAGCAGATATTTTACTTCAAATTTTTTACCACTGTTGACAAGTTTATGTACAATTGCAATGAAATCAGTAATGTACCAACTAGTTCCTTCCCTCATCTTTTCCATATCGGTTACCAATAAGTCTTAAGAAGTGGACTTCAGAAAAGTTCCCGTGACACTGCACAGCCAAAACCAATAAAAAGGGGGGGGGGAAATCCCTTTAGCTGTTGATTCCTGTTTATACTCCTGGAACCCAGATAACTTTTACAACACTTTGTTTTCATACATCTTAGTGATTTATGTTTTTCTTTTCTTTCACCCTCATACATATACTAGAAATGCATAGCCTTTTTATTTATTTTGAAGAGATAGCAGAACTTAAAAAGGTAACTTAAGCTTAGCCTGTTCTGAAGGATGTTAGATGCTTTCTGAACGTGCACAGTCTCTTGCAAGCTAATTGTATGGTATGCTTTTCAGATAAGAAGTTTTGTCTTCAAATATAAACACCTATGAAGTTTTCAGAAAGCCAGTCAAATATGAACACACCAAACTGTGCTCTTATTGCTACATCAAGTGTTCCTTTTTTTTAAATCAAAAAGCATGTTTTAATTTCATTTTATTGTAGCAGCTTGCTGTAAGAATGTAGTTTGCTTAATTTTATTATTGTACTTGAATTTTTAATCATGGTTTTAACAATGTAACTGAACAGACCATTTCATGAGGTTCCAAAGAAACCATTCCTTTCAGAGGGCAAGGGATTCCCATATTCATAGTTCATACATTAATATTTTTTTTTTTCCCCCTTGGAAGCAGTTTTTTGTCTGCTTGAGGGTTGTTTGTTTTGGTTTGGTTTTTTTCCCCATTTAATTAGTTCAGTATTATGGAAACAAATGATTTCAAGAGGGCTTATGTTAAAATTTGCACAGATATTGGAGCACCTTTTTGTGATGGAAAAAATGGGGAAAAATAACTTCTTAATTGTAACCACAAAGGCTGAGGGAAACTTGTAGAGCAACTGGGCAAAATTAGGAGTCCTGTGCCTTTTCAGTTTGCAGAATACATGTTTTGCCAGGATGATAATACTGTTTTTTTTTTTTTTTAAATATTATTATTTTTTATTCCTGAGAGAGTAATTTTCCTGCAATGCTTCAATCAGAAAAGCAACTTTTTGTGTCTAATTCTGTTGATTTTTAGTGTGTGCAATCATTTTAAAACATCTAAGTCGAAAACAAATTGAAATATGTTTTCTGTTAGGGAGATAGAGAATTTAGTCAAATAAGGAACTTTATATTGGGCTATTTAAATAAGACACGTTTTTATTCCCCCTCAGTTGCTGGTTAGCAACAGATTTCTTTGAGACTTCATACTCTTTGTTTCACTGCATTGTGTTCACAAGTTGCATTTGAACATCATTCAGTTTCCTAAACACGATTTCAAGTGATAATTGTGGTCCGAGTTTGTTTCCAAGAGTATGATGCATGATTCTGAACCACAGTTTCTAGAAAAGAGCAAAGAACATGTGTCATGTAACAGATCTTTTTAATAAATGTTATTTCCATTTCTCCTGAACAATTAGGAGTGTTAAAGTTAATTTCATTGAGTCTGTGAAGGTGATTCTGCCACTTGACAGTTAGCAGTAATTATGTCACCGCTTAACACTACCAGAGTAGAATTTCTTAATTCCAGTGAAGGAGAGACCTTGTTATCTAAAGTTCATTTTGATCCAGTTTGTAAAAGCTTCTTTAAAAGAAGCGATAAATTCTCCCCAAATTTATCCCAAAGAAAAGCAATAAGATGTCCAGGAAGCGAACAATGGTTTTAGGATAACACACACTGGATTGATACCATGCTGTCTTGCACAGCATCGTGGGGTTTACTGTGTGCCACCCCATCCATGCGCCCCCAACTGAAATTCGAGTTCCTTTCAGGAGTTGAGATTCATGACTAGACGAGATGAGCTAACCTGCGTATTGTCATGTATTGGTGTCTGGCATTTGAAGTCTTGTTTTCCCATTGCTGTGATTGGTTGGGAAATGTGTAAAAACCAGTCTGTTGGTTTCCCTGTTGTCTTCTTTTTTCCAAGCAGTTCATAGAGTGTACCTCTTAATTATGATTTGGTGGATTAGACATGGTGGAACAAAAGGAGCTTTGTTTTTCTACCAGGAAGAATTACCTTGAGTTAGCTATATGTACAGTCATCCAACGAGACATATTCCAGAGTGCATAGGGTACCAATAGATTACGGAGTGGGGGAATATCCTTTTTTGCTGTTCTGAGCTACTATTGTCAACTGCTGTTGTACATATACTGTTATGTGTAAGGGGGTAAATATATTTATTATGTTTGTAAAATTCATTCTGTACAATTGCAGATCAAGGTTGCTCCTCTGTGATATACAGGATATTATGTTTCAAAGGCCATGCTTGGAATACGATTAGAGAACTTAGTATTTTGATGTACTAAGACCTATTTTAAGTTTAATATTTTGCCTTTGCAAAAACTTTAATTAAAGATGTTATTTAAAAATGTTTGCCATTTCATTTACTACCTTGCATGCATGTTGGTTTAATATATGAGGCTTAATAACTCCTGGTAATAATACCACTGAGGATTGTGAATTTGTTTTCATCACACGCAGGTAACTTCACTGTTGCCTTGTTCAGTTTGGATTGCAGACTTTCCTCTTCACATTATTACACCAAAAAAATTCACATTTTAATCTGAAGGCCAGACTTCCATACTGATTTAAGAATTTTTTCCCTATGGTAAGTTGAAGCATAGGTCTTGAAACAAGAGTGGAGAATGCGATGTGCTGTCTGGATGTTAGTCCTGCAAATGGAAACCCAGTAGAATATCAAGAAGTAAAATACAGAGTTCTTGGATGGTAGCTGGCTAATCATAAAGGTTTCATTTCCACCAGTGAAACTGATTTGACAGTATTGCTTCCTGATGTAAGCAGGTGATACCTTTCTAGTTCCTGGCTAAAAGCAGTATCTTGGGATATGTTTAATTTTCAAATATAAATTTTGAACTTGAGATTCTAGACACAGAACATAAGCTATAGGCTATACTAGATGTATGGAGGGGGTTTTGGTTTGGTACGTGATTTTGAAGTAATCTTACAGATACAGGGGTGTAGCAAACAGATCATAAGGAGTGATGTGGTTTCTTCCTGTTACTTTTCTTGCCCTCCAGCAAGAGTCAGGACTTAGTCAAGTCTGAAAAAGGGCAGTTCTGCTTTAGAGGGCTGGTGGAGTCTTCCCTGAAGATACTCATGACCCACCTGGTCTCCTTCCTGTGAAACCTGCTCTAGGTAAACCTGCTTTAGTAAGTGAGTTGGACTAGCTGATCTCTAGAAACCCTTTTCAGTCCCTATCATTCTGGGATTTTGTGCCTTTCCTATAAAAATTTGCCTGACTTGCCATCTTGAAATGGATTTGGACATAATTCTTCATAAATAACTTACCAGAAATTAAAATGTTTTACCAAACCAGATTACTACCTTTTGAACTTGTGGTAACAACAAAACAGCTTACAAAATTTACCTGTTTTCTCTGGCCAGAATATTTTCAAAAGGACCCTTAAAAGAGGAGGAAAAAATAGAACACTGACAAATTAGTAACAAACCAAACCAACCAAAAAGAGCTGAATTTCATCCTTCTAAGGAAAGAATAGAACAGTCCAGAGCACTGTGGTGTCTGTGTCAAAATAATGTAATTAGTAATTTTCATTCTAATTTTGAGCATCCTGCCTTACCTTAATGTATGATTAATTCATGCAATTAACGTATGAATTTAGTAATGTCTTGTGGGTTATCTGAAAATGTAAGAAATGGCTTAATGTGGGTTTTATTTTCATTGAGCTTCAACCTTTGGGTTTTGTCTAGGTATAGAATAGAATAGATTGTGTTGGATGATAGGTTGGACTTGATCTCAAAGGTCTTTTCCAACCTGATTAATTCTAATATATACGTGAGTGTGTCTATATATGTAATGACATCTATAGTACAGTAAATTGAACTGCAGATGAACTACTTTTGACCTTCAGTTTTGTGCATATATAATGTTATGAAAATCATTTTTGGGACTGATTTTTCTTTAGACGGAGGACTTCCCAAATTACTTTTCTGCACAGTGTGAATGTTCATGTCTCTGCATGACCTGCAAGAGGGTCATCTGAAATAATAATATGCAGAGTGAATAAATAATTGAAAACAACGCTTTGCGTTACAAATGATAACGAGTTAACCATTTGCTTCCGTAAGTCAAAATCCCCTCTCTGAAGATGGATATTGGTGAATTATTATTTTAGAATAACTATTTTAGATAACTATTTTTTAAAAAAATACATAGCTAGGAGTATTTGGTTTACACTTTCTAGTTTTTGTTTTCATTTGCAGTTCAGTTTTGTAAGTGGAAACAGTACTGAAATGGAAAACATCAAGTGCTTAATTCAGATGATGACATCCAAAACAAAGACTATAATTCAAATTTTAAAATAGTTGAAAAACTAATAATCTTGTAACACAAAAAAACATGTCACATGTGGACATGTGATTCAGTCAGGGTAGAAATGCTCTTCTGTTGCTAGAGGTATCAAATGAAGCAGAACTGCACTGCAGACAAGCCCTCTAGATGTCTGGAACAGATGAGTCTCGACAGAGTTAGGATGCTGCTTTACACATGACAGAACTGGAAAGATGGAATGCCAAGGTAAAGAAAAACCCCAGGTACTTGGGGGTGGAGCAAATTATTTGAACTAGCACTATAAGGAAAAGAGGTGGTTTTTTTCTGATGGACCACCTGGCTAAATTTTTCCAGAGGCTTTTTCCCATTTTTCTAGGAATCCTGCAGCAAGGTCCCTGCAGGCAGGGCTCCACCAATGTCCAAGGATTTCATACAGAGGAACAACTGGCTGACTATAGGAGTGCTGTCTGGATTCAACAGGTATTGTGTTTTGGGAAGTACAGCACTTCTAAAAAGGATATAGCACAGAAAATTATGAAAAATGAGGAAATTCTGCCTGTGGACTTTGTTCTGTTCCAAGCTGCTTTTGTTTTTTCTTTACCCAGAAATGAGTTATAGAATATAGAATTAACCAGGTAGGAAAAGACCATCAAGATCATCAAGTCCAACCTATCACCCAACACCATCTAATCAGCTAAACCATGGCACTAAGTGCCTCATCCAGTCTTATTTTAAACACCTCCAGTGATGGTTGCAGGATGGAAGCTCTTCTGAGCTTCCCTTGTTCAAAATTTTAACAGTGTTAGTGCTGGGGATATTTCTGACGTACTGTGAACTGTATTTGTCCGATTTTGATAAGTAGCTTAAATCTTATTAAAGCAGCCTGTAGAAAAATTCTGTGTAGAGAGTTGACAAATGGCTCAATATGTGCAATAATAGCAATGTTAAAAATGGAGTAGGTGAAGATGAAGTATGGTCATGTCATTTAAGTGATGTATGCAGAAACGTCAGTTGGTTTTGGGAAAGGGCAGAGGGAAAGTAGAGTAGTTCTTTAGCAGATAAAGTTGCTGTTAATGTTTATTTGGAATATCTGTTGGCTTGTGTTTTCTGTCCTCAATTACTGTCATAGCCTTAAACAGCTTTGTAATTTCTCCCTGAGGCTGCTGTGTATATCTTGCCATGTAACTCAAATAATTTTAGATAGCATGTGGGAAACGTGAAGTACTTAATCAAACAGAGATTGGGGGGTCTTTGGGTGCCTTTCTAGTAGAGAAAGGAGGCATGAGGAGAATCTGGAAAGAAGAAAATGAGGGAACATGGAGGATAAGAACGACATTTAGAAAGTAGCCAGCCTTTTTTTAAAATACAGAGTGCTAACATACTTGGTAGCTAAGAGAGAAGTGTGTGTAAAGAATTTTAAAAGCTGCTTTTAATTGTCTTTATTTTCCCCCAGGACTTTTCATGGGTAGGTGCATCTGTCAGGGTGTCAGCTGCCCCTCCTAATTGCCTTTTATCAAAATCTGCTTCTTGCTGCTTTGTAATGACATAGTATTGCTGGGTTTAATTTGAAATCTGTAGCTGGTTAAAACAGAACTGATCTGTTGTTTCCACAGCTTCCTCTAGGCGGCAGCAGTAATCCACATTGCGTTTGGACACTTCTGTCACTACGGTCAAACTGAAACCAGCGCTGTCCATGTAGGTCAAACACAGCCTTCATGCTGCTTGGTATTTCAGTGCTGTTGTGTGTATGCCAGTCAGCGACAAGCTATGGAGAAGACATTCAGATAGTGCTTCAGAATTTGCAGTGAGAAGTTTTTTTGTTGAAGCTTAGTTACTGTTTGGATTTGATGTGTTGCAGCTTTACCTTTGCAAAAGACAGAGAGTGCTGTCATTTTTCTTTACTTTTCAAAGAAAAGCTGCTGTCATCTCAGCTGAAGCTACTCAGCTCTAAGACAGGCAGCCTGGATTTGATAGTCGAGCTGGCTATCACTATTTGCAACAGGGAGGCTCATCCTGGCAGCAAGATAGGTCTGAGATACATATGAGTAACCATCCAGCACTTCAATCACTTTGTAATGACTGTTTAGTGAGCTCTTAGATGTGCTGTGAAATTGATATTCACAACAGGCTTCATTCCTTGAAAGAAAGGGGAGAGTAATCATTGTGGCTACATAGTGAATAGCAGAGAACTTGTCCTTTAATTGTCTAATTAAGTAACTGACAAATCCTGGTAAGCTTCAACTGAACTGTGCAGATGTGCGACAGTAGGGGTATCACTTCAGAGGACCACACAGGCAAGGCTTGGCATTGCATATAATCAGGATAGCACAGAAATTTCCTACCCCAAAAGCAGTGTAAAATTCAAGTTGATTTATATTAATCCTGCATAAATTAAGATCTTGGAAGGACTAAATTCAGGATGACTCCAATTCAGTCAGAGTCCTGTGCCACAGCTAAACGAGACTTGTCCATGTTTTGGAATAGTTACCTAGTATTTTCAGGGAAATGGCCTCATAGAGCCTCCATTTCTTCCCTTTCACATCATGGTTTCCAGTTGCAGAAAAATGTCTGGTCAGGTGGAAGTGGGTAAATAAATCAAAAGTATTTCCGCTTTATGCAGATGCATTATAGAACCTGTGTGAATTCTAAGTTGATGATGCTGTCAGAATCTCTTGCTGTGCATCACTGTGACCTTTTAACCATTTTCTGTTCCAGGGCATGGTGATGGCCCTTCAACACCTTGTTCCTTAGCCCGGAAAGCCTACATCAAAGTGTAGTATAATGTTATATGTTTTCAGACTCTGACCAATGAGGAGGGGAATGCATAATGAAAGGCATGATATCCAACTAATTTTGTGCCTCACCCTGGCCAATTTTAACTGCAACCTAGAAACCATTTGATTACTGAGTGGCTTTAAAATGAGGATGCCTAACATGTTAGAAAAGCAGCTGTTACATACACATCAGCCTGCCCTAACAGCCTGGAAGGGATGGCTTAATTGATTCCAACCCATAAGCATAGGACGTCTGCTCAAATCAAGCTTCACTTGTTGAGGAGCTTTTTTTGCTACAGATTTCCCAAAGGCTATACTATGAGCATTAATATTTAAGTTGTCTAGCAAGAGAGGAAACAAAAGTGCGTTTTGTTTATGTTACTAAACCAAAATGCTGTGACAGTGCTCTTTTTGTGAAGCATCCAATCCTTAGTCACTGTGGCTGTCATACACATGGTAGGTTTAGAGAGAACAAAACATTTTGTTCCATTGCTCTGTGTTATTACTAAAGTATTCTAGAGAATATACGTACCGAGTGCCAGAAATAATACTTCTTGCTGGGAAAGATTTAAAGGATCAAATATTGTGTAAGAGTTATGTGCAAACCCAAAAAATGGCTGAAAGGTTTGATCAGAGCAGAAATGTAAGAGATGAGCTATAGGATACAGTTACCAGAAAATGCTTGGCAAATTTGAAGTCTATTGCCTGAAATTTTCCAATAGCTTTAAAAATACTTTTTCTCAAGTTAGGCACAAGAAGGACATAAACCAGAAATATCAAACTTTATTCATAAAGGCAGTATCACAGAAGCCTTTGAATAGACAAAAAATTCAGTAATGTGTAAATCTGTCCTCTATTACTAACAGCCAACAGCTGTATCAGTTAAAAAGCATACTGCAATCAGTCCAACATACCACATCTTTCCAATGTCCTACTATTTCCCATAGAACAAATACTGTGGTTTGTTTAAAGGTAAAAAGAGGTTTGAAATAAGTGATCCGTGTTACTTTTAGAAGTACACTTAAAATAAATGTTGATTTAGTCTTTCCTCTCTAAAAAAGAACATGACTCAAGTTTGGATATTCTTTTCCGCTGGTACACTAGTATCTATGAAGTCTGTAGCATAATGTACAGTTTGTCCATTAGAACTTGATTGTCTTAACTGCTCAACATCTTAATTGCTTATGAAATACTAAATAAAGCACTCAGGAAACTTTTTCTCCCATTATTAATCCAGTATCAGAAGAGTGACAGAACCTGGAGGAGTGGGTTGCATCTCAGCATGACACCTATTGCATGGAACTATCAGACACGGCCAGGGCGTTCCAAATGTAGCTGTTGCAAGAGCAGGAAATTTTGCTGATCTGCACACTGAAGAAGCTACCTTTATGTTTCTGATTAACAGTGGGTGAGTCCAGATCACAGAAGAAGAGGTTATAAATTATTATTTGTATGTTTTTCATCAGCTTTGTTTTCCAAGTTTGATGAGAAGCAACCAAAAATGAAAGCGTGCCCCTTCCCCAAAATAAGGGCAAGCTTATTAATAAGCTGCTAAATTAATCTATAATGCAATATTGGATGTTTTTTATGTGATTTACAGTGACAGAATCTGTTTTTGTTTTTCTGAGAGTGCCTGACAGGGTTGGTGCATCCAGGCCTTTGTTTTGGCTCACTGAAGCAGACTTTGTTTATAATTGGCAGTATGGAATCAAACTGAGTTTGAATTGAAGTATGTACATGGCATTTGTAGTTATGCAATTTCCAGCTGTAGCAGCTAGCACTTTGAAGAGCTCTATCATTGCCTTTTTTTTTTTGACACTATTAACACACATTATAAAAAAATCTGGCTATTGGCTGTTCAATGTACTTACAGTTCCTCAAAGGCTATAAAAACCATACAGGTATTACAAAATGAACTTTATCTACCTGAAGGCAACGTTTCAACCAATGTTCTCTATTCTCATGGTAAGCCTTTTAAATAGATGAGTGAAATGATCAGTGGCAATCTTAGTAGCAGTCCTACAGAGCTAGTCTCTACAGTTTGCTGAGAGCAGGTCTGCTACTGCTTCACTAACCAGATACTTTGGCCGTACAAACTGGTGTGCAGAGCAGATCCTACCTTGTGTCCTGATGTCTGCAGGAGATGTAGAGAGCTAGGCCCTGGTTCATTTGTATGTCTGTCCCCATCTAGCAGCAGGTATACTAGAATGCTTTAGTGCTTCTCTGAAGTAAAAGAAAGAGTTTTTCCTTGAGTCTGAGCTTGAATTTCCTTAAGCACAGTGTAGAGAATATGTATTTAAGATACAGAAAGGCTGTGGCCAACCAGAACTTAACTGTGTGGTTTATATAGTTGTACTGCAGACATTACGTAAGTCAGAGAACAGATCTCACTACAAGGTGGAGAGGCATTCTTTAAGCATATTGGATGAACTAATGGTTAGCATTTTGTTCAGTAACTGAAGTGCATGAAGTAGCCTAAAGGCACGATCTGGTCCCTTTGTCAAAGTGTACATCTAAGGCACCTTAACAGCAACTGCTGAAAGGAAAGCCCTATCCCTGTAAGAGAGGGCCAAGTGAGAATAACAGTAGTGGTGAGAAAGCAGTAGTTACAGGTGTTCAACATAATAAATGTGCTCAAATTAAACAGTACTGGAGCCAGGTAAGAATGGATAATTAGGAGAAAATTTAGTACAATTATAAGTTTCAGCCATCAAAAAATCCAAACATCACTAATTTGACTGGCTAGACTGGCCTTGAAAACAAATCCAAACAAAACCATCTCCTAAGTAAGTTTAGCAAAGAGGGAGAGAATGTTAGTAAGGGAATTTTTGCAGCACACATGCCCAATGAGATAGCCATGAGATCAATGCTATTTTCCTTTTACCACAGTAAAGACAATATGAAGAGGCTTTCCCCCTCACACCTAACTAAACAAAGACATGCAAACAGAAGACTACCTTTGTTTTAGCTTAGGATGGCAGAAACAGAAGGAATCTGTTCCATTTTAGGCCCTGGTGGAAGTTTTAAAAGTTTGCTGTTAGAAAAGCAATTGAACCTCTTGATACATAGGCAGTTGGCATTTGAAAACTTCAACCTTTACTTATTTTTTTTTAAATCTAATTTTAATTATAAAACTTAATGTCCTCTTTGCGGTCATACCCCCATGTTTTGTGTTTTGTCTCCTGTTTCCTTAAGTTTTTTAGATGAGGGTGTATTTTATATTTAATGAGTTCATATATATATAAATTTTCTTATTTAGATAGGGCATTCACATCTACTTCCATTATTATCATCACAACAGTAGCTTTTTGCCTGCACTAATAGGGGTCTCAGACAAAGGTTCAAATGAGTGGCATGTCTAAAAGAAGACCACTCTGAAGGTACTTTCAGAGATCACAAAGGCTAAGCCAGGGAGAAAGGGTATGGAGAATATGCTATCTTCTCACTTGATTCACTGTTTGTAGATCCAGTTCTCGACCAGATGGTGGCTGTGACACTTTTATAACTCGGTTTGCTTGCGTTCTTCCGCAAGTATTTGGTTCTGCGTTGCTATAGCAGGAAGGTAATCGTTGGCTGGCTCTTGAATGCTTGTAAGAATCTGACCTATTCCTCGACTGATTCTCTGTCCATAAGAGCTGCTGCTGTTTTTAGCTGAAATTGTCTGACCTCTGTAGACTTGAGCCTGATGCTTACATATGCCAAACTTGCTTAGCAAGATAAACACATCTCTTCGGAAAGCTTTGGTGAAAATGGCATAAAGAAAGGGGTTTGCACAAGAATTGAGTGGGTAGAAGAGTACCAGCAAAATCTTGGAATTGGTGACAGTTATCAGTGGCTTGTTCATAATGGCAGATAAAGCATGGAAAGAAATAGGAGCCATGCACAGGAAGTCAGTGAAAATCAACACAGCCATCCGCTTAGCAATTTTGGTGTCTTTGTCCCCTGACTTATACTGAGGGTTCCGCACAGTGAGGTAGATTTTGATGTAGCAAGCACAAATGATGACAAAAGCAACAATGTTACATATTAAAACAAAGACAACATAGGCTTCAGCTACCAGTGTTTCAGTGTCCATAGGCAAGCAGATGCTGACTTTGCCATAGCTGCTGACACCAACGAGTGGCAAGAGAGCAAGAAGGAAGCATGAAAGCCACCCTCCCAGCATGATCACCGAGGCATGCCGGAGGCGAATCTTTCGATCCGGGCGCATAGCGAAAGTGATGGCGTACCAGCGCTCCAGGGTGATCACAGTCAGAGTGTACACAGAAAGCTCGCTAGCAAAGACTGTGAAAAAGCCAGCTGTGTTGCAACCAGGCCCGGTCTGCCACTCTATTGCGTGGTTATAGTACTCTGACCTGGTGTAGAGATCCACTGAAGCGATGAGGAGGAGGTACAGCCCCATGCAAAAATCAGCAAAGGCCAAGTTACACATCAGAAAGCGTGGCACGGTCAGTTTATAATGGCTGGTGAGAAGGATGAAAAGGACAAAAATGTTACCTAGGATGGCCAGCAGGTTCACAAACCACACCACAATCCTCAGAAATTGATACCCCATTATATCCTCACAGGGATTAAACTCATCAGGCTCTGGAGTGCATATTACATCTTCATTGCCTCCACAGACAGAATAGTCATAATGACTGTCAAAGGTCTGGACGTCTTCCACTTGAGGGTTCTTGAGCTCTTGGCCAAACCCAAGATTTCCTTCTTCATGCTCTTCCAAAAAGAAGTAGTAATGGGAATTTTCTTGAAAATCTGTGAACTTGTCATCTTTGTCATGCCTAGTGTCAGTCTGCTCTGTGTATTCTTCTGCATAATCTTTGTAAAATGCACCTCTGAGAGCTCGGACTGATCTTCTCTTACGGAAGCTGTAACTGCCGCTCTCGTTGCACGTCAGGTACTCCAGGATTCTGAAAGAGTAGAGGGGGAAATCACCGCTGGCATTTGTAGTCTGCCTGGAGTACAGTGAGTAACAAAAGGGAACCCTTCAGTTCACCGTGAAGGAAAACACAGCTCTAAAAATGTGATCAGGTAGATTTCTATTAACAGAACTTGTAGTGAGCAATAAGCCTGAGTGTTTCTGGGCTTTCATTTAAAAAAACCAACCACACCACAACAACAGAAAAAACCACCCTATATTTTCCCTTTCTCTGCTGCTGTCACAGCTATCCCCAGTAGTAATTTGGCTTTTTTGGCATCCATAATCCCTCTTCCTTCATGGGATCTACATTTGTAGTAGCTAATAAGAGTTTTACCTACTGCTTATATATTCCTAGATAATACACATAGTATTACTTTTTGGTTTTGCTCACAAATCAATTCCTCCCAGAACTTCCAGCATTTTAATTTCTGTTCTGTGTATTTGCTGTAGGTGCTTTACTGATAACTAGCAGTGTAATGGTTGGGAATACTGAACATCATTATGTGACTCATGTTTTGTAGCTAAAAACTGGTCATATTTTCACTAGGGAAAAAAATTGCAGTTTGGAATAAATTTTATCACTGTGATCCACTGTCACATAGCTTTTGGTGTTTCTCATTTCCAGGTGTGCAGAACTCAAAATGGCATACAACTTGAGATTATATACAGTTCAGTCTGATAATTTTTACCTCTATTAACAGACTTGTTTCTTTCAGTCATCAGATTGTGAGGTGTTCTTTCCACATATTCTTCCTATCCAGATTTTGAATCTCTCTACTCCTCTGTTTTACTTTGTCCTCACTTTCACAGCCCATTGTAACTATCAGTGTGGTTGCTTTGTTGATAATTGTCAATAATTCATAGAATTCTTAGAGCACATTTTTAACTGGCCTGCATCAACAATAGTGTGGCAGGGAAGTCATTGTGCCCCTGTACTTAGCACTGGTTAGGCCACACCTTGAGTCCTGTGTCCAGTTCTGGGGTCCTCAATTTAAGAAGGACATTGAGACTCTTGAATGTGTCCAGAGAAGGGCAACGAGGCTGGGGAGAGGCCTCGAGCACAAGCCCTGTGAGGAGAGGCTGAGGGAGCTGGGATTGTTTAGCCTGGAGAAGAGGAGGCTCGGGGTGACCTCATTGCTCTCTACAACTACCTGAAGGGTGGTTGTAGCCAGGAGGGGCTTGGTCTATTCTCCCAGGCAACCAGCACCAGAACTAGAGGACACAGTGTCAAGCTGCACCAGGGGAAGTTTAGACTGGAAGTGAGGAGAAAGCTCTTCACAGAGAGAGTTGTTAGCCATTGGAATGGGCTGCCCAGGGAGTTGGTGGAGTCACCATCCCTGGAGGTGTTCAAGAGGGGATTAGAGGTGGCACTTGGTGCCATGATCTAGTAGGCATGAGGTCTGTGGTGACAGGTTGGACTTGATGATCTTTGAGGTCTTTTCCAACCTTATTGATTCTAATATATAATTGGTTCTAATATACTATGTGTTCCGAGCACAAATTCTGCAATACTGAAGTCAGGGGCTATCTTCCTAAGTCAGGGACTGGCCTGGATAAGAATTGTCTAAACATTATTAAATTTGGGAGAAATGAGTAATGGATTTGCATTCTGCAGTAAAATTCTGCTAATCACAGTAAGTCATCCTCCTTTCCGGCCCTGCCACCCTCTCCCCGCCACAGGTGAGTGGGTGTGTTGCATCAAATGTATTTGTTTTCTTTCCAAATGCTCTCCACACCTGTTCTGATGGGGGGCTGGAAATCCTGGCAAAATGGAATGTGAAATAATTTGTCTGTAAAGCTCTTACAGAATAATTCTAAGGTGTTTTTTTTTTCAGTTAGAAAACAGGAGATGTGAGGCCATAACCCTGCTGTTGTAAAAGGCCCTGCAAATTGTTGTATCAGAATTTCTTTCTTCTGTTAGTTGCAATTCTAATTTCTGTTTCAAAGAATACCTAGGAAAAAGAAGTCACAAAAGTACCAATAGATGTAATTTTACATGAATAATAAAACATTGTCTTCACTTAAATACTTGAAAATTGATTTCAGGTCAGTGAAACTCACTCGCGGCTTTTCTTCCAGCTCTTGAAAGCACAGCAGTGACTTGGATATGATAGGTCAGCTCGCATTAGCTGAAGAAATATCTTTGCAGCTGGTAATTTCTTTAAAGTCCATGTATTTTTGGCCATTAATTCTTTAAGGCTTTCCAGTCCTTTGGCTGGAAGGTTAGCAATTGCTGTTCTGGAGACATCTCTGGGTAAAGGAACAAAAAGACAAGTGTCAAAATATTCAGTGACTGAATCAGAATTTCCTCAGACTCTCACAGTAGTTAGGGACTTGCATCCAATGCTGCAGCAAAAGTAAAATCCAGAGGTGGTGGGGATTTCACATCACAGAATGGTAGGTTGGAAGGTACCTTTGGAGATCTAGTACAAGATCCCTGGTAAAATAGGCTTGCCTAGATCAGGTTGCACGGAAGGACATTCAGACAGGTTTTCAAAGTCTCCAGAGGAGACTCCACAGCCTCACTCCACAGTACTCTATTGCCCTCCAGAGTAAAGATGTTTTTCCTGAAGTTCAAGTGAAACCTCATGTGTTCTACTTTGCACCCATTTCCCCTTCTCCTATCACTGGGCAACATTACAATACAATACAATACAATACAATACTCCAGGCTGGAAGAGACCTTCAAGATCATCGCGTCCAACCCATCAACCAATCCAACCCACCCAACAACTAAACCATGCAGCCAAGCACCCCATCAAGTCTTCTCCTGAACACCTCCAATGAAGGTGACTCCACCACCTCCACGGGTAGCCGATTCCAATGGCCAATCACTCTCTCCGTGTAGAACTTCTTCCTAACCTCCAGCCTAAACCTGCCCTGGCGCAGCCTGAGACTGTGTCCTCTTGTTCTGGTGCTGGCTGCCTGGGAGAAGAGGCCAACCTCTCTGCCTGGCTACAACCTCCCTTCAGGTAGTTGTAGAGAGCAATAAGGTCACCTCTCAGTCTCCTCCTCTCCAGGCTAAGCAACCCCAGCTCCCTCAGCCTTTCCTCATAGGGCTTGTGTTCCAAACCCCTCACCAGCTTTGTTGCCCTCCTCTGGACATGTTCCAGCAAGTCAACATCCTTCCTAAACTGAGGGGCCCAGAACTGAAAGGAGCTCAGCCCCATTCTTGTGACCTTCATCCTTCAGGTATTTATATCCATTTATAAGATCACCTCTCAGTCTTATCTTTTCCAGAGTAAAGAACCACAGGTCTCTCAGCCTCTCCTTGTAAGAGAGATGCTCCAGTCCTCTAATCATCTTTGTGGCCCTCTGTTGAACTCTCTCCAGTGTTTCCCTGTCCCTCTTGAACTGGGTAACCCAGAACTGGATACAACACTCCAAATGCAAATGCAACCTCACCAGAGCGGAGCAGACAAGTAGGAGAACCTCCCTCAATCTGCTGGACACATTCTTCTTAATGCACTCCAGAATACCGTTGGCCTTCTTGGCCACAAGGGCACATTGCTGTTTTATGGTGAACTTGTCCACCAGGTCCTTCACCACAGAGCAGCTTATCACTTTGCTACAGTATGAATTCTACCTGTGATTTTCTCTGTATTTTAAATCTCTTGTCTTTGATTGTCTCATAGTGCATAATATGAATAAGAAATGCCAAGACTTTTAAAGTTACAACTTTAAAGCCAACCAGATACAAAACCAAAGTTTAAAACATTCTTTCAAGATGTCATGTTTTCTACTGTAGAGCTGTTTTGACCTCTTTAGACTCATAATTACTAGAACAACATTCTTCATAAACTGAAATTTAAATCTTCTCCATCCTGAAACTCTCAGAAAATGTATTATTATGTTTGCTGCTTTCTACTGAGTCCACCTCAGCAGGTACATTGCACAATTTGTGGGGCAGGTGGATTTCCTTTAGAACTAGCAGGTGAATGTCATCTGGTCCTGCTTGTGCTTTCCACTATTTTTTTTTTTTTTCCCTTTGTCCCAAAGTCTCCCTACTGACACTTGAAGTCAAGATGTTTTCTCAGAGTTGTACTCTGTAAAGGAGCAAACCTGTTAAAAAAATGTTCTAGTGTAGGAGTATAGTTTGAGCACTTTCACCACAAACACCCTAATAATATATCATAAATAATTCCACTTTGTTCTATGCATTGTTTCCCAAGAGTATTATTCTTATCCCTCCAAAAGTCTCACCTACTCACTGGTGTCTTGCACCTAAAAGAAGATTATTACTAATTTCAGGATCTAAACAAATTGTTCTAAAACATCTGGGTTTTGCTCTGCCTTTTTTTGTTTGTTTGTTTGTTTTTTATATTTCCATTAGAAATTGCCTCCTCTTTCTGTATGAGAGCTGTTCTACTTCTAATGGCTTTTTTTGCTGTGATACATATTGGTGGGCACAAGCCAACCTCATGAGCTTCAACAAGACCAAGTGCAGGGTCCTGCATCTGGGTCGAGGCAATCCCAGGCACAAATACAGGCTGGGCAGTGACTGGCTGGAGAGCAGCCCCGAGGAGAGAGACTTGGGGGTGCTGGTGGACGAGAAGCTCGACATGAGCTCTCAATGTGCGCTTGCAGCCCGGAAAGCCAATCAGATCCTGGGCTGCATCAGGAGAAGTGTGACCAGCAGGTCAAGGGAGGTGCTTCTCCCCCTCTACTCAGCTCTGGTGAGACCCCACCTGGAGTACTGCGTCCAGTTCTGGAGCCCATATTACAGGAGAGATGTGGACGTGCTGGAGCGTGTCCAGAGAAGGGCCACGAGGATGAGCAGAGGGCTGGAGCACCTCTCCTATGAGGACAGACTGAAGGAGTTGGGGCTGTTCAGTCTGGAGAAGAGAAGGCTCCGAGGTGACCTCATTGTGGCTTTCCAGTATCTGAAGGGGGCCTACAGGAAGGCTGGGGAGGGACTTCTCAGGATCTCAGGTAGTGATAGGACTAGGGGGAATGGAATGAAGCTGGAAATGGGGAGATTCAGGCTGGATGTGAGGAAGAAGTTCTTCCCCATGAGAGTGGTGAAGCCCTGGAATGGGTTGTCCAGGGAGGTGGTTGAGGCCCAGTCCCTGGAGGTGTTTAAGACCAGGCTGGACGAGGCTCTGGCCAGCGTGATCTAGTGTAGGGTGTCCCTGCCCATGGCAGGGGGTTGGAACTAAATGATCCTTGTGGTCCCTTCCAACCCTGACTGATTCTATGATTCTATGATTCTATGAATATATCACAACTAGTTGACTGCATCCACATCAACTTCCTGTTTTGTTCTTCTGGAGTCCTTTTTGACTGTTATGTTTCTACCAAGACCTGAATTGTCTCTTAGAAGAGTCTGAATACTGCCTGCTATCATTATATCTTTTAAAGGATCACAGAATAGTTGAGCTTCTAAATCATCCAGTTTGACATCCCTTTTCCATATCACCTGGAGCCAGGTCGCTTAGAGCTGTGTCTTATTGACTTCTCAGTGTCTCCACAACTGGAGACTCCATAGCCTTACTAAGCAACGTGATTAAGCATTCAACCACCCTCCACAGTAAAAAAGTTTCCTCTTTTGTTGAAATGGACTCTCCTGTGTTTCAGTTTGGGCCTTTTGCCCCACGTTCTATCTCTGGACACCACTGAGGAGACCCTGGCTCCATTTTCCTGATTACTCTTCTCCAGACCAAACATTTCCAACTGTCTCAGCCCACCCTGCTATGACAAATACTCCAGTCCCTTAATCAACTTAGTGGCTATCTCCTTTTTTCTTTTCATGAATTTCCTCAGTTTATAGAGCTCTTCCTCTGAAGCAAAACATCTTGGTAAACTAGATCTTACCAAGACAAGGCTGGCCTTTCAGCAACCCCCATGGGTCTCCACCAAGTCCTCATGGAGGTGGCAGCTACCTGCAGGAAGGGAACATGGTTAAAGACTGTGTAATGGGAGATGTAAGACTTTTTGAAAGGGAAATGACACCTCACAAACTCTTGATAGTTCTTTGAAGATGTTCTGGCACAAGCATTTGGAGAAGGAGGATCCTGTTTGTGTAATTAATTGGGATTTCTAAAAAGCCTTAGCAAAATCTGGTATCAATGGCTGCTGAAGTAACTAACATGTGATGTGACAAGAATGTCTCTCCTGGATTAATTGAAACACTGAAAGAGTGGGTGAAAAGCCTGGAAACAGGCTTTCACGCTAGAGGAAGAATGGAAAATGAACTGGTATCTGAATATATACATCACTGTAGAAGTGGCCCACAGATACTAGACCGTGCTGGTGGTGCTGAAATGTTCATAAACAATGTGGAAAGAGAATGAAAGCAGCTTCAGGAAAGCTTGTTTCTCGCATAAAATAATATAGGGTAGTGAAAGCTAAAGGTGATTGTCTAAATGAACAGAAGGATACTGCAATACCAAGGGAGCAGCAAAATAACTGACATAATTCAATGCTGACTGTACATGGTTGGTAATGGGGTTTAGTTTACCTAGCACTTTGGGAATATCATTGCAAATGTCAGCTCAGTGCTGTTTGGTAAGGTTAAAAACAAATAGAATGCCAAGAACTTTTAGTAAATGCATTGAGAATAGAAAACCTTCACTTTGTAAATCTAATTCAACTGCATCTTAAATACTAGGTGCAGTTCCAGAAGCACCATATGCAGTTTACAGTAAGAGCACAGAAAGCTACAGCAGCGATGACCGAAAGTATCAAATTGCTTTTACTTAGGGTAACAAGGAGCCGATAAGGACTTTTCTATTGGGAAGAGCTAGGACTGGAAGCAGCAAGAGACTATAGATGTCATGCATATTGGAAAGAAAGTGATTGGGAATAATTATTCACTCCTGTGATACGAGTTTTTGGGCACCCAAGGATGTAAGGCAAGAAACTTAAAAAGGGTGTAACTTTTCCACAAAGTTGCATCTTAAATGGTGAAAGTCTGTGCAGGCCAGATAACAAGGTGGTAAGAAGGACTGTATCTCTTTTTGGTTTAGTGTCATTCACAATTCCATCAGAACTGACTGGATCAGGAGGAGCATCCTGAGGGGCAAGAGCTTGTGCTTTGCAGAAAGGAGCCTCTCTGGGAGTGTTTGCAGAGGAGGGAGCTGCAGCCCAGGGAGAGTTGCAAACAGAAGGCAGAAATCAACTCAGGGCTCAGGTGGTGGAAAGAATATCCCAGTGAGTAGAGAGGAACCTCCAAAGTCTGTGGTTCTCAGTGTGTTTTCAAGTGATGTTAAGAAGTCTGAAAGAAAGATCTGAAAGAAAGATCTGTTCAGTGAAAAGAATGGGCTTGGAGGAATTAGTTATAAGAGCGCATAGTTCTCGTTCTCTCTTACCAAATCCTTTGAAGCCTTTGATGCATGTGTATATAAGCAATCAGGCATTGCAGCCTTTATTTTCAAAATCCACGTTTCTTTCAAAATGGGAAGTTTGGGGAGAAGATACAGACACAGATGTCTTGACATTTTAGCTGGTTTAGGATTAATCTTGTTGCTAACGATAGAGGCTTGGTCATATCCATGACCCGTATTAAGCACAATAGCTCAGAAGTTTGGAAGTTTCCCACATCCCCAGGTTGGGAAGTCCCTAAACTACTGGTAAGGTGTCTGTTACCAAGAGGTCTTGTGACTTCTCCATACTGCTGCAAATGGAAAAGCTTCCTGGGAGTCTGGTGATAATTTGTCTCCCACTGGAAGATAACTTCTCAAGTTATCCTACCTAGGCCCACATTTTGCTAGAGACAAGGACTGTATCAACTGACCATAGGAAAGTCTGGGACTGACAGGGAGTTTTTTTACCTAACCACTCCAGTCTTGATGATTAACTGTTCAGATTCAGTTTGTTTCAAGCAGCAAAACAGCTGTCTTCAAACTAGAAAGCACAGGCTGGAAAAGATTTCAAATAATAACTGATCTTCAGAGCAGCGTGGATCCAAGTAGTGGATTCATACATACAGAAAATACATTTTCCTAAATGATTTTTTTTGTTCTGTGTCATTATATGATCAGTCTTGATTTTGGGCTGCTCAGAAAAATGGGAACTGGATGCAGTTATATCAGCCTCCTAAACATCTAGTAATATGGATACCTAAGATGTTGTTTAAACACAACAACATTTACACTGCACAGGAGAGTGTCTTTCTGCTACTATTGACCTATAGCTTAAAGAAACACAGAAAATGGGCAAGAAATCAGATAGAATTTTCAAGAGGATCTGTCTCAAATCAAAGTGTCTGTAAAAGAAATTAGACAGGAAACTGATAAAAATGAATGATAAGAAGGTCTGGATGGTTTTTACCAAAATGTTGTGAAGCAGCTCAAGGAGATGGCTGAATTAGTAAAAGGCTGAATTAGTAATAAGCTCCAAATTAGTCCCTTGCAGGAAGGCAGGAGGTGAGCCACCAAATAACGTGATACACATGGAAGAAGCCAGTTTGTAAAGAGATTTTGTGAAAACAGATTCTGGCTTTCAAAATTCTCTCAGTGTTTTGATTAACATCTGCTCAGAGTCTCCCAAGACTTCCACAAGACCTTTGACAAATGCCCACAAAGGATGATAAGGAAACCAGGTAGCCATACTATTTGCAGGAAATGTCAAATATATGAGATTATAGTAACCTGCTAGCAAAATTCACTACTACCTAGATCCACACCAGACTTTATTATGTAATTAGTCACTGTCTAAAGCTTGCTCAGGTACTGGATGTGGTCCCTCAGCAAGAGTGTAGAGCTCACAGTTACACTGTGGAGTGTAACAGCAACCAAAGTGCATTCAACCAATCTTAATGTTGTGGCTTCTTAACTGTTTTGGTTTTCCCTCACTTACTTTCTTATAAATCTTCTGTGGCATTTCTAGGCTGTTGTTTACCTTCCATGAAATTTACATGTTGGATTGAGTGTTGCAGAGACAGCAGAGAGCTTCAGATGAATGTGGGAATAAAACAGTTTGTGATTAAAGAGGTGTTGTTCTCTGAACCAGCTGTATATTAAAGTATTAAACAGACATTCAGCTGCTCAGATTTTTTGGTTTGTTTTTTTCCTCTCAGGTAATCATTTTTTGTCATTTTTGTCATTTAGGCTGGAGGTGAGGAGAAAGTTCTTCACCGAGAGAGTGATTCGTCATTGGAATGCGCTGCCCGGGGAGGTGGTGGAGTCTCCGTCCCTGGAGGCGTTCAGGAGGGGACTGGATGTGGCACTTGGTGCCATGGTCTAGTTGTGAGGTTATGGTTACAGGTTGGACTCGATGATCTTCAAGGTCTCTTCCAACCTTGGTAATTCTATTCTATTCTATTCTATTCTATTCTATTCTATTCTATTCTATTCTATTCTATTCTATTCTTTAAGTCAGAAGTTCAGAACTAGCTATATGGGATAGTAGCTTCTGTCAGTAATCTTTTTCACAGCTGGAGACATGAAATTGCAGTATGAAATCAAGTAACAACAAGAATTTAAAAGACAATTGAGAAAATGAGACTGAATGCATCATAGTACCATTGGGAACTGAAACCTAATCATGTATAGATTTCTAAGTACTGCAATACTGCAACACTTAAATAAGCATTAAATATATAACTTGTGGCCTTTAGAGTACATATATTGTTTCTATCTACTGCAAGATTATTTAAATCTATGAGGTTGTAGTGTTTGGTTACCAGCATGTTGCTTGAAGACTTGCTTGCACCCAGTAACAGAACAGAACCTCCTAAGGTAAGACTCAGTCCTAATTTAGGAAATGATGTTTTGAAGAGCACTTCTGTTTCCTAGAGATAATTAGTCACATGTATTTTGTGTGATAGTTGGTAACCTTTTGAATTTGGACTGTATGTTTTGCAAAAGCATAATATATAATGAGCCTGATTGTGCTTTTTGTTGAACTTGTGGTATCAGGTCTTGTTGGTGCATTCAGTACATTAGGTCAACTGAGTTGTCGAATCCTAGCCAAGACTTCATTTTCAGGTGAAGAGCAGTGTATTGTCATTATGCTCTATTCAGTGATTCAGAGTATGTGGCTATGGCTTGGATTTGTGCTGAAAACTGCATGGATAACACAGGAATATTTTCATCGTTGCTCTTTCACAGAAAGAATGGTCAGGCATGGGAATGGGCTGCCCAGGGAGGTAGTGGAGTCTCCAACCCTGGATGTGTTTAACGGTGGTTTGGATGAGGTGTTTGGGGATATGGTTTAGGGGTGAACCTTGTAGAGCAGGGTTATCAGTTGGGCATCATTATACCAAGGGCCTTTTCCAACCTGAATGATTCTATGATTCTGTGTTGCTTACACAAAGTCAAGGCCTTTTCTGATTCTCACACCAGTCCACCAGCAAATAGGCTGGGTGTATGCAAGAAGCTGGTAGTGGATAGAGCCAGGACAGCTGACCCCAACTGGCCAAAGGGATATTCCAGACCATATGTTTGTGAACAGAGAAGGACTTGTGGGTAATGTAATGGCTGGGGGCACAGAAATCATAAAATGATAGAGTTAATGATTGTTGGAGTGAGGTCACAGAACTGCCACCTTGGGCTTCCAGTAGGGAAACTTTGGCCTGTTTTGGAGACCAGTCAACAGAGTCCCTTGGGAGGCAGTCCTGAAGGGCCAAGGAGTCCAGGAAGGCTGAGCATTCTTCAAGAAGGAATAAATCTGGATTCAGCTGATAACAAGAAAAGCTTCTACAAATATATTAGCAAGAAAAAGATGACTAAGAGGAATCTTTAACCTTTATTAGATGCAGGGGGAGCAGAGTTGTCAAGGATGAAGAAAAGGCTGAGGTACTCAATAGCTTTTTTGCATTAGTCTTTAGTAGTAAGACCAATTGTTCACTGGATACCTAGCCTTCTGAGCTGGAAGATAGAGCTAGGGAGCATAATGAAGCCCCCATAATCTAAGAGGAGATGACTAGCAACTCACTGCACCACTTAGACATAAGTCTGTAGAACTGGATGGCATACACCCAAGGGTACTGAGGGAGCTGGCAGAAGTGCTCACCAAGCCTCTTTCAATTGTTTATCAGCAGTCCTGACTAACCAGGGTGGTCCCAGCAGACTGGAGATCAGTAAAATGTGATGCCCATCTACAAGAAGGGCTGGAAGGAGGATCTGGCGAACTACAGGTCTGTCAGTCTGACCTTGGTGCCAGGAAGCTCATGAAGCAGATCATCCTGAGTGTCATTATGCAGCATGTCCAAGGCAACCAGTCTGCAATCAAGCCCAGTCTGCATGACAGTTCCCAAAAGACAGGCACTGCTCAACAAACCTGATTTCTTTCTATGACAAAGTCACCTACTTAGTGGATGAGGGAAAGGCTGTGGATGTTGTTTACCTGGAAGTTAGTAAAACATTTGACACTGTCTTCCTCCTGGAGAAACTGACTGCTCATGGGCTGGATGTGTGGACACTGCACTGGGTAAAAAACTGCCTGGATGGCCAGGCCCAAAGGATTGTGGTGAATGAAGTTAAATCCAGTTATCAGCCAGTCACTGGTGGTGTTCCCCAGTGCTCAGTATCTGAGCCAGTTCTCTTTGATACCTTCATCAGTCATCTAGATGAGGGGAGTGAGGGCACACTCAGTAACTTTGCAGATGACGCTAAGCTGGGAGGGAGTGTTGATCTACTCGAGGGTAGAGAAGCTCTACGGAAAGATCCTGGACAGCCTAGATCAATGGGCTGAGGCCAGCTCTATGAGGTACAACAAGCCAGATGCCAGGTCTTGCACTTTGGTCACAACAACCCCATGTGATGCTACAGGCTTGGAGCTGAGTGGCTGGGAAGCTGCACAGCAGAGGAAAACCTGGGGGTGAACACAAGCCAGCAGTGTGCCCAGGCCAACAGCATCTTGGCTTCTATCAGGAATACCATCACCAGCAGAACTAGGGAAGTGATTGGGCCTCTGTACATAGCACTTGAATACTGTGTTCAGTTTTGGGGCCTTCACAATACGAAAGATATTGAAGTACTGCAGCATGTCCAGAGAAGGGCAATAAAGCTGGTGAAGGGTCTGGAGGACCGATCTTCTGAGGAGCAGCTGCTGGAACTGTGGTTGTTTAGTCTGGAGAAAAGGAAGCTGAGGGGAGATCTTATCACACTCTACAACTCCCTGAAAGGTTATGGCAAGGTGAGATTGGTCTCTTCTTCCTAGCAACAAATGATAGAACAAGAGGGAATGGCCTCAAGTTGTACCAGGGGAGGTTTAGATTGGCTATTAGAAGAAACTACTGAAGTGTAAAGATGCTGGAATAGGCTCCCCTAAGATTCCCTAGGTGGTTGAATCCCCATCCTTGAAGGTGTTTAAAATATATGTAAATGTGATGTTAAGGGACATGGTTTAGCAGCAGACTTGGTAATTAGATAATGGCTGGACTTGATGATCTTAGAGGTCTTTTCCAACCAAACCACTTCTATGATTCAATATTACATCATGGTCATCAGTAAAACCTGGGTGGAATTTTGCCAGGGCTTTCACTGGTGAGGGACTGGCTGGCCATCAGTCAGTTGCTGGTGAGCAATCATTTTTGTTGCATCACTTATTTTTAGTTTGGTTTGGGACTTACACACACACAAACACTCCCTTCCTCCCTCTTCCCTCCCCGTTGTGGTGGTGGGTTTTGTTTTGGTTTGGCTTGGCTTTGGTTTTGTTTTGGTTTTATCTGTTTGGGATTTTTTTTGGTTGGTTGGTTTGGTGTTTTGGTTTTTTGTTGGTTGTTGGGTGGTTGGTTTGGTTTGTCTCTTGGTGGGTTTTTTCCCCCTACTATTAAAAAAATTATTGAACTGTCTTTATCTCAAGTCATGATTTTTCTCCCTTTCTAGTTCTCTCCCCTATCCCACTGGGTGTCAGACTTAAACCACATCATCATCCTCAAGTCTTTATCTTTGGGCCAGCAAAGCAAAGGATTGTGATGTGAGTACTCTGACTTTTTAAGCACTGTTGATTAAATGTTGCTTACAAGCCATTTTATGCCTTCTGTCATTGAGAAGCAATACTTCTCTCTGCAATGCCACTATGATACCACTTCTCTTTTTAATTATAAATATTACTAGGACTATTGTTAGTCATGAGGTATAACATTGAACTGGGAGATGAATAACTGGCTGCTTAACCTGCAAATGTAAAACACATCCTGAGTTTGAGGGTCAATGACATCTGGGCTAGCAGAAAAACTATGGAAAAAATTTAAGTAATTTGAGAAATCTAACTTGAAAACAGAGTGAGAAAGAAGATCCTCAGTTACACATCTGTGTCCTAAGAATTCCTCTCTTGCCCCTAAACCAGGAGTTTTGGTGTTGCTCGTATACCTCAATGCCACTGCAGAGTGAACTTACCTGGCAACATTATTGTAGCATATGATTACCCCACAGCCCTTTGCAGCATGTAATAACTTCTTCACCTGTCTAGTGTAACAACAGTACTGGTGCTTTAAATGCCCACAGTAATCCCGAGAATCAACTTCTGTGCTGCTGCAAGCTCTCACCTCCCTTAGGTTTAAAATCCTGAGTTTTGTCTTCTGCCATCCCTAGGAAGGAGCTTTTTAACCCATCATGCCACTTGCAGCCTCAGAGGAAAGATGTGGCTCCCAGCATAACAGCAAAGTGTATCTTCATCTTGCTTTGAGACTGTGTATTTATTGTGACAAAGCAGTATCAAATGGAAATCAGGTGTCCGGGTAAAGTTGTGTCTTAATGGCCAGGAACAAAATGAGAAAGGGCTTCTCTAGTGCCATGTGCAATATTAAGAAAAAGGCTTTATTAGCCAAATACTAATCAAAAAGGCTTTCTCAGCACCAATACAGCCTCTCAGGCAGCTCTTTGACAATAACCAGTTCAGGGGTGGGTGGCCTGAGCCCTCCTGGAAGCAGAAGCAGTGGAAATGAAAATACCCCAACTAGCAGGGAGGAAGAGGGGCACCAACCACCACAAGGGATCCCGGAACAGGAGATTTAACAGCCCCTATGTAAGCTTTTCCAAGTTTCCCTCCTGATCTCTTGCCTTCTACTTCTAGAACACCCTCTTTCACTGCCTAGATGGCCAGTTCTCTTTCTTATGGTGGACTTCTTTTTGTCCAGAATGTTTGATTTCTAAGACATGGTCAGAAAATGCTACCTTCTCACTGCTGTCTCAGGATCTTGCCACTCATGGTACAACTAAGGTCTATCCCTCAGGTGATTTAGTGATAAGAAGGGGAAAAAAAAAAGCACATTAGTCCTTGACAGTATCTGGAGTGCCACAGTGCAGTATGTTACTGTCTTTATGTATTCTTCTTATGCATGCTTGCATCCCAAGGACTTTGCAACTTCAAGTGAAGAGGTCTGGACTAGTTTCCTCCCTTTGCAGACCTTCTGGAAAGAAATGCTGGTTGGGATGCCCTGCCAGCTGGCAGCCTAAGCTGCCAGACATGAGGTGATAAGATTGTGACATAATGTTATCCCTACTGACCTATATAGTCCTGCACCAGCTTTCTGGAGAGGAAAGGCAAATGAAAATAGTGAATGAAGGGGAGGAAGAGCTGGCCTGTGTGTCCCTGTGAGGATGACTGCACTGGTGCTTCCCAGCTCCATCTTTTTGAGCTGTCCCAAAACAGGGTAGCTGCTGAGACCCATCAGGTGCCACTGGGAAAGTGAAGATGAATTCAAGAAACAGATTTCACCACCTGGAAGTGGTTTGACATGATTTGCTTTTGGAGTGACAGATTATTATGGACTGCCTCTCCAATGACTAATTGTTTAAGGTAGCTCCTTTAAAAGTATGACTAGTCTGTTCTTCTGTCTCCCCAGAAACTCTACAGAACTGGTCTCAAACCCTCTTCCCAAGGACACTCCTAACAGCTCCATGGGACGTTGTGGTAGAGAGGTATGTGGAGGAACAATGTGGCCCTGAAAGGTGAGTCCTCAGCCAGATCTTCCTCTGCACCTCACAAGACAAAGTAATTTAGATGACGAAAGCAGAAGACAGGCTACTGTTCTCAGGCAGGACTTGCTATGCATCTGACTTGAGATACAGGTGACAGACACAAGAGATTTGATGACCTTGCCACCAAATATCTCTTTCAGCTTTGCACAGCAGGGACACAACTCTTCATTCCTTAAAGTGCTTGTGACCAATACAGATTCTACTGTAGGGTGCTGTGTTCCTAGTAGCCAGTCTGATTTTCTGGAGTTGGAAAGATCTGGGAGAAAAATTAATGTCTTCTGCACCTTTTTGTTGCTATACCAAGCTACCAGGATTTCTCCTGTGAACCATTATTCTGACATAAATATGCTGTTTTCCTGAAAAGCAGGAAGTAAAACTGATTTGTACACAGAGTGAGCACAGCCAGCACCATTGTTTTTTGCAGTGGAGGAAGGGATCCTACTTTGAGAACTTGACTTCTCCCTGTGATCAGTCCTATGCACTACATTACATGCTAAATGATTTGACTCAGGGAATATGGTTCTCTTCAATGTTCTTAAACTTCTTAGAGATTTTTGTTTCATTCTGTGTTATCATTTCTAATTTTAGAGAAGAGGTTTTTTTCTAGGAGTATAAAATCAGACTTGAAGCCAAATTACATGAGAAAGAGGACAACACCAGAAGTAACTTTATTCTAAAACTATTGTTTTATCTCTATTTCAATTTCCTTTACATGCATGCTTCTAGAGTCTTTAGTTTGCAGTAGAATTGTACTACAATTGCACAGTCATAAGACAGACTGTAATACAGAATCTTCCAGAAGCAAAATTGGCAGGAAGAGAATTTATAAGATGCCAGCATTGCTTAAATCAGTTCTCTAAAGCACAGCTTTTGTTGCCAATATTCTTTTTGCAAACATTTAGTTACCATCCCTGCTGTTAAAAATCATGCCTGGAAAGATAGTGCATCCTAAAATAGTATTATTTTTAAAGCTTTCTCTACTTTATTTTCTCCTACTCACAGTAGAGTTGGTCCACTGTGCACTCCCAGAAAGGCATCATCATTGATAACTTCCAGGAATTTGTTCTTATGTAGATAGCTGCAGAAACAAACACAACAGAGTGATTTGGAAATAGTTATCCACAGGTTAAAGATCTTCAGTTTACCTTCCTAAACCGATTTACAGAAGGGCCATCCTGGCCCAGCAACATATTGAAGCATAATAAGTTGCTTAATTTTCTGTGTAGCCAAGAAAGAAAGACATATTTGCCACTTTGAAAAGAAATGAAATTCCTCAACAAATAGCAATTAAAAAAAAAGCAGAATTAATTTTCCTTTCTTTTTATATGCCATGCACATAGACTCAGAGGCATGTACACTGTATCTTCAGGTAATTATGAGTGAGTATGAGGTGAGGCAGATTTGTTTGCTGTGATTACAGTGAGGTGTAAGGAATTACATGATACTTACAGAAACACATCATGAAGAAACATGAAAAGAATTCCCTCCTCATTTTGAGTTAGATAATAGAAGTTTTGAATGCTTTAAAATTTCCATAGCCAAGTGGAGGCTCCCATATACAAGTTAAGAATAAAGCTTTGTTATATGAAGAGCAAGAGGAGGAGAGAGAAGGACAAATCTGAAGGAAAAAATAATATAAAACATGTTAAAAAAAAAAAAGAATTAAATTCTGAAGTCATGAGCTAGTAGACTTTTTGGGTTTTGTCGGTGACATGGACAGTGGCACTGAGTGCACCCTCAGCAAGTTTGCTGATGACACCAAGCTGTGTGGTGCAGTGGACACCCTGGAGGGAAGGGATGCCATCCAGAGGGACCTTGACAGGCTGGAGAGGTGGGCACAAGCCAACCTCATGAGTTTCAACAAGACCAAGTGCAGGGTCCTGCATCTGGGTCGAGGCAATCCCAGGCACAAATACAGGCTGGGCAGTGACTGGCTGGAGAGCAGCCCTGAGGGGAGAGACTTGGGGGTGCTGGTGGACGAGAAGCTCAACATGAGCTCTCAGTGTGCACTTGCAGCCCGGAAAGCCAATCAGATCCTGGGCTGCATCAGGAGAAGTGTGACCAGCAGGTCAAGGGAGGTGATTCTCCCCATCTACTCAGCTCTGCTGAGACCCCACCTGGAGTACTGCGTCCAGTTCTGGAGCCCCTATTACAGGAGGGATATGGAGGTGCTGGAAGGTGTCCAGAGAAGGGCCACGAGGATGATCAGAGGGCTGGAGCACCTCTCCTATGAGGACAGACTGAAGGAGTTGGGGCTGTTCAGTCTGGAGAAGAGAAGGCTCCGAGGTGACCTCATTGTGGCCTTCCAGTATCTGAAGGGGGCCTACAAGAAGGCTGGGGAGGGACTTCTCAGGACATCAGTTAGTGATAGGACTAGGGGGAATGGAATGAAGCTGGAGGTGGGGAGAGTCAGGCTGGACGTGAGGAGGAAGTTCTTCACCATGAGAGTGGTGAAGCCTTGGAATGGGTTGTCCAGGGGGTGGTTGGGGCCCCATCCCTGGAGGTATTTAAGACCAGGCTGGATGAGGCTCTAGCCAGCCTGATCTAGTGTGAGGTGTCCCTGCCCATGGCAGGGGGTTTGGAACTAGATGATCCTTGTGGTCCTTTCCAACCCTGACTGATACTATGATTTTGTGGAAGGAGAACTAATTGGCTTCAGTAATTCCACAATTGCAGTGGTAGGAAGAGAAAGAATAAGTTAAAAAAACCTGCAGGACCAGCAGACCAACACGCATCCTATTGCCCAAGTGAGGCCAGGTGACATTGCTCAGAATTTGAATGAAATTATCTTAAAAAAAAGAATTTCATAAAATTTCACAGTGCAGTTGGCACAGAAATTATAAGATGCCCAGAGCAGGCCTGTTAAAGAAATTAAATTGAAAATAAAAATAAAATTAAATTGAAAGAGAAAAGAATTTGATACTACTGATGCAGGCAGAGAGGAGTGTTTGATGCTATAACCATTACAAACATTTAAAGACAGCTTGTGATGTATCTGGGAAGGCAGAAAAAAACAACAGAAAGATCATCACAACAGATTTCAGGAAGTCTTCACAAAGTTTCTGTGAACAGTGCCAATTGTGGCCATTAGTGGCAAAGATACAGTGGTCTAATCTTTGCTCATTGTAAGGTCTGTAAGAAAAACACAGTTTAAGATTGCTGTGGAGATAATTGAACTGACTCAGAAGAGTGCAGGAGGCCACTATCTTTGTGCCAGAAGAGCCTTTCAAATTCAGGTAGCTGAACTGGAGTTTAGTTGTAAAAATGATAATGTGAGACCAGTTGTTTCTTGGTGTGGGGAACAAAAATATCAAGTAAATTTTCCATAGCATGCAGTGGACATAAGCTCATATTGATCTCCAGTGAGAAATGAATGTGCTTTGGTTGGGTTACACAACACACTCTTAGAGTAACACTTCTGGCATGTTACTCATTGGATGTCACCCATGTCTAGAGCCTAATTTCCTACAGAGGAGAACAGCTTACTTCATCTTCTCAGCTATTGTTTGAAATAAGCTTTCTTTCTTTAGAAAGACAAAGCATTCCCCTATCACCTGACATTTGTGTTTTCCGGGAACTGACAGTTTAGTCACTTTTGTTGTGAGCTTTAGTTCCTCATGATTTTGTCTGCAATTCTAATACAAAAATTAAAAACAGAACAAGAGCTATGAATTTCCAAGATTTCAACATCTAGGTTGTGGATTTGAAGGACATAGAAACCTGCCTGACCTGGTAAAACCTGTTTGCTTTAGTAGCTAGGCATTATTATACAGCCAGGTAACTGTTTGTCCAGTCTTGAAGTTTCCCCCTGATAACTGAACACCATAGTGAGTGATAAACCTGAAATACAATAGTTTACATATGTGATAAAAACCTTCAAACTTACAAATAGAAACAGCCAGCTGGAGACTTTCTGGAAGTTCATAACCATGTGTTACCACGGAGGCACTGAAGTGTTAGCTGCCAGTTTTCACTTACATGAGTCCAAACCATCAGAATGTGCAATTTCCTGATGCCAATTGATTTTAGTTGTTTAAGCCTTTTTGATGGGTAACTCTTTTAAATTGAAAGAATAAGATTTTGGTAAACACTAATTTGACAAAGAAACTTTATGTATGTCTAGTATAGCTCCTTCTGACAATGCCTTTAAATCTGTTGTTACTGACAGCTAAATGGTATAGAATGTAATTTAAATACACTGCAGAAAAGAAAATCACAACAGTGGTACCCATGTGTCTAAGCAAAGGTTGGAAGCCTTAGAAACCATATGGATGAAGTAGAATACCCGTCCTCAGTGGGGACACTAGACTAATAGTAGCTTTGGAAAGGTGGTGCAGGGCAATGAGATACACATGACCCTTTGTCCTCCTTTAATTACATAGGTCTTTTAATATAGCAAGAGAGGTGGAAAAGCACACTGCATGGTAGACAGTAACCTCTCAGATTTCAGAAATGTCTTGGGACATGGAATCTTTGAATGATTTGTCAAAAATGAGTTACTGGTTTTGACTGTTTTCCCTTTCTACTTGTGTTTCTCTTTGAGGTCATACTTCAAAACCCATTACAATTTATTTCCCTCACTCTTTTTCCCTTAGCTTGATTTTACTCCTAGTTTTACTCCTAGGTCCAAAGGACTTTAGATCAGCTCCTGAGGAAAACAGGTGCTTCACTGTACAATGGCAGATAAAAAGGAGTTCAAATTAGAAATGTCAGAATACAGAAAATGAAATATTTGCCTCTTGCATTAACTTAATGCTGCTTCTGGAAACAACAAATCCAAGGTTGCATTTAATTAGCAAAATTATATCTTATCTTGGCATATGGTAACCAAACTACTTTGAAAAATTAGTTTAGACATTTCAATGCAGTTTATCAAACAGATAAAGACTTTACTGCTGATGTACAGCTCCCTAGTTTGCCTTGTAAATGTGGAGTAGTGCTTTGCTCCAAGAAAATCTCATATGGTTTAATTAGGAGAAAACTGTTTGTTGTAATAAACTGCTGGTAGATAAAGCTCTGAAGGTAAGCCTTGTTTTAGTTCTGTTGTTGTTTTGTGTTGTGTTGTGTTTTTTAAATGTGCTTAACTTGTGCATCATAGCTGGTCTCTAGGAAGATTCACTTTGAATTATAGAATCAGAGAGTATCTCAGGTTGGCTAACTATTCTGTGCTTGATACATCCCAAGACATGGGTGGTCATTTTCACTGCAGGGGCACACTGTTGACTCATATTCAACTTGCTATCAACCCAAACTCCAGATCTCTTTTCACCAGACTGCTCTTCAGTTTCCTGTCCCCCTATTTGTATGTATAAGCGGGATTATTCTGTCCCAGGTAGAGAATCCAACCCTTGCACTTAATGAATTTCATATGGTTGGTGAATTTTCTGCTCTTGAGTTTGTCAGGATCTCTTTTTAAGACCTTCTACTCTCAAGGCCTTGAAGAATACTGAAATACTTTTAAAGAATACTAATTACAGACTTCCTAAACGTAAGCAAGCAGTATCTGCAGAACCAAGTATGTGTTTTCTGCTTCTCTGCTTCCACCCAGTTCAATAAAGAAGATGTGTAAGACTCCAGATATTCTAAAACTACATTTTCACTAGATTCTTTAATAATAGGGAAAATTCCAGAGGACAGGAAGCAATAGCACTTGTACTATGAGGAAGCAAACCCAAAACTTCCTACAAAATCTATCTACAGTCTCTGTTTCATCAAGTTGTAAGAAACAGAAGAATCAACACAGTTTATATATTGGCTAAGGCTTGAAGTATTCTGTATAAGGTATAGAGGGATTTGATCAGGACACTGGATTAATTATGCCATATTTTACATCTTGCAAATGCTATGGACACTAGAACAAACACTGTGCAACCATGAAAAAACTTCCTTTCTCATATATAAGTTCAAAGTAACTGAACTAATGTGAGTAAAATAAGACCTATCCCAGATCTTTAGTTTAACTCAGACTTTTCAAAATTTTATAAGCCTACCTAGTTGTTAAGGGGGAAAAAGGCAGTTTGGAAAGATTAAGACCATGTGAAGAATGCCCTTATAGAATTCTTAGAGAATTTAAGCCAAATTTCAAATAGAGTACTGAAAATAATCATATTCTCATGATTCTGCGGTTAATTTGAGAGTTCAGGATGGAGAAATCTCTTTACTCGTGAGATTGCCAGCCTGACCCTTAAGTCAAGCCTTTGAGGACCAGAATAAGCTCTGACAATGGGAATGGAGCTTCTGGAATTGAGATTTCTTCTGTGTTAATGATTGAAGCAGACATTTTTGGCATGGTGCAATAAGGATACTCTCTCACTAAGTATTTGTTTTCCAGAAAGTATAGTAAGAAGGTGAAGGGAAAGCTGAAATGGTTGCTTCATGCTTTTGAGGTGCCTGTCTCTGAGAATTGCTTCTAACATCTTACACCACTATCTTTTCTTGCAGACAAAATTTCTCTCAAAGGGCTGCTGCCATTATTAGTGAGTGATACTAAAACAGTCTGGTAAGTAAACCAGCATCATTATTTTCTGAATTGCTTTAGAAATCTTGCCAACCAAAAGATTGTTGTAGCTTTACACCAGACCAAAATTCACACCAGAATTACCTGCCATTATTTTATTTCTGAGCTATAAATACACATACCAAATGAAACCACACTGCAGAAGACATTAAGGGCTGATGTTTATACAGCTGTCTGAAATTAATATCCTCTCTTTGGTCCTTAAAAATCATTAGAGTAAAATGTGTATTTGAGAGCCTCCAACAAGTGCAGGATTTATCTTTTTTCTGAAAGAGGAGAATGATTTGCTACTTACATAGCATCCAGATTTGTCCCATTAAAAGCATGGCTTTGGATGCTGGTAAAACCATTATTGTAGAGTTTGCTGCAAACAAACAAAATAACAATAGTAATTAAAAATCAGCTTGTTTTGTTTTGTGGGGTTTTCTTTGGTTTGTTGGTGTGTTGTTTTTTTCCATACTTGAATGCCTAATATTTATAACTTTTCTTGGCAACACTATGCTTATGAATGGGGAATGGGTTAATTCTAATTTCTGGAAGACCCAGCAATTGTTGTACAAGATCAGACAAATGACCAGCAGCATTTTGGAGCACAGCAGAATCAGGAATACCACATGTTGCAGGTTTGCAATCTTTTACTTCTTTTTACAGCAAAAATAGGACTGTACTAAAACACTTAACCATAACAACAAGGAAACAAAAGGACTGATTAAGGGAGGGTAAAAAATCTAATACCTAGGGAAATGAGTGTGAGTTTACTATCAGGCCTGCCTGAATTTTTAGAAACAGATTATTTTTTCCACCTTGAGCAAAAGCTGGAGTTTTAAAAAATTCTTTAGAATTTATTCTCTTGCATTCTGGTTCTCTTTCCCCTAAACCAGGTTGTAAGTCTTCACAGTAATTTTCACTCCCCTCAGCCCTTTCTTGTGATTCACGCTGAGCATAATTGCATAAGTGAACTTTATTTAACAATTTTCCTGCAACAGTGAGTCTCCTGATATTTGCCACCTATTAGTTTGCAATGTATTTGCCACCTAGGTTGCAAAACATTTAGACACACTTCTAGCCATGCTGTAGTTTTACAGAACTCTGCAAATGTTTCCCTTTGATTTTCTCCAATATAACCATTCACTGGCTTAGGATCATACAAAGGCAAAACCAAAACAAACCAACCAAACAAAAGTCCACCAAAGCCCAAACATTGGTCAAAAGCAGGCTTAATTCAAATCACATTTCAAGTACAGAATTAATGTGAATTACACTATGGATACTAGCTATGGTGTTTCTCTGTTACAAACTACTGGAGAGTAGGATAAGGATTTTAGTGTTTTGGGGTTTGGTTTTGTTTTAAACATTTTATCCTGTGTTTGAAAGAGTTAATTGCCTGGAAGAACTTACAGAGTTAGAGATTCATTACAAAGCCCACGGAAAGCGTTTGCAGGCACTGAAGTCATGAAAGGATTATCTGCAATTTCACTGAAAAAAAGGAAACAAAATAGCACAATCAAACGTCTGCCCAAAAGAGCTTCTAAAGAACAGTTTTATTATTAATTGTTCTCTGCCTTGATAATAAATAAAAGGGTAAAACAACTTGTTGAGTTAAAGCTAAGGCTGGAAGATGCATGTGGAGTGATTAAGAACTGAGCATGTTCCAGCATCTAGGAAGTGAGCTTGTGAAGTAGAAGAGTTCTTACAGCCCTGGAAAGGTGTGCCATCCTGTGTGATGATGGTAGTGGTTAACAGCATATAAGAGGTTCTTGTCTCATAAGCCAGAGAATTAGCAAAATAATGCTGCAGTGTCAAATGAGCAAGGCCAAGTGACTTTAGAGCTGAGATCCTCCTCTCTAGCTAAGCTTGGATTAGACAACAGGTGGTACATTATTGAGGATGAGGCATTTTCTTCACAGAACTGCATCCAGCACAGGTGAAAAAACCTTATTGTATGATCTAACCTAATGATTCATCTCAATTCTTGCCCAGGAGTGTTTCATTACCTGTCATTTCTTAAATACTTCCTTAGTCCTGTTCTTCAGTCTGAATGAATACTGTGAATCTTCAGACCGGAAAATTTATTGTGATAAAAGGGACAAAGGAAACACTAAAGAGATTTACTATGACTAAACTGGAGGAGAAGAAAAGGCTGGTATAAACCAAGGGCAAATTGTCTGATTGTCTTTTTAGTTTTTCCTGAATCATATTAGAATCTAGAAACCAAAATATTATGCATTTTTTTCCTTTTCTTCAGTTTGTGAACCAGAAGTGGTCTAATAAGGACAGACCACAATGTCTATGAGCCAAGTCCTAACAATTGCCCATGTGACAACTTGCTGTGGTATATATCTACTAATACTGAACTATACTGCAAGCATTTTCATTCCAAGTAGTTTTCACCAGCAGGTGGGTTCCACCACAAGTTATTTTGGTTTAACATTTTTCAGATTGGTTCACTTTTCTAAAGAAATGTTGATTTGTTAGTTGCTTGACCTCAGAGGCCAATAGTGATAACTATGGATGCTTTTTCCTCAGCTATATATTGTTAATCCTCTAGAAAGTTGTTATTCTTCAAGAGCACTTTTTTGTTCTTGATCAAAGAAACAGACTATCTTTCATTGACTAACAATGCTCAGAAGTGCCTCCCTTGAAAGTGCAGCTCTACTCTTTCTAAATTCTTTAGCATATGAAACCCATATTTATTTTCTGTTAGTGATCTTTATTAACAACATTTGGAGGTAGAAGTAAAATAACTTGTTGTCTGCCACTTTGAAAGTCACTGAGTTGGTTGTAAGCAAATACACAGAAGCTGCTTCTGTTTCATCTAGCCTATTCAATTCTTGTTTCTCTCTACTTAATAATGTAGCATTTAATTTACAAAGTAGTCAAGCTTAATTTAAGCTAAAACCCTTGAGATCTTTGAAGAAGTCCCTAATAACTCTTAAGATGTAGGTGTATCCTGCTTAGAGCTCTGGCTGACGCAGATTTCAGTCTTGAAGACTTACAGCCAAAGCAAACATAGCAACTCCAGGTTATGGAACATAAATCAGCACAAGGCTTACCTGTAGCCTCAGTAGATCCTTGGGAGGAAAGAACTCATTGCCCGCTACAGGTCTAGACTCTTTAGCAAAACAACCAGCATTTCTTCAGTACTCTGAGGTTTGCCTTGCCAATAGCAGACCATTAATGCAGTGACTACCTACTATTTTTGACTAAGAATGCCCCTTAGCAGCACTAAAACCATGCCTAGGATTGACCATCACTCATGCCTTTGCAAGTCACTTTCTAGTATAAACCTTCTCATTTTTAATAGCCTTTTAAGTTAGTAGTTAAGTTAAGTAGTCCATCCAGCAGCCAAGCCTCTTCCAGCTGAACACTGCTACAATATAGGATTGTTAACGCTTCTCTGTGATTAAGCAGTGGCTGAGATACTTTTGCCTTGTGTCAGCCTGCAAACGTGTCTCAGTGACTTTTCCTCCTTTCCAATCCAGAATCCTAACTTAAATTGCAGGTTAAGAGACAAAGATGGATGTCATCTTTGCTTTCTGAATACCAAGAAACACCTGTACAAAGCAACATGTTTTGAGTAAAGTAAGTCTTCATCAAAATCTTCCTAAAAAATGTGAGCTCAACACTGAACATTTAAAGGTGCCATATAAAAACTAAGTGCTCTTAAGGTTATCCAGCTGTTCTCCTCTTGAGTTTTTTGTCAGGGTGGAGTCAAGAGAAAGGCAGCAGATAGCCAATGGATATTATAATTCAACAATATAGGAGCTCAGTGAAGAGCAGGATCAGAAAATGTGCAATAGGAGCTCACCATGCAAGCACAGATTTGTTACAGGAATGTTGACAGGATGACTTCATGTTAGCAGGCTCAATGTCAGATCAGGTCCTACTGTGTGTCCCACTGTTCTGACATCAGACCAATTTGATCCATGATGCAAACAAAATAAAACCAAAAGGTCTGTAGATATTATGTATCACATACTTTGGATAATTCAAGAGAAATGTACTTTTGTGTTCATGTCTTTCATGCAGGTTAAATGTATAGTGCTAGGTGACCTGGCATTTGCCAGATTTCACACTAATGATCCTTGAAATACAGCTTGAAGAAAACTGTGTTTTCTGACTTATTTGATATTCTCCAAAACAGAAATCTTCACTCTAGGTTTTTCTTGGGATCTGAGGATGGCAATATTCTAACTAGCTGTGAGATACTTACAGTAAAAAGTTCACATCAGATGAGTGGATTTTGGTGAGGTCTGGAAATGCTTTGAGTCCAGTATTAGAAATACCACTGAAAGAGAGAAGAAATGAAAAGAACGACATGCACTGGGTCACTGAACAATACCAAACTATGTGTTTAAAGCTTTCAACTGTGCAGGATGGTTATTTCATCCTCTCTATTGTCAATCAATTAATTTATAATCAACTATCCAAAATACAAGCAGGCAATAACACTTTTTTAAAAATCAAAATAGCATGTTAATGGTAAGTCATACAAGCTGAAAAACAGGAAAACAGAACAATAAGACAGACAATCAGATCTGCAGAGGGAAGTGAGGTGGATTCACTTGTGAGATTGAGCTGCTTTGGAAAATAGTACGGACCCCCAAATCCTCTGTCTTGAGGCTGAGGTGTTCAAATAGCCCTAGAAAGGGAAACTGTCTTCAAATGTAAGTACAGTTAATTGCCCTTATTTCTGAACTATAGAGTGCAAATAACTTTAATAATTATAGTTCTCAGGTTTTAAAACTGTTCTGAAATGAAATAGTTTTGACTGGTTTCTCTTTATACCTTTCAGATCTCTAGGAAAAATCTTGAAAAAGCTTCCCTTCTCACTGCTTCCCCTTCTCCCAAACACACACAGAGCCTTTTCTAGTGTCTTCCAAACAACATCAGGGAACTTATTATCTTTCTCAGCTCTCTTTCCTGTTATAATTTTAGAATGACACAAATGGTTATCCTGTGCTGTTCTTCAGAAACTTCATGGGATCACAGAGAAATTCTTCTGGATTTCTTTCTGCCATAGCAGTCATATGAAATCAGGGGTCTGTAGATGGGCTTCTCACCCTTGGCTGACAGGTATGCTTTAAAACCCTCTACAAAATATAAAAGCTGTGTGTATTTTTGTTGTGTCCCGTCTTCCCACTGTTCTGCAGACAGAGTCAAGCAGCACTTATCATAAGAAAGCTCACTATGGAATTTTGCCAAGGAAATATTAATACATTCAAAAAGAGTGGCAAAATTACTGATGAATTTGTGGACATGTTTCCCTTTCTCACAACAGTCAAAGTTCCAATCCCCTAACCTCGCTGGCTTTTTGTCATTAAAACAAAGCAACAAGGGAGAATGTTGCAATCTGTTCCCAAAAGAAATACAAAGAGACAAAACTGCTATAGTCTGAGGAGTCACCTCTAGGGATTTAAGTGTCAACTTGTAACAAGTGCTAAATACTTACAGGTATTTCAAAAGTGGAAGGTTCTTAAAGGCCTCAGGATCTATGTAATCCAAGTTTCTAAGATTTCGAATTTCACTGTAAAAAAGGGAAGAGCATTACCACATTAATAATTAGTATTTAACTGTTTATCATAACAGAAATCAGCAGTGTTAGAATGAAATTTCAGGAACATAGTTCCTGCAATGATGTTTTGTACTGGCCAGCACTAACTCAAGGCTACTGTGCACTCTGAGCAATCTTACAGTGATGATCTGCACAGGTGCTGTCCTGGACATTAGCTACATTGAGTGAGGAGGGAAGAAGCATCTGAAATTTTATTATGGATCTTTTATCTGAATGTTCCTAAAATCAAAAGTAGCAGCCTGTGGTAATGGCTGTTTCTTTGAACATGGTGAGAATTTTGTGTCAGCAAAGTTGAGTGAAAAGAAGTTGTTCAACAAAATTTCTAGTACTGATATATAATTACCCTATTAACTTACAACCATCTATTTAGCTTACAATTTTATATCCTCTTTGGGGTGTTTTTCCCTGGTTATTTCCTTCATGTCTTTAACAGGGTGAGGTTTTTTTTGTTGTTGGGTTTTGTGGTGTATTTTTGGTGTGTATTTGTTTTTATTTTTCATATTTCTTTTACAGAACTCATCAATGGTTCAAAAAGATGGCTCAGGTCAATTAGATTAACTCCACTCTGAGACTTGAAATGGACACACCATTTGCTATATAGCCATGTCCAGCTGTATAGGTAGAGAATAGTGTATCTTTTTGCATTAAACTGCACAGCCTTCATTCCTCATATCTTCTGTACACATTTTTCTACCCAGATGACAGCTTGATTTTTAAATTTCACTTCTGGTATTAGGAAGTTCTGACATGTTTTAAATCATCCTTCCCCTCCCCCCATAATAGCTTGGGACATTATTCTGCTTTCTTAGACTTACTTTGCCTATAGCATCCATGGTTTCTCTCACATATATGTATACTTTCATGTTTTGTTCTCCCCTTAGGGCCAGATTATGCATGTATATCACCTGTATGCAACTGCTAAGCCTTTGCACCACTAGCACAAGAAAATGCTTGGACTCCTGACAATCAGTTCCCTACCTCCAGACTGCAGCTTTTAACAAGATTTTTCTGCACAGCACTTGTCCCAGCACCCTAAAATTCACTGCAGATACATAGTAGGCCCTTTAAATGTCTGCAGTCTCCCAGTCGAGTGGCTTCTTAGATTTTTTTGATCAAATCACCTCTCCTGTGGCACTGTATCCCAAGACCTAGCTCCACAAGATGTCTAAGAAGTGCAGCCTTGGCCTGTAAACTGGTAGAGCTGCTTAGGCCCTTAGCTCCAACTCACTGCAGCTCACTTCAGAGCTGGAGAGCTGTCCCCCATGAGCTATCCACATACGAAGGCAAGTCACTTGAACCATAACCTTTGGCCCTGTTCCCAACTGCTGATAAAGCTTTTCATGTGGTTGTATAAGAAAAGAGAGCTTTTGTAGTGAGAAGGAGAAAGAAGTAGGGAGAGAATAGAGGAAAATGAGCAGAGATACAGAGAAATGGAAAAGAAAGTGAATATTAATTACAAGCAAAATAACATGTGACCCATTAAAATGCAGCAGGTGATCAGTATCCTTAGTTTCCAGAAGTTGCTTGGCACTTGACAGGCATAGGTTCATAAAAATATGACCTATGCTTAAAGAGACCTGAGGCCTGGAAGGAACAGAAACTCAGGACAGAAACACGTGAACTGAGTAAGTACCAAGAAAATGGAACACTGAAGATCAAAGCTGAAGCACAATAACAGACTTGGCAGACAAGGATGATGGTAAGCACAGGATGTCTACTCACATGACACTTGTCTCAAGCTAAACCAGTTAGTTCCTCCCTCCCACAAACACTAGATTTTTCTCCTAAGAAGTTCTTATGTTTAAAAGCAAATGTTTTTAAAATTAACCTGTGTGGATAATTTTAAATTAGGGTAAAAGATTATTTACATAAAACTGCACTGTATGAAAACTCCATGAAAAACAACCTGTGAAAATAAAACTTTGTGAAAAGACTTATTTTCAAATCTGTTTGAGTAACATCAACCTCCCTTGAAATAGCCTATAAAAGCCTTTACCCAATATTATTTTAGCAATAATACTTGGAAAATACTATGCAAATAGAGAACATTAGACTAATGCATAGGACAAGTTATACATTTATCTTTGAATAATCTTGTTCTTTGCAAAGTAAGTCAAATCCAACAAGGATAAGAGTGAACAAATCAGAGGAGTTGTTGAAGCCATTCATAAAAAGGTCTAATGTGTAAGTCCCTTTCTTTTACAGCTCTGTGCAACTGCCTGATTTGCCAGGTGCCTGTATATTCTCTAATTAAATATTACATGTGCCTTATTTCCAAACAGATTTTTAAAAACCTGGTAAGCACTTCTGAGTGGTAGAGGTAGCCCTTTGTGGGTTGGGGCTTGGGGTTTGCCTATAGCTTGTAGCAATAGGATGAGAGGGAACAGCTTTAAGATTGGGGAGGGTAGATTTAGAGTGGATATTAGGAAAAAAATCGTTACAGTGAGGGTGGTGAGACTCTGGAATAGGTTGTTCAGGGAGGAAGGAAATGAGAAAGGGATTATTTGGCCACAAAAGAAACAAGAATGACAACTTAAACATCAACATGTATCCTATATTCACACCTCTCCAAATTTCTCATTGTACTAATTCATTCAATTGCAGTACTTACATATGAGTGACTTTATTTAAACTGCTGAAGGAATGGGCCTCCAGACGCTGAAGTGTTTCATCTATGGAGATGTAGCTAAATGCCAGCAAACAGAAAAAGAAACAAGTCTCAGAACTTTGCAAGCCATGGCTAGTGCCCATCATGTCACTTCCATTTTCCTCTCATACTTTTTCTCACTGAACTCCCACAACACTGCCAAACACACAGACACTGTGTGAGGGAGGAACTATTAAGAGGGTTTTGACTTAGATGTACACTATACTACAGAACACAGTTAAACAACAACCAAAAACCCCACAACTGAGCTATTAAGCAGCAAAATGAAACATCTACATTTCACATTTCAGAATCGTATTTCTTTCCTTTTCCTCACTTAAGATCCCCTTAGAATTCTCTAAGGAGATATATCCTTCAGATAAATTGGACTATTTACCTACGTTAAAGAATTAGGAAGGAAAGAAATAAAGTCCTTGGACCATCACTCCAACATCTGTTGCAGATCATCAGGGTGACTGATTCTTTGGTATTGTTGAGGAAAAGAAGGTGCTCTAACATGAATTTATCTAGCCATAGAGTGAATGTTGTAAAGGATGTATGAACGTAGCCCAGAAGCAATACCAGATAGCAAGCTTAAGAAATGCTTATTTACACATGGTTTAGGCTGAGATGCATTTGTACAGCCAGTGATCTACTGAACAAGATGAGAAAATAGCTCTGCAGAGTCTCTTCACCATCATTGGTGAAATGATAATACTGGAACTACTGTTAAAGGCTTTGAAGTGTCAGCAAAGTTGCAATATACTAACTAGTGCTGAGCAATTGAATTGCTACTATTTGGGGTTAAAATATCTGAGTCTGTCTGGTGGGGGTTGGTATCTTCTCCTGGGTGGCCAGTATGAAAACAAGAGGACACTGTCTCAAGCTGCACCAGGGGAGGTTTATGCTGGATGTTGGGAAGAAGCTCTTCATAGAAAAAGTGACTGGCCATTGGAATGGGCTGCCCAGGGAGGTGGTGGAGTCACCATCACTGGAGGTGTTTAGGAAGAGACTGGATTGGGGCGCTTGGTGCCATGGTTTAGTTGATTAGATAGTGCTGGATGATAGGTTGGGCTCGATGATCTCAAAGGCCTTTTCCAACCTGGTTAATTCTGTTCTATTCAAAACAGCTCTTGGTTTTAAATTTTATTAATGCTGAATATAATTTTTCAGAAGTATTCCTGTATATTATTTACATTTCAATCATACTTTATATAATATTTTGAATCTGTAGATATTTAAAAATAATTTTAATGGTTTGTATACAGTTTATATTAATTATGATGATGATAATATTATGATAGTACTAATAAAATAGAAGTACTATATTTTTATTATCTTGATCAAAGTTACTAACACATACCCTGGGCAACTTGATTACTATTTGAAATGCATAAAATTCAAGTGACATCTATTTCAGATGTCAAAATCAAATAAAATGTAATAATGAAGGGACTACATAATATGTCTTTCCTCCTTTTTAATCAGTAGACCTGCAAAGACCTAGATTATCCTTAACTTGAAAATATCCAATAGGTAATGTACATAAATTTAAATTAGGTTGTGTTCCTTAAAACAGATTTTTAACATCATTCTTATTTTTTTCCTACAACAGTATTAAGAGTCATAGTAGTAAATAGCAAATTAAAATAAGATTGTTTAACCAAGAAGAGCTTTGTAATGCCACCAATTATGAACCAGATGATTTTTTTTTGGTGGAAATTTTAAAGAAAAAAAAATTTATTTCTTTTAATGGATACTTAAACACATTTAAAATGTTTTAAGAAGTTGGAAAGAATACTTTGTGGCCACTGTAATAACCAACAAATGACTAATGCCACTAACTGTTCCAAGGAATTTATATCCTCTCCAGACTGAAGCCAAAAACATTACCTGAATGAACTTTAACTCATCTAACATGAGACTTAATTTTTATTGGCCACTTTGGAGATGTAGTCAACAGTGCTTGAAAAGATACCAGAAAAGTAAGTAGTAGAAATTGCATGAACAATAGATTTTCTTTCTACAGTAGTATTGCTTTTACAAAGCTATTTTTCTCTACTCTTGACTTCAAAAATACTGAATGTTCAACCTGCCCTAAATCAGCAGGAAATCAGGTAAAAGCCTTCTAAAAGATTTAATGTATTCACAACTTTAAGGATGTAAACCAGAAATTTCTCTTGCATCTGAATACCTTTCCAAACCTTTTTTCTTTTTTTTTTGTTCCCCAGTGCACTGATGCATTTCTGACAGGAATTAGCTTTACACTTGAGCATTTCACTATAATGCCTTTTGTTTTGTTCCTGTGGCAAAGCAGCAAAAACAATCTCTACTTCTGGCTATCCAGAGTGCATAGACATGCATTCATTTAAGACAAACAGGAGCTTTAGAATTTTTGTTTAAACAAGGTTCATAAAGAGCACAACTGTTTTCTATTCAGTACAGAGGGACAAGAAGTTTATTTGTGTAAATTATATAGTAGAAACCATAGAACAAAATGAAGTGCTATATTTGGAACAATAAACATAGTCTCTACCACACTTCAGAACATTTTCTAGATGAGCTTACAAAGCAAGGAATGGTAATTTTCATTGCTGATGGAAATCATGGGCTAGGAGAGGCAAATGAGACATGTAGCACATTAGAGGCCAAGATATACAAACAACAGCTGTAGTTAAAATTCATGTACTGGTTCCTTAAAGTTTGCATCAAGAAAGCAAAGATTTCATTATTTGTAGTAGTAGTAGAGCTATAAGCCAGGAGGACATTGATAGTATTCAGATTTAAAGCTCTCTCTATTCTTTGTAGGTGTGGTGGTTTGAGCCTTAACTGGGACTTAAGAGCTCAGATGGGGGCCAGGCTGAGAATCCTTCCCCCACTCCCCCTCCACTTTCCCAATGGAGAGGAAAAGAAAGGAAAGGAACAAACCCACCAAGAAATAATTTGGATTCGGCTTGGAAGTAGAGAGGTAAAGAACTTTCTTTAAACAATATATATATGTATATATGTGTGTGTGTGTAACAATAACAGTCAGGGAGTCCTTTGCAGAGGTGTGGGGTGCAGCAGGGAGGACCACATGGCAGAGAAGCAGGGGAACCAGTGGCAGTCCTTGTCCAGGCAAAGGCAGGGCACAAAGAGAGCTAATGGCTGCAGTATCCTCCTTTCTATAGCCTTGCTGGGCAGAGAGGGGGAGTGGAACAGACTAATTAAGTTTCCCAGGGGGAAAACACCCTCCAGGGAGGGCAAAAGCTCTCACAAGCACTCCACCCCTGCTTCCAGGATGGGCATAGCCCATCACAATAGGCTTTTTAAAATTAGAAAGAGAAATGTGGTAATCCAGAAGGTATTGTACAACAAGAGAGTGCAATGCTGCTACATCATGATTTTAGGTAGGTTACTGCTATATTCAATTCTATCCATGCTATTTTCCTACAAGTGTGGAGCAGAGGGAATTTAAAACTCCCTATTCAGCTACTCAACTGGGGAAAAGTACTGACATTTGTTTTCTCAGGTACCACATAAACATGGGGAGATACTAGGTGGCAAAGTGCCAGCCTATGATGGTGCTAAGTGATCTACAGACAGGCAGTGTGAATATTCCTTGGCCTTTAAGCCTCTGTAAGTTTTTGGAGGCTAAACATCTTTAGAGAGATGTTCAATGAGTTCTTCAGATAAGCACCTGCGCTTTTACAAATTCATAAATACTACAATGTGAGGGTTCTAAAACCTGAAAAACATCTAGGCAACAGATTGTGTGGCACTGAAAGCTGAAGAAAGATTAACATCCTTCTGTGTTTAATGAACTGCTTTGAACAATGTTTATCAGATTTACATATGATACTGTATATCATATCAGGGATATCCCCCCAAGCTTTCCCCAAATATACCCCCCAATATACCATCTATCTGATCAAACTGAGATTGTAAATGAGGCTACAGATATTCAAGAACCATTACTTATTTTAGAAAGTCATTACTTCAATGCATCTGGATGAAACCATAAAATGAGGCAGACCTCCATGTTTCCCCAAAGATTTGTTTCATGAATTTTTAAATAGTAGTCCATCTCAGCCATTCAGCCAAAGCTCAGACGGAGTTGAGACTTGCAAAGAATGCCAAAGGCAACAAGAAGAACTCCTATTGCTGCATTAGTAATAAAAGGCTAAACAAGAAAAATGTGGGACTCTTCTGGAATGAGATGGTTTATTTAGTTAAAAATGGACACAGATAAAGCTGAGAACCAGACTGCATAAAGCCTTGAGCAGTGTGGCCGGACCTTAAAGTAGGCCAAGCTTTAAGCAGGTGGTGGACTGGAGGTTTCCTGAGGTTCCCTTCTAAATTTCATGACTCTCTGATTCTAGGGAGTGAACTGGGAGTTGGCAAAGGAATGGAATGGAATGGAATGGAATGGAATGGAATGGAATGGAATGGAATGGAATGGAATGGAATGGAATGGAATGGACCGGACCAGGTTGGAAGAGACCTTCAAGATCATTGCATCCAACCTATTATCCAACCAACCAAATCAACTAAACCGTGCAATCAAGCACCCTATCAAGTCTCCTCCTAAACACCTCCAGTGATGGTGAGTCCACCACCTCCCCAGGCAACCCATTCCAATGGGCAATCATTGAGAAACAAAGGTAAGGCAACTTAATTTCAAAACTGCTGACATCAAGGAGCAGTGCAGTGCAAGGTAGCTTGCGACTTCCAATGGGACAAACACTGACATGAGGCACCTAGGTAGAGACAGCTGTGCATTTAGGAACTGTATCCATGTGTTTACATACAAAGGAAGCGACACATTGGAAATCTCTCTGACATCATATGTACAAACACTAATGTTTTGGTGAAAGTCTATCCCTAGCCTAGAAATGCCACAGGATCTCCAAGGAAATGAGTTTGAAATGATGCTAGGAACTGGAAAACAAATAATTTAGCCAGGACCAGCAATAGAATATGTTCATTTGTTATGGTTGAAACCATTTCTCACATTTTCCAAACTGCATAAGAAAAAAAAAAAAAAAGAAAAAAGGTTTTATAGCCTTATGTATCATCTCTACTTCAATCGAGGTATGATACTGTCTAAATTCGCCTTCCTAGAGCCAGTGAAAATTATAAACCTGCAGTTCTAAAATGTAAGTTGTGAGGTAGCCAAGGTGCAAAAATATTTTCATTTCTGAAGATTTTTTTACACAATGACAGAATTTTGGAGAAGAAAAGTGATTTTTATATGTATTTTTTTCCACAAAAGAGCTAAAAGAATAATATCAGAAACAGAACTTACATACTAGAGATGTTGAGGAGATTGGAAAAAGCATCACTTGGAATTGTTCTTAGATGAGTCTCCATAAACCTCCTACAGAAATAAAAGTTTGGCAGTTAATTTCCTTTTGTGAATACAATTTAAGTTTAGAAAGCCCAATACAATTCCAGTTCTGCTCCAATATTTCTATTACATTCCTTTCTGACAATGTTTCCATATTTGCCTCATTTCTATTCCAGTTTCCTTATGTGATTTGCTTTGCTTGGTGTTCTAAAATACAACATCCTGAATTGTCTCTCCTAGCAACTTTGAAGAAATTTGAAACTTTGCAGAAAAGAAAACAAACCATTGCTTTGGTCCCTGTTTGACAAGTGTGAGTCTGTGGATAATTAATGACTGGGGACCACCAGGCAGCAGTGGTGTGTAGAAGGCTGTAGGATAGACTGTAATTCCTTGGAGTGGAAAGAAGACATGCTGAGAACATTCTGAACCAGAACAGCCTATGATGGATGAAAAATGAAAGTAACTTAAACAGACTAACTTTATTGTAGCCCTGTCTGACTGCATATAAAGATTACAAGCTTACCAACTGTGTTAATGTGCTCCTCAGGCAATGGGTGGAAGTTGAGGCATAGGAAGTTTCATGTTAACATGAGGAAAAATTTTTCGCTGAGAGCGACAGAACACTGGAACAGGCTGCCCAGGGGGGTTGTGGAGTCTCCCTCTCTGGAGATATTCAAAACCTGCCTGGATGCATTCCTGTGTGATCTATTATAGGTGATCCTGCTCTGGCAGGGGGGTTGGACTAGATGATCTTTGAGGTCCCTTCAAATCCCTAACATTCTGTGATTCTGTGATAAATGCACCAAGAAACTGTTCTTGGGGTGGCTTGTGCTACTCTTGTTACAACACCCCACCAGCTAGCAGGCTGTGGGTGTACGAGGAGTTGAAACAAGATGCAGCCAGGGCCACCTGACCACAACTGACCAAAGGGATGTTCCATACCATATGTCATGCTTAATATATAAAATGGGGGAATGAGGAAGTGGGGGATGTTCAGACTGATGAAATTTGTCTTCCCAAGTAACCATTACACATATTGGAGCACTCCTTTCCTAGAGATGGCTGAACACCTGCTTGTTGATGGTAACTAAATTATTCCTCATTTTGCTTTGCTTGCCTGTGTGGCTTTTACTTTACTTATCAAACTGTCTTTATCTCAGTCTATAAGTATTCTCATTTTTACTCTTCCAGGTCTCTCTCATCGCAATGCATGGGGGCCTGAGTGAGTAGCTGTGTGGTGCATAGCTGCCAGTTGAGGTCAAATGACGGCACAAGGTAAAAATAAAATAAATAATTTCACAGAAATATTACACTAATAAATCAAGATAAGAACAATAGGAGGAAAGCTTTACTTTATATATAAAGCACTACTAACTCTTTATACAGATTAGAGTTCTTGACTCTCCAGGTAACAACCCTCTATTTTAACGTTAAGCAAGCCATAGCTGCATCTCAGAAACTTCTGCTTACTTATGTTTGTCTATTTTATTTCTATAACTATCTTGAATTAAAGCAAAAAAAGCCCAGAGGAATATATAGGAGAGGCATACAGAGAGGTATACATTCACTTCCATCACACCTATTCATCCGATAAATAGCACTGACAGTATACAGTTTGTAGCCAAAACACTATTAGAGTTTACAGATGTAGATGTAATCTAAAGACAAAATATTTCTATTGTTCTGTGGCTTCCTTGGTAAATCACTTGAAAGCTTTCTTTCTCATTGCTAATGAATCCTGATGCACTGCTGACATCCTTAAAGTAGCTAGAAGGAATATGTAATTTGTGATCTAATACTTAACATTAAAAAGCACTGGTATTTGAAAAATACTTTTACAGCTACATTTAGCCTCTCAAGAGTTTGTGGTGTGTTGTGAGGTTCTTTGGGGTTGCTTTGTTTCCCAGGCCTGAGGGTACCAGCAGAAAGGTGTTCTTCCTGTCAGTCATCTGTGAGAAATAGGTGGGAGGGAGCACTTCCTCTTTGAACAACACTGACCATGACTACCTCTCCCTTTCATTCTCTGGTACCTTATACCAAGCACCAATCAGGCTAAACAGCCATGTTTATCACCTGAGTTCACCAAGTAGAAAAAAAACAGTGCAGACGAGAGTGGTAAATGAAGACAAATGTTTAGCTGTAGAGTAAGAGATGGGAGCAACTGCATGAGGACTCTGATGGTAGATTTAATTGGGACAGTCAAACCTTGTTTCTCTGCTAGATATTGGCAGAAATGGCTGGATAGTTAGGTTGTTCACTTAGCTTTCCCTCACATACGGCCAAGCATATTAATATGAAATTAGATCAATAGTGACTTACATTGGTAAACTGGCCAGGGACCTGGGTGATGCAAAAATGAAACACATACCTTCCAGCCTTTTCTGAGATGGGTCAGTACCCTAGGAAATGGCAAAAATACTGGATTCTGAAGTGACTGGACAGATTCATTGAATGAAAACATATCTGGGCATACAAAACAAAAATTCTCAGGTTCAGAAAGTGCATGAACTACAAACAGTTACTGGGAGAGTATTCCAGGACAGTGTCACAGAATTTTTGAATTATTCATGTACTCTTCATGGGGCATACTTTACTGGTCACAGCTGCAGGTAGAAGACTGGGAGCTTTGGCATGATCCTTCACAGGCACTCCTCTGTACTGGCATTTGCAAGCAACTGGGCACATAAGCCTTGCAAGGTTCAGTGCCAAAGAACATTATCCCCACACATTCTTAATGAATCCTATGAAATGTACAGGTGCTAGGTGTTAAACATGTCAAAACAGACACACTGCAATGATTACTTGTAAGAGTCTTCCTTTTATTTCCTTTTTAGCTTTTCACTGCCTTAGCAGCAGCAGCCTTGAACAGTTTTGACACCAAGTCAGATAGAGTGATCCTTTTATCTGTTGTGTTCCTTCCCCTCCTCTAATTTCATCTATACTTTCTTTTCATTAAGGTTCATATCATAGAGAAATATGATTTCATATGATATGTAAATGTTATGTCTTGGCAAAATATAACATAACTGCATGTTAGGAAGAAGTTCTTCACCATGAGGGTGGTGAGACACCGGAACAGGTTGGCCAGGGAGGTGGTAGAAGCCCCATCCCTAGATGTTTTTAAGGCCAGGCTGGATGTGGCTATGAGCAACGTTATCTAGTGTGAGGTGTCTCTGCCCATGGCAGGGGCGTTGGAACTAGCTGATCCTTGAGGTCCCTTCCAACACTAACAATTCTGTGATTCTATGATTTACTAAGATAGCACAAACTACAGTGATCAGGCCCAAGGCTCAGTCAAACATACTGACCAGCCCCATTTCACAAGTAGCTGGACCCTTTTATGGTTCTTTCTGTTCATTCCTCCTACATTCTCCATGATTCCATTCCCTGCACAATGTATTACCACCAATCCCCTGTCCCAATACCCAGGATCCCCACATCTGCATCCTTATCAGTGCAAAGTCCAGATTGGTGCTTCTTTGAAGTCGTGCCTCCAATTCACGATAGCCCACTAGTTAGTATGACTGGCCAGGCTGCTTTCTTGTCATTAGTCATTCTTGTTGTTACTATTTCTCTGTGCTGTCTGTATCTCTTGTATGTTTTGCTTATCACCTCCCTTTGAGAAGGTCCTCTCAATCAGGTCTTCTCAGGGAAGCAGACATCCTCTTTCTACATACCCCGACAGGTAACTCTGACAGGTATCCTGACAGATTGCTTTGCCTAATATAACAACACTGAATGTTTTCTTAATACTTCTAAACTTCAGATGCCTGAATTTCTCAACAAAAATCAACCCCTGTTTGTTGGGTTTTTTTAACCAATGAACCCCTTCCATGAGTAAATACATATTGTACTGTAAAATTGCCTAACTACAAATATTAAACTGTTCACTTACAGTATTTATTCCAATGCCTAATAGATTAATTCAACATTCATGCTACATTAGATTTCCTAAATCTCCTCTGGGAAGAAAGATGTATGAAGTATGTAGCACTTAAAGTCCCATTTGTTAAATACAGTAGATTTTGCCCAGAGTCTCATACTTTTACACTTGATCATTACAGTGCACAAGAGCCTACTGAACAACATTGTCACATGCAAGTTTAGAAAACTGTCCTCTCTTAAATTATTGACACATTAATGTCTATTTTTTTCATTATGACTAAACCAAACCCAAACTATTCAAATCTTAGCTATCATGTTTTAAAAATATTATTATTATGAAATAAATGCATCACAGTCTCTCAGTGGTGCAAAAAGAGCTATAAAAGGCATAGAGAAATGCATGTGGAGCTTACCAGAAGATGATTACCACCGAGTGTCTGATGCCAGTATTACCAACGTGGTAGGAAAGATTCGCATAGCAAAGTGACCCTAAGAGTAGAAAACCACTTTTGAATTTACTAGATGAACTGCATAGCTACTTTCCTGCAATTAATTGTAAGTCCAAAAGAATAACATAAAATATGCGTCAAAAGTGGCCCTGCCCCAAGAAATTAAAGAAATACTAGAGCCTTTCAAAATAAAAATATGCAGGTCAGCATTTGGGACAATTCTGTACTGAAAGTAAGCTCTTGGCGCTAGCATATCCTTTTCCTATGTACTGAGGTGCACATGGACAATGTCAAACTGACAGGCAAGAATTCAGGTTGGCTACTTGCTGATACATAGCAAACAGAAAACACCAATCCGTAGCTTGGGAGCTTATTCTTGCTCAATTTGTGATCACCCACTGCTTCTTGCTGGATTCTGAGGAGACACTGGCTTCCATTTAGCAGCAAAACATAGGCTGCTAACATTATTTAATAGATTTCAGAAAGCATGCCATTTAAATGTTCTTTTGTAGATGCTAAGAAGAGTTTCACTGAAATGAGAGTACTGCACATTGTCACAAAAGACAATGATGATATGGCATTAGAAACTAACTTTTATCTCTTCCTTTTCTGTGGAGATTACTAATTTGGATCAATTGGATAGCAAAAACGTGTTTGACACTATTTCAGGAAAGCATTTTTACATTGCTTGACAGGCTGATTCTTTAAGTGTTACAGTCCACTGAATCTTGAATTGCTACTGCAGTCAGTTTTCATTACACTGTTTTCTTTTGACATTGAATTTCCAACTCACTACACTTCAGAAGCATGCAACCACCTTCCCCTGAATTGAGAAACAGAATTTACTAATATAACTGTAAAAGGACAGAAAAAGTTTAAATATTACAAAATATTACTGTAACAGCGTATTCTGCAAAGAGCTGATAATGTGTTTTCTGTTGGTATCAGCTAAGAAAGCAGCTCATAAATCTGACTCATACAGGATGTTAACATAGACATATTACATTAAAACATGTATTTTCCATAACATGGTTTTACAGAACCTCAAAATAGTCTTTAAAAGGTGATTATTTTTGTAAAACTGGAACATTTCAGGTAGTGGGTTAAAAAAAAATAAAATATCTTCCTTCATCACCAGCTGTGACAGAATAATTTCACAAGTAGCATAGATGGACTACTACCAAATTCTGGAATGTGAAGAGGTGAATAGCATGCAGTACAATCCCAGTTCCTCAAAACCTTCAAACATGCTTTTGTATCCTGCTGGGCTTAGCCATTACACATCCTCAAGTTCAGGGGAAACACGTTAAAAAGCCTCAAAAAAGCCTAGCAGATTTAGTAGTGAAGCTGCTAATAGGTATCTGTTAAAAAGTAGCCAAAATTTTAGAGAGAAGATGATCTTTACTCAATAATTAAAAATGGTCCCATCTGAAAAAAAAAAAGCCCATTTTATGTGAACACCTTTTGTGTAAGGCCTTGTAATAGAGACACTGCTCTAATATCTTAACCAAGTCAATCCAGTATTTTGCAAAATCCAGTGCTACTGACTCAAGTAGAAAAGAAGACAGCACTATGATAAGTAAATTCATTACAATTTAAACTTCAACATAGATAATGAGCTGCTGACACGTTCTAAAATAGGACTGCTTCTCTCAGGATCTCAGGACGATAAATGTGATCTGTCTGGATCTAAAGAAAACATTACAGAGTCATTTTACTGAAGTATTTTAAATTTGTTTTGCAATATAACAGAAGTATGAAGTATACAACAATTATCTTCAGCATATCCCTATTTAATGAACAAACAACATGTTAAATTGAAGTCTTTTAGAAGAAAGTTTGAGCTGTTTTGTCTCACAGATAAGGAGACAGTTAAACACAAGGATTGAAAAGCCAGTAAAGGTAACTGAACTGAAACTTGACACTAGAATCTAGTATGTTACCCATATCACTCAGGGAAGAGACAATACAATATAACTCTTTTAAGGCTATCTTTCAGCCACAGGTAGTAAGATAAACCATAAATATACTGTCTTTTCTCTGTCCTCTCATGCCTCTTACTCCCCTGTTGTCTTTGTTTTATACCTTTGACTGGATTCCTAAATGTCTCTGTTTAATGTCTTTAGCATTCAATATTCTATTTTCTATAGCAATAGTGCAGATTTCTCTTCTGGCTTTGCCTTTTAGCCCTGTCATCTAAAAGACAATCCTATTGGTGAAAAAAATATCTCATGGCTTTTTCTTTTTGCCTTTTTTTCTGACAATTACTCATAGAAATAATACTTTCCTAAAAACACTGTCATACTTTCAGTCTGATCAGTTTTAAGTGTCTTCCCAGTCTCAGCTCACAGCTAGATGTTCTTTAAGGATCACAGTGATTTATTCTGGTTAACTCTTCGTGGCAGGTCTACCTGTCAGTATGTGGTCCTTCCGATGGCTACCCTTCCAAATGGCTCTTACTGCACTGCAGGAGAATGTACTCCACATACGACAGAGAAGAGCTGTATTTCTGAAACATTAAGCTAAAAGTATATAAATGGCAGAAAGAAAGTCCAAATGGGACTGTGAAATTTCAGAAAACAGCAGTTGGAAGAGGTTCACTTGTTAAAGGGAAAGAGATTAAGAACAGGCTGCAATTACTGGCTACTGTTGTTCCTAATCAGAGCACTTCTAAGTGCCTGTAATGGCTGCCAGCTGCTCAGCAGAGGTCAGGAAGGCAAACTGAATGCTAGGAATTACTAAGATAGAAATACAGTAAAAATTAAAGAAAACTGTTCTGCCCCTGGTCATACCTATAGCATGTGAAATGGGATGTTCAAAGGTACAGAATGACTTGCATAAAAAAAATAACTACATAGCAGCCACCAGTGTGTATTTCCACAGATCATCTTCTTGGCCTCAATGGAAGAGGTGCATGATATTTGCCTTTTTGCAGACATCATCAAGATTCCTTGATCACCATGACCTTCAAAGATGAGAGAGTGGCCTCATAATGACACTGACCAGCTTCCTCATCACCATTTTAGGTGCATCCCTTCTGGTGCCATAGATTTCTTAATAAGTAGCATACTTCAGTACTTTATCTTCTACTACAGGTGACATTCTGCTTCCTCAAGCTGTGCTCCTAGGTTAAGAGACCTAGAAGGAGATGAAAAAGCAGGTGCAAAGAAGCAAAGAAAGCATTGAGGCCTTTTCCATGTCTTTTGTCCCTAGGCCACTTGCCCTCCTGAGCTCGGGGCTCTCAATTTTCTTGGTTTCCCTTTTGCTGATCATGCATTCACAGAAGTCCTTCTTGTTACCCTTCACATCCCTTGCTAGTCTCAGCTCCAGCAGAACTTTAGCTCTCCTAGTTTGATCTCTCTATGTAAGGCTACTCATACCCTGTGCCCTGGGTATCTGCTTTTGGTCAGTGTTCAGGACAGGACCTTTGGTGACATGGAGCTTTCTTTACAACCCAATACAATAATTGTTAAGTTTTCATGCTCCAGGACACTCCAAAGAGTTAGTACACGCACTTATCTCCTGGAACTAATGAAGTAAGCTCAGACCCATTAGTGATAAAGGAAATGCCCACCAAAATATTTTAAAGGACTTCTTGCTTAGAAATGCAGTTTTCTCCTTACTTATTTCATTAGAGAGTTTCCACAAATGGTAATGTAAACTAGGATTATATGAAACAGAATTTTCCAGCAGAACCTCTCTTGAATGGTGAAATTCCTCGCCCTTCTTCCCCAAGGACTGATCAGCTTGGGAAAAGAGGAAGTCTGTCACAACAGGAGACAAAAGAAAGGTTTAAAAAATTTGAAGTCTAGATCTTAGCACAGCTACTAGAAAATTAATTCTGTTTCTTCTTGGTGGGTAAATTCAGTGACAAAGAAAACAATTATTTAAAGACTTCTTAAGCTATGTCCATCACAGTGTTCTGTTGTATCTTAACATGACTGCATGCATTCAGCTGATGCTGAGACAGTCTTGATGGCAGTTTTGAAATTTGTGTAGCCCAGAATAAAAGGCATGCTCCTGATGTAATTCCAAATGTGAGTATCTACACTAATTGCAAATTCATAATTCTTTTAGTCAGGGAGAAAAATTGGCACTGTAGATCCACATGAGGAGAAAATGATGTTGTCTTTTTCTACCTAGCCTTTCTTTCTTTCCTTTTGCATATGATTAGAGCATTTTTGCAACTTTTTTCCCCCATTCATTTTCTTGATTTATGCATGAGCCAGACATATGGATTAAAAAGTTGTTGAAGTACAGAGGCCATTCTCCCAGACTGTGAAAATGTTTCAGGAGGCCTGATTTGCACTACAGGCCACTTGAACCACATCCATTTAAAGAAATATTTGGATTTTCATTTGGGATTAAGGCTTGAATTTGATTGGAACCTGACTAACTGAGCAGCGATTATAGAACTGCAAGTTTAGTTAGTAACTTTCTTTACACATCAAATGCACATTTCCTGCTGTTGCATTTGAAAAGGTAACAACTGGGTTTGTGAGATGAAGAAAGCCTGAGATCATATGTGAAAGAAAGGAAACAAGCTTTAAAAAATTCAGATGCCTTTATAAGCAGGCAGAGATACTTTAAAATCCCAAAAGATCTCTTGAAACCACGTTTATTGGTTTTGTACGCATAATAAACACTAAAAGCAGAGGGAGAAATACAAAGAAATGTTCATCACAATACTGTTAAGACTCACCAAATTACTTTTAGAAAGAATGCTACACATGAAGTTACTTCAAAACTGCTTTAAATTATACTGAAACCATTCACAAACGGTAGTTGTGGTTTCATATGTGCTGAGACTAAATGTCTTTAATTCATAAATTACAATAGTGGCAGAGTTGTACCTTAGGAAAAATCCTACAACCTTATTCCAGAGATGTGCATGTATTATACATATAAACATACACCTCTCTGCTGCCTTACAGATGTCCATGCTTGTTTATAGCACTCTTCAGTCCTACGTTACTTTTGGAGACAAAAGCCATCTATGTCCTATCCTTGTACACAGCCCACAGTTATAGGGGTTTGGTCCACAATAGACAGTGATATAGACAATGAATGAAATATGAATAATCATAGAATGACTTGGGTTGGAAGGGACCTCTAAAGGTCATCTAGTCCAGCCTGCCTTGCAGTAAGCAGGGACATCCTCAATATCAGAAAGTACTGGGAAAGGAATAGCATAGCATAGCATAGCATAGCATTAAACAGGATGGAAGAGACCTTTGAGATCAAGTCCAGCCTATCATCCAACACTATCTAATCAACTAAACCATGGCACCAAGCACGCCATCCAGTCTCTTCCTAAACACCTCCAGTGATGGTGACTCCACCACCTCCTTGGGCAGCCCATTCCAATGGCAAATCACTCTTTCAGTGAAGAACTTATAACATACTGTTGTCAATTTACAAATTTAGGATTTGTCTGTACCTTTAATGGTTTGTAAGGCACAGGTATTGTCACTTGCAGCAGAATATTTACCTTGAAATGGAAGAAATACGAAGAAAGCAATAAGGATGATCAAAGGTAGGGAATGGTTTCCACAGAAGGAACTAAATAGCCTGGGTCCGTTCACTCTGGCCGAGGAATCAATGAATAGAAACCCAACAGAGCTCTACACATCAGGAAGGGCAGAGAACATGGGATTGACTGTTTACTTCTCCAAAATCAGGGACAAAATGTTATATATATAAGAAGCTAGAGGAAGACAGGTTCAAAAAACCAGCACACAAACCCACCAAACCCAAAAGGGAAGTTACTTCACTCAAGAGGAAACAGACCTGTGAAATTCCTTGTCAGAAGACATTGTGTATACAAGAAGCTGATACAAGGTCTAGGCAAAAATGGATGTGCAACTGCAAGAGAGATCCACTGAGAATTAAAAATGGTGGGGGAAAAAACATATTAATGAACAGGCTCAGGAAATTATAAACCTAGTTCTAAACCAAAACTAGTTCTAAACCAGAAAAAAATTCTAAACCAAAACTAAAACCAAACAAACAAAACCACCACCCACCCCCACCCCCCCAAAACAAAACAAAAGCCCCAACACCAAACCACATATCTCTCTGACGTCCCCATGTGTCATTTTACATCTAGGAATACCAGTACTAATTGTAAAAACAAGTCAGCACTGATACTGATGTATTTTGGAACAGCAGTTCAGTTTTTCAGTTTGTTTCAAACAAGTTCCAGTTTGATAGAAGTTCTTCAGACTTACCTTCTTTTGTGTTTTAAAGAACACACTGAGTTTTTATGATATTACAAGTTTATCTTCAAAATACTTTTATAGAGTATTACTTTAAGTTTTCTCCTTTGGCCATGACTTCTGTTTTCTGAGGGATGCTTTAATAGCTTCCTTCAGTTGTTTGTTTATTTAACCCTGTCAGTGTTTTTCCTGCTCTTTCAGACTCTTGGTACTTCATTATAATAGGGATAATAATTATGTGCTTATGTTGCAAGGTTATTTATGAAGATGTATTTATGAGGCTCTATATTTAATTCTGAAGTAAAGAAGTCCATAAAATTACTTGAAGTCAAAATACCTCTGAATTTCAGACAATTCCTAATTTTAATATTTTGGGGAAACTATTTTAAATCAGCTTAATTAATTTTCAATATAAAGTAGAGACATCTCTTGCAGATGTACTTGCAGCTTCTGTGAACTCAGAATGCTCTAAACTACCCATTAAGCATATCAAAAACGTGGTGTTCCCCAGAGGTCAGTACTGGGTCCAGTCTTTTTTCAGTATATTCATCACTGACCAGAATGGAGAGGAATAGCCTCATGCATCAGTACAGATTAGGCATTAACCTATGGAAAAGCAACCCTGCAGAGAATTACTTGGGAGTCCTGGTGAACAAATTCACCACGAGCCAGTAGTGTGGTCTTGTGGACAATAAGGCAAATGGTATCTTGAGATATATTGGTGCCATGGTTTAGTCATGAGGTCTGTGGCGACGGGTTGGACTTGATGATCTTTGAGGTCTCTTCCAACCGTGGTGATTCTGTGATTAAGAAAAACATGGCCAGCAAGTCATAGAAATTTTATTTCCCCTCTACTCCACCCTAGTGAGGCCTCATCTGGAATATTCTGTCCAGTTCTGGCTCCTCATTTCAAGAGGGACAAGGCATTAAAGGAGAGAGTCCAGAGCAGGGTTAGACTAATCATACAAAGATGATTAGGAGATTGGAGCATCTCTCTTATGAGGAGAGGCTGAGAGACCTGGGGCTCTTTAGCCTGGAGAAGAAAATACTGAGAGGGAGTCTACAAATATCTAAAGGACTGGTGTCAAGAGGATGGGGCCAGACTCTTTTGAGTGGTTCCCAGCAACAGGGCAAGGGTCAATATGCACAAACTGGAATATAGGAAGTTTTATCTGAACAGAAGGAAAAATGTCTTTACTATGAGGGTGACAGAGCACTGGACCATGCTGCCCAGAGAGGTTGTGGAGTCTCTTCCTCTGGAGATAATAAAATTCAGCCTGCATGTGGTTCTGGGCAACCTGCTCTGTGATCAAGGTGATGAAATTATTTATGCTTAATTTCATATTTTTTAATACTGTATATCGATACCACTTCGAACTGTATTCCTACCATACTAACATACATATGAATATGTAATTCTTAACTTCAGGAAACAAGACAACATTTGCCTGTAACACACACAAACTTTTTCTTTGTTTGTTTTGTTTATTCCATAGAAAAAGAAAAAAATAATAAATTGTACTGGGGAAAAAAAAAAAAGGACCTCCAAGAAAAATATCTGTGCACTCAGGTATTCTGGATAAGCAGCTGCACTAACACACTGAAATTCATGACTCTTTTCCACTAAAAGAGTATGGAAGCAAAAATTTTTGCAACTTCTTATAAACATGGCTTGTTTAAAAAAGGCCTACACCCCTCTCCTAAAGCAGGGTAGAGAAATGAGAACAGTCCCATCTGAGTAATAAAAATGAAACTTTCATTAGAGTTTCAAAATCCTGTGCACTGAAAAGAGCTCACCATCTCCAAAAGCTGGCAAAGTGTTTCTAGATTCACCAGTCTCTTAGCTTTACAAAGCCTGCAAAACTCAATAGCCATGTGAGAAAATTTTGAAATCGGCAATCCTGAGGTTCAGGCTTAACAAGCAAGAGGCAGAGTGGCAAAGTTTTGGGATTTGGGGAAAATTGAAGTGCATTTCAACATATCATGTGCAGGTATGCACAGCTATGTACTTCAATGAAGTGTTCATTTATTCTTAATGATATTAACAGATATTATGAAATTAAAAGTTACTAAAAATATTTTGGAATCTTTTGTCTTGAATTCAGTACTGTGACCATTTGCAAGGCAGAAGGATGCAAAACATGACAGATGCAGGGGCACACACCTCACAATCTCCCAGGAAACCTCTTTGTGTTATTTTATCCTCCATGTGCAAGTCAGCCTGAAGCATGTGAAAGCTCTCTGTATGAAAAACAGATTCAAGTAACTCTTATGACTCCCATTTCACATATAGAGGGAAAGAAGTTTAAGTCATTTGCCAAGAGCAAAGAATTAAATACAGTCCACCAGACTTCAAGGAAAATATACACACCTTATCCAGACAGAAAACTGCAAAACTAAAGTGAAAAAAACTTTTTCTTTTCCCCTTTGGTGAGAAAAGCTGTTGAGAAGTTTGCAGTGGTCACCTCAGTTGGTACACCCAAGATAAGCAAAAATATTTATTAATTAGTTTTATTAACTATTTTCAGGGGTGTTTTGGTCTTTTCTAAACAGTGACTTACGATCTTTGAGCCCCCATTACAACAAGTCTTAATGCACTAGAACTCCATCAGCCAAAGTACTTTATTGATGAAGCTGTATGTAGAGAGGTACTTCGCGACCGTCATACAGGCATTTTTCAAGGCAAGTATACAATTCCATTGTGTGATCTCACTATTTCTATTAACTATTTTAAGTGCCTGTACAAAGGCAGATTTCTCCTATAAACTGAAACGGCTTTATTTTCTACCTTATCATGGTAAATTTTGAAGAACATGCTACATGTTACACAAAGTAACATTACTGCCATTTCAAACTAAATAAACTGCACATACAAGAGTGCATCAGCCAAGACATGTAATTTAAAATCTTATCAATGGAAATACTGCAGTCATGCATAAGTAAGGGAAAAAAACATAAATATTTTTTCTCCATCATTTTAGGTGAGTGATCAATTTGCTAAGCCTTTACTTCAGGTGTTAAAAAATCTTGGTCAGTTCATTCAAATAACTTCACCACTCATGTTTTAAAATAAAGTTCAAAGAATCATTATGAAGACATAAGTCAATCAACCTATCATTTTATCTTGCAGTTAAATCAACTGAGTTGAAGTGTGTTTATTTTATCAGAAAGTATCTACTTACAAATTAACCTTCCCTTGGAGACTAGAAACATTTCGTGTTTTATGAAACAAAGCAAAAGCCAGGAGTGATCGAGCTGCTTGTAGCAGCTCACTGGTACCATTTCAGTTTCCCTAGAGTATTTATCTGATTTATCTCCAGGGGGCTGCCAGGTATGACATAAGATCCTCTTCTGGACTAGTAGCAGGAATGCAGAGAAATTATTCTGTTGAGCCTGTAATGGTACTAAACACTTAAATTTAGGTGCTTGAAGTGCTTTATCACTTTGGCAAGATTCAAATTTGCTGTTCTGTCCCATACTCCACATTTTGTTTATCTGAAGTACTTCATCTCCCAGACGGTTTATTGGGATTCTCAGTTCCCATGGATTCTTTTTTGTCGGGCTTTGGCAAAGAAGCTGAAAGCGCATAGAAGCTTTCATGGAACTGCTTGTAAGGTGGCACGTCCAATTTCTATTATTTTTTTGAATTACAAAGCCGTGTTTGATCTCTGCTCCCTTCCTCTCACTCCCTAGGCACATACCACACAGAATTCAGCCTTCCACCTACTTTGTCCACAAAGAGCCCAGTGACTTTCTCTTATACTACCCAGAACTTTTAAGGCGCAACGGATAATCATCTCTTCGTATCTCTATAAGCATTTCTACAATGTTTGAGAGTCGCTTTTCCTCCGTCTCCCTGACCCACACAGAGCCCGCACACTGCCGCTCTCGCTCTGCTGTACTGCCCGGATAAAACTCCCCTCTCCTCACAACTTCCCTCCTTCATCTCACAGGGCATTAGCTCAGAGCATCTCCTGCTTGCAAAATGAATGCTCACAGCTGGCTAGTGCGTGCCCTAAAGCATCTCCCTGTACTCACAGGGTCTGGGTGTCCTCCGGAAGGCTGGGAATGAAGTGAATGCCTCGGCAAGTGATTTTGTAGTCATCCCAGTCGGAACACTCGCAGAAGGCTGACGGGCACCTCTCTGTGCCCTGACTGCATAACACCAGTACCAGCAGCAGATGTAAGGCTACCGGGAGGCACAGCATCTTCTGTTATCTCTCCCGCTCTGCCCCTCACTTCTCCTAGAAGAAGGGTGGAGACCCGAGCTGAAGGGGCAGGCGACGCTGCCCTGCCGGGAGAAGTTGCTCGGGAAAGGCGGCACCTTGGCTGAACAACGCCGCCTCCTTCTTAAGCGGGGCCAGAAAAGGTCTCAGCGAACGCAGCGCTCCTTCTCTTTCGGGCAGGCTCCGTCTCCTCGCCCCCGTCCCGCGCCCACCCACCTGGCCGGCCATACCTCCCTGCCACCCCCGCCCCATACGGACTGTGCCCGCTCTGTTCCTCGGCACTCCTCCCCGGGGGCCACCTGGCCCGTCCCCCCGGCAGCCGTCGTGCCCTGGTACTCATCGAGGCGGGCAATGAGGCAGCGCCGAGCCCAGACCTCGCCACCCGACCAGCACCGGGGCCACCTGCCGAGGGGGGCCGGGATTGCGGAAACGCGATGGTCCCTGCCGAGCCCAGCCAAGCCGCGGCGGGCGAGAGCCTTTGGGTACGGAGCTGGGCTCCGGCTCTGGTGCTGGCAGCGGGACGAGCCCGCCGAGCCCCTCTTTGTCAAAGGCGGCGGCGCGACTACTTACGCCGAAGACTGCTTCTAGCATCTTTGCAAAAGGGAGGAAGGAGAGAGCTAAGTGTAATACTAACTCACCTGTAAAAGCAGTGAAGTTAAAACAGATCTTTACACCGACAGAAAGTTCACTAACTACAAAGTAGTTCAAAAATACTGAAAATTCCAGTGATTTTGAAAATCATGTATGACAGCTAAATGAAGTGTAGATTTTCCACATTATCAGAGAAGGAAAAAAAAACTTTCACCAAAGGAAAAAAGGGAGATAAAAATCTAACCTTGAGTGGAACGAGGTGGAACTATTACCACTTGAAGTAGCAACCTACTCTGGTCGCTGTTAGTTGACAGAGGTTCACAATGGGCATGGCACAGACGTTCCCACACTGAAGCTTAATAAATCTGGTTAATACTAATTTAATCGAGTTTCTAAAAACAAATATTTAAAAGCAGTGAGAGAAAAAAAGAAACTTTATTAATTCAGGAAGCAGTAAATAGAGTTCTTTAATAGTTTGCCTTAACATTTTAATATTTTTTTTTTAACTAAATGCAAATATTTTCTGCTGCCTATAGATTTTGTGCCTGTGTTGGTACACAGGAAAAATGTCAACAAAAATATTTGTAACCTTAGGAGAAGGAAGCTTGAAAAAGTAATCTACTTACAATAAAAAAATCAGACCATCGTTTTCTTGGACCAAAAGTTCCCCTCCAGTTAGATCAGAGTTGTCTGAAAATTATGAGTACAGATATTACTTTGAAATAACCCTTTTAAAGTAATTTGAGTCAGTTCATTAGTATGTGTCTCCCAAACAGTATTAATGCCTTTAAAGTATCTTTTTAAGGTGATGAAATAATACTGTGCTCATAAAGAAATACAATACAATTCCTGATACTGCAGATATATGTTAGTGCTTAGATCTTGTGCAAGTGAGAAATTCTATTTCATGTGTTTATCCTGTTTAGGATATTGTTAGAGTTATCACAGCGAGGGAATGAGCTGACGGCACCTACCACAGAGTGTCACAGACAACCTCATAGTGCATTGCATGGAATTCCCTTGGGAATGCTGGATGTCCTGTGATACACTCAGTCATGTCCTTCTGGCACACTGCTCATAATTCACTGTGCAGCCCTAAAAGCCACCACCCACCACCACCTTTTGGTGTCCATACTAATCTGAATAAAAATGAAGCCACAGGCAGATCACTGTTACAAAACTGAGACAGCACTACATCTGCCTACAGGGATTTCTTAGGATATCAAAAATTTTTGCTGGTTTTCTAGTTATTACTGCCAAAGTATCCAGCTTGTCCTGGGAACACTGTATGCTGTATTAGCAATGAGACATTAAAATCTCAGTTTCTTTTGTTTTTGGCAAATAAATACTTTAGTTAACACAAAGGCATGCCATAGACATTTAGCAAAACAAATATGTCACCAAAGGAATCTTTGTCTTTTAGACTAAATCTCTGAGATGTCATCATTCTATTCTACACCTGATTTCCAGGCAGTGTGTACAAGCCATAGTTGTTTCACGCAGGAAATAACATTGCCTGATTGAAAATGTCAACTACAAGAGTTCACAGATCAAAAATATGGCTGGGCTGATACTGAAGTAGTGAATATTCTGAGATGATTTCAAATTAAATAAGAACTGCTTAATATATGGTTTCTGGGCTTAAAACCTGAATGAGAGAAGCAAGGGACTCCTATTATTCAGGGTATGACAATGCCAAAGGAAACAGGACAGAACATGCAACTTCAACCTGGGAAGAGCTCCAGGTGAACTGCATCTTAGGCTTCAAGACCTGGCTTGCATGATCTAAGCTAGAAACATCAACTGTAAAAGTTGAGGGAACAAAAGGACTGCTGCTAACCACATGGTGTTTCCATGGGCACTGGCTTCACTCTGAAAAGATATGCTTTAAGCAAGATGATGTTATTTACATTGTAGTTTCTAGAATGTTTATGAATTTGCTGTCTAGAAGTCTGCAATCACACCCAGTTATTTCACTCTGTCAGGACTCTTCCCTGGCCAAGCTACCCACCCCTGCACCACACAACCAGTATGACAGCTCTGGGGCTCCAGATCTTTGGTAACAAATAATTTATCCCACAGTGCTTCTTCTTGTATTGCACATACAGCTGTTCATAAAAGAACTAATATTCTGAGCCCAGTAAATGATGAAGCTTTAAGCCATAAGTCATAGAAGTACCCAGGTTCACACACTCTCTATAAATAGCATCTCCTGATGTTACTGTTGAATACAGTGTGCTGGGTCAAAAGGACCTGTCCAGACATCGTGACTGCCCACTGCCTGGTCTGTTGATAGATGCTGCTGGTGCGGGGACCCTGGCTCACTCCTGAAGTATATTGTAATTATATGGCATGGAAGCATGCCTGCTGCATTAGAAACTTGTGGACAAGTAAATGAAATAGTTCTGTGGGATAGGAACGACGACAGTAAGTATGGATTGCCAGCCATTCTTTATTAACTGTGCTCAAAGGTCAATGGTCACTTGCTGTAGTGGATCCTGGTGGCAGTACAGAGATGCCTGTATTAAAAAAGGTGACCTGTTGTATTTACCTTGGGCTTTAGTGCACACCTGCAGGTGATTTCCTGACAAATATCCCAGTGATTTTAGGACTATTCCAAGTTCTGCCTAGGTTTCAGAGGTCCAGGCAATGTTTCTTGTGACCACTCACAGCACTCTTTATTGCTTTTCAAGGCCAGTCAGTGCAGAAATCTGTAATACCTGGTTGTTTTTATTCCACATAAGAGTAACACACACAACACTTGTGAACAGGGAAATGCTTTGCCTGGCTTAAAGAAGCAAGTTAAGAGAAAGCAATGGAGATGTTCCACTCGTGAAAAACCGACTCTTGTAACACACACTCGTATATCCAGAGGATCATAAGTGGAATATACACACCCACTTTGCCAGGGCAACAGCTTTTGTTTCTGCTCTTCACGTGAGCAGTAATGTTTGTAAACACCACTGTGTATTTTGTAAAGGTTTACCTTTTAACAGCTTTCATAAACACTACTCGTCCCCGCCGCAACCCACGCCCACCGCCCGCGGCCTCCAAAACACCAACGGCTGCCCCACAGGGTGGAGCTTACTCTTCCGCTACCGCTGCGGCGGGCGCCTGGGAGTTGGAGTCCGACTGCTTTTCTGTCCCACGGCGGGCCGCTGCTTGTGGACTGTCGGTCCCACAGAGCCTTGCGGGGGGGCCTGGCGCCCGGAAGGCAGCTCTGGCAGCCGGCGACAGGGCGGCTAGTTCAAGTTGCCATAGCGGCGAGGTGAGGAGGTGTGCGGGGCTGCAGGGCGTGCCCGGGGAAGGGGTCGACTTCGTATCGGAGAGGTGGGGCGTTCTCCCTCAGATGCTGGGCGGTGAGGGCTTAGGGTGGGGGAAAGGCATGAGCCGAGCGCTGCGACCAGTGCCGTGCGGAAGGGGGCTCCGGCTGCTGCTCGGGGTTGGCTGGGCGCAGAGCGCCGGGGTAAGGCGGGCGCTGAAATGAACGGCGGCGGGCGCTGAGGCGGCCGAGAGGTGCTGCGGCGGCGGCGGCGGCGTTACTGACGAGCCAGTGGGAGCCGGGGCAGCCCATGGGCCTGGCGGAAGCCCGGCCGTCGGCGTGCCTAGCGCCGTTCTTGCCTTGCAGCCCCCGGGACAAAAGATCCAGGAGGCTTTCAGAGTTTGTGAAGGTCGATATGGGAAGAAGATTTGCCGAAGGCGTTAGCAGGTCTTATATCAACAGCGTGAAGAAACCGTTTTCTGTATTGTGATGCTGAAAAGTGCATAAGTTGACAATAAGCTATTCTACTGGTGCCTGCAAGCGTGACAGTAAAATGGCACCATGCTGCATCACTTTACTGGCTTTTTGAACATTTGTGACTTAGAAACACTGAAGGAAGGGTCATGCTCAGCCTTAACTGCGTGGCTTCAAACATGCCTTTATCACTAAGTTAGTTACCTAGTGATAGGTTAGTCTGCGTGGAGCTAAACAAATAAAACACTGAAGTTATCAGGTTGTGCATGCCGAGTTCATCTTTTGGGTACTGGAACTGGAGAACTTGGTGTTGAAACTGTGTGCTGTGCTTCATGTTCGCTTTACCCTGCGCATCTCTTAGCAAGAGTGAAATTGAAATGCCCTGTTTCCTACAAGGAAGGAAAACAATTGAGTATGGGTGTTTTTACTCAGTGCAAGAAAGCTTGCAGTCTGGGTAGACTGAAAACCAATGAAAGACAGGATTCTCACTCTAAAGTAGGTTGTGCTGAAATCAGTCAAGGTTTTTGTAAAAGGTGAAAATAGGCTATTTTTGTTTCAATTAATAAATATGCATACAGAATGTTCTGTGCAGATTTCTACTTTATAATTTTTTACAATCTAAAGTGGAACTTCTGTACTTCCTTTAAAAATCAGGATGTCGCTTTATAAGTAACGAAACTTCTTCAACTTAAAAGTGCTTACAGTTCCTCTTACATTGCTGATGATAACAAAGAAAACTGTTGCTTTTTTCTTCAGACAAAAAGAAAATGCTAGACACAGTAGGATAGTATGTTTACCTTGGTTACCAGCCTTTCTGTAGTGCTTTGGACAGCTGAAATGAAAACCATTAGTATTTTCTGCTGTAAATCTTCATTTTCCTCTTGTTTTCTGCAGTGTCCTAACTTTTCAGTAGTTGAGACACTTTTGAACCATGTTTTCAATAGATAAGTCAGCTGCTGTTTGTTGTTAATTTGTATCGGTGTCTCATTCCTGACATCACAAGTTCCCATATTTTGCTAACTAGATTTACATGCAGGGCCTTATTTGGAGGCCCACTCTTAAAAGAGTTTGAGAAGTTTTAAAGAATTCAATTCCCATTCTGTAGTCTGAGTCTATGAAGTTGATTTGAGAATTGTGTGCAAGTCTGAGACTGTTCAGTTACTATGAGGACTTATCATTCATTGGTTTTTCTGGTCTCCCTGCCTAGGTTCCAAGATACTAATGGCAGATACATCCAGTGATTCAGACAACTACCTTAGGGGTCGAATAGGAAGGCGACTGCCTTTGAGAGCATCCCGCAACAGAACTCGGAACTATGGTGCTGAAGAAGTTACAGAGAAGATCCATACCTTAGCAAGCACTTTACAGGTTGTTTACAAACTACAGTTTTAAAGTGTTTGTGGTCTGCATTTCTCTAACTAGGGTAAAAATGTTAATCTTTGAAGTTGTGGAAAATACTCTGCTGATGGGAAATGCAGCTTTCTGTGCAAACCAAGATGTTGGAAAGTCGATCATATTACCTCTGAGCTATAAATTAATGGCAGCATGAAAGCTAACAAACCACATATTTCAGACTGTTTCGGAATGTTGTTGGAAGCAATGGTGTTTCTGTAAACTATTTGTAAAATGAAGTATTTATAAAATCAGCAAATTTTAAAATGCCAGATAAACTTTTTCAGGCTCTCAGAAGAGGCATTAAGTTTTGCAGCAGAATGTTCCAGCCCCATCTTTGTTGTCTTGTGTAAAATTTCCCAGTTTCAAATAAAGTAAATAAAATGTAGGCAGTCAATTCCCTCATGAGAGAGCTTGCTACAGATCACATATTTTTGAGATGTGGAACAGCACAGTGAGAAGCAGTATCTGTAAACGTGTAAGAGATCCATACTGGAGCAGGAGAAAATGTTCATCTAATTCCTGCTTTTGTTAGTAGAGCAGGGAAGGAATTGTCTGACTGTTTTGCAAGTGGTAGGAGCTGTTTAGCTGTCATGACACCATTTATTGCATGACAAGTCATTCCCATTCTTGTCTAATTGACAGTTCTGATACTTAAAGTGGGTGGGCTTATGTATTATCACTTGTGTTTGGTGTCAATATTATTTTTTGTTCTATTTATTATGTGAAAAGAGGAAAAATTTATATAGACTGCTGAATTTAAATGTCAATACTTCTTAGATGGCCGGTAGTTGCCAAGCAAGAAAAGAGACAAGTAAATAAGGTGGTAATGTGTGTTTTAAAAAGGAAGTTTTATTTCTAACTAACTAGCTGCTTTTCTGAAATTCTGATTTTTTTAGGCTAATTGCTTTTTGCAGACTGCTTTTCATCAGATCTACCGTCTGATCAAGCTCTTCAGTGGAGACCATACCTAATGTAGAAATGTATTTCTCATTTAACTTAATTCCATTTTACAGACAGATAATGTTAAGGTCTTCGGATTTAAAAGTTTTTCTCTGGAGCTGCTGAAACCAAACTTTTTACTTGAAGCTGAGGCCTTAAAGTTGTAGTGTAAATGAAAGTATGTTTCTGTGCTTTGTTTTGTTTTTGGTGGTTTTTTGTTGTTGGTTTTTTTTTTTTTTTTTAAATCTTCCCTATAGCGGTGCTGCACATCTTCAGATTCTGGTTACTTGAATAGGATTTTCATTGCTTAGACCCTTTAAAAAGCACTTGTGTTATCAGTTTACTCTTACAAACCAAGAACAATAAACACAACAGTAATGTTTGATTAGAGGAGGTTTCTGTTTTAACTTCTTCCTCAAACTTTCTTTTAAGGATACCAACAGAAATCTAAGACACGTTGACCATTTACTAGGACAATACAGAGAACACAACAAGGAACAAACTGAAGAAATAGCAACTGTGAGCAACTTTCATCTGCTTAAATCTTTTCTGCTAGTAGCATTTGTAGCTGAAAACTCACTAGTAATAGAGTGTGTCAAGAGTTAAGTAGATAGAAACTTTCCATATTTGTGCAATCTAAATCAAACTATAGTAATATGTTATTTAATGAACATCTGGCAAGTTTTGTAGCTTTGTTACTTTTCTGTTTTTTAAGCACCAAAAACGTTGTGTTATGATGCTGTGCCAAGTGCAAGGTGCTTAGCTGAAAGAAACAGTATAACCTAACACACCTTTTGCATGAATAAATGATGAACAACTACAGCAGGGACTGAAGTTGTGATCATACTGGCATGGGTTTTTTTTCCTGCTATTCTATAATAAACTCTGAGTCTGTTGAACTATATACTCCAAATTACAAGGTTGAAATTCTTATAAATGTCCAACTTTTGAAAGTTTGGAAACAGCACTCTAGACAAACTAAAACAAGTAGAAATGTCTGAGAAGGGCAACAAGGCTGGTGAGAGGCCTTGAGCACAAGCCCTATGAGGAGAGGCTGAGGGAGCTGGGGTTGTTTAGCCTGGAGAAGAGGAGGCTCAGGGGCGACCTCATTGCTCTCTACAACTACCTGAAGGGTGGTTGTAGCCAGGAAGGGGTTGGCCTCTTCTCCCTAGCAACCAGCACCAGATCAAGGGGACACAGTCTCAAGCTGCACCAGGGGAAGTTTAGGCTCGAGGTGAGGAGAAAGTTCTTCACTGAGAGAGTCATTCGCCATTGGAATGGGCTGCCCAGGGAGGTGGTGGAGTCACCATCCCTGGTGGTGTTCAAGAGGGGATTGGACGTGGCACTTGGTGCCATGGTCTAGTTGTGGGGTCTGTGGTGACAGGTTGGACTCGATGATCTTCGAGGTCTCTTCCAACCTTAGTGATACTGTTACTTGGTTGCATACAAACTGCAGCAGGTGCTTCCTTGAAAGAGATATATATGAGAAGTAGGAATATTTTACATGTAAGGGTAGAAGGAAAGAACGAAAAGGCAAATATGTAGAAAAGGAGTCTTGCTTGGTTCAGATAGCATGCTTGCTATGTTGGTGTGCACAACCTCTGCATGGAAGTGATCTGGGATATTACATGCCTCATGACTTTTCTTCTGTTTGAATGCTCTTTGTGTCTTTATAAGCTCTATTTAGGTACTGAATGTGTGGAATTTCTAGCGGGCATTTAGGGTTATCTGTTTTTGATAAGTGCTGATACAAAATGTAGTTCATCATTGTTATTCTGGAAGGATTTTCTGTTAAGAAGTATCAAGGTGAGTGAGATGTCACTCAGATTTAGTTCTGCCTTCACGTCCGTTATTCTTAGCTATATTAAGCGGCTTTTGGTTATAGTTCAAGTGGAGGAGATACCTAGAGATTCTAACCATCTGCTGTTTGAGCTTTAAATTATAGAGTAAAATCACTCTTGCTGGCAAAGATAGCGTGTTTTTCTGAGTTCCTGTTCCCTTTCTTAAGGTATTGTATGTATTTTGTATGTGGGAAGAAGCAGCTGGGATCCGGATGCAGCGAATCTTTTCTTCTGTAATTATTTAAGGAAAAACTTGAATACATTTCTTAGTTGGATGGTGATGTATTGGGACTTTTTTCACAATGGGAGTCAGCCAAACATTTCTACCATACTAGATTTGGTACCAAGACTGTTTGTCTAAGAGTATTTTGCTCCAAATGGGATAAGTGTTTAGGTTCTGTCAATTACACTGAATATTTTAATGTCTAACTTCTATTTCCATCAAAAAAACAACCATCTTTCTTCATGTCATTTTATAGCCTATTTACATTTATGATTTGATGACTGTTGGGCTGGTGAGGAGCAATTTTCTACTTCAATTTCTAAATAAGTCTCACTACCTTTCTTTGTGGTGCCCAACTATCTGCCTGTGAATCAGTGCAAAAGTTGCTCCATAACTTACAGGGTAAGGAAGGATTGCTGCTCACAGCTTTCACTGTTGTTGTTAATACCCTGGTGGTGGGAGCATTATGCTCTCCATATGTGCTCTGTATTTCAGAGCAATATTGTTTTCCTGCTGACTTCACTGTTCATCTGTGATGTCACTGTGTCTTTGGAGGACAGGAAGAATGGAGAAAAGGTTCCATTCTGCTCTTTGGGGTAAGGAGAAAGGAGAGAGAGGGAAGAAAGATTTTAGGGAAAGGTTTTGGCATGGTTTTCTTTTTGGCTCATATGAGGCTTTGGAGAGGTTTAAAAGTAAGTAGCCTTTGAAAGAGACAGATGAAAGAGATTTTGTGTTTCAGTGTGGGTTTTTTTTGTTTGTTTGTGTTTGTTTGTTTCTTGATGGCACTGAAGGTTATCCCTTTAAATTAATTTTTCAAAAGAAGTAAGAAATGGGAAAGGACCAAAATGTTAAGGCACTGGTTTGATGGGATTTAAATAGCTTATAGATGAGCTGCCAAGGAAGGGAATTCAAATTGTCGAATATTTAGGTTATTCTAATCAAAATTGGTTTTAATATCTCTGTTCTACTCTCAGTAGCCTTTTTTCACCTTTTAAAGGTATTTTTTTAGGAGAACACAAACATAATGATGTGGATAATGTAAACTGTCAATCAAAATTTTTGAACAACTTTTTTGGCCATTGTTCCATTCTGATAAAAGAGACTGAAGTGTAAGATTGTTAGTTCTGGACACTTTCATGGCTCTTTTTTAGAAAAATGAAAAGAATTTCAAAACCTAGCTGTTTGGTTTGAGGTGTAGAAAGGATGAAAATGAGTGCTGTAAATTAAAACATGCAAACTGAGTGCCTGCAACTTCATTCAAAGATTTTAATTGCCCTATTGAAGATGCAAGATAAGTCTTTGACAGAGTCAAGTTAGATTCGAAAATTGAGTTATTGCTGTTCCTTCTTTGATCCTCTGGCATTTTCATGGTTTTACATATTAAGGTTTTGCTTTTAGAACACTGAGTGATCTTTTGTTACATACATGGATTGTTGTAAATTTTTCCCCTGAGTAAACTGTGCCTTTTAAAGAAAGCATGAAAAACCTGCAGATTTTTGTTTGACAGTTACTTAGTGATAACAAAGTTGTTGAAATAATATCATATAATGAAAGCATAACACTTAAAAAACCAAACAAACAACTAAACAAACATTGTAAGATTCAGAAAAGATTGAAAGTAGTGTTTTACGCTTTCTGAAAGCAGTGCTGCCCAGAGAGAGATCCAACACAGTGTGTGTAATTCTGCAACAATAAAGCAGCAATTTAACCATTGTGTACGAGCTTCTGTTAGGGAAGGTAAAGGTGAACTTTTAGAAATTGATGTTTTATGGGTTGTGAAAAGAGGTGTGACAAAAGCAAGGGGGTAAGAACCAAAGTTAGTCAATGCAATCTTAGAGAAATGATTCGTGGGTTTGAAAAATGAATATACTTAGTTCTGAACTCTTATGTGGGGAATGGCTACCTTTTTCTGGCAGTCTAACTGCTACAAGTAGAGCTCAATGTAAAGCTGCTTACTGAAATTGGTAGCTGTGTGTCAAATTGATTCCAGGTAGAGCTGCTAGAAAAATTCCAATTACTTTTTTTATTTTAAAAAAAAAAGTTATTCTCTGGATTTTGCAGTGCTGTTTTTTGAGCACTGCTGGCAAATAGCCTTTTTTTCCCCAGGTTGTAGTCGACATACTTTTGAGTTGTCCTGCACAGCTGTTTTAAGAAACTTGATATTTAGTGATAGGACTAGGGGGAATGGAATGAAGCTGGGGGTAGGGAGATTCAGGCTGGATGTGAGGAGGAAGTTCTTCACCATGAGAGTGGTGAAGCCCTGGAATGGGTTGTCCAGGGAGGTGGTTGAGGCCCCATCCCTGGAGGTGTTTAAGACCAGGATGGATGAGGCTCTGGCCAGCGTGATCTAGTGCAGGGTGTCCCTGCACTAGATCAGGCTGGAGATATTGAAGAAAAGCTGTTATTAATTATTTGCTATACTTGGCTTAAAAATAGTTTTGATTCTCTTAATGACTTTCTGAAAAATAATCTTTCATATGCATGGGTTTTTTTAATCAATCTGTGCTTGTGTCTCCAACTGCAGTTAAAAGAAACACTGGAACAATCTATAGGTCAGCTAAGGAGCCAACGATTAACTCGAAACTCTGGAATGAGAAGTGCTTCTCTTTCAAGCTTATATCCTAGTGATCTGGATGGAGAAGTATCAGGTAAAACACTGAAGGTGCTTAATTATACTTAAATTATGTCATATAGCTTGGTGCCATGGTTTAATCATGAGGTCTGTGGTGACAGGTTGGACTTGATGATCTTTGAGGTCTCTTCCAGCCTTGGTGATTCTGTGATAGCTGTTGTGTGGAAAGAGGAAATTAGGAATGAAAACATGTAAAGATAGTAGCATGAAAAGTCATCACTGATTACTTAAAAAAAAATTATTTTAGGAATTAGAGAGACCTATATTAAGTTTTGCAATTGTTTTGTGGTAGATTCTTGTAGCTTTCTGTTACGTAGTCTTTTATGCATTTATCCTGAGGGATCTAAATGAAACACTGATTCTTTCAGTAGAGAAAATTCCTTGTCCATTGCATGAGTTGTAGGTACATAAAAGCTAAAGCCAATTCCAAAAGACATTGAAGATTCTGAAGCTTGCTTCACAGCAAAAATGAAAATTAATGTTTTAAATGCATAAGACTATGGATGTGGGGATGAAATTATGTAAGCCTCTGAAAAGGGAAAACTGAGCCAATACATGGCCTACAAAAAAGAAGCTTGCTTTTTTTTCAATTGTACATCTCTGAAAAATTGTTATATTTTTAGGAAAAAGTCTATGAGTTCCTCCCAGAAGTGTCATTTAATGTATTTTAATAGAAAGCTCTAAAGTTTTGTTTTTCTAGCATAAAAGCTGTGAAGTACTGTAATTTGAAGCTGTAATAGATCCAGGTGGAATAGAAGCTGGCACTTGGGCAAATAAAATTTGAGGAAAAACCTGCCTATTCCTTGGAGGAACAAAGTAAACCTCTTTCTTACCTATTATATATGTGTATTCCAGAAATGTTTACACTGAAGAATAACCCTGAGAACTACTTTAGTAATTGTTTTGTCTGTAGTGTCACCTGTAGGGATATTGGCAAGATGAAACACAATTGTTTTTTGTGAAGCAAAATGAAGATTTTCCCATATAAAGGTTTTTTCTTCCTACTTATTTTTATTTTTTTAATCTCTTATCTCATAAAGGGAACCGCCACTTCCTGCCTACTTCTCCTCTCAGGGATTATGGAGACTCACAGGGCAATAAACATCGAAGGTCTAGATCTGCAAGTGTTCGGTTTGTCAATGAGGGAGATAATTTGGACCAGGTACAGAGTGCTAATGGGAGTTGCTTCTCCAAATAAGCAGTATGTGATCACTAGACTCTTCACTCTTACTTCAGATGAGGTTATTCTGATGATGCATCTAAGAAAATTTGAGCTGTGAAGTGTGCTTTCAGTGTTATGTGCTGTTCTTCATTAGGCGGTCACCTGTTTTACCTGTCTGTCATGAAGTTTCATGCACTGAATAAAGAGGCAAGATGGTAGGGATGTCAAAAAGAATGTATGAAAATAATCTCTGCACATTTTAGGTCATACATGAGGAAGAAAAATAATTTCTGAATATGTGGTTGTCATTCACCTGCGTAGCCATTGTGGCTATAAAGGGAATTTCTCTGCTTTAGGTCATGCTACAGCATCTTAGTGCTTTTCCAGTTTACTTTGGTGTAGCCTAGATTGATTTTGAGGCTTCTAGTTCTCCATTTTAATTCTATGACCTCTGAATGGCGTAATTTGACCCCATACTTCAGGCAGATGATGTTAGGAGGACAGGATGTGTATGGCACTGCTGATTTTTGTATGTCTCAACTTGCATCTATTTGCAGAGTCTCTAGAAAAAAAAAAGGATAAGATTATAGGCTCCCTGTCCTACAGATTGAGGGGAAAATTCATACATGTTTTTTTCTCTTTCAAAGTGGCTAGATCTGCTTGAGTGAATCCCTCTGTGCAGACTAACTTGTTCAGGAGAAATGTATTCTGACTAATATTAAAGCTTCTGATTGTAAAGCGTTCATGTTGATTTTATTAAATAATCAATCTCAACTTCCAAATAATTAATTTTAAATGTAACCACAATACATTCTCTCAGTTGACCTTTTGGGAAGTCTGAGTGCTCCAGATTTCCACATTCCTTCTATTTAGCCCTGTTTCATTGTCCTTTCAGTCTGATTCTCTCTCCATTCCTTCTTCCGCCAAGGTTAGGGTGCAACAAAGTTCTGGGCCTCTCAGTTTAAGAAGGACATCGAGACACTTGAACGTGTCCAGAGAAGGGCAACAAGGCTGGTGAGAGGCCTTGAGCACAAGCCCTGTGAGGAGAGGCTGAGGGAGCTGGGGCTGTTTAGCCTGGAGAAGAGGAGGCTCAGGGGCGACCTCATTGCTCTCTACAACTACCTGAAAGGTGGTTGTAGCCAGGAAGAGGTTGGCCTCTTCTCCCTAGCAACCAGCACCAGAACAAGGGGACACAGTCTCAAGCTGCACCAGGGGAAGTTTAGGCTCGAGGTGAGGAGAAAGTTCTTCACCGAGAGAGTCATTCGCCATTGGAATGGGCTGCCCGGGGAGGTGGTTGAGTCGCCATCCCTGGAGGTGTTCAAGAGGGGACTGGATGTGGCAGTTGGTGCCATGGTCTAGTTGTGAGGTTTGTGGTTACAGGTTGGACTCGATGATCTTCGAGGTCTCTTCCAACCTTGGTAATACTGTGCTACTGTGAAAATGGCTGGACTTGAAGATCTTGGAGGTCCTTTCCAGCCTGGATGATTCTATGATTCTTTCGAAGTCCCTTGAGTCAGGTTGAAATGTCAGCTTAGTTGCACCAGGGGAGATGGTGGTGCCTGTGTCTGAATCATACAGTGCACTGGGTTGGAAGGGACCTCCAGAGGTCATCTAGTCCAACCCCTCTGCAATATTCAGGGACACCCCCAAATAGATAATGTCTCCATGCATGGGGCATCCACCACTTTCCTGGGCAGCCTGTTCCAGTGCCTGACAACCCTTTCTGTGAATATTTTTTTTTCCTGATGTCCAAACTAAATCTACCCCTCTCTCGTTTAAAACCATTGCCCCTTGTGTGCAGTGCTACATGCCTTTGTAAGTAGTCTCTCCCCAGCATTCTTGCAGGCCCACTTCACGTTCTGGAAGGCCGCTATTAGGTCTCCCTAGAGCCTTCTTTTCTCCAGGCTGAATAATCCCAGCTCTCTCAGTCTTTGTAAGTTATTTTTGTCTACTTAGTTTTAAAAAACTGTGTGTGTATGTGTATATGGACTTTCTCAATCTGTGTACTTTAATTTACAGCTGCATTCTTTGCATCAGTCTCTTCGAGATCTCAGTAGTGAACAAGTTCGCCTAGGAGATGACATCAGTCGGGAGCTTTCAAGAAGAAATCGGTATAAACAGATTGTAACTCTGTGTGAAGAATAGTGTGGAAAATAATTGTTATGCTTTATACTAATTCTTAAACTCCTTTGGCTTTTTTATATATAAAAATAATTCTGGGGAGAGTGGGGGATTGCACAACATGTGGGTATGAAAGCAGTGTTATGAACTGCTTGCTCCATGTCCTCTTGTGTATAAATGTAAATAACACCGAGCAATTCAGATTTGTGCAGGACATATGGCTTTTCTTCCTGTTTTTTTTAATGTGTAGATAAAATAACAAGGGTCTGGGAATTCTTTTTATAACAACTTTGCTCTTTGTATTTTTGGGGTACTGGAGTCTCTTGAGGGCAAGCTTTTATGCAGGCCATAATGTTCTTTTAAAGTACGTACTTGGCTCAACATACGGTGCTTTGTCTGACAGCAATAGCAATAATTAGTCTGCTAATTCTTAGTGGGAACTAGTACTGTTCAAAAGGACTCTGTAGACATGTTCATAATTTTGTACTTGTTGACCTAATACCTAGCCTTTCAAACTGGATGCTGTAATATCTTCACTTGAGAATGGAAATGTTTTGTATCATGAATTTTCCACTTGAGGCTCATCTCTAATAATGGTAGGAACTTAGAGGCTATAGAGCAAGCAGAATTAGCATAAAAATTCCGGAGGTTGTTGCTGCTTTAAGTATCAACTGTGATAATTTTCTTTTTGAACTGTAGAAGATTGTTTTACCTATATTTTTCCATGAAGGACTGATGCTGAATTGAGAAAGACTCTAGAAGAATTGTCTGAAAAACTCACTGAATCCCAAAGACAAGAAATGGTGAGTGTGGCTAACATGAGAAGATGATTTGTGTTAGTAATTTAAGCAGGATGTGAGTTTCTAGTTTAATGTGACTATTTACATCAGTGCTGCATATAATTATGCATATCTGAACATGGTCTTATTTAGGCTACCATAGATTGTTTTAATGAAATCAGCAAGATAAGTTCTGTATTTCATAAATAGATATATTTTTACTTGTTTAAAATCATTTTACAAGTGTCTATCTAGTGAATTTTTCTGTTTCAAAATTCATAGTCCTGGAGAAACCTTCTTTCGGCTTTTTAACTCTGAACATTGGTTTGAACACTATCATACTTGAGGATACCTTTTGTAAGGTACAAGCTTTGCCATCTGAAGATGGTGAATAATACTGTTTCTTCTTTCTCGTGCTCTGTCCTTTTCAATCTTTTATCATCCGTGCATCATAATGGGAGGAGACTCTTTGGGCTGCACTCTTCTCTGACCTCTTTGTGGCAAATGAAACAAAAGGAGGCAGAACAGATATGATGGTTTCTTTTGCCTTTCATATGCTGAAAGCAGACTAAGTTCATTCTGTGTCACTTAAATTTGAAAGAGATTTGCTGTTGAGAGGGAAGTAAGTGTATTGCTTTAGGAACAGAAGTTGAAAGTCCTGTAGGCACTTCTGGATGCCTAAGACCTGAATTATGCCTAATGTACATATCAACGGGGTATCAGCAGCAATGCTGACTCTTCAAAGCAAGTATGTGTCCTTATTTTCCCATAGGTTATTCATCATGGATTGGTACTAAATGCTCTGTCAAGTGCTTTAGTGGTGTGTTTGTCACTGATAACAATATTGTTGTCACAGACCACCGCTGGCACCAGTCAGCTTAATGATTATACTTGTGTGAGTTGTTGACTCTAGATGTGAAATGGGTCTCACATGCAATTAATGTGGGTATGATTCCTCAGAGAACCAGGATTATTGTCAGATAAGGAACTGTCCAGAAGATATGATACAGGGATTTTTGGCATGGCACAGATGACTTGTGACTTTCCCTCATGAGAGGGAAAAGTTTAAAAATATTTTGAAAAAAACCTGTTGAAGATGTTTGAAGATTTTTGTGATTTTAATAGTTGTTTTTTTTTAAGTCTGTATTGATGATACAATAGATCATAGCAGGAAAGGCAACAAAAATTTGTAGAATTAGATTTCATTCAGCAGGGCTTGTACATTAAAAGTAACAGTAGAAAGCTGAAAGACAGGAGAGAAGTTCAAGAAACAGGATGCTGGGTTTTTGCCTCCATCTTGACCAGGGAGACTGTTGACGGATTCCAACACAGAAATACATTAGAAGACTGATTCGGATGTGGAGGGACCTGTGTTGAGAATTTTGCTATTCTGTAGCATAAATGACAAAGGATTTGCTAAATGTGATGATGAGCATGGTATGATGATGCTAAATTTTTCAGAATGTAGAAGGTAATGTTACTATATTCCAGGAGGACTTATTCCTAAGCACTCTTAGGCCATGAATGTAACATAGAAACTTTTGGAGAGAATGCAGAGGAAGCCAGAGGTGATGGTACTTTGTTCTTTTGTGGTGTTGCAAGGTGCAACATAATAAAGCCGAACTGTGTGCTCTCTGCCTTCTCTTCCCAGTCTCATTCCATATCACTTGAATGTTTTTGGGCTTGTGTCACTCTCCAAAAACTTCTGTTTTTTCCTTGTACAAAAACTTTCATGTTTTTCCTGTATTTTATTTCCTTACCACAATGCACCTCCAAAGTCCCATGAAACTTTTTCATCATTCTGACTTCACATCTAGCTTTATTTTCTTATAATTCCAACCTATTTGTTGTTTTAGATTGATACTTAATTTCAGACTAAATTCATGTACAGCCAAAACAAAGGAGTAAAGGCTGAGTTCTCCCTGTTGCCCTAAGTGAGATATTTGAGATCACCTGTGTCTAGGATCTTACTTTCTTAAAACTCCTCATGAATATAAATATATTTGACATCTCTGTACTGTTGAAAGTTTGAGTCTGTTGGCCAATTTCAGCTGAGTTTTGGGGAGGCTAAGGAATGAGAAGCACAGATGAAATGTCGTAATCTCCTAACTAATTATTCTTTATGAAGAAGCAGAAAAGTAGTGTTTATGAGGCTGCCTTTGTTTAATCCTCTTTTTCAGGATTAATAATAATTTAATGTTTCACAGTAAACATTTTGCCTGTGTTTCCTTCTGAAGATAGATATTCTTTTATCCTAAACCAACTAGGTAGTAGTCATTCTGTATGCCTACTGTACCCCCTTGTGTCCCCCCCCCCAAAATCAACAAAAATTTGATGGGGGGAAAAAGTGATTTCTTTAAGGAATCTATTTGCTCACAGTCTAAGGCTTGTTCTTTGTTTACTGCGCCTTTTGTTATTTCATATGATTTGGAATAGTTTGTGAGGTTGAAAATTTGTTATTTATGAAATGACTGATTACATGCATCAGCAAAGATATCAAGAGTGATGGTGATTCATTTGTAAATGGAGGCAAAGGAGAAGAGGGGAAACTACTGACAGTGTGCCGAGGAAATTGATTCTTCTTTAATACCTTTTTTGATGCTGATGTGTGTCAACAACTTAGGCTGTATGTTAGTGACCAGCAATGGGAATGTGAAGCTTCAGTTTACAATATGAGGGAGGAAGGCATGCATGTAAAATGTTTTGAAATAATCTGGTACAGCTCAGCTAAGAAACTTAGCTGTCTGAAGTGTTCTTAAAATCGCTAACAACTGTCAGTGTTATTCTTTGTTCCTGCTGCATAGTATCATTGTTTCTGTTATCTGGCGTTATTAGAAGTAACATTAAGTAGCAGTTGTCAAAACAAATACACATGTTGTGATGCAGTCCTTAAGTTTTATACATTACTTTCTAGTAATTACTTACTCTGGATTGTAACTGCAGAGCTTTCATAAATCACATGGAGTGTGGTTTGACACAGTATGCTTTTTGAGGGTCTCCTGATGGTTTTTAGAGAAATAGAAAATTCCAGATTGTAAGCTGACTATTGATCTGGCTGTGCAAACTGATGCATTCTGTTGTAAAGAAAAAGATTGTTTCATTCTTTAAACCTGATATACTTGTGAAGCCTAGAACACAAATGTGTCCTTATTTATGTTTTTGTTGCTATACTGCTGTTGCTCATACTAAAATTTTCAATCTGTGCATATGCCTAGTGCTGGTAGAAGTGTACTTAATGGTGAAAGTACAGATGAGAACTTGTTCCCCTCCACTTTTAACAATGCAGATTTAGTTTGCTGCCCACGAGAGGGTGCTGTCTGCCAGCAGCTTGAAATGCAAAAATAAAAGCAGCTTTGGCATTGTAGTTTAATGCTGAATTATTGTGTCTATAATCCAAATTGCTTTGAAAGATAACTAACGTTGTTTGGATTAGTTTGTACATGGATTCACAAAATATTGAGAAAGTCTTAAAGTACTGTAATTATTTAGTGCTATTACAGTCATTCTCATCTACTTAGCTCTCATTAAGTTTTCCAGATTTCAGAGTATGAACGAGGCATGCATTGGTCTGGTTTGCAGACTGGAAAAATTGAAGGAAATGACTCTGGAGAGGTTAATTTGGCCTGTGGCAGAGAAGCTAAGATTTTTATATTGCAGCTTCAGCCTAGGCTGCACTGAGCTTGATATGGAGATATTTAGCATTTGAGTAGAATGACCATTTTTGGTATATCTATGTTTTTCTCTAAAGGAGGATATTGCTAGCACATTAGCAGGTCAGGTACCCACTTGAGTACTTCTGGAATAGTCATTTCTCTAGATCCAGTTATTTTCTATACCATTCTAAATCTTATTTAATAAAATAAAAGTTGTGCCCCTATCTACAAGAAGGACATTGAGTTCCTGGAGTGTTTGCAGAGAAGGGCAGCAAAGCTTTTGAAGGGTCCAGAGAACAAGACTTTTGAGGAGCAGCTGAGGGAACTGTGGTTGCTTAATCTGGAGAAGAATAGGCTGAGAGGAGGAGATCTGAGAGGTTGCAATAAGGGGTGGGTGTTGGTCTCTTCTGCCCAGTATCAAGTGATAAAATGAGTGGAAATGGTCTCGAGTTGCACCAGGGAAGGTTTAGATCAGATATTACAAAAATTTGTTTATGGGAAGAGTGGTCAGACATTAGAATAGGTTGCTGAGGGAGGTGGTGGAGTCACCATCCCTAGAGGTATTAAAAAAATGTGTAGACATAGCACTTTGCAATGTGGTTTAATGGCCATGGTGGTGTTACTTTGACAGTTGAATCTCTGATGGTCTTAGAGGTCTTTTCCAGCTGAAACAATTCTGTGATTCTTCCTGCCCCATAATCTATTTACCTTTTTGTGTCATTGTTACCTTAACATGTGGTAAAAGATGCACTGATTTCCTGCAAGGTGTTCTTTCTTTTTGAAGGTATCAGAACGGGTAGAGAGAAGATTACAGGAAATAGAACAAGAGATGCGTGCCGAAAGACAGCTTGTTGAAAGGCGCCAGGACCAGCTGGGACATATGTCTCTTCAGTTACAAGAGGTAAGCAAAGAAAAACAACTTTACTCTGGATTAAGTTAGGAATGTGCTGCATTTGTGAGCCTGTACTTGTCAAACTGGTAGAAGTGCTTATATCTTTGGCACATGCTTTTAACTGTAACAGTCCAGAATTGCTTGTTTTGGTGACCAATTGACAACTTCAGTTCTTGTGATACAGTCTTGTCTATGTTTAGACCTTTCTGCTAATGGGCACAAATGTTCTTTAAAAGAACAAACTCCTTTGCCCTCCCTCAGACATCAAACAAACAAAAGCAAGTCATTAGCTAGCTTGTCTTAATTAAAACACTTCTTTCCTAAAATGTAAACCTTGCTTGCAGTGAGCAGTTTGTTATGAATTTATTTCAACAAGTAATCAAATGCAGTGAAGTGCCCACACATCTTTTCATTGCGTTGCTAACAGTTTCATTCAACAGTGCCTGACAAAGCATCAATTATTGTTTAGGAGACAAATACAGAGGTAAATTAAAATTGGAGACAGCTAGTAGCTTTTTTTTATGGTTGTTTTAGGAAATGTATGAAAAATGCACCTTTTGTATCCGATTTTACCTGTTATTGGGAAAATCTATGTCTTAACATAATGTAGCTCCCTATTTCAATTCCTTTAAGATAAGGTTTGTAATGTTACCTATGATGTCATCTAACTGTACAATACTACAGTTGAGTAGAAGTGTGCTGTTCTTTGTATTTTCACTTTTAATATTAAAGCAGTTGTTTTATGCTTTGCAGTGATATTGAGGATCCTTAATTAAGATCAACACTATGTATTTCATGTAAGGTTAAAGACTCTTCAAAGAGTTCATATTGAAGAAGATAAGATGCTCTTTTGATGTAGACAAAAAGTAATGTTGATCAAAAAGCTTGTAATGCTTCTGGTGGTATTTCAGAAAGAGTTACCGTTTCATTTTTCCCACTATTGATGTTGTGGTAGGTGAACAGAGCTAAAGTGTTTTATTGCAGTTTTAATTACTCTTTTATATACCTGTGTCCATTGCTCAGTTCTTTGGTTGTGCCTTCAGTATGGTAAAGGAATGTTTAATGAAATAATTTGGTGCCATTGGACAGTGCTATCTGTGGATGAGAACAACATTTTTTCATCCTTTTGAAAGGCTAGTGACTTAAAACTGTAAAGATACATTGACACAACGGTGGTTTCCTTAGAAGGAAAACCTGAATTCAGTTGAATGAAGTCAAATGCATTTTGAAGACTTTCATATGATTGACAAGGGGATCATGAGCCCTCAAGCTGGGCACCTTTTTTCCTAGTAGTTCATCTTTTGAAGTTAGCACAAGATGAATATAAAATACTAAGTACATCCCCAACATTCCATTCTCCTAAGCTCCCCAGCTGTTGACATTTTAATCCTTTCCCCTGCAAATTCAACTTTGTTCCATCTATGTTTTTGTAGACTATTTTTCTTGATTAGCCACTTTCTATTTTTTTTTTTTTTTTTAGGGGTGTCACTGCTGCTTAAAACTCTGAAATATTGTCCTTATTCTTTGCTTACAGGAAAGCTCAACACCTATTGGTCAGCTTAGTAAACTTTTACTGTTGGGAGTTTTCCTAAGCTGAAATTCAGAGCCAGTGCTGACTGGAACAGGCTTATTCCACATGCTATACATTCATAGGTGCTTCTACTTCGAGGAGAATCACATTTCTTATGGTTATCTTAACTCTCAAGCAGGGGCTCATATCTCCAAATCATCCTTCTGGGTGGCTTATCTGAGTCGTGACTTGTCACTGTATTTTAAAACTCTAATAAGACATAGATTACCACTCTCGCAATTAATTATGGATTTGTCCGGAGCTTCTAACCTTTAACATGTGAAATAGAACCTGATGGTGCCAGATGAAGACTACAGAGGGAAGCTTCTTTTAATAGACGTTAGGCAATTGTTCTTTGACAGATCACAGAAGAATATGGAGACATTATCACCCTTGAAACACTGATTTTCATTAAATTTCCAGTAGCAACAAACAGTACAATCTTATCCTAGTACTTCTCTCATAGCTATCTCCATAGCTTTGAGAATATCTTTGTGATGGAATTTCAGCTTCCTACATGCCAGTAGTGTTTAACCTCCAATATTGCTAAGGGCCTTCGATCTCAGACCCTTATTCCAAGCTTCGTTCCAACTGTCCCATTTTCCTTCCCCACTGAACTTTCATGTCAGTTTGTCCTTCTCCAGGTATGAAATGGTGTGATTTCGGGGTGGTGTTTGTAGTTCTCAGGAATAGTTCAACATTTCTTGACCAATTCCTGAGCTTCTTTGGCTCTCATATTAGCAAAGTGGACCGCCTTGTATTCTGTTTTGAGAAAACATTTGTTTGAGAGCACAAATTATCTGGATCCTGTACACACTGACTCTCTGTGTACTGTTTTCTTTAGAGGCTGCTCTGTGGAAAAACTCTGAAGAAAATTATCTTATGGAATATAAATTATAGAAGAAACAGGAATATAAAGATATCTAATGAGGCAAAAAGTTTAGAACTGATCTAATCTCAAATTAAAAACAAACAGGAAAAAATGCCAACACAAGACAGTTTGAGAATTGGGTGCAGCAGATTGGAGTTTTTGAGCTTCATTTTTCAAAATTTGTTTTCCAATTTTTATTTTGTGTATGGTGTTACAGATGAATAGATCACAGTATCACAGTTTCACCAAGGTTGGAAGAGACCTCAAAGATCATCAAGTCCAACCTGTCACCACAGACCTCACGACTAGACCATGTCACCAAGTACCACATCCAATCCCCTCTTGAACACCTCCAGGGATGGTGACTCCACCACCTCCCTGGGCAGCCCATTCCAATGGCAAATGACTCTCTCAGTGAAGAACTTTCTCCTCACCTCGAGCCTAAACTTCCCCTGGTGCAGCTTGAGACTGTGTCCTCTTGTTTTGGTGCTGGTTGCCTGAGAGAAGAGATCAACTCCCTCCTGGCTACAATCCCCCTTAAAATCCCCCCTTAAGATTCAGTATGACAAACACAGTAGAATAGAAAATGGAGTGGCTCATTCTGGAGGTCATCTCTAGGCACTTGGAAGAGAAGGTTATCAAGAGTAGTCAGCATGGATTTACCAGGAGGAAATCATGCTTGACTAATCTGATAGCCTTCTATGATGACATAATTGAATGGGTAGATGGAGGGAGACCAGTGGATGTAGTCTTCCTTGACCTTAGCAAGGCTTTTGACACTGTCTCCCATAACATCTTTGTGAGTAAACTCAAGAGGTGTGGAATAGAAGGACAGTGAGATGGATTAGGAACTGGTTACAGCCTGGAGTCCAAAGAGTAGTGATCAATGGTCCCAAGTCCAGCTGGAGACTTGTAATTAGTGGAGTCCCCCAGGGGATCAGTGCTGGGTCCAGTCCTGTTCAGCATCTTTATCAATGATATTGATGAGGGGACAAAGTGTCTTCTCAGCCAGTTTGCTGACCATATGAGACTGGGAGGCTTGGCTGATACGCCTGAAGGCTGTGCGGCCATTCAGTGAGACTTGGACAGACTGGGGTGCTGGGCAAAGAGGAACCTAATGAGGTTCAACAAGTATAAGTGCAGAGTCTTGCACTTGGAAAGGAATAATAAACTCCACTAGTACAGGTTAGGAGGTGATCTGCTAGAGAGCAGCCCTGTGGAGAAGGACCTGGGAGTCCTCATGGATAGCAAGTTAACCATGTGCCCTTGTGGCCAAGAAGGCCAGTGGTATCCTGGGGTGCATTAAGAAGAGTGTGTCTAGCAGATTGAGGAAGGTTCTCCTCCCCCTCTCTCTGCCCTAGTGAAGCCCCACCTAGAATACTGCATCTAGTTCTGGGCTTCCCACTTCAAGCGGGACAGGGTTCTACTTGAGAGAGTCCAACAGAAGGCTACAAGGATGATTAAGGGACTGGAGCATGTGCCTTATGTGGAAAGGCTGAGAGAGAGACCTGGGGCTTTTTAGTCTGGAGAGGAGAAGACTGAGAGGGAATCTAGTAAATGCATATAAGTATATGAGAGCTGGGTGTCAAGAAGGAAGGGACAGCCTCATCTCACTTGCGCCCTGTGATAAGACAAGGGACAACTACAGCACAGGAAGTTCCACCTCAGCGTGAGGAAGAACTTCACTGTAAGGGTCATGGATCAATGGAACAGGCTCCACAGATTGCTTGTGGAGTCTCCTCTGGAGACTTTCAAGACCTGTCTGGATGTGTTCCTGTGTGACATATGCTAGATTCTATGATCCTGCTCTGGCAGGGGGGTTGGACTTGATCTTCAGAGGTCTCTTCCAACCCCTAACATCCTGTGATCTTGTGATAAATAATGTAATATATGATTATGAAATATTTAAAATTTATGAACCTGTATAGTTAAAAGAGGTCAATTTCAACCTTTTGGTTGATTTTTCAGTGTGAGTAGGAGTAGTAGACTTGTTCATTACTTGCATCAATATAATTGTATTTTGCTAGGGTACTTTTTATCTTTCTGTGCTATAAATAAAATTAAGTCTGTCTTTAAAGATCTCAGAGCAAAGTTGTTAAAAAAATCAATATTTTGAACACCATTTTTTATGACTTCTTTTTCTTATCTCCTGTATTTTAAGCAAGCAGTTTCAGCAAAGCCTACAACATAATTTTTTTTAGTATTTACTTTTTAGGAGAGTGCAGTGCCCATAACTGACCACTATTTGTCAGTATTTTACTGTCTTAAGAGAATATTCTTTCTAAATCTCAATTATTAATCTTTTTTTTTTTTTTTTTTTTTTTTCAGGGTCTGTCTGAACACAGTAATACATTTGTATGAATCATTCTCTTGTCTGTCTTGTCTTTCTGTCAGTCGTATGCATGATGTGCAGCCTTCTTATTTGTACTGCACCATTACTATGCATTATTAACCAAGATAATGTGTAGTTGTATACTGCATTAAGAAGGCCTGACATACAAAAGTTTGCATCTTTAACATCTAAATTTGCATTACTATTTTGAATCTCTAGTCTGCATGTGCTGTGTGTATGTGGATAAAACTTATTTAATGCATCTTCTAATCTGTATTGGTGTGTTTAAAGAGCAATTGCTGCAAATTAGAAATTGGCAATTAGCAAACAAATTCGTGTAAATCATACATCTTCACTTTCTCTTGTATTCCTGATAAGTGTTTTTTGAGGAGGAAGATCAGCATCCTTGTTTCTAGTGCTACTGATGTGTATATAGGTTGCTTTGACAAACGACATATCTAAACTAAATCTAGTTTGACGAGGATGATCAGTGGGGCTGGAGCACCTCTCCTATGAGGACAGACTGAAGGAGTTGGGGCTGTTCAGTCTGGAGAAAAGAAGGCTCCGAGGTGACCTTATTGTGGCCTTCCAGTATCTGAAGGGGGCCTACAAGAAGGCTGGGGAGGGACTTCTGAGGATATCAGGTAGTGATAGGACTAGGGGGAATGGAATGAAGATGGAGGTGGGGAGATTCAGACTGGACGTGAGGAGGAAGTTCTTCACCATGAGAGTGGTGAAGCCATGGAATGGGTTGTCCAAGGAGGTAGTTAAGGCCCCATCCCTGGAGGTGTTTAAGACCAGGCTGGATGAGGCGCTGGCCAGGCTGATCTAGTGTGAGGTGTCCCTGCCCATGGCAGGGGAGGTTGGAACTAGCTGATCCTTGTGGTCCCTTCCAACCCTGATTGATTCTATGATTCTATGATTTTTTCAGTGCTTTATTTTCAACATAAAGACACCATCACCTTGTGCCTTTGCATTTATGCATCCATTTTTCTAAAACAAAATCAAGTAAAATTCTTAAAAATGGGCTTTAAACAATTCTAATATGCGTTGGATGCCCTGGGTTGCTTTACTAATTCCTGTCCTTGGCTGCCTAGATTTTGGTGAAATGAGTCTGAGTGTTTGTGCTTTGCATGCTTCAGGTGAACAGAATCATTTGTTTAGAACATTTTGAACTTGCTGACTTTTTGGTAAGGCAAAGATTGTAGTTATGTCTTAAGCCAATAACTTGGATAACTAGGAATTTATTTTTTTTTCTTTGTGCAAGTGGATAGTTAAGTTCTGTTTTCTTCCCATTGCACGTACTGTGAAGTGCAAGAGGCTGGGGGACTTTCAAAACAGTGGGGTAGACTGATGGCCAAAAGCGTTATTGAACAATCTCATTTTGCATGTCTTTATCTCTGATCTTTTTAGACAAATACAGACTTGATCTGTGCTCTGAGCCATTTGGATGTTTTAATGTACAGTTGATGCTTGCTCCTTGGCTCTGTGCTATGCCACCTGTGGCTAATGGTTTCTGTTTTGATGGTGGTTTGAATCTGACTCTGTCCTGGAACATAAGTAAGTCTCATACATATCTGCCACTGAAATATCCAGACAGTCTGTGTTTGAATGCCTGGCTGTTACATTTAGGTAGCATACTCAGACCTGTGCTAACTGCTAATGTAGCTAGTTAGAAAGAATTTTTGTTCAGATTAGAATCATAGAATGGTAGGGGTTGGAAGGGACCTCTGGAGATCATCCAGTCCAAACTCTTTGCCAAAGTAGGATCACCCAGGTCAGGTATCCAGATGGGTTTTGAAATTCTGTAGAGAAGGACACTCCACAACCTCTCTGGGCAGCCTGTTCCAGTGCTCCATAACCCTCACAGTAAAGAAGTTTTTCCTCATGTTGAGGTGGAACTTTCTGTGTTTCTATCCATTGCCCCTTGTGCTGTCACAGGGAACCACTGAAAAGAGTCTGGCTCCTTCTTGACACCCACCCCTCATATATTTGTAAACATTAGTAAGTCTCGTTTTCTCAGTCTTCTCCAGATTAGGCTGTGGTACTTTTTGCTTTATTTTAAACTCTAGCATGAAGCTGGTCCGCTTGTGTATTTCTACTAGTATGACTGTAATTCAATGATCAGTCTCACTTTGAAAGAGCAAATTTCAGTTTGTGGTCAGTGCATGACTTGCAAATAATCTGGTTTTATTTAAAAACCAAAAGCAAACAAACCCCAAACCCTAAGAAAAGTTAATAGGCTTGAATTGCAGTAAAAGTCATGATTTGCTATTGGAAGATTTTAATAAATTGGAAAGATTGAGAACTGTTGTTACAGAGGCTTCTGCATAGTTTTCCCCTTATGTAAGAAAAAAAAATCTGCCTAGCAGGGAACTTCTGTCTGAAGTTTTGGATTTTAGGTGTGGATGAGATGTGTTGAGCTGGGGTATAACAGGTGGGTTAATATTCTAATACTGTCTTATGCTCATGGACATTTTAAAAAGACCTGTCAGGAATGATTCTTCGAGGTCAAATAAAAAAATTCATCTTGCCTGTGAAAGAGCCTGTTTCTGACCACCTAGGCAAGCAGTGTACCATTTTATTGGTCCATCCTGAAACCATGCTCTGAAGACATGAACATTCTGTGTTTTTTTTGTGGACTCCTCCATGTCTGCCCCCTTCAAGGCCTCAACAACCTCCTTGTCTGCCTCCTGCTGGTCATTCTGGGTGTTAATACTTTCAAGAGGAAGCTCTTGATGGGAGAATCCTGATGTCTGTAGGTCTGTTTCCATCCTTTCGTACTACAGCATTGCCAGGCAGAGCTCTCTGGGGTAGTGTTGTGAAGAGGTTATTAAATTTATTAATATGAATTATAAAAATATTAATTTATTATTTATAAAATTATTAATAACCGATGAATCAACAACTTATATACATGTTCTAGTGCACGTTCGTGCATTTCCATAAATGGCTTAGTATTATGATTAGAACTTAAACTATCTACAGACTATTTATATATTTTATGTAACGAAGGGTGCAGTTCTGCTGCTTGGGCACTAGATGGCGACTCGGCTGAACGCGGGCGGCTTCCTGGCTATATACAGCAATATTGCAATCTTTCTGTGCGTCAGCGATTACTCCGCTACACGCGGATACTTTGAACTGAGTGCTAGTGGATGGAAAGCATGTGGAAGATACTCTGTAGCTGTTGTTTGTAGCAAGGTGGGGGTCCAGCCGACTACTGCTGCTGGACTGGTTCCTAGTCGAGTTGAAACGGTGGTGTTGGGTACTGTCTCCTATCTCCACAACAGTGGGGAGGAAATACTGCAACCTGGGCTTAGCTTGGAAGCAGGTTCCCTTCAGGACTCGGTCGGTTCCCTCCAGACAATAGGGATAGGTCCTGGTTGGGTTTGGCCTGTGGGGTCGGCCCTGGGAGTCGGCTTGCATGGCAGGGTGGGGTGACAGTTGCCGGTAGGCGAGCTCAAAGGTTCCCGGTCGGACGATAGCTATGGGGTCGGCCCCGTGGCGACGGGTCTCAGGGCTGAGGCAAACAGCCTCGGAGAGAAAATGCGGCTACGCCGAGCTGCAGCTTCTCCGCTACTGGGCTTAAAGGAACAACGGGACGCTCGGAATAGTCCCAGGGCTAGGTATATGCAGACTCGGTCTCTATCAAGTCCCTTCTCCCTGACAACTGGGCAGATCTTACCCTCGGGGGCTGGTCCAGTCCTCCGGTAGCACGGTGGGCTCTCCTGGTGGGTACGACTGGCTATGGCGACGCTGGCTTCTCGGGCTCAGTGAAGGTCCTCCCTCTGGAGTGCTTCTCACGATGCAGAGGCTTCAGTATGCATGCATGTATAATAGAAGCTAACAACAACAAGCTCAATGGCAGAGGCTGTGGCTCGAGAGCTGCTCTCTCGAGCAAGTACAGAGACAAAGTAAAAGAGGGGGCAACTTGTTTACCAACAGGGGTAATATTTATAGATTCCTGGAGGCTGGGTTTGACCAATGGGCACTCTCATAGACAACTGGCTTCAGCCTATAGAAAGCGTGAAGCTGGAATTATGCCCATGCTTGGTAATTGTCTTCCTCCTGAAGGAGGGGAAACCTGTCCACATGCTGGGACCAGATCTTGTATCTGGGCAGAATGTGCCTCCACCATAGGTAGCTGCTTTAGAGCCATTTGGGAGGAGCATGTGTGGGAACCGTTGTCTGCAGCATCCCTAGGTCCCATTTTTGACATTTGGCTTCCTCAATGCTTTCTTTGGAGACAGCAAATTAAATCAAAGAACTTTATCTGAATCTTTTTATGGTTGGGTTTGTTGAACCCATCAATCCAGCCTGTCCAGGTCCCTCTGAAGAGCTTTCCTACCCTGCAACAGATCAACAATCCCACTTAACCTGGTGTCACCTTCAAACTTAAACTTAACGAGGGTGCTTTCAATCTCCTTGTTGAGATCATTGGTAAAGATATTAAATATGAGTCGCTGTAGCACTGAGCCTTGGGGAGTACCACTTGTAACTGGCTGCGAAGTGGATTTAATTCCATTCACTGCCACTCTGTGGGCCTGGCCATCCAGCCAGTGTTTGCTCCAGCAGAGTGTACACCCATCCAGGCCTAGGGCAGACTTTGTTTTTTTTCATGAGAATGCTGTAAGGAACAGTGTCCAAGTTTTTAGTGAAGTCCAGATAAACCGCATCCACAAATACACATTTGTATTATGAATGATAGGAAGGACTTCTAATTTGAAGGTATTGCTAAATATAATTTAGCGCTGCTGATAAGTTTAAATGGAATAATTTCTGTGGTGGTTTCTGGGAATTAGGATGTACCACTTCTGCAGAAAGTGCCTTTTTGCCTTCAGTAGGGAAATCTTTGAAAATTTTCTTAGCATTTTTAATTCCAGTCCACCTTTAACATTTTCCTTATGATGCTGATATCTCTAGCAAAATCTGCACATGAAAACATAAATTTTTGGTGCTAAAATATACATTTAGTGGTGGAGTCACCATCCCTGGAGGTGTTCAAGAGGGGATTGGAACACAAGCCCTACGAGGAAAGGCTGAGGGAGCTGGGGTTGCTTAGCCTGGAGAGGAGGAGACTGAGGGGTGACCTTATTGCTCTCTACAACTACCTGAAGGGAGGTTGTAGCCAGGCGGAGGTTGGTCTCTTCTCCCAGGCAGCCAGTACCAGAACAAGAGGACACAGTCTCAGGCTGCGCCAGGGGAGGTTTAGACTGGATGTTAGGAAGAAGTTCCATACAGAGAGAGTGATTGCCCATTGGAATGGGCTGCCCATGGAGGTGGTGGAGTCACCTTCATTGGAGGTGTTCAGGAAGAGGCTTGATGGGGTGCTTGGTTGCATGGTTTAGTTGTTTAGGTGGGTTAGATTGGTTGATGGGTTGGACTTGATGATCTTTGAGGTCTCTTCCAACCTAGTGTATTGTATTGTATTGGACATGGCACTTGGTGCCATGGTCTAGTCATGAGGTCTGTGGTGACAGGTTGGACTTGATGATCTTTGAGGTCTCTTCTAAACTTGGTGATACTGTGATTTAGTGCTAAAAATGAGGTTGGCATACAGTTGACTGTATATAATAGAGCTTCTAATTTTGCTACTAAAAATTAGAAGCTTGATTTCTGTTAGTACTCATCCTATTATCCCTAGTAGACTGTTCTGAACTGGTACTTCTAGTCGTTAAAAAAACCCACAACCAAGCAAACCAGTTGTGCAACAATGACATTAGTTGAACTGATGATGGTCTTTGATTATATTTCTTTTTTTGTTCATGCAGCTTTTTTTGGAGTTGTTCTTAGAGCCTTTTTGAGTGAAATGGGAGTGTGTCAGATCTGTATTCAGTGTTGATTGGAATGATAGATTTGAGTCTGAGTGCTTAGAGAGTCTTAGAGTATCTGATTATGAATCAGTAAGACTAAAAGCATAATTCCTGATGTGGCACAATAGTTTCAATGGAATAGTTATAAGAAATATATTCTACAATCTCAGATTTTAGTGTAAACTGTTGAAGCAAGAGAGTAGACCAAACTATACTGAAACCCTTATGTTTCCTGAAGTAAAGATGTAAGACTGTGATAAGTATATAAATCCACTTACTTTCTTCACAAAGCTACATTTGAAAGCAAAACTTTTAAGTTGAATGCCTGGCTTCACTGAGGTTGATTAATAGATGATCCTTGTGTTCCCTTCCAACCCTGACTGATACTGATACTGAATACCTCACTGGAGGTGTTTAGGAAGAGACTGGATGGGGTGCTTGGTGCCATGGTTTAGTTGATTAGATGGTGTTGGGTAATAGGTTGGACTTGATGGTCTTTTCCAACCTGGTCTATTGTATTCTTCTATTCTAATATTTTGCCTTCTGTTTTCATACAATGAAATTCTTCACCATGGGAGTGGCGAAACACTGGAACAGGTTGCTCTGAGAAGTTGTGGAGGCTCCAACCTTGTAAATGTTCAAAGCCAAATTGGATGAGGCCTTGAGCAACCTGCCCTAGTAGGAGGTGTCCTTGCCCATTGCAGGGGCATTGGAACGAGATGATCACAAAGTAATGCACATGCATGTCAGTAACAATTCTGTGCTAATACTGTGATTCTGAACATCTGTCCAGATTCTGATAAAAATAACTTTTTCCCTTTTTTGGATTCCTTCACAACCTTATGCTGGTGTTTTCCGTACCGCAGTGTATTGTATTTCATATCACGGATATTTTACATTAGAGATTATATTGTTTTTCAATTGATATATTAACATCTTGTCTCTGGAGCCTCTTAGACCTTCTTTTCAAAGGATTTGGGGTCAATCTTGAGTGCCTGGAGTTGTATACATTGGAAGAGTGTTAGTGCTGGTTTTGACTTTGTTCTTGGCCCTGTTCTTTGTTCTTTGCATAACAACGCACATTCGCTGCACATGGAAATATTAAGCATAGACAGAAAACATTTGTCTAGATTTTCTTTATTAAATATACCATCAGATTCTTTCATTTGCAGGTAAGACTTCTGTAACTTTTATAATGAAGTTCACAATTTTTTTTCCCCTCTAAAGGCTTTAAGGAAGCAAGATGCTAAAGCAGGTGAAACAGAAGAACTCATGAAAAATAAACTTGCGAAATATCTAAGTGAAAAGAACCAAGTAAGACTAAATCTTCTCCTTTCTTGTTTGGTGTTAAATAAGTGTGTAATGTCATATGATACAGTATATGCTTCCTTTTTCAGAGATACAAGCAGGGTAAAACTTTCTCGAAGACAAGGGTGGGTTGTATTCTTTTTATTATTTTTATTTCATCAGAGGTCATGTAAAGGAAAGACAAAAGTTCTGCATAGCTATATTCAAAGCTCTTTACTTCTGACAACTCTTCCATCCTGCTAGGTGGGCAAGTTTACAAATTGAGGATTATCCTTGATTTCTTTCTCTGATTTGTCTCTAAGATTTATTCATAGTTTACTGTTGCTTATGTGCAGCAGCATCTTTGAAAGACGCAGCTTTTCTTCATCCCTGCAACTAATGCGTGCTAGTTAGTTTGCACTGTGGTTATTATTAGTTACTTTTGCGGAACTCTTAGTTGCCATAGTGCTTTCTTCCTCTTCGTGGAAAAGTTTTCTTATATTTCTGTTCTGAGAGGATGCTGAAGTCATGTTACATTTTTTCTAGATTTTTTTCCTGCTACGTCGTTTAGCATTTTTGTCAGTACTTTCAAAGTTATAACCCTTTATGCTAAACCATTTAGTGTTTTATGTTACTTTTCCCTCTCCAGTCCATTAACGCTCATCCTGTTTACTTTGCCCACTTGCCAGCATCTCAACATCCTCTTTGAGATAGCTATCTCTACAATAACAATTTCTGCTGTTAAAACCTGTATTTATTTCCATGTGGATCAGTGATCTTTGAACTATTTATGGTTGACATCATAAAATACTTCTTAGCATTTGTTTGTTTGTTTTTCTTTTTAAATGGTCATCGGTTTGACTATTTCTGATGAAACATTGATTGCCTTAATATTATATATCTAGGAAAAAATGTAATTGTATGGAATGCTGGGCATTTCAGTTTTCAGTTGTCTTGTTCCCTGAGCAGTTCTAATATCTTTTCTTGCACAACATGGAAAAGCTCACAGAATTTAGCTATTACTCGTTCTACCAATGTTTGTCTTCTCTAACACTTCTAGGAATAAACTATGTAGCAAAGGTGATTTCAGGTGTTAAGTCATTGTTAATTTTATTTAGATTTTGAAATTATGTTTCAAATCCAGGAACAATGTTTTTGAAGCTCTACAAAAGAGTTTTCCTTCTTGTAACTTACTAGAAATTTGCTTTTGTGCTGTTTTGTTTTGGATACTATATACCACTTTGCATCTTCATATGATACAGAGTATTGTACAAAAATTGTAGAATGTAAGTTAAATTCTTATTTAATTAAATATGGCAGGGATTTATTACAAATCAAAGACTGCTTAAAAATTTTTGACAAATAAGAATATTGTAAATATTATACCTCCTTTTCAATAGATACTTTTATCTATTAAGCTGTGCCAGAATTACATAGTTAAAATATACTTTTTTACTGTGATGCATACATTGATTTTCTTTCTTCATCACCTTCTGTAATGAAAGCTTGAGAAGGAATTGGAGCAGTCCCAGAAAAAGTTGCATGAATCTGAAAGCAGTAGAGAAGCTCTTTTGCATCAGGTAACTGCTTTGGTGTGATGAAAATCCTGAGGCTTTCATATCAGGTTATATTTGAGTTTTTTTGCTTAATCTTCCTGTCTAATAGTCTAATAATATTGTTTTCTAAGGGAAAATGAGATACAGAAAGACAGGTTTCAGTCTAAAATATGTGAACTTCATACTTTCCAAAATTTTATGTATTTAAAAATATCATAACTATTACCACTACTTTAATTATATATGAACTTATAGTATCATAGTATCAGTCAGGGTTGGAAGGGACCACAAGGATCAGCTAGTTTCCAACCCCCCTGCCATGGGCAGGGACACCCCACACTAGATCAGGCTGGCCAGAGCCTCATCCAGCCTGGTCTTAAACATCTCCAGGGATTGGGCCTCAACCACCTCCCTGGACAACCCATTCCAGGGCTTCACCACTCTCATGGTGAAGAACTTCCCTCTCATGTCCAGCCTGAATCTCCCCACCTCCAGCTTCATTCCATTCCCCCTAGTCCTATCACTACCTGATAGCTTAAGAAGTCCCTCCCCAGCCTTCCTGTAGGCCCCCTTCAGATACTGGAAGGCCACAATGAGGTCACCTCAGACCCTTCTCCAGACTGAACAGCCCCGACTCCTTCAGTCTGTCCTCATAGGAGAGGTGCTCCAGCCCTCTGATCATCCTCGTGACCCTTCTCTGGCCACGTTCCAGCACATCCATATCCCTCTTGTAATAGGGGCTCCAGAACTGGAGGCAGTACTCCAGGTGGGGTATCACCAGAGCGGAGTAGAGGGGGAGAATCACCTCCCTTGACCTGCTGGCCACACTTCTCTTGATGCAGCCCAGGATCTGATTGGCTTTCCGGGCTGCAAGTGCATAAACATGTTACTTTTAAGTACCCTTCATAGTATGCTTTAGAATGACTTTTATATTAGTAATTATCTGGTGACCTTGAGGTGTTTTATGTGTAACATTGTAACAATAATATATAAAAAACAAATATCTGAAAAACTTTAAGCAATACTTAAATCTACAAGTTGCAGCATCTTGCATTAGAGCTTTTGAAATGTGTCTTTTCTCAGAAATATTTCTAATCCATCTTTCAGAGGATCTGATGGAAAAGAAGACTGAAAAAAACCCAATAAACAAATATATATATATATATAAATGCATAATAGCAGCTTTCTAGTACCTGAAGGGGGCCTTCAAGGAATGCTGGGGAGGGACTCTTTACAAATGCCTTTAGTGATAAGATGAGGTACAACGGTTTTAAATTAAAGAGGAGTAGATTTAGGTTGGAGGAACAAGTTCTTGACTGTGAGGGTGGTGGAACACTGAAACAGGTTGCCCAGGGAGGTAACTGAGGCATCATCCCTGGAGATATTCATGGTCAGGCTTGACAAGGCTCTGGGCAACCTAAGAGAGTCAGGGATGTCCCTGCTTACTATAGGGGCCTTGGACTAGATGATCTGTGAGAGTCCCTACCAACCCACACCATTCTATGATCCTATACAGGGATGGAGCAGTGGGCATACTTACCTGTTAGCATTTTTTGTGTGTGTGTATTTGCCAGAAGTTTGAGTAGGTTGTGTTAGTGTTTTGAATCTAACATTGTGCATGGAAAAAAAGCACTATACAACATAGAGGTAATGAGTTAGAGCTGTTTTCCTTCAAGAGAAGAGGAGGCTCAGGGGAGACCTTATTACTGTCTACAGCTACCTGAAGGGTGGTTGTAGCCAGGAGGGAGTTGATCTCTTCTCTCAGGCAACCAGCACCAGGACAAGAAGACACAGTCTCAAGCTGCACCAGGGAAGTTTAGGGTCGAGCTGAAGGTTCTTCACAGAGAGAGTCATTCGCCATTGGAATGGGCTGCCCAGGGAGGTGGTGGAGTCACCATCCCTGGAGGTGTTCAAGAGGGGATTGCACGTGGCACTTGGTGCCATGGTTTAGTAGTCATGAGGTCTGTGGGTGACAGGTTGGACTTGATCTTCGAGGTCTCTTCCAACCTTGGTGATTCTGTGATAGTTTCTTTATTTTCTTGTGCAAAAGTCATCACTGAGTGCCAGACTGTACGTGATAGGAAAAAATGTTAAAAAAAAACCCTTAAGTTTCTTAAGAATAAGTACATTGCATTTTTAATGAGCAGCATTTAAATAAAATATATTGGTTATTATATTTATATAGATATTTTCACACTATATAAAGACAGTTTCAACATACAAAATAGTAGCATTTTGTTTCATCCAGAGACATTAAAGCTTATCTGCGGTCAACATAACAAACTAAAATGTTTCCTTTAGTTTTTGAATAATTACTTTATGGCCTGTAATTAGGAAGTAATTTATCTTCTTGTTTACCATCTGCAGTGTTCTTGAGATTTATTTATAAATATTTCTTGTGTATAGTCTTTATTGTTGAATAAAAGATTGCTATTTACTCTTGCATTCTGTTTCTCATTAAGCATTTGATACTTGTACGTGCATTTCAGATTGAAGATCTTCGTTCCCAGCTTTTGAGAGTAGAAGAAGACCGTGTAGAGTTGCAACATCAAATTTCACATGTTGCTGCACGCCGCCATAGCTACCAGGATGTACAAGATGATGACAGGAGAATTAGAACAGGTAAAATTGTAATTTCTTGCACTAGAGGCCTGCAAATTAGTTAGTTAGCCTGGACGTTAACTCTGCCTTTGAGTTTCAGTCTAATTCTTCTGCTGTTTCAACTAAACCAGCCATTTGACTCCCCTGCTTTAAGTTAGTAAGTTCTGACACCTGAATATTAACTAATAAGTTCTGACACCTGAATTTTAACTAACAAATAGCAATGAGAATTAAATTTTTGGATAAAATATCCAGATTTGCATGGTGAAAACAAATGAATACTGTTGGAGACACTTTCAGTGAAATGGATAGTGGTTTTGAGAAGAAAAACATTTGCACTATTTTAAAATAACTTTTCTGAAATTTCATGTTTCAGTCTTTTTGCAGTTTAAATTCCGCCATCTTAATGATTGTAGCCAAAGTTAATAAGGCTGAATTTTTGGTAGATTTTCAAAGGGGTAATAACATGTTCCAGAGAGTTTAAGAAAACTTTCTACTATCACATATCACAGAACATTCAGGTTGGAAAAGACCCTTGGGATCACCAAGTCCAACCCATAACCCTGCTTTACAAGGTTCACCCCTAAACCATATCCCCAAGTACCACATCCAAACACATCCAGGATGATGCAGTTAGATTTTCTGTGTGCATTATGTTAGCATTTTAGAGATAGAACAGTAATATTTAGAATAAAAATATTGGAAACAACTTCAAGATGTAATGGCATAAAAAACTGCTATTTTATCCAGGCCTTTGCATTTTTAGCTAGGTCTCTGTATTTAAACTTTTGAAACATAATCAAAAATGCATTGGAGAAAGTCTTTATCTTTCTCCTTGTTAACACTGAAATGTGTTCCTCAAGATAATAGCAGCATAGTGACTCCGAGTTCAGTGTCTCTGAGTGTTGAATTAGTTTGGTTAATGATTTAATTCAGTGGCTGAAGTACAACAATATAAAAATATCTGGCTTATTAAAATAGAACTCTGACTCCCTGTTTTGCAAATTGCATACAGAGCCCTGGAAAATGGCTTTGTTTTGTACATGTCTTAGCTTCAAAAATACACAAAATATCATTTAATAGTGTGGTTTTTTTCCCCAGTCATATTAATGTATCTGTTTAAAAGTGTATTTAAACAATATTCCTTTGATTTTAATGAAAGCTGTTTATTTTTCCATTTCTTTTATAATTATAAATCAGAACTGTTGTGAAAATATGAAGGAAAAAAAAATCTACTGGTGATATTATTTATTCAGTTGTCATTCTCGTTATTTCTGTTTCTTCAAAGATACATGGGAAGAATACAAATGAAGACTTTCCTTGCCTCTGGAAGTTGTTTATGACTAAAGACTCTTGAATTTCTGGTTGGGAAATTTACAGCTTACTCTAAAGAACTTCTGTTGTAGTTGTAGAATTCAGACATAAAACTTACAGATAGTATGACTTCCAAATCAGGACGTATTACTCTGGTCTTATAAAATCTTGACCTTGACATTTGAGGCTGAGTTCCAGTAACACCAGAATTTCCCCAACGTTTCTTCTGCCCTATAATATTTTATTGGGTTTTGTTGTTCAGCTGTTTGGTTTTTTGAGGTGGGAGAAAAGGGGGAATAAGAAGGGAAACCCCTATAAAATGACTGCTGAAACACAAACACTGTCACCTTCAGTAAAAGGTATAGCCATTTTTCATAGCGAGTTTTAGAGTAGTCTCAAGTAGAGAATAAAATTGCTGAAAGAGAAATGAGAAAAAAGTAATTTACCATAAGTCTCTGTTTTTACTGGACCTGTTCTGTTCTCACTATTTTTTTAGTAGCTGAAAGATACGAGAGAGAGAAGCAAGAACTGGAGAAGCATATTTTGGAGCTTAAATCAAAACTTAGTCATAATGCTGTAATGTCAGAAGTAGAAGAATTAAAGAGATGTATAGAGCAAAAGGACAGGGAGAAAGCACAGCTCATTATGCATATACAGGTAGGTTGTATTTGTTTATCTTTTCTCATAATTTCACATAACTTTAAGGTAGATGATATGGCAGAGTAAACTTTTTGATTCTCTCTTCCATCATGCTTCAGAAATAAACGTTAAACAAACTGGGATACCTTGTTCTATGAGAAAGTAGAGTAATAAAACCAGATCATAACTGCTCTTTTTTTGCAATTAAATGCAATAACATAATGATTATAACATAGGTATTACTATTCTTATTTGTGGTAAGTACATACTATTTAAAGTGCTTCTCTGTGAAAGTAAGAACAGCAGTCTCTGACACTGGAGTTGTAGTTAGAAGACTTTTGCCTTGAACATAAAATGAGATATAAGGAGGAAGTAGCCTTTTTAGGATAGGAGATTTCTGTATTTTTGGATCTTGTCTAGGTTTTTCATTGGTAGGGAGATCCTTGAACAGTAACTATTTTCTATTATCTTTCCTGATTGTCAAGAGAAATGAGGACATTTTCAAATTGCTGTGTGTGATTTCAGTAGTCAAGTACCTAATATTTGTTGAGTTGTACTGGGGGAATCCAAGGCATTTGTATTTTGTATTTATTTTTCCAATTAATATTTCTTTGTAGTGATCTTGTATCACTTTAGAAATGCAAAAGCTTTTTTTTTTTTTTGGTAAATTTTATTTTATTTTTTATTTTTTTCATATTAATTTACAGGACTATGCTCTTCAGTTTACTTCTTTCCCTTATCAAATTCTGTACCGATTTAAATCAAACTAAGAGAACAAATTACTTTTGGAAAGAATTGAAGTCTCAAAATAAGTTCCGTCACACTTTATGAAACCTTATCATTGAACAGGTTTAAAAGACCTAGAGTGGTTCTGTGAAGTAAGCAGAACTGATTTCCTGATGCCCGTCAGAATTTGTGTTCTAGCTGAACAATACAGCTCCAGACTTAGTTGTTGTTTTTTCTCTGTGGGGGTCTGAGAAATTCTAATCACTTTGATGGCAGGAGTTAAAGGGATAAAAATGCATATAAACCCAACTTTTAAAAACTTTTTCATGTAGAACATGCTTTTTGAGGATCAGAATGGTCTTCTAATACTAATTTCCTCCTCTGAAAATACTGATGGAAGAGTGCTCAGCTGGGGGTCATTGTCAATGATCTGTGGTAGATACCTTTGATTTCCCTGATTACCTCAACAGAAAATACTTTGTACGTCTTATCTGCTTCCCACTGCCATTTTCCTACAGAGGCTGTAACAGGAAAATAGCTAGTGTATTTTTCTTTTAATGGGACATCAAGGAATGCAAGGATGTGAATTTCTAAACTTTTATACTAACAATGCATTTTGTCAAGCTTGCTCTAACAGCTGCTCGTATCAGATAGTCTGATTCCTGGTTGGAATTGACCAGTCGTGTTTAACTTGAGTATAAATTATCTTTGGTTACTAGGGAGGATGTAACTGCATTTGCCACTGGTGTACATGTGATAGTAGAAATTTCTTTTGATTTATTTAAATGCCATTGTTTGCATCAATTTGAGTTGGGTATATTTAGTCGCTGACAGTTGCCATAAATGCACAATATGATGTAAAATGGAGAGGATGAAAAAGATTATAATCACATTCTTAAACTCATGTGTAGGATTTAGTTCCATCTTAAATTAACTGCTACATTTCATAGAAAAAATTTTGGTTTCAGATGCTGTAGCTTACCTGAGGATGCTTCTGTAAGATCTTGCAAATCTATACATCTGTCTTAATGATATTTTTCTGCATGGAACGATGTTGAACTGCAGCTGTTATTGCTGACTATTTTGGCTAAGAAGTACACAAAGTACACAAATTATAAAGATGCAATACCCTAGTTTTTCCATAAATATTTTTAGTCTATTATGTTTGTGAAATTGTTTGATTTACTAATTATTTCTCATTCTAATTAGTCAAAGTAGTCTTTAAGTATTGTCCAGTAGAATGTAGCAGCAGGCAGTTTGTTAAAAATCTCAAGTGTTTTGAGGGCAACTTAGTGATTTGTTTCTTTAAGGTAAGAATTTTTTTGCAATGTAAGTCTTTCAGTCTTGTGAAGAGTGATGAAGATGTTATTGTCATGAAAAATTAATTTCATGGAGATGAAACTCTTAGCCAACTATTTTAATCATTTAAGCCAATTAATATAGCTGAAAATCAGTAAGTAGCAATTTTCTAAATTTAAAGAAATATTCATTTAAAGTTATCCTTTATGGGCAAACCCATATTGCTATGTCAGTGGAGTTCAAATGCTGAAATAATGCTACAGATACATGTAAAATGGACAGATACTATTCACTTTGAAAAGCAGATTCTCTGTCTAAGTAGATTTTCTATCGAAATCACATATCAGCCTGGGGCGGGGGGAAAAAGGGTTTAGCTGTATCTTACATTTACATAAAACATTGCCTGTCAGAACAAGTTCAAGCTTGGAAAAATATGGAGAAGGCATCAGTTTAAGAAACTGATTTTGTGCAGTGTAACTTTTACCGAATGAATACACTTATTGACTGAAGGTATGCATCTTTGATTATTCAATTCACAGCACTTATGCTTGAATGAAAAATTCAGACCTTCTGGATTAATAGTTCGTGATGGTTAAGTAAAATGTGATTGGCAAAACATGCAGATCAGATTATGATGAATAAATTAATATTTGAATTTTGCATTCAGGAGAAAGAATTTGTTCCATGATTTGGATAGCGTTGTTGAAAACAGTATCAATAATGAGCAGTATATTTACATAGCAATAGGATCTGGTGACTGTGTTCCTGAGATACAGGGCAGAGAAAAGGAGGGAGAAAAATACCTCTGAATTCACTTTAAGTGACTAATGTAATTAGTGTGGTGTGGTAAAATGTGGCTTCCTGTATTCTTTTCAGTTTTGAAAATATGCTAAAATTCAAAAATGTGAAGCTATATGTCTAGATTAATTATCAGTCATTTTTAGTTGTAAAGATTGTTTTGGAAGAAATTAAAAGCTTAAGGTTATAAGGTCATCATGTTATGAAACTGCAAGGTCATACTTTCACAGTGTACCACTTCCAAGTATGATGTTCTTCCAATGACAAGAGTAATTTGCACAATTATTTCTTACTATCAAAACAATCTAAATTCTCATAACATCAAAATTAGGCATTAAAAATACATAGTAGTGTAACTTACATAATGGAGCTTTATCTGTTGTATCTGCTACTATCTGCTCAGAGTGCAGTTCCACCAAATGGACATTTCAGACCCCTATTATAAAAACAAAGTCGGTTGCCCCACTGTTTCTCTATCCTCTTTCTTCACAAGGAAAGCTGCATGAAATGTTGATGTGCTGTCCTACAGTTTTCCAGCTGACTTCAACTGGTTTGGATCTGTGCTTGCTTAACTTTGTGGAGCAAAGTGCAACCTATTAGTAAAGTTTATCTTATTTTCACAAATCGTGAAAATAGAACACATAAATGTGAATTTAAACTGGTACATTCATGTCAGTTTTTTCCTCCTCATGCAAGTAGCTTGTGTAGATGTTAGTTGTGCTTTGAGGTAAACTTCTAAAACAAATGTTTTTTTTTTTTTTTTCTTTCTTCATTTTACTGTAAACCAATACATTGTCAATTACGATTTGCTTCTACGCAGTGCAATGAATGTTTACATTTGATTGAACATTGCTTTCTGTGTATAAGTTTAAACTCGTATTTCATGAAGAAGTCTGTGGGAACTGTAGTTACATTAATGAAGTGTGTTCTCTGCAGGAATTATACATAAATAACTTTTTGTTTGTGATGTGGAGTTGAACATTACATCAGTTTAGGCTGACATCTCTATCGTGTCTTCAGAAAGACATGAAATGGGAATTGATATTAACGTGTAATCACAGGACTGAGAGAAACTCAGACTGAAGGAGTTGGGGCTGTTCAGTCTGGAGAAGAGAAGGCTCCCAGGTGACCTCATTGTGGCCTTCCAGTATCTGAAGGGGGCCTACAAGAAGGCTGGGGAGGGACTTCTCAGGATATCAGGTAGTGATAGGAATAGGGCGAATGGAAAGAAGCTGGAGGTGGGGAGATTCAGGCTGGATGTGAGGAGGAAGTTCTTCACCATGAGAGGTTGAGGCCCCATCCCTGGAAATGTTTGAGACCAGGCTGGATGCGGCTCTGGCCAGCCTGATCTAGTGTGGGGTGTCCCTGCCCATGGCAGGGGGGTTGGAACTAGATGATCCTTGTGGTCCCTTCCAACCCTGACTGATACTATGAAATTATAACCCAGTTTAGAAAATCTGTGGAAAGATAAAATGTAGTATATGACTGTATTTTATTGGGCAGTTTTAGCTTCTGCTACATTCATAATTTACATTCATACCTTTAAAGAAGTATTATAAACTCTGTTTTAATTTGAAATTAAGCTCTTTTGATTAAAATTTTGCTAATTGTAGCTTGTGAGGGTTTTTTGGTTGTTTATTGTCTTTTATGAATCAAGACTTGTGACAAGGTTAGGGTTAGCTGTTTTGCCTCATAAGCTTGAAAATCCGTGACTAAATAACAGTGGAGCAGAACATATGTAGAGTTTTTCTGATATAAAGAACTGTAAAGCTAGAAAGACTTTCCTGTGTTAATTTTGCCACCTTTGTACAATTTACCCTCAACTATTCTGTAATGCAAACCTGTTGTTTTATTATCTATATCTCAGTTGTGTCTAGAGCAAGGATATTCATTCTACAGGTGAGTAACTAACATCCAGCATATAATCCTACTCCTGTTTTGCACCATAGGTACAAGTATCAAGCTGGACTGATGGTTACTGTCTTGGCATCGGTCTTACATCCTTATTTTCTGGCACTACCATGATCTGTTGCATGCAAGAGCACGCATTCAGTCTTCTTACCAGGACAGCAAATCTTATCCTGAAAAGACTGGTACCATTTATTGCTTCCCAGGACATAACAGCCTGGTTTGGAGGGAATAAGAAAAAACAAAACCCAACAACCAACAAACCCAGAAAGATGAACAACTGCTACAAGAATAACAACAGCAGCAGCAACAAAACCAAAGAAAAGCTCCAAACCAACAAACCAACCCCCAAAATCCCACACCTGACAAGCCCTAAACAAACCCAAGCCACCCTCCCCCCAAACCATCTGGAAGGACTTTTGTCTAAATAATCATTTTATGTACATCTGTAAAGTTGCTTATTCTTTCCTAGGCAAAGTATATTTCCGATGTCCCTTCTGAATCATTCTGTATATTTCAGACTGCATCTCCAATTTATTTGAGTTGTTCTGAAATGTAATCATCTCAAGTATTTCCATTCCTTAAAGCCTGATAATATCTTGGAGACTACAGAGCAGGCCTATTAAATTTGTCTAAGTCATTGACGAAGATACTGAATATCTGAAAGCAGGCTTGAAATACAGAATACTAATGTGAAATTATGTGGCTATCTTAATAAAACTCAGTTCTTCTAATGAAGCTTCTGTGACTGATTTCTAAGTATGCCCTTGCAGAAGGTATATAGAGAATGTTTCCTGATTTTATGAGACTGTCCTATGAAATATAATCAGATGCAAGATAGGCAGAGCTTGTTACTTTCATATGTGTGGTTTCAATTTCATTCAGTGTTGAAAGGCCAGATAATGTTGCCTTTAACACTCATGCTACATTTTCAAGCATTTTGCCCTTTGTTCTAGAAGCATCTACCAAACTGCCGTATTCTCAGTGCTTTCAAAAATACCCTTATTTGCCTTCTTGCTTCCATAAAAGCAACCAGTAGTAAACTGGGTAACAGCAAACACATATAGTATAGATTACATTTGTTGTGGTGAATGCTACTCTTTCCTTGCCAATTTTCTTTCTCCTCTCATCTATTTATATTAATCTTCTTGCATCTTACTATTTGCTTTATTTCTTATTTCTCTTGTAGTATGTAGCATATGAAGATCATGATCAATGATTCATTCTCAAACTTAAAATATAAAAAATAAGACCAAACAGAAAAGGAACAAATACAGAAAGTAGAATATGTGATGGTGTAAATATGCATATCCTGAGTTGAACTACTTTACCGTTGCAGAGGGGGAGCTTCTCAGAGCTAACAGGGCTTTCCCTGGTAGTCAAGGAGATCTTTTATGTTATACACAATTTTGATAGGAGTGTGATTTAGCATCACTGTATGTTGTTTGATAAGGTCTTCTATGTCTTTCCTGTGAGAATTTTCATACTTTGCTTTGATTCCAGGTGTTAACATCTGACCTGGAAAACAAGGAGAAGCAGCAGCAAAAAATGCTGGACCAACTAAAGGAAATACAGAGTTGCTACAAGGCTTGTGAGGATGGACGTAGGCAAACCGAACTCCAGTCTGCTGAGTTAGCTCAACAGGTTGAAGAGAGTACCAAGGAAGCAGAAAGATACCTCACTGAATTCAAGCATTCAGAAGCACTCAGGCTGGAGACTGAGAGAAAAAGAGAAGATTTGAAAGTGAAAGCACAGGAAACCATCCGCCAGTGGAAGCTGAAATGTAAGAAACTGGATCATGAGGTAGAAAAACAAAATGAAACTATCAAACAACTGATGGACAAGAACAGCCAGGTAATGTTGCCTGGAGTACTTTTGTACCCTTTCCATTTGTTTTAGAAATGAAGATAAGCAGTTTCTTTATGCAAACTTCTTTATGCAAACCTCTTTCTGCCTCAAGTTCTGGACCAAATTTTCTGATGAACTACAAAACAGCTAATAGGTGACCATACTTTTTTAGCTCTTGCAGAGTTCCACATTCTCTTCTATATTTCTTCTCTCCACTCAAAGCTTTCTTCTTGAAAGGAAAAAAAGTTTCTATATGAATGTGTACTCAGTTTAGGAAGGATGTTGACTTGCTGGAACGTGTCCAGAGGAGGGCAACGGAGTTGGTGAGGGGTTTGGAACACAAGCCCTATGAAGAGAGGCTGAGGGAGCTGGGGTTGCTTAGCCTGGAGAAGAGGAGACTGAGGGGAGACCTTATTGCTCTCTACAACTACCTGAAGGGAGGTTGTGGACAGGTGGAGGTTGATCTCTTCTCCCAGGCAGCCAGCAGCAGAATAAGAGGACACAGTCTCAAGCTGCACCAGAGGAGGTTTAGACTGGATGTTAGGAAGAAGTTCTATACAGAGAGAGTGATTGCCCATTGGTATGGACTGCCCAGGGAGGTGGTGGAGTCACCATCATTGAAGGTGTTCAGGAGGAGACTTGATGGGGTGCTTGGTGCCATGATCTAGTTGTTTAGGTGGGTTGGATTGGTTGATAGGTTGGACGCGATAATCTTGAAGGTCTCTTCCAACCTGGTTTATTGTATTGTATAATGTTGCTTTTAACTTATCTTTTCAGTTAACAGCTTATTTTCAGTTAATTTTTAAGGAAAGTTCTTTACTGTGAGAGTGTTAGAACACTGGAGCAGGTTGCCCCAGGGAGGTGGTGGAGGCCCCATCCCTGAAGGCATTCAAAGTCAGGCTTGATGGGGCTCTGAGCAACCTGATCTGGTTGGGGATGTCCCTGTTTACTGCCGGGGGATGGACTAGATGACCTTTGGAGGTCCTTTCCAACCCAAAGCTTTCTAAATAATGTGATAGGGCTTTTTGTGAAAAATTTCAAATTAGGTTAAGTAATAACCTGTGTTCAAGTTGCACTTGAACAATAACAACCTCCTAGGTAAGCTTAGGAAGTGTGGGTAGATGAATGGACAGTGAGGTGGATTGAGAACTGACTGAATGATAGAGTTCAGAGGGATGTGATCAACAGCGGTGTCTAGATGGAGGCCTGTGGTTTGTGGTATTCCCCAGGGGTCAGTACTGGGTCCAGTCTTGTTCAACATCTTCATCAATGAATGAAGGGATGGAGTATACTCTCAGCAAGTTTGATGATACAAAACTGGGAGGCGTGGCTGACATTCCAGAAGTCTGTGCTGCCGTTCAACAAGGCCTGGATAGACTGGAGAGTTGGGCAGAGGGGAACCTCGTGAAATTCAAAAGGGGCGTTTGAGAGAAAACTTTGTGAAAACAACTGGCTCTGTTGTTTTTGCTTTCTGTCGTAGGACTTCAAAGAGTTGATACAATTGAGTTTAGAAATTTGCCATTCAGAACTTGCAATTTTATGAGCTATTCCAAATATTTGCAGACATGGGTGGGCTACAGAAAGACTGTTTAATTGTTTTGGAGTTATTGGGATCATTTAAAGTCTGGCCTATGTGCTCATCCTTGATATTGGTTGACAGTGGAATTTCTAAAATCCTGTGTTTTCTGGAGTGTATTTTCTGCTAAGTATGGAATGTAGAAAGCATACTTATGTATTTTTTTCCCCTAAAGAAACCCTGCTGATAATTACCCTACATCCTTGATTTATTATTTTTGTGTTTTGGTTTGCAATGCTTATTTTTCATGTAATTGCAAATTGGTTTATTATTTTTAAACTGCACACTGTTAACAATTACTGCCTTTTTGGTTATTTAAAGCAGTTTTGTTTTATCTGAGAAGTATGCTCTACGAGTGCAATTAGTGGAGATAGGCAGCAAAATTCAGTATAAAATTAATATTTGCCTGTTTAAAGAATACAGTTGTGTGATACATCAAGAAAACCTCGAGTTGTCCCTCTTTATCATTCCTTTTTTGACCTGTAGAAATTGTGTGTGACTTGTGATAGATGTGTTATAAATTCCTTCTTAATTTAAACAGACTGTTAAGAAATTCAGTTATAACTTGAGATAAGTAAGAATCAGGAATGGCATGTGTAATGTGAGTTTAATGAAGTGCAGCATTTATTAACACACATGTACTTGCAGGGGGATTTTTTTCTTGTCATTTGGCACATTTTTCTAGGATTTTTTTTTTTTTTTTTTAAACTAAAGTATATCAATACTGGGGGAAAAAAAGAAAAAGCCAACTCAACTCTTCTGCTCCTTAAGAAAACAGTGGCATTTTTATTAAACGTGGATGGTTTTTACTCTGAAGATGAAGTCTACATTACTTGCCTTTGATGCATGGGTGAACCAGGGCTTTAACTGCTATTCATTCATCTAGTGTGTACAGCTTCAAAAAGAATTTAGGTTGATATATTTCATCTGTAATATTATAAAAAATAAGAAAAGCAAGTCAGCCTATTAATTGGATTTGTAGGTAAGGGGTGTGGGTTTGACCGTTAGTCCTCTCTGTTTTCAGCTGCGTTACTATGTTGTCTCTTTTCCTCCGTCTGGCTATGTGGAGGAACCAGCAAATAAACCCAATTTCAGTCTGCAAAGAGGGTGAAAAAAGCAAAGGATTAGGAGGCTAAGTCATTTAAGGGCAAGTATACATTTGAGATCTGAGATCACAAATATTTAAAGAAGCTCTGAATAGATTCGAACTGAGTTCATAACAAGCAAAAAAAAAATTGTCTTATCACAGAACAAGTGTGCTCATTGACATTCCTAGTGCCTAAGGACATGCTTCCAACAATTTTCTTCAGTTATTTTAATCTGCACTGGATTTCTTTTTCTTCTTTTCTAGGCTCTCAAAGAAAAGGATGACCTCAGAAGTCAACTTCTTTCTGCTATACACCAGGTAGAAAATCTTCGGAAAGAGCTGAATGATGTACTTACAAAGAGAACCCAGCAGGAAGAACTCCTTCGCTGCAAAGAGGTAAAACTGGATGAAATGAAGTCTCACCAGGCATCTCTTGAAGACGAGATCCAAGAAGTTCAAGGGACAGTAAACAAATTGGAGAATGAGTTGAAAAAGCAAGTCTTTCTACAAAATCAGTTGCAAACTGAAAAGGAACGCTTGGAGACAGAACTTGCAACTAGTAACTTGATGCATAAAAAAGACCAAGAAAGACTCATAGAAATGCAAGCAGATGTAAAAAACTTAAGCTCTGTACGTGTGGAACTAACAAACAGAATAGCAGAAGAGGAGAAAGTCAAAAAGGAATTGCATAAGAGTCTCTCAGATCTCCAGAAACAGCAGGCATCCAAGCATGAAGAGATGACTACAGCTAACAGGCAGCTAAAGATGGAAAGGGAAGTTCACCAACAGGAGTTGGCAGATCTTAGATCAGAGTTACAAAATACCAAGATCAAACATGAACGAAATGTTCAAGAGCTCATGAAACTCCTTAAACAAGAAAAGGATGATGCAGAGGCTCAGATTAGAATGCTAAAGGTACTTATTCTGAAGAATTCCTATGTCAGACTTTTTTTCCCCTATTGGGTGGTGAAGATAATAAAGCATTAAAACATTTAATGCACATTTTATTGCAGGTCATCATAAAATTTTAAAGTTGAGGGTAAAATAATGTAACAATAGTAGTTTTAAGGTCAAAAGATTTTCTTAATTGGAAAGTAGTGCATTAGGTATGTCTGTGATTAGAAGATAAGAAGATTTGTGAAACTGTAATGTTTTAATCTGATTTAATCAGCTGTGATTTTTATGCTTGTTGTCATGGCCCTGTTAAAAAATTAAGTAGGCAGAATTTCAGGGATCATGCATTTTTGCAAATGTTTATATTACATGATGGGGAAATCTGGAAATACTTTCAGAATGTGAATAGTGATCATGTACAACACTTGCTAAGGTTAATTTTGCTATCTCTTTCAGAGTTTATTAGAATTTCTAGTTGCTGTACAATTTGTCAGAAAAGTGATGACTTTCATATAGTAAATGATGAAATGTGGCATTTTGTTACTGAAGAAATAAGCTAATGTCTTTACATAGTAGGCTATTGGAAAGAAAAGAATTTTAGTTGCTTCAAGCAGTCTGAATAAAACTGAAATGTGAAGTTGGTGGTCTAAACTGAAGTTTACTGTCAGCACTAGTATAAGCTATGCATTGCATATTTATTGAAGCAATTTTGATTACATTATTAAATAGAATCATGGAATCAATAAGGTTGGAAGAGACCTCAAAGGTCATTAAGTCCAACCTGTCACCCAAGGCCTCATGACTACTAAGTCATGGCTTCAAGTGCCATGTGCGATCCCTTTTTGAACACCTCCAGGGACGGTGACTCCACCACCTCCCTGGGCAGCCCATTCTAATGGTTAACAACTCTCTGTGAAAAATTTCTCCTCACCTCGAGCCTAAACTTCCCCTGGTACAGTTTGAGACTGTGTCCTCTTGTTCTGGTGCTGATCGCCTGGGAGAAGAGACCAACCCCCACCTGGCTACAACCGCCCTTCAGATAGATACCTAAGTGTCATTTGTATGCCCCAATAATAATAGTAATTTGTATTTTCGTATGAACAGAGTCAGTAGTTTTCCAAATAGGTTATAAATTATCAACCTATTTTGCATGCACTTCTGAAGCACTCTAAATATGCTTCCCACCTCAGGCCCATCAAATGAAAAATTTGCTCATGTTGAAAGTCTCCCAATTAAAAAAGCTATAAAATCTGTAATCAAAGTTATTCACTATTTGCTTCATCATAAGTAACATAAACATGTTTATTTCCTTTCTTTTCTCACAAAGACACAACTAGGTAAAAATGTGTATTTTCCATGTTTTTTTGCAGTTATGAATTAACATTACTTAGAAAAGCCTGGTTAGATTTTTTTAATATCAGAATTGTTAAGGATGGAAGGGACTTCAAGGATCATTTAGTTCCAACCCCGAATGACAATAATTCTTAAACACTTGGTGATGCAGAAAGCATATAATGAAGATATCACTAAAAAGTTGTTAATGAAATCATCATCAAAATAAAAACATTTTCACAGCAGTGCTTAACATTAAGCTTAGACTTAATTTATGATGAGTCTAGCGTTATTTAAAGGAGCTGTCCAAATATATCTGTTTTCTTTGACACTGAAAATAAAACTACATTTAATATCAAGTGAAGAGAAGGAAAGTGTATTCTGGATAGTAGTAATCACAATATGAGCTGATTGTGACTGTGTTCTTCTACAGTGTTAGTGTTTTGAATCTAACATTGTGCATGAAATAAAGTGCTATACAACATAGAGGTAATGAGTTAGAGCTATTTTCCTTCAAGAGAAGAGGAGGCTCAGGGTAAACCTTATTGCTCTCTACAACTACCTGAAGGGTGGTTGTAGCCAGGAGGGGGTTGGTCTCTTCTCCCAGGCAACCAGCACCAGAACAAGAGGGCACAGTCTCAAGCTGCACCAGGGGAAGTTTAAGCTTGAGGTGAGGAGAAAGTTCTTCACAGAGAGAGTTGTTAGCCATTGGAATGGGCTGCCCACGGAGGTGGTGGAGTCACCATCCCTGGAGGTGTTCAAGAGGGGATTGCACGTGGCACTTGGTGCCATGGTTTAGTAGTCATGAGGTCTTGGGTGACAGGTTGGACTTGATGATCTTTGAGGTCTCTTCCAACCTTGGTGATGCTGTGATAGTTTCTGTGATAGAAAGATCAATCTTAGAGTAGGGGCCTTCATGCTGGTATTGGTTATTATACTTAAATGGAATATTTAAAAATTCACTTCCTTCTTTCATTTATGACTTTCCCAGAATACTTAATTTACATACCTGTGTTTTCTTACAGTTTTCTTTGAAACAGAGCATAGGACTTGAGGGAGACTAATTGTGTAAGATATTTGGTTAGGGAGCTTACTTTGGAAATACTCAAAATGAAAATGTGTAACATTTGAGTGCAGCAGAATAGATAATCACATCCATCTGTAGGAAGATCTGGTGAGAACATCTAATTGTGCAGGTGATTGGGTTACTTTTTGTCTGAACTCATCATTACATTGCAATTGGGTTTCACTTTTATGGACATGTATTTTTTTTTTCCAAATTAAGGTAAACCTAGCATGCATTGTATAAAATTGTATTTAAATATTGTGGATTTAGGGAAATTTGACAGGAAGGGTGGGGCTTTGCCTATTACCCTTTTTCTTCAGACTGGTAAGGTTTTTTTCTTCACAATAGTCAATTGTCTTTCACTGTTAGAACAATAATCTTGACCTAGTTTATGCCTCGGCTTCATCCAACCATTGTGACTTTTTTTGGGAAAGAATTTACATAACTCCATCCAAAGGTTGTTAAAGTCTTAAAAATAAAGGTCAGATGGGAGAGACTTGAGGATTAAAGGGAAATTAAAGAGTTTTATTAATATCCAAACTCTTAATTAGGAGGAATTCTGAGTTACTTTCAGGAAATCAAGTGTGTCCTGTGTTTGTAGCACCAACTGCTGCAGAGGTTACAAAAAGAAGTGACTTGATCCTTACCTTACTGTTCTTTCCTCACTTGCCTCATCTGTATGATACTTTCTGCTTCACTCTTGTCTGGCTTTCTGTAGTGCTGCACTTGGTTGACAAGTTAAGGTAGATATGGATTTCTCTGAATAGTTGGGGATGTGCCATAGGAATATTGTATCTGAAGGGGGCTTGCAAGAAGGCTGGGGAGGGACTTCTCAGGACATCAGGTAGTGATAGGACTAGGGGGAATGGAATAAAGCTGGAGGTGTGGAGATTCAGGCTGGACGTGAGGAGGAAGTTCTTCACCATCAGAGTGGTGAAGCCCTGGAATGGGTTGTCCAGGGAGGTGGTTGGAGCCCCACCCCTGGAGGTGTTTAAGCCCAGGCTGGATGAGGCTCTGGCCAGCCTGATCTAGTGTGGGGTGTCCCTGCCCATGGCAGGGGGTTGCAACTATATGATCCTTGTGGTCCCTTCCAACCCTGAATGATACTATGATACTATGATATGATGATATTGCAACAGAAATGAAGAATGTAGAATTTTGTATGAGATGTTTGTGTTGAGAAGGATCTTATTGTTGCAGTACTGAGATTCTGGTGCTTCAGATTTTATTTCTATTTCTACTAGAACTTCCTGAAGGATTCCCCAAAAAATGTCTCTCTAATGTCTTTCCCCCTATTATTTAAAGTAATAGTTAACTAAGCATAAGAATTAAAGTGGTTTGCTTAGTGGTTCCCAGTCAGCTGTGTTTTCAGAAGCTCTGAATCTGCCCTCTGATTTTACTATGTGCTTTCCTTTGCATTAAAAACATACTTGGTCTCTGAAAATAATGAAATACGTTGACCTCATGCCTGACAGCACTTTCAAGTATTAATCTTAAATATGTGATTGTGTAGATATGTATTTACACATATAAAATTGTGCATGTGTCTGTGTATATGTGTGTATATATAGATCTTTCTACGTTTATTTTTGCATTGTTTTCTATATGTATACCAAGTAGGTGAAGTTCTTTTTTCCCCCGTGAAGATTATCAGATGGGGGAAATGGGTTCAATACGCATCAATTATAGTCAAATTTGCCTTGTCCATTGAAAATTAATAAAAATTAACTTTCTTCATTGTGTCTCAGAGGTAACATAAGTGAGGAATTAGGTTCTTGGATTGTGTCCATCTGCATAGACATTATAATTCAATTAACTCTAGTAGTAATTGGAAAGTTGTTTTTATAAGCATATTCACAGAAAATGCTTTAGGCATTGCAGGCTTTTCTCTGTGTCCATAAGTCTTTGTGGACTTAGGACACCAAAATTCTTTCTCGGAATTGTCCTTCAGAGGAGCTTTTGTACTCTGTTAGCTCTGGTGTTGAAATTAACTCGTAAAACTTCTCTTCTTCCCCATAAAAGTTATATTTATAGTGTAATTCGGAGAATAGAGTTTTTGCTTTTCCTCAGGAAGGATTTTACTTTGCAGGTTTATTTTTGTCTGTAACTGCATCCACAATTCATTGAATATGAAGCTGGTTTTAAGTCATGTGTGTGTCCTTTTTGGTTTGCCTTGGGTTTTGGTTTTTGGTCGGGTGTTGTTTTATTTGTTTGGATGGATTTTGGTTTCTGTTTTGTTTGATTTTTCTGTAAATGTTCTGGAGTATTTCTTAAATCTGTCCATTTCAGTTGCTTATCTTTCCCACTTGAAACCAATATACTTTAAGTCACCTGTTTAGGTCTCTCAAGGCCCAGAAATGTTTTCTTCATTTTTCTCTGCAGTGTTCCCATGAATCCCATTAAACCCACACAATTCTAGAAATTGAAAATATCAAATCTTTCTTGCAGATATACTTCCTTGCAGATATACATTTAGTATTTGGTCTTGAAATGAAGTGATAGTTTTATATTTTCTGATTCCAAATTATTTCAGTAATGGAAAAGTATCATAAATGCTGCTCTTCCTAGGATGATGTAAGCTGATGTGTGTACCAGATTTGAAATGCAGACTTCTATTTACTGTTTTTAAAACAATTCTACATCACTGTAATACATGTTTTGCATGTTCAAATAAGTGATGGCACTTAATATAACTTAAATGTAAAACTTAAGTGGAATTATATTTCCATAGTAGTGTTCCATGGATTCAAAACTCAATGTTTAAGATAACTGTATGGTGACTTTGAAATTCTTGTTTTCCATTACCATCAGGTTGAACTCATAGAAGAGAAGAACAAAGTCAAGGCTCAAGGTAGACAACTGGAGAAGATAAAAATTGAGTGTGATAAATTGACAGAAGAATTAACCCAAAATGAAGAAGAAAACATAAAACTCAGACGGAAGTGTGAGTTTGCAAAGCAAGAGCTCGAGAAAAAGGTAAACTTAATTAGTTGTAACAATGATTGATCAGTCTCTCTGCTCACAAATACCAAAAATAAATGATGAATTACGGAAATAGATGATAAACTTTTAAAAAAATACATTAAAGAATATACACAGACATACTGCAGTACACAGTTTCTATATAAATCAAAGAAGGCAGAAGTTGTTTGGCTGAGTCATGAGCTGTATCCCTCCAAAGATTTGCTAATGCTATTTAGTAGAAACAGAAGTCCTGTTGCCTGCCCGGTTTCTAATACAGGTAACTAACAAATGTTTAACCAAACACTTCAAGTTTTCTTCATACTTTCTTAAAGTTGCAGTGACCAATTTAGAGCTAATTTGTAGTAAATAAGTAACAAGCACAGTAGTAGGCATTGTAACTAACTCAAATTATTTTCTACTTGACTGTTTAAAGCAAGGGTAGTTTTTGAAGGCATTCACATCCATTTCTTGTACTGGCATATTCCTAGAGAGTTGTCAGCTGTTCTTTTCAAAAATCTAGGGGTAGATATAGAATTGCTGAAGACTTTTCTTGTGTAACTTTTCTTTCTGCTTTCCTGAGTTGTACCTTTTTCCTGTGATTGGTTCCCCAGCGTTTTGTCATGTTTTTCTTACCATGAAGGTTTTTTACATTGTACTGGCTTTATGTTTTTATTTTCTCTTCCTGCAACACTGTGGTAGATAAACTTTTACTTTCTCTAAATGAAAATTGAAAATATGGGGTTTATCCTAGATTGGGATTTTAGCATTATGATATCTGTTTTATAGGAAATGTATTTCTAGGAGTGTACATAATCCTCTGAAGTCAGCTGTAAACCAGCTTCAACCTTGCTTAATAATGCAAACATACAGCTCTTAGATAATCTTTTATCTCTAAACTGAAAAACAGTGAAGCCTTTAAGTACAGTCCTGTGATCTCAGCTTTTGAAGGCAAATGCAGAGGGAGAGTTCCATTTGATTGTGTTGATTGCTAACCTAATCGAATATTTACTGTTGAGGTTTTATTGTGGATGTTAAGATGGGGGAAATGATAGTATTGCCTCTTTGGAAATCTGATGCTAGCTGTCATATGTTGCATTGCAGAAGCCTGTTGTGTTCAAGAATTACCTCTTTTCATTTTCAACACTTCTTATACTTGTCGTATAGTTCTGTCCTTAGAGCAAATACCAAGTCAAAGAAGCATAAGCCTTATAGATAGCTTGGAATTTAGTTTCTTTTTTTAATGTGTCATTAGTGATATAATTTCTCTTGTAGGCTTTAAATGTATAATGTTTAGGAGTATTGTCACACTGAGAAACAAAGCAGATAAAAAAAAAAAAAAAAAAAAACAAAGGAAAATATATTGAATTATATATTCTCTTTCAGCCATGGTCTTTGGGAGTGAACTTTGACTTGTGGTGGACTGTGTTCAGTGATTAATCATAGAATGGTTTGAATTGAAAGGACTTTTAAAGGTCATCCAGTCCAATATTGCTGCAATGAGCAGGAATATCTTTTAACTAGATCATGTTGCTCAGTGTCGTGTCTAACCTAACCCTGAATGTTTCCAGTGATGGAGCTTCTACCACCTCTCTGGGCAACCTGTGCCAGTGTTGTACTACTCTCATTTAAAAAATGTCTTACTTGTCAAGTTTAAATCTACCCTCCTTTACTTCAAAACCATTATGCCTTTTCTTATTACAACAGGCCCTGGTAAAAAGATTGTCTCTATCTTTCTTATAAGACTGCTTTAATTGTTGAAAGGCCACAATAAGTTCTTCCTGGAGCTTTTCTTTGTCCAGGCTGAACAGCTCCAACTCTCTCACCAACTCGCTTGTGGGAGAGGTGTTCCATCCCTCTGATCCTATTTGTGGCATTCCTCTGGACTTGTTCCTACAGGTCTATGCCTGTCTTGTGCTGAGGGCTCCAGAGTTGAACACAGTACTCCAGGCTGGGTCTCGTTAGAGTGGAGTAGATAGGGAGAATCCTGCCCACTTGACCTACTGGCCATTCTTCTTTTGATGCATTTAACAATACAGTCGGCTTTCTGGGCTGTGGGTGTGTGCTGCTGGCTCACATCCAGCTTTTCATCCCCCAGTACCCCTAAGTCTTTCTCTGCAGGCTTGCTCTCAATTGCTTCATTCCCCAGTCGAGATAGCATACAATGCTGACACTGGAAGCATATATAATGCAATCTTACTACCTTCAGAATACTGGTCTAGATCAGAACTGATATTTCATTTCCTATATGGGTAGTGCAGAAATATTAGAACCTGTGCACATTAAAAATTCTTCTGAATCCTTGAGTTTGAAATTGCTACTGTCAAACTGAGGTATTCTTGTGTTAAATAAATCAGGTTGCTTATCAGCTATGGCTTTTTCACATTTGAAACACATTTGGCAGGAAAATAAGGAGTATCAAGAGAAATTTGTGTATGAGTGGAAAATGTTATTTGTTATTTTGCATGGGAAGGAACTGAACTCAGTACATGAGTATAGTGTGATGATAAGATTGGAAGATATATTGCTAATGATGCATATTATTAACTCAATGTTTTTTCTTTGTTTTCTTTTTCCTCTTTCACTGCAGGATAAACAAATAAGCAATGAAGAAGATCATTTGAGGAGGATGGATGAGGCCAGACTGAAGTTTAAGGATCAGCTGCATCACTTAGAAATGGAGCAGGAATCCATTCTTTCCATGATAGGGAGTGAAATTGATGCTGCTTGTGAAATTTTTTCTCGGGACTCCATGGAGAAATTCAAAGTAATTCTAGTTTTTAAGTATGCTGTGTATCTGGTTATTTTCTTAATGAGTATTTGTAGTGGTATTTGTATACATTATTGCCACCTGTCGCTTAACTGGTGTAGATAATTTATGCACAACAGGATTATGGATGTTTATTTAACTGGTACAGATGTACATTAATAGGAGTTAGAATTGGGTACTATGAATATCTGCTCATGTGTTAATCATTACCTCATTTTTTTGGTGAGAAATAGTTTTCCCTTCTCTTTAATTTTTTTTTTCCCTGCATGTATGAAAGGACTTTACATCAGACACAATTTTAAGGTAGTTTTTCCTAGGCTGCCTCCTTAGTGGTGGGAAATCCCCCAATAAGACCTAAAAAGCTATTAAAATCGGGGAAAAGTGAAAGAAAGATTTTATTAAAAATTAATTTGGATGTTTTGTTTTATCGAGTAGATGAGTAAATGCTGGAAGTGGAAAGACTTTATAACCTTGTTCTGTGAAGCAGGTCCTTGTATGCAGAAAACTCAGACTCAGAGTTGCAAGAAAATTGTATCTTGCTGTAACTTTTTTTTTTTGGTGGTTTTTCTTTCTTCTTCCACACCCCATGTCTTCCATTAGCTTTTCTTTTTCCTGAGCAGTCACAATTCTTCCCCCATCAAATATTCAAAGCAAGCGAGTTGTGTTTCCTGTTAAAAAACTATGACAATCATTGTGAAACATAATTTGAAGATTTTGGGGTTGTCTTCTTTTACTTCTTGAAGATGTTTGTCATGTTGGACATATCAATATCTGTCACTGAACTGTTAGCCTTCTTAACAGTTCAGTGACTAACAACAGTTCTACTTCTGGTTTATGGGCAGCCACTGTTCTGCAGAATGGAGAGGAACCATCAGTTGAATGACTTTGAAGCTGGCTTTCTCTTACAAAAGTAATATTTAAATAGTCTGATTGCATTATTTCCAAAATAGGACATGCAGTATCAAGCTGAAAATATATACCTTGATTCAGACATGTTCTGGCTATGCTCAAAATGCATCAGATTCAGGATGCAACTTACTATCATTGCAACATAAGCTGTGCCTTTAAACAAAATTTGTGAGTTTGCATAATTTGCTTCTAAGCAAATTTATGGTTAAATAGTTCGATTAAACCACTTGCAAATATGTTTTCCAAGTTAGCAAAGACTATTTATTTGATAAATTTCCAGTAAGGAGGAAAGACTTTCTCCTCTCTATGCCTCATTCTGACTTTAAGACCTATTTATTTCTCTTCTACTATTCCATAGGCAATATCACTTTCACCAATGGTGTTGAATGATCCTCATCGCTGGATAGCAGAAACCAAGGTAATAATCAAACCTCCTGAAATATTAATGAATAAGTTAATACCAAACATTTCTATTTGTTCAAATGAATGTGTGTTTGAAAAGGAGAAAAGGGAAACATAGAAAAACATTCCTTTGGCAATAATTCTGATATTCCCAGACTGTTATTTCAACTGATGGCATGGTTTTCCATATCTTGCTATCAGCAGGAAGCTGTATCTATAGCAAAATAAATAGCAATCCTGTCTTTATAAAAGATACATTGAAGCAGCTGCAGTGATAGTCTTTAGATATGGTCCAGTTATTCTCAGACAAGAGAAATGTGAGAATGTAGTCAGTAGGTTAAGTTTCTCTTACAAGGTTATAACACGGCAGGAACTTGTTATTTTAAATAAAGCTGTTATATGTTAAGCCTAAAGGCTGTTAAATTGGATTCTTTGAATTACTTTCTTTTCCCCTGTATTTGAAGCTTTTGAATCCTATCATGTGGGTGCATGCATAGAATCATAGAGTGGTCCACCCCTCCTTCCATGGGAAGGGACATCTTTAGCACAATTATCCAGAGAGATGACCCTTAGAACCTTTGCCTTTCATTTTGCAGTTTTCCTTCAGCTCCTACAACTTGCACACAAACACTGTTCTTTCTTACCCAATATCTTTTAAAGAGGTGTAACTTTCTACACTTTGTCATGATCTACTTTGATTTGGAGAAGACATGATTTTGTGATTGATTGTTGGTTTGGTTTGATTTTTACCTTCATGTAAAAAGGTCAAAGCCACAGCAGAACTGATTTAAGGAAAAATTGCCACTGTTTGCATGATGTGTGGTTTGTGTAAGACTTGTTAAAAAAGAGAGGCTGCTGTTATGGATAAGACCATTAGAATCAAACAAGAAATATTATGTAGGAAGTATGTCTTCATTTTAAAAAGTGGCACTAATATGTTATTAAAAATTCCTTTCACTTAAGTTGTTTCTCACCTAAGTTTGTTTAGTTACTAGAGAGCAGTCTAGAATGAATGACTACTTAAAATCCTTCTTCTTTTAGTTTGTTTTTGAGTAGGTGGTGTGAAAGTATTCTCTTCCACCACTTCTGGGTTTATTATATTGACCATGACCTGCCATACCTACGAGATCCTTTTTTATTGTTCCATCAGGAACCTTAAATATTAACTTTTGTTGACCAGAATGGTTAAATGTTTTAAATTCTATCAACATAGACTAGAAAGTGAAAGGTATTCTGAAAGGAAGGGTATCTCTTAGTGTTTAGATACAGACTATTTCAATGAGAATTTCCAAATCTACTCTAGCAAATTCAGGCTCCTGATTCAAAAGAAGAAAAAGATAACAACACAAACCAAAAGCAAAACATAAACAAGCAAACAAAACCCAACCAACCAAAAAAAAACCCAAACCACCAAAAATACCCTCACTTTAAAAAAATCTATATATTACTTCTTCACATGCAGTTATCAGTGTAAATCTATGTCTTTTGAGACTCTTTGAATGTCAACCTATGTTCTCTTAATAGATCCCGGTTTATTATTTGTTGTTCAGTAGTAGGTACAAATGAGTAATCTGTGACTCTAAAGGCAATTTAGTCACATTTACATCCTATTATTTGCATTAGAATTCTTTACTTTTTGTTGTTGTGTGTCCCCCCCCCCCTTTTTTTTTTTTTTTTAAATGTAGACAAAACTTCAGTGGCTGTGCGAGGAGGTGAAGGAGAGAGAAAATAAGGAAAAAAACCTGCGATGTAAGTTACTGCAGAGCCGAGAGCAGCTCAAGCACTTTACACAGATGAAGGAGGCTGAGCATCAATCTCTCTCTAAACAGATAAAAAGGCAAGAAAAACTTCTGGAAGAAGTTCACAGAGAAAAAAGAGGTATGTGGCTGATTCCACTTTTGGTAATAAAAGGTAGAAAGAATGTTAACATTCCACTGCTTAATTTCTGTGCTACTTTCAGATGTGTTTTATCAAATAATTATTACAAATTCTAATTTGGAAAGTTACTGTTGATAAGTAAGTAAAAAAAAAGAAATTCTTTGTTTTTCCTTGCTGACAAAGAAGCAAATGAAATCAGCTGCTTTTCACCCCAGTCCAATGGCTGAATAATACATGAGGATGCAATACATAGTGGATATAGAAGTTATTTTTCAACTGTGCCATCTGAGACATTCCACAACTTGGGGAAAGAGGAATTATACAGGTGTCTGAGATAGCACTGGCAATGCTTCTTTTATCTGTTAAACAAAAAAACCCAAGCAACAAACAATGAAGGAGCCCACAACAATCCCAAGTACAGTGTAGTTACTCTCTTTTGCATAAATTGTATGTGTAAAGAACTTTGATACACTTTCTTCTCATCCCTTCTATTGTATTGCAAAATAAAGTAAGACAAGCTTAGGTTGTAATTGAAATTAATGACATCATATATTGAACACCACGTAACCATAGTTTTCTCCCTCTTTTGGCATGTAATTCTTTCTCTGGAGTGCTGAATGCCAGGCTTGGTGCTAGCATTCATTCTATCTGTGCTTGTCATGAAGGGAAAATACTAATCAGATTTTCCCAAGCAATGTCAGTGTTCTGGTAAGGATGGACTGCACCCAGCCAACAGCTATTTTTAATCTCAGCTCAGGTACTTGTAGGCATTTTATAGTTTCTTGAAGATTGACTTTGAGCAGAATGCTTTCAAGAGCAGAGAAATATGCTTTCATCATGACCTTATTATTCTAGAGTCTCAGGCAGACAGGAAGATCTCAGCCTTCCATTATTCTGCTTTTCATCTGTGTACAAGCTCACTAATGCTGTGTTACTTGTAAGCTTAATTGAACAAGTTATTTCCATGAAGACTGTTTTTGTAGTAAAACCAGCACCACATCTTTTTATTTTTGTCCTTAAAAACTGATGTTGTTTCTGCTGACAGAAACTGACTTTAATTTCCAAGAGGGTATTTGTATTAAGTGCTTGGAAAACTACTTAGAAATTGGGTCCTGGATACTGACCCATATTTGATGGATCCGAGCAAAAGCACAATTAAGTTTTCAATGCCCATTTTTGACACAATATGGAGATAAGATTTTGGTGGATAAAGAGTGGGCTGAGTGGTTGCATCCAGAGATTAGTGGTCAATGACTCAGTATCCAGATGGTGTCTCTCAGGGGTCTGTTTAACATCTTCATCGATGACGTGGGTAGTGGGATTTAGTGTACTCAGAGCAGATTTGCCAATGACATCAAGCTGAGTGATGTGGTTAATATACCTGAGGGACAAGATGCCATCCAGAGGGGTCCAGACAAGCTCAAGTGGGCCCATTTGGACCTCATGAGGTTCAACCAGGCCAAATGCAAGGTTCTAGGTTGGGGCAAACCCTGGTATCAATATAAATTAGAGGATTAAGGGATTGAGAAAAGTCCTGGAGGGAGAACGATTTGGGGATACTGAGGATGAAAAGATGGATGTGAGCCAGCACCATGCACTTGCAGCCCAGAAAGCCAATTGTGCTGTGGGCTGCATCAAAAGAAACATGACCAGCAGTTCACACACATAGAGATGACTGTTAGAATGAACTTTCTGGGAATGGAGATGAGGCTGACTAGCCTGTAGTTTTCTGGGTCCTGGTCCTTGCCCTTTCTGAAGATTGGAGTGATACTGTCTTTCCTTCAGTCTTCACACACCTCTTCTGTTCTCCATGACCTTTCAGAAATGATGGAGTGTGGTTTAGCAGTAGTCTTAGCTAGCTTCCTCAGTAGTAGCGGGTGCATCCCATTGGGGCCCATGGATTTGTGAGTGTCCATCTTGTACAGGTGATCTCTAACCCAATCCTCCTTGACTATGGGAGCGTCTTTCCTCCAGACTTTCCATCTTACCTACAGGGACTGGGATTCGTGAGGACCAGTCTTAGCAGTAAAGAGTGAAACAAAGAAGGGATTCTGGCCTTTATTCAGAACACAATACTGATAATGATGGGCTGTTGTATTTTGTCAGAGTGAGCAAGTATTCTCTTTAATAATCTTGTTAGTAGCCATTTTGTATTTAAATTGGTCCATACTCAGATTAGATGAGGGTCAGGTTTTAAGGACATGTGGTTATAGCTCCTAGTAGCTGACTGAAGCATTATTGATAATGTTTTTGAAATACTGTAACAAAAATAGTAGCAAAATAACAATAGCAGTAACAAATAAAAACATACTATAAAATATTTATCAAGCAAAGCAGACCATTTGCTTTACAGGAATAGTAAGATCCTGTCAAGATTTTCTTCTTCCACTCATAAAGAACTTTGTAAGAGAACATGCTTTGATCTTTCAAGCTTGAATTTTTTATTGTTATTCTTCAATTGTTTAAAATGATAGTGCCAAGACCCTGCTTCAATACTAATAGTGTATTTAGTGTTCCTATATTTAAATAATTATCTGCTGACAGGATCTCCCTGAGGCTTTATTTGCTTTTGAAAAAAAAAAAATTCAACACATAGGACATAAATCATGTACCTCATTTGGTTTAGGCTTTGTGGAAAAATTCACAGCCTGCATTTAAATTTCAAACTTCAGCCAAAGTTGTGGGAAATTAAGCTGAAAAGAGTGATCAAGAGTAGTACTATTTACTGAGGACCAAAACCAGTATGTAATCTCATAGCTTCTATTTATAAAGGCCATTCCTTTGTAACCTGCAAATACTGTCAGTTCTTTTTGTTACTTCACATGTGTAATGTGTAATTCTTAGTAAATTCTGTTCTCTTTCATATGCTTCTGGAAGAGAATGTGGGGTAGGGGTAGGTAATAGTAAGGAATCACAGAATATATCTGGTTGGAAGCAGCACCTCAATGTCTGTCTTGTATTGTGGTGCCCAAAACTGAACACGGCACTCGTGTGGCCTCACCAGTGTTGAGTACAGGGGAACAATCACTTCCCTGCTCCTGTTGGTCATGCTATTTCTGATACAAGCCAGGACACCATTGGCTTTCTTGGCCACCTGGGCACACTAATGGCTCATAGTCATCTGCCTGTTGATTAGAATCCTCAAGCCCCTTTCTTCCAGACACCTTCCCAGCTACGCTTCTCCAAGTTTGTAGCATGGCATAAGGCTTTGTGACCCAAGTGCAGGACCCAACACTTGGCCTTGTTGAAGCACACGCCATTGACCTTGGCTCATTGATCCATCTGTCTTAAGTCTCTCTGTAGAGCCTCCCTGCCCTCAAGCAGATCAACATGCCCACCTAATTTGGTGTCATCTGCAAATTTACTAATGGTATATTCTAACTGCTCATGAAGATCACTGATAAACATCTTAACTAGAAGAGATACTTATACTGAGCCCTGAGGAACGCCACTGGATTTAACTCCACTGACCACCACTCTTTGGGCCTGGCTATCCAGCCAGTGTTCTATCCAGCATAGCATATGCTCATCCAAGCCATGTCCATCTTTCTTTTTTTTTCCCATGAGAATTCCATAGGAAACAGTGTCAAAGTCTTTACTGAAGGAAGTCTGGAGTGTTCATAGGTATCAAGGACCTTATTAGCTCTTTACCTTTTTCTAATGTGGTGTGATATGAAACCTGGTCATGTAACTTATTGGGAGTTTGGCTTTGGGGGATTTTTTTTTTTTTTTTTTTTTTGGCTACTGCCATGAAAATAGTGTTGGAGGCAGGAAGTAGATCACAGAATCACAGAGGTTGGAAGGGACCTCCAGAGATTGATTCCAACCCATACTTCCATTTAGAAAGCAAATTATTTTGTAAACAGTTAAAAATAGTCTTCATGTGTGCAAATTTATTATTTACTTCATTGTATTCTAATTTTATTAGATATGAGAGTCACAGATTTTGTTGGTACAGATGAAGTTATGCACCAGTATATTTATTTAGCTTTAGCTGATTTAGTGTTAACAGGCCTTCAAGAAGTAGGTCCTGTACTCTTAATAGTATTCAAGACGTTAGAAGGAACACTTAATGAAATAATAATTAGACACAGGGAAATAAAATACAGCAGAGATTTACCACAGGTAATCTGAGCTCTTCCTGGCATTTTGTTCATTTGATAACATAGATATTTCCAAATAACTGGTACATGTAAGACAAGACACAGTATGGATGACATCTATATAGCATTCAGCATGGGAGCATGTAGGAAATTGCTAGTGTAAACATGATGATTAAATACAAGAAATACAAATTAGACTAGGGAATGTACTCCTCTGACAAAGGGGTAATTATTGAAATGGATAGTTAGTACTATTTCGTAGATGTTGGTCTATAAACTTGCTTTTTTTGTGAGTTAACCTTTTCTTAAGAACAAAGATATGATAACAAATCTTGGAGCCACAGAAAATTTGTTGGCTTTGTTGTTACATCAAAGATGTGCAATAACATTGGGATCATTTGATTTCATTGACCTAATGCCAGGGAAGGAAATTTTATGTATGATTTATTTCTACCACTTTTGTACACCAAATTGGATTTGAAGCTTGAATAACAAATGAATAATCACTTTCACAAACCCTGAGCAAATTTTTTGAGATCTTTTTTACCAATGCACTGAGAGGTAGGCACAGGCTGACTTGGTGTTCAATACCAATTTATTCTGCTACTGAATTAAATGGTTGCAAATGTGGCAGTGTATGCAAGAATAATGAATTTACAGTCTACCTTTGAATTCAATTGGTTTGTTTCACTGTTGTGTCAAGATGTTCTTTTTAACTTGAAAACTTTGACCTTCCTTACACTAAATCTTTTGGTTTTTTTGGTAAGTTAGTAGAAGGAAGAGAATTGATACAATGCATGTCTGTTAATGTGAATTCTGAGTACTATTATTTATGAAGTGGTAATATTGGAATGTTTATAAATGGGCTTTCTAATTAAAAAACAACAATTGCAAGACAAGATATGACTATTTACATTTCTTGAATAAGTACTTTTGCATACTGAGTCAAAAACTCAGGTTTAATTATGATGCACCTAGTAGAATGTAAACATCTAAAAAGCTACTTTCCTAAAGGGAAAAAAATTCCACAAAACATAGCTAATAGCATTAAAAAAAAGGCATTAAGCTGAAAGAAGACAACAATGCATCAAAATAATAGAAAATTGAAATTAAGAGGATGGAATGGTGATTAGCTTTCATTACTTAGCGAAAGTGGAAGAAGTACTTACAGAGTACGAAGACACTTGGTCATGAAATTATGGGCAAAACCCAGGTGCAGGGATAAAGGAAATGAAGGTAGAATGAATTTACTCTAATTGATAAAAAGGCCCTTCACTCTTTTATTTTTCTTATACTTGACAGTATTACTTTATAAAACAGATTTGCAGTCCAATTTGGTGCAAACAGACAAAAGTTGGTTTACTGCATTTGAAATGATGCATTCTCAGAGTATCCATGGTTATGGCTGACTCTCCCCACCAACATAAACCCCTCGTCTGAAGTACTTAATGAATTCTTGAAGTAGTTTTAGACTGTAAGTTTGCAGAAATCAAGTATTGTAAGAAGAAGATGGAGAAATTGTATTCTGAAGATAGCTATTTATTTCTTTTTGCTTCAACAGATCTGATACTATATCTTATTGTTTTGTGGTTGGCTTTTTTTTTTTTTTTTTTTTTTTTTGAGGGGGGTGAAGACTAAAACTAGAGATTTATGGTGGACATACCAAAAGCAGGCAGGATGCTGCTTTATTGAAGAACACATTTCAGGATGTTTTGTGAGCTTAAACATACCTACTAAAACAGCTGAGTAGTTTCTGTCTTTTCCATTTTTCTTCACCAAAGCATCTGTAAAAGTATAGGATATTGTACAGAAATTTGTAATGAGGGCCCAAAAGTATCACAGTATCACAGTATTACCAAGGTTGGAAGAGACCTCGAAGATCATCGAGTCCAACCTGTAACCACAAACCTCACAACTAGAGCATGGCACCAAGTGCCACATCCAGTCCCCTCTTGAACGCCTCCAGGGATGGCGACTCAACTACCTCCCCGGGCAGCCCATTCCAATGGTGAATGACTCTCTCGGTGAAGAACTTTCTCCTCACCTCCAGCCTAAACTTCCCCTGGTGCAGCTTGAGACTGTGTCCCCTTGTTCTGGTGCTGGTTGCTAGGGAGAAGAGGCCAACCCCTTCCTGGCTACAACCACCTTTCAGGTAGTTATAGAGAGCAATGAGGTCACCCCTGAGCCTCCTCTTCTCCAGGCTAAACAACCCCAGCTCCCTCAGCCTCTCCTCATAGGGCTTGTGCTCAAGGCCTCTCACCAGCCTCATTGCCCTTCTCTGGACACGTTCAAGTGTCTCGATGTCCTTCTTAAACTGAGGGGCCCAGAACTGGACACAGTACTCAAGGTGCGGCCTAACCAAAGCAGAGTGCAGGGGCACAATGACCTCCCTGCTCCTGCTGGCCATACTATTCCTAATGCAGGCCAGGATGCGGTTGGCCTTCTTGGCCACCTGGGCACACTGCTGGCTCATGTTCAGGCAGCTGTCGATCAGCACCCCCAGGTCCCTCTCTGTTTGGGAGCTCTCCAGCCACTCCAACTCCAGCCTGTAGCTCTGCATGGGGTTGTTGTGGCCAAAGTGCAGCACCCAGCACTTGGACTTGTTGAATTCCATCCCACTGGACTCTGCCCATCTGTCCAGCCGGTCAAGGTCCCTCTGCAGAGCCCTTCTACCCTCTAACTGACCAACATCTGCTCCTAACTTGGTGTCATCTGCAAATTTGCTGATGACTGTCTCATTCCCCTCATTCCGATCGTCAGTGAAGACATTGAAGAGGATGGGGCCCAGCACTGATCCCTGGGGGACACCACTGGTGACTGGCCTCCAGCTGGAGGTGGCACCATTGACCACCACTCTCTGGGCCCGGCCCTCCAGCCAGTTCCCAACCCAGCACAGAGTGTTGCTGCCCAAGCCGTGAGCTGACAACTTAGCCAGCAGTTTGCTGTGGGGGACAGTGTCAAAGGCCTTGCTGAAGTCCAGGTAGACCACATCCACAGGCCTCCCCACAAAAGCCTACAAGTGTTATCATCACAGCCCTACCTGTGGTGATAACCCGGTTGTTTATGTGGAACAAATCTAACAAATACAAGTAACTTAACAGAGACTCGTGAAAGAGACTAGTGAGTGAAGGAAAATGCAGCATAAAGTTTTAGGCCTGTTTATGGAGTAGCAGATGTTTCCGAGCTCTCTGGTGATGTGTCAAGATGGGCTGTAGTATATAGTACAGTTAGAGTAGCCGATCAAAAGACAAAGCAACATTAAGCTGTAACAATCTTCTTTGTTAATGCTTAAACCCTTTAAAAATATTACAAGTATGGCAATTTTGTTATAACTTTTCAATTTAAGGTATTTATTAGGAGTATGTAGTTTTAGATAGATAAAGGATATTAATAGGCTTTAATATTTACCTACTCTATAAAAGTATATATTCTCTGTTGCATTAATGCTCACTTGCACTCTTAAAATGGATACAGAGCTCAAACATTATAGATTCAGGAACATAGCTCTTCCAAGAAAATCTTTTTTGAATGTATTGAAATGTATGGAAGACAGACATGGTGTGGTATAGCAGTGAGGCATAAAGCATGCAGTTCTTTTGTTGCAGGGTAATACAGTACTACTTCAGAGAAGACATGGGTAGTCAACAAAGAAATGTTTAGCAAAATAAGACTTGTTGTATTAGTCAAGGCCAAATCCATTCCTTTTGTATAAAGTCATGTTAGACCACAGTGATGTGAGAAGAGCAAATGCATTGCTCTGATATACAGACCTTACACAGTCTTAGCTCAGAGACACCATGTTCTGCAAACACTGTTTTACATAAAGTCCCAGGTGGTGCAAACCATATACCACACCACTTCTCAGTGTCTATACCTAATCACACTTGAGGGAGCTGGGTTTGTTCAGCCTGGAGAAGAGAAGACTCCAAGGAGAACGAAGAGAAGCCTTCCAATACCTGAAGGGGTCTACAAGAACACTAAACAGGGGCTGTTTACAAAGGTCTTTAGTGCCAGGATGAGGGGGCAATGGTTTTAAAATAGCGAAGAGTATATTTAGGTTGGATGTTAGGAGGAAATTCTTTACCATTAGGATAGTGGACACTGGAGCAGTTTGCCCAGGGATGTAGTTGAGGCCCCATCCTTGGAGATACTCAAGGTCAGGCTCGACAGGGCTCTGGGCAGCCTGATGTAGTGAAGGATGTCCCTGCTCACTGAAGGTGGGGGTTGGACTAGATGCTCTTCATAGGTGTCTTCCAAACCAACCCTTTCTATGCTGTATTACATTTTAAGAATTGTTCTGATGTAGATTATACTGCTAAGTAAGGCTCAAGAAGACAAGGCTTAAGAAGGTAATGATCCTAGACTTGAGCTGCGATAGATTTTGGTAAGTGATGTCTGAAGCAAGACATCCATTTATTTTAATTTGGGGGAATCATTTTCTTTATGTTTAGCTGGGATTATTTGTCATTGAACTGCTGTGGAAGATGCAGATACAAAGAACCTATTATATTAAAGTAGATTTGAGAATTGCTTAAGACTTTCACAAAATTTTATCTTCCAGAACCTGTAGGGTTCAAAATACAGAGTCAATGCAGTACAACTGAGAAATTCCCTGCTGCTTAAACTGAGAAGGAAAGTAAAAAATAGGGAAACAGTGAAAGTAAAATATTGCAATTTTTTTTTATTATTAAGTATTATGTTTAATTTACTCCTGAAGTACATACACTGTTTTGAATATTTACCCCTTAGTTCTATCCTTCCAGCTTTGTTTCCTTTTTTTCCTGTTTCTATTCATGTCTCCTCATAGTGTCGTCATATGGTGGTGGTCCTTTCTGTGGCAGCAAGAAACATCACAAAATATTTTACAGTTCTCTTCTTGAACAGTCAATGGGAGCATCAAGTAGAGAAAATTCTTTTTAAGCATACATGAGAAAGGTAGCTGAAGGATTTCAGAGAAACTCTCCGTTATACTTGCTCTTGATTATGAGCTTCAAAATGCATAAAGTTGGAATATGATCACTGTTCATAGAACTAATTTCTTCTTAATAGTGTTCTTGCCCTTTAAATGATGTTTGGGTTTTTTTAGTGTGATGGGGGAAGGAGGAGGGAGGACTTCTAAAATATTTTAAACTTTGCCAAAATGAACCTGCATTCAGAGTCTTAGAGGAATGGAGATAAGCCCAAATCATTTGGAAATCTTACCTTCTGGTTTTGATTTTCCTTTTTAATTGGAAAACTGGATGTCTCACCTTAACTAGCATTTTATGCAACTGTTTTTGTTTGCTGCTATCTTTTTGTGCACTCATAAAAATATGGCTGCCATTGTGAAAAAGAAAAGGTAAGAAATACAATCAAACTATTGAAAGATGTGTTTTTAGGACTCTCTGATTTTAGTTTTTTGTCTTTTCTTCTTAATCACATACTTTAAATGCTTATGTGAGACTTCTGTAGAGATTTATAGTTTAGAAAGCTTGATGTGTCCTTCAAAATGTAAATTGCTGAATTTGTAGTCCACACTAATAAGAAGAGACTAAATTTGTTAGTTTTTCCTCATGATTTACCTACACATACTGGAAACTAAAAATTATCAGAGAGTCATCCAGGGGATGGGGATTTAATACACATTGATTATATATTAAATAATTAGAATCTCTTCCTCTTTTGAATTATGATCTTTTTCTTTAAACCAAGCTGAAAAGCTGTTGTTCTAAGAACCAATGCATTTTGGATTCTTTGGGTTGTTTTTTTTTTTATAATAGTTGAAATGATGGCATAGGAGTGTAAATTATCAGTTATACCTTAATAGTGCTTTAATACTACACAATAAAGAGAATCTTGTAGGCATCTCTATAGCTTTGTCAGGGCTCCTTGACACATGGAAGGTATTGTGACACTTTCAGGTTACATAATGTTTCCATACTAAATCGGTGTAACCGATTTACAACTATTAAAAACAAACAGTCAAACAAAAAAAGCCCTAACTTTCACTTGTGGTACTTTCAGGCTTGTCTTGAATTATTTAGTATTTAGTGAGAAGTACATGGCAAAAACATCCTATTGGTCACACAGTCTTCATGAGGTAGAAGTAGCTTTCCCAGAAAACTAATATCTGATAAGATGCCTGTTTAATTAAATAATGTGCTGTTTTACTGGAAATGAAACTGAACAAAGGACTCCATGGTTCTCCTACTGGTTGCCACAGTCAAAGTCTTTTTAGTCTAAGATACAGATGAATCATGTTGGAAATTTGAGAAGAAAAGAAAAGAAACTTTCTATCTAAGATTTTTTTAATATCATAGAACTCTTGAAATTAAAGTATTTGAAATCTTGATGTTGCTATATTATATATTTACTATCTTTTGAAAATGGAGCTAATATTTTTCTTGCCTAGGATTTGTCAGGCTGTATTAGAATATGCATTTCAGTGTAATACATTGATACATTAACAGTCTTTATATCCTTTTAGCTGACATGCTGTTTGGAACTCTTCCCCCCCCCCAAAGTGAGTGCTAATGATGCTGTGTATTTAGAGAATTTAAATTTAAATTCTACTTCCCTGTCAAAACATTTTCACTTTGAGAAGAGCTTTGGTTACCAGTAAAACCAGCTCTTAATGACTATATACAACAACATGATTTTAATTACTGAATGGCCATTACAAGTGAATTCTTGAAAAAAGAGCAAGCAGCTGGTATTCTTGCCAGATGAACATTAAATTAACTGATTAACTCATCTGTTATCCTGGTTTTCTTTCTAGTGGTTTAAATATGATAAATTGATAGTTTCTAATCAATTTAATGAGCATGTTACTCTGATTACCATCGTCAAGGTAACAGCTGGGTGGATCTGAAATTCAGCTTTTGTTTCCTTTACTGTTTTGCCTGAGTCTCCTGGTTTTGATTTTATAAAATGGGAACTGTGATTGGTGCTTTTAAATGCTTTACAGATTTTGTAATCATAAACACTTTTAAGGATTTTTACCTTTTGAGTCAAGCAAGGTGTGCCGATTAACTGCATAATTCATACAGTGTCAGTGATTAGAATAATAAGGTACAAAGTTTTTTTTTCCAACTAAAAAATATATCTCCAGTTTATGAAAAATCTGCTTGTAATAATGGGCACTTAAATTTAAGTCTTCTTTATGGTGGGCACAGTATTTTTCTTGTCCAGATAGATTATGTCTTTAGGATAAGTTCATAACTGTTTGGGGCATGATTTGCATACTTTTGCCTATTTTATAAAGGATGCCAGCTGCAGGTTTTTAAGCACTGTTATCAAACATTAGTGCTTTAAATGTTTTCTTCTTGCTGGACAGACACAATACCTGAGTCATGGAAAATGTGTGTGTTCCTGGTTATATAAAAAAAAAAAAAAAACAAACCCAAACCCAGGCCCCAGTCCCATTACTTTGTGTTCAGAATTACTGTGACTTTCAAGGAGGTTGAGGTTTAATATATTTTTCTTGTCTATATCTTGAGGTAGGACACTGTCAAGGAGGCAGTGTCATGGACAGTCACTCATACAGTTTGCAAAAAACACAAAAGGTGAATTTTGGCTCATTTCTTAGAGAAAGCACAGTGGGTTTATTTTAATTTTTAGTTCTGTAGATTACGAGACAGAAAAGAAAATCTGGTCCTTTTGTTGACAAAAAGACCCTCTGAAATAGACTTTCGCTGCCAGCATATTTAATGTTGCAGAAAAGTGAAATTCTACTCAATGAATGGGAAAAAGATTATAGAATCCACAAAAAATAGTATAAAGTCTTGGGTAAGAGGCTTGAAACAGTTCCTGTAAAACAAACCCAACTTTTCATTTTGGCTTTTTTCTTATTTTCTAAAAAAATGTTTAGAACCATATTTTCACAGTGGAAAATATTAGAGATAGGGCTTAAACCTTTACTTTTAGGCTCAGGAGTTTTATTTTCTGTCATCGTGTTTTGTCTTATGCAACATGAAAAACAAAAGGGAAGATAAATTTAGCCATTATTTAGGATTCCGAAAGCATATACAGATCTTACATTTATAATATAAGTTTTTTAAGACTGGGCATCCATTCTGAGACTAGTTTTCTGCATGAATAGATCAATGAGAATTTTAAACTATGACCCTTCCAGGTCAAATCCACTGAAGAATGTTTACTCTTTGCTTGGTAACTATTCCTGACACTACTGAGAATTCATTCTTTACATGGGAGATGATGTACTAGCTGTTAAAAGCAGTTTCTTGATTTCTGTTTGTCAGTATACTTCATATATCATAAAAATTATTGTGAACACTTTATCAGCTTTGCAGGCTTCAGTTCTTTCCTAGCACTTTAAGGCTATAGGTATGTAACTATGCTGTAAATAGATGCAATTATTAGATGTGAAGGATATACAATGTGTTCTTCATTTACAGTGGCATGTTGTGGGATTCTAATTTTGCTATTTCTTTACAAAATGTTGAGTATCTCTACCTGTCGAGATTATATAGTGTTGGGAGGACTGCCTAAGAAATTCTGTGATAAGCTTAACTCCTGTCCACCTTGTAATAAGATTTGCAATGTGTGTGTGAAAACAATTTATGTTTGTTATACTGCTCATACTGGGTATTAATTTTGCTGTGTAATCTCCATTCTGAGACTAATGCCCTCTTCCCTTTTTACTCAGTGAAAGCAGCAGTGTAAGTCTGATTTTGTTCTGTTTAGCCTCTAGGAATTAGATTGATCAGAAATAAAATGTCAAGTGTCATTTCAAAATTACATATACTCCTCTACACAAGAGAATTACAAAGCTCTCTGGTGTTGCTATTCAGTTTGGGGGGCGAAGGGGGAAATCAGTTTGTTTATATCCCTTGTGCATGAGAAGGAATGCTTAAACTAAATGTTTAATATTATGTCCCTCAATATTATTTTCTCATTTAAAGTACAGGAGATTTTTTTTCCTCAAACCTATGTATTAAATGTTTTTCTCTGAAAATTTTGGTAGAATTGTTACACTGTAGGCTTTTTGCACGTGGCTGTATGGAGAGAATAAGAAGTGTGCCGTGGTATCAGAATTTTAATAATAGGGTGTTAGATACCAAGCAAAAGTGTTTGGCAGCTAAGCTGGTAAGTCTCATTTGTATGTCATCAGTAGCCATGGGACAGTATAACATGATTGTCCCGCCAAGTAAAAAATCTCAACCTAACTACAGTTGAGAAAATTAGGAATAAGAGTTACTATTATGGCTTTCTTCAGCTTCTTGTTTCTTGCACCTTCCTTTAAAGCACATGTGGGGAGATGGGATGTTACGTAACGGCTAGTTGTCTTCTATAGTGGATACTAATAGAAAGAAGAAAAGGAAAGAAGGAACTACTGCAAATGTAGGGAAGTTCTCTGTTTTGCAGTGAAATGCACTGACCTCTGTGTGTCTGCATGGTTGGTTGAAGTATGTTTTCTTAGAAGTTATTTGGGTCTTACTGTTACATATGGCCAGCTAGTAGAAGCTTTCTTATAGAATTTATCAAGGACTGAATCCCACAAAGATATAACATGTTTGTGTGCTTTACTCTTCTGACAGTTTATTAAAATGCCCAAGCTTCTAAAAGATCCCTTTTTTCAGAGACTGGTAGGGAAACTCAATTTTAGGACCAATATCTCTCAGCTTCCTATCTCATCTACTGCCCTTTGCTGCAAACATTGCAAATGGATTCTTCAGCTCCAATTTTCAGACAGCCCAATTAGGAAACACACTTGTAAGCTCCAAAGAAGTACTCACATAACAAAGTGGTCCTAAGCTATAAAAGCTTTCTGGTTTGCAGCTAAGGACCTCTTTACCTCCTTCAGTTAGCCCAGCTACTTGAAATAATTTGTACTAACTGCTTTAAAAAACTCAATATCCTTGGTCTTTGACCCTTGCTTAGCTTTTAAGTCCAAAATGGGTTCTGTGTATTTTTTGCATTAAAGTATGCAGCTGCCATTCAGATATAGCTAAAAGGAAATTTGCTGATATGCATAAATATGGTGGGGATGATAAACATAAAAAAAAAGAAAAGCCTGAGATATTAAGACAGAGAACTCGCTGAATAAAGTGACATTCAATTTCCTGTATTGCCATTTATATATGCCATACCATAATTTTTATGTAGCTGCTATGCCCATAAACATATCAACATAATTTTCTCAAACAAGAAATGACAAATTATCTTTTCAAGCTTTCACTTGGTGGATGAAAACAAATTAAGTTTCAATTTCTTTCTGTGTACTCCTGGGAGATTTTATTCATCATCGGAAAGGAAATGTTTCTCTATTCAGGAGAGAATTGTAACAATTATGTATCATATGCAATGACAAAATAGAATGTTCAACTCTATTTTCTGTTTAAAATGTCAGCTATTCTGAAGACCTCACTTTGAGGAGATTTCTTACTATGTTTTGTTTTATATGACATGGATTTGTTGGTTGCTGTTTGGTTTCTTTTCTTAATAGAGTTTGTTTTTTTTTTCTTTAATAGGGTTTCTAACCAAAACTATGGGAGAAAAAGCCATTGGCCAGTTAGCTTGGGTAGATTTGTGCCACAGAGATGTGATTACAGCTCTCACATACAAATGCATTATAATAATGAGTTTGTGGGTCAGACTGCAGCTTCACGTTCAGTGGAGCTGCTTAATGTTGCTGCAGACAAAAGGCTAAAATTTCTCTTCTGTTTCACACCCACTGTACTGCTTGCTCCTTCTCATGTTTCATGTCTGCTCCTGATTGGACCCTTCTGTAAACATATTTACTCATATTAGCCACACGGGACTACCTGTTTTTTTTGCCACTATACTCTGTTCTCATGCTAATCAACTAAGTTGACCCTTATGGAGGTCCAAGGTCCATGCCTTCAAGCAAATTCAATCTATGATGTGATCTGACTACATCTGGTGGAGCTGGAATACTCAGTCCTAGCACCATTTCATCTGGGGCTGTACTGGTTTCTGTGGGATGTGAAGTAATTCCACAGTCATTAGTACTTAAGCTTACTTAAAGCTAGCTCATTTAAGTAAAGAACTTATTGAAAGAAGCTAGTGCAGAGCCACAATGAGGAAAGACCAAGGGAGCTGGGTCTCTTTAGCTTAGAGAAGAGACTTGAGGGGTGACCTCATTAATATTTATAAATACCTGAAGGGTAAGTGTTGGAAGGATGGAGCCAGGCTTTTCGCAGTGATGTCTGATGATAAGACAAGGGGCAGTGGGTGCAAGTTGGAGCATAGGAGGTTCCACATTAAAAATTTCTGTAGGTACATTAATGGTAAAAAGAAGACTAGGGAAGGTGTGGGCCCCCTGAGAAAGGAAACAGGTGAGCTGGTGACGAGTGATGTGGAGAACACTGAGGTTCTCAATGACTTCTTTACCTCAGTCTTCACTGGCAAGGGCTCCAGCCACACTCTCAGAATAATGAAAAATAATGGCAGGGACTGGAAGAAGGAGAGGCCCATGGTGAGTGAAGATCAGGTTCATGACCATCTGGAGAACCTGAAAGTGTTGAAGTCCATGGGACCCGATGGGATACACCCATGGCTGCTCAGGGAACTGGCAGATGAGGTTGCTAGGCTGCTCTCCATCATATTCCAAAAATCGTGGCAGTCCGGGGAAGTGCCTGCTGACTGGAAAAGGGGAGACATAACTCCCATTTTCAAGAAGGGAAAGAGGGATGACCCAGGGAACTATAGGCCAGTCAGTCCCACCTCTGTGCCCAGTAAGATCATAGAGCAGATCCTCCTGGAGGCACTGCTGAGGCAAAAGAAGAATGGAGAGGTAATTGGGCACATTCAGCATGCCTTCACCAAGGGCAAATCCTGCCTGACAAAGCCAGGGGACTTCTATGACAAGGTCACAACATTAATAGATGAAGGCTGAGAAGCTGTCGTCACCTAGCTGGACCTGAGCGAAGCCTTTGACACTGTCCTGCATGACATCCTGGTCTCCAAGCTGGTGCAGTATGGGTTTGATGGATGGACCACTCAGTGGATAAAGAACCAGCTTGATGGCTGCACCCAAAGGGTGGTTGTCAATGGGTCCATGTCCAAGTGGAGGCCAGTGATTAGTGGAGTCCCTCAGGCATCAGCCCTGGGACCAGTCTTGTTTAACATCTTTGTTGGTGACATGGACAGTGGCATTGAGTGCACCCTCAGCAAGGTTGCTGATGACACCAAGCTGTGTGGTGCAGCAGACATGCTGGATGGAAGGGATGGCATCCAGAGGGACCTTGACAAGCTGGAGAGGTGGGCCCATGACAACCTCATGAGGTTCAACAAGCTCCTGCATCTGGGTTGGGGCAATCCTAAGCACCAATATAGGCTGGGCAGTGATTGGCTTGAGAGCAGCCCTGTAGAAAAGGACCTGGGGGTGCTGGTGGATGAGAAACTCAACATGAGCCACCAGTGTGCACTTGCAGCCCAGAAAGCCAATCACATCCTGGACTGCATCAAGAGAAGCATAGCCAGCAGGTTGAGGGAGGTGATTCTCCCCTTCTACTCCGCTCTGGTGAGACCCCCACCTGGAGTACTGTGTCCAGTTGTGGAGCCCCTATTACAGGAAGGATCTGGAGGTGCTGGAATGTGTCCAGAGAAGGGCTACGAGGATGATCTGAGGGCTGGAGCACCTCTCCTATGAGGACAGACTGAGGGAGTTGGGGCTACACAGTCTGGAGAAGAGAAGGCTTCGAGGAGACCTTATTGACCTTATTGTGGCCTTCCAGTATCTGAAGGGGGCCTACAAGAAAGCTGGGGAGGGACTTTTAGGTTGTCAGGTAGCAATAGGATTAGGGGTAATGAAACAAACCTAGAAATGTGTACATTCAGATTGGATGTTAGAACAAAGTTCTTCACTATGAGGGTGGTGAGACACTGGAACAGGTTGGCCAGGGAGGTGGTAGAGGCCCCATCCCTGGAGGTTTTTAAGGCCAGGCTGGATGTGGCTCTGAGCAACCTGATCTAGTGTGAGGTGTCCCTGCCCATGGCAGGGGGATTGAGACTAGATGATTCTTGAGGTCCCTTCTAGCCCAAACAATTCTGTGATTCTGTGATTAATGTAAGGCAAAACATTTTCACTGTGAGGGTGACAGAGCACTGGAAAAGGCTGCCCAGAGAGGTTGTAGAATCTCCTTCACTGAAGACATTCAAAACCCAGCTGGATGCATTTTTGTGTGACCTGCTCTTAGATGGTCAGGCTCTCCTTGGTGTGTGTTCTCTCTGAGTTTCTTGAGTGTCAAAATAATTTCTATATTCAGTGGATCTCAATTATCTTTATTTTTAGGGGCTTTAATCTTATTAATTCCTTATAGGAATGTCTGCATACTTAAAACTGAAAAGTGACTTCTGTGATTGTAGACAAGCCATAGCAATCTAAGGATAGTATAGAAGATGACTTGGAATCTTTGGTTTGATACATATTTCAGTAAATAGAAGCCCCAAACCAAGCATTGCAACATACTCCAAATCAAGTGTCTGCCTTTCAGTTAGACTTTTGCTTTGCTAGATCAATTCTCCATGTTTTCACTCAGGTCTGTTTTTCACACTGTACCAGTCTTGGCATCTGTAGTTTTGTTTCCAAACAAGGAATTTTAACAATTTTTACTCTATTGTGAAAGATACATATTAAAATAAAATTTTTAGAAATAATTTGCTAGAAACATAAAGAGAATTTATGCCATAGTGTTTTGTTTTTTTCTGTCAGTAGAGTCATGGTTTAGTAAAGGTTTCAGATAAGAGAAACTATGGTGAAGTCATCCTACAGCAGATGACTCGTATTAAAGTCTGTATTGCAAGTACCCCCTCTCACACAGGAGATTTAATACTTCCTGCTGAGGAAAAGTGGCTGCTTCAGATCAAGACAGGCTGACTGATTAAGGAGGCTGCCAAAAACTGAAATACAGGTAGTCTGACTTTTCCCTAGAGATATAAAAATACGTGTAGAGTTGAGCAAATAACATTTTGCAAACAGATTTTCTGTAGCTCTACAGATCATCAATTTCCCAGCGATTCTGTGAGTTAATAGCTATATGCTGCTGACCCAGCAGTGTTGGGTTTTATGTACCATCTCAGTAGATTCCAGAGGAGACCTTTAATTCTGTTCTGACCAGAATTCAGCTTGCTATTTGGACGCTCCTTCAGGGAGCAAAAATATACCTGGGACACCACTTCTGAATTTGTGACAGTTGTTAAGAGAAGACGTTTGTAGCTCTGGATGACCAACCTCCGTAAAGGTTGACATTGGTATACGGACAATTTGTCTTTGGAATGTTTGGCGCTCCGTATAACGATCAACAGACATACTGAAGTTCTGTGCTGTTACCACCTTTTGCATTCATAAGAATAACTTCTGTGTGGATTTCACTGTGCTTGAAGCATCATACCATGGCTGTGAAAGTAGGGAATTTTTTTTTTTTTTTTCAGATGTTTTTAAAGGAAGCACAGAAAATTCCCCAGGGAGATGATAACACAAGTGACAGGGCTTGGAATAGAACTAATAAGTCTTATGTAAGCATTAAAAAATAAATTCTCACCCTTTTGATAAAAAATATCTTTTTTAAAAGATGCATAAGCAGCATATTGGAACCTATAAATGTTTGTATGGTAATCTTATGTAGTTTTCTGCATGTATTTAATCTCATAGTCAGACAAACTATTTCAGCACAAGCATTATGTGGACTGTAGAAAGGGTTATAGCCACTCAGCATTGTATTTTATGTTCTTAAATATACGTATGTCTGGTCTTGTCCTTTTGAATTCAGTGTAAGGCAGGCACTGTGATAGGTCAGGTAATGTTAGGTTCACAGGGGTTATAGAACTGATGAGAAGACTTAGGATAGCTTCTTGACAGAGTGCTTGGTGCCATGGTTTAGTTGATTAGATGGTGTTGGATGATGGGTTGGATGCGATGATCTTGAAGGTCTCTTCCAACCTGGTTTGGTCTATTCTATTCTGTTCTATGGATAATGAAAAGTTGGAAGAGATTTTCTAATTGAAACATGGGAGATGATTCACTTCTGCATGTCTGCGTCAAATACAAATCAAAGTGGAAAGGAAATATTAAAGAGAACTAGCAATACGAAACATAGGAATTATTGAAGGAAGTAAATTAGAGCAACATTTATATGCATAATGTCTGACAGTCCAGACATCATGGTTAAAACAAAAAGAAGCTTTTTATTTTTATGCAATACATGCTTCAATTGTAGAAATTCATTGTTGCAACATATTCTGGCATCCGAAACAATAGATTCAATGAAGAAATAGTCAAGTTCATGGAGGTCAGATAGATTATGTATTGTTTAGATGCTCGTTGGAAGCTGTCATTGGAATAAATAACATAACCTTTTTCTTTGTATTCTCCTGTCTTAATATCCACTTGTGCTTACTGCTCAAAGCATGAGGTAGGCTACGTGATTTTAGACATCACTGATTCCTTAAAGTCATGAGTATGGCTTGATGAGAAAATTATCTGAGAATCTTAAGTTGCACCCCTCTTGTCTTCCCCCAAATTGTTGCATTTCCCTTCTATATATTATATTTTTCTTTTCCCAAAAGCAATTAGCATCTTTGCATATAAGGAGGTACAGACTAGACCAGCACTGGAGACGTGAACATCTAAAAGTTGTGCTGCTAAACCACAGGGAACAGAAGGAAAATGTAGTATGTTCAGTTTTCTGCATAGTAATAAGTATCTTGGGGAATCTGAACAGTGTTTCCTTCTCTCTCAGCTTCAGATGCCTTTTTTCTGTTATCTGTTATGGTCATGGGTGCTGCTTCAGGTGAATTCAAACAAATGCACCTCTATAGGTTTAAGAATATGCTTTGAAGGTCCACAGCAGAAATAAGACTGTATACCTAAAAAGTATCAAAAGAATGATTGAATTTTAAAAAGTCATGTGAAGTATATTCTTTTGGAATCTCAGCAATGTTACTGAGGACTACAGTAGCTAGTAAATAGGTAGAATTTATTAAGGCAAAGGCTATGGCAAAAATGAACCTCTCTGAGTTTGGAGGTCTTTTTACAGGTGGGTGAGAAAAGTTGATTTGGATATAGGTAAACAGCTGTTTCAGTCTTGGCAGCAATAAGCACTGCATTGAGTGGTGGCAACTGAATTGTAATCTTTAAATATAGTGGACTGTGCTCAGTGTTAATAAAACAGTTTGCTAATGGACTAGAAAACTATAATCATTATTAAAAATCACTTGAGTCTTTTTGTGTCTAGCAGAAATTACAAAATAAAAAAATGCAGTGACCACTGAATTTGTCTGTGGAACCTATTAAATGAAACCAAGTAGATGAAAGTCTGTTCCTCAGTGTGCAAGCTTGGGGGCTAATGATGTATCTTCAATTATACTTAATTAGTTTAGTCACCAATTCTACTTGTGAATTGTCATGAAATTGACCAATCATTACTGGCTATGTGCATGAAATTATTTAATGACTAGCTAGTGTAAACATGCATGAGCCAGTTAGCTGCTGTTGAAATCGGTGGTTTCCATCTGACTTCTCTTTAGTTAGGGGAAACATAGCTAGGTTTGCATCAGAGATTTGTGCCCTCTTTTCCCATCTGTCATTAGTGTTTCATACTTATAAATCATTATTTATGCTTTTCTTCTTGAACAAGTTACAACAATTTTTGCTACCTTACTAGTTGATTCACAAATCTGTGCAGTGAGCTATTGGGAAGGTTGTATTGTATTCATGAGGAGTCCTCAGGAAGCCTGGCAGAAAAGATGACAGTGGGACAAGGGGCACTGAGTACAAACTACAACAAACAAGGTTTCACTTTACCTTATGGAAAAACTACTTTGATGGTGACAGAGCCTCTGGACCAGGCTGCCCAGAGAGGTTGTGGAGCCTCCTTCTCTGGAGGCATTCAAAACCCACCTGGACACATTCCTGTGCAATTTGATCTAGGTGAGTTGGACTAGATGATCTCCAGAGGTCCCTTCCAACTCCTACCATTCTATGTTTCTATTAAAAAAAACAAAACAAAACACAACACAAAGAAACAATAGCACCAAACAAAGCCATTTTTGAGTATTCTCACAGCTTATCTTCATTAAACCTGTGAATGCAGTGGGGATGAAAGTAGCAGAGTAGAAATATTCTATATCTCGGATATCCCCTGTACACTGCACTGGTTAGGCCGCACCTTGAGTACTGTGTCCAGTTCTGGGCCCCTCAGTTTAGGAAGGATGTTGACTTGCTGGAACGTGTCCAGAGAAGGGCAACAAAGCTGGTGAGGGGTTTGGAACACAAGCCCTATGAGGAAAGGCTGAGGGAGCTGGGGTTGCTTAGCCTGGAGAAGAGGAGACTGAGGGGTGACCTTATTGCTCTCTACAACTACCTGAAGGGAGGTTGTAGCCAGGCAGAGGTTGGCCTCTTCTCCCAGGCAGCCAGCACCAGAACAAGAGGACACAGTCTCAGGCTGCGCCAGGGCAGGTTTAGGCTGGATGTTAGGAAGAAGTTCTATACGGAGAGAGTGATTGCCCATTGGAATCGGCTGCCCATGGAGGTGGTGGAGTCACCTTCACTGGAGGTGTTCAGGAGAAGACTTGATGGGGTGCTTGGCTGTATGGTCTAGTTGTTGGGTGGGTTGGATTGTTTGATGGGTTGGACGCGATGATCTTGAAGGTCTCTTCCAACCTGGTGGTGTATTGTATTGTATTGTATTACTGTATTTTGCATTCAAGCCAAACAGTATCACATTTGACTCCAGAGAATCTTATTTATTTTTTAAAATCTTGATTAGGATTCTGAAATGCTCATAATTTATGAACCTTGTTCTACAGTAGCAAAAATTAAGGTTTTAAGAAATACCTGTTTCTCTAGAACTCTTTTAATATATCTTGTTTATGTGGATATTTCCTTAATGGCTTACATGCATGACGAATACTGTTTCAATTAGAGTACTTTGAAGCAAGTCCCAGTACTGTTTTACATCTCATTTGCTTTTGTGCCAGGGTGGGTTTTCTGGCCCCACTGTACAAAGTCCAGCCTCATTGAAATGTCTTTTAGTACTGAGTGTTTCTGAACCATGACTGTTGTCACGGTGAGGCCGTTCTCCAGAATCATGCTAACACAGGTACAGTGTGAAATTGCATTGCTCTGTCTCTACTAGCCATGAATATATCTGTTCTGAAACACTTTGCTTAAGATGGTTCAATTAGAAACTGCTTAATCCCCTCTTCCTCCAAATAGGACTTTCATGTCAGCTTCGTTGTATGAAGGGAAAAACCTTTTGTTATAATATGGGATTAAACTTTGCTGTGTAGACATGTGCAAGATACGGAATTTCTAACTGAGAGGAGCTAGTTTATTCAGCTGCTTGAAAATTCCTTCAGACTTGATGGAAACTTGCTTGGCTGCCTTGTGTATCTACAGGAATGCTGCAGTATCCGTTCAGCAACTTTGTGGGAAATGTATCCAAATGGTGATTGAAAGCCATGGGTTGCATATTTGAAGTGAGAATGATAGGAGAGACTTGAAATAAATACACTGCAATTTTTGATCAAAACAGATGTAAGGGTGTAAGGGTAAAATATGTCTAATGAAGTGATTTCTTAAGAGTTTGACTTATGTTTGTGTAATGTAAAACCTGAATTTATAGGGTCACAAACTTTGAGAAAACAAAAGTAGTTTTACTAGTATGTGACTGAAAGCCCTAACTTGTGCTTTGGAGAAGAACCGTTCTTAGCTTGGTGATGCAAAAAATATGTTGACACTTTTCTCCAAGTGGCCATTCTTTTACTGACCTGGATTTTTTTGTTTTAATGCCACATAGTAACAGTATTTTGTGTGTGATATGACTTGCTGTATATTTTCCTATGTGACCTGCAGTTGCTTCAGAGGGCTGAGAACCTTGATTCAGGTCTGCTGGCACCTTGGATAGTTTGCCACTTATTAGGTGTGTATGCAGAACTGAAAAGAAGTACAAATGTCAAATTCAGAGGAATCTGAATTAAATTTTAGGATTTTTGACTGTATAACTGTATATGTGGATGTAGGTGCTGATTTTTGTGTACAGCCCTGTAGCTGTGTGATTCCCTTTGCTAGAACAAGTTGTGAATTGACAGGTACCAAATGTAAATTCTTAGTGGTGAACATACAAACCTAGTATTGATCCAGTTTGCTAACTTTTCTCTGGTGCTTAAATCTTCACCAAGAATGTGAAGCAGAATGTGGTCTATCACTGCCCTTGGTTTCTTAAAATAGGAGATCATGCAGCATTTAAAAATCTACTACCCACTTAACAATGAATGAAAGCTCTTCAGTTTTTGCTGAAATAAATCTTTAATATTTAATTCAAATTCTTAGGAAGTTTCTTATTCCAGGTAATATAAAGTCAATGTCCTATTTCACAGCTTTGTTACTACCATCACCAGAACTGCATTTTAACATTCTAGAGTTACTTATTGGCACATTAGTGGCTCAGCTGGGATATGTAAGAAAGAACAGCTCTATTTTACTCATTCCACTCAATAAATACCTGCTCCTAAATCTTTTTTCTGATACTTCTCACCAGCAGTGAAAATTTAAGCTGAGGGATGGCTATGAAAAAAAGATGTCTGAATAACTGCATACCTTATTTTCCTCACTTACCTGACTGTTATAATGTAATGTAAAATCTTCATCTCCAGGTGGCAGTTTGCAGTCTTTTGCAACATATTGTGTTGTTTCAGTGTTAGGTAACCTGCAAAATATAATGATTCTTGTGGAATATTTTAAATCATAACCTAAATATTTCCTGGAAGGTCGATCAGATAAGGCTATACTGCCGTGGTATAACTGCAGGGACACTTAATTGGTGTTCATTGACACATAAATAAACGAGGTAGAACTGTAGGTGATTTGAAGTTCAACCACTGTAAATAAATTACCTTTGCAAAACTACCTAGAAGTATGATCCCTAGTTCTGGAGACAGTTTCTTAGATTTAGTGTTGATTTTTAGGGGTATGAAACAACTGAAACATGATTGATTTTTTTTTTTAATTGATTTTTTAAAAATAGTTTTGGTTTACAGGAATATATTGATGAATATATTTTTTTTTTTTAAAGTGATTTTTCATGTTGTCTTTTCCCCATGTATTATTCATCATTTGGGAAGAACTGTAATGCCTTCGGTTGCCGTTGTAATGCTTTTTCACTACTGCCAATTCTTCTAGGCAAGAAGAATTCTATAAACTGCTTTGTTCTGTGTCCCGTGAGAATAATAATATGTTGCTTCAAAAGAAGCAAGAACTCAGTGGCTACATTGGGCCTTGAAAGAAGATTGTGGCAGAGTTGTTCACAAATGTAGAAAGTCAAGCCACTGTGTAGCTTCACAGAATCACAGAAACATTCAGATTGGAATGACCCTAGGGATCACCAATATCTTAACTTCCTTTAGGAAGGAACATTATGATTAGGGAAATGCAGAGACTGATCACAGGATGAACAAAATTTATTGTAATGTTATTTTCTGGCACTGAATGTATAAAGCATGTTTCACACACAGCATCACAGTATCACCAAGGTTGAAGAGACCTCAAAGATCATCAAGTCCAACCTATCACCACAGACCTCACGACTAGACCATGGCACTAAGTGCCATGTCCAATCCCCTTGAACACCTCCAGGGATGGTGACTCCACCACCTCCCTGGGCAGCCCATTCCAATGATGAACGACTCTCGCAGTGAAGAACTTTCTCCTCACCTCGAGCCTAAACCTCCTTTGGCACAGCTTGAGACTGTGTCCTCTTGTTCTGGTGCTGGTTGCCTGGAAGAAGAGACCAACCCCCTCCTGGCTACAACCACCTTTCAGGTAGTTGTAGAGAGCAATGAGGTCTCCCCTGAGCCTCCTCTTCTCCAGGCTAAACAATCCCAGCTCCCTCAGCCTCTCCTCATAGGGCTTGTGCTCGAGGCCTCTCACCAGCCTTGTGCAAGAACTTAAATATGGGAAGTGTTTTCCTAATTACAAAACAAATCATCAGCACTATTCTGTTGTTATGATTTGCAGTGTTCAAAAGAACGGTACAATGTGCTGTATTTTTATGAGACTTTTTATATAGCTGTTTAATATCTATTGCTTTAATTTTCTTGGGTTTGCTTTAGCTTTGAAGAAAACATGCTATTTTAGATGGAGTACTAAGTGGGGTCATCACTTTCAATGGAGAACATGGTTCTTAAATACATTGTCATAAAGGACAACTCTGCAAAGTAGGTATATGTCGTCAGTTAAATAACGCCACTTCAATACCAACCCGCCCATCTGGGGACAGAGTTTTCTGAGGCATCCCGCAGAACAGCCAATCAGGCAGTGTTACAATTAAGTAAATGGATTGTAGCTATCTGTAATTTCAGATGCAGAACTTTCTTTTTAGGGACTGCCAGCCGAAATTATCTCAATTTACCTTATGCTTATAAAAGGCCTTTGAAAAGAACCTTGTAATAATAATCATGCCTGTACAACAGAATCTCAAAATACTGCATCAGAATTAAGGTAAACCAAAGTACAGTGTTAGAATCTCTTTTTAGTCAGATGGAACATAGAGCAAAATCTGTCATTTCCCATCCCTTTCTCATAGACCTATTCCTTCCTCATAAGTTTTGTTGTTTTTTTTTTTTTTTTTGAAAGCTAGTGTTACAATACTATTTTTTTACCAACTCAGTTACAACACTGGAATATACCCAAGGAAAACATACAGGGCAGCCACTTCCCAAAGTCACATACTTGCACTAACTAATGTTGATGGCAGCACATTTAGCTACAGTAATTTATGTGGCAGTTAATTCACTGTACTAGAAAGCATACCAAAGAATAATCCAGAAAAACTTGAATATGCCAATAGAAAGTAAAGAAACAATCTTTTTTATTAGTTTTAAGAAAGGATTTATAAAAAAACTTCATGGAAATTAGGAATTAAAAGCAGCCAGGCAATTTCTCTGCTTGTGAAAGATATAACTGAAATTTTGTATACATTAAGATTGCTTTTAAAGGACTGGTGCCTGAAAATAAATCTCAAATAAGCTGTGTGCAGTTAGAAATGAAAAATTAGTTATGAAAAAAGAGGCAGTGGATTAGGGCACTCACATGAGGCTTCATAACAAGAGAAAGGAGAAAGAACAGTGAAAGATTAGAGAAATTAAGGGAAGTTTTGAGTTTGTGTCGGTAGAATATTTTAGGTGGGTTTTATTTTAAATCATTTAAGCTAATCTTTGAACTATGCAGTTATCAGTAGCCTTTATTTCTTAAGGAAGTATATACACAAGTACTTTTAGTTAGCTGTTCTGTACTTGGGTGCCGAGGGTGTTAGCAATCAGAACTGAGTCCTATGAGATTGTCAAGGCAATTCCCTAATCTCATAACTCCAAATTGCAAGCAAACGAGGACATATCTTGATTCAGAGTTGATCTCTGGTTTAGTTAAAGCAGTGCTTTTGTCATGCAAAACTCATGAGCGAACTTTTATAGTTAAAATGGTTATGAGCTTGCAGCATGTGTATTTGTTTTTCCTTCTTTCCCTGAGGTTATAAATTTAGAGTTTCCCTGAATTCTAAATATGATGCACTTGATCAAAACCACACTTTTAAGAATAAATATGTCTAAATTAAATAAAATACGAACGCAACTCGTGGCATATCCCACAAAACCTAAACAAATTAACTTCTATTGTAATGTTACATATGGCCATGTATATGACAATGTGTAGAATGGTTAGGAGTGAATACAAGATACTAGGATTTTGTGGTGTAAAGACTGTAAAAAGACTTTTCTAATATGTTTGTTACAGTGAACTGGCTATTTTGATTATCAGAATTGTTCCATTTTAGTGTGACATGGTAATTATTTTGATAACAGTCAAAACTGACTCCGCTCATTTCCTTAGGGGTTGTTACTTGGTTGTTAAAAAAATAGCCTGGAGTCTTATGCAGTGGCATGGCTTTGATCTGCTTCTGTTTTAATCAGTTTTCAGAATCAATGTTATTTGTTTGGTTGTTTTTTTTTCCCATTGAATTGCAAAAATACACCAAAGGACTAATGTAAGCATAGACAAGTTTTTCTATGAGTTTGAATGCTTCCCATCCCCACCCCCAGCAAGACTGTCTTTCCATGGCTGTTTTTCCGTGTCCGTAACAGCCTGTGTTTGGAAGCAATCATACCACTCACACATTTAATCAATTAGTTTAATCAACTGAAAAGGAATGTTGTGAAATCTGTAAAGCAAAAAACTCGCTGATTGTTTTATACAATAGTTTTTCTGTCAGCCACAAGACAGGAAGTTGAATTTACACGTTCTGGTTTTCATTTTGCAGAGCTGCTAGAGAAGACCCTCAGAAGAGAGGAAGAAATAATTGCTCTTCAGGTATACTTTCTATGTAATTAACTAGCTACACTTTTTGTCACCCTTAAAACTACTAGATTGTTTTACAACATTATGCGTGTTTGTGCTCCCTTGTATCTTAAGTGTAGCTTTTGGAAATATATATGCAACCAAATACAAACCTGATAGCTAGTAATACTTAGTGCTGAGTTTCTGCCCACCAATTTAATAGAATATTGGGGAAGAGTCAAGTAGATAGCATTCTTACATGAGTCTATAAATCTAGTCCATCAGTGAAAAAAAAATATGGTGCTTTTACATCATGCTATATACAGAAGTTGCTCTATTATATTATACTGCTGACTTCACTGAAACTGTATGTGAGTAGGGGCAGTGCGAATCCTCATTCAGAAATGAAAAAATACTTTATATTCTGCTTCAGCAGTTGGATTATGTTTTCTGAACTGTGTTGCTTTCTTCTGTATTTCCCAATAAAAATGAGAGATTTTAAGGAAGATTTTAAATCTCTGCAATATTAAATGTCCCTAATCACTTTCCCAAGAAAGAAAGGAGATGAGTCAACGTATGCTAGGATTTGAGACAACATAGTAAATTCTCATTTATGTATGTATGGCCTCTAGCAGCAAAGCTGCCTGTGCTAAGCACTTTAAATTTGTGCTCAGAAAGTAAGATTTACCCTAGGCTCAGCTTTGGAATAGTATTTAAGCATTACAGTCAAAGAAAACATATTCCTTTGAAATGAAAATGGCTAGGAAAGCAAAATCAAGCTGGTGTGTGTAAATTGTGCGGCTCAGGAGTTAGGGAGGGTAGTGTATGTATTCTTCAGAAAAGAGAAGGAGAAGAAGAAAATGTTAACAACAAATTACAGCAAACAGTACCCAGCATGAATAATAATAGTAAAAAGCTTAGGTATGTTATAAGGAGTGTATCAATAAAGCACTGTTTTAGAAGTGTGCTGGAAGCAGAATGTTAATGAGAGAATTAATGAAGATAAGGCTGTTAAGGAAAATGAAATTCTGTATTGACTTGAGTTTTGACCATAGGAGTTTGTTTGAAGATAAACCTTCTCTTATCATGTAATGAATAGAAGGCATTTTGAAGGCTAAAGGTATCAGAATTATTGTAGAAGCAGTCTGATCCAGTAAGAAGTGAAGTTGCAAGACCCAAAAGTTACACAACACACCAATCCAGCTGTTTCCTGTTCAAACAAAAATTTTGGCCTAGCTTTCTGGCAGCTCAAGTTCAACAAAGCCAAGAGCTTGTCTGCGCAAGCAGTTTACACAGGTGCATATCTAGTTACATCAATGTAAAAAGATCTCCTTTCATGTGAAGCAATTCTGCATCTGCTTTCATGTGAAGCTCTATGGTTGACAAATTGTTCTAATTATGTTACTTCTGGTTGAATAAGGATTAATTTTATACTGCAGAAGGTTGCATCATAATAGTGTCTTGTGTGTGTATGTGTCCTTGATGGTATTTCTGATGGTCTGTCAAGTTGCTGATCAAATTGCTTTATACCCTTCCCTAACTGGTAGTTCTAGTCAAGTGTGTGACTTGTGCTGCTCTGACTGCACAATATTCTTGTATTCAAATGCTTGTCAGTGTTTTCTACTCCTTCAGATGCCTATGCTTTTACAGTCAAGTATTCAACAAAAACATCTATTATTTTTCTAGATAATATGTTGATCATAGCCTGTGAGATACAAAATTTTCTCTGCCTGGGAACCTCTGTTCAAGTGATACTGTATTCAAAACTTGCTGTGGCTGAATATGTATGGCTTTATGTGCAAGCAGTCATAAAAGCTAATTCGTGTTATCATGTCTGAATCTCCCAAAGCTGTTGTATCTCCATTTATAAAGCATAGGACATAAGAAGAAAGTGAGATTTTCTTCAAATATGGCATTTCCCTGAGCTTTAGTTGATGCTTGCATCCTTTTGTTAGGCAGGTTATCATAGAATCACAGAATTGTTAGATTTGGAAGGGACCTCAAGGATCATCTAGTTCCACCCCCTGCCATGGGCAGGGACACCTCACACTAGAGCAGGTTGCTCAGAGCCACATCCAGCCTGGCCTTAAAAACCTCCAGGGATGGGGCTTCTACCACCTCCCTGGCCAACCTGTTCCAGTGTCTCACCACCCTCACGGTGAAGAACTTCTTCCTAATATCCAATTAGCATCTACTCATTTCTAATTTTTTCCCATTCCCCCTAGTCCTGTCATAACCTGACGCCCTAAAAAGTCCCTCCCCAGCTTTCTTGTAGGTCTCCATAAGATACTGGGAGGCCACAATAAGCTCTCCTTGGAGCCTTGTCTTCTCCAGACTGAATAGCCCCAACTCCCTCAGTCTGTCCTCACAGGAGAGGTGCTCCAGCACTCTAATCATCCTCATGGCCCTTCTCTGGACATGCTCCAGCACATCCAGATCCTTCCTGTAGTAGGGGCTCCAGAACTGGACACAGTGGTGCAGAACATTTGTTTCTTATGAGCCTGAGTTCAGCAAAGCTGGTTAATGCATGGATGCTTTCATTGAAGTAGATTGCCAGAAGAGAATTGTTAAATGAAGGACCACTACCAAATGAAAGTTCTCTTTACCCCTGAAACCTACCATCCTACCTGGCATTTGATCCTGCTCATTTCTTGGTAGACAATAGGTCATGTTGCTTGTTGTTACATGTTGTCTATAGTTCTTGGAGGCTTCTCTAGAGAAGTATCTTACACAGAGAATGTATAGTAAGCTGCTCCTTGATGCATTTTGTTTGCAGTTTAAACAGGTTATAAACGTAATGTCCAGGAAACAAGGTGGACAGAAAAGGTGTACGTTTGGAGTATGGACAAACAGTTGGAAGCAGTCAGGTTATCATGCCTCAAGGAGTTATTTCTTACTTGAGCTGTGAATGCTGACCGTAGTCTTAAAAAAAACCAACTAGGGACATAAGGAAATCTATCAGAAATCAATGTATTGCCATGGGCAAATTATGACTAGGAATATCATCAGGTTCTTTGCCATGCTTCTGCATGAAGTAAAAAGGCTATTCCCAAGAGCTAAGGATCTTTGGTTTTTTATGGTTTTAGTTTGCTCGCGTTTTTTAGCTGAGACAAAGAGCACCTTTTGTTAAAAATAAATTGGATTATGTACAGTTATTGCTTCTACAATGCCATCTGCTGAAAATAACAAAGGACAGAAAGAAAAAAAGCAGGTTTATGAGGATTGTTCATGGAAATATTGGATCACCAATTTTCCTGCATTCCTTTAGTTGGGGCCTATGTGGGACTGCAACTAACATGACAAAGACAAATAACACTTCATTAAGACAGCTGGAATCTTTGTAGCTACATCTTTCTTCATAAACATGACTCATATATGATGTGTCATGATAAAAACTGTATGTAATATATGGGATTCTTTGATACAGAGTTTTTTGGGAGCTAGAAGGATGATGCTTTGAATGACTGCTGTATTCTTGGACTTCCATTTTGAACTTGTTGCATACTTCTGACTAGAGTTTCTGTTATACTTAAAGTTGTATTTATGTGAGAGTTTTGATAGTTATAAATGAGGGTTTAAAATGTTCTAGATAGTATCTTTTTTCTCATTAAGCACATCACAGAATGTTAAGGGTTGGAAGGGACTTCTAGAGTTCATTGAGTCCAACCTCTTGCCAAAGCAGGCTGCACAAGAACGCATCCAGGCAGGTTTTGAAAGCCTCCATAGAAGGAAACTTCACAACCTCTCTGGGCAGCCTGTTCCAGTGCTCTGTCACCCTCACCATAAAGTCCTTGTAGCTGTCTGTTGATTGCTCTCCATCAGGTCCCTGTCTCTCTTGAATTGGGGATCCCAAAACTTGGACACAGTATTCCAGATAAGGTCTCACAAGGGCAGAGTAGAGGGGAGGAGAACCTCCCTAAACCTGCTTCTCTCTGTTGTTATGTGTGCGCTCATGCTCATCTACTACAATATTTAGTTTGCCAGAAGTCTACATCATTTTCTACATGATCTCTGATAGCCACTCCAAGAATATAAGCTTGCATCTTTTCTTACTTCACTGGAAGACAAAAGGCTCTGATTATATGGTCTTCACCTTCCTTTTTTTCCTGAAAGCTATTACATGGTACAAAAAAGAACATAATATGCAGGATAATTGCAGTATTCAACTGGAGAAGAAATTAGCTGAAGAAATTTATATCTGAATTGCTCTTAACTATCATTACAAATTTGTTTGGGTTTTGTTGCAGAACCTTTAAATAAATATTAGTATTTGTAACAGCCACTGCAATTTTCAAAAGGAACAGTCACCTGAAAAGAAATATTTCTGAGTTTTTCACATAATATTTTTTACCATGTTTGTTCTAACATGCTGAAATTTTCAGTCTGTATCTCAGACTTGCTTCCAAGAAGGAATAAGGACCTTAGTACTTAATACACTGCTATTTCTAAGAAAAAGTTATAGTGAAATTCTGTAAGCTTTTTCTTAGGCGATGTTGTAGTTGGAATCTCCAACTACCATGCATTGTAATGCCCACTGAGCAAATATTTCTTAACAGACAAGTCAGCTTTCCAGAACCTCATATGATTCTATTTTTGCTGTTAAGAAACTAAAAAGTGAAATAAATCCCTAGGAAATCTGAGAAATTTATCTTGAGTATTTTGATTTAGCTCTTAGGGGTAAGGTCATCCTCCACTTTGTTTAAAAATAAATAAATAAAATTTAAAAGTTTAGATTTTTGTCTCTCTTTTTTAATCTGTCCCTTTGAAACAGTCCTGCATCTGGAAGTGATATGTGCTCTTTTTTTCCCCCTCTCTCCATACATTTGGTTTGTTATTTGTCATTGGTTTATGTACAGGGACTTTCAAACCCCTGTGTTATGCAGTTACAACATCAGCTAGTTTAGTGGCATCCACTGCTGGCAAAATGTTATCGCTTTTTAAAAAACAGTTGTATTTTGATTCTGTATTAGATTTCCATCAAACTTGTTTATGCGTGCATTCCTGTTTTCCCTTCAGATATTTCCATGCACTTACTTTTCTGAACAGTCTTGCTTGGTTCTTTGTACCTCCTCAAAACCAATTAGTGTTTTCCAGATGCTTTTTTGGTTCTTTTTCTGTTCCAGCCTCACTTGACCTGGTTGTTTTTCCTGAAGTATATTGTCTCAATTTCTGCCAGGGGTTTAGAATTTTAATCAAGGGTGCAACTACTGTAACCAAGTGGTAAAAATGAATATAACTTGCATATGAGTGAACTTCAAGCATTTCACTAGGGTGAACTGTGTCTTTCTTCAAAAGATTTTAAGAATTAAAGTTCTTCAGTAATCCAAGAGACACTGGTTTCACACAAATAGGTAAATACACAATATGTAAATCACAGAATCACCAAGGTTGGAAGAGACTGCAAAGATCATCAAGTCCAACCTGTCACCACAGACCTCACGACTAAACCATGGCACCAAGTGCCACATCCAATCCCCTCTTGAACACCTCCAGGGATGGTGACTCCACCACCTCCCTGGGCAGCCCCTTCCAATGGTGAACGACTCTCTCAGTGAAGAACTTTCTCCTCACCTCAAGCCTAAACTTCCCCTGGCGCTGTGTTTGTACAAATGTGTACATCTGTTCAGTTACTAAACATAACCATTATCCTTTAAAAAAAAATAAAATGGTAATAGCTCCAGAATAGTCTTTGTAACTGATTTCCACTTAGTCTTAGACAAAAGAAAAATATTTCTGTATTCTTGCAAATGGCAGAAACTGTTTGTGACTCCCAAATTCTTCAGCTGGCCTCAGAAATTTTTGTTGTACCAGTGACTTCCAAACTCATGAAGTTAGTTCAGATTTGTCTGGGTTTACACATTGCAGGAATAAGTCCAGATTATTACAATAAGTTTGACCTGTAGGGAAGGATACAACAGGAAAAAGTGTAAGAATTATTAGCCTGATCTGCCTGGGGAAAAAAAATAAATAAATCTTCTGTACTTTCAAAAATGTAGTATTTGACCAAGGCAAGAGTTCCTGTAATGTCTTAATGGTGAGGAGCTTGAAATAGGGGCTCGTGTAAACACCTGAAAGGCTGTTATTTCAGATTACTTGAAAGTATCAGGACAGTGTCAGAGTACTTAATTTTACTAGCTTTATATTTTTCTTACAGATACTTTCAAATGGAAACAATGTTAAAATATATACAGTAAATTTATAAATTCTGGGTTCTCTATATTTTGTGCTGGATTAAAGCTGGCACAAGTTTATTTTATCTGCAATTTATGTTTGTCTGACATCAGACATTGAATAACAAGATGACGTTAGTCATAAGACATTCTTCAGAGCTATTTCTGGATACCGGAATAATTATATGGAATTTACTTTTTAGTTTTCTAAGGAAGTGCCTAAATGAAAACTAAACCAGATGCTAACATGAAATGAACTCCAAAAACATGCTAGGTTTACAGTCACAGATGATCAAAGAGGGAAAACAAACTGTGGGACACATAAGAGTAAATTCAACAGTTTTGAAAATCTAATGATACAAATTGGGGAAAAAAATGCATCATAGAGCATTTCCCCCCCCAAATTATTTCTCATCTTGTTTCTGGGGAGTTTCTTTGGAACAAATTTCTAAGTGAGATAGTATGGTAAGTGGGTCAGAGGCCCAGTTAAGTATAGGAGTTCCTATTCAGTGAGATTGTATACAAAATGCCATACATGTGAACAGCAAAATACCGAAATTAATCCTTTTCATCATTGTTCAACTTATGTTACATTTATATTCCTTATTTTCTAATGGCATCTTGTACTTTATTTTTAGGAACGTATTATGGCCTTGGAAGTGGTAAGTTTCTTAAATTAATTTCCAAGCCAATCACAATTACATTGCTGATAGTTTTCTAAATTATTAACAATACTATTTTAAAATATATATTAAAAAAAATTTAATTCTACAATTTTTTTGATTGCCATTTTAATTTTAGGAGAAGATGTGGTAATTTTACACTTCACCTTTCTGTATAGGTTTTTACTACAGGATTTGAGCAACAGTTGTATGAAATGCAGTGTAATGCTGCTGTTTTTCTGTACAGTTGAGTTCTCATTCCATCCCTGGGCAAAGAAATGCTGTAGATTTGAACCACACAGAGGATATTACTTTTCTGCTCATGATGCTTCTAATGGTCGAGGTCCATGTGATGGATCTGATCATTTCAGTGACTGTGTGTGCTTTTTACGTATTTATGCTAGGAAATGCAGTTAGAATCGGTTCATCTGCCTGCATCAACACTTCAACTAAAAGCATGAAAGAATACCGTTTTAATGATTAATTAATATAATTTGTAAGGTAGTATGTTGGAAGGACAAAAGCATTCATGCATGTACATGCCATGAATGCAGCAGGATTATCCAAAAGTCCCAAACTTATAAATCTATTAGGTGGAATATCTGGGGTGGGTCTTGGCTTGCCCTAGCATTTCTGAACCATGCTTCTCTCCAGTCAGATGTCACACAGCAATATATGTCAGACTTATAGTTTATTTTCAATGGACATGCAAAAAATTTCATGTACTGAAACAGTGTCAAGACTGCAAATACAAACTTTTAAAATTTTATTCTCTCTCTTTCTCTCTTTTTTTTTCCCCCTGGAGCCTTTTACTCTTTATGCTTTTAATCTCCTCTACTTCAAGAAGGAATATTTGTAAGCTATTGTTCAAATAGAAGAGGCGAAGGATTATAATCATCAGTAAAATACAAACTTCTTTATTAATGCAAGTTGGGAGGTAACACCTGAATGCAAATTTGTGATGTTGAATCCTCAAGTTTGAAATTGGTTTCTACTTTTATTATTGCTGACATTGGAAGATGTGTAATGTTAAGCCTTGGAACTGCAGGCAAGAAAAGTATGGTTGTCGCTAAGGCTGTCAAATGCTCCCAGGGCACTCATTTTACTTTTGCTTCTGCTGTGATACCAAGCAAATAACTTAGACTAAATTTTTCACAGACTGTTAATTACTTTGTGTTCTTCATTTTCTGGGTGTCTGCCTTTGAGAGTTTTGAGGTCTGCATTTTAGAAATGCAAAGTTTTAGTAACTAAAGTATACTTTAGTTATACTTGCTAAGTATACTGAAATTCATATGTTAGTTGACATTGAATATTTTAAGAAGTGTTTTTGACCTCTTTATCTCTGTTTGGGTTCTGAGGCTCACTGCTGATCTTAAAGAGAAAAAAAAAAAAAAGATATATGCTTTCATAGTCTGTGACAGGTTGAGCTATGATAGAAAAGCCCTTGAGCAAAGGAATGAATAAGGTTTGCTGTTTAAGAGATCCTTAAGAACCCTTATATTTATAGAGTGTATGTCTGCATAGCTATATGCCTACATAGCATTTACAATGAGTACATAATTGTTATGGTACTCATATATTTGTATGATTTTCTTACTGTTTGTTATTTGAGTGCTCAGAGTGTGACATTAAAAAAGTACAATCAATCACATATTTTGTGATTTGATTCAGGTTATAGGGAATGGAAATGGAATAGAGACATAAGATATTCAGGAGGAGACTTGATGGGGTGCTTGGTGCCATGGTTTAGTTGTTTAGGTGGGTTGGATTGGTTGATAGGTTGGACGCGATGATCTTCAAGGTCTCTGTCAACCTGGTTTGTTGTGTTGTATTGTATATTAAATTCAAATTCAAACAGAATCCTTAGAGAAAAAAATTGTTTCAGTTGTGTACAAAAAGCTTTTTCTTGGGAGAAATTTGACAGAGAGGTGGCAGTTCATGAGATTCATGAAATGCAAGATAAAAAGAGTCAACAATGGGTAAAGCCAGAACACCCACATATACAACCTATACAAAATGCATAGGAAGGCATCAACTTTGCAGAGCTGTTTTCAAACTCTGAGGCCATGGGATGGCTAGATTAGGAATCTCATCTGCATTTTCTGCCACAGCATCCCCCTTTCTGCCTAATACCAGAAAGATATTGCTCCGCACAGGAATAGGTGAAGTTTAGTCTTGAGGTGAGACAAACAAGTGTGAAGCCTCTTGCACCCACTTCTTAAAATGTTTCTACCTTTTAAGCAACAGACATGTACATCTAACTGTAAATGCATTTAAAAAATCTTCAGATTAAAATTTTAATCTAAACAGTTTTACACAATGACTTGAAAACTGTGTATGTGTACATATTTTGAGAGGTATATTTGGCAGCCCATTCTCCCATTCCAGTCTGCTCATTTCTGCCTCCTGCACTTTTCAGTAAAATTGTTGTAGTAGCCATGTGATGAACTAGGCAATTTAGGCAAGAGGGGGAAAGAAAAAAAAGGAAGGGAAAGAAGCGTGACAGGAACGTGGCAGATTTGATTCAGAGCTCTAGGTGAATAAACCTTCCAGGTCTAGCTTGATTTAACTCAGTGATTTTTGTGAGTTGCAGCAAACAAATTATGCCCTGTCCCTTGCATCAGCACTGAGCCCTGTCAGCCTCTTCTCTCAGCAGTCTGAGCTGGAAACGCCGTCTCATACCCACAACTCATCCTATCTGCTGTACCAAACGGCTTCTTAGATCTTTTTCCTTAGCCAACTCACTAGGTCCCCAAGGAAACTGCTGTACTACCATCACACATCAGCACGTGACACTTGATCTCGTCACCCTTGTAAGGAACCTGAGAACAAATAGTACCCATCACAAAAATATTTTCTATTGTTTTGTCTCTTTTTTTCAATCAGATCGATTCTACAGTATGATACACAGATGGGTGTACTGCTTCTTGCTGCAGCAGGGTGCACAGGACAGGAACAGTGTTTGGAAGTTAAGGAGGGACAGAGATACTTGAACAGACTCACTAGTGAATACAAAATGAGCTGAAATAACCCTTCAGCTTGTGAGAAGTGCCAAGGGAGTAACAAGTAGAGGCAAAGTGAGATTTTTGAGTATCTAGACGTTACGGTCTTTGTTTGGCTCTTTTTTGTTTTGGTTTGAGTTGTTGGTTTTGGTTGGTTTTTTTTAATGCTGTTTAATAAAGTGAATTTAATTATGACATAGCTGTTAGCAAGTAATTTTCCTGATTACTTTAGTAATCAATTATGTAGTCTGATGTTTTTCCGGAGTTTATCTCTAACTAAGGTGATTTAGTTTATTCTTGAGTGTAGATTGCTTTGTGCACACAGCATTTGGCTCTATATTATTTATAGATGGATGTATACAGTTTTCTTGGGTAAAGTCTAATTTTCTCATAAAGAAGTCAAGGTGTATTTTGTTGGTGCACACTGCTGTTATGCTGTGGGTTTCTGTAAACTACATCATGTTCTTTGTGAGCATAAGTTGCAAGTCAGATTCCTCTGCCTTTGTAGCACTAGTCTGGGAAATTCAGTTTGAAATCAACCTTAGTCCTGAAACTGTTCCACTGAATGTATGCATTTTGTATCCTTTGGTCAGTAAGACAGCTTACTGCTTTTAGCAGAGAACCTAATCAGACTTTTCTGGACATCATTCAACTATTTGTGTCAATATTATAAACTTAGGTTTTATTCTGTAAGTATTCTGCAAAATTGTTATTTACTATGGATTTCTTTTTCAGTATGAACATTTATGCATTTTGTTGTAACTCGTATTTTATGTTCATGGAAGTAAGGTTTTGAATACCAGTAAAACAAATTTCTGTCTGCACACACTCAACAATGTAGAAGCTATTGGATTCTTCTACTGTAGTAGCAGGCTCAAATTTGCATCAGTTTTCTGATTTATCACCCTTTATAAAAGAAAAGTTGGAAGAGTGACAATGCCCAATGCTTTATATAGGGAGATTATGTGACTGCCAGATACTATCCTTATTAGGGTGCACTCTCTGTGTCTCTCGATGTGCAAATCTCAATAAGCAAATCTTGCTTGTAGCTCTTGTGACTATTTTATGCTTGTTTATGAATGTTTAGGGAATCTTGAATCTGAGGATTAATACTTTTTTCTCCCCTTCTCTAGTGTCTTGCCAAAACTACCATTACATCAAAGGCCTCCTAGTCTTCCCAGAATACAGCCATTCTTTGATCTTATAAAAATGACCGGGAGAGGAGTCTGAGATCCTCTGTCCTGCCTGCCTCGCCCTTTCCTTTCTTTTCATTGACGAGCCAGTGTGTCCCTTCCCGTTGCTAGGGGTGGAGAACTTTCCCAAGATTCCCTGAGTCCTTCCTCTGTGCACTCCCACTAAGTAACTTATGCTGCCTGATGGTGCTTGCCAGACACCTGTTTCTTTTCTCCTGAGGCTCACCTTCCTCCTCCCTTCTTTATTGATGTCATTTTCTCCCCTTACATATCTATTGTTCTTGTTGAATATGCTGCTACTTCTCCATCCTCTTCCCTCTACTCTTTGGTACTGTACTTGTTCTAGTGTATTTGTATTAGAGCTACCTCTAGTTTTCTGCTGTTATGTTGATATTTTTTTGCTGCAAAATATTTTACTGCTAGAGTGTGATTTTTTTTTTTTTCAGTCGATTGCCTTTCTCTCCAATTCATTCATACTTCTCACTTTCTGTCTAAATGTGAGAGGGTGGGAACCAAAATGCTGAAATAAATTGTTTTGTATGATTCTGCAGCGGTTTTTCAATTTATGGATTTCATTTAAGGCTATGTACTTGCACAAAGTACAAACATAGATAGATAGATTTGTTTCTAATGTCACCACTCTAATCCCCCTTCCCTCAAAAACTGATATATAGCATTATTTTAAAGTTATTCTATATTAAAAATGTTCTTCACTATTTTGTGAAAAATAATTGATTAATGTAAGAAATAGAATAAGATATTGTTACAGAAATAAATAATAAATATTCTTGCATTGAGACTTTAAATACTATAGTTGCAGGTAAGTATAATCAAGAATATCTTATTGAATATTTATTAAAGAATGAAATAGTGGACAAAGGATTTATTGCTAAATTGACTGTAAGAGGCAAGTTACAAAATGCAAGCAACTCTATAAACTTCATTAAACTACTCTTTGTTTGGCAGTAAATATTTACTCACAGGCAACTAATCATGGTGCATAGCTAACAACTTGATCTCATAACTTCATTGTTTCTCCAGTGGTGATATTGGTAATATACATGACAGAATCACAAGATGGCTGAGTTTGGAAGGGGCTTCTGGAGGTCATCAGGTCTGATCCCCTTACTCAGGAAGCTGGTTGCCTAGGACCATGTCCAGATGGTTTTTGAATATTTCCAAAGTTGGAGATTTTCCACAACTTGTGGCAGTGCTTGGAACTTCAGACAGAACATCCTGTGCTTCAGCTTGTGTGTTGCCTCTTGTCACTGTGCACCGCTGAAATGAGTCCAGCTTCCTCCTCTTTGCACTCTCCCTTCCAATATTTGTAACCTTAATGACATCTCCCCAAATCTTTTCTTCTCCAGGCTAAACAATCCCATCTTTCTCAGCCTTTTCTCATGTTAGTTGACCTTTGCTGGATTGTTTTCAGTACGTTTCTATGGTATTGGGGAACTCAGAGCCGAACCGAGCAATTCAGATATGTCTCGCCAGGGCTGACAAGAGGAGAAGGATCACCTCCCTTGACCTGCTGGCAACACTCCCCTTAATGCAAGCCTTACATTCTCTAAGTAGAAAGATATTGCAAAGATGGGTTCTATACTGCAAGTATTGAACTTTTTGCCAGCTTTTAATAAAGCAAAATCCTCTCCTTTTTCCACTAGAGAAAGTAAAAATCTCAGGATAAATCTTTATTACAGAAGACTGTAATTCTTTAGATAAGTTATTTCTCTTAGTTTAACTACAAATAGAAATGTACAGTGACTTTTCTTCTTTTTTTTTTTTTTTTAACATGGTATCAATATGTCTATAAATATAATTTTAAAGAGAGACCCTATGTATTCTGTCCACAGGATTCTCTTTAGAAAGGTTGGCTATTCCTCTGTGGAATGTGTATCTATGAGTTCCATCATGGAGTATAGGATGCTTGTAATTTTTTAAGTAAGGCACATTTTATGTATCATAAAACAAGTTAAAATTTTGTTTGACAGTGAACTACTGGCTAAAATGTTACAAATGTGCTGCTAGGCCCTTCATTTTAGATTTAAATGCTTTATGTTTCATCAACCTTATGAACACAGACATCAGTTACCTCTAGTCATTAAAATGGAGAAATCTATAAGCCAAATTCCTAATTTATTTTCCTACCCTGAAACTGATTTGCTGTGAATCCTTGGTTAAATTGCTTCCCTTTATTTCACTTTTTATCAACTGTAAAACTGAATGATATTCCTTCTTTCCCATAAAGGCTGTGCTAGCTGAATTTTTGTAATGTTTTCTGGAAGACTTGATGAAATACTGTTAGCATAGAAAACATTAACATAATTTACACGTAAAGATTTTTAGCTTGCAAAACTCCAGAAAGTTGAGGATAGCATCTTTGAATGAATGACAAGGAAGTACTTAAGAATGTGTGCCCACTAACCTTGCTTTATATTACACACTCTGCTTCTTGTATTTCTTTTCATTTCCAGTAATTTTATCTGGATGTCTTTGATCAAAGTCTTAGTGAATAAAAAGGAAAAGAGTCTCAAAAACTAGTCCTGCAGACCCCCTAATAGTATTCAGAGCACTAACTGATGATTCACAGAGAGCTGGCTTGCCAAAAGACCACACTGCCTCCTCCACATTTCCAGCTGCTAGTATGCATCAAACAGCTAAAAATTCATGAAATACTTTCCTAATATTTTTTTCTGGTAAACAATTCCTGTAGTTACCACAGAGATGTTATAGGCTTATGAATGGGAGATGGTCCATGTCATTGCAAACAGGAAAGAAAGCATCCATGAAGCTGTCTTAATTAAAAGGTTTGCCCTGTGCCAAAACATCTGGAGTCTAAATTCAAAGTTCAGTTAGTTTGACTTTTGCAATGCATTGTTAACAAAGTTGTTTTGTTGGGTTTTGTTAGTATGAGTTCAGTTTTTGTTTTTATAAAAGTCTGCTAGTTAAAATGTTGATGAAACAATGTAGTCTAGGGGGAAAAAAAGAGCCAGTTGTATTGCGTGTTGTGTAAATTCATAGAACGGCGTAGGTTGAAGTGACCTCAGAGATCATCTACTCCAACCTCCCTGTCATGGGCAGGGACACTTCTCAGCTAAACTCAGCTGCTCATGGTCTCATCCAGCCTGGACTTGAACACCCACTGGGAGGAGGCATCCACAGCCTCCCTGGGCAACCTATTCCAGACTCTCACGACCCTTGTACTGAAGAACTTCTTCCTAAGATCCAGTCTAAACCTACTCTCCCTCATCTTGAAACCATTCTCCTTTATCTTATTGCTAGACACGCTTGTGAAAAGTTCCTTTCCAGCCTTCCTGTAGGACCCCATCAGGTGTGGAAGGCAGCTGTAAGGTTCCCCTGGAGTGAGTCTTATCTAGGATGAACCAACCCAGCTTCCTCAGCCTATTCTTACAGCAGAGGTGTTCTAGCCTTTGGATCATCTTTGTGCACTCTCCGGACTTGCTCCAACATCTCTGTGTCCTTCTTGTGATGGGGACACCAGAACTGGACACAGTTGATAAATATATGTGTGTTGCCTATCTTGATGTGCTGAAATAATGAAAGCAATGGTATACGTTCAATGTAAAATACAAAATACCCTTTTTGTTTTTCTTAAAGTTCCCTCCATACATGTGATGTACTATATCACAGAATGTCCTAGCTATCACAGAATTTGCCTATCATGTGAAAGTCGGCAGAGAACCTCACCCCTTTTAAGTAGAACCATACTCTAAGAGTGTAAGTTGTGTTAGTCTAGCACTGGAGATAGAAGCTGGGTTTACAGATGTTAACAGTGAGAGCAAAGGATACCTTTACATAAGCTGTCTGCATTCTGTTCTTGCTATTTAAGTATTCAACATGATCAGGCCATTTAAAAATAAGTCATTGTAGGTCACCTTTAACATTACATCTTTCATCTGAATTGTAACCGCCTGCTGACATGAATTGCCGACAGTTAAAATTACAGTCCCTTTTAATCTTTTTATGAATGTTCTTTGGGGGATTAGCTAACTTCTATTTAAGTCAGCTCTAATTTTCAGAAATATTTGTTCAATACAGATAGCCATTTGATTTTTACCTACCTCTGAAAAGAAAGGAGCAGTCTACTTGAAAGTCAGTCAAGTTTGGTTTATGTGTTTTCAGTATATCAACCATAAAGGCAAACTGTAGGCGGACTATATACAAACCTACTTTGAATTACATGCATTTAGCATTGCAGCCTTGAGACTAGGAATAAAATGTGAATCTGCTTTTGATTTAGATCTGTCCCTTGAGACAGTGGGAAACTATCACAAAGAACACATCAGTATAGAAGGATTAACTGTTCACATGCAATTTAAACATCAAATGTTTCTATGAAGTCACGGAAAGCAAGTAATATGGTTTATCATTCTCAGTGAAAACAGAAGACACCTTTTCAAAGTAAATAATCTTAATTTTAAATGCAGAAATGTTGATAACATTTACTGTATGGAAGAGACTGCTGTTAATTAGAAGGCCATTAATACTGCTTCAAATGAGGACGATTGGTGTTTCTTCCTCTTATCGGTACCATCGGTGTACTGTATCGGTACCTTCTGTTCCCTGTTAAACAATGAGTAGGCAGATGTGATTACTGTCCTTAGGATTATTTGTATGCATTATGGCATACAGCTTTCCCAGATTTCTGGGAAAAAAAGTTGACAGTACTTAATTACCCTCTATGTCAGGTGCTTCTGACATCCTTTTTTGCATTTTATCTGTGCAGCTAAATCCATCTCTTCTAATAGAATAGAGTGTAGTCATTAATGATACAAGTATGGCATTTGATCTTCACTGAGGATGTTGCTGTACATTTCATTAAATTACCATGCTGATTCTGCGAGCCAGTTAAGAGCTCTTTCACCACCTTTCCCTTCCACTCTTCAGCATATTCTTCTGTTGCCACCACCTTTATTGAATTTCTCCTAGCAAACTTAGCTTTATTTCTTTTCCTATTTGCACACCACTGCTGTTCTTTTCATTGGTTTTATGAAAAAGGTATGAATTTCTGTCCCTAAAAATGTTACTGTGTGAGTTACCTGGTTCAAATCACCAAACTACTCAGAAATCTGAGAATTTTAAAACATAAAAGGAGCCCTTCTGGTTGAAATGAAAAAATACTTAGGGAAGAGTGTATGAACAGGACTAATGTATATTTTATTTCATAGTATCATAGTATCAGTTAGGGTTAGAAGGGACCACAAGGATCAGCTAGTTCCAAGCCCCCTGCCATGGACACCCTGCACTAGATCAGGCTGGCCAGAGCCTCATCCAGCCTGGTCTTAAACACCTCCAGGGATGGGGCCTCAACCACCTCCCTGGACAACCCATTCCAAGGCTTCACCACTCTGATGGTGAAGAACTTCCTCCTCACATCCAGCCTGAATCTCCCTACCTTCAGCTTCATTCCATTCCTCCTAGTCCTATCACTGCCTGATAGCCTGAGAAGTCCCTCCCCAGCCCATACATTCATTCTGATTCCAGCAATTCAAAGCTCAGAAGGCTTCCAGACACAGATGTAGTTTTTACAAATGTGGGACCCTTCCAGGGTCTTTCTCATTCATGAACTTTCCCAGTTTTCTGCTTAAACCCATGCAGAATTTTCTCTTTTTATATGACTTCTGATGTTATGCAGATTGGTTAATTCTTCCTTCAAGCTTCTGTCTTCCTGGAGGAAGACTCCTGTTTTTTCCTTGTTTCTGTCCTGAAATAGAGGTCCACAGCTGCACTCAGTAGTCAAGATGCAAGCACACTGTGGATTCATACTCGGAAATAATTTTTTCTGACTTTTTTTCCCTTTCCTGATTATATCCAGTGTTTATTTGGCTTTTCTGGTTGATATTGAGTACTGAATTAACAAATTTTTGGAAATGCATATTGTTACCCCAAGGTCTACTTCCTGAGCAGTAGTGTTTATCTTAGAGCCCATCATTTTGTGTGTCCAGATAGGTTTAAAATTTTAGGTATTTAAAAAACCTTTCAAGATGTCCAAGTAGCCAATATTATCCTGGGTGAAACTGAGAAACCATGGACTGAGTATGGATAATAACCTCAAAGGTGGTCATCTTCTTTCAAGATTAGATTTATTATTGTAGCTAATGGGGTCTAGCAAAGTCACAACTAATGATTTTTTTTTTTCTCTCCACAAAAAACATGTGAAACAGAGGGAATATATTTAGGAGATTCTTGGGGAGAACAGATGATGAGCATCTTCCTTAAGTCCTTTTACAGAGAGTGGGGTCCTGTCATTGAATTTAGAGAAAGAATTAAAAAATGGGATGGCTTGAGGCATGGCCTTACACTTAGGGCCTGAGTTCCTTTTGTGCTGAGAACAGATCACAGGTGGCCTTGAATAAAATAGGGGGAAAAGACAAAAATCTATGCACTTGGGAAAAAAACCCACCTGCTATAAACTGAATATACTTCATAACATGAGGAAACACTGCATCAAATGTTTCCTGTGTCCCTAGAAACTTTATTTCAACTTTGTGTGACATCTCAAACGTGTATTTTTCTGCAGTTTATAAGTAAAATATTACCTGACACATTTTCCTAACATATGTTCTGCAAAGTTAAAATATTTATGGTTTAATTTGGTGTTGGACTGTCATAGATGAATATGTTTGACAGTTTCGATTTATCAGCAATTCAGGATTTATTAGCAAAATGAAATCAAAGACTGATTTTTAGGACCACTTATAACAAGTGATTTAGTAAAACAGTGACTTCATTGCAAGTTCAAGGATGACAAGAATCACATTAAGTTACTACCAGGTATTTCCAACGCGATGATGTGTACGTGCATAAACACAAAACATGCAGACACAATGGCAAGTGGAATATGGAGACACCCACAGCCATAGAAGCGAATACATAAAGTCAAATACTTAAATAGGCAGAGGGGTGGATAAAAGAGGCTGGCCTGTAACCAAAACTTCCCCCTTTGAATTTAGAGTAAATATTCACAATATTTCAGCATTTCTCAGTAGGCAGGAGTTGAGTCTCAGGGAGATGGTCTTGCTCAGGTCTGGCGTTGACTTCACCATCAGACAGCCCTGAGAGATATCCCACTGTGACCCAGGAACACTCCAAGAGGCTCATTTTGGATTGCTGTTTATAAGAGCAATTGACTTTTGTTGAATACTTTTCTATTTCGATCTAGCTTGATTATTTGCAACATTCTGCTTTGTGCAGTGGTCTGTCTGTTGCATGAGGTATGCATCCTTGCTGTCTCCAGAAAACGGGGAGGCAGGATAGAGGTACCTTATGGGGGTGTTGCCTTAATGCCTTGGTACACTGCTTTTTACAATTGCTGTGTGGCCCAGGATGGGGAGTTGCAGCCCATGAGTGGAGTGGGATCATAGTACCACATGGGCTGTGAAGAGAGATTGAGGGGTGTTACAATTTTGCAATTACTTCCCATGAGGAAGGATTTTATTTCCTTAAGGGAGTTTTTAGTTTTTAAACTAAAAAACTTTATGGGCATGTGTGCAAGAGATTTGTGTGATACTAGGATGACTGCTAAAATCAGCAGGCAGTGTTTTGTTTCACATATAGTTAAGTTTGGATTGCTTAAGATCTATTCTCTCTCATAGATTTCCTAGCCTTAGAAATGCACATGCAGACCAGTACCAGGGGGTACTCTGAGTAGAAGCAGCAAACATTGCATCTCATCATAAATTAATGGAATGGAAAATCAGTGCTTTGATGAACATAAGGCTGTTGTAAATGAAGCATGAAATATGAATGAATACTGCTTCACTGTGGTAAAAGTGAAATGGTTGATTCTTACAGGAGGGAAACATTAGAGATTGATGTATACCTCTAGGCAGTTTTACTTTCGGGTGGAGAGGCATAATAGCATTTGAAAATAAAAGGCATTTTATAGCTATAAAAACATTTCTACACTATAATCGGTGAAAAACACTTTAAACACACTGTATAGGCCTCTTGCCTGATTGCATCCTGAATATATGAAGAAGAATCCATTTTACATATTCATTATTAATATATAAGTGCAAGGTCTGTAATTATTTTATGGTAAAGAACCAGATATGTTGCAGGAGAAATAATTAAATTTTCTCCTTATAGAACCTTCTTAGGTGAATTTTGCAAGTAAGAAACACTTGATGCAGATCAAGTTACATGGTAAAATACAAGGCTTCTTATGAATGTAATACAATAAATTTTAGTTTTGGTTAGCTAGCTAGCTCATGGCTAGCTGAGTGTGAACCTAACTTTCTTTCTCATGTAGCAGATGAGAGAGAATAAAGCACTGGTTTCTTTATTCATTCTGACTGAGTTTTGCAAAAGCTTTATTCACTGGAAGTCAGCACAAGTATGCACCTTTCTGCCCTCCCAGACTTTTTCCAACATTAAGGACTTTTTTGTACAGTGTGTCCTCAGGGCTGACCATTTCAGGAAATGACTTACCTGTCTTTCAGATACAACTTCATATATTTAGTCTTGTGTAATTTGTGTACATTTTGTAAAAATCTTATGCAATTGATGTGTTAGTATAAAAAGAAAGAAAAAAATGCTCATTTTGGTTTGGGTTCATGCCTAAATTACCTCCACCTTATTTTCCCCATCTCTATTTCCTTGTTCTCTCTAAATGACTAAATAATTTTTCTACTCTATTTCATCTTTGACAGTTCTTCCTGTACTTCTTGAAATTTGTCATTCCTTGCTGGTCAATCCTTTTATCCCATTTTATAGGCTTCTTATTCTTCCTATTGTTCTAGAAACAATACATCCAATTCTCTCAAATTCTCACAAGTTTCCTTCCCCTTACCTAGAAGGACAGCCTTTGAGAAACTCCAGAGGTGTCTGGCTTGTGGGGCATGACTACTGTTTACACATGTTCAAGCAACTTCACCTGTTCATCTTGCTGTAAACTAGATTTTTTTGTGCCTTGGGTGTAGATATGGCATCTTGTGTCCAGCCCAAACTCTCCCTAGATGGGTAATTAATCTTTCAGCAGTACATTCCGTATGTCTACAGCAAGTATAGGATATTTGATCGTTCTATATTTAACTAAGTGCTAACTACTGTATTTGCATTTGCAAAAAAAAAGTGTATACTTTTCTGCTCAATAAACTGGTGGCTCTTCATGGGGATTCAAATCTCCTTGATACAATAGTTAGTTTACCTTCCATAAGGAAACTGTTGTGTGCTTTATTTTGTACTTTTTCCTTACCAGGCTGTTCACTCTTCACCTGTTTAATTTACAGGAACATATGAACCTATAAACCTGTTTCCATAGATGTATTAGGCTTTTAATGTTTGAGATGGCTGGAAGAAGTGCTTACATTTTTATGTTTATCTTGTGTTCTCTTCTTCAGAGTACTCGAATAGCTTTAGACCATCTGGAGTCTGTTCCTGAGAAACTGAACCTGTTAGAAGATTTCAAAGATATTGGAGTAAGAAAGATTTTATGCTCTTTCAGTAGTTCTTAAATATTTTGGTTGATAAATGTCCTCTTCATATGTGTGGATAGATTGGTTAATAAGATGTCTAAAACTATATATTTACATATTATATAGACAAAAACATATAGAAATACACCTTCTTGTTTGTACAGATCTTTTTTTTTTTTGAGGTGACAAGTTTAGCAGTAATGCTGCTTAGGTGCTATAGAGTATGCAAAATGCGGATAACTGGGCATAATTGGTCAGGTCCTAGTTGCTGTTTCAGATTTGTATTGAGTATTTAGTTCTGCTATTACCTGTTAAAAAATGAATGCGTTGTAATGAAGTAAATTATGCCAGTTATTTCAATATTTAAAGTAATGAATTAATGTAGGTAAGCTTTACAGCTTTTTGGTACATTTCTTTTGTCTCAATGCCAAAAACTGTCACTTAGAATCATGGAATCAGTCAGGGTTGGAAGGGACCACAAGGATCATCTAGTTCCAACCCCCTGCCATGGGCAGGGACACCCTACACTAGATCACGCTGGCCAGAGCCTCGTCCCACTCTCACAATCAAATCCAAGTGTTTGTTTGGAAAGAGTTGGAAAGAGTCTGGAGAAGAGAAGGCTCTGAGGTGACCTAATTGTGGCCTTCCAGTATCTGAAGGGGGCCTACAAGAAGGCTGGGGAGGGACTTCTCAGGATATCAGGTAGTGATAGGACTAGAGGGAATGGAATGAAGCTGGAGGTGGGGAGATTCAGACTGGACGTGAGGAGGAAGTTCTTCACCATGAGAGTGATGAAGGCCTGGAATGGGTTGTCCAGGGAGGTGGTTGGGGCCCCAACCCTGGAGGTGTTTAAGACCATGCTGGATGAGGCTCTGGCCAGCCTGGTCTGGTGTGGGGTGTCCCTGCCTGTGGCGGGGGGGTTGGAGTTGGATGATCCTTGTGGTCCCTTCCAACCCTGACTGATACTATGATATTGACCTGACACCACAGTGGTGAAGTATTGTCAAGAGTGATAAGCATTAAATTAGATCTTGTTTGGAACATTGTTTATTCCAAGTGTTATTGCATGAGGTCATGTGTTAATAATTGCTGTCATCATCCACAGAGTTAGGAACACAAATGCTGATTGAAATGTTTGGGTCCTTTAAATAAAAATATTGTTGAGATAACATCATTTTAAGTTCACATTCCAGGGAATTCCAGATACAGTTTCCCATCTGTTTCTGAAGTTTTGCACTGCTAAAGGAAAAATTCTGCTCTCAGCTAGGCAAAGCAGACATTTGAATGTGGGTTTCTCCTCGCTCTTGCACTCCCTTGATTAACTTTACTGTGAAATGATAGAATCATTTTGGTTGGAAAAGACCTCTAAGATCATCAAATCCAACTGCTGACACGCTGCCACTTCTGGTTTGCTGTAGTGATCACTTGGCCCGCATTCATTCATGAGATGGACTCTTTGGTATAATTTGGGCACTATCCCACTCCCTGATGCTTAGTTTTTAAAAACAGTTTTGTTAATGAGTCTCTGCAAACAGCAGGCTGCTGCTTAATAAATAATCTATTCTTCAAGAGAGCTAATAAGCTTTATGAATTATCTGTAAGAATGATGTCAGGTTGGTGTTTCAGTAATTATTTTATTTTAAAATAATACATTTTGTATAATACCATGTTTTACTCTCAAGTGGTATGCGTGAATGAAGTATTTCAAAGCTATTCATTGCTTTTCACTTCTAGCAAGTTTTTCTCTTAGTGTTGTCACAGGAAAGGGGACAGAATAATGCCTCAGAAGTTGTCTGGTAGTTGCATTCATTCAAGTGAATCATTAGTTCTGTGAGAAACTTTATATCTTCTTATTTGAAAATACTGTTTAGTACATATCCTTGGAAGATTTTCTTCAAGTTCTTTGTTCTAATTAATTTTTTACAATTACAGAATGTCTTTGTTAGAAGACATGATATTACTGAATTTTGGACAGAGTTACAACAAGTCATTCACCAGTTAAGAATGAGACTGTTCACATTTTAAACTATTCTCATTTTAACATTATTTCTCATGAGAAAACATTATGCTTTCATAAAGCTCCTATAGTTCAGCTGCTGAAAGGTAGTCATTCATTCATTCTTGCTGTATTGAAAATCCTTGGTAGTAGCTCTGTTTACGATAGACAGCCAACATTTATTAATTACTTTTAACCTTACAATGTGATTTAGGTCTTTCAATGCATTTCTAGGAGTCCCGTTGCCAAAGGGAGATGATTGAGAAGAGGTACATAAAGTATAAAGAGATAGTGAGTTCTCTACAGAAACAGCTGGAAGATTCAAAACAGAGAGTCCAGCAATTCAAGGTATGTGCATGTACTTCACTTTTGTTTCCCAATTACTTTCAGTCAGCAGTGTAAACTTCTTTAGTCTGTACAAACACAGACTAAAATGACATGTGAACATTCTGGTTTATATAGCTGCCATAGTTGATGTAGAATCTGGTGACAGAAGTGTTGTCTTCATTGTAGAGTTACATGAGTACTTTCGAAAAATCTTTGAATTTTCACAGAAAAGTGTATCTTACTACTTTGAAGTGTTTACCTTCTTTGTCAAATTGCTGTCTGCAGCAGTTGTTTTGATCTGTGTGTTCGATTTTCCCTTGTCCTTTCATGCAAAAAATAAATACAGAGACCTGTTTCCTGCATTAAAAGGACGATTAATTTGTAGAATGTATATAGTGATTTTTCATTAGCTCATCTATGTGTTCATTACAAAAGGTACTGAATGATGTCTATTTCACATGTAAACAAAATCCAAGGAAATGGAATGGAAGTGATTTGCTAAAGGTCACTCAGTGGGTTGTTAGCAGGGCTAAACATAATTTCCTAACTCCGTGCGATATAAATCCAGTGCACTTGTTTATAAACAAGTTCACCTTTCCAACTGTTTACACTCTGTTTTTTTCTCTTCATATTAGATCATTTATTCTCATGTCACTTCTTACTGCATGTCATTGTGGCAGTAGCCTACTTTGGCAGAACTGAAATTCTCATGGTTGAAATAAGTGATCAGAACTGAAGAACTACGCTAGTGTTTCTGCTGCTTATCACACTCAAATCAAGATTCTTTGGCAGTGAGTCTTACCAGTGTCTATAAGCAGTTGAGCTCAAAATCTAGGATCACATACTTTGTATCAAAAAACTTTATGCTGTTTCTGTTTCCCACCTTTTCCATAGCAGTCTTCCCTCTGTAAAATGAGCAACGAGTAGGAAAGGGTAAAATAAATGCAGAGTATTTTTTCTTAGTTGCTGTAAGAAGGTGGTATTAAGCTACTTGAAAAAGCCATCTTGCTCTTTTATAAGAAAGAACTGAATGAAAGAAATGGCAGATTCGCTTTAAGTCTGTTACTAATGATGATCTTCAGTTTATGGAACTTTTCTTGTCTTCACACAAGAGTTACTAATTCAGTAAGCCCTGAAATTTGGGAAACATTGGGAAATCTAAATGGAATGCAATCAGCTGACAATAGAATATAGTATTGCCCTAAGCTGACTGAGCTCACAGAGCTTGCATGATTTGAACGCTATATTCGCAATCCAGTATAAAGCTGATTCCAAAACAATATTTCCTCTTTCTTTAGACAACAAGGAGCATTTAATGGCTTCCATTTAGTCAGACCTAATTGGGTTTTTGAGTGATATACAGTACTCTCAGCTGCCATGGCTGTTACAAATAGAACAGAATGTTCAAGAACAAGTAACAGAGGGTACTAATCTGATTTCAGTGATCAGGCTAGCTTAGTCTAAAAAAAACCCTTTTTAGTGCTTACCTTTCTTACCCTCCCTTGGAACTAACTCAAATGTGGTTAATTTGTGTGTGTGTGTGTGTTTTGCTTTGGGGTTTTTTGTTTGTTTGTTGCTTTGTTTTGTTATTTTACTATTTGTCATTTGGGAGTCTCTAAACTTGATTCATGGAAAAATGTAGGCTTGAGGACATCAAAGTTCATTCTTTCTGCCACTTTTGATTCATGCTCCATACACAACATAGCACTTCTGCTGTGCAAAGTAGGCTGAGATTTGGTACATTTTAAGAAGAAAATACTTATCTTTAAAAAAAAAAAGGGAATTGTAAAGTCTTTGCTTTGTCTATTTTAGATAAGTTTTTAACTTGAGGAGTTAATATTTCTCCTCTGTTATGATCTTTCTAGCCTTTCTCTTAATATAATTCTTTCAGCTTATATATGCTGATTTCACCATTAATCTCAGACAGGCATTATCTGATGCCCTGTCCTCCTTTCATTTTAAGGAGCAAAAATGAAACAAAAGTTGCATGTTCCCCTAAAAGCAGTTACTGCTCTTCTTTTCTTATGATATCATTGTTCCAAATCAATTTTCCCACTTCTCTGTACTCTTGCTAGATGTCTGTAAAGTACCTGTTGCTCAGAAGCCCAAGAAAATCATAATTGCTCTTTGTATGTGTTAAAAAGTAAGGTTTAGATGGTGTTGGATGATGGGTTGGATGCAGTGATCTCAAAGGTCTCTTCCAACCTGGTCTGGTCTGGTCTGTCCTGTCCTGTCCTATCCTATCCTGTCCTATCCTGTCCTATCCTGTCCTATCCTGTCCTATCCTGTCCTATCCTGTCCTATCCTGTCCTATCCTGTCCTATCCTGTCTATCCTGTCCTATCCTGTCCTATCCTGTCCTATCCTGTCCTATCCTGTCCTATCCTGTCCTATCCTGTCCTATCCTGTCCTATCCTATCCTATCCTGTCCTATCCTATCCTATCCTATCCTATCCTATCCTATCCAGTATTAAAGGAGGCAGTTTCTCTGTCACAAACTGACCACCTAGTCATACACAGTATATAGATGTAATTGTAAAGGAAGCACATAAAATCAGACACATTGTATAAATTAAGATTTCTGTACAGAGAAAGCCATTTGGCACTGCAGATGCTGGTAGAAGCACTTTGCTTATTTATAATCTCTTTTCTGAAATAGGATTTTTGGAAACAATGAAAAGACAAACATTTTTTCATTCTTTAAAAGTTGTTATTGTGTTATATATGCTTTAGGTATTAAGTCTCTCATTAGCACATAAGGGGATTAATAAGTATAATTCCCATTTGTCTTAATAGGAGTAAATCTCTCTTCAGGGGTGGGACAAAAGCTCATTGTATCCCTAAATTAGTGCTGACTTTGGTTTTGTTTCTTTTTTTAGTTTTCAAATCTTAGTATCAGCATGAATGACAAATTGTAAGATGTTTTAACAAAATTCCCTGAGGCTATTTATGATAAGAATTCAGTAGCAAAATTGAGTGGTTTATGAACTGATGCATTTGTGCATTATTCTCTCTTCTTGTATCAACAAACTGAATAATTTGAATACCGAGTCAAGCTCTTAATCTTATTTTGAAAGGTATTGCAACAGGGGACTACTTGCTGCAGTGCTAATGCCCTTTAGAAATTGATTTTCTTTTTCTTTTTTTTTTAAGCTTATAGACTAAATGACTTCACTCACTTAAAAAGCTATGCTGTATGGATCTAGCCATAAATAGTAAAAATGCACTTCAGATTTTATTTAGTGGTTTGACAGAAAAATGGAAAAGTGACTTTATGTATTTTACTATGAGAAATCAATGAAGTTTCAGTTTCCTCAGTGGCAAGGAAAACAGATGTAATTTTTATTGCTACTTACTTATGGAACTTTTGTGAGTTAATATGGGATATGCACTGATGAGGGATTTATTGTTCATTGACTTCATTGCTCTGCTTTTTCCTAAGCTGTGGATGTGATATCAGCAGGAAAGAGCATTTTTGCAACATAATGTGACAAAAACTTGCAGTGCTCCCAATACTTTTCTCAAGGCAAAGCAGTTTTTTTCGGAGATTTTGTAGTGATGAAATGAATGTGAAATTCATAAGCCAATTAATTTGATCCTAACTGCAATACTGAGAATTCAAACCAGTGTTTTCCAGCATATGTGAAATCATAGCATATACCCATATAGATGTCTGCTACTGTATGGTTTTTGTTAAAGTTTACAGCTGCTTGATATTTACAAATAAAACTCATTTTCATTTGGCTGTCATAGGATGTGAAAATGGATACCGAAATTTCTGGTATAGAAGCGACTACTCCCTCTTCTAGTTGGCGAACTCAAAACAGCTTTATGTCCAGCTCATTGCTCTCAGATTCTGGTTGTAAGTATTGTTTTACAGGAAAAAAGCTACAGTTTCCCTGTTTCAGAGCTGATTAACTTGAGAGAGTAATACACTCAACTTTTCAATAAGAAAATGCTAGAACCATCTTAAGAGTCATCCTGTGTTTTAGCTCTGTACACTGAATGGATGCCTTTGTCTAGGAAGTACTTCATTGCATCTCACTGATAGATGTGGGATTTGTTTTCACTGGGATAGACAGTATACTCTCTTAATCATCCAACTCTACACCAGCAGAAAGGGCTGCACTTGGATTCTGAGTCTCTGCATGGTGAATCATACTTGTGTGAACTTTGTAGCTTTTCAGGGACCAGAGAGACATCCTCAGCCAAGGATTCTTTACAAGATTTTTCATTCAAACCAGTTATTCTGGTGCTTCTGTAGCAGTTTAACTTTGAAAATTGATTTCACTAATTCTGCTTATATTTCAGTAGTGATTTTTTTTATTTTTCTTCCTTATCTCGTAGTGCATATGCAACTTCTGGTCATGAAAGGTCACAAGACCTCCGATACAGCTAGGAACTTCTCAGTAAAACATAGGACATATTAAATCTTTAGTACATCTTTGCATGAGTAGCTGAAAAAAGGGTTTTAAAGGTTGTGGGGTTATAGCATATCAGCACATGGATATCTGAATACTTCTCTTCAGAAGCATATCACCTTCCAATTCTTTTCAATATAGCCAGATTATGTATTGGGAACCTATTTCGTAAGTCACATTCTGTATAATGGAAAGCCCCATTTCAGGCTTCATTGCACTTTCAAACCTTTGCGTCTTAGAATGAGTGCTGCAATACATTACTGCTCACCAGTAAGTTCTGAGCTAATCTGATGAGGTTAAAGATAATTGGTTTCTTTTCCTTTCAGAGTCTGTGGGTTGCAGAGCACACTGAATAACAATAGTGGGAACAAACCATAAGAGCAAATGCCTCCACCTCATCTGTACTTCAGGAACAGTTTCCCCTGACTCAAAGCTGCTTTCCCTTTTTTCCTAACCTCATCTCCATCAAAGTCTTGCAAGTCAAAGTACAGCTCAGCCTGATTGGGGTATAGAAAAGAAACAGCCTGTACTTTGCAGACATACTGGGCTAGATGACCTCTGGCAGTCCCTTCCAGTCTGAACAATTCTGTGATTCCAGTTCCTGAAATTTAAATATGCAGCATGAATGTTCCTAAAATATTACAATATCTTCACTTAACCTGAATGGATCTTGCTAGGACTTTATTAGTTTAGTACTTTTAAAATGATGTTAGGCACTTGCCAGAGAAATAAGGTCCACGTGATGTGAGCATCAGTCTGATGAGCCTATTCTGGGTATTTATTCTCTGATTCAGCTGAGATTTTCAAACAGTAAGCATTCTGGAGGTAAAATAAGTGTAGAATGAAAAACAGTACAGATACAGTGTTAATTGTTATGAAATATTTGCAAAGTCTTCACCATTTGAGGAAGCTTCTTTCAGAACCTTGTTCAGGAGTGACTTTTTCTCTTTCTTCAATCTTCTAGGAAGGTGTTTTCCACATCACAAATTAAGCCGATTTTCATACTTAATATTTTCCAAATCCCCAAATGGTGCTGAGAGTTTTTTTTTAGTTTTATTCTTTTGCCCACATGGTAAGGAACTATTTTTAATTTTTTTTTTTAAAGCAAAAGAGTAACAGTGAAAGTGTTTCACTTTTTCTTATGAGTTCCTAAGGGAAAACTGGATACAAAAGTCCTTAGAGTTTTACTTTTTCACTGTGTTGTATAAAAATCCATTAATGAGGATTTATGAAGCTAAATCAGAGATGCAGGTATAAAATATTTTTCTGCCCTTGATTTTATTTGACTCTGATAAAATGAAGGTGGTGTTCTTAATTACTGAGTTTGCTGATTCTGCTGCAGTGGTATTAACATAAAGGACCTTTTCTTGTAATTGTCAGTGCAATTTTTGCACCCAAACCTCATGTAGCTTTTAATACATCTACCTATAAATGTCATGACTTGTTTTCTGGGATTCACTTATCTCCTCACTTTTTCAGAAACAGAAGTATGGAGTTCTTTTTATTTACTGTTTGGAGCAGTTTGGAAGCCTTCATGATTTAATGTTTCCTCACTTCATCTTTCTTAAGTCCGTGAAATCTTAGAGATTATAAAGTCAATAAATAGTACTAGAAGCTCCTTTCTTAGTGTCGGTCTCTTATGACTGGTAGAGAACATTAGGGAGGAGAGCTGACATGTTTGATATAATTTAATTTATCTGTGAGGGGGATCATTTAAGTTTAAAATTGATTGAAGAAAGAGGTACAAAAAAATATGAAAAGATAAATTAGGGAACAGCAATCTGCTTCCATATATATGTTTAGCAAAAAATTTGCCAATGCAGTTGGCAGCTAAAAGGAAAAGTGATTAACATTAACATTCTGTTTTATCTCTCTTCCTCATGTTCCTGGTGTAATTTCCACAATTGTAACAGCTTTTCCATTACAAACTATTTTAAAGATGCTCTGGGAATGAGCTTTTATTTCCCTAACCATTGCTCTGGGAATGAGCTTTTATCTCTATAACCATTGCTCTGGGAATGAGCTTTTATCTCTATAACCATTTTCTTAGAAAAGAAATATCTGAACTAAGAAAATAATTTTTTACAAGGAAGCATTCGTTAGACATGATTTGATGCCTGTATTACTATCAGACCACACCTGTGGGTCTAAAAAGTCACTACCACTTGCTCAACAAATTGTTTTTCATGATCACTACATTTTTCTTACATTTTTATGACAAAGGTCCTTAGAGTTACGTATGCTTTGCATTGGCTTTCTGAGTCAGGTCCTGCCTTTCTCTTTGTAAATTTCATGACTTCAGTGTTTTATCCTGGATAGTCATAGAGCTTTCAAGCTTTCTGTTGCTGTTTGGAATTTATGTTCCAGGGCATCATAAGCTGTGACTTTAAGGAGAAGAAAATAGCCACCAGTTTTCCCAGTTTCTGTAGCTGGGATCACAGTCTTTTCTGCCCCTTTGGCTCTGGTAGAGACACAACACTCTTGTGTCCGTGTGATATATAGTAGGAATGATATCATGGTTGAGTAAATTGTCCTGACTGTTGGTCATATTGTCATAATACTTAACTTCTGCAATGTGTGTTGCTGTTTTTAATGCTCTGTGTACTTTCCAACAAGTTCTTAAAACTATTTGTGTTGACGTTTATAAATATGTAACTTGATTTAAAAATCAAGACTTTATAATCTCATGATACTGCAAGACAGCATTATATATGCACCTTGCTGTGAGTGTGTGTACAGCAAGTCATCCTATGAATCACAGAATCATATTTGTGTTGGAAGGGACCTCCAAAGGGCCCACTGCAGTGTGCAAGGACATCCTCCATTAGATCAGATGGCCCAGAGCCCTGTTGAGCCTCACCTTGAATATCTTCAAGGATGGGGCTTCAACTGCCTCCCTGGACAACTTGTTCCAGTGTTCCACTACCCTCATGAAAAAGAACTTCCTCTTAAAAATCCAACCTAAACCTACTTTTCTCTAATTTACAACCACAGCCCCTCGTCTTATCTCTACAGGCCTTTGTATACAGTCTCCCTCCAGCCTTCTTGTAGGCTCTGTTCAGGTACTAGAAAGCCACTATTAGGTCTTCGTGAGTCTTCTTTTGTCCAGGCTAAAGAACCCCAGTTCCTTCAGCCTGTCCTCTTAGGAGAGGTGTTCCAGTCCCTTGATCATTTTTGTGGCCCTCCTCTGGACCCTCTCCATCAGGTCCATGTCCCTCTTGTGTCTGTGTCACTTGCTGATTTTACTCCATGCTATTGGTATATTTCTTCAGGATTTTTCTGAGTGGTTTGTTTTGTCTGGTTTTGTCTGGTTTTGAGAAGACTTGATGGGGTGCTTGGCTGCATGGTTTAGTTGTTGGGTGGGTTGGGTTGGTTGATAGGTTGGACGCGATGATCTTGAAGGTCTCTTCCAACCTGGTGTATTGTATTGTTTAAACAAAAATTTTGGAAAATTAAATGGGAAATAAATGTTGGTAGATTTTTTTCTTTTTAAATGCAGTTTACATTTTTTTTGGTATAAGAAAAGTCTTTACCTTGCCTGAATTATATAATATTAAAAACTACTTATGTAGAAAAGTAAGTCAGTTTCTCAATTCATAGCATTATGAATATTGAATATATGTTAATACTATATTACTTGCTGTGTACATTATAGTTATATATAAATATAAACATATATTTATGTATGTTTTGTGTCAGCAACATGAAGATGTTTAATTAATTATCTTATCTGACTTATTTCTAGCACTTGTGAGAAGAATGGTTCCTTTTGATAAAAGTACCACTAAGGAAGATTCCATTGCTGTTGCTGTCAGTGAAATGAAAACACAAGCAGAAAGAGGGAATGAGTAGAATATTTTACAGCAGACCAGTTTTCTTTGTAGTAAATTCAATTCCAGTCTTTTTCAGTCTTGAGCAGTAGGGATTCCATCCACGAGTGGAGTGATTCACCCTTAAGGATTCACCTAGTGCCAATCAGTGAAAGAGCAGCAAGAGTGAGTCTAATGAACTCTGTTGTTCATTAATGTAACTTCTGCACCAAAGTTTTTCCTGGTATTATGCTATTCTCTTGTATTTGTTTCTGCACTCCTCCTGAACTTAATTTATTATATTCCTGAAATATTATGAAATGAAAGACCTGTAACATTAATCTTTGCTTTGAGCTTATTTATCTCTGTACAGGAATTGTTCTCAGGTTTGTTTTTTTTTTGTAACATTTAACAACTTGATTAACAGCAACAACAACAAAATTCAGAAATTGCCTTCATACTGATATTTATTATGAGAGTCATTATCCAGTGTTGTGCAGACACATTTGGAATTTCAGGGTCTTTAGTTGAAGCAACCATTTGAGAAAGAATTGAGAAATTGAGAAAGAGATTCTCAATTGAGAATCAATTGAGAAAGCAGTGGAAATTCAAATCATAATTTCAGGTTTAGTATATATCTGTTATGAGCTGTTTAGAATTATTTTTCTGACCAGAACAATATTCTCAGATGACCTCTGGCAAGACATTTAACAGCACCTGAATTTCACCCATCTGAGAATTCACGTTGTAATGTGAAAATTTTAATAGCAGAGTTTAATGATAATTTATTTATTCTCTCTTTGAAAATACATGCCTTATTGATTTTAAAATGTTTTGGAAATACAATATTGCACAGTTGTATACGTTCAGATATCCCCATTCTAAACAAATTGGTCACAGTTTCTGTGTTACTTTCATCTCAAACAGCACATAACAGCAGAATTTTCTACTGTCAAAACAAATGGAGGTATTCGTGATGGTTCTGTTTTTGTTACCTTCTCTACTGATTCTAGCTGAATAACTACTGATGTGCCCTAAAAAATTTGCCAAATCTATCAGAGTACTGTAACAACATGAACACCATTGAAACTGTCATGTTTTGTCGTCATCTTTTGGTGTTTCAGAGAAGCAGGCTTGCTAAGCATTGTCCTTTTTTGGCACTGTAGATGTCTCAGATATGATTTGCAGGTCACTATGTGCCACTGGAAAACAAGACCTTGTTTAAAAAAGAAAATTTCTGAAGAATTCCTCTGCAGTTCCAGTGGGTTCTCTGGGCACTACACTTATATGACAACCCTCTTTGTACTCAGCCTGTTTCAAACAGAACTTCGTGCTGAAAAAATCAAAATCAGACAAAGGAAAGAGGAGAAAGATTAGTTCATTTTCATTTGTATTTTCCATACACTTAAATTACTTTAATTTCTTTCTTTCTTTTTTTTTTTTTAAATATAACTTGGTTTCAAAAGTTTTCTTTATCTTTTGTATGTGTATAATGCAACACGTTGTAGTGCTGGCACTGGTTTGTTTTTCCTTTTTGTGAGCTTCTGGCACATCAACTCGTTCAGAAAGTCAAGAAAGCAAAACAGGCACATCTGTCTCTTCTGATCTCGACAGTAATGACGGGACCAAGAGAAAAACAGCATAAACAGGACAAATAGAAACCTGTCTGTGTTAGTCATGATCTTACAAAAAGAGTGTGGATGTCATGAAGCAGTGTTTAACCCAAGCCACAGTTACCATAAATTAAACTTACTTTGAGTGTATCCAATATTTGTAATTTACTTTTTTAACGACGTCTGAGCACAGCTGGAAATACAGTGTATAAAATGTTTTAGCTGCTATATCTGGTGAGAGCCATTAAAAACTGCAGACTTTATGGTACCTGAAATTATGGCTAACAATATGGAAAGGTCATTTTGAAAATGTATTATAAAACAGTAAATCATCCTCTCAAAACATGTTGTAAATGAGATCTGCATGGATTGCTGATGGATAGTTGTATGCTCAACCCAGTTTACTGAACTTGAAATAATATTTGAGTTATAGTTCCTGTTATTGAACAAATAGGGCTTTAACGGTCCCAATTGAGAAGTAATGCACAGAAAAATAAAGTCCTCTTTTTTTCCCTAAGGAATTTGTAAAACTCTGGATATTGATCCACACTTACCATTTTATGTATTTATACAATTTTTAGGTCACTAGTAACTCAGAAATCTGAAGTATGTTTCCTTAAAACAGCATCACTACCGCTTTATAGCGTCAGACAAGTAAGCAATCTGAACTTTCTCATTGTTTCATCAAGTATTGAATCTGCATTGTACAATGCAGGACAGAAAGGACTAGCAGATGAGTATTTTTGGCTTAAAGACTTTAAATATGCTCAGTGCTTGGTACATTTGTCATTGCCCTTTTGACTGGGTTTTCAGCAGAGTTTTGTATCCTTTCAAAATTTTTTCGGAAAGGGCTGGGGGAACAGAAGGGAAGAAGTCAAACCACAAAAAAAGAGGAATTTGTAATGAGTAGACATATTGACTCCAAAGCCAGGAAATTCTTTCTTAAATGTATTCTCTTGGCATGGCAGTCCAGATAGCATGTAATATTTGTCTCTCTTCCACCTTTGATAGAGTTTCATATTACAAAGTGAATTTTGTTCCCTTTTTACTGAAAGCTAAAGTTCCATTCATGACATTATGTGAAAATGTCCCTTTGTGGTTTAGGAAATAATATTTTTTCCATATTGGCCTGAAATAATATTCCTCTGACCAGTCTCTGTTTTTAAAGTAGAATACCAGATAATTTTAAAATAAAATATTTTGTATGTTTCAGATCTTAACAATTGCTGTCGCTTCTGCTAATCAGCTCTTTTTAAATACTTTAACCTTTCAGTGACCTCTTCCTCGATCCTTGCTCAGAACAGTAGTTTTCAATAATGAAAAAATGTGATATGACACTGTAAAATGCTGGTTTGTGGGGGTTTGTTTTGGTTTTTCTGTTCAGCATTTAGTAAATCAGGCAATTTTATAAATAGGTATTAAGTACATGCAGATTTTGCAAACTAATATCAGGCATTTATTTTTCTTAATGCTGTCCTCAAATAAGGAGAAACGGGCCAGCTCACAGTACAGGGGTAAGAAGAAGAAGACTGACTGCCCCCGCAACTGAAAGACCAAGCTAGAACTTACAGCCGGGTTCCACCAATGAAATTGGATTAGCATATCGTTGTTTTTCATTTATATACCAAAACATTCAGCCAGAGTGTTCAGAAAGTGTCCTTCTCTTAAAGGCACAGCCTAAACCGGTCACAAGTATTGTGCTTTCAATTTCAGTAGCCTTTTATTTCAGCACTTGAATAACCTTTACATTTTATGCCCTAAAGTTCTTTATTGTTTTACAGCAGACTTAATAGTACCTCTCTGTGTTTACTTTTGAGATTGTATTTACTAGACGTTGAAAATAATTTGGTTTGATCATGTAATTTTGTCACCCTAGGAAGAAACATCAAAATAAAAATAAAACTTAGGCCAGGATTTACAGTGTAAACCAAACCAATTTTCCTATATTTGCTTCTCAAGTTTATGATGGAAGCCAGTCTTCAGTGATGGTTAAAGTACTCCTTGGATATTCAATCCTCAACCCCATATATACTACCTATCCCACCAGAGTGAGTAAAAGAGGATGTATGAAAATTTCTTTGAACAAAGAAAACTGTATTCAAAAAATCCACTTTTGAGCTATGAAATGTACATATCAGTTCATCTCTGGCTTACAAGACATAGTCTCTGCACTTTGCAGCACTGGATGGGTTTTGCATGAGTGAAAATGCCAATATTACCTTGAACGTAAGCAAGTAGGTATTTTTCTGTAACACTGATACCGCTTTTATGGCTAAAAATGAGTAGCATCAAACCTGAACATGTTCTCATATCTACAGCACTCAGAAGGATTTATTCGCAGATTGATGTGAAACTGCTTGTTACAAAGTTTACCATGACTGTTAAATTCTCCGTGTTTCAAGTGTGTTAGTAATATATTCCTCTAAGACCTGTCTTCACACAAGTAGTTGATACCCAAGTTATTGTGAGCTGCAGGCCAGTATCTCAGGATGCAGCCTTGTCAAAAATGGGTGTGCAGAAAGACATCACACAAATTCCTGTGGTTTTGATCTAATTGTAGAATTTAGAAGCAGATGTAGAGGAAAACAAGTAGAAGGAATGGAAAGCAGCTCATGATTAAATTAAAATTTCATAATGCTTTTGTTTTTGGCGCCTTAAATTAAAAACTGCTTTAGAGTTAGTATTTCCAGCTAATTAAAAGTGGTCCCTAAATAAGATTTCATCTTGGATAATTTTTTGTTGTTTTGGTTTGTTTGTTTGTTTGTTTTTTTACATACAAAACTATTTTCTGCTCTAGCACAGCTCATCTCAACTCTTTCTTGTAAGCATGTGTAGGCTGTTGTGAATATGAATTGTTTTGCTTTTCTGTGTAAACAACTCAATTAGGTTTTAAATCCAAAGAATGCTTTAGTGCTTTATACAGAAGTACAGCAGAGCAGAATCTGATAACCTCAGTCTTTCAAAAATCTATAAAGTAATGCCTCTGGGAATGTTGACAACTGTAATGAATGACATTTCTGTGTGTAAAATACAGCCACGTCCTGCATTTGTCATTTGTGCTAATAGCAGTAACTCTCATGTTCCTGAAGCTGAAGTGGCACATCTGCCATTTCTCATGCTGTAAGAACAAGGTTTTGTTTTCTCTTACCTTAACAGTGGCAAAATCTGTAATGTCATGAGCCTTGAGAAAGCATACAGTAATTATATTTTTTTACATTGCTAATAATTTTACGTAGGTGCCTGTTGGGTGCTATTTGGAACTAAGTATTTTTGGAACCTGATTGCTAAGATGTTTTCCATAAAGTATTACATTTAAAAAGAAGAACTACATAAAGCTATGCCTTGTAGGATAATTCTGCTGTCTTTACTTAGGGACTCACTAAGTGTTTTGCTTGAATAAGTACAGTAATTGCTCCTGAGTTTGTCTGTTATTTTCATCTGTCTTCAGACCAGAGTTGTTTTGATCTTAGACTGCTTTTCTCATCTGCCATCTACAGTGCACTAATATGTCAGAAAACATACCATCATTTCTTCATTTACTTCAATAATTTTGGTAGTTGACATGCCTAGGGAATGACATGAATTTCAAAGGTAGTTTCTTATAATCTCTTTGCTTATGAATTCTGTTATTTCTTTACTAAAGTAAAACCTACTTGGTAAACCTACTAACATAAGGTCAGAGCAATTCTATGATTCTATGCTGCCTAGTTTTAAAGATTTTCCCACAGACAAAAGTAAATGTGTCTTACTTGGTTTGTCTAGATTTTCTAAGTGCTACTATTCATTCTACTACCAGTTTCTAGAAGAAAATAATAAAGGATTGACTTTGCTGCACTAACCCTGAAGCATTACCAATTCCAAGAGGAAAAAGAGACTATAACTAATTTAGGAGACCTGTCTAACTTAGTCTAGAACCTAAAACCCCTCATATTGCAAAGTATATTTCTTCAATATCAGTATCAAATTGCCCTTGGTAGAAGGAGTTGCTGATATCTAATATATTCCTGAGAAACAACACCAACATTTGCTAAAGATGATCAGACAATGTCGTTCTGCGAATGTGGATTTCTGTGTCACTCACATGGTTAAACAAGCATTGAACTGAGAAGCCAGCCCAATTTATATGCTGGCATTAGACTCTTCAGAGAAACTACTAGTGACCCAGTTTTGTTCTTAGTGTGGAAGATGATGCTGAACAACTGTGTTTTATTGCTGGCCAGAAGAACAGTTTGCCTCTGTAGCATAAACTATTTTGTGTATGGAGCTCAATGAGTTCACTGGTTTTTAATGAGATTTCACTGCTGGGTACAGCACTGACAGCACAATTTCATCTAAACAGCTGCAAACATATAGGTGACAGAATTACATGTTTTGACTAAAAATGTCAGTAAGCCCATCACAAATCATGAAGTTTTTTGTTTTTTCTTCACTGGACTGGTTTCCAGTGCAGTCATAAAGATAGAAAATGCAGAAACCTTAGTATGAGCTACATCACAGATGTGGCTCCCAAGCCACATGATGTGAATCTGTTGGCATGTTATGCATTGATTGACGAGAGGTCTGTCTAAACTTCTTTAACAAGAAGACTAATCAACAAGGTTTAAAAATGTGGGAGAAATTATTCAGATTCAGTAGATAAAAAAATTCTCTGTGAAAATGGAGAAATTGAGTATCAAAATCAAGAAATGCCTCATTTTTTCCAGAGTGTAGTTCGTTAAACTTCACTGGAGTGACAGTCTTTTAAAGACTATCTTTGAAGCCCCTGAATATATTAATCAACAGACATCAATAGCACTTGATGCAATCTCTTATTGTGAAAGACTTGCACACTTTGATTTAGACTTAATTATGTCCCATGCTTTGCAAAATTCTGATATGTACGCTGTGCACTGAATCTCAGGCTTGTGATAATTCTCTTGGTGATAGCTGATGTGCTATCAGCTGATCAGCACATCAGCTGATGTCCATACACATATGGAGTGCTGGGTGATGCAGTGGATTTTAACAACTAGATCAAGTGGTCGAATTCCAGCCTTGGCATTACATTACCAAAAGACAGTGACAAATATATAAACATTTAGACTGCAGGTAAGAGTGAACATCCGGTATATTACAGTGTTTTTGAAGGTGAGTCAGTTTTGCAGCTGAAATTTCTAAATGCTGGATTTTATTTTTCTTCTGTCCTTGGATAACGAGAGGAAAAAAAAATAAGTTACTTCTGAGTGCTGGAACATGTTTTGTCATTTTGTGCTGCTAGTTTCTGTTTAATTTGGCAATAACTAAAAGCAGCTAGTTCTGATACCTCATTACAAGCATTTCTGATTAAGTTAGTTGCTGGATGGGTGATTTGCTTCCAGATCTTTTGTTTTCATTGAATTTCAATAAAATACAGTGGTTTTTACATTTAGTATTCTAAAATGGAAACAAAATTAATCTTGTGATCTAGTGTTTAGTTTGGGAAATTCTAAACCTTAAGAGTGACCAGGATTCTGTCCCAAGTATACATGGGACACTGAACAAATTATATCACATTTCCCAGTTGATACTGCCACTGCAGTATGCTATAAAGTGACCTTAAAAATGCAGAATTTCAATAAATTACTTGGATGCAGGATGTTGCTGTACTTGTTTCAAGTCAGAGAGGTTGGTTTAGCACTGCTAAACTTTGATATGCCAGCTAATGTAATAGGGATATGCATGAAATTCCTCGACATGCAATTTTTCATGACAAGGTCCTTGAAAGACTTTTGCCAGTAGTTAAGCAAGGAGTCCAGCTCCTGACTTAATGTAAAATTCTCCCTAAACACTGCCATATAAGATCAACATTCAGCAGGGTATTGGGGAGATCTGTGGGGAAAACAAAGTTGTATCTGTTGTTTCTTTGTTGAATTTTCATCCTAGTTATCCTTTCTTATGAGTTTCATTCTGTGTGTCTGTATAAACGTGCTGCTACCCTCCATTTATGTAAAATGCACCAGAGAAGGTAGCATGTTGAAGCTGACATTGCTGTAGTAACCAGAACTATGCAGCTTCCTTCAAACTTGATTTCTGAAATGTAAAGATGGGATCAGACTTTTAATAACTATGTGGACATCCTGTGCGATCCTGTTCACATAACTGCATCTCTGTCTTATGGGCACAGACATGAATAAACATGTTCAAGTGCTATAAAAATTTACTGTTCAAAAGCAAAGTTAATTCTCTGTACTTGGAAATCCTGACTACACTAAAGCTAGCAGAAGCCTTGTCTCTCATGTCATAGAATCATAGAACGGTCTGGGCTGGAGGGGACCTCCAAAGGTCATCTAGTCCGACCTCTCAGCATTTACAATTTCTTGCTGAGTTAGAAAAGAGATGGGAGAACTGTTTTCCCTATCTACTTCTTCATTGCATTTTGGAGGTCTGAAAGCCTACAATATGTGTTGGTTTGGAGAGCAAAAAATACCAACTGAAAAATCTGTGATCTTATAAAAATAATTTCATAGCAAAGTGCAAACATTTGGAATAATTTGGCACTGTTTTATTTTTCTACTTTAGATTTTTTTTTTTTCCCCAGAATTTGAGAAATGGGATTTTAAGTTAATTTAGGCTCTTGTGTAAATTTTCATTTTGCAAGATTACAACAAATTCAGTTCTCTAATGAAAGCTGCTGTACTTCTAAATGCACCGTGGTCTCTTCTCACGGGTAATTAGCAATAGAACAAGACGGGATGGTCTCAGACTGCAACAGGTTAGGTTTAGACTGGACATCAGGGAAAAGAAAATTCACAGGAAGAGTGGTCAGACATTGGAATGGGCTGCCCAGGGAAGTGGTTGAGACACCATCCCTGGATGTGTTTAAAGACTGATTAGATATGGTGTAGGGGTGAACTTTGTAAAGGAGGACCAATTGTTGGACCTGATTACCCCAGGGATCTTTTCCAACCTGAATGATTCTGTGAGTCTGTGTATAAAGCATAAGCACCAAGCAGAGTGCTAAGTGCTGAGATCACAGGATCACAGGATGTTAAGGGTTGGAAAGGACCTCCGGATATCTTCAAGTCCAACTCACCTGCCAGAGCAGGACCATATAATCCAGTGAAGGTCTCACAGAAATGCATGCAGATGAGTCTTGAAAGTCTGCAAAGAAGGAGACTCCACAGCTGTTCTGGGGAGCCTGTTTGAGTACTCTGTGACCCTTGCAGTAAAATTCTTCCTCATGTTAAAGGGATCATGTTGAGAGATAAAGTACAAAGTAGAAGAAAGCTATTGTGCTATGACTGTTGCTGCAAATGGGTAACTTGACACAGAATCTGCTGTTATTTTAAAGTTTGGTTAAGACTCTACCTGGAAAGCTTGTATGTCAATTTAATGTCAACATTTGTACCTACTTTATGCAATGAGATTATGAAATGTTAGCCAATAGGAGAGTAACAAAAATATCAAACTTCATTATTTTTGCTGACCTGGGACTTTTTTCTAAGCTACTCCTGAAAGCAAGGTTGCAAGTGTTAATTGCATCTCAGGACATAATTAGTACCTTTGCAGGATCAAAGTTGCTAGCTGTACTCATAAAGTGTAACATGAAAAGTTGTCATTTTTGAAAGCTAATAAAATTAATTATTTTTTGAAGCAATGCATAGCATCTGTATTCATTTGCCTAACACTGCCAAACTTTTGTAAAGCCCTGTTTTATGTAGTTGATCCTTTTTTGTTGCTTGTTTGGGAGAAACAAGAGATGTGATACAGATTTATGTTGTCTGATTTTGCCTTTCACCTTGCCTGAAAGAAACCAGCATGTTCTCACATTTGTTTCTTAGTTCTGGTTTTTTCCTGCCCTGAAATTTGGTTTAAAACTAGGATGCTAGTTTTGCAGTAAGAATTGGTAGTTTTCTTCAAAAGAATGTGTTTATAATGTTATTTAAGTAAAATATTTGTTTACCATTATAGCCCCCAAAACATAAATGGCTGCATGAGGCTCTGGCCGGCCTGATCTAGTGTGGGGTGTCCCTGCCCATGGCAGGGGGGTTGGACCTAGATGGTCCTTGTGGTCCCTTCCAACCCTGACCGATACTATGATAAATCTGGCAACATAGTGTCACGATAGGGCTGGATCTTTACGTTGGCTGCTAATCACTGTGTCTTTCCAGAGGTGTCCTTGAATGGAACAAAATGGTTGTGCCTATTGCCTTTTACAGAGTGTGAACAAGATTTGCATTCTGTCCAAAATAAGTTCAGCTGAACATACTTTTATCTAAATGAACTTGCTCTTGCAGTCAACAGAGTACCTGGACTCTGTGCCATCATTATTCTCCCCTCAAAGTAAACACCCAGGGTTCGATAAAATGAAGAGCAGCAAACTGCTCTGTTGACTGCATCTCCATTTAGTAAAAAGGGAACCCAGATTGCTACCTTACATACATATATTGCCTGCATTACAGGCACAAGTCAGGCAGTGTTCACCAAGTCCACCCACAGGGTGGAGGCTATAGACACGTTTTTCATCTGGATTCCTGGGTAAGTTCTTTATTACCTTAAATTAAAGACAGCACTGGAGTCACAGGGATAGGATATAGTTAAGCATGCAAAGAGATTGAGCCATCAGAGTATTTAATGGTGCACCCTCAGCAAGTTTGCTGACAAAATGAGTTGTGTAATGTGGCTGACATGCTGGAGGGAAGGGATGCCATCCAGAGGGACCTTGACAGGCTGGAGAGGTAAGCCCATGACAACCTTATGAGGGTCAGCAAGACCAAGTGCAGGGTCCTGCATCAGGGTTGGGGCAATTCCAGGCATCAGTATAGGCTGGGCAGCGACTGCGTTTAGAGCAGCCCTGAAGAAAAGGAACTGGGGGTGCTGGTGGATGAGAAGCTCAACATGAACTTCCAGTGTACACTTGCAGCCCAGAAAGCAAATCACATCCTGGGCTGCATCAAGAGAAGCATAGCCAGCAGGTCAAGAGAGATGATTCTTCTCTACTGTTCTTGTGAGACCCCACTTGGAGTACTGTATCCAGTTCTGGAATCCCTATTACCAGAAAAATATGGACATGCTGGAAGGTGTTCAGAAAAGGGCCATAAGGATGATCAGAGGGCTGAAGCTCCTCCCCTATGAGGACAGGCTGAGAGAGTTGGGGATGTTCAGTTTGGAGAAGAGAAGGCTCTGAGGAGACCTTATTGTGGCCTTCCAGGAACTGAAGGGGGTCTACAAGAAGGCTGGGGAGGGACTTCTCAGGCTATCAGGTAGTGATAGGACTGGGGGGAATAGATCCAAGCTAGGGGAGGGCAGATTTAAATCACACATTAGGAAGATGTTCTTCACCATGAGGGTTGTGAGACGTGGGAACAGTTTGCCAAGGGACATGATGGAAACCCCATCCCTGGATGTTTTTAAGGCCAGGCTGGATGTAGCCCTGGGCAATCTCATCTAGTGGATAGTGTCCTTGCCCATGGCAGGGGCTTTGGAACTAGATGATCCTTGAAGTCCCTTTCAACCCTGACAATTCTGTGATTCTGTGGAAAGCCAATGTTCCTGGAAAGTGCCACAGAGCTACATTTCTATGGAAGCATTTAATGGAAAAGCAAAGCCTTGCATTATATTTCAAAATACAAAGCAAAACTAAGAGGTTTTGTGTGTCTTTTACATAGTTTTGTCATCTGCAGGTTTTTTATGGCAAACAGCTTTTTCCTTTCTCAGACCCTTTGTTGTTTTTTTTCACTGACCTTGGTGTCCACAGAGTTGTTTCTCTCACATATGTTAACACCTCTCTTCTGGCTTCTGTTGTTGCACACCATTTCTTTTCCCCTTTCTTAACTATGTTATCACTGAGGCACTATCACTGTTGCTGATGGACTTGGCCTTGTCCAGTTGCAGATCCATCTTGGAGTCAGCAGGTGTTTGCTCTGTCAATCATGAGGGAAACTTCTGACAGCTTCTCACATAAGCCACCCCTTGCCATGCAAGCCAAATATACATCAGCATGTTGGTCCTAATTTCACCTGTAAACCTAAGGTCAATAAGGCTGAAAAAGCAGCTGATACTTGACAGCATCCTGTAGCTATGTCCACATACATCATAGAAGTTTTCATACACACAAGCAGTTCATGAATAGGAAACAGCACATAATCCCGCTGGTGCAAGAGCTTCTTGACAATGCAGGGAAAGTTACATAGTCCAGCTCATTTGGGATCTTTCTGGTTAGATTCATGAAGGAAACTTTTTTTTTGGTCAGTTCCAGCTCTTCCACATGTTCCATCACTGCCACTGTGAAGTATCTTGATGCTATGGCTACAGCTGGCACTGGATGGCAGTAACCCCTGATTTAGCCATTTTCCATCGTACCCTTATCGGCAAGATGAGAGCTCAGAGCAAACTGCCCAAGGTTCAAATACTCTGTTAGGAAAGGTACCTGAATGCAAAGTAAGGCAAGAACTTTGCAATACTCTTTTGGGAACATAAACCTTGAGAGCAATGACGAGAGCATAAAAAAAACGCCAAAGCTCATCTAGCCTAGAATCCTGTCTCTGGGTATCCAGGAACAGTACTTAGAGCATTGTTGTGTTTGTTTTTTAAGGGTATTTTCCTAGTATGTAATAATTTTTGTTTCATGGAGTTCCTGAACCTATGGTGATAAACTTGTATTTAATAATAATCTCCAGGTTTCTCTTGGCTTGCATGAATTTGCACTGACACTTTTTGAGCCTATATAACCTTCTAACATCCGTAAGATTCTTCAGCAAAGAATTCTGCTACTCAACCATGTGCTGTGGACATAGTCACCCTTTTGAATATACCTCCTGCAAGTTTCCAATTCCATTGACTTAATTCTTACTACAGTAAAAGAGAAGCTGTCTTCTGAAAATCTTTCTTTCATCATAAAATGCCTTTTTTTGTCTGGCATAAATGTAAAATTTAAAACATTTAAGTACTTTCTTTTCTGTTCTGTGGCTTCCTGATACTGCTACAGGTGCTTCAGCTGCAAGGATCCCACTTGGATAGGATTTTTTCCCATGGAACTGTAGCATTGTCTTGGTTGGAAGAGACCTCTAAGGTCATTGAATCTAACCATCATCCTAACGCCACCATGGTCATTAAACCATGTCCCGAAGTGTCATGTGTACATGTTTTTTGATCACCTCCAGGGATGCTGAATCCACCACCTCCCTGGGCAACCTATTCCAATGCCTGACTGGAAAGAAAGATTTATTGGAGTTGTTGGTTACTGCAGAGAGGTTGGAGCCTTCTGGCTTTTTTTCTGTGCCACTTGGAAGGCAACGTGTGAACTGGAGATTGCATGAACGCTGATGGAGGATCTCTCCATTAGATATATCCTAGTCTCAAGACAATACCATTTTTTTCTGAGGAACCAGAGCTGTTCTCCTGAAGAGATAAGATTGACTAATAAAAGAAAGAAGTCCAACATGGTTAGATTCATCAAGGGAATGAACAGAGAGACGAGACCTGGGGCCTGGCAAAACTGCTTTCTTCAGAGTGAAGTTTCTGAATAAAGCTGGGGAGGAACAGTGTTCCCTCAAGTAGCCGAGACTAACCAGGTATGTAACTGCAACTGTCTTTTTATCAAAGAGTAAGACATTGCTGTTACAAATTGGATTGCTTTATAGTGGAATTCAAAACCCATATACTCTTTATACTGGTCTCAACAGAATGCTCTAACATGGAAGGAATTACCCTTTTGTGAGATCCTGCAGTATGCAGGCAGGCACATCAACCTACCATACGTCAAATGCCTACGATACATCCACAATTTGGCTCAATCATACACTACATTTAATCTGCAGAATACCAGCTGCTGTTGCACACAAATGAGCCCTTAAGTCAGCCCTCATCTCTGCCTTTCTGGGAGTGTTTTCATTCTTGTCTGATCTTGAAGACTCCAAGTGTTTTTCAAACGTATTAATTCTGGAGGAAATCTGTTGTTTGTGGAATAGAGATGTGTTTTTCCTTAACAATTCCTATGACTGCTATCTTGGCCTGCTGCTAGCAGTGTCTATGCTACAGGCAGTCGGGGTATTGCAGGGAGGAGCTGTTCTTCGCTAAAGTCAGTGATGACAGCAGTGTCCTCCATGGTGCCAGAAGGACTGATGTGGCTGATTCAAGAAGGGTTATTCTTCCATCTGTTTCATACCAAAACAATGTCCCAGCAGGGTGCTGGAAGCTATACAGGGGATGAGATGTAAAAGCCTCCTTTTCAATGCTCCATTACTCTGTTTAGTGTTTGCTTGTCCTCTCTATTGTGCGTTTGGTGAAGTTTTAATTACTTACTATATTTTTTTGTGCTACATGCCAAATACTGTGGATGTGATGAAGATGGTTGATAAAACAATCAGTATTATGCACAAGAATAATTTTATAAAAATTGGCTGCTCACATAAAGAGTAACCTCAGTGAGCTGTTTCTTCTGCAGTGTTTTAGTATTCATACTGTTTCTGTAGCTTATCTCCCTTAACTACAGGCAAGCCTGTAGTTAAATATTGTTTCTCATGATAGGTAAGGATTGATATCTACTTTTCATTTTTGTCTTAATTTCCAGGTATAAAGTACCTTGGACAATGTAAAGCTGCAAGCTTGTGATTAAACCAGAAAGAATCCCAGTCCCAGCTGTTGCTTTTAACCACAAGACTGCGCTAATCTGCACAAGGTATTTATAGGTAGAATTCTTTATCTGCACTAAAAATGACATTAATGCCTTTGTTATTAGGCTAGGCAGAAAGAAAGAGTGTGGTGGCACCTTTTTCATCAGAAAATGTAAGATAGTACTGTCCAGTTCTGGATTTTTTTTAAGAGAACTGTCGAGAGGCTTGAATTGCCTCTGTAGATTTTGCATTGCTAATTTTAAGTCCATGCAAGTGAGCAATTGGGGAGCACAGTCATTGCAAGCACAGTGGAGAATTAGATATTAGTTAGGGGAATTGGGAGTAAATCAGCACAAGAAGACCTTGAAAGAAAGTGCACAAGTCACAGAAGGAAAAAAATACTTCAAAAGACAGAAGTCTGTGACTTGTTACAGCTGTTAGGAAACATCAATCCTGCTTAAATTTTAATTCTATAAAATAACATGCTAGGCGAGTTGATCATACCAGGACCTACCTTGTATCTAATGTTTCACATAATTTGCTTCCTGCCCTGGCTGGGAGCGCCTGTGCATGGCTGTCATGTGAACTGTAGCTCCCCAAGGCTCTGGGATTATTCTGGTTATGTGCTGGAACACACTGTTCCTCGTGCTTTAAACCTGATTAATGAATCAGAAGTTGAGTTAATATAGTACTACAGGTACTAGCATCAAATTAGTGGTTGTAAAAACTTTCTCAGATCCTATTGCCTGATTCTTTCTATTATCTTCAAAGAAATGTGGTTAAATTTCAATATAACTTTGCTTTCATTAAGGTTTGAAATCCCAGGTGCTAATGAGAGCTATGAATGTCATATGTTAGAGCAGGTACATTAAGCTGCAAAGACATGCAAAATTGTTTCTAAGTTTTGTTTACCCTCCAGCTAGGAAAATCTTCTCTCCCCACTTAACAGCAAAAAAGGAACCACCGAGTCTGCCCCACTAAGAGCAAACACCCTCCTTTGTGCTGCCTGGCATGACAGAAACCTGGTGTCTTGCTACCCTGGAGGGAGTTCAGAGCAGAATCCGCAGTATAGCCTGGGAACAGGAAGGGGATCTGGGGAGGCAGCATGCCCCTGCTACGATGCCAAAGCACCGCAGAACCCTACTGTGTTTGCTGTGCCCCCATCACAAAGAGAAAGTTTTGTTTCATGTGTTCTGACTTCACAGTTCGCCTTCTAAGCTGGTGAAACTGTGCATCTCACGAGGATGATGCAAGAAAAACTTAAACCAGTGCTTAAACGCTGCCCTTTGGGTAGAAGCAACAAGTAAGGTAAAATCAATGATCAAGGAAGAAACATTGCTCCAAGAGCACCAAAACTGTGCCACTGGTATAAATTACCAAGAAATTCATCTGCCTGGTAAAACTGTCCAGGCCTAAATTTACCCTACAGTGATAGATACAAGGACAAGGAAGTACCAAACTATTTCCTCTGGAAATCAAATAGGCTTTTCTAACCCTTTCCTCCCTTGATGCTCCCTGTTAATAACAGGAAAAGGCAATGGATTGTAAAGTTAATTGTGATACAAACTGGTAAACTGGCTGTATGTATATTAATGGGTCAGGTTCTATTTTGAAATGTCAAGAATAATGCTATGGGTTTTAGAGTGTCAGGTTATTCACAGCACAGTATTAATATGTTCTGAATCTTGGGTTTGTCATACAGATTTAGTACATCTCCTGGGTGGAAATCACACTAACTAAACAAATAATCCCAGGGGTTTATGTAGGACGCTGTCTCAGCTTCAGATATTTTGAACTTTTGAGGGTTCATTTCCTTTAGTGCTTGTCTCCAAAGGTCTGATTTCAACGGGGGGGGGGGGGGGGGGGGGGGGGAAAGCTGAACATTTGTGCTTAAATAACACCACGTACTGTTTATTCTGTTAGTGATGGTGATCCAGGCTCTTGTATCATTCTTTATATCAGACTTTGACACTTGGATGTCTATTGTCGGATTGGCTGTTAGTTACAAAAGGCTATTGCTTGAAATGCTGGAATGGGGCCTGGACCTCTTGGACATTTTAAGCAACTGGCTTATTTGTCTTTCCAAAGCAATTTATCTTAAGAGGCCAACACAATCAAATTACATGGGATTCTAAATACATTCCACTGCCCAGTCTGACATCTTAATTAGAACTTTTAAAAAATAATTATTACCTTTCAGCTCCCAACATTTCACAAACCTTTCTTAAAAGCTGGCCAGTGGATATCGCTAACAGCCACACAAAGTTTGGTGTTTTGTTGTTCCAGGGTTTTTTTTTAAGTTGATCAGACTTTCCACTGGCACATGGCCTGGCAAAAAACAACCTCCAAGACAGAATACAATTTCTGCTGGTTCAAAAACACAAAAGCAGAGAATCTCTGATCGTTCCAGTTATGATCTTTATCTTGCATAAGCCTTTTTTTAGTCACCTTTGTCTAAAATAGTGCCTTATAAAAACATTTATTTCCCACTAGAGTGTAACCTAATGGGGTTACACAACGTTGTGAGTAATTTAAAGTGCTGTGATGATTGCATACTGCTTCCAACTGAACTTTCTTTCTCAAGGGACTGTATAAGTGGAGCTGTTGCTGTTGTCACACTGACTTTTCCAGTATTGACATGTAAATTGCCTCATGTGCCTCAGAGTGGATTGTCATCTCTGAAGGAGCAAGGATAAATATTCCATGCTTCTCAAAACCAGAAGGCTTTGGAGTGTGTGAAAGACACAGAACATCATAGCTAAGGGATGAGGACTTAACAAGATGCTAATGAGCATTACTACCAACATTATTTTTTTCTGTGGGTTATTAAAGCGAAGGAAGTTTTAGACACTTTAAAAACCTTCTCAGATGCACAGCCAACTGATTTACACTGATCTTTAAGAATAAAAACCTCAGCATTTCAGTATAAATGTCATAATTGCAAATAAATCTTTTTGTATTTTCTTCCAGATGTGCTTGTTTGAGAGTCTAGATGCTGATCTTGGAAAGATGGGCATTTTCTTTTAAGTTGTATCTGACCACAACTTAAATCTGAATTCCATTGCTCAAGGTAGAGTGAGTACAGTTCAATACAGTTTAAAATGTATTAAATACTAGTTTAGTTAGCAATTTTGGTGCATAAGAACGAAGTTCCATTCAGGGGAAATTAAATTGGAAGATTCATTCCAGCATGTCAAATGCACAGCAGCCCCTAAGACACTCCAGCACCAAGAACTGGGCCTTCAGGTAGCTTCCAGCTATGTTCATGACTGCTTTCATTCTAGGTGACCAAAATGAACCCGGTCTGGCATGAAATCCTGAAAAGCACACAGCTGAGATGTAGGAGTCTTAGAACCAACTGTTTCGATCTGCAGATCCTCTTGTATTGTTTGTGAATGTGCACAAAGCCGTTGTGACTTTGGAAAGCTTCAGCTGCTCTGTTTGTGAGCAGCTCTCCATTTAAAGTAGTTGGCAATATCTACCTTTTTATTGAATATTGCTTTCACCTTCACAGATGTGTGATACTGCAAACTATCTGCATGGTTTGATGCTGTGTGTGTAGAGACTATAATACAAATCAGTTCCTGCATTCCTTATCTGCTTGTTGCAATTCTGTGCTCATCCTTCTTTTATTGCTTTCATATTCATATTCAGTTTCCATTATCACAGCTAGAGTTATGCCCAGTATTTTCCATTAAAGTTTCAAATTATTTTACAGCATAAGACAGTATCATTTGGATCTTATGACAGATCAAATAATACACAGAAGGTCAGTACCACATATTTGTGGGATTTCTGCCTTGTAGTTTAGTTGGCCCTAAAAAAAATAGGGCTAAAAAGCAGCTTTTCTAGCATAGCTGTCACTGGTTTTGGCTGGAATGTATTCTCATCCTGTCTTATTCAATAGTCTGTCTCATTTGCTTTTCTCTTTCTGTACAGAGAGACTAAGGGGCTTTTGCCAAAACCAAGGGCATCTGCCATCCTTAAACCATTGCTTGTAAAATGTGAGCAAAAACTGATAATGATAAGGGTGGATGGATTGATGGATGGAAGTCCAGCAAACAGCATAAAGCTATCAAACACTGAGGAATATCTATAGGAACCTGTATGATCTTTGAGGTCTCTTCCAACCTTGGTGATTCTGTGACTCTGCGAAATGGAACAGAATGAATGGGAAGAGTCAGAGACTTGTGAACAGCAGAACTGTTGGGGAGATGACAGCAAAAGACTGGTTGAGGAGACTGAAATCAGAATTCATCAAATGCAGAGTGACAAAATGATGCTGAATGAGGTAAGACAGAGAATGTGGAAGGACAGGGTTGCCACTGCAGAAGTTCATCTTGGTCATTTAAGATCAATGTCTGTTCTGCATAGACATGCCATCTTGTGTTTGTGTAGTAGATCTAGTAGCTGTGATGCTTGCTAAGGAAATAATAATCATTTGGCACCTCTAAGGAGAGGACTTTTGAGATGGAAACAATGATATCAAAGTGAGAAATCCTAATTCCAAGGACAGATACATGAGACAACAGATAGGAAAAAAGTCACATCATCAGTGATGGAAGAAGAGTAAGAGTATCAGAGCTAAGAAAAATACCAGTGAAAACTGAAGTTGAAAAATATGCAGAGAAAAGAGGAGGAAGAGCCTTAAGATGTAATATATGATCCACAATAGCATTATCTCAGTCAAAGTCCAAATAGAGCATGCTTAAGGAAGAAATACTGATTTCATTAGTAAGGGGAAAAACCCAATTTGATTCTGATTTGTCTTCCTATAGGGTTAAAGGACCCTAAGGTTGAGATATAAAGAAACAGCACATACATCATTTTGCTTACCAGCAGACAGGTAAGTGATAATGCAAGTTTGTGACTAATACTTCAAAACAGTTTGCTGTTCATCGAAAGCTTTGTGAGAAACCACTGAAGTTGTCCCTGGAAATGAAAACTTTGCTGTTGTGTATGTTAAAATACATTCTCTCATGCTCCTAAAACAAGTTAGCCTACTTCAGATATACTCTAAATAAAAGAAAATGACAGTGCTTTGCTGGCCTGCTTGACATGACTTTCAGTTTATGCCAAGTATAGCCCATCAAGATCTCTGTTTCCAAAGCAGGACTGTCTCCTAAGCAAGCTAACTTAAAGCTTGTCTGAGTTTCCTTTATGAGTAAGAAAGCCATACCCACAGCTACTGAGATGCTGGTAATTGTAACTTTTATTAATTGGATTGTTCATCTTAAATGGCACATATTAAAGAAGAAAAAGAGACTGGGTTGAAATCTCACTGCTGGGAGTAGCATACCAGTTTCCACAACTGAGAATCTGAAACATGAAAACAGGATCCTTTCAAGCACCAACAGTTATTTCTTTCCTTTTAACATTTTCTTCGGGAACGCCAAATACCTTTGAAAGTTTGTCAGCTTCATCTAAACTAGCGGCAGATGCTTGGGCAGACACTGAACATTGCTGTGCTAGAGATCTATATGTTGTGTTCAGACGCCAAAACACAAGCAGTTGCCAAGCTGACCAAGTGTTGGTTTTCCAGCTGAGTGAACAAAACTTGATGTGCTTAGTTAAACCCGATGAAGCAGTGCTTGAGCGTGTACTTTTATGTAACTTCTTTATTAAGGTGATTCTGCTGGCAGACATTTTAAATACCCACTGTTTTGTTTCCGGGATGCTAGAGGATTTTTGAAAAGAAAGATGTCTAACAAATCTAGGCAAGAAGCACAACTTCCAGTCTTCAGCAAAATCCCATAGAAATGAGGTATCATCCAACATCACTCTCTGTAATCATGTGGCAGTTTAGGCTGGCTGCCTCCTGTTCCTGCCACATAAGTTACACCTCCGGTGTCCAGAGGGTCCAACCCAGGAGGTGGATGCAGGAAGCTGCGTATTTCCATCCATAATATCCTACACCCTATAAATCCATCTGCAAAGTCTTTCTCTTTCTTCCCTCTCTGCTCTTGTGGGAGATGCTCCCTATTGGGTAACGCCAGGGGAGTATGTCAAGGCCTCTTAGGCCTAATGCCAGGAGGAGAAGTGGGCGGGACAGTCTCAGACCTGGCCAGCCGAGACCAGCCTAGCAGTGGGGGTTGGGAAGAGCGAGCCCTGGGGGTTTTGGGTGTACCCTCAGGTGGGGAGAAGGGAAGTCCTGGGAAGCCTTTGGGTGTGCTGCCAGGGCCTCTGTATGCTTTGGGATTCTTTTGTCCCTCTCAGGGGCAAGAGAGAACCTGCCTGTCCTCAAACCAGGACAAATCAAAAGGAAAGCAAGACGTTACATTTCAGTTTATGGATGACATCTCTAGATCGTAGGTGAAATTTTGTTCCAGTCAAGTACCCGGCAAAACCACTACTGATTTCAGAAAGGAAAATCAACTAGGATTCTCCTTCTTTATCTTGACTGGATTCCATTTTCTTTTACTTTTGAGGAGTCTTTCAGTGTCTAGTGTTTTGATTCATGGAAGCCGTAAAGAATGGTATCCTGACAGTGCTTGTGTATGAGGAGAGGCTGAGGGAGCTGGGGTTGCTTAGCCTGGAGAAGAGGAGACTCAGGGGTGACCTTCTTGCTCTCTACAACTACCTGAAGGGAGGTTGTGGACAGGTGGAGGTTGGTCTCTTCTCCCAGGCAGCCAGCACCAGAACAAGAGGACACAGTCTCAAGATGTGCCAGGGGAGGTTTAGACTGGATGTTAGGAAGAAGTTCTATACGGAGAGAGTGATTGCCCATTGGAATGGACTGCCCATGGAGGTGGTGGAGTCACCATCGTTGGAGGTGTTCAGGAGGAGACTCGATGGGGTGCTTGGTGGTTGTTGTTTAGGTCTAGTTGTTTAGGTCTAGTTTTTTAGGTGGGTTGGATTGGTTGATCAGTTGGACGCGATGATCTTGATGGTCTCTTCCAACCTGCTTTATTGTATTGCATAATCTAGTGCATAAGGTTCTGTCTTTGATCATGCAGGCAAAATTTTTGAAGTTCCAAAACAGTAACATGAAATTCAATTTTTCATGCTATAACCTAGAAGGTATAGCCAAATTTTAAGATTTTCATCTCTTTTCAGATTTTGGCCATCTTAAAGACTTCACAATGCATGAATTTTAACTATTCTTCAATTCACCTATTTCTGGGTCTTGCAAGTTGCTCTATAATATTAACACACGTGTTGAGTCTTGGTGGGGTTTTTTGTTTATTTGTTGTTTTTATAAAATAAAACCCTGCAAAAAAAAAAATCACAGCTCTAATGAGTTAATATCTGTAGTGGAGTAGGATTCATTCATTGGGATGATGGGCTCAGGTAGCAGAATTGGTATAGTTAGTTGCCTTTAGAAGCCTTTACGTGAAAGTAGCAAAACTTTAATTTGTTACTCACAGCTTGAGGTATTCTGAATATTGTTATAAATTCTGGTTTGCATTTGTACCTTAGTATAAATGGCAGGTTTTATTTGCATAATGGAGTAGTTAGTTTTGAGGAGGAACTTGAAGGTGGTTGGAAAAAATGGCTGCGTATGGTTTAAATCAGAAACATCCATCTGAAAGAAGAAATAATAAGCAAATCAGCCAGCCAGCTAAACAACAGAATACAGTTCCTGCTAAGTCTTTGGCACAGAAGTACCCTCCCAGTGCCCCAAAGCATTTGGGAAATGAGTACGACATTCAAAGCCTGACAGATGGTGAGAGCATCCTGCCTGTACTCAGACTACGCCAGCTGAGAATACCTGGTCTTTAACGGTCAGAATTGCACTTTAATGTGAAACACTTTTTAATTATCCTGACACTGAAAGTGTCTAGATGAATGTAATGTCTGGTAAATCTTGTTTTCCTGGTTTTGATGTGAAACAGATCAATTATTTTGGTATTAGAGCAGAATTCCAGAGCCTTCAGAATGAAAATTGAAATCTCTCTGTGAAGCCAGATTGTTTTCAGATTCATACTCTCCCTGAAATTATTTTAGGTTAGAAACTGAGTGTAAGTGAGATATTAATTCTTTCCCAGGCAGAATTTTAATGGAGGATTCTGCCAGTTCTGTTCCTTGTAGAGAGCAAACCAGAGCTCCCTCAGGGCAGGCAGCATTTAAGTGACATTCCAAGAAGTTTGGCTTCACAGAACACGGTTGAATAGGACAAACAATACATGTCTGCGCTGAGCAGCCAGCCTTTCAGAGGACTGGCTTTGCACAAGGTAGGTAGTTCAAGGGGCATGTATTAGCCCTGGGGCTTGATCTGTAACAAGGAAGGATATTCACACAATGTCAGTTCATCTTGGCTCTACCCCTTGCTAGAAATTAAAGGAAAAATTAAGTTATGTCTTTAAAGTATGTGTCAAAGTAAGTGTTTATTTTGTAGGAATGTTTTCTGAATTACACAGAGAACTCATGACTCTCCACCTACTCCTACAAATAAAATACACTGCATCTACAAATGCTTACCAAGAGGGGAAACCATTAGAAAATTCACAGATTGAGGTGAATGGGGTTATGACTACCAGCTGAAGGGTGGTCATAGTAGCATTTGGGGCTACTGGGAGCAAGGTAAGAGAATGTGCCCATCTGACATTCTCTCTTTTGTAAGCAGCAGAAGCTGGGAAGTTGTGCCTCTTTGAAGTGTACACTTGATATGTTCTTCTGTAATTCCGTGTGTCACCTGAGGGGCAGGAATCCTGGGACTTCTGAATGTACCTGGCCCTTAGCATTTGATTTGGAAAGAGAAGTTTGGCATTTATTGCCATGGAAATATCTGAGATGTTATTATTGTCTTTGTGAGCCAAGATCTGGTGAAGGGAATGGAAACTAGCCTGAGGCAGCATCTATAAATGATAAAATACAGGGCTAAATATGGAAACTGCCACAAGAAATCTCTAATGATAAAAGCTAGAGAACAGTTTAGGTAGCCCAGGGAAAGCAGCAACAACAGGAGGACATGGCCAGATAGTCCAAGCTGAATCTGTCAGACAAAGCTCACCTACACCATCCTGATCAATCACAGAACAGCAGGAGCTGGAAGGGTGGCCTCTGTGTATCATCTAGTCCAGCCCTCCTGCTAATGCAGGTTCACCTCGATCATGTTGCAGTACTTCAATGAACAAACTATAAAATAATTGTTTTAACTTTCTGGGTAAGTTCTGAGTGTGTTGATCGGCACAGATCTCTGTGTAGCTTGACAAGTGACCTTCACATGTAATAAAGACTTTGTATTTACTCATACTTCTGCTTCCTATCTTCCAAACCATTTATTTCTCAAAAAAACTTTCTTGTGTGATGGTTATATTTTTTTTTCTCTCTAAGGATCTTTGGTGCAGGTCCTTACTGAAAGCCAGTTATCTCACACATGCTTCTATCCATTCTATATATAAATGGAGAGTTTTGCAGTCTACACTTGGCCCTTGCAAACGCAGTCAGTTGTTACTGTTGAGGCGGTAGCCGACACTTCTTTCAAAGATCCAAACTGTCCTTTATGGCTCATAAGAATGAGACTACGTCATGTGCAGAAAAAAAAAATTAAAAGCTTTACTTTGCAGATATCAATACAGAAAAGAAAGACTCCCAGTATTTCTTTAACCTTGAACAATTTCTTTTTTCAAGTTGAATTCAAAATCTATTCCAACTTCACTGCAGGTGTCTAATATCAAACATGATTTAGTTTGTTGTGTCTGTGCATACTTCACCCAATATATAGTTAACAGTTTTTTGTTAGTTAATGTATAGTTAGTTAATATGTTTTGTTAGGTTTTTTGTTAGTTAATATGTAGTTAATATATAGTTAACAATTTTGTGTTAGCTTTTTGGTTTTCCAGGGAAAGAGAACTTGACAGAGCTGTCATGAGTTGGAGATTTTTAACTGGAATAATAGAAAGCTGTTCAACAGCACCTGCAGTTTTTGGTGCATGCTTACATTTTCTATTCCCAATCCAGCTTTGTAAATTTGAGTATCACAGTATCACTAAGGTTGGAAGAGACCTCGAAGATCATCGAGTCCAACCTGTCACCACAGACCCCACGACTAGACCATGGCACCAAGTGCCACATCCAATCCCCTCTTGAACACTTCCAGGGACGGTGACTCCGCCACCTCCCTGGGCAGCCCATTCCAATGGCGAATCACTCTCTCAGTGAAGAACTTTCTCCTCACCTTGAGCCTAAACTTCCCCTGGTGCAGCTTGAGACTGTGTCCCCTTGTTCTGGTGCTGGTTGCTAGAGAGAAGAGGCCAACCACTTCCTGGCTACAACCACCCTTCAGGTAGTTGTAGAGAGCAATGAGGTCTCCCTTGAGCCTTCTCTTCTCCAGGCTCAACAACCTCAGCTCCCTCAGCCTCACCTCATAGGGCTTGTGCTCAAGGCCTCTCACCAGCCTTGTTGCCCTTCTCTGGACACATTCAAGTGTCTCAATGTCATTCTTAAACTGAGGGGCCCAGAACTAGACACAGTACTCAAGGTGTGGCCTAACCAAAGCAGAGTACAGGGGCACAATGATCTCCCTGTTCCTGCTGGCCACACTATTCCTAATGCAGGCCAGGATGCCATTGGCCTTCTTGGCCACCTGGGCACACTGCTGGCTCATGTTCAGGCAGCTGTCGATCAGCACCCCCAGGTCCCTCTCTGTTTGGGAGCTCTCCAGCCACTCCAACCCCAGCCTGTAGCTCTGCATGGGGTTGTTGTGGTCAAAGTGCAGCACCCGCCACTTGGAGTACTCAGAGTACTCTACCAGGTTTGCTATTAGAAGAATTGCTATAGGTTACTTCATGGAACATTACCAAAACAATGCTGAACTATACAAAAAAAAGGTTATAAGTTAAGAAGCAAGCATTGCTTTCTCACTACCAGTTTTTATTGGTTAAAATATGCAAATAAGGTGCATTTCATGTCTAGTATTTGTAGCTTTTTGCTTAATTACACTTTCTTTCTTTACCAGAAATCCACCAAAAGTTTGTGGAACTGTTATAGTGCCTAATTAGCTCTGGCTAAAGGTATGCTTCCTCTGTTCATACGTCATTTTCAGCACAAATGTGGGAACTAGAGCTGTCATCATGGCAAATGGCTTTGAGCGAGTTGTATTCAAAGACACCAAGTTTGTATCAATAGAGCATGCTAATGAATCTGAGATTTTGCTGACTCTCACAATCAGGACTGTAGGCTGAATAGCACATAGCACAAAGAAATAAAGCTTGCCTCTTTTTTTTTTTTTCCCTGTTTTTTTTTTTTCCCCCCATAAACCAAAAAATCATAACTGATCCCTCTAAACTAAGATATATTGTTAGAGTAGAAAGATACTTGTTGCTTTATATCCTGTGTGGGACTCCTTTAGGTAGTATTACACCAGTACAATCTATGTTAAGATAGGAAAAAAATTATCTCAGTAACTTTGTAACAGCAAAACTGAAATATCAAAGATTTAAGGAGACTAATATTAATGTGGCACAGTGTGGATGTATTTGTTTGTATTCTACAGGAAAAAACAATGGTATTACACCTTTTGCTCTCCCGTTGTAGTGTTTTTTAGCTGTAAGTGCCTGGAGACCATTTTTTACTCCTAATTTTCTTTATGTGGAAAAACTCTAAATTAAATTACAGATTTCTGTGACTTGTAGACCAACATCCATTACCTTATATACTACCTAAGCTCACTACTGAAGTAATAGTTGACACAAAACTCTGCAGCTGAAAATAGCTTTTACTGCGTAGTTAGTAGCACACATCCTGCTTATGAATATTGTGTTTAATTGTCGTTGTTTTGCACCCTGTAATGGAAGGGAGTCCATAAGATTCTGGAATCTGGACCACAGAGTCTGCTTCCATTGTTGCAGAATTCAGTCCTGCAGAGGCAAATGCAGTTGTCATCTTTGCTTTAGTATTAGCCAGTGCTCCATAATTACATTTTAGAGCTGCAGGCACAGTTTTGAGCTGTGACTGCAAATTGTTACTTGGCTGGTAAAAATCACTGGGGAGGTGTTAGAGCCATTGTCTGAAGTTTCTTTTTGAATGCCTTCCATCTAAAAGGCAAGATGCCAATTTCCTTTGAGTTCTTTTTCCTGGGTTTCCTTTGGCTTCCCTAATGAAGAACCATCTTCTGATGCTGACAAAAATCTTCAGCATGCCTGTGTAAACTGTCTGCCTTTCTAGGCCATAACCTTTCCAGTGCAGTACTGTCTTTGCAAAGATCTGTGTTGTGGATATGGTGGCGAGTCCTGGGTACTAGCCGAGGAGGTTATTGCAGTCCATATGCTAAATACCAATATAATAATCATAATAGTTATTAATTCTTTTTCCAAACATTAATTCTTTTATCCAAAGGTAAAAAATAAAGGTTAGTGTCTTTATTAACAGTAGGAAAAAAGTATTCATAATGTGTCCACATTTGAAACTTTCAGGTCTTTTAGCTAGGCAACAGCTTTCCTTACTAATGCAGTCAGATGGGTTGCTAAAGTAATCTTAGCTTCTGTGCTTTCACCTTGTGGATATTATTAGATTCAGTATGAATCTCTCAGCTTAACTGTTCTGTGTGTTAGGAGTGCCCAGCCTAATAAAATATTAATGACTGACATTTATAGTGGCATCCAAGAATTTCAAATGGTGTTCTACCAAAGGTTGCTTTACTAGCCAATCCATGCTTCATCTGCTTTCTCAGCTGACAAGGAGTTAAAGACATCAATTACAGAAATGCTAGTGTAAGAACATGTGAGCAGCCATTCCTTGTCTGACTAGTGATCCATGCAGCTTACCAGCCTGCCTGTTCAAACTGTCCAACATAAGACTTGCAGAGAGGAATGTATCAAATGAACTCTCTGTTCAGTTTCCCTTCACCGGTGGTTTAGAAACTGCATCCAAAGCACTTTAAGCTATCATAATAGACCTACTTTCCATTAGTCTATTTCCCAAACCCTTTTTGTTTATTTAGTGCTCACATCATGTAGCAACAAATTCCCTACTTTAATAATGCGTTAGGTGAAAAATTCTTCCCTGTTTTTTCCCTTAAACCTGCTGCCAGATTACTTGGTTTACTTCCCGGCTTGGAATGTTGTGAAGAACAGCAGAACATCTGAAGGATCCCATGCAGATGATCCAATTAGTATGAGGACAGAAGGTCAACACTAAGATTCATCATAACTACCAGGCTTCATTTATATTGCAATAACACTTGCAAAGTGTCAAGGCCCCTTTGTGCTAGCAATGGTACAGACTTCTGAGAGAGAGTATGATGTAAACAGCTGGTAATCTAAGCAAAGTGGAATAATAAAAAAGCAGGAGTCTGATCCCTTTTATCTTTTAGAAAGAGATAGAAAGCTGCAATTACTACCGCTGCTGTTCAGACAGTCCTTGTGCACTGTCCTCCCTTCTACTCACAACGTTCTTTGGCTGCTCTTAGCCATTCCTGCTTGTAGAGGCATTGGCAATTAGTGTGTGGCAAGCACAGCAACAATTTTAGGAGGCAGTGAATAGCAGAGCATAGAAAAAGAAAGTGAGCAGGAGTCTGGAGCTAGGGAAGCAGGTAGTGCTGCAAGAAAAGCCATGCCAAGTCAGACCAAAGATCTATCCCAGTATCCTAACACTGATTCCTATCAGTAAAAGATCCAGAATTATCTGTCAGAGTCATAAGGTCAATGAAGCAGTAGTTCCTTCACCATAGACCATGTGCATTTTTGCACCAGGATCTTTGAGGCAAGGATTTTCATTAAACTTCCTGCTGCTCCCTTCATAGGACCACAATAGTTTAAAAAAATACACACTGGGGTAAAAAGTATTGATTGTTACCCCTGGAAGCAAGCAGCTGCAATGAGCAGGAGAAGGTAGAGAAGGCTGCAGATCAAGTATTCTATGAAGATTTATAGCTGTGTGTGATGCCCACAGCTATTCTGTTGATACTCCTTTGTACAAAACTGCTGTCAATAAGGGGATTCGTTCAGGCATTGAGTCCTATGAATATGCAAGGTCAAATATGAAGCTGAGGTGAAAATTGAGGAAAGGTTCAAGACTGTAGGCATGAAAACGCTTCTAAATTCACCGCATGGTTACATCATGAGCGTCTTAAAGAGAAATCAGAAACAGTGGTCTGCGGAAGGTGGCAAGAGGCGATGAACAAGTAAGTGCATACTGATGTTTCCCGAAATACTCTCCTAGCAGCCAGGAATCTGGCTTCAGCATTAATAGATTTTCTTCCTGTGATTTTGGTCATTCACTTTTTGAATCTGCATGACCTATAGCACCCACAACTTTCTGTGACCAGGAGGTCCATAGATTAAACAGCATGGTAGTCAAGAAGCATTTCCTTCTGTTAGTTTTGAATCTAGCCTTGATTGTCTCTCTTGCTGTTCTCTAGTTGTTGAGAGACTGAACAATCTCTTATATTCCACTCTATCTTTCAGCCTCTAAGGTATTTCAAATTAAGTGGTCCCTGTTCCATACAGAAGGATCTTAATTTGCTAATTTTTCTGCTTTGTGCTCCTTACGTCTTCTAATATTACTTGTCATTTTTGGGTATCTTTCTCAATTCTACCTTATTTCTTTTGGGGCAAAGGGGTCAGACCCATCTGCAATTTTCATGATACAAATGTGTCAGGGAACTCCCTGGAATAATCCTGTCCTCATGATTCATAATATTGTATGGTCCCTCTTTGGCTGATAAAAATTATTGCTATTATGTTTTCATCAAACTATTTACTGAAACCTCAAGATTTTAATCCTGCCTTGTAACAGTCAGCCCAGAGCAAAACTTTACATATGAAGTTCAGGGCTTTCCCCCCATATATATTTATCTAAGCTGAATTTAATCTCCCACGTTTTTGCCAAGTGACTCATTATCATACAGCTTTACTGAGACTCTTCTTCTTTATTGCATTCAGTAGTGTCATCGCCATTCTTTGTCACCCCTTTATTTTACTGAATACATTGAGAACCTCAGGTTCCAGCACAAAAGCCTATGGCACTCCAGTGGCTTTTTATTCTGAGGCTCTGTTTCTGCATTTCTGAACAGGTCTTTTATCTGTCCAAGGATGTTCCCATGTTGTTCAGATTATTTAAAATAACCTTTGGATGAGGAACATTACTGAAAGCCTTTTGGAAATACAGTAGACCACATCAAAGGCATGCTCCTTGTCCACATTCTTAATTGCTTCTGAAGGTAGCTTAAATAAATTTATGAGGCACAATTTTTCATTTAAAAAATGTGAGAAACAAATCTTGTTGACTCTTCCCTATTCACAGTTATCCCTATGTCCATTAATTTTATTGAGCAGGATAACTTCCTCTAATGTGCCTAGAGGGTTTTGTGCCTCATTGGTGTCACAGGGCTTCCTTGGGTCTTTCTGAAACTTCAGAAAACAGTTTGATGCCATGTTTGCCATCTTGTAGTATCAAAGCAAAGCAATTTTAGGCAAGAAGCAGTTTACCACAATTAGTGCTACCCTGTTTTATTTTGAGTGCTCTTAGAACTTTGGGCTGAATAGGAGTTGCTGATTGCTTGTTATTAGTTTCTGATGTCTTTTGAGGGGGGATTGTGTACTATTGTGACAATTGTGAAGTTAAGGTCTTTGCTGTGAGTCCTGCTGAAGATTAGGGTGCACAGACTACAGTGTAGGAATGCCTAGGAAGCTTCGATACAGCTCTCTGATACACAGAATTATCTTTAAACCCTTGCTGCTTGTGCCATTTTTGCCTCTGCACAGCACTGTGTAGTGGAGAAAGATGGAAGAGAAAAAAACAAAGGTACTTTAGGTAGACTGGAGGATATTGAAGATTTAGTTGTTATGTTCAAATTTAGAATAACTTTTGACTGTTGATTTTAAATCGATACAGTATAAGTATTAGTCATTTTTGAAATACCTTTTATTTTGTAATGAAGCCAGCGAGCTGGTTCTGCTCCCCCTTCCCCCAAGAAGCACTTTCTTGGTTTGTAGGGTTTTTCATTCATTTTTGTTTGGTTTTTTTTTGTGGTGTTTGTTTGTTTGTTTGTTTGTTTGATGTTTGGTCAGTTTGTTTGTTTCTAGTTTACTCCTGATTCGGTAATCTTGTTACACTATATATGTGCAACCAACATTAGTGTTATGTAGTTGTCCATCTTCAAGCCTTTGGAAACACAGAATATAATTTGTGATACAGAGCAATGGAACAGTATGTAGTCAGTTTAATTTCCATAATTTCCTTGCCCTGAACCTTGCAAGAAATTTTCTTTACTGCCTGCTCTATGATGATTTCATAGCAGGCCCTGTGTTTGTTAAATACGGCCCTGGCCTCATGAAAGTGATAAGCGAGTACTGTGAAATGTTGGGACGTTCCAGATTTTCCCAGATAAAATATAAGACCTTCACCTCTTTTAGTGTTCAGAATTTGAGTCTCTTGAATCTATTCCAGTAATGTAAAAATAAATAAAAAATCAATACTTCCTGGAATAAAGTACAAAGTTTGGAAGAGCAGTGGAGATAAGATAAGCTTCCTGTGTGTGAAATCCTTTCACCTTTCTAAAAGCTTTCCCGTGTCACGAATTTCCAGTGAAAAGATTAGGAAATGATACAATGTTCTGAATGAAGTGGAGTGATCTTTTTACTATCCTCACTACACATGCCACACTAATGGACCCTGCTATTCTGCATACGGAAGACTGTTGATAATATGGGAGTTAGAAGCAGAGAAAGGACAGTTGTGTAGCATTCAAACTTGGAGACAGAGTACCTACTGCTCTCTACAACTACCTGAAGGGAGGTTGTAGACAGGCGGAGGTTGGTCTCTTCTCCCAGGCAACCAGCACCAGAACAAGAGGACACAGTCTCAAGCTGTGCCAGGGGAGGTTTAGGCTGGATGATAGGAAGAAATTCTACACAGAGAGAGTGATTGCCCATTGGAATGGGCTGCCTAGGAAGGTGGTGGAGTTGCCATCATTGGAGATGCTTAGGAGGAGACTTGATAGGGTGCTTGGTTGCATGGTTTAGTTGATTAGGTGGTGTTGGATAATAGGTTGGACACGATGATCTTGAAGGTCTCTTCCAACCTGATCTGATCTGATCTATTCTATTCTATTCTATTCTATTCTATTCTATTCTATTCTATTCTATTCTATTCTATTCTATTCTATTCTATTGCTTCTGACAAGCAGAAGCCCCAAGGGTGTTATTTTACCCCGAAAGCTTCTGACAGTCTATCTTGGATTAGATACATGTGGGCCAATTATAATATAGAAACTCTTAAATGGAGGAAAAGGGGTGCTGCTGAAACAAATGAAGACAACGGATAAATAATGAAACATCTAACATAATGACTGTGAGTCAAAAGGGATTTTGCTGCTGGCTTTTTGGATGAGCTCCCTGCAGAAAAAAAAACCTAATATTTAGTCTTGTCTGTGGCTACCTATCAGGAAAATGTGTTGCATCATTCGTCTGCTGCTTCCAGGTGCTTAAAAAGCTCAGTGGTTGCTCCCACTGAAACTTGAATGCTGTCCAAATGTAAAAATAAGTTTCTAAAAAGCTCAGTTCATTCTAGAAGGCTATGCCCTATGGGACAGGAACCAAAGCACCCAGTGCCCTACTTTTTCACTATCACTGGCACTTCCTTCTCTGTTTTGCTGGCACAAGTCTTTGTGGGACCATGTGGTAAACTGGATCAAGTGCTTAAAAACACCCTTCTTTTCTGCTGGGCTATTTTGAAGCAGGATCAGTTCCCTAATTCAGTTTAAAATGTGATACCACAAATAGTTGCGTCACTAGTGGTGAAGGGATACTACGCCACTGGCTAGAAATGGGCGAAGGAATTGGGAATATCTCAAGCTTTGCTATTTCTGAATGGAAAATTTTACCTCACCTGGTCCTCCTGATTGCTGGTTAGATAAAGCTGTTGTACTACCAAAAGACCCCGGTGGACATATAGGCACCAGTATCCCAGCTGCATTGAAGTTCATAGCCTAGCAAATTTCAGCAGGGAAAGGACATGCTATGGGGTCTTAAAAAAACCCCAACAAATAACTGTGCACATTTGTGAATAATTTGCACTTGATTTTATTCCATTCCTTTCCGTTTTACTCTTCTATGCCACAAAAAGAGTCTTGTTAATTCTTTCCTCGTCATCAGTATCTTTTTTGTTGTTGTTGTTCATTTATTATATAAATATGATAATTGTATTAAATGCTGGGAAAAAATATAGAAATATGCTCTAACTAAGACAAACTGCAAGTACTCTACAGACATTTCTCTAAGAAACTAAAGAATTTTCCATGCAATTTGGAAGAAAACAGCAAAATGAAGGCAATAATTAGAAACAAGAGCACAAAGGAAAGATAGCTTTGTGATCAGATTCTAGTAAATGGTATCGAGTTGCTGTACGCATAATCCATCAAAGAAGTAATTCCAAATGAAAGAGTAGCTTGGAGCTACATACCAAGGAAGTAGCTGTGAACTTGTTAACAAGTCATTCTGTTCTGCATGCTGGTTGTCAGTGGCTGCAAGTTCAGCCATCATCTGACAGTGCTGGGAAATGAGTTGTGAGTATAGTGGATTCCTGGTCAGTAGCAATCAGTCTTTCAAGATCACAGTACAGCTACAGCTGAGTCAGCAGACTCAAAAGGCAGAAGGACCAGACCCCTTTTCTGTCTAATGCAGTGTCTTGCCTTAAAGAGGGGGAAAGAATACGGGTGCCCTGAAAAGAAGATGCAAACACCAATCCAGGCCACGTATTGGTGATTCTGGCTCAGTTTTGAGAATTGGTGGTGAAGAAATGTGCTGAAAGTCTATATATCCCTTATATTTCTAAATGTGGTTGTTCTTGTTTCTCGAAATATCCAGCGTTCTTCCAGGGCAGGGTGCAGGTCTGCTAGCAAGAGGATGTGGAGGAAACTTTCAGTTCAGCTTCCCACGCTGTACGTGTTCTGTGAATAAATGACTTCACTCCTTTAGGCTGACAATTGTTGCTGAGTGAATTCATTTGAGACTGCTCCTAGTATTTGAGGAGGGGGTTTGTTTAAGACCTGGAGAGCAGATGATGTTGGAGGAAAGCTTTATGAAGCAGAACCTGGGCTCATCTTGTGAAGGTTGGTCTTTCTCACCTTGTTCTCATTTCACTGGGGTGTGGCACTAAGCAGATAATCACCCTTCTGGCAGAACAGCTGAGTGCTGTTAATCTTTCAAGTTGTATTTATTCTATCACCCTCAGTCTTTAGCTTTGCTTGCCTTTCATTAGGAAGTGGACTACCTCACTGGTGAAAGGAAAGAGTGGTTTTCTTTTTGCAGCTGTGAGAATTGATACTGGAGAAAAGCATGAAGTTGTGACGATACTGATTCTCCTACCAGCAGAGGTAGGAAATGCAAGAAACTTGTTCAAATTAATTTTTTTTTCTTTCTTATTTAGTAAGCCTTTGAAAAGCAGTAGGAGTTTTTTTTTTTTTTTTTTTTTTTTTTTTTTTTTTTTTGTTAGTGGTTTAGGAATATGCCTCTTTTATGGTTTGGCTGTTGATACATATGTAACAGCAGAAGGAAGCAGTCATGTGCCCTCTTGCATGCAGGCACATATACATCTGTAAATAGCTCTGAACAATAAGCATGGAGTAGGTGTAGTGAAGTACAGTAATTTTGTCCTTCTCATTTGCCTTTGACTTCTTGTTCTTTCCTTTTTTCATATGTTGTATAGTATTTGAGCCAAGTCTCAAGTTCAGAAAGTACTCTGATACATATCAGTGTTGATAATATGTTGAGAATTGTGTAAGTGCATCCTGCTCATGCAATGTGTAAGCCAATGGTGTTCAGTTCTGACAGGTTTCTGGATGTATTATAAGGACTTGTTACTTTTTGTGGGATAGTTCATTACATTCTGATTTTCCTCAACATTTTTTGCTTGTTTTCATTGTTGTGCTCATCTGTGCTGAGGTTGGCTCAAAAAAGCAGACGTGTCCAATGTTATAAATGGACTTTTAAGATGAAAGGATCTTAGAAGTTTCCCAGATCTGAGGTCTTTACCACAGCCATTCTGCAAAACTTGTGTTTGATTTCCTTGTACAACAAACCATTTTTGTATCCCTTTAGCTTTTTTAAGAGACTCTAAACTTGAACAAACAAAACTTTTTGCCATAGTCTTTTACTTGCTTGAGTGGCACAATTAGTCTTAGTCTCAATGAAAGCTTAAACCCTTTATTTATTTTGAAGTATAGACTAAGAGACTAGGATTATATAAAATCATATTAAAAATTTTACCAAAAATGGAAGCAAGAGCAGAAAATAATACTGATGCAAATGTAACTAACCTTTCCATTGGAATTTCCTGATTTTGAAAGTGGTTTACCAGACTTGGATCAGATTTTGAAACATTTATGCCTCAGAATAACTTTGTATATACATGGATAACATTACTGCTTAGATAAATCTTCAGGAACATAACAGTGCTTTCACTTTATTTTTTAATTTAATTTTCTAGACTCTGTTTTTTCTTAAGAAGGAAAAAGTGCTCAAAACTCACAGAAATACTCCTGGTAGTATTGCCAAAGGCGAGGGAGGTTGTAGATGGGTGCTTCCCTGAAACCTATTAATCATTAGGAGCCTGGAAAATACCACCGACTGTTGGCATCTGATGGTCCTGTTCTTCCTTTGCCCATCACTCAGAATATCTTGCCAAGAACTGGGTAGCGGGATATGGGAGACTAAGAGCCCACAGAAAGAATGCTATGAGGAGAGAAGAGGACTTGGGACATTGAGGGTGTTAAGTGAAAATATTTTTGTCCACATCTTGGTTGTGTCATAGCACAGGAGAATGAAAAGCTTGTTCTGGGCCAACTGGGAGACCTGAGTTGCTTGGGGAAAGGATACTCCACTCCTCATCTCACAATTCTAGTACCATTTCTCAAATGGGCTTATCTATTTCATTTACATTAAAAAGAAAGTAAACCCTTTCATCATTTTTTTGCTAAGGATAACCTTTGGGGAAAAAGTTCCTCTCCTGTCTCCCTGTGCCAAAGACAGGATCATTTGAAAGGTTTTACAATTATGTTCATTATGTGGAGCAAACTATATCATAGGCCTGACTTTTCCAGTGCTGCAAAATGTATTTTGTGACATTCTCCTATCTTAAAGCTTCCTTTACCTAAGTCCTTCCATATATTGGAAGATCTCTCCCCACTCACAGCAAGAATGACATAGGAAAGTCCTCTTAGTTTGCAATTACTAAAGCAGAAAAAACACTCTGGGATCCTCAGATGTCAGAATAACCCTTTGCAACCATTAGTAGCAGGTGTTAATTAGAAGAGTCTTTTGGCTGCTCTGATGCACTCTAGGGGCAAGCTGGGGTTTTAAAGACATGTGTGTGCAATCGCTCCAGTTCCTGGTTTGGAGCAGTACAGAATGCTGCTTGGCCATAGCCCAAGGTACAAATCAGAATAATTAAAGCAGAAAGTTTGGTGGTTTACATTTCAGGCTTTAATGTGTGAACGGAGTTTGTGTTAACAGTTAGGGATCTTGGCTAGAAGTTATGGTCTTAATTTGCTTCAGGGTATTGCTGATAAGGAATGAGGAATGGTTTCTTTTTGTCTTTTAACTACTGTTCTTTGAAACTACTCAAAGCAAACAAACAAACCAAAACCCAAACAAATGAAAAAAAAAATACCTAGCCCATCCATACATTTCTAATCAACCTGCATTGCTTTGATTAGTTAATACACAGCTACTGAAAGAAATAATCCAAGTTTTCATATATTTCATCATACTGTCATACCTTCCTACTTGATTCTACGCTCTGACTGTGGATAATAAAAACTCGGTTCCTCTATGTGGCCATCCAGCATTTTTTGTTTCTCATAGAGATACAAAGGGACGTCTTATACTTCATCATATTAATATTGGTGTTTGACTTATTTTTGGACTGTGACTGTAGTTCTTCTGTCAGAATGAACAATGTTTAAATATGAAAATCTGGGCTTGCCTCTCGTACTTGTAAACTGAACCTGTCAGAAGAAATGTTGCAGTGTAGCCTAACCTTTGAGGTGGGGCGTGAGATGAATGGTGCTGGAGACTCTCACCCTCATAGGATTTCTAAATATTAGCCTAGGAATCTGTACAGAATCTTGCTGCTCTAAGGAGCACCTGCATACACAGAGTAGTAGTGGATGCATTCTTTTGTGACTAAATCCAGAAAACACCCTGCAATAGTTGCTCAGTGACATTGCATTACATTTCTAATATTAATAACAAAACCGTTTATGAAACCCAGTCAGAGTTTCCAAGTTTTGCGCAAGTTTTTTCAGGGTGTTTAGAGAAAGCGGAGCAGTAGTTTTTCAGCTACAGCCTCACATTCTATCCTCCATGTAATGGAGCTTAAAGTCCTCCTCTGTGATTCAAAACCATCTGGCAGAGATTCTGCAGATGTAATTCCAGGAATGCTGCTGCACCTTGTAGGCAAGGCACTGGGAATGAAATACACTGACTAGCATTTGGGTGAGTTTACATCAGCAATGCTCATAATAACAAAGCAAAATGCATCTTCATAGTATCAGTCAGGGTTGGAAGGGACCACAAGGATCATCTAGTTCCAAACCCCCTGACATGGGCAGGGACACCCCACACTAGATCACGCTGGCCAGAGCCTCATCCAGCCTGGGCTTAAACACCTCCAGGGTTGGGGCCCCAACCACCTCCCTGGACAACCCATTCCAGGGCTTCACCACTCTCATGGTGAAGAACTTCCTCCTCACGTCCAGCCTGAATCTCCCCACCTCCAGCTTCATTCCATTCCCCCAGTCCTATCACTACCTGATATCCTGAGAAGTCCCTCCCCAGCCTTCTTGTAACCCCCATGATGAGAACCCATATATCTTATTGGTATATATTAAACAATCCAGAAATATGGTAATGGAAATGCCATGGGATGCTGGGCAGCTGCTGCATTCTGCTGCTGCAGGATTCTGACCTGGGAGTGGGCCCAGGATGGCTCTTGTGTTGTTCCCCAGTGTTTGCCAGCATGTTTTCTCACATCATCAAAGAAAGATCATTGATACATTGTTTGGCTAGGAAAACAGTGGAATGGTTTGTGAATATATGTGAAAAGAGAGACATTACTTAAGTGCCACTTCTATTGCAAAGTAAGCGTCAGAGTAGTAAAATTGAGCTGAAGAGGCTGGACTGTAAGATATTCATGTAGGTAAGGTGCAGAATTGGTGTGTAAGAACCAAATAATTCCTTCCCCATGCACCACCCTGAGTGAGAAGGGGTGATGTGGGAAGCAATAATGGGCATGGGGGTTCCAAAGGTAACTGCCGAAAATTTAACACACGGCAATGCTGCCTGTTCTTAAATTTCTGTTTCCTTTTCTCACTCTGTATAGGAAGAGGAGTAGGGAGGACTATATACACCTAGGGGAGTTTATAAACAGACCAATTCCATAATAATAGTAATTTTAAAAGATGCTGTTTTTTCATTTTCCGTGCAAGTGGTTTCTGACATCAAAAACAGAGAAGCTGAAAAATAAAAGCTCGAATTCTACCTGCGTTTTGCCAAGTTTCTGAAGGTTTGATAATGAACAGCTTCTCACCAGAAGGCTTTATGGAAATTTTTAGGTTTGTGTGGTTTAGGTTTTTGTTTGTTTGTTTGTTTGTTTGTTGGTTGGTTGGTTTGGTTTGGGTTTGTGTTGGTTTTGGGTTTTTCTGAGCAAAACACGGAAAATGCTGACAGAAAAGCATTTTTCTTCATGTGAAAATTTCATTTCGGTGGCAAAAAGGGTTTTTAATTAAGAATGTTGCAGTTTCTCTTTTAATTGGGGTTTGCTCTAAGTGTAAATTCTCTGCTTCAGACAGGTGGGGTGTTTTCCACGGATATCAAAGAAGAGCAGGTGCTATTTTCTTGTAGCTTACAGTGTTTGGGACTTCCCTGCTTTTTAAAATAAGAAAAGTTCTTTTATTGCATAGGTCACTAAAATGATATCAGGCTGTACTGAAGACCGACAGCATAGCCAGTACAGCAGCAGGCAGCAAAAAATATGCACAGCTTTTGATCACTTCTTAGAAGAAACATTTGTGACCATCTGATGATATATCTCTTATTGGCATGTAAGGGTCTGCTGTGCTTTGCTCTGAGTCATGGTGCCTTTCATCCTTGGAAACTTTCTGCAGAGAAATATTTCTTTCTGACTTCCAGTGCTCTTGGTGGCATTTCCCTGCTGAGTTGATGTTGTAGCTTGCAGGGACAGTGAGATACAAATCCTGAACACTATGTGGATTTTCAGGCTCTGGTCTATAAGTAGGCAACAATGGCTTTACTGTCCCTGGGTTTACAAAAGCTTGGTACCTGGCTAGCAGAGAATGGCTTTGCCCATTGCTCCCTGTCCCTCACTTCCAGGGTTTGCAGAAACGGAGTACCTGACATGTGCAGGAAGAAATTCAACCATTTACATTGGTTAAGTTGTGCTAAGATAACACACAGGTATTTAAAATTTTAAGTCATACTGTGGACTCAGAGGACAGTGGTATTCTATGATTTATGATAACTTTTCATGAGACATGTTCTTATTAACCCAGAGGGTTCCAGTTCTGGATTTCTGAGGAAGAACAGTGTGAGGTGGAGCTGTAGGTAACAATGAATACATCTGATATGTACAGAGACTTGTGATTGGCATCCCTTTCACTCCCTTTCACTGCGACTGTGAGACAAGGAGGGTAGGAAGTGTTCAGGTTTCCCTGAGAGAGTGATCGTTTCTCTGCTCAGCTCCCCTGTCATCTTCTTACATCACAGGTTCTCATAGTCTTAAGCTTGGATATTATGGTGGGGGGAGAGAGAGAAGGGACCCTGGCTTGGTTGTGCTGCAACAATTGCTGACCATCAGGCTTTGGTGAAACAGCTGGTATAGATTAGAGTGGCTCTTGGATTTCTTTCATCTATGGAAGGGCTGGGCTGGCAAAGAACTAGCCCCAGGATAAGAGAAATGCATTGGCTTTTTCTGGTCCTCAGCCTCCTCCTTAGTTACATCAAATGAACAATGGCACAGCTGAGAATGAGGCCACACACAGTCTGAAACATTTCTTTTTGTAATTAGATCTTGGGAAAGATTTCCCTCCAATGCAGAATTTCATGGTTTTTCTTTGTGAGAGTTGTGAAAATAAACAAATAAACCTAGGCCTGCAGCTGGGATGTTTCTGACACTGTGAAATGAGTTTGATTTCCCTGCGTGGTGGTACCCCAGAGGCACTGCTCAGTTTAGAGGGCCTTGTAACAGATACCCTTATGGTATCTGAGCACATTTAGATGTGGTTTTTCCAGTCAAGTGACAACTACCTGGAATGAATGTGTGCACTGAAGTTGAGATTTTCTTTTTATTATTTTGTATTTGTTGGATTAATAGGAATTTGGCAACCAGAGCTAAGTTAGTGCTTCGTGGAGTCCGCCTTCAGGAGATTACCGGCTGTGTACCATGTATTGTCCACAATCACTGTGGCTGCTCAGATCTGTTTCCCACAGTTTTCCTGAGCTGGCTGAACCAGTTGTGCAGTATTGGAGTGACACTGACAAATGTTATTACTTGAGTATCACACCTAGTTCAGGCATAACAGGTTTTGATATTTGGTGGGTTGTTTCTTTTCCCACCATTAGCGAGAATTTATTTATGATAAATTCATTCGGTGTCCATCCCTCAATTTTATCTGTTTAGAATTACTTTGCCAGCTGGTCTGACAACACAAATGTAGTAATTTTTTTTAGTATGTATAGTATAGAATTGCATACCTCCAATCTTAGGACAGATCAAATACTTATCTCCAGAGAAGATGCACAATGTTCTGAATGTTGACTAAACACAAGTAGTGCCAAACTGTCTTTTGTGGTCATGAAGATTATTCTAGTGCGATAAAATGCCATTACTAAACAAGAGGGGGGAAGAGGAAGACAGAGATTTGGTTATAAAATATGTAGGGAGGTTAAGCATCAGAATCTACAATGTTTGCTCTCAGATTTGCCCCAAGGCCCTTCAGATTTATGTGTTAGTTTTACCTCTGTCAAACTGGCACACAGGAGTTTCATGTAACCAGGAGTAGGGTTATGGCACAGAAAGTGTTAAAAAAGAAATAATCACAGGATAGATGTATGTGTAAAGAAGAGGAACAAAAAGGGTGAGGCTTCACGAGAAGGACCCCAAGCGAAAGGAGGGGAAAGTGAAACCACACGCACATTAATTAATTTTTAAGTCCACAGACTGAAATACACAAAGCATAGGCAAAGCTCCAGAGGAGAGACAGGGAAAGGATGACACCATGCCAGTGGAAGTAGGGAGTAGAAGGTAGGATCCCTTCAGTGCTCCATTATATCTGCTTAAATATCTAGTGAAGGCTCAAGTAAGAGTGTTTGAACACACCACAGATGACTGAATGTCAGAGCAGAGCTAGATTTCCTTTTCTTCTCATGTGTATACCCAAGTCTAGTCGCATCTCTTTCCAGAGTGAAAAAACAGCCAAACCCCACAGCATTTATTCACGTAATCCCTTTGCAGGACATCTGAAAGAATTTCCAGCTATGATAGCTGTGATTTGACCTTCATCTGTTTTCCATGACTTGGTGAAAAGCATGATTTTTCCAATGCTTTCTCATTTTTATTTGTGGTCAGGCCAGAAAAAAGATTGCACCTTCAACTTCCTGTTTTAAAATTATTATTTTTTAAATGTTTGGAAGGTGATGTCATGTGGAGAACTGAAGTAGAAAACTTTTCTCAGGAACTTGAAAACCATACTGGATACCAAGAATACAATATGTAAATGAAATACTGGTTTCAGGAGCCGCTAGGGAGTACCAGACAATAAAAAAGGATTAGATTGTTCATTTGCAAACATGTGCATATACACTAGCACCAAGCATAAACTTCAGTGAAGCAATTCATTTTAGACCCTAATTTACTTCTGAAGTTTGCTGATATCTAGTCTTAAAGCTGTTGCTGGGAGAATTCAATCACCACTGTGGTTTAAAATTCATATACACATGGTAAGAATTAATCCCATATAGCCACAAATAACTCCTATATGCTGTGATTCATTCTGTTGCTGACATATTAGTTGCCTGACTGGTTTTTGGATGGTTGAGGGGTCCCTCTCTCTTGTTTTTTGATGACATGGCATGGATGGCAGCCTCTCCCTGACAATTCCTGCATTGCTTATGGCTGCCAAAGCTGCCTTGATGGTGCTGATCACCAAAAAGGTATTCTAGTACCCATACTGAGGCTTTTAATAAAGACTAAGTGTAACTATTTTGCTAGTTTAGCAGCTAATGTCACACCTGAGTGAAAAGCTGAAAGGGGAAAACCTGCATGAACCTTATTCTCTTGCTGTACTTACGACTCAGCAGTGCTATCCTTTTGAGCCTCACAAATGCATCATCAGTATAAATGAATAAAGCCTTTCAACAGCCCTCTAAAGTAACCAGTACTGCTGCTTCCACACTTTTGATGGAGACTAAAACACTAGGAGGCAGATGGCTTCCTAAATGATGTTTGAGGAGCAGATACTCTTTTTCCTCCTCCTGTGATTTAACCTTGTGGCCTGTATCTACTTTTCTAGTGTGATAGTTGTTAAAGTTTAGAAGCAAATCCCAGTAAAATCAGCATGAATTATTCTGCTGGCTCTTATCAAGCTTTCTGTTCTTCAGTGTTATGGTAACAGTATGACCCACGGTTGACTTGTAATTATACACTTGAGGAGCAGAGGAAGAGATAGAATGAAGCTGATGTTTTATTCCAGCAGTAAGCTGACTGAATAGGGCAGGATTTACTGCAGCTGGCCAGGACAAATGGTTGTGAGTATTGTGGTGGTTGTGAAGCTAATTCTCGCTCATCTGAGTGGAAATTCTGAGGCAAAAACTGACTCCACCAAGACTGAAACATACTTGCTAGTGGGAATAAAGGGACCACATGATACAGAGATGTCTGTCTCCAGACTGGGAAGGCTTCCAGGCAAGACATGAGGATTCAGCTTATTGGAAGTTTGAGTCAGGGCACACCAGCTGCTGCTGACAGAGCCTCTGCACATCCAAACAGGGAATCTCCTCTAAAGGAGTGAGGGCTTTTTTGACATTCTGTTTTCCCATTTCTAGTCTTCCAATTCTTTCACCTGTATGCATGGACCTATGTGCATACAAAAGTGGCTATAATTCTTTTTAGATGATGGGGTTCTCCACTGATAGCTCCCTACAGTGTGAGTGCTGTGTTATTCCTCTCACAGCATGCTGTGATTGCTGTCATACGGAGGCTGGTTCTAGTATGTGTGTCATCTGCACTTAGCACAGGGGAGGAATTAAATACAATGATTTTAACCAAGAGTGATGAAGTCCTGGTGTGGATGGATCCTGCTTTCATTAATCCAAAAGCTGCCCTTGCCTAAATGCTGAGTGAAGTTCCTTTGTATAGAAGGCTAGAGTAATTTAAAAGCTGTTGTGAAACAATGTTGTTAAATGCATAAGCCTCTAGTCTTCAGCTTTATGCACTGTATATCCTCTGTAACCAACAGTGATTATACAGTAATGTCTGCATTTCTAGCACTGTTGTTTGGGTTTTTTCCCCCTACAGGTGGGAAAAAAGGTAACTCTAACTGTAAATTGTAGATTTTCCGATAAATTACTGTGTTTGTGTATATGCAGTTGCACTTAATGCCTAGTACTGCCAGGTCTTATCTGAGGTACTGTACCAACACAAAAGAGAAAGTCTGAGTGCTTACATATTTCCAAGCCCTGTAACTATTTGTGTGTTTGTAGTTTTTCCTGTATTCTGAGAACAAAATTGGCTTCATTATCCTATGAAGAAAGACTGAGAGAACTGTGGCTGTTTATTCTTGAGAAGGCTGAGAGGGGATCTTATCAATGTCTTTAAATATCTGAGAGGTGGGTGTCAAGATGAAGGTGACAGTCTCTTTTTGGTGGTTCTCAGTGATAGGACAAGGAAAAATGGGTACAAGCTAGAGCACAAGCTAGAGTTCTGCCTCAAAATGAGGTGTGATGCTTCTTTATGGTGAGGGTGATGGAGCGCTGGAACAGGCTGCCAAGAGGTTGTGGAGTCACCTTTTCTGGAGTCTTTCACAACCATCCTGGATGCACTCCTGTGCAGCCTGCTCTAGGTGATCTTGGAGGGTGGTTGCATCTCTGGAGGTCCTGTCGAACTCATAACATTCTGTGATTCTGCAATCCTCTTAGTATCTTTTTTGAGAAGTGGAAGAGAGAGAAAATCATGTGTGCACATACGTATAGGGGGATAAATACCCACATACCTTTATAGACTAATTCTTTGGAAGTACAACAGTGAAACAGCAACAAATAAAGTAGAAAACATTTCTGTTCTGCATGCAGTACTGTGTCTAAGAGGCATATGAGCTCTTGAGCATAGAAATCTCCTCTAGGTGAGTGATTGCTCCTATGGTACTTTTGCATAAACAGCCAAGTAGTCAAGTATGTGTACATGTGCACCATTATGAAAAGAAGTAGATTACTGCCTCAATCCAGCAAAAATGAACATTTGGATGAAGACAGCTTGTATGATTCAGATAACTTTCTGAAATCCCACTTTGAGTTTTTGAATACTGCTAGTTTTCATTGAGAGTGGTACTGTGTTGTTATTCTTCTCAATTGTCTGAATTCCCCATGAATAAGAATCCTGCTTGACACCAAATTCAATGCTTATGAAACTGCAGAGATTAATTTGGCTCATGATATTATAGGCAATTATTGTTATATGGATTTTTAATCTGGTTTCTCCCTCTATTTTTTATTTTTTTTTTCCTGGTTGGGGTTTATTCTTGGACACACTTTATTATTCTATTGTTATAACTAGGCTCCAGTTACCCTCTCAGAACTGCTTTTGTTTTTGTTTCTCATGGACTTAATTCAGGGAAAAAATGCACTTGGTAATTATGATGACTTTTGTTGCTAGATCTGTTATGTAGTAACTGATATATGCCAGTAATTTATGGAATTATTTTGGAAATTGTTACATGCAATATCAAAACTGTAACCCCCAATCTCTATAATGGTCATATAACCCCAGACACTTTCCATTTAGAAAGCTCAGTAAGAAATCTGCCTTTAATCTTGTGGCTTTTGTCAGGGCTTGTTAACGTTATAATCTTTCTTCTTATCCCTGCAGTGCCTCCTCCTCATTTTTTAAGATTTATTTAATATTAATGCTTTAATTGCTAATACCTAAACAACAAATAGCTACTGTAGTGTGAGTAGTCAAGTTATGATTTCTCTTCTGTGTAGTACTCTTTTAATTTTTAATCTGAAAGAAAGAAAATTAAAATCTTGTAGGGGAGTAGCACATATTCTTGGATACCAGCAAGGCAATTCCTTTCTTTTTAAGGAATATTCCCTGACTGATAGAGCCACCAATGAAGAAAGAAATTCCTCCCCCAAATTCGTTTATCGTTAGGATGCTCTGCTTTTCTTAGTTGTTACCATGTGTTTTGAAGGAAAGGAATTTAGACAGATAGGGACAGCACTCATTTTGTCAGGGTAGAATTTGCTTTTTAATATTATACAAGAAACCTGTTGGAGAGACAAATACATTAAATATTTTATTATTCCAGCAAAGTCTTTCACATTGTCTCTTTGGTGATGAAATGCATTTTGTCGTGAAATACACTTTGAAATTCCAAGGAATTACGTCATTTTGTCTCCCATTTTGCTGCTAATGGCTGCAGAATTGGCACACACTACTTTCTCAAAGAAACTATTTACTTTTCTTTTGTCATTGACCTGATTAATAAAAAAAAAGTTATTTTGTACACTGAGAGTGAATGGAAAGTTTAACAGCTTAGAAAAAAACAACACTTGGTTATCTATTTGATACAGCTTATTTAGGCCGTTTCTGTGTAATTTCCATTCCCCACATCATCAGCAAATTCACAGCACACCCTTCAAGACTAGAGGTTTTCCTTGAGACTTGTCTTGCATTACAGGAGAGCAAAAGTCGTCTTCCTGAGATATCAGTATGTTTTCAACCTTCCTCCAACAGTAGAATTCTTTCTGTAGTCAGCTGGGAGAGACTTTAGCTGCTTCTAATCCTAATTATGCAGATGGTAATGGCCCTGCAGTTACACAGTAGATTTCCTTCCCTGTCCTTTCATTTTGCAGTGGTGCTTTTCACTGTTTGAAAGAAAAAGTCTTTAAAGACTTTTAAGGAAGGTCTGATATAACCTAAGGTAGGCGAGGGCTGCCTGTGTATAGTTTGATGTCCGTGCTGTACATAACAAATATTATGAACAGTTCATAACAGAATCTAAATTAACAATTTATCTGGAAGTGTGCTAGGAGGATGTATAAAGTTGAACAAATCATTTAAGTAATACTCTCTAAAGTCTTCTGACCTCTTCTTTGGATTCTTTTAATGCTACCTGGGTGTCAGTAGGAGGATTGCACTTTATTTATCAGTACAAGATCACAAGGGTAGGTAAGAGGTTAGCCTGTTGATACTCCCAGGCATGCAGTTGCCACATTATTGTGTTGCTGAACTCAGTCTTCATTTGGGGCTTAGTTTGGCTTGGAAATGCTAGGTCAGAAATAGGCATCATTTAGGGGATGTATGTCTTTGTTCTAGATACACTGTAGGGAACATGGGAAAAAGTACCTCAGTTTACATCTCCCTAGCCTTGCTTAGAAATACTTCTGGACCTGAGCTGTCACACTAAATATGTAAAGGTAAATTTGGTTTTCCAGCATCCCCTGAAGCCAATTGCACTAGGCTTGCAAGAATAGGCTCAAGAAACCTGGGTTGTTCTTATTTGAAAATGTTCTGAGAGTGGGTCTATAATGCCACTTATCTACCAAACAGCAGCAGTAAATTATTTTAATTGTGAAATGTCATAATTCTTTAAATTGTATTCTCTGAGACTCCCTCATTGTGTTTGCATCCAGTACTTTTTTTTTTTTTTTTTTTTTTTTTTTTTGGCAGTGTGATACAGAAAGTAAAACTTGCTCTAAAATGCTTACGAAAGACCAAAGGTTGAAAATAAAGAACAAAGATGGTAATTTTGTAGCTCTTTATACTTGGCTTTTTTCAGACTGGAATGAAGTCTGGAGTTCAGAATCACTGGATGTTTGATGCAGTCTAATACTTCTAAATTCAGCATTTGTCCAAAGTCACACTGCAGAATTGTTTAATAATTTTTGCTTTTCCATAATTAACATTCTGAAAGTTTCTACTCTCAAGTAAAACTCTACTGGACAAACTCCTTTTCAAAACACATGCAGTATGATCCTCTCTAATTTATGTGCTGAAGAAGATGTAAGCAGCAATGTACCAAGGCATCCTATAGCAAATAGAGCTGCCATTACCTTTTCAAGGTACACCTTATAAGGAGGTGGATAAGTTTGCAGTAGTGAGGACCATGTCACGGGAAGGTTTGCCTTCAACAATCAGTGAAAATCTCTGGAGTAAGTTAAAGCTGGTTGTTAAAGCATCTGGTCTGCCCTGGTTTTCTGTGTACCTACAGGAAGCCCTGTCCCACCAGTATGTTTCCCACAGCTCCTGGATAAGGCTGGTCTATCCCTCAGTTTAGCCTTTTTGGTCTTCTTGCACGCTTAGGGTCTACTCAGTTTCATCAGCAGTGTCATGTGCCTGAAGAACTTTGACAAACATGGGGAAAGGCTTAGCATGAAAACAAAAAATCCCAAACAACCAAAAGGAAGCCAAGAATTTCAGTTCCCACTCTTAAGCGAGATCCAGGCCTCGCTAGCAGAGCCAGGCCCCATATTAAAGATGATCTGGCAAAAGAAACACAGGCAGGAAAGTTTCCTGCAGCTAGTTTGAGTGATGGCCTTTATCTTTCTCCAAATGAAAATGAGAATTTCCTATGCTGCATAACCTCTGGTGAAGTTTGGTGAGTTGCATCACGACGAGACGATGTTATATATCAACATCTGTTTCTACTGTGTCTGTTTCCCACATGTCCTTCTGCGTTGCAAACTTTATCTTTCTTGCTCATATTTTTTTTTTTTTTTTTTTTTTTTTTTTGGCTGTTTCTTAATATTTTTTGGGTTTTTCTTAATTACACCTTATCTGTCTTACTCTCCCTCAGCAGTGTGACAGTGAGAAGGAAGCTGTATGCACAAGAGAAAGCATGAGGACGCTTGCTTTTGGATTTTCCCAGTTTCATAATTTTTGCAGTTTAACTAGTTACCTCTGCTGCAACGATTGTGCCGGACTGCGAGTGTTTTAATGGACTCCAAATTAAATGAATTTCAATGTTGGCACAAAAAGCATAGCTTTGAATGCCTTCCTGGTATGAATGGGTCAGGGAAGGATTTTTTTAGATGCAGTTGGTAAGAATATTGGCTAGGAAAACATGAACTCTCCATTGAGAATGAATACACTTTTAGTACAAAGTAGCATGCCGAATTCAGGACAGAAATTCGATCTTTTCTCTGAATTCTCTCTCTTAATTTAGTTCTTTCGTTAATTCTTCTTTCCAGTAGCTCTCTCCCTTGGAAAACACTGTGCTTGCAAAGGCTCTCTTTGTGTTAAGAGCTCTGATTTCAGCCATTATTTCTCTGGTATGAAATCCTCAAAGGTAAACATACCATGCAGAGTACAAGCACAGCATGTATAGTTTGAAACAGTCTTAAAGACACAAGTCAAGACAAATAGTGAAACCTATGCTTAATGGCAATATCATTGTCACTTAGCCTTTGTAATGCCCTAAAAGCTTCATCTTTAAAGAAGAATCTTAAGAGTATAAGGACCTTACCGCATTATAGCTCTTCCTTATCTAAAAAGCTGCTTTCTATGTAGGTGTTGGTTGGGGTTTTTTCTTACCTTTTTCTTGCAGATGAGATCCTTTTGTGCTTGTTAAGTGGAGGCCTGTATAGCCTCTGCCTTTGCAACAACAGTTGTTCTAAAATCTGCCCTCCAGTCATGACAAATTTCTGAACTTGCTTCTGGGAAACCAGGAGAGATTCCTTATCTGAACCAGCAAGTGCTTTTCACTGATAGTGGCAGAAGAAAGACAAGGACAGTACTTGAGCACACTGATTATTGTTTTGTTATCCTTCCTGGACAAGGGCTGTCCATCTGCTTACATAGCACACAGCACAGTAAAGCCCAAATTCTGAGAGACGCTTTTTGGCACTAATATAAGATGTGTGGTTAATAGTAAATCTGCCATGGAGGATGACTCAGCCTTGGTAGTAAGATAAACAGATGGAGCAAAATAGGTCACTCCAGTCTCAGGTTTACTCTAAGCTGAATTCAGCCCTGGAGCATGACATCCAAACATGAACATTTCACTGGATCAGAACGTTTGTGAATCAGAAGTAAGCCATGTGAAACTGAAGTTGGTGTCTAGGAAAATGGTTTCCTAAGGTGAGAAACAAACCTGAGAAACACTGAAGTATATGGACAGATGTAACATAGATAACACAGCAGTCAAAAGAGGGGGGAAAAAAAGGCAGCTCATTATTCCTTGAGTTAGGAAATTTATGTCTGGTAAGTGTCCCCTGGTTTGTCTGATGACAGCCAAGAGTGTATGCAATGCTCCTGAGATGATGAGATTTACAGGAAACAAGTATATGGGTAAGAGGATCCGGCTGCAGGCATGAAGGGGAAAACCTGAATAGCTCTGCAAAACTGACACTGCAAGTACACTTTGAATGCAAGGCTAATGCAGTAACCAGTGGCTTCTGGTAGTCTACAGATCAGCTCTTCCTGATGCTGCAAGAATTCTGTCAAACAATTTTAGACATGAAGGTTCTATAAAAGCAGCTTTACCTGTGGAAATATGTGCTTACTTCCAAGACTATGCAGCAGAAAGCATAAATGGGTGCAAGGGTTAGGGAGTACATAGACAGAAGAGGAGAGATGTGATACAGATTGGTTTCATCCTCTTATATCTTTCTTGTAGTTCAGCAACAGGTTCATGTGCAGTGAGAAGAGCTGGGCACAGAGTTCTGCTCTGATAAGGGAGGGATTTGTTTCAAGACATGTAATCATGAGTAAGCCCAAATAAGGAGAACAATTTTGCCCTTTTTCATACCTATTTCCAAGACTGCATCTATCCAGATGGACCATGATGTTAATGTTACTTAAGCTGCTTTTTTGTTGTTGTGGTTTTTATGGGGGTGTTTGTTTGGTGCCCCCCCCAATATGTTCTTAACCACATCTGAGTACCTGTGGTTGAACAGATGCAAAGAGGTAGCAGTCTTAGCATGATGCAGCTTTATTCTCACAAAGGCAGAAATGCGAGCAAACAAAAGTGTATCAGAATGAAAATTCACATCTAAGGAGGAACTGGAAAAATCTGTAGTTTGCATCTCATCTTTTCAAACTAGGCCTTAGGTGAGACACCACAAATTGAATTTCTAGAAGGAACAGAAACTAAATGTCTTAATTTCTCAGTCTCTCTATTATAAGATTATATCAGAGTTCATGATGAGTTGTTAGGGTGATGAAATATGTGAAGTTCAAGGCACCACACTTCTGCTGATGGTTGTATTTGTTTGTTGCTAATGTAGCTGCTTACTGTGGGCTTAGAAAAATGAACTCTTCTGACTTAATCCTTTCTCCTTGGAATGATCAGTGATTTGGAGTTTTACATGGTACATGTTTACCTCTCCTGTTAGCTCAGTATTATTGTCCCATCTTTTCTTCCCGTAGGTCTGCTGGCCTGTGACAAAGGCATGAGTAAAGAATGATTGCTGTCTCTCTTCTCCCACCCCACTCTACAGTTTTGCATCTTACTCAATATCAATGATTGTGAAATTTCAAACAATGATCCATCAAGTTTGTTCTGAATGTCTGAGGTTTCAGAGAAAGGCAGAACCCGTGTCACATCTCCGTGCCTTTGGTCCACAGTTCAATATTGTGGCTTCTTTGGAACACACAACTGGATTTCATCCTTGATCTTTGGTGATCTGCTGAAACAACAATACATGAGATATTATTAACCCCTTCCTAGTATGTAGAATTATAGAGGCTGGTGGCATGAGTGTTTTCTTCCTGGTCTCACAGTACGTTCCACTGTGTGCCTGAAACAACATATTGAACAATGTATTGTTACCTATTAGGAAAAGTTTCTCCTTTATCCCTTCTCAGTATTTCACACATGCTTTCCAGTAAGGAAGTTTAGAAATTGTTTCACAGAGAAAGGACTAAGCAATGCTGTGAGGTGAGAGCCGCTCTCACTTGGATTTCTTAATATGCAACTTGCAAAACTCCTCTTCCTAATGCAGTACTACTGCTTGTGTCCATGGGAGGCAAAGATGGGCTGTAACTAGGCTTTGCAAACACCAATGGTTGTAATGCCTGAGAAGATGTGTGGGTGAGAGACAGGATCTTCAATTCTCTCCATTTGCTTTGGGGACTTGTGACATCAGGGATCCTCTCTGAGGGCCAACCTTGTGACCCAATTAGCTGCCTTAGGAGGTCAAAAGCTCTTGACCTTCCTTCACATGTTACAGTTTTATGCCCCTTCTTTAGAATAGAATAGAATTAACCGGGTTGGAAAAGACCTTTGAGATCATCAAGTCCAACCCATCACCCAACACCATCTAATCAACTAAACCATGGCATCAAGTGCTTCATCAAATCTCTTCTTAAACACCTCCTCCACCTCCCTGGGCAGCCCATTCCAATGGCCATTCACTCTTTCTGTGAAGAACTTCTTCCTAACATCCAGTCTAAACCTCCCCTGGCACAGCTTGGCACTGTGTCCTCTCGTTCTGGTGCTGGTTGCCTGGGAGAAGAAACCAACCCCCACCTGGCTACAACCTCCCTTCAGGTAGTTGCAGACAAGAATAAAGTGTCCTCTGAGCCTCCTCTTCTCCAGGCTAAGCACCCCCAGCTCACTCAGCCTCTCCTCATAGGGCTTGTGCTCCAAACCCCTCCCCAGCTTTGTTGCCCTTCTCTGGACCCGTTCCAGAAAGTCAACCTCTTTCCTAAACTGAAGGGCCCAGAACTGGACACAGCACTCAAGGTGTGGCCTAACCAGTGCTGAGTACAGGGGGAGAATGACTTCCCTGCTCCTGCTGGCCATGCTATTCCTGATACAGGCTGGGATGCTATTTGCCTTCTTTAGTACACTTGTTCCTATTTTGTGTAAATCAGGATTTCATCCTTAGTCATATGTAAAGTTCACCCTGTTCTAAATGCTAGGAATCTCATGATATGTTTACAGCCCTGAGCTCTATTAATGTTAGTTCTCACAAAATTATTTTCCTACTCTGTGAGACATGAAATTGCACATTCCAAGAACATGCTGGTGAGGAAGGCATCTTCTTCACTATGTATTAAACTTCTTGAATTCTCTCCCCTTAATAGAACTATTTTTTTAATGCAAATCTGTGCAGAAGTGGACATCAATACCCTTTATCCTTAGTAATCTTAAGGGTACTAGAGTTACATATTCAAAAAGTTTCCTGGAAATTTCTTCCCCACAGATATTTTTCTCTCTCCCAGTTTGCCAAACCTGGCCACAACATAAAAAGAGCAATTGGAAACAATAGTTTTCCTTTGGGATTTTTATTTGGCCATATAACTCAGGTTATCTCAACTCAAGGTTGTTACCTTGAACTGTAGATAAGTGGTATTAATGCACCTTCAGAAATGTGCAGAAGTAGCCCTAACTGAACCAGCATATTGAGCACTTTCTTTGACTCTCTCTTTCTTTGACTCTGATTTTATGTTGATTCCAGGAAAGCACCATGGGAGAAAAGAAAGTCAGTGAGAAGGTGCTACTACAAGAGCTGTGATACCTATTTTATAGTTGAAGTAATGGCAATAGCACGTTTTATGAACCTACTACATCTTCCTCACTGTTTTCCTTTGTCATATTTGTACTTTTCTTCACATTGTCCCATCCCAGAACACCCCTTTCCTTTGCAGGAAAGTTTTCTCTCTTCCAACCCTTTTATTAAATATATTTAGGGAAGCTGTTCATATAAGACATTCTTTGGTGGCACGTCCTTTGTGTCTGGCCAAACTTGAGATAGGATTAACCTTCATAGGCTGTAAAGCACCTTTGGAGATGAGGTTCAGACTTAGAAGAAGTTTGGTATTTAAGCAACATAATGAAGAAATAGAAGTCAGCAAGGCAGAAAGGGTGATTGGGAAGCTGGTCACAGAAGTCTAAACTGGAAGCCTAGGAGGGCATGCATTGGCTTCTAAATCCAGTCACATTTAGGGCAGGAGTGAAGTATGCAACAGCTGCTGGTTGTGACAAAGGAAACTTGGATATAATATAGCTTGTAGCCTCTGTGAGGGGTGTACTCAAAAAGCCATCTTGGATCTAGCTAGAGATAACAATCTAGTGTAACAAAAGCATAGCTCCATTGTCATTGCAATTTTATCATGAGGTCTGTCCTCAGATGTGAGCTTCATTTCTGTTAGATCAAGCCACCTGATCTGCTTGTGTCTTGAGCCACTTTTCTGTGAAGGAGGTGGTGTTTTATGCTTTTTTTTTTTTTTTTTGGTTTTTTTTTTTTTTGGTTTTGTTTTTTTTTCACTTTATAAATGCTTTAAAATTTACAGTGGTGAGGCAACAATTCCTAGTGATAATTTTAGTAGGGCTTTGTTGAACTGCAGTGAAGAACAAAATATCTCTAAACTATCAGAAGAAATGGATCACATGTTCTCACATAGTGTGAACTGGAAACACCTTAGCTGTTGTCAGTGGATCTGTGCTGATCTATGCATCATCAGAGAATCCTACCCACTCTTTATGAAGACTATTACATAGTTGGGTTGAAAAGGAACATGTAAGACCTCTGTCTGTCTTATTGTTGGCCATTGGCTCAGTCCTTTCAGCATAAGGTCTCCCTGTTAGAAGTACCCGGTACTCCAAGGAACAAATGGGCTGCTAAAATAAGAAATGGTGCAATCAGAAGTCTCATGTCAGAGAAACTACTTCTGCAGGGCTTTTTTGTCGGTTTGTAATAGCATTTCAGGACTGGCAGGTTTAAATGTGCTTTAATCTGCTTATGTAATTTAAGCACCTCTGGGAGCAGTGGGCATTCATTAAATTATTTGTTGTGGTGGGAGTCCTATCATATTAAGCCAGATGCTGCTTTCTGTGAGATATGCTATTGTGCTTAAACCAAACTAAGCTGAATAACTCCATTGGATTCCATTAGGCTATAAATTAGGACTCCGCTATGTACTAAAATGCATCAGTGCACATCCTTGGCTCTTCTAAGCACCTGAAAAGGTTTTCTGAATGTAACTTTATCAGCCATGCTACAGCTGACAGTTTTTCCCCTTCCTTGGATATTACTTTTGACTCTTTCTACATCACTACCCATCCTACAGACAAGTTCTCATAATGACTGATTTAGTTGGGAAGAGAAAATGTGCTGGTGTGAAATGGCTCAGAGGTCTCCTTTATTGCTGTATATTGCAATCCAATATAATTGAGCAAACTTGATTTTGAAGGGAACAAAGGAAAATTATTGAAGTCAATGTTCTGCATTATTTACACTCTCACCACTTGGTGAATTAATGCACTTGATACCAACACAGCCCTGCATATTTTGCAAACATAGATCCAGTCCTGTGTTTCTCCCATGCCCAGATTGCCCTTGACTTGAGCAGGAGTTTGGAATTTCCTAGGAATGTCAGAGCAAACAGTCATATAAGGCATGTGCTCTCTTAACATGGGTTACAACTGAGATAAGACCAGAGCAGAAACCTCATGCATATAAATAATGTATGCAGCTCTACTTTGAAATTGTCAACAGCTACTGGATAGGCCTGGACTGTTTTCTATCTTAATTTCTGTTGGTTCCCAAGCTGTATCTATTTGCAGAGCACCAAGCACCGTTCTTTGTGGCTTTGTGCTCTGTAATCTGTGTTTGAAGCAGTTCAGTTTGATTGTGTTCAACTGTTTAGACTGTAGCCAGTTCCTAAAGGCTCTCTAGCATAACCCAGTCTCCAGTGTAGTCTTTATTTTTTTTCTGCTCTGTTTTCCAGGACTATCTTGATGTTCTGCTTCCTGCCACATTGCCCAAGTGCTATATCAGTCTTACAGTCTCTGGGCAGGTGGAACTTCATCTGTCACCCTCTGCCCACCCAGACTGGGACACTGGTATCTCTGTTCCCCAGTTCTTAAAAATTCTGGGTCCTCTTCACATCCCTGGTGTTGCTTCCCATGCTCCCTATACTTCCATTTCTTTAAAATGTAAAATATACAAAAGACAGTATGCCAAGCCAGAAATCACAAAATACGATCAAATAATATAACCTACAGAGCTATGAGTGCTTTTCTGTAGGTGTCAGCAGCTGCAAAAGAAGTGTTGGGTTCAAGTCCTGTAGAGAACTTCAGAAAAGCTTGTATGGTTTGAGCACAAGCCAGAGCTCTATTCTTGTTTTCTGCGTCAAAGAAATAAAAATATAAGTTCTTACATCATGTTTTGAAGATTACTTTTCTCAGCTTGCAAACATTCAGGCATCTTTTGGGACATGAAATGATAAAATACTTTCATAGGTTGGGGAGGAAAACAAAAGCCCACAAGAAACACGATAACCATGTATATCATCTGTGTAATATGTTGAAAACTAGCAAATGGTTTCACTGGAAGTTTAGCCAGCTTCAGAGTTCCCAGCTGCAACTATCTGAAATGAAGCTGAAAACTGTCACAGAGGAACCCTGAGGCTCTTAAAATTCATCTGTAAGTCCAGAGAGATTTAGCAAAATTGAAAGCCACAGTCTATACCGCTCTTCCCAAGCCCTGTATCCAGGTCTTCCTTGAGCAGTTCAAGGGTCCAACCTTGGCAAAAGCACTGGTGGGTCCCACTGACCATCCTCTGTTTAAAATCAGTGCAATATGTGAATTCAGTTGTCTGATGAAGTTATGTTAGGTTCAATTGTAAGTTAATTGGGTGCTGCCTGCTCTGCAGCATTTTACAGGTCTAGTCTGGACCACTTCTGAGCAATCTCCAAGGAGAGACCATGGAAGGAACCCAAGCTCCCTGGCACAATGTCCCAGACCCTGACAGAAAAAGAGAGAGAGTGAGTGCAAGCACTCTGCCTTCTCCCCTGGACCTGTTTTCTAACCACAGACTGCTGCCTGTGAAAACAGGAACGTGCTTATTTCAGCACCTGTCTTCTGCAGCTCCTCTGCCTTTTCCTTGAACATAGGTATACCAGCACTCTCTTGCCATTTCTACTGCTGGAATGCAGACAAATGTATAAAGAACAGCAAATATAGTACATATCACAGAATGGTTTTGGTTGGAAAGGATTTTAAAGATCATTTAGTTCCACCACCTACTAGACCAGATTGCTCAAAGCCCCAGCCAACCTGGCTTTGAACACTTCCAGGGTTGGAGCCTCCACAACTCTAGGCAACCTGTTCCAGTGTCTTACCACCCACATGGTTAAGAACTTATTCCTAATGTCTAATCTAAATCTAGCTTCTTTCTATTTGTAGCCATTAGTCCTCTTCCTATCACTGCATGCCTTTGTAAAAAGTCCTCCTCCAACTGTCCTGTAGGCCCTGTTCAGATACTGGAAGGCTACTATAAGGTCTTCCCAGAGCCTCCAGGTTGAACAACCCAAACTCTCCACCTGTCTTCATAGAAGAGGAACTCCAGCCCTGTGATCATTTTTGTGGCTCTAACAGTTCCATGTCCTTTATGTGTTGATTGCTACAGAGCTAGACAGTACTCCAGATGGGGTCTCATGGCAGTGCTTCCCACTATAGTTTTGTGGGGGGTAATTTCTGTTATAACAAAGCAGTGCATGTGTAAAAAAAAAATTAAATAATTAAGTGATTACATAAAGCAGCACAGAAGAGAATTATGGCATAAGAGCTCTAATGTAAATTCTGGCATGTGACTGAGTAACAGAACAGAAAGTGATGCATGCCATAACAGATCCTGAAAGTAAAAATACTGATTATTTACCAAAGCACATACCTGGTATGAAAATATTTTTATGAAGAAAACATCAAAACTATTTAGAGAGTTTATAATTCAAGAAAGTTACAGCTGTAGTGGCAGGACGGAAGAGTACTAGTTACCTGACACAACACAGTTCTAGTGTGGAACACAAATAGGGTCATTTAGGAGAGATCCTAACTTCAAAACTATTCTCAGCATAGGAAGAACAGCTCAAACGGTCCAAAACAGTCTCGGATTATGAGGTCTGAAATGCTGTCATTTTTCTATCTGCCAATCAGCAGGTGGGGCAAACACCACAATTTTTGCTTTCACCACCAACAGATAAAGTTGCTATGTAGGGATTTCTGAGACCCAAGAAACGCTGAGATTCTGATGAGCTTGAAATGAAACACAAAGCTTAGAGTCCTGGACATCTGTGGTTACCAACATTTTCATGGCACTTGCTGTTAGTAGGAATTTTGGCACCAGCAGGTTGGCTGGTGGGGGTCAGTATATTCCGACCCGAAAAGACTCAGTGCTGTTTCAGTTCTGTGCTCATAGATCAGAAACCATTATCTTGTGCTGTGTGCAACTAAACAGCTGCAGAGTTCCACCATCATGGTAAGTAAAAGTAGGGACTTCTGTTATTTACATTTGTTAGGTGCTTATCAAGCAAGCACACATCAACAGGACTCATATAAAAACCACAGTGTGAATGTGAAGAACCTCTGAACTATATTATGGTCACAGCTTACATAGTCTGTATAGCTCTCTAGATCCTTTTCAACATGATAAAGTCCAGTACACCTCTAGAAAAATATTCTGCCATGGATCCTTGCTTTAAGAGGATGGAAAAGGAAAAATGCAATGGAAAGTTGGACCGGCATCTCAGCTCCATTCATGTTAATGGAAAAGAGCTATGTAATTTCAACAATTTAGCATATTACTGATAACTGGTTGCACAATCTTCTGTTAATATCTTTCCTCCCACAGCTTTTCTGAAAGAATATGCTCTAATGAGAAAATGTTCTATTTTATTAAGGCAGAAGTGTTAGCCATGAAAACAGCTCCCATAAAAATCACTATACAGAGGTGGTTAAATCACAAACACCAGGGCCGAGGGCACTAGCTGCTGGAGTCGTGTGATTATCACAAAATGCAAGCTTTCTATCTTTTGTTTGGGGGTGTGTGTATAACACTTTAAAAAAACAACTATTGTTATTAAACATAACAGAGGAGTAAAAGCAGAAACATCCCTGAGAGGTATGAACTGTGTTTTAATCCAAAATCAAGTCCAGGTCTATTGACTAAGTCAAAGGAACAGCATCTTTAAAGTGTTCTAAAGTGTTTTGCATGCACATACACCCCACCTACTCAAACAAATTAGAAAATAAATAAATTAATAGCTTAACTGAGATGCATGTTGGCATAGAGGTCAGAAGAAACAGCCCTCAAACTCCATTCTCTTTGGTGGTCACACGAAGTAGCCACAATACTACTTCTGACCCAAGTGTGCTTCCTGATCATGCTTTGTACACCTGAAGGTCAGGCAGGCACTTGGCAGCTGTCACTGCTTGCCCCAGGCAATTAGGCTGCTTGCAGAAATCCCTTTGCAGTAACTCTCCTTCCACACCTGGGTTTTAGAGCCTTGGCTCAGCATGGCCTGTGACTGAAAGTAATTGCAGCCAGATTGCAACCAGCAGTTTTGCAGCAGCTGTATCCAAGATGCCAGTTTTAAATTTATTTTTATTTTTAGGGACTTGTTCCTTTAGGATATGTTATCTTTATTTAATCTCTTCTAGTAGATAAAGGAAGTCTTGTCAGCAATTCACTGTAAAGAGTTGAGATAGTCAAATTGATCGTTACACTGCGTTGTCACTGGTGGCTCGTGTGGGTTTAAGACATGTCAGAAATTTATTACATCACTTAAGGGCTCACCCATGGAAGAGCCTGACTTGACCTGTGGTAGAAAAGGAGAAATGACAGTAAGTCATTTTGGCATGAGGAAAAAGGTAAGAACAGCCCCAGTCAAAAGAATATAGTGGACTGGAAGAGTGGCCTTTGCCGTTACATCTCTTCAGGAAAAGACCGTGCTGGTCTGAGAGGGACAGTGACCCTTTGTCAATATGATTGCAGAAGAAGAGAACAGAGCTGCCTTCTGTGGCTGCCCTAGGACACCAGGCTGCCCATTTTCAGCCCTGCTGGCCACTCTTGATGAGCAGTTCTCTTTTCTTTGCCACAGCAAAAGGTTAAAACTCATGCAGGCTCATTCCCCTAGTAAAAGGGTGAATCAGCATAGCTTATTCTTGGATGGGAAGTTTGTTTGTATGCTCACATCTGTAAACACGTGTGGTTTTGTGTTTATATAGCATAGTTGGCCTTTTGCTGCAGAGATTAAAAGTTAAATACCCATAGAGGGTTTTAAATTGCCTCTTTCTATCTAGGCAACTCTGACTTTTCTGCAAACACTGTGCATAGCAGATTATTGTTAGGTGAACTTTCAGCATGAGTAATAATTTCAGTAGCTTTCTTCAGCAAGCTCTAGTAATTGCATCCACTTTATGGATTAATTATTATAAGGGTCCTCAAGGTCACTCCACAGCCCCTCCATGGTGCATTTTAGGATATGTCCTCCGTGATTCTTAGTATCAGTTTATTGGCATATATACCCTTGGCATGTTATGTGTGTAAATAGATAAGCTTTAAAGTCAGTTATCTGCATTTCCTTATGTACAGATAGCCCTACCAAGGACTATAAAGGCATAGATGGCTTTGTGTTTGTTCATCTTCAGAGCAACAGGTTTATTAGTTTTAACATTTCATCAAGTGAACATGGTTCTCTACTACTGTCTATTGAAAACAATATCAGATCAAACATTTCTATGTGAAACTCAGAAATCTTAGCTGACACTTGCATTCCTGAAAACATGCCTTGCAATTTTGCTTTGCATGGCTTTAAAATTTGAATTCACTTATTGTTCAGTGAAATGTGATTCTGATTCAAGTTCTCTAATTTTCTAAGGTATAGCTCAGGAGGGCTCTTACTTTTGCACATACCCTTGTGATAAAACTGTAGGAGTTCTGCTCCCCAGCATTACCTAAGGTTAGAGATCAGCGTGTCCTGCAGCGTTGCAGGGATTTTCATTTGGAAAGTCTTGCTTTGAAGTGACCATGTGAAATGAGTTGAGGCACTGTACCAAAGGAGTGCCATGTAGTATCCTTTGCCAGGGATATGCAAATGCTTTTCTCCTGCTCAAGCTTTCTGTGATAGAACTTTTTGTGTAAATATAGTGAAAGAATTACTGGTCAGTGGCACAGGGCATGGCTTAGATAAGGATTGGTGTCATTGTTGCATAATATCTAGGGACCCTGTAAGAAGCAGGGTCAAATCAATCTGCATGTGTTTAAATACTCAGAAAGAAGGCAGTGGAAAAATTTTGAGAAAAACTAATCAGATCTTACCAGAACATGATGTTTGCTAATCACTGAGCCGGACCAACCTCCCCTTGTCTTCCAACAGATCCACGATTTTACCATCTGTTTTAGTTCTGAAGCAGTGACAAGAGATAGGCAATGAATATTGAAGTCAGTACAAATTCAAGACACTCTGTAAATCAAAATATAGTTTGCAGATTTAGATCTTCATTTACCAAAATGACTAATGGGGGTCAGTAAAAATCCACGTGCTTATGGATTTTTGAAATATGTGGAATGCCAGCATTTATATCAGATCTATGAAAATACATACATTTATGTCCTTATATTGAGTATACACACAGAAGTCTGAGGCACAGAGTCCATAAATGATTTGCTTACATCAGCTAGAAAATTAATGAGCAAAGTGAGCTAGAATCAATCTGCCTTTATTCCTCATCACAGGGAACCAGGAATAGCCACTGTAGGCAGCAGGCAAATAGCAGGACATGAAGCCCTCCTGGCTCACCATTATGTAAGACTTTTAGTGCTACATAACTGTCTCCTACAGTAAAGCTGTAGCCCCTTTTATTTCCACTTTAAAATGCTGTCTTAATCTGGAAGATAACCTCCTTGATACTTTTTTTTTAAAAAATACTCTTTTTTTACATGTGAAAGCATGAATTCCTCCTGAGACTTTTCTAGAGTGACAGCAAATAAAGTTTATGTGTGTACTGAAAATATATTGTAGAGACAGCTATATCAATACAGTAACGGGACAGGGGTCATGAGGGGGCATGGTGTGTGTATCATTTTAGAGGTTGTTTAGTTTATTCACACTGGAAAGCAGACCACAACATAAGTTTGATTTCTGTATCTAAGTGTCCTCAATATTTAGCTCAATTCATATGTAACATTGCCTCAGAGTTGTCTCCCCAAATTTTTCACGATTCTTGTATCTGTTGGTCATGATTTTTTTTAATGAGGATGCTTTTTAACCCTGCCTATTACACATGAAACAATAGGCTTTCTGAGAAGAGGAATGTGTTAAATACCTGAAGTTAGTGCTGTTTGAAAATCAGCTTTGACTCTGGAAAAAGCTGTTTGTGAGGTTTCCAGAGGTCCCTGCCAAAATACCATGAAGCCATTATTCACATTTTCTTCCAGATTTCTCTGGAGCTCAGAAGTGCAGACACAAAACAGAAGAGCTGGAAGACGCAAGGGTTCACCAACCATTTTTGAACTTTCAACATTAATTATTTCTGGTCCAGTCTAAGAAAAAGAGAGAACTTCAGGGAGGGAGGAAATGGACTTTATTTCCCAACACTTTTCCATTCTAAAGTAAATCTTCTTCAGGTTAAAGGTCAGATTGATTAATTAGAAGATGATTATCCATTTGCTGACTACACAATAGTTTCTTCTGTTGAAACTAAACAATAGTTTTTTCTGTCGAGGTCTCTGCTTAAAACATGATCCGATTCAAAGAAATGACAGAATAATTGCCATTGCCTATATTTATTTCTCACTAATATCATAAAAATATGCTCCATTTGACAGAAAACAAGAGTAAGAGACAATATTCATAAAATAGTACCTCCACAAACAGAACAAACAAGTGGCTGTGTCAGGCTGAGATTCAAGTGACTGAAGTCAGACAGAAAAGTGACCTAATCCAAATCTTTCTTATGCTGCCTCAAAGCTCTTCCCATCAGCCAGGTACCTGTTTGGGGTTTCTCTCGTTTTGATCTCAGTTTCCATCCTAGATAGAAGCTTTTGTTGAGGCATTTTTAAGATGAAACACCACTTATCTGGAGTGTTGCCTTCTCCCTGTGAGTCTTCAAGGCCTTGAGCAGCGAAGTCTAGTGTGAGGCATCCCTGCTCATGGCAGGGAGGTTGGAGTAGATGATCTCTAAGGTCCCTTCCAACATAAGCCATACTGTGATTCTATAATTCTACGAAAAGTACACTTGCTTAAAGAAGTGCTTTTTGAAAGTAGGATTTGTTCTCCTTCCTTTGTGTTATCGTTAATGAAAAAGAAAAAAATTGGGCCAAAGTCTGCACAGAATTAAATGTATTCATACTTTAACCATCTGAATTTTAGCTTAATCTTACATCCTGGGATATGTCACCCATATTATCTAATGAAAGCCCTCACAATGGAGGCACAACACAAATTACAAGTCTGACTGAACTGCAAGGGATCATTTTGAACAGAAGTTTTCATACTGACTGTGAAATTTTTTGGATCTGGTAAAGGGATCCTGACAAAATGTGTCAATACATCTGCTTAAATTTCTCTTTATACTGTGAGTACGTGGTATATAAATACGATTTTCTGCCAGTAACTCGCGGATCATCTCATGGTATTGGCAGCAGATCTTATGTACACACTGAGAAAAAGGTTGGTTTCTGTGGGAATGTATGCATGTGGAGGAATAAACACACTTGAGTCTTATTGGAGCAGGGTGATTATAAAGCTGCACACGTTATTTCAGGTATGTGCAAGTTAAATACCTACTGACTTGAAGGAGTCATGGTTCAGAGAGCCAGGCATGGCTTTCTGCCTGCTGTGACCACTGGCCAACAGCCACTGCTTCCCTAGAAGTGGAAACCCAAAGGCTGGTGATGAAAGGAAGGAAAATTCTGCATTCAGAGTTAGCTTTCTGAAATAGTTGGATAGGTAGGCGCATGCCTTCCAGTTGGTGCTTTCAGGTAGTGGCCATTGTTCCCTCCCTTCCACAGGTGAGTGGGGGGTCACTTTCCTAATCTGAGGCCCGGATCTCAGTGCATCTCTAAATGCTGGGCAAAGACCACCCCTACAGTGATGCTAATAAATTTTGGTTTTTGGAAAGGAAGCAAGTTTAGACATAACTTTTTTTTTTTTTTTTTAACCCATGTATATTAACTTTTTGCTAATAGCACAGCAGTAGACGAACCTCAAAGAAATACAAGCTCATCTTTAATGAAGCAGAACATAATAGCTTATGTGTTTTTCCAAACAGCTTGATGCTCCTAAAATTAAGTTTTTGGTGTATGCCCAAAAAAGCATTTCCTGCAGTACTTTGGTGCTCCTTTTTGGCTCCAGCTGGGACGAAGAAATGTAAAAACCATTATAGACATGAAGAATAGTTGCAATGGTTTGCATTTGCAAAGTGGTCCAGATACTAACAATAATGGGCTGTGGTTGGAGTGAGCATGGTAAAATGGCTGTTGCAAGCACAATGCTTCAAATGAAGTGGTGAGAGGAGGTAATGACATTAATTATGTGGTCTAGTTGCTTATGAACCTGAAAAGGGTGATAATTTCACGCTGAAAAAAATTAGCATAAAATAATGGAAGTGTGGCATTTTATAAATAAAGCTAAGAGAGTTTACCTAGAGCCAAGACTTGCTTGAGACTGAGGAGAGAGAGCACCACATCTTATGCTATATCATTGTGTTTTACACACAGAGATAGAGACCTGTTACAGAATCACAGAATGTTAGGGGTGGGAAGGGGCCTTGAAAGATCATTTCGTCCAACCCCCCTGCCAGAGCAGCATCACCTATACCAGATCACACAGGAGTGTATCCATGGAGGTTTTGAATATCTCCAGAGAGGGAGACTTATCAAAGACAAAGGATTTAGACAGGGTTCCTTAATTCATGTAGTGACTTTTGACAGTTTAACAACTCCTACTGAGATATTTCACCTTCAATTACAAAAGTAGCTACATTTTCTTCAGTAAGTAAACATGACTACTTTTGTCACTTTTGAATATGTAGTGGTTTGGCCCTGGCTGGGGCCCAAATGCCCACCAAAGCCTCTCTGTCACTCTGCTTCTTAGATGGACAGGGGATAGGGGGAAATAAAACAAAAGCCTGTAATAAGATATGAGCAATTTTAATAATGTGAAGCACAAGCAAAAGCCACACATGGAAGCCGAAGCAAGCAGACATTATTCTCTACTTCCCATCAGCAGGTGGTGGTCAGTTACTCACGGGAAGCAGGGTTCTATGTGTAGCGGTTGCTCTGGAGGACAGATACCATGGATGAATATCACCCCACTTCTTTCTTTTGCTTAGTTCATATGTCAGAGCTGATGTCATGTGGTATGGAATACTCTGGTCAGTTTGGGTCAACTGTCCTGGCTGTGTCCCCTGCCAAGATCTTGCCCATTCTTCAGTGTGCTCTTGGAGCAGGGAAATGTTGGACAAGCACAGCCTGGGTGCTTGTTCAGCAGCAGCCAAAACACTAGGTTGTTATCAACACCTGGCTACAGCACTGCAAACCACAGCACTAGAAAGATGCTCTGTGCAGAATTAACTCCAGCTCATCCAAACCAAATGCAGAACAGAAAGGGTGCAGGGGAGGCCTGGAGATGGTTGGCATGGGAAAATTAATGCAGGACTCAACATTCATGAAGGTGAACAGAGGATTTCCCTTTCATCAAGGATCTTTGACAGCACTTAATGAATTGAATTTGATAGTATCTTTATCCATACATATTTTGGGGCTATACACTTGGTCTGGTACAGTGCATGTCAGTTTGCTGTGCCAAACTCATAAACAGTGGTTACTGTCCTTTAAAAACACAGGAAAGTGATTTCATTGACAGTGCCAAACCCCCTCCAAAACTAACATAAAATAATAAAAAAAAACCCACACACAAACAAACAAACAAAAAAACCCCTTAAATTTATGATAAAAGCAAGTGGGAACTCTTTTTGCAGTAACTTCTACTGCATATGCACCTTAAATTAAGACAAGCAGGCTTAACTGCTATTATATTATATACTAAAGAATACCCAGAGTTACTGTTTGTGTCTTAAAATCTCTTGCAGGCTCAGAAAATATACAGTCAGTTGACTTTTTTTAAGAGTAATATTATTCTTACATCTCAGGAAAATCAAACAACAAATCACATTCATACTGGTCTCATAAATCAGTGAAACACAAAGCTGAACTGAACAACATTTACATGACATGAATCACAAACTGTAAAATGCCCAATAAAATTTCACAACATACCTGTGGAACAAGTTTTGCAATGTGCAAATAACACAGATTCCCCATTACCAGGAAGGGAGAAAAAAAAGGTCTTTCAACGTACACAATACGAATTCCAGTGTAGATGAAAAACAAGTTCCACCATATATATGAGAATTTGAGGAATAAATAGAGTATCTCAATATTCACTTAAACATGAGGTTGCCCATTATCTCTCATTGTATCAGTATTTGGGTTTTTGTGGCCTTTCATTGCCTCAGGGCTTCATTTATGAAGGTGAATTAATGTGGGAACTGGTAATTTAAATAAATTATCATATCTGTGACCCAAAATGCCATTAGAAGTCTAAAGTTTGGCTTTTATTGGGCCCATAAATTGGCCTCTGACAGATTCATGAAAGCTTCTGAAAAGCAGAAATACAAATAGAAAGGGATATAACCACCTGAAGCATAGTTACAAATACTCTGTGCTGTGTATGAGTGCAGTGTACACAGTGCAAACTCATGGCTGAACTCCATGGCAGCCAGAGGAATAAAATTCCAAGAGGAAAGTCAAAACACACCATAAATGTTTTCAAAACAATTTATGCAATGAATACCACATATGGTCTTACCCTGCATAATTTTAGGCACCTAAATGACATGTCAGGGTCTTTTTAACCTTTGGTCCTTATGTGTGGGACAGCAAATGATGTTGGTTGATGCACCACCCTGGCACATCAAGAACTGATAGCTATGATGCATACAGGGTAACATTTCCTTCAGATAATTAGAGCCTTCAGTCTTGTTAGCTGTTGAGTTTTCGCAAAGTGCATGGAGATCTGCTTCAGAGAGCTCTAATCTGTGACTGGTTTTGGCTGTAAAAAGTAAATAGATCACAGGGGAGGGAAAGCAGACAGACAAGCAGTAGCAGGGTATTGGAAGGTGTTTCTTCTGAAAAGAGGCCAGATAAAATAGCACTAGAGGAACGAACAGGAGATAAAGATAGGGCTAAATATCCCTAAATGCAGTGACCTAGGCCAAACTATATATACACACACACACACACACTTATATGTAATATATATATATAAAAAAAACCTTTAAACACAAGCATAAATAATAGAAATACCTATGATTTTATGACACTGTCTAAACCCAGCGGATATGTAAAGGAATTTACACTGATGGTATCAGTGTATAAGCTAACTACCATTGCCCTTGAGTTAGAAATATGCTAGTTATTCCTCTTTGCTAGTTATTCCCTGTCAAATTTCCATGAAGAACTTGGCCCTGCAGCACTGGAGACACATGGATGCTGTTTTAACCATAAGAGCCTCTGGTCACAGACACAGTGATAATCACAGCAGAAGCATGCAAGAGCTCAACTGAAAGAAAGGAGATGTGTGTTTCTTCAATTTTAATTGAAGCAAAAAGGAGTGAAGGAATAGAAGAAGTGAAAGAGAAGGAAATGCTGCACACAGAGAGAGAAGCAGAGAAGAAAATGATAGGAGTAAAGATGTAGAGAAAGCAGAAGCAAGTAAGATTTACCACTCCCAGGCAGTCCCTCAGGGTCAGTGTTACAACATGAAGAACTTGATTCTTGTCTAGCAACAAGTGTACAGTGGTGAAATGCTCAGTTCCTGTACAGCTGTGAGGTGTTCAAGAGGCGATTGGATGTGGCACTTGGTGCCATGGTCTAGTCATGAGGTCTGTGGTGAAAGGTTGGACTCGATGATCTTTGAGGTCTCTTCCAACCTTGGCGATACTGTGATCTATATTTTCCCATCTCCAGCAGTTTCCATGTGACAAATTACATGGCCACATATTGGGTGATGGTGGACTGCACAAGCCTGTGTGGTACCTAGATGTATGTTAGGCTATAACAGCTCAGTATCACAGTAATATTACCCCTGATGTGCTGCTGTCAGTGTTGATTGTAACAACTAGTATAATCTTGTGCCTCCTGGAAACCTTCAAGATTAGGCCAGAGAAAATGAAATCTCTGTTCTCTAATACAAACTACAAATTTCTATGAGATGTAGTCTATTTACATTCAAGAGCCAATAGAAGATCATCATGTATACATAATCTTTTCAGCATTGCTTATCAGGCAAGTAATTTGAGAAACTGTTAGTGAGTTAATATTTCTAACATGCAGTTAGGAATCAGAATATTGGACCTTACTCCTGCCTCATCTTTCAGTTTTCCTGTGTGGCCTTAAGGTATGCTCTCAGACCTATTTTCTTTGTTCCACTCACCAGAGGAAATTCATATGTTTAAAGTACAGCACCTACTTAAATGTTAGTTGGAATAGGGTCCTTCAGAGGATTTCCTAATGTCTTGAGAGGGGGTGGGGTGGGTGGGATTATTATTTGTTTAAGTATTAGGATTTCAAGGCCTAGTCTCCTAAGAAATTCAGCTCTGAATCCTGGACTGGGCTGAAGTTGGTGAGGGGTTTGGAACACAAGCCCTATGAGGAGAGGCTGAGGGAGCTGGATTTGCTTAGCCTGGAGAAGAGGAGACTGAGGGGTGACCTTATTGCTCTCTACAACTACCTGAAGGGAGGTTGCGGACAGGTGGAGGTTGGTCTCTTCTCCCAGGCAGCCAGCACCAGAACAAGAGGACACAGTCTCAAGTTGTGCCAGGGGAGGTTTAGGCTGGATGTTAGGAAGAAGTTCTATACAGAGAGAGTGATTGCCCATTGGAATGAGCTGCCCGGGGAGGTGGTGGAGTCACCATCATTGGAGGTGTTCAGGAGGAGACTTGCTGGGGTGCTTGGTGCCATGGTTTAGTTGTTTAGGTGGGTTGGATTGGTTGATGGGTTGGACGTGATGATCTTGAAGGTCTCTTGCAACCTGGTTTATTGTGTTGTACTGTATTGTATTGATTGAATCCTTTTATGGTGCCTAGACCTGCAACTGTGAAGGATTTTGGTTTCTGACTGATAGACGGAGGGTGAAAACAAGAGGAGGTGAGTACTGAGTCAGTAAAATAGGATTTGGAACCCAAAAGAAACAATGGAAGATAAAGCATGTTACAGTTTAAAGCTGTCTTGGCATGTAGTCACAGAAGGGAAGATATTGTCTGCTTCCTTCCCTGTGTCCTTGTAGGTCTTTTTTGCTCTTATACTATGCACAGAATCTAAAATTACTCTTCTGACAGTTTTCAAGTACTTTGGGTAATTGTAGCTGGTGATGGATTTTTCATAACCCCAGTCCCTCAGAGTGTCTTCAGAATTTGTAAAAGAAAGAAACGCTATTTCTTAGGAATATCACCTCGCTTTGTTCTAACTAATCCCTTCTAAAATGCTATCTGTTCTACAGAGCATTCCATCTGCAGCTGTCACATGATGCTGTGTTTGCTCTGTACTTACTGAACTGCATCATACTCACATATGTCTCTTTTTATTTTATTTTTCTTTTTTCAAGGGAGAGTTTTTAGTCTGCCCTGTATTTTTTTTCTTTGGTTGATAGTAACTTATGGTACTTTCTAACTGACAGGAAAGCTCATAACAATTTTGAGGAGGAGATCAGCCAAGGAAAAAAGTAAATAATATAGCACGTCTCAGAGTGTTGATATAACCTGAAGTGATGGTATGAAATAAATCAATAAATCATCTTGCAGTGCATTTTGAACACTGTTGTTTGCCACCATGACTAAGCACACTTGCAGAGACAGGTCAGAGCTGGGATAACATGGGATTTTTCTAAGAACTGAAGGTTTCCCTGGTATGTACAAGTACGTTGTAAATTTAACTTGCCATATCCTCTTTCACCCTTACCACCCATTTCCCCCATCTCACCACTTTTTAATTGCCTCCTAACACTGTGTTCGTGGAAATACTAGAACAAAGATTACAGAGCTCTAGAATTTCAGCTAAGAGGAAACTGTCAACATTTTTTACCTGGAAAAAAGAATGCTTTTGAGAAAGAAAAGATAAGGAATAGTTTCTGTTTTAATCTAGAATTGCACAAATTATTTGGCTACTCTGAAGCATGGTTATTTGGCATAACACATTGGCCCGAGTCCTGTTTCCAGGTACAATGTGGAGCAAAGCAAGCCATTTCTTGTTTCTGGGAGTTCCCTGTCCTTGCCATGGAATTGCATTAAGCAGTCAGAATGCTGTGGTCAGTGGCATAATTGGGTCCGGTCCCAGAAATGATGGGAATTCATCCAAAGTCGCTGAGGGAAGGAGAAAGGGCTCTGTAAACAGTTGTAATTGGGCCTGACTTTGGAAAAAAATCATTAACGTCTGCATTGTGTCCCTGTTGTTACCCCTATGTGTGTATGGAACACAACTCCATGGTGAAGAGACTGGTTGGATCCTTACTTTCTTCCCATTCTTTTTTTCTTTTCTTTTTTTTTTGTATTGTCCATCTTCTGTGAGAGACTGAAATACTATCAGAAGGCATAAGTGTTAAAGATTTCTACAACCCAGCGGGGCAGCTCCCCGCTTATAACAGCAGAACTGTTGCAACGCTCCACTCCTGCCACAATTGCAGTTCTATGTAACTGCTGATAACTAGGTTCCCCACCCCCTGCCTGAACATGCTGCAAATCATAGAATACCTAAAGGACAGAGATATCTGCAGAGAGCATCAAGATATCCAAAGGATATCAGCTGATGAAAAACTCGGCATGAGCTGGCAATAAGTGCATGCAACCCAGGTGACCAACTTTGTCCTGGGCTGTATCAAAACAGTCTGACCAGCAGGATGAGAGGTGATTCTGCCCCCCTACTCTGTTCCTGTAAGACCCCACCTGGTATGCTGCTTCCAGTTGTGGTGCCCCCAGCATAAGAGGGACACCAAACTTCTGGAGGGGATTTAGAGGTGGGCCATGAAGATGATCAGAGGGCTAGAGAACCTCCCCTGTGGGGAGAAGGTGAGAGAGCCAGGGCTGTTTAGCCTGGAGAAAAGGCGGCTCTGGGGAGACCTTATAGAGGCTTTCCAATAGCTGAAGGGGGCTGACAAGAAAGCTGGGAAGGCACTTTTTACAAGGACTTGAAGTATGAGAGGGGACAGCTTTCAGCTTGAGGAGGGTAAATTTAGACTGGTTATTAGGAAGAAGTTCTTTACAGTGAGAAGGGTGATAGGCTGGAACAGGTTGCCTAGGGAGACTGTAAATGCCCCCTCCTTGAAGGCATTCAAGGCCAGATTGGATGAGGCCTTGAGTTACCTGGCAGTGGAGTTGGAACTAGATGATCTCTAAGTTCCCTTCCAACCTAAACCATTCTATGAATCTGTGCTTTAAAGAAATTCCTGGTGTATGAGAAAACATGATGAGCAAGGCTCGTAAATTTCACATGAGGAATTTCTTGCTCAAGATGGTAAAAGATAGTGTTTAGAACAGGGATTCTGTTACCTCACTCTACAACTGAGTTTGTGCAGCATTAAGCCATTTGCGTCTCTGTGTTTCTCCAGTTCTAGAATGATGTTTGCCACATTTCCAGCCCTTTTTTTTTTGGCCCAGTGGATGCCAGCTGCAGCAACGGGGAAGGACTTTTCTAAAATGTCTGTTTTGCCTGTAAGAAATGACTGAGTTAGATGAATGTGAGAGAGTGAAAGAAGAGGCTTAAAGAATGACTTATGTGCCTGAAAGCTTGTTTGCTAGTTAGTTTGATAAAGTATATTGACTTTCTCTGCAGACTTAGTTCTAGATAGAAATAAACAAAAGTTGTGGTGTAAAATCAAATGTCAAGGAGAAATTAAATTTTTCCCCCATATAAAAACCACTGGCAAAACTGAAGTGAGAGAACCAGAGTGTAGCCCTACCCTGTCTGTGCTGGCTTACACCCAGCATCAAAGGCACTCCAGAAAGGGGCTCTGCTGATGCAATTTAACAAAAAAACCCTTGTGTTAGTCTTGGTGTGTAATATATCTAATGATCTGGAAAGAGTCAGTTGGATATTCTCCCTGTGGGCATGGACCTGGACACAGAAAGACAGCTGTATTTTTCAAAAGCCAGGACTGTAGCTCAGCTTTCACACAATCTGTACTCATTAAAAAGGACACTGTTTTCTAACTGCTGAGGAATAGTAAAAATCAATGGAGCTGGGGAATTACCAAAATCATGTAATACTTTCAAAGCCAGACTCATCCATATTTAGGAGAAAAAAAATGCAGCAGAAGCAAAGCAATCTGAGGATTATTTTCTGCAGAACCTCAACCTGAATTCTCAACCCAAAGTTCAGGGGAAGGATTTGTCTAGGTATCTACACATCATTTTGGCCTCATCTCAGCAGCATCTGAACGTCTAACAGCGCTTGGGTGTCTTAACAATGCTTGTGCTGCAGGAAGTATTCTTGTTTTCCTTTTGTTTAAAGGAGGAAAACAAAAATATATGAAGTGAATTGTCTGAAGACATGCAAGTATCTGTGTCAAAGCCAGGAATCAAGTGCAGGTTTCCAGTGTAACAGCCCAGTGCCTAAAATCAGCAGATTATTTTTCAGTATTTATGCACCACAGTAATAGGCAGACATATCATGTAGAGTTTTCTTGCTATGGGTTTGCTCAAAACATGGTGGCTCTACATAACTGCTGAGACATTCTTAGAGCATTCCTTGGTCAAACACACAGTAAACTCACTTCCTTGAAGACCACTTCAGTGCTGCAATATGCGAGGAGAAGTGGCTCTAATATCTTCAACCCTGATTCAGGGTCAAGGGGATATTTCCAACTGTTGCTTTTTTTTTTTCTCAACAAAGCATGTTCTGAAACCCAGAGCTGTGTGAACTGAATAAGTGCTCAGAATGCACACTCCTGTAAGAAGCTTGCTTGCCTACTAAGCAATTCCCAGCCATGTCTTTGGCCGCTAGCTATTGTTATTTGTTTGTACTGTGGCAATGCCTAGAGGCTCCAGTCATGGATCAGGGCCCCATTGTGCTAGGTATTGTAGAGACACAACAAAAAGGTCTTTGTCATACTCTTAAGGCAAATCTGAGGTGGGTTTGGGAAAAGAACTTTCCCAAATCCAAAGTCTTAGGGCCAACTTCTAAGCCGTTTACTGCACTCCAGACTTTGGGTTTATTCTTAGTTTTCTCATCTGTATTGTTTATGCAAAACAGATAAAAAAAGTGAACTCTGAAAACACAATGAAAAATGCGGAAAATCAGCGTCATTTCTTAGAGTTCTCACTGCCCTTTTAGAAAAATAGCTGATAGTGTTTTGGGGGCTCTACTGCCATCTTAGCTTGCTTCATCTCTCAAAGTGCTTTGTTGTGGTGACTAAAGTGTATCCTGAGGCAGAAGTGACACTTGCCAGAAAACAACCCTTTTCTGTGCATATTTCAGATGTCTGTATTTTGTTTGCCTTATACATGTGCCATTACTGAGGGTATCTACATGACAACAGGATTTTTGCTCCTCACTCATTCATCAGCTGCTGCCACTTGAAGTCACATTCCTTTCTGTATCACATCACATTTAGTTGCTGTGGATACTGTTGTGATGCCACAAACAGATGATTAGGGCATGCTGTAGACCTTTCTCTCCTAGAACAAAAGGTTCTGCTTCTGAATCTAGTACAAGCAAGTGGACAAATGAAGGCCACCGAGGAGGGGTGGTACTGAAGCTTCCTAAAATCCCCCACTCTACACACACGATAATGATGTGCTTATCTCTCCAGAGGGCCCTGGGTGAATAATGCAAGCAAAGAGAATATGGTATGAGAACCTAGTTTGTATTTTTCTGATCCTCAAACGCAGCTCTATAGGAAGTGACCCTGCATCAAAATCCACATTCGGATAACAGAAATAAATATATAAATACCCCTGTTCTGTTAATGGCAAAATAATAATCCCACATTTAACACTCATAAATCTTACCTACTTTCATTTATATGCTGATTAATCAAGCACCTTTACACTTAGTTGTTCAGATTACTCTCTTTTGAGTATTCTTATGCCTAAAATAAAAATGGAACTAACTGATTCAGCCACTGCTGCGGGGCTTGTTTCATTATCTTTCTCTGCCATGGATTTAAAACTTGAGAGAACAAACATTTATCAGCTGGGAAAAGACTTTTCTTGGTTTCCTTTCCATCTTCTGAGATGCATTCCAGACTTTCAAAGAAGCCACAATAAAGCTTTTATTTTCTATTTGTATGCTCCTACATTATTTTCATTAATGTATCTATAACCAGATAAACATTCTGCAAATCACATGGAAGTATAATCACTTTGTTCTTCTTTTGGGAAAGTGACTCATAATTAAATACATGCAGCTGAAAGACAAAAATGTGGTGTTGAGACTGTACTGATGCAGTAAGGGGAAGAAGATGGAAATAGAGGTTCTAAACCAGCATAGCTGATAGGAATGGGGACTCCAGAAATCAGGTTAATGTTCTGGTGCATCTGCAGATATCCTGTATAAGTTACAGGTAGTGTTTTATCCTTTGTCTTCAAATTGAGTGTAATTATTTCCTGTGTTAGAGGCTTTTGTGGGGAATAGTATCTATTAATGACTGAAAAAACAAACAAACAACAAAACAGATAATGTGATAACACTCACATAAGTATCAAGAGAAAGAAGCTTAATTAGTACATTAGAGACAGATACTCGGCTTAGAAAGGGCAATAGACTTGAGGTACGGAAAGCAGCCAAAATTCAACATTTGGCTGTTTACATAATGAGCTAGCCCTGAGTTTGTATTTGTTGTGAATTGCACAGTGAAAGAATTTAATTTAAAAATGCTTTTTGTTGAGTCTCGAATGCCTTGTCCAAAATGTCTCAGATTTAACAAACTTTCAGAGAATTTGAACCTGACCTGGATTCTGAAGGAGGCCAGATGCAGTGCTGCCAGGAAGTGTCTGGAGCTCTGGGTTAGTAGCTGCAGGAGCCTTTCCAGGGTAGGGCTGTGCGTTCCAGGTCTGCAGCCCTTCTGAACTTCACCACCCTGCTGGAAGGGTTTTTGGGCCCCTACTGCAGGCCAAAACTTACAGCCCTTGAAATGTTGAAAAAGCCTTTTAGGATCTGCAGTGCAGGCTTGTATCACCACCACCTCTGTCTCACGGCAGAGCCCCTTCATGGCTTCTTGTTGTGCAGCCAAGGCTGTGGAAGGAGGAAAAAAAAAGAAAAGAAAAAGGTGTTATATTTTCTATTTTATAATTCCCTGCCTTAATGAACAAAATCTCCTTCTTGGAGACAAATTGTCCCTTAAGTAGAAATATATTTCTTACTAATGTTAATGCTGCTGAAATGTCAGATCACAGGATTGTAACCAGCGCTTTTAAGGTGTCAGCAATGGGCACGAACATGTAAAGACATAGTACACTTGGTGAAAACTAAGTAAAATTCGTTTAAAAATAGGATTTACCCATGCATTTTTAAGCAATTTAAAATCATTACCAATTAGATCATAAGAAAATATATCTGTATTATTTTGGTTTCAGTCACTTGTCTTCAGGAATAGGATAGGCAATTTCCCTAAGTTCTTTGAAATCTTTCTAGTAAGCTCTAAGCTCTTATTTGTTCATGCAATAATTTTCCATGTCAAGCTTCAATTTTATAACAAAGGAAAACTTCTATAACTTGGCTCATCTAGTCCCTGTTACATGCTTCACTGCACAGAAAAAAACATCTGGTTTTACAAGATATCTCTCAGACAAGGTGATCTTCCTTTTCATGTAACTTCTACAAATGCAGTGCTGCCACTTTTATTACAAGCCTTCAGATATATTGCAGGTATTAGGAAAGTAAAGTCTCAGACAAACTGAAGGTGGATTTTAAGATACTTGTAGCATTTATAGCTTTTGTAACATTTAGGTATGGAAGATCTGCTAAGACTATAGCAAATTACCTATCAAGGACAAAACATATTTGGTCTGAAACAGAAATTCACATAATTTTCTGGACATTTCCCTTAATCTTAAAATTTGCCTGTACTGCAGGGAATTGTCATTAAAATTGACCATAATAGGTGTAAAAGTCCTTGATTTTAGATAGCAAGTGGACCTTGGGACTACTGTGTCTAGTAGGTTTCCCATGACTTCCACATTCCCTCTCATGGAGCATCCCTGAAAGGTATCTGGACAATTAGACTTTAGATCAATGCATCCATCTGAATCAAACAATGTCAGCTGATGACACTGTTGAGAATATCTGCCTGGATATATTCCTATGTGATCTGGTGTAGGTGATCCTACTCTGTCAGCATGGGGTCTAGTGGTGTCTAGTCATCTAGTCATGGGGTCTGTGGTGACAGGTTGGACTGGATGATCTTCGAGGTCTCTTCCAACCTTGGTGATACTGTGATACTGTGAGCAGGGTTGGACTAGATGATCTTTCAAGGTCCCTTCCAACCCCTAACATTCTGTGATTCTGTGAATACCAATTTCATTTCTAAATGTGTTTGGACTCTTGAGCTTGTGAGAAACCTAAGGCAACATTGGTGTCAGTGTGGCTCAGATAAATATATTTGAAAAATACCAGATTTTCACTGAAGTCCTTTATTCTGGGTAGATAATTGTGAATTTGCAGATGCCTTTGTTACAGTGTGATGTGTGAGCTTTAGATAGAACAGTAATGCCAAAAAAACCCCAAACAAAAACAAACCCCAAAAACCCAAAACACCAACAAAAAAACAACCCAAAAATCCCCCCATAAACCAGGTTGTTATTTGGGTAGAGAGGAGGGACATCTTAATCTGTTCAATGAAGGGGGAGAAGCGCCACATCTTCTGCCCTTGGCTCATCTTTTAGGCTATCTGAGGAGGACAGCAGGCAGCCAGAGTTCCCAGGCCATGAGTACAGAGGGAACCATGCACATCCTGCTTCTCTTCGTAAGACCAAGGTCTGTACCAGAATGGACAAGAGCTGCAATAAACAAATACAAATAAAATATTTATCTTCTTATTTCCTGAGCTTTTATGAAATTAAGAGACTAGCTCTGAGCAATTTACACTGGTAAACTGTTCTCTCTTGTGAGTCAAGTCTTGCTGGCTTCAGTCACAGAGGAGTTTCATGTTCTGGCCCTAGTTTGCACAGTTAAACAATTCTGAACATTTCCTAGAGGTCTGAAGATTTTTGGCTACTAGAAACACAAGAGATTTCCCCATCCTAAGAAAAACCACAGGCTTCTCCAATTACCAATATAATTGAAATTCACAATTAGAAGTTACAATAAAATACCATTTTCTGAAGATTGTTGTTCCTGAAGAGAGGCTTAAATTTGCTGTCATTATTTCACAGAATCATAGAACGGCTTAGGATGGGATTTGAAGGTGTCCTGGTTTGAGTTAGAGCAGAACTGATTCTGTTCAGTGATTTTACTTTTCAGCTCAGTCTCTTCTAATTAACTGCATTTCCTGTAATTAATGACATGTTTTCTCAGACAGTGTCTACTTCTAGAAGTGATAATGCTTGAGGTTTGTAGTTGCTACTATGAACTGGTATTCAGAAAAGCTTCTGCTTATACCCGCTCCTATAAAAACCAAGGTCACTGCTAAATTTTGTGTACCATACTAGAATACCATAAAGCAAGAGGTCACACCTGTGGGGAGGAAAATACAGGATAGTAGAGCCAAAACTGAACAACAAGGTGATCCATTCTGTATACATTACATTACAAAGATAAGGGTCAAGACTGTTTCTTCAGCGGGTAGTGTCCAAAGAGGACTCTGTCAGTTTTTCTGCCTTCAATCCAACCTGTGTGTTCCTGAACGCAATTCCAGAATCCAGCTCCTGAATCCAGTTCCCATGTGCCACTAAGTCCAGTCTGGTAGTTTCCCACTGTCTGCTCACAATAGATGGTAATAGCTGGGGGTTCTTTACTGCTTTTTTTATATATTCATATATATTTCATTTTATTGTTATTGTTTCCTTAAAGCTGTTTTGTTTTTTTCTTTCCAGTCCATAACTCTCTTTCCCTTATTCCCTTTCTCTCCCTCTTCTGGAAATGGAGAAGGGTTCATGCTATCTGTCAGGTGATTAGCAGCTAGTCCATCCTTAACCTTTGATCACAGGAGAGAAAGGATGGGACTGAATTGTGACTAGTACTATTTCTGTAGATTATACATTGCCATAAGTGAGAAAAATATTTGTGGTGGCTTTAGGCTATGTTACAACCCACAACAATATCATACCAAACTTGGTCACACTCTTCAACCAAAAGATGAAGTATTGGGAATAAGAAATCCACTTCTAAAATGGCTTTTTCATCTTTTCCATCAGTCCTGAAGTGCTCAAGGCATATTGTCATCTGTCAGACTAAACAGAAAAGCAAGCATTATTCAATTCTTGAAATATTTCAGCACCCACACATGTTCAGTTCTCATGACATTTTTGTACAGCCATTTGTGTCAATCGTATTAGCTATTCAGAGAAGTATGAGGCAATAGTATAGAATGTTATGTTCCATAATGCCTTTCATTCTGCATACTACCCCAAGCAAATGTTTTACTAAGTTCAATATGTTAGCTACAGAATTCAAATATTCCAGGGGAAGAGAGAGGCAAGGAAAACACCACTCTTTTCACCTGAAAGTAGAAAAGTGATGGCATCTTTTGAAGGCTGTTCTAGGATGCAAAAGAGGATGTTCTTGTAATCTCAGCTCTTTATATCTCAGGGACTTTAAGAGCAGGATGGTCAAGCAGAATTTGGAAGAAGGCATTTCCAAGTCAGGAAAATGTGGCAGAATGGAATTTCAGTTCTATTTAATCAGTTCAGTTCTGGCCCACTTTGATGTTTGTTTCTGACTGAATCCAAACCTTAGAGGGATGCTGGTTTATAGCAATTAGAAGTGTGACAGATCAAGAGAGTGAAAATATAAGGAGTTTGTAAGGTTTTGTGAGCTGAAAATTTGTTAAGATAGCCTGTGAGATCTTTGGTACTCCTGGGTAAGATATGACACCCTGCTCAGAGATTGGCTTCCAGCACAAATCAGAACTTCAGTTTCAGTATGAAGCTGAATGCTAATCCAGGTTTAAATTCTACCTCTTATTGCATTTCACTTTATTTTATGATGCCCCTACTACATGGATACAATATACAGTTTCACTAATCTCTTACTGATGAATTACCGACTTGATAGGAATGTATAAAACTAATACAACACCAGAATACAGCATAATTACATCAAAATGAAATCTTTGGCAGCTGGCTAATGAAAACAGTAATGAAGATAATTTCTAACTTTGCACTGTACTACTATAAATATCACCATTAAGTGCCATAGCTTTGTGCGTTTCACGGAGTTTTACATAATGAAAGTGGTAGACTTCATACAAATATCACATTAGTCTCATTCAGTGGTTTGTGGAAGTGCTTTTGTTGTCCTAATGAAAGCCATCAGTTACAACTTTTCTCTTTGAGATTTGATAATCATTAAAAAGCTGTCTCTTTTGTATGCAGAATATGTATGCCCGATTTTGATAGTAACATGAAATTATATTGGGAAATGCAATGAAGTATTGAAGACTAAAGGAAAAAAAGACATTTTAATAGTTATCTGAATGTTATTAAGTAGCACTGACAAAGTGAACCACATGCAAACTCTCCCCTCCCCACCAGAACAAGAGGACACAGTCTCAAGCTGCACCAGGGGAAGTTTAGGCTCGAGGTGAGGAGAAAGTTCTTCACAGAGAGAGTCATTTGCCATTGGAATGTGCTGCCCAGGGAGGTGGTGGAGTCACCGTCCCTGGAAGTGTTCAAGAGGGGACTGGATGTGGCGCTTGGTGCCATGGTCTAGTCGTGAGGTCTGTGGTGACAGGTTGGACTCGATGATCTTTGAGGTCTCTTCCAACCTTGGTGATACTGTGATACTGTATATTGGAATGTATTTTCAGTTTCACACTACTAGGATAATTCTGTGAATAAAGAATATAATGGTTATATGTAAAACAGAACCATTTTAAGAGAGTATTTAAAGCTGGAGAGACAGTGTAGGTGAATATATGTGTTTACATTAAGACATTAAATACATTTTCACACAGTCCCAGTAACAGGCACGTTCTTTAACAATGTAATTTAACAAGTAGGTAACAGTGGTGTTGGTAATGGTATTTAACAGTTCTTAGGTATTTCTTGGTGTTTGAAGTACTTCAGTGCTACTCTGAATTTATGAATGTGTTTGATCAAAATGTAGAATTGTTCAGCAAAGTCAAGTATTTTTTAATTAACAGTCTTGCTTTGGAAGCAGAATTGCAATGACTGTAAAAAAAGTAACGACAGCAGCAGCAACTGGCATGAGTCTAAATGATACTTTTCAAAAGAAACTTGATGTAGGAATGCCAGCTGGTCAGCAGATTGCATGACCTCACTTGAGCTGGCTGCTAGAGGGATACGCAACAGAAAGGTGAAACAAGAGTATTTCCTGCTGCTTTACGCTGTAGTAGTTGCCACAATTAGCATTATCACATGCTTTTTTGTGTTATTTATGTGTCTCTGCAAACATTCTTCAAAGAAGGTCAGGGAGCTAAGCTTAATACTGTTATACAAATAGACTATGAAGTGCCAGCAAATCAAAATCCAACATGTCAGATGGTCCAATAATCTCCACTTTTACAGAGAAAAATGACCACAGTAACTAGTGACTCAAATTAATTACAGATGGACAGCTGGAATCCTTAGGTGGATTAATAATTTTCCAAGGTACAATACAGAAAGCTGTTTCTCTGTCTTTCAAAATATGCTGTGAATACCTCAGGGAATTGAAAATAACTGACAGCACTCCTCATTTTAAAACCTTGTTTATTTTTCTTTTAACACTCTAAGAAAATCAAAATCAGACACAGCCATAACTACAGTCAAAATGTGAATTAAACTGCAACATATACTCTGCACTATATCAAAGTACAGAAGAGCAAAGGGAGCCATTCACCCTCCTGCATATGATGGTGTATAGATATACAATGACAGCATTCCTTAACTGTATATCCAAGTCCTACTGGTATTTTACTGTACCGTTATAACCACATACAACCACTGATACTTTTACACTGAGCATCCTAAAAGCGTCTCTTATAAAGGCTGGATGAGTTTCAATGCTCACTGTATGACTTAAGTGTTGCAGTGTGATTAATTAACAACCTGAAGGGAGGTTGTAGACAGGCAGGGGCTGGTCTCTTCTCCCAGGCAACCAGCCCCAGAACAAGAGGACACAGTCTCAAGCTGCACCAGGGGAGGTTCAGACTGGACGTTAGGAAGAAATTCTTCATAGAGAGAGTGATTGCCCATTGGAATGGGCTGCCTGGGGAGGTGGTGGAGTCACCATCTTTGGAGGTGTTTAGCAGGAGACTTGGTGGGGTGCTTGGTGCCATGGTTTAGTTGACTAGATGGTGTTGGATGATGGGTTGGACTCCATGGTCTTGAAAGTCTCTTCCAACCTGGTCATTCCCCTCTATTCCCCTCTATTCCTTTCTATATTCTAATTCCCGAGCACGAATCATTCCTTTTTTTCTACAGAAAAAAATAATTACTTAAGGACATAACAGTGAAAATATTTGGTAAAATCAAAGATCCAGCTAGCTTAATGTCATACTTCTAAAACTGGCAAATTATGGCTGCAACAATAATTTCATGAGAGTGCCAATGTACAAATATTTCTACACTGTACTTTCCCAAAATTCTAGGATTTCTTAATGCAACAGTAATATTTCTCCACTAGAAATACACCTATTTAGTACATGGGCATCTTTCTCATAGGAAAATCAATATATCCAGACAAACATGTATACACATGTAGTTAGTTGCTGCCAGAGTTTTAATATATATATATATATATATATATATGTATATACTTTCCAATCCAATGCTAAAATGCATTTTTTGGTCTACTTGGGCTATGGCAGTGTGGAGGCCTACTATTCATCAGTGCATGTAAAAGTTTTACCTATTGTCTATGGAGCATACTATTGAAAACTCAAACCATCCAGCCTTCAGAAACTGTGGTCATTTGAAAAAGCACTTCAATACAAAAACCAAAAAAAAAAGGAAGGGAGATTTTTATTGTGTTCTGAGTCTTAGACACTCATTTAGGGAACGTATTTTGACCTTTATTGCCAGAAGATTTAAAACAAAAATGAGTTTCCAGCTCTTGAAGTGTCATGTAGCCACATCTTCAAACAACCCAGGCTGTAAGAAAAGTACCACATATAGCTAGCATTGACATACAAAGTAATTTTTAGGTAGAAAGCTTCAGTCAGTTTTCACAGCCACTGCTACATTCCTTCTTTATGATGCTTTAGAAGTTCCAGACAGAAGAGGAAGTGCTGAAATACTCGGAGAAAGGCGCTTCTCTGCCCCAGGATGGAGTCCTGTCTGGAACTCAGTGTAAGCCAATCTACAAAGTCCTTGGGTGAGACTGATTCTGGCTTCTGCAAACCTATGGCAGCTGAAAACTTGAGCTAAGATGCAGGGCAGTAGGCTCTGACCTTCTGTGTGCATTCTTCCCATAATAATATACTAAAAATGCAGACTGTTATTTCTTCTTGCTAAATATCGACTATAAGTTTGAAACTGTCCGAGATCCAAACCAACACGCTTTCCCTAACCTAAAAGCAAAAGGTTTACAAAGTAGGCACCACACACAAGTGGGAGATCAGGGATGTGCTACAAAATGAAGCATAGTATGAAAATAATGATGGGAATTTGTATTTGTGAATTGTGTAGAAAATGGTAATTTTTAAGGAAAAGACAACATGGAATGCTTCTGGGATACCAGAAAACTTGGACAATCCTCAGGTAAGGATGGCTGTCAGGAAGGTTAGAGAATGGCTTGGGGGAAGGATCCAATGAAGAATTTGTCAGTGATGACTTTGCAGAAAGTGTGGAGTAAGAGAGCTTAAGGACTCAATGATCTTCGAGGTCTTTTCCAACCTTTGTGATACTGTGAAGGAGGTTATCTACCTTGAACATATCTAGAGCTTCAGAAGGGCCTGAAGCACTTCAGTAGCTAGTTCTTTTGTGGTCATCATAGTCCTTGTATGCTAGAACTGTAGTTTCTTCTCTTCCATCTGGAGCACCCCTTGAAACACTTCTGCACCTCTTATGCCACTTCATTTTTCTCTGCTTCTCAAAATATCTTGTACTTTTGAAAGTTTGTTTCTAAAAAAGCTGAATGGTGAACTTTGTCTCATGGTCAATAATAACCCAGATAAAAATTAACAGGCATGGCAGACCTAAATGAGTTGAATTAAAGCCAAGTCTGTCGACACAGCCTTTTGGCATGCCAAAAGATGAAGATGTGAGTTATGATGTATGTCCTTGTGTGTTATGATTTTTGGAACCTGGAATACTGAAATAGAAATATTAATGATGGAGTCACTTCATTTTGATGCATTATCTATAAACAATTTTTAAAGGTTAACAAATGCTCCCTGATGAAGAAATAACTTGAATGCATGATGGGGCTCTGAGCTACCTGACCTACTTGGCAATGTCCCTGCTTACTTCAGGGCAGTTGGATTAGATGACCTTTAGAGGTTCCTTCCAACCCAATGCTTTCAGTGATTGTATGATAAATTGGTTTGCTATATTCAACACCTTTTTCAGACTTTTGCTGCTTTCAGCTATATTTTTGTTTAGAAGGTATTTTAGATCCAGAATGGAGTTTCTAGTGAGGGTGAAATGCAGTTATAGACCAGACAATAGCCCAGTGTGCAGAGCTGTCTCCCTAATTCCAATGAGAAAACTGAACTTAAAACTCTATGATAGAAAAGGTTAGCCATCTTTCTTTTCCTCTGGCCCCTTTCTCTCTCTCTCTTCCTTATGACCAAGCATCAGAGTTTCCTCTGAGGATTTCTTTTTCTACAGAATCTGGTAATATTTAAATGTATTCTGACCTAAGATAAATGTGCACAAAAATTAGATATGATTTCCCAAATATTTTTAAAGGCAATAGAACATAACCCATACATTTGGGGAGTCTCAGCTGTGCAATATGCCAAACATGACAAAATTCATGGAAAGCAGTTTTCTTATTTTTCTTTTTGGTCATCCATATTAAATGCAAAAGTTCCTATTTGTGCTAATGTTGACACTGAAAATAGAATCACCAGTATTTAAATAGAATTTTACTGTGGTGAGACTCGAATCCAGTATTGTGCAATGACTTTGTGAAGGAAGTGATTAACTCAGCAGAGAGTCTGAAGTGACTACAGCAAGACTTGGAGAGAGCCAACAGAGCTATAAGCAAAATTTGTGTCTATCCATAATGTTGATTTTGGCACAATGGGATATGACTGAGCAAGTGCAAGAACAGGAAATAGTTGAACTTTGTCAGCTATTTTGTAGTGTTCTGAGGAGGGCTGTGAATAAATCAGCCAGAGTGAGAAAGCTCCCTGGTGTGTCCACAAAATTACCTCTCAGTAGATGAAGGATGGTCAACAGTAGTCTTTAGGAGAGTGAAGGCTACAGCTGTAGCGGGATATGCTTTAGACTGGAGAAAAGTGTATTTTGGAAGCTGATGTGGGTGTGGAGAAGAGGGAGATAGTGGGGAGTAGGGGTAGTAACAGCAAAATTATAGAATGCTCAGGTTTGGAAGGGACCTTTAGAGGTCATCTAGTCAAAACCCTGCTGAAGGAGGCAGACATCCCCAACAAAGCTGGGTTACTCAGAGCCCCATCAAGGTTGACCTTGAACGTGTCCAGCCTCCACCACCTCCCTGGGTAACCTGTTCCAGTGTTCCACCACACTCACCGTGAAGAACTTCTTCCTAACGTCCAATCTAAGTCTACCTTTCTCTTATTTCAAACCACTGTGGCTTGTCTTGGTGCTACTTTTCCTTGTAAACAGTCTGTTCCCATTTTTGTGGCCCTCCTCTGGACCCTCTCTCTGAGGCCCATGTCCTTCTTTGTGTTGATGGCCCCACAGCTGGACACAGTACTCCATCTGAGGTCTCAAATCACCTTTCTGTCCCCCATGTGCCTTATGAGTGCTTCTAGAAGGATCTGTTCCATGAAGTCCCAATATGCAGGTGAACAGCATTGTTGATATATTGAAAACATTACTCTCCTGTGATAAATGAACATGCAAGGTACAAGGACACATGCTCTGAAACTTGTTTATTTTTGAGGCTAGAAATGGATATCCTGCATTTATCTTGTCTTGGATTTCACAATATAATTTAATGCCAAGCAAAGGGCTTCTTTTCCTTGCTTCTGTCACCTTTTCCACATTCACCTGTGGTGACAGGCTGAAAGAGCTGATGCAGTCAAGTAGATATATTTCTTATGTGCTTGCTTTCATTTCTAGCTTTAAGGTTGACTCCTCCTTTGCATCCTAAATGAGGCAGCCCAATAGAGAAGCATGTAAAGAGCTTTTGACTTGCCAGATAGTAGAATTGCCTTGCAAGTTAATGAGAGGATGGGCACTCAAATAAGGTTAGCTGTGGCTCTGTAAATTTTGGTGGTGTTTTTGTTTTCTTCATGTGTGTGCAGTTTTTGCAGGTGTACTAGAATACATCAAAATCACAGAACAGAAAAAGTATGTGTTTAAAAAGCAGTTTTGGAGCGGGATGGAGAGTTGTGGTAACAAAAAAATGTGGATTTTTTTTTTTTTAAGAGATAAGAAAAGACACTAGTACCTTCTGTGAAAAGCATGACTTGGAGAAAACAAATTTCAAATGTTTTCCAGTTTCCTACAGGTAAAATATAAAAAAAAATAGCTTCCTTCCACAAACCAGCCGTGCTTTCTTTCATAACAAAGTGTATAAGAGAGCTTTGGTTTTGGCCAAATAAAGAGGACACTGGTACTTGCTGTGTCATGTAACAGAAACAGAGAAATAGGAGAGCTGCAAACACAGCCTTTTTCTCTACACAGAGACACTTGCTTGGGCTCAGCTCTTGCAAACGTGATTCTGCCAATGCATGAATAATTCAGCTGATGTCAAGCTCACATGTGATTCCATAGATGCTTCTTGGGAAAGGAGTCATTACTGCTGAGAACATTCCATAGAGCTATGTATATAAAGGCTACCTATATTGAGAACAAATGTAGGCAGTGTTTCCAGGGAACCCCAAGAGCTTTGAGAGCACACTACATCAAGAATAGACTGAAAGGGTCTGTCCTGTACTGCTTACACTGCAAACCTGCACACTGTGGATTATAATCAGACCCTTGAGAACTGCCAGTTTGTCCTGCCTGCATTTCGCTGCATTTCATTCTTCTTTGCTGGGTGTGCAGCTGCCATAACACCGCTGAGGTCTTTTTGCCTGAGCATAGATGACAGCTGTTACAACTAATGTCTTTGCCAAAACAGTGGTGGGTTTATGTCAATTCAGAGTCCAGTAGCTCCTTATCTGCTTTGCTTTTAGAGGCTTAGAAACATTTGGCTACACCATTAAAACTTACCAATTTGGTCTATCAAATTAACCAGTTATCTTTCTTCTCTCTGCCACTCTGCTCACAAAACCAACCTCGCGTAAGGTCAGAATATTGCTATTTGTGTCTTTCTCTCCTGTTGCTTTTGGACCATATCACCACCTCGCTGGTTTTGTGGTTTTTTTTTTTTTTTTTTTTTTTTTTTTGGTTTTTTACCTTTATCTCTTTTTTTACCCCTCTTTTTTTTTTTTTTTTTTTTTTCATAACTTCTTAAAACCCAAGACTCTTGTCTTTGCCCTCAGGGCATTTCTTGGTTTAACTCTTCTGTGGTGGAGGATAGCTGTAGTTTCTGCTTAGGAAGATGGCTGCAAGAGCTCAAAGACTAGCACTGCAAACTACCTCCTCTTTGCACCTAATTGTAATGTCATGGTGTCACCTCTGCCTGACCTGTTTGTGCATTTCTCTCATCATGTTTTTCATCTGTTTCTTTACTAAAGTATGGGAAGTGATGACTCTTCTGTAGTTTACTTTTGCCATGTACAAGGCTTTAGTCAATGCATTCTGTAAAATTTAACTGTTCACATCAGAATCTGTGAACACTGTAAGTGTATGTTGGCAACTGCATTCCTAGCTTTTTGAATGTTTTGTGGTTAGCTCTCTGGGCAGACTTGTGCTTTCTTTTGTACATGGATTCCTTAGATAACACGACGTGGATTTAAAATAAAAGAGGCTGGAACACAAATTCACACAGATTTGATCTCTTGCCTCTGAAAATTATGGGTATAGCTTTCTTAACAAAACAAAATAATTGATGTGAGTGAGGAAAGCAATATCTTCTGATTTGGTCACAAATTTAAGGGCAGGAGCTGTAAGTGAGGAAGAACAAAATGACTTAATAGACTCCTGCATTGCTTTAAAACTTTAAGCTTCAGTTCTTCTATATCAGTCTTTACTTTCTGCATTAGCAGAATAAGGCTTCAGAGCAGTAGTACAGAATTAATTAATTAGCCATTGTTTGTGGAATTAATTTCTAGATGTTTAGGAAGAACAATGCCATTTTCTCAGAGTTGCATTTGATGAATATCACACCATATTTTGCTTCCATTTTAGTAAATGTAATAATTTGCTATTTCAGTAGACTGAGTTCATGGAACAGGCAGGTGTGAAAAGTAACCAGGTTTTGCAAATTCAAGTTCTTTCCTGTTTAATAGAGTTGAATTGGTTTTAGACAACAGATGAAGTCAATTTGACCTATTTGCTGTTTAAGCCTTTTCTCAAAAAGGAGCAGTTTTATTTAATTTACATAAATATCCTAGTCAAGTGAAAAGTAGAATTCCTGTGCAAACCTTTTTCCTGTTGTTGTTTTGTTTCCCCTGAGTTAAGGTATCAGTGTAAAGTTATTTACACAGAAAAGCATGGATGTTCACCAAACAGGGGCTTTATATCATTTTTATTTCAGAAACTTCAGCAGTGGACTCCATCAATAGCAGTAATATGCAATATCAGCTATGCCTAATACCCTGATACTGAATATAGGGAATCAGATCTTCCTATTTCCCCCAAAGGTCCATTTTTTTTCTCATAATAGTATGCAAATATGTTTTGAGTGAGTTATCAGTTGTTGAAATCTTACTCAACCTTATAGTGTCGTTCCAAATTTAAAAGCCACAAAAAGCTTTTAGTGTATGAAGGACTGACAACTGAGGAGAGTGTTTGCATAGTATATACAAAGATCTTGGGGAGTATGAGGAGGACAAGGAGTGTGCGTCTGTGTACTGGCTGGTTTTCATTTCATTCCCCATTTTGGTTTTATGCTCTTGTAGCTGAAGTTCTACACACAGAAGATAAAACAGTAGTTAATGTTTGTAAAAATACTGCTACTAGAGAGCTTCTCCGGGTGTTAGCATTGTCCCTATTTTCTGATCAACTGAGGGTCTCAAAAATGTAAGGATTTCCAGTACTTCGGTGACACAGGTAAGTATTATCATGCCCATTCTAAAGACTCTGCAACTTTCCAACATGACATAGTCTCTCTGTGTCTGGATCAAAATTAAGTCTGCAGATTTGGGATTTAAGTTCAGCTCTGGTATGATGTTCTACTGCATTGGAAAGGGAGAAATTATACTTTTCCTAATCCAAAATTAAATTTCTTCTCTAGCCCGGAAGTGGTGGTTGGCTTGTAACAAATAAGCAGTAAGCACATGAGCACAGCGCAGGGCAAATCCTCAGATGATATATGTTGGCTCAACTCCATCAAAGTCACATGAAACTGTGACACTTGGCAGCAGCTACAGATCTTTCACATTGTATCTATCCATATTCATTGCAAGAAATAATTTTCCTCAGCACTATGAATGATGAACCAGCTCTTAGGGGAATAAATAAAGGCTGACTCCCTTGTCTCTTAAATGTCTTCAAGGCCACTGTGTGGCCTTCACACAGTTCTTTGTGTTCACACAACATCATACCTTACTACTTCTCTCTTCATTCTCTTGAGAGCACCTGAGTGGGCATCCAGAGATCTTTCTTCAGTTCCTGGTCTTGTGACAGGCTTCCTTCAGCCAGTGCTTCAATGTCCTGGGTTCAGTGGGTTATGGATTCCGGATTGTTGGCCTGATGATTGTGAGCGAAGAGACTCTTATTTGTAGCTGCAAGTACTACTATGATGCAACTATGAATAATCCTATTATTAATGTACATGTGCATGTATAGATACAAAGAGTCTTTCTCACTCATGCTTGTGGCATAATCTGGGCACATGGAAAGAAAAGTAAATAATGATAAAGTGTAACACTTTAGGATTTGGCAGGCTAAGGGTGCTGGCTATTTGCGCAATCTTGCAAAACATGATAAAGTGTCTAGGCAGAGAAGGGACAATGCCCTGGAGCTTGATTCCCATGCATTTTGCTCTCTCCCCTTACCCCAAAATTGTTCTTTCTACCATTTCTAAAATTCTCTTAACCTTCCTCCTGTTAATCAATGCCAAGGCAAGTGATATAATTAAAATAACTTCAATTGTGCAGAAAATAAAAAATGATAATATCTATTAAAGTTATCATTGTTGTTCATATAAAAAATATTTTAGCAGTAAATGAGATACACAAGTGAGAATGACTCAAGCAGCAGATCGTAATGTCTACACATTGAGAGTTAAAAAAAACTCCAAACTCCTTTAATCTCTCAAACTAATAATTCTGAACATCAGTCAAATTATTCCCTAAGCGCTTTTCTTATTGAACCTGAAGAAAGAAATTCAGTAAAAATTACAAAAATCCAAACTCTGCAAGCAATTTCTAAGTCACATGAGGATATGCTGTTGCTGTTCTGGTGGTAGTTGCTGTGGTGATGGTGACTTGTACTAGATGAGGGCTCCTTTTTTGTTAGGTGCTGCACAAACACTGGGTTAAATAGCGAAGAGAAATTAGGCTATGGTCTCCGTTGAGAAAGAAAGGTGGGAGAATCTGCATGTAGATGTTGAAAAGCATTGAGAATTCCTTCCTTCAGTTCTGCTGGTGAGGGAAGCAGTTATAGCAAAGGTCTTAGAAGTGATTTTAAAAAATTAAATCCAGTAGTTCATTAAAACTAATCTCCCATTTTTACAGGTGGGAAAACTTAGATAAATGGATAGCAAGGCCACAAAAAGAAATAAGTAAAATATATAGAATAAGGCCTGTCAAGGCTAGGATTAGACTTTGTCTTGACTCCCAGTTCCTTGCAGTAACTAGATCACACTGCATCCTTCACCACCAGTCACTGTATGTTCTAATCATTCATTCTGTGACTGATTGATGTTGGGGAAACGAATGAACAGCATAGATTGTCTTGAGTCAGTAGATGTGGCGACACTCAGTCTACAGAGTTCCCTCTCCCCTGAAAGTCTGCTCTTCCTAATTCTCAGATAAACTGGAAGACTTGCTGTAAACATGATCATTGTATGCTTTTCCATGTTTAAATGGTAAAAGTGAAAACCATAGAGTGTATGATCAATGTTTGGCTTGCCTGCCCTTTGTAGAAGCCTGAGTAGTGAAAGAAAAGCCAGTGGTGCTGCACAGTACAAGAAAACAGACATTGCCTATGGATGGCAATTACAAATATTTATAATTTTTTTTGCAGTTCAGTGGCTCTGTTCTTTTAGAGCAGATGGTGTCAGCTGCAGGTTTTTGAACCAACACTGTTCTCTTCTTTGTCTCTAAACCCCATTCATTTTATACTTAATGTTTCAGTCACTTTTGCCAGGAAGGGCTTTTAGTTTTTTATTCCTCACAATGGGACAATGAATGGTGTTGAAAGGTATTGTAACTGGCATAGCCCGCAGGCACTGTGAAGCTGGGTAGAATACTTCAGCTCTTTCTCACTGTTTAATTTTGGCTTGCAGTCATACTGACTTAAAAACAAATCAAAATGGAAAAACCCAACCCACCAAAATATTCCAGCTTGATTTTTATCATAAAGGGGCTTCTGTGCCAAGAAGACACCTGGTTGGTTTCAAAGCACTATTTTCCAACATAGGCAGACTTTCTTTTCTTTTCTTTTTTTTTCCTTTTCAAAAGCCATGGCAGAATTTTGAGCTCTGAACATCACATACTTCTTAGCAAACAAAGCCAATATAGAAAGGCTTTTACTAATTGCCCCATCAAAAGATTGCAAGATGCTGACAAGAGAGTACATTTGTATTAGCCAGTTGAAAATCTGGACTCTTCCTGAGAGGTTATGACTTCATCTTTTCATCAACCTAATCCAGGATCTTAACTTTCTTTGTATTTTCAGTGTGTTTTCAGACTTCTGTCTAGTGGTTATCAGCTCTCTCATAGTTTATGACCTTGAACATTTGGTAATGAATTCCTGAACTTGCCAGTTCCAAATGCTACAATTATGGCAATGATGCAAGATGTCAGGAGCCAACTGCAAAAGTTCAGTTCAGAACTACATGCATAATCAGAGGCCAAAGAGGCATTTCCAGGCTATCCTGTTCAGAAATGAAGCTGTGGCTGTTGGTTGCTGTTACTATTGGCTAAATAATGACAATGGACAGAACACAAGAGAGTACGGGGCACACATGGGGTACTTGTGTGATCTTGCAAGAACATGTTTTAGCTTCATATGGCTGAAGTAAAAGGGATACCAAAACTGCTGAGAGGTCTATATGGCAAAATGAGACTGAAATAACTGCATCACAGTGTTATGTTCCTTCAAGAATTTCACTGAGTCTGACTGTAGTCTTCTTACCTGGTATTTGCAGTGACCTGTGAGTATACATTGTATTTAGATCAGCCCTAGTGGAACATTCATTTCTCCAGGCAGTCTCCAGATTTCCAGTCTTGTCTCTGATAACTTTGGTCCAAAAAGAAAGGAGTTTCTCCTACCTCAGTGTTGCACAGGAAGTAGTGATTTTTGACAAAATTATGTCTCTTTGATTTGAAGTACTTCAGAAATAATAAATCTAACCTCTTGTATTTTGAAGAGGTGAAAAAGATGAGTCATTCTCTTTAGCATAAGCCCCTGAGGGTTTATGGATGCTGCTTGTGTGTGTGTTTTTAAAGCCTCTCTGTCTTGCATGAATCATGCTCTGTTGCTTTGCTGTTGCCCCATGCTAGTCCATTGTGGCTCCACTGGACTCTCTTTTGGTTATATTTCATATAGTACCTATCTGGTCATATCTTGTCTGGTCATATCTTGACCTACCACTGTAGGCCATATGCTGTCAAGAGCCAACACCTTGCGCTGCCTCTAGGACACAGTGAATGCAGAAGGCTACATCGTATATAACTAGCTTGCTGCTTAAGTAAGCTGAAAAGTAAAGACAGATGGCTTCTTTTAATATGAATCACGTGTGTGGAAAAAAAAAACGACAACATTGCTGATTAAAATGAAAAAGTAATAAAAAGGCATTCACTATTGAGAAAATTACTTGACCACTTGGAGAAGTGGAGGATATGGATCAGGATGAGTTGGATGCTCAGGGAAAGAAATCTAAAAGTCTAAATTAGGACAAACTTTGCACTGTTCTCCATTAAGATTATGGTTTCTTACCAGTTTTTATATCTGTTTCAAATGGGGGATGTGAAGTTGAGAGACCTACCCACAGCCACAAGGTGATCAATGCACATTACTTGCCTAGTTTTCTGATTTTGCTGTACTTTTTGAAAATAATTTCAGTTTCTTCCCCTTTCGATGCAATTTCAGGAGATGTTTGCTATTCTGAGTTACAAAACAAATAAAAGAGCACCTGTTCCATTATAAGTGTAATATGCATCCTTCCTCATTCCAGGCTTTGCAAGGCCTAGAACAGTTGTCAAAAACCTTACCATGATGTCTTTGTGCCACTGGAGCAACACAAATTGAGCCAAGCCAAGCCTGATCTCAGATCTAATTCCGCAGAATTTGGATTACAGATTTGCATGGTCCAGCGCATACTCCTTGCCCAAAGCAAGACTCGGAGAGGGAAAAACACCAGATGGTTTTGTTACTACTCAGAGGGACATGAACAGGCTGGAGAAACGGACCTGCAGGAATCTCATGAAATTTGACAGTGGGAAGAGTCAAGTCCTGCACCTGGAGAAGAGCGCCCTGCAAATGTCTTGACAGAGAAGGACCCACGGATCCTGCTGGACTGCAAGTTGAACATGAGCCAATAATGTACTCTTGCAGTACAAAAGGCTAATAGCCTCCTGGCCTGCATGAAGGACATAATTTCCAGCAGGCCAACAGAAAGGATTTTTGCCTTTACTCAGTACTGCTGAGGCCCTCTCTGGAATGTGATGTCCACCACAGGGCTTCACAGTACAAGAGGAGTATGGACATGCTGGAGCAAGTCCAGCAAGGACCATGAAGCTCATTAAGTGACTGAAGCATCTCTCACCTAAGCACAGACTGAAAGAGCTGAAACTGTTCAGCATGTAGAGAGAAGTCTTGTGACAGGGAGTGAGTGTTGTTTTTTGTCACCCGTATTTGTGTGTTAAATACCTGGTGTCATGGAGTGAAGAAGGTGAAGCCAAACTCTTCTAGTGTTGCCCAGTGACAAGACATAAACTGAAAAGCAGGAAAGTTCATTTTATCAGAAGAAAAAAATATGTTTATGGAAAGTGATCAAATACCGGAACAGCTTGCCAGGAGACGTTGCCGAGTCTGTATTATGGAGATATTATAAATCTGACAGGATTAGGCCCTGAGCAACCTGCTGTAGCTGACATGGCTTTGAGCAAAATGCTTGGACTAAATGATTTCTGCAGGTCCCTTTTAAACTCCACTGCTCTGTGATTCTGTGTAGCTGTCTAGAGGTAACTGACCTGCATAAACAGTGGGGAAAACTAGCTGCCGCCTTTTGCATTCCTCAACAAAACTAAGGTCTGTGAAGTGACCTCTAAAGAAGAAAACACAGAGGTTGAAAGTCTAGAAATTGTTAGTTTGTCAAACCATCTCCCTGGGAGAAGTGGCACAAATCACATGCCTTGAAACTTCTACCAGTTGAGACAATCCCCTCAGAATAATTGTCAAGAACAAGCCTATTTTGGCATAGAGCTGGACTGCACAGGTCTCTGCCTGTGCAGGCAAACTTCTGTGTTTCAGGTATTGCAACACAGAGGGACACATGTTACCAACGCAGTGTTATGTGGTTGCATTTCTACATGACAGTGCCTCAACATTGCAGTTTAAAGGTACTGGGGGGGAAGAGTTGTCATCATCACGGGCAGGTGACTTGCTTTGTACTGTTCTTACCCAGAAGAGTTTGAGGTGGTCCTCTTATATTCTAGATCATTTGAGGCACTTATCTGTATGATACAAGTGAGCCATAGGAAAGCAAATTGTGTGAAGTCAGGCTTGCTAGTCTAGTTATTTTCTTCCAGATGCCTGGAATGCTTATCAATTCCTTCTACCTTTTACTTATCTACAGGGCCTGAAATTGAAGGTTTTATTGCTTTTGTTGCTGCTCATACCTTCAAGAATACCTAAAACTTGCAGAAAATTTGACCAGCAATGCCTTCCCAACCTACTGTGCAAGTTTATTCTACTATTGCAAGAGAAAAAACAGAGCACATCCAATTTTAGCAACAAAGGAATACTTCTGCTTACCTGTTTGCAGCATAAAGAATTACTTTTTACCTCATGCCCCTTCATTAATTTTTAATTAGCTCCTACTCAATTGCCTGACTCACTTCACTCCAATTACTTAATGTGATAGGATACAATACCCTAATACACCTATTAATACAAATGAGGGGAATCAACTTTGTTACACACCTGTTCTCAGTAATCTGTGCAAATACTAGTGGATTATCATAGCCTCTCAGAAATGACATCCACTGCAGCATCTTGTTATTCCTTTTGCTGGCTGATAGAAGCTCACATTATCATATTGCACAGGATGCTTTGGAAAATACAGATGCTGTGACTGTGAATGATGGCTGAACTCCATATATCTTGAAGAGACGGCTCTAAGTTGCTTGTGACCCCACAAGATCTGTCTGAATGTATACCCTGAAGTGCTGTAATAGAAAAGAGTCTCAGAAATATCAATGTATGAAGTACCACTAAGGTTCAAAGGGCAAAATCACAAGAGGCAAAGCAGACATGGACTTCAGCATAATGGTTGTGAGATGATCCCCTGTCCAAGGAGTAATTCCACCGAGGTCTGCTCTGGCTCACTCTAGGTGATCTGTGATGGAGGGGATCCACAGCCAAATGCCAGCTGTTTTTAGCAGGAGAGGTGCTAAACTTGCAGCATACTTGACCTTCATCAGAGGGTGTGAAAACAAATATGCAAATGATCTTTTAGTGAAAAATGTTAAACGTAACTACTTAATAGATGCAACCTCTTCACAAAAGTGTTACGCAGATTGATTCTTTCTCTCCACTTCATATTAAAAACATAACTGCAACACTTGTATTTTCATTTAGTGCTGATGTGAGCTAGTCATTGCCTACACTGTAACAAAGGAAGGAATGGTGAGGCATACAGTCTTCTTGGAAGTCAACAAGTCCACTGCAGGTTGTGTATTGGGAAGAAAGGAATTCATATTTCCCAGTAGGACCAGAGAGTAGAAGAACGTCTCCCATTTTGCCCCTTTTTCAAAGCCTTTCTCTTGTAAATATCTTTGGATTTTTTTTTTTTTTTTTTTTTTTTTTTTTTTGAAGCACAGCTTAAGCTTCATTTGTTAAAAAATACTGGGTTACTGCTCAAGCCCAAAGCCCTGACATTTTACATGTACTGGAATAGGAACTGAAATCCTGAATAGTAGATTCTTATTCAGGCTGTGGTCACATGAAAGCTACCCCTAAATGTCTGTGCAAACTATTGCATCGAACACTTTCACCCAGTCTTGCCCAAACTGGGCATCAAAAATCAATCCAAAATTTCTGATTATTTTGGTATACTATTCCTCAGTTTTCTGTGAGTTTACACCTTTAATTTATACTTTCCTCTTTTCTCCTCTACCTCCTCCTCCAAAGGAGAAAATAACATGTCTAAGTGGCACACATCCCTAACTTTCTATAGGCAAGTTTATAAGGTCTTAAATGCCATCAGCATTCCTTGTTCATTCTCATAAAATCTGCTTACCTGAAATAAGAGCTTCACTGCTCTCGCACATTAAAGTGTGCAGGGCCACAGTAGTGGAACCAGTCATTTTTAACATCTTACTCAATAGTCTGGATGATGGGGTCAAGTGTACTCTTGGTAAGTTTGCAGAGGACACCAAGCTGGGTGGAAGTGTTGATCTGCTTGAAGGTAGGGATGCTCTGCAGTGGGGGCTAGACAGACAAAGTCGGTGAGTTTCGGTAAGGTCAAATGCCAGGTTCTGCACTTTGGTCATGACAGCCTCTGGCAGGGCTACAGGCTTGGGGAGGAGTGGATGGAAAGCTGCTCACCAGAGATGAACCTGGGGGTGTTGATTGATAACCTTCTGAACATGAGCCAGCAGTCTGCTCAGGTGGCCAGATGGCCAATGGCATTCTGGCCTGTAACAGGAATACTGTGCCTTGGAGGACTTGGGCCCCTCACTACAAGGACACTGAGTTGCTGGAGCATGTCCAAAGAAGGGCAACAAAGCTGATGAAGGGTCTGGAGAGCAAATCTTATGAGGAGCACCTGAGAGAACTGGAGTTGTTTAGCCTGGAGGCAAGGAGACTCAGGGAAGATCTTCCTGCTCTCTACAACTACCTGAAAGGAGGTTGTAAAGAGGTGGGATTAGTCTGTTCAGTAGCAAGCGATAGAACAAGAGGAAATGGACTAAAGTTGCACCAAGGGAAGTTTAGATTGGATATTAGGAAGAATTTCTATACTGAAATGGTTATCAGGGGTTGGAATAGGCTGCTCTAGGAAGTGGTGGAGTTACCATCCCTGGACATATTTGAGTCATGTAGATATAATGCTTTGGGATATGGTTCAGTAAAGGACCAGTCAGTATAAGGCTAATGACCTGACCTGATGATCCTAAAGGTCTTGTCCTATCTAGGCAATTCTGTGATACAGAATGCCTGGTGTAGTACAGAATGCCAGTACAGAATGCCTGGTGTAGGTACAGTATGCTCCCAGAGATCTGTGTATCACCAGTGACTTTTGAAAGCACTATATGAAGAAACTAATACACCTCTAAATCCCCAAAAGGATGCTTTATATAAATTTCCTTAAAATATCTTTGGAACAGATCGCTTAAAATGGTTAGGAAGACTGATTGAGTTCAATGTCCAGAAGGATACTTTTAGGTAGAAGTAGCAATGGTTGGCTGGGCTTTCTGTAGCACTGCATGGATCAATTAGGTACAAAATTGTTTGTGTACTAGAGAAATTGCCTTTGAGAGCTTAATACTGTATGGTTTAAAATTTAGTATGCCTGAAAAAAGAAAAGCAAACCTGAGCTGCATCCCAAGTCCACACAGATCTGTTATGAAAGGGAAAACTGAGACAGAAGGATGGAAAGTCGTAGGGGAAAGAGACTGAAAATTTGGACATCAGGTGGTATGGCATGCTGTTGTGGGAAGAACCTGAAGCTTGCTTACCCTGACATTTTGCCCAGTACGATGGCAAGAATGGCAGCTGCTATGCAACAATCACTCTGCAGGAATGGCTCCTAGCAAAGTGTAAAAAACCAAGTCAAACAAGGCTGTGATAGTCAGTTGGTGCAGTGTACTGACCTTTACTGGCAACCTCCTTCTTACGTGAAACAAAAGGGAGGTCTCCAATAGGAAGTGCACCATTTATCTTGAAGACAGGTGTTAGTAATGCTGAGAACAAAACCTGTTCTTTGAAAGGTGTGGTTTCACATACACAGAAAAAGGCCCTTCTTTGTTCTATAGCTACTCGTACCACAGATGATGTGAAACAGAACAATTCAGGAAAGACAAACACTTTCTGAGCAAGCACATTAACATTGCTGAGGAGCTCAACCTGGTGAAGCCAGCAGGACTTTTTGCCTAATATGTTGAAGGGTTGAAATCTCTGGAAAGAAATGAAAAAGGAAAAAAAGCTGTGACGTCTAATCTGGGATTTGATATTACATCTTTTACTTCTGCAAGTAGCTTCAATGGGTTTGGTTAAGCATTATTTTGCCCTAAGCCTAAATTGTAGTTTTGGTTTCTTAATTTTCAAACATAAAGGTATTTAGGGCTAGATCTTTCTCTTGTTGAGGTAATGACCAACACTTCATACTTATTTTGAGGGTCCATTAATCTTTTCAAGACCTTTTTAATTAAAATGAATCATTTAGTATGTGTACAGCACTCTGAAAGAACACAGAGCTACGTAAGTGCTAAGTGTTATTATACAACTCATTGTTATCTTTTATATTTCCCATAAAACTACCTGTGACTTAGCTACTGTTAAGCTCCTTAGTTCTCAAGGAAAATTAACATTAGAAAATGCTTTGACTTTCTAAAAGTCAAATTGCTACTGCTGCAATGATAACATTGTACAAGCACTAACTGAACAAGTACCGATTGTAGCTTTATTTTAAGAAGCTGCATACTTACGACTTGCCATGCGTCTTCAAGGAGGACCCAGGGAACTGCAGACCTTGATACCAGGAAATGTCATGGAACAGATAGTCTTGAGTGTTATTATGCAGCATGTGCAGGGCAGCCAGATGATTTGGCCTCGTCAGCATGAAGAGCATGTCCTTCTTGACAAACCTGGTCTTCTACAGCAAGGTGACTCACTTAGCGGATGAGGGAAAGGATGTGGATGTTGTTTATCTGGACTTCAGTAAAGACTTTGAGACTGTCTCCCACAGCATCATCCTGGAGAAATTGGCTGCTCATGGCTTGGGTGGATAGATGTTTTGCTGCATTCAAAACTGGCTGGCTGGCTGAGCCAAAAGAGTGATGGTGAATGGATTTAAATCCAGTTGGTGGCCAGTCACTAGTGGTGTTCCCCAAGGCTCAATACTGGGGTCAATTATCTTTAGTATCTTTATAACTCATCTGGATGAGAGAACTGACTGCACCCTCAGTATGTTTGTAGATGACACTAAATTGGGTGGGAGTGTTGATCTGCTTGAGGGTAGAAAGGCTCAACAGAGAGATCTGAACAGGCTGGATCAATGGGCTAAGGCCAATTGTATGAAATTCAACAAAACAAGCGCTGAGTCCTGCACTTTCATCACAACAACCCCATGCAATGGTACAGGGTTGAGGAAGAGTGGATGGAAAGTTGCCTAGCAGAGAAGGACCTGGTGGTGCAGGTTGACAGATGGATGAACGTGAACTAGTAGCGTGCCAGGTCTCTGAAAAGGCCAACATCATCTTGGTCTGTATCAGGAATAGTGTGGCCAGCAGGAATAGGGAGGTAATTGTTCCCTGAACTTGGCCCTGTGAGGCTGCACCTCAAATATTGTGTTCAGATTTGGACCCCTCATTGCAAGAAAGACGTTGAGCTGCTGGAGCATGTCCAAAGAACACCAAGAAGCTGGTGAAGGGTCTAGAGAATGTCTTATGAGGAGCACCTGAGGGAACTGGGATTATTTAGTATGGAGAAGGCTGAGGGGAGACCTCACTGCTCTCCACAACTACATGAAAGGAGTTTGTGAAGAGGTGGGGGTCAGTCACTTGTCCCTGGTATTCAGTGATAGAAAGAGAGGAAATGGCCTGAAATTGCACCAGGGGAGGTTTAGATTGGATGTTAGGAAAAATTTCTTTACTGAAAGGTTGATCTGGCATTGGAATAATCTGCTCATGGAGGTGTTTCAGTCACTATCCCTGGAGGGGTTGAAAAATGTGTAGATATGGCACTTAGAGACATAGTTTAATGGCCATGGTGGTGTTAGGTCAACGTTTGGACTTGATGATCTTTGATGTGCTTTCCAGTCAGAACAAGTCTATGATTCTATGATATTTCTGTTTGCAAGCATGGACATAAAAGCCATTTTCAATTGTTCTGTTCTTTTTGTAGTCACTAATATTGATGTATACCATGCACATGAAGCAGTATACCTTCAGAAAAGGATAATGACATGCTTAACTTGTACTGGTGACAATGACCACAAGAGGTACAGGGCCATGGGGAGTCAAAAGTGGAAAATTCTTCCTACAAGGCACTTACATTATGCCTCTGCTTCATCTAATGGTGTCTTAAGAAATTGCTTTCTGGAAAAGAGCAAAATGCCAGCTTTATGGGAAAATTCATGCTTTGCAAGTTTCTATGCTGGCATAAATATTTTTTTCTTAAAGATAGGTGTGTGCATGGGTAGGTTTTAGGAAAATTATCTGATTGGGGTTTTTCTGGGGAAGAGGTACTTTAACTTCTTTCTTCTTGTCCTTGGTTTGGCTGGGATGAACCTAATTTTCATAAGGAGCCAGAAGAGCCTAACTGAGCTAGCCAAGGGAATATTGGATACCATGTGACACATGCTCAGCATAGGGAAGCTGGCTGGGGAGGAGCAGGAGGGATCTCAGTTTGGGAATGGGCTGAGTGCTGGGTTATGAGTGGTGAGCAACTGCATAGTTCATCACTCACTCCATTCTTTTGTTAGTCTTGTTATTATTACTCCTTCTCTCCCTGTGTTGTCCTATTAAACCATCTTTATCTCAGTACTTGAGATCTTAATTTTATTTCTGATTCCCCTCCCTGTCCCACTGCAGGAGGGTGGTGGTCATAAGTGGGAGGCTGCGTGGTGCTTAGCTTCCAGCTTCTTTAAATGCAGTGAGTTGCTTGCTGACTAGGGAGGGGAGAGGGTTTTTGAATCTTAAGCTACTGTTCTGTACAAAACACATTTTCACCACCCCAGAATTCTTCTGATATAAAGGGGATTGTATTTATCTTTCTCAATCACTACACTTTCAAATTCCTGTTCAATTATGGTTAGGAGAAAACAAAGGCTAATATTCTTGGGTACATGCTTGCTGCAGTTATTGAAATGGTCTGTCATGCTGAACCTCAGAACAAGCAGCTTTCATTATCTGTAATGACTTTATCTTTCTCAAGAGGAGGCTAGCTGCTTGGAAATGTTTCTTCTTTAGGTTAGGAAGGTGATAAAACAGACCCCACAGCAGATATTTAGGCAGCTATAAACAGCAAAATGTACTCAGAGCAAATGATGTGGCGAGGGGATAAAAACCAAAAGCCTATACCTGTGGTACATTTCTCTTTGCAATGAAGTTGTCTGTTTCTTGAAGTTCCTCATTTTGTAAGTTGCTTTTCTGGACTACTCTGACATTAAATCATCAAGATCATCACTACTTTAGCCTCCGTCACTGACCAATATTGGTTGTGGCAACATCAAGTTAAGAAAGACCTGAGAATCAAACCTTCTATTTTCTGTTTATTTCTGTCTGGAACGATTCTTTGCCTAGACAGAAAGGATAGAGAGCTTTATTGAAATTTAAAAAAAAAGACAGGACCCTGAATTCAAGTCCTGACTTGTGACTGTGAAATTGCTCTGGGAATCCACTCCTTCCTCCACTTCTTTCTTTCAATCTTTTCTATTTAAATTGAAGCCATTCAAGGCAGGGATTATCTATAATACATACTAGCATAAGGCTTTGCATAGTTGATTATTTAACCTAAACATCACATTTGCTACTGTAATACCCCATAAACGACCATGAATCACAGCCCTAATGTGGGGAGATCTGGTAGGAAGTGGATGGAACAAGCTATGGGATTGTGCAAGTGTCACATAATTCTGACCACCTAGAAACTGAACAGTGAATGAACACAGTTTTGTAAGGCTTTGTAGGCCTAAATGCTTTCTAAACAAAACAGGATAACGGGATAACAATGAATTTTAGAAAAAGCCAAGAAACAAAACAACACCCCAAAGTGAGAATGGAGAAGTGAAACTTCACTAGAATCAAACTAGAAGTTTCAGTAAAGCTGCACTCTGAGCAAGCCTGAAGTCTGTGCCAGCAGAACAGTAAACAAGTATTATTTCTTGTAGTACACAGTTCTTGAGTACTATCTACTGCTCATGTTATTGAGTTAATATCTTGCCTAGCAACCCTATTATGTGGAAATATATCTAAGAACTGTGAGAAGTGCTATTTTCCATGTAAGAAAAAACATTGTTGAAAAGAGTAGGGTATTTTTTTGGAGAGGTGATTGACTTCAAATTTTTTTTTTTTGCTCCATTTTGTGTGTTGCCACAGGTCTGGAAAATACACACATGGGGAGGAAAAAAACCACATCAATTTACTAATATTTAACTTTCCACTACAGGAAGCACAGTGGATGCTTCTTACATTACCATTTAGATTGTTTTAGGATGATAGAATTAACTTTTCCTAATGAAGCAAGGAAAATGTTCTGTATGGACAATTTTTCAAACTGAAGGAAATTGAGGGAAAAAAAAAAAAGAAAATAAAAAAAAGACCATGAGCAGATGTTCTGAGCAGTTCAGGGAAAAGCTTGAACCCTGGGCCTAAGGCATACTTTAAGCATGTACATTTAAGAGTTTCTAATAAAGAATCTGGGAAACTGAAGGAGTTAATTAAAGAAATGCCAGTCTTTAGGTGTCCTGAAAACACATGTATAAAACAGAGTTGTCTACAAGGAGTTTTGGACTGTAACAATATCACTTCATCCAGTGATCTGTGCTTTCTGTCATGAGATTAAAAAAAGCCTTGGCTTCCAGTCTTTATTTTTTTCTCTGTCCTTACTTAGGAAAGTAAACTGCTTGTGAACTCTGCTGTCTTGACCAAGAAGGCCTAGGTATTTTCATTGTTCCCAAGGACTAAAATATTAATTTTTGGCTGCAAATTCATGACTTAAAAATGACATACAAACTATAATAGACTATCTGACAAAACAGATAAGAGAAACAAGGTTAGGTTGGAAATTTAAACCCTACTGAAAAAAAAAAAACAACACACCAAAATTGTCTGGTCTGAGACAGTGTGAATGGTGTTTAGATGAGCTACTACTGAGAATGAAGACCTGGTGAAAGTGCTCATATCTCTCAGCTGGGATGGTCATTCCACCACATTAGTGCCTGGCCAGATGGAGGAGGGTTGAACTGAATACAACTACCTGAAAGGTGGCTGTAGCCAGGAAGGGGTTGGTCTCTTCTCTCTAGCAACCAGCACCAGAACAAGGGGACACAGTCTCAAGCTGCAACAGGGGAAGTTTAGGCTCAAGGTGAGGAGAAAGTTCTTCACTGAGAGTCGTTCACCATTGGAATGGGCTGCCCAGGGAGGTGGTTGAGTCATCATCCCTGGAGGTGTTCAAGAGGGGATTGGACATGGCACTTGGTGCCATGGTCTAGTCATGAGGTCTGTGGTGACAGGTTGGACTCGATGATCTTTGAGGTCTCTTCCAACCTTAGTGATACTGTGAATAGGGTAGTGTGTATGGGCACCAGGATGGCAGTTTATAAGATACTAATTGTGTAACAGGATTAAAGGATCTGATATGTAGATTAAGAAACCTAGAAGACATGCTGTTGATAATGACTTCAGATTGGCAATGGTGTTAAGGAATATATGAAGTTTTGTTGCTTACAGTTACAATATAGCCCAGGTCAATCATGGAATAATACAGCCTGTTCATCAGCTTTAAAAATGTAATATTTTGTTAATTGTTACTGGTACATTACTGGGGGGGGGGGGGAATGAGCAATGCAGTACCACCTTAATATAAAATGTGAACAGGATGATGATGATTTTTTTTCCTCTTTCTGTGCAATATTCAGAGTATTTGGGCTGCTGATGAAGTTTTCTATTTGCCCTTATTTATAGATCATCCTTCCTGTTTTTCATAAGAGAAACTACTTTTTCTTTTAGTGTGGGTAAGGAGTTTTGTTTTGTTCCAAAATTAAGTCTGACTCAGACAGGTGTGTTTCATTATCAGGTTTGTTCACTGAAGTTTATTGAAACAGGGAGATTATTATTGTTTTGCATAGAAATGTGAAGTTCATTAGCCAAGGGATGTGGGGAATTCTAGCCTCAAATTTGTCACTATTACACACCCACACCCATGAGTCAATTATTTCACTTTGCTGTCATACAATGAATTCAGGCTCTTAGAAGGTGCCAGACTTGAGAGCTTTGAAATATACAGAACAGGTTTTGCAGACATCAGGAGTCCCAGTTCTCCTCTTGCACTTCAGTCTTTCTGGAACCACTGTAGCTTGACTATAAGACAGCCTCAATTATATCCAGTATCTAGGTATAACTTGCCATCTCTTAGGATGTGTATTTCTTTCTCTGTCCATAAGTGTCATAATTATATGGCCTTTTCCTTCCTTAGTTCATTTGAACACTGTCTCATTTGGTATCCATTTCATGAAATCACTTCTAATTTGTAGTGCTACTTTATGGACTGAGTGGATAGTGAGGCCAGCGTCCTTTTCCTGCTCCGGGATTCCCCTCCAAATTGCCATGGAATGCTGTTCTAATAGACAGTTTTCATTCTCTCTACTTGTATGTAACCCATTGCAGAGAAACTTGAGGAATAAGGTCTTCTGAGCTTCATCATCTCTCACAGCTGCCAGTTTCACAGAATAATCAACTCTCAATTATGCAGCATAATGGCAGTGATAGAGTAACCCAAATAAAACAAAACCAAGGCTGATACAAAAGGTAAATACATTAGGTAGTAAGGATATATTTAGTATGCTCACCTTTGGAAGGCTGTTAAGTAGATTCCTGTAGAGAACAGAAGCAGCTTTAAGAAGGCAGGATGGGGCTGGGTGCCAGCGGCATGAATGTTGCTCCATTCAGACATGATGCTGCGGCCAGGGGTGTTGGAGGAAGGCAGGGCATGGTGAATCCACACCATGCATAGTCCATCCAGGTATCACTGAGACTTGCCTGAAAACTTCTATTTTTCATTTATATTATTTTTTTAAGAAAAGAATTTGCTGATCCTAATCAAGTGGAGATTACTGTCAGTGCTCCATGACATTTTGAGTGAGAGAATTGTTGCTGAGAAAAGAGGTAGGGTTTTCTATTTTGGCAGAGAAAAAATACAGTTTTACGAGAGGTACAATTCTTGTTTGGCTATAATAAACAAATTTTGCCCAGGGCCAGGGAGGCAAAGCTAAGCTAAACTTTCTCCTCTCCATCTCTAGCCATATTGCTCTGCAGCTGCGCAATTCTCCAGGGATAAGCTCGTGGACACGCTAACTAGCTCTCAAACAAAAAGCTTCATTCTTTGTTTTTGGCAGTGGAAGCGGTGAGAAGCAGCAAGGCAGGCACATAGGTTGTGCTGAATCCTTTGGGATGATCTCTCCCATGAACCTCCTGGGGGTAAGACCGAAGCAGCAGCCTTGCCTTGCTTGTTATTGTGGGGTGCCCTATCCCAGCTGTGTTCCATAAAGTAGCTGCATTCAAAATCCTCTTGCTTAGTCTGAGAAAATAAGGCTGAGTAACCAAAATATCAGTCTGCTTGTTTGGGGCTTGCTTAATCTTACATTTAGGTACCTAGATACTGTGTGACTGAGTGCCACACAGGTTTCATGGGTAGTTCAGCCACAAACAAGTGAAGACCTACACAGCCAAGTGAAGAAAGCTAGTATGAATCCACCATAAAATGAGATCAGACAAAGTGGCCTGAGCAGTAGTAACCACCTCAGATTTCCTGTCCAGGCACAGTTATCAAGAAAGTTACAGTAAACAAATATACCAGCAACCAGCGTCCTAATCTTCATGGTACTGTGGTTGACATTGGGAAGAAACGTGAAGCTATGCATGGATGGGTTTTGATGCCACTGATTTCTATAAACATTACAGAATATGAACATCTATACTGATACTGTTGACTTTAGCCACACACAAGGTCTAGTAACAGCAAATGCTTTAGTGCTGTTGGCTTCGCTCATTCCACCTTGACACATTATGGATGATATATTTAATTTCCTATTACTGAACCCGACTGCTCCTTAGATTATAGGAGAACTCTATTTTCTTTTGCTGATGGGGAACTGAGGAACATTGTAGGATTGTGCCTGAATTATATAGGAAGGTATGGCAGAGCAGGTAACTGAAATGAACTTTAGCTGAACACTATCTCAGTTCTTTTATGTGTATCTCCAACCCTGCTTCCTCACATATAAAATTCGTCCAGTATTCCATCAAGAGAGCAAATTCTCTCATAATGCTTTGAGGTCTGAAAGATCTAGACATCCTTCCTTGCCTCATGAAGGTCTGTGGGGAAATAACAAGAGACTATTTGCTTCAAAACTGAGATTGTGCTGCACGTAGCAGTCTATCACAAAAGATGCAAATTGTGTTTTCCCCTGTACTTTAGATATCTGAGAGAAATAAACACAAGGATGAGTTGTTTCAGTCAAGAAGGGGTTTCACCAAGAAGAAGCAGGTTACTCTCTCCTTCTTGGCTGAGGGTTGCAGTAGTCTGAGTGTCAAGGTGAGTAGTGCTTGTGCCCTGGAGGGACAGATTGCTTCTGAAGACATCAATAATTGCAAAAACTGTTCTTTTACATTTTTATTTAGTCAAAAGATCTTTGTCTATATGATTGGATTAGGTAGTTATCAGCAACTTTTGGATGAAGCTCTCGCATACAAAATCTGAGTTAGCTGTGTTTAATTCAATATGCAGTCTGTCTGCCTCACAGGCAAATAAGGTGATGCAGTGAGTATGAAATACTATCTCACACCAGTGCTCGCTGGACTTCCTGCTTAGCTTTCGATGCACTTCAGAGCTCCACTGCTGTCTGGTCTCCAGCTATCTTACAAACAACTTCTTCACCCAGGAAGCACTCTGTGGGTAAGGGGCAGTTATTTCACAGGAACCCAGAATACATTGTGTTCCCAGCATAGTTCTTGCCTGACTTTACCTCAAGAGAACAGGAAGAGCCAGAGCTGGACTATCCTTAGAGCTGTTTGCAAACTGGTCTCAGAAACAATGGGTGATGATTCATCTGGCATCATCATCAACAATCTTCAGGGCCGTGTTTTAACAAACTTTCCCTAATAAAGAAAGGAGACCTTCCAGACAGAAATATGTACCTTTTAGTGGTGGATCTACAGAAGAGTAATCTAGGTTTAAGAGTGCTTGTAATCAAGTGATTACATATGCTTGCCTGAGGTCAGATAGTGAGCTAGTTTAGCAGCTCTGGGGACCCTTGTTCCTGTGTTGCATTCACATGACATGAGCATACTGACTCATTCATGTGTGGGGATATATAAATACCTACTTATGACATGTTTTTGCAAGTTTTAGTAATAAAGTCAGATCTCTGAGGTTGGAATCCTTTCTATGGCAATAGAGCACTGTCATCACTAACACTGTGACTTAGAAACTGTTGTAGTTTGAAAAAGAAAATCAGTTCCTTTTTTTGTTTATGCCAGCAATGCAGAAGGTCACCAGTTTAATGTGCGTAACCTTTAAAAGTTATTTCTCTGAGTAAACATTTGCTGGAAGATATCCTGTCTGGGTGGTATCTTTTACAAATGCCTGATATTATGCTACCTAAACAAACTTTTCTTTGGTGAGCCCAAGATGAGACATGGAGTAGCCTTTCTAGTGCTATACATCCTATTATAATGACAGCCCAAGTGATATTACAATATCTAAAAATGAAAGACCACAGAGCAGGGAAGATTGATGTGTTTACCTTCTGCAGTTTCTAGCAGTGAAAGGATAGTGATGACTGATGAAGACTAAGACATATTAATGAATGAAGCTTGTACTGCTCCTTCAAGGATGAAAGTTGACATAGGTTAGATATCATGCTGGCATCTCTGGGAATAAAATGTACCTGGTGAAGAGAGCATACATAAGCATACAGGGAAGATATCTGCTCAAACCCAAAATTATGGATATCTGCAACTTGAAATATGTTAAATATATACCTAAGGAAGATAGAACCCTGCTAAAAATATCCTAAAGTACATCTAATGTATCCCACTTCCCCCCCCCCCAAAAAAAAAACAACAAACAACAAACCAAACCAATATGTGAAAGAGAATAAAATATCACTCTAAAAAGGTGAAACAAAAAGAAGTGCAAATGAGCAAAGCAAACTGTCAGCGTGTGGATGCAAGAGATGCTTGTGGTTGTTAAACCATACATGACTCTGCCAGAGGAAATATCTTTCTTTCTTCTTTTATTGTTTGTTTGTTTGGTTTTGGTGGGTTTGGGTTTTGTTTTGTGTGTGTTTAGGGGTTGTTTATTTTATTTTTTCTAGGCATTTAACCAGAAGTTAGTTATCCTTATTACACTAGCAAATGGAAATATTTATCACAGAGGAATATTCAAGTCCTCAAAGCTCAGCTGATAAATAGCATTTAAGGCTTCAGAATATTATTTTCAAGCAAAAAACTTTACCTTAGAATACTCAAATCCTTCAAAACCTCTTTCTCTCTCTTTCTTATCTTCTACTGTTACACATCAGTATATGAAGTCAGTGCTGGGCATTCACTCGTGTTTTCTTACATCAAAAGAAGGCAACAAAAGATCTTTAAACACTCTGCATGTTGTACTTCACTGAGGTGGGAGGACAATGTACAGAAACGTGCCTTTTCTTGGGATGCATCAACTCACACACCTTCCTGGAAAAGACAAAAGGGCAAGGGAAAAAAATCCATCCACGAGAAAAACAAAACAAACCCCCCTAGCCACTGATAACAGAATCCTGCATTGCTGTGTCACTTGCTGTGTCATATGAAAATACCCTTCTAAAATCTGAAAGCATATTGCCTTCCCCCACCCCTTTTTCCTTTTCAAATCAAAGTACAGCAAAGTTCCACCCTTGCTGTCTGTCTGCCTTTTTTTTCCCCTCCTCTCTCTTAAAAAAAAAAAAAAAAAAAAAAAAAAAAAGTTTTGAGAATTTCATTTTTCTATTCAGTGCAGTCCTGGCCAAAGTAAAGCCCTCTTTTACATTGACGTCAAGATCTTTACTAAGATTATGGTTTCATTTCTCTATTGCAGCAATTAGCTAGGGAATGTATAAAAGGCTTCAGGGAAGCAAGCTAGGACTCTCAGAGGGGAAAGCACTTTGCACCATAGACAGATAGCAAGAGAGAAGGCGAGAGGAGGAAGGCAGGAATACAGAGAGGCGGGGGTGGGGAGGGAAAGAGGGAGGGAGAAGAGGGAGGAACAGAAAGTTTATGTACATAAACCTTTTTTTAAAAAAAGTATTGTTGCACCTGGTAGCTAGCCTTACTGACACAGAAATGAGAGGTCTGCTCAGTGCTTAAATAGCTGAGAAACAATGGGATAGTGCAGGGAAGTTAACAATTAACAGTCTCAGCTTAAATTTTGTAACTGCAGGGAGCTGGAAACACGGCTGACTCTCTTCAACAAAATCAGGTCTCCTGGTTGAGGAAAGAATTTTTGTTAACATCTTAGTTTCTGAAAAAAAAAAAAGCTCAGAATTTGATGAGTATCATGCAGTTATGGTTTTAAGCAGCCTGCTCATATTTAACTATCTCTGCTCACTTTGAAGAGACTGGCTGAAAGAGGGGTAAAGAGGCTTTTGAAAATACTTTTTACTTTACTTTTTTAAATGAGGGTGCAGAACAAAAAGGGAGCTGAAGGCATCTCGCTGGAGAGAAGCAGCAAGGAAGATGGGTCTGCTAAGTGTGGATTTGCTGATCACGCTTCAGATCTTGCCGGTCTTTTTCTCCAACTGCCTCTTCCTTGCACTGTATGACTCTGTGATCCTCCTGAAGCACATGGTGCTATTTCTGAGCCGGTCTAAGTCTGGGCGCGGTGAGTTGCGGAGGATGCTGACCTCGGAGGGGCTGCGCTGTGTCTGGAAGAGCTTCCTCCTGGATGCCTACAAGCAGGTTGGTACTCGGGGATGGGGACTGGCTGGTTGGGGTGGGTAAACCGTGATGGACATCCCCGTTGTCAGAGAAAAAGGCAAAGGCATGACTCTGTTGTGCAGGCTGTGCCTGTTTGATGCTAAGTTTGATGGGAGAGGTGTAAGCTGAAAGATGCAATGAAGTCGGAGCTAAGTACTGACGAGATTGAGGAGCTGCTGTCTCTGCTCTGCCACTAACTCTCTCTGTAGCCAGGGCCATGTTACTTAGTTTAGCCGTGCCTCAGTTTCCCCACCAGTATTTCAAGATCTTAGTATAAGAATGATTGTAAAATGCTCCAGATGTTTTCATAGCTGTTGTTTAATTGTCTGCCGTGTGAGATCCTCAGAGATTATACAAAAGCTGAATCTTCAAATAGAGCTATGCATAGGATTGATTTAATAAAAGATAGAAATGAGCCTTTGTCATTACAATGGCATTTTTTATTACTCATGTTAAATTATATATTGGAGAAAGCACCCAAGTAATAGTAAAACTGGGCATGGAGGGAAACAGCCTTTTGTTTTTTTTTCTTCATAAAAGCAGTGAGAGAGGGACATGCCAGAGTTTAGAAATGAACTTGACTGGATGAAGGACAGCTGCCTGGTGATTTAAATTAATAAAGCCAATATCAGTTATGCAACATGTACTTCCCCCCCCCCCTTTTTTTTTTTTTAATCTTTTATTTTTTGTACAATTATTACCCACTGTTAGTGTCCAGGTTTCATGAGGTAGTTATAATTCCCTTTTACAGACTGAAAAACTGGACCCCAAAAGATGAAATTTCTTTCACAGGCCACCCAGATAGTGAGCAGAAGAACTGGATTCAGAGCTCAGTGGCTTCAAAACCAGTGCTTAGTCTGTTAAGGTGTTGTCTTATTTAGACTGTCTAATTTAACATACTCTATGTGATGTCATGAGGTCACAGATGTCTTATCCAAATGACCAGTCTGTATCTTCTGAAGTATTTCTTCTGGTATCACCTTCCCCCCAGTTCCCCTTCACTCCCCAACAATGGTTTCTGTATTTGCTTTTTACCTAGTGATATGAAGAATTAGCTTTGTGATATTGAATACAAGCTGTTTAGCCTGAAACGTAAGCCACATGGACATTAATTTGCAGTGCAAGACAAATATAAATAACATTAGCTTTTGCCAAATGGGTCAATCTTTTTCTGCCACTCTAGGAATCAGCCAGCTGGCTACTCAAATAAAGTAATGCTGAATGAAGCTCACTACTCTCCTAGCCCTTCTAGTTTCTGACTTCAGTCTCTTCACAGAAACTGAGGAAGTTTTACAGTAGGCTTGTTAAAATGGGCTGGTCAACACAATTGTTGCTATTTTACACAAGACAAGGCAGTTAACACACAGATTGATTGAGGTTCCAATGGAAGCTGGTAGCATGGCTCTGATACAACTGATTTTGCAGTTCCTGTATTTGCAACCTGGATGTGGCCCAGGGTCTGAGGAAGATGTGAAGCTGTAAGGAAACTTTTATATCCATGAGATATTTTCAACTTATTTAGCTTAAATAACACAAAACTATTTTAAATAAAGGTGTAGCATGCCTTTCTGTATTTCTAAAAGTAATTCTTTGCCTTTTCCTCAGTACTATTGATGCCAGCCATGGATGCTAAAGGGATGATGACTCTGTGTTATTTTTGGTATGGGTAATAAAACTCTTAACTTGAACTTTGGTAGTTAAAAGCTTGCCCTTATCAACATTAAATGACTTAGGTTGTTTAATCCAATCAGACTTTAAGGTTCCCAGAATGAATTTTGACTTCAGTGACCTCAGCAGGAAAAAAAAAAAGTCATACAAGCATAACAAAATTTTATCACCTTGTTCTAAAAGGGGAAATCCATTCATGCCAGCTATCCTTAAGACAGAATCAATTGGCTTAATTTATGGACAGACTCAGTTTTCCTTTCTAGAATTATGGACCACAAAGACAAGAAGATCATTGGAAACCCTTGATTGTTACAGAAAGGTGTGTAGAAATCAAATTGTAGGGGGACACAATAAACTGATGAGCAATGATAGGAGAGAAGTCATCACTCCACAACAGAAGAGAATCTTCTGTTGCTTCTCTAAAGAAGAGGAAGGAAAAATTTTTTCAACTGGAGAGGTGTGTTGGTAGAGTTGAAAAAAAAGTGGAAGCATAACCTGCTTTGTAGCATTGTTTAAAAAGCATGAGAAATAGTGAAATGTGTTAAAGACTATCTCAAAAAACATCTTTTCCTTAAATTATCTTCTTCTACATCCTGAATAGGAATTCCCATTGATATTTTGATCTTAGCCATTTAGGGAGGGTAGAAAACTAAAATATTATGGAACTGGGCTACTAAACACATGGCAAAAGGTAAATAATAAAATAACCATGATTGCTTATTGCTCCAATTTGCTAGCTGAAGCCAGGTTTTAGCAAAGTAGTTAAGCAGATGCTTAAACTCAATCCACTGGGAGTGTTTGTGAAATAATCACCATTTTTTCAGATAGAGTAGCAGAATTGCAGCTATTTATTTAAGATAAACCAAAGCTCTACTGCCAGTTACCAGAAGACTGGATGAAAAGTGTACCTGATTGTTCTTCTGTCTTTTGTATCACTTGAACAGAACTTAATAACATTTTGCACAAAAGGACTTGATGCAAAATTTTTATTCACAGAAAAATTTGCTGGAAGCCATTCCAGAAAAACTGTCTCAGAATCCACTCTGTACTAGATACTGGATTAAAGTAAATTTCTTACTAGAAAGGAGCTCTGCCTTGCAAGCACACAAACTATCCCAGAAATAAGTGATTTTGCTTCAAGACTATTGTGTACAAGAGATGATCCTGGAGCGGTTAAAAGTAGATTATATTTGAAAATAGCTATGCTGATACATTTTCTCCTCTAAAAAGTTGCTTTTGTTCTGGATCTCTTGTTCTTAATTACTGTTGCACATGACTTCTTGGTGAGGGCAGTTATTTCCTGGTCAATATTATCTAGCAACCATTGGAGATTTCTAACATCCTCAGTGGGGATGCAACAGCGTGTTGGTTGTTATATAGGGTATGTTCAGTATTCTTTTCCTGTTGAAACATGCTATATGACTAATTTTATCCATATTTTACAGTCCAACTAGAATAAAAATGATTGATCATTTGTTTATCTTAATTGTGTTCTATAAATTTTATTGATGCTTAATCTATTTATTTTTACTTCCTCATCTCACAATTCAGTATCTGTCACACTCATGGTTCATTGTGAGGTTTATAATTTGTAGAACATCCTCTACATGTTCTTTTCTGAGAGGCAAGCATGTCTGACACTACAGCAATAGAGCCTTTAGGACCAGACCAACTGTCATAACACAAGCAAATAGAGCTAGTAGTTAAGTCACATTAACTGTATATAAATTGAGAGTGTAATTATTTCATTTAACTGCTATATTTCTAATTTACTGTTGTGCTCTTTTTATCTACAGAAATGAGTGGATTGACTCATGAAGAGCAAATCATGTATGTATAGGTATTTGCACCTTCTTATGTGTTTGCATGTATACAGATATGTATATATATGTATGTGTATCTGCCTATATATAGTTCTACCCATATACTTACATCTGTATAAATGCAAAAATACACATAAGGATACATAATTTGCTCTTTCAGGAGTCAGTCCTCTCATTTGTTTACCTATTTTATATATATATATGTGTGTGTGTGTGAGAGTGTGTGTATGTATGTATATATGCATATGTATAAATATGAATCCAACCACACCTACTTATAAGAAAGAAAAGGGTGAAAAAAAATAGATTTTTGGGAGGGTGTCAATGTGCCTTCTGTATGATTTATATAGGCCATCTGTACAAATGCCAGAGAGACATTTGGTTTAGCCCACAGCATTTATATAGAACGTGTCACATATCTTAAGAAATCCAGAGAAAAGGCTAGAAAAGGGTTGAAAAAAAACCCTTTTATAATCTCCTGAATTCTATGCTTTATTTAGTACTGGGATGAATATACTTTCTAAGATTCCAGAGATGAGAAACTGTCATCTTAAAATGCTTTTTAAATAGGTACGAACAAGATTGCACCTATTAGCAGTGGGTGTTGCGGTCTCATACTGGGAGCTTTTCCAGTGCTGGATAGGAGCTTTATGTTTCATTGAAGCAGAGCTAGCATTCCTGGTCTCCAGTAGAGAGCTGTGAGGTTATTCTTGAGGAAATCCTCCCTCTTCTCCACCTCAGTGCAGGGTAGGTAAGGGGAAAACCTTAATGACATCTTTCTGGAGCAGCAAAATGCTTAAGAATGCCATGGTGCACCTATGGGTGTGCGTGTGTGTGTGAGTATACGTGTGAGCCCTCAGAAGGATGCTGGTATTTCAAGCGATGGGTAGTGATGAGTGCATGTATGTTCTTGTACAGTTCTTGACTGTCTTTAGAATGGGACAGGGCAAGCTCTGGCATGACAGACTCGGCACAGAGGGAATGGTTGGCGTAGGATCCCAACTTCACAGCATAGGCCCAGCTCGGGATGCCACAGCAAGTAGACTGGTTTGGTAAATACCCAGGTGGATTTTCCTGAGATTTCAGGGAGGCACAATTAAATTACCTTTTGCTACTTCTGTCTATCTGATACACACATCATTTATTCATTAAAAAAAAAGAAAAAGGTATGCAAAGCAGGGCAGCCTGAAAATTGTCATATTAAGTGCAAGCAATGGCATGATCCTTTACCTGCTGTTTGACTGTCTAGTAACTCTCTGCTTTCTGGGGAAATCTTTTAAAGGTAGGAACCAAGACATGACCTTTGTACATATTTGTATTTATTTTGCCTGGCAAGGTAAGAAAATGTCTCCCTGTGTTTGACAGTGATAAAGGGAATTTGTGAAAGGAAGTCCATTTCAGAGTTGAGAGTGAGATATTTTGTGGTATGAAAAATATTTTATTGGTTTTACAAAGTTTAGAATTGTTTTCATTGACATTTGCAAATGAAAGCAATCTTGAAAGAAGTGAGAAAAACAAACCCACAATGAATATCTTTCCTGCAGTATTTGAAACATAAATTCAACAGAGTTTGGGCTTCGCGTTAATATTGTTATTAAAGCTAATATATAATCATGGTTTTTGCAGTAGTGTCTGAGGATCAGCCTACAGCAGGGACCCATTATGCAGTGTCCTAATCAAGAAAAGCAGACAGTTTGTCCTATAGAGTGGACAGACAAGGGTAGGAAAAGTAGTATGATAACTCCTATTTCCCATGGGGTCTCATCCTACCCATTTCATTTAGCAGATCTAACTTCTCATCTTCCATCTTTGTAGTCTTCCATTTTCGTTGCTAGGTATGAGGAACTGACATGAGAGAAATGATTGCTTTTTTTGTCAAACCCTTGTGAAAATCCTCTTCTGCTGTGGCAGACAAACAAAATTTGCTAACAGGCATCAGCCAGAATAAGGATATTACCAGCTTCTTGTGCCCCAGCTCTGTGTCCAACAAAACCACCATGATATTAAATCTGAGTGTGGAAGAAAGAACAAAAAAGCCCAAAATAACTTCAGACATTCTCCAGGTGCTGACAAACAGATTGGTGAAAGTCTCTGTCACCTGTAGGTAGAGTCCATACAGGTGTGGCCAGTGGCCCAGAGGCCACAATGTCATAGGCCATTCTCCCATCTTGAAGGAAACATAAGTTTTAAGACACTTACAGTACTTACAATAAGCTCCCTGATCATAGGAAATAAAATTAGTTGGTTGGTAGGTTGTTGTTGGTATTTTTTTCCCCCCTAGAGTGCAAGTCAAAAGGCTCCTTTATTCCTTCCCTCTGCCATGTGTGGTCATTTGTGGGACTAGCAGTTTTTAAGTAAGAAGAGAAGCATCTGAATAGTTATTTTCACCTGGGCTGTGCCCTTTTAATTCACCTTCTACTTCTCCAACTCGGCTTCTCACACCTGATCCTAAATGAAACTCTCTGGACTCCAGAAGGTCTCTTGTCAGCTCAGGTTTCTTCTCTCCACTTTTGAGTAATCCAGTCTTCTAGAGGTGCCGCCACCTCTCCATGCTAAATGAAGATCTCCTACTCCTGTACACTACCCAGATAAAGTCTTCCTGTAATTTTTGTCCACTGCACACCTCTGGGTCATACAAATAAAGAAGAAGAAAAAGATACTAATTTGTATCATTCTCCAGCCAGAGTCTGATTATGATTTGGATGAAACACTGAGAAATATCAGGCTGTTCAGATGCTATATTTAGCTGAATGGGATTAAATCTAATCAAAGCAGAGAATCTGAAAAGAAGGAAAAAGTTCCTGGGATTCAGCTCATTAGCAGTCACTAGACTCCAGGCCCAAACATGATATGTCCATATTTAAATGGCTACTATCACAGACTGCTAATTGTCTGGCAGTACCTATATTCTTTAGGGAGTGGACACAGCCTGATGAGTGTGCCAAACTGTTTGAAAATCCCTCATGCATGCTATGAAAGCCATATTCTGGTGCACAGAACCCCAGGAGGGTTATGCTAAAGCTACTAAAAGCAAAACAGGAAAAAAGAAAAGGTAAATGAGGAGGAGATGTCTTGTCTGTGGGGCTTTTCCTATTCCTCATGGAGTATGTACAACAGTTAACAGTATGTGCTATTTCTAGCCTGTAGTTTATGAATAGGGCTTTCTTTCCTGCTCCTGCCTACTTTCATTTTGCAGTCTGCATGTTAAAGCATCAGCAGCCTTGTTCCCTTTACACTCTCCATGTGGACTCAGAGAAGAAGATGCAGTACCAAGGCTGTTAAACACAAAATTCACACAAAAGATGCAAGTCATTGCTTTGGTGTTGGGCTGCTGCTTGCTCTTGCTGATGGCTAGGCAGGCTTTCAGACGCGGTTGGCCTACCTTGCGTGTCCATGCAGACTGCGTGGGAGGGGATGGCTGTGCTCTGCCTTGTTTCCACCTCATCCTGAAGGCTGGCACCGAACACCCAAATGTTCGCACACATAAGTACGTGGTTATAGAAATGCTGGTTTGCGTGTGAGGGAATTCTGCTACTTCCTTTCTCAGAATTTATATTTTGTCTGCCTTTGTGCAAATTTTCAAAAGCAGTTTGGCTGAATACATGGGAGTTTTTGTTTGCTTTCTCATTGCACTGATTTTCTTTTCCAAGAGCTATTTTTTCTTTCAATAAATAACAACAAAGACAACAGCCAAGGCCTACAATGCAGATGATCAGCAAGGATGATATTGTCATTCTGTGTCAATCGGTTCCCTAGCCTGGTGAAATAAAGAGTTCCTTTGGGAACATCAGTGCTTCATCAAGACCAATTAGTAGAGATGCTGCTGCTCATGTTTAAGCATTAACGACTGGGCAGGGCTGCTTTTTGGAGTGCCTGACACTGGCATGGAACAAGGCACCGACCTAATTACTCCTCCACAAGAGCAGAAAATGCCTCCTGAATGCCTACTTGGCAAGGACATCTCATTAAGGGGAAAAAAACCCCAACACAAGCACTCCTAGAAACAAAAATTAAAGTGATAAGTCTCGTGGCCGCAGGTTACCTACTTCATGGCTGTGGGAAATGAAGAAAAATGGCTATAAGGTGACATAGGACCTATTTGTATTTTATTGCCTAAACCCATCTGTGTTTTGGTCAGACAGAAGGTAAACAGGGAAATATGTTGCCACCCTTGGTATCAATATTAAATAGTACTTGCTGGGCATTCACATGTTGGTGTTTGATGGGAGTTGTTTTGTTATCTCTTCCTTTGGGTTTTGCAAACTCACCTAGGGAAAGAGGCATTTGGTAGACCTGAGAGTTGGTAATGAGGAGCTGGTCTTTCTGCTTAAGTATGATCAAGAAGCAGACTGTGACTTCCCAGTTCAGGAGTGTTTGTTAGCATATTTTAAATCATAATAGCTTTATTAAAATAAAACCAGAAGAGTGAGAGGAAACAGCTGTCTGCTGAGCAGTTCTGGTCATTGCTGTGATTTAGTTGCTTCTATGCTTTTTTCCTTCATTTTTCTTCTCCTCTGAAGAGTGCCAGCAAATATCAGAAATGCAAAGCGTGTTGCTTAATTCTGGTTTGTGAGACAAATCCTGTGTTATTACTTCTTTTCCTTGACCGGATGAGTGCACACTCCTATATGCTGAGGTCCTTTATTCATCCAGGGAGCATGTGCAGCGCACACATGCCAGGCTTTGCCCAAAGGCACGTTTTGGGCAAACTAGCTCTGAAAAAGTAGTTGGTTGATAGGGCAAAACCAGTCAAGCTTTCTAGGTAAAGAGGGATCTAGTTGTTTGTGCAGATGTGTAGATGTTGTGTTTACTTGAGGTGTGCCCTTTTTTGGTAGTTACCAACTTATTGCAAAATGCTGAGTTGTCTAACTGGTTTATGGATTGGATGCAGCCCTTGGGATGATTATATGGCTGCCATATGATCTTGACCTGTGCATCTCTGCTCGGGTCTGGGCCTTTACCTCACTCACCCCTGCTTTGCCTATTTAACTGCACAGAATGGCAGAGTAAAAATGAGATGTTCAACAGCTGCACAGAGGATACCTACTACCCATTAAGGTTTAGGTGGCCTGTATCAGTGATTCATAAATGATGCAAGATGCTTAACGCTAATTCTTAAAAGCTGTAGCCTGAGCCATCTGAGTCTGCCTCTCTCCAGGTAGATCTTAAAAACTTACTGTAGAACTCTTCTCCTTACTATAGCCTGAGCTATCTGAGTCTGCCTCTTTCCAGATCTTAAAAACTTGCTGTAGAGCTCTTCTCCTTACTTGACAGCACACTCATGCAGCAGGTAGTCAACTCCCATATTTCAAACCTTATTGGCTTTCAAAGGCAAATGAGCACAAGGCTTTTTAAAAAACTGTTACCAGGGCTGTAGCAGGTAACAATGCAGTGGATGAAGGTTTATAGGGAGCAGGGGCACAAGGGACTGTGTTTTCCTGGAGCATCACTTTCTTCCCTTGCCCCCTGGTGCAGCTGCAGCTGCACATGCTCTGCTCCCAGTGGCACGATTGCCACGTGCTTGACCTGGAAAGATTTGTAAATCTTGCTAATCATGGAGTGAACGGTGGCACAGCTGTGTCTCAATTTGCCCATAGGAAATAGTCAAAATGATGTTTATATCATGTGCCAGCATGCTGTGAGACCTTCTCTTGTAGCTGTGAAGTATGGCAGCTTTAAGGGCAGTGTCTAACAAACTTCACTTTGGTTAGACATTTGCTTCAACATTTGCTTCTGTTGATATTGTGATTAAATAATGTTGAGTTATGAACAACTGCAAATTTGTTCAAGGCACTCATGTTTCTCATATACTTGTCTCTGGATCTGTGTGCAGTATCAATCACATCAGTTAAGTAGTCAGCTGTTAACCCAGTTTCTTACTAAACATGACCCACTAAGGTACCCTACAATGTAACATAGAATAGAAGTGCATTAAAAATCAGTTATTTGTTCAGTTTTTGCACACTTCTTATGCAGTGTCAGCTTCTAGTGATTTCAACTGGAGTGTAACTTCAGAAAGAAATTAATAAGATATGAAAGACTTCAGAATTGGGCCCTGTACTTTTACTTCAAAGTAACACCTCTGATCATAATAAAATAGACAGGAGACAGAAAGATACAGAGCTGGGGAAATACAAAAGCATAATTGCATTGCTGTACTAAACCTTGATGTGAGAAGCAGATAAATACGAATTACATGTGGCAAAGCTCCTTAAAAATAGATTGCCTTATGTAATAATATTTTGTAGTTCTATAGCAGTTATCAGCTAAGGACCTTGGAGCCCTCTACAGGCTCCACCTTACTCTGGCAGTCTCTTGTGAGATATTTTTTTTGCTATAGACAAGTAGAAGTGGTCAGGCACAATGGCTATTCCACAATTGCCTGTTGGGTCTGAGTCAGGTTTGGGGAGAGAGCTGAGAGTTTATTTTCACTTCATCCTACTCAAACCATATTATTGAGAAATATTGCAGTGGAAGGAAATATATCACTTAGTCACTGATGAAAGAGCTGTAAAGTTGTTAGAAAACCCTTTAGAAAGCAGTCTTGGATGGTCCTTTGTCAAAACAGAATGATATTGAATGGGCATTTGCAGATATCTCTCTTGGACTGCAGGATGGAAGAGAATATAGATGCATGAAATCTGCACCCATCTCAAAACTGAGATGTGTTGTGAATGACACTGAATGTGTTGTGAAATCAGGTAGACACTGTACAATGACTTTGCAGAATTTGAAAAATGGTTTAAAATGTAGGGTACAATTCCATGAGGCCAAGTGCAAAGCATCACATTCAGGCTAGATTGATGAAGTACCCAAATCCAGGACGGGGAGCAAATAGAAAGGCAGAAGAAGCGACCTAGGCATTATAACTCCTCACTAGCCAATCTCTGGTGAGCTGTCTGTTTCCCCAAACAGTCATGATCATTTGCATAAAGGAAATACCAGAATGTATAAACTGGTGCAGCTTGAGAGACACACAAACTAATTGTCTGATTATTCTGAGAATAAAGAAAAACTCTTTTGTAGATTTGAACGCTGCTTTCCAAAGATGTGAAACAAGTAGAGGGAACTCAGGATGGCAGTGAAAAAAAAATCTTATCTAGAAAATTTGACTTACAAAGAAAAGTTAGAAGATATTTCAGACAGTCTGAAAGCAAATAAGAATCTGTAGATACTTAAAGGTGGACAGGACTGTGTCTATAGTGGGCAGGACAAAACAGATTTCAGATCAAATTTTCTAGCAATAATGAAGCAATATACAGGAATGGCACATTCCCCTGCAATGTCAATGGAGATGGACTAGATGAACTTTTTGAAGCTGCTGTTCTTAATGATTTGCTGTATTCCCATGCTAGTGTCCATGTAGGTAGTTGGGTGTGCTCTTTGAACAGGTGACTGTTTGAAGAGAACAGTCGTAAAGATACTGGACAAGCACGTCATATTGACTTATTATGTTTAAACTTTTTTGCCATCAGGTCAAACTGGGAGGAGAAGCCCCAAACTCCAGTGTAATCCACATAGCCAAGGGCAGTGATGGCAGCAGTAGCAGCTGGAAGAGCGTCGGCAGCAAGTGTGGAACCAAATGCCGCCTTCTGGATTTTGCCAACTCCGAGCGACCACTGGTGGTCAACTTTGGTTCAGCTACCTGACCACCGTTCACGAGCCAGCTGTCGGCTTTCAGCAAGCTGGTGGAGGAGTTCTCTGGTGTGGCTGACTTTCTGTTGGTCTACATTGATGAGGCTCACCCGTCAGATGGCTGGGCTGCCCCTGGAATCTCTCCCTCTTCATTTGAAGTTAAGAAACACAGGAACCAGGAAGACCGATGTGCAGCTGCTCATCAGCTCCTAGAACACTTTTCCTTGCCACCTCAGTGCCAAGTGGTGGCTGACTGCATGGACAACAATGCCAATGTGGCTTACGGGGTTTCATTTGAGCGAGTGTGCATTGTGCAGAGACAAAAAATTGCCTATCTGGGAGGTAAAGGCCCCTTTTACTACAACCTGCAGGAGGTTCGGCTTTGGCTGGAACAAAATTCCAGCAAAAGATGAAATCCATTCTCTACAGAATCTATGTCAATAGGAGTGTCCCTTTAACATGATATAAAAGGGAAAAAACAGAAAATGTGCTGGTGTGGGTAAGGCATTTCAGATGACTGTGGAACACATTTGATAATGAATGTTAACTAGGTTAAAAAAAACCACCAACAAACCCACAAAACACAAAAGCAAACAAACAACAAAAAACTCCACAGAAACACCACTGTATGAAAAAAGAAAAAAAAAAAATCTCACTCCTGTGCTTGCTACAAAACAGAAGAGGTGAAGAGGCTTCTGCAAAAAGGTGCTGCTGGCTAGCAGGAAGAGCAGTGAGATGAGGCCTCTCTCCCAAAAACCTGTCTCATGAAGTGTCAGCCCTGGAATAAGCTAGAAGCATTGCTGCTTGGAAAGCAATCCATGAAAAGGCAATGCTATGCCATTTCATCAGAAATGCTTCTTTACCCTCCTGCAGTCAATGCAAATGGGAGACCTGGGAGAAGCCAGGGGGCTTGCAATTGTTTTGCATAGAAATGCAGTGGAGTGTGGCAGTTGTCCTCTGTATGTAATTTATTGTTCAGAAACTACAGAAACCACCATGCAATGCAATCCTGCAGGCAGGCTGGCCGTTCAGACCAAGATCAAACATTGTAGGCTGGTATTTGTACTCCCTATCGATGCCTCTGACAGCATATTAACTATGTAATTCTGTCTGCGTATTTGTATCCAGTGTGCAGGTCTGTGCCTGCTGAGAAAGATGTTGATATCTATGGAGTTGGACCAAAAAGACAGAGGTGATCAAGTAAGACCATTGCAATTTGAAAACTAAAAGAAGTGGGCTATTTGTAACAAAGCAGTGAGAGCCATCTGGAGAGAGCACCGCAAGACAAAACTCAGCTGATGCCAGCTAAGCCTTGGCTTTCAGAGCTGACAACACACATTTATCAATATTCTTTGGTTCTGCTCTGTCCAGCAACAGGCTTAAAGGTAATTTCATTTTTAGCTTTTAAAAAAAATAACTTATTTCTCTCTTTTATGTTTATTTGAGATAATGACTTTACAGATGTATTTAGGGCATGGGGAAACTTATACACAACTTTACCTCATTGAAATGGATTCATCCTGTTACTTACCCTGTTAAATGCAGTCATGCAGATTTGTGCTATCTTGGATACTTGCAACTAGTTTATTGCTCCTTTAGTTTGTCTGGAAGCTAAGCTGCTTGCAGCCTCAGAATTGATTAGCTGCAGTTCTGCTGTCATATGAAGTGATTGTTTCACTCATGTTCTCAAAAGCCTTCCTAGAGAAACACGGAGGAGAAATAGTGTGAATTAATGTGAATAAGTGTAAAACATGGCAGAATTTCCATATGAATGGGTCTGAGGAATCTTGTTTAAAGAGATACTTTAAGGAAGCCTCATGAAAATACAGCTTACTATGAGCTAAGCCATTATTGCTGGTAAATGAAAACCTGTGAGGAGAGGGACTAAAACAGACAAAGATGGTAAGCGGCAAAAATCAAATTAGTTCTTTTAATTTATCATCTAGCCGTTAGTCTACTTAGCTAATGTGCAAGGCAACTGGAAATACATTTTCAAGCACAGATCTGAAATAATGACAGTAACAAGATCGATTCTCCCATATTCAAGTTCATGCTTCCCTCCTCAGATTTTCCTCCATAACTACTAAATGTACACGCAGAGTCTTAGACAGTTTGGTAAATCTATCAGAAAAGGGTGTAAAGAATGATCTTCAGACCTTCTGGTGAGCCCCACTTCTCAGAAGGTGTATGTGTCTCTGTGTGTGTATATATATGCAGGTATACATTTATGTATACATATATGTATATCATATATTTTTATGTATGTGTATATATATGCATGCATACATAAGTGGTGTCTAAGACAAACAATAATAATTCTTCTTATTCTAGTTTCCCATTCATGCATGTTACTGTAACCCACTGCTCAGTGTGGAAGGTAGTTGTGCATTTTCATGGCTAACTGGGAAACATAACTGAACTGTTAAAATTTAGTTCTATAGAAAGAGTAACATAACCAAACCATGTGGTTTATTTAATCCTGTGTCCTACCTCTGATTCAATCAGATGCTTCAGGGGAAGGTGCAATAATTTCTGCTGGAATTTTCATTAGCTTCAGCCCATATTATTTTTGTCTTCTCTAATGTGATTGTTGATGTCTCATCAACTCTGCAAAAGGCGGACCCTGAGTTTTCTGATCCAAATATTTCTTGAGGTGGGGAATTTCAGATTCTCTTTTTTTTTTTTTTTCAGATTAAAATTGGCTGCTTTAAAATGCCATTCTCATATCTTGCTCTTGTATGCTAAGAGTATAAACAAGAGTGATCCCAATTTTTTCTTCTGTATATTAATTATTACATACTCTATGCAGAAATTAACATACTTTTTGTTTGTTTCTTAAGCCAAACAATAATTCACATTCTTACACAGGTAAGATAAATGATAAATGAAAATCTTTACTAGACTCTGAATCTTTTCTGGTCTTACTACACTTTTTACTCAGATGAGTACAGCTGTAGACATTACCCCAAGTGAAAATACGTATTGATGGAGCCAACACAAGATCTTTTTCTACTTACATTCTATCCTTCGGTCATATGAAAGTTCATTTATCCATAGCAGCTCCATAGCCTTTGTAAGACTTAAACTAGTGAGTCTTTTCTTTCTCCTTTCTCCTGTCCTACAGTTGAAGTTTGAACTTGTTTATTTGGAAAATGCTAGCCAAATGTTTAGCACAGATGTTAAAGCATACCTCTAGCTCAGAGGAGTCTGAGGTAGTAATTCAGTTAGTTAATACTCCTTTGCATATCTAAAGTTACAGAGATTTTTTTAAAGTCCATTTTCTCCTTTTGGATTTCCATTATTTTGCCTTGTTATTCACAGATGCCTGTTCATCACATAGTATAAAGGAATTATAAAGTTGGCTCCTGTAAATGGGAAATCTGCAAGGATTTTCCACAAGAAAAATTACACAACAACTTCATTTCTTTCTTGGCAACATGAAAATGTCACCGTGGCCAAAACTTCAACGTAGTTCAGCCACACTGATTTTCAAGACAGAAAAACATTTCACAAAGCCTTAAATTTCCTCAGAAAAATTGTGATCAGAAAGCAGGAGCAGCACTTCAAAGACAAATGGGCTTGGAGTCAAAAAAAGTAAAAAATGCTTTGTAAGTGGCTGATGGAAATAGAAGCTTTGGGTTTTTTTTTTTCCCCCCAAATTAAAACACTTATATAAAAGGTTTTCAATTAAGTTTCATGCATTGTCCTCAGTTCATGATAGAAGTGGACTTATGTCAGATATCCAAAATTATTGTAACCGTGGGTTGGTTTGAGTCCAGGCAGAAATTTTGCTACCTTGCAAGCATAGTACATCACAACTAGTCTAGTCTGCTGTGAGGCTGGATTTGCTTTTGTTTCTTATTCTCATGTTTGAGGGCACTAAACCATATTACTTGAGGTGCTTCAGTGTGGTGTACATACTGAGCAACAGCTCACAAAGTAGGTGCCCGAAAGTATTCTGGAAGGCTACTGTATATAATAGAGACTCCATACTTTGTCACAACATTAGTATGGGAAACTTCCAGTGCTTTTCCATTCTGAGTAGGGTAAAAAAGCTATTCTGGGCTATCATTCTACATTGTTCTGTGCTTAATATCATTATTTAGCATAGTATAAAATGAACATAAACCATTTTGTACAGACAAAAATGATAGCATTTTGCTCTTACTTGTGTAGACAATGACATACATTTAAGACAGCTGGAAAATATGCCCTGTCCATCAAAAAGAAAGGAATGTATTGCAAAATGTGTTGTTCAACAACTGTGTTGTTCAACAACTGTCTGAACACTTTGAAAAACAAAATGCCATCATTTTTATGAAGGTGATCTTGGTGGGGAAATTCACAAAGCTTCTCAAAAAGGTGTCAGTGCTGTTTGTTCAGTTGTGTGTGGGGAGGGAGACGATGTTTCTGTATGTGTGAAAGTGGCTTTTCTGTGGTGTGGAGTGTAGCCTAGACAGCTTTTATTTTAAGACTTTTATTCAGTACTATAACCAAAGCAATAAGAGGTATCAGGTAGGGAATATTGGCCAGTTTTGTTCAGCTCTGCACCCTGTCTGCACCAGATCCATGTTTAGTGACCTTTGTGCCCAATTTAGAGACTTCAGAGAAGAAAGATTAGGGTGAGGCAGTGAAGGCTTGTGTGCTTATGAAGATCGTTAATAAAAGAGTAATTAACTCAGTTAACGTTCAGATGCCCTCACACTGGCATTCCTCTGTGCACCTCAGTGTTTCTGTATTTGAAAGAGGGGTCTCTTTGAGGCTGTTAAGATCACCAAGGTGTGGATAGATACCTGTGTGTACTGACTGTGTGCCCGTCATTGTTCAAATGTCAAAAATACACTTTGTAGGAGAGCCAGCAAAATTTTGTTACGATATGGTGCTCCATGAAATGTGCTTTCTAGATTTGTGTTTTCTTGTATTATAATAAACAATAACAACAAAAAAAAAGTACTTCTTCTGTGTCCTGTTATTTACTATTGGGTAGTTACATGCAGTGAAATCTTGACATTAGTCCAAGGGAACTTAAAATTATGTATAATAACCTAAGCCACCCCGACTAGATTTTAAACAATATGAGCAAACCTCTTTATAAATGATAATTGAAATATCTGACTACTCCTTCACTTTTAAGAAAGGTAAAGGGGAGAGAAACTGAGAGCTACAAGTACAGCAGGTAAGCCTACACAGAATTGCACTGCTTAAAAATTGTTTGTGGTTGAAGAAAGCTTGTTGAGCAGTATGTAGCTTAAGAAACCTGGACAAATTGGTTGTGAGTTCAACAGCTACACATGCAGCTGTTGTTGCAATGAACACACAGAAGGCAAAAGCTGAACAATAAAAGTAAGAGCACATCTGAATAGCTGTTACAGGAGAAAGGAAACAAAAAAATCAAATGGAAGAATGTCTGGCAACTTCCCAAAAAATTTACTTTGTGATGTAGTTGTGTTTTAGAAATGTTGTCCTCTTTGTCATCTTTTGTTACAGTACCTTTTACAGGACCCCACATCTGGAAATTCTTTGTGAGTATAGGTAAGAAAGAACAAAACAAATCACTAAAAGGAAAGGCACTGAAAAGTTACGTCTAAGTTTCCCAGGCATAAATGTTCATTACAGTATGCTTGACAGGTCCTTGGAACAACCACACAAATAACTCTCTAGATTATCCAATTCACTTCACAAAAGTAACCCCCATAAGAACGGAAAGGAGATTTTTGACTTGTGTGAATATTCCTGTAGTCTGCCCATTAGTGATTTTGTCCTTTATGCCCATTGTTATTAAAAGGGGCTAGTTGGTATTCTGACACAAAACACGCCACCTTTGGGACCTGCTTTTTACATCACAGCTGTATAAATCAGGTGAAGGCAGATGTGATTAAATACCACATTTATTAGAAAACAGGAGCAATAATAAATAACTTCTTACCAAAAATTAAGCTGTCTCCTCCCAAATATTTGTAAGGGTGTTTGGATTGTGCTTTTTCAGTTTGGTTTGATGTTTTTTTCTGGAATGGATAGTACCCATGATAGAAGGGGAAAAAAAAAGAAAGAAAAGGTATTGACTAGTCAAGAGAATTGACTACAGCTCAAGACCTTCTGACAAAGAAGAGGGTTCCTAAGGCATAATAAACCTTGCTCAAATGTAAACTTCAAGCAAAACACTTAAATGTTGATTAAAGACTTTGGTCACAGGCAAAGTGACTTTAGCTCAAGTGAACAGTACTTCCACGGTTTGGTGCATTACTTGACTCAGTGTATAAACCTGTGTGCTTTTATGTTCAGGTTAATGAGCCAACCAGCTTAGATGTGTCTTACAGAGCTAATGTGAAGTGGAAGCATGTTGAGTGATCATCCTGTTCGGATCTTTAAGGTTTTAAATATTTGTGAGCCTTACTATATCACTTGACTAGAGAAGGAGCATCCAGTTTAGGTTATGTGTATATATGTATACACACACACACACACACACACACACACACACACACATATATATATATATATATATAAAGTATGATTTCCTCAAGTGTTTTGAATCATAAAATGGCTTAGGTTGGAAGGGATCTCAGAGATAATTTATTCCAACCCCCCTACCATAAGCAAGGAAGCCTCTCAACTAGACTTGATTGCCCAAGGCCTCATCCAATCTGTCCTGAAACACCCAAGGAGGGGGGCATCCACAACCATTCTGGGAAACCTAGTCCAGAGTCTCACTGCCCTAATACTGGAAAAACTTCTTCCTAAGATCCAGTCTAAACCTACTCTCCCTCAGTTTGAAACCATTCCCCCTTGTCCTGTTACTAGACACCCTTATGAATAATACCTCTCCAGCTTTCCTGTAGGGTCCCCTCAGATTTTAGTTCTCTCTAAAATAGTACCTTTAATTATATAAATTAAAGAAACAGCAAGCAGAAAAAATACTGTTTGTAAATCAGTATTTCCTGTATTTTCATATATTCATTTAAAACACAAGAGAATACAGCATTTTGTTCTGCTTGTCTGTGTACCCAGTGCAGACCTTCTGCATGCATGTTTGTTCTGAAACATCATTTTCCATGTGCCAGCCTGCAGAGATAAATACTGGCTTTCTGGCCAGATTATGACAGCATGAACAAGTATTTAGCTTCCTACAGACTTGAAGGGAGCAGGCATACAGATTTTAATCTCAGCCCTAGCTACCAGAGTTCATAGCTCCCCAAGTCTGTCAACAGTTTGTAAAAACTCATAAGACCAACACTCCAGCTTCACACAGGGTAAAGGTCTGAACACTGAGAGTGCCATACTTTAGACCTGGCCAGGTGTCTTATGAGACAAATCTCTCTGAGGTTTTCTCAGAGACTCTTAGGAAATTAGACCAGTTTTCCCAAACTAGAAATTGGTGGGCTGTGCTTAAAAATGAAAAACACTTGTTTCATGAGAAAAGAAAATCTTGCAGCTGATGATGCTGTGGAAGCTATCTGCAGAAGTTAGCTGTGATCATTGCAGATCTTTACTTACGGACTGCAGGGTACAGGGGGCTCGGAATTTCACAGTGCTAAAACTTTCCACAGCAGCTCACCTAAACGCTGAACACACCTAATGGAAAATAGCACAACTTTGCCATTGTGCTTCCAGGGCTTCTCAAAGTATTTGAACACAAGAAGTACATCTCTACTACAGACTAATCTGACAACAGCTAGGCTGGATGCTTTGACTGAAAGTGCATACAGACAGGATAGACATTCTCTCAGGATATTTCTCTTGTCTGTGTACCTCAGTATAATGTTGCTTCTCTGTTCTCCAATGCCATTGGCAAACTGTGCAGTACCACACAGTTCCTTTTGAGCAGATTGCAGTGACCCCTTAATTTGAGGTGTGTGACACGTGCTGAGCACATTTGAGTTCAGGTCATCCTGCTTATTATCAAGACAGATATTTCTGAGGCAGTAGATCAAAAAGTTTCCCAGCACAGTTTTCAGTAGTGAAAATACCACAGCAGGTGAGACTGAAAGAGAAAGTTCGACAGACCTTTTCTTTTCCAATGGGACTTATTATGTAATGAAATTGCAAAGGTTTTCTCATTATATAATAAGGCAAGTATGGAAAAATCTCCATGAAGCTTCCATTTGTACTTACTCAGATCATCAAACTGCACCTTCAATGGACTTTCAGTATCTGAAATGCAATTTTACAGGACACAAGTATATTTTTCAGCTTTCAGAAACTGTGCAATTGTGACAGAGACAGGAGATACTGCTTGCAGTTTAAGATGGCTGTTGGGAGCTGTTCCCGTGAGTTGAAGGTGGAAGCAGATAAACATTCACTGTAAGCTCTGTATGACAATGCACATCATTGTGATGTAAAAGGAAGATTTTCAGGGCATTCAACAATCCTTCATGACCCCTTACTCTTATTGCTCCAATTCAGGAAGCAGGTCACCACTCCATGCTGTAGTGGCCCAGCGATGCTGAGTTCTTTTTCCCTTAAAGGACAGAGTTTCCCCTGAACTGACCAGTTTGGAGCAACAACGGGGAAAAGAAAAAAGAAAAGGAAAAAAAAGACCATGAGAGCTAGGTAAGTTCCCAAACTGGCTGTGGAGGAGGCAGATTTTCCTGTTGCATTTATGCTCTTTTAATCAATTCCACGTTTTCTCTTGCTACAGAAGTGAATGGGCTGCTTCAGTGATTTAAACATTTACAGTGCCAACTAGCTTAGGCTAGTTGAATCAGTTGAGCTTCACACCTGCCCTGCCCTCCCCTTTGTTTGACACCAGGTAAATACATCGATGAGTTGTATCTGGGATCATTGCAGTTTGAATCATTACCTAGAATACCATCTGTCAGTATTTTGTAACGCTTTCTTCTATTCAGAAGTCATTAGATTACATTTGATGTCCATAAGGACAGCAGATAAATCAGTTCACCTGACAGATAAATTGAAACTCAAGTAACTATTTTTAAATTGTGTCTGCTATCATAAGTTGTCACTCTATATATTTATTCATGGATAGTACTTTAATTATATATCTTAAATCTGTTTGTCTTGTCAATAGAAGAAAAAAAAAAGGCAGATGGCATCACTTGGTAGGGATTTGAGTTTACTGTAGGCTTAGCTTTTCATTGACATGTAATAAAGAATTCAACTTAAAAATATATACAGGTTATTAAAATGTAGCAAGCATAGAGATTTACTTCTGATATTTACAGAACAAGAACTGTTGTATGAAGTTCATGATACTTGAATGTGGAACTAAAATTAAGAAGTAATAATAGTATGTTATTGCTGTCTACACCTACCTGAAGGGAGGTTGCAGCCAGGAGGGGGTTGGTCTCTTCTCCCAGGCAACCAGCTCCAGAACAAGAGGACACAGTCTCAAGCTGTGCCAGGGGAAATTTAGGCTCAAGGTGAGGAGAAAGTTCTTCACAGAGAGAGTTGTTAGCCATTGGAATGTGCTGCCCAGGGAGGTGGTGGAGTCACCATCCCTGGAGGTGTTCAAGAGGGGATTGGATGTGGCACTTGGTGCCATGATTTAGTAGTCATGAGGTCTTGGGTGACAGGTTGGCCTTGATGATCTTTGAGGTCTCTTCCAACCTTATTGATTCTATGATTCTATGTTTATTAGTAAGAAGGACTTTCACCTACTGTTTGTCATATTTTTGCAAGAATAAGTATTTTGAAGCATGCACGTATGCTCAGACAGCATAAGATTTAGTTTTAACAGAACGAAAGAAAACAGTGTTAAGTTTCAGACTTAAAGACTGCTTTAGATCATCTTTTTCAGTCTTCACGACTTAGTGTGTTAAAAATGCCCAAACGCTATGAATTGTCCCGAGGATAACTCTACGGGAAGTTTAACCATAGTTCATACAAGATCCTACTGTGCAATTTTCTTTCTCAGCCTGGGCAGCATGAAGCAGAGATGCTCCTGAGTCACCACAGAACGCAACATACAGTGTCTCCTTCGGGGCAGTATGCAAATTTACAAAGAAGTGCATCGTGTGATTAACATTTCTGAAGGATTTTTGAGCTTAAAAAGTAAGTAAATAAATGTGGTTAACCTAAATACAACTGATATAATAGAACAATTCATACTTTCCGTTATTCATCACTCTCTTTTGAAATATAATCTTCTGTGACTTTCCCCCACCCCCACCCCTAGAAACATTCAAGGCATGAGCTCATCCCGGAGTTGTTGGTTTTGCTGTTATTGGTTTTATTCTTTTGAAGGAAAATGTCAAGACATTTCACAATGCTATTTCAGAATGTGGTAAAGAATAGAGATACATCCACAGAGAGACAAACATATTTTTTCCACGGGGAAAGAAAAACAAACAACAAACCCCACAACACGATCACACTTCAACAAAAGGAGATGACCATCCCAAGCATGACTGATTTTTTTTTTGTGTCTGATACTTTGTACATAAAAACTCTTAGGTAGGAATCTTCAGGAAAACAATACTTCTGTAAGCTGTTGGAAACTTGCAGATGAGCATTTTGCTGAGGAAGACAGCCTTGTAATACAAACCGTGATAGCACTTGCCACAGGCTAGGACTGTTTTCTAGTCATTAAGATGAAGGCCTGAATGAACATGGAGGATGACTACTTTAAAGCCAGTTTTGAAAAAGAATTCAAGGCATCTTAAAGCAATAGTACTAGAAAATATGTACCATTCACTGTGTCTCTATTTTGAGAAGATTTTTCTTTCCATGGGTAAAATCAGCCACTTGGACAGCCATACTCTCATTAAGACTATCTAGCTCTTTCTGCAAAGCCTTGCCCTAGCTTTGTTTTTCTTTTCTTTTCTTTCTCTTCATTCTACGGTCTGCCTGCATCTCTGAGTAGGCAAATGTAATTGTGTTGTTCTGAAAAGGCTCCTTCTTTTATGAGCCTCTGGAGACACATTCTTTTTCTATCCCCCTGATTCTTCATGGCTGCTCTACAGGTAATGTCTTTGGTGCAAAAGCCTGTTGCATCTGTTTCTGGGGACACAACAACACAGCCAATGGATACAGGGTCTGCATGCCCTGGAGACTATGTGCTGGCTGTGCCTGCAGCTGCTCTTGTTGAGGCACATGCAGGAAGCAGACAGATCTGGGCTGCAGTGTGGGTATGGTCTTTTCTGTCCTTAATGCCACATGTAAATATATCTTGCAGAAATATGTGAATAATTGCTTCGTTTTCTTTTTTCTTCCACATCAGCATCAAGATGTCGTGTTCTAGCTGTTCCTCTGCCACCATTTGGCACAACAAACTAAATATTAATAAGGCATAGCATATACATATAAAGAACCTCCAAAGACACCAAAGAATAATAAAAAATTTAGTGCACATAAAGTCTTCTCCCTCATCCAATGGATTAATTGGAAAGAAATACAGAACTCAGACCTTTGGATATATACCCTCCCATCCAAAACTATTCATAGATTGATAAAATACCAGGTTGGAAGTGACCTCAAGGATCATCTAGTCCAACCTTTCAGGGTAAGAATATACTTTACATGAGCTGGCCCAGTGCCCTGTCAAGGTGGGCCTTGAAGCTGTCTAATGTAGGGGAATCCACCACCTCCCTTGGGAGTTTATTCCAATGTCTAACAGTTTGAGTGGTGAAAATCTTATTTCAGGCATCCAGTCCAAATCTCCCCAGTAGCAACTTGGTTTTGATCTTACCCTAGGTAGGATAACAACTCCAAGACATATTAGACCTCATATGCCTTTAGGCTCTATCTCACATGGAAGAGCAGGTTTGGAAAAAACAACTTAATAATGGATTTGATTGTTTCCATAATACATTACAGGGATTTTTTCAGCTTTTTCTGAATTATTTGTTGGTGTCAGCGAAAGGAGAGGAGCACTCAGCTCATTGCTGGTTGGTTTTTGTTCACAGTGTCCCAACATTTCTGCAGTCACATGCCCAATTCTTCTAGATGTACTGTTGCACACAGGCAGAGAGTTGTCACATGCAGTACATCACCTCTCTAGGCATTCTGTATTCCAATTTTAAGTGATAAAACACTTAACCACTTCCCGATGCTATTTACAATTTCAGTTACTTTCATGTGAAGATTTTTGTGTGGGTGTTTTCTGTTTGTTTGTAATTGGAAGGAAAAAGCTTTGCTGAATTTTCTGAGACACCCAATCTCCCTTGTTATTAACTGAAAATCCTGCAAACAAACCACATGAATTTATCCAGGCTGTCATCCAACCCAGTTTTCCAAAGTTTCCTGTTTCTCAGCTCTTTGCTTCTTTAAACTTTAGACCACACTGCCTAGTCCAAAATCTATTTTAAAAATCACTTATGTGTAAAGAAGGATAAGAGTAGTTGTAAGATGTTGAAAATCCCAGGTATGAAAATCAATAGCCAACATTCTGGGTGGTTATTCATTTATTTATTTATTTATAAATCCAGGAGCCACTTGCAAATATAATTCAGATCTTGCTCATCCAAATTTTCTTCAGGATACATACAACCAGGTTCTTTGTGCTTTTATATCCTCTGTTTAAAGTCAGAAAACAATAAAGTTGCTGCTCTAGGTTTTTGGAAGAAACTGCCAATCCAGTCACCATTTTGTCCAGCAAACTCTCTGATGTGATCCAGTGATCTGGAAGTCATTTGTAGGGGGTTGTTCTGGGTTTGGTCAGGATAGGGTTAATTTTTAGAAGAAGATGGGAGGGGCCACAGCCAGGATAGGCACCTGAGCCAGCCAAGGGGGTGTTTGCTGTCATACTTCCACCACAATCAGTATATAAGGGGAGGGTTAGGATAGAAACACCTGTGGCTGGGTGGAGCTGTGACAGGTCTGCCTTGGGCCCAGCCAGCGATGAAGTGTGAGTTGCATTTGGTGTGGTGTTGCTGTTGGTAACAATAAGTTTCTATTAGTAACATTAATGATAAGAATTAAAGGGTTTTTTTTTGCCAAATTTCTCTAAAAAAGCTTGAAACTTTCCTTTCCTCCACTACTTCAATATTAACCAGGGAAGCAAGAGAAATGTATCTGCCCCTTTGAATGATGTTATTATTTAAACATAAAACTTTATTGTTTGCCACACCAGAGACCTCTTGCTTTAGCACTAATTTTTCCAAGATGCCTTTACTCCTAGACAATTCATGATGTGTCTATATCATTAGGGTTCTTTACCTTTCATGTTACAGGAGTGCATAGGTCTTGTTTTTCAAGCAGTTTTCAGACCTGTGGGCTTTTTCCAGGAGGTTTATTCTGGCTTTTTGTTTGTTTGTTTGTTTTTCACCTCTTTTTTATGACCAATAGCCCAACAGAGGAGTGCTCTCTGACATGGTAGTGTGCTACAGATCCACTAACACAATTTTGGAGGTTGATACAAGGCAGGCATCAATGACCCTGGGCACTCCAGAATTTCTGTTAAGCTTGCACAAGCGTAGTGGTATTTCTCCACTCTCTTTCAAAATGCTAGTTTGTGCAAGTCTCTTTTCCTTCTTTGCATTTGTCCAGCTCTCACCAGACAGGGCATTCAGTCCAGCCTACTACAATTTCAGCCCTGGGACTCTGGACTTGCAGGTGGAGCTTGAGCACAGGCCAGATCTTGCTGCATTTCTGTAGCAAGTGGTTAGAGAACAGCTGCTGCTGAGCTGATTCTCTGAAAGGTCAGAGCAAATGGAATTGGCATAACCTTGACCCAAACCTGGGGAAATAGTTCATCAAAAAGCGTTTCCAATCTATAAAACATCTACCAAGCATAAACCCAAACAATATTACCAGGACCTGTGATCACATACACTGACTGAAGTACTGCTATTTGTCTTATGTGCCCTTTGTAAGGACTACAGATTCTTCAATTATTTTTAAGTGATTCTTGTGAAACTGCTTGATGATGCTGTTTCCCCACCCTTTTGTTTTTAATTCTGGACACAGCATATTCAAAAGTTACATTCCTGTACCCTTTAAGAGCACACATGCATACCTGTACATCAAAAGCCATCTCATGCCCTTCATATAATAAGGAGTTAATTTTTTCAAGAGTTCTGATCCCATATAGGTAACTTCATAAGTGACTATATTCTCAAAACAGCCTGACCTGCTGGTTTTGTGAACTGGAAGTAAATGGGACTCTACCATCAGATTTTCAGGGGCTTGCTGAATGTGCAAAACCTGAGAGCTTTGCTTAGTGCTCCATCAAACAGATGTGAAGGCACAATCAAAATTATTCTGAAATCGTATAAGAAGAAACAGGGTGTTAGGTGACATGCATTAAAATACTCCTTGGGCTTTTTCTTGTCTTCATATTATTACAGTCTAATGCTTCTTACTTGTCTTTGAATGGTAGCATCTCTGGCCTCCTCCCTCTTCCTGGTTTATGCACTGCCAGGTCTGTCTTGATTTTTCTCCTAATTTGCAGCCCAGAACATGTGGAAATCTCATCAGACATGTTTAAATCCTTGCTTTCCAGTGGGGTTGTTATTCAGTGAATGCCCCTCCGTTTGAGCTCTCATGATAATTGAATGTCTTGGTCAGAGTGGAAAAGATGTTGTGGTGTTTCTTTGGGTGTGTGGTTTTGGTTTGTGGGTTTGTTTGTCTGGTTTGGTTTACTGAAGAGATAAGATCGAGACATGTATGCATTTCTTGGACAAATGAGACAACCCAGTGCTAGGTTATATCTGTTAGACTTGAGCAGAGCTCTACTGTTCATCGTGGAGGAATATATGCTTCCAGTTGCTAGCCAGCTTTGTATTTAATCAGGAAAGATACATGATCACTGAATATTGCTGACACCTGGGCCAGTTATGATTTTTCAAGACAGAAGAAAAGTTTTGAAAGAGTGTGGATTTGCACAGCAAAACATCAACAGCATTAACAAAGCTGAAAATGGAAAACACTAAGACATCTTTGTAAATCAACCCTCTAAAATGCTACAAGTGTACCTGCGTCTGTTTGGCACTCTGTGGCGACAGAAATAACATACTCCATCTGGTGCTGAGGTTTTCTCTTGTTTAATAATAGGAGTTTCCTCTTATTTGGGAGGAAACTCCTTAGTTTACCAAATAATTGCCACTTTCTAAATTAAACCTGAGACTGGTGTATATTTAAACTGCCCCTGACTCAGCAGGCACAAAAGCACTCTTGATTCCTGTTCTAGCACTTCCAGCACAGAGTAGCTCGAGAGTTTCTTCTGCAGAGGCTTGCAAGAGGTTTTATTTTTGTTTTTAATATCTTCTTACATGAAAGTTCTGGATGCATTGCAAGATGTGCTCTTAGCAAAGACTTGCCCTATCCTTTAGGGGAAAGGGGGCAATAATGAGTATCTCTTCGGCTTATGTTATTTTCCAAAATCTGAAAGATCATGTTGCTTATACCAGATCTGTTACAGACATAACAACACACTGTTTGGGGCCAAGAAATTTAGAGGGTAGGAGCTTTCGCCTTTCTTCATATGCATATCCCCTGGCATATGTATTTGCTTCTGTAGTAGAAACCTCTTGTTTTTCTTTCCAGCCTCTGGCTCAACTAGGCTGGTACCTTTAGTTTTGATTCCATCTGCACTATAAAGGGAGCTAAAATAGCAGTCTTTAAAAAGAACATTTGGCATTCAAGCATAAAGAGACTCAAATGTCCCACAACAAAGATGACAGTCACTTATCATCCCTGTGCTCCAGACTGGCTGCCCTCAAAATTCTTCGTTTACAGCTGTGATGGTTAGACTCTGGAGTGTATCACAGACTTCCTAGCTTTGTCCTCAGGGTTATTGCAACAGTTGTGCCATGCTGGGCAGGGACAATGAGATGGTGGGAAAGGGCTCTCAGATCTAGGATATGACTTCTTTGCAACTGGTACTTAAGTTTGGAAATTGTCAAGTGAGGAGACTCAGTCATGTGGCTACAGATTAAATGACTGCTTTATGTCTTAAATAATAAATTGAGAGTGGGCTACTTTGACAGATAGTCTGGTGGTTGGCTGTAGAGAGCTCTTGAAAGGCCTTTAAAAATCTGGGTGACTCTTGATTTGTAGTAGTTTGTATTCCCAGTTGTGTGCCCAAGAAAACCTGAGCACAGATTCAATCACTGAAGACTTTGTCAAGATTAAACAGTGGTTTCATTGTAGTGATTAATTACATCTCATCTTTTAATTCCTGAGCAATTAGACAATCATACTGTCTTCCAAAATTTCTCATGTCTTCCCTTTGCTCCTCCACACTATTTTCCCACAGACCTCCTTGAAAGTTCAAGGGTGGACAAGCTGTTTACTAGCCTGCAGTCAAGACCTGCAAAGACTCAGCTGTCTATTTGATTTCTGTAGTTGTTTTCAGACAGCTACTGGTGGTTTAGCCTGGAAAGTCAAATTGCTCTGGGGCAAAGTAATCAGTCTGAATGCTTGGTTTTCAACTAATTGTATAACAGAAGAAGCTTGGAGCACTGGATATCTCTTTTCAATACTCTCATACTCAAGCAAGTAAGATGTTTGATATATGCCAGCTGCTTAACCTCAGGAGTCTGCGATAAATATGCTATAGCAAGTTAGAAGATGCAAAGAAATCTTTTGCCTTCCCCTATGGCATAGTGATCTTGCATTTGTAGAGCCCCACATTTTTATAGTATCACACAGCTGTAATGGAGATTTTTTTTTTTTCCTCCGTTGTTCAAAAGCAGTGAAAGAAGTCACAGGGTAAACACAGTTCCAGATTCGTGTGTTCACACTGAGGTTTCTGCCTTTTCCTTAGCTGGGCAAACTCTGATTTGTTTTCTGGAGATTATCAGCATCATTTTAATAATGTGTGTTTTCATGAGAAAAAAAAGGCAGGAAATTTCCTACCTAATTTGGAAAGTCCCAGGCTGTGGGTTTTGCTACTTCTCAAATCCACTTCTGTGCAATGACTCAAGATATATGTTTGTTTTGTCATGTTGGGTTTGATTTTTGAGAGGATATTCTAAATCTGGTTTAGTGTAGGGATGCTGAAATAGAAAGATACAACAGTCTGTTCGGATATAATGTATCTGCTTATAAACTCTGTGATATGAACAACAAAGAGAGAGGAGGCAGGGAGGGGAAAGGAAATATTTAGGGTGGTGGGCAGGATAAATATAAGCAAAGGAAAACTGAGATAGAACATCATAAGAAAAATCCTAGAATTAAAATATGTTCAACTGAGTTGCAAGTATAGTTGCCTAACCCTAGCTTTTTAGGACACTCAACATTCGATTAGAAACACCCCAGAAATCTAATTATATGTTTTTAGGTTCTACCTGTAGAACCTACCTGAAGAATCTGCCTACACTTTCCACTTGTTCCCTTTCTCCATTGCCTTTTAAAGCACTTGTCACTGCAGTAGCAGAAAAGGGGTGAGGGGGAAACCTTCTGAGGCATGGAAGTGGTCTGTCTATGTACCTGTTCTGGCTCAGGAGGCCAATTCGTTCTTCAGCAGATGACTGTGAGCACATTCTCATGTAATGGGTAGAATTTCCTGGGAACAAATCCTTATATAACTTTGCCTTCACTCCTGTTGCAAAACTAATGTTTCTGTGTAACTTTGTGGTTATCTGAACCTAAAATATATTTTCAGATCTCCAAACCTAGCTGAAGCTGAATAAAAGTTATCACTTCTCCCTCTGTCATTTAGGAAGCACTCTTAGATCTTATTAAAAAGCTGAATACTGCACATAGTTTTCCTATGTGTCTACTAAACCACATGCATTGTTTTTACTGGTGGGGGTTTGGCTTTTCTGTGTTGTATTTAGAGAGGACAATAGAACTAAAGTTCTCTCCAATGCCAGTATTATTTCAGTTGTCTTCAAACAGTGGCTTTAAACACAGGACAGAAGGTAAATTTGGGTTCTTTCCAGTTTTGGATTGCCAGCAGATTTGCTAGACTTGAGTACTTTGTATTATTTTTTTTTAAAGTTATTAATCCAGCAGGCAGGATTCAGCTGTTACCAGGATTTTGTATAATACTTCTATTCCCTTGCACACTGCCAGTTGCAAACAGCACATGGAGAAATCCTAGGTGGCCTAGCTTCTGGAAGCTGCAGGCTGAATTGGTTGAAAAGGACTTGAGAGACTGCCCAAATGTGAGGCTTTTTTTAGATGGTAAGTCATCCTGCAGCTTAAAACTAGAAATGATTCCACACAAACATCCTTGAAAAGAAGTATGGATACAAGGTTTGAAACTAACATTTTTCTCTACTGGAAAAGAACCCCCTCATTTTCTATTTATCCCATTCCTCCTTTCCCTAACAAAGCAGTATTTTTCTGATCATGTGAACTTTATTTACTGACTACCAAGTAATTACATGGTGAGTAATTGGATGGCTTTGCAGGACTGGAAAAGGAGTACCGAACACTTAACCTATAGGTGAGTATTTCGGCTCTGTGCTACCCAACAGTGAGCGCAGATCAGCCTCAAATATCTGCTGCATGCCGTGTGATTGGATTCAGCTTAGTGGAGTCAGGTGTGGACATCACAAGTAGCCACTAGCTCTACTCGCAGCCTTGAGGAAGTAGCTAGGACAAAATGAGTCTAAGGAAACAATGTCCCTCTAACTTTTGTCATTAGGCAGACTGAATCTATGGCTATCTGGAGAACATGGAAATACTTGTAATAAGCTGAATCTCAAGTGGCTCATGCTGAGTACCTGCCAAGATCTGTTATCTTTCACTGACACCAGACAAAAATTGAATATTTTTCTTAGCTGCAGGATTTTAAGTAACTGCCTAAATCTCTGCTGGAAGAGAAAATACGGTTGCAAAAGAAAACGCCAGAAGGAATCGGTACATAGCACCACTTTAGTTGAGAGAGGGGAACAATTATTGTCATTTCACAGCAGTGGACCTTTTTCATTCTGACCCAGCAGCAGTTGATTACTTACCCTGAGCTCTTCTAATCTTCACCAGGTCCCATTAATATACCTGTTTTTTTGCTGAAGAAGGGTGAAAAAATGCAGCCCAGCTGTTACAATATAGAAATGTACAACATGAGCAAAGATTGTGCAAAGAAGCCCAACACAGAGCTTTTATTCATATGGATAAAGTTTTTATCTTCTTCTTCTTCTTTTTTTAATCCCATGAAGCTTTTTCCTCCTATAGCTTTTGTAAATTTTCCCCTTGTTGCTGGGAGATTTAAAACAAACAGCCAAACAACCAAGAGTATTTAATGAACTCTGAATTGTCTTGCTATTAACTGAGAGAATTTCTAGCTTTCCCACTTCCCCAGTTGGCCTAAAATCACAAAAATAACCTCATCTTGTTATAATCCTATTTCACAACGCATTTTTCACTGCTCAGTTCCACTCTAGACTGGATTTTCTTTCTTCTTAGCTCTCATTTTTCCCTTACCACACATGTACCCAGTCTTCCTCTTGCACAAACAAGCTTACTCACACACCCCCACACATCCACACTCAACATACATCGGGAGTGGTTTACATCTCAATTTGAAAGATGTTTCTTAACAACAGCAAAAATCATATAAAAAAAAAGTAATTGTTTCTCTTGTGGAGCACATCTAACAAAACAAAGGAAACCAGAGTGGGCAGTGAAATCCCTGTGGTCTGCAAGCTCAGTTGTGGGAAATGTGGTGTTAATTTTTCTGCTTTTAAAATGCACTAATGACTCGCACAGAACTTGAAAGAACATTTTGTTTACTTAAAAAAAAATAATACAAAAACTCCCCAATCCGATGACTTTGTTACATGGGATTTATTTGAGTTCTTTTCTTAACTAGGAAAGTTTGTAGCAAAACAGGATATTTGTCCCTGAAGAGGTTGTCTGCTACTTATTTCCCACATAAACTTCCTGCTGTTGCTACTTCAGAAACTGTCTAGTACGCTTGTGTTCAGGCTTTTAACTCTCTCACTGTGCACCTGGTCCCCAAAACATGGGCTTTCAAAATGAGTTTGCTCTCATATTACCCATACCTCTAATTCCTTTAGCATCCACTGACTGGGGCACCTACCACTCATCTTCCCCTGCAATAATTTTTTTCCACTCTGTCCCTCAACTTTTCTTGCTTCCTCTTGTGCCTTTATTCATAATACCTAGGCTTCAGCCATCACCAGCTTCTGTTGTAGCCTGTGGTGAAGATCGCCTTCCTTTTGTGGATGCCTCAACACTCACTGCACACAGAAAGCATCTACAGCCTCTCAAATCTCCCTGGAAGCTTGGATTCCTGTTTTTCTTTCACTTTATATCACTCCTTTCATCCTCACATTAACACGCTTGTTATGACCTTCGTTTCTTTGGTTTGTTCTCTGCAGAGTGTGGCAATGCTAAAAGCAGGGCTTTAGTTTTTTGTTTGTTTGGTTTTTTAACTCCCCTTTTTTAATAAATGTGAGAAAATGCCACTTTCTTCAATCAGGACAGATAACACAGTCAGCTGTGTATTAAAAGGTCAGTGTACAAACCCTTATAAAAGTATTGATCAGCTGGAAGCTGATGATATTTTTGTAATGTCCTGGTGACACAATGACTAAACTGATTAAGCCATAAATGATAAGGACATCCACTCCAGTGAGTTCAGCTCCTGGAATAGCCCTCTAGCCCCTAGTCTCTCAGTGTTCTGGATAACTGTGCTTGGAGCTGATTGTAAAACTCCAGGTCAATGGACTGCAGTGTACGCAAACAAAGCAAAATGTTCTGACCACATGCAATGCCACCACAGGTGAACTCATGGCAGGGAAATGTGAGCAGCTGGCAGACCTACAGTAGATGCCATCTTAATTGGTTTGTGATGTAGGTGAGTTGTTCCTTCTCACTGGTAAAATTTGATTTAGAAAAAATTTCTTGTGAGAAAATAATCAGTACGGCAGCTTCAAAGAGGAAGTCTGAAAGTGCCCACTAACTACTGGGGCTACACTAATGGCTTTAACAAATGAAACTAAACCTTGAGACCGTTTGGAGAGTGGAACCATTGTAAGCCGTGGTGTTGGTGGCTTGCATGCCACACCAGGAGCCCTGCATACCAGCTTTCTGTGACATGGGTGATGTGCCAGGACTTGGGGCCAAACCTTAGCCCTAACTGTTTAAGTCCCTGATTACCTGGGAGATGCTCCTTGTTTGTAGTGTCACATTCTCAGAGCTGGTGACGAGGGAGCTGGAGTGAGAATGCGTCAGGACGACGTTTGTGGCAGCACACTCTGTATCACAGCCTGCGTTGGCTAACTTGCTAGGCAACCTCTGAATGGAGGCTTTCTCAAGTGTTTGGGAGGAGGTGAGCTGATCTCCTTTTGAGCAGGGCTAGAACAGAGCAGCTCTGATCCTGAATCATTATTCTGCTGCTGATTAATTAACAATGGGAACAGTTTATTCATTAACTGAATTTGTCTCTCTTCTGTGCTTTAATCTGGGAAAATCAATTAAGTACTGAGGTTGATGAAGCAGAGTGTAAATACACAAACATCTAACCCCAAAGCCCTGTGGTCTTCTTCATATAAGGAGAATATTAACACATCTGTAATGTAAACTTCTAGCAACTCCTGCTGGAGCTTTGTAGGGATGAGGCTATGGAGAGCAAGTAGTATGGATGCAGCATTGGCACTCATGTGCTACAGAAGCTGGGCATTGGGCCAAGACCAGCATGCAGATGCAGGTGGTGTATCAGGCCCTGCATGAATGTAGCTGTTACTGTGTATCTTTGGAACTAGCGACGCTGCACAGCAACCTTGCATGTAAGGGATTTCCCTCTAATCTTTTACCTGTCTAAAAGCCCTCTTTGGAAGTGCAGATATTCTTACCTGTGGTAGCAGAGAAGATTTGTTGCTATGTATGTAAGGATCACCAGATCCATCTCTGACGTACGTCTGACTTCTGTATAGAGGGTAGGAGCCTGTATAATAATTTCAACTGTGCTTTAACGACATCACGGTCCCTTGCCTCTCTCCAATTCCTACCACTCATTATGGATGAGAAAAATATTCCCAAGTGAATAAGCAACTGGTGGTATCCTGCCCATGCAGTTTAAAGTTCCACACAATTGAAATCTGTAATGATTTTCACCTTTCTGGGGATCAGATGGTCAGATACGAGCAAAAAGATTCTAGATTTGGCAACTGGAAGGATAAGCTGTTGAGTGGTCATTAACTGATGCAGGCAGACAATTGACTCTTGGAAGCACTAGAGCAAAAGCAACTCAGAGGGGAGCAAGAGGTGCAATTTTCTTTGAATTCATTCTTCAGCTGCTGTTTCTTATCATGGCCCATTGATTCTGTAGTTAATTTTGTTGTAGAGGTTCTGTAGTTAATTTGCAGAGTTGGGTCTTATTTTTCCAGGAGCGAGTCCAATCATTTAGACTTTGTCTAGGACTCTCATGTGACAGATTAAGCACCTGCATTGTAATTATGACCAGACATTTTCTTTTCCCAATAACTTTTTTTTTTTTTTTCCCCTCATTGATGCCAGGAAGAGTTCAGTAATAGTAAAAGGGGTTAATGACTTAGCTACTAACTTACTTGTTCTTTAGTACTTGGTGAAATGAGCTTGTGAAACTTCACAGAGTGTGGTAGCATCTAGAAGACAAGATGAGAATATAAGTTTGTCAAATACCCTTCTTTCTTGCTGGGCAAACTATATGATGAAAGGAAAACAGTAAGGGAGAAAGAGATGGAGGTAAAAAAATAGGTGGAGGTAAAAAAATAGGTGGAGGTAAAGAGGGAGACAGCTACAAAGATGGGAGAAGATATTGAATAATCAGGTCTTCCAGTCTCATCCATAAGCCTGCTGTTTCTCTTTAGCCCTTTTAGAGACAATTTTACTGGCAGTCAAATTAGAAATAGAGGCTGAAGCCTGGGCACCTGATGGCACAAAAATGACAACTTGAAACCTCAAGACACTTCTACTCACTCTGTTGTGGGACTGTTGAGAAGATGATGGATATAGATCAGCAGAAAGCTTGTGCAGAAAGCAGCAGATAATGAAGGAGCTGAATCTCAGTGACTCTTCTGTCGCTGACACAACTTAGAGAAAGATGGAGCATTTAATTACAGAGGGTTTCAATTACATGAATTGCTGGTGTGATGTGTAGTCAAAAGCCTGTATGGAATAGGTCCTCCAGGTGGCTGAGCATATTTTCAAGACAAGGTATTAAGGACAGATAAGACATAAATCAGAACTGTCTTTGAAGATGCACTACAGGGCACCTTGCTAAAAGGAAGCTGCAGTTTGTAAATGAGCAAAGGGAGCACTGATTCTGCTCTCTGAGATACTGCCCTCCCCCTCCACATTAATTTGACTTGTGACAGCAGCAAACCAAAGAGATAAACTTAAATCCCACCCTGTGTGCAGTCTGTGAATGCCTCTCTTCTGCCAGACAAAATGTTTTCATGTGTCTCTGCTTGAGCCAGCTGATTATTGAAGAGTGGCAACAAAATCTTTGCATAGGTGAATATCAAGTTCCTCTTCACTTGGATTTTATGACTCCCCTTCCATCCCTTCTGGTGTTTGTGTAGCAGATGGTAGTAGAGCTGCCTGCTCACTCCTATGCTGGAAACTCACTGCATGGAATAAGCAGAGGGAATGAGCAAAGGGAAACTTGAGGTGTAACTGGGCAGTTAGACTTCAGGAAAATAAAGAATGAATATTTGTTATAGAGCCTGCAAGTTAATGACCAGCCAGAGCTGAGAAAATATTGAGCTCAGCAGTCTGATCAAGCATGACAAACTCCTCTCTAAGAAGAGAATCTGAGACCTTACTTTCTCAGAACCAGATGTGGAGCAGAATTTAGCTATTGTGACATTCAGTACAACAATTTCTAATCCAGTCCCTCTTCACCCAGCTCCCTGGTCCCCCCAAATTCAAATTGGAAAAGCAATGTGCTGCACAGGGCTGTCTTCCTATCATTACATAACAAATATAGGTATGTAAGAATGGCAGTCACACCAAATGAAGGGGATGAGAGAAAGTCTAATCCAGGCAGCTGGCAATACTGATGAGGCTGGGGAATCTTATGCTCTCTGCATTGCCTAGTTTAGAGATGGAGTTCCTGAAATGGAGATTCGGCTCCTGAAACTGCTCCTGGCAGATAAGTGCCTAGTGTGTGTTTTTGGGGGTAAATGCCACTTATTTCTCATAAAACTTGTTTGAAGGAGGAGCAATCACATTTTTTTTATGGTAAGATTACTCATTCAGGATGTATTAAAGATGAGAATAGACCTTCTGCCTAAAATGATGCCATAAATAACTCTCATATGGGAAAAATTTCAGCATTTCCTCAGTCTGGGTCAATGTGCACAATGTGCACAGATTCACTGGAAAGCAAGCAGGAATGCAGTATGGTTGAATAGCAAAATGATTGTACCTTGAAAGACTGAATTGTTTATGGCTTTCAGTGATTTACTTGTCCTGCTCATTTTGAAGGCAGTGGCTATACTTTCATACAGCTTCATGCAAATATGTGAATGGGAAGCTATCAGATGCTGGCATATCAGTAGCTAGCATGTTCAAGATTACTTATCAATGACCAACTCCTACTGTCAGTGTTAGAATGAGAGATAAGAGTGCTGATTTGTCAAATTAAACAGCATGAATGGGACCCCACTGAAGTCTTTAGTGGTTTAGACCATGACAGAATAAGGAATATATGTTATTAAATGATCTAGTTATGTCTGTTCTTCCAAACAGGGAGTATGACAAAGGAGAATTTGACAGGAGTGTGGTACACTGGCATGCAGCTGGCTTGCGACAGCCAAAACCATTCCACCCTCAAGAGGTGCCATTTTGTTGTTAAGTATATTGCAAGATTATTTTCTTTTTTCTATGCCCAGAAGCAGGATTTGCAGAGGCACAATAGTTTTCTTTTCCATGCCCTTCCCTCTTCTCACTTTCACCTGAGGGGCGATACAGACACTTGATTGTTATGATCTTCAGTGACTCATACTCAGCAACACAAAGCTAAATTGATTACCAAACTATCCTCCAGGAAATACTAGTGGGTATCCTCAGGAATTCAAGTTAGGTTCAGGTAAACATCTCTCACACTAGTTCTTCTGATGACTGGAGCAATTTTGTCCTTCCTGCTTTCTGTTTCTAAAAACAAAGGTCCTCTTCTCAGTTAAAGAAAAAAAAAAAAAGAAAAAAGGTAGAGGCATATACTTAGTAATAAGAATAATAAAAAAAACCCCAACCAACAAAATACTCCACCAGAAAATATAATGATATACCAGAAGAACCATTTATGCACTAAAAGTTCTTCTCCATTTTCCAGAAGGCATCCAGAGCTTATTAAAAGAGGCTTTATTTTAGTTTGGTTGTGGTTTTCATTTTCTCTCTTCTTAAAACAGCTTGTGTCACAGACAAATCACTTTCTCTGGCATTTTCAAGCACATATTTCCAGCAGGCATGCTAATACCATCACAGGAGGGAAGTATTTAACTGTTGCTGTTTCACCTCTGCCTCAGCAGCAAGCAATTCTGTTTTGCAGTTGCCATTGATTATAACTTCTGCTGTAGGAAACGGGACCACAATACAGCCCTTTGCTTAAATAATAAAACCAATGAACTTAATGACTAATTTCTGCCTTATGCAAGCCTATTCTCCCGCTTGGTTACATTGGTGGCTTACAAAGAGACCTCCAAGTCAAGTACTAATGATGTACCCAATATGAGCACTTGAAAACTTGAGATTTTGGTGCAGGCTGTGTTAAGGATCCAACAGGAATAAGGGTCAGAACTATTTCTCAGTAATGGTGGGTTTAGACCAGCTTGGTTCATTTTAACTGCAATTTGCCTCCAGCATCTGGGTGCCAATCTGTGGTGGCCTTATCCACAATGTTTGCTTTGTAACAGTCTTGTCCCAAATGTTTTCAAGTCAGGGCAGAGCTTCTCATTGCTTCTACCAGGTTTTGTGTAAGGCCCTGGTTTGCAGATGCATATTTAATCACAGCCTTCATCCCCCTCCTTTGAAAATGTGGCCTTGGCCACCCAGCATGAAGGCAGCTTCCTCAGTGTCAACAACTGGATTATTTTGTTGTATCCATTACGGGTGATGAAGTCTGATTTAGCAAGGTACTTAAAACGTGTTCTTAATTTTAAGTCAACTTTTGGTCTTGTGTAAACTAGGAGGATTTCTTGGCTAATAAAAATTTAGGACCTGAGTCCTAAAAAATGTTTAGTCAGAATAGTCATACTCACGTCTGGCAGGCCTCCTTGTTACTACCACTGCAAGCTAATACTCTATTACTAGGGAATGGCACTTTTCTCTCCAAGGCATTCTGTTGAAGGAGCTGAAACAAAGCACATACTTGGCAGAGGAATGGAAGAAAAAGATGGTCTTGGTGTAGGGATGGAATAGCTGGCAGGATCAACATGGAGACAGTTGCTGGCATAATAAGCCCACTGATGGAGAGGAAATATTTAAAGAGGACTAACAGTCCCAAGACTAAATACTAGGACACAAGCCTCTGCCTGACTTGCTGCTATTGACACAGAAAGTTGATAGGAGACTGGAGCTGAATGCCCTTCTGGTGCTGTAGCATATCTGACACATTGTATGTGGTGGCACCACACTTAGTGCTTTCCTCATAGACCTCCTGAGCTGAGAAGGCGTAGCAGCGTTGTCAGTAGAGTCTACCTGGTTTACAGTTGAGCTTTCTAGGCATATCAGCATGAAGTTTTGTAGGACTGAAGCTGGCTTTCTATCTTGTCCCTTTTAGAAGAGGTAAGCTTTGGTATTTTATTATTAGCTGGTTCAGCAAGTTATGCCGGCTCCCAAGTTGGACAAGTATTAAGATAGTTACATGTAAAAGGCAGCAACTGTCCACAAGTGTGTCAGGGGGAAGGATTCTGCACCAGCAAGTCAAGAAATGGAATCCAAGCTCACTGTTTTTCACACCTTTTGCCCCTATAACATCACCTGTATTTTCAGAGCCGAATGATCTATCCTGGGTCATGACATCCCTCCTTGTGCTGGGTAGTGCAGCAGAAGGGCTGAGACACTGAGGATTATTCTGTAGATGAAGGAAGGTGGTTAGTGCAGCACTTGTAATGGATCCTGAGTAGACCACTCTTCATTTGATCCATCATCTTATAGAGCCCATGGCAAGGCACTTTGTCTTCAGGAGACCGCGTTTTCCTCTTTTTACAGAAAAATAACAGCTTTCTGCCTTCTAAAAGTATTACAAAGCTAAATTACTTATTTTCCAGGGGAAAAAAAGAGAACAGTAGTTGGTTTCAGATATTCTCATGGTTGTTGTGCATGCACTTTAAAAAAAAAAAAAAAAAAAAAAAAAAAAAAAAAAAAAAAAAGTATGGGAGATGAGAAGAATGAAGGGTAGTGCTCCAAAAAAAATTTTAGTGGTTATTACTGTAGCAAATAGTTGGAACTGGTAAACATATGAACAAACCTTTTTTTCTTCTCAGCACTTTTTAGAGAATTTTTTTTTTCCCCACAGAAGAATGTGAACCACTCTTTATTAGGTGTAAATTGTGTATTACTGTATCAAAAGAATGATGTTGATTTACATGGGATCACGGCTTGGCTCCCTCACGCTGCGCTCTGCTTTGCTGGACTGCTTTGCAGCTGTAAAGTGGCATCCTACTGATTTCTTCTGCAGCTGTCAGATCACATCTCCCAGGCTGTGGTGTTTATGTTTCCTGATTTTAAAGCACCATGCCTTAATTATGGTCAGAGGAAAGACATAAGGAAAGCAAATGTCCTGATTTCTCTTTTAACTACAGTTCTTACTGGTATTTATTTCAAAGTGTAATTACAGGAATGGAAATGACTACACAAAAATGGCCTTTTCCTACTAACAATCTGCGCTGCTTGGGCGTATTTAAGTGAATTTTGTTGATAGAAGTTTTATTACAAGTTGTATTTATTTTCCAGTCTCTATTACAAAATAGCCTTGCAGAAAAGGCTGTCTTCAGGGAGAGGAGAATGCTAGAGAGTAGAGGGACGAGCCGTGCAAAAGTCACGTTTGTTGGTTGTTTCCCTGATCTCAGTCGCGCTTTGGTGCCGAAACTGTTAGCTTCTCCTGCCCCCTTGTGCAGGAGTGCGAGCACTGCCAGCAGTTGCCTCCTGCCGAAATCTGCCCAAAGAAACGGAAAAAGACAATAAACAAGCAGAAGAGTTTTGAGGTGTAACAATTATGTTGAACAGTGTTTTGTAAGGGAACTGTTTGATAACCATGGGAAGGTAGCTGTCTAGATCTGCACTGCAGAATTTCCCAAGCCATTAAAAAAGATAAATTCTTGAAAACTTTGTTCTCTGGAGGATAGAACACAGAATCTCCTGTAGATGGTAGATCTGGTGAAAAATATCAGTTTATCTCACATTCAGATTTGAAGATAGCTGTGTCCAAAAGTTTGTTCTGAAGAATGGTGTCTTCAGAATTAAGTATGGAAAGATCAGCTGAGTCTTTCTGCTTTACCATTTGTCTTGGATGGACAGGTCTCCCACTCCTCTTTAGGCTCTGTTTGCTGTCATGTCAGTGGTTCCAGCTGTCACTTAGTGCTTCTTATCTGATCATCTTGTCTCAGGCTAGACATCTGCACTCCTAGCCTGTGTCTTTCACTGCACTGAGCTTTTAAATACTTCATCTGAGTGCAGTTACTTGAAGAGAAAAAAAATCAGTACAAATGTCAAACAGTTCCTCAGAAATAGCGTGGTGGTGAAGTGGTGAGGGACATTGCAATAGCTAGGTTTTGTGCTTGTTTCAGTGCACAGTTTTATGTATCTACAATGACACGGGACCATGCCAACACTGGTTAGGCCACATCTTGAGTACTGTGTCCAGTTCTGGGCCCCTCAATTTAAGAAGGACATTGAGACACTTGAACGTGTCCAGAGAAAGACAGTGAGGCTGGGGAGAGGTCTGAAACACAGCCCTGTGAGGAGAGGATGAGGGAGCTGGGATTGTTTAGACTGGAGAAGAGGAGGCTCAGGGAGACTTTATTGCTGTCTACAACTACCTGAAGGGTGGTTGTAGCCAGGAGAGGGTTGGTCTCTTCTCCCAGGCAACCAGCACCAGAACAAGAGGACACAGTCTCAAGCTGCGCCAGGGGAAGTTTAGGCTGGAGGTGAGGAGAAAGTTCTCCCCTGAGAGAGCTGTTAGCCATTGCAATGGGCTACCCAGGCAGGTGGTGGAGTCGCTGTCCCTGGAGGTGTTCAAGAGGGAATTGGACGTGGCGCTTGGTGCATTAGGTCTTGGGTGACACGTTGGACTTGATGATCTTTGAGGTCTTTTCCGACCTTGTTGATTCTGTGATTCTATTCTATGTTTAGAAGAATTTTGCTTAGCTTTTCTCAGTGCTAACTTTGGCATAATTTCATTAAGGTTAATGAGAGTTCAGTTGACCAGAGAATGAATATAACTGAAATCAGTACTGTGGTATTCTTCCCCCACTAATACAATCAGAGTGAAAATGGATTGACTTGTGTTCCAAAAACATCATAGTGGAGGATATTAAATGATCAAGAATACAAATCCTAGAATTCTTTTTATAGGGGTCCATCTGGTACAATTTGGGCCTTTGTCATCTTGCTTGCTTTACATAAAAGAAGTCCTGAGAACCTCCCCTCTCAATTGAAAAACAAAACCCAACAACAACAGCAAAAAAAGAGTAAGCACATTGCTGTGATTACTGTTAACAGACACTTAAGAGCAGATTTGTAGGGTGTCCTGCTCTCTAAACTGACATTGCTGACTGGAAAAGCACCCTGCAGGCAGCAGAGCACCATCATGTTGTACAACGGGGGAGCACTCAAATAAACAAGTCACTGAGGAAAAATCCACTAACAGCTGTTAAATACAAGGATACAATCTCTATCTCAAGAAGTCCCTAAACTATGGATTGCCGAAGCCCATAGCTTTCCCAGGGGAAGTATAACAGTAAGCTAGCCATGTGTTTCTTCTACCTAACCACTTACAGCCTCTGCCAGAAAAGAGAGAATCAGTCTGATTCTGCAGTTTTGTGCTTAAGGGGTCTCTTAATCTGAAAGCCAAGGAGAGCAACTAAGTTGTGGTCAATAGTGAAAGAAACTAAGTAGATAGTTATTTTCACACTCTCTCCATTGCAAGGCAGACCTGGCTGCAAACGTGAAAGTAGCTATGAATGCAGAATTTAAGAGAAAAAACAAAATAAAAAAGAGCCTTGAGTGGATTAATTAGATCCAAATTTTAAATAATTCAACCTAGAATGAGGGAGAGGTGGTGGTGGTGGTGTTGCGGCTGTTGTCGCTACTGCAACTTTTCGTAAGGCCTCAATTAAGACTTGAGAAAGGGAGCCAATGCACCTTTAAAACTTTCTGCTTAATCAACTCTAGCGAATGCTCATTTAATGATTGTCTTTTTTGTACCAACAAGAAGTAGCAACGCTTTTAGCAAAAGAAATGGAATGAGAGAGAAATTGCCTAATCAGCCCTCCTCACGCAGTGCTTTGTGAGAGAGATTATTGAATTTTCAGTCTCTGCAGAATTTTAATGAAGCTCCCTCTTGCTGGAAAATCCAACCCTTTGTCAATAAAGTTCAATAATTTGACCACCCATGTAATAAGATGTACTGCCATGTACTGCCTGAAATGTTCCACTTGCCAAAGCCAGAGCCCTGCAGAAATCTCCCTACAAGTTAGAAGTGCTCATTTGTGCTGTGTCTTTTCCTATAGTCTGCATGCGGTGGAATTTATATTTGCCATAGTGAAATTCTGTTTACAGTGAGGTAGAGAAAACATTCAAATCTGTCTTGGTGTACCCATTGCTATCCTAATAGGAATATTGCCCTGTTGAAAAGGAATACAATCAACCTGTGTTTAGGGCTGCATCTGTCACACAAAGAAAACGGCAAAACTCTTTACTGAGTTAAGAAGTAATAGTGCTGAGAAAGATAGGACAATGAGCAAGGAAGGAAGAAGGCATTTCGGTAAGCTCTGAGCTAAGGTGGAAAATGAATGGGCAGAGAAATTCAGAAAGTCACTGAGTGGCAGAATATCTTTGCACCACTGTAGATGGTTGCTGCCAGAGGGAGACCACTGATCTGTTAAATTGGATAGAGTAAATTCAAAAGGATATGCACAAAAGAAAAAAAAAATAGAGAGAAATTGGGTTTTATTAATTGTATTTTTCCAGCAGAAAAACTTCTGCTGAAACAATTTCTAAACTGATTCCTCTCTAACTCTGAAGTGGATTCTAAGATGAGTAGGAAAGGAATTAAAACTTCTGAAAAGAAATTCATGTAAAGGAATAATCTATAGACAGCAGTGTGGAGCTGGTATTGGATGAAGCCAGGAGAAGGCTCATTAGTTCAGATGAGAGGACACCGTTTCCAAAGAGAATGTTACCAGACACCAAGGGGTGATATTCAGAGAATACTACAGTGGCAAATTTTCAATAGCACTCAGAGAAAAAAAAAAAGCAAAGAGAAGAAACCTGTAGAGTATATGTCAAGGAAGAGCAGAGGGGACTATAAAGATCTTGTCCAGTTGCCCATAAATGTCTTACAGACAACTGTTTAAATTACATGAAGCTAATACCACAAAGTTAGATGGACAGAATCGACAGGAAAGTAATTAGATATGAGAGGACTGAAAACAGGCAGTCAAAGAATAATAATGCAATGAATAATGCATGCAGTAGAAAACCAGAAAAGTTTAATGAAGATCCTTGTAAACTATGGAAATTTGTCAATTAAAATAGTGTGATTAGCTGGAAATCTTGCAGGCTGCTTTGGAGCAGAATGCCTACCATGTACCGCAAAGCCAAAATGGGATTGAAAGTTTCCCAGATTCACAGATTGCGCCAGTTGGAAGGGATCCTCAAAGGCCATCTTGTCCAGACCCCCTGCAATTATCAGGGACACCTCTGGCTAGATCAGGCTGCCTAGGGCCACAGTGATTGCCTTGGAGGAAAAAGGATTAAAGACTGGGGAACCTGAGTTTTGGGCAGCAATACAAAGACACTGCTTTTAAGATGGATAGGTATCTGAACTTTGCTACCCTGACCAATATGACTCATCAAATCTTCCTGATAAAAGGAGATGTGAGTAGCAAAGGACTCCAGTTCCAAAAATGGTCACAGGTAGTGTTAAAGTCTTCTGGGAATTTTATGACAGTCAGTGGTAAAAATGGAAAGAAATGAGAAAGACTACTGGTAAATAATTTAGTTATAAATAGTATGAAACACTGCTAAGGCTGTGAAGACTCGAAACAATGACAGAATTAGTCTGTAGATGGAGGAAAGCAGACAAAAAGAAGAGAGACCAGGAAAGTGTAAGAGAAATGATTCTGAAAGGAAGCAAAGATGATGGCACTGCTGAAGAGTGATTTAATAGAATAGAAATGTCCATCATGTTGAAAGCTAATCTAAGTAGAAAGACAGATTATTAAATAGTAGCTGAAGAATTGTTTTAATGTCCAGTCAGAGTGAAACCCAGAGAGGGATAAGAAAAACGTGTTCTGATTTTTTAAAAGAGAGCAGAATTGTTTCTTGAGTACTTGCTGGGAAAGATGTTAGGGTAGCAGATAAAGTTTAAATAATAATTTTTTAAAAGGGTAGAAAGAAGGACCTTGAGAACTACCAACTTGTCAGCCTCACCTCTGTGCCTTTGTAGGTGACGGAACAGATCCTCCTAGATGTCATGCACATGGAGGACAGGGAGGTGATTCAAGACAGCAAGCATGGCTTTACTAGGGGCAAATCCTGCCTAACCATCCTAGTGGCTTTCTATGATAAAGTGACTATGTCAGTAGATAAGGGATGACCTATGAATGTGATCTATCTGGACTTCTCCAAGGCCTTTGACAGAGTCCCCCACATCTTGCTCGCCAGTCAGAAAGATATGGATTTGATGGATGGACTGTCCAGTGAATAAGGAACTGGCTGGATGGTTGCATCCAGAGGGTAGTGATCAGTGGCTTGAGGTCCAGATGGAGAGCAGTGACAAGTGGTGTCCCTCAGGGGTCTGTTCTGGGACCTGTACTGTTTCATATTTTTGTCAAGGATATAGACAGTGGGATCAAGTGCATCATCAGCAGGTCTGCAGATGACACCAAGCTGAGTGGTGTTGTTGATACACCACAGGGACAGGATGTCATCCAGAGGGACCTGGGCAAGCTGGAGAGGTGGGCCCAGGTGGATCTCATGAGGTTTAACAAGAGCAAGTGCAGGGTTTCACATTTGGGCTGGAACAATCCTCGCTATCAATACAGACTGGGAGATGAGATGATAGAAAGCAGCCCTGTGGAAAAGGACTTCGGGATGCTGATGGATGAGAAACTGGATATGAGCAGGCAGTGTGTGCTTGCAGGCCAGAAGGTCAGTCACATCCTGGGCTGCATCAAAAGATGTGTCGCCAGCAGATCCAGAGAGGTGATTCTGCTGCTTTATTCTGCTCTGGTGAGACCTCATATTCTGCTGCTTTATTCTGCTCTGGTGAGACCTCATCTAGAATACTGTGTACAGGTCTGGAGCCCTCAAGGACAAGAAGGACATGGACCTGATGGAGAGGGTCCAGAGGAGGGCCATGAAAATGCTCAGGGGGTTGGAGCACCTCTGGTTTGAGGTGCTGAGGGAGCTGGGTTTGCTCAGCCTGGAGAAGAGGAGACCCTGGGGAGACGTTATAGTGGTCTTCCAGTATCTACAGAGGGACTACAAGAAGGATGGATAGACACTGTTTACACAGGCCTGTAGTGACAAGATGAGGGGCAATGGCTTCAAACTAGAGAAGAGCAGATTGAGATCGGATGTCAGGAACAAGTTCTTTACTGTAAGGGTAGTAGAACACTGGAACAGGTTGCCCAGGGAGGTTGTTGGGGCCCCACTCCTGGAGATATTCAAAGTGAGGCTCAACAGGGATGGGGGCAACCTGATCTAGTTGAGGATGCCCCTGCTTACCGCAGGGAGGGTTGGACTAGGTGAACTTTGGCGGTCCCTTCCAACCCAGATGATTATATTATTCTATGATTCTAGTGTATTGCAGAATGGAGATTTATAAATGAGACGGTGAAGAGTGTAGAGTTTTGAGGTCTTGGGAACCGGCTACTAAAGCTGTGTGAAGGAAGCAGCTATTTTAAAGGATGTACCAGGGAAGACTGAAGTGAACAAAGCCTGGAAAGCCCAAAAGGAAGAAACACCAATAATATTTAACATTTAAGATGAGTCCTAACAGAAATTAAGAGAGAAGGGATTGCCAGCAAGACCAGGAATCAGAGAGGATGTGGAGAACAATGAACTTGCATATACCAGTGGATTTTTGCTGGGGTCAGATAATTGCTGGAGTATTTGTGGTTTATATTTTAGAGCAAATGTCTGGAAAGCGTTCAGACTTAGCCTTAATGAATGTACAAAACAACTGAAATTAACTGTTTTTTTAATGAACACAAGGCAAGAACCTCTTTCTCTGTATTTGCCAGGTGAACCTCTCCCAAAGGTGCGTTTAGGTTAGCTAAACCTTTTAACAGTAATTTATCCTCCATCTCTTAAAGTTATTCAGGCAAGGTAAAATATGCCATCGAATGGTGAATGCTAGCTCAACCACAAAGCATGGTGTTCCATGCAGGGGTTAGTGGGCAAGATTCTCTCCTCTTTGTGGAAGGGATTCTGAAAAGTCTATCTAAACGGTCCATTTTAGTTTTACACTGCATTAATATGAAGCATTATTTTTCATCTTCTGTGTATGGAGACATCATTCTTTACAGAATTATGTGTTCTTTCTGTTCAGATTATGTAGTATTTTCTTACAAGAAAGATTTCTGACTGCATCTCTTTCTATTAGTGTGATTACTTAATGAAAATACATTAAGCAAGTGAATGATTAACCTCCAGGTGGTATAAAGTGATAACACCTCAGTGAAATGTTTTAAAACAACTGACTACCAAATGTAAAGGATGTATGTTGGTGCCCAGACAAGCCTTCAAACCCACCTTATTCATTCTTTTAAGGCACAGCAATTCCATACTATAAAAAGTAGCAGTAGAGACAGCTAGGCAGAGGTGGAAGCCTATTGCATGTGCAATTCATGGATTTTTCTGAAGCAGCAATCTCCATTATGGGGTGCCAACACTTCCAAGACTAGGTTTCAAACACAACCTTGAAGATGACACCTATGTAGATCATTGTGTCTTAATTATATATCTGGGATGCTAGTTTCTTTCCTGAGAAGGTGCAAATAATCTGTGAATAGCTGGATATCCTGACCAGTTGAAATTGTAGGAAATGACAAGATCTAATTACACTAAATGTAAGCTATTGCAACCTTGTTAACATCCTGCATGAAAGGTGAGAAATAACAGTTTTATTCCTAGCTTTGCACAGGATCACAGAATGGCAGGGATTAGAAGGAACCTGCAAAGCCCATCTAGTCCAAGCCCCCTACCAAAACAGGTACACCTTGATCAGGTTGCACAGGAAGAGATCCAGATGAGGTTTGAAAGTATCCAGAGAAGGAGACTCCACAGCCACAGCCTCGTCCAGTGCTCCATCGCCCTCAAAGTAAAGAAGTTTTTCCTCATGTTTAATTGAAACTCCTGTGTTCTAGGCAGTACATGTTGGCCCTTGTCCTATCACTGAGCACCACTGTAAAGAGCCCGTCCCCATCATCTTGACCTCCAGTATTTAGGTATTTATAAGTATTGATAAGATCCCCTCTCAGTCTTCTTCAGGCTGAAGAGCCCCAGCCTCCTCATAAGAGAGATACATCAGTCTAATCATCTTTGTGGCCCTCCATTCCCTGTCCTTCTTGAACTGAGGAGCTCAGAACTGGACACAATACATCAGGTGTGTCCTCATGTGGGCAGAGTAGAGGGGTAGCAGAACATCCCTTGAGCTGCTTGCCACACTCTTCTTGTGCACCCCAAAATACTATTACCCTTCTTGGCCATAACAGTATATTGCTGGGTCGTGGTGAAGTTGTCAACCAGGACTCCTAGGTCCTTTTCCACATGGCTGCTTTACAGCAGGTTGAACCCTAAGCTGTACTGATGCATGGGGTTATTGCACCTCAGGACTCTACACCTGCCTGTGTTGAAGGTTCCCTTCTGTCCCACTCTCCATCTTGTCCAGGTCTTGTTGAATGGCAGCACAGCCTTCTGGTGTGTCAGCCACTCCTCCCAGTTTTGTATCATCACCAAACTTGCTGAGGGTACACTCTGTTCCTTCATCCAGATCGAAGATGAAGGTATTAAACAAAGCTGTGCTTCAGAACACCACTAGCCACAGGTCTCCAGTTAGATCCTGCACTGCTGATCACAATCCTTTGTGCTCCATTGTTCAGCCTTTTCTCAATCCACCCCGCTGTCCACTCATCTAACCCACACTTCCAAAGCTTACCTATGAAGATGTTAAGGGAGACAGTGTCAAAAGTCAAACAGCTTTCTTTTATGATGAGCAATTGTTGAATTTACTGTTGCTGACTCATACTGTTCTTCAGGTATTTTGTAGGAAGTGAGGCACTTCTCTTTGGGTTAAATGCTTGTTCTGCTCCTCTGTGCCTCATTTTATGTCTGTAGCAGAATGTAGCTTATGTCCTTAAGATACTAAAGAAGCACAAAGGTTAGTAATACAATAAAAAAGATAATATGCTAATGAGCACACAGAAATCAATCCTGCTCTGAAAATAAACATCTAAAGCTAACTAGAAGTATGAAACTGAAAAAAACAGCATCTGTGCCAGATATAATATACACCAGGACAGTGCAGGAAGATGAGATTTGCACAATTATAATTTCATCAAAGAAGTGCACTACTGGAAAAGATCAACACTGCAGACAAGAGCTTAGGAATATGGCTGACCTTTATGAACTGATATTTTTTTTCCCTGGGGTCATTTTGGTTTAGCACTAAAATAAAACCTTTTCAGTTTAATGCAGCTTAAGTTTTGCAACAGAAAATGCTGATACTCACGTTCTTCTTAGTTGTTGCCTTTGGGGTTTTTTTTTTTGTTATCTACTGTAAAAGGCCATTTTTTGGTTTTTATGGAAACAATATTGACAGATATTTATCCCCAGTTGTTCTCATGACATCCTCCTGTTCACCCTAAAAGGGCACATTTCAACATGCTAGCTAGCTTGCAGTACAAGGGCCAAATGAGTCAGGGGGACTGAAAGCAAGCGCCTGGCTTTTGAAGTTGGTAGAAGTGGTTTCAAGTACCAGCTAGGGGCTTGCTGGTGTACATCTTCACAGGTATTTCACATCTTTAATTTCCTTCATTTCTGTGAGAATGAGATATTTCAGAGTACACAAAGTGATGTGAGCTCCATTATGCTGACAAAGGTCCAAACTGGTAACCTCATTCTTTCTGAATGCCATCCCCACCGTTACCACATTATGTAAGGATCGTTGTTTTGTTCAAGACACAAAATAAAAGAGTGCTGAAAAAAAGTTAAATACTTTAACAATGACAAAAATCCTTTTTGTGCATCTATTTCTTTCAAGTTTTCTCTCCCTTTTATATATTTAGCATATCTCCAGTGTTGCTTAATGTCTGCCTCTATGATTACCCTTCTTGAAGAAAGTGTTGGGAGTGTTAGTTGCCTGGTGAAAGCAGATGGTAAGGGAACTCAGGGTAGAATGCTGTTATCATTTTTTTTTCTTTTTCTTTTTGGTGGGTTTTTTTTTGGTATTATATCACAACTTCTCTTGATTAATCCCATGCTACAGCTGGAGAAGGCTCTCTTATTTACTTGGCCTGACTTCCTTGTCCCAAAAGCACTTTGATTTGCATGGAAGGAATAGCATTGGAAAGATTACACGGCAAGGGACTTATATGAGGGAAAGCTGATTGAGAAAGCTTCTTTTTTAAAGTCTGGTCCTTTTAGTTTTGTATTATACATTAAATTAGTTTCCTTATCCTTTTCTGTTACACTTCTTTGCCTTTGGTATATTAAAAAAAAAATAAATAAAAAAGAGCATTTAAATATACCACAAAATCTGAAACACATCTCTCTCAAGAATCCTTTAAAGCTGAGGATAGATCCAAGGAGGAGCTGGATGTTTCTGGTCATGTTGAGAGCTGAGAAATGGTCAGCAGACCTGGTGTTATTTCTGCTTTCCTCCTGTGCTTGCAAAGGACAGCAAGGGTAGAGTGCACAGAGCAGTTGCTCTCAGCTGGATTGTTGTTGCCTTAGAAGGAAAGTCTTGATGGAAGGGTCCTGAGCCATCCCCAGGGGAACAGTCTGTATTGGTAGAAGTAGATAGACTCATTATTATAAAAGCAATGAAGATGCTAATGGTGAAATGAGATAAATCACCATCAGATGGAAGTGTTAAAGGTCATTTGTGGTTTAATACTCAGAGAAGCTTTGGAAAGGCAATCCTATTCTCTCCATTAATCATTAAAAAACCTCTATTAGGGAGCTTTGTCTGCAAGAACTGGAAGATGCAGATTTTTTTTCTGCTTTCACTCCACGTTGTATTTGCATTGCAATTTTTCCACATGTAAAACCAAGTGGCATAGCCTGTTCTTCTACTGATTCTTTCTCCAAAGTCTTATTTCTGGTGTTGTTGTAGAATGCTGCTCCCACCCACTTCAATCTTTAATTGTATAGATGACAAAGTGAAAAGATGTGAAAAAGGAAAAGGAAGCATTTTGTATCACAGGTTTGCCCAGCATGGAATCTCAGATCTTGTTTTGGCTCTAGAAGTAAGACTTTTCTTGCTGATAATGAAAAAGCACTTGCCATGGGTTTTTTTTGCTCTTTCAGTACACCAATAGCCTTCCATGAAATTCATATACTTGGTGAAGGACCATCTTCCAGCCCCTAGATGGCTAAAATACATTTTACTCCATAAGTAACATATGTAACATACATATTTACATACTGATACACTTTCTAGCACCCTGACAAAATGCGATATTCATGTTTGTCCCACTGATGTGAATTTCTGCTTAATACCGAATACAATTCGATGGCACAATAAGAAAAAGAGAAGAAGTTTGCTCTAATAAAATGTGATGTGCAAAATGAGGACAGGATATGAACTTCATAATTACCTGAGACTTAACAAAGAAGACCTAAACCTCAGTTTAAGTTCATTTGTCAGAGAGGAAAAGATAATTGTCACAACTTGCAAGAATAGGGGCCAGTTTCTTTGCAAAACTGAGCTTCTCTCTAGACTCCACAACTCCATGGCTAACTATTATTTTTCAGTGGTGATAAATATACTCACACAGATTTTTCTAAAACTTCTGACTTTGAGCAGTTCAGTCAAGACACTCTGTTATAACACAACTTCTAATGAATTGGAGCATTTTTTCCACGTAGAATTGAGAGGTGTCTCTTCCTGTAAACTGCTTAGAGAGAATAAGCATTTCTGATTTGTCACAACAATTTCATCTAAGTCTGTAAGCTGTTATAGCTTACAATTTGAGAACAACTTAATTATGTGAACATTGCAATGGTAATAATGAAGACTGTTATTGCTAGCTCACAGCAGAAATTATACATGATAGGTAATGAGACAAAGCTGGCAGACAGTAGTAACTTGGTCTCATCAGTTCCCCAGTCTAATTCTGCTGGGTTTGGAGAAGCATGGGCATGTAACTATTTCCATGGCCCTGTGGGTGTTTACAGATGGAAGCTGTTCTGGGAGGTGTCAAATCATGCCATGAAGTCAGTGGATATATTGTATGCTTTGTGCCTCTTTGAGACAAGACACAAAGGACACAATCCCTTAAAATAATACTTTCATAGAGTGATGTTTGGCTTAGCCCCTGTATGCGTGCATGGAGTCTCATAGGAGTGACATGGTGCTAAGCAGTGCATCAGCTGAAGCACTCACAGAGGGTGATGGATTTGTGAAGGTTTTCAGCAGAACCATATTTGGGTCATTTTGTGCCCTTCTTGCTTATTTATCTTGTTTCTTATCCAAGGCTTTCTGACTTAAAATTCCTACCTCTTCCAAGTGGACAGGATCAGTGTTTAACCCACCGTGCTCCAACAATAGGTGAGTAAGGGTATTGGTGTGAAGCTGAAGGGGTGCTGATCTCAGGCTACATATTACTCTCTGATTTGTTCCATTGTCCATATCTATCCTATTCATTAGCACACAGAGACCAATTTTGTCTTATGTAAAAAAGTGACTGATGCGGTGCATGTGAGGTGAGGCTCAGCAGTGAACCTTTTATTTGGATTTTTCTGCCCAGCTCCCAGCTGAACTGCCACTTGAATGAATGTTTCTTAGCTGTGTTTTCAGCAGTTTTGTCTCAAAGTGACCTTTCTGATGCTGGTGTCATCAAATACCTCTTGAGCTTTGCACTTCTGGAGTGTGACACTGCCAGCTCCTTCATAAAGCAACATCTGTGCTCCAGTATCTGCTGGTCTCTTGCACAATTTCTGAATCAGTAGATGGCTCTGCTTCAGTAGTGCGTGTGAGAAACGGGTTTGACTGCTGTTATTTCATTCTGTCATTGCCTATTGCACTTTGGAAGGTATACAGGGTGAGAGACTATGTGGCTATCATGCCACTGTGCCTCCAGTTTCCATTTCTGTACTGCCTGATGTCACCTCTTCATCAGTTGTTTTGGACAAAAGTATGTGCAGTGAAGGAATACCTAGTCTTTGCAATGTGATGTTCCTGTTCAGAATCCATTTGAGTACTGCACCTGTCACACCAGCATATAGAATAGAATAGAATAGAATAGAATAGAATAGAATAGAATAGAATAGAATAGAATAGAATAGAATAGAATAGAATAGAATAGAATAGAACTGAATTGCATTAACCAGGTTGGAAAAGACCTTTGAGATCATAAAATCCAACCTGTCATCCAACATAATCAACTAAACCATGGTACCAAGAGCCCCATCCAGTCTCTTCCTAAACACCTCCAGTGATGGTGACTCCACCACCTCCATGGGCAGCACATTCCAATGGCCAGTCACTTTTTCTATGAAGAACTTCTTCCTAACAGCCAGCCTAAATATCCCCTGGCACAGCTTGAGACTATGTCCTCTTGTTCTGGTGCTGGTTGCCTGGGAGAAGAGACCAATCCCCACCTGGCTGCAACCTCCCTTCAGGTAGTTGTAGACAACAATAAGGTTTACCCTGAGCCTCCTCTTCTCCAGGCTAAGCAACCCCAGCTTCCTCAGCCTCTTCTCATAGGGCTTGTGTTCCAAACCCCTCAGCGGCTTTGTTGCCCTTCTCTGGACATGTTCCAGCAAGTCAACATCTTTCCTAAACTGAGGGACCCAGAACTGGACACAGTACTCAAGGTGTGGCCTAACCAGCGCTGAGTACAGGGGCAGAATTGCTTCCCTGCTCCTGCTGGCCACACTATTTAACATTTAACACTCTTCAACATCTTTATTGATGATCTGGATGAGGGCATTGAGTCCATCATCAGTAAATTTGCAAACACCAAGCTGGGGGCAGGAGTTGATCTGCTGGAGGGCAGAGAGGCTTTGCAGAGGGACCTCGACAGGCTGGACAGATGGGCAGAATCCAACGGCATGAGATTTAACACATCCAAGTGCAGGGTTCTGCACATTGGCCACAACAACCCCAGGCAGTGCTACAGGCTGGGGTCAGAGTGTCTGGAGAGCGGCCAGGCAGAGAGGGACCTGGGGGTACTGGTTGATTGTAGGCTGAACATGAACCTGCAGTGTGCCCAGGCAGCCAAGAGGGCCAATGGCATCCTGGCCTGCATCAGGAACAGTGTGGCCAGCAGGAACAGGGAGGTCATTCTGCCCCTGTACACTGCACTGGTTAGGCCACACCTTGAGTCCTGTGTCCAGTTCTGGGCCCCTCAGTTTAGGAAGGATGTTGACTCGCTGGAGTGTGTCCAGAGAAGGGCGATGAAGTTGGTGAGGGGTTTGGAACACAAGCCCTATGAGGAAAGGCTTAGGGAGCTGGGGTTGCTTAGCCTGGAGAAGAGGAGACTCAGGGGTGACCTTATTGTTCTCTACAACTACCTGAAGGGAGGTTGTGGACAGGTGGAGGTTGGTCTCTTCTCCCAGGAAGCCAGCACCAGAACAAGAGGACAGAGTCTCAAGCTGTGCCAGGGCAGGTTTAGACTGGATGTTAGGAAGAAGTCCTATACAGAGAGAGTGATTGCCCATTGGAATGGACTGCTCGGGGAGGTGGTGGAGTCACCATCATTGGAGGTGTTCAGGAGGAGACTTGATGGGGTGCTTGGTGCCATGGTTTAGTTGTGGGGTGGGTTGGATTGGTTGATGGGTTGGACGCGATGACCTTGAAGGTCTCTTTCAACCTGGTTTGTATTGTATTCCTGATTTGTATTGTATTGTATTGTATTGTATTGTATTCCTGATATAGCCCAGGATGCCCCTGGCCTTCTTGGCCATCTGGGCACACTGCTGGCTCGTATTCAGCCTAGTATCAACCAGTACCCCCAGGTCCCTATCTGCCTGGCCACTCTCCAGCCACTCCGACCCCAGCCTGTAGCACTGCAGGGGGTTATTGTGGATGAAAATACATTTTTTCCATATACTTACAGTCTCTCATTTTCTTTTCCTTCTGTTGTTGTGATGATTCTCAGATTAGGGCATGTTGTAAGTCAGCAGTGAAATGCGCTGTGCCACGGGCATCACCATCCAATAAGGGTAATTTTAGGCTCTGGCACTCTGACTTAGCAGAAGCAGACAGCGCTGCTATGTGCAGAAACGGTAAGCACCTTGAGAAACAGCACACAAAGGCAAGTAAGAAAGCAATACAACGTATTATTTTTGCAAATGCCTGAACTCAGTAGAGTAGTGGTTGTGAAAGCATGCAACATCCTGATTGACTGCCTCAATGTGTGCAATAGCATCCATTGCTCTTTCAGCCAGAATGATGAAAACTGTTCCATTTTATTCCCTCCCTCCCTCCCTTCTTTCCCTTTTTGCAGTGTGACATCTTCTGTACCTTCCTCTTTGTGACCTCTTTGCCAAATGAAAACGCTGCCTATAACAGTTACACTCAGAAATAACATTGCAGGATGTTAATAGCATTCTATGCAGGAGTAAGCCATTGGTTTTGAAAATGTGTATTCTGTACAAGACTGGGCAATATGTCACAGCTCTGACTCCTTGAATGTGGAACTCTGCTTCTATGTTATCTCCACAATGGCAAAGCAATAAGATGCTGCCTCTGCATATCAAATTCACTGCACATCAAATTCCCTATATTTCTTTCATAGTGCCCTGTAGATTATTATTACTTTTTTTTAATACTTTGCATTTAAAACAAAAGTGTCCAGAACTGTAAAAGGACTGTGCATGTTTCTATTGCCTGGGAGCAGTTTGGTTTTGTCTTCCATTCTGATTCTAGGTTTTAAGTTTCTTTCAGTGCTCCCTTACAGAATTGCATTATCTCTAAATCTTATAGATGTATCATTAAGCCTTACTTGTTTAGATAGCTTTCCGCTGAGCTATATCTCTGACATAATTTCTCCACTATGTCACTGAGTTTTCTGGTCATTCTTCCTAATTTGTGTGCTGTTCAGTGTTATTTATTCTGGTGGGAGTTTTCAACCACTTGCTAACAATTCCAGATGGGATCATGACCCCATTGTTCTTGATGCTGGCTCAAGATCTAACCCTGAGTTTGTTGGGCTCAGGGTTATTTAGCCTGGAGAAGAGGAGGCTCAGGGGATACCTTATTGATGTCTACAGCTACCTGAAGAGTGGTTGTAACCAGGTGAGGGTTGGTCTCTTCTCTCAGGCAACCAGCACCAGAACAAGAGGACACAGTCTCAAGCTGTGCCAGGGTAGGTTTAGGCTGATGTTAGGAAGAAATTCCTCACAGAAAGAGTGATTTGCCATTGGAATGTGTTGCCCAGGGAGGTGGTGGAGTCACCATAACTGAAAGTGTTTAAAATAAGACTGGATGAGGCACTTTATGCCATGGTTTAGTTGATTAGATGGTGTTGGGTGATAGGCTGCCCTTGATGATCTCAAAGGTCTTTTCCAACCTGGTTAATTCTGTATTCTCAAACCAGCATAGACTCATTGTGTCTGTTTCCTATGTCAGAGCTCTGTAAAGCCTGATTTCTTGCTGCTGATGACACAAGGGAAAGGCAGGGACCTGTGGCATAGCAGGTAGGAATGTGTGTGAGGAATGCAGTCTCCTTGGGAAGCAACAATTACCTTCTCTGATTGTTTCACTACTTGACAGGAGCAGAAATGTGTTCCTTTATGCAGTGCTTGGCCCCAGTACTCTGTACCAAGGGCCCTGTTCCTGTTATCTCTCTTGCCTGCCAAACAGTAACTTCCCAGTCCTATCCCTTCATTGTAAGACCACAGAGCTCAGTGTCAGTCATGCTGCTTGACACCATGAGATTATCACTGTAAAACCCTGCACTTCTATAAATGATTCACTTTTTTGAGTGCAGGCAAGTCACATCCATTCTCTGTGCCTCTGTTTCTCACACACAAAATGTTTTCTTTCTGAGAAGGTAGTGAAGGATGGTTAATATTTGATTAGTGCTTTCAGAAATAGTCCTAATTATAACCTTCATTCACCCTCTTTCTCTTGTAGCAGAACCAAGGAGTGTGTTCAGTAACAATCAACTACCAAGAATTAAACAAACAAGTCTTAAAAGGTAAAACTAAACTATTTTGGATGTTAGAGGATAAAAAGTTTTGTTTGGGTTTTTCTGCTGATATTAGGAGAAAAATCATGTAGTATGTGAACATAAGTGATGAGTATAGCCCTAGGAAAATAATTCAGGAAATCACAGAACCACAGAATCACAGGATGTTAGGGTTTGGAAGGGACCTCCAGAGATCATCAATTCCAATCTCCCTGCCAAAGCAGGACCACTTATGGCAAGCTGCACAGGAATGCTTCCAGGTGGTTTTTGAAAGTCTCCAGAGTAGGAGAATGCACAACCTCTCAGAGCAGCTTGTTCCAATGCTCCATCACTCTCACTGTAAATAAGTTTCTCCTTATGAATTACAGAATCAAACAGGTTGGAAAATACTTCAGAGACCATCAAGTGCAGCCTATTACCTAATACCTCATGACAACTAAACCATGGCTCCAGGTGTCACATCCAGGGACAGAGACTTCACCACCTCCTTGGGCAGCACATTCCACTGGCGAATTACTCTTTCTGTGAAGAACGTTTTTCTCACCTCAAGCCTAAACTTCCCCTGGTATACCTTGAAACTGTGTCCTCTGTTTGCCTGGGAGAAGAGGTGGAACCTCCTGTGTTCTATCTTGTATCCATTGTTCCTTGTCCTATCACTGGGTACCTTCATCTTGACACCCACTTCTCAGATATTTATAGATGTTGGTAAGATATCCTCTCAGCCTTCTACTCTCAAGACTAGACAGCCAAAGTTCTCGCTGTCTTCTTCATAGGAGAGATGTTCTAGTCAGGCAATCATCCTCATAGCTGTCCATTGGACTCTCTCCAGCAGATCCCTGTCTCTCTTGAATTGGGGAGCCAAACTGGACACAGTATTCCAGGTGAGGTCTCACCAGCGCAGAGTAAAGGGGGAGGAGTTAATAAATAATTGTGTGTGTGTAAGTTCATAAATGTCTACATCCAGTAGTCCTAAAAGGATGACAGTATGAGAGCTATGATGTAGGAAGGAGCTGAAAGGGTGACTCTTACTCCCAGAATCAGACTGCTTCTGGAAGTTCAAATAGCAGACTGTCAGTCAAGGTCTGATGTCATATTTTAAGTCCAAGATGAATGTTGCCGATGAGTGATGATTTATTTTTCCCTTTGGTGAAAACCATTACAACACACACGAATAAGTCTTTTAAATCCCTCTGACTGTGTAAAATGTATAAATGTGAATGAAAACACTTTGTCCCTGAAATGAATTTGGTGTAAATAACATGTTGATGGGAAGTCAGCAGATGTTTGTTTATGCAGTAAGGTGCATGATAAGAAAATACTTCCGACTGGATGGCAGGAATGTGAAAACCATTTGTCTATACAGTAAGGTGAGTGTTGGAGATAGTTAACAATTTGCTTTGATGATGGTGTGTGTTTTCTAATTTATTGGATGCTTGCTTCTTTCATAAAGTAAATTATGTATCATTTATCTTGCTGGGAGGCTGGTGTCTTCAAGTTAATTTAGTGATTATTTTCTTAGGTAATCTACCTGCTAGGAAAGTATGATGTGATCAATATAGGGAAGTACTCTGTCTATTAATGATTTATGTATGTACACCTACAATACACACCCCACTAGGTTTGACCTCTCCTCTCAAAGACATTCACATTTGGGTTTGGGAGTGGAATACTTTATTTCACATCTTTTGGCATTTGATGTTGATAGCAGTAAGATTTATAATGGCAAAAGGAGCAGACTGATTGATTTTCACACTCATCTACCTAAACATTTCTAAAATGTGGGACATTAGCACTGGTTATTCAATAAGCTCCATGTATCCAAAGCCATGAATCAGTGTGACTGCTAGATCAGGACCTCAACCAGTGGTGGAAGGACCAATTAAGCACAGGCTTAACTTTGAGCCTCTGATAATCAGCTGCCACAAAACTCATGTGTGTTTTATAGCAGAACACTAGAACCTTGAGAGAACTGTCTAGAGTCTGTTTGCTACAAAAAAGACTGAAATGGGTAGAAGGTACTGAGCAGGGAAAGCTGGTGTCCATTTACCTGCTATGTATCTGCATGGTCCTGCAGCGCACAAATGTCCTGGAACTTCAGCTGATACTGCTAGATGACATGTTTCAGTGTCATTAGCCAGTGAACCTTTCTCAGCCACAACCTTCAGGCTGGTCCTGAAAACCCTACAGGGCCAAATACTACAGTCTAAGGATGTGGCAAAGATGAGTTTCAATGCTTTTCTGAAGGTAGGGACTGTGGAATTAAGCCATTTTCAGCTGATCTTCACTCATCCTCAGGCATTAGTAATATTCTTTCCTTCCAGCTTTGTTGCATTCGAATTTAATATTCCTGTTACAGTAATTAAAAAGGATCTGTAAGAGTTTGGTGAAAACTGTAGCTTAATGAGAAAACAGAGTGGTTTGGAGAAGGCATGGTTCTGCCTGTATCTTCTCCCCAGCCATGAGGTTTAGTAAAGAGCTGGGCAAATAAATGCATCTCTGATAAAGTCTGTTTACACTGCCTTCGGTGAATTTGCTGGTTCCAGTTGGAGCTGGAAAGAAAATTAGCAGTATTTTCCAGTGGCAGAGATTTCTATTGTTTTTAAAGTTTGTTTGGAAGTCTGTTCTCAGGAAATGTGCTGCCTGATGAGACAGATCAATCAACTACGTCATGGTGATGAAATGAAAAGACTAATACCTGCTCTCTGGTACCCTCATTTATACTGTGTAAATGACGGTGGAGCATGTTCTGTTATGTTGTTCCATGGAAGAGCACATTCCAAAAGTTTAGAGAAATAACTTGAACTTTGGGTTGGCCATCTGGAGTTGATTTTTGAGCTTCTAGGGTTTACTTACCACTGAAGCTAATGTGTTCCAAAAAGGCTACTTCCTTTTGTGACCTTGTAATGCCTAAATATTCTGATCTATTTCCTTTTCTTTTTTAATTGTTATTCCCTTTAAAAAATTTTTATTTCATACCTCTCACCTTTGTATGTGGATGCTATGGAGATAAATGCCTTGAAAAGCCATTCAGCTCAAAAGATTGCAACTTTCTCCCTAACTTTAGTTTTATAGAAACCTATTTTTTGCTCCAGCTAGCTGGTCTCTTGGAGATTGCTTTCTGACAGTAACCTGGTAGCATTGCAGCCTATTATCTTACAGGATCAAAGGACATGGCTTTTTTTGGTGGTAAAGCCTTTTCTAATCTTACATCAACCATAGTAGCCAAGAATTTTCACACAGAGCTGAACTCACTGGGGCTTTATGATGTAAAGGGTTATGTCATTATTTTTTCACCTTAGAAGTAGCATATAAAATGGCTCGGTTTATCTCACAAGGCATAATGGGATAAAGATGTGTACATCACTTTGAGATACAGAGGCAACACAGAGCCATGGAATTATTTAAGTTGGAAAGGACCTTTAAGATCATGTAGTCCCGTGGTTAACACCAAGTCCGCTACTAAACCATGTCACTAAGTTCCACATCTGCATGTCTTTTAAATACTACTAGGGATGGTAACTCAACCACTTCTCTGGTCAGCCTGTTCCAATGCTTAACTGCTTTCAGTGAAGAATTTTTCTTAAAATCCACTCTAAACCTCTTCTGGTACAACTTGAGGCTATTTCCTCTTGTTCTATTTTTTGTTGCTTGAGAGAAGGACTGACACCTCATTAGACCCTCCTTCCAGGGAATTGTAGAGAGTCAGAAGGTTTCTCCCCAAAGCTCATTTTCTCCAGACTAGACAGCTCCAGTTCATTCATCTGCTCCTCAGAAAACTTGTTCTCTAGACTCTTCACCAGCTTTGTTGCTCTTCTGTGAATGTGCTCCAGCACTTCAATGCCCTTGCAGTGAGGGGTCCCAGAACTGAGCACAGTACTTAAGGTGTGACCTCTCCAGTGCTGAGTACAGGGGGTTAATCCCTTCTATATTCCTACTGGCCACACTATTTCTGATGCAAACCAGGATGCTGTTGGCCTTCTTGTTTACCTGGGCACAATGCTATATCATAATCTGCTGGTTGTTGGCTAACAATCCCAGTCCTCTTCCATAGATCATCCTTCCAGCCAATCTTCTCAAGCCTATTGTGTTGCACGAGGTTGTTGTGACCTGGCACTTGGCCTTGTTCAATCTCGTATAACTGGCTTTGGGTATAGAACAGATAGAATATCTTATATAGCAGATGTTACACAGCCTTCTCCTGCTTATTGCAAGGAACATGGAGTGAGGTCTTACATTCAAAACAGTGATTTTCCTGAGGGCTTACAGGATCAGATGGTGTTCCTTTATATACAAAGCTACTCACATCCTCACAACTCCTCTTCACTTGCTTTAGGTGCTTAAATTTTCCTTAATAATATTTTCTAGGAAACTAGTGTCTCCTGTTGGTCATGCCTAGCAGTGCATTGTATGGGGCATCAACAGCACTGGGATCCAAAGTATAGCTGCTCCTTCACCTGTTTGCACTGTAACATCCAGTGTGAGACATATTCCTGGAGCTCTGTAACATCTAATGCAAGACATATTCCTGGAATACAGCAAACACATGGGTCTGTGCACCAAGGCAGATGTTTTATCCTACATCATTTTATCCAGTTGTTTAGTCAAGAACTGTCACTTCCGAGATGGAAGACTAAGGTTCATTTTCTTTCTGCCTGGGAAGGCTTGAAGTTGCATTTCCCATATTAATGGTCTAAATATCAGCCAGTCAGGTATCTCTGGGTGAATAATCTCTTTTTCATTTGAAACTACACCAGTTCATAGGGAAAAATCTGTGGAGATCTGGTTGGGAAAAAGATGAGAACATTACTGTTTCACAGTTACAAAGCTACAGTAGAAATGGGAGAAATATTTTGATTCACACAGCTCTGTGTGCATTCACTGACACTATTCAGACACTGGAACTCAGGTCTCCCCTTTGCCAGATGGGTGGCACAACCATCCATGTTTCTATGGATTTCATGAAACAGCAAAGGTCCTAAAATGTTGGTGCTCCATGGTGCTTGATTTCTACTGTAAGAGCCAACTGCTTTGAGAATCTAGCACTGACTTCTTGCAATAGATGGATGTTTTATAGCTAGTAATTATGGAAATTATCTATTATAATTTGCATTTTGATATATCTCCGTTCTCATAGGTGAGTAATGATAGCTTAGGATTTAATTATCACAAACCCGTAGCTTTCTTGCTTCTAATGTTAGTATTTTCTGCCACACCTGCCTCTCATCTGTTCTGCTCATCTCAGCTGCAGTATGAATGGAATATATTTGTCTTCTGTAACTTTCCATTCTTAAGATTTCTATCTTCTGTGTCAGTGGCTATTTTGTTCTCTGAGCTGTTTCAATTTGTACATCATTCTGTAAACCTTCTTGGTAGCTACCATATTTTAGCACCACTCTTTTTAAGCAATACCTCTTCCTTCCTGAGATCCTTATGTTTATGATTTTTTTGTCAGAATGCAAATCAAATAAAAAAGTCACACTAAAAAGAGAAGCTGCCCACAATACTGACCAGAAAGTCTTAATTTGGTCACTTGTAACTAGGCTAAATCTGTGTTTGTGAAGAGTGCTGTAATTTTTTTCTGATGACAGGTTATGTCATTGAGATTCTTGTCTCCTACATTTTCTTATTGATGTGGCAGCCCTACAAAGCCAGTGTTTCGATTCTCTCCTGCTTGATTCCCTTGTTCTTGGTTTAATAATGGTGATAGAGGCACAATTTTATTTTATTTTTTAAAAGTACACCTCCTCCTCAAAACAGCCAAGTGTTTCCAACTCTCCAAAATGTATTAAGTTTTGCTATGTTGTTGCTTCTTGCTGAATTCCAGTGGAACAACCTGCCTCTGGCTTCGTGTTGCACTGGTGAAAGTAACACTCTTGAGATCTGAAGAAAAGCAAGAACTGGCTGCAGCTGAAGAGCAATGTGTGCAGCTCTTAGAGTGTGGCACAGAAGGAGTAACAGCCATATTATTTACTTCTCTTTATATTCTTTTCCTAAACCAGAATGTACACAGGGAGCTTTTCGTAAGTGATGTCCATAGCAGATGCCAACAAATAAAATTGCAACTCTAAACCTCTTTGCTTGAAATGATGTCCAGGACTAATTTGTCTGTCTCATGGTATCATACATCTGGACATGCAGCAGCTGTTTATGGAAGATTCCCTCAAGGGTAGAATCACTCCCAGTGATTCATGTATAAAGGAAAATTTGGCATACTAAAGTTAGAAAATACAATTTCTGTATAGAAATTCTTGCTGGGAGGCTTATGTCTCATTTAAAGCTGTAAGGCTATATATTGTTAAATCTTGAGAGGAGCAGGAGTATGATCATAGAAATGGAAGTAGATACCTAGGAAGAAACAAGCCACACTTTTCCTGGGGTATGACACTGTTAACTACAGAGCACACATTGCCAGTCAGGTGGAAGATTGCAGTAGCCTTTTAAAATCAACTGGGTTTAAGCAGCACATTGTGAGAAACATGATTTTCTTCTCAGACTGGGTTGGACAGCAGGTTCCTCTGTAATGAATTTCACAGCATTGCTAGCCTCCAGCCACTAGCACTAGGCTGATAGATGTACCCTGCATTACTGTGGAGAGCCTGAGACTTAGATTCCAGCCTTCCATATTTATTGGGAGTAATACTTCAAAATTTCAGAGTATAGAAAAATTTGGAGCTACCCTATGCTGGGTTTGGGGGCACTGGTAATTTAAGTTAGTGAACAAGTCCAAGTTAAAATATGTTTGCAAAGCAGATAACAGAGGAAGGAATGCAAGTGTCCTTGAAGAAGAACTGCACTATTGGAATCTTCCTCCAATCCTCTGCCTCTGTGAGTTGTTTATGTTGATGAACATTAATAACATGGACATAACACTACTGATATTAAAAACTATCTTCAGCAATGCTACTGGGAGCAGTAGAATGATTTGAGCACAGATGGATTTCCACTCTACATTAGAACCCCGAAAATATTTTCCACCTTCAAAGTCACAGTCTTTGATCTTCCAAGATGCTCAGTGATCTGTGCCCAAGATACCCACAAAAGTCATCTCAAACTTCAGGATTAGTCAAATGTTGGTTTTCTTCCCAATTCAGGGGCCATTGGGTAATGATTGGAGGCACGCACCCTGTGTCTGTACAGCAACAAGATTCCAGAAATGCAGAGAGCAGTGAATCTCAGAAGTCCTCCCAGGAGTCCTTTATTGTAGCATTGTAGAATCCCTAGCATTACAGAGTCTTGGAGTCCCACTTACAGAAGAAGTCCCAGAAGGTCCCAGAAACCTTTAACAGCCAAAGCAGCTAACAGAAGTCCTGAACATATCCCTTGCAGCATCCCTACACTGAAGCCCTAGCCAGAAGTGTTAACCAGAAGAAGCAGAAGTCCTTAGCAGCCCTAACCAAAGTTCCTAACCAAAGATCTTTGAGAAGCCCTAAATGAAGTGCCTATTGCTCAGAGTGGCTGTTTTTTAGACTCTTTTTTGTTAATCTCTTAACCAGTAAAACCCAACCACATATGAAAGCTAAAATCCTTTCCCAATAAGAGGTGCCGGCACATCAGGGAGGTGGCTTCTGCAGCATGTTCCAATCATCCAATCAGGGGCCAATGTGAGGATGATTTTCTTGGCTCACATGGAATGTTACTGCTTTGCTCCATGCAGTGTGTTAAGGAATTGGTCAGCTAAGGAATCATGCACTCTGTACGATTCCAGCAGCTGCCCTCTGAACAGTGGCTGCAACAGTCAAAGGCTTCTGCTACAAGTAAATTCTCCTCAGCAAGAGTGAAACTTGCATGTGTTGGAAGAATTTTTGCTGGGTCAGACTGTTGTCATGATAGAACTCAAAACTATCTCAGACATCATTACAATTGATAACCCTGTGCTGCTTAACTGGCTCTGGTAGGACAACTATAATACAGAAAACATATTTTAAAAGTAACTTAAAAATAAACCCACAGGAAACTTCTCTGAGTAGTAAAGCAAGAAGGAGAGAATCTTGAAAAGGCAACTGAAAAGGCTGAAGCCAAAGCCTCAGCAGAAACCACTTTTGTTCTTATAGCTGGCAACAGTCAGTAAATAGTGACATGATATTTTTCTTGATAGATGGTTGAAATTTTAATACATCCTACTGATGTTGCCTTTAACAAAGGGCAACATAGATAGAAGTCTTTTTCCTGTTTCAGCTACCAAATCAGTGTGAACTCTTAAGCACATGTCTTTTCAATTTTCAGTTTTCCCATCTGTAAAATGGAGACAATTGAACTATATATATTTTTACACTATTTTTTTCAGCAGGTAAAGGTAAGTGGTTTGTGTGGATCTTCTGAAATAGAGTAAATAGAATGTAAATACTCTTTGTGTTATTGAATGCTTCACAAGGTGGGTGGGATGTAAGTAGTATACTTACATTGTTGATAAATAGAGACATGTAAGTAGAGACTGTATCACACTGCTCTGGTACAAAAGCTGAGAAAGTTCATCTCCTAGTCAAGGTTCAAACTGTTTCCAAGCTCTTTACAAAAAGGGAGGGCTCCCTAGAAAAAAGGACCTGTATGTTCTACATCTGTCTAATTTTAACCCATTAAGAAAAATAATTTGAAAAAATCATCATTTCTAACCCATCCAGATAGAATTCTCTATCTAGAGCTGTGAACACTGAGCCAAATTTCCAGCTAGCAAGCAGAGTGAGGATAGAGAAGCAAACCTCAATATATCTCATGTCTAGTTAATCACACAGCTGTAGAAAAGAAACTCATCCCTGCAGTCTCCTCAGTTTGCCTCTCAGGCAGCATGAGATTCCTCTAATTTTGCTGTTTCACTCACAGTGAAGCTAGTATCACTCAGTTTAGCTCACAGGCAAGTTTTCAGACTTTCAAAATAATGCTTGCAGCAACTGGAGAAATGCATTTAGCAGCAGATGTTTCCGTAGTTAAGTTAAATTTTTGGTGTCCCGTATTACCTTCATAATAACAACACTCTGCCAGTCATCTAGGACATTTTCTTCTTAAATGATGTCCAGCTATGAGCTAACATATCCTGATACCATTTCCCTGAAAAATCTTAAAGAGCTTTGCCTCCATGAAAAATGAGAGTTCACATTCAAGTTACTAGACACATCACATTCAAGTTATTCGACACATTTCTTTGCATTTATGAGTTCTAACATAGCTGATATCTGACTCAAAAACCAGACACACAAGTTGGTTTTGCCATAATCAGTTGATGACTGGTCTAACACATCAGGAATAGGATTTCAGCCCACTCCTGTGCTATTAAGACAATTTCTGCCAGTTAGGGAAAGATTTGAACTTTCTGAAGCAGAACTTCATCACACCAAAAGCTCTGGCAGCTTCATGTTAGTAGTGAGCATAGTTGTCACAATTGCACAGGGAATATTACTTATCCCTCAGAATCCCACTATGGGGCTTGCATCATGTCCTCTCTTCCACAGCTGCTGCATTTCAGCTTGCACTCTGTTCTCAAACACAGAAAATCCACATTCCTCCTGATCTTACTGTCAGATGGGGCATTCTGTTTTCTAGCATTATCAAACATCCACATCAGTGACAAAACATCTTATTATTGATCTAAATACACTTCAGTGTAGGTAGCTCTTCTGGTGGAATGCATTCCTGGTTTTCTGAATTCCTGATATCCAGTTATAGATGGGAAATGTTCCCAAACGTTTTGGTGTGGGTTTTTTTTGTTTGTTTGTTTGCTTGGTTGGGGTTTTTGTTTTGTTTTGGGGTTTTCTTTTTTTGTTTGTTTTGGTTTTTTTTGTAACTGCTCATGAAAAAGGTAAGCTAAGGGTTAAGGTTCGAAGTAAACCCTAGCAAAGTGAAGAAAAGTTCCCATTCACACCTTGAAAAGTTCCCAGTTCACACCTTGAATACTGTGTCCAGTTCTGGGCCCCTCAGTTTAGGAAGGATGTTGACTTGCTGGAATGTGTCCACAGAAGGGCAACAAGGTTGGTGAGGGGTTTGGAACACAAGCCCTATGAAGAGAGGCTGAGGGAGCTGGGGTTGCTTAGCCTGGAGAAGAGGAGACTCAGGGAGACCTTATTGCTCTCTACAACTACCTGAAGGGAGATTGTAGACAAGCAGAAGTTGGTCTCTTCTCCCAGGCAGCCAGCACCAGAACAAGAGAACAGAGTCTCAGGCTGCGCCAGGGGAGGTTTAGACTGGATGTTAGGAAGAAGTTCTATACAGAGAGAGTGATTGCCCATTGGAATGGGCTGCCTGTGGAGGTGGTGGAGTCACCATCATTGGAGGTAATAATAATAATAATAATACAATACACCAGGTTGGAAGAGACCTTCAAGATCATCGCGTCCAACCCATCAAACAATCCAACCCACCCAACAACTAGACCATACAGCCAAGCACCCCATCAAGTCTTCTCCTGAACACCTCCTGTGAAGGTGACTGTGTTCAGGAGGAGACTTGATGGGGTGCTTGGTGCCATGGTTTAGTTGTTTAGGTGGGTTGGATTGGTTGATAGGTTGGACGCGATGATCTTGAAGGTCTCTTCCATCCTGGTTTATTATTGTATTATTGTATTATTAACTTTTAGAAGGATCTAGACCAAACATGATAGCAGCAGATCAGAATTGCATGTCCTTAGTTTTTAATGTTTTTTTTAATGTTTTGGGTTGTTTTTCAGTAATTAAATGAACTTAATTTATGTATTTGAATTTAGCAACCTCAGCAAGGGTAAACAAAGGTCTCCAGTAAAAAAAAAATCTTCATAGTTCAGATCCCCATTTCTGATGGACCCTGATAGATTTCCAACAGAAATGCTAAGGTTCTTGTGCATGAAGATGGAATGAAAATGTATATATGAAAAGCCAGATAAAACAATATGTTTAAAGTAATGTCATTAATTGTTAACCAAGGAAACAACTATTATAAGACAAAATGACTCTAGATAACCTCGAGCCGATCGCACGCCCCCGCGGCGGCGACGACCCATTCGAATGTCTGCCCTATCAACTTTCGATGGTACTGTCTGTGCCTACCATGGTAAAATATCATCTGTAAAACATGAGGAATATATTCTTTCCATCAAGACCAAAAGCCTGCTGTTCTGATAAGGCCACAGCACAAATGATTTCTCTGAAGAAGACGTTGCTCTGAAAGCAGGAGAAAGGCAACAAGGTAAGACAGACTATAGGTCTCTTCTTTTTCTACCTGTTACCTCAATGGCAACTTTGTCCAACATTCATGGAGAATGAAGCAGAGCAGTATTCTGAGTTAAAAGGTCATGGATGCTTCATGTTACTCAGCTGAGTCTGAAATTACTCTGGTTAATGAGACTTCTATATTTTTTTGTTGGGCAAAACAATTGGTATTTATTAGCCTGTCTTTATTAGAAATGTTTCCTACTTGCTAACCAGTAGTTCTCTGACAAGAGGTACGGCGTTTATTCACTATACATGAAAGTCAAGGAAACTTCTGTTGAGGGAGACAGTCCAAGAGAAACCCTCTGCTTTCAGAAAAGTAAAATTCAGGCTCAGAACAAAATTAATTTTCATAGGTGACCATCTCCTGATTTTACATGGGGTGAGCAGAATTTTGTAGATTAAATCATTTTTGTTGTAGGTTCTTTAGACTTGTTTGCTTTCCCCCTCTTCTATGGATGTGTTACTAACACAGTCACCATATTAAGAGCAGGAGACCTACAGGGAAAATGTTTCACGGGCCTTTTGCAGGGGGAAAAAAATGTATTTTCCAAAAGTAAGATGACGCCTCTATCTGCAACACTGGATGCTCATTTTCACCAGGTGTTACTTTAAGGGACAAGTGGCCACTCAGCTGAGTGTCTTTTAATATTGTTAACCAAGCTGTGTGGTGCAGTGGACACGCTGGAGGGAAGGGATGCCATCCAGAGGGACCTTGACAGGCTGGAGAGGTGGGCACAAGCCAACCTCATGAGCTTCAACAAGACCAAGTGCAGGGTCCTGCATCTGGGTCGAGGCAATCCCAGGCACAAATACAGGCTGGGCAGTGACTGGCTGGAGAGCAGCCCTGAGGAGAGAGACTTGGGGGTGCTGGTGGACGAGAAGCTCAACATGAGCTCTCAATGTGCACTTGCAGCCCCGAAAGCCAATCAGATCCTGGGCTGCATCAGGAGAAGTGTGACCAGCAGGTCAAGGGAGGTGATTCTCCCCCTCTACTCAGCTCTGGTGAGACCCCACCACTGCATCCAGTTATGGAGCCCCTATTACAGGAGGGATGTGGACGTGCTGGAGCGTGTCCAGAGAAGGGCCACGAGGATGATCAGAGGGCTGGAGCACCTCTCCTATGAGGACAGACTGAAGGAGTTGGGGCTGTTCAGTCTGGAGAAGAGAAGGCTCCGAGGTGACCTCATTGTGGCCTTCCAGTATCTGAAGGGGGCCTACAGGAAGGCTGGGGAGGGACTTCTCAGGATCTCAGGGAGTGATAGGACTAGGGGGAACAGAATGAAGCTGGAAATAGGGAGATTCAGGCTGGATGTGAAGAAGAAGTTCTTCACCATGAGAGTGGTGAAGCCATGGAATGGGTTATCCAGGGAGGTGGTTGAGGCCCCATCCCTGGAGGTGTTTAAGACCAGGCTGGACGAGGCTCTGGCCAGCCTGATCTAGTGTGGGGTGTCCCTGCCCATGGCAGGGGGTTGGAACTAGATGATCCTTATGGTCCCTTCCAACCCTGACTGATTCTATGATTCTATGATTCTATGATTCTATAACCATGTTAAGTACTCAGGTAACACAGTCTGACAATAATGGCTAACTCGTTTGAAAGCCACCCATCATTGTCAGGATCTGGCAAAACTCTACCTCATACATGCTTGCTCATACCCTGCAGCCTGACATGTCTTCTTTCATCAAAGCTCAATTTCTCCATGTCTCTCTGACTTGGTTTGTTTTATCATGTCATTTAATGTCGTGGCTGTGATAATTTAGGTTGGACTTCACAATATCAGAGGTCAGACTTCACGATATCAAAGGTCTTTTCCAACCTGGTTAATTCTGTATTCTGTATTTTGTTTATGAAGTTTTCAGCACTCACCCCTGACCAATTTTTCTCAGAAAACCTCTTTGCTTCCCCTTCAATCACTTATAAAGTATAGATAGTGTCTGCAAAAGCCTTTATATCACAACATGTAATTTTTGTAGCTATGTTATTAAGCCCATAAGCTCCATAACCAAGAATCCTGTGCTGGGAATGATTTTCTGATAGAAAATTCAGTATCTGCATAATCCCAAATGTTCTGAAGAAAAAAACTGATTAAAGCATTTTGTTTTGGCTTTGCTCATCTCCAAACATATTAACTACCGTGAGGTATAAGTAAGTGATGTAATTATTGTAGTGAAAGATATTTTAACCATATTGAACAGGCCTAGATTGAATCATTTCAGTAGTACTTTCAGCTGCACTTTTTGCTGCCTTGTGACTTCTTGTGTTGGACCCATTATTGCTGGAAATTATACATGCTGTATAAATTTATAAATTGGCCCTCTAAATTAACTTGGTGTTTTCTTTTCATACACTTGGTTACAACTGGGTAATTGGCGCTGAACTCTACATCTCGCCGTTGTGCTTCTCTGGTTTGAAAAGGTAGCTGTAACTGTCTAAGAGACTCCGTCAGTCAAACTAAGATTATAACAAGCCTTTGGAGAAAGGTTTTCTGAATCATGCCTTGGGATCTAAGTGCATAAAATCTGCCTAAGCTCCAGGCCACAGTGCTGCTGTCTTGGCAACCACTTGTATGCTGCATATTTGTTTACAACCTAGCTGCTTAAAATGGTGTGTTATGTAAATGCTGTTGGTTGCTATCAGTATGCTTGGATGGATAGATAAAATGCAGACAGCTATGTATTACAAAGGCCCCGTTATGAGCTAGTTGGAACTGATTGCTGCTTTGCAGAAATACATGGTTTGCTGTACAAAAATGAGAGGGGAAACTGGAAATTGCAAAAAGGAGACCACCTAGACTTCTTGGCATTTATGGCTGCTGGACAATGTACTCGAACCAAAATACCCCAGGTTAAGAACAAGGAATAATCACAAATTCAAGTATTCCTGAGCTAGTTATAGAAATGTTTATAAACACGGATGTCTGGTCCGTATGTGGAGCTTAGAATTTAGTATTAAACTGAAGACTGTAGCAAACTGTTTGATCATACTATATATTGCCTAGATTTCCAGTGATTACATCATGATTCCAGACAACCAACTTAGACATGACAAGATATAGTCAACTGAACCTATGTCCCTTTGCTTCTTAGCAAATATATGTTGCATATCATAAAATCAAGTGCTGCAAAAGAGCCTTCAACGTTTTGTTGAAGATTGCTGCTTATGTTTATCAGGGGATTTCAATGAAAATCACAGGCACCTGTTATAGCTAAAAATACATGTTTAATATTGCTGTTTAATAGCTTCATAAGTGATCTGGATGTTGGGAGCAAATGTACCCTGATGAAGTTTGCAGATGGCGCCAAAATAAGTGAGGAGGCTGACACTCCAGAAGTGACAGCCACCCTCCAGGAAGACCTGGAGAGGCTGGATGAGTGGGCTAGCAAGAACCTTATGAAGTTCATCAGGGACAAATACCTGGAAATACATGACCCAGAATTGCAGCTCAGAGTGGAATCCACCTGCCTGGAAAACAGTCCTATGGAGAGGGATCTGGGGGTCTTGGCAGAAAACAAGCACAGCATGAGTGAACAGTGTGCTGCAATGGCAAAGAAAGCCAATAGGATGCTAGGTTACATAAACAAGGGCATAACCAGCAGAGATAAATAAGTCATTGTCCCACTCTACTCAGTGCTTTTCAGCCCACACCTGGAGTACTGCATGCAGTTTTGGTCTCTGTGGTACAGAAAAAGATGCAGACAGGCTGGAAAGCACCCGGGAAGGGCCAGGAGAATGATCAGAGGAATGGAAGACCGGCAGTATGAGGAAAGGCTGAGAGAGCTGGGTTTGTCCAGCCTAGAGAAGAGAAGGCTTAGGGGAGATCTTATTAGCCCATACCAGTACCTAAAGGGTGGCTACTAGGACAATGGAGAAAAGAGAAGGAGCAATGGGTAGAAATCACTCTTGGGGAGATTTTGATTGGAATCCAGAAGAAAATGTTTCACAATGATAACAGTTAGACATTGGTATAATCTCCCAAGAGAAGTAGTGGATTTCTCTATGTTGGTCAGCTTTAAGACTCAGCTTGACAGAGTGCTGGGTCATCTCATTTAAGCTACACTATCACCTAGAAAGGTTGGACCAGATGATCCTTGACATCCCATCCAACCTGGTATTCTGTGATACTGTGTATTACCAAAGCCTTAGGGCTGAGAGTAGTGACTGTACTATCTCCAAGAAGTTAACAATACTATTATTTACATTGATGCAGTTGTTGGAAATGCACATATAAATTGCTGTAATTTAAAATATAAAGCAAAAGGTTTAAAGTAGCCCAGAAACTGTGTGGGAGTCAGAGCCCGCATCAGTGAAAATGCAGCGCTGTGGCTGGTACATACCCTAAGCTTGGCAGCTGGAATGAGACATTATGTGGGGGACCTTATAAGGCTAAAACTTGCTGGGGTCAAATCCAGTACAGACACCCTCAGGCAACCTTCCCCATAGTTAATTTTTCATTCTGTTGCCTTGGAAGTGCACAAGCAGATGTGCAGTTTGTTGGAGTCTCATAGGTGCTCAAGACAATGGATACATCTTGTACTTAGTCTTTCTTGTGCTCAAGTTTGTTTTCCATTTGTGTGCTGCATTGTCTCAGCTTTTATTTCCTTGGTATGTACTATGCAAAAAAAACCTCAAAGATCAAAAGATCAGAGCAGGCAAACTATTTTCTCAAGGGTTCAAAAGGAAATGGTGACAAAGCTGAATAAGGGGCTGGGTATTCAGGCTTTTGGACCCTTTTGCAACAACTTTTTGATAGTGTTCCTTTTTAGAAACAGCTGCAGCACCACCTATTCTCCGGTGTTTTTAGGAGAGGAGCTGTCTGCCAAACTGAAATAAGTTCAATGAAAAAATAAAGACAATCAGCTCTTTATGATTCCTTGCAGGAAAGCTAATGACATATCTCAAATTTTCATACTTGTGCAGCTGAAACTGGTTAATTTTGCTCCATATAAAACAAGAAATCAGGAGATTGACAGTAATGAAGCATTCATTTTATTTATCTTTTTACAAATCAGACAATAAGTAATTTTATGGTCTAAAAAGCACATTTTTAAACCTTGCATGAGGATGTTATTGCTAGGCCTATTCTGATGTCACCTTGATTAAAAAACAAATGAAACCTTTTCTGAATCTGTTCCCTTCTGAAGGGGAGAAAACAAACAAACTGGGAAACGTGTTTCAGAAGATTTACAAGTCTTGTGAAGTCATTCTTTAAATTTGTTTGGGCAGCTAAGACAAAAAGGAAAAGAGCCTATGTGCTCTCATGCTAGGTTTATGCTTCACATAACTGACCTTTTTCTAGAAGTTTTGTGTGCAACTCATGAGTTGTCAACTTCTGTTTGCCATCGAGAAAAGTGCTCTATCCAGTCTCTCTGAGTCTTCACTGAAAAGGCTTAAATAATTTCTTGCTTGGGACTCTTTCCCCTAAAATTTTCACCCCAAAACCTGAGAAACTACATCCTTAGGACTTCATGATAAGTCTCATTTTACTCCCCCATCTTTCTGTGCCAGGAAAATAAGTCCAAGGGGGTGCAACATAAAAGTTTATCAGAATGGAAAAAAGGAATCACAGTAAATAATCACTATTGGAAAATACGAGTAATAGGATTGTGTTCCTGCTAGGGCATCTTAAACTACAAAGAGCTGATAAAGTAGCAGGTTATTACTTTTCTGCACTTGTGAGCCAGGTTTCAGAGTTGTTGGCTTCAGCCTGGAGAACAGCAGCCTCTGAGCGAGTCTTTGTACATTTGCCATTCCCAGAACCCAGTGACTTTTGATGTTTGAACAGTGGGCTGCTGAGTTGGAATCCAGGCTTCTTCAGATGTGCTTGTTTTGTCTTTCAGCAGATGGTATTGTGTATTCCTTCCTAAACCAAACAAGTCATCTAGGATTTTTTGAAGAGATTTTATTGTGAACTGCATGTAACTTAATAGCTTTGCAGATTTTGTTGACCTGTGCAACATGGTTCCCTTTACCAGAAAAAAGAACATTTTCTATTACTGTCTGAATAGCTGCCAGATCTCACTGTGTTCAAAATTAGGATTCAGTCACATTGATAGAGGTTTCCTGTGACTCTCTGTATAGAAGAAGGCAAATCTTGCTTCTGAAGTTTAAAATGAAAACTCTTCAATCTCAAAGCAGTATGCTTCAGCTTAAGCATTCAACTACTGTCTCTTAACTGCTTGTAACCAGTAGTTTGAAGACTAAACTTTGATACCAACTATACCTTCACACCTCCAGTTCTTTAGCAGAATTACCCTCTGAAAAACAAATCTCTTCCTCATTCTGCATTTTACCATGATGCCTGGCACTGAGCTTACTAACATCAAGAGATGTTTGAGGATTATGCTTTTAAATTCATCTTCTTCACGGTATGCCTGACGGATGTGGTTGCAGAACTTTGTAAAGCACAAGCAGCACCAAGACAGATAGATGTCTTATTTTTATTAAAGTGCCAAACCAGTCACTGCTGCTAATTTAACTTAGAGGTTGTGTACTTGGAACTTTGTAGAGCTGAGCCCCGTGGAGCTGCAACCCCCCCAAGCAGTATAAAGGAATTAAATTCTGTTTCTGGCCAACAACATCGAATGCAGCTGTGCAGCTCTATCACAAACCACAGCATTCCATGCTTGGTCAGACGGTTTCTAGTTCACAAGAATCATTTCTATGATGACCTCTATTAAACTGATTCATGGAATGTTTCATCTTTTTGCAGCTTGGACATATCTTATAAATTACAGGAGTCAGGACCTGTTATCACAACAACTTCCCTGCAGGAGGAGGTCTGACACAAATCTCTTCAATGCAGTGGAGATCATTTTATGATCAAGACCATCAATCAGCATATAGTAGACTCCTTAAGAGTCTTTCAAGATTTTTCCTTTGTTGTTTTGCAGTATTTCCCCAGAGTTCTTTGCTCAATGCCAGTGTTATACAAGGGCTTCATGCTGCCCCCTGAAAGGTGGAGTATAGTGCTCCTGCTGTACATGCACTTTATCTGTGTTGAAAAAGCTCTGGGTTTGAAAGAATGTCTATGTGAAGAACTGAAAAAAAAAATCTCTGTCCATCTCATATGGTTTTTTTTCCTCAGGGGAAAAAAATATTTCAGAGTTTTTTCATGCAAAAAGCCTTATAATTAAGTGTGTTGGTCCAAAATGATTAGGAATCTTTTTTAGAATTTTCATATATATATATATATGGAATTATTTTTTTCCTCTTAGGAGCTGTATCACGAGCTCACAACAATGGGCATACAACATCACAGGAGCATATAGCAATGCTAAGAAGCACCAAGATCTGGCCACACTGGCATTTGCCAGTCATTGTTTTTATACTGACTGGATGAGGATTCTGTATACAAGTTTAATATAACCACTCAGCCGGTGTTCATGAAGGGCAGGTCCTGCCTGACAAACCCAATCTCGTTCTATGACACTTGAACATGTCCAGAGAAGGGCAACAAGGCCGGTGAGAGGCCTTGAGCACAAGCCCTATGAGGAGAGGCTGAGGGAGCTGGGGTTGTTTAGCCCGGAGAAGAGGAGGCTCAGGGGCGACCTCATTGCTCTCTACAACTACCTGAAAGATAGTGGTAGCCAGAAAGGGGTTGGTCTCTTCTCTCTAGTAACCAGCACTAGAACAAGGGGATACAGTCTCAAGCTGCGTCAGGGGAAGTTTAGGCTCGAGGTGAGGAGAAAATTCTTCACTGAGAGAGTCATTCATCATTGGAATGTGCTGCCCGGGGAGGTGGTGGAGTCACCATCCCTGGAGGTGTTTAAGAGCGGATTGGACGTGGCACTTGGTGCCATGGTCTAGTCATGAGGTCTGTGGTGTCAGGTTGGACTCGATGATCTTTGAGGTCTCTTCCAACCTTGGGTGATACTGTGATACTGTAATTTCAACAAAAATTCTTTATTTTTCTATATCTGAAGCCATTTTTAGCCCATCACATTGACATATGGTCTGGACTAGCCATGCTGATTTTTCTGGATTTGCATCTAATTCACACCTGCATTTCCCTATAAAAGCAGGTGCGAATGCTTCCTTTGAGAAGAGCTATTTTTAAGTCCAGTCTTTGACTAGAATTTGTGCAAAGTGGCTTTCATGAGGAAGAATAGTAGAGTGTAAATAGAGAAGCTGAATGTTTGTTGTATGGCCTGATGTACGCAGAAGCTCCCAGCTCTCAGGATAACAGCCTTTGGCACTCTCGTTAAGTGCCAAGGATCGTGACAGGTCTGTGGAGTACAAACTAATTATCTCCAACAATTGTGCCTGCTTATTTCTCGCATGAATGGATAACATCTTCAGTGGAGCTGGTCACATATCATCGCTCAGGTTTAAGGAATGTTTTGTGGCTATTCATAAAGAAGAAGTGTGGAAAATATGGCCAGTTTCACATCTTATAACTGCATCTGCAGTTCCAGGATAATTACCTACTAAATACACTCTGAAATCTCTTCTAGATGCAGCAGGTGAAAAGTGCAAAATGTGGAGGATAAGGAAATGTGTTTACAGATGATTTGGGCACCTTTTCCAATAGATGAAGCAGTTCTGTTTGCCCCCTATAAAGCTCTAGTCGTACAAAATGCTGACTAACTTCTTTCCACAGCTAATTTTGAAACCTCTGTTTCCAGACAGTTCAATAGAGCTCAAATTTGCAAGGTACTCTGCTACCTTGGAACAACCTGACTCCACATAAACTCAAAGGAGCCTTCTAGATGTAATTTTGTGTAGTCTAGAGAGTAAGCATGGTCCAGATACCCAGATGTTGACAGGAACACACAGCACAAAAGCATGGGGCAGAAACTGAAGCAGTGCTTCATTTCCCTTCAAAAGGGAAGGTTTAGTACAGAATTAGATATGAGTCAGTTACCACGTGTCTAAAAGAAAATGTAGCTGTTATCTGTGTAAAATGGGATTACTAAGGACAGGAAAGAGGGACAATTAAGTGGCTATCTCTGTAGCAAGAAGGGGAATCCTACAGTCCAGGAAACCTCGGAGCTAAGGGGGTTTGCATATATGTATCCATATACATTTCCCTGCTTACTGAGAGGCTCCCTTTAGACTAGCAGCTGGAACTGAGAAACAGTGACTGGGGTGAAAAAAGCGCTGGTGTTAATGAGGCATCACATCTAAAAAGTCAAAACATCAGAAAGATGACAGATTTTCCTGTCTGGCATAAACACTTGCTGGGAAAATACAAACGAATCCTCTGACTCCTTAAAAATATATTTTCATTTTGTTTTAAAATTGTTATGTCTAAGAGCTACTTCATAGCTTGCCCAGGATGTATTACCAAAGTTACTGTCCTTGAGATTGTCAAGACTTGGCCCAGAAGACTGCTGATAGTAGAAAATAATGTGAGCAGCAAGTTATTTGTGAAAAAGGGGGAAAGAAAAAGGAAAGCTTCTGCCACTGCTGATTTTATTTTAAAAGAATAAAGTGCTTCAGTGAGCATTTCAGCACTGTAAACCTCCCTGTTTCAAACATCCACATCTCTCAGCTCTCCCTCCCTTCTGTGTTTTTGCATGACAGCTCCCAAGAGCATTGCCACTGCACTAAATCACATGAAGGACATTTCTCAAAGTGTCTGCCTGTTTTTCATTCTCTTATAGTAAAGTCGTTATTCTTTGGAGCTACTGCTCTCCTGGAAGGAAAACCAGATTATCTGAACTCAAAACTCCTGACCATGCCAGGCTCCTTTGTGAACATCAAGATGCTCTGGACGAATATGTGGATGCTGAAACACCATCTGGGTTTGTCTTGTCCCAACAACCAGCTATTTTTATGTCCCCCTGCTCTTTTTATGCATTCTACTCTCTTTCTCTTCTCCTGAATGTCTGGAAAAGTATTTAAATGTTTTCTGATCATGGACTGCTGTTTTCCCTTTGCACAGGTCCCTGTTGTTGATTCTGTAAGTGGCATTGAGGGACATTGCTAACTGCATTCATAACTGGAGGTGTCTCACCGATGACATGCCACGAGGGATGGGAAGTACTGAAAGTCCTGAAGCTTTGAAGGTCAGTGAAAAAAATAAAAAGGAGAGAAAAAGCATCAGGATTTTTCTCTCACAGGTAAAACTGCTTATCAGAGCACCATTGTTTGGCTAAACCCTTCCTACCACCTCTGAAAATGATCTTTCTAGTTCAGACTCACAGCCAATGTTTCATCTATAGCTGAAGCTGCTCTTTAGGTCAGACCTTAGGACACAGAGGAGAGGCAATGCAGAAAGGCAGGTAGACAGTTCCCTGGAGGAATTCTCGAGACTTCCTGCTGTTTTGATGTAGTTTGATAGGTGTTTTTGTGCAGATTTCATTCCCTCTCTTCCTCTCTCCTGTGCTCGTGGTTTTAGTGTTGCCACTCGCCTTGGAGCGGCCAGCCAATGGCAGCACAATAAATGGGCTCTAAGCCTACTGCGAAAAAAGGTTGTTATTCAAATATGCAGTGACCTTACCTCACAGGATAGGCACTCAAACCCAAAGTGGCTCAAAACTCAGACTACTAGAAGGACTTAATCTGAAAAGAATATGACTTCTTTGAAATGTTCTCTGTATGAGAAACTGCTACAAGCATAGTTATTAAAATGCCTGAAATTACACCAATTTGTGAGTTGAACTGGCAGAAATATGAAGACAATGCTGAATGGTTAGTACAATTTGTAAACACACAATTCAATTAAGTAGCTCAAATATTTTGTAAATATGCAACAAATTTGCTATTAACTGCACAAATGTATATGGGGATTCAAGCTGCCTGTTTCAGAACATTATAAATGACAGTTGTGACAATCTGTGTTGTTACTGTTGAGAAGCTGCAGGAATTCTTTATGCTAACATTTACACTGCTAAAGCTTGTATTGTTTCAATGACAACATGCTCCCTATTCACACAAAAATGCAATTCACAGACAATGTTGAAAAGGTTTAGTCATCTTAGGAGTTGAAGATTTCAAAATTTTCATCAGGAAATAAATTAATTATTGGACAGCATCAAAGAAATAACCTGTATCAAGGCTGGAAACCTGATGTCTTGACATTTGCATCCAGTTTGTCAAGAAAACAAACATTTTATTAGGTAAAATAATTAAATGAATGTAAAATTTTCCAAACTGGGACTTAATTTCTCTCTCCCAGTGTTCTCTTAAGTATCTTGTAGGAAATCAGTGACTTTGTTTTAGTTAGGGGGTTGGTCTTTTCTCCCAACAACCAGCACCGGAACAAGAGGACACAGTCTCAAGCTGCACCAGGGGAAGTTTAGGCTGGAGGTGAGGAGGAAGTTCTTCACAGAGAGAGTCATTAGCCATTGGAATGGGCTGCCCAGGGAGGTTGTTGAGTCACCATCCCTGGAGGTGTTCAAGAGGGGATTGGACGTGGCACTTGGTGCCATGGTCTAGTCATGTCTGTGGTGATGGGTTGGACTTGATGATCTTTGAGCTCTCTTCCAACCTTGGGTGATACTGTGATTCTGTGTAATTTGAGCCTAGGTACAAGAAATTATCTTGACTCTGAGCTCTCATTTGAACGCCTATTTCCCACTGGAACTCACCTGCAGCATTTCAACAAGTTTCATACTCAGAATGAGCTGCCCTCCTGTCTTCTATCTGTCTAAAGTTTCTTGCAAAGATATATCATTCTGAGTATGTAATTACACTAATTCTGAAAACCATGATCACTGTTTTCATTGTACAAAATGACAAAGTGAAGCAGAGCTGCTGATGGCTTGTCAAAGTTCACATGCAAATAAGCATGTGAGGCTTGGAAGAGTGGGAAGCCTGATTTCAAGTGCTTGGTCAAAAACATGCATGAAAACACTTATCTCAGGCATGATTTAAAAACAACTTGGAAAGAAACAGCTTTATGAGGAAAAAAAAGAAGCAAAGTCCAGGTATGGCACATGAACTTGACATCCCAGGTCCCCTATTTAGGGGGACCTTACTGAATGATGAGACAAGGGTGAAATGTGAAAGATGCCTTGCTAAGGGTACAACAAAGGAGAGGAAAAAAAAAAAAAGAAAGAAAAAAAAAAAGGGAAAAAGATTGATCAGGTAAATCTGTGAACTTGACATCAAGGGTTAGGACTTGAGAAATGGATTAAAGATTAGCCTGGAGACTGATAGGACACAGGGGATGTCAGTGAAAGATAACAGTTGAGTTAAAAAAGGTAGCGAGCTGAAGACCACACTTATACTTCACTTTGGGTATCGGAGACCCAAAGATGCATTGTGTTTCAAACTGCTGAAAAGTGCAGATGACTGGCAAATTTGAGGACAGTGAGGAAAACCTGGGACAGGTGCCTGTGTTCAAGCATGTTTTGAAATAAAGAACACAGGGAAATTAATCACATGTTGATAGCAGTTCTGTGATGCCGAAAGCAGTTCTGCTTTTTCTAACACTTCCTATGCAAACAGATAAAAAATATCTTTCTTGCATTTTTTTTTAACCTTCTTCCAGAGTCTGATACAGTGACTGTCTGCAACATGGAGCAGGTAGGTGTTTGGGAAGTTTTTCCCATCTGACCAGAAATGGGAATTTAGGTCTTACAACTTCACATTGGAAGCACGATGCTAGAAATAACATACTTGATGGAAAGTGCTTCAGGACATGTAATGCTTAAGCCATCAAGGTTATAACACACCTGAAAATGAGGGAGGGCTCTTCTCAATGTATTCTTCTTGGGTTACAGTACTGCGATACTGTGATACTGTTCTTGGGTTAGTAATAATCCAGTTACAATCAGGTAATTCACAAGAGACTTGTTTCTAAACCAGACTGTCTAGGAAAGGTTGTTTATGATCTCTAGGATAAAGCTGAGAAACTGGGGTAGGGTGAGATGAAAGGGGAGAACTCTACCACAGAGTATTCCATGATTTCTCTTTAATGGCCCCAATAGGGCAGTGCTCCTACCCTTTGCTGTAAGCACAGAATGTCTTCATAGCTCCATCCAAGCATACGATGTCACTTTGTAAGCATTCTCGTATGTGTGTGATGTCCTCAGTAGTGTAGCTCTTTCATCCACTGCCACCACTGTCTTGGTATTCTGTTCACGTTCAAAAGCCAGTCCAATTTAAACATACCCCTGTTGTGATACCTTTATTTCTTGAATTCACCTCGAGTGCGTGGGAAGGAATCATTGCAGCATTTTGGTTTTAAATGGAATTTGATCTCTGTCAAGATCTCTGCCCAGGGCTTTATATTAACAGCTTTTGGTTTACTAATAATTTCTTTTCTTGGGCTTCAGGCATTAACCATTTACGTAATCAAGCATAATACCTGGATAGGATCTTTTACATGTTAGATTGCTATTGTTTGCTGAGAGTGAAAAAATTGAGCTTGTTTAAGAGGCTGTCTGATGAGAGACTAAATTCTTAGCAAAGGAAGTAAAGCCAGCCATGCTATAATGTAACCACAGTTCTTTTAGACGTTGACAGCAGTTGGAGCTGAATGCTTCATCAGAAGGTGTAAAATTTCCCTGGTATAAATAATTGTATCTCTTTATGCCAGAAGATTTCTTCCTTATCTAAACTTATGCTCATTTTATGCCAGGAAGCTTGAATGCTAATAACCTTAATGTTCTTTGCAGTAACATTAATTAGGTGAACATTTTCCATCCACAAAATCAAAACCAACACAGCACAGAACTTTACAATTTTAATAAGAAAATCAAGCAGCTAGTGGGATGGTGAGTCTCACCCCACTGCAAAACCCACTGGGCAGGATTTTTGTGATTAGCACACAGCCAGCTTTCAGTGAGCTGTCTTGATATATTTAGGTGGGGGAGTTACAACTTCTGCAGAGGTGCTTTGTTGCCCAGCCTGCTTGTAGGTACCATGGTTTATTAGACCAGGGCGTTTGAACTTTGCCAGACACATTGTTTGTGTGAATTTTTCTTCTAAGTGTGAGACTCTGAAGCTTGGATGTAAATACACTGAAATTACTGTTCATGGAGTCATCTTGCTTCCAGCAGTAGTCCCTTCAGGTTCTACTTCTGCTGGGTCCATTTGCCCCAGTGTGATGTTCCCAAGGTGTCTCAGCAACCTTCTCTTCCTTTGTAGACAGCCTGGAATGTTTAACTACCTCAGGAATGGCCTACAGATGTCTGTCGTATGTAATTACTGAGTTTGGATTCCTGCTGGCACCTCAGGCACCATCGTACTTAGACCCCTGCTGAGGAAGGACTCAAATGCCTGCCTGGATGCATTATTCCTTGGTATGGAAGCTGTTATTTCTGTATTGTGCCCTGGGACACATCCCCTGGAACTGGGATTTTTCCATTGCCCAGTATATGGGGAGGTAAAGCTATATGGGATACTTTACAGGTAGGGAAAAGAACAAAGGCTAGAAGTTATCTTTAAGAGTTCAGCAGATACCTTTAAGGCTTCAAGTCTTCTCCTCAGACTTGTTGCCTACCTCTGGAGGTCCCTGAAATGCCTCTGTGCAGTATGAGAGAGAGAGAGGGAGAGAGAGGACTGTTCAGCAGCTCTCAGCCAAGAAACTGACTCCTATCTCCTGTCTAAGCTTCAACTCAGAGAGGCAGAAACATCTAAAACGGGGTTGGATGCTTTCAGATGTTTTGTGAAGCAGCCAAACCCTTCAGGCATCATCTAGGACAATATTTACTGTTGTTGTAACACATACCACTAGGTGGAAAATGTTTTGTAAATCAGATACAGTGACAGCAATTACAATGGGCCATACTTCATAGAAGCTAGAATAGTCCAACATTGATATTGAGGTTTAGCTAGTTAAAAAAATTATCCTAAGATCAGAATTTTAGCTTGTGACAAACTTTCAATATGTAAATGATTTTAGTTAAGGAATTGAAGAAAGTACATGATCTCAAGGGTTGGGGCTGAGCCAGCCGTTAAACAGTGACAGACACTCTAACCTCTAACCTGCCTTGCCAAAGGGGAAGAGAAATGGAATAAAGGAGAGACTTATGAATTGAAAGTGAAAAATGAAATAGCTTTAATGAAAATAATAACAAAATAAAATACATACAAAATCATCATCAAATCCCCCTGACAAAAATTATGTCACCGTCACCACTGTTGTGAGCAAGGACTGGGGAAGTCACAGACTGGATGCTACAGCGGACAGGAGCCAGATTCAGGAGCTGGATTGCGGAACTGAATTCAGAAACTCATGGATGGGGATCAAAGGCAGAATGGAGAGAGTCCTCCTCAGACACTGGCCATTGAAGAAGAGAGCTTGGCCCTTGTGATCCCTCACCTTTATACTGAATATGTTGTATATGAGATGGAATACGGTGTTGGTTTAGTTGAGGGTCATCTGAACTACCTGCATCTCTCTGCAGGTGCAGCCTTTTGCTCTGCAGCCCCAGTGTGGCACACAAACTTCGGTGGTGACCTTGGTCTGCATGGCAGTCCTTGGTACTGACTAGAAGTGTTATTATTCCTAGAAGCAGAAACTCTCTGTGACAACATGCTGTTAAATTCAGAAAGTGCAACTACTTAGAAGAGCTAGAAATCGAAAGTTCTGACTCAAAGTAGCACACATGCTCACATGTAGAGTATGTTTTACTGGTCTGGAGCCTAACATTTAGAGATTCCAGATACCTGGCTGTAGAGTGTGAGATCAGTATAAGCTGCTGAATCCTGGCATCAATAATGGTGTGACTAAAATGAGACTAATTTCATCTAACATGGCTCTAATCCTCCTCTCTTTGAAACTAGCAATAAAACTTCTAATAGCATCATGAACTGATAATCAAGCGGAGCAACTCTGTTTTATTAGTTAGTAACTGAGACATTAAGAGATTAAGAGTAATATTTTTAAAATGATGAGAGCTCACTCAACTTTTGTCCTTATGAGATGTCTGAGAATTTTAGTGCTCCACTTGTCAGTGTCAAAATACTTTTGATATCTCCGTGCACTGACTTAACTGTACTCGGTAGGTGCAGAACACCATGCAGTATTGTGTTTGTGTCCTCTGTTTGACCTGTGCTTGTTCTCTGTCTCTCAGAGCACACACTCCCTTGGGTCATACTATGTCAAATATGTTCAAAAGGATATAGATGAAGCAGTTTCTCCTATGTGAATTAACTCTTTTGCTTCCCACTTTTACCTCCACATCCCCCTCCTTTCTTCCCCCCCCAACTTTAGAATAGGAAACAATTACAAAGGACCCATATATACTTTAAGAGGGATTCTTTTGCTGTACAAGTAGATACTGGATGTGTGTTGAAAAATACTGGCAGTGAACTGAGAAAATAGATTATTAATTAAATGAAAAATGTAAAAGGAGAGAAAGAACTGTATTTTAAAGCACATAGGTGCTGATGCTGAGTTTTATTCAGAAGAAAGAAATAGATCCTTTGGAACCATAACGATCCATTGTAGACAAACATATACTTCAACAATTTAAAATGGATTACTATTTTACCTACAGCAGTAACAAAGGATATGGAACTATGTAGTCTAGGGAAGAGGCAGTCTGTAAGTGCATCAAAAGCAAACTCATACACCAGTAGATACAGTCTGCAAAGATGAAGAGATTTTTTTCCTGTGAAATACAATTGCTTCTGGCACCACCTCAGAACTTCTGCATTTCTTCACATATTCCAATATAAATAAGGCAAGACTTCATCAATATGTAGACGAACTGAGATGCAACAGAAAAGAGGGGGCTAATAAAGTATATTCCATCTTGTCCCACCTGGAGACTGGTGGAGCAGAGCTCAGACTAACTAATTCCTAGGAACTGATCAGAAGCTCTTTCCAGCTTTGGCTGCCCCATGTTCATGAAGATAGTTCCATGTCATATTAGGAGCACTTGAGATAGCCTGAACCATAGAGCAGTGCTGCTGGAAGCTGGGTGTAATTCTGAAGCAACAGCCAACATGTAGCCTTCCAGCTTCATGAGCAGGACATCATATATTGTTTCACCAGAAATTTGCTAGTGCTCTGAATTGAAACTTGGTCTTGGTAAATCACTTCACTGAACAGCATCATCACAGTCTGTGACTGGCAATATCTGCTGACCCTAGCCTTTTTATGTGGTGCACTAGGCTGGACGTCACACTCCTATGGGACTTGGCTGCAGAGAAGTTTGGTGTTTGCCCTCCTTTGCCAGCTCTTGTGGGACCTGTTGGAAAATGGGAGGTGACTCCCCTGATGCAACATGATACCATCAACAGAGGAGATATTCTCAAACTGCACATGAGGAAGGGAAGTGGAAGAGGCAAGAACAGGGAAGGAGGAAGAATGCAGTCATTTAATAAGAAGATCAAGGCTTTCCCAGCACATCAATGACTGAGATATCACTGGGAGGACCAGGGAGCAGAGACATTGTGAGGCAGAACTCAAAGCCTTAGCTGGCTTGGGATTCTGCTGTATTCTTTGACTAAGATATGAAGGATTTGTACAGAACAGCACCTAAGGAAAAATTGTCATGCTATACAGCAGCCCATCACCTCCCTGAGGCTACTTAGCTCTCAAAATTGGTAAGTAGTACTGCAGAGTAGACCCAGAGGCCCAGCCAAGCCAGAAATATTCCTTTTCTTGTACACTTCACCAAGAATATCGAAATTATTGCCATTGGCAGCATAACCAAATCCTGACAACACAGTATTCAAGCTGTCAGAAGGGCAGGAACCCTTGGAGTGCTGCTTCCTTCCCCACTGAGAGCTTACTCCTGCTAGACAGTTGTAAGGGTGACCAAAGAGCTTTATCTCACAGCACATTGTGAAAGCAAAACCTGCTAGTGCCTTGTGACTATCAAAACTGTGTGATCAGTCAATGAAACACTGAGCACCTTATGGTCCTAGCAATAACAAAAGGGGAAACAAGGGAATGTGATTCTATTTTTCTGTTAGCCTTACCCCAGATTATTGAATTTGCTGTTGTAAAACACTTGCCTTAACATAGCTTTAAACCAGACTAAGGATTTTCATTCTAATTTGTCACATTCTTTTTGCAGAGTGTATTCAATTATTTTCCCCATCAATTAAGAAGATTTATGAATATGTTTTCTATTGTGTGGTCATGTTTGTCAAGTAAATGATTCATTACTTTTCCCTCAGCTAGTAAATTATTTCTAAACCATCATTTTCCCTTTTGTTTTTCAGCTTGCTTAGAATTCTAAAATGGTGACCCAGCTTATGTGTTTGATGAATGTAGATTGTTCTTCCTCATAACTCTGAAAAATCCCCAAATACACTTTTTTGTAGGCTGTAGGATTTATAGTTAAGTCCAGCTGAACTTAGTAATAGATGCATCTAAGACCCCAGCTTTAGCTTAAGTTATTAGCTTGCACTATGTTCTGCAGAGATGAAGTATACTTTGATGTTAGGTGGTGTATGTTAGTTTAGTGAGTGGTAGTAGTCTAGCCTTAAAAATAAAGATTGGAAATACCTTTGCAGAACAGTGGACCTTGACTCTCAGACTTGCATAATGATCACCCTAACACCAGGCCATGAGCCCAGCTTTCATTTGATGGCTCTCTTCCAGGGAATCTTAGAGTACTGAATAACATAGAGTGAAAGATAGGTTCACCTGCAATACTGTAGTGGTTAAGGTGATCTTGTTGCTTTTCAGTGTCCTTATTTAAGCTGCTGCCTCTGTCAAGTGCTAGAGGATCTGTCTTGTAGATGAGTATCTACAAGATACATGAGTATCTACAAGGTACAGATACAAGATGAATATAATGGGATTGCAGGCAGGAATGAACCAAAATGTCTGTCCCTGGAATGCCTCTAATGCAATCACTTGGTCACTAATACAGACAAGGTTTCAGTGAGGAATACAAGAACTTAAAACAATATTTTTTATTTATCTGCAGTCACCCATGTGACATCAGGTGTTGGCCTCCTTTCCTAGGGGATGTGATTTGCTTGGTTGTCATCAGGGCTTAACTGTTGGCAGGCTAAATGGAGGGGCCCCATGAAGTGATGCTGTTTAAGTGTGATTTGCCCTTGACATTTATGGAAACTGTTCTGAGCCCTCAGGTGCCGGTAGGGTGCTGACAACAGGCAGAAAAATTGGCCTGGTACAAGTTAACCAGAAGTGAAGCAAAAAGAAAATGGCTGGAATCAATCATGCCTGTTCTGCATTTGATCTATGCATAAAGCAAGTCCCAAGTTCCAAACATTTTCAATAATTTAGCTGCTTCTATTGTTCTTGCTACATCTATTGTTTTTCTGTTCCTTCATGGTGATATTTTACAGTGGGTTGAGTCTGTTTATATCCTCTACTGTTATGGAGTTATCTCCAGCGCTCATATGAGAATATTAAAAGAGTATGACATGGGTGTGCATGAGAAAATGATCTGTAATCTTTATTCTGCAATAGCAGAACTCTCTTATCTCAGGATGAGGAAGGTGGGAATGAAATTGGATTTCTTGCTCCTTGTGACAGTTTCTTTAGCTGCATTATGGTAGCCCCCATTGGGTATGATACAGCAGAGCTAACCTAAGCTGCTTTTCTAACTGGGGGCAGCTGCCAGTTTCTCTTTGAGCAATGTGTAGACATTATGTATACAATCTGCGCTTTCTTTTTTTGGTTTATCATTTTCTGACTCACCTTATTCAGTCTTCTCAATAATTGTGCCTCAAAATAGCAAACCTCCAAGCAAATTAAAAAGCAAAACTCCCAGTTCTTTACACAAATAATACAAAGAGGTTTACTGTAGTTGTGACCTTAGATTGCAGCTGGAAAGACAGACCAAGAACAGATGACATGTTTGAAAATGACTGATAGGGAATTAACCAGGTACAGTGCGGCTTGAAAGTGCTGTATGCATAATAGAGACTGTGTTAACCCAAACGCAGCACATTGGCACAGCAGGAGCAATCAGATAATTCTAGAGGCAGAGCATGAGAGAAAGAAGCTGAAGCCTGTAAACATGTTTGTTGGAGGCAGCCACCAGTCTGCTGCAATCCTCCTGGTGCATCCTGCTTCTCAAGGAGGTATCTTTTGGGGCATGTAACTGAGAAAAGAGAGTGAAAATCACTGTAGATCTAGGTTGTAAACTAACATGTTACCTCCCATCTTGCCACCTTGTCAAACCAGCCCTGCTTTCAATCACGTGACGTGATTGTGAATGCTTTGGTTTACCTCTTCTGTCTCATACTCATGTTGAGAGCCTTTAATCTTTTTAAATGCTCTTTTGTATTACTATAACAATGTCTAGACCCATCCTTGGTGTCTGGTTAAATGCATTTCTAATTGCTTTGATAAATGTGCTTAAAAATACGCAATAATTAATGTTATAGTTGTTACATCACATGGAGTAAGGCAGATAAAAATTTATGTTAATGTAACCTGGTCTTCACCTGTTTTTCAAGATAGCAATGTAGCTTTTGGAACATTTTGGGCTGCATCAGGGCTAATTTTTGGGGCAGACAATTGTCTTCAGCTGAAACCAAGAGTAAGCAGGCACAGAGGATTGGCAAGATCCACAAGTACCACTGAATTCAGTGCCTTACGACTGCAAGTGACTCTACAATAGACATTTAGCCCAGAGTGCTGCACAGAGCGTCTGGATCACATGACAGTTTAGAAAATTGCTCAGAGCACTCTGAAATCCTCTAACAAAATCTTCATGTGCAGGAAAAAAAGCAAGACCCAGGGATTGCTAATGTTCTGTACTTCCATGATTATCTTCCCTTACAGAGCACAGGGAAAGCATACGGCATGGCAATGAAACGTATGTTAAAGGCCTCTAGGAGAACATTTTAATGGCAACTGTTTTTGCTCTTTTCACATATGAATCATGAAATAGAAGTTGAAATATGAGGGTTTCATCTTTTGACAAGACACTGAAGAGACTGACAGTGAACCTATACACTAAATCTGATGTCTAATATTTTTTCCTACTAGTGGATTGGGGAAAGAGACAGAAAAGAGCTGCAAAATTGGTTTGGAAGTAGGAAAAAACATCCTACAGTGAAAAAGCTACAGAGTCAGCATGTTCAGATTATTAAAAAAGCTTTAGGGAAAGCTTGGACAAAGCAAATAAATGTCTTCTGAAGAAGAAAACAGCAGATGCCCAAAGAGCATTTTATTTGGCATGCTTAAGACCAGACATATTCAAATTGGAAATAAAATAAATTATTAAGCTTGAAGAGAGACTAATCAGACACAAAGAGAGTCTCCATCAAGTGTTTGGCTGAGGACTGGCACCTTGCTAGAGATGTTCTAGTCTTGCACAAGCTGATGGGCCGCAGAAGGGGAAATTCTGCACTATTACATATACCTGCACTATGCTTATAACATAAGCACACACACAGATAAGTGAGAAGTGATGGCTTATTTCTGGCTTTTGACTCTATAAAGTCAAGGCAGTGGTCTGTGTGGCAGTGTTGAGGTTATTGTGGTTTATGAACTTCTTACAGAGGACTTCTTAAACTAAGAAGGGTAGAAACCAATTACAATTTTTGTTGATAAAGCTGTTTGGTTCTAAAGCAATTATAAGAGAATTTGAATCTTGAACGTAAGTGTGTAGTGGTTTATGTTGATTTGTGAAGGCAACATGGTTTCCAATAAGAGAGCAATGACAGCAATTAAATCTTGCAGTGCACAAAATGTTTGTAAATGAGATAAAGGATGTGTTTTGGTTACAAGGATCTTTATATGCCATTAGTGAAGTCTTCCTGAATTTTGAGAAGTTTAACATGACCACTTTTTCTTGGAGGAGATGTGAAATACAATTTGCAATCAATGGATTCAAGAATATTGAGTAGAGGAAACATCTAATCTAGTGGATCTATAAGCATCTAGTGGATATAGTGTACATATGTGCATATAAGTCTCATATCCTGGAGACAAAACTGTATAGAAAAATGTTTGCAAAGGAGAAGAGATTCTACATCTCTTGTTGCTCATACTTGCAGGTAGAAGTGCAAGAATTATGCAAACTTTGGCTTTGTGAGAAGGTTTATTTGATTCATTATTTGTTATAAACAAATAAACCACATTTTAAAATGTGCTAAACATCATTTTCACATAATGTTATTTCTCTGGCTTGGCCATCTCCAAGTTTATTCACTGAGCTGAAATGAAAATGCTGAACATTTTTGTTCTGTAGAATTCTAGTTTGTCCTATGATAATTTAATAGTTTTATTGTTTTCCAAGGCTTTAGCAGTGTTAATCCCAAATAATTCTTAGGGTCTGGTGATATTATAATGCAAAAGAAAAGTTAACCAGTGTAAAACAGTTTAATATGAAAGTATACAGCATCTGTTACAGTAATGTAATAATTCTTATATTACCAGTTAGAGGAAGTAATCTAATTAATGAGACATTTTAAGTGGCTTGTCAGCTTGGAGTCTGATTATGCTTTCCCATGGTGCTGGGTGCAGCCTTGGCAGTGGTGCAGGAGATGGTGTGGCTCTTTGCTCTGCTTCTGTAAGAAGTATAACTCCTCTGGCAGTGAATAAGATAAGATAAGGATTGGGACTACCAAAAAGGCAGAGATATTTATGGCCCTTCAGGTTTGCCAGCCCAGAGATGATGCACAAAGATGCAGAGGGTACATGTCTGTGTTAAAATGAGCTAACACCATGGCTGCAAGTAGCTGATGTTGTATGGAACACTGCTAATTTGATGTGTGTGACATGAACTATTTAATTTGCATTCAATCATTGCCTTGCAGCTGCATTCTACCTCCTAAAAGCAATCAGTATCCAATCACAGGAACCAAAGGAGCAGGTAAATCTGGTGGCTGCCTTAGAATTTGCAGTGCATCCTAATCCTAGCAAAACAATTCCAAAGCAGGCTGAACACTGACCAATTTTGAGATATGTTTTATCTGTCTTTCAGTTAATAAATTGTCTATGAAAAGCTAGGGAGCTTTTTAGACTTATATTTTTATTACTAATTACTTCCTGAATCCTTTCTCTCATTAATTAGTGATATATCACAGTATCACTAAGGTTGGAAGAGACCTCAAAGATCATTGAGTCCAACCTGACACCACAGACCCCATGACTAGACCATGGCACCAAGTGCCATGTCCAATCCCCTCTTAAACACCTCCAGGGATGGTGACTCCACCACTTCCCTGGGCAGCCCATTCCAATGATGAATGATTCTCTCGGTGAGGGACTTTCTCCTCACCTCGAGCCTAAGCTTCCCCTGGTGCAGCTTGAGACTGTGTCCTCTTGTGCTGGTGCTGGTTGCTAGAGAGAAGAGGCCAACCCCTTCCTGGCTACAACCATCTTTCAGGTAGTTGTAGAGAGCAATGAGGTCTCCCCTGAGCCTCCTCCAGGCTAAACAACCCCAGCTCCCTCAGCCTCTCCTCACAGGGCTTGTGCTCAAGGCCTCTCACCAGCCTTGTTGCCCTTCTCTGGACACGTTCAAGTGTCTTGATGTCCTTCCTAAACTGAGGGGCCCAGAACTGGACACAGTACTCAAGCTGTGGCCTAACCAGTGCAGAGTACAGGGGCACAATGACCTCCCTGCTCCTGCTGGCCACACTATTCCTAATGCAGGCCAGGATGCCATTGGCTTTCTTGGCCACCTGGGCACACTGCTGGCTATTGTTCAGGCGGCTGTTAATCAGCACCCCCAGGTCCCTCTCTGTTTGGGAGCTCTCCAGCCACTCTGACCCCAGCCTGTAGCTCTGCATGGGGTTGTTGTGGCCAAAGTGCAGCACCTGGCACTTGGATTTGTTGAGTGCCATCATGTTGGACTCTGCCCATCTGTCCAGCCGGTCGAGGTCCCTCTGCAGGGCCCTCCTACCCTCTAACAGACCAACATCTGCAAATTTGCTGATGACTGTCTCAATCCCCTCATCCAGATCATCAATGAAGATGTTAAAGAGGATCATGTAGTAGGGAAAGATACTACTCTCATGTAGTAGGCAAAGATAAGATTATAGATCCTTTGATGGTCAGTTCAGGAGTAATAAAAATATATGTGTCCTAAAGTAAAGTATACCTTTAATGATGAACAACTCTTCCTGGTTAAACCTCTGCCCTCCTCTGAAGGATGTTAATCTACATATTAATGTTAGAATAACTGCTTAATAAAAATTATTGAAATATTAAAATGGCATATTGACCTAGGTGTAAAGCATATGGACAAAATCTATGGATCACAGATTTGGGTCTAGATCTGCTTCAGATGATATCTAACTGCAAGAATGCATGAACCTCCCATTTTTTAAATGCCTCTGTTTTGTCATATGTTAGATGATAACAGTGACACTGGCCCCTATTCTCAAACACTTAAATTTTTCAGGTGGGTTCAGTCCTTTGTGATTTGTCCCTGTAGCTGATGCTCCACATCACAATCTCTGGGGCTGAACTTTATGAGCTAGATCTGTTCCTTTTTGATGGCAGATCCTCATTGCTAATGTTTGTGGGTGTTTTTAACATTTATTGATGTGGCTGAGCCCATTTGTAACATGAAATTTGGAGCTTCACACCAAGCTTGTCTGTTCAACCAGATTTCTCTTTTGTAAGATTCATGAAAATGTGAAGACCTGTCTTGGACAGGAAAAAAACTTTGTCTACATCAGTGTTTGTAGGGGTTTGGAATGGCTTAGAACCTACTTTGACATTGTCCTTGACAGGCTGGACAGACGGGCAGAGTCCAACGGCATGAGATTTAACACGTCTAAGTGCCAGGGTCTACACATTGGCCACAACAACCCCATGCAGTGCTACAGGCTGGGGTCAGACTGGCTGGAGAGCAGCCAGGCAGAAAGGACCTAGGAGTACTGCTTCGCAGTACACTTCCCCCTCCCCTCCCCACCCCACCCCACCACATATAATTGTTCAGCAAAATGGGCTTTTGGCTGAGGTTTGAGATGTCTATCTTGAAAGCAGAAAACAAGCCTTGAGCACCTGCTCCAGTTTCCTCTAAAGACATTAGCAAAGACTGCTCTTTCTGTGGGGTTGTTAAATGTAATCAGATTAGGCAACTGTGATACACAGTTGCTTGGGAATACTTTTAGAGAGCTGTTATGTGACTGAAAAATATTTATTCTTCAAAATATTCTGTAAGAAAAGACTGTTTGAGAAAGCTAAACCAAGATGGATGAGAAAGTCTTTAGTCTTCAACCATTTGGATGGTGTGACAGTGAAATTCAGCTCTCTTGCAGTGGATGGTGCCCTGTGCTGCTTTATTGGCTGCTTGACTAGGAGCCTGAGTGTATTTGATGAGAACCCTCTGGGCTGTGTAAAGGCTATCCTCCATGTTATATTGGCCCCAGGGAGTGGGCTGGGGATGAGAGGGAAAGGGAGCTTGGATTTGGTGCAGCCCACGCTGCTATGCTCACATTAAGAGTGAAGAGAAGATCTGGGTCTCCAGAGTTATTACTCTCATGTCATTCACTGACATCACATTCACTTAAATAAGAGAAAATGTCCACAAACTCAAATTATATTTAACCTTCACTGCCTTAGTGCAATTTTTTGACTGCTTTTGTGTATTTAAATATAGTCCTGCTACACTTCCTCTTCCACTTTTTCATTATAAACATAGTTCAGCAATGACCATACACTTGGGCCCTTTTACTTCTTCCCCCCCCCGTCAGTAACTAGTTGGCTGGAAAAATGAGCTAGCAGGGATCACATAGTGCAAGGTCCTGCACTTAAGGAGAAACAACCCTCTGCACCACTACATGCTGAGGGCCAATCAGCCTTCCTTCTGGAAGAAAGGTGGAAAAAAGATGCAGGCAGGTTCTCTTAAGCGATAGGATAGGACAAAACAGTGGCAGTTCGTCTGGGTTCAGATCACACTTTTCAGACTGGGCAATATGACTTGTTTAGTTGTGGGAGGTCCTAGGGTGTGCACACGAAGCTCAAGAGCAGCATGTAGATTTTGTGATGCTGAGGCCATCCAAGATTACAGAACCTGAGCAGCTGTTGACAGCAAAAGGCTAGCTTGGATTTTGTGCTTTCCTCATCCTCTTGTTAGAGGCACTGATTTTATATATCAGAGAACAAAACTGTACTAAATGACCTCAAAAGTCTCATACCTCTAAGGGCTCAGTTGACATTCCTGCAGAAAAATATGTTCTAGGCTAAGACTCCATATTTCCTTCCCTCCAAACCCTCAGCTGCTTTACCCATGAGATGATTCAGCCTCTAACCAATTCGTCACTATCTATTTCTGCCTAAACAAGCCTATAGCGAAAGTTTTGTGCTAATCGCTGGCAGCAAGTGCTGAGATCTTAATGCTGACAATGCTTTTAAGGGATGCCCAGCTACACAGGCATATCAAGATGTCTTTGGAGATTTATCTTGAATATGGAAAATAGGATAGGCTGGGAATCTGGGCTGACCCATTTAGGGAATGGAAAAGAATTTGTGATTGAGTGCTGCACATACAGGGATATAAAGCATAGTTCTGTATTTTAATGCGAATGAGTAAACAGTCAGCACTATAATAATCTCTAAGGCGTTTGATCCCAGTAAACCATCTTAATCCTTAGGGCTATTCTGGCTGTAAGAGATAACCGCATGGAAGCAGAAATGTTCTTAGCATAAAACTCACATATCTGTGTTTACTGTGCGTGTCAGATGGCTTCAGACTTTTCTGCCCTCCTTCCCAAATGATGATCTCTTCATCTGTACGGCCTGCCAGCTCACTACTTCACTAACAAGGTCCTTTTAATTTGGGTTTTTATTGTTGCCAGCAAGGGCCAAGACAAAAGGAGAATAAAACCATGGAGAAATGCTTCATGCTGATACTTCCCTAGTTGCATGTGCTCTTCTCCTCTTCCTTTTCACAATAGATTAAGACTGGGTTGTTTTGGTTTTTTTGTCGCCAGAAAGGGCCAAGGCAAAAGGAAAATCGAACAATGGAGAAATGCTTGGAACTGTCTCTTCTCTAGTCACAACAGATGAGTGTGTGTGCTTTGTTTTTTTTCAGCGGCGATATGCGTGGTCCTGTACTTTGTGTGAGGATACGTTTCCACATCTCTGCACTTAAATACCGTCTGAGCTGAATGGTTTTGTCGCTATTGTCTCCTGGCTCTTGTTTTCATTGTTGTCTGCATTGCAGACAAAGGCCTATGGATCAGAAATGCAGAGTTAGTGAATGCCTGGGAAGTGAAGTGCTAAAAGTTTTTTATTGTCATGACTAAAGACTGAATGAGGCTTATGAATGAGTTCTCAAGAGCCCATTGTACCTGCAGAAATGGGTAGTGCTGCTGCAGGTTGTGTCACCACATCATGTTCACACCTCTCAGCCAAAGACTTCAGTTAAAGCAGAACATTGCTGAGCTGCAGTTTTGCTGCTATTCAAGGCGCAGGGCTTGTTTGTTTGTTTTTGTTTCTTGGTGTCTGTGCGTGTTGGGTCAGTTTGTTTGTTTTTATTTTGTAAGTAATTTCCAAGCCTGCACTTGCTCCTCTACTGTTTAAGTCCTGGCTTTAAGGACACTTTATCATTGCCTTTCTCTGGACATGTTCAAGAGTCTCAATATCCTTCTCAAATTGAGGGGCCCAGAACTGGACACAGTTGATCATTTAGTTTGCAAATTCATTTTTGGTCATTTGGGTGAATGGCTGTTAGGTACCAGGTTTGACTCAGCTCAGGGTTGTTGTTCTGTAAGTTGAAGCTAATTTCCCCCAAGCCCTGCCAAATAACAATACTGTTTGGGTTAAGACTCTTTAGCTCAAGTGTTGCCATATAATGACATTTAAATAATATACATGAATTTGTGTTGTAGAATCTAGCTATGAATTTGTATTTTGATCATTTCTAAGGCCTTGCACCTGGGATTTGAGTTCTCACCATTAGGTAAATAGCAATACTGAACAAGACAGCAAAAGCATTAACCTGGGCTGGGAACTGTTCTAAGTGGGACAAACTAATCATTTTGCATATGTGTTTTGCATTTATGCATAGCTTTAAATTGCTTTTTGGAACAACCATCTCTGGTTCTTCATATTGTTTGACAAGGATGTAATAATACAATACAATACAATAAACCACGTTGGAAGAGACCTTCAAGATCATCACGTCCAACCCATCAAACAACTAGATCATGTCACCAAGCACCTATAAGAACTGTAGCTTAGACAAAGCTATGAAACAAGTGGCACTGTGTCAAATAGCCCTTGGCCCATGAGATACACTGTGTCACCCTGTTGGTTGGAAAATAGTGGAGGAAAGCGTATATCCTTTAATTTGTGTGAGGAAATAAAGGCATGGGACTTCAGCTGGCTTCAGAATTGCACATAATTTGCATCTTTTGGTGGGTGTTCAGCCATTGCACTGCTGTGATTCATTAAAGTGCTGCTGCAAAGCTCTCTGAAATTAGTGGGAAAGCATTTCTTTACCTCAGTCAAGCTGTAATATATTTTGGTTCTAAACAGTGAAGTATTATCTGGCTAGTTTATTCACCCTGTATGTGTATGTTAAATGCAACAGTCCAGATGGTGGCCTAGGCTTATGTTTACCCAGATCATAGTATCACCAAGATTGGAAGAGAGCTCAAAGATCATTGAGTCCAACCTGACACCATAGACCTCATGACTAGACCATGGCACCAAGTGCCACGTCCAGTCCCCTCTTGAACACCTCCAGGGATGGTGACTCCACCACCTCCTTGGGCAGCACATTCCAATGGCGAATGACTCTCTCCATGAAGAACTTCCTCCTCACCTCCAGCCTAAACTTCCCCTGGTGCAGCTTGAGACTGTGTCCTCTTGTGCTGGTGCTGGTTGCTAGAGAGAAAAGGCCAACCCCTTCCTGGCTACAACCATCTTTCAGGTAGTTGTAGAGAGCAATGAGGTCCCCCTGAGGTCACCTCTTCTCCAGGCTAAACAACCCCAGCTCCCTCAGCCTCTCCTCACAGGGCTTGTGCTCAAGGCCTCTCACCAGCCTTGTTGCCCTTCTCTGGACACGTTCAAGTGTCTTGATGTCCTTCCTAAACTGAGGGGCCCAGAACTGGACACAGTACTCAAGCTGTGGCCTAACCAATGCAGAGTACAGGGGCACAATGACCTCCCTGCTCCTGCTGGCCACACTATTCCTAATGCAGGCCAGGATGCCATTGGCCTCCTTGGCCACCTGGGCACACTGCTGGCTCATGTTCAGGCAGCTGTCAATCAGCACCCCCAGGTCCCTCTCTGTTTGGGAGCTCTCCAGCCACTCCGCTCTTGTTCCATTGTTCCAAGAAAGTGGATTAACAAGAAAGCAATAGTATGAAGTCAAAGAAGCTATGGAAAACCAGAATTTAAAATCTATTTATGGGTCCCTTTCTGTATAAGGAGTCTTGCCATGATGGCCACTGAAAATGAGTCCTGGTTTTGAGGACCCAGAAATCTCAGAACTGAGAAGCCTTGGGTTTTGAGAATTTGCTGCACACTCAATCCTTGTGTTAACAAGGCTTTGAGGGAGGAGAAACAGCCTTCCAAAAACTTCTGTCGTTGCCAAGTAAGCCTTTACAATGCATACCATCATTATTTTTCTTTATGATTATAATGCAGATAATATATACTTTTTAAAGAATAGTAATCACCATGATGTGAAAGGAAAAAAAAATATATACCCAAACTTGTTTAGAAACAGAATTTTCAGATATTTGTGTGGGAGCACTCAGATGTCATTACTGATGGATCATTACTGAGAGGACATTGAGACACTTGAATGTGTCCAGAGAAGGGCAACAAGGCTGGGGAGAGGCCTTGAGCACAAACCCTATGAGGAGAGGCTGAGGGAGCTGGGGTTGTTTAGCCTGGAGAAGAGGAGTCTCAGGGGAGACCTCATTGCTCTCTACAACTACCTGAAGGGTGGTTGTGGCCAGGAAGGGGTTGGCCTTTTCTCTCTAGCGACCAACATCAGAACAAGAGGACATAGTCTCAAGCTGCACCAAGGGAAGTTTAGGCTTGAGGTGTGGAGGAAGTTCTTCACTGAGAGAGTCATTCATCATTGGAATGTGCTGCCCAGGGAGGTGGTGGAGTCACCGTCCCTGGAGGTGTTCAAGAGGTGACTGGACGTGCACCTGGTGCCATGGTCTAGTCATGAGGTGTGTGGTGTCAGGTTGGACTTGATGATCTTTGAGGTCTTTTCCAACCTTAGTGATACTGTGATACTGTGATGGGTTTCAGAGCTTTTGATTTCCTCATTTTCATTTTTGTTTCTATGGTGTGATTCAGGATTATTTTATGATCTAGTATTTTAACATGTTGTGTAGCTACCTCTTGAAATCCAAATGCTCTCCGAATGAATTATTTTTTTTGTTTTTCATAGTGCTCCAAAGACTTTGACAGCATTATTAAATATATCCATTTAAAAAAAAAAAATTTCCAGTGTGTTTAATTTTCCACATACACCAGCCAGAACTGCTAGGCACAGTGCCTGGCTAACAAGCCATCCCCAGCTGCTTACTCAGGATTTTTTTCATCTCTCTTTGGGTATTGCCTCCTGTGAACAAGCAGACAAAAAGAGATGCACAAAGTGGTAGATGAAAACTCTTACTGAGTGGCTTTAAGCTGAGCTTGGGGTCAGGGGTATAGGTTTGTGGCTCTGTTGTGTTTGTACAAGGTGTGGAACCATGCACAAGTGTCCTTTGAATTGGTTTGGGTTTGTTTGTTGGGGTTGTTTGTGGGTTTTTTTTGTGTTGGTGTTGTGGTTTTTTGTCTGCTTCAGCTGTATTTATAGAAACAACATACTCATGCAGCTCCATCCTAGTATGCTGAAATGGTCCTCTCTCCAGATAATTTACTGCAGGCTTGAGCTATCTGTCATTTTGATTCCACCCCGAAGGCTAGCGATCTCTGTAAACCTCATGAAAGACAGTGGAACCTTGTCCACCGCTTGTCTACACCAAGCCATATAATTATCTTTTTACAAAAACCATGTTGAAATGGACTCAATTTTGGAAGATATTTCTGTAGCTGGTTTCCCCTGTTTTCAATAGCAATGGATTACCTTAATACTTTTTAAAAATGAAGCCCCTTTTCAGTTATATGGAGTCCAACGTAATCTTGTGTATGTGTGCGCGCTCTGGTTCTCTCTCATGCAGTCCATTCACACAGATCATAAACACTGAACCCCTGCTGGCCAATCATTTACTGAAATTTTACCTTCACTGGCACTATATTTACTGGTCTGTGAAAGACAACTCAAACAGGCTCTTCAGAGAAAGAGGGTTATTAAGAACATTTTGGGAGAGACAGGAGATATCCCACTGTGCAATATGTATGGTGTGAAGAGAAAGTAAAATGCAATCACTTGCTATAGTGTTTTACCAAATAATTGAGTAAGAGGTCCTAAATATATTTTTATATTATGTTTGTACTGTGGGTACACTTTCTCCAATAAGGAGTAAGAACCAGTCAAGCCCTTGAATCCCATCCTTCTGCATTTATCGTGATACCCTTGGTTGCAATACCTCATTACCACCCTGGCAACTGTGCCCACAGAGCCCATCCAGGGACTTGATCAGCAGGCAATAGTCTTTCCTTCTCATGCCATTTCCTGTTCAAGACCAGTCGTCCATGGTGCTGACAGCTGGAAGGCAAGTCTTCTTGTCTTTCCATCCCTTTGTCATCACTTGCATTTGGGGAGCGAAGGCAGTGATTTGCTCTCCTATACAGAAAATATCTTCTAGGGAGCCAGTGCCAACCTTGGTGGCTAGGACAATGTATGATAAAATGGGAACATTTGCCTGTAATGATCTGTATGTGCTCACAGGGCATGTGCCAGGAATTTGTGATCTTGCATGCCCCTTCCAGACTGATAGGTTTAAAAACTGCATCTCCATAAAAGTAGCATGCTTAGCTCTGGCTTTAAATGTCAAGTCACATCCATTTGATTCACGCGCCTTTGTCTTCCTTGGGAGTAATCTCCACCTTATGACTGAAGCTACATCCGCTATGGAATTGAGAGGGAGGGACATTTGCTGTTTTGTAATTGACATTGATGAGTATTTTCTCACTTCTTGGGAAAGAAAGGCAACCACGCAGGGCACAGCAACTGCAGAAGAGACCAGCAGCTCTGCCCTTCCTCCCAGCCCAGAAGCATGGACAGATATATTGTTTACATTGAGGGTGTTCACACTGGAACAGATTGGTCAGAGAGGATGTGGAGTTTGCATGTGGAGACTTAAAACTTGGCTGGACACAGTCCTGGGCAATTCACTGCAGCTGACTCTGCACTGGGAAGGTAGACAACTTGGTTGGGACTAGGTTGGGACTAGACAACATCCAGAAGTTCCTTTCAGCCTCAACTATTGTAGGATGCTGTGGTCACAGACACACAACAATCTCCAGCCTTTTAGACAAAGAAATCTCCTTCTTGACACTTTAATTTAGACTAATTAACAAAATGGTCATTAGGTGGCAGAAAACAATGAAGTGATTTTAACCAGAAATTTCTTGCTTCACATATTTCATTATGATATGAAGTATAACAGGATAATAGGTTTTCAGAAAAGCATTGAGAAAAAAAAAACTAACCAAACCAAAACCCACCAACTAGAAAAGCCAACCCCTCCTCCTTCCCCAGCCCCTAAAAGCAAACAACTTTTCTCAGAACACCAACTGGTTGGTGATAAGGAAATTTTCTGCAATATTGGAAGAGGCAATTAAGTTCAGACATAGTCCTACATGTGCTACCTGGCCATTCCAGTATTGGGAACTTCAGGAACTTCATATTTTGGGGGAGAAATGAGAGTGAAATTTAGACCAGAACCTGTGGTTTTGATACTTGCGAGGATCTGTATGTTGCTAGAATATGATTCACAGAAGAACTAAGAACAGTAAAATTAAACCCCCCTCACATGTACATACACATACGTATTCTTACCCATGCAAACATGTGAGCATAAACAATGTAGACTATCACAGGGAACAGGAGAACATTCACTTTATCCTGAGCCTAACTTGGCTGTAAATGAAACCTGGGGAAAAAGCTTCTCAAAACAAACAAGCAACAACAACAAAACCAACAAACCAACAACAAAAAAAGGTCATCCTTGGTTGAAAAAATGAAAGGGCTGTGATTTGCTTGTTTGGCTGACCTCCAGGTGCCTCTAAAAAGTCAAATCTTGCAGGCAGGTTGGGAAGATCCAGTTTGAAAAAAAGAAAACAACAATAAACTAGAGACAGGATATTGTCAATCTTGTGTGATGGCCAGAGTCATAACAGACTATAATGCCCAGTGGGAAAACAAGGGGCAAGCAGCAGCTGCGATCAGTGTTTTAAGAGCCTCGGAGCCTACCTGGAAGGATGTGAATATTCAGACCATGTACCTTAGATATCTAAGTCTGATCCGTAGCATCCAAAGTAAGTAAACTTTGCTCTTTAGGTAGCGCATGGAAAGCGCAGATAAATTCAGAGGGCTTAAGTTAGACCCTCGTACAAAATGATGTGAAGACTTTTCTGCATTAAACTGGCTAGCCAAATCTCCAAAAGGATTTAGCTGCTGCAGCACATGAAACCTAGACTTCTGGACACAGGAGAGGAATCCAGAATCCCATAAATGTCATGGAAAGAGCTGCACACTTCAGAGGGAGACTGAAACCAAGCATCACATTAGAAAGGGCACACTAAGTCAATGACCTAGGTATGCTTTCATCAGAGGTCATTGAAAGTCATATTCCAGAGAACTACTCTACTCCACTGAGGTCCCCACCACTCAAGCTGAATTTATGATGGCCCTGAAAAGGTAAGAATTAAAATTCATTTGACTAACGAAAGAATGCAAACATGATCATGATTCTGTAATCTGATGGCTAGATGCTCCATAGGATGTGGGGTACTTTTCACATTTAAAGGCCTGGAATTCCCCTAAAGGGTTTCAGAAATAAAATAAAAACCAACCAACCAAACAAAACAAACAAAACAGCAACATCCAGGGCTTTGGGAAGAACATTTTATTGCTAAGCATATCTTTAAACCAAATGCAAATAAGAAAAGAAAAATAATCAAAAAGAAAGAAGAAAAGAAAGGGACTAAAGCAATAACATCACAATAACTCAAAAAGTCTTAAAGTTGTCCATAAAGCAACAGGGATATGGTAGAAGCCCACATACAGAAATGCACATGTTCCCAGAAACTGTCCAATAGAAACTTACACAACGGAAAGGAAAGCTTCAATCTTTTTCCCTTAACTTAAAAAAAAGGAAAGCAAGAAAGGAAAGGAAGAAAGAAAGCAGGAAATCATTTCACAAGACTCCAAGACTCCAAGAACAGCAATCTTTTACAGACATCAAGATATAATCAACTTGATATAGTTTCGGCCGGTTAAGTCATCTAAAATCGTGCTTTCATACCTTTTGAAAACCTGTCTTCTTTTTTTTTTATTTTTTTTTTTTAAATTCTTTTTAGTATAAAAAATAAAAAAAGGAAAGGAAAAAAACCAAAGAAGCTCAACCTCGCGCACACGCACCGCACGCACACCTACACGCACGGAAAAGACCTGTCAACGTGAAAGCGCCTTCTCTAAGCGCTCGAGAAGGCCGGGTGGTTGCTTGTTGGTTGGGTTTGTTTTGCTTTGCTTTGTGTTGCTTTTTAACTGAAGTTCCCGTGTGCGTGTGTGTATCTGATGACACTTCTTCAGAGTCAAATATTCATGCGACTTATAAACACCAGCAAGAGTAGATCTCTAAACCTAAACAGCTGCTTGGTTTTCGTCCGTATACAGAAAAAGTGTACATGTCTGATATTCCAGAGTTCTCAATCCATCTTTATTGTTTTCCTCTCTGTGTCTCTCTCTCTCTCTCTCTCAATTGCCTTTTATTTATTTATTTATTTATTTATTTAAATTTTTATTTATTTTTTGCACATGATAGGCATGACCATCGAACCACCTGGATAGTGTTCGGTACAGTAAGATAATCCTTTTCACAATAACTGGGAAAAAAAATAATGTAGAAACCAAACCACCAAATCAAGTCAAAGAAAACCAAAAGATATTCCAAATTTAACCATAAAACAGCATATGTACACCATCAGAGTTTCCATATAGAAATTATACTGGCAAAAAAAATAGTAGTAAAATATGTAAACAAAATTATTCAGAATTATCTGTTGGTTGTTTTGCTTTTTTTTTTTTTTACACAAGTAACTGTGACAAAGCTAAAACACACACTCTCTTCACATTTCAAGGTTTGCTTTTGTTGTCTGTTTTGTTTGACTTTGTTCTTCGAGAACATTCCCATTCCACATTAAGAGCATAACAGAACTTCTGTTCCAGTCGTCCCGTCAAACATACCGTGATAAATATATCTGTGTGTATATATATATATATATATATAATATTATTAAATTCCTTTTTTCTTTATTATTATTATTTTTTTTTTTTTTTTTGTGTGTGTCACAGCAGCTTTATTTATTTTCTGTCATATAAAAGAGAAGGGGAAGGGAGAGTAGGGCAAATGGAAAGACAGAGATGATCTGAAATGTCAAGCTACAAAATTAAAGTATTACATATGAAAAAGTTTCATGTCAAAAATCTATGTGTTTTGCATTCTTTTACAAGCGTTTAGCTTTTCGGACATGTATGGGTCTTGTCACAAGTTGAACTCCAGTGGTGTCTTTCTGATCTCTTTATTAAACTGATTTATAGTTATTTTCTTGCATGCATTGCAATCAGTCACAGAACCAGAACCCAGAGGAAGGCTCCTTTATTTTTGCATGGGATATTCAGCCAGAATTGTTCACCATTTTTCAAGCATTGTCTTTTGTATCTTCAAATCCCTTTAACTACAGCTTGGCTGTGCTAATGCATACTAACGGGTATTCTCAAATAAAGCCAATGACTGATCAGAACAGACCCAAATCCATCTTTTCTTCAGTTCAAACACCGGAGCCAGATCCAAGGGAACCAGCTTTCCATGATAATTTTACTCAGCACCACCCATCAGACATTTTCACTGTGTGGTTAGCAAACAACTTACTGCAAGACAACGGATTCTAGAGACAACACAACCAGGTATGCAGAGAAAACACTATGGGTAGCTTTTCAGTTCATATATGGCAATAGTCTCTCTTTATTTATTATGGACTTTTTTTCTGAGATTTCTTCTCGACTCACGTCCTGGTTCACCCCCACACCGTTTCTCTCCACCCTTCCCTCCCACATCCAAAAGTAACAAAAATCAAGAGACAAAAATCAAAATCAACAAACAAACGAAAAAAACCCAAGGAACGAAACAAAAGCGAACAGAAAAACCCCAACAATCTCCAAAATAATTTATTCCCCTCCTCCAATCTCAAAAAATTATATGCATGCCGGACAGGGCCAGCTCAGTTAGTTCAATATTTGCACGTTTTCTTTTTCCTTCCTTCCTTTTTCTTTTTTTAAATTTTTTTTTTAAACCTTTTTTTTTTTTTTTTTTTTTTTTTTTTTTTAAAATAAGTAAACTGAAAAATTATTGATACAGTCAGGGATCACGAACATTGTTAAAGACTCACTTGGAGATATGAAACAAGTAAGCCATGAAGTCTTCTACCTTTGCAGAAAGTTCAGCGGAGGAGGAGATTTGGAGAGGTCCAAAGTTCACTAACAGGGCAGAGCTGTGCGCACCATCTCCAGAACGCTAAGTGTGCTTTATAATACATTGGGGCAGAGTTTGCTGACTCCAAGCGATGACTGAGACATTAACAGTCACTGCTGAGATTTACTTTTTTTTTCCCAACACTTTTTCCCACAAATGATATCTCCCAATCTCGTTCGCTGCAATGGTTCTGATATTTCAGTTAAATCTCATTAAGTATTTATATATTTATATATAAATAAGTATTCTTATTTTTTTTTTTTTTTTTTTTTTTTTTTTTTTACACATAATACTCTTTGTCCTTGTTTTTCTGTTTCTTATGGCCGCTCTTTGAGCTCTGCTGTTTCTCCTTCACGAGCGTGCCGTTGCTCTGGGCTGAGTTGCTGATGTAGTTCCGCGTCTCGTCCACCTGATAGGACCCCTCGTCCCTGTTCCTGTACTTGTACATGGCATACAGGAGGATGAGGATGCAGAGGGCAGCAGCAGCCACAATGCCGACGACCATCCCCGTTGTGCTGCTCGACTCACGGACCACCTCTGAGGCCCCCGGAACCCGTCTGATTCCCGGCTCCGTGGGGTTTGCTGTGGGCACATTACGGAACATGGGGGAAGTGATTAGCGGGCTCTTCAGCTTTGTGCTGTCTAGCTCATAGGCAGTGGGCAACGGAAGCAAGACTATGTCAGGCTGGGGTTTGAGCTCACGGTTATTCATTTTGCCGGCTGGCAATTTGGGCACCATCCCAGTCGAGGACGAAGCTGTGGAGCGGATCAGCTCAGGGGACAAAGACGTGGTAGTAGTCCTACCAGTTTCGGAGACTTTGTTAGGTCTAAAGTCCTTGGATTCCCACTTGGGTGCGTGTGCTTTGTAGCCACCTTCGAAGATTGAAGTGGAAAGACTCTTATCTGTTACCAAGGAGAAGGTGGTGTAAAAATCTTCATCATCAGTAGGGGGCAGGTTAGAGTCAAATGTTTCCCCTGAGCCATACCCAGATATCACCAAGCCATCATCATCACAACCATCGCTGCCTTGGTCCGACAAGCAAGGTAACCCCGCCTCAGAGGTCATGGACAGGGAATCTTTGGTGGTCTCAATAATGGTGAGGAGGGGGCGAAAGGTAGGGGGAAGTGTAATGAAAGGTGCACGAGTAGCAATAGGAGGGATATCTAAAGGGTCTTCTACAAGTAGAGGGATAACTAATTCACCTCCTGGGATGGAAAAGAGAAAAAAAACAAGATTAGTACAATTTAATGACACAATTCACCATTTTCAATTCCCTTAAGGGCAAGAGAGGATTTGGGCATTATGGAAAAAGTGGCAGGGATCAAGTTTCTCACCCTAACTACACTACTTCCCTTGGGGTACCTTTCATTCTTCCCTCCCACCCTGCTTTGATACTGGTAAATAGCATGGTCCATTTCCTTCCTCTTATAGCCTATGCTAGGTAGATACAGTGAAATACTCTGAATCGTTTGGGACCTGAAGTTTTTGATTTTTGAAGATACTCTCAAGTGACTCTGTGGACATCTGGGTTTGGTAGTGATTTTTCTCAAGCATTTGGTTACAAGATTGCTTAATAGAGTTCCATAAAGCAACGTTCCACAGAACAATGGATCTGACCACTCATCTTGCCATTTTTACCTCCTCTGAATCATTTAAAATGACATTCATTTCAAATAACATTTGCATTTCTTCTCTGCCAGTGAAGTCTGCTCACCTTCCACAGCAGTTTATAAGGCCTTTCCCATTCATTTATTTCTCCTTGGCTGTTTCCTGGTTTTTAAAGTGTGGGAGAGTTCATGAAAGTTAGGGATGGAATAAGAACCAAGTACTTACTGGGGTCCATGAAGGTACAGAGCTCTACTCAATGTTTGTTGATCTCTTTTTAATATTTCTTTACCATTCTGTTGAACACTAGGAAAGTCCCTTTCCTTGGCTCTTTTGGGCTACTAATGCCACACTATCTTCATCTTCAGTTCTTGATATTCTTTTGCTACAATTTGAGTAAAAATTAAGGTAGACTTTATTGTGATTTATTATATAAGTGAATAAGGACTCTGATGATCCCAATTATCACTTGAGCCCAGCAGCATATTGCTGAAGCTGCCTCTTCACACCTACTGTTACTCCTTGATGTGCAGATAACTGAGATGAGTGCTTTTTTCTAACAAGATGGCTACCTGTCTACAGAGGACTGAAAATCAGTGGACTTATAGTCTACTCTTGAAGTAGAACAACAAAGCTACAGCTATAACATTGGTATCTTACCACAGTATAAGCCCAAAACAAGAAAATCAGTGTCTCATTTTGAAGATTTTATTTCTGAGCAGCAATATTGCTGTTTTCAGAATACGGAATATTTTTGTCTATATATTCTAATAGGACTGTGCTTCTACGTCTGAGCCTATGGGTAACTGATCATTTTGATGTGGAGGAATAATTAATTTATTTAATTAATTTGGGTCAGATTACATAGTCTTCTGCTGACATACAGGTTGCCAGCAATTTTTTTTAGGGTGAGCCATATTGCTGTAGAAAGTTTGTGCATAAATTCTCCCCAGGGTAATTTTCCTTCAGCTGGCCTCTTAAGCCAGCTGCTTTAAATATAAGCTGAAGAGCTCATCTGAAACCATGAGTAGTCAGCTAGATACGTTGCTAGTGGACCTCGATATGAAGTAATAAGTCTAATGCATGCAAAAATTTTATTTATACTCACCACTGCTTCAGGAAAGATATGCCAAAGGAGTTTCAACTTCTAAATAAATAATTTTGGCATTACTTATGGACGAGTAACTGCTAATCAACAGTTTGACATTGCCACAATTCTGAACGGCATCAGGGTCAAAATTTTCCTCTCTCTTATCTACGCTATATATATTACATGCACTTGTTTCCCACCGAATACTGCCAGTAATGCCTATGGGAGTTCTATGCAGATTATAGTCTAAAATCATAATCCCTTCCAAATATATTTGGAGAGCAATATATTTGAACAAATTACACATTGAAGACAGCAATATACTTAACATGTTGATTAAATTTGGATAGCCGAACTAGCAATGAGGCTTATTCTTATCCTTAATGAGAAACGAAGTCATGACACAATTTAAACAAGTGAAAACATCAAATGTATCTCAGAGGTACCAGGGTGGAATTTAGGCCAAAATAAGAAATGTGGTACTTTGCATACTTTCATGCCAAGCTAGCTTTAAGCTGAGATACAAAGGGCCAATTTGAGCTTGTTTAGTTTTTTTAGCTTCTTCTGCACAGTTGTACCACTTCTGTTACTGGAGAGAAGATGAAGAAATAAGTATCACATGTGCAAAATAATGCCAATCTCTTCAAACTACATGTATCACCAAAAAAAAACCCCACCCAAACAACCAAAAAAACCAAAGTAAAAAGCAAAAAGGTGTAGTCTGCCAAACAGCTATATGACATCTTGCGCTCACGCATCTGAGCCTTTTCTGTGCAGTGTAGAAACTAGAGCATGTAATATGATTTATACATGTCCAGAAGCCCTACCCATGCCTAGAACAGGGCCTCTATAATCTATGCAAACAGGTGGTCACAGCATACATTTGGAATATGCCTCAGAGGGAAAGATCAGAGAATCATTCAATTGTTAGGGTTGGAAGGGACCTCAAGGATGTTCCAACCCCCCTGCCATGGGTGGAGACCCCTCACACTAGATCAGGTTGCTCAGAACCACATCCAGACTGGCCTTAGAAACCTCCAGGGATGGGGCCTCCACCACTTCCCTGGGCAATCTGTGAGTCTGGTAAAAAACGAATAATAGCATTTAAGTGCACATAATATCAAATTGCATGAGTGAAGAACTTAAATTCCAGAAAGTCAGGGATAGGTACTGTCCCTCTAAATGATTTCTAAGACTACTGCTTTGCTGTGAAGATGTAGTATTAATCTATGATTTTCATTCACCACCTATGACCTAAATTGGGGGGAAAAAAATCAGTTTGTTAACTTTTCATTGCTCACCCAGAGCTTTGAAATGCCTTTGTTCTCAACATCTACTATACTGGCACACAGCCTTAGCATACATTTGATCTGCCACCCCAGAGAGCAATATTTTAGGCAGTTTACTTCTAAAGAGAAATTCTTTCTACAGAGACATTCTTTTGGTCCTATTAACAGTTAATTTTCTTGAATGAACCAGAAACTTCTCATATCTAATATGATATAGATTTTGCCTTTAAACCTAGGCCAGGGTTTTACATCTTTTTTTGGTGTCAAAGACTTGATCAAAACTACAGCAACTGTAAGACCTACATGGTCTTCCTGAAACACCAAGAAAAGTTGGCAGTGTTGTTATGGTAAGTGGGGTTTCACATAACAGCTAAAGAGCAGATCACAGCATTTTGATTCCAGCAAGTCTGTTGGGGTAAAGACAGTAGGACAGAATCAGGAATGAATTCTATGTAGTTTTAATCTGACAGTGTATATATATGAGAAGAGAAATAACTTCAATTCCAGGAACACTGGAGTAATTTTAATTTCTTGTGCAATTATGTAATCTCATCTCTAGTTTTATTCCAAATTGTCCAGTGATCCATACTATGTGTACCTGTACGCCAGTGAAATAACAAGGCTGTTTAAAGATTCTTTATTAGGAAGCACTTCTCCATCAAGGAGTTAATTTGTTACATTTACTTAAGACAATATACTCTGGGGGAAGTATGGGGGAGATGCTTGTAAGGGCAGTAATGACTCTAGTGTTTTGGTTTGGTTTGGTTTGGTTTGATTTTCTGTCTGTAATGGAAGAAACTGTGAGACTGAAAAAAAAAAAAGAAGCTGTATGTGAGAAGGTAACTCAGAAAAAGCACTCCAAGTATCACATTTGGCTTCTGGTTTATAGGAATGCTAGGAACCTATGTGAAACCCACAGGCTAGGAGTTGTAGGTCTAAGAGGATGGAGGCACAATGAACAGTTCTTGGAGGTATGTGATTTATAGAGCAGTTAAGACATCCTTTAAAATGGCATGATAAAAATGCCACTCAGTCTGCAAGAAATGTGTTATTTAAGTATAACAGGGAATGTAAATTCTGAAAAGCTCCCAGGATAGTGTGAGAAACGTGATCACCAATATCTATGAGGGGAGAAAAGTGCAAATTTCATATCATACCTGCACCATCTCTTGTTACTGGTACTACATTTCAAGTCATAAGAGACACAAGGGGGAGTCTGATGGCAGGCAGACGATCAGAGTGTGTGCAGGGGGAACCATCTTTCACAAAATGACAGCTGAGGCAGCAGGAAGCTGCCTCGAGCCAGTGGTTCTTTGATGGAGAAGTGGTGCCTCTTGCTCAGGGCCCCAAGTTGATTTAAAGGTAAGCACTGAAAGATTTAGAAGACAAAGTGCTCCTCAGCTGCCAAGAATATCTTATGTGGGTATTGGATCCTGAAAGGTTTGCTGCGGAAGGCAAATGCTTTAAATATTTGGATCTCTAGAAAAAGCTAAAGATGAGAAATGTTACATGAACTTTTCATTTTCTCACAGTGTCTATCACTTTTCTCAATCTCAAAATAAACACTGTGCCTTGATTGAAGCTTATGGTTTTCATTTCTAAATTATTCCATGCTTAAAAACATGGCAAGACTGCTATGCAGTGGCTTCAAAAGAAGTGACACAGATTCTGTCTATGGGTGACATGGGCTGTTTCCTAGTAGCTAGCTGTAGGTCTCTTCTCCCTCCCTCCCCTCACACTCCCTCCCCCCACTCCCTTTTTTTCTTCTGTTGGCTTTTATGCACCATTGAACAGCGTCCACTGGTATGCTGCACGTCCAGGACTCCTTTATTGATCCAAAGATTTCAGAAGGTTTTTCCACCTTTATTTTTCAGCTGCTTTGTGTTTTTTTTTCCTCCAGGAAATGGCTGTTTCCAATCAGAAATATGATTTTAAATATGTTTCTGTCGACAATAAAATGCCCAAGAATTAAACAAAAGGGAAATAGATAAATTGGTTTCCTCTGCAGTGAGATAGATGCAAAATGAGTTTGCCTTTCAATTGTACAGCTGCAAAAAAATTAATTGACAGTAAAAGGTAAGCAGAACTGAGAGAACTGAGGTCGGTGAGCTGGGGAACCATATGCCTCGCTTGGCCTTCTCATTCCACAAAGGAAACACAGTGTACACATATTCCTTAAAAGTTGGGCTTTAAATCTAGCACAGACACTATTTTCATGGAGTTGTGCTTTTCTTTAAACTACCAAGGTCATTTGGGATATAAAAGGTCTACTTCAGCCTTGGAGCTGCCCTGCTTTTTGCTTTATAAGCGTATTTATAGATATATAATTCATATCTCCAGGGCTGATCTCCAGTAAGAGTTCTCTGACACTGGAAAAGACAGAGTGTTAAAAATTTAAGAGAAGCCTTATGAACTGTGAGGATGTTGTGGGTGAGCCATGAATGCAGAGGGCACCAAAAAAAAAAAACCCCAACTAAACCCTGAAAAACTGTAGCAGCTGCCAGCTTTCATCTTTAAAGCCATAGCTACTTCACTGGAGTCTCAGGTATCAAACCAATACAGGACAAAATCACCTTCTTGTTCTGATGATAAGGGACACACCCTTATCATCTCTCTTCTTCAGCTGTGACTGAAGAACTTTTAAAATTGCCATCCGTAAAGGTTGTACAACTCACCCATTTTGTAGGCCCTTGAAATTCTGCATCCCAAGCTTGCTATTTCAATTTTATTCTTATGCTGTTCCTCTAAAGTTTGAGTCCATTTCCAGGATTACAGACTTGCCAGAGAAAATTATTCCTTACCTTTTCCCCCTCTGTATCAACACAATAATTCCTTATTAAATGACTGAGCTAATAAATCTCAGTCTAATGGTGTTTTAGTTAATTCTTCTTTGAATCCTCTGAGGATAAAAAGAGGAAATTATGCAGAACAGTCCCTGATTCACAGGAAAGATGATGCTAACACAAAACCTAGTAGATGAATATTCTTGATATTTTCTACTCTTTGTAGTCTGATTTAATTGCAACTAACAGTCAGTGGTAGTTACTGATTTTTAAAGAATTTAATCCAAAACTCTTCTGAAGCAAGGAAATCTTAGCGGCTCAGCATTTGACTTTCAAGATTCAGGGGTGACCTTATTGCTCTCTACAACTACCTGAAGGGAGGTTGTGGACAGGTGGAGGTTGGTCTCCTCCCAGGCAGCCAGCACCAGAACAAGAGGACACAGTCTCAAGCTGCGCCAGGGCAGGTTTAGACTGGATGTTATGAAGAAGTTCTATACAGAGAGAGTGATTGCCCATTGGAATGGACTGCCCGGGTAGGTGGTGGAGTCACCATCATTGGAGGTGTTCAGGAGGAGACTTGACGGGGTGCTTGGTGCCATGGTTTAGTTGTTTTGGTGGGTTGGATTGGTTGATAGGTTGGACGCGATGATCTTGAAGGTCTCTTACAACCTGGTTTATTGTATTGTATTGTACTGTATTGTACCTTTTCTGGATGACATTAGGAAGCCTGATACTGGTCAAAATCCATTGGGTGTGTTTACCTGGCAAGAGTACACTTGAGAGTATCATTCAGATGATATCAGGCAAATAATGAAGAAAATTGATAGAAATAAAATACTTGTATGGGAATAAAGTAGGAATGACGAAGAGCTGCAGTAAGAAGACTCTCTGAGGTACCAAAATACTAAAGTCTCATGGTCTCTTACTTGACATGAGGGCTACACCACCAGGCTACATACAATTTAGCTAGCATGAAAGAAAGTAGCATTACTGGTGATTTGTTCTGGGACAGAGAAAGGGAAAGAAACCACTAGAGACGGACCAAGAAAAAATAGGAGCAAGCTACCACAGGCTCATTCACCCCCTCCTAGGCACAGTAATCAACAATATACAAAGAGCACATAACACAAAGGCAAACAAAAGCTGATTCAAAAATAAAGAAACGAACTTATACATTTTTTTTTCCTAAAACAAAACCATACACCAGAAAGTAAAAAAAATGCCACGGCACCAAGGGCAGAAAAAGATAAAACAAAACCATAACGAGTCATTCACTGTTATCAGCAAAAGAAAGGCTAAAACCTATACGAACTGAAAAAAAAAACAACCCAAATGGTTAAAATAAAAAAGAGAAATGTTATTTGCTTTAAAGAAAAAAAAAAAAACAACCAAACAAACCACCAACCAAAAAAAGTCATCCAAAAAAATACATAAAAATATTTAGAAAGCATACCACATCGATTTCATAACAGTCAACTTACATCAACAAATTGCCCGCATGTTTTTTGGCATGAAAGGAAAAATTTACAAAAGAAAGTTGTGTAAGAATGCTCTTGGACAAGTAGCATTGCCACATTCTTGTAACTTGCCTTTTTTTTTTTTTTTTTTTTTTTTTTCATTGTTGTTTCTTAAAATCTTTTTTTTTTTTTTTTTTTTTTTTTGGATTGTTTTTGTTTTTTAGCAAAACGTTTGTTATTTCTTTTTTTTTTTTTTTTTTTTTTTTCCAATAGAATCGGTTTACGACAAAGGGCGGTACAGGGAGGCAACAACACATACATCCACACCACAGAACATGAAAAGAAAAAAATCTTGCACCTGAACAAATTTGAACATGTTTTTGTTTTTTTTTTTTAATATATATTTTTTTTTCTGCCTTTTTTTTTTTTTTGTGTGTGTGTGTTTTTTTCCTTTTTTTTTGGTTTTTTTTTTTTTTTCTCTTCTTTATCTTACGCAAAGTCGTTAGCACATTACCGCTGGAAAAAAATCCTGTACATTTTATAGCATTTGCTTTTGCTTGTTTTGCATCTCTCTCTCTCTCTCTAATCTTTACTTTTGTTTTTGAAAAGCAAAGTTCGTTGCTTTTTTTTTTTTTTTTGCCTTTTTTGGTCAATTTAATATATATTTTTTAAAACATTTTCTTTCTTTCTTTTTTTTTTTTTTTTTTGGCTTTGTTTCTATAATTTTCGTTGCGTGCGTGTGTTTTAAGGAATGGATGACGGCACATAAAGTTTGAACGATGCTAAAGAAAGGGGTGGTGGAGGGAAACTCATGGGAAGAAAAGATGCCTAGGGTGGATGGAGTGGGAGTGTAATAATCTATGAGTGTACTACACAGGAGATGAAGATGATGGGAGTGAATGTGTAAGTCAGTTGCCATGTCCATGTAAGGGCGGTACGGAGTGATCTAGCAGCATTAGAGCTTCTGGCTGTAAGGAAGGGATGGGCAATATACAAAAACAAATGAGCATATTCATGCCCATCAACAAAAAGAAAGAACAGAACTCTAACATTGACAATCTCACAAACCCTAAGCTGCAACTTCTTCAACATGCAAGTTACAAAAAATTCATAATTATAGTATTAATAATTACATTTTCATGAAAGGTTCTCAAATTATAAAAACAGTTAAATCTTTTCCCTAGCAGTAAAAATACACAAACTAATAATAATAATAATAATAATTAATAATAATTAATAATAATACTAATAACAACAACAACCACCACCACCAGAGAGTAAAATGAAAAAAAACCAAGGAAACTAGTTTTATGCATTGAAATTAGAACAACTTCATCTGTAGCTACCCACAGCTTCCTTTATCTAAGAATCATCTTTTCTGAAGTCCATCAAATTGACATCAGTGTTCCCACAAAATTGTGGCAACCCTTTTTTGAGCACATCAAATCACTGTTTCGAGTGCACTGACTGTGTTGGCATACCCCTTCCCCACTCTCAAATTAGATTGCCTTTACATTCAGATTCTCTGGAGAATCTCAAAAATACAGCTGTAGGATTCTTCCAGTGAAGTAGTTCCTTACTTAAAGAGGGAAATAGAGGGGGAAATTGCAGAAAACAATTCATAACTCTTTTGCTTCGATTGTTTGTTTTGCATTATTAGATTGGAACAAACCAAATCTAGATAGAAATTCAACCATCAAAAAGAAATACATCCAAATATAACTGTGCAGAGATATACTAAAAAAAAAAAGCAAAAGATGGAAAAAGAGCACTTTGTTCCCAGGAAGAAGGGAGATAAGAACAATTGTGGGGGGTTAATTTTTTATTTTTTAGAGAAAGAATTATTCCACACATTTTCAAAGATGAATGAACCAGATGCACACATTGAAAGGAACAGACAAAGCAGTCTAGGGACACTTCCATCATCTGGGTTATTTTTTTTGTTATTAAAAATTGAATTCTCTTCCCTTCCCCTCACCCTCCCATCTAAATTTGTTATAAATTGTTGGCCAAACACCCCCCCCACCCTCCAGAGTTGCTTTTTTTTTAATAGATCTTTCTTTCTTTTCTTTCTTTATTTTTTTTAATCACTTCTTTTCAAAATAAACATGGAAAGGGGGAAAGAAAAAAAAAAAAAGGACGTGCAGTCTGGATGTACGTCATAAATAGACATAGAAAAAGAAGAAACTGGCTGAGATCGACAAATGGGTTATATAATAGCTTAATTTTACTGTAGGATGTTAATAATAATGCATGCTTAAAGTAAGTTGCATTTAGGGAAAGTAGAAAAACAGAACAGCAAGCAAGGACTTGGAGGGGGTGGGTGGGAGGGAGGAGTGAGGGTGGGAGGAGTGGGGGGCAGGGTACCATCCATGCCTGTCCAGAAAGGGCAAAGCACATTCCAGCAGGTTTTCTGCATTTCTAGGGGAGATTAGAAGGGGAAAAGGGTGAGGAGAAATTGGAAGCTGTGCTAGGATGCAGTTTTCACCCTGACAATGACCTTGTATTGGGATCAAACACTCAAAACTCCTGACTGCAGTCCATATTCTGACCCTCACTTTCAAACTCATTCCCAAAATAAGGGACTTTTTTTTTTTTTTGCCTAGATGGACTAGGCTTATTCCTTCAAGTGCTGATCAGCTGCAATGAAGGGTGAAGAACTGGTTCTTGCAAGCACACTCTGCTAGGCTGGAAAAGGCTGAAAGCTGGAAATGGCTGAAGCAGTAAGCAGTTACTCAGACATGCTGTCCATGATTACCGCTGAGGGCCCAACAGCTAGCAGTACTGGCCATATGATTTTGCATAGGCAAATCTGCCACTGCTAGCATTAAGACTAAGACTGCTTTCTCCCATGCTACAAAAGGACTTGGAGTTCAAGGTATTGCTAAAAGGCCCTGCCCGAGTCTTTACTAAACCTCTCAAATACACTGTGTCCCAGAGGAATCAATCCTCAGCTTCCTCTGAATTCCCTAGGTGACACATATGATGCACATATTTTTCTTGTATGAAGATCATCATCCTGACATCAGAGTTCTAAGAAGGGACTCAGGACCCCAGCAAAGCAACCTGTTCTGTCTGATATTTTAGGAGAGGGAAAACATTACATTTAAAGTTTGACCTTGTCCATAATGAATCCCCCCAGGAGATGGGAAAAGCAGGCTGTAAACCCTGTATGTACCTTAGCTTTCCATCAGGAATTCCAGCATGATTGTTCCATAACCCATCATAAAGGTCACACTACCACTGATCTGAGCTTAAATTTCTGAGGAGAATGGAGCTATCCATCCTGTATATATGGTCATAAATACGATAACAAAGAGGTACGGTGTTTTGATGCTTGTTAACGTGAGGAACAAGAACACCTTTAAAGCCACTGAGAGATCAGTATTGGTTCTGGGGAATGTTATATAAGCATAAACCCCAGAAAAATTAAATAATTCAGATTGGGTTTAGATGCATTACTGAAAAGTGTTGGGTTCTGAGAGGAGTCATATGATAAGGCTCTTAACTCCTGCTTCAGAAGTGATGAGGCTGCACTGACAATCAGCATGGTGCAGCTGTCACTGGAATGTACCATGCCTTTGCTGGAAGATTGCACTGGACCTATGACCTACATCCCTTAGGAAAACATGTTAGGAAGGGAAGAGGTCCAACCAAAGAAAAGAAAACCTGGTCAGGGTGATCTCAGGGCAGAACGTGCAGGTTACAGGAAGCAAAACACAGGTGTACACAGGAATGGTGTACTCAGGGAATTTTGAGGATTCATTTGTGGACCAGAAAAGACTAGCTAGGAACAGGGGAAAAAAATAATGACAGAAGTAAGGTCTTTGCAGACCTCATCAGAGATTTTTATTTGTTAAAGTCTAGTGTCCCTGGACATCACTCACTACCAGGATTCTGAGCCTCTGGTTTAATTGTACTTAGGGAGTTCCACAAAGAAGCATTTAAGCTTTGAATTTCAATCAGTATTTGTCATGACTTGCAGCTGGATTTTCAGAGTAGTGAAATAGTCCCCTTGAGCACATTAGAACTGAGTGTCTTCTCTTTGAAACAAACAGACTGTAGGGCATGGGTCTGGTTGCCAACTGTGCAGTCTATGTCAGGCCACTCCAGCAAATACTTATGCCCTATTTGATGACAAATGCCTAACTCATTTCAGGAAGGTCTGTAAAAGCATTTTACTGCATGCAAGACTGACAGAACTAAAGAACCACAACTGGAGCCAGAGACACTTCAGAAGATGACAAGATTTTATAAAGGAAATCTTGATAGGCTTAGAAGAGAATTTGAAGAGTACTAAGCAATTTTTTTCTTTCCTTGTCAATACAGAGAAGCTTGAAGAGAAGCAGAGTTCTTTGAAATGTCTGGGTCCAGCAATTTCTGTAGTCTTTTAAAAAGTCTAGCTGATAATAGCTAAAATCAGATGTCCTAAGCAGATCCTAAATGTTTCAGGAGGAAGCTACACAAACACTATTGCATTACTGAACATTTAGAAAAAAACCCACAAAGATTAAAAAGTGCAACCATTGCAGCCTTTCTTTTTCTTGTTGTTTCCCAAAATTTAAAGGAGATCAAAGGTCTGGGAATAGATGCATTTCTACTATCAAGATATACAAAAGCTTCTGTTTGAAGGGTTGAGTCAAGACAACCAATTTTTCCAAATAAAAAAAAAAAATCTTCATTTTAAAAGGAGCTAATTTTACAGAAAGCTTCTTACTCAGCAGCTGTAATTATAAAGTTGTTTTTTTCCTTTCTTTCTTTTTTTTTTTCCCCTCCTGTTAAGTTGCATTTTAAAATAGTATCATAGTATAGTATCATAGTATCAGTCAGGGTTGGAAGGGACCACAAGGCTCATCCAACCCCCCTGCCATGGGCAGGGACACCTCACACTAGATCAGGCTGGCCAGAGCCTCATTCAGCCTTGTCTTAAATACCTCCAGGGACAGGGCCTCAACCACCTCCCTGGATAACCCATTCCAGGGCTTCACCACTCTCATGGTGAAGAACTTCCTCCTCACATCCAGCCTGAATCTCCCCACCTCCAGCTTCATTCCATTCCCCCTAGTCCTATCACTACCTGAGATCCTGAGAAGTCCCTCCCCAGCCTTCCTGTAGGCCCCCTTCAGATCCTGGAAGGCCACAATGAGGTCACCTCGGAGCCTTCTCTTCTCCAGACTGAACAGCCCCAACTCCTTCAGTCTGTCCTCATAGGAGAGGTGCTCCAGCCCTCTGATCATCCTCGTGGCCCTTCTCTGGACACGCTCCAGCACGTCCACATCCCTCCTGTAATAGGGGCTCCAGAACTGGACACAGTACTCCAGGTGGGGTCCAACCAGGGCTGAGTAGAGGGGGAGAATCACCTCCCTTGACCTGCTGGCCACACTTCTCCTGATGCAGCCCAGGATCTGATTTGCTTTCTGGGCTGCAAGTGCACACTGAGAGCTCATGTTGAGCTTCTCGTCCACCAGCACCCCCAAGTCTCTCTCCTCAGGGCTGCTCTCCAGCCAGTCACTGCCCAGCCTGTACTTGTGCCTGGGATTGCCTTGACCCAGTGCAGGACCCTGCACTTGGTCTTGTTGAAGCTCATGAGGTTGGCTTGTGTCCACCTCTCCAGCCTGTCAAGGTCCCTCTGGATGGCATCCCTTCCCTCCAGCGTGTCTGCTGCACCACACAGCTTGGTGTCATCAGCAAACTTGCTGAGGGTGCACTCGATGCCACTGTCCATGTCACCCACAAAGATGTTGAACAAGACTGGTCCCAGGACTGATCCCTGAGGGACTCCGCTTGCCACTGGCAAAACCAAAAAATGTTAGTGGCAAAGGTAATGTTTGTTTCTGCATCTGGTAATAAACAAGACAACAGACGATAAACTAGGATTAAGGGGTGCATAATTATCCCCAGATTCATTCTAACCTCTGGAACTTTCAGATCTTCCACCACTCTTGTCCTCAGGCTCCACCAAGCTAACAGTTTATTTCTTCCCTCACACACTGAATCTCATGTTATCCGAGTTCTGTGCACTGCAGCACAACTCTATCAACACATCTCATCACCGACCAACTGCACCAGCTGTTGCTTCTGAACCAGTTGTCAAACTATAGCATCGATGGACTTCAAATGTCCAGGATTTCCTGCTGGCCTAATATGATCCCTCCTTAGTCAGGATATTTTTCCATCTATACATTTATGTGCCATAATTTTAAACAAAGGATGAGATCAGGTTATTCATTTATTTATTCCCCCCCCCCCCCCCCCCCCCCCATTTTGACCTAATTAGAATGGGACCCAAGCCTTTCAATGCCAAAAGGCAGCACAATTTTCACCACTGGGCTCCCAAACTGCTGCCACCTTTTAAAGTTTGCTTTATATATCAGGCAGCACCCTTTTAGGGTCATTTAAAAATCATATGTGTTGGGCAAGGATACTAGTAGCACATACTTCTAAGCACATACTATCGAAATATCAGTGAAAAGAAACAAATTTCCAGTGAACTGGAAAGGGGTCATTTTTTCCGTAAAATATTTACCTACAAAATAGAGAAATAGGTACAGTTAGCTGTGCATCAGCTTTTAGCTCCAAGATGTACTGGCAGCATTTTCTCCTCTGGCTGGAATATTTTGGTAGCAGAAATGTATGTTAACTAGATAAGGGAGAAAAAAAGGCTCTGCAAAAATCTCCACTTCAGGCAAGTACACCAAGGAGGAGAATAATCATCCCAATTTTCAGCGATTTTGCTGTAAAATAAATACATACACAAACTAAGTGACTTGGCTCTCTTCCCATCAAAACTGGTTAAGTACACTCTATAGCTATATAAAGTTAGTGAATTTACCTCTTCCTGAAATAAATACTAGAGATGCTAGATGCAGCAAGAAACCCTCCTAAGAGCTATAGATGCAGCATGGCTTTTCTGATTGTCCACAGCTGAGTGATTATCTGGTGTATGAGGAAAATGGGAGAAAACAAGCTGAAGGGGGGAGATTATTCCACAGGACAAAGTCCCAAGAGAGAAAACAGGTGGAGGATTCTGGCAGGAATCTGGGAAACCTGCTATTCCTAGATGGTGCTTTCTGCTTGTAGGAGCTCCCAAAACAAGCTATTCGTTCTTGCACGCTTTCTCAGAGTAGTATTTTTCAGACATACAACTAAATGAATGCTCAGCAGACCATAAATAACAAATAGCTTATAGATTAATAGGAGTACAATACTAATTTTCAAGGCAACTCCTCATCCCTATCCCCAATTCAGAATAAAAGTCTGTTCATGTGATTGCTATCAATTATCCACATTAGTGTAAGCTGTAAAGAAGAGTATTTGGTTACCTTTAAAACAACACTATAAACCACAGAGAGATTGGAACAGCCTAAGAAAATAAATTAGTTATATCACTTCCCTTGCACCAGCTGTTTGTGCTGGCAAAAAGCTCATTCTAAGGCTATAGGCACATCTGAAGATTGAAAATAAAAAAGAAAAAGCTCATCTATAGTAAGAATGTCTACATGAGCACTACTGACAAAGTCTTGCAATCCATGCTGTTTGTTTTTGCCTGTAGGAGTTAATTAATGGGGCTTTACATCAATGAGCTAGAAACCTATCAAATACAAAAGCACATTTACAGCTATCAGAGCTAGGGAAATCGTAGGACTAAACCTCCATGGCTCTCTGAAGGAAAGAATTTTTCAGGTGTTTGCCTTAAGATTATTATCTTTGCACATTTCTCCAAACCCAGGAGTATTTTGGTGCTTCCAGTGCTAAGCAGCCCATCCAATATCACTGGCCTGAAAAGATTTTTCCCATGCATCTCTACTCAACCGTCTCCTTCTTCTGGGAGAAGGATCTCTTTTTTCTTTTTTTTAAAAGAGACTTAAGATTGACATTTGTTGTCAGCCCAGCTACAGCTTTTTTATGTAAAGCTAAACTTACTTAATCTTGAAAGTCAGTCATGTGGGAAGAACTCTATCTGAATCCAGAGGGATTCTGCAAGCACAAACCAGATCCTCACAGTGACACACTCAGCAGTAGTACTCCAACAATTTGAGGGGGAGCAGGAATAGTTTACTAGTTTTGGTCTAAATCCATGCAGTCAACATGTCCTGTGTATTTATGGTATACTAAAATGTATCTTAGCATCTCCTCCTCTCTTCAGTGCATACAGCTATGAAGGAATCAGTTAAAAATACATGCCATCAGTTCGTCCGAATGCTAGTGAATACTCCACAACTACCAAATTCCTTCTTGGTAGTTGTATCCTACTGTCATACAATCATTTAATACATTTTTTCAAATGTGCCCAGGAAATCAAGGCAACTCTCAAGTATGCTAAGGGATCACGAGGCACATTTGTATATGAAATGTGTCTTGGAAAACTTACTGGGGTAATTACATGGGAAAACAGAAGAATTTTGAAAGTGCTTGAACTCAGGACTGAAAGATACTTGAAATGTGTGTCTATGTAAAGGAGGGTATGCCATACTGAAATACCTGATGGAAATGGTGCATACTTGGCTGATACACAAAAACTCTCTTAGGTTCAGCTAGGTGTAAGAGCTAAGAACAGAAGCAGCATATTCAAACTCATTTAGAAAACCTGTGATAAGACATGGACTCATAAGCACATCTTTCAAATAATGGTTTATCCAGTGGTACACTCCTGCTCATAGTGTTACTCTTCTCTGGGTTTTGGATGTCAAAGGATATTCTTTCTGCTGTGTATTAACATGGAATAATATTATCCCCACATCAAAACTGAAAGAAAACAAGCCAAGAAAAGAGGTAGGTTCCTGTAGTGGAAGTTAGATCTTGACAGTGCAAAATACTACTGGGGAATTAACTAGCCTGAACAAAACCCTGAAGAATGCAGAGAACAATACTTCGGTGCCAGTGGCTGCATGTAAAATGCATTAGAAGTGAATTAATAGAAGTTTTTGATCTGTGATTTTCCTCTCACTACCAGAAGTCTTTGGGACTCCAGAACTGAAGACAAGACTTTCATTTTTCTCCTCAGCCAAGAACAAGACAAACTACTCCTCAGAATTAATATAAGGGATGCCTCACAGCTGTACTGAAAAGCTTAGTGCAAGTTCCCCATCAGCAAAATAAGCTGAAATTGGGTACATTAAGACTCAGTTTAATTCCTGGTTGACTGGGGAGGAAAAAAGTTATGTAAGAGAGTGTTACTGATGAGAAGATCACTACCAAGAAGACTGCTGATAGGCTCTACCAAATCACCACTGGGAAGTGGTAGAAAATCATGGGTAGAAATCCCGATATTGAGTAAACATGAATAAATACAGCCACGACTCTTCCTTTGAAAAGCAAAACACCCCCAAGAAAAATAAACCCAAAACAAATAAACAAACAAGCAAACCAACCACACACAAAAAAAGTCAACCTTTTGAGCTTCTGAGCCCTGGGTTAGGTGGTTCTTTGACATCAGTTCAGAGGATGTGAGATGCTCTTTCTTTTTTTCATTGTACTAATGTTTAAATGCACCAGAATCCCCTTGAGACCTCAAGCAGAGGTGTTTTGAAACAGAATGGCAATGACTATTAAACTGTGCTTTGAAGTCAATTCTCCTAGTAGGCAGCACTTGTAACTGCGTCAGAAGTACAATAGCGCCAAGTAATGATGAACTGCCTCGCTCTGAAGCACTGCAGGGGAGCTCTTCGTATAGGAGCTTTCAACATGTGAGCTAGTTCTGTCTATCATTTGGAAAAGACAAGAGGATATAGTGCCATGATTCAGGCATTTTGGGATGGATTGTTGGCAGGACTTCTTGTTTGTTTGTTTTTATGGGCAAGTTTAATACTAGCTGGGAAGTGCAGAGGCATGAAGAGAGGGGGCTGTTTTTGCAGATTTCCTTTTGAAAGTTCAGGATTACAGTGGTGAAATGCTGCTGCAGGCAAGTTTGAATCCTCTTTTTCAACATAGTGAACTGGAATAAACTCTACTGTGATTCAGAAGCCAAAGCTTTAAGCTGTTTATCAGAGGCTACATTATAGGGGAAAAAAATGTAGCCGAGAATGGTATTTGCTCTGTTTTCCTAACAGATTGGATTAGAGGAGAAACGGATCTCATTCCAACAGTTAACCTACTTCAATACCAATGATAATGATAATACTTGGGGGTGTATTTCAGAAGTACAGGTAAAGACAGTATGCCCATGAGTAAAACTGAGGAGCTGTATACCACAATTCTTCAAGTCAGTTCAGACTTTAAAGACAAGAACTGAACAAAAACTCAGGATGACTGGCTTCTGCTACTAATTAATTGTCTATACCTTGTTGTTAAGTTAGGTGGCCTTGGCATCCTTTCTCCCATGTCTTCACATGAAGATAACTGTGATGATCTGGATGAGGGGATTGAGACAGTCATCAGCAAATTTGCAGATGACACCAAGTTGGGAGCGGATGTTGATCAGTTAGAGGGCCGAAGGGCTCTGCGGAGGGACCTTGACCGGCTGGACAGATGGGCAGAGTCCAACATGATGGCATTCAACAACTCCAAGTGCCAGGTGCTGCACTTTGGCCACAGCAACCCCATACAGAGCTACAGGCTGGGGTCAGAGTGGCTGGAGAGCTGCCAAACAGAGACCTGGGGGTGCTGATTGACAGCTGTCTAAACATGAACCAACAGTGTGCCCAGGTGGCCAAGAAGGCCAACCGCATCCTGGCCTGCATTAGGAATAGTGTGGCCAGCAGGAGCAGGGAAGTCATTGTGTCCCTATACTCTGCATTGGTTAGGCCACAGCTTGAGTACTGTGTCCAGTTCTGGGCCCCTCAGTTTAGGAAGGACATTGAGACACTTGAACATGTCCAGAGAAGGGCAACAAGGCTGGTGAGAGGCCTTGAGCACAAGCCCTATGAAGAGAGGCTGAGGGAGCTGGGACTGTTTAGCCTGGAGAGGAGGAGGCTCAGGGGCGACCTCATTGCTCTCTGCAACTACGTGAAGGGTGGTTGTAGCCAGGAAGAGGTTGGCCTCTTCTCTCTAGCAACCAGCACCAGAACAAGGGGACACAGTCTCAAGCTGCACCAGGGGAAGTTTAGGCTCGAGCTGAGGAGAAAGTTCTTCACGGAGAGAGTCATTCATCATTGGAATGGGCTGCCGGGGAGGTGGTGGAGTCACTGTCCCTGGAGGTGTTTAAGAGGGGACTGGATGTGGCACTTGGTGCCATGGTCTAATCATGAGGTCTGTGGTGTCAGGTTGGACTCGATCTTTGAGGTATCTTCCAACCTTGGTGATACTGTGATACTGTAATTAACATATATCCCACAATCGCAAAGGTTTGTTTTCTTTGTTAGAAGAGTTGGGCCACTACATTGTAAAACCGTGTTGTCTTTTTGATTAAAAAACCCAACGATTAATTAATATCCATAGGCCAAGGCAGGTCAGATTGCTGCAGAATAATGATTTAAAGAGATATATGGTCATACACTTTAATATGTTTTTCATATCACTGCTTACTTTATTACCTGAAATATTTACATTTAAATTTTTAGGGTTGTCATTAGAAAATCAACTACAGGGTGACTGTGTGTAGTTATTAACCATCATGTCTGAGCTTCATAGCTTAGCAATTCACAGGAGCATAACAATCATGAATACCTGTGAAATGAAAGTTAACTGCAGATCAAGTCTAATAAGATGGAAAGTTAATTAAAAGAAGCTAAAAAAAATTTATCATATTAGCCTTTCCTCTAGTACGAAATAAGACATTATATGGTTAGATTTTAATGGGAAAGTCTATTACTTTCTCATGGAGTCTAATTTCCTTTATCTGTATGAGCCATAAAATTTTCTCATGCAGATTATTTTTCTTCTGATGAATTCATTATTCCTATTCCTATTCTTATTCTAATTGATAGTCTTAAGCACAATCCAAACAGAGATGCAACTGGAAATACTATGTTAAATGAACAAACACTTTATCTGGGTAATTCTGCTACTGGCAAAACTTGTAGCTTTGAACTCTGGCAATGAGTTAAAAAGGTGTTCAAATTCTAACCTTAGTGCCCTGAGATTTATTGGCTTATTAGGGTACTAATGAACAACACTGTTTTGAAGTTAGAAGAAAAGTTTCACCTTAAAGAGACTCATTATAAACCCCTGAGTCTGTCTGGGTCGTTGCCTTTTGCAAAAGGACACTAAACAGGAACAGACACATGGACCAATGTCATGTTGGAGAAAATCTGGCAGACTTGCCAGCTATTCTTAGTGCCTAAAGAATGTATGCTAGTCTTTCATGGTAACTGTCAGTGTTTAATGCAAAGTGGCTTCTTCTCACAACCCTTCCATGACACTGAGATTTCCATCTAAATGAAAGCATGCTAGAAGTCAAATTATCAACTGCATGATTCCTACTACACCTTACACAAGAACATGCAAAATACACTTTCCTTCTCAGCTTCCCATCATTTGGTGCATCACTCTTGCTATGTGAATGCTCCCTGTTTTCAGAAGTTTGTCTGCTTGTTTATTGGCTAATGAATCCACTCAAATAAATAACTTTGATGTAAGTAACCATCACTGCAATATATTTCCATTCCAATTCCTTTTTATTACATTATTTCACTGTGGTACCTTCAGCTGAAAAATACAGAGAAGGGGAAGCAAGTGGCAATTCAAACATATAAGTACAAAGAGAAGCATTCAGCAAAGAAACACTAAGCCTTGGAACAGGATGACAGTTGTATGTGCTCTGTCTTCCTAGGTAGGGAGTCACTGCATGGAATTAACTGTAAAAGCACTTAATTTCTGCTGAGAGCTTCACCTTTCTCATAGAAAAATACATTATGCTTTGAAAGCTCCGCCATGGGGTTCCATCCTCATTATGCCTCAGTGGATGAATTTCCAACTTGAAAAATATCTGCTCTATAGCCAACTTTTAAGACATTCTTCATACCAAATATCTACAAACCCAAGTTTGGGGTCTGAGAATCAAGTTCAGGTCTCCTTTCATCAACGCTCATAAGGAAAGACTGTAAGTCAATGTATGTTCTCAGCAACCTTATAGCTAGGTCAGTGTATGTTCTCAGCGACCTTATAGCTACCCTGTTGCCCTCAGTGGTTTTACAGACACAAATGACTGAACTTGCAAATTAGATATGGGTAAATGATTCTAATAAAAAATTGAGAAACAGATTGGAACTCAGATGCCAAACCCAGCACTGAGTGGGCTCCACAAGGACTAACAAGAATCAAACCCACTATGGCCAGTGCGCTGGAGTCTAAAAGCAAATACATGCATCAGTGAGAATGAGGAAAGACTATTTGTTTGCTTATCTAAAGCATTCAGACATAGCTATGGATGAAGTTATTCCTGTTGCTTTAACAAATATGGATTTTTATATTGAAAAAAATTATTTTATTCAGAAACATTTCCTCCCTTTTATTAGTGAAATTCTTTTAACCTCAGCAGTAGTTTCTTCACCTGCTGCCACTGCAGCACTGCCACTGCCTCCATGCAACTCTCTAATCTCCATGTTTTTCTCAACTAAAGCTTAACTTAGTGAGTCATGTAAGGAAGCATCTTTCTAAGCTCTTTTGTTTATGAAGTGAAGACAACAGTGTTGACCTCTTACTAAAGGCCTGAAAAGCTTTTTCAATATCTGCAAAACACCTTTGAACTCTGAAAGAAACAATACTGCTCAAGTACTAACAATACTTCATAATACTACATATTATCTGACACATAGAGCTGGGTATTCTTTCAGATAAGACCAAGAAGATCCAGAACAACATGCAGAAATAAAAATGGAATTTGTAATGGCTTTAAAGACACAAGAATATTTTTCTAAGCAAAGGGTGGGTTCATCTCTGCTGTCTCCAAGAATACTCATGCGTGGAATACTGATACACCAACTGGCCTCAAAAATGTAATTGGAAATCAGAAGCTGCCTGATCTCAGCAAACCAAAAGGTTTTTCTCTTGTATTTAAACCACATAGAATAAAGTAGCACTGTAATGAAATACAGTAAAAAATGTAGATACTCTATGGCTGAACTTTGACATGCCCCAGCTAGAGTCTCTCCTCTATGTTAAGCCATACAGATTTTTTTTTTTGCAGACTGTGATTTAAGCTAATTCTATATAGTGACTTTTTTCACATACAACTAACTACACATATTCAGCCCTAGTCCTAGTTCTACAAACTCTTCCTTTCTACTTTCATTGATCCCAGTGAAAACTGAAGGCACTCATCAAGCTGCCAGTTTCCCCAGCCTCGTGGTTAACATATTTAATAATCACGCATTCAGTGAGTATACACAGGAATCTACACACAATTCTTTGATATTTTTGACCATGAAAGTATTTCATTTGCATCCAAATTCCAAACTGCTATGGACATCTAAGTGCTGCTGACTGCCTCCTTTTCTGAAAGAAAAATCAACATCCTGTTCATAAATGTTCCAGACAAAATGTTTGGAAGAGAGTTATAAACAAGTGAGGAGTGCAGTGAAAAAGTTCTGCTGTTGGTATTTTAAGCCTACTATCAAATGTAGGCTCCTAGCAGTTTCTTATACAGGTATTTCACTTTTTGTCTGCATGAAATGAATTTCCCAGCTCCCAGTTTCTGACCTGATGTTCAGTTTAGTTGTACATCTGAAACTTGAGGGTGATTTGCTACTTATCTGCAGCAGTTTTACACTGATAATAACGCTTATACTCATTATTGCTAACTTACATTAGCACTAAGTGAGAGGCAGAGCATGAATCATTACTTACAGCAGAATCACAGAGACCTGAAATGTGGCATTCAGGCCATCTCCTGGGGACCAGCCAGTACAGGATATTACCAGCACTCTCTTTTCATACTTAAGATACTTGCTAGAACTATCTGAAATCTGTCATCATATGATGAAACTGAATAATGCCTATGCTTTTTTTTTTTAATACACATATGCCTAATTATCACATGCACATAAGTGTATTTATACACACACATATACATATATAATTTTGTCTCTTAATTCTTATTTCCAGCACCTTTTCCAGTGCCCCAGTCAGAAATGCAGAGCTCAAATTTCTTGGTTTTTAATAAAGGAAACTGCATTATCCTTTAATCCTCTGTTGCAGAGAATCTCTTTCCTCCACACCAGCTCTCCATGCTTATTAAGCTTTCCAACTATTTTCAGAACTCAGACTATAAGGAAAAGCTTCACTGTAGTGGTGCAGAGAGATAACAGTGCTTCTGTACATGTCTTTGTCACTACTACCCCTGAAATGATGTGTACAATTCTATGCATTTCATTACCACAAACCAAGATAAAACAAAAGACAAAAGCGATAAAGAACTGCTGTTCAACAGGGAACAACAATCATTGCTCTAAGCTGATGTCTAAAATCTTTAACTTCACTGTAGATAGCTCAATTGTCTTGTTTTACATTTGCTGAAATCTCCCTTGAATATGAAAATTAATGTAACATGACACACTGCAGTAACAGCTGTCATTGCCCTAACATGACTAGATCCCCAGAAAAATGACCTCCCGGAGCGTGTATCTGACAGAATGTTCAACAGATCTGTAGGATCAAAATGCAACCTTTGTTTAAAAATGAAGCAGAAGTTAACTGAGATTTGAAAGTGAAAGAAGAACTAAGACTCCAAGGTCTTATTTCAACTCCTGCCATACAGACAGTCCTTAAGGGCTTGGTCCACAAAAGGATTCACTATCTCTTGTCAGCATATAAATCTATAAATTTAGATCTATGAAGCAAGTCCTCAGCTGCACTAATATCCACAAAGCTCCTTTCAGCTGCTGGAAAAATGATGGCAATACACCTATGAAATGTTGGACATTCACACACGCAGCCTTTTCCAGGATCCAGCTGCTAAAATAGATTTAAAATAAGCATGTTGGATATGTAGTTAGCAACAGAGATTAAATCTCTAGAAAATACAAGAAACATCGTTGCTTTTATAGGAATTTTAAGGCAAAATCATAGATATCAATACCAACCCATATTCCAAATGTTGATTAAGCTGGGCTTTCACAGAATGTCTGATTTTAGAAGTACTCCAAATGGCTCTTACCACATTTGGACCTCAATAGCTTTAATGGAAGCTAAGCAAATTTGGTATGGAAAAAGAAACAAAACTGCTCAAGTTCCTCAGGATACTTTAAACATTTCCATCTGAATATAGTTTTCTTACATGAGGAGCACCAAGCCTTGAAGCTCTTAAGAGTTTCTTAAACTATCTGAATTGGCAGCTCACATTTGGACACTTACCAACAGAAAACTTTCAGTTTGTTATCAGGAAGGAAAGGTCATCTGGGAGGCAAAAAGGGAAAAAAAAAAAGAGCACCAGAAGAACAAGAAATCTAATAGTTCAATAGCAAATGAAGTATAGATGACCAAGATTAATTTTTCATATGCTATCAGTTCTTCGTGTCTGCTGCAGAAAGCATTACTGGAATGCTTGCTATCCAGCAAAGACCTGTGTAAGTATCTTTTTGGTTTTTTTGAGGAGGTAAATCCAGGTTTCCCATCTCTTCCTGTACACAGGAAGAATAGCCACTAACAGAATGATCTTGACACACAAACAGTTGCTTTCATCTTTAAACAATCTTGTTATTAGAATAGAGGTGCTCCAGGCACACCATTTGCACTTTGTTTCACCAGCTGTTTCTAAAAATGTTGCCTTACTAAAGGAGACATTTCCCCCCTCTCTTTGCAAAATAATTTTGTGGTTGCTTTTCCTTTCCAAGGGAAAAGCAATAGATACGAAAAACAGCATATGTGGGAAAGATCACATAGCTTCAGGGATGGACTTTTACCACTGCTATTCAAAATGTAATGAAAACCTATAAATGAAATGACCGAAGACGCTGAAACACACTTTGAGAAGTGTAACCAAAGAGTTTATTCTTCCAATGCAATTGGTACAGAACTACTAACAGATGTTTCCTATGGAGAAATGTAAGGTTTAATGTTCTAGAGAACCTAAGTGGGAAAAAGGAAGCTGAAAAAAATGAAAAGGAGTAATAAAAAGCTCCCAAGGTAGTTAAAGGGGAAGGTTACTAGGAATATTTTGAGAAGTCAAACAAGAAAAAGAGAGAAAAATGTAGTGAAATCCCCACGCAGGACTTGCAACCACAAAAGGGTAAGTTTACTTCGTTTCATAATATGGCACTCTGTCAGGATGCAAATTTTAGGTTTTGGCTTTGTTTTCAAACAGCATCAATTGAAAAATGAAAAGTCATTTTAAAATGGAAATGGAGATTTGTGTTTTAGGAGTCATAAAGCCAGTTTCTTGTTCTGGATTTCACGCAGGCAGTTCAGAGGAAGCTGCCTGGAATCCCCACAGTACTTCGCGAACTCCAAATCCTCACTTCTTATGAAAAAAAGAACTAGGGCATGAACATTTTCAGCTACCTTCCAGTCTGTATTCCCTTTGGCTTTATATGGCATGTTAAGCATGCAAAGAAAAGGGAAGACTTCAAAATCTCTGTTATCAGATAAAAAAGCTCACAAGACATTCATCATTTCATCCTCAAAGATAAATTACTCTACTACTATGTAGCATGTCCAGCCTACTGCACAAAAAGTACTTAGTTGGTTTTGTTTGTTTGTTTTGGATTCATACATACACCTGCTACCCTGCCAAGTCTCTTGGCTTTCTCTTCAGCTCTCAAACCCTCCGTGATTCTCCTCACAACTCTCTGAGAGTCCCCAGTTCCCTGGCAGAGATAAGCAATTGAGAACATCACCAAAGGAATCTCCTTGCTGCGAGTTTGGATGTGCACCAGAGGTCCTCTATTTCAGACTATGACCCTATCTCAAAGAAAGAAGTCCCTCTCACCTGCATCCACAAAATACCTCCCCCCAAAATGCTGGGGTGTACCAGCTGCTTCCCAAGTTACATGAAAGCCAAAGACTTGAATTAACAGAATTAATAGGAGTATCTGAAAGAGGGTAAGGCAAGATTCAGTCTGTTTGTTCCACACTCGCTTGTCAAGCTCCTAAACAAGTTTAATCTTTTCCTCTATTTCAGTTCTCCAAAATGCTCCTTTTAGAGAACACCATAAACACAGCATTAACAGATGTATAAATATACACACAGGTATACAAATAGAGAGAGAAAAGTACTTGCACATGCTTTACAATACATTAATGATCTGTGTTTCACTGCTAAAAAGAATTAGCACGGGAGAACCACAGATTTTAGAGAAAATACTGGTCTCCAGGCAGTCCATAGTAGACTTGTTGCTTCATGAAGTCAGAAAGGAATTAAAATGATATTTTGATACACTAGAAAATAACCTGAAGTAATTAAAGAGCTATTTTTGCTCTTTTGGGCTGTCAAGTACACAGTTTATGAAGCTATCAGGATTTCAGCAGTGAAAATCAGTAGTCGTTAAAACTAGAATGTAAAAGTGGTCTTAGTGGTTTTAGTATCAGGGAAAAAGAGGAATTATAGACAACCACAAAAAAAGGCTCAAACTTTTTTTGCACTTCTGCTGTCCAGAAAAGACAGAACAACTTCCCCCACACACTTCTTAATGCCTCAGACAGTTCTTGTTCTGACACTGAGATGGAGTGAAAGCAATGAAGAGGAAAAAAAAAAAACCTGTCGGAATTTTTCTGTTGCCCTAAAAAAAGTAATTTTTTTAAGGTTTTGTATGTCTGTCTGTAAAATTGTAATTGTAGTTCCTCTTGAATGTCAAAAGAGGACTTTGATGAGCCTTATAACAGCATTCCATGGGACTAAAAGATGTCAGTTCATTAGACTCAGAAGATGGAAAAATGAGTCCTTGAGTGTGGCTCTTTCATGAGGTTTTAATAATGTATTTATTAATGCAATGAAAATGCAGCCAGTCTAATTTCTTGCTTTGCTCCTATCTCTAATTTCTGGTGTGATATTTTTCTCCCGCTCCTCACGCACCATTTAAGGTTGGTGCTTCATATCACTCAGGAACCAGGATTCCCAGCTGCTCACTGTTGGGATAAAGCACTGATTTCTATATCTTGTGAATAAAAATTGGAACTGAACCAGAGTTGTAGAATGATGGCAAGGTAAAATCCCTTGGTATAATAATAAGCTTTGGTGTCTCATGATCTGCTTGAGCTGAAAATGGAAGTAGAATAGTTTTCCTGCTTTACTGATGTATCATCCCAGGTATTAAGAGTTCATGTGAACATCAGTGCCTTTGGGCTTATGATACATAAGGCACCTTCAAGTCTAGGCATGACGATGATGAAAATAAATATAAAATAAAACCCTTTAGAAGAAAAAGTCCATCTTTCTCTGTTATCTGTAAATGCTCAATATGTTTGCTCTCTCTATTAGATATATGTGTTTCTGAAATCAGCTGCTTCTTGTTTAAAGCTAACTAATCAGTTGCTATAGCTGTTTACAGGTCTAATATATATACATTTGCTTTGGATGCAAAATCTGTTCCTGAGTCATGTGCTAGCTCTTCTCTTCCAACAAATGTGTCATTGACTATTTTTTTCTTTCTTTCCCATATATTTTATGAAGCTGAAAATCAAAGCTAACAGGGATAAAAAGCAAGTCCCAGCAGGTTGAAAATATCATGTCTTAGTATTTTAGACATGTGTCAGCTTGATAACATAGGCATAGCACCAGAGGGATTGCCAGAATGTGACAGTGCACATGGCTTTGAGTTTAAAGAACATGCTTTAAAAAAAAGACTGGAAGGCAGCAAGAGCAGGATAGCCAGACTGTGATACTGTGATCCTGATCTGCTCCTGGTCTTAAAGCCAAACCCAAGGAAACTTACAGCAGCCAAGTCAGGTTGGAGAAACTGACATTTTTGAAGCAAAATTTTGATCAGGATGCAAGTTCAAGTGATGGAAGTGCTGATATAAAAGATCAATATATTGCAGTCCACTTATTAAATTAATTTATGCAGCCTGAGAATGATTCATCCCATGTGTTAACAGTAGAGGAAAAAGTGATACATAATGAAAATGATGCCACCTCAATGTCCCCTGTCATGAAAATATTTGTCTTTTGTGTCCCTCACTTGTTTCTCTCTGCTGTAACAGGACAGGAATTGTATCTGCTTAATAAAACCACACAGTAATGTGACATGTCACAGCTAGTGAAGATAGCTCCTTGCACTCAAACCTTAATGATAACACAGTTTGCTTGTTGGCAGTACAGCACTATTCTGGTGTATTGTACAGCAGTTTACGCCTGAATATCAAGGTTTATTAAAATATTAATTAAATCTCATTTTCCCTTCCTCTCCACCTCATTTAGCTAAGTGTTTTAGCTATGTCTCTTGCCTTACAGGTAGGCAAATGAAAAATACAGATGCACAGTCACAGAACGAATCTACAGCAGAGCTGGGAGTGGTATACCAAAGTTCAGTCTCAAGTCTCCTCTTTGCTTAGTGACAAATGTCAGCAGCCTTCCCTGAGACAGAAAACAGAAGTAGGAACTAACTATTTTAAGTGCCAGAAATCCATATATATACTCAGTGGGATAAAATGGAGCACAATGGGACTTTCTGCAGCAGCTCTGGTGCTAGAGTGAGCCTCTCGTTCCTTGCAGCAGAGGGCAGTTGAAAGCATTACAGAGACTACGTAAGGTAGCATTCAGCAGGACACAGAAGCTTAACCACAGCCTGGAGGTTACTGTCCTGATGCCTGGCTACTTGATTTACTCATCACAATGCTCCAGTATGAAGGTTACCTTGAACTTCATGATGTAGGGGGCTAAAACTCTGATCCTTCTGCTCCAATAACCTGCTACTTGAGCTGAAAAAATACTGTTTCTTTTGCAGTCGCTGGAAAGGACTGTTCTGGTCTCTCTGACAGAGGGCAGTGTTACACAAACCCCTGAGCTCATTGATTATAGTGTAATTTTATAAGCAGCTGCTTTATTTAAACAATTGCCAAGAAAACCCTTCAGATTCAGTAGGGATTAGTAGTTGTGAAAAACACACAGAGATCTAAAATCTAAACTCAGCAAAGCTTTAAATAATGATAAATTTTGCTATAATTAATAGCACTTGGTAATGTTTCTCAGATCACACATCAATTAAGAACACTGAAATGAGCATAAGAACATTGGCTCTTATTGGAGAAAAAAGAGTATCTTCTTTTTGTCCCTTTGCAAGTACAAGAAACATCTTGAATAAATTGAACAAAATAATTAAACAATTCCATATTGCAGACCCAAAAATATCCCATTACTTCCCTCCTCTGGAAACTCTTAAACAGGTAAGATTCACATCATGCACCTTGTCCACAGATTTTAATTATCTCATCTTCCCTGAAGAACAATAATTCCTGCAAAACAACTGGCATTTTAGCTAGGTGCAGTGGTTTGGCCCTGGCTGAGGGCCAGATGTCCACTGAAGCCACCCTAGCACTCCCTTTCTTAGATGGACAGGGGAGAGGGAAAATATAACAAAGGCCTGTGAGTCAAGATAGAAGCAATTTAATAGCATGAAAAGCAAAGGTCATGTGTAGAAGCACAAGAGCAAGCAAGGATGTTATTCTCTGCTTCCCATCAGCCGATGGTATTCATCACTTCCTGGGAAGTGGGGTTTCAATAAGTATAGCAGTTGATCTGGAGGACAAATGCCATCAATGAATGCCCCCACACTTCCTTCTTTCACTTAGCTTTTAGGTCTCAGGTGACATCATATGACAGGGAATACCCCTTTGGTCAGTTTGGGTCAGCTGGCCCGGCTGTGTCCCCTCACAAGATTGCCCATCTCTCAGACTGTTGGAAAAGCACAGCCTTGGTGCTTGACTCAGCAGTAGCCAAAACACTGGTGTGTTTCCAACAACCAGCTACATCACCGCAAAACACAGCACTAGAAAGATGCTCTCAGGAGAATTAACTCCAGCTCAGGCAAACCCAATACACTAGGCTAAAGGTACATGTAAGCATGCTCTAGGTGATGCTGTGAACACTACAAGAAAACCGACTGCCTCTTCCTCTGTAACTTGAGCTGATCCACTGATGCCCGCTGATGTATCCTAATGCATTGAGGCCTTTTGTGCAACTAACATGGCCTCCAAGACCATCAAGTCCAGCTAATCAACTAGACCGTGGCACTAAGTGCCTCATCCAGTCTTTTCTTGAAGATCTCCAGGGACGGTGACTCCACCACCTCCTTGGGCAGCCCATTCCAATGGCCAATCACTCTTTCTGTGAAGAACGTCTTTCTAAGATCAAACCTAAACTTCCCCCTGCACAGCTTGAGACTGTGTCCTCTTGTTCTGTTGCTAGTTGTCTGGGAGAAGAGAACAACCCCACCTGGCTACAACCTCCCTCAGGTAGTTGTAGATAGCAATAAGGTCTCCCTTGAGCCTCCTCTTCTCCAGGCTAAACAACTGCAGCTGCCTCAGCTGCTCCTCATAGGGCTTGTGTTCCAGACCCCTTACCAACTTTGCCTTACACATTGCTGCATATTTGTGATGCATATGGAAGAAGACACACTGGCTGCATTTCCAGAATTGTGTTCAAATTACACAATCAGCAAGACAGTTTTTACCAGTATCAGTAAAGAGGTAGACATCACACAGTAACTGATAAAATGTCTCCATACAGTAAAGATACACTACTCTTAGACATCTTAAGTATGTCTTCTTTTTGTCTCCTAACTAAAAAGGATTGTGGATTTTAGAAATGCATTCACATATGTATCATTTCATCTGCATGTGCACAATGATATTTCCTTCCCAAACCAGTCTTTTACAAAAAGGCCTAGGTACTTTCCATTTAACACACAACCTGAATCCTGTGGAGCATTTTCTGGTTCCTAATGCACAGATGACAAGAGTTGTTACACTGAGATGTCAGCATGCAAAACCCTTAAAAACCTCTACAAGAAGTCACTTCAGCATTATGGCAGCAAATAATTTCTATGAGGGAAATGATAATAGAGTTTGAAAACTTTCCAGCTGCAAACTTTGTCGGCTTTTAGAAACTGTGTGAACATCTTGCAATTTCCAGCCCAAAGTCTCGAGGTGACACTCCGAAAATCATTCAAAGCTTTGTGCCTCTTTGTGGACTCCTCTTGGGGAGGTGGGGAGGGAAGGAGGAGAAGGGAAGGGGAAGAGGGATGACAGAGCAGCGGGGAGCTGAACACCAGCTTACAAACAGAGAACAGAATCACATAACAACACTGGACCAATAGACTCCAAGAGACACTAACAAAACAGATGGACACAGACAAGACGTAAAGATTACTACTGAGAAATAAAAAAACCAAAGGAGCAAAACGACCCATAAAATAAAGTAGATATATAACGCTGAGGCTGCAAGAAGCAGCTGACTCTACTGGCATAACTCTTTGAAAAAGGAGAAATTATAATACAACTAAAAATTAAATTATATGAAATTATATCCCCCCCCTCCCCAAATCATACACTATGGACTTGCTCGGTTAGCCTGAATGCGTAGCTCTGATGAAACACACGATGGCATCATCTCAGCCCATGCACCGATTAATGGAGGCCATGGTTAGTTAAATCAGCTAAACTACAGCATGCCATAAAAGATGATCTTGCACTGACTCAGAAACAAAAGGCATGACAGATATTCTGCATTGCAATAAAATTCTTTTTATGCCATCTGTGGTTTGTAGGGCTTTCTTGGTCGGGAGAATTGTTTTCCTGGGGAAGTGCAGGGGTAAAAGGGAGTCTCCGTTTTTCCTTCTGGGTGTTTTTAGCTCTGAACTCAATTAAAAAAAAAAAAAAAAAAAAAAAAAGGGACAAGGGAAAAGACAGGATAGAGACTTTGCAGAGGTTTTTAAAAGGGTAGGAAGAAGGGGAAATTAAAAGGAGGCGGTGTCAGAATCTTCATTCTTTTGTACACAACTTTCTTGGGATGTCTGGAAATACAAATTTCTTAAGGATGGCAAGAAAAGATTTTGTTGCCTTTAGTGGTTTGCAGATCTATATCTCTTTCTTGAGATGGGTAAAACCATTATTTTGTTGGAGGAAGAACTCCAAAAATATAAATTGAAAAGTACAGCAATGATTTTAAAAATTAAAAAATAAAATAAAATAGTGGTATGGCACCATTATAAGCCACAAGAAAAGGGGAAAGGAATACAAAATAAACTAAAATATCAATCACCAAAAATTCATGCGGCACAAGATGAGGTGAAACGACAGAAAATGTTCTTCAAATATATACAATGCATATATCTATCCATATATACACAGTGTCTGTGTGCATATATTGATGGATATACCTGTATAATTTTTTTCTTTTAATTCTCCCTGCCCCACTCTACCCCAAGGCTAATTGGTAGATGAAACTATCAATTAAAAAGAAACAAACAAATAAAAACCAAAAAGCCTCTAACATAAAAAAAGAGAAGTTAACGTGCTTTGGTCATCAAGAAGTAACAACATCATGCATCTGTCCAAGCCAGCGAATGCCAGGGTTAGATGAAGGCATGAATTTCTGTGTAAACATGTGATTGGATGATAGGGGCTACTGCTGATATTGGTCATTAATTACTTTAGCATATGCACATACAGGTATATATGCACGTTGGATATATAGTGCATATATGCTTAAAATATCCTTATGGGTGGGGACTTTGGAGCTTATATAGGAAAAAAAAATAAAGACCAATACGCTGAAAGCTAAACTCAGTATAAATCCCTAACACAAAAGAAAAACAAAACCACAAAAAAAAAACCCCAACCAAAACAAAACAAAAAACAACCCCCCAAAAATTCCTACAAGTCCTCTGCGTGACTGATTTGTAAAACTTGTTTGTTTGATTTTGGTTTGTCTGTACGGCTGTAGCTAGGAAATTCCATCAAACAAATGACACCCTGAGAAGCTGCACAGATGAATCTCCCTCCTTTGGGTTCATATGGTATTCAGGCTATGAATTGGGAAGCCTACTTTTCTGTGTACTCTGAGGCATGTTCCCAACTTTAAAGGTAATTTCTTTTTTCACAGCATGAGAAATGGAGCAGAACTCAGCTTGAAAGAGGGAGAGACTAGAGGTAACTGTGTACTGTATTTCTGGGAGATGTTCCTCTGAGGAGAGTAATGAAAATTCCCTGGGTGCCTCAAGAAAGTTGATGCAGTTTATGGAGGACAAGAACCAAATCAGCATTTCTCTTGGTTTCTTCAGTCACGGTTTCTTCACTTCCAGTACAGTGCTTTTTGCACTATGCTGGCAGCTTGTGGACTCTTGGAAGACAGATTCTACTTGTTTTCTGCAAATAAATCTCTGACTCAGGCAGCCTGTAGGTACTTTGTTTTGCAGCTTGATTGTCCTAGCCCACAAATCAAGAGCCTGAAGTTGATGTGTAGAGGCCAAAGAATTATAGATACAGACACCATACCTGTAGGATATGTGTCTCCAGTGTATGGGTATATGCCACAAACTGCTAACTTCCAGTGCAAAGAACTGTAGATTTTGGCATGTCTGTTGCTTTCTCCAGTCCCCTCATGGCTTAACAATTTGTTTAGACAATGCCAGCCTTGTAATATGTAAAGCCTTTTGGGAAACACAGAATAAATTTCTCTGGAAAAGAAATCACCTAGAAAATTGCTGAGCCAGTGAGAAGGGAAAGCTGGTAAATGCACCAAGGAAGAAACATGAGCTGTGTCAAGCCAGGCAGCTAGGATTACGCCTTACTGACCATTTCAACAGGCTGCATTACAGGCTTCAGACTAACTGGTGAGTGTCTGAGTCTTACGGTTATGAGCAGCTTGGGCTATGATGCCAATCAACAGTCCAGTCACTAGCATCCAGCACTGCACTTTTGGATGTGCTTAATGGGAGCAAGGGCAACGGTATGACGAGACTGCAGCAGCTGCTGTCAGGAAAAACATAACTATAATCCTCAGGGCTTTGAATTGGTAAAATCACACTGTAGAGATACTCCTCATTTGACTGGAAAGAGATGGGTGCTTGATTTCTTCATAACAGCACAGTGCTTTCTAGCTAACAGCAGAGATATTTCTCTTACAAATATTTTGTTGTTTGAGAGTGGCTGAGTGACCAAACCACCACCACAGCGCTGTGTTCAAAAGCACAAACTCAGTGTCCTGGGTTCAGCTTTGAGGAACTTAAATATCTGAGCTTCGGTTCTTGCTGGAACAGGCCAGAAGAGGGTCCTGCACTCATACCAGAGAAAAGCATCATGTTTCTGGTGCAGAAGCCAGAAGATTTTCAAACATATATTGGGATAAGTGAAATTTCCATAGAGATAAGAGAGTGACTGCTCTTAACTATAAGTAAATGTTTCTTTGTGGCAGATGAACAGTTTTATGCCCTCTGTATCATTTAAAGTGAGCCATTCTCAAAGAGCTAGACATCTAAATGCATTTAGGCTATGTGTCTGCAATAAGATGAATAGGAAGTATTTTTTATCACTGAACCTGCAATGGCTTCTTCATTATGTAAAACAAAAATGGATTTGGGATTCATAGCTCTTGTTGCCATTGCTTTTCAGAATAATTCCTTATGTGTACATATGTGTCTACAGGGGATGCCTGTACATCAGTCACAACAGGTCCTGCAACAGCTCCTAGTTTCTGAAAAAGGGGATGTACAGAAATCCAAAGAGAAATCACTTTTGGAAGAGGGGTGTGGTAGCTGGCATGCTACAGTGAGCTTCCCAAGCTAGCCAGGAAAATCCTGGTGGGAGCACAGTGGGGAAATTACCTTCACACCATCATCTTTTAGAGAGATTCAAGTGTCCAGACACAGATCATATGCTTACTGACATTCAGGTGTTGGATTCAACAGACAATCAGAGTTAAGTGACACTAAGACCTTGCAAAAGGCTGTCATATGGTACTTAGCCAGAGAGAGGACAAGATTTTCTATCTTTTGAACTGTCTTCAAGTACACCAAATCCAAAGTCTTTAAAAGGACTGTGTAGGGTACTGCCTCTGATCCAGGACTAAGACCAAAGTAATAAATTTAGATCTTGGGATTTGATTTTGACCTGTATGAAATCCAAAAGCTCTTGATTTGTTAGGCAACATTCTTTGCTGCCCTTGTCTTGGTTATTGCACAGCAGGTTCATAGTCATGTATATCATATCTTACAGCTGCAGCAGTGGGTTCAGCAACCTTTGCATTACTGGACCATGGCACTGAGGGTGATGGAAGGCCAAGAGCTGGTGTTTGGCAGAAACTCAAGACCTATAAAAGCTACACATTATCAGAACAACAGAAAAAGAGTCTGTGCTAGGTTAGGTCATTTAATTTTCAGTTTGCTGCAAAAAGGATCAGGCAAGTCAGAAGGCAGTGTAAAATACTCTGACTTGTCAGCAGAATGGGATGATATCACTTCAAATGAACCTAATTTAAAAAATAAATTACATTAAAAAATATCCAAACCCATACACTAGAAAGTCTGGATATTTTTTTCCCCCATGATGAATATATTTAAACGCTAGGTCCTGTCATATGGCCAGAATCCTGACTTGGCTGGTGAAGTGTAAAGGAAAACATATCTGCTCAGCCAAGCCAGCACCACTGGCTCAGACTGCTTTAGTGCTCCAGAGCAGGATGGGCTGAGTGACTTGCTTTGATACTAGCTGTACTGCAGACAATGTTCTACCTTCCCTGGGTGCAGTGGGAATGGAGACAGTAAGATAGACAAAGAAATTTAAATTAGCACAATAAACCTATTATGCTTACTTCCTATGGGAGAAGCTAAGTTTATGCTTTTGGAGGCAAAAATGATCTGAATAACTCTCCTCCTGGTGACTTTGTACAGCAGTGCCTCTGAATGCAAGAAATATCAAAATCTGGAAGTGTAAATTTCATCAGCAAGGACCATATGAGAGCCCTTTTTTACATCTAATCAGGTTAGCTTTTATTCACAATGTCACATTAATTCCCCCAAAGATTCAGACTGGCTGAATTTGGCTCAGGTAGACCACTATTCTATGGAGGAAGAGTAGGGTGTGATTAAAATACTGGGGGAAACTTCTAAGAATGTCTAGTAGCTCAAAAGAATGCCTTCAGCAGGTTTTCAGTGAATCATACTGTTTCACACAGCAGATATTCAGATGTCTGTAGGCACTTGTAGCTGCCAACTGTAATGCCTAGCAGGATTTTCAAAGGCAAGTCATTTCTACAAATCCAGTTGGTATCTGTTTGTAGTATTAGATTTCTAACTGTGTTAAGAGAGAGGTAATTTTAGTCTGGAAATGTTGCTCTACAGTGGTCTGAAAGTTCATGCTAAACATCCTGGTGTACCCAGTTTCTCCTGAACCTTTGATTTTTCCATTGGCAGCACAAGCTGAGTATTACAATTCCTGGCCATTGAAGTAATTACGATTTCTGCATTGAAATGTAAAGGACAATAATGCACAAGAGGAGGAGTCTGAGACAAAGATCTTCTTTCCTCCTTTAATTGAAACACTTGGCAATCAGAATAAAAAATAAAATAAAATGAAATTTTGAAATGTCAGTGAAACTTTGATGAAATGATTCCTATCTATTCACTTGCACATCAGTTGTGGTACATCAGTCCTTTTAGCGTGGTCCTATTAGCCTCATGACTCACTTTTATGAAGATCACTGTGCTGGAATTTTAGTACTACCTTTATTTAAAATCCTAGCACTCACTTTATTTATGCCTCACAATCTAGTATTATTTAGACTGTTTTTCTGCCAGATGGGAAGTTGAAAAATGTATAGACCTCTGTGAAAAAAAGATGAGAGTAAGCTGAGCTATTTGTTAGCATCAGTTGTTGTGTCACTGCCTTCCCTGCCATCACAGGGAAGTCAAGAGAATAGGTGGAAGTTCCCAGCTACAAGGTAACACCAATCTCAGGTTACTGCAGGACCAAGTTCTACCAAACATGATAAATTGAATAGAAGGATGTGAAAGCACTAGCCTTGTAATGTTATTGTTGCATTAATCAAATGGCTCCAGGAAACTAGAAACAGGATATTTATAATGCTTTCTTGGGATTTTTCCTTTTTTAAGAAGAAAACAATAAACATCCCAAGTTAAAAAAAAAAAAAAAAAAAAAAAAAAAAAAAAGAAAACCCAAACAAAACAAAGCAAAACAAACAAACAAAACCCCCTCTAAACGATTTATATGTTTCACTTACAAGGACAAAAAATTTAAACCAAACTCCCTCTTTTTCTTTTAAATGTACACAGAAATTCGATGATGTCTGTTCTCTATTATAGAAATGCTTAACTCATGGCAAGCCTCAAAAAAGAAGACTTGAAAAAGCCTGTAAAAAAAATTAAATAGACTGCAGTTGCCTGCTGGATATCACATCATATATCTCACCAGAAAGAAAAGCCATCAATTTATCAAAATGTATCTGAAAGGGAGAACTTGAGTCAGTTCCACATGGCCAGTCCTTCTGACTCTTTAGTGGATACATTTTGAAGCATCACCACAGATAACAAGGCAAGAATTACTACTAATTTTGTTATGTTAGAACTATGTTTTGGTGCTCCCCAATTTCTTTGGGCTCACAGGAAACAAAATTAGTATAAACACATTACCATGTTAACTGTATTCAAAATCCCATGGACAAAGGTATCCTTTTATAGTCTTCACAAAGATTAAACAACGCTAACAACCCATTATTGCTTCCTTTTTTTTTCCCCCTTCTTTTTCTTTCTTTTTTTTCCCCTTTCCTGTTTTTCAAAATTTCAGCCTCACCACATCATAAATCTTAATATTTTTTCTTTCCCACTGTGTCATAAGGAACTGCTACAAACACGTGAACTATCAATTACCTGGGATCACTTACAGGAAGTTTGGCTTTCCATGTAAGCAACTTTGCCTTAACTGTGTTTTGCTGTTGCCAAGTCCATGGGATCTGATGCTTGGCTGCATATTGTTTTATTTTATATATATATATTTTATTTTATGTATATACACTATATACATAAGTGTATATATATAGACATATACACACATATATATACATATATAATTGTATATGTATACATTCACACATATATGTATGCATTGTTTTTTGCAAATGAAATCAGAAAGCAAGCAAAATAAGACTGACCTGACTTACCTGTACTGGGCTCACAGTCAATGAAATCTTCATCGTCACTGGAACATTCAGCTGATGAAACGATGTCATCTGTTGTCTGGCATGTGAAAGAAAGGAATGGAGGAAAAACAACAGGTTAAAAAGAAAAAGTAAGATACTTGCAAGTCAAAAGGCTGTTACAGAGGCAACTAAGTATCCTGGAGGGGGGGGAATGTTTCAGAATTGTAATTTAAAAATATTTAACTGGTATCAAGCACTCTAGATATGGCTTTGTAAATGTGCCCTCTGTAGCTGGAGTCTCCTGCCAGAGGAATAGTGCTTATCCTGTGCTGCTGAATATTGAAGGTGTGCAGAGGTGGGGTGTGCCTGCCAGGCTGGTGAGTGTAGCAGGCAGATCACACTGTTAAGTCAGTAGGCTATGACACCAACTTGGCTGGCAGACCATCTTCCCACACCCAGAGCAGAGATGTCCATTTGGAACGTGCTGGGCTCCTTGATAAATACCAATACAGCATCACAGTATCACAGTATCACTAAGGTTGGAAGAGACCTCGAAGATCATCGAGTGCAACCTGTCACCACAGACCCCACGACTAGACCATGGCACCAAGTGCCACGTCCAATCCCCTCTTGAACACCTCCAGGGACGGTGACTCCACCACCTCCCTGGGCAGCGCATTCCAATGGCGAATGACTCGCTCGGTGAAGAACTTTCTCTTCACCTTGAGCCTAAACTTCCCCTAGTGCAGCTTGAGACTGTGTGCTCTTGTTCTGGTGCTGGTTGCTAGAGAGCCACCAAGGCTAGCCAGAAGGCACTTAACTGAGATACTTATTGTATGAGGCAAGTTCAGGCTGGACATTCTTTCTGCAAAGAACACACAAGATACTTAGCATGTATCACCCAGGCACTAGCAGTGCTCTTTGCTTTGTTGCTACATGCACCACTCTGAGAGAAGTTAATTTCTGTCTTCTAACCCACCTCTTGGGCTGGGAATCCTTTGTACTACCCAGGCAGTAAACCCAAATATCTGTGCAAGCCATTTGTTGCATGGTGAAGAACTGCTGCATGTGTCAGGTATGCCCAACATATAACCTCACCTGCCTTCTTTCCAAGTGAACAGGGATGTGGCTGTCACTGGGCTGACAGGCTAGAAAGTCTGGTTCTGAAAGGTTTAAACCAAACTGTGACTGTGCCTATTAAAGGTTTCAGCACAGTCCTTTGCATTTTGAGCTGATAATATTCACTGGAATATTTAAGCTCTTTCTTCGTGGTTTTCGGTTGGTGGTTTTGGTTGTTGGGTGGGTTTTTTTGTTTGTTTGTTTTTTTTTTCCCTTTTTTTCTTCTTTTTCTTGTCTTTGTTTCCCTCCTCTCTCTCTTTTTAGAAAAACTAATTCTTTTGTGTGCTGCTGGTCTAATTAATGAGCAGTACGTACTGCAGCATGTTACAGAGAAGCGTACTGGCGTCTCTTCCCAGCAGTATCTCCTGCCTGTAATTGCTGCAATTAGTTGAATTAGTAATGCAGACCATTAGGGAGAGTCTATGGCAGCCTCTGGACACAGGTTGTAACGCTCCTGCACACAGTACAAAATTACCCCATCTCAGCTCAAACCATGGATTCTGCTCAAATTGTCTCCCTTAACAGCTTTTCCTTGCAGGGCTGCCCATTCTGCTGAGCAGCAGGATCAGTGGGAGGACTCCTCAAACAAAACAACTGAAATATTCCTCATCAGCCAGCAAGCACTGCTGAAATCTCAGCTCCTCAGGAGCAAGGCAGCTGTACTTCAGTACACTGTACTTTACTACTCCAGGTGGATGGATATTCCTGGGAATCTCACATCAAGCCTTCCAAATCTTTATTTCTGAAAAAGAATCTTCAGTTTTAAATAAAGTCTCCTTTACATTCTTGTGTCCCCTGTGGTTATCTCCAACATGCTCCCTCTTTGAATAGGTGTTCCAAGGTCTCAGCCTTTTCTTTAGCCTCCTGTGGTCCTAGCACTACCAAATTGTCTTGCTTTCCCCCTCTCTGTTTGTATTTGTGCAACGGAAAAAGCAAAACTGAGCAGTCAGCCAGAAAGATCAGACCAAACCTGATATTCTTTCACTCTTGATTTCAGTGGCTTAAAGTGAGCCACGGAAGAAAAATAGGATAGGATAGCTATTTAAAATTTATATCAAAAAGAGCATCTGTGAAAAAACACAGCAGCAAAATAAGGGAATTCCTATCATAGATGCTAGTCAGTCCTACCCAATAGTGCCATTTGGCAGTTTTGTAGGTTGTAATCTTGCAGCAGCCTCATGCTGAAATACTTTCATAACCTTGCTTCAATGAAGAGTGACTATTAAAAGGAATTGGGGGTAACATGGTACAAAGACATTTCCTGCTTTACATGCTAAGGTAAATTTTTTAGCATTTTCTGAAAGAACATGCAAAACACCCATTGAAATCCTGGTAGCTTCTCTCTTAAAACAAGCTGGTGCAAAAAGTTTGTCTGTTCAGTGAGAGGTCAAGGAAGGAGAATGGACAAAATATAAATCTGCGTTCTGCAATTCTTCTGATCCTGCCACATATATTTTATAAAGCACTATTTATCCTGAAAGATATCAAATGACTTTATAACTTTGATCACATCCTCCAACAGTGAAAATAAGTTGTCCCTGGATAGTTTCTTTACACTGTAAAGTAGTTTAGTACAATAAGTCAACAAAACTATAGTGCAAGACATTTTTTAAGCAGTTGAAATGGGTGAAACTGGAGATTTATATTACAGTTGTCTAAAACCCTTGTAAAAGAGTGTTAAGAATAGCACTGTGAATAAAGAATGAATTATCCCTCACTACTAGAAGACCTTGCTCAGACAGTGCTAGGACCCTGGCAATAGCTTTTTATTTCCAGGTTGAATTTAGAGCATGTGGATTTTGCTCATAATTGAAGAGCTGACAATTCAGACGTAAGGTCTCATAAGATGAACAGTGATGATTTGCTCTGAGTATGAGATAAACATCAAAAGTTTAACAATGTGTGGCTGTCACATCAACTGCTATACCTACCCACTTACCAACTTACTTTCTCAGATCTAAGGGCTTCGTGCAACACTAACTTGGAATCATATCCAATTGAATTGACAATGTGATTCCTTATTTGTGAAGAAGTTCCTTTCTTTTTCTCCTCCCCCCCCCCCCCCCTTCTTGCTTGTTAGGGGCATCACATGAAATCAGAAAAGAAGAATGCCCAGAGGAAAACCAGGTGACATTATTTTATACGATGTGGTTATTGGGGTTTGTTTGTTTGTTTTTGTCTTGTTTTAAACTGACAAATTCTGGGATGTAATCAAAGATGTGTTTTGGAAGTGATCAGTCAAATTAAAGATAAATTCATCTGTCCTGAGCTATTAAATACCCCATATCTATCTTGGAAAGTGCAGGCACCATAGGCACTGAAAACCAAAGAAGTATCACTATTTGCGCTCTTCTGTTTGGGACTCCTCAAAGTCCAAACCATTGCCAGGGCCAGCATCAAGATGCTCTATGAGGTGAGGCTCTGAGCCTCCCAGACGCTCTTGTGCATGACAGATCTTGAACACTGTGGTAGGAAAAGTTTTGAAGCCAAGATGATTTCTGAGCAGGAGCTGAAAATTCATGAATCCTAGCCCTATTTATCCTCTTGAACAATTTCCCACCTAACAGGCACCTATGTTTCATTTGAAACATATCTATGCTGTAATCTCAGGTACATTCTCTAGATTTCCTTTTATAAAATCCTCTTGAAGCTTGTGTTGGTTCTGAATAGAATAGAATAGAATAGAATAGAATAGAATAGAATAGAATAGAATAGACCAGACCAGGTTGGAAGAGACCTTCAAGATCATCGCTTCCAACCTATCAACCAATCCAACCCACCTAAACAACTAAACCATGGCACCAAGCACCCCATCAAGCCTCCTCCTGAACACCTCCAACGAAGGTGACTCCACCACCTCCACAGGCAGCCCATTCCAATGGGCAATCACTCTCTCTGTAAAGAACTTCGTCCTAACATCCAGCCTAAACATCCCCTGGCACAGCCTGAGACTGTGTCCTCTTGTTCTGGTGCTGGCTGCCTGGGAGAAGAGACCAACCCCCACCTGTTCACAACCTCCCTTCAGGTAGTTCAGGTACTTCAGAGAGCAACAAGGTCTCCCCTCAGTCTCCTCTTCTCCAGGCTAAGCAACACCAGCTCTCTCAGCCTCTCCTCATAGGGTTTGTGTTCCAAACCCCTCACCAACTTCATTGCCCTTCTCTGGACATGTTCCAGCAAGTCAACTTCCTAAACTGAGGGGCCCAGAAAAGAGCACAGTCAACCAGACTCAGACACCATGCAAACATGTGCAATACTCATCAAATCTTCAAACTTCAATCTGTCTCTGCACTTTTTAACGACGGGTTGAATGTGTGATCAGTTAACCTCTGCCCTTTTCTACCCATCTCCACTGTATGCTATTTCTCCTGATATGCATTTTTTTCTTTACTTTTTTTTCACCTTGCTCTGTGATTTCTCTTTGTCCTATGCTGCTGATTTTGTATGTATAAAATTAAGGTTAGAAAAAGAGGAAACCCTCCAGAAGTGGTGTTAGAGTTAAGTCAAGGTCATTAAGGAGATGTCTATAAATCACAGAAAAGATAAGTACACTAATCTGTCTTGCCATTTCCTATCGCACATTGGTAATCTCAATACTTTCCATCAGAATTCATCACTAAATTATTTTCTAGTCCCTTCACATATTGGTTTTCCATGCACCTTCCACTCAGATACCAACATCTGAATCATCCCAGAGGAATGAACATGTTTCAGTAAGAAACAGCAACTAATTTCTGACCCCAGAAACAGAAGTCCATAACTTATTGAAACTGGAAGCCAAGAATTTTCACTGGATAATTATTAAACTTGCTACTTCCACTAGAGAGAAGAGACTTGTGGGCAGGGACCCCAGAAATCTCTCCATCAACATCAGTTCTCATCAGAAATAGCTCACTCTGAGGCAGTGAGCAAAACCAGCTCTTCCATTTCTGGTTCCCGTTCCCCATTTTTGAAATGGTGCTGATTATACTCACTCCCATTGGCCCCAGGGAAGGTAAACAGATTAATTCTTCAGTGTCTGCCCAGTGATATAGAGATGGTAAATGCTAAACATCCCTATGTACAGGCAACATGATAGTAAAGAGACTTCTCTGTATGCTATGGTGGAAATGATGTTTGTGTTTTCTTTGGAAAGAACACGAGAGAGAAAATATTCTACCCCATATATTAGCTAAATTCTATATTAAAAATAATAATTCATACTATATTGTTTTAAAATATGTATTTCATTTTTAAAGAATCCCAGCTTTGAAATTACTTGGCCCTGTATTAAAGGCCATAAAACTAAAGATAGGTATTATAATAACTTTCAATAAAATCTCTCTCTGGCAGGAACCCTTTTTATTCCTTCCTCTGAAAGATTTTTTATGGCATTTATATTATTATTTTTTTCCCTCCTTCTCTCTAGTGTTTAATGAAATTGCTTTGGAATAAAAGCAGGATAGGAGAAAGTGCTAAACTCTGAGTCCACCCTGGAGGATTTATGGGCATATTTACCTTCAAATTCTTTCAATTTCACTGAATTGGCTCCCCATTCCTTTCCATGAATTATTAGTTCTGTAATCACCTCCTCCTAATTATTCACTTTAAGGGCCTCTTCAATCTCACCATGGTGATGGTTCTACATCTTTGTTCATTATGCTGTGTGTACTGGCGGGGGATGTAAAGCACAAAGAAAGTCAGGACATTATGGCAAGATCTGCTCAAGATGATTCCTCTCCTGTCCAATCTTCCAAGGGCCCAAAGCTCTAATTTATGTGTCAGCTCCCCAACCTTTGCTCCTATGTTCTGCACAAATGGCAGGTGCTGAATCTTCCTTTTCTGAACTGCAAAGTTTTTTTGACACCTTGCTCTTTGGGTGCACCATTATTTGAGAAAGATTAAGCATGCTGGGTAAAATAAGTCCTGTCACAGAACAGCTTTATGAAATTATAAATAATGCACCCAAGAATGATGGAGTTCTCACTTCCAGAGGTAGAGAAAAGACAGGGACTCATAAATTCAACCCCCCAACAAATTCCTCCAGAAGCACACACTTGGTAGTTGTTTCACTTGGTAAAGTAGGATCCAATTTTCCTACTTGCCTTTTGCTTGAAATTCTTCTGCACACTGTACACATTACTTCCAATTCAACACCCTTATTCAAAAAGGAACACTTAACACTTTGTTGTGAAGTAAGTGTAAATCTCTTTGCCGCCAAGGAATGACAATTTACAATCCTCCATGAAAATACAACCACCTCAAAATGCCAGATATAAATACCATCCCAAGAGCGGAGAAATTGCTGTCTTTATCTGAGTGGTGTATTTGCCTTTTACACCTAAAATATACAGAGCTGAAACAAAACAAATGCTTCTTAAGTCTGACCACTTGATTCCCTTCACTGCTCCTATACTTCTGCATTTTCTAGATATCACAGTATCACAGTATATTAGAGGTTGGAAGGGACCTCAAGAGATTGTCGGGTCCAACCCCTGCCAAAGCAGGATCTGTGCACAAATGGGAAAATACTAGAAACGTTGCAAGAATCATAATTGGATATTATAAAACAAGCTGCAATTAGGGGCTGTATAGTTTTAAGAAGAGTTCTGGATCTACTATCTGTTGCTGAAGAGTATTTATTCTCTCAAACTCATTAGCAATGGATAGTACTACTTGTAGTTTTGTATCACAGCACAGCCACGGCCACAAAGATGTGCAAGCCCTCTGCCCTCACACACTGGTGCTGAAGTTGTGTCTGCCTCTGCAGAGGTAATACATCAAAGAACACGAAACAAACAATTTTTCTTCGTGTGGCACATTTGAGGTGAATACGAACCCAAGAAGATCAAATCCTCTGTTGGTTTAAATTGGCATTAATTTCAACAATGCTACAACAATTTACAGCAAGATAACATAGCTCACTACATTTAGTTTCAGACAATTCAATGCCAAAAGACTGAGAGTAATTGGAGGCAATTCAGAGAAGAGTCACTGAAAAGGTGAAAGAACTGGAGAGATGTATGAATGGGACAGGTTTAGCAAAACTAAACTTTGTGGCTTGATTTAACAAGGACTAAACATACGATAAACGTCTACGGCTGTCACAAGGCTGCAATAAACATCAAGAAGATGAACTACTTAAGGTGCTTCAAAAAAGTAGTGGCTAAAATTAAGCCAAAAAAAAATTTCAGAATTAATTTCATCAATCACTTCAGTGATCTTTAGTAACTACGGAGAGGTCTCCCCACAGAAATACAGAAACCAGCAGCACTGAAGTTAAGCAGTTGCCCAAGCCATTCGGATATGAATATCATTAGTGAATAAGCACTAGTGGTGAAGAACTCACCCTGTCTGTTTTCAGTCCAATCTAGTTAATTCTAAATCAATTTGGTGTGTGCATCCTCTCCATCACTACATACATATATCAGTATGCGTTTCTCTCTGTCAGACCAAAGCAGGCAGTAAAGCTATCCAGCACAGGCTTTCAGCAGGTTGTACTCGGAGTAAGATATCATTGCTATAGTCCTGTTCAGACCATGGGAACAAATACCATGTTCCCAAGACTCTGGCTGGCCAGGAGCTGACACATCATCCACAGGCAGGTACCCTTCAACAGCAGTCCAGCAAAAGTGCTCTTCCTGGCTGCATGACATAAAAGTTGACTTGATGTCAAATTATCACAAAGCAGGGTTCATGAGAAAGCTATCCCTTACCAAAATCAGCCATTTGTCCATTACTATCACAGTCAAGACATTAAGTTACTAGCCAGCTAAGTAAGAGAAAAGAAAAAATAACATCCCCAGTTGTACTTCAATCCAGAGTCACGGATAGTCATGTTTTAAAAGAGCTTTGAAAGCTGAATTAGTCCTTTGGAAACCAAAAGTCGGTCTCAATAGAATCAACAGTTCCTTTAGACTGTAAAGTCTCACTCTTCTTGACCAGATTTGCTGCCAAATTTCAGAGACTTTGCTCCATCCCTAAGCTGTGCAAAGACAACTGGGGAAAAACCAAGTTTCTGCCTTTTGTTTCTGTCTGCTGGCACTGGGAAGGGTGATGATGCTCTGACTGTAAGCAGAGAGAAAGAGAAGGGAGGGCAAAGAGAGAGAAAGAGAAGGGAGGGCAAAGAGGGGAGAAAGGGAAGTGAGGGGGATTAACCCATCTGTTCAAGGCAGCCTGACAGGGGAAAGAGGAGTATTGAACTACAGCAGCTTAACCCAACTTCAATGCACCTTCCCAAAAGCAGAAGGAATGTAATGCTATGTGGTGTTCTGCTGATAAGCAAATCCTTCCAAATCCTTTCAATTTATTTCTTAGCCTGAAGAAATCACATATTATTTAGGAACTAAAGAAATAAATTTCATTTTCCAGGATTCTGGATTGGTTGTTTATTGATTACATAGGCACATAGAATCACTTGTTTTTCCATTTCTTTGCTTTCCCAATAGAACAGTGCTCATTTCACCTTGAACTGGTAAAGGATGAGCTGGCAAATCTCTTCCAAACTATTCAGTGTGACCCTCAAGGTTTGCAAGAGTTTTGAGATCAACTATAAAATATAATTTATTGGCTTAAACACAAAGGTTACATCTTTGGCCTGAGAGGACATTTTCCACTCCTTATCAACCTATTTCTCCATTCCACATTCATTTGCTTGCTTTCAAAGAAGTACCTTGAAGATCAAAGTTGTGTATCTATACATTGAAGTAATAATTTGAAGATTGTGTCTCTTGGCATAACCACACAGGAAGAATTTTCATACTGAGTGGCCTTTTGATAATTTGATACGTTGATTGTTCCCCTTCCCTACTATATTTTTATTTCTTACTGAAATAAACTTGTCACTTGAAACAGAAGTCAGCAGCCCTCTGTTTCAAGCATAAAGCTGGTTATGCAGGTGGTGGCAATGCAGATGAAAACTCTGTAAGAAAGGTACACCACGTGTACTCATTGTGAACTAAATTAACTGAAAAGCTTAATCCTAAAAATTAACCATTACAGCTGAACCTATGTGACCGGTTTAGGCTGTGCCTTTAAGAAAGAGACACTTTCTGAACACTCTAGCCGAATGTTTTGATATTAGAATGAAAACAATGATATGCTAATCCAATTTCATTGGTGGAACCCGGCTGTAGATTTTTGTTTAGTCTTTCAGTCGGGGGAGTCAGTCAGTAGTCGTCTTCTTCTTCCCCCTGTACTGTGAACTGGCTCGTTTCTCTCTACGATTCTTGCTAACCAGATAAGAGAAAACTAACTTTTGCATTCGCTTTGAGCTTTAACAAGTTTTCACCCTTTTAATTACCTTCCTTTCTCTTTCTCTCTAACCCTTTTGGGAAAAAGGGGAGGTAGGGAGGGAGGAGGGAGGGACAGGCCGAACCCCCCTGGCCGCAGGGGGGTTGGGGAAAGGTTTCCTGTATTACATACATTGCTGTATACGTCTGTATATATTGTAAATATTGTATATTTTTTGTACATATTCATTGCATTCCATATCTGCTTGTAAAATACAGCTTTCATCTGCTTCTCCGGCTGAGTTAGCTGTGGAATTCTTTTGTGTGTGTGGGGGGAACCTTCCTACTCCACCACAACCTACAATTCCCACCTTGAAATCATTGAGAGCTGCTGAAAGGAGAAACCCACTGAAATGGAACATGACTTTCTGAAAGTCACATCGATCTACACAGTGTTGTTCCCCAATGCTTGTCCAAAAGTCTTCAAACAGTGATCATCCTCAGAAGAACTGATAGCAACCAAATGCACTGGGCAACACAGGTTTCAACTTACTCCTCTGCTTTCAGCATCTACTTAAGGACAGATGATGAATAAAGATTCTCAGAGCTATATGGGCAAAAGCCTGCTTGTTGCCAGAATGTAGCATTCTGCTGGTCTGTACCCTAGCTCCCCATGCACACACTCTGACGTGTTAACTTAAACTACCATGGAAATAATCATTAATGTGCAATCTACTACACTTCCTGAAGAACAACATGTTATATGCTTCACCAGCAGAAGGGCAGGGCAGACCATTATAACTTCTTAGATCACAGGATGTTAGGGATTGGAAGTGACCTCTGAAGGCCATCAAGTCCAACCCCTGCCAGGGCAGGGGCATAGAATCTAGCACAGGTCACACAGAAATGCATCCAGATGGGTCTTGAAAATCTCCAGAGAAGGAGACTCTACAACCTCTCTGGGGAGCCTGTTCCAGTGCTCAGTGACTCTTACAGCGAAGAAGTTCCTCCTCATGTTGAGGTGGAATCTCCTGCACTGTATTTTATATCCGTTGCCCCTTGTCCCATCGCAGGGTGCAACTGGGAAGAGCCTGTCTCCTCCCTCTTGATACCCAGCCCTCAGATATTTACAAACATTTATTAAATCCCCTCTTAGTCTTCTCTTCTCCAGACTAAAAAGTCCCAGCTCTCTCAGCTTCTCCTCATGGGGCACGTGCTCCAGACCAAATTGCCAAGGACACTGAATCAGAGCCTGGTGTTACTTGATTTTGTATGCCTGATATTGTCATAAATCACTCTCTCATGTCAGGAAAATTGCCTCCTTTCCTCATGCTTCTGTTTACACTGCTACGAAATGGGGGAAAAAACCAGCTACCCTGCTTACTTGGCATACAATCAGAATTTCAGTAAATATTTTAAGTCCTCAAAGCAAAGCCTAAGTACAGAAAAATCCTTTACATTAAGTAAAGGGAAGCCTGTTTCAGAAAGTTAGAGACTCAAATGATCTGAGATGAATCAGCTGCCCTTTGAAGACTCAGCCTCTAGTAAAAGTAAATGAGTTTTCTTTGCGTGCTAGCTTGCACTTAATAACTGTGTCAGAAGAATATTTTTCATTTACACTTTGCTCCTCTGTTGGAAATCAATATGTCATTTGCTGGCATTTTCTCCTGGACATCTTTATTTAGCTTGTCTTTTCTTCCTCAGAGGGGAGGGAGTTGTATTTTATTTTGTCCTGTTATCGATTTGATCATTCTGAGCAAAAAAAAAAATAACTAAGTACCAGCAATGCAGCATTAACAACAACCTCTTAAGCCTCAAAATCTGCATGCTGTGTTTTATTCCCCTCTAACACATGATTTAAAAGAAATGAATCTCTAAAATCAGGTTACTGTGTGGCAGAGAGGTAGTTGCATACGCAATTTAACTGGCATTTCTATTTATATGCTCATTAATAAAACCATACAAGTCCTGTTTCTATTTTTAAATCAGCATTACTGCTGCTGTAGTACCTACTGCTGGGATTTCACAATCTCTATGACAAAATGTTTAATGAGGGCTTAACAAGAGCTTAGACATATGGGAAAAGCCCAGCCCAGCAAATAATGGTGGAGTACCAAAATGCCACGCCACCCCACAAGTATCCCCTCCCAGCATCACATGGGAAGCAATGGGTAAACTAACCCTTGGGGGTGCACAGTGACTGCCATCATTTTTATCAGCTGGGGAGTCCATTAACTCCTCCTCTGCTTCTCTCTTGATTTTAGCTATTCATTATTATGTAGGCCACAGCTGGCATACACAACAGTAAAATTCATAAAGGAGAAAATATCCTGTTCTGTGGTTCAAATTGTGGCACTTTAAAGTCTAATGTGCTGGGGTATATAAATTAAGCATAATCACTCTGAATAATTGTGCCTTCAAAAAACTTCTGCAATTATCAGAAGTACCCTCTGAGTCCAATAAGATAAACAACTATATTTGAATATTCACATTAATGCACTAGACTACTCTTTTCAGACAAATATTCTTCTCTCCAAGCATTAACACAGATTTAAATATTGTTACTCACAGGATTCACACATTAGCTCACAAGGAAAAGATGGTTGCCACACATATTTAAATGCAGAAAAAGCATGATGCAGAATAAATAAAACACAGAATAACCCCTGGCCCACTAGGTACATACCAGCACTTAAAACTGCTCCCTGAATAACTATACAGACAGAGTTAACAAAGGAAAATCATGGTGCTTGGTACCATGATCTAGTTGTTTAGGTGGGTTGGATTGGTTGATAGGTTGGATGTGATGATCCTGAAGGTCTCTTCCAACCTGGTTTATTGTATTGTAAAACAGCCACTACATGCCTATGGATAAGCATATACAAACTTGTCTCTCCTCCAGAGTGCTTTGTGGTTGCCCAGCTTGTGAGTGTAATTGTGGACTACGTGTGGAGTCTTTGGGGTTGATAGTTACATTCTTGCTTGACAGTTCTCCATCAAGTATGTACCATTCTCTGGTCCATGGAGTTGCAAATGCAGTACCTGCACACTGGGTTTCACGACTGCCCCTTTCCACCTGTAGGCCTTGTTCCAAAGACTATTTGTGGGCGCTAATGATTTGCTGCAAAGACTTCTGCAGGAAATGAAACATTGCCTGATTGTGTGTTTTTCTATTTTAGCCTGGAATTGGACTCATTTACAGCATGATACAGTCTCAAACTGCGCCAGGGGAGGTTTAGGCTCGAGGTGAGGATGAAGCTCTTCACAGAGAGAGTTGTTAGCTGTTGGAATGGGCTGACCAGGGAGGTGGTGGAGTCACCACCCCTGGAGTTGTTCAGGAGGGGACTGGACGTGGCACTTGGTGCCATGGTTTAGTAGTCATGAGGTCTTGGGTGACAGGTTGGACTTGATGATCTTTGAGGTCTCTTCCAACCTTATTGATTCTATGATTCTATGATTTATAACATACCTGCTAAAAAAGACCTGTCCTGGTTTGAGGCCAGGCAGATCCCCTTTGCCCCTTGAGAGGGGCAAAAGAATGGCACACAGAAATGGATTGCAGAAGTGATGGAAAGTTTAAATGCAAAAGCAGTAAGTTGCAAGCATAGTGCCAAAAGAATCCCCAAAGGATGAATAATCCCCTACAGCACACCCAAAAGCCTCCCAAAACTTCCCTTCTCCCCACCTGAGGGTATACCCAAAAACCCCTAGGGCTCTTTCTTCCCCCCACTGCTAGGCTGGTCTCAGCTGGCCAGGTCTGAGATTGCCTCTCTCCCCTTCTCCTCCTGGCATTGGACCTAGCCAGGCCTAAGAGGCCTTGAGATACTCCCCCAGTGTTAGTCAATAAGGAGCATCTTTCACAGGAGCAGAGAGGGAAGAAAGAGGTAGTGAAAAGACTTTGTAGATAGACTTACAGGGTGCAGGATATTATGGGTAGGAAATACACAGCTTTCTGTGTCCACCTATGGGGCTGGACCCTCGGGACACCGGAGGTGTAACTTATGTGGCAGCAACAGGAGGCACCCAGCATAAACTGCCACAAGACAATACATAATTTTACATTATAAACAGTAAGAAAGTCCATAAACACAATGAAAGTCACCAAGGCAGCTGTGGTAGAACACAGAGTCCCCTGAACAGTGACAGCCTCTTAACCACAAGTCCATCCTTCCTCTCCTAATCTAGGATATAAATGAATGTCAGCAGCTAGTACAGAAACATCTGTATACATAACAAGAAGTATGTAATACATTAACTTCTTAACATACTAACATTAACATTATCATGGTCAAATCTAGACATTATTCCATCCAGGAATACCTCTGCCAAATATCTGATGCTTAAAATGCATGCTATTCAATCATTCTAATTTCCTTTTGAAATGTGAACAGACTACCAACTTCACTGAGAGGACAGGGAACTGACTTCACACCACATGATAACAAAACCCAGATAACAAAAAAGTAACAAGTAACCCAATCAGTCCCACCACCAACAGGTATCATGAGGGAAAGTTAGGGAAAGTTAGAGATAGAAGCTTGTCCATTGTTCTCTAATCTTAACTTAAACAAGGACAGTGATCTACAAAATACTCAAAGAATCACAGAATGGTAGGGGTTGGAAGGGACCTCTGGAGATCATCTAGTCCAACCCCTGCTAAATCAGGTTGCACAGGAATGCATCCTACAGGTTTGAAAGTCTCCAGACAAGGAGACTCCACAATTCCTCTAGGCAGCCTGGACTAGTGCTCTGTCAGCCTCAAAGTAAAGATCTTCCTTATGTTCAGATGGAACTTCCTGTGTTTCAGCTTTGCCTATTGCCAGGCACCACTGAAAAGAGCCTGGCCCCATCCTCTTGACACCTGCTGTTTAGATATTTATAAGCATTGATATGATCTTCTCAGTCTTCTCCAGGCTAAAGAACACCAGATCTCACAGCCTTTCCTTATAAGAGCGATGCTTCAGACTCCTATCATATTTGTAGCCCTCCACTAGACTCTCTCCAGTAGTTCCTTGTCCTTCCTGAACTGGGGAGCTCAGAACCGGACACAATACTCCAGATGCAGCTTCACAAAGACAGAGTAGAGGGGTAGGATAATCTGCCTGGACCTGCTGGCAATGCTCTTCCTAAAGTACCTGTCGTGGTTTGGGAGAGCAATCCTCCCACCACGGGCAGAAATAACGACTCAGACAAACGGATTGCAAAAGTGATGGAAAGTTTAAATGGCAAAAAACCCCAACAAATATAGCAACAATGAAAGTTTTACAGAGAACCACAAGCACCGTGACAAAGAGAGAGAGATCCCATCACCACCTGGGGGTACACCCAACCCCCCCAAAGGCTCTTTCTCCCCCACAACCCAGCCTTGGGCCTGGGCAGGCCCAAGGGAGGCAGCTCATGCCATTTTACCTAGGCAGCAGCAGGGGATGGACGAGCAAGTGAAGACCCCGCGCTGATGTTTTATAGGGGAGCAGGGAATTGTGGGTGAAATACCTGGTTTGCTGTGACCACCCAGTGGGCTGGACCCTTTTGGGACCTCCCAGGTGTGGTCTGTGCAGTGGCATCTGGGCCAGCACTCAGCCTAAACCACCACAGTACCCTAAAATACCATTGGCTTTCCTGGTCATGAGGGCACATTGCTGGCTTATTGTTCCCTAGTCCTCCTTTTGCTGCTGATGTACTTGAAGAAGCCCTTGTGGTCTTTGACATGCCTTGTCAGATTTAATACCAAGCAAGCCTTAGCCTACCTCAGTGCATCCCTGCATACTCTGGCAATGTTCTTATATTCCTCCCAAGTGGCCAGTCCCTTTCTCCACATTCTGTAAACTTCCTTCTTTCATTTGAGTTTTTCCAGAAGCTCCTTGCTCATCCATGCAGGTCTCCTGCCTCCTTTGCTTGCATTTTGAGTCATGGGGATGCACCGATCCTGAACTTGAAGGAAATGGTGCTTGAGTATTAACCAGCAAGACCTTGCCCCTACCTTCTAAATACCTAACCCATGGGATTCCTCCAAGTAGGTCTCTGAAGAGGTCTAAAGTAGCTCTTCTGAACTACTGCCCTACTTTCATACAGGATTCTGAACTCCACTATCATCTCATGGTCACCACAGCCAAGGCTGCCCCCAACCTTCACATCCCTAACTAGACCTCCTTGTTCATTAGCAAAAGTCCATCAGCACATCCCTCCTTGTTGGCTCCTCCATAACTTGTGTCAAAAAAGTTATCACCAGTGCTCCACAGAAACCTCTTGGACTCTTTGTGCCTTGCTGTGAAGCCTTTCCAGGAAGTGCAAGGGTGGTTAAAGTCTATGGTGAGAACCAGGATCTGTGACGGTAAAGCTGCTTTCAGCTGTCTGTATAAGGCCTCATCTACTTCCCTTCCTCATCAAGTACCCCTAGTAAACACTCTCAGCAGTGTCACCCATATTAGCCTGCCTTTTATTTCTTATCCATAAGCTCTTGACTTGTTCTTCATTTCCTCTAGTTAGACCTTGATACATTCCAGTTGCTCTCTCACATGAGGAACAATTCCATCACTTTATCTTGTTGGTCTGTCTTTCCTACAAAGTATGCAGCCATCCATGACAGCATTCCCAACCATATGAACTCTCTCACCATGCCTCAGTAATTGCAATGAGATCACAGCCCTGTGGTCACACCCACACCTCTAATTGTTCCTGTTTACTGTCCATGCTGTGTTTGTTGATGTAGAGGCATTTCAGAGAGTCAATTGGGCACTCCCAGAGGGGTACAAGATTGTCCACCATAAGCATACATAACCATCAAACATATACCCATCAGCTTAAAAAACATAACTGGTCCATCAAGTATTGATGAAGCCAGGTGAACTTCAACCTCCTGAGCTGCTAAATGTAAAAATATTTCCTAGCATCCCATTATATTTGAACCAAACTTCACTTAAATGCCACATCAAGTCATCCAAGCTGCAAATGATTGTCACACAGGAAATTCTGCCATTGGGTAGGCAGACTCCCATGCACAATAAACATGGTCAACACTTATCCCTGCTGGGTTTCTCTGCAGTCCCTGCCTAATCAGAACATTTGCTCTCCCTGATGGATAAGAAACCATTTTCCTTGCTTACTTATTTAGCTCTCTATTGAGTTTGATTAACTGTAGTAAAGGCAAACCAATCTTTTGTGTTTGTGTAAAATGAAAAAAAAAAAAAAAAAAAAAGAACAAAGTTAGCTTTAATAGATGCTCAGCTGGAATGCACTTACCAAGTGAGAGAGCTAGACAAAAGAATTCAGGCAGCTTTAAACACCACCAGGAACATGCTGAGATCATCAATGCTTCTACCTGTTTAAAGGGAAAAAAACAAATCCACCCACACCCAGTGAAGAGGCTTTCTGTTTCTCTGAAGTTCTGCCTATGAAGGCATCAAGCACTAGTAAGTTTTTCTTGTGTCTTTCACATTTCCACAGCCAAAGATGGAAGACATTAGGAAGAAAGTATCCAAAGGAACAGCAGCAAGAATGAGAGGGACACAAAGCCCTAAATTAGCGAGAATATTTCCTCCACTGTGAGTAAACTTGCCTCTAAACTTGGATTTATTGTAATGTTACATTTTTTACATCAATAGCCTTCCATAAAGATTGTTAAGATAGCATGAAATTCATGACCAGTATGAAATTAAGAAGCTTCTGAGTAATGAATTTCAGTGAGCCACTTATCATTTTTCAAGGTAGCAGCCTGAGAAAATCTTTCTCTTGTATGTTTTAATTACAGTGTTGGCAACAGTGGGAATCACAAAAGAAAGAATGCCTGACTTTATGTAATGCCCATTAAAAGCCTTTAGTAATATATAGAAGTACTCAGGCCTCCTAGACTATGGACAGCCAGGTATTAGCCCAACCTCAGTCTTAGCAATGTGTGAAACAGGACAGCTTGACCAGGAAGAAGTCAAAGTGTAGCAAGAGCTATTTGTCCCCATATCCAGAGTATTCCAGGTCGTGAACGGCTGCTACACTGGTTTTGGCTTCTTAACAAGAATTTTAAAAGGCAGAAATGCTTAAATCATCCTTATGGTAAGACAAAATTTGATGTTCATTTGCTATAGTATCTCTAACAACAACTTTGGGATGGCTGTATGTCTCTAGTCTCTCCTAGCAGGATAAAAGATTGCTCTACCTTCAAGTTCCTTTATTTATGGTGTCACTATTGTAGCTTCACTTGTGCTATCCAGAAACAACCTGCAGAAGCCACTGGCACAGAAAGGTGGTGTTTTCTCACATTTTCACCACTTAATATTCAGACTTAGGACCTATTCTCACTAGAAAGCTCACTGGCATTATAGCTGTGCTGGCATATCCAAGTCAGCAGAGCTGTTCCCTTTAGATCCAGCAATCCTCACAGAAGAAGGGCCACAACAACCCCAGGCAGCGCTACAGGCTGGGGTCAGAGTGGCTGGAGAGCGGCCAGGCAGAGAGGGACCTGGGGGTGCTGGTTGATGGGAAGCTGAACATGAGCCTGTAGTGTGCCCAGGCAGCCAAGAGGGCCAACCGCATCCTGGCCTGCATTAGGAATAGTATGGCCAGCAGGAGCAGGGAGGTCATTGTGCCCCTGTACTCTGCTTTGGTTAGGCCACACCTTGAGTACTGTGTCCAGTTCTGGGCCCCTCAGTTTAAGAAGGACATTGAGACACTTGAACGTGTCCAGAGAAGGGCAACAAGGCTGGTGAGAGCCCTTGAGCACAAGCCCTATGAGGAGAGGCTGAGGGAGCTGGGGCTGTTTAGCCTGGAGAAGAGGAGGCTCAGGGGCGACCTCATTGCTCTCTACAACTACCTGAAGGGTGGTTGTAGCCAGGAAGGGGTTGGCCTCTTCTCCCTAGCAACCAGCACCAGAACAAGGGGACACAGTCTCAAGCTGCAACAGGGGAAGTTTAGGCTGGAGGTGAGGAGAAAGTTCTTCACCGAGAGAGTGATTTGTCATTGGAATGGGCTGCCCGGGGAGGTGGTTGAGTCTCCGTCCCTGGAGGCGTTCAGGAGGGGACTGGATGTGGCACTTGGTGCCATGGTCTAGTTGTGAGGTTATGGTTACAGGTTGGACTCGATGATCTTCAAGGTCTCTTCCAACCTTGGTAATTCTAAAAAATTCTAAAAATTCTAAAGGGGTTTTGCTGGCAGCGTTACACAACCTCTGAGCATTGCAAGCTAAGCTAACAGAAGTTTGAATAGTTATAACCGTATCAGGCTTGTGACTGGCAGCAGTATGCAAAATCAAAGCATGTTCATTTTGCACTCTGGGACACTGCAGCAACATTAACAGAGCTTTGGAATATAGCACTGTATTGATCTGAAATGCTCAGACAGTAAAAGAATTTTTAAAGAATCCTGTAATTTTCTCCACAGCTGTTGGTAAGCATACGGTTTCCATAACTTAACAAAAGATTGTAGGGGTTTTTTGGGGGTTTTCTTTTGATCCATTGATCTCAAGGTCAGAAAGGCCCATTATTTTCACTTAGTCTGATCCTTACACAAGTGGGGAATTACACAGAAGAGAGCAGTGCCAGGACAGGACTGCCACTAATTTGCAATGACCCTTGACAGGGCAGTTAACCTGTCAGCACACCATGGCTTCATTTGTAAGACAGTGAAGAGGCACATGTATCTCTTAGAAGCAACTGTCTATGAGCTGCTATGAGAAATCTTTATTGATGATCTGGATGAGGGCATTGAGTCCATCATCAGTAAATTTGCAGACAACACCAAGCTGGGGGCAGGAGTTGATCTGCTGGAGGGTAGAGAGGCTTTGCAGAGGGACCTCGACAGGCTGGACAGATGGGCAGAGTCCAACGGCATGAGATTTAACACATCCAAGTGCTGGGTTCTGCACATTGGCCACAGCAACCCCATGCAGTGCTACAGGCTGGGGTCAGAGTGGCTGGAGAGTGGCCAGGCAGAGAGGGACCTGGGGTTACAGGTTGATTGTAGGCTGAACATGAGCCTGCAGTGTGCCCAGGCAGCCAAGAGGGCCAATGGCATCCTGGCCTGCATCAGGAACAGTGTGGCCAGCAGGAGCAGGGAGGTCATTCTGCCCCTGTACACTGCACTGGTTAGGCCGCACCTTGAGTCCTGTGTCCAGTTCTGGGCCCCTCAGTTTAGGAAGGATGTTGACTTGCTGGAACGTGTCCAGAGAAGGGCAACAAGGTTGGTGAGGGGTTTGGAACACAAGCCCTATGAGGAAAGGCTGAGGGAGCTGGGGTTGGTTAGCCTGGAGAGGAAGAGACTCAGGGGTGACCTTATTGCTCTCTACAACTACCTGAAGGGAGGTTGTAGCCAGGCAGAGGTTGGTCTCTTCTCCCAGGCAGCCAGCACCAGAACAAGAGGACACAGTCTCAGGCTGCGCCAGGGGAGGTTTAGGCTGGATGTTAGGATGAAGTTCTTTACAGAGAGAGTGCCCATTGGAATCGGCTGCCTGTGGAGGTGGGGGAGTCACCTTCATTGGAGGTGTTCAGGAGGAGACTTGATGGGGTGCTTGGTGCCATGGTTTAGTTGTTTAGGTGGGTTGGATTGGTTGATAGGTTGGACGTGATGATCTTGAATGTCTCTTTCAACCTGGTGTATTGTATTGTATGATTGTATCTTGGAGGAGAGTGCTGTGTAAAGCATCAGAAGGAAGACACTGTGATTGTATACCATTTTTCATATTTTGTGAGCAGAAAGACTCACACAGTTAAAATGGAACTCCCACATGGACTGTAAGCAACTGTTACATGGGACTGAGGTAGAAGGGACCTACTAAATATTGTGCTCACTTTAATGTTGCTGAAATGAACTAAAGTACTGGGAATGACTGCACGATCCTACAAACTGGGATTCTTGTGTAAGAATGAAAGGAATTTCCTGCAAATCTGCAAATTCTCCTCATCAGTGAAAAAACCTGCAGTGCATATCTACAGAAATTAATGGCAGCAGAGCTTAACACCATTCATCACCAAAGATAAATGACTGTCAGAAAAACAGCCCTGCAGTGGTGGACTACCAGTATTGATTCCATCAGAAATCAAACCTTGCTTTCAGACAAAGCATAGCTTTTCCAACAGGTGCACAGCAATGCTCTGTAACCTCTATTCCAGGTGGCTTTGAACCTCAGCACCTCATAGGTAGTGGAACAAATTGCCTTGGTGGTCCCAGGATATCCCTTGTACCTAAGTTTCCCACTTACCCACCATGTGCAAATGATCGAAACAAATGCTACAATCTGATGCCATGGAGCTCTCGACAGCTGTCAACTCATTAAGTTCTATTCACTGGCTTCCCACCTCCTTGCCAATGTATTACATAAATTGCTTTTCAGCTGGCAGCCTTTCCCTTTGCCTGAAACCAGTTTGCATTGAGTGTGCTTAAGTCCGTTGCCTTCCCCCCTCTATTTTTTTTTCTTTAACATGCATTTATTCCCTTCCCTTTGGTGATTTTCCTCCTTTTGCAACAGTTTGGATGGGCTGCAGGATACTGTTCCATTATCAAGCTACAACTGGAAATGAATATTTTATAATAGCTGAACAGAGGTTTGGCTGTAAATGATTACATCCTAATTAAACAAAACAATAGGAAGACAGAAAGAAAAATGAATTTAATTAATGAACTATTGATGCAATTTACAGACAAGCACCTTCCCATTTAGAAGGGAATTCCTGCAATGTGAATTTTATAGAAAGAGCTGGAGTTTCACTACCACCTTCCTGATTTATATAGTGATGTTTATCCTATCTCATTTCTGCCTTTTCAACCTCTTTAAAATTGCTTGAAAGCATGTCTGGTATCCATCCATCCATCCATCCAAAGTCACAGATGCAAGTGCTCCAAATGCAAATAAATATTTATAATTATTGTGCATTAGGAACATGTGAAAACAGAGCATAAGTGCAGATATGCTAGCTCAAAATCCATCTAAGTCTTGATTCTTGCCTCTAGCATTACATCCTAATTAATTAATCTTGCTGGAACATGTCCAAAGGAGGGCAACAAAGCTGGGGAGGGGTTTGAAGCACAAGCCCTATGAGGAGAGGCTGAGGGAGCTGGGGTTGCTTAGCCAGGAGGAGGCTCAGGGCAGACCATATTGCTCTCTACAACTACCTGAAGGGAGGTTGTAGACAGGTGGGGGCTGGTCTCTTCTCCCAGGCAACCAGCACCAGAACAAGAGGACACAGTCTCAAGCTGTGCCAGGGGAGGTTTAGGCTGGATGTTATGAAGAAATTCTTCATAGAGAGAGTGATTGCCCATTGGAATGGGCTGCCCGGGGAGGTGGCGGAGTCGCCATCATTGGAGGTGTTTAAGAAGAGACTTGACGGGGTGCTTGGTGCCATGGTTTAGTTGATTAGATGGTGTTGGATAATGGGTTGGACACTATGATCTCAAAGGTCCCTTCCAACCTGGTTAATTCTATTCTATTCTATTAGCTGTTTATTTATGTTTGTTGACAGAGAAAGGATGAACACAAGCAAAACATTCAGAAGCACATTTCTCTCACTCGTGCTCATTGAGTGGCAAGCATCAGGGAGTGGTTATACCTAGATTTTGTATTTCGTAGCTCTTAGTGGGCTTTTCTACCACAACTGGCATATCAGCTTTTAAACTGGATTGGTTTGGTTTTTTTACAATATTATATGGCAGTGAGTTCCACATTTTGTGCAAAAATACTTCCTCTTGTCTGATCTCAACCTGCTGCTGCTTTACTTCACTTCTGCAACTTGGTTGCATGAGAAACAGGGAGCAGTCATTATGTAGTCACAATTTCTCTGCACAGACTACTCTGTCAGGCTACCAATCCTGAAGCCTGAAGAATTCCAGACTATTTAACCTCTTCTCATGTGGAAACCATTGTGTATCCTTAATCATCCTTGCTAATCTCTTCTACAGCGTTTTTCATCTGTCATAGATTTTTTGTTTGTTTGTTTTTTTGAGAGCTGATGGCTAAGTCTGAGTTCAGCACAGAAGGCAAACACAGATTTAGACAGTGGTACAATGATATTTTCAGTTGCTTTTTCTTGGGGTTTTGTTTGTTTGTTTTCCCCCTAATAATCTGTAGATATATCTTGCCTTCTGAAATGTTACTACATGTCCAAAAGTAACCTAATCTGGCCATTTTTTCAGCACAGAAACTAATTTTTTGATGTTGAGTGTGGTTAAGCACATACAAACACCAGTGTCCAATAATGCATTTCTTTGTTGTCCTGAGTTTCTGAAGTTTTTTTTAATTAAAGGCCCTACAAAAGGAGAAATTTACTGATTCTTGAGATGCTTCAGAATGTCATCCATTAAATCATATATGGTGGTGGGATCTACAATGAAATGATAAAGCATTTGAGAGGATGCTGGGTTTCTCAGTCTTTCTAAGTTCAATGAGCTGACTAATTTCTGATGTGGCAGAAGGCACCTGAGTAAGGCCAAGGAATGCCTGTCTGGTTCACAGAGCGAGAAGGCAGAAGCAATATGCTGCAATGTGGCATAATTCAAAACAGACTGGAGCAATCCTACTGGTGTGTACAAGATCAGTAAACAGAGAGAAGACACAATATTTAGATTAGAAATGTGAAATGTATACCCATGCATTCCAGAAGTGGGGCCAAACTGTACGAGCTCTCCAACCTGTCCTCTTATCTCTTTTTGCTAGTAAATGTTCTTTATATTGTGTATGTTTTAAAGTGAATCACACTTAAATATACAGTATCAAATATACATGTCAAATTAAAAGATGAGAATAACCCTGAACTTTCTAGAAAACCACAGCTGTACTTTATAGTACAAGAGACAGTTGAGAAGGGGAAAACTAAGCCATCCCTTCCTCAAATAATTTGTATCATTTAGAGTGATTGTGACATTTCACTCTGGAGTAAACTCTACTGTCCACTGGGCAGCAGTGATGAAAGAGTTTTAAGGTAAGTTAGTAAGGACAAAGAGAATGCACACAAATAAATCGAAACCCTGCACCTCCAAGCAAGCCATGGGATCTGGTTCTATGTGAAATGCAGTCTTTAGAAACCTGAGAGAGAAACTCTTATCAGGCCATGATTTGACTAACAGTACCAGTAGGAAAATCCCTGCAGAAGGAAGAGAAGTCCTTGTCCTGAAAGCATATAACCTATAGTGTTCTACAGTCAGTTTCTTCAAATCCCGTACAGTATGTGAATGAAAACACAGCTGTATAATTCCATGCCTTGCAACCCATTTGAAGAAAAGAAAATTTCTCATCCACTTCAGCAAAAGAGAGAAAAACACACCTGGAGTGAACAAATTAAGTAAATGGATAATAGACAAGGCATATTTGGAAGGGAGACAGATGCTTTTCACAGACTTCACTTCCCTCTCTCCCTATGCTGATTTGCTTTCTAGCTAGGAGGGTAAATGGAAGACTTTAGTCTCCATTTCTCAGTGTTCCCACCTGGAGCCCAGAGCTGTCAAAGCCTTCCTGCTCCTAGTGTGTCCCTCCCTTGCAGTATTACTGAAGCTCATGGGCTTTGTTCTCCTAATTTCAACATTATTTCTGTTTTTCACTGCCACCCTTTCTTTTAGACTCTAAGAAAAGCTGAGTGACTCTTTCATGCCAAGAATGATACTAATCTTGACTTTAACACAGGCTTTTAAATTTGCAGGGGAAAGATCTCACATTATCAGAGAACATACAGCCTATATATGAAGATACCACAGCTATTACCTGAATTTTAAAAGCAACAATATTACTCACAGCCTCTAATCAGATCAAGAACCTGTTATTTAGATTCTACAGTATCAACAGGATGAAAGACACCCTCTTCCAAGTACTGACGTTCAGGCAAACATGCAACATATTTAGTAGACCAAACAAGGGAATAGCAGCTCAATTTTATGATAAATTATGGTGCTAAAGCATTAGCTTTTAGTCTATGCTGGAACAAGCTCAAATACCCTTTAAAAAACATCTCAAAAAATAATTACATCAAAGTATCAGTTTTCAGATATTAACAATTTTCACCTAAATTTTGGAGATACCATTCAGTATGTATATAACAGCAAAACACCCACAGGACACCTTGGAGGGTGTAGTGTCTAGAAAGGGTTAACCCTTTCCAGAATGAAAAGGATACAGGCTTAACGTGCTTGATTCTGAATAGTTAAAAGGAGGGGATTTCCTCCTGAATGTGGAGATGCATCAGGAACATAGGAACAAGAACCTAGAGCATCTCCTTCAAGGAGCAGTGTCCTGATTGCAATCTACTGTGGTGAGAGAGCTACTCACCTCCTCCACGCAGCAGAACATACGCCATCATTTGTGCCTCCCACCCACTAATTTGGGCAGAACATGACATGAGCAAAGGGTAATGTGAATGGTAAAAGGAAGACAGCTTTAGGAAGTACCAGCTATAGCCAGGATTACTAAAGGTGTGGAGGAAGTATGGACAGAAGAAGACTGTTTTCCTAAACATGGATTCCTTAATCTGGTTAGCCTGGAAGATTTCCAAAGAGGCTAACAAAGGCTGAGTTAAGGAAAGCAGTTAGTGCAGGTTTTGCACTAACTGAGACTATGCCTTAATAATCTACAAAATAATACTGCCCCAAGATGATACTTTCACGCTTGCAGGACTTTCTGACAAGAACAATGTCAGTAAAAAAGAAGGCAGAAAGAGAGAGAAAAAAAAATGTAATTGCCAGCCTATCAGCTCCACTATCATAATTACTTTCAAACTCTGACATGGGTAGAATCAGATGAACACCAAATCAATTTTTGCAGCCAGCAATCAGTGCATTCTTAGCTTATAAATTAAAATGTCACTGGTAGAGTGAGTAGAAAATAATGCCTGTTTCACTATTTTATACTGCAGAGAGAGCAACTTCCTTGCTTTTCCTTCTGTTTGTGAGTGGTGTCTGTATGTCCTTAAACACTATGCAATACATCACACTCATCTAATCAAACCAAAGTTTGCACAGCTGGATGCCACACATGAAAACATAAGAACTTATACAGTAGCTGTGGTGAGGTAGGGTTATCCCCCTTCTCCCTGCCGGCATCCAGAGCCCTAATCTAGATATGAGGAAGTGGTAGCATGAGATTTTCTCCTGCATCTGCACTTCATGCACTGCTGGGAATTTGCTGGCTGCGCACAGCTTAGGGAGAGGAAACGCCATATGGCTCCACTCCACTGCCTTCCCCTTCATTCCTTTCTGACCTGCAGTGAACCTCCTTGGGCTACAGTGAGTAGAAGGCTCCCCAGTAAAATGAAAGTTCTGAAAAAAAACCAAACCAACCAACCCCACACCAATGTTTTAAGGCCATAAAGCACTCGTTGTGATTTCTTTCAGGACTAAAGTGATTAAACTGATGAATCAGTACCATATGTTGAAACCTGACCCATACTAATACAGTGCTTAATTTCATATTACCTTCTATGCCTCATTTCTGAGTCTGAGTAGGAATAGTTTAATGGGCTATTCTGGGTCCAATAACTTGCCTATCACTTTGCACTCTCTATTTCAAAGTACAAACTCTGGGGCTGATGAGTTTACCTATCTTGTAACTACAGTTGTCAAGACACCTCATTCTTTTCTCCTTTTTAGGAGCTTATGCACTTTATGTGTATTTTGTCCCCTTTAAGTGCATTTCCTAATCTTTACCTAATGACTGAGATTGTTTGTCCTCATATACTGTGACTAGCCAAGCCTCAAATTCCCTGTTTGTGTTCTGACTAGCTCTACATCATACATACTTTCCAAAAGATAAAACTACAACTTCCTCTCCCGTCCATCCCAGATGGAAAGGAGCTGTGAAGATCAACACTGGATGAACCTGATTGCTTCAAAACTCTTCTCTAGGGTTGCACTTTCAGATACCACTGAATCACAGAATATTAGGGGTTGGAAGAGACCTTTAGAGATTGATTCCAGCTCCCCTGCCAAAGGAGGATGACCGAGGGCAGGCCACACAGGAATGCACCCAGGAGGGGTTTGAAAGTTTCCAGAGAAGTAGACAAGAACATCTAGCTGAACAAGACACCCAGGTATGTTAGAATGCCCAGCTAATAACTTTTAACACATTTCTGTAACAGCCAGTGTTAGTATTGAGAATTTTGCCTTGAGTGTTATCTTTGAAGAGGATTTTTCTTCTACTCTTTCCAGCCTTCAGAAGCTGAGATATAAACGTCTTGAAACCTGAATATAAAATACTTTCATATTTAGTAAAATTTGAAGTACCTATCACTTTAAACCAACCAGGAGCCATGATAGAGGATTTTCATCAGTGTTGCATTTAGAAGTCTCTGTCTTCCTTATAGCTGATGACTTCTCTGGTTCAGAAAGAGAAATTCCACTTTAAGAGAAGCAGCCTACTCTTTGTCTAGTTGGCAGGGCACTTTGGCCTCATATAATGTGACTAGCCATGTGAACAAAAGGTCTTATCTTGTATATTTATTGATGAGTCTGCTACTGTCTGCCACAGGGATCTCTGCATCTTTTTTGCAAGAGCTTCTTACACAGCTCTGCTGCCTAAGAGCTGACAACCCATCACACTGAAGGTGAGCAGAGTTGTAAGTCAGCAGTCCTTTGGTATCTCTGTGATAAAGACATCAATACAGTATTAAAATGGCAGTAGGTGAAGACAGATCATGTACACAAGTCACAGAAAAGCAAGGAGGAAACTGGAGGTATGTGAGCCAGGGCTCTACATCATATAGAGCCATCAATACATTTATTCTCCCAGACTTGTTCATCCAGAGGACTCCCCTTGAGGACACTTCTGACTTTCAGTTATAGCTTATTACCAGTTGGGTATGGAGCACTTCAGGCCATGCAATTCTTTAAGTACATACTTTCCCAGCCTCCTCTTTGCAATCACAATACAATTTCAGAGAGCAATCAGACCTCTTTTAATCCTTCTGTATGCAAGCTAAAGAAGCTATAATGTAACATATCTCTTCTAAGACTGATTCCCCATCCACAACTTTGTCTTCCAAAACTTTCGCTGTACCTGTGTCATGCTCTACCAGTCATTCTAGAACATGTGCACTAGAACACTTTGAAACAACACTGTGGGAGCTTAGAGAATTTTGTTTGATAAAAGACTTTAGAGAACAATCCTGCGGTAGTAAAATGGTAGGTCTATTTGTGTGATGAGGTTTAAGATGCCTTGTCGTCCACAAGAAGAGGAATGCAGCTAATTATGTTCTGTCAGATAGAAAACTGTGTTTCTTATCAGTTTTAACTAGGTTGGTATACACAGACTATAAAAAAGGGCAAAACTAGTTTTAAGGAAGGGATTTCTAGTGGCTTAGATGCAATGAAGTTGAAAGATCAGCCCCACATAGTCTCGGATGAATCCAAAGCAAGCATCTACAAAACAGCTGGAAACAGAAATGTGTGCCTTGCCTAAGCAGAGAAGGAAGTAAAGAGATCAAGCTGCAAAAAAAGGCAGTTACTTCTAAGGCTGCCATCTTTTATCTCTGAAGAAACACAAGAACGGGAACTGATAACAGTTTTGATATGTTATCAGCTATAACTCTATTACAGACATGCAATACAGAGTAAGGCCTTAGAAATTCCAAACTTACAAATCAAATATAATGAATAACTGAGAAAGCCTCACTTTCCATTTCAATTCTCTTCTCCTTATCTGCCATGCTAATATTTAGAAAGTAATTATTGCTCTTGATGATTAAACCTTTTTTTCTCCTCTTGAAATGACTGATTTTTCTTTTGAAGTCTGCATCACCCTGAAGGGAAAATCCATTTCTCAGCAGATTTTTTCCCCTTATTGCCTAGCAAGTAAGGGGATTAGAAAAAGTAGAATAGAATGACAGTAAAAAGGGTGAATTGGAAGAGTGAGCAAGAAAAGACCAATTTTTAAAAATTTCATTTTATTTGAGGAATGTCTTTAGGAATTTGTGAACAGGAAGAAATGGAAAATGATGAGCTCATTGTGTAGGGCATGGCATCTCGTGCTGCAGTCTGGAGTCCTTATACTGCAGTGAATGGGTGCTACTCACAGCTCGTTCCTAGTGTGAGGTTAAAATGAGTTCTGCATCAGCAAGCCAGGCCTATCAGGACTTGGCATCTTCATTGTACCACATTACATATAAAACTCTTTGCAGAATTACTCCAGCTGAGTTAGTTCTTCGAGATAAACACAAAGGTCTGTTCTCCTATAGTCCGAGTGTCATGAACAAGTTAACCTGGCCTGGAGGGAAAGGCATTCATGCCATAGAGATGAAAGAAGTTGGAGGAACCTGGACGGTTGTATATTTTGTCAATATTAAGAGAGTAAACTTTGGAAACTGAGCTGTGTTATATCCAATTCATGGTTTTCTTACAGTATCATCCATAATAAAAGGCAAAGCAAATACGCAATGCAAGTATCCTTAGCTGTCATATATAATCTCATCACATAGTTTATGAGCATGCCTCCATACTGCTGCAAACATAGATCCTTACTGCAGTCTGCTCTTGCAGAATGGAAAGCAGTAGGTGTGCACCATTAAAGACAAAACTTTCTCCATAGTCCCTTCTCTACAGGAGGCTGACAATGTGGAAACTCCAAAGCACTCTTGAGTAAGAGTGAACAAAATGCCATATGTTGAAGACATTTCCTTTTTCTCACAAAACTCTAAACCCCAAACTCATCAGTGATTGTTTTGCATGGGGAACAAAAAAACACCCAAAACCCAGAGACAGTTCTTAGAAGAGAGCATACCGACCATGACTCTCAGATAAACTCTCTAATAGCCACAAAAGCAGCTGCTCAAGCCAGAATATATTTCACACAGGCAGGCTGGAGGACAGCCAGCTTTGGATGAAGTGACTGGCTTATTTCAGGATATGAAGTGTTTCTCCTTGACAGCAAACCATGCTGACTGTCCTTGGGGAGACGCTATAAAGTGAGTTAAGAAACCTTGATCAGAATTGAGACATAGCATCAGGTTTGGATTTTATAATGTATGGCCATTCAATGCCCTTGTAGCATCGCAAAGTAGCTTTCTAAGTGAAATCTGAAATTAAATAAAGGTCTTCAGCTGCTAAAGCATGCATGCATTTCTTGGACTCGTTGTTAGTGCTTGGTAGATCATCAGCAAGTTTTGTCATTGTCATCTTCCTTATTTTAAACACAGTGCTTCTGAAATTAACAAAATGACTTGTTTCTCCCTTGTGCTGGGCCATTTGCATAATTATAAAGAGGGTTCATGGAAGGACGTCAATCAGATAATTCCCACATGCAAATTAAAGACCTTTTAATTAACATGGCAGGACTTGTATGAAAACCATGCTAATGTAGTAGAAGATATCCCTGTGGCAGTTCAGCTTCCTGCCTTTCTCTCACTTTACCACTGCTGGCCTCTGCTTGGGCAAGAGAGGGTGGTAGAAGAGATTTTAAAATGTTACTCGGTGGAGCAGGAGAGAATTGCCTTACTCGTAATCTTGTTTCAGGCAATAACCAATCTGATTGATGAAACAACTGTGTCTTGCCATATCAGGGTAAAATTGTGAGAAGAATCTAATTTCCAGAAAGCCCTTGCACTCTTGAATCGGTTTGCTTACAGTTGCCCTACTGAAAGATGACTTCTCTCTCCCATCTTCTGCAATAACACAGACTCTCTTTTCAAAAGGCCTACCTTGCTTCTCTGCTTGCAAGTAAGAGCCCCACAGAACAGCTTCTGAAAAGCAGATCCAAGTAGAAAAGGAGTCTGGATACTTGGTAGTACCTTAGGTTACATCTGATAAAATCCAGATCTTTAGCTTTCATAGATACAAGCTGGTCATCAATTTCAAAACCAGAATTCTGTTTTTCTGAGTATAAAGATACTATATGGCTCTTTCTAGAAGCATTGTGTTAAAGACAACAGAAGAGATGGATCCTTATTTACTACCATGGCATCCTGTCAACTTTCTAAACTACTGAATGGATTTTCAAAAGCAGCTCCTGCATAGGAGAAACAGCATGTCTGTGTAATCTAGCAAAAGAAACCAAAAGGTTTGATTTTAGGTGTAAACTGCTCCTGAACTGGGACCTGAATCATGAGTCTCTAAGTCTCAAAATGGAGATGCTGTGTGAGCATGTCAGGACTCCACTGTGAAGGTATCAGCTGCTCTGGCATTGCTCTGAAACCCTCCCTGGGAAGCTACACTGCTCCTAGCAGCTGCTTCTCAGGGAGAAAACTCACTGTTTGCCTTAGGAAAAAATAATAAACAATAATAAAAAAAGAACCTGTTCTTTTTTCTAGACCACAATATTTCAGCAGAATGCACATTTATTTAGCTGATGATGGGATGTAACAGTAGTTACTGTTACAAAACCCAAATTGTTTTAAAGAAAATGAGAAAATAATTTTTGCTGAATGTACTCAAATTGTATTTTTTTAAAAAACCCTTAAGCACTCCCTAAAGAAAGGAACATGACTTTCACAAACAGGAATAATCTCCTACCAACCGAGAGGATGAAGAGGTATTGGTCTTTGTAGCAGTATCTCTCAGTTATATTAATGCCATTACCAGACAACCTGAGCAAACCACAACAATAATGACAACAACAATAATAACAACAACGACGACATTTTGGAAAGCTAAAAGATAGATTTGGTACAAGTCCAGCCACCCTACTGGGAGGCCTTCTTTGTAGTTACTCTGCTTCCTACTACTGATGTACGGAGCATGACCTAAATTCATGGACTAAGTACAAAAGGGGGAATCACAAACACCTGTCATAAGATACACTGCTTTCTCCCTGGAGCTCATGATAAGATTCTGCACCACATTGTTCTCATCTCTGCTCTTGGGACAAGTCACTGCTCCATCATCTCTTATTAGACAAAACTTGCAATAGGATAGTGTGAATGAATCCAGCTGAGGCACAAGCCTTGGAGAGCTGCAAAGTTTGCAAGGATGTCAATTAAATCTCCCACATTGTGTGTATAACCTCCAAATTACTGGAGTTTTCATCCATTTACCAGCATCTAAGAACCAAAGATTACAGCAATGACGAACCACTGTGCGTGCATTCCTGTGCCTCTGGATTCAACCAGTTTGTAGAGTGGTTCCAGCCGATCAAAAGTTTGAAATGTTACTTCTGTGGTAGTCAATGAAAAGCAGGAGTTCATTCTCAGCAGGCTATTAGTTTTATAATTATTATTAATACTGGTTTCTTTATTATGTAGCACTAGCAAAGTAAACTCAAGCTTTTTCAGCACATTTTAGCTTTAACGAAGCAATTATTTGAGTCAAAATCATTTATCAAATTGAGCAACTCCTAGCACAAATTATATTACTGACTTGAAGTCTTTGTTTTTCAAATAGTAAGGCATAATAACTTCTTGAAGAATTAGTAATCAATGTGTCACTTCTGTAAGTAATTATTTTACTTGAAACAAGTAATAAGTCTGTGTTCCCGTTTGAGGGCACACATAATTGTAATGTATTGTTAATTCTGCAGGCTTTTGTATAGAATGAATATTCAACTTTAATAATCACAGGAAACTATCAAACTATCTCTAGTGTATGTTTTCTGCAGGGAAAAAAAAAACTGACAGAAGAGCGTACTGAATATCTTCTTAAGTTTCAAACTTCAGATAAAACCCCAATTTATTGAAACGCATTCTGAGTGTGGTGTTTGTGTGCGTGCTCAGCACATTTCAAAGGTTTTTTTGTTCTGTTTCAAAAGAAAATTATAAGTCTAGAAGAACTTAGAATCAGATGTGTTTGTTGCTTAATGCTTGTCTCTCCCATTGCATTTGCTGTCAGACCAGGAGCCTCAGTTTCATTCTCTTTAGAGTGAAGAAAATGGAATCTATCTTAGGGGCAAAGAACATTGATGTCATGACTTAGCGTTTGCTAAGCACTTTAAAGTCAGTAGTAGAAGTTCTCAATGAAGCACGGGATGTTGCTCGTTTTTAAAAGATAATAAATTAAACCAAAACACAATAAAACTTTCCAGTTGCATGATATGGCTTAGGACGTATTTATATCGCATTAGACCATGAAGCCACATTTTCACACAAAATTAAACACATAATTTACACTGTGCATGAACACACCACAGTAGGAGCTATGACTTCCATCCTTGGAAGTGTTCAAGATTTGAGGGATGTGGCCCTGAGCAACCTGGTATGACTAGACCTCCTTTGAGAAACAGTTAGTGTAATTCCATGTTATTTCACACTTGTAAGAGCCTTCCTGGGCTGGACCAAATATTCCACATTTCACAAGTGCGAATCCCATAAGAACACACAAACAGGAAGGACATCAGTGAACCCCTCAGACACCAACACCACCTGGCAGCCCACACAGTGCAGTCAAGCCTGTGCTTTGAGAAAACTCTGGTCCCAGAGATTATTAGACATATTACCTTATGACTGTGCCTCTGCAAAGAAGTCTTGCCTCACAGTTGGACTTCATCGGGGAGCATTGTCCTGTGTTAATTCATCCAGATGGCCTTTCTATTGCAGCTAGCTCATGGAACTTGCACAACTGTCCACACCTGACTGTGCAGGACTGCCTGTAATGTCTTCTGCCAGTACAGAAAAGAACCATTTATCCCAGACTCCAGAAGTACAGGTGCCACTGCTGTCTCTCTGTCATCACCTTTTGCAGCCCAGTGCTTATAGCACCATGCTGGGGCTTTAATTAACTACTGACAGAAGAGAGAACAGCAGCTACTCAGCCATCAGGAAAGCCTGAGATCACTTGTCATGCACCGTTGCCACAAGGCCAAGATGAAGCCAGGTCTCCAAGCTGGACATCTATGTTATTGCTCTTATTTTGCCTGTTTGTTTGTTTGAGGTTTGATGCCTATGTGGTTAATTTGAGAGCGATAAATAGCTTTTTGAAAAAACTAATTTGTACACAGCTGCAATTAATCAGAGTGTGGAGAAGAGTGCACCAGAGCTGAACACCCGCTGAAACAGATGGCTGAGCTGCTGCCACACACCCCTGTGTTCCTGTGAAGGTTAAGCCAAATTGCAGAGCCCTGGGAATTGGAGCTCGCACACATGCTGGCTCTCCCCACATCAGGCCTGCTAGGGAAAAGCTTGAATGATTTTCACCTGGAAGCCTCCTGGGGCTTGCAGCCATTACTTGAGAAGTATAATAACCACTGGCAGGAAAAAAAAAAGAGGCAAAAAAAACCCCCAGCAATTCACTGAACTTCTCCAACTGCACAGCTGAATTTAGCATCTAGTCCTGCTCCTGGCTGTCTGTCTTATACAGCCTGGTCTTCAAAACTTTCCTGATACAAGAACAACAAAAACACCCCAAACAGCCAGATGGCAGATGTTGTTTATGGCAAAGCAACCTGAGAAGAATCCAGAGAATCCAGTAGTCTTAGAATAGAATAGAATAGAATAGAATAGAATAGAATAGAATAGAATAGAATAGAATAGAATAGAATAGAATAGAATAGAATAGAATAGACCAGGTTGGAAGAGACCTTCAAGATCATCGTGTCCAACCTATCATCCAACACCACCTAATCAACTAAACCATGCAACCAAGCACCCCATCAAGTCTCCTCCTAAACACCTCCAGTTACGGCGACTCCACCACCTCCCCAGGCAGCCCATTCCAATGGCCAATCACTCTCTCTGTATAGAACTTCCTCCTAACCTCCAGCCTAAAGCTCCCCTGGCGCAGCCTGAGACTGTGTCCTCTTGCTCTGGTGCTGGTTGCCTGGGAGAAGAGACCAACCTCTGCCTGGCTACAACCTCCCTTCAGGTAGTTGTAGAGAGCAATAAGGTCACCCCTGAGTCTCTTCCTCTCCAGGCTAAGCAACCCCAGCTCCCTCAGTCTCTCCTCATAGGAGAGTTGTTCCTATTGGTTTCCATCTGAATATGATAAAAAGTTAACATTCCCAAAGAAATATAAGCTGGGGTCCATTTGTTATTGTTTGCACAATAATGAGTTTGTACAATAACAAGGTAATATTCCTAAAGAAACAGAAGTTGGGGTGCACAGAGTCAATCGTAACATTTTCAAGCTTCAGGACTGCAGGGTGGCTCCCTGCAGACCTTGGGGACTGTGGTGGTTTAGGCTGGGTGCTGGCCCAGATGCCACTGCACAGGCCACACCTGGGAGGTCCCAAAAGGGTCCAGCCCACTGGGTGGTCACAGGAAACCAGGTATTTCACCCACAATTCCCTGCTCCTCTATAAAACATCCACGTGGGGTCTTCACTTGCTCTTTCGTCCCCTGCCGGTGCCTAGGCAAAATGGCATGAGCTACCTCCCTTGGGTCTGCCCAGGCCCAAGGCTGGGTTGGGGGGAAGAAAGAGGCCTGGGGGGGGGGGGTTGGGTGTACCCCAGGTGGGGATAGGACGTTCTTGGGGATGTTTTTTGGGATCCCTCTCTTTGTCACGGCTCTTGTGGTTTTCTGTAAAACTTTCATTGTTTTTCCATTTAAACTTTCCACCATTTTTTGCAATCCATTTGTCTGAGTCATTATTTTTGCCCATGGTGGGAGAATTGGTCTTCCAAACCACAACAGGGACAGAACTGCAGCAGTACTGAAAGATGATGTGCTGATTCAGGTGGTAACTGTGAGAGTTGGTACCAAACAGATCTTCTCAGGACTGAAAGAAAAAATTCATTTTGTGGCTTGAAAGATGGTTATTTTTCAACCTAATCACCATTTGCCTGAGGTGCACCTGAGTTAACCAAGGAGAGGTTTAGAATTCACTGTAAAAGTCTTGTCATTTAAGCCAAACAACAGGTGAAATTTGGAACGAGGCTTATTGTTTGAAACTGGAATTTCTTTCTAATACATATATGCTCTTCTACATAATTGCTACCAGATGACTAATATCCTTTAGGTATTACTGCTAAAGTGAGTCTTAAATGCAAAAGAACAGTGATTGTGCAAATGCCGCAGCTATTATGAACGACTCTTCAAAGGTCAGAGTAAAAGGTCCTCCCACATGTGCCATTATATTATGGATGATAGTCACAAAAGAGACTAGTGTGAGACATACCAAAACCACAAGACCATGTAATCTCTGCTTTAATGTTGTTGATTTCAAAACTGCTAGAATCAATTTTCCTGATGTGATGGAGAAACAAATGACAATACACAAGCCAGCTCCTGACTGTATAATCTTCCTGTAGCCATGAGAAGAGGATTTCATTTTACTCACTATTTTCCTTTCATATAAAAAGGCAGAGTCCTCCAGCAATACCTTGAGTAAGGGAAATGCTTCAGAGTACAATCAGGTGGCATTAAAACCTATTAAAGTCCCTCCAGCAAATCTACATCAAATAATTAGGGTCAGTTTTCTACTTCTTTCTTCCTTGATAACTCTTCAATAGCTTAAATAATTTGTTACTATCTTGCAAAGGAGAGATGAGGAAAAGCAACCATTCTCAAATGATTGCTTAAAGTTGTAAGCACTGCAGCAGGCACTTTGGGAATTCTCAGAACAGAAAGATACCTGAATATATCTTTAAGGGGACTGAACTAGTGAACCTCAGAGTAGAAAGGCTTTTTATAACTCTGCACAAATTTTATGTGCTTTTTCTTCTAGCCAAGGTCTTGCTTTCCTCAGATACACACAAAAGTTACAGTGGTGACCCAAATAAACTCACAATGAGTGTTGTTTTCTTTCTTTATCCAAAGTACATGTAAATGTGTTCAACAGGTTATTGTCTTTAACACTTGTTGCAGGCAAGCAAAAGGACTCACAGTTCCAAGTTGATCAAAATGAGAGCAAGGCCCAGAGTATGGTGACTGATATTTCTGAAGGTAAAGAATCACAGAATCACGAAGGTTGGAAGAGACCTCAAAGATCATCAAGTCCAACCTGTCACCACAGACCTCATGACTAAATCATGAGATGCAGTTCTGGGTTGAGAAGTTGAGAGAATCTCCATGTGGTCAATAATGACTGCACACATAACATGAAAAATCCAAGCAGGAGTTTACATGATACTTCAGCAATAATGAAAATCTATGTTATTGCAGAATTTACAGAAAAAAAGCATAGTGTCTTCTGTTATTAAACTAAGACAAAGCTACAGATGAAGCGTAATTTAGTTACTTTAGTCAGAGACAGAAACCCAGACTTCTAGTTACTGCTCCTGGCTCTGATATTAGACTTTACCTTATAGACCCACTACTATCATAGCATCTGAGCACTTTTTATGTTTTATCCCCACAGCTGACAGTAAAGACTTTTAACTTCACTTTTAGGAAGGGAACAAAGGCACCAAAAGGCTAACTGTCTTCCTTATGATCATATGGGAAATTCATAACAGAAATGAACTGACCCTGTTCTCCCAAGACTCAGGTTTTGAACTTTCTTCTTTGCTTAAATCCTCTCAAATGACCATAACCTCAGTTAACTCTAGATTTTCACAAAGATGGGTAAGAGGACTGAATTTTAAAGCCTCCTGAGCTGCTAGAATGAAAGACTTTTAAAAAAAGTTCAGTGTCTTATAGTAATCATTGGCCTCATACCTTGCAGTAGTAAAACAAAATAACATCACCACAGCATATTATTCTTTAGATAAACTGCTCTTATTATTTCTTCTGCTTTTGCATGTCTAAAATGCGCAACTCCATAGCACTCAGGCTTCTCCTTGCTCCATGCCACAGTTAAGAATCACTCTGTAGCACCTTACAGTGGAAACTCTGGGTAGGCACCTGTAGATATACAGCAAACAGTGGCAATAAAACCAATCTCAAAATTTATTACTACAATATACTGATTGCCTTCACTCCTACTGTGCTGAATGGGCTGAAGATAGAAAGTGGGAATTATCCTACTGGGAGCAATATATCAGCATTATGAAGCAACACAATCAATCCCTACACAACCACATCAGTGCACACCAATCAGAGCACTGAGAAGGCATCGCAAGGCATAGGAGCAGTTTTCTTGCTGCCCGTAACAGGACAACTGATGCAGAGTTCAAGGATCTGCCTGGGATACTGCACTTTTCTGTGAACGTGGTTCTCTCAGGTGACCTAGAAGAAAAAAGCCCCCCAGACTAAGCTGGCAGGAGCAGTGCCAACATCTATCTGAGATACACTTTTACAGTAACAGAAGAAGAATGCTGCTACAAGCTTTTAAAACAGTTATGGAGGACTAGCACATGGCAGCCCAGCAGAACGAATTGCCTCATTAAGAATTATTTCTACTAAAGTAATCATCACCCTCTGCCTGCAATTTACATGAGCTCTTTCTATCCACATCAGAGCTGAAAAGGAAATGGTGTGAAAGGAAAAAGCGGTGATATGAAATAAAAGTTGCACAGAAGTCCTAAATCAGATCCAAGTGGTTGCTGTTAGCTCAGTTAACGAACTCCCATTGCCTTTTGTACAAAGCCGCCTGCACTCTTCTTTCAAAGACAAAGAGGTTGGGGTGTTCTAGAGGTGATCCTTCTGCCTTCACTTGTAGATCACAGAAAGCTTTTTAAGGGCTGTGCTAATGTGACCTGACTACAGTTGCGTGCGTGCATGGCAGGCTGCATCTACTGCATATGCTAAGTGCAAGCGTGGGCTCACACATGTGCTTCTTGGTGCCTGCAATTTGCTGAATGAGATCACTGCTTGTGGGAAGGATTGTGCTGTACCTGAGAGCACTGATGTATGTGGGTGAGAAAGATGATATGTGGGAGGGTGTAGTACACAGACACAAGCATTTGTGTGGGTCTGAGAAGTAGTTACAGCAAACAGAATGACATGATTGGGAACTTTTCTGTAACTTTTTGGAGTACCTGAGTATATAATCTCTGGGCAAATGGTAAATACGTGGTCACCTAAAGCGTACTGTGACACATAGCATGTGTGGCTATGCACAATTCCATTAATTCACTGGGGACCTCTAACCATGGCTTAACCTTTGCCCTCTCCCCTAACATACCATTACTGCTGGCCTGTATGGGAGGGACCAATGTATCATAAGACAAGTTTTTGTTATGCAGCTAAACCAAAAGCTAGACCACCCTACTCTTTTCTTCTAGGTCTTTTCACTCCTCAAACATCATGTTATTGAATTACTATCTCTGCAATATTCTTATACATGAAGCAGATATTTGGGGGTTAACTCCCACCATGCAACTGAAACACGCATGACGCATGAGTTCTTTGGAATGGGAAATCATAGGAAACATTCCAAACATTCCCAAGGTTTCTTGCTCCAGAAGAAGCTGGCAGGAAGCTGATATGAGCTAGACCAGAAGGCTCTACCTACTTTGAATCAGATCAAAAGTTAAGCCTTCAAAGGTATAGGAATGGGCTGACTTATGTTTTAAGTACTTTTCATTCTTTCTCCTTTCTGATAGTGAAAGGAATGATGATTGTCACTTATACTTTGCTTGCTCTTCCCCCTAGTCCAAAGCTTCTTCTTGATCCTTGCAAACAGAAGCCTCTGTAGTGTCTCCTTTCTGTGACTGGCAGCCTGTGGGGCAGCAAAGCAATTCCCACCGGTGCCTGTGCAAATGAAATTCACCTGGCATTTACAAACCAGACAAGAGAAAAAGATGCTGAATTGAAAAGGAAGCTTTTTCTGGAGGGAGCAGAGCACAACAAGGAAATAAAAAGATGAATAAACCTGTCATAGACTTTTTCTTTATGGAGCAGAGGCCCGGTTATTAGGTACCCGCAAAGAAGGCATCCTGGATATATGATTCCTAATACATCGTCTATAATACAACGCTGTGCAGAAGGCATGCAACTTTTCAAACAGTTGTCAGAGGCAGAAATAAATACAATGTCTTAGTGGGAAAAAATGACCAAAAGGATTAGAAGTGAGCATTTGGGTGGTGCAGGCAGGAGCCAGAAAGCTCTCTCTGATAGCATTTTTTCATACTCGCTGCTTGTCAGGAACAGGAAATTTATTAAGCTTTTATTATTATTTTTCTCTTAATAATTTGGGTGAGGTTTTTACTGCTCATAAAATGTGACAGATTGATAGCGCTCATGAGAAAGGAAAGGCTGCAAACACACAGCTCTGCCAAGCATATCTCCATCCACAGTTGTGGCACCCTTTTTACTAAGGATGGGTTACAAATGTTGAGCGGGGGATGTTTTATTCTCTAAATCTATTCATTAATACTTTGAGCAAAGAAACAGCCAAATTTTAAAAACATTTACACTACTCAAACATTGTCAGTGAAAGATTTAAGTAACAGCAATAAGTAACATCTAACAACCATTTTCTATCACACCATCACACCATGCTGTCTCCATTTTAACTAATAAGAATTGATCCTGAAATGAGAAACTTGAAGATCTTTTCTATCCTTTGTTCTCCAGTCTGCCATTTGATATACTACAATTCACACAGGAACTACTTCAAGACTATTGCACATCCTAGCCCAGATTTCTTTAGAGGCAGCCTCATTTCAGACCCTGGTCTGAAAAAGAAAATACAGCGATTTGCAATGATGGATGATATCAATAGTGAAATTCCATCTGACCTGCTGCTAGAAGCAAGGAGCATATTACTGACTCAAGATAGGTAAGTTGGTTAGGATCAAATATCATAAAACCCAAAGCTTTCCAACAAAACTGAGCTTCCACATGAAGAGAATTTTTTTTTTCCCTCCTGAGAGTTAGCTATAACATTTTGCTTTTCCTTATGCATGAAGCAGTGTGTTATCAGAGCTCTGGCTGAAATGACAAGTGCTCAATTGCCAACAAGGTAAAATAGCTGACAATCGACGAAGATTGTCAACATATCTTCACTTTCACTGACCTACCTACATTTCACTCTCTTTCTCTATCCTGATGTCTTCCTCTGATCTTTCGCCTTCTTTTTCACTGTTTCAATAAACCAGCAACATAGCACAATAACCATCTCTTTCTTACATTGTACTAACATGTTATAAAAAAATCTAAGTTATTTTGTTCATGCTGTACCCTAAAAATAAGCAAGACACCGATCTCTGACCCCAAGTCTCACAACTGGTGATCCCTAGATGCACAAGTTAAAAAAAAAAAAAATCAAACAAAAAACTAACAAGAAAAGTGACACCTTTAAAGGCCCAAATTATATCAAAATAAAAAGTTCCACTGCTTTCTCGCTGACTTGTAACCAAACCACAAATAAGATATAAGGACCATTTTCACACCCGCCCTTCTAGGGGAGGCGGAGAAGTCACCATCATTGGAGGTGTTTAGGAGGAGACTTGATGGGGTGCTTGGTGCCATGGTTTAGTTCATTAGATGGTGTTGGATGATGGGTTGGACGTGATGAACTTGAAGATCTCTTCCAACCTGGTCTGGTCTGGTCTGGTCTGGTCTATTCTATTCTATTCTATTCTATTCTATTCTATTCTATTCTATTCTATTCTATTCTCATGATGCTGCTACAGATGTTATCAGCCTCTAGCTCTGGGCTTGTTTCTTCAGTACTCTACCATGCTTAGAAATGTATAAAAATGCACTTCTTAGCTTTATGGAAAATGCTGGGGCATTGAGATTTGTCCTCTCGGTAAGGGTGAGTGACATCTTCAAATTATTAAGTCCTTCATTCACTCTGCAGTTAAGCTTTATTCACCTCATTTTTTAATGTAACATAAACAATTTTTATGGGTCATTACTCAGGTGTGGTACATACTCTTGGATTTGCAGGCCACAAAAATGGAAACAGGAATGGAAAAATTACTTGACTGCAAGCACTCAGGGAATGCTCTGAAATGTTTAATGATGTTCAAGTAAGTTTCACATTTTATCTTCCAAAAATTCTTTTGAAATTGGATGTTAATATTTCTTTACCCCTCATCCTTTCCTACAATTTACACTTTACTGAAAACAGCATTTTTCATGTATCAAATGGGGATCAAACAATTAATTGCTCTCCTAAGTTCATAAAGTGAATGTTGCAATAGACAAACATTCACTTCCCAAAGAATTTCAAAATCTAATCTTGTTAATTTGTACCCTTTGTAATACAACACATTCTGCTTCTCATTCCTAATGCATAGTGGTTATGGAAGGTATTCTTCTCAGCACAGTGATGGGTAGACCACTTCCTTGCTAATGTATAATCATATTTGGAAACAGTATTTGTTGAGTCAATTCTAATCTCTGAGAATGGAAACAAATACAATTTGGCAATTGCATTAAAATAGGCTAAGAACTTGTTTTTCTTTAGCTTCTAGATGCTGATAATAAGCTCCTCCTGATGCAGTACCAACAATCTCCAGAGAGCTTTGATTAAAAATAAAAGCACTTTCATTTAATTGCCTTCATCAATGGCTTTGACTAGTGCATTTTGTATTGGCCTAGAAGCACTAGTTAATTACTATATCTCAACTAGGGTTGGCAATTTCTTTCACCATGCAACTATTTTTCACAATCATGACTATATCTACTGCATCCTATGTCATCTGTCCTCTCTCTGCAGTGAAAGTGAACAGAGATTTGGTTAATTAACTATGTAAAACTAAAATAATCCCATAAGGTAAATGAAGACTATCACACACTTTACAAGAAGTATTCAATTACTCCAGGGAATGAAAAACAAAGAATCTTTCAGCATTTCTAGAGAAGTCTCCCTCACGTTCTTGCTGGATGAGTACCTACAGAAGTCTGAACTGAATTTGCCATTGCTTCTTTGGTAGCTTCCCCCTTTCCCCCGGGATAAAATTGGGGATTAACAAATGTGGCTTTAGGAATACAGTGAATTTGCACCCCTGTAAATGTGACCCACCAGTCCCTCCTGTTCTAAACTGTGCTGTGCTATTTCTGTACATTAATACACAAGTGTACCCAACTGGAGAGAACCAAATAATTCTCAATTACTGCTGCAGATTAAGAGAAACATTAACAAACACACATTAAAAGGTTTTTCACTAGCTCATAGAAACTTGGGGCAGCCAAGATGCAGTGCTTTGACTTACCTAAAGGATCTGGTTTCACCTCAGGATGTAAAGAACAGACAACTGACTCAAAACTATTTCTGCAGTCACATCACTGGTTGAAAGGCCAAAAAGGATGAGAGAATCTCATTCACTTCTGAAAACTCTTCCCGCTCCAAATCTGAATGTATTCCTTTCCCACCAAAGAGAAAACCCAAGCTATTCTCACAAGAAAATCCTTGACACTGTAATTCACTACCCAGACAGAAAGATTCTAGTACTCCAGCCTACAACTGTGCTATGCTGAGTATTAACTATTTGCATATTGGAGCTTGATCAGAGGGGAAAATGCAGTATCAATTCACAGACATGTTGGCCAACTAAGTATATGGAGTTAATCATAATTAAATTAAATTATGCCAAGTATGAGTAGAGGTAATCACAGGGCAAACACATTTTGGCTCAATTAGCAGCAGAACCACAATTTCTTGTGGAACTCAGAGCAATTTTTATTAATGCTATCCAGTAGAAGAAATACTCTAGACAATTTGAAATTCCATAGTTTACTGTTTCAAAGCTGGCATGAGAATAATTCTGTATCAGTTTTATATATTTGTGTGTATGAGATGACAAATTCAATTACTGTGAAACTTGAAATGTTGAAAGTGGACAAAGCTGCGCATTAGAACAGGATATATACTTGAATAACAAAGATACCTATTAATAGAGACTGATAATTTAGCTTTTGTAGAAGTTAATGTGTAGAGATAAAAAAAAAAGCCTTTTAATAAAGACCCCAAAAGAGCTGTATGGAAGTTTTAAAATCAGTGTAGGTTTGAAAGACAAAGATATTTTTGAATTTCTTTCATTAATGAGAAACAGTTCATAGATTTTATAGCTACTAGTAGGAGTTTTTGTACCATTCAGGTGTGCAGTCTTTCACAATTCACTGCTGTGAAAAACTACTTGGACTCTAAATGAGCAAATTTGGATGCTAGAAGGAATAAAGCCGTGTGATGCTGCACACTACTTTGGCTAATTTTCCATGTTTCTCAACCATGCAGAATTATCTGCATGGAGCCCTGGGCTGCCATGGTTAAACTGCTCCTAATATCCATGTGTGCCTGTTCAAAGCTAACTTGCCTACTTCTGCTTTCCCTTCACCAAGGGGAAAAGCTTGTTTAGAGGCCAAAAATGCGGGGATAACTGAAGTACTGTTTGTTAGACTTGATTTTAGTAAGTCAGTACTAGCTCAAAGCTAGTATTTTGCAACTTAACAGGTTGGGTTTGAAGAAGGCTGTGAAGAAACAGTCTGCTTTGTGCTCTGTTGTCCTGAGCATTCAGCATCTGGTTTAGCTGCAGCTCTGAACCACGGCAGCAATTAACAGAAAAAGTCACAGAAGCAAAAGACAGAAAAGCCACAACGCATCTTGGAGTCGGTCCCAGCTAGGACAGGCTCCTTGACAAAAGTTAAGGAGGAAAGTGGTATAGTGCAGATGCTAGCAGAAATGCCAAGAAGAAATAATTTACAGAAAAGAATGAAAGATAATCTCTGCATCACATCTGCAACATGAAGCTTTAATTAACATTTCGCAAGCCCTGGCACACTTGAAATGTCAGTTTCTATTCAGTATGGGAGATAGTGTGGGGTTTAGAACCATGGATATGGGTTAGATACAAAGATCAGACTATGATTAGGACACAGCTCAAATAAAATCAAGCTGCCTTTTCTTGGGGCCATGTGAATCATGACAAAAATAGAAGCAGCTTTTACTGTTGGTTTGGTTGCATTGGGGACAACTATTGCCAATGGCATGAGTAACTGGCAAGCTGCTAACATTGCTGTAGTGGTTTGGCTGGCACAAATCACCACTTTCCTCTCTGCAACAGCTTTAGAAAAATATCACTGTTTGAAAATTTCCAGTTGGATCAATTTCTTAACCAATTGCTTTCTTTAGAAATAAATTCCCTAAGTGTTTTTGGGACTAAGTCCCCTCAAGACCCTTTTATATATAAACTAGATCACAGACACTAGAATTGGCAGGTAGGTATTTCAATATATTTGTCCTATTACCTAATCCCCTCTTGTCTGTCTCACAGCCAGCACAGCATAATCCCACACAATATGTTCAGATTTAAATTTGCTAAGCAAGGATGTTTTCAATTCTTTCCTGGGGAGACTATTCCACAGTTTATTAAGTCTTGCCTTTATGAAATTGCTTCTTCTTTCAGCCTAAATTTATTTAATCTTGGTTTCACACCAATACTCCTAATTATACACTCTCAATGCATCACTCAAAACAATTTATACTCCTAAAATGTGTAATATCTATAGATTAGAATAGAATAGAATAGAATAGAATAGAATAGAATAGAATAGAATAGAATAGAATAGAATAGAATAGACCAGGTTGGAAGATCATCAAGTTCAACCTATCATCCAACACCATCTAATCAACTAAACCATGGCACCAAGCACCCCATCCAGTCTCTTTCTAAACACCTCCAGTGATGGTGACTCCACCACCTCCCTGGGCAGCACATTCCAATGGCAAATCACTGTTTCTGTGAAGAATTTCTTCATAACATCCAGCCTAAACCTCCTCTGGTGCAACTTGAGTCTGTGTCCTCTTGTTCTGGTTACCTGGGAGAAGAGACCAACCCCCACCTGTCTACAACCTCCCTTCAGGTAGTTGAAGAGAGCAATAAGGTCTGCCCTGAGCCTACTCTTCTCCAGGTTAAGCAACCCCAGCTCCCTCAGCCTTTCCTCCATAGGGCTTGTGCTCCAAACCCCTCACCAGCTTTGTTGCCCTTCTCTGGACATGTTTGAGCAGCTCAACATCTTTCCTAAACTGAGGGGCCCAGAACTGGACACAGTGCAGTATACAGGGGCAGAATGACTTTCCTGCTCCTGCGGGCCACACAATTCCTGATACAGGCCAGGATGCCATTGGCCCTCTTGGCTGCCTGGGCACACTGCAGGCTCATGTTCAGCCTACCATCGACCAGTACCCCCAGGTCCCTCTCTGCCTGGCCGCTCTCCAGCCACTCTGACCCCAGTCTGTAGCACTGCCTGGGGTTGTTGTGGCCAATGTGCAGAACCCGGCACTTAGATGTGTTAAATCTCATGCCATTGGACTCTGCCCATCTGTCCAGCCCATCAAGGTCCCTCCCCAGAGATCTCCTACCCTCTAACAGATCAACAACTGCCTCCATCTTGGTGTCATCTGCAAATTTACTGATGAAGGACTCAATGCCCTCATCCAGATCATCAATAAAGATGTTGAAGAGCATGGAGCCCAGCACTGGTCCCTGGGGCACACCACTAGTGACTGGCTGCCAGCTGGATGTGGCACCATTCACCACCACTCTCTGGGCTCGGCCCTCCAGCCAGTTCCTAACCCAGCACAGAGTGCTCCTGTCCAAGCCACGGGCTGCCAGCTTGGCCAGGAGTTTGCTGTGGGGGACAGTGTCAAAGGCCTTGCAGAGGTCCAGGTAGACTACATCCACAGCCTTCCCCACATCCACCAGGCAGTCAGCTGATCATAGAAGGAGATCAGGTTGGTCAGGCAGGACCTGCCCTTCCTAAATCCATGCTGGCTGGGCCTGATCCCTTGGCCATCCTGTAAGTGTATTACTGCATTCTTGCTTCGGTATCATGTAGCAAACATTGAACTTTCATAATTCTTGTCACTTCTCATCAGTTCAGCTGGTGTTTTAACTTTTACCTTACATTTAGTCATTTGAAGTGGCATGCAGCACCACCACAGAAGAGAAACTTCTGTTCAAAGTTGTTTTGAAAGTCTTTGTTTGGGCCTGGCAAGCTCTGCAGATAGCCTGCTTAGAGGATCATTTTTTACTTACATAGCAGTATAGTACCTTAGCATAAATAGACTAGGAAGAAGACCCTTGTGGTTTTGACATCATCTACAGCATCATCATCTGACTCAGTGAAGCATCTCTGTTTCCTCTACAGATAACACTAACTGGAGGCTCTAACTCAGCTATGGCTGCACTAGAATCTGAAGGAGTAAATATAAATAATGCCACGGCTATCTAATTTTTTTCAGGTTTTGCCAGTATGACTCCCACGGCTCACATTGTACCACCTCTGGTACGTTACTGTTCCCTTCAGTATCTTGTGGCTTAGCAGAAATACTTCATGTGTTAGGATTCAAGCAGATCTGTGTGGTTCAGGTAAGAGACACTTTGGAAAGTTAAATGCCCTGTCCTTCTCATAATATTATAAAAGCATTCTGTTTGTTATTTCTTCATACAAATTTGTTTCAGAATATCCAATATGTAAGGTGACTCAAATGACCTTTACCTAATTCTACCAGAATTGCCAAGACCTTACTGGAACGATGGAAAATCACTTCCAAGTTTTGTGACCTGTAAGTTCAGGACATCTTAACTTCTGAGAGCTCAACATTTATTGTATACTTACCATATGTCCCAGCAGAAGAAAATAATTTCTGTTAGAAGATGTAACAGGAAACAGCACAGATACAAATTTCATTTTCATAGCATCAGAAGCAGCTGCCTATTTGTACCAGTGTGTGATGCATTATACATTAAAATATCTGTCCAGAAATGCACAGAGAGATTATTAGAAAGTAGAAAGGGATTTTAAAACATTTGAGGTTGTAAATGTTTGATATACTGAAGCCTTGCCACTGTAACTGAGTGCAAGTCAATGAATATTAAATAAACAATTCAGAGCAGAACCCAATGAAGCTTTTCATCCTGTTGATGACTCTTGAGCTAATTACGCCCACTTTACGTCCATCTGATTCTTACATTTTTTTCATTGTTTGTGTGAAGATGTTAAAATTTGTATTTACATACTATATATCTAACATAATTTTGTATGCCTGCATACATATTTGTGTGAATAGGGAAGGAACACAAAAAAATATGTATTTATGTGGGTGAAAGGATAAGCTGATATGCTGGTGCCAGTGAATGAAGAGTTTACACATGTAGGTGAATGAGTGTAAGCATGAACAGGAATACGTGTGTAAGGTGCAAAGTTAAGTGAAAGATATTCATGTGAATTCAAGTAAATATGTAAATAGTCAGTCCTCCATTTGAATGAAAATCTTAGGTAGGCAGAAGCTTAGAAAAGTACTGCAATAATGTTTTCTTTTGTGGGAATCCTTTTTTGGGAATCCTTCTGCAAACCACTCTCTTCGGTTTTGATGGGTTTTGGGGGTGCTTTTTATATTCTGTCTCTTCCACATGCAATAAAACAAGTTCCAAAAATGATAGTTATCTGCAAACTCAGCAGCTTTGCCTACTAGAAGAACAGCTTTCAGCCCCACAGCCTGTTTGGAGCGATAAAGAACTGCTGTGGTCTTGCACTGGAATGGACTGACTTCATTATCACACTCAATGATGGTTTTAACTTCATATTTCCTCAGCACTGCCTGAAGGAAAAACGATACCCCTGATAACCAAAGAACATTATTAAAGATGGTTTGCCAAAGAGTTTAATGATAACTACATTCTTTCTCCTCAAGAAATCTAAATTGTGAGCTAGTTATGTTCAGTGTGCTTAACACTGAGAGGCTTTGTACTACTGAGTTTTAAACAGAGAGCTGGTTAGATTTTTTATACACTTGTGCATTGTGTTATTCCATGGAAGGGGTTTTACAGCACACTTTGAAAGTAAAAATGAAACCTACCTAGTAACTGATGTTTTAATGAGTTTGTGGTCTTTTCTTTCCTTTCATGCTTATCAACAATGGAAATGACATCTGGATTTAATTATTCATCCACTGTGTATTTCACTGTTTGATCACATTAGTCAATTCATGACAAGGAGAACTTTAATTGTACCAGCAACTCCTTATCTTTGGCATACATTGCACAGCTGATCTCGCTGTTATGTACAAGATTAGTGAAACAGTCTTTTTTTAAAGCTATATGCACATGTTGATGAGTGTTCACAGGCTTGAAGCCTTCTTAAAATGGGTTCTTCAAATAGAAGGTGATGAATAATACAGAGGGATCTGTTATTTTATTATAAAGGAAATTCCTGTATTCCAAGGGATGATTCTGTCCTCAGTTCTGTTTCACTACAATGGTAATTATACTCTGGTATACTACCATTATTGATATATATATGCTACATTAACACACTTTCAGTGATAAGAAAGGTCCTCTGACTTGATGAGTTAATATTCTAAGCAACAGATACTTCCATCTGAAAAGGCAAGTCAAAATGAACTCTTTAATCTGAACTTGCAATGGCCTTATAAATTTTCATTCACCAGATTTCATGTCATCCTTAAGGAGACAGCAATTACCCACCCAGGTCAGATGAGTGATGCATTTATCTAGACCACTACCTATATCCTCCATTTCATGTGGCACAGTGGACCACAGCTACCGATTACCTATAATTCCACAGTATGTTTCTGTTAATGCCTTGAAACAAACTGTAACCTCTTTTAGGAATCCTACAAAATATTACTGCAGATTTTCTCATTAGTGTACACTTGTTTAATCCTCTTTTGAGCACTGAAGAATTAGCTGGTTTAGGCTCTTTTGTAATTAGTTTTACAGGTTAATTATCTTTTGAATACAACACATTTTCTTCTATCATCTTCAGATGTATCACCTTTCAAATCCACTGAAATCCTCCTGTTCCTGCAGTTTCAGAAAGGACAAGTAAGAGCATTCAGTATTTCCTCCCCAAATCATTCAGGATGTTTTCCCTGTGCCCACCTGTCTTTTTCTATGACAGCCATAAGCTCCAAAGAATTTCCTGCTGCAGTTTACTCCTCTGTTTCTTGTCAACATTAGCTGGTTTTTGAACTTTCTTTAGTTATACCATTACATGATTATAAGAGTGGAAATGAACGCTGCATCCTTGGTTAGAATGAACTACTGTTTTACATAATGCCATGATCAGTGGAATTTTCTAGCCCATTATTTCTGTATCACAGTGTAAATTTGCTTTTTGACTTCTGCTGTGCAATGAGCAGATGTTTCTACTGAGCTGCTGGCAATGTCCCCTACGTTTTTGGTTTTTTTTTTTTCTTTATTTTTGTCCTCCCTGAATGGTTGCAGTTAATTTAGAACACAGTATCGTGCATGAACAATTCAAACTATTCCCTGCACTGGGTATTACTTTGTATTTATTAACAAAGGATTGCATAGCATGTTCTGCTGTCAATACAGCCTCCTTTATTAAGTGTTTGTGAAATTCCTCATGGTCTTTTCTAATGCTGACTGCCATAAATAACTTCTTATTATCCAGAAATCTTGGAACTTTACTGCCTACTCCCTTTTCCACACTGCTGATTAAATAACAGTGTTCCTCAAACAGAAGTTTGAGGCACTGTTCCATTAACCTTTTCCCATTTTTCTATTAACCTGAAAATCAAGCATTTATTTCTTTTCCAGCCTCCTGTCCTTTGCCAGTTTTAAATCAATGACAGCCATTTACTGCTTACTATCTGACAGCTTTGTTTCCTTATCAGCTCTTACAAGGAATTTTTGAAAGGCTAAATAATCCCCATTTATTTGTTTCACTATACGCACTGTATGGGTGGCACAGCAGACTGGAGAAGAACAGAGTCACTCCCAGATTCTTGCTTTCATATTGTACTAACTCAGCAGTTATTTCACACAGAAAATTAATTTGATTACCATTTCAGCCAACTTTCCTAAAGTTGTAATCACCAAGCTATGTAAATGCATACCAAAATAAAGTACACTGACTTTGTCTTTCTGTTCTACAGTGGTTATTTTACTGAGTCACATTTCTTTTCAGTTGTTCAAACACTGGCTCCTCCATTCAATCAGAACCCTTTTCTTGTTAATCTAAGCATCCATTCTTTTTAAAACTCTGATCTCAATCTTCCTGGATAGACCAGGTTTGAGGAAGGTATCCTCTACTGAAGCTTTATTGTTAGAACAGATTCCAAGAAATTCTTTGGCAACTCCATAATGCTTTCTAAGAAGAGTGATATGCTCCTTTATTGTCAAGCCAACCCAAGGATTCTTTGCTGAACATCCTGATTCTGATACCTGTTGACAATCAGAATAGAATAGAATAGAATAGAATAGAATAGAATAGAATAGAATAGAATAGACAAGGTTGGAAGAGACCTTCAAGATCATCGTGTCCAACCTATCAACCAATCCAACCCACCTAAACAACTAGATCATGGCACCAAGCACCCCATCAAGTCTCCTCCTGAACACCTCCAGTTATGGCGACTCCACCACCTACCCGGGCAGTCCATTCCAATGGGCAATCACTCTCTCTGCATAGAATTTCTTCCTAAAATCCAGCCTAAACCTGCCCTGGCGGAGCCTGAGACTGTGTCCTCTTGTTCTGGTGCTGGCTGCCTGGGAGAAGAGACCAACCTCCACCTGTCCACAACCTCCCTTCAGGTAGTTGTGGAGAGCAATAACGTCTCCCCTGAGCCTCCTCTTCTCCAGGCTAAGCAACCCCAGCTCCCTCAGCCTCTCCTCATAGGGCTTGTGCTCCAAACCCCTCACCAACTTCTTTGCCCTTCTCTGGACACGTTCCAGCAAGTCAACATCCTTCCTAAACTGAGGGGCCCAGAACTGGACACAGGACTCAAGGTGTGGCCTAACCAGTGCAATGTACAGGGGCAGAATGACCTCCCTGCTCTTGCTGGCCACACTGTTCCTGATGCAGGCCAGGATGCCATTGGCCCTCTTGGCTGCCTGGGCACACTGCAGGCTCATGTTCAGCCTACCATCGACCAGTACCCCCAGGTCCCTCTCTGCCTGGCCGCTCTCCAGCCACTCTGACCCCAGTCTGTAGCACTGCCTGGGGTTGTTGTGGCCAATGTGCAGAACCCTGCACTTGGATGTGTTAAATCTCATGCTGTTGGATTCTGCCCATCTGTCCAGCCTGTCGAGGTCCCTCTGCAAAGCCTCTCTGCCCTCCAGCAGATCAACTCCTGCCCCCAGCTTGGTGTCGTCCGCAAATTTCCTGATGAAGGACTCGATGCCCTCATCCAGATCATCAAGAAAGATGTTGAAGAGCATGGGGCCCAGCACTGATCCCTGGGGCACACCACTAGTGACTGGCCACCAGCTGGATGTGGCACGATTCACCACCACTCTCTGGGCTCGGCCCTCCAGCCAGTTCCTAACCCAACACAGTGTGATCCTGTCCAAGCCATGGGCTGCCAGCTTGGCCAGGAGTTTGCTGTGGGGGATGGTGTCAAAGGCCTTGCAGAGGTGCAGGTAGACTACATCCACAGGCCTCCCCACATCCACCAGGCGGGTCACCTGATCATAGAAGGAGATCAGGTTGGTCAGGCAAGACCTGCCCTTCCTAAATCCATGCTGGCTGGGCCTGATCCCTTGGCCATCCTGTAAGTGCTGTGCGATTGCACTCCTGCAGACAGATAACTATGGACCGCCAAAACAAATGACATGTCCAAGTCAGTGATTTGGTGACTAGCAGAAAGGAAAGCCAGTATCTCATGGTCCTTCTTGTAACTTTAACATGACATTATCAGCTTCAATATTCAAGTGGTGAAAAAGAAGGGAAGACTATTCAGACTGCAAGCATTTGAAAGATAATGAAGGAATATCAGAACAGCTGGATTTGTGGAAAACAAACTATGTCAAGCCAGCCTGCTTTCTCCATGTATTGATGACAGGTGTAAAGCCAGAATGTGTTATACCTTGAACATCCTTCAGCAGAGTCTCACACAGCACAGCAAAACACAAGCTACTCATACTGTTACACAATGGCAAAAAACCACCTGAAAAACATATTCTGAGAATAATTAGCAGCAGTTTGCCATGAGAATGGAAGGCTAAATTGAGCAGGTTTGTCCTGATTTTGGTATTAATTTCTTTAGGACCTGGATGTTAGAACAAAAGTTGTGCTTATTAAATCTTTAAGGCTACATCAAACTGGGAGCTTGAAACAAAATTAATATCCCAGAGTTTACTTCAAATTTATTTGGAAATTAGAAATTTGAAAAAAGAAAATATTCAAAACCAGAAGCTGCAATCCAATAAGGATTAACATAAATTTCTAGAGCAGGCTAGAACCAACCTTCCTTACTGCAGAATGGGGAGTGATTGGCCAGACAGCAGCTGCAATGAGCAGTACCTTCAGGTAAGAGTACATCATAAGAAACGTAGCAGTCAGAAAAGTCATGCCAGTGTTAAAATGGGGAACAATAAATCAAGGTGTATAAATAGAGCTATAATTTATCACACAAATACAAACCGGAGGAGTAGTGTTATCCTCTATACAATCTATTCAATGTTGGTAAATCTTTCTCTTGAGCACTGTGTGTACTACAGAGCCTATGAAGTTAGAGGGCAAACATCTGGAGACTTGTCAAGGAGACAGCAACAAGAACAATCAGAGCTCTTGAAAACAGGGACCAGAAGAAAGACTAAATAACCTGCTCTTTAGCCTAGAAGCTCTGGCCTGAACATGGCAGCAGTATTAAAATATGTAAGAGTGTGCTGCAAAGAATGTGACCCGCAATGGAGATTTCAGATAAAATAGGACAGATTTTCTAAAGATAAAGGTGAAAAGGTTTTTGGTTTTGGTTGCAGAATCTCCATTTTTAGAAGCTTCTTTCAAAAAAACAACTGAACAGAAAACAACATCTGTCTAGATTAAGCAGATGGTTTTATGAGCGTCTTTTCACCCTTGCTGTCTGTGATCCTAGCTTAAAAGAAAAGAAACCAAACCCAACAGCTGTAAGAAAAATGCTGGAAGTCACAGAAGCCCTCTTGGGCATATGGGAACAAGTCATGACACTGAGGAAACGAGGCACTGTGCTAGTTAAAATACTTCCTTCCCTTCCTTTTTCAAGCCATCAGAGAGAGCACCATCTAGTCAGAGTAAGTGAATTGAGTCAGATACTCTGGGTTCATCCTCTTGCGTGGCACTGATTCACTGCGCTGCCTTAGCTTGAACTTTCTGCATTTGTTTTCCTTTCTCTGACAGAAGGGTATGTATCTACCTCAAAAGACTGGCACAAGTGTGTCATGGTAGGAGCCCTGACTGGAAAAGTGTGTTATCAAGGAAAATAAGAAAAAGCATGCTTCCTGGCATACAGTTTCAGATAACTTCAGGGCCTAGGAACACTGCTTTCTGGTACCATTACTGATGCCTGTGTGGTGCAGGATTTTTGATCCATTCAGGCAGGCTGTCAGAACAGCTGGAATAGTTCCCAATGAATATGAGCAAAGACCTCAGCAGATGGTCACCATGTATGCTTTCAGCTTCCCCATCTTTTACTTGTCTTTATGATCAGAATGATCGCTGCTCCTAGTGTGCAGGAGGAACAGTGTGTCCCTCAGCGGAACAAGTAGTCTCAGTCTGAAGCTGTTCTACAACACATTATTTTCTGAAGTTCTGAAGATGCTAGCTCCTACATTTCCTACCTGAGAACACACTGCCCTGGAAGAGCAGAGCTACAAACCCATTTTCCTATGCACTTAATTTTCATCTAATCCCAAGGTATTTTATGACCATTAATTTAACGGAGCACTCTCCTAGATGAGATGCATCTCTAAGACCAGAAAGTTAGAATAAAACAGGTTCTGGTTGACCTGATTTCCAGTTGTGTGCTATGATAACCTATATATACAATTGTATATATCCATATATATGTGTTTACATGTAAAACAGCTGTTTAGCTATGAAGACAAATGGAAACACATGATTCCAGATTCCCTTTACTTTGTAAATTGCAGGCATGTTCAATTCCAAAATATGCATGGGAAGACTAAACGTTTTCAACTCTGTGTTTCAAGGAATACTGCACACTTCTTCAGGATTTTCTCTTTAAAGGAAAAAGAGTAGGAATTGTAAGTGTTGACTAAATGTATTTTGATTACTGTATGCCTTATTGAGAAAGCCAAGTCTGACCTTCCTTTTTCTGGAGAGCTTGCATCCCTAATTTTGGCTGCTTCTTTCTTTGTTGACTACAGAACTGATACACTTTGATTTTCATACATGACTTATCTAGTTTCCGTGTGCTTCAAAGCTGTGCAGCCTGGAGGCATCTATCCTGGCCTCAGTCTAAGTCAGACTTCAATACTTAGTGGCAGCTGGGTACATGCATGGAAAGAGAACAGTAGTCCTCTGCTCTTGGATTTCTTTATTTAAAGGAACAGGCTAAGTTATTCAATGCAAAAAGTACTGTGACAGGCCATAATGTGGAAGTACACTTTCCTTTGCTGTTCTGTGTCATTTAGGTGAATATGTGAGTAAAGAGTTCAGGAAGATGGGATCAGAGGAGGTGCTGTGCAAGAGAGTCATGATTCACTGCAGATACAGATGTGTCTTGCAGATCATCTTTGCAATATTATGGTATAAGTGTTGTTGATTCAAAAGTTCCTTACAGAAAAGCAGAGCACAAACCAGCATCACTTAAGGAATATATTATGGCTAAAATATGTATGTGAATTCGTACTTAAAAATGGCTTTCTGCTCCTGGAACATTGCTGAGTATCCCTGTGTCAGAGTTTGTGATTACTCACTATGCTGGCATCAACCTATATGTCAAAGCTCTGCTATTTCTACAAGGAATAGGGAAGTAGGCAGCTCTTCCTTCCGAGCCCATGATTAATCACTCTGTACTGCAGCAGAAACCTACTTAGAACTGGCAACATTACGAAAAATAGCAGGACAGCCATTTGATGGAAAATCATTATCTCCTCTCTCCTGTGTATGACCACATCAATAGCATCATAGCAAGACCACAAGAACAACCTGCATGAGTTGCAGAGTTGCTAGCACATTTTCTTCAGTTCAGCTTTACAATAGGTTAAAGCACTGTGAGTGAGTTAACCTGCTTGTTCCTCCCCAACACAGAAGTGAGGAAGAAGTACCACACAAAATCTCTGTGTTGAGCTGAAAGGAGTTAAGATAAAAGGTTTTACTGGGCAAAGCAGATAATAATAATAATACAATGCACAGTTACATTAGCTAATAATATAATGCACAATTACCTTAGCTTAGCCTATTTGGGAGTGGGGGTGTGGAGGGTGAAACACCCAACCAAGACGTGCAGCATAAAGCACAAAAGCAGTAGCACAAAACAGAAAAACCCAGGAACTAGCCAACTCCAACCCATCTTGCTGCCATTCCCATGGAAAAAAGCCAGCACCCCAAACCAAGAAACAAAAAGCAGCAACAAGAACCGGAAGCCTCCCATGCCGCAATCCGAACTTCAAGCCCCACAATACTTTGCTCCAGCCAGCACTTTGATTTTGAAGCTGGCATGAGACAGGATGGTTTTGAATGACAGCAGCAAATTTAAAGTCAGCCTATGACAAGCTTTCAATAGTGTTAACTTGAGCACTGCAAATATTATTAAAACAAAAGGAAACACTTCTTCTGAGTCTTTATGGCATCTTTATCTGAAAAAGTCTGGCAATAGCGAATTTCAACAGTGCTGAAGACCTAAGACTTTTCATTATGAACTTCCTTGTATCAGTAGGTCATAAATCTGTTCTGCAGGAATAATATGCTTTATTAAGATGACTTTTTTTTTTTTTTTTTTGACTCTGAACCACTAGTGAATTACACTGGATGTGTAATTAAAAAACTAAAGGCAAGAAATGTAGTCTTTTTCTTATTCACATACATCTTCCAAAAGCAGGTGAAGCCTTCAAGGGGTTAAGGAGGATCTGCATACTAGCAAAATGAATAATCTTGTATTTTAAAATATTCCTTCCATCTCCATGAGCACAACGTCACTGGTGCTTACAGATGCCAGCAATGAAGAAGCTCGTCATCTAATAATAACCAAGGAGGTATCAGAAATTGCTGTAATGCTCGAAGTCTGAATCACCTTTGAGGTCTTTCCAGCTGAGGACAGTCTGTTTCTGAGACATGTGTCTCAATATAAAGGAGAAAGACAACATTCCAGCCTCAGGGTTTATTATATATTCAGCAAAAATTAGGCGAGCAAGAGGCAACACTGTCTTGAGAGCAGCGCTGTCAGGAGCTGACGAAACTAGTTGGGAGTTTTAGGTCCTCAGTGTTAAAGAACATTTTCTTTCCAACCTCTAAACAAAATGAAGACTTTATAGAGGGAAGCTTTTACAGAAGCTAAGACACAAACAAATTATTCATGCATTAAAAAGTACCACAAGAATTAATTTAAGAAAAGCAATAATCCTTTTCCTGTGTGGTGCAGATACCAGACATAAGAGCAGGCAGAAGCTGATAAGAGGTAACTGGAACTCACTATAAAGTGACAGAAAGTCATTGTCATACAGGAATGAAATGCTGAAGTTAAGAAATGACATTGACAGAGAATTCTTGCCCCTCCCATTGGAAGTTCGAATGAGATATTTTAAGGCAAACTGATATTATTTAGCAATATGGCTCACTTGATTTTTCAACATCACATCAAATACTAGTCAAACATACACATTCAGTTTTGACAGTTCAAACAGCTACTAACAGCATTTGGAAGCTATGGTGTGGCAATCATCAGATACCACACTATCTCATGCTGGTATGATACTGGTGTCCGCAATTACAACTTTACTTAGCTCAGTGAAGTAACTTAGTTGTACAAGTGTGTGCTAGGAACAAAAACCCCCAAACCAACCCAGAAGGGATCAGCTGGACATAGGCTTGCTGTAGTACTACTCTTAATATGACATGGCATGTTTGTGTGCAATAAAACTCTCAGTAAATTCTTTATTAAAAAGAGTAGGTGCAAGTTCAGCAACAACTTCTGCCTATGTGTAAAAAAAGGGCCTAAAGAGATTGATACCTCATTTTGACAGCTCAGAATCTCTACTGATTGTTCTTATCCCTGACCTAAAGCTCAGGTCACCCTTTCTCCTTTCTAAACCACCCATTTTAATGAAATGTATAATATGACCCAACGAAGTAAGTCATCGCTTTACCCTTATCTGGAAAACTGCAAGATGAGTGAGAATCAAAAAGCTCAGCTCTGAGGGTGGTCACTGTAATTTCTGAAAAATTGGGTTTTTGGTGACTCCAGCATCTGGGAAGAGCCATACAAGTTCCCTGCACCAGAATAAGTGTGTCAGGCAAAGCCCATTTGCTAGAGATGCACTTGGTTGCTCTCAAACACCTAAGGCATCCCATGCTTCTTTGTAATCAAAAGTGGAGGCTTGTCCCAGAAATGCTTGTGAGTTTGTGCTGGCTTGCATAAGGCTCTGGAAGAACAATGCTGGGCAGGACAAGAAGACAGTACTCAGAAAAGAATATGGAAGTTATTTTTACACAGCTCAGAATAGCATCATGGTGTGTACAGCTTGTTGTCTGCTGTGGTTACCTTCAGTCCCAGCAGTGACAAGTGCTGAGCTGTTAAGGCATTTTCATTTATCTCTGCAGCTCCAGGCTGAAGCCAGACAGCTCCCACTTTACCACCTGACCATCCCTGTGAGCTAAGACAAGTGTATTTTCAGTTTGCAAGTTAGCAAACTGAGTCTTGTCAAGGGCAGTATTAATTTCTACTGGGTCAAAAGCAGCTCATTACTCCCGACTGTGCCTGCTGGGTTCCTGGCACATTAAATAAATAAAAATCATCCCAAAGAAGGGCATTTGTTGTTATTGCCAGTGTTCTGCATTGTTCTCCATGACAATGCATCAGCTGAGAGAAGGTTTCTTCAGGCTCTGGCAGAAAAGAGCCATCACATATAACATGATAGTACTAATATAAACAATTAATCAGCATTTTCCAGGCATACATCTAAAAACACTGCACAAAAGATGAAAAAATAAAACAATAATCTCATATCACTTAACAAAGAAACAGGTATAAAAAGGTCAAAGGGCCTTGGACAGTATTATGCTGAAATGTCATTGCAAAGTCTAGGAATAGAACATTATTGAAGATATCATAGAAAATGGTGTCTGTAATAGCTGGGGGACTTGATCCAGGGACTCATGTAAGGTTTTCCAACAAGGGAATCCTACAATCATACATTTCTGGCCTAGAGGGCTGATTCTGGTGCCCTGTCTACTGGTCTGTACTAGAAAAGGAAACTTCACGAGTTTGTTATTTAATAGTAAGAATGGACTCCACACAGTACAAACCACAAATTTCTTCACTGAAGAATTTGCTCAGAGTTAACTACATTCAGTACCAGGTATAGGAGAAGACTGGTGATAATAAAAGTAAGTTTTAAGGGTTCAAGGCAATGTATACATCTCATTGGGTCAGTTCAGCTACAACTATCCTCCTGAAGAATCCCTACTCCTGCGCAAGGCCATGAAAATCCTTTCAAATTCCCTATGCTGACAGCAGTGTTAGCAGAATTGGTTGAATGGTTCAAATAAGGCAGGGAGCAAAATCAGCATTATATTTTATGTGAGTTGTCTTCATATGTATGACCATTTCAGGTCAACAGAGACCTAGGAGAAAAGTGCTAGGAGCAACCTCTTCAAAGATCTATGCATAGTACTTTTCTTACTTAACTGTTTTACTTCAGCTTCCTGAATGCCAACTTTCAAGTAAGGTGTTACAGCAAACATGTTTTTGTTCTGTTTATCAATTGCTGCCAGAGCCTGTTTATAGCAGCTTTGGACTGTGAAGTTTTGACGGAGATCACATGTGGTACCCACTGTGAGTGAATCCTTAAGCTTCCTCCACTCAGGTAGACAAAATTAGTTACAAAGAGGCTGCGTTACTCAGCTAGATGAAAGGATGGTTCAGCACAGAGAGTCAAACTTTAAAAAGTATTTCTACTTCTAATACCCTCCCATCCTAGCTTTTGTTAAAGAGGAAATAAGAAAAGCAAGAAGGAAGAAGGAAAGTAATGCAAAGAAAAAGTAAAACCAAGATGAAAATAGAATTATTTTTTCTAATTCATACAGACAGAGGATCATAACACTGACATGTACTCATCCAGGCATCAAAGGTCCACTCTTACATTAGTTTTCCAGGTTCCTTTTAGAGTCATAAGGATCTCTGGGGGCAGTTAATTCCTCCTATATTAAACATCTATTTTAGGATGGGATGATCTCCCTCTAGAGATATCTATCTCTTTCCATCAGCTATACGGAGGATTGTAAGTACTCACTAACTTTTCTGTTGCTGTAGTTTATCATGATGATAGCCTTATTTTGCATGTCTGTAGACATCTATCCATAATGCAAAACCATGCTGGCAGTGAAATAGGACAGCGTGTTGTTCAAAGCTGACAAACAGCCCAGGAAGGAAGAGGAAGCACTAAGATCAATGCACTTCTAGTACTGCACATGAGCTTGATAAGGAACTCAAAGTGAAGTGAAGTTGTGCATTTTGAAGGGCATATAATATAGTGGACTGCTTCTCATTATGAGTTACCAAAACCCTGCACAGCCAGGAAAACATTTATTTCTAGCTGGAAGATGTGTGTCAATTGAAACAGGATTGTCATCCCAGAAAAGTCCCCCGGAAGGGGAAGGCCTTCAGCATTTGCTACATTGGAATGGCAGCCTGAGCTGCCTTAAAAATGCAGGCATGAAGGACAAGAGGAATACTCAGAGAATGGATGGTCTTCAGTACTAGACAACTTTGAAAAGAGATAGTTGAGAGCTCCCCACAGCTAAAATTATGAATACGTTTAGAAAATCCTTATTCTTGAGTACAATTCGCAATTACATTGTACTCATACTTCTCTTTTTATGGCTCTGTTTCCAAGTTAATATTAAGAAAGTTTAAATCCATGCCTCTTGTTCTTCTTTTCACTTTGCATGACAGTAAGAGTAATCTCAAGAATACTGGTTTTACTCTGAAAAAAGCAGCTCAGATAAAGCTGCTGAAAAAAAGCTACTGGAGTACCTGTGATCCAGAACAAGTTCAGGTTTCCCATTCAAGATGTGTCAGACCACAGCCTCTAGGTAAAAAGCTGCTTCCCCTAGCAGAATGTTCTCACTAGCAAGTGGCAAGCAGCAAAGGGAACAGTCCCAGTTCTCATAAACACTGATTATCATACTTGACCATTTATGCACCAATCAGAGAATCCCCATTGGACTGACTTCAGTTCAAGAGTGAAATGAATTCCTTCTTTACTATTGGAAAAGAAACAGCCCTTGGGCTGCCCTGGGTAGCTCAAACAATGAAATTCTTAGATCATCATAAGGTGGCAGAAAACTGCTACAAACTAGATCTTAAGCATTTCCCCTCAAAGGAGAAAGGATAAAAAGAAAAGGCTAGTATTAGGTAACCAGATTAGAAGCTTGCTTCCTCATTCATTCTCATTACTTCTCTTGTACACATTTATTTCTAACTCAGATTAGTTTAATTTCAATTGAGAAGAAGAGAGGTTATTTTAATTTATAGCTATCTTAAGTTCTCATCTCTCTATAGTCACTGCTGTGACTACAGCAAAGTGAATTTCCATGCAGCTCAGATTTGAAGTTAAATGCTGCCAGTGCGTGGAGCATTCTTGAGAGAGGTATGAAGTTTAATGAAGACTGACTTGACCTGGTTCTCCAGTATACACTGGATTTTAGGCTGCCTGATCTCATGGATGAGGATAGGTTAGTGTGAATAAAGAGAGAAACATTGTATTACAGAAAATGTCAAATAAATGTATGGTTGACCAGAGGGTCCTATTTGTGCTGTTCTGTAAGACAGAGCTAAAGCTAGGCAAATAAAAACCCAATGGATTTAAAAGAAATAAATGTCAATATTTTATATTATGGGAAATGCACTGCTGCATTACCATGGCTAATTAAGCAATAAACATCCTGTAAGGATTAGGTGTCTTCATAAACAGCGCTTGCAGGAACCTTAACTAGGACAACATTGTAAGGCACTCAGTCCTCGTGCTCTGAGAATCAATGTCCAGGGACAGAATCTAAGAGGAACACAGTATACAGATACAAAATCCATGAGAACATGCACTGGGTGGGTAAGAGCGTCCTCTGAAACCTCCTGCCCATCTCATGGTCTTATCTACTGTTTGATAAGCCTGTCTATAACTTTCAGAGTAAGCCCTGCAAGGCATGTGTCTCCCATTCTCCCAGAGAAGCTCTTCATTCTCTTTGCACTTCTGCAAATGGGAAGGGTAGACCATATTCAAAGGGACCCTTGCAGTGTGCCCAGGCAGCCAAGAGGGCCAACCGCATCCTGGCCTGCATTAGGAATAGTATGGCCAGCAGGAGCAGGGAGGTCATTGTGCCCCTGTACTCTGCTTTGGTTAGGCCGCACCTTGAGTACTGTGTCCAGTTCTGGGCCCCTCAGTTTAAGAAGGACATTGAGACACTTGAACGTGTCCAGAGAAGGGCAACAAGGCTGGTGAGAGCCCTTGAGCACAAGCCCTGTGAGGAGAGGCTGAGGGAGCTGGGGCTGTTTAGCCTGGAGAGGAGGAGGCTCAGGGGCGACCTCATTGCTCTCTACAACTACCTGAAGGGTGGTTGTAGCCAGGAAGGGGTTGGCCTCTTCTCCCTAGCATCCAGCACCAGAACAAGGGGACACAGTCTCAAGCTGCACCAGGGGAAGTTTAGGCTGGAGGTGAGGAGAAAGTTCTTCACCGAGAGAGTGATTCGTCATTGGAATGTGCTGCCCGGGAGGTGGTTGAGTCTCCGTCCCTGGAGGCGTTCAGGAGGGGACTGGATGTGGCACTTGGTGCCATGGTCTAGTTGTGATGTTGTGGTTACAGGTTGGACTCGATGATCTTTGAGGTCTCTTCCAACCTTGGTTATTCTATTCTATTTATTCTATTCTATTCTATTCTATTCTATTCTATTCTATTCTATTCTATTCTATTCTATTCTATTCGTGGGACTCAGGAAATCAGTTCCATTTGAGCGAGTTTGTGTCAGTGGATAAGGTTTGTATTCAGCTGGCATTACAATAACAAAAAGGTGGAAACACTGAAGGAGCAGTGGGGAATTGTGGAAATGTGCAAGCCAGGCAGAATAGGCTAAGTCAGAGACCTGTCACTCTAACAACATTACTGTGAATTCTTTGGAGGAAGACAGCTGCCAGTGACAGCACATAAATGCTCCACAGCAGAGCAGCTTCAAAAAGCATGGTGGAGATCGTTCACAAGTGCTTCAGGCCTCAAAAAGTTTTTTTTTCTTATTTTTCAAGGAAAAAAAAAAAATTAGCATTTGACATGAATGGTTTATATTTGATATCTTTTCAAGGCCTGCAGATAAAGATGACATAGGAAAGCCTGGAAAGCACATGGGGGATCATCTTTTTTCACAGAAGCACAGCAAGCACCTCAGCCTTAGTGAGAGGACCATGCAGGTATGACACTCAAGGTGTATTTTAACAAGAAACATTGCACTCCTGGGGAGGGAAATAATTAGGCTTACTTGACTTTTCTTTTTGAAAAGAAATTCCTCAGAAGTCTTAAGATTTCAGCCTGATACAGAAGCAGCCATGAATTAAGCATTCTCATGGGATGCCAGTGTAGGGTGTGAGGTCTCAGTGTAAGAGGTCAACTAACTAATGAAAACCTCTCACTGGTTTAAGAAGGACTTCAAAGTGACAGAAGAGTCACAGAAGGAACAGCAGCCCCAAAAATAAATTATTAGGTGAATATACCTAGGGAAAAGGATATTCTTTTGAAGCAAGTACTGTATCCCATTGAAAACTCTGGATACATGTCCCCATTTGGCACTACAGAACATGCCATGCACTGAAACTTCAATAAAGCATGGCAAGGACATTTAAAAGCTTTGTCATATTAAGAAATAGATTCATATAACTAAATGCTTTGAGTGACGTTATTTTTCACTCTTGCAGCAGTGGCTGAAGATGTTAGGACTCCCAGCTGCCCTCCTCACCCACCAGGCAGAGGTTACTGCCCCTGCAGTACTGCTCCTAGTTTGGACTGGTGTTCAGATCTGTTTCCTTGATAGGAAAATAAAAAAGGCAAAAAAGGGCAGAAAATAAAAAGCCTCCCGTCTCTGTGGATGAATACAGCTTACACACATTAACAAGATACACCAAATACAGCTATGAAATGCAGATGAAGAGGATTCTCTAATGAGTGAACATAATTCTACATGTCAGAAGGGGCAATGGTCTTACTGAGATCATTTGACTTCAGAAACCTTTTATAAAATATCTGATTTAGAGGTGTCCTGATGCAATAAGCACTTGGTTGATTATGCCCTGCTTCTCTATGTTTCTCTTCTTGCTTCATGGTCATAGAATCAGAATGCACTGACTGGAAGGGACCTCTGGAGGTCATCTAGTCCAACCTCCCTTGTTTGCCACCCCAAACTACTGCTGGTTTAGCTACACATTAACCAATAATTGGATTCTAACATACTGTTGGCTGTGTGTATTTGTGATTTCTAAGATGCTTCAGAAAGAGTATTTTCATCAGGTGCCACATGATCTATCCCAGAGGCTGAAAGCCTTCAGACGAGGAGACCTGAAATCCAGCCATTTACCTTGCTATGGATCAAAGAATCTCTACATAGAGAGATTTGGCTGAAGGAATTGCTTTAGACAACTCCCTCTACCTGGCAAAGACATCAACTGAATTACGAGTTTCCCCAAAGTACACATAAGCAGGAAAGCAAATTCTGGGTCTATGACCAGGAATGCCTGAACTCCCACCTACTGTCTGATGCTGAAGAAGGTCAATCAAGTTATGATTGGCTTCTTGATGCTGCCATGTCAGTCAAAGCCCCAATTTCACTGCTCTGTGCAAATGAAATTCATGTCAGGTGCATTAAAATAGAACAGATAGGGCATCTTATTAAATGAACAATCACTACCAATGGGATCAGAAAAGACACAGTCCCACTACAGACACCATAATAGAGTTACAGGACAGTCCATGTTTTTCTCTATATCTCTTGCAGGATACATACATAGCTTCCAGTAACAAGTGCTTATGAGCACACTCTTCTTCAGTGATGTAAATGTACTACTGTTACAGCATTGTTGAGTGTTTTCAGAAGGAACAGCCAATTTTACAGACACAAGCCTCCCTCTTATTATTCTATAGTTTTTAGAACTGGACACCCGTTTGTCTTAGGTGGAGGTTTGCAATGAAGACATTTTGCTTGAAGGAACAGTAAGTGTGACCATGGTCACTGACACCTTTGACAATTTTGAAACAAAAATTCATATTCAGGTTTTTGCTATCATTTGTATCTGTACATCTCAAATATATCAGAAGTGTTGCTTTCCAAAGTTCACAGTTTTGTGCATGTAGAAGTGGAAAAAAATAATAATTCTATTAATTAAAAAATAATAAAATATTTGAGTAAACCAAGTTACTAATTCTGTTTTACTTTCGCAGAATGACAACTAGCCTGTCTCTTCTTCAGAAAGTACTCTTTTTAAAGAATGATGTTAAAAGGTCTTCCCAGACATCACAGGGGAAGAGAAATGACTGATTGGACACGATGATCTTGAAGGTCTCTTCCAACATGGTTTATTATTCTATTCTATTCTATTCTATTCTATTCTATTCTATTCTATTCTATTCTATTCTATTCTATTCTATTCTATTCTATTCTATTCTATTCTATTCTATTCTATTCATTCCATTCCATTCCATTCCATTCCATTCCATTCCATTCCATTCCATTCCATTCCAATTTTATTTTTATTTTTGAGAACATCTTTGCCTTCTACAGAGGGATTTGCACAAGGCTTCTAACTAGTGCCCTGACTTGCCACATGATGAAAATTATGACTCAGTTCCGTTCAAAACCCCCACATAATTCTAGAGCAAAAAGTATCAGTCATATAAATAAAACACAGTGATAGGAAGGGAGGATTTCTGCCTCAGAGTGATGTAATTAATAAGTGAATTTCATATTCCTAGTTGAAGTACAGAGATGTTTTGAGGTAATAATTCACTCTTTTCCCCCTTGTCCTCAGCCTGAATTCATGGACCTCTGCAGGTGGATGGAAGCCTCGAGCTGAAAATTCTCAGATGCCAAGGCAATACACGTGGCAGATACTGCAAATTCAACTTGCCAGATGGAGCTTAGCTGTACCCATGGATAATAGTAATCACTCCCCTTGTCTTCTCTGCAAAGTCCTATTGGAAAAAATAGGCTATGACACCGCCTAACCACTGTCACCTTTCATTGCCACCACAGAAGTTGCCTCTCAGCTTTAGAAGGACAAAAGAGCATGGGAAGAAAGTTAAAAGAAAATAAAATCCCCAAATGAAAGAAAATAAAATCCCCAGATCTTCCTAACTTTCATACATACTGCTGCCATTAAATCAGATTTGAAGGAAAACAGTCAGTAAATGCAAAAATTACCAAATGTGACAGAAGTAGAGGGACAGCCAGCTCCTGCCATTGCCTCTCTCTGTCTCTAGAACAATCCTTGGTGTAAACTGTTACAGTCTCTGGTCTCTTCTACTTGCAGCTCTCTCAAGGAAAGTGATGACATTGTCCTCCTTTCACCCCATTTATCCCCTTCCAGAAGAAGCCCTGAAGGCATTCTAATTCTCTACCTTTGATACCTTGTGTCCACCAGCACAATAATAGTAAAATGAGTGTTACAAAAATAGTAAAAAGGAAAGTATAAACCCCCGCCAAGACTTTCAGCAAAGAGCTTCCCAAACCCCACTGAAGAAAATCTGGCCTTGTGGAACTGAGAGGGCAATTCAGACTCAGAATCTGATCCACAGACCTAGCTGGAACTGTACAGAAAAACATCATAAAAAGAGCAAGGTGCAGACTGCAAGGCTGCAGCTCTAATTGCTATAGTATTTCCTAAGACCGAAATGAACATCGCAGACCCTGATCCTCAGCAATCCACAGCCAGCTCTCACCCTCCCTTCCAATTCTTGCCAAACTCCTCCCTTCCCTCTAGAAATCATGTGGAGCAGAAGCCAACAGCATTCCCATGGCTTCACTTAAGAAAGGACAAAACAAACAACTTGCAAACATCAGACATTAACTGAGAGGCAGCCAGAGAGACACCAAGCCTTTTCACAGCAGATTGTAAGTGGTTCTGGCTTCTTGCCAGGGCAACAAATGCTACAGGCAAGCAAGCAGAAATTTCTCTCCTGTGTTTGAGTCCACAAACAGAAGGACAACATGTAATCAGCCATCTGAGCATCAAAGAATTATTCATCTTCAGGCAAGCAACAATACCTCACAATTAGTCAGATGTGGGGGTGGAAGAAGTCCTCTACAGGAGATGCTCGCACAGCAGTAGTGCTTTCTGAGGCACATATGCAACACACAACCCTCCTTCCTCCCATCTATCCTTTCTACCCTGACACACTTACATACTGTAAGTCTGAAGTGTGACAGAACAAACAGAATTGCATTAGGCAGTGAGAGGACAACTTAAGTACATGTAAACTGCAAGGCAATGTAGGACTAATGTGAGTGGAGGAGCTGTATGCATCTCAAGTGTAATGACTTCAGTTTTAGTTTGCTTTTTAATGAATATTTCTAATGAGTTTAGGTCTATAACAATGAAACAAAACATGGGCACTAGAGATCCACATGCTAAAGTACATGCTAACACAAAGATACAGCGCTGCTCTAGCACAGAGCAACAGGATTAACTTCTGCCTAAATGCAATCAACTGGGGGCTAAAATAATTATGTTTAAGATTTGAACCCGAAATATGTTTGCAGCTCTTGAGGCTGCTCTGAGAATTATGCCAATACGCACAAGGCAAAGAGTAATAAAACAGAGTCCAGGCAATACCAATCCTGTAGGGTCAAACTGGAACTACAAGGTCATAGTACCACTATGAAAGACCTAGGTCAAGGGCCAAGTAGGAGTTGAAAGGGAATAGAATGCCTGAGGAAATTTGCATAGTAAATACCTAAATACATACTGAAAAATAGTGCCTGGAATCTTTGCTGTGAGACGTACCAAGGACCGCTGTATCCTGATTGTACTATAAAGGGAGAGAACTGTTTAGAGAAAAGATTTGTTGACAGCTGCTAAGTGAATTGAGTAGGGCTTAGAAAACAGTAGGTCGTGGTTCAGGACCTATATTCAGCCTGTAACAGCCTCTTACAGGCTGCAACCCCAAAGCAACTCGACAGCACACCTCCTTTTGCAAAACGTCTGTGTTCCATTTGCTGTGACCTGCCCCATTCATCTTCTTGCCATCAAATCTGCTCTCACCTCTAGCTTCCTGCTGTGTCAGTACATTCAGTTTTTCTAACTGGAGGAAAATATATTAAAGGAATAATAATAACGCTGATAACGATAGTCTAAGAAACACATATTTCTTTCTCCATATTTCCCCTTGTTCGATTAGTCTCCCAGCAAGAGCAGCATTAATCACTGGGGCAACAGATGAAAGATAAAGACCGATTTGAATTTTGCTGTGTGCTAGTGAGAGTCTGTGTGTGTGCTCAGGCAGCAGGGAGGGAGGCAGCAGGATAATCTGTCACTTTATATATTTATGCTGCTGGAGTCAGTCAGGACAGGTTCTCTATTGTTACCACAGATTAAAATCATTCATGTCCTTATACTTTCATTGGAGGTCATCTTTCAGGAAAAAAAAAAAAAAAAAAAAAGAAGAAGAAATTAAAAAAAAGGACATTATGACCAAGTTAAATTGAAGCTATCTGTGCAAATCTCTTTGTATGGCTTGGGCACTGAGATGCCCAAGCATCTCAGTGGATGCTAGAAAAGCATCCAAACAAAACATATAGTAGTTGTTTTTCTCCTTACCTGACCCTTTTTATGCTATAAATGAATTTTCCTGCTCCAAAGCAGTTACTGGAAAAGAGCTGAGGCAAGTGAGAGGAAGAGGTGCTTTTAAAGATGATTCTAGTACAAGCGTGTGAGATTCCAGCTCTGCCTGACTTTGAACTGCTGTAGAAGAAGACATGGGTCCTCAGATCTCACTGCCAGCAGTTCTACTGAACTGAGTCCTTGTCAGTTTAGGAAAAAAAATAAAATCCAAAGACTTCCCTTTATCACTGGGGAAGATTGAGTGTGGAACCAAGCAGAGATTAAAAAGTAGAAGAGTGGTTACTAATCCATGTGGTACAAATTTCTTTCTTCTCCAAACCTTTGTTTATCCAAACTAGATATGCTAGAAACACCAGCCTATCACCTCTAGTAATGTTACTCTCCATCTTTAAATGTTGCTGTTTCCTTCCCATATCTCTATAAGATAGATTAATTTCATCTTCTGGAGCTTAGTTCCTTAACTGCACCTCAGTTGACATCCTTTCTTTACTGATTTTTTCTACATTTAGCCACCAGGCTCTTCCTGATGTTTCTTACTCTCTGGTTCACACTAATAAACTACTGGTATTCCCTGGAAGAGTCCTTATCCCCCAATCAATTCCCATGGCACACTTGATCTGCCCAGCAAAATGGTCAATTTTTCCATCAATGGAAAAGCATTCAAGACACTTATTAGAGAAGACAGTCCCTTCATGAGTCATTATAAGGGTGAAAAGCCAACAGACCAAATTTCCTGCAAAATACACTAGTAGAAACAAGAAGGGGGGTACTTGCAAGCCATAAAATAATAAGAGAACTGAAATCCAATTCCTTACCCCTCTGACTTTATTTTTACATTGAAATTTTGTGGGGAAAAAAAAAATCTTAAGAACATAATAGAAGCAATTTTGCAGTCAAAATGAACAACATCCCACCTACTTACTTCTCTGCCACCTAAGGGAGGAAAGAGGATTGATGATCGTATAGCCTGTCTTGCTAATCGCTACTTTTAAGAGCTGTACTGTGACAGACATATCTTGCAAATCAGTGAAAACTCATCCCACAGATGAAAAAGCAAGTAGGACAACTCATTCTGTTTCTACTACTTAACACCACCATTATCCTACAGAAAAGCCAAGGCATTAATTAGATGGTTTCAGGAAGTGGGCCTGTCACAACAGCATGGATGTGTTTCTAATTTCTGCACATTAATTCAAATATGAGCTAGGAAAGGTAAGAGCTACATCCCCACCTCTAGCCAGTCTTATTGAATAAACACCCCAAACAAATACAATGGAACTATATGCTCTGGAAGTATTTTAGCAATGTCTGCAGCTTCTAAGCATTTCCCTGAAGTATATAAATAGCAAGCAGAGCAGATACACAGTAATGAAACAGGAGCCAACTATATTTGAGCTATAACCAATCCATTTATTTTCTAAGCAGTTGCTTTTGCAATATTGGATCTCTTCATCATATATTGTCACTGCACAACCATACCAGAACAACACAATCATCCTATTCTTTCATTTGGCTTGTGATCAAATGTATGGTCAACTACAGTAGCTGTAGTTCCTGAGCACGGTAGCAATCAGATTTTGAAAAGAATCTTCCACGTGAGTTTCAAGAAACATTTCTGGCAGGGCAAATGACACATCTCAATATACAAAGGGATACTATGCCCTGAAAAAACCCAAACATACTGATGTTATTGAGGGTACCTGCTGAGAACTATATGTATGCTTGCCTGCCCTAAGAAAACAGGTAGAAGTTTAATACAGTTATTATTACAATTTCTTATTGTGTTATTACAGAATTGGGTGTGCTTTTTGGTCACCTAAAATCAAAGAAATATTTCAGTAGGTTTGGTCAAAATAAATACAATACAATACACCAGGTTGAAAGAGACCTTCAAGATCATCGCGTCCAACCCATCAACCAATCCAACCCACCTAAACAACTAAACCATGGCACCAAGCAGCCCATCAAGTCCCCTCCTGAACACCTCCAGTGAAGGTGACTCCACCACCTCCACGGGTAGCCCATTCCAATGGGCAATCACTCTCTCTGTATAGAACTTCTTCCTAACATCCAGCCTAAACCTGCCCTGGCACAGCCTGAGACTGTGTCCTCTTGTTCTGGTGCTGGCTCCAAGAAAAATCTAAAACAGTGCTGAAATTCTAAAAAACTGCAACTGACCACCCCCTTCTTCATATGTTGGGCCAAATACTATTTTCCAACATTCACAGTGGAACAGAACTGGTTGCATATATCAAAAACACCAGCAAAGATTTTGCTGCAACTCCCAAATGATCAGATCTTCAGATTAAAGGCAATGCAAACTCAACTTGTGTAGAAATGAATCTCCTAACTCTGACCTTCTGAAAAATTATTACAGTGAAGAAACAAAAGGCAATATGTGTCTCAGCAGAACACCATGAAAAGTGGCTGAAGTGACTGCTTGACACTGCTACTATAGAAAACCAGATTATCCAAAGAAAGAGTGTAAGCATCAGCTTGTGGCACTCAAATTTGCTACACACGTTGAACAAAAGCCCTTCCCTAGAGTCATGAAAGAGTAGTCTCCATGCTGACAATGGTTAGCAAGTTGTTCAAATAGCACTGGTGGTTCTGTCAACAAATAACAGCATACACCAGCACATGCTTGAGCTGTTTTACAAATACAATGTTCTGTAATACTGTAATTGTGCTTATCAGAAATACAAGGCTGAGCTTATTTCCATAATCATTACTTGGAAAAATAATATTACAGTAAAACTACATTCTTGTTTTGGATGGGTACTGAACTGCTGGCTCACTAAGGCATTTAGAGAAATGCAGCATGCCTGCTTTTTGCACTAAGTGAATGAAATAATGAAAATATAGGATTATATTTTAGATTATATGAGTTTTATAGGTAATTTGAGTATCGTGAACACTACATCAATAAATACAATTTCTACACACCACTCCCCCACCTAATACTCAGTCAAAACTTGGAGAATATTTTTAATCCCTTTCTCATACATTATAATATCATACACATGTTTCTGGCTAGGGAGCTACTACATTACACACCAAAGGTTCTGTATTTCAGTGATCAGTGAATCTATTTCTATTCTACACACTTGTGAAGTATTTACAGGTTATTTGGCGTTATTGGACTAATCACAGTGTAACCTACATCAGCAGTAGTTTGCATGAAAATTTTCTATCCTTTGGGATTCTAGATACAAATGCTGCTTTCTTTTTCTGTCCAAACAAGTTAGCAGAAGAGGTGTGACTGTGAATAAGTAAATGCCATTTTGTGAATTTCACTGCAGCAATGCAGCCACTCTGAAAGGTTGTACAGGCTGGGGCTTTGGTCTCTTTAAGAAATAATAGGAGAAAGTAGAAAAGGAGGGATGAGAGGCAGACCACATAATTCTCAGCAGTACCAATGAGCCAATGAAGTCAATCTTTAAAGCAGAGACTCATCAAAAGCTCTTTTTTCATTAGAGTTTTGCAGTCTTGGGATGAAAATGTCACCAGTGACTTATAAGAAGCAAAAACTAAATTAAAGGCCAATTTCTTCCCCCACCAAATTATTATCTATGAGTGTAAAAGAAAGTACCTAGGCAAGACCAGGGGTGAAATAATTTTATTTGTCTTAGCTGACAGTGAAAGTCTAATTAGACTGACAAATCCTCTGTGCTATTTTCCTTTGTGATATACACTGTAAGAGAGGATTTAGCCTGGAGCTGCATGTTATGGAAAGACATTAATCAAGATTATTGGACCCTCAATAGAAAACACAGTCAAAGGCTGGAAAGCCTAATGGTTAAAATAAAAGGTTGGGAACCTTATTCTGCCATGCCAATGGACCAGACTCTCCATATGGATACTGAGCAGATCCCCTCTTCCATTTTTCAGAGAGAACACTGCATATTATATGTCATCACTGTCATTCTCTGGCTCTAAGATCATAGATGAAAATATCCACAAGTGACTTATTGTCATCACCTCCAAGACACAGTTCGAACAGTTTGGCAGGTGTTATGATCCTCATCTCAAGGAACTGAGGCATGCACTGGACACCAAATCTGTAGCAGAGCACACAGTTTCTGGTTTCTCATGGAAAGCATAATAAGAAATCCATCTGTTCTCCTATAAGTGTTCTGATCATTTTCACAGAAACCCATCTGTGATTTTGATCTTGGGACTTCACCTATCCATGTCATAGGACAGACATATTAGGGGCCTGCCCTAGGCCCTATAGCCTCCAGAAGCTTATCTGGACTAGTTCTTCTGAAGTACCCATGCACCAACTAGGAAAACTGGACAGAATCCACCACATGAGATCATATGGAGGGTCTTCTGAATAGTTCTGGAATGACTTACTAAATAATTTCTGAGCATACAAGCAGCTGACATGGAAGCAGAAGCCATGAGGATGAATATCCTTTTAACTTGTTTCCACAGAAGTCTCCCAAACCCAGAAATGCCTGAAATACTTCACTAATAGCTGAAAAGCTTTAAATCAGGAAATAGGGGTGCATGGGATTTAAGGACCTTTAACAATTATTAATGAAGTAACTCCGTGAGAAACATGGCAGCTTTGCAAGAATATTTCTCAGCACAGTACAGTGACTCCCATCTAATCAGAGCCTGCACAGCATGACACTGTACCACACGCAAAAGCTAACAGCTTATCTTTGAGGCCTACTTAAGTCTCATAAGAAGTCCCTGAGAGGATATTATTGTCACAGGAAAGTCTGGTGTGTTAAGCCTCTGAGACAGTCAACAGGAATATAGCACAACACATGTTACTTCTGAACAGACCATGCTTAAATGCAGAACAAAATCACATGTGAAAAAGTCAAATCAGCATTTCTTTTGAGAGGCAAAAGAGCACAAGCACTGTTTGCAGCTCACTGAAACAAATGCAATTAGAAAATCCTTTTTCTCCCTTATTTTCAGTTAACAGAAAAAGATCAACTCTTGTTGTCTTCCTTCAAGGCTTCCCTGAAAGATAGCTGAATCACAGAAATGTTCCTACAAGTGTTGTATGTAGTCATACATCTCAACTGTTTCTCACTCAAACCCTGCCTGTTCTCCACTGATCTGACTTTCACTGCCTTTCAGGAATGTTATTATACATTTTAAACCAAAGCGAAGTTATAGACATTTTAAATGCTAATATTGCGATGGGATATTTCTAGTAATATTTTTCTCTCAGTGCCCTTCGTCTTGGTTCATTGTTCAAGACTGTATCTCATGTTTGAAATCTTCACAAACTGAAAAGCCAGTCATTGGTCTGTACATATACTGTGTATATTAAACCACTTCATTTGCTCAGCTGATTTAGTCTAACTGTGCCCTAAAATACTTCTGGCAGTACTCAGTCTACCTAGCTGCAGGAGGTATCTTGGTATACACTACAAGCTGCAAAAATCTTTGCAGCTATCATGCTCATTTGTACTTCATTAACGAGTGAAAAGTGAATCTAAATGCTCTGGATTTTGTATCACTTTGGGGTTACAGATCTGACATTCTGCACAAGTTTTATATACAACTGAAAAAAAGAGTTTCAGTTACTTACATATGAAAATGAATAATAGAAGTAGCCCAGATACTTCTAATATAGTAAAGAATATTAATTCTTTACCCCAATTCTTTCTATTTTGCATTAGATGCTTTACTTTAACTTGTATTATGCTTAGTATTTCTATAACAGACCCTGCTGTGCTAAGCATCACACATGTGCAGAATAAAAAGTATACATTCAACCCAAGAGGTCTGCAATCTAAGGATAAAGCAAGATGTCACATGTGGATACAGAAATGTGACACTGATCAGCTTGGTAAAAAGCTACCTTAGACCATCATCAGCCTCAGCTCTGGCAAGTTTTTGGCATTCATCATGATGAAAGGAAGGTTTCATTGGGACTTGAAAAATAACCTGGCGTTGCCTTGTGGATGGTACTAGGAAACAAAAAGATTCTTATGATCAGATCTGGAAACTAAGCAAAAAAAGAAACTTGAATGATACTTAGCAGAATGGGAAGAAAAGAGGCTAAACTGTGAATGGCCTTGAAAGTGGAGAAAAATTGTTTATTTCTGAGTAGAAATGATATGAAACAGCTAGGACAAGGTAATAGCTAACTGTATCTGTACCTCTCATTGCCTTAGGTAGCTATATTTTACGTTCTCCAAAGAACAAACTCATTCTATTAGATTTTTCCACCACTTACATCTAAAATTTTAAGCAGGCTTGACAATGGTGATGTTGAACACAACTGAGATAAAATAACCATTAGGCATCTGAAAACCCCAGCTGGAGATACAGCCAAACCAGAAAAAGACAATTTATTCTCACTTTCACAGCACAAATAATGCAACTTAAGCTGACAAAATCAAATTCTACCAAGAGTAATGAAGAAAGGCAAGCCATCTGTGCTGCAACAGCAATAAAATGGCCTGATATTTAAATGCAGAAAGTTGTAATGGAGGTTCATATTGACCTTTATCTTTCTTTCAGTGGGTAGCATGAAGTGTCAGAGTTATTGCTTTAATATCAGCTGAGATGAGGCCATTTGTTGTGGTGTATGTGTATCCAGGAAATCACTGCTCTAACCATGTTTTTAGAAGCACTTTGACACTTTATTAAATCTCCCTGATGCTCTCTCACCATGCAGTGGTCTCTACAGGCTGAGTGAACTGCCATGCCGGCTACGCAGAAAGCTTTCTGAAAATGCTCCTCTTCAAATGAGCCAAGGTCACATTCAGTTTGATCCAGCCCACAAAGGTCCACTGCTACTCTCTGTTACACTCTCTGTAACAGAGTGTAACTCTCTGTAACAAACACAGTTCTGCTGCCTTCACAAATTATAGAAAACCTCCAATGAACCGAAGAAGAGCAGGATTGGGACCACAGAACTTACTCTTTTAGAGATATAATTGTACAAAGATTTGCTCTAAAATTAGAGCTAGCCACTGATGAGAAGGACCTGTAATTCTCTCGAAAATTATGACAAACTGACCCAATCCACGGTAATTTGCCCTCATTTAGCTGGGACTTTATAATAATCACCTGTTGGATGTTTGAGGCTAATAACTCAATTAATCCCAGAACGGATGGCAACTGGATTTAAAGAGTACCAAAGGGGAAAATGTTAAACCTTGGCTTGGAATTAATTACTCTAATAGCTGTAAATTCGGCTGTAGCTAGAATCACAACATAGTTATGGTTGGAAGGGACCTCTAGAGGTCATCTGGTCCAACCCACCTGCTCAAGCAGAGTTCACCCAGAGCGAGTTACACAGGACTATGCCCAGGCAGCTTTCAAATATTTACAAGCATGGAGACTCCACAAGCACTTTGGGCAGTCTGTGCCAATGCTCACTCACCCTCATGGTAGAAAAGTGCTTCCTGATGGTTCACTTTGTGTCCATTGCCTCTGTTGCCACTGGTCCTGTCACTGGGTACCACTGTTTCACACATTCATAGTTTGTATTGGGTTGGAAGGGACCCTCAAAGGTGATCTCATTTAACTCCCCTGCAGTGAGTGGGTACACCTCTAACTAGATCAGGCTGCCCAGGGCAACATCAAGTCTAATCTTGATTATGTCTAGGGATGGGGCCTCAACCACATCCCTGGGCAACCTCTTCTAGTATTTTACCACTCTAATTATAAAGAACTTTCCTCTTATGTCTCCAGTTTAAAATCATTACCCCTCATCCTATTTATACAACCCCTTCTTAACAGCCCTTTCCAGCCTTCCTGTAGCTCTCCTTTAGACATTAAAATGTAGTTATAAGTTCTCCCTGGAGACCTGTTGTCTTTACACACTCTGTTCAGGTATTTGTACACATTGATAAGATCCCCCTGACCCTTTTCTTCTCTAGGCTGAACGGTTCCATCTCTCTCAGCTTTTTCTCATATGAATCATATTGTAGTTTCTTAACCATCTTAGAGGCCCTTTGCTGGAGTCTTTCCAGTAGCTCCATCTCTCTTTTGTACTGAGTACCTCAGAACACAATACTCCAGATGTGTTTTCTTATCATAAGTGACCAGGACTAGAGAGCAAATAAAGAGAATGGCCATATATACACAAACACAATCAATTACTGATTAGACCTGATTAGCAATTAGAAAGCAAGTGTGCAACTTGTATGATTAAAGATTTCACAGTCCTTGATTTCATTAATGTCTGTCCTCTGAGGAGGCAGATGGAATAGTTTAATTTTTTCTCTCTACCTAGATGACAACACACCTTTCTCAGGAGGTTTAATACAGGCATACTCTGATCAATAATCACTCATTAGTGTCTCAGCCAGTATATGCTGGCATCAACAAAATATTTCCGTAGGATGGGATTCTGATGTAAATAATGATTTTTAAACAATGGTTTCATCCTAGTTGATAAGATGATAGTACATGACTGAAATAAATAACTTTCAAAATCTGATCCTTTGCTAAGATGGGTCACATTTGCATGATTCTTTTCTTAGCACAGAAATGAGAGCAAATTTAAGGAGTTTATTTCTAATCAGTACCATAGACTGCCTGCCACACAAGCGGTTCAAAACCCACTGCATTTTAAGGACTAAGCCCACAACATTAAGCATAATGAAGACAGAACATCCAAAATACTTTTCCTTTCTTGGGAGCAGGGTTTGGGGTTTTTTGCCAAAGATGTCAGAACTGCTCTATTTTGGAAGATCTACAGTTTTTCAAGAAACTGATCTTGATAGCATGCCTTTTAAAATTTTCTACAGGAAGGTTATAGGAGGAAAATGAAAAAAATGTTTCTGCCTGGAAGTAATGCTCTGTTGCTTTTCTCCCTATTATGAACTTCACTGTTACAGCAGTACCTACTGTCATAATAATAAATAACCACACACCCACCCCCCATTAAGCTTTGTAACTCTCTTAGAAATACATTTCCTCATATATATAGACCTCTGGCAACACAGTTAAAATCATGTTCTTGTTCATATTTCGGCAATCCTACTTACATAAACAAGATTGCACTTAGCACAGGAGCAAAATCCGTCCCCTTTATCACGTACATGTACCATAATAACTAATGCAGCGTTTTGTTCACCAGCATGGCAGGCTATTTTGTGGTGATGTACCCTACACAACAGTATTAAATTAAAAGTTACATGGAGTTGAGACTCAGAGAACCTGGCTCCTGTGAACTTCCAAGTGATTAGTAAACCAAAACACTAATTAAGAACCCAAGGAAATGTGGAAGACTGACTGACTCACCTGGATGCTGGGCGGTGAGCGATTTTTCCGGGTTGTAGTGGTGGCCATCGTGGTTGTGGTTTCCATGACTGTAGTAGACATTTCCGGTGGCACGGAGGTTGTGGGTGTTGTTCCCAAGATGGAAGGGACTTCCCCAACCAGTCGAACACTTCCATTGATTTTAATGTTGGGGTTGTTCTCTGCTGCCATGTTCAGCACTTTCAAGCCATTGTAATAGAGACCGGAGAGCTGGCCTTGGAAGAGACGCCCTCTGTCCTTCCCTCCTATGGCTATTTGCGCCTGGGTGTTGAAGATCGTTAACTGCCGTCCTAGTGAAGGGGGGTGAATAACATTATTACCAGATATTTTCTCCACTTTGAACCTTACATTGAGTCCTGGCCAGAAATGACAGGCAACAAAGAAGTAGATTCATTCTTGGCAGTGTTTAGGGTAACTTTAGAAACACAGTATGGAAATGTACTGCCTAAAACTCATTAATAAGGAAGACTAGTCTGAAAGCAAGAACAGCTAAAACTGAACCTCATACTTTGGCATTCACTCATGCATCTAAACTTTGGAGGAACTTGGACTCAGAAATCTGAGCCCACTCTTTCAGAGCTGGACCCATTTAAAACTACAAATAAAGCTTCAATATGTGGCTGTTTCTACTAGCAATTCAGATTGCAGTACCTGTCAAGCTGTAGCCCATAAATAGTCCTTTTGTTTTGACTGGTCAAAGGATGGAATTAACTCAAAAAGTCACTTTAAATAATGCAAAGATTTTCAAGGAGAGTAAAACATCAGGAAAGAAGATAGTGAGATAAAGACTGTGTAGGAGTCTTAAGACAGGATCAGTCATGTTCCTCCACCTGTAATCTTGGTGTTGTGAAAGCTCACAAATTTAAAGCCAAGAAACACCAAATGCAAACACTTGTGATGTCTCTGAAAGAGCAAAGTTTTTGAAATAGAGAGGGTAACATAGTGCTTTAGATGGTTTAACCCCATAATGCCTTGCATTTGACTCCCCTCTTACAGACAGTGAAATTCAAATGTAGGCAGGTTAAATGGTCAACTCAAGGTCACACCTTGTGTCTTCTAATATAAAGTGTAAGGAAAAATATATCTATTAAATATAAATCTAGCAACAATTGGCAATTTGCCTAGTTTTGCAGGACACTTAAAATCACATTCAGCCTGGGATACTCTATTAGTACTGCTTATGTCCCAGGCTAGGACGACTATGCAAAGAAATACTTTAGGCAGGGCCTACAATTTCATTCTTTCTCAGGGTCATGCCACCCGGAATCTGCTGAATTAACAGACAACCAGACTGGACAGAGCTCAGAAGTGGTATCAATGCAGCATCAAGTCAATCATCATTCAGATATGTACTGTGTTTTCCCATTTTTGTGAGGTTTGCAACACATGACCCCAACCCACTCCCGGTCCCCAGTTCTTACTCACCACTTCCCCTCTCTAGTCAGCCCTGATGAGAGGTGCAAAATGTCACCATATAGCAAAGCACAGCCTATAACTCACTTGGTCATTCCTTCAAAGACAGTGATTAGAGTACATCAAAATGCAAGGGGGAGCTCACCAATTTTGGTGGTCGTCGTGGCGGGTCTCGAAGTCAAGTGGTGATGCGGTGTTGCATCATCTTATGGTGACAGGATGGACCATGGGGAAGAGAATGGGGACAAGAGAAGAAATGCATCTGAAAGGAGTTCCTATCCCCAAAGAGGGCTCTAGCTAACTAAGCAAAAGTGTATGGAGAGGTGTAACATATGGACACGTGGAGGTGGGCTGCACATGCCCTGTGCTTCACACCCACAGATTTGTAAATGAAAGAGTAGGACTTGATCACGGTGGAGTAACTGCATTGATGAGGAAATGAGAAATAAAAAATGAAGGGTATCCTTCCCCTGGAAAGCGTTGAAACATCTGATGCCATAGTCTGCATCTGAGGAGGTTTTAAACTTACCAGAGGCAACATATGTCTATTAAAACATAACAAACATGCACTGAAGCCAAACATCCTCAGCGTATAAAACCAAAACCTTTCCTGTTGTCTACGAGAAAAATAGGATCCAATAACAATATATGTCAAAAATATTCAGCTCCTGTCTGAGCTAGAGGAAATGGTGCTACACACTGCAGAAGGCCAAACTCTAGACAGACACGATGTCCTCAGAGTTTGCTTTTTCTTCTCTGTCCTGCTGTGCTCTGGACTTTTTAATGTATATGCTGTCAGTGCTTTGCTACATAATTTTCCCTTCTGCTTACATTTCTCTCCTTCCAGCACTATATTTCTTTCCATACTGCCCCTGTCCCTATATACCTAGGCATTTCAATTGCTATTTTTCCTTCCTTCCCACCTCACTCATGATAGAGTGCCAAAAGGTAGAGGTGAGATGAATAAAGAACATGGCGTTATTTCACTAACCTTGGAATGTTATCCCTGATAACAGAAGGAAGATACTGAGCATTCAAAGCTTTCCATTTCCATTCTTTTCTCCCTTTAATCAATACTGTCTCTTTTTTCATCCTTTACAAAGGTGAAAATGGGTGAGTGATGATGAGGAAGGAGAATCTTTGCTGTTTCACCTAGCAGAGCCCCCAGTCCAGGATGGACACTTTTATTGGAGGATTAGAACTCTCTCTAGGATGTCATCTATTCTAACTCAAGATCATAGCATGTCTGCCATATCTCTTGCTTTACTTTTAAGAATGAGGAGTTAGTATATTAAGGCTGAAAAAAGATGATGTGTCTGGTTTTAGGTCTTCACCTGCACACCTGTCCACCAAGGAGGTGACCACACTTGAGTTTAAAAGGAACTCTGATAGTGTGTTTTGAGGTCTGATTTGTTTCCTAAGTGGTCTTCTGGTCCAGAATTCATGCACTACACCATATAGTTAGGGCTGGGGACAGCAATGGTACTAGAACTGTTTGCTAAAAGAACAATCACTTGGAGTCTGTCATTCCTTATACTTCGTTCCATGATGGTATACATGTGCATGAATAAAGACAACAGGTAAATGCATATGGAATGAGAGAAAACTGCTGAAAGAATATACACTTAATTCTGCCACTATCTCCTAATTATGCTTTTGATGATATGATTCTGAAGCCCTTACTTCCACTAAGTAAAATTTATTTGGTCACTAAATTATATTGAGGAACTGCTTAGGCTAGTAAATTCTGCTAGGTTGCAGATTTAGAGTCCCTTTCCACAAAGAACTCTTCCTACTGCTATTTTAGTGTCGTAGCAGAGAAAAATGATGAGCTTAAGTTTCTGAGATGCTTTGCAAGTGTTCTAAGCTCTTGTTTCTTTGTTTGCTCTCTCATTGACGTCTTAATTTGGAAAACTGAATGCCAATTAAAAATATCATAGAGAAAACTTTGTGAAGTTCAACTTTTCTGTAACACTAGGAGAGATTTTTGGGCCTCATTCTGAAACTCCTAATTCACACTAATAGGTCTTGCTTCAAAAGTACAGTCACTTATGTCAACAAGACTTCACACGTAAGTATGAGAGATCTGAAGAATTAAGCCTTCCAGGATCAGTCCTTTTCATGAGATGCTTCTCGGTCTTAATTAGCTTACCCAACTGCAGACCAGACAACAACTGTGCTTTACCAGACATCATGCATTCTGCTAAGGAAATCTGCTGGTTTTATGGCTACTTAAGTTGAACAACATAGGACTAATATTTCTTTTGTTACTCACATACGTAATCCCAGTGAAGTTAATAGTGTTCAGTGTTTTGCATATTTGTCATACAATTGTAGACATTGGTTCATCTTAACAATATTTTAAAACAATTTATAAAATTTAACACACTCCCCAAACCAGTAATGATGCCACTTCTGAATGATGTTGTGTTATATTTGTTTTCCAAGAATGAACTATTTCGTTATTATGAGCAACATAACAGTAGCACCAAAGGAAGACCAAATCTATGGCATTCAAAAAGTGTTTCATCTTACCACAGTCAAGACAAGAACTTACATGGGCAAAATAATTATTCTATACACTGTCTCTGATGAATCTAGCTATTCCTTCATCCATCTGTTCATCTTATTCCATTTTGACAGCAAGCTACCTTTCACCCATCACCTTTATAAGTCTTTGGACAGAAGGTTTCTATGTTACATTAACTGTTGGATGGATAGGAGGGTGTCGGTGATCAGCTGTGTAAATTCTTCTTCTTCTTCTTCTTCTTCTTTTTTGTTTTCTTTTTTTTAGCTACCTGAGTGGTAGCTAAGCTGATGAACGTGTGTATCCTATCTATCCACTTTGGAATGAAGGAATAAAGCTATATTGTCTCAAGTGTTACACTGCACAATGTCACTTCCTAACATGAAGTATGAAGACTGAATTTCCCTTCACTGCAGTAAAAACATGGCTCTGCTCTTCTAGCCTAAAAGATCCCATGCTTTGAGAGTGTCTGAATGCTAGATACTGTCCCTTTTAGACCCTACTGCATGCGTGATTGTCTTTTAACAAAGCATCAATATCCACAAAAGGTAGACTTCAGTTCAAAACTTCAGGATGGCTTACAAATGAAAGTGCCTTGGCATGCTTAGAAGCTCAGACTTGGAGAAGCAGTGACATAAAAGAAAAGATTTGTTGGAAAACAAACCAAAAAAGAAAAGCAAAACCCAAAAATAAAACCAAAAATGAAAACAAAGATGGGTTTCTCAAGCACATGAACTGCATCAAGGAATTAAACATGCATCTTTTTTAACAAAATTGAGGCAATTGTTGTCTTAAGTGTTAAAGGGACTTTAGCAATTCAAACTTACCAAAGTTATCCTCTTTTTAGTGTTAAACTTTATTTATTTATTTTAGTTTGATCTTGTAAATTAAAATGGCAGCCTGCTGAGACTCAGTAAGCATTTTCTGTGTGCTTTCATCTTAAAATTTCTCTACAATTTAGCTGAAGTAACTGTTGCAGAAAAACTTGGTGGCAAAAAAAATACTTGTTTTATGCAGACAAATATTTTTGTTTTGCTTTCACAAATACTTTAGCTTTAGTTACAAACATTATACCCTTGTAGCCTGAAAGGTGGGCAACAGTGTCAGCTCTCCTTAAAGTCAACAGGAACTGAGTGCACACGGCACTTTGCAGGACAGGCTCGTCACATACAAATATTTTGACTGCAGTTAGCCACATCCTTCATGACTTTAACTTATTTCATACTGATGAAATCAATTTGTTAATTCAGCTGAGAATGGAAGTTTGAAACACAACACAAGTTATATTTTCCCAATCCTACAAAACACTGTTTTTTCCCTTCTTGGATAATTTGTTAATAACAGTAGTCTAAACACAGAAAATGCCAGACCCGAGTTCAGAGGTCACCCTCCTTTATCAGCAGTATTTTCTTATGAGGAAACAAGAGAAGATTGTGTTCTCTTTTTTTTTTTTTTTCTGGACTTCAAGGAAAGGAATTAATAACAATGATTATTTTTTTTCTTTTGATAAATAAATACCACATTTAGTACAGAGGAAGATCTGCCTGACTTAAGCTCCATTGTATTACTGAAAGCCCAGTCCAAATCCTGCTGAAATCAGCTAAGAGTTATTCTGCTGCCTTCAAAAGGCTTTGGAAGGGGCTCTGCATCCAAGATATCTTTTTTCCCCCCTCCAAATTCCTGATGAAAAAAAAAGTACTGTTTCTGACACAAGCCCCATTTCAATAGGCTACAGAGTGTATGCAGAAATCTCACTTAAGCAGGCTGGAGTTATGCATGCCAACTAGTCTTTTACCAAATTAAGGCCAATTATGCCAGGCAAAACCACAAAGTAAAGTAGCACTGCCTGAGACTGAGTTAGAGAAGAGTTTGACTCCTAACTTAGACAAGTGTATCATTTGATACTTGTCAAAGGGTACTCCAGACATATCATGAAAAGGACAGAACAATCATCTTTCTCCGTCTCCCTCACCGTAGTTTAAATGAAGATGTTAAAAAATGTTTTCTTTACAACATTTTTTAAAAGAGTTTAATCTTAATACAATTAAGAAATACATAACCATAGTGGCTAACCAGAGTCATGGGAAAAACAGAAACTTAGAGGAAGTGGTTTAACTAGCAGGTTTGAAACTTTTCAAAGAAAAACTTTGATAATAATGGTATAAATGCAGTTTAAAAACCAAATGAAAAATAGGAAAGTCATGCAGTGGTTAAATTGCCATAATACATGTTGTTGCTCTTCGCTCTGCTTCGCTTTATTTTGCTTAGAAAATATATCCTGATTTTTGCTTGTTTGTTTGTCATTACTGTGATAGCAAGCTTAGAATTTTGTCCCTTTAACTGCATTTTAATAGCAATGTATTATAGCATGATTTATCAACATATGGCAGGTGGAAGCTGACACAAATTATAATGAAAATTAAAACAGTCATTTATGCAGCAGGCGATTATCATTTAAGAAACATTTATTTGCAGGCTTTAAAAATGAGGGTTTAGAATCAAATGGGTTTAAAATGAAAGTTTTAATGACTGTTACCTTTTTCCTGCAGCCACTCCTCTACAGGCCGGTTATATTTGAAGGGGATTTTCTGTTTTACCATTTGGAACCGTTCACTATCAGTGTTGCCTTTAAAGTTTAAAAAACAGCTTAAAAACAATCTGAAAAGTCAATGAAATAGTTAAAACATCCTAGATCTTTTGGGTTTTTTTTTATGACCTTATTTAGCTAGATATAAATAAGCAAGTGTGTGTGTACATATATATATTTGAAAACAGAGAGATTTGTCTTTAGTAAAGTGGAGAATAGTTATACATCCAGTTGTCTGAGGTTCTGGAAGGTCAAAGAAATTAAATCCTATGAAAAATATATCTTGGATTCTCCTCAGAGTACTTGTTTATCCAGATTGGTTAGAAGCTATATGTAATTTGTCTAGGACATGAGAACTTGAGCGAACTCCATGGCGTGATCAGACTCTGCATTTGATTGCACAAGGACACAGTACAATATGTCAGTCACCCAAACACACAGTAACACTTTGATAAATATTCCTGTGGTAGTCAAAAGACATATTAGGACTAGAAACCCAGTCAACAGAAAAAAAATGAAAGGAAGAAACTAGAGGAAACCAATGCTGAAAAGATGCAATGGATGTATTTAAAAACAAAAAGAGGAAAAAAAAAAAAAACCTAGGAGTGGGATGATAGAGAAAAAGGGGAGCAAAATTTAAGAAGAGGAAGAGCTGTTAATTAAGGATATATGAAAGCTTGTGTCCAGTTACTTTGGTAACTTGGGCCTGTTGCCAGATGAAAACAGAAGACTAGAAACTAATTTAAATGAAAGCAGAAATAATTATGCAAGATGCAGATTCTGGCAAGTGTAGTTCTATTGTTCCATTCTGATGGATAATTGAATTATCCAGTAAAGTGTGTTTTGGAGGAAAAGTCTTATCACTTGCATAGTACAGAGAGTAAGAGGCTTCATGAAAAAAGATTTGTTCAAATTCCCTGGCTACTGAAAAGTTCATAGAATCATAGTATCAGTCAGGGTTGGAAGGGACCACAAGAATCATCTAGTTCCAACACCCCTGCCATGGGCAGGGACACCCCACACTAGATCAGGCTGGCCACAGCCTCATCCGGCCTGCTCTTAAACACCGCTAGGGACGGGGCCCCAGCCACTTCCCTGGATAACCCATTCCAGGGCTTCACCATTCTCATGGGGAAGAACCTCCTCCTCACATCTAGACTGAATCTCCCCACCTCCAGCTTCACTCCATTCCCCCTAGTCCTATCACTACCTGATAGCCTGAGAAGTCCCTCCCCAGCCTTCCTGTAGGCCCCCTTCAGATCCTGGAAGGCCACAATGAGGTCACCTCGGAGCCTTCTCTTCTCCAGACTGAACAGCCCCAACTCTTTCAGTCTGTCCTCATAGGAGAGGTGCTCCAGCCCTCTGACCATCCTCGTGGCCCTTCTCTGGACACCTTCCACTATGTCCATATCCCTCTTGTAATAGGGACTCCAGAACCAGACGCAGCACTCCAGGTGGGGTCTCACCAGAGCTGAGTAGCGGGGGATAATCACCTCTCGTGACCTGCTGGCCACACTCCTCTTGATGCAGCCCAGGATCTGATTGGCTTTCTGGGCTGCAAGTGCACATTGAGAGCTCCTATTGAGCTTCTTGTCCACCAGCACCCCCAAGTCTCTCTCCTCAGGGCTGCTTTCCAGCCAGTCACTGCCCAGCCTGTACTTGTGCCTGGGATTGCCTGGACCCAGATGCAGGACCCTGCACTTGGTCTTGTTGAAGCTCATGAGGTTGGCTTGTGCCCACCTCTCCAGCCTGTCAAGGTCCCTCTGGATGGCATCCCTTCCCTCCAGTGTGTCTGCTGCACCACACAGCTTGGTGTCATCAGCAAACTTGCTGAGGGTGCACTCAATGCAAATTCTACACCAGATAGGTTGGGCCAACCTCTATCTAGCAGAAAGGAGCAGGTCAGTTTGGCAGTGCTAGGAGTGACAGTAAACAAATGTCCTCATTCTGCTTTATCGTTTATCATCAGCTACAGTCACTTTCTGACTCATTCTCATTTTTACTTCATGTATTATTTTTATAAGAACTCTTCAGTTAGGCATAAAAAGAGTGCATCTTTCACAAACTTCATTATAATACTGTGGAAAACCAGAGGAAGCCTCCAGCTTACTGAAGTAAGGCTACTATGAACAGAAGTTCAATAGACCAGTAGTACTCTAACATATGCTTTGAATAAATGGCAGTCCAAGACTCAGCAACTACTCTGCAAAGTCTACAGTGCTTCTTTTAAGAAAAATCCCACATTTAGATGATGCAATGTGGCTTCATATTTTATTTGAACAAAGCAGATGCTGGAGTGTTATTTTTTCAATGTAAAAACACATGAAAGGGGAAAATCCTCTAGTAATATGAATGGTAAATCTCATGTGTGTTCAACAATCCTTACTGTGTAACTGGCTCAGAAAAGTTGCCAGTTTTAAGAAAACTGATGATTAATATAGGCTGGGGTGATGCAGGCCAGTTGTTTTCCCAGTTTCTCAATCTATAGGAATGGTCTCTTTCCTACAAGTTCTCCCATTTCTTTAAACATAGGGGGTGTTTACGCTCGTAGCATAGGGAATCAGATCTGCTGGTCTGGGGAGAGCAGAAACAAAACTAAGTAAATCCAGCTCACCAGAAAACTAATTTCTTGTTTAAGATCAGTTAGCAAGGCATTCTGCTTTATCCAACAGACCTTTCCTCAATACACCAATCCATGCTCATCTCCATCAAACCAGCAACATCTTCTAAATGCAATTACAGAAAATCTGCATCTCCTTCAGCATGTTTTTGGTCAGTTGCAGTGTGCCTATTCTTCTCTGTGTGAGAAGTACTAAACACTGCAAGACGCTCAGGAGGTGTTTCAAGGAGACTTAAAGACTTACATTTCTCTGTGAACGCCTAAATTTCTCTGCCAAATTCAGACTTGAACACCTACAGAGAATGTGCTACTATATCTATGCTGCATGTGATACAGAAAGATACAGTTTCAGTAGAAATAGATAGAAGTTATTCCCAGTTTTATAGAGTATGTTCTGAGTAAGGACTGCTGGTTAGATGAGTGCATTGAAATCTTAGTGTTTCATAGTATCATAGTATCAGTCAGGGTTGGAAAGAACCACAAGGATCAGCTAGTTCCAACACCCCTGCCATGGGCAGGGACACCCTACACTAGATCAGGCTGGCCAGAGCCTCATCCAGTCTGGGCTTAAACACCTCCAGGGACGGGGCCTCAACCACCTCCCTGGATAACCCATTCCAGGGCTTCACCACTCTCATGGTGAAGAACTTCCTCCTCATGTCCAGCCTGAATCTCCCCACCTCCAGCTTCATTCCATTCCCCCTAGTCCTATCACTACCTGATAGCCTGAGAAGTCCCTCCCCAGCCTTCTTGTAGGCCCCCTTCAGATACTGGAAGGCCACAATGAGGTCACCTCGGAGCCTTCTCTTCTCCAGACTGAACAGACCGAATATTTTCTACAGGGTCAGAGAAGTTCTGTAACACACTTTACTTGGAACAAAAAAACTCCACTGGCTTTGTTCAGTATGTACATAAGGAACATTTTACTGGAGGCAGTGAGATCTTTCTCATAATAAAGAATTATATATACGTGTGTTCATAGGAACAGAAGTCAGCTACTGGCTGGCATGGAGCGCTTCTTCCTCTGGGTGGAGGCCTGACTGTACAAAAGAAAAAATGCAGTAGATTGAAGTTTTTCATAAGTAGGGCATCCGACAAGAGCAGGCCAGCAAGACCAAGTTACAAAGGAAGTGGGACAATGGAAGAAGAGATGACAGGAAAAAATGGGTTTCTTATAATACAGTCCTAGACCTTCAAGAAAGCCAGAAAGGACAACTATTCCCCACCAGATCGTTAAAGATTAAAAAAAAAGGAAAAAAGAAAAAAAGAAAAATCAGGTTTAATTTAGTTTTATTATTATTGTTATTATGTAGATATATTCAGCAAGATTAAAATATGGATAAAAATCATACCTTTGAAAGCTATGAAAAATTGAAGGACATTAGAAAATTCAAATAGGTTTAAATTGCAACATTAACACCTAATCTGTTCCTTTTTGTGTTGTTTTAAGATTTTATTTCAGACATTAGGAAGAATGACTTTTAAAAACATGTGCATGAGAATGTGTGCACTTATATACCCAGTCACAACACGTGAGTCAAGGAATAAGTTTTGCATCGTTAAGAGATTGGGATAGTCATTACATTGCAATAAACTCATACAATTATTAAATTAATATTGACTTGTGCTTTAAAAGAAAATAAACATAGCATTTGATATGAGAGTTCAGAAAGGAAACATCATGGTTTGCACAAAAAGTAACATAAGTTTGAGGTGAAGTAAGCTCATCAGACTTCTGGCAGCTGAGCCATGATACAATTAAGGAGGATTCTTGTCCATGTTCATACACAGAAATGTTCAGTAACAATCCTTTTGTGACCTCAGTGCAATACCTTTGTAGAACTGAATTATATACACGTTCAAATAAGCCCTTTATGCAATTCATCTAGAGCTTTCCTTTTTTCTCTTTGAGTCCAGCTCTGATTCTGAAGGCTGTACTTCAGGAAAGAATACAAAGGACAAAAAAGAGTAATTTAAATTTATTTTCCCATAGTTCTCTTGCATTCAGAATCCATGTGGGTCTCACAGGTCTGCAGGATATAATTCGTTATAATAAAGTTGTGTTGATTAGTTTTGCTACTTGTGATTTACTAAGTATTTATCCTCCCATAGGTTCTAGCGGCTTAAATAATATGACTGCCAAGAGCAACTGCTCATTTAAAGTAGCCTTCCTTCTTTTTCCTTCATCAGCATAATAGATTCCTGTATATCAATATGACTTAGGATCTGCTTAATAACTTAGCTTCATCTAAAGAACTGTACCTTCATATGTTTTCTCCTTCCTCATGGATAATTCTAAAGCATAGCCAAAGACATCTGTGTGAACACTGGGATAAAACAAGTCTTTATGTACGCATATGTATAATTGATAGAAATCCTGCTGCATCTCCTAAGTATCAAATAGACCTGATTTCCAAGAAACTGATAGACATCCAGTCTTTTATAACCTTAAGGACTTCAATGGCAACATTGTGCAATATGGATCCCTAAATCTTTTCTGACCTGAATATTGAAAATATTCCAAATACCACAGACATTCCTGTGCTGTTTTTTGTTTGTCTGTCCCTCTTTCCCCCATAAAAATCTGGCACCTCAATCAAAAGAAAAAAAAAAAACCACAAATGAAAAAGAGAGCCTTCTGGTTAAATATGATCAGTTGTCCATCTTCTCTCTTTTTCCTGGAACTCTCTGAGCTCTCTGTATCCCTGCTCCATGGGCTATAAATAAATGAGATTCACTTAAAGTTTTAGCTCTTGAAAAATCTTCAGTTTAGATCAAACTAAAATGAGGGGAAAAATCAAAATAATTTCTTTATGCTAATCACTACTAGCAGTTTCCACAGGAAATGCTTTTGATACTGTACAACAGTCCAGGGCAGATAGCTTAAATTTACTCATGGGCAAAGCAGAATTTTCTTTCAAAGCCAAACCTTTCAGTACTGGATGATGTTTGCTTTTCCGCTCATGGTTTCTTCAAGAAAACAAACAATCTTTATTGCATTAAACTTATTTCTAAACCAAAATGGATTCTTAAGCCAAAGAAAGTAAAAGAGCAATTGAAGCTCTGAAAAATTATTCTTCTTGGCCTACATACCAATCATGATGATTTACTGCCTCTTTGGTGAGAAGCAGAAAAGCTGAAAGGTTCCAGCAAATTGCACTGGGCAGAAAGGAAGCATTCACTTCCAAGGTAGAATATTAATCCAACCTGATGTGTGTCAAGTCTGTGAAGATGCTAAATAGAATACCATAAGAAAACATTCATCTGTCCTAAATTAATGCCACAGGCTTCTTTATGAAGAGACACTACAGCAGCAACTTTTTCTTTGTTGCTTGTAAGTCTCTAAAAAGAATGAGACATTTTATCTAATGAACAGTTATTAAATGAAAGGCAATATAGTGATATTAATGATTTAAGAAAACATTTTTATATCAGTGCTCAAGGCTTAAATTGGTTTGACCTCTCTTTCCCTTATTGTAGATGGAATTTCCGCAGGAGAATGGTTAGTAAGCAGTTAGTGTTTGATAGCTCAGTTCATCCAGCAGCCTTTAATGCCAGCTTCCTTTGATTTTTTTTATGGATGCCCATAATCTCACTAAGATTTACATATACTTAATTGACATCAGTACAGGAGGAGGGCATGGTAGCCTGCTACAGACTGAAAAGTTTATATTAGTAGAGGATCTAGCTCTCAAAGGTAAACTGACTCATTTAAATTCAGCCAAAAGTCTTCTAGAGCTGATGCCATGTGCCCTGGAAAAGGAGACTTGCATACATCATGGAAAAGCTATCATTTTTCACTGGCTAATAAAGGGCACAAGTTGCAGAAGTGTTTGTGATTGGCACACATCAAGTCTCTTCAACCACTTTTGGGTTTAGGCAGCTACACTTAAAAAATTACAGTACACAGAATTGTCACATTTTTGTATTTCCTTAAGAATGTATTTTGTTCTAAATACTGTGGCATACAACCATCATTTGTTCACATTTTGTATTCAGCTAGTGAATGAAAACAAGTCTAGTAGTAAAGTTCGTATTTAGAATCATAGAATGGTCTAGTTGGAAGGGACCTCTGAAGGTCATCTAGTCTAACCCCTCTGTAGTAAGCAGGGGCATCCTCAACTAGATGAGGCTGCCCAGGGCCCTCTCGAGCCCCACTTTGAATACCTCCAGGGATGGGGCCCCAACCACCTCCCTGGGCAACCTGTTCATGTTCCTCTACCCTCATGGTAAAGAACCTATTTCTAACATCCAATCTAAATCTGCCCTTCTCTGGTTTGAAGCCATTTTCCCTCATGCTATCACTACAGGCCTTTGTGAACAGTGTCTCTATCCTTCTTGTAGAATGCCTTCAGGTACTGGAAGGCTGTTATTAGGTCTCCCAGGAAGCCTCCTCTTCTCCAGGCTGAACAGCCCCAGCTTCCTCAGCCTGTCCTCGTAGCAGAGGTGCTCCAAACCCCTGATCATTTTTGTGGCCCTCCTCTGGACCCAATCCATTTAGGACTAGAACCCTCTTCTTTCATAAACTAGGAAGGAGTAACAATATCACCATCAGTTTTAGCATCAGGCCTGTTTATGTGTAGCTGTTTATTTTGTTGGACTACTCCAAAACCATATTGCAGTTTATGTTACATAACACAGGGAATTTTGCATTAAAATGAAGACATGAAAAAAAATTCTACTCACAGTGGCGTTTTTTTGGAAAACACTTGAAAAAAAGTTCAAACCTGAAGCCATGGATGTCACCTACACAGAAATTAAACTGGACAGCCATGCAACTAAAAGTGGGTGGTGTGGAATCGTTCTCAAACTACCAGAAAGTGTTCCTCGACAAATTCTGGTAAAATTTCAGTTTTTCCTTGGATAACAGGAGATGTTTAGGAAGAGAAATCCATATTTCGGATTTTATTTCATTTGAGGGGACTTAAGAAAAGCCAAGTCTTGACATGGTTCATCTTTGCTTCAGCTCTTGGATATTACACTTTTCCCTCTGCCTTCACTGTTCAATACAGTTGCATCTTCTGCTACTGAATTCTGATTCTATTTCTTATCCTCATTTTCCCCCAAGTCCTGGATGCCCTTGACTTCATGTTCAACTCCCTCTGATCACATAATTTGCTGGGAACCACACCTTTCCTTCTGTTCATGACACCATGGACTGGAGTTAAAAGCTGACCTTCACACTGCAGCTATCTTCAGCTCACTGCCCTCATGACAAAAGATAATGTTTCAGTAACATAAGTAACTAAAAATAGGAGAGACCATTACCAAGCAAGATTGCAACAGCAAAAGTTACTCAGGCAACTGGACTTTTTTCTAAATATCAACTGCCTCAACCAAAAGCTTCATGCTGCTGCCACCCTCTATTTTAGCTTATATTTTGTAGCCTAAACCCCATAAATCCTAATTCAAAGCAAAGCATTACTCAGGTCAAAATCATTGGGAAATTCAGAGGTAAACTAGGAGATTAGAGCTTAAATGCCTGTCCAGAAGGTGCAGCTAACATGGGCCACTGTGACATAAATAAGGAAGACTTTAAGAAATCATCTAATTCACCCCACTGCTCCATGAAAGATCAGTAACATTTCAGCCTCTTTTAGATTAATCTTTCAATCCTGTTTTGGGAGACTTAGAAAATTAGTTCCTTGCTCCTGATAGTCTAACACATAACCACAATAGGAGCCAAACAAAATGAAAACTCAGAGTAGCAAAGGTGGAAGAAGGTTAATCAAACTTTTAATGTGTGTAGAAGAAGGAGAGAAAAAAAGTCTTGTGAAAACTGTGATTCAAGTCTTATTTTATGTGAGCAGATTATACTGGATCATTTCAGCCCTATAGAAGCTGAGGCCACGGGCATGAGATAAAAGCAATCTGCTTTAGCTCTCTTTTGATTTATGTTGGAAAACTAAACTAGTATAGAGTATAGAGAAAGCAGTTACCAGCTCAGCCTTTTTATAGATATGAAACACTTTAGGTGCCTATATTACCAGATCTTCAAGATGTTTTGTAATGTGTAAATTCTTGTATTTTCAGTGACCAGGTCCAAATTAAGCCCCGTTATCAGGCAGCCAAGGCTAAAGTGACTATTAAAGAACAACTGAAACTACATATTGATCTTCCCATTTTAAACAGAAAAAAAAATCTCATTTTCCAGAAAGAGATATGAAACAGGTCAGAATAATATTCACAGCTACTCTTCTCACATCTCAGTCCTTCAGTTCATTTGGGAAGGGTCAGGATTTGATTTATATATCCTAGTGGGAATAAACAGCAATAACCAAAGTCAAAAGGGCTTTATTTCTATTGACACTTTAAATTCTATTAACTCAGTTTATCTGGGGGATGTTCATCTGTGTTGTGGATTATGCAAAGGCAGAGGAGAGAAACAACAGATCTAGTTTATGCATGTTGTGTTAGGCATTGGAGAAATGAAAGTGCATCTGTTTTCCTTCCAGGAACAAAGACTGAAAACAGACCAACTGATTTTGTGTGGTGCAGAATATGAGGCAGAAAATCTTATCGTCTAATACCTGCTTTGTAAGAGTCAGTGTCTCACTATCACACCGAGGCAAACAAAAGCACTCACCTAGACAGCTAGCATAGGTTTGACATGCCAGCATGGACATAGGGCTAGATTCCTGCAGAAACACTTGGGGCTCAGTGCACTGTACTCACCAAAAGAAGGGCTTTTCTTAATGTTTATCAAGCATTATACTGAAATCAAGACTTCTTGTTAGAAGGTGCCAGTAGGCACGCCAGTATATTTATGCAGGACTCAGTTCCAGTCAGGTCTCACAGGGTTCTTAGCAGTAAGGGAGCTGTGTCAGTTCCACCAGAAACATTTTATCAGAGAGATAACATGGTTAGCTGAATATACAACAGATGGAGAAAGCATATATAGTCCTTACCTATGTGTGAGTGGAGTGCTGAGTCAGGAATATTAATGAAAGTAATACCTAGAAAGCATTTAGTCAAATGTCACCAATCAGGATTGGAAAGATAGTCAGTTACAAATAATATAAAGGCAAAACCCTATGGAAGGGGTCAAGTTCTCCAGGATGAGTGCCAGCAAATAACTAAAAGGCAATAAGAAACTGATGAAAGAAGTTTAAGAATAACTTCCTATCAAGATTACATATTATACACTGCCACAGGCTCCTCAGGCAAATTCTTGAACCATTTAAAATTTTACTTGATAAAGTGGTGGGGGTATCAGTTCATTACAGAATGGAATAAATGAGAGCAAAAAGGTTTGTCCCATCTCCAATTGCTACAAATCAGTGATCACTACCTCTTCTTAAAACCAATTCTTCTGTTTGAATCAGCTTAGGACAAAGAAAAGACAATTCCAAGACCCTGTAGTGACCCAGTAAGCCTTTTAAAAGACAAATGCCTTTCACAAAACCAGGCAATGAACTAGAGGAACAGGAAACAACCATACAATAAAGAAATCATTACTGAATAACGCTGTGTCAGAAGTAAGGCAGACCCCTGGGAAAAGGGACGTGTAGTAGCTGTAAATATATATTTCCTATTCTAAACTTTAAATTCAATTTCTTTCTTGGAAGTGACCTGAATTTTGGAAATTGCTATGGAAATACTAAGTAGTGAAAGAGTAAAATACCACAGACTGCTATGTACAGTGATTCTCACAGACTGTGAATTTGTGCAGCTGAAGAGAAAAGATTTTGCAAGTCCAGCACTGGAGTTCGCACTCTCCAGAGTGCTTCAGATACTCAATAAATAGCAAAGATGCAAGTTCACTGACCCACAAAGGTTTTCGTACTCAGTGAACTGCAGAATATTTTCTGTTTAAGTCCCCAGAGGTAAAGTAGATTGGAGTTTTATCCCCACTTTACTGCTTGGGAAACGGAGCCACAGAGTGGTAGAAGCATTGCCCAAGAGCACAGGGAATGGTATCTATAAAGCCAAGGCTAGGATTTGGGGACTTCTGACTCTGAGTTGCATGACTGGCTCTTTTTAATACGTGACTGTCTCTTCAGACAGTTGCTCTGCTTCAGCCCACAGTGTTGGATTTCAATGACTTTTTGCTTTCCAGTGCCTTTTAGAGAGCAGGAAGAAGGCTGATGCCAATGCATGAGTTCCTTCTGTCACTGCATGTCAGCTGTGTCAACCTGGGATTACAGCTGGCACTGTTCTTTCTGCAGGCAATAAGATCAGAAAAGCACAAAGTTGTTGTTCATTACTCTGATCCCTCAGGCCAGATGTTTGTTTTTCATTCTTCCTCTGCGTGTTTGTGTGAGAGACAGGGACAGAGGGAGAGCCGGAGTAGGAGAGAAGAAAGAGAATACATTATAAACAACTCTGTTCAACCACAAAAACTGAAACAGAACTTATCTAGGAGAGAAACATGCTGTCTACCAGGATTCTTACTTTGCAGCACTTGATTCTCCACTTGAGAAATATTTCTCCATCTTTCTCTGCACTACACTATACAGCTACATTTTATGTATCTTCAGATGACTGAACCAATAGTACTACATCTTATTCCAGCAAAGGAGAAATCTATCAGAACTTTTTCATGGTACTGCTTATGCTTGCTACCTAGACACTCATACAATCACAAACAGATGAGAATAGCTCATCATATTTGAGCATTCAGATTGTTAGGATAAACACACTTAAGAAAGCAGCTGTATACTTTAGCCTGGCATTGTTAGCTAAGACCAAGCTATCACAATATGCTTGCATCCCTTAGTGTGCAGTTACTCTTCATGGAAAATGGCATGGTGATGATTTTAATGAGAAGTATGCTGGATGTCAAAGAAATACAAGGAAAAAGTAAAACAAAACAAATCAACCACCATGTCTGGAGTGTGATACACCTCTTTAGCACTGTAGTATCTCAGGGAGAGAGACTGAAAGATCTGTAATCAGAATGCAACCCCAACATTTAGGGAAATCCCATGGTTGTTATATCAGATACAAGAAGGATGAGAGCAACTAGGTAGAAGATGTATTAGTGACCTACGGATACTATATCTCGGCATACTTTAAGTCATCATTCTGACACAGAGCAAGCCTAGGCCTGGGGAATTGTAAAGCTCATCTCTTCATGAACTACACTGACTACCTGCCACACTACCACTGTCAAATGTTAACATGACTTTTTATAAGCATTCTGTGGTGCATGAATTTCTCTTACAAAGAATTCTAGTCCATAGGACTAAGCTAAGAGGAAAGGACTCAGATTTGGGAATCAAGATCATCAATGGAAAAAGAATCAGTAGAAGTGGAGAGAAACTGCCTAGATTTTGGATTGTCTTGGTCAACATTTGGCTGAGCAATATGTTCACTACAGAGCAGAGCAACTTCCATTGAATTCCATCTGGAGAAAGAGTGAGATTATTTCCACATGGTCATGTCTCTCTGAACAAATTAATGAAGAAAACAGAAAGTAATACAAATGTAATGACTACAGACATGATACAAACACATACAATTATGTGACCTCGCATTTCAGGCCACAAACTAAGGATAAGAGTAGGACAATTATTTCAGAAGGACAGCTTTTGGGGCATATTATTGTTGTTGCCATGATGGGTTACTATAATTCTCTGAAGCATCAGACTCTTGGCAGCACTCCAGATTAAGAAGCTGATGAGATGAACAAAAAGGCTGTAAGAGTACAAAACAGAAACCATCCTAAATACAGGACTGTTGTCCAGAAGTGTCATTTTGACCATTAAAGCAAATTTTCTTCTGGTGTATTTGCCATTTGTTTGTAGATCTGACATACTGGACAACTAATCTGATTCAGGAAGATGTAAGAATGATGCTACACTAATTCAACTAACAGCATGCAATAATATAACACCTAGCTCTGCTCTTTTAGACAGCACTGATAAAAAGTTTTCTTTAAACAGTCACTACTTTCAGATAGTATTTATTTATCCAGGCTATACACATGATAAAAGTATTTTTGCTAAATTAGAACTGTTACTGCCTCTGTGGCATTTATTTTAATGTTAGCACAAACTTTTATGTGACTGCTGGGTAGCAGTAATAAAGACTGCTGCAAAAGGACACTTCTGTTCCTTCTCTCCTCGTTCCTACAGCTCAAGGATTATCTGTGGGATCCTGGGTGGGAATTAGTGGGTGATGGCTGCTTGCACAAAGATCCTATTTTGTGCGTATCCTTCCTTAGGTAAACTCTATCTTTCAATCCCGTTGAAAGGATGCTGTACTGTTTGTTCTGCCTGGTTACCTTGCATGTCTTCATAAAAAGGCATATGTTTGCCTCTTTCTTAATGCCAAGCTGACAGAAATGCCAGTGCTTCATAAACTACCACTCGCATGGGCATGAGGTATTTGGTGACAGGAAGACTGCAAGTCACACAGACTGAATGTAGCATGTCATAAGAGCCTGGATCAGTTTTGAGAAGCAAATCTTTGACAGCAAATATGAGTAATGGAAATTGCAGTATAGTCACTTCTTCCTTTTTTCTCTCTCTTTCCTCTCTTGCCCTCCAAGACAGAATTTGGAAAACACAAGCTCTACAGCACTTCCACACTGCTGTTTGGTGATAGGGTACAACAAACTGCAACATCACCTGTCCCATGCGAAAGCAGAACACAAGTAAGTAGAAATTAAACTCTGAGCATCGTGGCAATGTTTACTTAACATTTCTCATCACATCAGATCCTATCCCATCATGCAGTATGGATGCACATGCATTAACATGGGTGTTTTTGCACAAGTTACAAAGTTTGCTTGTCTGTTGGTGACTTAATTTGTGTAGGTTTATATCCCTGTGGATACAGGGCACCAAAACTGAGGTTTTATATCATGTGGCCACATTTATGTGTTTTCCAACCTTATAAATATATTATAGATGCTATGGCCCTGCAGTGACAAGCTACAATCAACTCTCGATTTCATCAACTTGTCATGCTTTAATCATCCCTCTTGGCAGATCTTTCAACATATGTCACAGCACTGCCTTCAAAATGTGCTTCTCCAATGCAGCTTTATTAACCCTGTCTTTTTATGTGTTTTAGGCTCATTATGAAATGCAGTAAATCTGTCAATGGCACTTTGCATGCCGTCTCCAATTCAGCCTGATAGGAAGCATCTGAAAGCTCATTTCAGTTCCACAAAATGAGTACAACATGAAAAATCAAAACCCACCAACAAGTATATTGTGAGAACCTTGGGAATCACATTCAGTCCACAGGGCAAATCAAACTCCAGTGCTCTTGTTCCTAACTCATTACCCACTCTCAAGGCCGTTTAGACAGGAAAATATTAAGACCAGAAAGGGATCTGGCAGTACCACGAAGAAATCTCTTCAGCTTGCACATCAAGCAGCAAGACTTATTAATGATTACAAGTAGTCAAGCACAAGAAAGGAGGCTCAGGGAGACCTTATTGCTCTCTACAACTACCTGAAGGGAGGTTGTAGACAGGTGGGGGCTTGTCTCTTCTCCCAGGCAACCACCAACAGAACAAGAGGACACAGTCTCCAGCTGCACTAGGGGACGTTTAGGCTGGAGGTTAGGAAGAGGTTCTACACAGAGAGTGATTGCCCACTGGAATGGGCTGCCCAGGGAGGTGGTGGAGTTGCTGTCACTGGAGGTGTTTAGGAGGAGACTTGATGGGGTGCTTGGTGCCATGGTTTATTTGATTAGGTAGTATTGGATGATAGGTTGGACTTGATGATCTTGAAGGTCTCTTTCAACTTGGTCTGGTCTATTCTATTCTATTCTATTCTAGATCTATGTGCCTCTTCAAGGAGACAACTGGATTCAGCCAAGCTTGCTATTACCTTGGTTTCAGAAGTGGGGAGACCATAATGGCCTTGAGTCTGAAGGAGGGAAGGGGTATAGTGAGGCAAACACCGGATTCAGTGAGGGGGCAGAGGGTGGAGAAGGAGGAATGAAAAGATGCCAAAATCACTCTGGAAGAGACAGAGGGAATTTAAGGGAGATATGCTCTGCAAAGCACAGATAACTAGATACAATACAATACACCAGGTTGAAAGAGACCTTCAAGATCATCATGTCCAACCCATCAACCAATCCAACCCACCTAAACAACTAAACCATGCAACCAAGCACCCCATCAAGCCTCTTCCTGAACACCTCCAATGAAGGTGACTCCACCACCTCCACGGGTAGCCCATTCCAATGGGCAATCACTCTCTCTGTATAGAACTTCTAGATATGCCTTCTTAAAAGGGTCAGCTACCAAGCATTTAGAAATGACTGAAATAGTACAACATGAGCTGTGCAGGGGAGAGAAGTATAAACTTAGAAAGGAAGAACTTGTTGCAATGATTCAGACATTCCAGTTAATATCTCTGTCTGCATTAGAATCTGCATTACCGAGATTATGAGAACTAATAATCACAACATTGCATAATATTCACAATATTAGAGCATGTGTCAGTTGAAGAAAGGATATGTAGGCTTCTCTTAAATCCTCCAGCAATGCTATTAGATCATCCAAGCTATCTTCTTTTTAGCTAATGCATTATAAATTCAATAAAGCGAAGCTGGGAGAGGTAATATCCCTCTAGATAAAAATACAGTTTAAAAATACAGGCAAGTTTTCAGAAACACAAGGCCTTAAAAAAATATATAGAAAGAAAATTAAAGTGTCATTATGAAAAAAACATCAAAAAGAACACATATCCAGAAATAAGGCTTCTTCTGTTTTCAGCTGGACTGCATAAAGACTATCTGTCTTCCATAATCCTGCCTTGGATATAATTGAAACTACTACAGGTATAACACACTATTCCTCTGTAACTAAGCACTTATTTCCTAGGAGATTAGTGTTGATAGTTCGCAAACAGGAGGGTTAAGTTACTCTCATTTAGATGGTGAGCAGGTAGCAAAACAGAAAACAGAAGAGCTAGCTCTGTCCCCTGATATACTCTTGGGAAATCTACTGTCTCCCCCTGTTCAGTATAAAACCAGTGAGATGAACTCAAGCCAGCATGTGCAAAGAATCTTGATGCAACCTTGTCAGACCTCCTGCTTCAAGGTCAAGGTGGGGACTAATATATAAAAATTAGCAGTCATGGCTGGGAGCTGTTTTCTACAGCTTCCCTCTATGCTTTACATCAAAGAAATCCTTGCTAAATTTTAACAACTACAACAATTGCTGCATTATCTAAGGAAATTCCTCATCATAACAAGCTCTTGTGTGTTTTGTGTAATTCCTTTACAAATAACCTTGAGTCTTGTGTATGTCCTCCTAATATCTCAGGAGAGGATCTCACTTTCTCCTCCCTCTCCTCTCCTGCTTGCTTTCTCCCAACATCACCCTCCCCAGCCCCACGCCTCCTCACCCCCAATTATCTCTTGCTGTCTTCTGGGTGGTTATGTTTAATCTCAGGATTAGGCAGAAGCCTGCAGTTTGCCTTGAACAGCTTATCAGCTTCCAAGAGACATTTACAGGAAGAGAAAGACTCCAGTTTTGATAGCAGTAATTGTATTTAGCTTGTAAGATACAAGGCTATTTATCTCATGGCTGGGAAATCACAGAGGGGGAGAAAGAAAACGTTGCTGATAAAAACGAAATAAAACCAAAAAGAATGAAGAAAAGAAAAAGAAAAGAAACAATACTCTTCCAAAAGTCCCTCAAGCAGAAGAATGAGGTGAGAAATGGACATCGTTGAACAAAAAGAGCATGCCACTTGTGGAAGGAGATTGAAAATATCAAGGGAAAGGTGATAAATGGTTTGAGTAGGACAAGAAATGACCTGTTTCAAAGCAGACAATGAACTCTGCTTCAATAGTCACAATTGTGTGTAACTCAGAGAATTTAATTTGTAGTACTTCAGTTTGCTGGGAAACGTCTCAAAAGAGAAGTAGGAGCTCAGCCAGTTTTCTTCCCTGGCTCACATAACATGTCTGGTACTAACCAAGTAATTTCAGATCTTACTACTAAATAAATGAAAAATATATTGTAGCAAAAGAGACTTCATGCCTGTCACAATTTAGATGGGTAGGACAATCTAGATCACTGTCAGTTTAACCTGTGTTTCTAGAAAGTGTTTTAGTTCAGGGAATGGCAGGTGAGAAAGAATGACTTTGTATCATACAGACTACTAAAGATGTAGTTTGGTGGAGACTTTCAATTGACATAAACCAGCCTTTCTGAAAAGGGAAGTCATCTTATCTTTCCCCGTATCCTGATTGATCATTTCCGCTCCCACATGGCCATTTTTCCTTGGCGAGCTACATGGCGAGTGACAGTGGTAAAGTGATCCCCCTGAGCAGAAGATGAGAAGGCCAAACCCAGAAATTTGGCAACATGAGTGTGGGAAGGAGTAATGAAAGAATCAGACCTGTCCAGCTCCAGCTGTATACTGCAATAAGATCTGTCTACATCAGCTTTTTTGGTTTGAATGTGGGGCACACCTCCAAGATGTAACTCCCAATACTCTCCACTTGCTACACATGTTCACATACTGAAATGCTCTCAAGGGAATACAAACTGGATTCCATTCAAATGATATTAAACCACAGGATGTGCCCCAACTGTTCAGGGGCACTGAGTCCTTGGGACTGGAACTATTCTGAAGGGAAAGCCCCAGCACAGATATCAGGGTCTCAGAACCAACTTTTTTGTTTCATAGTACTTAACCAGACCACAGTACTTGCAAGAGCTGTTAAAGCATCCCTGGAGTTTTGCTGTCAAGAGATAACTGCCCAGCTTTTCCTAAAATCCAACTTCCTCTCAAATGTGTACTTGAGAGAGAGGATGAAGTAGGGGCACAGAGGATGAAATCTTTTTTTTCCCCCCTTTTATTCAATACTAATAGAACTGCAAATTAATGTCATTTAAAATGGCAGAGACTCCTAAAAGAAGGCTGAGAGATCACTCAAGAGAATGATAAAGAAGAAAAATACAGCATCTGTATTGAGTGGCTGAACTAATGAATCCTGATAAAGATCCAGTTCCTTAATTCTGTCCTAGTTCTTAATTTTCAATGCATTAATAAAATCCTGGCTAGAGTTATCTTGCTAAATCATGTATTTCTTTAAATTACAACCTTTTCCTGCTTTTTTCCTTCTTTCCTTTAATCTTCTTTAAAATATTGCTCCAATTAGACTTTATTTTGGCATCACTGATCCTTTTGCTTTACAGCTTCTCTTCACCTAGTTTTGTGAGGTTTTTTCTACTGCAGAAAATTCAGGCAGTGCATGGATGAATGAACAAGAATATCAGGCTTGTTTTGATGTACACTACAAATCAGGCAACACACAAAATATTTTTTGCAAGCAAAGACAGTGGACAGAGGGGGGGAAAAAAAACCTAAGAATTAATGAAAATCTAGTGACTGAGGTATCTCAGTTTTGGTTTTAACTCCACTGATTCCATCCCAAACCTCAGAATTCCTAATTTAAATCCTTTTATCCCACTGTGCCTGAATGTTGATGTTTTTTACTGTAAGCTGAAACATGTCAGATGCTTCCTCTTCCTGAACTAGCTTTCTTATCTTACCTACTGTTAGTCCAAAATGAATCCTACCTCATCACTAAACAGATTTAGATACAGAGATGGCTCCTCATCCTTGTTAGAAACATAAAAGTGAGAAAACAACAGCCGCCAAGCACAACCTGTTATCTGGGAGTTCCAGCAAAGGGTGAACGAAGGCAAGTGAGACAACAGAATGGAAGCATTCAAGGGGAACTCTACTTTAGGGCATAGAAATTCATATGTGTGTTAGCAAAAGCTGTGTAACCTGACTGAAAAAAAATACATTGTGATGACCAACTTAATGAATCAAGCATCAAGGAACTGGCTGTCATTACAGCCTAAGGAAAATGCTCATCTCATTAATGGGTACTTGAGGGAGAGAGGAAAGAGCAAAACTAATGCAGATAAATCATAAGTGGCTCAATGGTTTTGGCTGAAATAAACCACAACAGTTGAATTGCAGATAGCAGCCCCAGTGCTAATGCTGCTATTTGCCCTCACCCAGTTCTCAGGAGCTTTGTCTCAGATACCTGTACCAGGCCACTCTTCAGTCTCACTGCCCCCTGTAGCAGGGTTGGAATGGTACAAATGGTGACATATCATCCCTATTGAGAGGGATTATTTCAGTACCAAAGCTCAGCCAACCTTAGCTCCAAATTAATTGCCTCCTTTACCATTTCTCTCTACCTTTTCTTCACAAGAAACTCAAAAAGTTCATGCTGCAGGTGGCTGAGTTGGAACCGGATGCTAAAGAACCCAAAATGTCAGTGCTTGAGTTGTAAATGCGATGCTTTTCTGTTTTCCTTCCACATCCTTATCTCTTATTTGAAGTTGCAAAAAATACAGCTTTGGAGGCTTTCAGTCCCATTGGGCTAGTTTCATTTAATTTCAATTTAACTGAAGACTGTGTTTTAAAGAAAGACAATATTGTCTCTCTTTGCTCATTTAATGAATATTCCACTTTTATTTGTACTTTCTGTTGAGCAAGTAATGATGAGTTTAATGTATAATCCTTCTACAGGTAATAAAACTGAAGAGAGGATCATGGAAATGCCATTCAGAACACTGCTGCCTGAAGATTGCACCACGTGTGATGATAAGGAAGGTACTTTAGCTAGTCTATAAAATTTGCAAACATTAGGCTGTAGCACTGCGTAGAACATCAAATACACTCAAAATTGTTCACATTACTGACACCACAGAGTGCCCAAACATGCATGTGCTACATCTCTGATGTTTTCCAAATACCACAAATAACTGTGCTTCAGAATTGAAGTCATTCTATGCGTAAAATACAGGATTTCTTAGCTATTATACAAGTTTCACAGGAATTGCAGTTTCAGCAGACTCCAGATGAAACAGGTTAGCCTGGGTCAACCCAACCACAAAGCTTTTTACAGAGCTGAAACTCGTGCACTCACTAGGAGAAACAGCAGTGTGAGTTTGGTATGTGAGACAACAATTTATTCATTTTACGAGCTCTTGTTTTATCATCTTTAAATCATTAATTGCACAGAAAATGGAAGTAATAATGAACGGTTTCATGTAGTTATTGTCTTCTTGAAGCTATTCCTGAATCTGAGGCATTCATAATGCCTCTATTATATTCTAGTGTTTAACGTGAATTGAAATAAAGCAACAGTCTTTTCCTCTAAAAGAGCTGGAACATTACCCTTCTCTCTTAGTTATTTTCCCTGGCCATGAAGGATCTTTATTCTTTTCAACTGGTGCCTCTTTTTCAAATTTGACTAAGAAATCGTATTGAAGAAACTGGAAAAAATAAGAGACACACATGCACACACAAAAGGTGTGACCCCAGAAGCCTTACTTTCACAGAGGCAGGCTGAAAAGTTAATCTTCTACAGAAACTGAAATACATGCATGGAAAGGAAAAGATGTCAGGAATGTAAAGATGTCCTTTTCCCTTGGGGTACAACTGCATATATTCTGTACCAGCCCAGAACATAAGATGAATGCTGATTCTATAAAACTATACATCTTCTAATGAAAACATAGGAATACCTTTAGCCAAGACAGAAGCAGAGGGTACTAAGGTAGTCTCTGAGTGTAATTTATTTTCCCTTAAAAAAAAAAAAAAAGAAAAATCTCTAAAGCAATGAGCTGAATTTTTTGTTTCTTTACACCAAGGACTTACTACGGCAAGTAATACAAGAAGAAAATTTATTCATGGAGTTTTTACTGACTGTAATTGGCTGCCAACTGGATCAGAGATATTTTACCGCAGAAATAATTGATGAAAAGAGAACACGAAACATGCTTAGTTTGGGCCTCTCCTAGCCTCACTTCCCTCACTAGCCAATGGAGAGCAGAGCTAGAATCTAACTGAGCATGTCTGCCATAATACTCTTCAAAAGCAATTATTTCACAGAAATAAGGATAATTATTAAAATGTACTCTTTTGCATATGTATCACCACAACTGACAAATTGTCATGTTGAATATGTGGTACAGAGTGCCACAGGACAGATTGTTCACATTAAAAACTTGTGCACTTGCTGAGTGAATGGAAGAGATGAATTCCCCTTGGAATAATTTATTGGTGTAACACTGCATAAACAATTAGGATATTTCTCATAACTCGAGGTTAAGTCACTTCACTCCTTCACAACTAGAAAATTGCCTCATGTTTTCTACAGAATTCTTCCTTTAGTCCTGGGTCAGTTATGTGTAACTTAGAGAAGAAGAACTGGAAGCTGCTTAGATTTAGTACTGGAAGCCAACAAGACCAGATCTTGATCTTAGACAGCATTCAGTTAAGAAGAGTGTGGTTAATGTTGGAATTCTTTCTCTGTGCTCCTCCTGCCTTTTGTAATCATTCACATTACCAACCCTCAGTTACCTTATGCACTATGATAACATTACATATAGCATCACATACAGGAATCTGCTTTTCATTTGGAATGAATTTGACATTTTAGCACGATGACATATAGTAACATGAGATTGTGATTTGCCAGTGGAAGGATGAAACAGTTTTACAGTGGCTCAAGGGTCAGTTGCTCACTGTTGCTGGCGGATTTGGAGTAATGATTTCCAAAAAGACCTAAAGTCAGCTAAGACTACACAGTTCTGGCTAAATTGTGTGTTTGCCTCTGTATCTGCAAATGAAAGAAAAAAAAAAAAGAGTACAATTCAGATTCAGGAAAATTATGAGGCAAAAATAAGGTCTGTTCAAATACCTGCAACTTAATCTTCCAGCTACTGTACCCTTCAACTCTATGTCTATATAGACAGTATCTTGAATGTGGCTAGAGTCACCTCTCCTTTTTGTATGGTCTGTTGAAAACTTTTCCTCCTTAAACAGACAGAAAATATCACAAGTAGCAAAACCAAGTTTGTTGTTGAATCAGTTTGCAACTCTCTGCAGAACCAAGATTCACTTAGAGACCTCTGAAATAGTAAGATTTATGTGCATCACATCACACAGCTAGCATGCTTATTCTTCCAGTGTAAAGGACAACTACTTTGATCTCCAATAAACAGAATATGCACCACTAAATGGGTCAATCAGTTGTTGAGATGAAGCAACAAAGGTTCATACAGCAATCAGTTGTTACTAAACATTAGTTTGTAGGTATAGATACACTGAAAGAGAAATCAAAGTGAAATAAATATGTACCTGTTGGGTAATGTTCATTGACTGGCCAGCTGTCAACCTGAAGTGTGGCATTGCCACCATTCCTGGTAAAGCGCACCACGTGGTATTTGCCATCGTTTACAGGTGTACTTTCCTCTTTGATAGAGATGTCCACTGTGCCAATATTGAAGACCACACCAATCTTGCCTTGCTCCTAAAATAAAAGAAAAAAAGAAATAAATGCTTGTAAATTGCTGCGTGTTAAGAGAATGTTCTAGGAGTATAATTGTGCCAGCAGATGGCACTGAAGAAAACACAGAAGCATTGTTTTGAGCTGTGTCAGGAGACATTTCATTGCCTTTGTTTCAATATAAGCATTGTCTTTCACGCTCTTCTTTACAGCATTCACCTGAACATAGCAACTCATTCATTTGAGTAAAACATCACAGAAGACAGGTGTGGATAAATAGTTATTTGAGCAATATCTCTACCGATTATCGGCAGTCACTTGTTCAATTGTCATCTGAAATGCAGCCACAGGTAGTCTTCACCCCAATGTCAGCTTTGTTCTGTTATTCTGCTTGTGGAACAAACAAGCTCCACTCCAAAACAAATACCCATGGGATGCAGAACAGAGAATGCAGTTATGAGATGGATAAAATTAGAAAAGAGGGAAAAAATAATGAATTAGCTGACTTTCAACTCTGACCACTTCTGAGAAGCTAATTGCTCTTAAAACAAATGGAAAACCTTCCATATTTTCAAGAGACAGGAGTGGCCATGATCTTTTACTTTTTAATATTACACTCCAAGCAGTGACTTACAAACAAAGTGGTGCTTTCCCAAAGCTTTCCGCCAGTCACTGGCTGAAAGGGAAGAGCTGGGAAAGCCAGTTGTGCTAGATATAACACTTGCTCCTGCAGCTTCCTTTACACAGTTCCAAGTAACAACCACATTCAGTGACTTTAGGTTGTAAAATACATACCCACATTATATTCAGATTTAATACTTCTGATTTAAACAGTGACAGAAATTCTTTGTGCAATATACCATTAACTGGAATGAATCATCAGACCCTTATTAAAGAGATGCATGGAATGTTGATGTCACTATTTGTGAAGGTGTATGTGGCAGGTACAACCACCCTGACACAAACACAAAACAGACACTGGGCAAAGAGCAGTGGCTTGCTAGGAGCTGATAAAAATCAGCTTGACTCCTTGCAGACATTAACTGGCTCCTCCAAATCTAGAAGTTACAACCTTGCATTTTTGTTGTTGTGTTTGTTACTGTTATTACCTTACCTATCTGCTTGGTCCATCCAGGACTGTTATGCTGACTGACTTCACTACATAGACGTTAGCAAATCTCAGCTATAAGAAAGAAACATCTCTTGTGCTTGAAGGTCACCTCAGATTCCTCTCCTGGATTTACTCTTGTCTTATCGTATTAGCAGTCCTTTTGCCTCAATTTCTGCTTTATTTTTAGTGTAAGTAAACTTTGAAATGTAAAGTACCTACCAGATTTCCTTTTATCTTTGATACTACTTTTTCTTTTTTCCCTTTTTTTCTTCCCCTAACACCATCTCTCCTACCCCTCAGACTACAACACTGTATGGTAGCTGAAGAGGCCATTAAAAATTTGGGCTGTGCTAAAATTACTTGAAGTATAGCACTGTAAGACTGAGCACCCTGGTTTTCCTCCCATTGCAATGGTACATTCTAGAATCTGCCAAATGTGCTGGATAGCAAGAGCCTTACGTACATTCACACTGCTCTGATTTCGATGCACTTCCTCTCAATGTTCAATAATCCTTTTTTCTCTGGAACGTGGGGTGAATGGATTGCTGCTCCCAGCAGATGCATGAACTCAGATACCATTTGAAAACAACCTTCTCTTATTCTGTCCCCGAAGTAAGGGACTTTAATTCAGTGAACAGAGATTTATTTCAGGTAAAACTATTGCTGGCACAGCTTTACCATTTCATTGACATATGAATTGATCTCCCAACACTATTGTAGACAATCTTGCCGGCAAACATATAATTCTTTATTTGCACAGAAATGAGTGAAGAACCAGTGATTAATTTTTGCTCAAAGACTCAAATAATGTCTGCTGGCCAGGTAACCTGGCTACTGACTCCATGGGATTCTGCAAGGTCCTGCTTTATAAAATCAGCCACCTAGACAAACTTCTAATACAGCTTTTCAATTGTCATCAATAAATCAATCTTGGTTTGCAAACTGTGGCCACTGTGAAAAGAGTTCACCTTTATGAAGGCATAATGTGAGCAGCTAAGATGAAGAGCTGTGCCTTGTGTAAAGGAACAGATCACCACCACCACAAAAGTAAAAGGGATTAAGAGGTACCTAACAGAGTGAAAGATGCATGCCTTCAAGCCCTACAGGCTTCACAAGGCAGAGATAAAAACTTGCAAGTGGGGAAAGGGACAGTGGGAAGTTTAGCTAATCTCCCCTACAGAAGAAAATGTTTCTGATCTCTCCTTTGAGGAAAAGGAGATAGGGAATGGCAAAAGGCTCTTTCTTCAAGCCCTTGGGAAAAAAATTCCACATTTTAAAGGACTACTCATAACTGATGGGTAAGAGGGCAAACTGAGAAAGAGAGAAGATTCTGGAAGTGGTGGTTTGCAAATCATCAATGGACTTTCATCTGCTGAATAGAGGAGGACAAGGAACACATTGGCGCCCTCCGCATCCGAAACAACCCCTTTCACAGGCAAGGGAACACAGCCCTTCTAAAACCAATTTAACACCTTGTTACAACTGAAAAATGCAAAAATTTATATTAAAAAAAAACCAAACACCCCACCACACACAACCCCCGCCCCCAAAACCAAAACCAAACCAACAACAAGCCTGACCTAAGATCTACTTTAGTTCTCTTCATTCCCGCCTTGGACAAAGCTGCTTGAGGCTTTCCCACCTGTTTTTATGAAGCCACAACTTCATGCTAGGTTTTGATACTCATCTGGACTGAATAGAAGTTTGTAATGAGAATGGTTCTGTTCCATAAAACACAATACAACACAACGCACCCAAAGCAGGGCTATTTGAGCCAGACTTCAAGATATAGTTCATTAATGATATTTTGTATCTCTAGGGCACCAGACACTATGAAAAAACCCAAACAATTAGTTGATGCATTCCTGGCAGAAAAAACCCAAGCAAACAAGAAACAACAATAACAAAGCAAAACACAAAAAGACAATCATACATCAAACAAGAGAGACCATGGACAAACAGGGCAAACACAGGATTTATTTACAAGATCTCTGCAATTCCTATTTCCTGCACTACAATGCCTGATTAAAAGCAGCTGTTACCAAGATCTACCCCCTTCTAAATCCAAAAGATAAGCTTTACTGCAAAACTTTAATACTTGCAAAAGAGATCTACCTTTGAGCTACGATCCGCAATGTTTCTTTTGTGGTCAGAGAAAAAGATTCTAACCTTACAGCAAGGGAAAAGATGAATACAGAGCCCCACAGACTATGCAAATTACAGGCTCCAAAAGTGCTCAAAGAATCATAGAATCAATAAGGTTGGAAAAGACCTCAGAGATCATCAAGTCCTACCTGTCACCCAACACCTCCTAACTAAACCATGGCTTCAAGTGCCACGTCCAATCCCCTCTTGAGCATCTCCAGGGACAGTGTTCCAACAGCAACATCCTTAAGTATCTGTTTCTTATTGTCCACTATACAAAACTTGAGGGCTTTGAAAGAAGCAAGCAAAACAAAGCATCCACCACAGCAAACAACATGGCTGGAGATCTCTTACAACCATCAACATCCTCCTAAGGTGTGGAGAGCAGCTTCTCTGCCACTCAGTTCTTGGCTTTTGCATCTTACTGCTGATGTGGCAGTGGCCCACACGAGCTCCTACACAGCTCAGCATCAGGATGGTGCTGAGCAAGCAGATCCTGATGCCCCTCCATTTATCACATTACCTGTGCAAGTTAGGCCAGTTTGCAGCCCCTGGCTGCAGTCCCCGAGGACTCGTGTACAGTGACTGTACACTTTTCCCTCTTTGCATCTGTGTTCACTGGTCTGCCCCAAACACTTCCCATGAAAAGGTGACCATTAAGTAATGCTTTTGATATTCCCAAGTGAATCAAGTTTTGGAAAACTGAGAACCATTTTATTTAGAAATAACAAAGTTAATTCAGTGTTCAATCCTATTTTATTTATTCCCTTCTTTATTTAAGACCAAAAGGGATTTTTAAAGTTCCTCAAGAACTTATCTTTTGCTGATTCATCCCATAAAATTGCTTCCCTCAAAAGCCATGTTACCTTTTCCTCACTTCTGGAGTCCTGGAGATAAATGTCTGCCATGAGATGGCTCTAAGACTTCAGGCAAATAATGATGATCACATAACGGAGTGATTGAAGATAAATTGGGGGGGGGGGGGGGGGAAGTGAAGTACTAAAAAGAATGCACAAGGCATCACCTTGACCTTTCTATTCTACACTGTGTCCTTCCACAGGCTCCTGGCAATGGTTTCTTGTTATGTGCAAGAATATTATTAAATAATACTGGGGCTAATCTGCAGCCTGGAACAGGAGCTCTGAAATCTATTGCTTGCCCTTAAGTACTTATTATTTCACTTTGGTCAACTTTTTTTTTCTTTTTACCTTCCTGTAAGACAAAACTTTCACCTGTGACAGAGGGGGCAAGAGTCACATATCTTTCCAGGCTCTACAAGCACTATAAATTCAGATATATTTCTCTTGATGCTGATGACATCCTGATAATCCCAACTCTTTTAGCCCAGAGAGCAACTCCAATCCAAGAGGAGCATGTCCTGAGGTTTTCTCAGTTTCTACTATTGACTCCTCCAAAGCCCATCCCTTTACTCTGAAAGTACCTTGGGAACACCTCTGAGGTCTGACATTTTTGTAACTACTTTTTTTCCTTTTGTTTTTCTCCACCCAAGAACTGGAACGTGACTGCATGCAAATCGTCAGGCCTTTGTTTTCTTCATGCTGTGCCTATTTTGAAGGCATCTATCTTTCTGTAGCAGACCAGGTGGAAAGTAAGTCAAATGAGGGTAGGAGTGATTTTGTCAGATGAGCATTTGGAGTGTGTTTGAGTGGATACGCAGGTGAAGAGCCACATACACACCATGTACTCTGGAAAGGGCTTTACCTTTGGGCATTCTTTCTCTTAATCTAAAATTCAAATAATCCAGCCTGAACATATTTAGCTGTTTTCTATGTGCAGAAAGCATTTGATTCCAAAAAACAAGAGACAGAACCTCAGGCAATAAGACAAATCCTACCCTCAGCTGCATCGGTATGAATCAATAGCAATTCTGTTGAAGAAACTTAATTCCTACCAATGCAAGTGAAAGCAGAGTTTATCACAGTATCTTTATGTTGGTGTGTTTCTTTTCTTGAAACTAAACATTATATATATATATATACATATATATATATATATATATATATAAATAAAAATATCAAGATAGAATCCCAGGATAAATGTGTTTTCTCACACCCATTTTAATTCACTCTCTTTTTTTTTTTATAGTCACTGCTGTGCAATCTGCCTCCTCCTTCTGCCATGGCTGGTTCCAGCATGGCTAGACATTAGTCCAAACCTGGCAGACAATATTAAGTTACTGCTTCCTGAAGATCACTGGCTGATTTTGCTGCACTCATTTAAAAGCAATACAAGCTCTTTCAGTAATGTAACAACTCATTTTACACTGTAGGAAGGTTTTGTAAGCTATTTACTGGGTTTGTTGTTTGTTTTTCCTACAAATGCCACATGCATACTTTTACCAGAAAGTTCTCTACTGATTAGAAATAGAGTCAAAGTCAGCATTGTACTTAGAGGACAGTTCTGAGCTGCAAGTAGATCTAAGTATATAGCTGGACAGATCTTTCTAGTATAAGTTTAGCAAAGAACGTAAGAAGAAGAAATTTTAGAACCTCTATTCAGCACAGAGTGTAAGACAGTAGCTTGTAGTCCACTCTAGTTTGGTCTAGTGGAAAGTGTCTCTGCCCATGGCAGGGGGATTGGAACTAGATGATCAAGGTCCCTTAGAACTCAATCCATTTGACGATTCTATAATGCCATTTTTAATACCACTAGGAGGTAAATCTGAAATCAGAATTGATATATACATATAAAACTCTGGAGTTGGGAAAAAGGAGAGCTCACTGTGTGAAGACTCTCTTTATCCAAACAGTGATGGCAGGGAAGGCATGCTCAACAACCAGTGCAGCCTCCCTGGCAAATGTAATAATCAACAAAAGCAGCAAATGTGGTTAAAGAAATAACAAGTACTGAAACTCACTTGACTTGGAAGCTTTTAATTAGGGGTCCAACACTTTACAGTTATTGTGAAAGAAGAAAATGAATAATGTTATTAAGGTGAAAGGAAATAGATAGGCCAGCTAATTTTGACTGATTTTTGAGGGCTATTATAAGGAACAGTAGGTCACTTTTTGTTGTACAGTGCTTGTTACTGCTTCTTTAAGGTGTTGGACCAGATTTACTAAATGCAAGTTGCAAACCTATTTATCAGGGAGAACAATACACACAAAGGACAAAATAAATAGAAATTATTACCCTTTGGGGCCATGGTTTTTAGAAAAAGCAATTCTCTCAGATACATAATTTATAAGGCTAAAAAGGACAATTGTTATAATCTAGTCTCCTCTAAAATTTTATATGAGGCCATATATCTTGTCTGAATTGATTCCTTGTTGAGCTACAGGATATATTTTAGAGCAACACTTATTTGTGATGTGAACATTTACAGCTGGGGAGAGAAGCATTGGAGTCACCGCCGTTGCTTCTTTCGTGAGACAGGCCCAGTGTTGAAAACGGTCAAAGAGGCAAGTGGAGTGTCGAGAATTCCAATGAAATAGATCACTGAACAAAAGAAAAACGTCTGTTAGATGTTGGTGGTGCAGCTTTCACTTCAATTCTGGAGCTGAGTACACAGATCTGTACAGGCAGTCTCAAAAAAGAAAGAGAAGGGATATGAAAAGGTTTAATGAAGTATCACACTTGAAATTGTATATAAAAACCTATAAAAACTGAGATAATTCAGCACTTCCCCCCCCCTTTTTTTTTTTTTTAAATTACTCAGGAACTACAAATATGTAATAAAATAATCTGGCAATAAAGTTTTAAAGCACACAAAGTACCTTTTGAGACAGCACATAACTGAACTCAGCCCTGGTGAGAGCCCACCTGGAGTACTGTGGCCAGTTCTGGAATCCCTATTGCAAGAGGGATATGGACATACTGGAAGGTGTCCAGAGAAGGGCCATAAGGGCCACAAGGATGAGCAGAGGGCTGGAGCACCTCTCCTATGAGGACAGACTGAAGGAGTTGGGGCTGTTCAGTCTGGAGAAGAGAAGGCTCCGAGGTGACCTCATTGTGGCCTTCCAGTATCTGAAGGGGGCCTACAGGAAGGCTGGGGAGGGACTTCTCAGGATCTCAGGTAGTGATAGGACTAGGGGGAATGGAGTGAAGCTGGAGGTGGGGAGATTCAGGCTAGATGTGAGGAGGAAGTTCTTCACCATGAGAGTGGTGAAGCCCTGGAATGGGTTATCCAGGGAGGTGGTTGAGGCCCCGTCCCTGGAGGTGTTTAAGACCAGACTGGATAAGGCTCTGGCCGGCCTGATCTAGTGTAGGGTGTCCCTGCCCATGGCAGGGGTGTTGGAACTAGATGATCCTTGTGGTCCCTTCCAACCCTGACTGATACTATGAACTGTAGAACTCACAGTCACAGGATGTTTCAGATGCCTAAGACACATTAAAAAAAAAAAAAAAAAAAAAAAAAAAAGAATCATGGGAGGAAATTAAAAGAGCCACTTACTATAACAATGTGACTATGACCTCTTTCTCTGCAGTTCCCTAAAAGCAGACCACTACCAATGCTTTAAACTTCTACTTCCTATATTGAAAACCACATTACTCTAAGTGACATCTAAGACTGTGATCAAGTCAAAATCTCCTTGAAGTGTCTTAACAATCTTACTAATTTTAAGAAGTGGTGAAACAATGAATTAATTATTTTTTATTGAGGGTTTAAAAAGGTTAGTTTTGATAAACATCTGCCACAGCCAAGCTGCTGCCTCATGCCAAGAAAATGCTAGAACATAGAGATGACTTCCTATGCCAGCTTTATCCTCCATGAAACGTATCCACAATGGTGAAGATGCATTTTTTTCTTTTTCTGTCTGTTCTTTATGAAGTTTGTCTTGTGATTCATAAGAAGTGATTCTCACTTTGCAATCTGCCCCTCTTCCTGAAGGCTCCTGTTCAGAGTCGATTAATATACGAACGCATTTTATCACATGTGCTTTATTGCTCTTTTCCTCCTTTCCTTCCTTTTTTCTGAAAGGAAGCAGTAAGGGGGAAGAAATGGTCTGAAAATGAGACGCAAAAGCAGCAATTTAGTGAATAATAAGAGCAGGCTCAAGAGGGCTCCAGGAAAAAATAATGTAATTAGCACACTATAAGACTAAACAGCTCCTGCTCCACCACCACCATTTTTGCATCCATCCCAGAGCTGGAGGCAAGACCCTCACCAGTCAAGACACCACACAGAGGAGCTCAGCCCCAGCAAGTAAGCCCAGCCAGCACACGTGGATGATATTGGAGTAGTCATCAACTCTCCTCCTACCCAACCGGGGGCCATCAGGCCCCCCGGCCTTTGTCACCACCACCATCACCCAGTGCACACCATGGGGACTCACCAGTGATGAGAGGAGGATCCTCCAGCCCAGATGGGCTCAGGGTGGGGCTTCTGCTTTTCCTGGGAGGGTTTAAAAAGGGGAGTGGCTGAGGAGGGCCAAGTGGCCACACCTGGGAGGAGGCTCCCAGGAGGAGGGCCAAGTGGCCACACCTGGGAGGAGGCTCCCAGGAGGAGGGCCAAGTGGCCACACCTGGGAGGAGGCTCCCAGGAGGAGGGCCAAGTGGCCACACCTGGGAGGAGGCTCCCAGGAGGAGGGCCAAGTGGCCACACCTGGGAGGAGGCTCCCAGGAGGAGGGCCAAGTGGCCACACCTGGGAGGAGGCTCCAACAGAGCCCAGGTGCTCTAGGATTTGAGGGGAAAAAGGGGGAAAATAGGGCAGGTGAGGGACTTTTAGGGTGTCAGGTGGTGATAGGACTAGGGGGAATAGAAAAAAAGAATAGAAATCAGTAGGTTCAGATTGGATGTTAGGAAGAAATTCTTCACCATGAAGGTGGTGAGACACTGCAATGGTTTGTCCAGGAAGGTGGTGGAAGCCCCTTCCCTGGGAGTTTTAAGGCCAGGCTGGATGTGGCTCTGGGCAACCTGATCTAGTGTGAGGTATCCCTACCCACGGCAGGGTGGAAGGAACTGGATGATCCTTGAGGTCCCCTCCAACCCCAACAATTCTATGATTCTAAAACTCTTCCCTCACTCTACAGAGCATAAGAAAAAAACATTAAGCTCTCCAAGATTCTGACTCAAAACCAGGTTTCCCAACCCTTCATTTACTCTTCTCCATGGAATGAAACTCCTTCATTTTACTAATACCTTTCTTCAAATGTAGGCAACAGAATTTTTTATCTTCAGTTTACAGAAATTTCACAATTGCATTGGGTTTTATGCTCACAGACCACATCATACCTTTTGGCCACAGTCTTACCACTTGAAGCCTATTGTCCACAACCAATAGTCTTATCTGAATAAGAGTACTTGCTTAGAGCATCCCTCCTACTGAAAGATGTCCTCTACTCTTTGTTTTGAGACACATAAGATTATTTAGATCAACCAAAATGTATAACAGTTTCCTTGTTAAGAGCTTACCAAGCTTTCCAAACATGGAAAATTTGCCAGTTGAATGTTTATATGGGATACAGACTATTAGAAAATAATTTGTTGATGGTCCACACTACAAGAAATTGCAGCACAGATATACAATGCTACTAAAGTACATCTTATTCTTTCCTGTTCTTGTATTCTTTTTTAAACAAATACTTTTCCAATATCACAGAAATACTGTCATCAGTGGGATGTGAAATTGTAGTTCTCTTGCTTCATTTTTCTCCTTCCTTCTCTCCCTTTGTCTTTCCCTCTTTCACTCTTTGCCTTCAGTCTAATAAAAATTTCTTTTACAAACAAAACTACCCTGAAAACAAGACACAAAATAGACAAACTCAAAACTTTACCAGAGTCAGGAGGGATTAATTAGTAAGTACTACATCAAGCAGAAGACGTTTCAGCCAAAGAAGAGCATGTATGGGATACAGAAGCTGCTTGATTTTTCATCCCAGATACCCTGTATCACTGCAGGGTTTTAGGTGACATTATATAAAATATCAACAGAATTACACTTAGGAATTGTTTGGCACCAGACATTTTTGTATTTCATGTAAGGTGATGCCATCACTATAGTGTGAGACCTTTACAAGTTTTTCTCACTCACAGAGGCAATCAAATCTAGGTAGAGTACATGGTTGAAAGACAGAGTTTTGTTTTTTTTCTTTTTTTCTGCTTTTACTGCTGCACTGATGTAGTTTGAAAAAGCAACTTCAGCTTCTCTAACTTTATTTTGTCTATTTACACTATGAAGCTACAGGCTTGTCAAACAGTATATTTGTATATTATCTACCACAGTGAAGCCCTGGTATCCAGTAGGGCCTCCAGATGTTGTTGCAGTACAAACAATTAACATCAAGCAGAGAATCCTGATCTACAGTATCATTACCATGACCAGGCTTGTACTAAGCTCACCCTAAACCCATTTCCACGAAATCTGGGAAATTTGTGCCACAACTACTTTCTCTTACTTACATCTGACACCCATTGAGCAAAGCCGAGTAATCGGCGTATTCAGCAGCCTTAAAAGGCAGGTTGCCTCTGTGCTGTCCAGTGCCTGGGACTGTGTGCCAAATTTAATCTTTTCTTACCATGACCTAGGAAAGCACCAGTACTCTGCCACTCAATTACAGGTGGTAAAATGTTACAAGAAACATCTACAGGTGTGCTTAGGTTACACAACTCGTGAAAAACAACTGTTGTAACACAACTCGAAGGTCCAACCATGAGGCTGCTAATCCTCCTCATGTAGTGAAATCATAATGCAAGTAAAGAAAAGTGAGTGGTGTTTCCTAGAGAGAAGCAGAATGCAAAAGGAACTTTAAAAGTGATACTTATCAACTCGATCACTAGCAAATGCATTATTCAGATGGCTAATTTGTTCTCCCACCTTACAATATGCACCATTAAATCCTGCCCTATCTGATGGGGTAAACTCCAACTTTAATTAGGTTTAAACATTCTGACAATGTCTTTTGAAAATACTAATAGTATATCCCAGAAAGTTGTGTGAAATTCCTTTCAGATATTATTCTGGACTAGGACACAAAGAGGAACCATTCTGAATCTTGGTGTCATCCTCTGCTTTTCTAGAGGACTGAGCCAATGCATACCAGCATGCAGCATTTTAAACTCAAAACATCTCCAAGCTTCTGCACTCCTGCATTATAGAAGTTGTCTGACTAAAAGCAGGCCTTTACATTTCTAAGTCCTACCATGTAACTCATTCTTCAGACAAAAATATGTCTAGCCTCTAAAATGTCACATTCATTCAACAGAGAAATTACTGCAGTAGGAAGTCAAATTTTAGTAGGACACAAGAACAAGCAACTCTTTCAAAAGCAGAAACCTAGGAGAAAATATCTCCATCCATCTCATAATAGCTCCCTTGGAGTTTTAATCCACTGGATAACATCGGTAGCATTGTAACAATTTACAGTGACAGAAGCTAAAGTGGCAGTTACACAAAAACCAGTATCAGAGATCTGATACTCACAGGCAGTGTGGAATAAACTACCTACGTCAACTACTAGGCTTCAAGAGCCTTGGTACAATTGTGAGATGTCTGTGGGCTGAAGGCACAACATATATCATTCTCTAATAGCAATCAAGGCTGTCTGTCTCAACCCATAACCCACAGAAAAGTGAGCACTTGTCAGGAAGATGGCATTAAAAAAGGACAGAACCGTCTGACAGGAAAGGTGATCACAAATATCAATTTGCCACCATCCAATTATCCTAAGCACGGTAGATACAGGAGTGCATGGACTGAAGAGGCTTTGAATAAAATTAATCCATTTATACTTGGTTTCACCTAAAGCATATTTGTTTGTAAACTCTCTTACATCCTTAATCATAAACAATATTGCAGGTTTCAGAGTGTTCCAAAATTGCATGCTCAAAGGTATTATATGACTAAGAAGTATATATATTACTATGCTTTCCTTTTTCAGTGTGGGCTTTTATTATGGAAGTCTAATAGCACTGAATGCATTCAAGGTCTATGTTCTATGCTGCCTTTGAAACCTATGAAATGTTTCATGAGTTGTATATAATATCAACAGCATAATTCAAACAAAACAGTTAATCTTTTTTTACCAGACAAGCAAGAGGTTTGAGCTAAGATTCAACAGGCTGCCCCAAAGAAACAAGTTAATGCAGAAAATGTGAGTATATGTAAACACAAACAATGCCTGAATTCAGTAACATCTTATTTCTGTCTTTTCAGTTTGCTTTTCTTAAATAGATGAATTGTTTTTTAAAACACGTGTAATGAAGCTTTTGAGATGTGGCTGGACTCCAGAAAAAGGCTTTTCCAAACATGAGTCATAGGATTGTTTCAGTTGGCAAAGACCTCTAAGATCATTGAGTCCAACAGTCAACCTAAAATCACCATGGCTGTTAAACCATGTCCTGAAGTCCCATATCCACACACTTCTTGAGTACCTCCAGGGACAGTGACTACACCACCTCACTGGACAGCCTATTCTAATGTCTGACCGCTCTTTCAGTAAGGAAATGTATCTCAGTATCCAATCTAAACCTTCCCTGGCACAATTTCAGGACATTTTCTCTTGTTCTAATCCCTGATACTAAGGAGAAGAGACCAACTCCCACCTCACCACAATCATTTTTCAGATAGTTGCAGAAAGCAACAAGGTCTCCCCTCAGCCTCTTCTTCTCTAGACTAAACAATCCCAGTTCCTGCAGCAGATCCTCATAAGAAATCAAAGAGGTTTCCTAAAAATGTTGAGTGGGAGGAGAAAATGCAGATTATGATATGAACATGAGCTATATATGAACATTGCAGTACAGGATACTTAGACTGTTGGATTTTTGAATTTTTTTTCCCCACAGATTTTAATAGCCTTCTAGGGCAAAACACTATTTGGTAAGGAGTACTGGATTATTAGATTGTGATAGAAAAAGAGAAGCACCTAATCCTTTGGAACAGACAGCTCACAAAGGAGGCCACCAGCACCATTTGCATGCTGGAAAGCAGAGACAAAGGACTTGCCAAAATTTTGCAGGAAGCAGGAGAAGTTACAGGGACAGAGCAAATAATTACAAAGTGCTTTAATTCTTAGGTCACTATCTTGTCAATTACACTACCTTGACTTTGCTGCCAATCATTTGAAACATTCACATTTTGCATATGCACAGGATGCACTGAATGCTATGTAAATTCATGCAAAATCCTCTTATTTTCCTGGATAGCCTCTAATTCAATGCATGCTTTCCCATGGTCCACTGTTCAGGGATATCTGTCCAGTATTTTGTGCTGCCCAATTCTAGGCCCTTCAAACCAAGCATCTCTACCCCCAAAGTGGCACTTGGCTCCTCGTAATTCCAAAAGCACTTTTACATTCATTTTCTCCAAAGGTCAAAAGGCTGCAACCCTTCTGGAAACAGTACCTGACACCAAGGCTGAATTTTCCTGCAGAGGAAGGATGAGAATTTCACTGAATGAGCCCACTGGGAAGAAGTTACAAGTTGGCTATTTACATGTTTGGTTTGTGTTCTGAAATTTGCTTACCGTAAAGCTGCTTGGAACAGGGGTATCAGCCAAAGACCCTTGCCAAGTTTGTATTATGTTAGATCAGAACTCCTGATGTCAAATTGAAACTCAATTATTTGGAATGGATGCCATACAGAAAGTACTTTTTTTTTTTTTTTTTTATGAGAAAGAGTAGAAAGTAAAGGGAAGATTAATGTCATAATTTCAACTTCTGTACTTTTTCTGCTATCTTCTCCTCTGTACTTTCTAAGGATAAAAAAAAAAAAAGAGAGATGTGAAAGGACAAACAATATATCAAAGGAAACTGCTTTCTTAGGACTGTGCTGAGAGACTAATACTATTGCAACCTCAGCTGCCCTAAGATGATGAGAGTCCCCTAGATTCTCTAACATTTTGAAATCAGTAGGAGAGAAACAGAAGTGAATTAAGCAGGAGGATGCGCTCCTTGACTCAGCTTCTCTCTCCATATGGCCACTCACTCATTCACATTAGGTTCTGTGGGAAGAAGCTATGTTTCATTAGAAAGAGACAAAGGACCACTTTTAAAGACAACTCTCTATTGGTAAATCATTGTAGCTACCCTTAGGAGCACTGGGTAAAGGCAGCTCAGGGCAAGGGAGGCACGACCAGCACAGAAACAGCCCTAAGATGTCCATTCCTTGATCAGGTCAGAAGTTTTGTGAGTAAACTGAAACAATCAACGGAATTTAGAGTTACAAGACTGTTGTGATTTAGACAGTACTCTGCACGCTTACATACTAGCAGGAGGCATCTTTTTATCCTGTCCAGCACTACATGATTACCCAAGCACAGGAATGAAGTTCCTCTCCTCATTCATTACTTTGTCAGCATGCTATTGAAATTAGTAGGTCAAACCCTGACATTTATATTCAGGGGAAAGCCCTACAGAGAAGCCAGATCTGAAAAAAGATTTAGCTTGATACTAAATATTCAGCACTAAATATCATAGCCTTCAGAAATCAAAGTGTAAAGAACTGTCATTTTGTTCAGGGAAATAAGAGTAAGATGTGCCCTATCTCATAATTCTGCAATTATATCCCAACAGCCCCCAGCCCACACACCTGACTAGCTGATTGGGAGAGTCAATTAAATTGTTACAGGTTGATTGCATGAAATATGAACTGAAGGAGAGATAAGGGTGATGGATGTCTATGGCCAGCTATTAGGCTGTTGTCTGTGGCTATTCTTCATGCAGATGGAGGACAGCATTGGCATCATATAATATGGAAGTTTGGCTTGGAAAGCAGATACAGCAGGCCACTGATAAAAGGAGTTTAAACCAAAACGGCATGGTGCCTAGCAAGCTAGTTTGACAAACTAAACTGTTGACTGCACCTCTGCGCCTTACCCTGATCTCTCGGATCTCACCCCCATTCGTACTGCTTGCCTTTTACACCTGTCTGCAAAGTGGGAGCCGCAAAGCCTTACCTGAAAGGGGGCTAAACCCAACAGCCATTCTAGCAGATACATCCAGGCAGCAGCCAGGCAGTTGGTGAGCCTGGCCTGGGTGAAAGTTTCATAAAATATTACAAACCCTGCTTGTTCCTTAAAAACTTTACCACAACCTGGATTACTAAGTGAGAACAGATATTTGGGCACTTTGATGGGCTGCACAGAAGCACAAGGTGAAAGGGATCAGAGCAAGACACTCACTACAGCTTCAGTGGTAAGGTACACGTGAGTCATAGAATCATAGAATCAGTCGGGGTTGGAAGGGACCACAAGGATCATCTAGTTCCAACCCCCTGCCATGGGCAGGGACACCCTACACTAGATCACGCTGGCCAGAGCCTCATCCAGCCTGGTCTTAAACACCTCCAGGGACTGGGCCTCAACCACCTCCCTGGACAACCCATTCCAGGGCTTCACCACTCTCATGGTAAAGAACTTCCTCACATCCAGCCTGAATCTCCCCATTTCCAGCTTCATTCCGTTCCCCCTAGTCCTATCACTACCTGAGATCCTGAGAAGTCCCTCCCCAGCCTTCCTGTAGGCCCCCTTCAGATACTGGAAAGCATACTGGAGTATGGCATCCCAGGCCTTAGAGATTAACAGGATACCTTGTGCATCACAGAGTCCCCTGGCCACCAACACCACTGAGGCCAAGGTCCTAACTGTATCAGTAAGGGGCTTCTGTGAAGTCTGGTAAATTCTCAGAATAATTGCTGAAACATGTGAAACTGTGTTACATGTTTTCTGTATGTTTACACCAGAAGCGGAGAACCTGATTTTAGCTGACTCTCTTGATAAGCAAATCTTGAACAGTTCATTAATAGTTACCTGATTTCTCAGCCTTAGTGATGGACCTGCCTGTATCCATACATCAAGATGTAAAGAGTTAGTAGCCATATCTTTCAAACATCTCTGCTATACTTGTGCTGTAGAACTTTTCAAAGGACAACTACCAGCCAGCTCAGTAGAAACTTTAATGCTGGCAGTTTAAAAATAAATACATCATAAATCACAGAACAGTGAAAACAATTAATTTACCTCTTAGAACACTAGCTTTCACAGACAAAGAAATTCACCTGGGGACAATGCACATCTTGGGGATCCAAAAGAACAGAAAAGGAGAAAACACATAACAAAACAGGCTGTTTTGTTACTTTGACAGTGTTCCTGTTCATCCTTGTGGGATCTCACTGCTCCTCTGAATAAATACCATTATCCTCAAATTGCTCTGTACTTCACTAAAATATTAATAATTTAAGACTCTCCTTCAAAACACGGATACAGTGTTTGGAGAATGAGTAATATGAAGAAGTTTATGCAGATCCACCAAAAAGCAGTCATGCTCTTGCACTAAGGAAGAATGCAGTACATGCCACAAATGAAAGAAGCTCCTTGAAACTCAAGTAACACCAGCATGCATGCAGAGATAATCTATACTATAGCTTTAAGGCTGGACAAAACAAGCAGATTGTGGTTCTGTACCATGACATCGTGATGGTCTTTTTCCACACTGGAGCACAGGTTAACCTAATTGCAGTCTGCTTTCATAGATGGGTACAAACAATAGGCTGAATGCACAGCAAATTCCTACATCAGGGCTCTGAAGTTTCAGAAGGGTTTGCACAGCTTCTCACTGTTGAGCCTCATACACTAATGGAGAAGAAGCCTAGTGCATGAAAGGAGACCATCCACTGATGGTCCGCATGGCCAGAATATTTCAGGAAGCAAAACAGTTGTTCCACATTTCAGTTTTGTTTGAAAGATTTCAACTGCAAACATTATTCTGACTTCTAAACTTTTCTGATTTTATGTAGAAAATGACAAAAATAATTTAAAAAATATAGTGGTTTTACTGAATCACCCAAATCTTGTTCAGATGTTTGAATTTTTAGATATATGAGTTATTCATCTATTTACTCTTTTTTTTTTTTTTTTTTTTTTTCATCTTTTCTTTTCCTTTGAAGAAAAAAAAGGCAGCAGACAAGGCGATAAAATGAGATAAAGCAGAAGTGTTACAATACAATACAATACAATACAATACAATACAATACAATACAATACACCAGGTTGGAAGAGACCTTCAAGATCATCGTATCCAACCTATCAACCAATCCAGCCCACCTAAACAACTAAACCATGGCACCAAGCACCCCATCAAGCCTCCTTCTGAACACCTCCAGTGATGGCGACTCCACCACCTCCCTGGTCAGTCCATTCCAATGGCCAATCACTCTCTCTGTATAGAACTTCTTCCTAACATCCAGTCTAAACCTCCTGGCACAGCTTGAGACCGTGTCCTCTTGTTCTGGTGCTGGCTGCCTGGGAGAAGAGACCAACCCCCAACCTGTCCACAACCTCCCTTCAGGTAGTTGTAGGCAGCAACAAGGTCACCCCTGAGCCTCCTCTTCTCCAGGCTAAGCAACCCCAGCTCCCTCAGCCTCTCCTCATAGGGCTTGTGCTCCAAACCCCTCACCAACTTCGTTGCCCTTCTCTGGACACATTGCAGCAAGTCAACATCCTTCCTAAACTGAGGGGCCCAGAACTGGACACAGGACTCAAGATGTGGCCTAACCAGTGCAGCGTACAAGGGCAGATTGACCTCCCTGCTCCTGCTGTCCACACTGTTCCTGATGCAGGCCTGTTCTTACAGTTCTTACAGTCTACAAGACTAAACTTCAGGTATTTGTCTTAACAGACTATTTTCTAAAGCAGTGAAAAAGTTTCAATGGAAAATGTTCAAATTGTAAAAATATGTCCAGTTAAATAATGGCCTCAGAGTTGTTATTTTATTTACATTCTTCCCTCACAATATGAGGGTGTCTCAAATTGGAATTACATGTAGATCATAAACACCTTCTACTCATAAGCAGTGGGTTCTCCTATTATTTTGTAAAAGACATATCATTACCATCCTTTTTAGTGTACAGACTTTATTCAGTGCAGTCATGGCTATTGCTAAAGAGTTTTGCCTTCCTTAATCTCCCTGCCAAACTTTGGGCAGTGTTATCTCAAGAGACCAATAAGAAGAATTACAATCAGAGGAGATAACATTGCTGTCTTTCTAATAACGACTCTTCTTGACATTGAAGCATGGAAAGTCTGTTGGGCATGTTTCATTCTGGAATTAGCTCAATTTTTCTGGCAGAGCAAATGAAGGGTGGCTGGAAAGGAAAGGGTGGTCATACCCTAATACAATTTTAATTCTTCATAGATTAAGTTACCTTAGCAGTTTCATACAGTTGTTTTCTGCTAGAACCCAACAATATTTTGTCTGCCATAACTAAAACAATAGAATAGGAAAAAAAGATTTGAATATAATTTCTTCAGTGTTGTCTGGATCTTAAGTTGTTCTGGTTCTTTCTAAAGTGCAATTACCAATTCACTTTTACCATGATGAACTTCCTTCTTTCTAGTGACCAGGCCTTGGGTTGTTTGAGAGTTATTTTGGTTTTAACACTGCAAGTTAGATATGTAAAAATTCCTCTCAAATATAGTGGATTCAGTATTATAGTAAGTGGTTAACAGCTCTGCAGCCTTCCAGGTGGTACGGGATGCAGGCATTTGCCTCAGCCTTTAATGCCACATTACTTTCTCTGTGAAAAAGGTAGGCGGTTTCAAGAAGAAAAGGGAGCATGAAATACCCTTGCCCTCTTTTCTAGGAAACAACTTCACCAGAATTATCTGAAGTAGGAAAGCAGCATGAAAGAGACTTTACTGGTTTTGCGAGAAAGGTTAATAGCAATAGCTGCATTTAAGAAAGAAAATAATAAACTGATGAGGGAAATAAGAAAAACCAAAACAGCAGCTATGTCTTGATCTAGATCAAAGTGATGGAGCAGGAGCTGTGCCAGGTATCTCCTATGAAGAGCAAAGTATCTCTCCATTTTTCTAGACATAATTTTTCTAGACATAATTTCTAGGCATTTTTCTAGACATAATTTTATAGACATACAAAATGAGTCTTTAAAAGACTTAATTAGTCTTTTAAACTTATTATTTAAAAGCATCCAACCTCATGCAACATGTCTGTACATGCCAATAAACCTTCTAGGAGGACTTCATGGAAGCAATGGGATTCCAACCCTACAACCCATTCTCTTTTCAGGCTTTCAGGACAGCTAGTCAGTAAAGAGCTCCAAATTATTCTTGGCACATATGAAAACTAGACTGGTGTTTGAGGATTTGCAATTTCCCAACCCTTATCTGAGGCTCTAACTCATTTGCTGGAAACTACCAAGCAGCTACAAAAGAACTGTGATCTTTTATTACCTGTGTGGACACAGTTGAACTGCTAACTAGAAAGGGCGGGCTTTCTTTAATCCTGGCACCATTCCTTTGATTTCAGTGAAGTTTATCTAGAAACACACTTGGCTTGAAAACTGTTGCATTAAATTGATCCTCTGAGTCTTCTTAACCCTGTTAGTAGTTTAGGATTTGGTATACTGCATTATTTTCTGAGATTTACCTGTGGTTTATTTGCAAAAGCCACTTTCCTATCATTTGACACACAAATAGAATTTGCACTTAACTCTGCCACATTGGCTAAATGAACACAAATCAAAGATTTCCACTCTTCGTTGTCAAAGAGATGAACTACTTTCTGTCCAACTCAAATAGCTCTAGTATATCTAGATCAGTCACATTCCAGAAACTACACAAACCACAATACTAGGTCCTGACCACTAACATCTCAGAACATTTCCCTCTTTTGACTGTGGGTTTATGTGTACTTTCCTTGCTGTGACAATCAATTTTGAGACAGTATTTTTCAGTTCCATTTGTGTATGTCACTTACAGGTTATAGCAGAGCATAGTACCTTTTGTCTTGTATACTAGGATTGGAACAATGATCTGAATTGCTCCTTCCTGAAGAGCATAAAGCTATGAGAAGGAAAAATAGGGGAAATAAAGAGGAGGCAGTCCCACAAAAGCAACAACACCGTGTACAAAAGAACTACTGCTAGCACAGATCAATACTTCTACTGGGTGTCTGAGGTAGCTGAAAAAGAGAACAGATGCAATGACTCATGCTACTAAAGGTACAGTGCTTGTGATCAGAGCTGTTTCCCAGACTGTTAAATCAGCAGCTTTCCTGAGTACCAAATTAAATATGTTTTAAAAGGTATTTCAAAGTTACAGTTGGTTACAATTGGGCATGCTGACCTTAACAATGTCATGTTAAATATTTTCTTTTTAATTAAGGCAATAGCTAAGCTCTAAGGATGAGTATTATTTTTCACTTCATTAATTTTACTGTTTAATGGAAAATAAGATATAGAAACAGATTAACAACACAGCATGAGAGAAGAGAGCTTTCAGTTAGCCTGAACCGTTGCTACAATACCCGTGGGTCCAGACCCATCAGTTTTTAATGCTAGGCAGGCTGGGTTTGCAGGAGCTCTGATCTCAGAATTGCTCAGCACTCACAGTTTCAAACACAGCTTGCAGGACAGGCCAGCACTCACCCAGTCTGGCAATCACCAGTCTGGCTGATCTCCACACAATACAGGTTATACTTCAGCATAAATATGAGGGTGGGGGAGTGGGGGGGTTTTGGGGGAGAATTAGCATCAGAAATGCAGTTCTTCACGCTCCCATTCTGTTGGCCGCTGGAGACTTAACATTGAATATTCTTACAGCATGTTATATGGACAAGTTATACACACCAACAATAACTTAGGTAGCACAGAGGTCACCGTTGCTTACTGAAGTTTAACCAGATTGCAACATGATACAATACAATACAATACAATACAATACAATACACCAGGTTGAAAGAGACCTTCAAGATCATCGCATCCAACCCATCAACCAATCCAACCCAGCTAAACAACTAAACCATGCAGCCAAGCACCCCATCAAGTCTCCTCCTGAACACCTCCAATGAATGTGAGTCCACATAAGCCTCCATGTTCAAGAGAATTAGTTGGATTTGAGTTAGAAATTAAATTAGTAGATCTAAACACAGACTTTTGTAATAGGAAAGTCTCAAACCCATGAAAATACTTCAGTCTGAGAAAGTTTGAATTGGAGGCGGGGGTGGGTGGGGAGGAAGGTATATGAAATAATGTGCAAAACTGAGAAGGTAAGTCAAGAACTTTGATTAATTTTTTTCTTATTAACAGACAACTAATGAAAATAAGATATCAAATTGGAATGTGCTGCCCAGGGAGGTGGTGGAGTCACCGTCCCTGGAGGTGTTCAAGAGGGGATTGGACGTGGCACTTGGTGCCATGGTCTAGTCATGAGGTCTGTGGTGACAGGTTGGACTCGATGATCTTTGAAGTCTCTTCCAACCTTGGTGATACTGTGATACTGTGAAATTACATTTTGTTCTGTTTTTTTTAACACAATGATCAATTACAATCTAGACACATACTTGCTATGTAATATTAACGAAACAATTGTATTCAAGTCAACAGTCATACAGATAACAAAAGTTTCTATGGATATAATTTTCTTTTAAAAGAACCAAGAATAAAGATTCTTGTTCTCCAGATTATATAATGCTTAGAAAGAATCTTTTGCAAGTCCATTTCGTATGTTGGCTTTGCTTGGTAAAAGTTACTGGCCTAAAAATGCCCTTCTGGAATAGGCTGACAATATTTCTGCATTCAAAATTAGTGTTCTGAATATAGGGGCACCTTTTACAAGCTTTTGTCATAGACTTGGGTGCTGCTTTCATAAGGAGTAAGTGCTCAACCTGATGTTGCAAAACTAGGCCCACCTATCTCAACCAAAATACACCCAAAAAAAGGTTCCTTAACCCTTCACAGTTATTAACTGTTAAAATGGTAGGTCAAGTAAACAGGTTCCCTCATGCTCTCTTTTTTGCAAGCATCACATCACTTGTGCTGCACAGGATTTATTACAGTTTGAAGGAAGATTCTGCATAGATCCATTCCGGAAAACACCAGCAGGACATCACTGCTTGCCAGGTAAAGGGGGACAGCTGGCAGAGCATTTACTCCAGTGACTGTGAAATGGAAAGTCATCTGTTTTTCTGACGGGAATCATGGTTTAATAGATGAATTGGAAAGCTGCAGGTCAGAAGATCTCAATCCTATGATTTAGGCTGGAAGTGACTTGCTGTCTAACTTGCAGGAAGGTTTTTGCCCCAGTTTTTCCTCTTTAAAATGAGAACATTTTTATTAAGCAGTTGTAGAGTACTCAGAGACCCTGGGATGGAAGAAGTATAAACAACAGCAAACCTTACCCAAGAACTGTCTGACCTCTTACTGAAATATTTGCAGATTTGTTTGCAGGCTGAACAGTTCATGATAGCAGGGTAGCTTGTTTCACTGCTCACTCCACCCATTCTGTCTGCAGCTGTTCTCAGTGGACACATATAATCATTGCATTTGTTGTGATGGCAATGGTAATAATGATACTGTGTGCAGTAAAGAAAGGCAACTACATATTTCAGTTTCTGTGAGGGTTGATGCTCGGGCAGCACTGCCTGCCAGCTGTCTTTGTCCACAGCACAACCTGTAATTTAGTTAACAAAATGAGCCATTTCAGAGATCAATCATTATCCTGCCTGTCTTTATTCATTTATTGTTGCTGCCTGTGATAAACATAGTAGGTCTCACAAATGAGATCTTTTTTGGGTGGAAAGAATTGAAAAATAAACATAGAAAAAAAAAATCCAGGACTCCCATCCAATCTGCCTATTCAGAGCATTTTACCACAGTGCTGGAAATTCTGCTTTTTCTCATCCCTAAAGTTAAGAGAAAGCATCTCAGACACAGAACTCAGATTTGCATCTTCACTTCTAGCTTCCTTGATACTTCTACAATGTTTTGTGTGGTATCTGTGGTGTGACCAGAAATTCTCAATCGAAAGCTGTTTCTTCCTTACATCCATCATGTGCTTTTGTATCCATGTGGATGCTATGATTCAGTTAGTCTCCTCACCAGCTGAACTTTTATAGGTCAAACAGCTACAGTAGCCATAAAGAAACAATGTTTGACACTATTGGTGCTTCATCTCCCATTTACCTGAAAGTTGAGGGAGTCAGAACCTTTTACTGATTTAACTTTTCCCTCTGCTGATATAATAGGTATACCCAGACCCCTTTCTAATCAGTAGAGGGAATACTTCTCACAGTTCAACATTAGTCAACTACAGAGTGCAATTTTGACAATAACTCACTCTACATTATGATCTACAAGTTCAAGTTCTCAATCTTCCCTGAGTGTTCAGTTAACATTTGGTATTGCATTTTTCTTTAATCCAGTTTCTATTTGTTCCCCTCCTGTGTCTCCCATCAACCCAAGATAACTTGTCTCTTTGAGAAGTGCAAGGATTTGAACGTCACAAGGAGGAAATAGTAAGGAAGGTCTGGCTAAGCCTTGAGGGCTTTTGAACACTGGCAGAAGAGCCCTAATTCTTTTTTGGAGAAGCTACTCAAGTCTCCCACTGTCAGTGCTGATGAGGGGCATGTACAATCTCTGTTCTCTGAATGCAATCAACTTGGGTTCAAATGACTCTCCAGTTGATTTTAAATGTCTAGAGCCATAACCTAATCACAAAGATTTACCCCCATTAGATCTGATCTTGAAAATGGTGACCAGGAAAACATTTAATGCTTTTCAGTCTACAGTTCATACAAAGGTACTGCATAAAAGTAGGGAAAGGGATGTTAGCAGGTCTGTATTTTCCCTATTCATACAGCCAAAGTAATCATACGCTGCCATTTAATGGGAGCTTTGTGCAGTTCATTGCATATAATACAATACAATACAATACACCAGGTTGGAAGAGACCTTCAAGATCATCGCGTCCAACCCATCAAACAATCCAACCCACCCAACAACTAGACCATACAGCCAAGCACCCCATCAAGTCTTCTCCTGAACACCTCCTGTGAAGGTGACTCCACCACCTCCACGGGTAGCCGATTCCAATGGGCAATCACTCTCTCCGTGTAGAACTTCTTCCTAACATCCAGCCTAAACCTGCCCTGGCGCAGCCTGAGACTGTGTCCTCTTGTTCTGGTGCTGGATGCCTGGGAGAAGAGGCCAACCTCTGCCTGGCTACAACCTCCCTTCAGGTAGTTGTAGAGAGCAATAAGGTCACCCCTCAGTCTCCTCTTCTCCAGGCTAAGCAACCCCAGCTCCCTCAGCCTTTCCTCATAGGGCTTGTGTTCCAAACCCCTCACCAGCTTTGTTGCCCTTCTCTGGACACGTTCCAGCAAGTCAACATCCTTCCTAAACTGAGGGGCCCAGAACTGGACACAGTACTCAAGGTGCGGCCTAACCAGTGCAGTGTACAGGGGCACAATGACCTCCCTGCTCCTGCTGGCCACACTGTTCCTGATGCAAGCCAGGATGCCATTGGCCTTCTTGGCTGCCTGGGCACACTGCAGGCTCATGTTCAGCCTACAATCAACCAGTACCCCCAGGTCCCTATATAGTTGTGAAGAGCTGTGATATCTACCCAAAGATACATAAGTTGTTAATACATATTATTCTAAGAATAAAACACAAAGTGTGGTGTTACTGAAACCAATTACTTTAATTGTTAAAAGCAAAGTTGATTTGCTAATAAATTATGCAACCCTTAATACATTATCCTCCAGAGTAGAGCCACTACAGTATTGGAAAGTAATGAATAGCCCTCTTCTCTATTTCAGTTTATTTTCCTTGGTTTATTTTTGTTTTGTTTGAGAGAATATACATGATGCTCCTGAGAATGAGGTGCCTGTTATTGTCAGGCAATGTAACAGATAAAATTGTCATAGATTATGAAAATGTGATCATATAAACCAAATATATATATTTTTTCCTCTAAACAATCGAATGTACTAGGACTCTGGATTTACAAAGCTATAACAAAACATCAAATAAAAGAAAACAGGTGTCAGAGAATTTCAAAGGGCCTTCTCAAAAAGTACTCTACCAAAACAACCTATTCAAATCATAACAGAAGTGAAAGTGCTATAATGAATTAGAAGCTAATAAAGAAATACAATAATCAGAAACTAGGAACAAATTTCTGTTTGGTTTTGTTGTTTTGTTTTGTTTTTTCCATTATAACAAAGAAAACAATGAAGAAGTTCTACTCAAGGAGCCCCATCTCACATAATTGTCAGTGCTGTGGAAAAAGAGGTAAATACTAAAGAAACAAATCTGCAGCTGACCCAGAAATATTTAAGTTATTTCTTAGTTGGAGCTCTAGGAATATGGTTGTGGTGGTTTTAGGCTAGGTCTTTAAAATTTAGTTACAGATTTTGAGCAACAAAAGGTAGAAAAATATAAATAAATCAATACTGGGTGTAAAAAGGAAAACAAAAGATTATTCTAAACAAATTAATTGGGTAAATATCTGGAAGAAGACAGGCTGTACCATAACAATTCTCTCTCTTCTTTCCTGATCTCTGCTGTTTCACTTTGCTTGGGAGAGATTAACCTGCTTGTCGGCTGGCTTTGGCTGAGCTGTTCAGTTAAGTCTAACCCACTGCTTTCTCTCTGCTTCTATCTCTCTTGGGACAGGGGGAGTGGGGCAGTGGAATGGCTTCCCTGGTCTCTGACCAGGGGGATTTTCATGTTGTTTGCTAACTGTAAATATCTGTATAATAGTGTAAATACTGTATATTTTGTACATATTCATTGCATTCCATTGCAGAGTGTAGTTCTTGCTTGTAAATAGAGCTTCATTTGCGTCTAACTGACTTGGTCTGGCAAAATTAATGCGGGAGGGGAAATTTCAACCCACCACAATGGTCATCACAATGGCAAATTAACTTTATAGCTGACAGATGCAAAGAAAAGCATGCTGAAAATAACTCATAACTGCATAGATGCTGCTGAGTCCCAAATTAACTGGAAACACCACCAACAAAAAAAAGGCCCCTGTGTGTATCTCAACTTGTCAAAGCCTAAACATGACCTACAACATGGAACAAAGATCCTAAATGAGGGACAAAACAAAACCACTCAGGCAGAAAACTTGAAATACCTGGGATTTATTGTTGATAGCATTTTTTCTTGAAACCTCTGCTCCATTGTTCCCTGTTTCCAAGTTTTCACATTAAAATTTGGCAGACACTGAACAACAGCAGAACATAAATTAATCTGGGACCAAAAAAACCCAAGTCATATCTCTTAAAGAGACAGACTTTGAAAAATACATCCACAAGATAAGTCTGCACATGGGGAGACATCATCTGTAGCATTATCTGCCCTGGAACATACAACACATCCAGGTGGAGACTAGTTGGATGAACCACTGATCCAATGAATATATTCACAACTATGGCATTGCAATGCAGTCCAGTTTTACCCTTCAGAGTGCTTTGTCAAGATATACATTGGTGAGGCACACATTCCAGCTCCTTTCAGTTTTTATTTGGTTACAAAGAAGTCATTGCTCAGACTCAACTCTTAGATTTTCCAGACTGTGACACATCTCTGATGGGTGGATGATTCAAGTCAAATGAACCAAAGCCATGCACAGCCTCTCATCAGTGCTGGAAAGATGCTCAAAGCACAAGCCAACTACATTTATTTATCTGTTGAGTCCATTCCAGGCAGAGCAAAAGAACTCTCTACTTGGCTTTGTGGGTGACGCAAACAATAGATGCAGTATTCACATTGAATCAAATGTTTTGTAACACCTTGTTTGTTCATTTTTTAACCCCCAGCATATCCATGGGTTAAATACTTAACATGTAATGAGAAAAAAAAGTACTCAAGGAATAGAAGCTACAAAAAAAATTACTCCTCCCCCAAACCCGGGAGCTCCCTACTGACATAATTAGACTAAAACCCAAACCACATAGAGAGGGCAGCAAAATCACTCTGGGATGTGATCTAGTTTAAGCAGGCATGGGGCTACTCAGAACTAAGGTAGAAGAGAGAAAGGCATAAAGCCTCTGTTGTTTTTTCCTCACCTTGTCTTTATTACAAGTATTTGTGGTTGTGCAAATATCCCAAATTTAAAAAATCATTCCTTACCAGAACAGGTTCATTACATTTCTATCTGCCAACCCTGCTGTGATAAAAATAAGGTCACTGTGTCACAGGCAGGGGTGATCTCAGTGTGCAAAAGGGAGGAATATTACTAACACACAATCAGTACTGAGCTACTGGTCCTGCACACTGTGAGAAAACATAGAATTCAGAGATCAGAAAGAAAGAAAAAGCAAAGAAGGAAAGAAAAACATACGTAATAAACATCCTTTCTTCACAGCAGTAGCCATCTTCAGGTGCCTATTAATACCTCTAAGAGACAGGGGAATGGCAAGAGGAAAGGATAGAATCATAGAATCGGCAAGGTCGGAAAAGACCTCAGACATCATGAAGTCCAACCAATTACCTAATACCTCATGACAACTAAACCATGGCTCCAAGTGACACATCCAACCCTTTTTTGAACACCTCCAGGGATGGGGACTCCACCACCTCCCTGGGCAGCCCATTCCAATGGCAAATTACTCTTTCTGTGATGAACTTTCTCCTCACCTCCAGCCTAAACTTCCCCTGGTGCAGCTTGAGGCTGTGTCCTCTTGTTCTGCACTGGTTGCCTGGGAGAAGAGACAAACCCTGACCTGGCTACAACCTCCTTTCAGGAAGCTGTAGAGAGCAATAAGGTCTTCCCTAGCCTACTCTACTCCAGGCTAAACAATCCCAGCTCCCTCAGCTTCTCCTCATAGGGCTTGTGCTCCACAGCTCTCACCAGCCTTATTGCCCTTCTCTGGACACATTCAAGTTTCTCAATGCCCTTCCTTAATTGAGGAGCCCAGAACTGGACACAGGACTCAAGGTGTGGCCTAACCAGTGCTGAGTACAGGGGCACAATGACCTCCCTGCTCCTGCTGGCCACACTATTTCTGGTACTGGGCAGGATGCCATTGGCCTTCTTAGGCACCTGGGCACACTGCTGGCTCATGTTCAGCCAGCTGACAACCAGTACCCCTAGGTCCCTTTCTGCCTGGCTACTCTCCAGCCACTCTGACCGCAGCCTGTGGCACTGCATGGAGTTGTTGTGTCCACAGTGCAGAACCTGGCACATGAGTGTCCCTAATCTATCCTCTTTGTCTACTGATATGATCCGTACACAACCCAGACCTGTTTGGAAAGAATACATGTTTGGAAGTCCTCTACTAATCTCTATGTCCTGGTTAGCAGAATGCACGAACCTAACCATTTGTACAGTTTAAATTAAAAAGAACCTGGTGAAATGATGATATGAATAGGCTTGGACGGTAGCATGGCTGTGATAGAGTTTAGTGGTGTGGGTAAGAATGGGAAAGGACATTTGACATATATCTATATTGAAAAGAGAAAAGGGCTAGTAGCAGGTGCAACAACCTTGTCTCTTTTCCCCCTGCTTCCTTAGTGTCATCCAAATAACTTGTTATTAATGTACCAGGAGAAGACATTTCACATTCACTCCTTGAGATCAACCTGACAGCTTACCAGCTGTTTACTGTACTCTTCTTCCCACAATGGCATGAGTAATCCAAAGAGCATTCTCACTTTCTCTGCTGGCAGCATAGTTACCTGCTGTTCATTTCTCCTAGTCCTATCCCTGAGCATGGATGTACTTTCTATTTTATTTCCCACTCACTCTGCAAGCCATAGGGTTTGATATCATATAAGCACAACTATTACCTCTATCTTGTCCTAGAAGCTCTCATGCTGGGAAAATAACTTCTGCCTCAAAGACACGTTGGTCATTTCTTACTGCTATTCCAGTACTTTGGCCTGAAGAAGGAATTTTTAGGCCAACATGTACTTCAGGTGTTTCCTTAAACAGTAGACCAAAACACAAGTACTGAATGAGAGATAAACATAGTCAGTCTAGGGAAAGGTGCTCATCCCTTACAGGCACCTATTGGTGTCCAAGAATGAAAGACACAAGTGCAAAGAGCACTGATGGTCTATGAGACTTGTACTCTTAAAACCCCAAACTCTTTGAAAAAATACTATGAGAAAATCACTACCTAGGATCTGAGCCAATCCTTGCAGATGTGTAACTTATCCTGGGTTGCACCACATCACCCGAAGTCTGGAAGTCTGAGGAAAGTACATTTAGCATCACAATCAATAGCTGGAAGGACACTTGAAAAACAGAATGACATGTGCCCCAAATTCTCTGGTGTATTTTGTGTGCTAACACCTACCACATCCCCTTGATGAAAGTTAAAGGACCAGTATGTGTGCAGCCTTACTCAATAGAAATCCCCCCCCTCCCCTTATTTCTTTATGATATTTTTCCCCCTTTCTTGTGCCATTTGCTGTTTTCTGAGTAATTGTGTCTGTGTAGGTGAAAGGCCTGTGGGATTTGTCTGCCCTTCTGGCAAACTGTACAGACATGTCCTACAATGGACAGCCAGATTTGCATTGTGCTTGCCAGCACCATGCAACTGGCCTTTTGAAATGCTACAAAACTGAAAGGGAAACAGAGTAAAGGAGGATGGCAATGCTTGCCAAATGGCATCTCCTGTCACACGTACACACTGGTCTGGATAGCCACATGGGTGCAGAAGTAAAAAGCTATTAACACTGGGATAGAAATAGGCATCCAATTTCCCCACCCACCCAGATGGAGGAAAACAGAATACCTCACTGGTAATGGTTTTCAGAGAGAAATGGATACAAAGGAGGAAACAAAAGAGGACAGATTCCAACACCACTCTTTTTTTTTTTTTTTTTTTTTTCACTTTACTGTTTTTTTTCCCCTTCAGCAGGTTCTTCCATTTCACTCTCTCTCTCTTCTAGTGTCTAGTTCATAACAGAATCTAAATCTCATCTTAAAGCTTCCCCTCTGTTCCTGGATGCACTTTGGAGACAATGAAGTATGAAGAGAGGAAAGCACTACAGTTAATATAAAAGGGACTTTCCTGACTCATTTTGTGTAACAATATAATATCTAACATGCCAAAGAGAGGCAGATAAAGCTGAGAAAATAAAGCAAGCTCAGGAATCAAAATGTGAGGTATAGGTACGCCTAAGTTGCTTTGAAGTTTTTGATTGTCTCTCTGGAGCTCCTTCAAAATCAGATAATTAAATAAATACTAATAATACCAACGCTGCTAACAATAATAGTTCATCCTGCAGCAGAACAAGAGAAGACCATTAACAAAGCGTGCTGCTCACAATACTAAGTTATAGGACAACAGTCCTAGTACAATGAAAGTGATACATGATGCAAGTGAGCAATGCAATGGGATGCAGAACAGGTAGTGCTTGGTTTCTCTTCAAACAGGACTTTGCTAGCAATAGATCAGACAGAGAATATACTGATGGAAGAGAGAAGGAAAGACGGAGATGAAGTCTCAGGAGGAGGGAAGAAGCAGAAAAGAAATTGATTAAATCAGCAATCAAGGGAGACGGAAGACATTTTCAGCATTGTTGTTCTCCACATATGTTCTCCAACGAAATCAGAGTTACAGAATAAGACATTGAAGTTCTACTAAATTCCCTATTGTAGTACAGACACTACTGTTATTACTGTTTAATAAAACTTTCTGTTCCATACAGTCAGAGCCCTAAGACCACCACAAAGCATTTCAAAATGCTTTGAAATCAGGATGCGGTACAATGGCCACCAACTAAAGAGAAGGCACAAATAAAATTCACAACAAAACATGTTGAAGCAATTTTGGGCCTGGGAATTAATCTGCCACCATGAAGTCAGCCCACTCAAAAAAAAACCCTATAAGCTTGGGAAAAATGCCATAATTGGAAAGTACAGGTTTAAATTTTAGGTGCCAAGCGATTACAGCCCCATCTGAACTGGGCCAAGGAACCAGGGCTAGCACACCTTATGCTGCGAAAAACACACAGAGATATTTAAAGAACATAACCACAGTTGGGACATCAGTTTTACCATCTGTCTTAAATGTATCTTCAACAAGATGGTGCCTCCCAACACCATTTTGAAGCTCTAATTTTGTGTCATCTCTGAGACCAAGACAAGAGCTTTAGGCTTTAATGAATGTGAATGATCTTCCACGATCTAGCTTTTGCTACCTTCAAATTTACTATAGCTTGTTGGATTCAACAACATTGGAGCCCAAACCAAATACAGCATCCTGTACTTATAGTGGAAATTAACATGAAACTCACATTTACCTGTTGGTTGGTTTGGGTTTTTTTTTTATGTTGGCTCTGCTCAGTCTCCAAAAAGCATATTTAACAAGTAGATAGCTCATTACACTAAGTCTGTTCACAGAGTCAAGACCACTATGGACCAGAGGATAGCCAAGTCAAATTTTAATGGTCATTCTTCTGAGAATATCTGTTCCACTGTAAAACTGCTCAATTTCAAGCCACTAACCCCGTGATTTGCTGTTGGCAAAGCACAGCTGATGGTTTCAACAAGATATGAGGCCACTCTGCACTTTTATTATAGCACTTGATTTCAGCATAAATTAAGTTCTCCATAGCTTTGACAATGTGCACATTTTAGAATTTTAGAATTAAATTTCTCCCTTCATGTTCCTGAGAAGAGTAGCTGTGACACAGGAGAAAATACTGAAAGCATGGAGATGACAACTAACAGATATCCATACTATTGAATTGTGGAGGTTGATGTCGAACGAAAATTCAACTCACTTTCAGAGAAATGGACAATTCTGACATTAAGTCATCCATCTCCTTAAACAGTTCTAGAAAACATGAAACTTTTCATTGTGTGAGAAAGTAAATCCCTTATGGGAGATAGGGTGAGTACCAGAACCTCGCACCATAAATTGTAAATACCATGCTGTAGCAGTTTGGGCTGGGTGCCCTCTGCTACGGGGGGTGTTTCCTGTGTCCAGAAGTCCAGCCCAGTGGGTGGACACAGGAAATTAGGTATTTCATACCATAATTCTCTGCACCACTATAAGGTCCAGCGCGGGGTCTAGCACTTCCTCTTTCCTTCCTCACCGTCACCTGGTAACTGGGGAGATATCTCCCGGCCTTGGGCCTGGCTAGGCCCAAGGCCAGGGGGATGGGCAGTCTCAGATCTGGCCAGCTGAGACTAGCCTAGCAGTGGGAGGGGAGGAAGGAGCCCTGGGGGTCTTGGGTGCACCCTCATGTGGGGATGGGATGTTTCTGGGTTTGCTTTGGGATTTCTTCGCCACTGTGCTTCTGGCTTTCTGTACACACTCACTGCTTTCCATTTAAACTTTCCACCACTTTTGCAATCCGTTTGTTTGAGTCGTTATTTCTGCCCGTGGTGGGGAGGGGGGCCTGCCTCAACCCATGACACATGCTCACAGTAGGAAAGTATAATTCATTGATCTATCTGTACCGATGAATTGCACCACTACTGGAATGAGATGGAATGATACAGAACCTTAAAAGCATGTAGCAATGTCAAACATCACTTTAAAAGAGGAAATGCTTACCCAAGCAATGTAGACCTCGACTATAGCATAATGTGACTGATATGACAGGCCAGAACATTTTTTTCCCAATGCTCTTGACTTCCTAGCAGTTCAAACTAGTGCTTCATCATGAGTCTTATCATGATACTTGATGTACCTGTGTTTGCTTGAGGATTTGCATGTATGAACATAAAGCAAATGAATTCTCTTTAGTTTATGAAAGCTACCAAGATCACAGATAGGTCTATGGTTGCACATACACTCAGTGTGATATGGAAGAGAAATACACAAGAATGGAGCACAGCAGTAGCACATCACTTTGTACAATCAACTATCAGCACGAAAGATATGATGTAGTTGCCATCACGGAGACATGGTGGGATGACTCGCATGACTGGAGCGCTGCAATTGACGGCTACAGGCTATTCAGGAGAGACAGGCAGGGAAGAAGGGGTGGAGGGGTGGCCCTGTACATCAGGGAGGCTCTTGATGCCATTGAGCTAGAGATCAGGGATGATCGGGTTGAGTGCGTGTGGGTAAGAATTAGAGGGAAGACCAGCAGGGCAGACATGCTGGTTGGAGTCTGTTATAGACCACCCAACCAGGAGGATGATCTTGATGAAGCATTCTATAGGCAGCTTAAGGCTGTCTCAAGATCGCCTAACCTTGTTCTCGTGGGAGACTTCAACCTGCCTGATATCTGCTGGGATCACAACATAGCAGAGAGGAGGCAGTCTAGGAGGTTCTTAGAGTGCATGGAGGACAGCTTCTTATCCCAGGTGCTGCGCGAGCCTACCAGGGGTAAGGCTATGCTTGACCTCCTCTTCACCAACAGGGAAGGGCTGGTGGGTGATGTGGTGGTCGGAGGGTGTTTAGGCACCAGTGACCACGAGATAATTGAGTTTTCAGTATTCAGCCAAGCCAAGAGGGGGAACAAGAAGACCTCCACTCTGGACTTCCGGAGGGCGGACTTCAGGCTACTCAAGGAACTAACTCAGAAGGTTCCTTGGGAAACAGCCCTTAAAAACAAAGGGGTTCAGGAGAGCTGGACCTACTTCAAGAAAGAACTCTTGAAGGCGCAGGAACAGGCTGTGCCAGTGTGCCGGAAGATGAGCCACCGGGGCAGACGGCCAGCCTGGATGGGTAATGAACTTCTAAAGGAACTAAGGGAAAAAAAGAGGGTGTATTATCTTTGGAAAAAAGGGGAGGCAACCCATGGAATGTTTAGGGATGTTGCTAGGTCTTGTAGGAAGAAAATTAGGGAGGCAAAAGCACATTTGGAGCTCAGACTGGCCTCTGCTGTGAAGGACAACAAAAAGTCCTTCTATAAATATATTAATAGCAAGAGGAAGGGCAAGGAGAAGCTCCACTCCTTGGTGGGCATGGAGGGGAATATTGTAACAAAGGATGAGGAAAAGGCAGAGGTGCTTAACACCTTCTTTACCTCAATTTTTACTAGCAGGACAGAACGGCTTCCAGACAGCTGGCCTGCAGAGCTGGCAGAAGGAGCCAGGGAGCAGCATAGTTTTCCCCTGTTCCAGGATGGGACAGTCAGAGATCTTCTCAGCCGCTTGGACCCCCACAAGTCCATGGGACCGGATGGGATCCATCCTAGGGTGCTGAGGGAGCTGGCGGATGAGCTGTCCAGGCCGCTCTCCATCATTTTTCAGCAGTCCTGGCTCACTGGAGAGGTCCCAGAAGACTGGAAGCTGGCTAACGTGGTGCCCATCCATAAGAAGGGCCAGTTGGAAGAGCTGGGGAATTATAGGCCTGTCAGCCTGACCTCAGTGCCAGGCAAGATTATGGAATGGGTCATCTCGAGTGCAATCACACAGCACTTACAGGATGGCCAGGGGCTCAGGCCTAGCCAGCATGGATTTAGGAGGGGCAGGTCCTGCCTGACCAACCTGATCTCCTTCTATGATCAGGTGACCCGCCTGGTGGATGCGGGGAGGCCTGTGGATGTGGTCTACCTGGACCTCAGCAAGGCCTTTGACACCGTCCCCCACAGCAAACTCCTGGCCAAGCTGGCAGCCCATGGCTTGGACAGGAGCACACTGCGTTGGGTTAGGAACTGGCTGGAGGGCCGAGCCCAGAGAGTGGTGGTGAATGGTGCCACATCCAGCTGGCGGCCTGTCACTAGTGGTGTGCCCCAAGGATCAGTGCTGGGCCCCATGCTTTTCAACATCTTTATTGATGATCTGGATGAGGGCATTGAGTCCATCATCAGTAAATTTGCAGATGACACCAAGCTGGGGGCAGGAGTTGATCTGCTGGAGGGCAGAGAGGCTTTGCAGAGAGACCTCGACAGGCTGGACAGATGGGCAGAGTCCAATGGCATGAGATTTAACACATCCAAGTGCCGGGTTCTGCACATTGGCCATAACAACCCCAGGCAGCGCTACAGGCTGGGGTCAGAGTGGCTGGAGAGCGGCCAGGCTGAGAGGGACCTGGGGGTGCTGGTTGATGGGAAGCTGAACATGAGCCTGCAGTGTGCCCAGGCAGCCAAGAGGGCCAACCGCATCCTGGCCTGCATTAGGAATAGTATGGCCAGCAGGAGCAGGGAGGTCATTGTGCCCCTGTACTCTGCTTTGGTTAGGCCGCACCTTGAGTACTGTGTCCAGTTCTGGGCCCCTCAGTTTAAGAAGGACATCGAGACACTTGAACGTGTCCAGAGAAGGGCAACAAGGCTGGTGAGAGGCCTTGAGCACAAGCCCTGTGAGGAGAGGCTGAGGGAGCTGGGGCTGTTTAGCCTGGAGAAGAGGAGGCTCAGGGGAGACCTCATTGCTCTCTACAACTACCTGAAGGGTGGTTGTAGCCAGGAAGGGGTTGGCCTCTTCTCCCTAGCAACCAGCACCAGAACAAGGGGACACAGTCTCAAGCTGCACCAGGGGAAGTTTAGGCTGGAGGTGAGGAGAAAGTTCTTCACCGAGAGAGTGATTCGTCATTGGAATGTGCTGCCCGGGGAGGTGGTTGAGTCTCCGTCCCTGGAGGCGTTCAGGAGGGGACTGGATGTGGCACTTGGTGCCATGGTCTAGTTGTGAGGTTATGGTTACAGGTTGGACTCGATGATCTTCAAGGTCTCTTCCAACCTTGGTAATTCTATTCTATTCTATTCTATTCTATTCTATTCTATTCTATTCTATTCTATTCTATTCTATTCTATTCTATTCTATTCTATTCTATCTATGGCTGGACAGGTTCATCAATATCTTCTCGGTATGGAAAGATTGTATTTCTCTCTCAGCTTTAGCCTCTAAGACGCAGATATCTCCTCAAAGTTAGTTGCCTAGAATCCTTCCATACTCAGCAGTGAATAGTAGCACTTTTGGAGAGTCAACTCATTTATCTTGATGGCATGATCAGCTTACTGGCTCACTGGAAGTACCTATCTCTTTTTACTGACCATAAACAGAACCCATAAACCATTACCGGGCTAAAAATGTAAGCTATCAGATAGCTAAGGGTATGGAGGATGAATCTCATGTTTACAACCAAATTATTTTTCTCTCCATAGATCTTTCCCATTATTTTCATCATCTGACTCTATACCTTAAGAAGTATTGAGAGCTATCAGAATTTATCCAGAAATTCTTTAGGTCCACTACTTTTAAAAGATGTGTTATCTCAAAATAACTCTTTCTCTGCCATCCTTTGCTATCAAATAATGTTGCTTACTGACCTCAAGTGGCACATGCTTTCAAGTAATTATTTTAATTACCCATATCTGCATCTAATGTTTGTAACCATCTCAAATATAGAAGTATTTAGGTTTTTTTAAAAAATAATTTATTATGCCAATAACAACAAACTGAAGATCAACAGATCTTCATGTTGGGAGCTATAAAGCACCCTAGTATAATGGTACTGACTATGAAAAAGGCGATTAAAACACAGGTTTTGTCATGAGGTTCTGTCATGAAATCTCCCACAGCCACTTTTTCTCTTAGAAAACTAATCTTTTAATCTATTGTTTGCAACCTCCACCCTCCATAAACAGGCATTACAGGATTTGCCCATCTTGTCTTGTTCAAAATACTAGGATAGAAATATGTAGTATTTACTACTGGAATATTACCCTTATTTTTTCAAATCTCAGTCTTTCATGTACTGCATTCTCATTAGATTTCGATGCAGCCAGCATGAAATTCTAAACAGCAATAGTAAACCTCATGAATCATATTGGCAAAACCTTCTGTGAAGTGACTTTGAAAAGGTGAGATAATTTTTGCCAGCTTTATCTTTGTCTTTTCTGACTTTGAAAACTGGCACCACCACACGCTTAGCTATGTCCTCCCCAACTCATAAACAGAAACATACTTGCAACTAACTTCCTACCTCTTGCAGTTTGAAACTTCAAAAAAATCACCTTCCTAATATGTGCTTCTAATTAAATTTCAGTCCCTAACCACAGCTGCTGTGATTCATGCATACCCTGCAAGGTTCAGTGTTAATTAATGAGGGCTCTTTAAATTCTCTGAGCCCGGGTGTGGGAGGGAAACAGGGTGGATGCAAGACAGGAGGATTTCTCACAGTTGGTTGTTGGGTGTTGTGATGCCCCTCTGGGAGGCAGCTCAATTACAGTATGCATCCAAACAAGAATGAAAAAGGAGGTGGAGAACTGGGAACAAAAACCCACACAGTGTATTATTCATAACCAAATATATAATTATGCAGTCTCATGAATTAGAGATTTACATTTTTGAAGAAAGACAGGAAAATGTGTCAGAATGTAGCTTTTCAATATATTGGTTTGGTATTCCCTTCTTCCTATGAAAAGATAGAGAAAAAGTGAGACAGTCAACCAAATCCAGGGGCCTGCAGGCAATCCAGAGACAATTTCTGACGGGTAAAAGCCAAGGTATTAATAAATTTAATGGAGTGTGGATTTTTACAATCCCTCTTAGGATTGCAATTCAAGGCTGCAAATGACAGGACCCAGCAGCTCAGCATCTCTGTAGATAAGGAAATTCAAGGTGAGATTCTAGAGCTTTGCTAGCTGAACAAAGCACTCAACTCTGGCTCTCATGCATGTGAAATAATAAATAATCACAATTATTATTACATGTTTGTGTTATGAACAGGCAGGCTGCTTGTGATACAACTCTGTCTTCAGCTAAATGGAAACCAGTCCAGAACATGCCTATTTCCCATAGGTTGTAGAAAGTATTGATCAAAGGAGCCTATAGCTCAATGAAACCTCAGAAAGGAGGTTTAGAAGAACAAAGCATAAATATATGAGGAGGTATTTGGCCTAGACTTTCACACTTCTGTCTCTTACAACATATTCTTTCATGTATTTAACAGTCCTGAGCAGTCATAGCCTTAGTCTCTGTTTTTCCAAAAGACTGATATTACAGGTGCACCAAAAACTACAGTCCCACAGGTGACAAGTGCTTACAATTAGGGTGGAACCACATCTTTCCTACTCTTTCAGACTAAGGCTTGCAGTAAAGACATGAACAAAACTTCCCAGAATCAATTTTGTGTTTCACAGTATCACCAAGGCTGGAAGAGACCTCAAAGATCATCAAGTTCAACCTGTCACCACAGACCTCATGACTAAACCATGGCACCAAATGCCACGTGCAATCCCCTCTTGAACACCTTTAGGGATGGTGACTCCACCACCTCCCTGGGCAGCACATTCCAATGGCTACCGACTCTCTCTGAGAAGAACTTTCTCCTCACCTCGAGCCTAAACTTCCCCTGGCGCAGTTTGAGACTGTGTCCTCTGAGGGCTTTAACTAGTGGTGCATAGACAATAAGCATAAAGCCTTTAAAAACATGGTATTTTTTTCCTATTGGTAGAAAGTCTGCATGAAAACAAAACAAGTAACAGGAAAACATAAATTTGGTATTTATCCCAAGATAGTGCTTAGGGTTACCTTATTGCTGGCTTGAAATCCCAATCCAGGGATACTCTATTTTTTTAAAATAAATAAGTACCAGATAATTTGATCATTAATGGTTGGCTCTGCCTCTGCTGGGCTAGTCTGAGCTAGGCACTCATTTTGCAGGGTGCACACTACAGCTGCTCATAGCTAAAAAAGAAATAAAAATTCCCCAAAACACCAACAGCAGCAAAACCCAGAGATGAATAGACTAGACTAGACTAGACTAGACTAGAATAGACCAGACCAGGTTGGAAGAGACCTTCAAGATCATCGCGTCCAACCCATCATCAACACTATCTAATCGACTAAACTGTGGCACCAAGCACCCCATCAAGTCTCCTCCTAAACACCTCCAGTGATGGTGACTCCACCACCTCCCTGGGCAGCCCATTCCAATGGACAATCACTCTATGAAGAATTTCTTCCTAAAATCCAGTCTAAACCTCTCCTGGCGCAGCTTGAGTCTGTGTCCTCTTGTTCTGGTGCTGGTTGCCTGAGAGAAGAGACCAACCCCCACCTGGCTACAACCTCCCTTCAGGTAGTTGTAGAGAGCAATAAGGTCTCCCCTGAACCTCCTCTTTTCCAGCCTGAACAATCAATCTCAGGAAGAGCCTTAGACAAGCTTCCTCAAAATTTCCCTAGGCAGGTTTGACTGCTCCATAAATATTCCCAAGCAACTGAGTTTCCTTTCTGTGGAGACTCTTTCAGGCTACAGGTTCTCAGCTCTGGTCACTATCTTTTGGATATTAACAAGGGTCATGCCTGATAAGCCCAGAAACTGCAGATAAACTGCAACTAGAGCCTTTTTTTATTATTGGGGATGGCAAGCTGAAGCCATCATGGTATAAGGAGTGATGTAAGGACAGCATGTTGTCTTCCTCTATTTCTGTGTTTCCAACAGGTAACAGCTATCATCAGTTCTTTCTCAGATAATTTTGCCTTTGGCAACCCCTCTGCTTTCCGTAGAAGCAATTATGAACTGGCTAAGATACAAATAATTTATGGATACTTAGAGTTCCAAAGATGGGAGAAAGAGCTTTCACTTCTTTACCCCAGTTTACTTTGAACAAAGTGTCCTCAGTGTGACCTCCTGGAAGAGCAGGAATTTTTTTTTCAGCTAGACTGAAGGAAAAGTGAAAACTCCATCAAAACCTGGAATTGCCTCGAATTGCAGGTCTACATTGGTGAGACCTTAGCATTAGAGTAAGAGACACCTTTTTTTTAGCTGAAGCAGAGGAGGCCAGGTTGTGCAGAGCCAAACCAGGAGGGCTCCAGCCCAGTTCAGCTCTGTAATCTCACTTGTTAGATTTGTCAGGAAAATTTGATTATGTTCTGATTTCTCTCAGACTATAGGCTCATTACAATATGGGACTGCTATCCTCCAGAATCTCTCTCTAAATCCTTAGCTGCTACTTCTACTGTATTGCAATTCCAGTATATCCACAAAGGTTACACAGAGAGAAAAGTGGATTCAAAGCACTAGAGCACATATGATATGAGAAAACCTGCATAGGTTAGGGGTCTTGCTTTCTCTTCATGCTTCGTATTCTCTGGACTACTCTTGGGCTTAGGCAGTTCAGGTGGCATAACAGAGAAAATTACTTCTGGCTTTATCTGAGTCTGGTTTGGTTTTCTATACAAAGGCAAAAATTTTGCCCTTTATAGGAAAGAGTTTTCTTACAAGTGATTTTGAGAATATGCAAGACTATGATGGCAGCAGCATAACCCCTTATAACACTCACACAGAGTACTACCACTACCTGCTCCAGAAAATTATGCAACAAATTTGAGGTTCATTATAATACATTACAATCTTTGATCAGAGACTGAGAAAGTCGCTCTACCATGAACTGCAAAGCATCTGCTCTGTCAGTTCCTTTAGGGCCCCTAATAAGACATTTCACAGTGCTAGCATTTATATCAAATAACTTGAAAACCCATTTAAAACAAACGGTAGCATACAAACACCTGAAGATACAACTCTGCATTGGTATGTGCTGTCCACAGCACTCAACAAGAAGACACAAGACAGCTTTCTCCTCTCCCCCACATCCCTTTGGTGTCACACAGCTTTTTTTTCAACATGCAGGGGAAGTAACATAAATTCTACTCGTTTTTATCTTCTGAGGCAATGAAGCTGCTGAACAGACAAATCCCCAGGAAACAGCCCCAGGCAAATGGTCTATTATTCCTTAAGACAAAGACAATAAAGAACTGACAACTCTCTACATAATGCAATTATTTCCACCTTTAAAGCCATGCAAGAGTAGCCTAAGACACGTTTCATCCGCTGTGAAATTTTCAGGATGCCAGACTGTTTGCTGTTCTTCCCTGGGGATATGTCCCTCCCGTCTGATATGATCAAATGGCCCCTACAATTACAGGAGACAAAACCATCTCAGATTAGAGAGGTCTACGGAACATCCTAGAAACAGATCTAACATTTGAGGACAACTGTTGAAAAGAGCGTTTGACATTCTTTCAATATTCTCCATAATGCTGCTAAATTAAAAAGAATAAATATAGGACTGACAACTCGAAGAGCAAAGCTACTGTGTTAACAGTGAATAAAAACCTTAACCTCTTCACAAAAATACGAGATAATGAGCTTGTGTTTGTTTCTGGAATGCCAGCCTTGTAATTTTTATATCTGGAGAAGGGACTGCAGACACAATGTAACGACTACCTAAGGAACAGAACAGTTGGCTTCCCACCTCCAATCACTAATGGCACTTCTTTATTCAGACCTGAGATCATAACACTTAGAAGATCCTTATGGTAAAGTGGGATTGAGCTTTAACAGATCAGAACCTGCTTCCCAGATCTCAAAATTAACACAGCCACACTACCATGTGCGAACACATTAAAAGAGAACGAGAGTAAACTCTTCAAAATTTTAGTCCCGATGATATGTTAATGAATGCCAAATCGTGTGGAGCAATGCTGCATCCTATTAGCTTTTTTTCAATTGACACAATGTAATGATTTGTAGTTTTATGAAAGTGCCACCTTTAGCACACCAAACAAATGCACACGAAATAAACTTAAGGGTTTAGTTCTGAAATCAATATTTCATAACAAATAACAGTGTACCATGTTCAGCAAACACACCTGAAGAGCTGAATATTGCTGATTTTTGATCTTTGGCCACAAGGAAGTGCAAACCTAGAATACATCCTCTGCAACTGTTGATTAAAATGATATCATTGCTTCCCCTTCAGGTTTTAAAGGCAGCAAGTGCTAAAGTTATCTGAATGTTCTCATTAGAACACTGGGTGATAAACATTTCAAATCTTCTCACTCGCCAGTGTTTCTTCTGTGCAGTACAAAGGGTTCTGCCATGAAACAACATTTTAAAAGCAACTTTTGTAATTAATAAGCTATTTCTCAGCAGTACTTGCAAAGGATACAAAAGTCACATTTTGCTTCTCAAGTTCTGGTAAACAATGCACTCCTCTATTGTTTGTCAGCTGAAGAACATATTTTACATTCCTTTTATACAGGCATCTGAAACTATTGAATGTGTTTCTCTTGACTCTTTGGAGATTTCTTCACAAACCAGTTTATCTTTCTAAGTGGGCTGGAGATACGTGCAGAGGAATATCTCAATAGAACAAACTATTGTTGTATTTAAGTGGATGAATTTTTTAAATGTTGTGCAGTAGCTATTTGGAGAATGTGACAGTTAAGTGCCTTTCATCACAGAAAAGCTTCACAATCCTCTTCAGTCTCACAGTTAAGCATCTGAATCATAGAATCAATAAGGTTGGAAAAGACTTCAGAGATCATCAAGTCCAACCTATTACCTAACACCTCATGACTAACTAAACCTCACCTCAAGCCTAAACTTCCCCTGGTGCTGCTTGAGATTGTGTCCTCTTGTTCTGGTGCTGGTTGCCTGGGAGAAGAGACCAACCCTGACCTGGCTACAACCTCCCTTCAAGTAGTTGTAGACAGCAATAAGGTCTCCCCTGAGCCTCTTCTTCAGGCTAAACAACCCCAGGTCCCTCAGCCTCTCCTCATAGGGCTTGTGCTCCACAGCTCTCACCAGCCTTGTTGCCCTTCTCTGGACACATTCAAGTTTCTCAATGCCCTTCCTCAATTGAGGAGCCCAGAACTGGACACAGTACCCCATTGGCCTTCTTACGCACCTGGGCACACTGCTGGCTCATGTTCAGCCAGCTGTCAACCACTATCCCTGGGTCCCTTGTTGCCTGGCTGCTCTCCAGCCACTCTGACCCCAGCCTGTAGCACTGCATGGGGTTGTTGTGGCCAAAGTGCAGCACCCGGCACTTGAACTTGTTAAATGCCATCCTGTTGGACTCTGCCCATCTGTCCAGCCTGTCAAGGTCCCTCTGCAGAACCCTCTTACCCTCTAACAGATCAACACCTGCTCCAAACTTGGTGTCATCTACAAACGTACTAATGGTGGACTCAATACCCTCATCCAGATCATCAGTGAAGACATTGAATAGGATTAGGCCCAACACTGATCCCTGGGGGACACCACTAGTGACTGGCTGCCAGCTGGATGTGGCACCATTTGCCACCGCTCTCTGGGCTCGGCCCTCCAGCCAGTGCCTCACCCAGCACCAAGTGCTGCTGTCCAAGCTGCGGGCTGACAGTTTGGCCAGGAGTTTGCTGTGGGGAACAGTTGCCCAGCCTCTTGGTCTTCCAGCTATCTAATACACTGCCTGGGTTCACCTTTTTTTTCTCTTTTATTTATTTATTATTTTCCTATTCTCCCCCCCCAGTAATATTGAGCTGTGAAAAATCTGTTATCACTTCCATCATCTGTGGCTGGTCCATAGGATTTTCCATTTCTGTCAAATTTCAAATAGAAATATTATCCAATCCAGATGTACGCCATATTCTCTAGGCAGAGATTTCTCTTACCTAGACTACTGGGAGCCTTGCAGAAGATGATGTATTTGGGAAGTACAGAAATCTTGACCAGGCCCTGTCTGCTCTGTTGTACTTGGGTCTTGAGAAAGCCATATATTAGCAGGGGTAGAGACTGCCTGAGAGCCAGATGAGTTCCTTGTGTTAGCCTATGCTGCACACTGGTGGGTGTAATTACAGACATAACCTCCCACTGTGTCAGGAGATGACTCTGTTTTCTATGAAAAAGTGCCACAGCAAAGGGGGGAGCCATGAAGCTCTCCACAGACAGGCCATTGTAACGTGCTGTGGGAAAATACACCTGGGGGTCTAGATTTGCTGCATAAAATAAGGATCCCAGGAGCTGAATGAATGTAAGATTTATTCACTCTTAACACTTTCTGAAATGGCTATTTCATTAAGCCATTTGTTGTCTGGCCTTCTCATTGAGATTCAGAAAGAGCTATGCTTCTCCGACTTCAGCCCAATTCCATGGTGAAGAACATTTAGCTAAACGGTCCAAAACCTTGCTGGAAGGAAACATGTACTTTACTAAGTACTTTTACATTCACCCAAAAGGTAAGCAAATACTCCTCTAAAAGATCATTTTGTTCCTCATACTAAGAATACTTCATTAATTGACATGACTAATACTGGTGTGGGAAAACAAACCATTAATCAATAAGCAGTGAAATGATTGATGTAAGTTACAGTATCACAGTATCACCAAGGTTAGAAAAGACCTCAAAGATCATCGAGTCCAACCTGTCACCACAGACCTCATGACTAGACCATGGCACCAAGTGCCATGTCCAGTCCCCTCTTGAACACCTCCAGGACGGTGATTCCACCACCTCCCTGGGAGAGAACAGTTAAGAGAAGTTGAAAGCTTTGCAGCATCAACTGATATTTATGTCATAGTTATATTGTATGTTATCTGTTGTTGCTCAAGCAAGGGTTCTTTGGCACTATCTAGAACTATATAGAAAAGTTAGAGGGTCCCATGTCACAAATGGCCTAGGAGGTGTCAGGGGTGCTCCACAGCATGGAGTGATTCCAAGTGACACCGTTACTCATCATTATCTTTAAGGGTATTCTGAAATAATGCAGTTTATGAGTGCCTGATTAAGAGAATTTATGGATTATCTAGCTTTAACTAAGGTAACTCTCACAAAATGGACAGGTGGCTTAAAAAGATTCCTCAAAGAAACCACGGACTGAGGATGAGATTGGTAACGTGAGCAAAAGTGAAAGCGGCAGAGCTGACACTTCCCTTCCTCCCAATTGTAGTGGTGTGATGCCTTAACCCACACGCACCAACATAAAGCACAGCATAAAGCACAAACCCTTCATCAGCCACATTGTAAGCAATGGTCTGATCAGATCTGACAAGAACTAGGCCAAAAACATTTTGAGACTGCAAACTTCCTAATGGTGGACTCAATTCCCTCATCCAGATCGTCAATGAAGATATTAAAAGAGGTCCAGTTGTAAACACAAAGCTTTAAAAAAGGTCTTGTTTTTAGGAGATGGGATAGGGAGTGGCTAGGAAAACCATTGTATCACCCAGAAGTTTGCTGGGTATCTTGTGGCAAAGTCTTTATAAGAGCTGTCCAACTTCAGGATGAGTTATGTAGTTTTCTTTTACAAAAAGACCATTTGCTGACCTTTTCTGAGCTGACTGCCAGTAACATGCTACCCAGAAGATATATTAAAAAAAAATTGTGTCCCTTCAAAGTAAAGGTGGCATTTTAAGAAGGAGTGTAAAAAGTGCTGGTGTCCTCTAAATAAATAAAATTACTTTCAAACAGTTTATTTTATTATTTTTTATTTTACTTTGAAATAATTTTAAAAATATTTATCTCACCCTGGTTTAATTTCTACTTTTTGGGTACATTTTGTAATACACACGATGTGCAACAGTACATGTGTATGCCTTATGAATAAGTAAATACACATATATAAGGTGTGCAAGCTCAAAAACTTATTACTGAAAAGAAGGTAAGATCCAAAAATGTTTGGGGACCACAGCTGCATGGTAGGTAGGTCAGCAATTAGAGACTGACATATGATCCATAGCATGATAAAGGATGAAAAGTGGTTAATAGAGTAAGTGGAAATGGCATACAATGATGCCAAAAAGAGGGAGAACTAAGGAATAATACTTGCAGACAGCCTGCAGGAAATAGCTTAATGAGCTGGTAGAGCCCCTGGCAAAGATCAACCTGTGACTGAGCTGAGGAGGAAGCAGCCTACGAAATGTGCTTTATTCACTTGGAATCACAGACATTCACACATTGGCTGTGAAATACAGCTAAAGCTGTGCTGCTTATGATGAAATGCTGCTGAAGTGCATTTTTGTGAATGTCCTTTGCTTACATGACACGATAGCTTTATCTCTTGCAGCTGCTGAAGGGGAAATAAAGAGAAGCTGCTTCCTTCTGAGCAGTTGGAATCATATTTTTAAAGTGCACCATTGCCTCTTTGGTAGGTCCTTGTGAGAGAGCTGAGAAATGATGACTGAGCTTAAAATACTTCCTTGTAAACTGCAGAATTTCATCATTAAATCTATCAATCAAAGTTCCACTTGTCATACATCCTACACTTGTAGTACTTATTACCATGGATGGGAAGCTGCCACATTCCTGCCTCACAGCTAATCCTCGTTGTTAAGAATCACAACAGCTGTTTACACACAATTATCCTGTTACCACACTAAATTCAGCCTTATTCACCTTGCCATCGATGGCCTTGCATCTTATTTAACTAAAAGGACTAAAGGAAGTCAGGGAGTGAGTATTCTACAAGACCAGAGCGCAACAGACTTAAGGACCATATGCAAGAATGATTTTCACCAATTTTATCTGAATGCACCACAAAAAAAAGAAATCTATAGATATAAAATGGGTGTGGTGGTTTTTCCTCCTTTAAATATTCTTAGTGAGACACCAGAGCAAATTCTGAATGTTGTGCATGCTTTATGTGACAAGAGGTATGAAGCAAGATCAGAACTGGTGATATGCTTTTAAGTTAAGCTTTTCTAAGTGGTGAAAACCTCCCAAAGCAAAAGCCCAACAACAACAAAAAGCAAACACCAAACACCAAAATTACATAACATGAAATAAGAATACAGAGAATTCAGAGGAAATGCTTGGAAGCTACCATAGCTTAGATTCTGTTTGATGTTGCTAAGAGCAACAAGAAAAAGAGTGTAAGAATTATTGTACTCAGCACAATGTGAATTGACTAAATTAGCCACAGTAATCGAATGGATCATAGAATCACAGAATGGTAGAGGTTGGAAGAGACCTCTAGAGACCATCTAGTCCAGCCTAACACAGCTATGCCTAGAGCAAGTTGCATAGGAACATCTCGAGGCATGTGATGAAAGTCTCCAGAGAAGGAGACTGCACAACCTCTCTGGGCAGTCTGTTCCAGTGCTCCAAAACCCTCAAAGTAAAGAAGTTTCTCCTTAAATTCAAGTGAAACCTCCAATGCATTATGCTTGGATACTCATTTTCAGTTGACTGGGACAACAGTTTCCTCTTCGGAATTAAAGTTGCTTTTATTACATGGCATGAAGAACTTGATAAAAATAGTCTTCCTTGTTTAGTGCTGCCATGACAAACTGCTTCCCTCTAGCTTGTTGCAATCACCACTATAATACTGAATACCTCAAAAATATGGGCAAAAAATCTACAGCTTGGAATGGGCAAAATTACTTTTATCTTATCTTAATTGTCTCCATTGGGGGTAACAGTAGCAGTAACAGTCATGGCTCTCTGGAACCTACTGGTTTGTCACTTTGCACACTGGCTATTTAGACCTTCTAGGTTGAAACACTGAGTACACTTCTTTCTTGCCTCTCCCTTCCCACCATTCTCTTCAGCAGCCAGTGGCCTGTGACTCACTGAGGTAGCATCATTCCCATTAGAATGAAGCAGTAGCACCTCTAGCAACATACCGTGCTATCTTCTAGGTCTTTTAGAGATGTAGAGCCTTTTAGAGTACTAAGTCAGTCCTGTGACATGCATCTAGTTTGTTTCTTGCTAATTCTTGAATCATGGTTTGATTATGTGGTGGGTTGACCCTGCCTAGATGCTAGGTGTCCACCAAAGCCACTCTATCATTCACCTTCCACAACTGGACAAGAAGAGAAACATAATGAAAGGCTCATAGGTTGAGATAAGGACAGGGAAAGAGCATTTGCCAAATACTGTCATGAGCAAAACAGATTCAGCTCTGGAAAATTAATTTAATTGATTACCAATCAAATCAGAGAAGGGTAATGATAAATAAACCCAAATATTAAAAACACTTTCACTCCTGCTCCCCCTTCTTCCCGGGCTTAACTTTATTCCTTATTTTCTCTACCTCCTCTCCTCAGCTAGCACAGGGGAATGGGTTTGCAGTCAGTTCATCACATGTTGCCTCTTCTGCTCCTTCCTCTTTTGGGGAGAAGGATTCTTTACTCTTCCCCTGCACCATTGTGGAGTTCCTTCCACAGGAGACAGTGCTCCACAAACTTACAGAATCACAGAATGCACTGGGTTGAAAGGGACCTTTAAAAGTCATCTAGTCCAATGCCCGTGCAATAAGCAGGGACATCTCCAAGTAGATCAGGTTGCTCAAAGCTCCATCAAGCCTGACCTTGAATGTCTCCAGGGATGCGGCTTCCATCACCTCCCTGGGCAACCTGTTCTGGTGTGCTCTCACCCTCATAGTAAAGAAATTCTTCCTAATGGCTTCTCACAGAAGCCGCCCATGTAGCCTCCCAACACTACCAAAACCTTGCCACACTAACAGTTTAACAGCAGCACAGGTTCTGGAGGCAGGATGGAGTTAGGTCTACTCTCCCTTTTACAAGTGTCCCCCTTTTGGTACTGAGTATTCAAACATCAAAGTACTGGCTTGCTCAAAACACTATTTTAGCATTTAATGCATCCATGACTAGAGAGGATATTTCACTCTGAAATTAAAATGAAAGCATGATAATGTACTTGCACCTTGATCCATTTCTCATGATTAAATCTATTTCATTTACTCCAAGTAATTTTTCTTTAGTGCGTGCATTCTTCAGAGAAATCAATTGCAAGTTAACAGTTAACACTCGCAGGTTGTTAGAGCTTTAATACAGTAATACAATAATACAATACACCAGGTTGGAAGAGACCTTCAAGATCATTGCGTCCAACCCATCAACCAATCCAACCCACCCAACAACTAAACCATGCAGCCAAGCACCCCATCAAGTCTCCTCCTGAACACCTCCAATGAAGGTGACTCCAAAACCTCCACAGGTAGCCGATTCCAATGGGCAATCACTCTCTCTGTATAGAACTTCTTCCTAACATCCAGCCTAAACCTGCCCTGGCACAGCCACAGACTGTGTCCTCTTGTTCTGGTGCTGGCTGCCTGGAAGAAGAGACCAACCTCTGCCTGGCTACAACCTCCCTTCAGGTAGTTGTAGAGAGCAATAAGGTCACCCCTCAGTCTCCTCTTCTCCAGGCTAAGCAACTCCAGCTCCCTCAGCCTTTCCTCATAGGGCTTGTGCTCCAAACCCCTCACCAACTTTGTTGCACTTCTCTGGACACGTTCCAGCAAGACAACATCCTTCCTAAACTGAGGGATGACACCTTTGCTCTTGGAAGTGGGAACAACACATCTCAAACACCACAACAGAGTTGTAGGCAAATCTGACATTAGGTAGGTATTAGACTGACATGAGACTAACAAGCATCTGCTGGACACATGGTTATCTTGCTGCTGTACATCCTTAACTTTTTTCTAACATATACCTTTTGTGCACACCATGAGAACTCAAACTCTTTCTCAAATGCCCAGTAGCTATCTGAAGTGACTTTTGCAGTTAAACCTCTCTGTTCAGTACCAATAAATTAAAATTTATGTTTTACGAGCTGTTCATTAATGGCACTATAATAACTTGGCACCTCATCAGCTGCTCTAAACAAGCATCTTTTTAACTAAATAATAAATAATTCATAAATATTTATAATTAATAAATTAGAGACCAGAAAGATCAATTGTTGTGTATGCTGTATGAAAAGGACGTTCCATTAAAGCATCAATGGTGCTGTTGGCTGGACTATTAAAGAAGAGACAAGAGCCATGTATTGGTTGAAATGTAATGCCTTCAGTTCAGTCTTCCTGCATCAAATTCTGCCTCTGTTTTTTTTACATTATTTATAATTATTTAAACTCATGTTTTTACTAGATCTTGCCTACAGACATTTCAACCTGACCTCAGTCTAGTGGTATTGTCATCAACGGCAGAGGCGAGAGGACTATGAAATGAAACACTTCAGACTTTGTCTTTTGTCTTACAGAAAAGGTGAAAAGTCCCTTAATCATCTTCAAGCACCACTACCCTACATTACAAGTATCAAGAATGCAGGTGTCAGCTTGCCAAGAAAGTTGGCATTAACCATTAGTTCTTTGAAAGCTAACACAATATTCCTTCCTACCCATGCAAACCTGTCTCAGGGTAGAAGCAACATTCCTGTGTGGACTACCCTAGGTGATATTGCTTTTGGCAGGGGAGTGAGACTCAATCTCTGGAGGTCCCTTCCACCCTCTAACATTCTGTGATTCTTAGCATTCATGGTCTGTCATTCTGTGTAACCATTACTTCTTTCTATTTATCATTTAATTAACAATAAATCTCCTACCCTGATTCAAAAGATACTAATCTTAGAGGCAGCTGGCACAATGGGAGCCAAAAAACTGCTAAGGAAGTAGTTGTAAAACTATAACCCTTTAACAGCACGGAAAAGAAATGTTTAAAACCCTTATAAATATCAGCACTTACTGGTCTTTTGTTTGATTAGTTTTCCTATAGAACCTGAGGAAATAATCTCATTACAGTTCTGTCATTCACATCTCTCTCCCTCTTTGCAATTCCTCTTTCACGTTGTCACAGTTCCAGTCAACATCTCCATTTTTCTTTTCTTTGTCATACCTATATTACACTGTAAAAGCCTTCAGGCCACAAAGGCAGCTGATTCATTGCTAAAACTTGTTGAAAGTTCACTTTCTCTTCAGCAATATGTGCCTTTCAACAGTATTTTGAGCAAAATATACACTACATAAATTACTTAATCCACCAAAAAAAAAAAAAAGAACCTGAAACAAACCAGATAAATAGGAATTACATTTAATAGATTTTCTGTAAAGTAGACTTTTGATAGCTCTTCAGGAGAGTATGAAAACAGATGGGATACAAGTAATTGTAGATTCTGGTCAACTGCTGGCAGCTCCTGAGTGTTTCAAGAGATGCTTATTGGAAATGCAGGGAACATGCACTCTGTTAACTCCTGTGCATAGTCTCTTCCCAAAGAGGCAGACATCAAGTTTCTCATGTCTTCCTTCAGTCCTTACCTGGTTGGGTTTGATTGGTTGGGTTTTGTGGGTGTGTCTGTTTCGTTGGGCTTTCTTTTTTTTCCCTTTCCTGCTTTCATACTTACTAACAAAAAACACTTTAGTGTTTATGTAAAACAGCCCAATCCCTGCTACTGTCTATACTGATAGTAATCTTCCTGTCTCATGAGGTGCACAGCTAAACAACTGAGCACAACTCGCTTTTGATGACAGGCTGACACCTTTGGAGTGAAAGGCTCAGAGAAATTATGAGTGACACAACAATATGGTAAGAGGGTGGTGACTGTATGCTACTAATCTGAGCTTTACTGAGATTTTTTTGATGAATCCTTCTATAGATTACAGTAATATACAAATTCACTTACACGGCAGCAAGTTTACACATTTATGAAGTAATGAGCTAGTAATAACACTTAAAGTTAATACTCAAAAGTGCACTGTATTTAGAACAGTGTGCAGGCACTCTTTGTTTATACTTCTCAGTATATAATCAGTATGAACTTCTTGCAGCAGTATGCATTCTTCTGATCCTGTCCCCAACACATACTGCTTGCAGAGTATGTATGATGAATGAGAACCACTGAGGAGCAGGTGTTTCATGGCATAGTGATGGGTCCAGTGTTCTCATAAGCAAATGTAACCTGGAAGTTTCTAAGAATTGGCTAGATAATGCCAGAGCAGACATGCTGCTCTGATAGGAGACTGGACTAGACAATTCCTTCCTACAGTTTCAAACACTCTGTCTCATGATCTTTTTTTTTTGAGTTCAAAGGAATCCATAACATGTTACAACTAGGAGCAATTTTATCACATCAGAGTTGCCTTTTTTGTCTGAATATCCTACCACAAAACATCAAAACAGTACAGCAGATTTATGGCAAGAACCCCTCCCCAGATGGAAGTGAAATAGCATTTTTAGGGATGGATAAATTTTGCTTACTGCAAATATGGTGCTCCATGTGCATGGCTAAGAACATCTTTCATAGGCTGAGATAGTAAGGTGGTCTGCTCATTTTTACTGTTTAAAAACTCAATACTGCTGTCATATTACAAGAAAATGGTCTATTGTCTACAATGTTCAATCTGAAGAATCATCCACTGGATCAAACTAATCACTACAGTGCCCTGGTGACAACTAAAGGAAAAATACACGAATACTGGCTAGTTCCAGTGTTGGTTAGCTCTTGAGACAAGACCTTATCATTATTTGTGACAGTAATGTCAAGAAGACAGAATCACAGAACTGTCAGGGTTAGAAGGGGCCTCAAGGATCATCTATTTCCAACCCCCTGCCATTGGCAGGGACACTTTCCACTAGATCAGGTTGCCCAGAGCCACATCTAGCCTGGCCTTAAAAAATTCCAGGGATGGGGCTTCCACCACCTTCCTGGGCAATCTGTTTCTGTGTCTTGCCACCCCTATAATGAAGAACGTCTTCCTAACATTTAATCTAAATCTACCCTCCTCTAGTATGGATCCATTCCCCCTAGACCAATTACTACCCAACACCCTAAAAAGTCCCTCACCAGCTTTCCTGTAGGCCCCCTTCAGATACTGGAAGACCAAACAGAAGGCTTAGGTTTTCTCATTTTCTTTGGCCTAAGTCAGTATCTGCCAATGTAGTCCACATCCCACTCCCAAATAATTATCACCTCTTGTCCTTACACCATGGTGGTGATGGGGTGCTTCACACTTCATTTGCAGTTGTAAAACCTTTACTGACAAACAGCGCCTTATTAGTTGAGATGTGAGCTATATGATATATGTTCACTGTACCACCTTGCCCTCACTCTCGTCTTATTCTATCAATTTTTCCTCCTGCAGCCCATCATGCACCATATAGTCCTTACTAGGATTTTGCCTTTTACAAAATGATTCAGATGCAACATGCAAACGGAGATAAAGATAAATGACTAAATATTAGAGACTTTGGTAATGAAATTCCACCAATGTATTATGGAAATTAAATGCAACTTGGTCACTGCTTCTATTTAATGTAACATTTCACTGAGTACAAGAGAAGCAAGCAGACTGTTGAAAATTGTGTGAACATCCCCCATAATTCAATATTGACCATCATCAGCAACGCAATATGTGGTGATACTGATAACTAGTTTTATGTGCAGCCCCTGCAATAAGTCAGAAAAGAACTGAAAAGAAACTGGAGCACAAAAAGACATGAGGTGTTAGTGTTGTGGACTTGGTGAAGCAGAACAGTGTTTCACAGAACTGACCAGTTACATCTGTCTTTTATTCCTTACCACAAAATAGTTCAAATTTTCCTTAAATGTTGTTTTCTGGAGAAGAGGAGACTCAGGGGTGACCTTATTGCTCTCTACAACTACCTGAAGGGAGGTTGTAGCCAGGCAGAGGTTGGTCTCTTCTCCCAGGCAACCACCAACAGAACAAGAGGACACAGTCTCAAGCTGCGCATGGGGAGGTTTAGGGTGGAGGTTAGGAAGAAGTTGTACACAGACAGAGTGATTGTCCATTGGAATGGGATGCCTGGGGAGGTGGTGGAGTCACCATCACTGCAGGTGTTCAGGAGAAGACTTGATAGGGTGCTTGGTTGCATGGTTTAGTTGATTAGGTGGTGTTGGATGATAGGTTGGACGCGATGATCTTGAGGGTCTCTTCCAACCTGATCTATTCTATTCTATTCTATTCTATTCTATTCTATTCTATTCTATTCTATTCTATTCTATTCTATTCTATTCTAATTTGCAGATAATCTAATTTGCAGTTGCTCTAATACTAATATGTTCAAATACCGAAAAGGACAAATTCCAATAATTATTTCCAGCAAAACTCCCTGGGCAAAGAATTCTGGGCATTACAAAATGTGTGAGAATGTGTTATGAGACTGAATCTAGAGGTCTATGAAGAAAAAACAACAACAACAAAACAAAATAAACAAAACCCCAAACAAGCAGATTCCCAAAAAACCCCAAAGAAACAAACCAAACAAACAAAACCCCCACCAAAATAAACAAAAAACCATAAGGGAGTTAACATATTTGCAGCTTCTAGTTCAAAATTATACATCCTTTATACATCATCCTCATTAAGACAAACCAAACCAGAAGCTTTGACCCAGACACTATAACAATAAATATACAACATCTGAATAATAAAAGTGTCAACAGCAACAACAGAAATTGATCACAATATATACAAGGAATGTAAATTTGAGGCCTTTCTAACAGCAATGGTTTGATGTGACAGCAAATTCCCAGTATTCACCCTGTAAATTATAAAGGCTCTTACTGTTGGAACAGAACATGCAGTAAAAGCAGTGGGATTTTCACTTAAGTATTTTAAAATTAAAGTGAATGAAAGACAAATAGAATAGAACCCTCTTCTAGAGGACATGGTTTTTTTCCAAGAGTAGGATAAAAATGGAGACACTTCTAGAGAAAGCAGAAAACAACAGAAAAAAAAATAATTCTTAAGGTTTACCCAAGATGTTTGTAGCTGATTTGGACATAAGCAGATGACACAACTAGGAAGGACTCAGGTCCCTAGTGAAGGCAAGGTAACCCAGGCTGAGAAACACATCTGAGAAAGACTATCTACAGCCACTCTGTGCTCTAAACCTTTCCAAAGGTCTCTGTGTTAATTGGTGTTTCTGTTTACACTCATAAATAAATGAGCAACAGTCCTTCCTCAGCCGGATCTTGTATACACACTTTATCTTTGTGGCTTGCATTGAAGTGAAACATTTACTTCAAACAGCTTCACTGCATTTATTCCATCTGAAATAAATATGAGCAGCCCTGAAAGGTGGGAGTTTGGAAGTTTCAAACAGGATTCATTCAGTGACATATGACAAGCAGTTCTATCAGACTATGAGATGCAATCTACAAAGTATGTAAGAATGCCATTAAAGCTAGTTATGGGATAGTTAACTGGTGATTTCATAAATATGGTATCACGGTATCACAGTACCACTGAGGTTGGAAGAGACCTCGAAGATCATCGAGTCCAACCTGTCACCACAGACCTCATGACTAGACCATAACACCAAGTGCCACGTCCAGAACCCTCTTGAACACCTCCAGGGACGGTGACTCCACCACCTCCCCGGGCAGCCCATTCCAATGGCGAATCACTCTCTCTGTGAAGAACTTTCTCCTCACCTCGAGCCTAAACTTCCCCTGGCACAGCTTGAGACTGTGTCCCCTTGTTCTGGTGCTGGTTGCTAGAGAGAAGAGACCAACCCCTTCCTGGCTACAACCACCTTCCAGGTAGTTGTAGAGAGCAATGAGGTCACCCCTGAGCCTCCTCTTCTCCAGGCTAAACAGCCCCAGCTCCCTCAGCCTCTACCATACATATAGCAAAGGGACAATGAATCACGGGAGGGCGCAGACAGATGCAGAAGTGTGTATAAGCATCTATTCATATCCATTGAATAGAATAGAATAAACCAGGTTGGAAGAGACCTTCAAGATCATTGCGTCCAAAATATTATCCAACTCACCTAATCAACTAAACCATGCAACCAAGCACCCTATCAAGCCTCCTCCTGAACACAATACAATACACCAGGCTGAAAGAGACCTTCAAGATCATCGCGTCCAACCCATCAACCAATTCAACCCACCAAAACAACTAAACCATGGCACCAAGCACCCCATCAAGCCTCCTCCTGAACACCTCCAATGAAGGTGACTCCACCACCACCCCGGGCATCCCATTCCAATGGGCAATCACTCTCTCTGTATAGAACTTCTTCCTAACATCCAGCCTAACCCTGCCCTGGCGCAGCCTGAGACTGTGTCCTCTTGTTCTGGTACTGGCTGCCTGGGAGAAGAGACCAACCTCCGCCTGTCTACAACCTCCCTTCAGGTAGTTGTAGAGAGCAATAAGGTCACCCCTCAGTCTCCTCTTCTCCAGGCTAAGCAACCCCAGTTCCCTCAGCCTTTCCTCATAGGGCTTGTGTTCCAAACCCTTCACCAACTTCGCTGCCCTTCTCTGGACACGTTCCAGCAAGACAACATCCTTCCTAAACACCCTGCACACATTGCATCCAGAAAAAACCATCAGGGCTTTTCCCTGGAAGACTTTTTTAAAACAAAAGCTAAGAGTAACTGCTTGTGGTAATCTGTGTTGATGGACAATTTTGGAAGCATGCTACTACAAAATTATTTGCCTTCTTGCAGAAAGGGTGCACACACATGTTACTGAAAATTTAGCCCCGAGGGGAAAGCTATGCCAATATCTCATAATTACAGTCACAGTTCCAATTTCATCACTTGTAGACCACTCTGTTCTGAAGATGCAAGAAAAGAGCAATCAGTCATTTCTTCCTTGGGAATGCCAGTTTCTAACTGATCACTAGATTTTAGGTTGCTACGTTTTCTCATGGTCTTCTCAGACCTTGGCTAATGTGAAAACTATCTAGAAAAGCTGCCCCCAAAATGGTAACAATTTTCTGAACGCACTGCGTAAGTCCTTGTGTCAGCCTCAGCCATTTTGCTCTCCTACCTGCTCTACACAAGGCAGACCCCAACATTCATTGTCACTAAGCATTTAATAAAATCTATAAACAAGAACTGGGAATCAGAAACACATTAAATCCCACAGATTTTTTGCCCTTAACTGAATCTTTGTATCATTCCCATTGTACCTACAAGAAGTTGATGCTGACCTCAACAGCGCAGGAGTTGGGACTGTTACTGGTATTAGGAGCACCTGATAATAGAAAATAAAGGATAGAGCCCACTGAGACCTCAGAGAGACCTCAAAGGCTATTTAGTCATTCTCTGGTTTTGTCTAATATTTCTTTGTGTGTGTTTTGTAAGGTCCACAGAAATGTAAAAAGACTGGCTTTTACCCTGACAGCAAATTCTCTGGGTTTCCCTCTTCCTTGTATATACTAATAAGGAAAGCAAGCAACTTTCAGTTTCAATGCTCCTGCTTTAGGAGAAAGATATTTCAGGAAGGTCTGTGTACATTTCTCAGCTTCATGAATGACTGACTGAATGTTTGCTAACAAAAGTTTAACAGAAGCATAGCCACTCCTGGTATTTGCAGACCATCTTTTGCCACACAAAGCACGGCATTACTATTCATGACGTGAGAATTCTATTTTTAAGGAAATACCAGGTTTATTTTGCAGAGGGGAAAACTGCAGCACAGAGATAAAAACAAAAGGAGAAAAAGACAATTAAGACTTTTCCAGGCAATATATTTAAAGCTACAAACAAATGTTAAAATTTCTAAAGCTTTTGTTGAATTACCAGCCCATTGTTCACTGACACATCAAATAGTTACAGTTCTGTGTCACCTCTTCTTAGAAAGGTTGCACTGCAGTAATTCAACCAAGTAGCACTGAAGCATTATAATGTCTGCTCCTTAACCTTTCCCTTCTGCTTGCCTGCCATTAATTCATACCTAATCTACTAATGTCTCTTTCTACCTTCTGGCCTTCTGCTTGACAAGTTGGTGTAACCCTGGATTTTTAGCAGACAGACTGACTAGAAACAATGGGAAGGAACAAATATGCTCACCCACATTTAATTAGCCTTCAACATCACTGCTTCACCTGGGAACAAGGAAGGTTCAGAAACAAAGAGAACTGAAGCCTCAAAGAAGATCTGCATTCTTAATTTATGGCTGCTGTTGACACAAAGGCCACCATAGTGGGGACCAGCCTTGCACTTACAGGTCAGAAGAGAATCTCAGAAGTCAGAAAAAAAGCAGATATAGGTAGTTCATTATTCTAAAAGACTAAGTCATACACTTTCCTCAGCTCATTGCTTTTTCACAGCTTAATATCTTATAGCTTCGAATAATTTTATTTTCCATGCCACACTTCGCAAGAGCCATTCACATTTACAAAGGGAGAAACTAAGGCCGGAAAGCAGACAGTTGCAAGAGGTGCCCAAAGCAGCAGACTGCAAGAGTGGCAAAGATGAGCCAGGCCAGGAATGTTCACTTACAGTCCTTGAACATCATTGCATTAAGCCAGTGGATTCTTCAAGCTAAAATGGAGCAGAACTTATATGCTGCATTAGGTGTCTTAAATATTAACACTCAAAATTACATTTGTCAGTGAAAACTCCAGTTCTCGATGAGTACATGTCTTATTTCCAAGCTGGTCTAGAGGACAGATCAATGTCAAAAACATTTCTGTGTTGTTAAGGCAACTGTTCAGTTTTTCTTTTATTCTGGTAGCATATAAACTTTCCACTAATCACTTTTTGCATTAGAAAGAGATTTCCAGACTGACTGGGACATGGATTTGCCTGATGTTTGCAGCCGTAGGACCCATTGTTTAGCAAAACCTCAGATAATTTTCAAACCATTTCTCCTCCCCTCCTCCCCCTTCAATTAGTCTTAATTTACCTCTGTCTTTCTTTCCTATACTCCCACTCCTTTCGTTCCCCCACTACAACCACTTTGGTTTTGATTAGGTGGTGATGATGGAGAGAGTACTCTCTGCAGTTCAGCAAGACAATTTCGCTTCAGGAAACAAAAAGACATTTGCTAATTTCTCTCTTGAGTGAGTCTTGGAGACTTTCCAACACTCAAACAAAGAAAGTCTCGTTAACTACTTCCACAACATACAACTGTTAGAAAGCTTCAGATTATAGTTCAAGGCATTTTTATTACTCAAATTAGGCAATTCTTCCTTCAGTTGGCACAATCTGCCAGCAAGAACTCCAGAGCACTTTTCTCCTGTACACCCCTTGTTCCAAGGTTTGATGTAATAGCTGGCATCCTCTCCTTCTCTTTCATGTGTGCCAGCAATAAAAATGGTGCACACATGGTATTCTTCTCCCACCACCACAATCACAGAACCAGGCTACTGCAGTGCATGGCTGCAGACACAAACACACTGAGAACAGGCCTGACAGACAGAGCCAGTGTGGGCAGTGCTGTTTAGAAATGTATTGCTGTTCTCAGAGAAAGATGGAAGCAGGCAATCAAGCCAGCTGCTCCCTGAAGCATCCTCCAGGTCACAGCTGCTTCCACACATGCACCCAGCATGTTGAATAGAAGGAGCTGCAGTATGGGCCCCAGCAGTGCTGCTAGAACACACATCACTGATGTCTGTTCTATATTTGCCTATCCTCAGCTTGCTCAAGTCATGCATGGCCTTCAGGAAGCCAGATGGATATTTTCTACTGACTTCAATTGGATCTGAGTCATGGCCCTGCTGAGCAGTATTGAGGTGACAGCCCTTGAAAGAGCAGTGACACAATAGCTTTTATCTGAGATGGTGAAGCCTTGTGTATGACACAGAAGGACAAGCTGGGAATGTCTTGGGAGCTTAAGCTCTGCGTCTGTCTGTGAGGACTGACACATCATTTGAGTGATGTGCTACAGCAGCCAGTCTGCAAGCAGCTCACAAGCTTAAGCAGCCAAGAAACTTTTATCTATTTAAATTACCACTGGCACCCCAAAGATATCCCTTAGCAAGGGTAAAACACATCCTTACTGGCAGGTTCCAGATAGGGTAACTGCTGCACCATGAAGACAGAAGCCAGCTTGTGCAACACAAGGTTGTTTTGTTGTTATTCCAACTTCTGTAGCTGTAACTGATCCATTAAAGTCTGCTTTGGGAGAGAGGGAGTGATCTAAACCCAGATTTTGTAAGAGACAACAGAGTGGTCAGAAATGCTCCTTGTTATTTGTAACAGAAATTATTTACAACTGCATTCATAAATCTCTTTCACAGTACCATGAGATACATCTGTCATTATTAATTTATTTGGCTCTTTCCCCCAAAGCCCTAACCCTACCCTAGGCTTTCACAGAGCACTGGGGTGTGAGAACTTCCACTTTAGCCCTTACTCCTCCTTCACAGCTGGATACCTGCCTGTCTTCCCTTCCTCCCTAGTCTTTGTGTTACTGTGCATCCCCAATATTAAATCTACCTATCAGTCTTCCTGCATACTTCACATAGTCTTAGTGCTCAGCTTGCCTAGAAGTTTTACCACTGTAGCATAGGAATTTCTTAGCCTGTTGAAGAGGTCCCTGATAGTGCGGCGGAGATGGAAGGCTACTAACAGAATCCAAACAGGTGAGTTCCCTGAGAGAGGAAGAGGGTTCAGTGACACACAGTCCTTTTAATAATAATTTGGCCTTCAACTTGCATTGAGACAGGAGGAATATTCTGCCTTATTGCTTTCTGCAGTAAACTTCTGCTTGACAAGGCAAGTGAGGAGCTTTTGAAACTTTTCCTATATCTTCAATATTTGATAATCACTGTGCCTGCCCACCCACACTTAAGAACAGGACTTGGCTAGACTATCTACTTTCTTCTGTCATGCTCTTGTCTTTTTCTGTGGCTAGACAGAAAAGCAGAATATTTCAGGAGAAGCCATTTTAATCTGTTAGCTTCTATTCCAAATTTATCTTCTAAGTTCCAGATTTCTTCTTTTATGATTCTGCCACAGGATTCTTTATCAGCATCAGTAACTGCCTTAAGGGAGAAACACCCTTTCAGCCACAGCATCATGCACCGAAGGGCCAAAGGTTCAAATATCTCTCCCCAAAGTGCTAGATCCTACAAAATTGCCATGGATGGGTTACACTTGCAGAGGAAAGTACAATAGACAACTATTTTTCTTTTGCTTCACTCTTTCAGCTGATCACTGAAAATTCTTCTAAAGCTCGAACTGTTGAAAGTACACAACTGAAAACGAGTCCTTAATGTGATAGTGCCACAGCTTCACCTAGAACTGGTACGCTTCTGCCCCAATCCTCACAGGATGACAAAGCAAAGGGTATATATTTACTCATGAGGATGTTATCTTTGCATTCCCATTGGGTTTGGCAAAACATGCAATTTATGATTTTAACCTTGCTGGTCAACTTCTTAGATCTCTTCTCTCCTCAGACCAAACCTATATCTCTCAGGATTAGCTGCAAAATGTATTTCCTAAAATGTGACTCACTTGAAGATAATCACAGTTGTACAATGATTGTTTCTTGACCACAATTACTTGCTGTTCTAAAGAGTTCATGGCAATTCCGAGTCAGGGATCAGTGCTGCAAAAGGATTCAAGTAACTAACATACCAAAAGAACACTATGCTAGAAGTGAAAGAATGTGCAAAGAAATTCACATTATATTTGCCAAGATGAGGCAGAGTTTGCAAAAAAAATCCCCTAGAGGCAAGACAAGATCAAGCAGCTTTTACTGATACAGGAGATGATAGATTCCAGCAGAATTTCAGCCACAAATTGACCACTTTCTTTGTTCCTCTAAAAAGGAAGGAATGAAGACTGAGCTTCCCAGAGGAATAACTGATGCCCAAAACCTAATGTAAGCCATTTATCACTACATTGATGGTCTTTTCTAATGAATGCTCACCAGGTACTAAAAAATAACACAATAATGTAACACATGTTTTGCTACCTTAGTAGAAATACTTCTGACACCTTCTTTTCATCTTAGAACACAAACATAAAGGTTAAACCATGTAATATCTTTTTTTGGAGTGAGGCAGATTTATGCATACAAGATCCTCAAAAAAAAAGTGAAAAAAAAACCCTACAAGAGCTAAATTGCTGGAAGGAACAAAGTATTAGATGTCTATAAGGAAAAAGTATTGAAATGTCAGGTGAGCTTCTGGCTTACCAGTTCCAATTTGATCTATGTATAAATATTCTGAGAGACACTGTTATCAGATGTTCAGTGGACTGCCTGAAACCAGCAGAGAGAATTCAGTTCAGCAGCCAATGGGTAGATATTTTAATCTTACAGAATCAGTAAAGAGAGCAATAATCACTTTCCCTTGCTTTTGACATTTTCACCAAAAAGAACCCCAAACCAAGACAAAAACCCCAACCCCTAGATTCTGGGTGTTTCACAGACCCCCAAGAATTCACCCCATCAGGTACAGAAAGTGGGTGATACAATAACTTTTCCATAAGCAAAAGTATAAAATGATAACAAAATATCACAACCCCCCACCAAAACCTTACAAAAAATCCCCCACAATCCACACCCTCCCCACCCCTCCAGACCCCCCCCCTCCAAGTCTCCTAACACTTTTCAATTAATATTGTCTCTAAGAAAGCCACTAGTATTTGACAATGTTCTATGAACATGGGAAACTGCCAATTAGTAATTATTTCTGGGAAAGGTTTACAGGGCTTGGTTCCTGCTATTATTTTGCCTATTACTACGTTAATTATATGTGTGGAAGTTTAGTGCAGAACTGCACATTCACAGGCCCAGCAGCTTGAAGAGTTTGATTCCTGCTGTAATCCCACACTTCCTGGCTGTATTGAGCAACGAAGATGCCCAGCTGTTCTGTGATGTCAAAACAGTGATTCAGTAAGGAGATGATGGCATCAGATTTGATTTGCTAGCTTGTACTGTGGTTTCTAGGACCCATGAATCCTCCCCATTATATCACCAATGTGTTGGAGATTATTAACTTCTGCAGTCAGAATTAAATCAGCATTGAATCTGCACCGCTATTAGCACAGTTAATTCTCTGTTTGATGGCTGATATACCAGGTGTCCATTGTTCAATGTGACTTAAAAAGTGGAAAAAAAAAATAGATGCATGCACATGCTCTTCTTATTTCAATAATACACTGGATTCAATTTTGTGCTAGAGAGTGGGTGAGAGCAGTGGGAGTTATAATGGTATTGACCTTCCCCTCTGGAGGATGCTAATGCTGCAAAACAATCAATATACTAAGAAGACAACCTTAAAAAATGAGGCCACATTTTTCCCTTTCCTCCTTTAAGATTTTTATACCAATGATGTGCCAGGAAATTCATTTTACATTAGACCAATAATTCCTTCTATACAAAGTGAGTGTTACATTAGCAGCTGATGATCCATTGAGGTCAAGAGAGCCTTCCTGAGAAGGAAGTGAAAAGGGATAGTTTGCAGAATGGAGACTTTCACTTATTTAATGAATACAAGAAAAAGAAAATATTTGCAAAACAATAGTTAGCTGTCACAAAACCAACCACCAACAACACAAAACAGCAACAAACCCCAAAACCCCAACAACCACAAACCTAGCTCACACAGCAATTCCCTCCTTCTTCCATTGAAACCTATGGTCTGCTTTGAAAGGAAGAACAAAATCCACCAGCTTGCCAGCTGAGCATTCTTTCTGCTGTTGCCAGATTTCTGAGCAGAGTATAAAGCTTATTCCTTTGTTTTGAAGGAAAGAGGGTCTCTGCTTATGTAGTTAGAGCCAAAGTCTTCATAGGCAGGTTTTAGGAAATCAGCAGTTGCACAGACAGAAAATGGTGACAACAGAGTGGACTCTCCTAGGAAAAATACTTCCAACCCTCCTAGTTTTATCTTGATGATCTTTTATTAATTCAGTATTTAACCATTCAGAACTTACCAACTATAAAAATTTTTGACTACTTAACCACCCTACTGTTTTACCTACACCTTCCTTCTTCATTCTACTTGTTAGAATAATTTGCCAGACTGGACATTGGTAAATTGCCATGGTTAGGGACTAAGCATTACTGCGTTTTAGTTAGACACTTGGCATAGTTTGGGCTTACTACTGATTCTGACCTGAAATCATTGCAGTATTTAGAATGAAGGACAGGGAGAAAGTTTGTCATATGAGAGATTTCAGTTTACTCAAAAAGACCATAAAATACCATATAGAAGAGGAATGACTTTAGATTTGTCCCCACTCCTCCCTCCCACCAATTTTCCAGGACTTCATGAGGAAAACAGCCTAACAATTGGTATACATAAAACATCTATCCCTCTATATCTAACCTCTCTCAAAAACCAGTATCAAATTAAGCACATTTCCTGAAAACAAAACCAGCCCTATAGCCAATGTACCAACTTAACTACCTTAATGGAGCCACTTCTCAAAACCAGTCTGGCATCCACACACCAAACATTCAATAGCATTTACTTCATTTTTTCTATTACAGCCTTCTGCCACACCATTGTTGTTATTCTACCATACAGTTGTAGGCAGCTCGTTTTCACCATCGGGGACTCATTAAGAGGGAGCAATTTGATGCTTAATGAGTTGTTAACCCTGAGTAAATATATTAAAATAATAGAGTGATAAATTCAAATTGAATTGCATTGGGCTTGGGTTTTTGTTCAATAATGTCTTCTGTAGCAAGAGAAAGTACCATTTAAAAAGCAATTTTTGATAAAATATATTCCATATTGCTCACACTTAATGTTCACCTTACAATGCATCTCTCCCCACTATGGTTTTCACTCTTTCATTTCCTGGGAATTCCTTCTGGTTTATATAGTTTCTTCAGCCATAGTGTAAGTTCTGATATGGAATACATTTGGCCTATTATGAGACACAGCTTTAAAATGTTTGAATAATACTCTCCCCGTGTTTCATTCCATCCCAAATATAATCTATACAGGTTTAGAAAGGATTCACTCAGGTTCTTTTGCAGGATCTGGGTTTACAAGCAAAGCCATGTGAAATAAAACTATCAGCACCCAGACTGTTCTACTTGGATCTGACTGCTTAATCCCAAGTGTTCCTACACCACTCCCTATTCATTTATAGTTTAACAGGAACCACTTACTAAGCTCTAACTTGTTCAAATCAACCAGATCAACAGAAGAACAAAACCAACAGCTGTTAGACATCTGCAATTCTTAGTCTTGGTCCACTGAGTGAATCACTGAAGTGACAGAATCTTTAAAATAAACTGTTAGTAAATAGTTTGCAGGGTTTTGCTTGCTACAAAGCTCCTATGGCCAATTTAAAACTACCTGTGGAAAACTGAGAATGAGGTACAACTGCTCTAATGCCAGCAGCTTTCAAGCACTGTCTGCAGGCACTTAAGTTTGAAAGACAGCAGACTTCCACATTATCCTAATCTAATTACTACCTTACTCCACTGCACTGTTCTCCTGAATTATGCTGCTCCTCTCTCAGTATGACCAAATGCCAGAAGCTTTTTTGTTGAGCTCAGGAAAACTATTCGTGCTTGACAATGTAGAGTTGGTGTGGGAAGCAGCTCTCAGAGTTGAAAAGGAATGAAGTTTGCTAAACATTATTCATATACCACTAGCAATAAGAAAAAGCAGAGATAACAGAGATGCAGATAATCTTGAGTGCAAGAAACTGCAATGGTTTTTTCCCCCTATGGATTTACATGACAAATGTCACATATGAGAAAGACAAAAATTTGTCATTAAACACCAGTAGAAAGATGTTTTCTTGGAGTCAAAGAGTGGTTGTTAATTTGGTGGCTGCATGTTGCTCAAACCCAGTTTCCACAGAATAAATGAGACTACATGAGTAATTAAAGAGGATCCCTTTTGGGCATCTTGTAGACCATGGGTTGACCTCAGTTAAGTGTTTTACTTCCCTTGTGTAACAAGAGCAAAGATGACTTTGGGATGAAAAAGAGGGGAAAAAAAACCCAAGAGATGGGTAACTAAGTTTTACAAGTGGAATTATCTACTGTTTCTTGGGGAAAACACTCTGATACTGTGTGCATTTTAATTTGAGGGTATGATTCTACACATATATTCAGTGTTGAGAGAGAACTCAAAGCACTTCATGCAGTCTCATAATAATGCTGTTTCTTTGACAGAACACAGCAACTGCTGAGTTTGGAAAAAGAACAGATACCAATTTAAGCTATCCCATAGAATTAAAGGAAGCCAGATACTGTGTACCCAAGGTAGAATTTGATGTAATAGAACAAGACTAATATCACTGTTTTTGGAAAGAACTTACAGTAATCGGACCAAACACAGAAGACTGGAGGCTGCAGTTTTACTTCTGTACAGAGCTGAACTGGGAGATATTGCTTCAGTTTATTAAAAAAAAACCCCTGCTGCTAAGGGACTCAGGTATTTACATTCAGGGGTTCAACAATTTTAAAGTTTCTTGTGGAAACAAATAAAATCCTAAACATGACTTCTCATAATTGTGGCTTCTTTTTGCAAAAGCAAAACTGAGAGGATGCTTAGCAATGCAAGCTAGTTGACAAACATTTTTCTAGGATGAAAAATAGATTAAAAGAAATCCTTCAATACTGTGGTAATCAATCAAATGAGAAAATAGTCTTAAGAAGGGAGGACAGCACCACCTGGTAAACCAACTCTTGTGACTCAGGTGCTGTTCATTCAGAATAAGACTCTACGAGAATAGGTGAGTAAATGAACAAGAGAGGGAATGGCCCAGTATGGCAGATCCTTGTAACAAAGACAATAAAAATACACTCTCTTCTCCTAAATGGTGTGCCAAATAGACAAAGCAGTGAAATGCAATCTTTTCAGACTGGACTGGGTTAGTGTAGGCTGCATGACAGAGAACTGGCTGACCTAGACACATCTGATGTAATGCTATGAGAAGCTTGTGCTGACCCAGAGACAAAACAGAAAAAAGAGCAGAAAAATCGTGCAGTTTCTGCTAGAGAACACTCATCTTTTCACTGTTATATTCTTTTTGGGAAGCCTGCTCATCTTACAAGAGGTTAAGGGATGTTCTCAATTTCTCTTATGAATGAGGACCTCTGTTTCATCGTACATGTCAGAAATAATGAAGAAGTTAGTCTGGAATAAATTACCATTACAGAGCTGGTTTAACTCTGAAAACCTGGCATACCTTCTTTTTCTGAAGTCATTCTTTTGTCTGAAGAAAATGATTAGTTGATTTACAATAGAATAAACCAGGTTGGAAGAGACCTTCAAGATCTTTGCGTCCTACCCATCAACCAATCCAATCCACCTAAACAACTAAACCATTGCACCAAGCACCCCATCAAGTCTCCTCCTGAACACCTCCAATGATGGTGACTCTAACACCTCCATGGGCAGCCCATTCCAATGGGCAATCACTCTCTCTGTATAGAACTTCTTCCTAACATCTGGCCTAATCCAGCCACAGTATTTCTATGCTCTGTCATGATAACTAAGATCTGTACCTTTTCCTTTCCTTCTCTACAAAACCAGGTAAGAATGTTTTAATGTGTTAACACCAGGCAACATATAGACTGATAAATATCAATATTTATGGGCTAAAAAACATGCAAATCCAGTTGATTCCTCTATTAAGAAGACTTAATCTAGTGCTATCTCACCTGTATTTAACAATGCTATTCCCCAAAAAAGAACCCAGGAGAGCAGAGAGATGTTCACAGAAAACTAGATTCAATAAGAAAACCAGAAGAGAGGCAGCATGTGACAACAGCAAGTTTTACTTGAAATTTTACAAGAATATTCTTGGGAACAAGGCATGAAATATACTGGCATTTATTTCAACTAACTCTCTCCCTGTGCAAGATTGTCTAACTAGTGTACCTTAGCTTCTCCATTACTAAGGCAGGATAAAATGTCCTTGGGGAAGATGTTTACAAAGTACTTTGCTTATGAGGTACTTGAAAGTCCTTAGATGAAAAGCATAACAAAAAAGCAGAAATTCAGATGCTTTGTCTGGGTTTGTTCTATAGTGTTCAAGTCGTTTACAATATACAGGGAAGGGGCAAATATCCCAAATCCACGGCACAAACACAAGGAAAACCACTGCAGTATTTCAGCTTTTACATTGCCTAATTTATTGAATCTCAAGAGCAGGAAGTTCCTTCTCTTCAGCAGTATCTACATTTTCCTTTTCTTTAATTGCCATCCTTATATATACACAAACTTTTGCTCACCCTGTCAATACCCTTCCTTTCTTGGAGGTTACATGCAGAATGGCTTTTGAGAGTGGAGACTGGACAAATTCACATCTCCATGTAGAAAGTAAAGATACTGCAGTTGCTTCTTTTATTATTTCAAAGATGCATTGAATTTTTGTCATGCCTAAAATTTGTTTCAAATTCACTTTTGTACACTAAGCAATTAGAACGATAAGGAATTAATATCTGAGCAGCCAATCTTTCCCATCTAGCCTGCTGCTTCTGTAATACTGTTGCCATTATTAGAATTAGTATTAGAATTACCCAGGTTGGAAAAGACCTTTGAGATCATCAAGGCCAACCCAGCACCCAACACCACCTAATCAACTAAACCATGGCACTAAGTGCCCCACATCCAGTCTCTTCCTAAACACCTCCAGTGATGGTGACTCCACCACCTACCTGGGCAGCACATTCCAATGGCAAATCACTCTTTCTGTGAAGAATTTCTTCCTAACACCCAGCCTAAACCTCTCCTGGTGCAGCTTGAGACTGTGTCCTCTTGTTCTGTTGGTGGTTGCCTGGGAGAAGAGACCAGCCCCCACCTGGCTACAATCTCCCTTCAAGTAGCTGTAAACAGCAATAAGGTATCCCCTGAGCCTCCTCTTCTCCAGGCTAAGCAACCCCAGCTCCCTCAGCCTCTCCTCCATAGGGCTTGTACTCCAAACCCCATACCAGCTTTGTTGCCCTTCTCTGGACATGTTCCAGCAAGTCAACATCTTTCCTAAACCGAGGGGCCCAGAACTGGACACAGTGCTCAAGGTGTGGTCTAACCAGTGCTGAGTAGAGGGGCGGAATGACTTCCCTGCTTCTGCCATTGGCCTTCTTTATGCCACAACAGGCAAAGGGAAAATACATGGCTAAAAAGACAGAGTAGAAAGCAACTCTCTAAAGAAAGTAAACAACATTGTAACCAGCTTAATCCTTTCATCTTACAGCCATCATCAGTGAAAGAGCAGCTCTTTCTCTGCAGACATGAACAGCCAGTAAGTTCCAGGAGAGCTACACAACACACACAGTCAGTGCCAGAACAATTTATGAGCAAAACCAAGTTCAAAGCAAAGTAAGTGCAGAGGAATCAGCATTTTGAGACTCATGCTGAGTATTGTTTTCACTGAGTACTGTATTTTTTTCTGAAATAGTTTTCACCTACTTTTTTTAGAAGAAGGGGATTGGAATAGATTTTCTGCAGGTGAGAAGGTTCATTCAGACAAATTACAGCTGGATAGTTTAAGGTTAAGGAAAGGCTGAGAGAGCTGGGTCTGTTTAGCTTGGAGAAGAGGTTGAGGGGGGATCTTATTAGTGCTTACGAATATCTAAGAGGTAAGTATCAAGAAGATGAGGCCAGACTCTTCTCAGTGACAGGATAAAAAATAATGGGCATAAACTTGAACATATAAAGTTTCACCTAAACATGAGAAAGAACTTTACGTCGAGGGTGTCAGAACACTGGAAGCGGCTGCCCAGAGAGATGGTGGAGTCTCTATCTCTAGAGATTTTCAAGGCTTGCCTGGACATCTTCCTATGTGATCTGCTTTCAATGACCCTGCTCTGGCAGGGAAGTTGGAGTCAATCTTCAGAGGTCCCTTCCAACCGCTGCCATTTTCTGGTTCTGCGATTATAGAATCACAGAATGCACTGTGTTGGAAGGGACCTTTAAAGGTCTTCTAGTCCAACCCTCTTGCAGTAAGCAGGGGTATCCCCAGATAGATCAGATTGCTCAGAGCCCCATCAAGCCTGACCTTGAATGTCTGCAGGGATGGAGCCTTCACCACCTCCCTGGGTACCAGGTGCAGTGTTCCACCATCCTCAGAGTAAAGACATTCCTCCTTATGTCCAATCTAAATCTATCATTGAGTAATAACATTTCTAGCTGAGCCTGCTACAAGGCTCTGGTATTGCATGAGTCCTGTCCTGCCATTCCAGGGCTTGATCACACCTACCTCAGTTCTGGCAAACCATTTCAGCTGTTTCAGAATTTTCAGCTAGCTTTGAAAATGTATCTTAGTCCTGCACCACCCCTGCTGGTTCAGTCTCAAGCCCTGGACATATAACACAACTTAGTCTTAATTTTCACCATTGCTTATGTTCAAAAACTCACTAACTACATCAAAACACCTTTTTTTCTAGCATGATGCACTCTTCCAGTTCAAGACCTCTGTACCATCCAACTCAGAACCCTGAAGTTTAAATATTCTATGGAAGTTCACATGAACATTATCCATCTTCACACAATGAGTGCTACTGCCAAGGTGTGAGGTCCATTGTGTGTTCTGAGGTCCCCCTCACATCCCTTACCTCCCAAGTGCAAGAAATGTCTGACTATAATGCATAAGCATAAAATGCAGCCACGCTAAAGGTAAAAAAAACCCTGTCTCTCTCACACTCCTCTGATCTTATTTGCCCTCCCACAGATGCACAGATGCTTTCTGAATAGGTGATGCCAATGCAGCTGTTGGTTGTTGCTGAGTATGTATGGATGCAGCTATTTCTCACAGACCTACGCACACAATTTCTGATGGACAGAAAAAAGCTGTAAGGGTGGATTGTACAAAATACAGCTTCTTTCCTTTGTTCCCTTTCCCCTCCACAAATAACCAAGCAAATATTATCTTCATTAAAGCCAAGAAGAAACAAATGAAAACTAAAACAATGAAACCAAACCTTTCTCTATCATCCTCAAAAGATAAGCTTAGAGATACTCCCACCTAACAGGGAAGCAGATAAAGGGCCTATACATTTACAATACAATACAATACAATACAATACACCAGGTTGGAAGAGACCTTCAAGATCGTCGCGTCCAACCCATCAAACAACTAGATCATGTCACCAAGCACCCCATCAAGTCTCCTCCTGAACACCTTCAATGACGGTGACTCCACCACCTCCCCAGGCAGCCCATTCCAATGGGCAATCACTCTCTCTGTATAGAACTTCCTCCTAACGTCCAGTCTAAACCTGCCCTGGTGCAGCTTGAGACTGTGTCCTCTTGTTCTGGTGCTGGCTGCCTGGGAGAAGAGACCAACCTCTGCCTGTCTACAACCTCCCTTCAGGTAGTTGTAGAGAGCAATAAGGTCACCCCTCAGTCTCCTCTTCTCCAGGCTAAGCAACCCCAGCTCCCTCAGCCTCTCTTCATAGGGCTTGTGTTCCAAACCCCTCACCAACTTCATTGCCCTTCTCTGGACACGCTCCAGCAAGTCAACATCCTTCCTAAACTGAGGGGCCCAGAACTGGACACAGGACTCAAGGTGTGGCCTAACCAGTGCAGTGTACAGGGGCAGAATGACCTCCCTGCTCCTGCTGGCCACACTCTTCCTGATGCAGGCCAGGATGCCATTGGCCCTCTTGGCTGCCTGGGCACACTGCAGGCTCATGTTCAGCCTCCCATCAACCAGTACCCCCAGGTCCCTCTCTGCCTGGCCGCTCTCCAGCCACTCTGACCCCAGCCTGTAGCACTGCCTGGGGTTGTTGTGGCCAATGTGCAGAACCCGGCACTTGGATGTGTTCAATCTCATGCCGTTGGATTCTGTTCCTCTTATTTTTAATGCCTTTTACAGAAAGAAGAGTATGTGTACATAGTGAAGCTGAAACTCTAGCTATATAGGGGTGATGCAATGCACTGCCAACAAGCTGACCCCCAAGGTTCAGGAATATAGGTCAGGGACAGGTGAGTTCTTCACATGAAATGATCTTAATTCAAAATTGCATATCAGAGGTATGCAAAGAGAACAGTCACAGCAGAAAGTTAATTTAAGTGATAAGAAAAAGTAAACATTTTTTAATGAATAAGAACTACAGAGTACCTTTGAAAATTATCTGTCTTCTGCATAAAACTGGAACAAGACTGATCTACCAAGAACAGAACTTTGAGGTTTAGTTCACAAATGATTACAAAGTTTTTCAAAGTCTTCAAGCCATCAGTTCCAAAATGGCACATTACCTAGATGACACAGCATACTGACCAACCCAGTAGCTCTAACAAAACAAGCAGTTTCCTTGTAGATCAACGAGGAAATTGAATTATTCTACCCAAAATATTTCAGCTTTTTGACAAACCTGTATATTAATCTTCTGGGATTGATTTCTGGCTGGGGACATACCAGACAATAATTTGTTATGATGCATGACCTGGTCAGATAAAGACAGGCATGTGGCAAGGTCATGCACAGGAAAAGATTTTCTTTGTCTCTTAACGCATTGGTAGCCTGGAGTCCTGGACTCACTATAATTTTGTGGAATATTAACCATGGAAAGGAACAAAACCCAAATAAAGAGTTTGTTTCTCATACCATCAGGGGACCTCAGTGGATTGTGAGAGTTATCTACCCTAGTCAGATTCACCATGGTCACCGTAATGCCTGTGGATAAGGATATAAATGGACTGCCTGCATGGGAAACAAATATACATCATCCAAATATCATCACAGCTGTTTTTTCAGGTGACTGTTTTCATATCTGCACATTGTCTTTCTTTGTGTCAGTAACTCTATATACATTACTCTGCAGCATATGTTCATCTCTTCACAGCTGCATATTTAAATCTGATCATATGTCTACCACAGCCATATGAGTACTGTCTGTCCCTGTGTAATTACTGCTCACAAGCTTTTAAATTCACTTCTTAGAATAACTCTCTGGGAGCCTTGAAGAAAGTTTCTAAATTAACTACCTTTCTCTTTCCTTCCCTTTTCCGCTTTGGTCCAGACCAAATGGTATAAGGTAGTTCCAGAGTAGGACAAGTCTTTTGCCACCACGTGCAATCCTTTGATCTTTTACTTAAAACTCTCAAAAAAATAATAAAACTGGTTTTGCACAATTTCCTGCTGTGTAGGTTTCTTCCTCTTCCTCCTTCTTTCTGGGAAGGAAGGTAAGTCTGTTGGAAATAAGAATGAAAAAGAGACAGTTCTGCTGACTGGTTTCCCAGCAGACAGCCTAGTGTGCCTGAATAACATCTTCCTACTTGAACAGTGTGTGAGCGATTGACCGAAAACATGTTCGTGACTGTGAAAGGGGAAGTCAGTCTTCCCCTGCTTTGAACAGTCAAGAAGCAAAGGCATATTTATTCAAACCTTTATACAGTTGGATACATCTGCTAAGGATAAGACTCAGAGGTCCTTTGCAGGCAGAAAAGATCAAGGATATTAGCAGCTTTCTTAGATGATGGAAAAAGACATGCAAAATTCTGAAAAGATCCATAGCTATCATCTTCCCTTTTCTAGCCTAGTGCTGACATTTTCTTCTCATATGTGTTGAGGAATATCCTTTCTCACTATCTTAGAATAGAATAGAATAAACCAGGTTGGAAGAGAACTTCAAGATCATCACGTCCAACCTATCATCCAACCCACCTAATCAACTAAACCACGCAAACAAGCACCCTATCAAGTCTCCTCCTGAACACCTCCAATGATGGTGACTCTACCACCACCTCCCTGGGCAGCCCATTCCAATGGGAAATCACTCTCTCTGTGTAGAACTTCTTCCTAACCTCCAGCCTAAACCTCCCCTGGACTTGATAGGGTGCTTGGTTTAGTTGATTCGATGGTGTTGGATGATGGGTTGGACACGATGATCTTGTCCTATACCAAAGTGCAGTGCCTCTGCATTGTTAATCGGCTATCACATCTGGGCTTTTAGATGTGATCAAATTGTACAGATGTGCAATGTGACTTATGTCAACGCAGAATCTTAATGTTCTTTCCAAATCCATCAGGATGACAGAATCCTATGAATAATGCTGTTAGAAGAGTAACTGCAGAATGTTTGTCAGCAGAACATGACTTGAAGCTCTGGGCTTGACTGCAGCGCTCAGACTAGTGGAAACCCAAAGAATTTCTTAGGAACTCTACAGAGCTGGGAGCTGCTACTTATCACAGATTTCAGGTACCTCTGTGATTAGCAAATGATTACCTGATTGTGACCAGGTTTTAGGCCCTTCCCTGTGTGCCATAGAGCTCCAAACCCCAAAGTAGCAAGCCTTGAACTCTTGATTTTCAGAGTGGAAGCAATCCTTAAACTACCCTGACCCACATTACCTGTAGATACACAACAGGGACAGATAACGCTCAACAGCTACAAATAGCTTTTATGCAAGAAAGAGGTCCTGGGGACATGAATAACCCCACAGCAATGGCACACCAGTGTTCAACAGAAATACTAGAGTGGATTGCCTGTCAGTGAGTGCCCATAGCAGGCTTCCAGGCCAACCTGATTAGCCTGACTTTAACTCACATGCCTGGCCCAACAGCAACAACAGCAGATGTAAACACTGAAACCTCTTCACAATTTCAAAAAGTGATTAGAAAAAAAGCAGCAGGAAGGATGCCAGTGTAGCACTCTAAGCCCACAGTGCAAGAGACAGGGTTCAGTCATGCAAAAACAATTTCTACTTCCCCTCCACATGCTGTGACACTGAGGACATAAGATGCCTTACTGAGCAGCTTCAGTACTGGAAAGAGTAATTTATAAAAACCTTGTTGAGTTGGGAGGAAATGTGCAGAAACTCTTTAGAGGAGTCATCTCAAGGAATGTTAAACAGTACAAATGGAGAAAATAGGGAGAGCACAGAGAAGTTTTGTTATATTTGCTATATCCAGGATTAATGGTTAAATACAGATGAGGAAAGCATTTATCACCCAAACAATTTGCATTTGTCATCCAGAGTTCTAGGTGATCCTGGATTTAAATGTTTTTAAGGCACCTGTGTTTGACTTCAAATTTCTGGTCTCTGCTTTGAGCAGAAGAAAAAGGCAGAGTTAGAGCCAAGTAGTTATTAGAAAACAAAAAAGTGAGGAATTTACTATTTCAGTCCTCTTTTACTCTGTCACTTACAAACCACTCTTCACTTTTCCTTCCCAAAGTCACTAACTGTTTTTAAGAAGCTGGAAGAGAATGGCTGTTGTTTGTTGTAACTATATTGTAACTGTGTAAGTACCTGAGCCTATTAACCTTTGGAGTGAAAAATTCTGACAAAGTTCTCTGAGATTTTTCCCCTGTGATAAGGTAGTACTTTCTGAAGCCATTTACAGTGTGAAACATTGAGGAGTACAGGACATTTTGCAGGAAGGTCTACCTGCATGACTCTCAGCGCTGGTTTGATTCTCATCTGAACAGGAGAATTGGAGTCTGATCTTCAAGCATCTCCACTAAATGTTGTGATGATCCATGATGTTGTGATGATGATGAGCATTCAGCAGCATTAAAACTTTATTGACAGTGCATTATGGGCAGTTGGCTATCTTTCTGTATTTAATACTGAGTTTTTGCTGTCCCAAGCTCACCAGTTTCCACAGCAGTCAGTTACCTGCACTCTGACAATCCATGAGCTTATTTAAATATTAAAGCATGAGAGGTTTCTTACTAAGGATGGAAATGAAGATCTGAAACGTTTAAAATAATACTCTTGGTGATATTAACATTGGAATTTGATCTATGCAAAAGTTCTCATGACCATGACATACCAACTGTCATAGAAAGACCTAAAAGCACTAGGGAAGAGAACCCATAAACACCTTCACTCACTGGAAGGCAAGGCCAGAATTAATATACATCAAGATGAAAAATGAACTATGGTTGCTGCACATTTTAGATTGTTCAGTTCTGTTTCTCCTTGTCTTTTTTCTCATCTAGGCAGCAGGGGAGCTATGGACATTGTTACCAGCTGTAGCTTTTGAGACTTCGGTTCATGTTGAAATGGTGTGTCATGAACTGTGACACTTTTGCTTCAGACCTCATCATGGTACAGTGAAAATTGTGTTCTTCATTCACTGTGCTTACAGTGATGTTTAAAAAGCAGAAGAATTAGCTTCATGACTTTGGTGATCTCTGCATAAAGCTCAATTAATTCTTTAAGGAAAGCTTTCTAGTTATTCTGTTTTAAAGACAATAACAGCAAAAAAGCAGTGTCTTACTATAACTCTTGGGCTGAGGACACAGTCATTGCAAAGGATGAGCATCTGCTCAGCTGTAAGCACACATAAATGTAAATTTAAACTGAAAAAAGTTACAGGAGGTTATTTCATTGTGCAACCCTTTCTTCATTCTCAACATGGAAAACAGCAAGGCTAGCTGAAATAGAATCATAGGCATAGAGAGTATTACAGTTTCTGTAATAACTCTAAGATCTCCCTGACACTATTTTCATTCTATATTCTGGTACAAATGGTAAGCTTTCATAAAAAGGGTAGAAAAGTAACAATTTTTTATCATTGTTTTGGAAAGAAATAGCTGTCAAAACAAAGCAGATCTTGCAATGGTGTCCTATTAATCCAATTTTAAGGAAGACTCTCTGCAGCCAGAAAAGAGCAACCTATAAGATGGAATTCAGCCCTTTAAATGTTAACATCACCAAAGAGAAATGTTAACACAAAAAAAGAGAAAAAAAAAAAATTGTTTTCAAGGAACAGCAGTTTCAGTGTATTCTAAGAGAAACCACTGCATAACAGGTCTTATGCTCCACCTCTGTCATCATAAATATTCAGCTAGTGAAATGAAGGCTTAAAAGCTGTGTTTTTCCTGTCCATAACTTTCCTTACTTAAAAGGGGAAGCAGTGAGAAAGAAAAGTAAAGCTGAAGTAAAACACTGGCCCCTCAAAAAAAAAATGGCTCTGCATTGGCTAAAATCACACTGTGGGATGCAAATTGGAGACTGTGTCTCCTCATTTGTGTCCAGTTCTGGGCCCCTCAGTTTAGGAAGGACACTGAGACACTTGAACGTGTCCAGGGAAGGGCAACAAGGCTGGTGAGAGCCCTTGAGCACAAGCCCTATGAAGAGAGGCTGAGGGAGCTGGGGTTGTTTAGCCTGGAGAAGAGGAGACTCAGGGGAGACCTCATTGTTCTCTACAACTACCTGAAAGATGGTTGTAGCCAGGAAGGGGTTGGTCTCTTCTCCCTAGCAACCAGCACCAGAACAAGAGGACACAGTCTCAAGCTGCACCAAGGGAAGTTTAGGCTCGAGGTGAGGAGGAAGTTCTTCACTGAGTCATTCGCCATTGGAATGGGCTCCTCCAGGGAGGTGGTTGAGTCACCGTCCCTGGAGGTGTTCAAGAGGGGATTGGACGTGGCACTTGGTGCCATGGTCTAGTCATGAGGTCTGTGGTGACAGGTTGGACTCGATGATCTTTGAGGTCTCTTCCAACCTTGGTGATACTGTGATACTGTGGTTATGGGACCTGAATCTGAGGCAGCTTTTCAATAACACAATAGAAGAAGAAATTCAACATTAAGAAACAGAGTACTATTACCATTATAAGGAATTAAATAACACCTTGTATGCAGCACTGATAAGGATGTATCTCAAATACTGTGTTCAGTTTTGGGCCCCCCACTATAAAAAGGACATATTGGTGCTGGAACATGCCCAGAGAAGGGCAGCTAGGCTGGTGAGGGTTCTTCAACACAAGTCCTGTGAGGAGCACTTGAGGGAACTGGCACTGCTCAGCCTGGAGAAGATGAGGCTGAAGGGAGGTCTCCACTCTCTACCTGAAATCAAGTTCTAGAAAGGTGGGCCTGGCCTCTTCTCCCAGGTGATAGGATGAGAGGAAATGGCCTCAAGTTACACCAGGGGAGGTTTAGATTACATATTAAGGAAAATTTCTTCATCAAAAGGGTCATTGGGCACTGAAACAGACTGCCTAGGGAAGTGGAGCCACCATGCCAGGAGATGTTTAAAAGTTGTTAGGATGAGGTGCTTAGGTACATGATCTAACAGCTGTGTGGAGGGAGATGTTAGATTATGGTGGAACTCAATGATTTTAAGGCCTTTTCCAACCAGGTGATTCTATCATTCTATTCTTCTGTGACTTGGGACTCAATGACCCACATGCCTTTGTAGCCCTAAGGCCCATATTCCAAAGAAAAAAAAATGAAGCTACGTCAGTAAGAGAACCCACAAAGCCCACCACCATCTAGATCACAGCAACAATGTTGTGCTTGTACTTCCTCCAGCACTGATGTGCCTTCCTGTAACCTTGGTGAGGGTTCAGGTGAGGAGGTCTTGCCTGAAGCTAGTCAGAACAGGACTATGCCCAGTGATAACCCCAGAGTTCATTCCTGTGAGCTAACAGAGATGTCATATGCAGTCATGGAACTAACCTCGAAAGATTTAATGGGAAATGGGAAACCGATACTATGCTGTGCCGTTTATTTGCTGTGAAAACTCATCAGCTGGCCTGGCAAAATATAATCTTCCTAGACAACCCAAAGCAACAGCAGTCTGACAGTACAGATTCCCTATCAGAATAGTCGCTATCATGCTATTATACAGCAGGCCCTGTGAACCCAGCTGTCTTTTTAGTGGTGGCAGCTCAAGTCTTGCTCATTCTCCCTCTCACTCCCACCCATTCAAAATGCTATTACTAGCCAACATTTCCCTATTAATATCACTCCACTCGTACATTGCATATGATGCTTATGTTTAAATAACACCCTGAGATGCAGTAGGAGCAGTCTGAGCTTTCTGATAAGACAGAAAACCAACTGCAGAAGGTATCACATTTTTCATGTAATGACTTGATTCCCTCAGTCTCTGCTGTACACAGCATATCTCAGAGATGGGCTTCAGATGTTTTACTTTAGCAAAAATTACCATTTTGAAGCTTTGATATACTACCTTCCTGGAACAGAATCATCTCCCAGGCACCCAAATGTCTGCTCTATGTAGCAAATTCTGCTAATTAAATTCAAGTCTTCATGGTTGAGTATTGATGGCTAAGAATCAGGGTGAAGGCAAGAAGGCAGATATCATGGTGGGAGTTGGTTACAGACCATGCAAGCAGGATGAAAAGACAGGTAAAATATTGTTTAGGCATCTGGAAGAAGTCTCACAATCACTAGTCCTTGCTCACATGGGAGGCTTTGACTTCCCTAATGTATGCTGGAAACAACAGAGCAGCAGTCCTGGAGGTTCCTGGAGTGTGAGTAGGACACAGTTAAATATATACAAATTCTATCACCCCCATGACACCACATGCACTTGAAACCTCTTATCTCCTTATTCCTTCTATTCCAAGTCCCTGAAAAAGAAGTCAGAAGATGTAGAACTGTCCGCTTTGCATCCCTTCCCCCTTAAAGCTTATCACATTTATCCCCAAAAAGGTTTCAGTTCAGTTTTTGTTCAGGCTGGACACTACTTTTTTCACACGAAACCATAGCAGAAATTATCTAAACACTAAGAAGAAGAGGCTAGCTTTCTAGACTAGCAAATGCTTACACTTGTGCAAATTATTTGTGGCATGTACACAAATGAAATAGCACAAGGAAATATAAAACCACTTCGGTGCTTCATGCTGCGAAGCAGTCTTTACTCCATCCATTCACATCAGAGCATGTATTACTTTGTGAAGAGCACAGAACCAGTGTTGCTTCCAGCAGTTGTCTACAACACAGGAGGGAATACTGTAGTAAGCAGTTTTGATTGGAGAAAAGCATCTCAAAGTCTCAAGCCAATGCATGAACACCATAATATGGCACTCCTCAGGCTTTATAGAATATACGCTTAAGAGCAAAGTTTAATTTGTATCTAGTGTGATAGAACCAAAGAAAGTAATGTGTAAAACCTTTGTTTTCATCATAAATAAATCTTGCAAATCTCCTTGCTTTTATGGAGTCCAAGAATATCCTAAGAGATGACTGTGTCAAAAGAACACCGGTTGGAGTATTTGTCACTTAAATCAAACCTCGAGAATAATAGTCCCTATTATGCAAGGCTTACAATTCAACTTTTCATTTGACAACTCCTTTGTACACCTCTGAACCAAACAGGCTGCCTTTTCTGAGTGGAACAATAGTTCTTATTTCGTGTATCTCATTGAAGAAACACCTCTATAGAACAGATAGGTCTCCTTTGCACTACACTCCATGAAAAGAAGTGTCATTTAACCGTGAGGCCTTTATTACAACTGCAGATAGAAAAAGAACCAGCACGGCTTTCTGATTCCAGCAGAATCTTTGCTTGCTTCTGCATGTATGCAGTGGTGGAATGGAAGCCTGAAGAAGAATAAAGAAATAAGGATAATCTTAGAAAAACTAAAAGCCAGTAATTATCCCCCAAATTTCTGTTACATCTTTCCCCTGATGTTATCTGGGAGATAGTGATAGGTTGTGCACGTGCACACATGTGCATATAGACCCTTTGCACAACTGTAAAAGAAAAGATAATTCCAGGAGTGCAGCCAGCTGCACAGAACTCAACAAACTATATCTGTATATAATCCCCCAGTGCTCTCTACAGCTCCCAACAGTGTTCATTGAACACCTGCCTCAGTGACTTAACACTGCAGGGTTTACAACCCCCAACCTCTCTTTCTGCTGCACAGCTTGAGAAAAAGAACACACGCTACTTAAGCAACAGATATTTGTTTGGCGATTTCATGATGTCATCTAGGTTACAATTTTCTTTCCTCACACTATGAAGTCAGGGTGGCACAGAGGTATTTTGGAGGATGTCATCTTCACACCAGCCACAACTTGAAGCTGTTTTTTTTTTTTCCACCGATAGAAAAGAGAAAGACACTGAAGTACTGCATTTTGTTTGTGGAATTTACTTTAGCTACCTAACTGTAAATAGCTGTAGTTTGCCTACCACCTGGAAAGAAGAAAGCAGAGCAGAAAGGTATCATTAAATTATTATATTAGCATGCACATGGCAGATGGAGAAAAGTCCCAGTCCCGCTATGTTCTCCAAAATAGAAAAGCACAGCTCTGAGAAGTAGTGTAACACCAAGAACAGTCTTCTGCCTCTACTGAAGAGAGGATTAAGAGTTGGGGTTCTTAAGCCTGGAGAAGAGAGGGCTCCAGGGAGACTTTATGGCAGCTTTCCAGTACCTAAAGGGGACCTACAAGAACATTGCAGAGGGACATATTATGAGGACATGTAGTGGTAGGACCAAGAGATAATGGTCTTGCACCTAAAGAAGATAGATCTGCAATAAATGTAAGGGCAGAACTCTTCACTGTGAGGGTGCTGAGGCACTGGAATAGGTTGGCCAGTATTAGAAGTATTCAAGGCCAGGTTGAATGGGGCTTTGAGCAACCTGGTCTGATGGAAGGTGTCCTTGACCCACAACAGAGAGGTTGAAACTAGATGATTTTTAAGGTTCTTTCCAACACATTCTATGACTATATGCTCTGAGGGAAATAGCGATACACGGACTAATTTAAAATAGAACTTCAGACTCCCCCCCCAAAAGATAAATACACACATTGTACAAGTTATCCCTATTCCACAAAAAAGAGCATCAACAAAACCAGACTTTCCTTTCCACACAAAATCCACAGACAACTCTTGATCTGAACTGCCAAGCATGCCAAGATTTATAGGTTTCTTATGTCAGCTGTCTTTCAAGGCAATATCCTGGGGTACCTAGAGGTCATTTACTTCTTCTTGAAGGGTAAGTGTGGTGATTTTCAAATTAAGCTAGCTTCTGCAACTGCATCAACCAGCAGCCTCTGGGGATACACATGACTTGGGAAAAGATGACTGCCCAATTTGATGAACTAAGAAATAGTCTAATCTTGGAAACAAAGCTTAAAAGAAGCTCTGCTTTTTCCTAATCAAAATCAGTATTTCCTAGATGAGGACAATGCTGGAGGGTAGAAATCTGGTGAAGGGTTCATCAGAGCCAGATAACCCAAGTTTATGTGCTATTACATCTGTAGAGAGTAGAAAAGGGAGTAAAGGATTAGAAGATGAAATCCAAATTAGATTATGATAACAGCTTCCTGAGAAATACACTCTGGTGAGATTCTAGCCCATCAATCTCTTATAGATCTTTATATGAGAACTCTTAAAAGAGCTTCACATTAGGATCAGTACTCCAGAGCCTTCACATTGCCACTGTTACATGAAGATGAGTTGCAGCCATAAATCAGCCAGGAAGGAAAGGCAGATTTTGGCCAACACAAAACTATGCTGGAACTGTGATCTTTGCTCTCTAGCATCTGTGTCAGCTTTCCCACACACTCCACATAAGGCAACTTGTCTTAGCTCTCATTAAACACTGTCAAGATCAATAGCACAAGTGACCTTTTTATTTCAATAGGATAGGCAACACTGCTCAAAAGACATTTACAATTAAGACTCTCTTTTTTTGGTTGTTTTTTTTACAAGAAGCCCTTATATTCAGCAACATTTGACAGAGGCACACATATCTATGAAGAGGAACTGCTTTAGAGCTGACAATCATAAACTGTTACACTCAGCCTCTCAGGTCCTTTTAATTACATCTCGAAAGCAAGAAGGTTTTAAGGAGTTTGTCATATCTTATGTGTGTCATAACCAGGACAATGCTTCCATTACTGTTTTTCCCTTATGATGGAAGCTGTACCGGGGAAAAGGTTTTCTTTGTTAGTGGGAGAGCAAATCATAGTGCTGCTTTGTCACACCTTACAGTTAGGTATCCTCCATTTTTATCACAGCCCTAGGTAGCTCAGATCCCAGTCTCTTACTTTATTTTTCTAAACATACAAGACTTTTGTCTCTTTTCCTCCTCCTACTCCTCTCCACATTGCACATTCCTTTCCTTGCCTTATTTAAAACTAGTGAAGCTGTTATTCAGCAGCTGGGAGAAAAGATATTTGATGAGGCTCATCTATTGTTGAGACCATGCTGACCTGGATCTTTCACTCTTCTCTTTCACTCCCCAGTGAGCTGCAGTAATAAGAGCTCAGCAGCAATAAAAGCAATCAATACAGAGATGACATGGGCAATTACCAGCCTGGACAATTCAGAGGACTTCCAGTAAATATATATATATATATATATATATATATATATATGTATTTTTAAAGATAAGTTTTCTAAACCAAACTACCCACCAAAAGTCTTGTTGGAGTAGAGTGGCACAAAAAGTGGTGGTGAAATAAATCATGGTCCAAAGCAGATGAAGGAAGACATTAATGAGGGCATAAGAAGTGGTATGCAAACTGGCATGACAGAAAGACAAGGATCAAAAGACACAAGGACCAAACCTGAGTTTGTTCCAGCAACTTGTATGCACCATTATAACTTCACTGACTACAGCAGCATAGTGGAAGAACCAAAATATCTTCAGAGGAACTAGCAGGGTGCAAGAGCAGAGCTAGTGTATGGGCTAAGACAAGTGATCACAGAAGCACAAAGTAAAACACGTATGTGGTTTTGTATTTATTATGGGAATTCAAGGAGGACAAGAAGCGACATTCTGACAATACTTTCTCACAGAAAACTATGATTCACAAGAAAGGTATACCATAGCAATACTTTCAGCATGCTCCACCTGTGGGACAAAAATGGCTTGTCTGCTGTTAAGTTCAACTACACAGTAAGCCAGAATAGGAGAAAGTCAGCCAGCACAAGTTGCCTCAACAACTTGCAGCTATTCTGTCCACAGGTACAAAGAAATACCTTTAAACAGATGAAATAATTTCACAGCAAAATTGACCTAGGAAACTTAGTAAAGCCAGGTAATTCATACATGGCCATAAGATGTCTCTCCATGTACAGTAGCCTTCAGATGCAGTAATGACCAAAGTCATCCTTGAAGAATCTCTACTGAATTTACTTGGTCTCTTCATTTGAGATGCATGTGTTGAAGGACTGAAGCAGATGGTCACTAATACAGCATCAGCTTAGGACATGCTTTGAGTTCCTCATGCCACTGCTGTAGACAACAGAGAAGAAAGAATTCCCAGCCTAGGAAATTACCAGTTCAGACCTCACCACCAGGAAAATTAGTTTTAAAAGAGAGGAATGTTCTCTTTCCAACAGAACTGGAGTTAAGGGATTCAACAGCAGCTGCAAAACAAGTAGGTCTTTGAGGTCACCACTTGACACTTGGAGCAAGAGGAGGTTATGCATTGCCTCTTTAACCTAAGCTGTGCAACTCCTCCTGCCAGAATCAAATGCTTGGTATGTTTACAAACTCACAGCCATACTAAGATATACCTTGAGGACATTGACACAGACGTTCCACTTCTCTCCATTTTAACTCCCACTTAGAAAGCCTGCAGCATTACAGCAAGTAGCTTGTACTTCTACACTTTCCCTGGGCTCAGGACTGAATCCCTTTCCTTAAGGAATGCTGAGAGGGAGAGCATCACATCATCCCAGGTTCTCCCATCATTCGTCAAGATGATCCTGGACTAGCAGAAAGCTCAAAATCCTCATATTCATCATTTAATGCTGCACTTCCACCAGTTCATTAACATAAAATAATGCTTACTGAAAAGAATTTTAATGGCCCTTCTCTTGCACATTTTGAAAGAAAAAGCATGTCCTGCATCATAGTGTTTGCATTTTCTTTGCCTGACTGGCTTCTTTTGCTTTCCCATCTCCCCCTTCTTATTTACATAGACATTCCTTACTTCTTAAGCTATCTGATTTCCTTCCTTTCTTTTACCCCTCCATCTCTGCCACAGAGTGTTTGAGGACTCTGAAGCCTCTTTCTCTCCTATCAAAACCGTGCCAGAGGCAGCAAATGAGACATCCTGAGGCTGCAGTGCAGCCCAGCGGAACCATCTTTCACAGCTCGCAAAGCTGGCTCACCACATGGTGCTCTGCATCAAACAGCTCTATAAAAGCCTCCTGCATACTCAGGGGGTTCAAGCCAAGCTTCAGCAGCAGCAAGCTGGTGGTCTAAAGAATGCTTGACAATTCAATAGTTACTATAGGGCTGGGGATGGGGGGAATGTGTATAAACAGTTCTTGTCTGTCAGTGACAACAGAAAAGGGAAAACAAGTGGCACCTGCTGCTAGTGACAAATGATGAGCTCAGGTTCAGAAAGGCTCATTCACACTGTGAGCAGATAGGATAAATACAAGCCCTGAGCAGCTTAAGATACTGGTAAAGATGGAAAAGAGGAAGACAATCAGGGCAAAGCAGAGGGAGCTGCAGCTGTCTGTGATAGGTTTAGGACCTCCACCCTGGCATGTTTGTCCCCCTTGTCTCCCAACTTCCCTGAACTAAAGTTATGCCTACATACAAACAGCTGTTGATAAGAGAGTCCAGTGTAGTTTGAGACCCGTAAAGTTCAGGAAGCAGTGACTAATTGTACAGACTAGTATGCTATTAATTGAAGGGCAGAGGCTAGGTCAGGAGTAATCTAGGATGTAAGAGATAAGCAGGCCGTTAGCCACTGGAATATCAGCCTCCAGATATGGGGTTTCTGCCTGTCAATTAACATCCATGTATGATCCTGAAACTTCTGCTTTGATGGAATCTCCAGTAGCCATTACTGCTTCTGTGAAGGTAGTGTGGCCATATACTTGTGCTGCTCCAGGGACATATGGCATCTGCTCTGAGGCAAGTACTGCGCCCATTTTTGCAACATCAACCCTTCTCCAGTATTAACTGGACTTGTTCCTTCATCACTGTTTTCTTTTTTGGGTTTGTTTGTTTGTTTTGTTTTTTTAAATGGATAGCCATTTAATAGCAGTGAGAGAGAAAGACTACAGCTCACTACTTACTAGGGCCTAGCTAGCAGCCTTTGGAGCCATAGATCGTCCTCCTTGGCGACCATTCCATGAACAGCAGTTTCTCATACCTATGTTCCTTCCCCTTTTGCTAAAACTGAGGCAAAAGCAGCAGGAATACTCTCATGGGTTTTTTAGGAGTGAATCATAAAAGTGTAGCTTGCTGACTTAGGCTTGGATTATCGACAGGAAAGTTGATGAATAGTCCTGGCTTGAGTGATAAACTCAGATATCAGAGAGTAAATCTAGTGGAAAAGAAAATCTATCTATCACTCTTGGTCACAGCTGCAGAGCCTGAATTGACAACTGGGATTTATTTTCTTAATTCTGAGCAACAGGGATCTCTCCTGTGACCCCTTGAGTCACCCCTTAGGCCCTACAGATAACACACTAGCCTATTTCATTTGAAAGCAAAAAATTTCACCTTGGATCACCACCTCTCCCAGTTTGTTTGGGTGTCTGTCCTGCCCTTATCTCATGTATTGAGAATGCCATGTGCATAGTTTATATCCTTTGGGATGAAGCTGGAAAGAAAGGCAGCTGAAGATGAATTCAGAAAACAGCCAAGCCTATTAAATGCTCTGCACTAGAAACTTCAAACCAGGTTTCACTTCAAGTCTGCACAAATATAGCTGGGTCACTGCAAGTTTTATTACAGTATGGATCGTAGCCAGATTATCTACTGACATCTTAAACCCTTAGCCCTTCTGCTACGGGAGCATCTTGAGTTACACTTATTTATTAGTTTTAGAAACATACCATTCCATGACAAGAACTTGTGGCAATAAATAAACAGCCTAACTTCAGGTATCTGAAAAAAAACCCCAACAGTCTAGAAGAACTGGGCAAAATCCAGATTTATGGACATGTAAGGCTGTTGGAATTTACCAGCAGCCAGCAAATACCTTTTCTTTCACAACTCACTAGCACTCCCTTGCTCTGGTGCACAAGGCAGTTGTTGTGGTCTTAATTTTGCAAGTGTAAACCATTTTGCAACATCCTACGTAAGTGAGCAGACATTCCTACAATGCAGGGAAAGAGTGACCAAGCCATAAAGTAACAATCCAAATAAAAGCACAGGTTAAAGAGCAAAAGCCCCAAATTCCTCCTGCAAAGTTCATTTTTTTTATCCACAGTAGTCCTACAGTACAGCCTCATTGTGAGTACCAACTGAAGGAATACACGTTGGTTAGTAGTCAGGGCACGACTGAAAAGAGAAGCAGTCCCTTATCAAAAAGTTGTCACGTATGTCAATATTAAACTTTCAGTTCAGCTAAGGAACTCAAGCAGTGCAAGGAGTGCATCTTGAAGTAAATAGTTCAATTGTCCCAACTTCTGAGGGTTTGTTTCACACCACAGTGAGTGAGCTGAAAGACAAGCTCCAGCACACCTAACACTCTTATGACAGACAGCAATTTGCTCCTCAGCTTCACATTTGCATTATCTCAGAAGCAGCCCAAGTGGATACTGCATCCTTAGAAACAACTCCTTTGCTTTACACATAATCTCCCACCCTGCATCCAACTTGCTAACGTAGACAATACTGTTGCTTATCCTTTTACACCAGGAACCTGCCACAATGATCATGATGTATACAACTCCTTAGTTATGCACTAACTTCAAAACTACCAGATAAGTGGTTTGCCACATGTTCCCAAGAAAAGCCTCTTCTTCAGCGTGCTGTAACCTTCTTCACCTGTCGCTACTGCTGTAAGCTTTTCCCTCTGCTCTCCCTAACAGAGTCATCTAACTGTATACCGAATATCCAAGACCTATATCTGACATAGCACAGGTACACAAGCTTGTATCAAACTGCTGAGAAAGCTAGGACAGGACCTTACTTGCTCTGCTTCTAAAGTATGTTCAAGGATTTCCAGGAGATTGGAAACACTCACAGTACTGATGGCCGAACAAGTATCCCACAAAGGAAAGGAGGCACAGTTGCCAAAAGAGTCACGTAGCAGCACAAGTAATAAAGAACTCATTACATTAAAAAGAACCCTATTGCCTATTTCCTCTCATAACCACCATTATCACCTCTGTGTCTCTGTGTACCCTGATGCACACTCATTTACGCACATGAAGAGCATGCTTCACTCATTTCCCGCCTCTTAGCTTATGCTTACATCATAAATTCACTGAGGCAGGGAATATCTTGTGGTTTCTTTCCAAGGTGGATAATGAGCTTCCTTGTTTCATCATTAGGGTTCCATTGCATTACAGTGCTATTGATAAAAAATGAATATAATTACCCACGTGGCTCAGTTGAGTCAGTGCTGCCTCATCACAAATTTTCCAATAAAAATGAAGTTAGGGCACCCTCGCAGAAATATAAAAATTGGTACAGAATAAATACTTCCAAGTGTTTAACAACTGTCCTGGATGTCTTGCCAAGTGCAGGTACTTGGAAGTTGCACACTGTCTGCTGGTTTGCACCCAGCCAAAGAGTTTATTAAGGTTGTATCTGTCTTAGATGCTAAGTTTAAATTTCATTCTGTTTTATTCATCATATTGCAAACACAATCTCACCTTCCCCAACTGGATTTCATTTCCTCTGTTGACCTCTCTATCTTCTAAAATTCTTCACTCCTGGAATCAAAGCCCTGTTTGCTTCATGTTTCCTTATAAAACAACGTCCATTTTCATAAACTGCTTTTAATGTTTGCTGCCCACTACGGACCTTTTATTTTTCAGGCATTTCTTTGTGATCAAATCCCTGTCACCCAACACTGTCATAATTTTGCATTAATTTATTTAATGATTTTAAAAGCAGAAGAATATGGGTGCCCTTTATGACCTGCAGTCTTAGCACCTGGACTGGAATGGGACAAGGCAATGCAAGAATGAAGCACACTGGAGCATGTACTCTTAGGAAGAAGCACACTCCAAAGTGTTGTGCTACAGAACACTGCCATGGGGTAAAAGACAGGAGGACAAAACTCCTTTGAGAAATCACAAACATTTAAACCAGCACTGACCAGTTAATAATGACATTTCTGTAACATATGGACAGACTAATGGGAGGGAGTATGACAACATTAATAAACTGAAAATGCTGGTGGCAGCAGGTAATAAGCAAATCTGTTCTGACATAGCAAGAATGGATCTGAACTTCTGCCACATTAAAAATAACTAGAGGAAGACTGATACTTGGCTTTTCTTTCTTTTTTTTTTTTTTTCTTTAGAATAGAATAGAATAAACCAGGTTGGAAGAGACCTTCAAGATCATCGCGTCCAACCTATCAACCAATCCAACCCACCTAAACAACTAAACCATGGCACCAAGCACCCCATCAAGCCTCCTCCTGAACACCTCCAATGATGGTGACTCCACCACCTCTGTGGGCAGCCCATTCCAATGGGCAATCACTCTCTGGCTTTTTTGTGGGGGTGTTTCTTTTTCCGTTTGTTTGTTTTTTCCCCCAGCTTGTGGATTGCGGATAGAGTTATAAAGGAAAAGGCAGGATAAAGAATATGGACAGTATGACTGGTATTTGTTGCCTGAAGCTCTCTTGGAAAGAAAAATAAATCTGCTGAAACAATAAAAATTCCAGCTTTATGTTTCCCAAGTTATCAAGGGATTAGCATGTTCTCTGTTAGCACAGTTGTATATCTACACTGCTGTAAACAGAACAGACCACAGGTGAGGACATAATTATGCTCCACTATCATAGTTTTAGGCTGGGGGACAAAAGAAGTGTGTGACAGGAAGGTCTTCAGAGCAGAGAAGAGTTCTGCTACAGAGTCCTGGCTACTGCACTCTTCTGGCAATCCTCTGACTTGCACCCCAGGGACTAGCTGGTTCAGGTGGTGCAAAATACTCTAGGAACCTACATTCCAACGGCAGACAAACATTTACGTGTTCGTGTGAAACAAATGCATTGCTACACTGGGATGAGCCCTGAAATCAGAAGTTAATTTTACCTCTGCAGAGAAAAAAATTAAAAAAATAAAAATCAAGACTAGGTGAAAAGGAAAACAAAACAAAACACAACCTCACTATCACTTATAAAAGTGAGTTTGTAGAAATTATAAGGTATTTTACTTTACAAACACTTTGCTGATGTGAGAAGTATTTTCACTTCTTAAATGAAACATGCTTCCCATTTCCCCGAGACATCTGAAAAATTGCAGAAGCTTTCCCCAAGCATCTCCATATGTGATCCTTTTGCATTTCATGGTGCTAGAAAACAAAGCCAAAAAGAAACAGGGAATTTAGTGGTCTGTAGATCTCTGTGTCCCAAGTTCCAAACCAGGCAATGTGTCAAGAAGTAATCATTACCTCATACCTCTGGGACTCTTCCAGGCAGTTTTTTAAAACACAGGAAAAGAACAGAGAGAAGATGGCCTTCAGGTTGCTGGATTGTGACAGGTTTCCAACCAAAGTCCACTTGGTTTCTTTCAGTGATGTCTTTTTTTTTTTTTTTTTTTCCTTTTTGGAAATAAACATTTCCAACTACAAAATTTTTGACCCAGATCCTGTGCTCATTAATCAGTCATCACTGACCACAGAAGATTAATACATCTGTGCATATACAGACATGTACTTCCTTTCCTGGAGCACTTTGATGTCCAAAACAGCAGACTACAATATTTCAGAGGTGCACCTGTGGCACAGCCTCAGGCATACTGCACCTGCTAAAAGTGCTGAATAATTGTCAAGCATCTTTCTTTTGAAAAAAGCATTTGCTTTAATATCTGTCAATTCCAGGAAGGGGGCTGTGCTCTTCTTGTTGGGCTGTGTCTTTGCATTCACGCTAACCAAAGGGAAGGGGCAAGGCAACCATCTGTGGGTGTTTAATACCAAAATAAAACCCCAGTGGGTTTTATTACAAAGAGAAAAAGAGGAAGAGGGAAAACAAGCCAAATGCAACAAACCAGAGCTCAGTTCTCTACAACAGGCTTGGTAAGCATTCCTGCCAAGACAACCTGGAAAAGCTCTGTAATCAAATCTAAAATCAAAATATTTTCTCAAAACACCTACTTTTCCAGAAAACCTGTTCTATCTAGTTCAGAGAAAGGGAATCCCACTCCCCCCTACACATTTCCATGGTCTTAAAGGGAACATAGCTTAGGCATCTGCCTGACAACAATGGTCAGATATAGTAAAGGCATTTGCATTTGGCAACTGAAGATGCAAAGGAGTGTGCTGTGGAATTTTGAAATAATACATATGCATCTAATTAGAAATACTTAATTGTTATTCTGTGATCAGATTCACTCAGCATCAATCCTGGAATTCATAACATGAGGTAAATCTAATTTTGCAAGTCCCTTTATGTGTTATGCTATATTCTCACATAAATAGCACAGTGAATATTAGCAAAAAAAAAAGCACATCCTGCCTCCAAATACGGCCTCATATCTCTTAACTACATCAGCATTTCAAGATTATTCCTAGCATGAGCCAAAATGCTGTAAAACTAAGCCTTCACAGTAAAACAGAAGAGTGAATCAGCAAAAGAAAAGGAAGCCTCCTCCCCATCCTGAAGAGTGAAGCAACAGCCTTCTCTCTGGAGGTTTCAGTAATGAATTTCTGTTTTAATTGAAGCTGCAGCCAATGTATGTGATCCAAATGGGCCTTCCTCTCTTTCTCTCTGTAGGTGATGCTGTGCAGGAAAGAGCTTTTAAATCAGTCAGTGAACATAATGAACTTCAATTTCCCTTTGACAAGGGCAAAAATAAAAACAGACAGTTCACTTCCAGACAATTAATTAATTTGTTTACATGATTTCTTTGCTCTGTTTTACTGTCATGATTCTTTTCCCCCTCTACTTCTTTAGGCTTTTTAACTGTCTAAGGTGTAGGATTAGCTTTTGACAACTCGTCCTCTCTGAGGCACGGAGAAGTGGAGCTACAACACAGCTGTTTGCAGCAGGGCAAAGAAGCCTATGCAATTACCCTCAGGCTTACTGCTAATGCACAGTGGTAGTGTTCAGCACACATACCCTTTCTGTATGTAACAGCACTGGTGTTTACCTGTCTTTAGCCAGGCAGGCATAGTTGCTGCCACTTGGAAAGCATTTTCCCACTTACCAGCATGAAAAGATGGGCTTCTCAAACTGCTTGTGCCTGAAAGACCACAACCTGACTATAAGGAATTAATGGGATTGACTTCCTGAAACAAAATTCTCCCTCACCAGTGGTATGAACAGTAGAAGGCACAAAGTAGCCATGCAGAGCCAGTAACCATCATTACTTCACACAAATGCACACGGCTTTGCCTCCCAACACTCCTGTGGGATGAGGAAGCCAACCACAAAAGCGCAGGAGAGGAGCAGTAGGGGCAAAAAGGGAAAAAACACAGTGGACTCTGTGAAGACAGAAGGATTGATATATTTGAAAGAGCAAATATAAATTATTTTTTCTTGTAGGAAGAATCTTTCTTCTAAGATAACGGCACAGATTAAATCCCTCTAGCAATATCAATACAGTCTACGCTACCACAGTGGTGCATGTTTAAGCTCATTTCTGCTGCTACAAATATAGGCCAATGAATTTGACAACACATCTGTTATTTACTTGCACTGAAAACTGTAGCATATTCATGACATTTACTTTGCCAGTTTCAAATTCAACAGCTTTCCTTTTATTTATATCTACTTAATGTTAGTGAAAAATGCTCTGGTGACTTCCCATATATGTGCAGTAAGTGCAGCACATTCAGCAACACTAAAAGATTTCCTTGGTTGTCTACTGGCACTGTACACATTTCTGATTATATAGCCCTAAACTATTTGAAAGTGGTACAAGAATGTTGCATCCACTCATTTTGAATATCACTAGTAACTGTGTAGTTAAAACATGCCTACAGTTGTCTCAACAGCAGACACACAGAAAGTAATTTCAGTATCTGCCAAGCTCCTGACACGCAGGGCGGTCCTTCACAGACTGACTTAGACGCAAAAAAGCCATACCATGAAATACTGGCTCATTCCTACCCTCCCCACCTTTATATTATTCTTTTAGATCATCCATTAGGTAAAATATGAGTAAGGGCTTAAGTTGTGACCCCCAGATAAAGGAAATACCAGTAAAAAATTTTACACAGCAGCTACTCATGAGCAGTGTGACGGGGACTGGGTCTGCGAAGAGAGAGCACAGCTAGCTTGCCTTACTCTTACACTGCCCCTGAGGTAACTTATTGTCCCCTGCTGTTGTCAGTCTTCTGCCTTCAATACCATAAAACCAGTATTAGAGTGGTTAAGCTCATATGAGGTAGTGAATAGAGAAATTACAGAAGACAGAGGAGGAAGATGAAAATTCATAAAGCAGTACAAGAGTGCAGACACATGAAATTACAGCAGAAAGATGACTTTTCCTCTCTGACATCCACCTTGGGGTTATATGCATTTGATTGTACTACAACTCAAAACTGTAGTTCATTGACATTTGGAAAATCCATGCAACTAGTACATACCCTTTCAGACTGGCCTTTTTCTTTTGCTATTAGTTGTAATTGTTAATTGTACAAAATGGACCCCTCAAATAAAAGATTGCAAAGGCATTAGAACTACTTAATACTTGTGCTATGCTTAACAACAAGATCCTCAGCCCATGCTCACACTTTACAGTTTCCTCAGACGCAAGTATGGTCTGTTGCCAAAAAAAAAACATGTTCACAGATGAAAGACCATACTACAAGAATCTGCTTTTCTAATAGTAGGTCTCATGCTCATATAGCATGGAACCTTCTAGAATCTTGCAGCTTTGCAGAGAGAAAGAGTAAACAGTGCAGGGGAACCATTTATCAGTATGGTGAATGTGGATACAGCAGCTAAACTGCAAGTGTGTGCGGCTCTGTGGGGGAGGATGATGGAGGCAAATGGTATGGGACACAAGAAGATGCTCCCTTCATCACCTCACCCCCCCCCCCCCGAAAACAAAACCAAACAAAAGACATGTTTATAAGGTCTATGCTTTCTTTTCTCAAGGCTGAACAAAATCAGTTCTCTCACTTTCCTCATAAGGCAGATTTCCCAGTCCTTTGATCACCTTTGTGACCATTCTCTAGGCCTTCTCCAGCCTTTTTTTTTGTACAGTGGGGACCAAAACTGAACACAGTATTCCAGCTGTGGTCTAGCAAACACTGAGTAGAGTGAGATAACTTTATTTATGCTGATGATGCCCTTTTTGATGCAAGCCAGCATTCCATTGGCTTTTGTAGTCACTGCAGCACACTGCTCACTCATACTGAGCCAGACATATCCCAGTCTGTGCTGCATTTCTATTTCCAAGGTGAAATACATTACATATTTCCTTCATAAGATTCTTGTTAGTCCAGTCTTCCAGCCTATCCAGGTTTTCCTGTGTGGCACTCTCTTCCACTCAAATGTTCACTTCCCCACTCAGTTTGTTATCATGGGTACACTTGATCCCATCATACAGATCACTTATGAAGATATTAAACTGTGTTGGGCCCAGTATCAATCCCTGGGAAACCCCACTTGTGGCAGGTTTACAGTTCGAAAAAGAGCTATGAAAATGATCTCACAGGGAATCCTCACTCCAAAAACTGACAAGAGAAAGCTATGCTAAAGTCATAGAATGCTGTAAAAAAGAAGTTACACTTGCATACTGAGAACAGCTTGCTTAGTTGAAAGATTTTCCTGTGGTATCATCACTCAGTACAGTTACAAGGTCATGACCACTACACTGCTGATGGTCAAATTTCTTAAGAATTACACTGCTTCAAAGGGACACTCCAGATCTCAGAAAATGTTGGTTCATATTTTGGAGGTGTTCAGGAGGAGACTTGATGGGGTGCTTGGTGCCATGGTTTAGTTGTTTAGGTGGGTTGGATTGGTTGATAGGTTGGACGCGATGATCTTGAAGGTCTCTTTCAACCTGGTGTATTGTATTGTATCGTATATCACACTCATAGGGATGGCCTTTCAGGATAACAAGCCACTTTTGTAAGCCAAATCTTCATATTAAGAATGTTTTCTAACTCTATTCTGGGTGGAGGGCTTGGTGTAAATAGTGCTGAGTGTCATGGTATCCATTCAACTTACTTCTGCAGCTCTAAAATGGGCAAAGGGTTTGCTGTGCTAGCCAGCATAGCAGAAGTCTGTTAATAGCCATAGTTAATTCCACTGCTCTTCTCTCTAGATGATGAATCTCATTCTTCTCTCATCGCACCGTTCTGCAGTAATATGACTATATGGCTTTATAGGCAAACTAATTTTGATTTAGATGGGTACAAGCCCATGCCTCTACAAAACTAGAGGTAGCCAGAATAATACATTATTAAAACACATGTGCTCCTTAATCATTGCTGTTTCAACAAACCCCTTTCCTTCTTGACAGGAGGATACTTCATAAAAAGCTACTTCGATTGCATTGGAAACTTCTGAATATATAACAGTGTAATGAGAATAATACTTGTTCCTCATTCTTCCTTATTTTTCACCAGCAGTTTGTCTTTTCTTCCACCACCACACCCTCTCCCACCCCCCCTACCCCTGCTTTCCTTCTCTTTCTCAGCCCATTGATTGCTGCTTTGTACAATGGCAGCCACAGCCATAAAGCCTGCAAAACTCAGCACTGCTAGGGAGGGAGTTAAAAAAGTACCATTGCCCTTGCAGACAACATTTTAGAGAAAGAGAAATTTAATCCTTAGCTAACTGCCCAAGAACAATTTTTAAGAGAAATCGAGAGAAGCTTGGAAATGCACAAATACACACACACAAAAAAGGTTAAGGCTCTGTCATTAGCAGAATGCTATTCACACACAAAGGGCTGTTCTATTTAAATAATCGATAATTTTTTATTTGCCTTTCAAACTCGAAGGCATTTTTTCATTTAAAATTAGATTCTGGCATGACTGAAGCAGTCAGGGAGCATGTCATGGAGAACATACAAAGTGTGGTATCAGACATTATCACCGATTCATACAGCTCTCTGTGCTGTTCCACTAGTTCTGTTTTGGCCACCCTTAACCGCCCACTGCAGTGAGCCAAAACAATTTTGCAAGTTCCTCTCAAGCTTAGTTTGCTGCTTACTCAGATAGCCTAGTCAAAAGCCTTGCTGAACAAATATAACTATTTGTTTTGAGTCACTTAGTGCTTACCTCACAGATTATTAGTTTTATTTTCATGCATTCAGGCACTCTTTCACCCAGATCTTTGAAACTGAAAATCTCCTGGAGGCATTCATTACGTCAGCTGAACCTTTCCTAAGAAGCTTTTCTGGGCTATTATCAAAACCTTGTTCCTGGAGATAGTTCACAGTTTGTTTTCCATAACAACATTATAAAATCTTCACTAAGTCCCAGCAAAAAGTGTAACACAACTGAACTGCGAATCAGTACCTTAAAGGTACAGAACACTCTACCCCATATTATTTGTGATATACCATAGAAACTCCTTCAGAACAGAAAAACTCTGTTATGCTCACAATCTCCTAAACACGTAAATTGGATAAGTTCTGTCAATTCACTCTAGATTGCACCTCTTCTCAGGATCTGAGAATAGATGGTTAGCTAGGCTAATCTGCCATAGCAGGTGCCACTCAGAAGTGCTGAAGTAGTTTTAATTCCTCTCACATTCATTCAAAGCACTGGTTGGGCCGCACCTGGAGTCCTGTGGCCCAGTTCTGGGCCCTTCTGTTTAGGAAGGATGTTGAGTTGCTGGAGGGTGTCCAGAGAGGGACAACAGGGCTGGGGAGGGGTCTGGAGCGCAGCCCTGTGGGGAGAGGCTGGAGGAGCTGGGGTTGCTTGGCCTGGAGAGAAGGAGGCTCAGGGGAGACCTTCTCGCTCTCTCTGGCTCCCTGAAGGGAGGTTGTGGGCAGCTGGGGGTTGGTCTATTCTCCCAGGCACCCAGCCCCACAATGGGAGGACATGGTCTCGGGCTGTGCCGGGGGAGGTTCAGGCTGGATGTTAGGAGGAAGTTCTTCACAGAGGGAGGGACTGGCCGTTGGGGTGTGCTGCCCAGGGAGGTGGTGGAGTCACCAACACCGCAGGTGTTTAGGAGGAGCCTGGATGGGGCACTTGGTGCCATGGTTTGGTTGATCAGATGGCGTTGGGTGATAGGTTGGACTTGATGATCTTGAAGGTAGATATAGTTATCTATATACAGAAATCTATATATCTTTCTATGTAGATTTTATACACACACACACATATATATAAAAATAAAGTCTACTAGATGTAGTACAGTAAGAAATGTGGCAGCAGGATGCCCAACTTGCAGTTGTAAGCCAGACAGTCACCAAAGAGGCAAACAAAAGAGACTGGATGGGGTGCTTGGTGCCATGGTTTAGTTGATTAGATGGTGTTGGGTGATAGGGTTGACTCGATGATCTCGGGGTCTCTTCCAACCTGCTTAATTCTATTCTATTCTAAAACATCTAAACCTGAAAAATGTAAGCTGCTGGTAGCAGGAGCAACCAGGACTCTTCCCTTGAGCCTCCTCTAACCCTACTGGCAGAAGAATGTACAGACAGATTCTGTTCTCATTTTCACTGGTGTAAATTCAGGCTAAATCCTCTGATTTCACTGGAATCAGCAGGCAAAACCCCAGGCCTGTACCCCTAAATGACTATGTTCAAGAGGCAAAATATTAGAAGCATTCAAAGTTGACAAAACAGAGTAAGCAACAAGAAGCAAGACTGTCAGATTTATACGACAAGATACATTTTGCTTGCAGAGCATCTTTGAAAGGTGTAGAAGGTCATCCACATATTTCCCCACAGCAATAGAACAAAGCTGGCTGTTTTGAAGTTTTTTAGCGATATTAACATTTGACCAGTGTCACTTCTGAACAGGTAGCAGCCCAATACTAGAGCATGCTTATCCACAGAACTGAAGAGCACATTCAGCTAATTTCATAAAGGGCTCTTGACACTGTACAAAGCCCAGCAGCCAAGTCAGGTCACTCACAAGCAGGATGACTGCAATAGCCTGTTTAGTTTCCCGAAAACTAATATTTATACTATCAGCATTTTAACACCAGTAGGTTATGTGTCTATTAAAACTTTTATTGGGAAGATGAACTAGTCTGTAGATGAAAGATGCAAGCTAAATGATGAGTCTTGCCATCCCCAACAGATATCTGTCATTGTCTGAAAAGACAGTCATATTCGATCAATAGACTACCTTCACCTTGCTGTGCATATAAAACCACTACCTGTATTTGAGAGAAACCATAACTGATCCAAGTTCTCTGGCACATGCTCAGTAAATCAACTTCACAAGTGGACAGCCAGCAGAAATTAAGACTGCTAATGACATTTAAAAGGTCTTCAGACATCAGTTAAGTCTTAGGGACTTTTGAGAGATACTCCCAAGAAGAAATGTGATTATACAAATGAATCAGGATCAGTATTCAATTAGGAAGATGCTTCAGCATAGGAGCTGGTGAAGCTTTAGAACCAGGGTTGGTCTTGTAGCTTTGCAGCTTGGTTCCCCAAGAGATTAGAGCTAGAGTTCCAACTTCTCCATGCGTTTTCCTGATGAAGCTGGAGAATTTCCTTCCATGTGAAGAAATAATAACAGGAAGAGAGGAAAATTAAGAGCATTTATTCCTGTCCTAATAAGCCTGCAAGAAACACCCAGAGTTTTGCTTACCAGGCTTTAGGTGATACAGAACACATAAATAATAAGGTAAGCACACAAACACAATACATATGTACTAATTATCAAGACGCACACCAGTGGCATGACTCATCAGCAATAAATGCAGTTCTTCTCAGCAATATATTTTCCTCAAGGAAAGATACTTATAAGAGGCAAGCAGAATAAGTAAATGCAGGCAGGCATAAAATGAAACGTGAAATTTCCCACATCTTGCAATTTCTAGAATAAGCATGAGATTCAGCCCATCTCAAAACCCCTGCTCACAGCCATTAAACCAATTTATTCTTCTTTTCCCATCCCATGCAGTGAGATAGAGAAAAGCTGAGCTGAGGCTAACCCCTCTCTCTCCGAAAGCAAAGCATCACCATTTCAGATTCTGGCAATGAGATTTGAACATACAGACTTTTACATAACACCTCACTCCATCTGATTTACCTCCCTAGTTGACTAACATAAGCATCACTTCTTCGTGGTAATTAGAAAATTCCACCTTCCCTCAGACCACTGCATAGTCCTGCGCTGAAATATGGAACTGACAACTTCTCTAACACTAGGGAAAAAATCAGCAGTTCTCAGCAATCTCAGCTTCTGCCTTTGATCTGCTTTGGCTAGATGGACAAGACCTCAATCAAGACTATTTTATGAAACCTGGCCTTGGAGATTCAGCTTTACCCTCAGCAGTTTTTCCCCACTCGTAAGCAGAATTTACACTTACAAATACAGAGCATGCTCATGCTCTCTCTTTCCAGATGCAGAAACACACACGCCGTACGCATATTCATCAATGAATACACATATAAATACGTACACTGGTTTAATGTCAGTCTCATTTGTCTGGCAGGATTGGAAATGAGTCACAAACTTTGCTTCTCAAACACTTAGTATTGCTCTACAGAAGAAAGAAATTCCAAATAGTCCTAGAGAAAACAAGCTATAGTTAAGGACTGCTGAAGTACTAAGAGTTCACTAGTTAAACATAACTGTAACCAAGATGTCCATCTCTCCACAGTGGTGTTCCTGTTGAAAGACTACGCACATCCAGGTTTCTCCCTTCTCCACCAGGCCTCTTACCTGCAGCTTAGCACCTATGACAATAGCACGATTTTAATGGCTTTTGTCACACTGTTCTTTTTAAATTACAAAATTATATGGCCTTCTACCTTTGACAGGTGTATTGTGTTGCTGGCACAGCCCAACTGCCTAAGTGACTCCTGCTCATAATCTGATGCAGTAGTACCTCGCAAGACTGCATTTTGTATTGCATTTCAGGCAGAAAAATCTGAGTTTAAATCATGCCTTTTAACCTCTAAATATTCCAAAGCACTTTCCAAAACAGCAAACTTGGTTTTTTGAATTGCAATGGCACATGGTTAAGGTGAAAAAGCAGCAGTCACTACATATTTGAGAAAAGATTGTTTAGTCTCAGGGGTGCAAGCTCTTTTCATACAAGTTGCACCAACACTTGTTTTAATATTTGTTCAAGTATCAAGATTTATCTGGGTAAACCAAGTGGGACACTGCGACATCTTTGCTTAATAAGTAAGTAATTAATATTACAGTGCAGCACCAGCAATGGGAACTACAACTAGGAAGTCTCATTAGCTCGTGCTGTGATCTTTGAAGATCCCAAGTAAGAAGAATCAGAAAGAATTTCAGGTAAAAATTTTCAACAGAAAAATAGGAAAAGTAGGATTTATTTTTTTTATCAGCACAGAAAGACGGTCAGTGCTGTGGTCCCACAGCTGTCTACAGCTTTATCAAATAGATACAATCCGAGAATGGCCTTTGCTTGAATGTCTAAAGGAAAGCACAACAGAAATAATTCTGCACCTAGCCTTATAAGCCCACTGAAAAATCCAGCTGATTACTACAGAATTTTATTTTGCTGCTGTCATTCAGAAATCTGGACTGCAATACCTTGACCTGTGAGGCAATTTGTTGGCATGCATGGTTTGCATCTCTATGGATAATGCATATATTCTATATAATGCCACTGTATAATGTTTAGCACATATATAATAGTAATTTTTAGAGCCACAAAGTGTTTCAAGTTATTTATACCTGCATGATTCATATATAATACCACTAAGATCTGGCTAAGATACTTCTTTCCCCAAAACAGTCAAGGGCAGCATTTTCAGAGAGGTCAGTCTTAACCCTTTACCACATGCTGCTATTGTCCTTGCAGGCATCCATGCCATGACAAGGATACAAAACATGAGTAGTCATGGGCCTGCTGAGGCTCAGAACCGTAGGGTTTGCTGGGCCATCTCCTTAACCTGGTAGCTGTAGGTGGGGGGAAAAAACAAACAAACAAACAAACAAACAAATCACTAAGCCCAAACTGTGTTTTCCTGTGCTTTGTAAGAAAAGCCAGATGACCTTGATCATGCTTGACCCTAGTCCATGCTTTGATTCAAGATCTCACATGCCTCTGTAAACAAAAAGTTAAAATACAGAATAAGATATCGTTTGATGAAATTCATCTGAATTTAAGAGGTCTTATTACAAAAGTTTAACAAGCCACTAACTTTTACAGTCCTCAGCTGCAGATACAACATTCATCTCTGCTGGCACTTCATAGCCATCTATAATTCTGCCACAAAGATTATTTTCCTAATCTGTCACTGTGACATGGTCACACATCATGGTCACCTCAGCTCTGCATGGCTCCACAGATATCCCCAGTCTGCCCAAAATACACAGCTTGTCTTTATTTTCACAGCCTAACCAGCTTAGTTTTTCAAGAGGTTACTTCTGATATTACAATGACCTATCAGTGTCCACTCATTTACATTCAGGCATCTATTTTGCAGTCCTGTTCTTCATACCTGGGACAAGCTCCCAATTAAATATACATAAAGCACTCTACTGGTCTCCTTCAATTTCCAGTTACAATTCTTAATCAGTCATGAAGTGTGGAGATCAACACCCACAGCTGCCTCACTGTTATTTCTGTCTTACTCATTCCTTCATCTGTTTATGAAGGAATGGCTTTTGTCTTTCCCATTTCCCTAGGTTACTAGGGTAACACTAGTCATAAGATAAAACATACTTTCTTTTACACATGAATTCAGCTACTTAGAGAATATGTGTCACTCAGTTCTGAGTTCCACAGCTCAGTATCTTTTCATCTCTTTCTTTAAAACCATATCTTCAATGTTTTCTCCTGAGTAAAGTAACAGATGATAAGCACAGAAAGGTAAGCGAGAAACTGCTAGAGCAGATATGGGAAGAACTGCACTATACTGCTCTGTCTGAGCTAAATGGACCTTCCCAACAACTGTGCTAAGGGATAACTTCAAACTTCCTCACAGTCTAGTTGAGCAATTTCAACCTCCTCACAAGTGAATAGACACAAACAGCACAGATGCTCCTGCTCAACATTTAAAAAGGAGAAATCTTCCTTTTCTGCAAACAAAGATTTTCCTTTAATCTCCTCCTCATGTTCTGCAAGTGTGATGTGTAGCCACCCATTCTACTAAGGATAAGAGCTGCATCCTCCACAAGCAATGAACTGCTCCTGCAGCTGTTAGCACAACATGTCCCTTGAGAGTGCTCCGGAATGCTGACAGGTCACACAGCTCTTCTCGCAGGGCTTTTTCCAAATTCTATTTAAGAGATGAACTACAAGACAGACAAAAAGGACAAATATCTCCTTGCACATTTGGATTTCCAGAACTCTCTCTGGAGAAAAGGTTTTTCTATTACAGTTTCTTCTGTCTTAGCAATCAAGCACACTGAGAAGCATGCATCCATGTTTATTTATATATATTTAATACATATATAAAGATAAATAAAATAACCACCTTAATATTGTCTGGGTTACTTAAAACTGAATGCCTATGCTCTGAGCACCTGGGAACATGGTCAGGAACATAAAAACAGAAACATGCAGGGAAACAGTCTCTGCAATTTAATTAATCCTCACCACTCATTATCATACTACATAATCTCAGTACATAGGAGAAGACTATACTATGCTGGCAACAACAAGAAAATCTCCTGGATGTTAGTACAGGCCTTCACACCCTCTCTCCAAGCTGGCAATAAAAAGGCCACTGGCTGGCTTTGCTGTTACATAAACATGATTTTCTTGGAAACCTTTTAGCAGTAGCATTTTTCAGGCATGCAGCAGGATGAGTTCAGATAAAGCACTGAATGAAGTCCAGTGGCTAGGGTACTACTGTTTGATACCATAAGGCTCCTGGATTCCATACCTGGCTCTACCAACAACTCCCTGTGTGGCCTTCTTTTAGACAGCTCATGCATGTGAGATTTGTTTGCTGTGTCTGTAGAACAGATGAAATAATCAACAGCAAGCTATTTTCCTATCATAATGTGTCAAGAAACTTTCTGAGGATTATTATTTCCAGTGCACAGCGCAGTCCCTGAATTCATCCAGTAGGAGTTTTTTCTCCCTGGAAAAAGCACTAACTAGCTTGTGAAACTGTGGTTTGCAGGCAGACATTCTTGCTCAGGTGACATTCATCTCTTTCTTATGCTAAGACACTGCCTCTGAAGCTGAACACCATCCTTCTTGTAGTGAGGGATATTTGTCTTCAGAAAACACTTGTACAAGCTAAAACTGCTGCACTCCACCTTGCCAGTGTTGTGCTGTGAAATCTAAGGTAAGTCACCCCTCTGTCTCATTTTGCTCATATTTATAGGACAGAAGCATTACTGTTTTATTGGCAGTACCTGCAATTCAAGGTTGTTCTTACAGTCAGCTAGACATAGCTGTTCATGACCTTAAGGAACCTAAATAACATTAACACACCAAGCAGCCTGTTCTAGCTGTCACCATCTGAATATTTGAGGAAAGACCACTCATAAGTGAGGTTAGAGGGAAGAACTCATTCCTGAGTATAAAAACCCCCAAACCCTTATCAAGCAATAAATACAAGTAAAGGGAATAGTTTTAGCCTATATACTCATCAAGGCACACCACTGAAGGAAGAGAGGCTGAAGAATGATGAGAGAGGAGACATTCATGATAGACTAGTAAAAGTCGGGGTATAGTTCAAAATACCATCAAAGCAGAAATAATAGAAAATAATGAGAATTGCAACATAGCTACAGAACAACCTGCTGAGCACTTGGAATTTCTTGTTACTGTGGGGATCCCATGCTAAGAGGAACAGGCAGCGTTACAGAACTTTTGGCCAAGGGATATGACTACGAGCATCACTCCAGCACAGCAGAGACCTAAAGCACTGCATCATCTATTGGAAGCAGTTCACGCACAGCACACAGACTTTAATGGTGGCTAGAAATCCCTCATAGGCTTAAATATATTTGCAGACTTTGATGCCACAGCATGACTGTCAGGAGTAGCTGCCTTAAAACTAACTCCTAAAAGTTTCATCTGTAAGTGTCAGTCACAGTGTTCATTGCAGAAGACGAGGTGATCAGTGAGGCAGGCGGAGATGCCACAAAGGGCATATAATTCATAGAATCATAGAATCAGTCAGGGTTGCAAGGGACCACAAGGATCATCTAGTTCCAACCCCCCTGCCATGGGCAGGGACACCCTACACTAGATCACGCTGGCCAGAGCCTCGTCCAGCCTGGTCTTAAACACCTCCAGGGATGGGGCCTCAACCACCTCCCTGGATAACCCATTCCAGGGCTTCACCACTCTCATGGTGAAGAACTTCTTCCTCACATCTAGCCTGAATCTCCCCATTTCCAGCTTCATTCCATTCCCCCTAGTCCTATCACTACCTGAGATCCTGAGCAGTCCCTCCCCAGCCTTCCTGTAGGCCCCCTTCAGATCCTGGAAGGCCACAATGAGGTCACCTCGGAGCCTTCTCTTCTCCAGACTGAACAGCCCCAACTCCTTCAGTCTGTCCTCATAGGAGAGGTGCTCCAGCCCTCTGACCATCCTCGTGGCCCTTCTCTGGACACGCTCCAGCACGTCCACATCCCTCCTGTAATAGGGGCTCCAGAACTGGACACAGTACTCCAGGTGGGGTCTCACCAGAGCTGAGTAGAGGGGGAGAAGCACCTCCCTTGACCTGCTGGTCACACTTCTCCTGATGCAGCCCAGGATCTGATTGGCTTTCTGGGCTGCAAGCGCACATTGTGGGCCACATTGTTTTAAAACCTACCATGAAGCATCTGAAGCTCCTATCTATGTGCTCTGCATATAAACAACACACAGTCTGGAAGAAAGAGAGGGGCAGATACCTTCAAGAATGAAGGTCAAAAGAAGAATGTGTGATAGTAACAGGGCTGGTTCTGGAAACTGCAGGGATTGCTAGTGTTACTCTTGTGTGGAAGCACTGGGTAATTTTTGCTCTAGTTTGGGGTTGTTTGTATTTATTTGCCTTTAGGGATTTTTTTTTGAGGGGTGGTGCTATAAGAGGCTAATTTCCCAGAAAGCAATGTTGTAAACTTCAGCTGAAAGATAGCAAGTCCACTTCCTGTGCTGCTACAATGAACCACAGGCTGAACTCGCCTGCAAACTCTATACATGCAGATTCTGCCTTTCATTCCAGGTGGCAGGATGTGCTAGTAGCATGATTTTAAAAGGTGTGGTGTTGAGCATCTGCCATTCCTTTGGTGATAATTCTTCATGCATTTTAGGTATTGTTCAGTAAAAGCTGTACCTTTCCACTCTGCATGGAAATGCACAATTACACCATGGAGGGTTTTTTCTTTCTTTTTAGTTCTACTCTTTTTCAAAATACAGCTTATCTTTATTACTTTACTATTAGTCTTTGTTAGATAGGGAAATTTCCCCTTACTGGTTTGTGTTTCTCTCATCCCTGATGCCTGAAGTTTGAATGTCAAATGCAGTTTTCTCCACAGGAGAAAGATATAATGGAAACATATTGGAGCTGACAAAAGACCACAGTAAGAAGTCCTATCTACCTATCCATAGAACGGCCTGGGTAATCAATGTCTTTGAGTGTCTTTATCATTAATCACTTTATAGAGACTTGAATATATAGCTTGCCATTGTGTTCAAACAGATGATTCTTTGAATGAAAGATTGAGCTACTGAAAGGAAGCAGTGTACACAACATCCATAGTGCTACAGGGGGGGGGGAAATGGCTAGGAATAAACTTCATACTATCCAGCTCTGCCTACTGATAATACAGGGTGGTGTTCTCCTATATATGCCACATATCTTTGAAGATCCTGTATCGTCTGCACGTACACACCCAAGCTAGCACAAACAGGTTAAAACACTATGGGACTGAAGGCAAACTGACCTGTCCTATCCCTTTAGACTAACAGAACATTCAGAATCATTGACTTAAGAAAATTTGGTCCACAGGTTGAGTGCCTTGAAGCATCCTGCATTAAGTGGTCCAAATTCTGATAAGCACATCTATAATAAAAGTGTTAAACATATGTAATGATATGATTTGTATGGTTCTACACAAGCTGCCAAACAGAGAGGGATCTGGGGGTGCTGATCGACACCCGCCTAAACATGAGCCAGCAGTGTGCCCAGGTGGCCAAGAGGGCCAATGGCATCCTGGCCTGTATTAAGAATAGTGTGGCCAGCAGGAGCAGGGAGGTCATTGTGCCCCTGTACTCTGCATTGGTTAGGCCACACCTTGAGTACTGTGTCCAGTTCTGGGCCCCTCAGTTTAAGAAGGACATTGAGACACTTGAACGTGTCCAGAGGAGGGCAACAAGGCTGGTGAGAGGCCTTGAGCACAAGCCCTATGAGGAGAGACTGAGGGAGCTGGGGTTGTTTAGCCTGGAGAAGAGAAGGACCAGGGGTGACCTCATTGCCCTCTACAACTACCTGAAGGGTGGTTGTGGACAGGAGGGGTTGGTCTCTTCTCGCAGGCAACCAGTACCAGAACAAGGGGACACAGTCTCAAGCTGTGCCAGGGGAGGTTTAGACTCGAGGTGAGGAGGAAGTTCTTCACTGAGCGAGTCATTCGTCATTGGAATGGGCTGCCCGGGGACGTGGTGGAGTAGCCGTCCCTGGAGGTGTTCAAGAGGAGACTGGACATGGCACTTGGTGCCATGGTCTAGTTGTGAGGTCTGTTGGGACGGGTTGGACTTGATGATCCTTGGGGTCTCTTCCAACCTTGGTTATACTGTGATACTGTGACTGTGATCTCACACACCAATAAATTCTAGCCAAAGCTAGTCATTGCTTCTTGGATGAAATGCTTGCTTGGAGCCAGGAGAATGGGGATAATTTGTGGCCTGTCAACTAATTCTGTTTATGTATTTCTAACAGGAATTTCTGGTATATTTCCAAATAACTTCATTCATTTATTAATGATGTGAACTGGGATATGCAGATATTTTTCTCTGTAGTCCCCTGGAGAGCAAGGGGCACGAACTTGCATAAAGGAAGAGCCAACAAGTGAAGTGAACAAAATACAAAAATCCAACAGTAAATTACAAATGTAAGGGAAGATGAAAAAATCCCAACCAATTGCCAGATATTGAAATGACTGTTATTGAGAAGAATAGTTACACAACCTCAAGGAATAACCCAGCAGTTTAAATTAAAAAAATAGTCAGCTAACCTCGAGCCATCTGTAAATGTGTCGCCTCCTTTAACTACTTCTTGTCACTTCTCTGCCTCATTTTGTAACACTGCTAATTAGCAACGTGAAGAAATATCTCCCTGCCTTTTTGTCATTGTGATGCTCAATTGCCTGATTTATTTGATGGCATAATCCAGTGTTTAACATACAACATATGCTTCTGCAAGATCATATTATAATGTAAAACAATATTATCAAGCAACCTCTCATCCTCAAACGAGGATGATCAGAGGGCTGGAGCACCTCTCCTATGAGGACAGACTAAAGGAGTTGGGGCTGTTCAGTCTGGAGAAGAGAAGGCTCCAAGGTGACCTCATTGTGGCCTTCCAGGATCTGAAGGGGGCCTACAGGAAGGCTGGGGAGGGACTTCTCAGGATCTCAGGTAGTGATAGGACTAGGGGGAACGGATTGAAGCTGGAAATGGGGAGATTCAGGCTGGATGTGAGGAAGAAGTTCTTCACCATGAGAGTGGTGAAGCCCTGGAATGGGTTATCCAGGGAGGTGGTTGAGGCCCCGTCCCTGGAGGTGTTTAAGACCAGGCTGGACGAGGCTCTGGCCAGCGTGATCTAGTGTAGGGTGTCCCTGCCCATGGCAGGGGGTTGGAACTAGATGATCCTTGTGGTCCCTTCCAACCCTGACTGATTCTATGATTCTATGATAATAAGGAATACATTCATGAGGACTATTCAAAGCCTGAATCGAGTGAAAAGTTGCACAAAACCAACAGATCCTTTTACTACATTGAAGACTATGAGGACTCTCTCCTATGAGGACAGACTGAAGGAGTTGGGGCTGTTCAGTCTGGAGAAGAGAAGGCTCCCAGGTGACCTCATTGTGGCCTTCCAGTATCTGAAGGGGGCCTACAGGAAGGCTGGGGAGGGACTGCTCAGGATCTCAGGGAGTGATAGGACTAGGGGGAATGGAATGAAGCTGGAGGTGGGGAGATTCAGGCTGGATGTGAGGAGGAAGTTCTTCACCATGAGAGTGGTGAAGCCCTGGAATGGGTTATCCAGGGAGGTGGTTTGAGGCCCCGTCCCTGGAGGTGTTTAAGACCAGGCTGGACGAGGCTCTGGCCAGCCTGATCTAGTGTGGGGTGTCCCTGCCCATGGCAGGGGGGTTGGAACTAGATGATCCTTGTGGTCCCTTCCAACCCTGACTGATTCTATGATTACAGATAAGAATTCTTCCTTCCCATTAAAATAACTTATTTCAGGAGATCAAAATTGCAAAATGAAAAAATGTTTAGGCTGAAGTTTCCAACACCATGTGTCTGCCTTAAGCTGTTTGTTTTGCAAAGTTTTAGCCCCACAACAATCTCTGTTCTTCCCATACCCTTCCTGTTTAGGAGTCAGGAAGAGCTCCCCATGCTTTTCAAACCACATTTCTATACTTTAAACAAATAGTTGTGAGCAACTGATCCAGTTAACTCTCTAAACTCACTTCAGTGATTACTCTGCACAAAGAACATTAACAATTATGGGAAGCTTTATGGAGTGAGATGACATACTTTTACACCAAACTGGTACAGCTAGGAAAATGAAGTTTTAGAGAAACATAAGTTCAGTCTCCACATCCTGATGGAGGAAAAATGCTAGTTTACTACAGCTTTCAAGAAGAAAACCCCATTTCCCCAAAAGCTTCCTGGCATTTCCCTCCCAGCTGGTCTAATAAAAGTTATTATAACCATACAAATCATGCACAAATCATTCTTTGATCTTCAGAACATTACAGTTACCACTAAAATAGTATTATTCCCATCAGTGGCTGTGCTAGCTCACATATCAAAAGTGCACAGAAGTGCAGTTACAGAGAAAATTCCAGTCCTGTAAAAACCTGGAAATATGCTATGGAAAAATCTCACCTTTTTTATTTGCATGTTTCAGTTAAAACCAAGGAAGCATATATGCAAAACTTTTAGAAGAGCATTTGAATAGAATAGAATAGAATTGGCCAGGTTGGAAAAGACCTTAGAGATCATCAAGTCCAACCTATTATCCAACACCTTCTAATCAACTAAACCATGGTACCAAGTGCCCCATCCAGTCTCTTCTTAAACACCTCCAGTGATGGTGACTCCACCACCTACCTGGGCAGCCCACTCCAATGGCCAGTTACTCTTTCTATGAAGAACTTTCTCCTCACCTCGAGCCTAAACTTCCCCTGGTGCAGCTTGAGACTGGTTCCTCTTGTTCTGGTTGCCTGGGAGAAGAGACCAGCGCCCACCTGGCTACAACCTCCCTTCAGGTAGTTGTTAGCAGCAATAAGGTCTCCCCTGAGCCTCCTCTTCTCCAGGCAAAGCAACCCCAGCTCCCTCAGCCTCTCCTCATAGGGCTTGTGCTCCAAACCTCTCCCCAGCTTTGTTGCCCTTCTGTGGACACGTTCCAGCAAGTCAACACCTTTCCTAAACTGAGGGGCCCAGAACTGGACATAGGACTCAAGGTATGGCCTAACCAGTGCTGAGTAGAGAGGCAGAATGACTTCCTGCCTCTGCTGGCCACACTATTTCTGATGCAGGCCAGGATGCCATTGGCCTTCTTGGCCATCTGGGCACACTGCTGGCTCATGTTCAGCCTACTATCAACCAGTTCCCTCAAGTCCCACACTGCCTGGCTGCTTTCCAGCCACTCTGTCCCCAGACTGTAGCACTGCATGGGGTTGTTGTGGTCAATCTCATGCCATTGGATTCTGTCCATCTGTCCAGCCTGTCAAGGTCCCTCTGCAAAGCTCCCCTACCATCTAACAGATCAACACCTGCCCCCAGCTTTCTGTCATCTGCAAACTTACTGATGATGGACTCAATCCCCTTGTCCAGGTAATCAGTAAAGATATTAAAGAGCATGGGGCCCAGCACTGATCCCTGGGGGACACCACTAGTGACTGGCTGCCAGCTGGATGTGGCACCATTCACCACCACTCTCTGGGCTCGGCCATCCAGCCAGTTCCTAACCCAGTGCAGAGTGTTCCTGTCCAAGCCATGGGCTGACAGCTTGGCCAGGAGTTTGCTGTGGGGGACGGTGTCAAAGGCCTTGCTGAAGTCCAGGTAGACTACATCCACATCCACCAGGCAGGTCACCTGATCCTAGAAGGAGATCAGGTTGGTCAGGCAGGACCTGCCCTTCCTAAATCCATGCTGGCTGGGCCTGATCCCTTGGCCATCCTGTAAGTGCTGTGTGATTGCACTCAAGATGACCTGTTCCATAATCTTGCCTGGCACTGAGGTCAGGCTGGCAGGTCTGTCATTCCCTGGTTCCTCCTTCTGGCCCTTCTTGTGGATAGGCATCACGTTGGCCAGCTTCCAGTCATCTGGGACCTCTCCAGTGAGCCAGGAGTGTTGAAAAATGATGGAGAGCGGCTTGGCCAGCTCATCTGCCAGCTCTCTTTGCGTGGTCAAAGACCACACACAACTAAGCAGAATAGTTTTGAAATTAATTTTTACTTACCAGCTATAGGCCACAGGATACGATTTGAAGAAATAGTGACCATTCACAGGTTTGGCTTAAAACAACAGGAGCTACATTTTAAAACATGAAATACCATCCTATACTAAACCCATTGTCAAAAGAGTTTTTCAAAAACAACTTAATAAAGATAATAACTTAATAAAGATAACAAATTTGTCCCAAATCCATGGAAACTCTTGAAGACTCTTTAAATTTTCTGATCTCTGATAATAAATTTTCTAATCTCTAATAATGATCTTCCAATAAATTTGTGTGCCTTGGTGAGAACAGCAGATGGAGATTCAGCCAACAGGGGCTTGGCTCACTAGACTAATGAGGAGCTTATAACTTTGTGAACAGAAGTACACAAGCAAACTAAAGCCTTACTCAATCTGTAATGTCATATTAATTTACAAACAAGAGCAAACTTTGTCCTAAACATCTGATAAACTCCAGAAGAGATGAACTACATTGTAATAACAGATAGTAGCATTTTATCAATATGCAAAGAGAGTAGATCTGTGATGACCTTGCCTCATTCTCCTGAGTCAACAATGATGGCAATGGCACAGTAGGTGTAAGAATGAACCTTTACATTGAATCAATTATCGCTATTCTGGGTCACAGCCATGCATCAATCTGAGATAGTTTTGCATGATGATGTTGCAAGAACTTGCATGATTCTGTAAGGTCACCTTGTTGCTTGACTATGCAGATACACAAGGATGTCAAATGAGTACACAAGGATGTCAAATTTTGACATGACCATTAAAGAGTCATTATGCATGATACTAATGTCGATGAGTGGCAAATCATATACCACCAGGCCACTTAATTTTCGCTTTGCAGAACAAATTCAGATGACTGTGAGTCCTGACTAGGCAAAGTTTTGCTAAAACCAGCAAAGGCATCCTAAGGCTGTCCTTGCGTATCTTCACTCCAACCTGCATGGACAGCAGGTACTTTGTTCTAGTACACTTTTTAATCTGCTCAGCCAGTTGAGTGAATATGATTGACCTCACTACAACACAGAGAGTAACAAGATTCAAAAGGAAAGCACTGTGACAGGGAAATGGCGCTATTATGCTGAGCCTAGCTTTTTCCATGGCAAAACAGATTCAAAGCATAACATATCAAGACACAGAAGGAAGCAGCCACCCAGTGATTGCTGTGGAAGGAGAAGAACAAAACGGAGGCAATTATTTTAATCATCTTCCAAGAGGTGGCAATAATGTTTCTTACAATTGCAAAGAGAGGCAGTAATGTCAATAGTTCCAGCTAGGCTTTCTTTCTGAATGGAGCCTGAATCAGCTCTTCATTTAGGCTACTGAAGCATCAACTATTTCCCATTAAATTTTACTTGGACCAGTCTGCTTTGGTCGCACTTAGATTGAAGCTGAGGGTGATAATCACCACAAACACACATCACTTTCCTGGGCTGAATTTGCTTCAATTTGTTCGTAGTATTTCTCCATGCATGTGTCCTTATATTTCCCTGTTGCTGCTACAGTGATGATTGTTGTTGAAGTAGGTTTTTCTGGCCTGTGGGGTTTTATCTTTAAACATAACAGAGGTTTATTTATGCCAATATAATAAAACATAACAACAGGATTGTTTTTAAACTAATACAGAAACAGCCCAGTAAGACTAAATGACAGATGGCACAGAATTACTTGTTCTTTTGTCCTCATTTTCAATGGCACCTAGTGAGCAACAACCAAGTTGGCAGTAGATCTTGTACTCCTTTGCCTCTACTCTGCATGCATGTGTGCTGAGTAGGAATTGGGGGCTCCTCTAAAATCTCAGTTTGAAGCTGGCATGGAAGTCAGCCATAAATGTTTTGAGGAATACACAACAGAGAGGAAGAATGCAAGTCAGTGCAGTACTCTGCCTCAGGCTGGACATGGGAGCTTCACTGAAAGGTGTGTGCATATTTTAAGTACTCCAGCTCCTCTCATGTCACATATAAGGTTTGTCTATAAAGAATTCCAGGATGAGTAAATACATCCCTTCTATCATTTTCACAACTTCTGTGGCATTACAGGTAGACTGACAAAAAAACCTGATTGAAAGTGTATGTAATGAAGTTGGCACACAGTATTTTAAACAGAGCTCGTCTCGGTCTCTCAGTACGGCATGTAACCTGTTCTGGAGTTCCCACCACATCACTTCATATTTCATTTTGACAGTTCAGCATATCCCACTCTGAGTGCTTGACCTGAAAATGTAGACATGCTTCAGATGAAACAGAAGGTTAATTACAAAGGCTGGAGCCATTAATGATGGCCATCAATTATTAATCTGTTGGTGCACTATTCTCTTTTCTTAGATCCAGAAGTATTTATAAGCCAGTGACAGGTTTTTAGGACTGAAGACATCTCTTGGCAACTGCATTACTCTAGTTGTATGATTAGACACCACAAGCAAAGTAAGAAAACATCAAACACATTTCCAGACAGGAGACTTCTAAGGAAAAAATCAAGGTGACGCAGGACAGAAGATGAAATTCCTGACCACCATGCTACCACGGGCTCTGGTCTCGCATGTGAGTCACTGAGCGTTGCTGATAATGAAGCACTGAAACATGAGGCAGGGAAGGGTTTTATGTAGGGTTTGCATATTTTATAAAGAAAATTACAGGAACACCTGATAAATTTGAAAGCAAATATATCAGTCAAAGCAATATATGCATCCTAAGACATAAAGGACCCACCAGGTGTTAGCCACAGGTATTCCTGAATAATAATAAACAACTCTGAAAGATGTCAGAATATTAGCAGGGAAAATTATCTTCAGAATAGGAAAGCAGAGATCCTATTATCTGTCCTCACATATGTGAAATTTATTCCCCTTGTAAAATAAATCCATCATTGAAGAAAAAAGTTTAATTAAGAACTACTAATAGAAATACGCCTTTTCAATAATTTATATTAAGATTTTAGTACCATGTTAAAGATGAAAATCTACTCAATTGTGAAATCATTGCTGATACAAAGTGGTAAAATCTCATCATTTGTTAGCTGTAGAGCATGGGGGAAAGACTTGGGAAATGCAACACACAATCTATCTTGAGATTAAATGATGATAGTCTTTGTTGGTTTCTTTTGTTTTGTTTTCCTACTCTGTTATTCTTAATTACTGCTAGATGCACAGATTCACTTGCCATTTTTCAGAACTACAAGATGCTTTTCATCTTATTTGGGTTATTGTTTGCATCATTATAGAGAAATTGTAACTGGAATGACTGCAAGTTTGTTATATATTACATTGCATACTCTAGTAGCTATTTTCCAATAAACCAGTATACCATATTGTCATGAACTGGCAAAATAACACAATGTTCCTCCCCTTGGGGTAGTTAAAAACTAATCTAAGCCTAACTAATAAAAAAAAACACCTCTAATGAATGGCCATTAAGGCATTATTAAGCTTTGTACTTCACAGGAAAAAAATCTGATTCTTTTTGCATCAGAAAGCCAGTGAACAAACTTCATCTTTAATAATACACTGCATGTTCTAATCTTCACCTTTTATCCTTAGGAGACACTTTTCCCTAAGGTCATTCCATCATTTAGTGTAGCCTGTAGACCACTGTCCAAGGAAATTTTACAGAAGACACCCAACCATCATATTACTCTTTAAACCCCTTTTGTCCTACATTCCCCTTTGAGCAGGTTATTGCTTGCATATACTTTTCTGCTGACCTTTGACACTGTTTTACATCTCAGTTCTCTTCATATAAAGTTGCAGGAAGGCTTGGACCCTTTCAGATATTAACTTGTGCTTCTTTGGCAGATTTGTAAGAAATGCCCATTTCTTCCTTGTTCCAAACAGACCACACTGTCCTCTCACTCACATATTGTGAACATTATATTCCCCTTACCTATACTTATTCATACTTTTCCTTGGTTTGGCACCCCTTCTGTGATGCCACACGTGATGTCAATGAGCTCTCAAGGTCTGAAGGAATCTCCTAGCACCTTAGATGTGAGGACAGAAACTGACAGTATGTTTGCACATAGAGTTCTCAAAGGAGTATATTAGGTTCAGAAGCATGGGCTACAATGAAATGGTGCTTCTTCATGCTGATCTTACCCACGCTTCAGTAATTCTGTCAGTCAAACATATAGGATGTAAGTAACAGAGAAATCTAAGAAAACCCACCATGGTTGTTGTGAGACATTATCATTAGGAACTTTCAGACCTAACACTGATCTCAGGGAAAACACATAAAAGAATAGCCTGTTTCTATCAAGAATAACCAATGTGCTTTCTGAAAAGTCAGACAGCAGAGTTGTTTATGTTATTAGTATGAAGGATCCTTTTAACCTTCAAACAGTAGTCCTCCCACACCCCAGGTCCCGTGAGGATTTCTGGATTCTTTTAAACCACTAAATGGCTAAGGTTATACTCTAAGGCTTAGTCTAAATTTGCCTAAAATCCAAGTCAGTTTACTGCTCATCCTTATAACCACATATTTCTGTTATCCATATGCTAGTAACAGCTCTGACATGAGAAAGGAGGCAGGATGCACAGATCATAGGCACCAAACCCCACCTTTAGATTCAAAATATTCTTGAGTGTCAAATTTAGCCATGTCACACTGGGCAGGCTCACCCACAAAAGAATTGAAGTTTTACCCTCCTATTTGCACAAAACTGTACTGCTAAAGCCTGTGGTAGCTTGGACCTGGCTAGCAGCATCCTACCCAGATGCTTCCTCATTCTCCTTCCTAGGTTATCCTCCTTCTTCCTGAACAGAAGAGCAGCAAGAATACTGGTGGGTCAAGAAAAATACAAGGAGATCATTTACCAGTTACTAGTGTGGCTAAAACAAGTTCAGCTTGGGGAAATGAATTTGTTTCTAGCTAGTATGTATTTATTTACTGATTTTGTTAGTGGGAAACAAAAGAGAAAAGAGGGAAATAACATTAAACAACATTAGGGAAAACACCTCTCCACCCACTCTCCTAGGCTGAACTTCACTCCTTCACTTCATCCCCTTTTCCTCCCTTCTTGCCATGAAGTTACAAAGTTACACTCAGTCCCCTCAGTGAACCAACAAATGTACAACACGTGGAGGAGTTTACAGTCTGTACACAGACTACTGCTCCATCCTTCTTACATTTTTCCTCTTCAGTGTGGGCTGTCTAGAGGTCAGTTCCTTGGGGAATATCCATCAGGTCCTGCATGCAGTCTTCCACAAGCTGCAGTGGGTTTCTGCTCTGCCATGGAACACCCCCTCCTCTCCTCTTACCTTTTTTTACCTCTGTTTATCACCCTTTCACCTCCCTCCTTTTCTTGGCATTTTCTGCTCTTTCTTGAATATACTTTCACAGACACTAGGCATCACACTTGATAAATACAGAAAGCAATAGTCCCACCAGAGAGTATAGCCCTGTAGATGAACTCACCCTGCCCTATATTTGCCCACTTTCAAGAACTTACCACCTATTCCGATAGGTAAGAAGCAGAAAGAACTTGTTCTAGTGGCACAACAGTCCACAAACCACATCAACATTAAAAATGAATGATTTCTTAAAAAGCACTGAACAATGCTCAACAGCTAAAGCTTTGAGAGCTTTTCAACTACCTCAAATGCATTCCCCATACCTGGCTTTGCCCAGGTGATATGAGTAACCACCCAACTCCCAAACCACTTACTGCATCAGAGGTTCCAGGAAAGGAACAATATAATTCATCCTCACAGGAAAAGGGTGGCTTTTTGTACAGGAGGGCAAACGTGAAAGGCAAGAAGCTTCTGTAAGAAGGTAAACTAAGGGGTTTTTTCTTTGTCATTCAAGCAATTAACAATTGTCCAGTGCCTGTCATCAGTGCTGTAGACCTCCTTCATGGATAGCTCCACATCAGAAACTTCCTTCAGTGAGTAGTGGGATGCATGCATCATGAGGCAAATTCTAGCACAACTCCATGAATGCCTACGAAGGGATACCTCTGTGGAAACAAAAATTTGCCTCAGCAATAACAATCTCAATAATAATACTTAGAAGTATCTAAAAAACTAAAATTTCCACTTTTGCTCAAGACAATGATTAGTAAAAGAAAGAAATGAGAATCACTGTAGCAATATCAAGAAGTATACTGCCTTATCATTTTGTTCACAAAGGTGTGGGTCAAATTAACATCAGGAGTTATACAGAGACCAATAAGTAAAGCACTATGCAATATGTAAAAGAAGTGGGCAAAAGAGCTCACATTCCTCTTTCTCCTGTATTTCTACATTTTCAAAGGCAAAACATTCCTTCTCTGTGCCTCTATAAAACTCTAATTTTCCTAGATATTACTTTTTCTCACAGTTTTGTAACCCAAGTTTTTCATTAGGGAAATTAAGTGAGCCTGATCCTGTGAGAGGAAGCCGACAGAAGCAGATCAAGCAGGAAATGCATTGTGCACCTGAATGCAGTGTGCTAGGACATGGGCAAAGGAAATCAGTTCAAAATGTGCTTCAAAATTGTGTGCAGCAAGGCATTAACCTCCTTCCCCAAAGTGCAGTGGTCATCCTTTGGTGCAGATGCTCACACTACAAGTGATGTCTTTCCGATTATCTCAAAGGCTAGATTCCCTGTTCTCTGTTCACAAGTCCATTAATAACCATCTTGGGAATCATGGCGAGGCTCCAGACTGCATGTCACATGATGTCCTCCCTGTTGCAGGTTTTACAAACTGAGTCAATGTGTCATCTCTTGTGTCAAAATGCTCATTTCCTAGACTGACAGTATGGAATTAAAGGGTATCTCCTCTTCCATGCATTGTAATTTAGTATCTGATCTCTTGGGTCCATACAGCCAAGCAAACTCAGAACCAAATATATTTGGTACCCAGTGCAGCTTGCAGAGACCCAGCTTCGGTACAACAAAGTAGCAATGCTTACTTGGTGCTGCAGCCGAGTAAATAAATCCTCCTGAACGTAGCTGAACGTTCAGGTGCAGAAGCCACAAAACCTGTCTACAGCTGCAACTTGCAGACTTGTATGTTTGAATTTGCATTAGCCTAGGATATCTTCATGATGTCTCACTGCACTACACTGACAGCCCAGAAGAGCCTGGGCGGGGGAATCAGTAGGGAGCTGCCGTCATGAAGCACAGACAATACAGCTCTCTGTAAATGCAGCTGATAGATAAATATAAAACCCAGAGAGAGGCTGAAGAACAATATTGGCACAAAACAAATGGAGGTTAAAATGACATATATGAATTCACATAGATTGGAAAATAAGGTAAATTTCAGAATTGGGGGGGGGGGTATAATTTTCAAACAGCATTTCAAGAGAAATAGGTGAAGTAGAAAAACAGAAGGGACAAAGTAGATCTGATACAGCCAGAAAAGAGGAAGGAATAGTGCAAGTGCATGTGAGGGTAGGGGACTGGACTTGATAAACTAGATAATTTAGGAACACAGGACAGGGAGGGAACTAAGATGCACGGCCAGCAACCTTGAAAACCACATCCATTTGCAAAGCTCCAAAATGGAGCAATGACTTTTCCCATCAGAAAGCAAGCACATTTATTGCACAGGAAACAAATTTTGATCAGGACACAAACCAACGAAGAGTTTCAAATCAGTTTTGTGCAAAAGAGCTTTCTAATGTGCAAGACAGTCTGAAGTGTTTGTCTTTTTTTTTTCCTACACACTCCAATCAAAATGAGGTTAATCTCACTGGAAAAGTTTAAGGTAATTAACAGAAACCATTGTAAGAGCAATATATTTAATCAGGCTACCCACAAGTTAAGATTTACAGAACTATAAATGGAAAACTACAACCTCCCTCAGGCAATAAGGTTGGCAAAGGATTTGGAGGCCATGTCATACAGTGAGTGGCTGAGGAAGCTGGGGTTGTTGTTTAGCCTGGAGAAGGAAAGGCTAAGGGGAGATTTTATTGCTGTCTACAAATACCTGAAAGGAGGTTTTAGTGAAGCTGATGTTGGTCTCTTCTCCCAGGTAACTAGTGGCAGGATGAGAGGAAATAGGTTTAAGTTGTGCCAGGGAGGTTTAGATTGGACATCAGGAACACTTCTTTACTGAGAGAGTGGCGAGGCATTGGAACAGCCTATCTGGGGGTGTTCAAGAAGCATGTAGATGTGGCAGTTCAGGATATAGCTCAGTGGTCATGCTAGTTGGATTATGGTTTAACTTGATCTTAAAGGTCTTTTCCCACCTTTGTGATGCCACGATTCTATGATTTTCCACAGACACACAGAGAAGATACAGTGCAAGGGCACAACAGCATGAATATTTCTGCATTACAAGAAACAAGTCTTGCACATGCAAGGACATACAAGTTCTCCAAAATAATAACAAGAAAAAAATTGTCTAGTCTCACAACTGGACAGAATCAATACAGTTAGATTTTAATATATCACAGGAAAATCCTCTCAGTGTAATACTAAATTCCTCTTGTAAACCCCCAAAATACAAGGGGACAAAATTAAGCCTTGACAGTGATTGAATGGGATAGTTCTGTAAAACTGATCTACAGAAAGGTCCTGAGAGTCCCACACTTCAAGGGATGTTGTAAGCTGTGGAGTAGAAGTTGACACACTCCACACAGGATTTCTTGGGCACCCTTCCTGCCTACCTCTGTACACTGGCACAACACCGCCCAGAAAATAGCACCGAAAAGGAACCTCTACACCACTCCTAGTTGCATAGCTTAAATACCTTTTCAGCAAGTTTCAATTTTTCCCCCCATATGTCCCCTAGCTTGTTATATGAGCAAATCCAGTAGCTTTTACTGCAACTTTGTATTAATCTCTTTATTCTCTTGTGGAGGTTCCTTTACTTCAACCTGTACGTGTTTGCCATCTGAAGTATACTCAAAAAATCATTTCCTATTGAGGGCCTTGTCTCTCTCTAAATGTTTAGGAAACAATATGCCATCTATGAAAGGATAAACTGCAGGTAACAAGAATGTTTTAGCAAAGATACAAGACTAGTTCCTTTCCTTCTAATCAAGTGGAAAATGTCTGCAAATTTAAAGGATCTCATTCCTATTGCTAGTTAAAATAATATAGTAGAGGCACAACATGGTTCCCTACACAAATCCCACTTAGAATCATGGAATTGTTAGGGTTGGAAGGGACCTCAAGGATCATCCAGTTCCAACCCCCCTGCCAAGGGCAGAGACACCTCACATTACATCAAGCTGCTCAGAGCCACATCCAGCCTGGCCTTAAAAAACTCCAGGGATAGAGTTTCTACCACTTACCTGGGCAGCCTGTTCCAGTGTCTCACCACCTTTCCTAACAGCCAATCCGCTTTCTCTCTAAAGCTAAAGAGCATCATACTAAAGGATTTTACACTATCCAAAACCTGAAATCCTGTGCGTGGTACTGGCTTTCAGATGAGATCTTCTAACAACAATAGAACAAAAGAGACATAATAAGATAGCAAAGAAAGCCTGAGTCAGTATTAAGATACTTTTCTTTGTCACGCTTAATGATTTCTATTACCCAGCTTTTACAAACTGCACTCTTGACATCAGGTAATTGACAAGAACAAAGAATACGCTAAAAGAGGGGCTGTGTGCCCTGAAAGTAAATTTGGACAGTCAGAGCTAATAATACACTTAGTTATCAAATATGAGGAAAAACAAAACAAAACCATACCCCCAACAAACAAACAAACAAAACCCCCAACCCCCGAACAAACAAAAGAAACCGCAACAACACAACACCAAAAAACCCCAAACCAAACAACCCACAAACTGTCCCAAATTATACGTGCTATATGAGGCAGGCAGTCTCCTTGTATAGGCTGGAAATGCTTAAACAAAGCACCAGGAATTTAAAAGTAGCAGGGGTTAAAAAAAAAAAGGCATGCCAAGATATTTAAGAGTTTTCACACTACATAAGCTTTTCTTCAACTGGGTTTCAGATTGGGTGTTTTCAAGCCTCCCACACCCAACTTCTTTCTGCATTAAGGAGATGGAAGACAAAAATGCCTGTATCGTGTATTTAACATAAAAGCCTTTCAAACCAGCAGGAAGCCTTCAGTTCAATCATGCTTTATGTACTGAAAGGTTAACTAACGGGAGAGGCTTATTAGCACAAATAATACTGCTTCAGCCTTGATCCTCACAACAGAAGCTAAGCAAGCTCAGGTCGCATCAGCATTTAAACAGAGAGAATAAAAACAAGCAGCAGCAACAAAACCACCACACACCACCTGCTGCTGTAAAATTGTCCTCGGATGTTGTGGGCAATAGCAGGAGATGTCAGCAACAGTGGCTTTCCAGGTGCTGGTATTAAACGACTCTCTCAGGAAGGAGAAGGAAGAACTGTGAAGCTTTCTGAATTAAGAAAAGATGAATGTTTAGAGCTAGCCAGCTAGCTCCAATTCTGAGGCAACAATTCTAGTTACATCATTTAATCTCACGTGTACCTTTCAAAGAGATATTGTGATTGTATAGCCAGCTGTTTTAAAGTGAAATGCATACTTGGATGGTAGAGTTCTATCCAAACTCAGGTTCAGTGCACCTTCTCAAAATGGTCTCAGCCGTGTCCTGGTACAATTGGAGAAGGCAACACTGTGTTTTGTTTCCTATGTAAAACTGTGCAGGACTAGTCTTTTTTGTTCTCCAGAACGGCTGATTTCCATCTCAGAGCCAGCTGCATATCAGAGATCAAGTTATCTTTTCCTTGCACTGCTTTGAAAGCCTCTAAAATTAAAGTTACAGTGCAAACATCGTGTAACATTGTTTGGATTACAGCAAGTTTATATTTTACTAGTAAGAGCCAATATCTTCCTGTTCAAGATGTTCTTACCAGAGGCTTAATAGAAAAAAACACTCATTTTGCTGTAGCTGATGTAGTACCAAATAGTTGTTAACCTTTGATGAAAAGGTTACATTAGACACCAAGCTGGGGTAAATTGAACTGACAATTGCCCTTGTATAATTGCTTTTGAGTAGTCCTCAGTATGTCTGAATGGGCACTGAGTTATTATTGTACCCTGCTGCTACCCATTAACATGAAGATCAAGAATTTTATTTTACCTTTTTGATGCAACCGTAGAGAAGGTGATAAAGGCTTTAATTATAAACAGATTTAATTTAGACTCTATTAGTGCAATTTACCCAAGCATACAGAAGTAAGATGGGATGGTCAGAAGCAGCTTGTAAGTTTGATGCTTCTTGTAAAGGAGAAAAATCTATGTTTCCTATTTCTACAGGCTGTTAATATAAAAGATTTTAATCTCTTTCACAATGAGTGCTAAAAACCTCATACTTGTCTCCTCCGGGTCTCAGTTATCTGAAGAGAAGAACTTAACCAGAAGTTCTTTAGGTTTCTTTCTTTGACCTGTCTGTAAGAAAGTCCTCTCTATGTCACCCATTTTTATTTAGTATTAAAGAAGAAAAAAAAAAATTAAGAAGCAAATTCTAACTTTTCTAAACATCAAAAGAAGTCCCAGTATTTCCTCAATTACTCACTCACTGACAACGTTGTGTGAGGAAATGTGAAAATCCCATTTACTAGTTCTGCAATACTAAGAAGTACTGCAAAACAGTAAAGGCAAGTCAATTCTAGTTTCACTGAAATTATATAGCCCTAGAAGACATCCTCTACATAAACACTATAGTCACAGGAAAGGGTAGGGTAGAACAGAACAGTACAGAATGGAACAGAACAGAACAGAACAGAATAGAATAGAATAGAATAGAATAGAATAGAATAGAATAGAATAGAATAGAATAGACCAGACCAGGTTGGAAGAGAACTTTGAAATCATCAAGTCCAACCTATCACCCAACACCATGTAATTAACTAAACCATGGCACCAAGCACCCCATCCAGTCTCTTCCTAAACACCTCCAGTGATGGTGACTCCACCATCTCCCCGGGCAGCACATTCCAATGGCCAAACACTATTTCTATGAAGAACTTCTTCCTAACATCCAGCCTAAACCTCCCCTGGTGCAGCTTGAGATTGTGTCCTCTTGTTCTGGTGCTGGCTGCCTGGGAGAAGAGACCAATCCCCACCTGGCTACAACCTCCCTTCAGGTAGTTGTAGACAGCATTAAGGTCTCCCCTGAGCCTCCTCTTCTCAAGGCTAAGCAACCCCAGCTCCCTCAGCCTCTCCTCCAAACCCCTCACCAGCTTCGGTGCCCTTCTCTGGACACATTGCAGCAAGTCAACATCTTTCCTAAACTGAGGGGGCCAGAACTGGACACAGGACTCAAGGTGTGGCCTAACCAGTGCTGAGTGCAGGGACAGAATGACCTCCCTGCTCCTACTGGCCACACTGTTCCTGATACAGGCCAGGATGCCATTGGCCTTCTACCCAGTATTTGTTTATAAAATGTGGAAGAACGAGCAATAGCATTTATTGCTATATGGTATGTTTGGACAGGTACTCTGAGACACTCTGAGATTTGGTCATTTAACATCTAATAGCAATTCCCAGAACCACAAGAAATCCTAGGACAAACCTTGACAGAGTGAACAAATTTCAAGCGTTAGAGTGGATTTTAAACAAAGGCTACATACTTAGGGATGAATCTGTCTCATAAGAAAGCCTATAAATACTTTTGCTTCTAATTAGGAGTGTTTGGTGGTTTTTCAAACTTTTTTACTTACAATGAAGTGCTAGTTTCTCCCTTTGCAAGGTGTACATAGCTAAAACAGGCAGATGTGCATTCTGAAAAAATGATGTTCATTCTGTCCTCTATATCAAATCATGGTATCTTAGTGGAAGTCTGCTTCCTTGATGATGTAACAAAGCCCTCACTTTCAAATCAGCAAAAGCAGTATATTTAGTTGTACCTGTCTTTAAGCCAGGTTTCACACAATTAGCCATGTAACTTCCTACTGATTTTTCCTTCATCTCCTCCAGTTCTTAATTTTCACTCTTCATTGTCCAGCTGAACTCAGGTGTTCTGCAGAGCCAAAGACCCAGGATTATTTTCAGATTTGTGACTTTAACTTTTGGTCCAACTGGCATCTTTGCCATTCCAGCTAACATTGCCCTACCAGCTCTTTCTTCTGTATCTCTAATCAGCTTTGGAACTTTCAATAGCAACAGCAAAAGCACTACGAGTTATGCACAGCCTGTGAATGAGGAGTTAATGAATCCCTGTATCAAAGCACTAAATTTCCACTGCCTGAATGGATCTAGGATCTAAAATCCATCATCTTTATCCACAGGACATCAACCTGCTATTTCCTGCACCATTGCATTCAGATATGTACATTCATTCATACACCTGGTACAGACTGGCAATAAAGCAGGGACTGAAGATTAAAAGGTCATTGAGATAACTTGACAGGGCATAGTGCCAAACTGTGCCAGCCACAAACAGGCACGCTAAGGTGTGATGCTCTTTAACCTTCAAAGGTTTAGCCTCAACTCATGATCTCCTACCAGAGAGATTCACAAAAGCTAGTAGACAAAAATAGATGGACCATTTCTATGCATAATGTGAACTAGCTCAAATAGAATGAAAATGGATTTTAACCATCTTTGCAAAATAAAAACAGAAGGAACAATACATATTGAAGTTGGTTTGGAAACTGAAGGTTCATTTTCTCTCTTCAGATTAGTTTTCCTTTACTAATTCTGTGCTCTAGGGAACAACAAGTGCAGCACACACAAACACATGGGACTTCATAGACACAAAAAGGACAGGAAAAGACTGAGGGCATTTGGGAACAGGATCCTTGAGTGTTTAAATAGAATGATTCCATTAAAAATAAACACTTTCTTAAAAAAATCACAATATTTTTGGCAATTTTACATCAGCTGACAAAACAGCCACTGACGATGTGACAAATTGACCTTGGCCAGTATAAAAGCATCCACCTGGGTGCTCATTCACTTCTGCCTCCCCAGACAGAGGAGAAAAGCAGAGGGGTAAAAGTGAGAAGACTTGTGGATTGAGATGAAGACTGTTTAATAACTGAAGCAAAGCCTCTGTACTTCCTATCAGCAGGGAGATGTTGAGCTACTTCCTGGTATGCAAGGGTTCAGCCCATGTAACTGTTACTTGGAAAGACACAGTCCATAACCACCAGCATCCCCTCCTCCTTTCCCTTCATTTTTACTGTTGATCACAACACCTCACGGTATGGAATGTCACAGAATCACAGAATGGTTTGAGTGGGAAGGGACCTTCAAAGATCACGTGATTCCACCCCCTCTGTCATGTTGCTCCAAACCTCATCCAGCCTGGCTTTGAACACTTTCAGGAAGGGGGCATCCAACCTTACCACCCTCAAGGTAAAGAATTTCTTCCTAATATCTAATTTAAATATACCCTATTTCAGTTTGAAACTGTCACTCATCTCTGCACTCCCTGATAGTATCTCCTGATCTTTCCTGTAGGTCCTCTTCAAGTATTGAAATGAATGTCCCATTGGTCAAACTGGGTTAGCTGTCCTAGCTGTGTTTCCTTTCAAATTCTGGCGTACCCTCAGCCTACTCACTGAAGTCTGCATTTATTGAGGTTTGTATTTCAACTTACTAATCATCCTTCAGGGTAATTTTACCATCCCAAAACAAGTATCTTCAATAACAATTCATGCTCACTAAACACATTGTATCAGATGAAAAAAGCCAATACACTGGTGTTCTGAGCACTATCTTAGTTTTGGTACTTGAATTACACATTACACTTTTCAGGTATTTCCCCCTTGTCCAGAGAAGCCAGGGTAGTTTTCTGTCCTCTTGCAAACAAGTTCAATGTAAAACTTTATCAGTCATTTTTATTTTTTGCCTAAGGAAAAGTAGTAATTGACTGTATACGTGCTGTTGATCCACTTCAGTGCTGATTAACACAGATGCACTTAAATCATCCCCTTGTGATCAGTGTAAGAAATGGAATGCAACTAAGATGCAAGCCTCAGCTAGAGATGACTGCCATCCTAAGCAGAAAGTAAAATGAGAATTTCAACTTACATTTATTAATATAGATAATTATAGAAAGGAGGTAAATGGTTGTGATGTGCTCTGTGAGATCCTCAGAACCCATTTGCAATGCAATAGCTCAATGCTTGTTAGAGTCTCTCCTAAATTACCCATTGTTGCTAGGGGACAGTACTCCCACCCCAATTCTCACAGTGAAAGCACTTTATCTAGCCCACTCCATTGCACACAGTAGAGGTCCTGCTTGGGAGGCAAAATACTTTTAAAGGTACTGCAGTGTATGTATATATAAATCACATCCTAAATGAGGACTATTTTGCCAATCTCATTACCTTAAATAACACACAACCTGAGTTAAAGGCATGCATAACCACTCAGCTGTATCTTCAAGAACTGACAAACCACAGCTACAAATGTTTATAGAAGACATATATGAAGAAATGAGAGACTCTGCTGAACATACATACACTAACAGTAAATCAGAACAGTTCCCCTACTCCCCATTCAGCCCATTTGCCATCTTGCCAAGAAGGTTGGCAGTCATGGTTTTGAGTCTTCATGTGTGCATTAAACCTCAGGTAGTACCTATTAAAGACAGTATATCCCTAACAGAAAGCTATATTAAGATGGTTTTATATGATAGCAATTCCAGGAAAACTTGCAGAGCTCTCCCTCATACAGGTTGCTGGATTTTGTCTTGGTGGAAAATGTCTTTAGAAGGTCTGTTCTTTTAGAATTTCTAAGGATCCAGCTTGAAATCTCATTCTCATCAGTAAGCAGTCTAGCCACTCATTCATTAGTTGCTCACTTTCTCAGCTAAATGTGTTACACAAGATGATGTCTCCCCTACCTACTCAGTCAGTAAACAATTTCTTACTTCAGAAAAGAAGCCTCTGCACCACTTTGCCTTTTGGTGGGCCACTGGCATGCTTCAGCATGCAACCTCATTCACTAAGTATATATTCTGTATCAATCTGCAGGGGCTCATAATCTGTGTAAACATAATTAGGAGAAATGTACACACTTTCTTACTGTTTCGTGAATAAAATGAGACATGATGGGCATTAAACATCCTGGAACTGATAATTGCTTAGGAGACACTGATACTTAAACACTTCTGATATACTCCAAGAGCTGTGTCAAACTCAGAGTCTTACTCTATACTGGTTTTAAGCCTGGAAAGGACAGAATATAAACACTATTCTGAATATATATCAATGCAGACAAGATCAAGACATGGTGGAGTGAACTGATTTGTACTTGGAAAAGAAAAACCCAAACCAAAACTCAGAGTTGTATGCAATAATAAAAAAGGAGGTCTAGCATGGTGAAATGCACACACTTCAAGAGAAAATTGTAACCAGCTGAAAAAAAAGCAAAATACAAGACAGGAAGCAGAAGCAGAATCCCACAATTGCATAGTTTATAGCCTATTGATATACTCTCTGTGAAATAAAACTGGTTAGCCTAAGCAAACCCTCTCATTTCTACTTTCTTTGGTATAAAATTGAAAACCTTTCAATGCCCACTCTCAGCTGTCTCTTTTCATATTAAGGAGACTCAGTTCATCATATACCCTCTATAAACCCCCTCCCAAAAATCACTACCATTTTCCCCAGAACTAGAGTCTAGCCTTTTCAAGCAATTAAAAATTAGTCTTTTCAAGCAATTAAAGATCTGGACCCATCTCCTAGCACCATTCTGAACAGCCAGAAGTGAGATGACAGTTTACTGTACAGATCAAAATGAAAGAATGCAGAATAAACCAGCAGTGTCCATGGATGGGTGAATTCTCCCTCCATAGTCATAGTATCACAGTATCAGTCAGGGTTGGAAGGGACCACAAGGATCATCTAGTTCCAACACCCGTGCCATGGGCAGGGACACCTCACCCTAGATCAGGCCGGCCAGAGCCTCATCCAGCCTGGTCTTAAATACCTCCAGGGACGGGACCTCAACCACCTCCCTGGACAACCCATTCCATGGCTTCACCACTCTCAGGGTGAAGAACTTCCTCCTCACATCCAGCCTGAATCTCCCCACCTCCAGCTTCATTCCATTCCCCCTAGTCCTATCACTACCTGATACCCTGAGAAGTCCCTCCCCAGCCTTCCTGTAGGCCCCCTTCAGATACTGGAAAGCCACAATGAGGTCACCTCGGAGCCTTCTCTTCTCCAGACTGAACAGCCCCAACTCCTTCAGTCTGTCCTCACAGGAGAGGTGCTCCAGCCCTCTGATCATCCTCGTGGCCCTTCTCTGGACACGTTCCAGCATGTCCATATCCCTCTTGTAATAGAGGTCATCACAAGAATGATAACTATCATCTCCTGCAGCTGTCTTCCTTTTTTTCATTTGAACTCTAGAAATCTCTTTACATTTTGTAAATTGCAAAACAGGTGTAGCAGTGTAAGGTGAGTGAACATATATCTAAACATTCAACCACAACTCTTAAAAGGCAGTCTTTTAAGCTGTGGAAGGCAACTCTCTGGTACAGGTTTGGACTTGGTGCTTTGAATGAATTGTCAGGGGAAAAATATCCCTTAAGGAGGGTTTTGATGCTATAACAACACTCGCATTCCATGTGCTACAGTCTGTTCCCCAAAACACCCTGTGCTTTATATATGGCATTGAGCTGGATGGTATGCCATCCATTTTCACAGAGCTGTCAGTTTATACTTCATGGTAAATAAGGAGGGAAAATCGTTTCTGGGAATTGAAATTTTTGTCACATAAAACAGACACTCTAGCTGAGAAATTTCCACAGTTTCTGAAAGACCTGCAATTTAAAAATTAATCCCAAAAGAACAAGTGCAAATTTAATAAGCAAATATGCAATCTGTTGATAAGATATCTTATTTTGATATTAAATTTTACAAGTAGAAAGAGACTGTAATAAACTCTCTAGAACATACATGCTATAGAAAAAGCAGGCAAACTAATAAAAAGCCTCCTGAGAGTATGAGTCACTTCTATCATCTTTACAATAGTATCTTGATAAATCATAACCTATACTATGGCTTTTGTCAGCTGTTCTCACTAACAGAACACCCAGAGAAGCATGAAGAGATCATAATCCAGTAAATGGCATCCAGAATGAAAGTCTGTGACTGGAATGTCCAGAAAGGCCCCAGAAGGAGAGGCCTGCCCAATATTCATTCAGGAAAACCCCTGTCACTTTCATTATTTCTATTATTAACTATAATTGCTCCTGAAAAAGTCCAGCTGCTAAATATACATAAAATTAATTATAGTAGCATTGATCTTCTCTCTTTAGTATCTATTTTCTCTCTTCCACAATTTAACTTTAAGTATTTGCAGCTTTAAAATGTTAATTTATTATCTCTTTAATTTTCTTTCATAGCTCTGATCTACAAATTTATTACTCTCATATTTCTATTAGAATTTATAGAATCACAGCACTGTAAAGGTTGGAAGAGAGCTTTGAGATCATCACATCCAGCCACTCACCCACCACCACTAAAACACATCCCTAAGCACCACATCCGCTCATCTTAAATATCTTCAGTGACTGCAACTCCAGTTCTGTTTGCCCCTGTCGTTCAACCTGTTTACATATATCCCCAAGTTTCCCTCAAATTTCAACATCTCATCTGAAACCAGCAAATGGCTTATTCCCCTTCCACTGTGAATTAATGAGGATAATCAAATAAAACATTTGAAATAATCTGAGCATCAAGTAACATAACCAGCTTCTACCTCTGTTAAATTTCTTGGATACTTTGAATAGGAAAACAAAACAAACAAGCCCTCCTTCTCCTCTTCCCAAACCATCACATAAAGTAACAATCTCAAAAAGGTTCCAGTTCTAGTGTACTCATTTTCTCAAACAAATGGACTCTCCCCTAAAGCCACCTTCACTCAAGTTTATCTATAGTATTGAATCACACAAAGCCATCCATTTTGTCCTTCCAAAGCCATGGTGTGCTAACAGCATCAAATTCTTACTCTTTTGAACTGTCCCACTACAGCAGGCATCAGTTATCTCAGCCTGAGGATCTGTTCAGTTCTCACTTAAATTTCTCACCAAGGAAAAAAACAAACCCTCTATCACTCCATTTCATTCTTTGCCTTCCAACAATAGTAATACTGTCCACCATAAATTCAGCTGTATTCAGGATCATGCATATTCCACAGTAGATTAGCACTGCTGCAAAATAGTTCTACACAGTGTTAATAAATCCTATTGCTATTGAATCTTATAAGGATTTTGTATTTTGGGGAGTTTGTTTTGGTTTTGTTTTTGCATTTTGTTCCTCCCCTCAGTTTTCTTCTGCACCAAGATTTCATTCCTTGTGTATTCCACTCAGTGCTTCTAGAAAAGCCTAAAAAACTACACAAGGCAGGCTGATTTAATGAGTGCTGAAGATATGAAGGGCAGAGTGTGACACATGGCATTTTAGAGCAATAGTTTTTGTCAAATGCATGCTTTGTTAAGAGAAACCCAGGCCTGGCATAGATACAGGCCGGTGTATACTCACTATGTGCAGCTGCAGAAAATCACCAAGCCCAGGAGCACTGTCAATCCGAACAAGAATGCCATCCTTCACTGTTGTGCTGAATCCCACAGCAAGACGGTCTGTCCTTGTGCTCGGTCTGTCATTAGCTGGCCAGGTGTACAGGATGAGACCTCCACTCTTCCCAAATATGTATGTGGCACCAGCTACAAAACATAAAACCAAGGGGAAAAAAGCATTAGTTACCCATACCTGAAGAAGCATGAGTCACTCAAGAAATTTCTTTTGTATACAGCCTGATGAAGCATATTTTATTAGGTCCTACACAAACACAAGCAGCACTTCAGTTAACTGAGAACTTAACAAGAATGAATTATATCATTAGAACTAATATCCCAGACAACACCATAGAGGATATTGCTATTTGGGGATGGGGGGAGAGGACGGAGAGGGTTGGATGTGCAGGGCAGAAACAAGAAGACATCCCTATTTCAGAGGCATAGCATTTAATCTTATGCAAGGATTCAGAGGGCATATTTGGCAGCTCTCCTTGAGGCTGGACTTGTCTTCATCCGAGGGCTATTCACACATAGTGGGAGACTATCCTTTTCTCAACACATCTTAAGACTTGTGGATGTGTAATCCGCATATTTCCAACACCATTTTTCTTTACAGTGAGCCTGGGAATTTGTTCCTTGACCTTGCTTGTAAGGACAACACCAAATCTCTCCAAAGCTGAACACTGTCCTCCCACATTCACAAGGGCCTTCTGATCTGAGCAAGACAGACACGTAAGTGAGGAATTACAGTCAAGATGAGGAAGCTGAGAAGCAAAAGTGTTCAGAGTTCACGTTCTGACTTGTTCTCAACGCTCTGAGTTAGGAGCAGGCTTTTATAACTCAGCAGTTATAAAATCAGCCACTGAGCATCTTGGAAATTGTGGCTAAAATTGCTGTCCTAGCCCCAAATCTACAGGCAGGCCAGGAACAACACTTCTCAATGCTTCAGCCACTTACTGAACCTTATTTTCTGAGCACTGTTACAATGGGTCACAAGCTACAGAACAGTAAGCAAAAATAACTAGCTCCCATTACTGCATCAGTGAGGAAATATCTGTCAAAAGTGCAGGCAATTACCGAGTACATTTTCTAATCTGAGTGAAAGTAGAATTGATGATTTCATGTCTTTATTTTTCCCACTATATAACACCCAGCAACATGTATCAACCAACCCTGAACAGAGCGGACAGAAACAGTGATACAGAACAGAGATACAGAACGAGCTGGGATCATACATGGATAACTTCAACACTTGCCTACAAAGTTGCAGCTCTACTGAATCTCTTTGTGAACTGAATTGCAAATAAACAGAAAGAGTAAAAATAACTGATACATTGCACCCTCACTTAAAAGACTTCCTCTATAGACATATCAGCACATATTACCAAAACAGATATCAAAAACTCAGGCACACAGAAATGAAATTGTGAACAGCTGACTCAGTGACAGAGGGCAAATGAATCCATGTTTCCTTCCTTCCATGTCTGTGAGTACACACCAGAATATGCCCAGTAAATCCAAAGAAATGTCTCTGGAATTAGGGTTAGATAGGGAATTTCACTCATAATTCTCAATTAACAGAAGAGCACACAGGTATTGGAAACCACACACACACAGAGGTTCAGAAAGATGAATTTTACAGACTACATTACAAATGTCCTCCTTCCATTTATCAGTTTATTCTAAAAGTTGTGTGTGTTTGCATCACAGACTAAACAAAGGCATAGCAATTTGCTAAGCAAAACAAGATGAGTTTAGTCATTGTTCATGGCTTTATAGAGTAAAGCCCACTTTCAAAAAATTATTCTCACTCAAACTGCAAGTTGTCCATTTCTTTGTGCTGGTTATCAGGTCCCTCAACAGCAAAAACAGGCTTGGAAGAGAATTCTTCAGTATTTATGAAGACAGATGATTTCTGTGCCTCTCTAAAAGCCATTTAGCTGCAGGTAGAGCATGTCAGTGCTCCTATGAGTGCCAATTAGAACCAATTATGTCTTCATAGGCTTGTCATGGGATTTAACAGCTTCACAGAGCTCATTTTCTCCTCACAGAACACAAATTTTGCTCCTAGGGCTAACTTGAAGATAGGCAGTACTTTTGGTTTGTGCACAAAGCCCATTCAGATGCAACCAGAGTAGCACTGCGCAAAGTAACCTGTTGAGAGAAGCCTGAAAGGCAGCAGTTGCTTTGTTATCGTCCAGGTCGGAATTATGTGCACAATGACAGATGGGCCACTGCTTTACCTGCGTGTAGCTGAATATACAACAACGTAGGGTACATCAATGTCCCTTCTCTGCTTTTTTTCCCAAGGTGCACAGAATATCCATTGACTAGTTTGGAAACAGATGGTGTATTAACGTTGCGTCACTACTTTTATCCCCAAGTCACGAACAAAAATAGTCACTCCAGTCTGAAAATGCGAGGTGCAAACTTCAGATAGAAGTGGAAAATGAAGAAAAACAAAATAAGAGATGCCATCACTTTGTGATGACTTTAACAACAAACAAACAAAACAAACAACAGAAGACAAAAAAAAGAACACACACACAAATCCTTCAAACAAGAACAAAAAAGGCAACACAAACACTTGGCTTCAATGTTTCTATTTGACTGCAGCAACCATGTGTTTACAGAGTTTAAAATGCCAAGAGAACTGAACAAGACAAACAGTAGAATTATACCCTGAACTTCAGGGAAGGAGTTTGCAGCTTCACCAGAACTTGACAAGGTCTGAACAAACCCATTTGGTTGGTCTTGATTTAAGCAGGTGTGAGTGAGCTGATCGGACTAGTTTACCTCCAGCTGTCCCTTCTAATCTTAAATTAATAACCGTCCTTTCTTTTTGTGGTGCTGTAGAGAATTGTAGACTAAGCGAAGAACTCAGTTAAAAAAAAAAAGAATAAAAGGTGATGAAATGAAAGTCTGTTCAGCTTGACATCTTATTGCACCTAAGATTTGCCACAAACCCCTTTATTACTCAAGAACACATCTTTTTTACAAGACACTTTCTGTTCAAGACAGACAAGGGATAATACACTGCTAATTAGCATCCACTTGATATTTAGTTTTTCCTCCTTGTTCACGGTTTAGGTGTGTACCTTCTTTTACTAAACACACCAACTGTGCCCTGGAAACAGAAAAGTCTGAGGGACTCATTAATTCTGTTGTATTTATCGCTACAGTGTCTCACCACTTCAGCTACATATTACTAACTTCAACCTATACTGTGCAAAAAAAATAGGTGAAAAAAAATAATCAAATATATAAGCACACAAAATTATTTCCCCAGTCAGCTGTGAGAAATCCCACTTCTCGCAGTGCTCTAGGCCAGATTGACTGTACTGACATGTGCGAACAAATGGGAACAGAATATGTTCAGCTGTTCTCCTGGGATGCTGCATGCGGAATTTGGTCAGCACCGAGAGCTTGGAGAAGGGAAGAAATATATGGTGAGCGAACACTCCCTATAGATATAAGCTACTAGGATGCCATTATGTGTTTAGCATATATAAAACTCAAACTCATAAATTTCTAGTTTGGGGAAGTGGCAGCTGACTTCTCCCAGAAAAGACATAACTTGTAACTATAACTCTGCTGTTCAGAGATTTAAATATCAGAGGGATGGATATATTGCAACACATGTGACAGTGCTGTTATTTAAGGTCTGCATATTTAGCTTAGGCAAATTATGTATTTGCTAGTTGTATTTGTGGACAGAGTTGTTAGATATAGTTTCAGTCAAAATAGTTTGAGGCAAATACTCACGGAAAATTCCTAACAGAAAAGTTATAAGCAATGTTATAAGCCACAGTAAATAAAGTCTCCTACAGAGCTGTGCTAAGAAACACTTAGTTGAAATTGGTACCACCACCTATAATTTTAAAACAGCTATCACTGCTTCCTTGTCTCCACTCAAAGACTTCCAAAATCTGTCTTAAGGAATAGTAGCCTTCAATCAACATAGTACTACTGCAGCAGCTATATCCTACCTAAAATTAATTCTGCAAACGAGTTGAAAACCAGTCTGTCTCATCTGCAGAAGACAGAACTCCTTTGCTGCCTTAGGGATCCTGTGAATCTCTCCACAGTAAATATTCTACTGCAAATTATTTGCATCTACTAAGCCATCAACAACCCATTTTGCCTCAGCTAAAGCACAGCACACACTCTTGTCTCCCTGTAGCCAAGAAAATGCAACATTTGGCAGGTATTCAACTATGCACTTGGATGCTAGAATGAGTTTAACATACTACAAATGCTACAGTGCAACTACAAATGTTACAACTAAAAAGTACCTTTATGATTAAAATTATCAAGAACCCAGCCCAATTTAAAAGTTAGGAGAATTGCTTAGGTTAACATTAACACTTATTACCAGGGTCCCCCATTCCTTTGTGATAACATTGTCACAGTCAAAAGAATCTCAGCTGGGATTGACTTAATCTCACTTAATTGGTTTTACTGACAATTAGTATAAAGTTTCAATTACTGATTGAGTCATTGAGAAACAAACAACAACAACAAACACACACTTAGGGAAAGTTCCTTTCCTTCTCCTTTTCCATGCTCACATGCAGTCCTTCATCACTCTTTCCCATTCCTAGTCTCCCCTTCCTCTGGATTGTAATGAAGCAACAGGCAGTGCATGACATTGATACCAATGTATGGAAGTTTCTTTCCACCATTCCTCCATTTATATTTCCTGTGCTTCAGCATGGATTATCCATGAGCTTCAGTCCCTCAGGGTGTTTCTGCTTCTTTGTGGGTCTCCCACAGACCTGGTTCCTCCGGGGTGTCCCTGCTGCTGTGCAGGTCCCTCTACTGTCCCCAGTCCCTCAGAGACATCTCTGCTCTCACACAGGTCACCCACAGGCTCAGTTCATTAGGATGTGCCCCAACCCTGGGGTGCAGCCCCTCCTCATCCAATAGAGAGCTTCCTTTCAAAAGAATGTCTCTAGCATGTCCCTAGCAATGTGCCTTTCAACGTGCTTCTCCCTGATCATTCTCCTCTGTCCCCTCCTGTTTCTCCTCTGGTAGCATCTCAAAAGCCTCGTCTCTTCATGCATCCTCACATGAGCCTTCCCGTTCTGTCTTCCGTTGCCTTTCCCTAGTATATATTGCCCTTTCTTAAAGGGTTTCCAAGCAGCAGCACACTGTGCTTCTAAGACAGGTTGCAGTTCTCCACCAGACATTCACAAGTAAAAGTAAACTGCATATTTGACCACTCAGGTTCCAGTCAAGGAACCTTAACTCTGTCAGACAGTTCAATATCTCAATTGTTTATGCTTGCTACACTCTTGAGGGGAAAAAATGAGCCATGCTCATTTGTTAAAGCAAACAATACAGATTGCACAAAGCAGAAAGGAGCACCAAAACTTTCAAATGTCTTCCATTTATTGCTCCCCAAAAGTTTATCACAACACAGAAAATAAAATATCAGTTGATACCTGTACATTGTCAAAAGGATGTGCATTGGCTAAGTAAACAATCATCCAACGGCTATTTTTCCAACTTGTCTCTTTCTGGCTATATCAAATAGACCACATATACTGTGCAACTTCAAATTCCCTCCAAATTAATTTATTGGGGGTAAAAAGACAGGAAAAAAAAAAAAAGTCACAAAACAATACTTTTAGGATAGTCAAATGAATGCAGTAGTGTCCATATGCACTAAGAATAACAATAGTGGTGGAAATAGGCAAAGTTAATAACTAGTTTTAAAATATGCTCTTGCATATCATGGCAGATTTATCTGACTATTGGAAATCACTTGAACTGAGTCAGCTCCAGATGTGCTGGGACACCTATATTATCTGTTACCTAATAAGTGTTTCCCATTTTCTGCTTCCGCATTTTTTATTTGTTTTAAAATTGCTGCTGTGGATGTTGTCCACTAAAAGCACTGTGCACAGGTTCTTTGCCTCACTGTCACATTAGATGTATGATAATATTTCCAGCTACCATTACTAAACAAATTAAGAAAGGAAGGAGAAAAAAAAAAAAAGAGAGAGAGGGAGAGGTCAAGAGAGGTGTTCTTATGAATTGTTTTAGGATTAAAAGAAAGAAATTAACAGCAGTAGTACTAGTGTGCCAGCCCCATTCTTTCTGCTCTTCCATGTTTGCTAAGGCATCAGTCTTGACAGAAGTTATTCATTCTTACTCCTCCTCCTTCTGAAGGCCCTCTCTGGTACTTGCACATCTGTGGCCCAATTGCTGTGTCTTCCCTACTCTGAGTTTAAAAGGTTTATAAATACAAATAAGTTTAGTAGGAAAAACAAAAATGTGGGGTGGGGGGAAAGCAGTGAAAAAAGGTTAGAGAGGATCAAATAATTATCTGGCTCATTTGACCATTCCATCAGAGGATCCTTCCTGGAAGAAAACAAAGACAGACCTAATACATTTTTAAGGCATGACTGCTGAAACGTCTTTTACTTTATCAAGAGTCTTTGATTGCATAAGAATGAAGAAAACTTGAAGCCTTGAAAAAATGTAAAGCTTCCAGTCTAATCCTCAAAATAAAGCAAGCTTCTGTGCTTAAAAGAAGTATTTATGAGCTATCTCTTCTTCTTTTCAGGATATCTTCTCTTGACAAACCTTCTGAGACCCTGAGTGAACCCCGTGCTCATCTTACATCTCAAAAAGCAGACACTGTTTGACGTGAAACTGAAATTCCTTCCGTGCTTTAAAATACGAAGGAGCTGCTTATATAGAAAAAGGAGGAGGAACTGGAAAATCTGCAAGGCTAACACAAAAGGGAAGCAGCAACTCGGATCATGCCTGCTTTCTATGTTTGTCTTTTTTAATGACAGCAAATTAATACAAGTCACTTTTCTCCCAGTATGTGTGTATTAACCAACAATCGGATCAGACAGTATGCTACTTCTTATTAGTTACACTGCATTAAAAGGATTGGAAGAAGAAAAGGGGAGTGCAAGGGAGTGTTCCTAGAACTGCTAGAAAATCCAAGATAGCTTATGCTTGAACTATGAATTTCTTAAATATAGGACACTGGAAAGACTGATTTATTCCCCCCCCCCCCCCCAAATCTGAATTTGCCATGGGGTATGCTGGGGATGTTTATAATATAGGAATGAATTTAGGAATTAGCTGCTGAATAAAATGGACCCAAGATGACCCCAGGCATACCAATTTAAATATAACAAGATTGCAACTAGGAAGATTTTTCAGTAATACCTTCATTTATACTGCAACAACATAACTGGTCTGACCAGAATCCAGCTAAATCATTGTCATGTCTTCAGCACTGAACCTAAATGGACACCCAGGGAAAACTAAAAATGTAAACTAAGTGTATTTCCTTAATCTGTGCACCCAGACTATGAGCCTTTTCAGCAATTAATTCAGCTTCATTTGCTGTGTTCACACGATAATCCCCAAAAGATCTTATTTCCAAGTACTTATCTAGTCACTCCTTGAATACACTTAGAAGTATTCACAGTGATGACTTACAAGCCTTTGGCAATGACTCACACAAATCTGCCATTGCTGTAGCAAGCTAAATACTAGCCAGCTGTGGGTCTCATCAACAAATGCAGTCTGAAGCATCCTGTACTCTATTAACAGGACCAAAGACTGCTAACACATTAAGTGACTATTCTTCTTTACTCAGCGCTTCTTAGACTGTATCTAGAATAATGCATCCAGTTTTAGATTGTCAAACTGGAGTGGGTTCAGTGAAAGTTGGCTAAAGTGTTTGTCTTGTGAAGAAAGGCAAAAGGATTTACGTTTGTTCAGCTTGAAGATAACACAGGGGACCTTCACACACTTCAAGGGGACCTAAAGGCAGTCTCACAGCACCTGCAAGTCGGTAATGGAAAGCCAGGCTCTTCACAGTGGTGCACAGCTTGAGAACATGATGCCGTGGATAGTTTGAAGGGAGAGAATCTGATTTGATAGAAGGGGGAAAAAAGAGAATTCTCCTCACAAGGACAGATAGGCTGCCAAAGAGATTGCCCAAGTTGATTCTGGGGTTTGTGTGTGTGTAGATTTTCAAGATCTGACCACTTAAAACCTCGGGCAAAACCTGATCTGACCTCACAGATGACCCTGCTCTGAGCACAGCTTTAGGACTAGAGACTTTGTGTGAAAAAGAATCAACTTCTTCTCACTCGCCTTTTCTCAATAGATTACAAGTTCCTAGTTCTTGTGCTGGAAGACACAATAATCTGTTTCTGTATCTATCCTCTCAGTGTCAACCTTGCCTTGCAGACTTTTATCATGCCACCATCCTCAACCCTTAAGTCATGTCTTTACTGAAAAGAGGCCAGTTTTAGCCTCCACAGCTCTTGGCATCCAGATGTCAAACTAGAAAAGGTCTACAAGGACAACCCCTCCAGGTTTGGATGGGGATTTTTTGCCTCCACACAAAAAAAACAACAACAAAAGTCCTACCAAAAAGAACCCCAAATTTCTCACAAGAGAGCAAAAGAAACTACAAATACCCAAGTGGATTATGAAATTTTTTTGGGTAGAACTGCTCTGACAACTGTGCCCAGTTCCTGTGACCCTTGCAGGACATGTTTAGTGGGTTGAAGTTGTCAACCATATATGAAGTACAACTGTGACTAAATTCAGTAAAGTCAGACATAAATATTTCTTCATTACACTTGGCTGCCAAAGGGAGCAATTTCTTATTTCTCCGATGCAATTTCTTATTTCTTGGTATCTCCTCATAAAAAGAGCACACAGAGAGGATGCCCTTGGAGAGGCTCAGAACACAACACGCCAGGAGCTGAATACAGAGATTACTCTTAGCAATGAGAAGCACATCAGGATTCATAGCTTATTTAGGGCTCGGGGGAAGAATAGGGTTCACTATAGTTTTACACAATCTAAACGGCAACAAAATGGTAGATGGAGGCCAAAGTGTTAACTACTGATCTTAGCATATTCAGCTGTCTCTCCTCCAAACAATGTCTTTCTACTCATGATTCTTACACTACCACTTATTCCATTAAAAATAGGAAATAATCAGTTAAAAAGAAAAACTAGCCACACCCCCCAACCAAACAAAAAGAAACACCAAAATCAAACACACATACACACCCCAAACAAATGAAAACAACCAAAAAAAAACCCCAAACCACAAAAACCCCAACAAACCAAACCAAACAACCCAAACCCACACAGACAGCTACTGTTCTCCATTTCATTTAGTCACAGCACTACACCTTATGTGGCCAGTTTGTGGACAACAAGGCTTTGTTTTAAATGTAGGCAATCCTTCATTCTTTTTTACACAGCTGTTCACATTTCCTTAATTAGAACAGAAAACATAGTTTATATTTACAGTATTCACTGCAGGAATTCAGGCTTGAATGCTAAAAAAGTTGTGCCAGAAGTGTTGGCTATTAGATATGCACCAGAGCCCCAGAAGGTAAGAGTTTCACCAAATCTCCTGCGCTAAACTAGCCACAGATATGGGAAAAGGAAACAGCTTTTCAGAAATGAACATTTCACTGGCGATTAGCATTTTAGCAGCAGCATGCTTTTGAAACAAACTTCTTGATCTATCACTGCTTGCCATTCTTTGATTCACATCAGATCAGTTTGAGAGTACAAAATCTTGACTCTTTTCAAATAAAATGAAATTAGAAGGTGCAATCCAGCTGCTAACAAGCCGTTGGTCTATAAGACCAGACTACAACTAGTCCAAAGTAAAACTTTAGAAGTAAAATGCCTATAGACTGGATCTCATATCGTGGTACCAGATTTCAGTCAGAAAAAAACCCTCTCATACTGCTTGCTATTCTAGACACAAACCAGTCTTTGAGGTCCACCAAGGAAACAAAGCAAGGTCTCAGCTTTCTGATCTCACTTCAAATATGTCATTGTCCTTCATAACTACTAGAAGGCCAGTGGTGAGAAGAAATGCACTTATAGAAACTCACCATTCCCAAGGCTCTCTAACCTTCCCCAAAGTCACACAGTGGGACTGTAATAAGTATACAAACTATTCTGAAAACTATATACAGCTTTTCTTCTGTTGTCCCCTTCTTCTTGCCACCATGAAAGGACAGCCACCATTAGGAGAGGTGAGCATATATGAGCATTATATAGGCAATCTGTTAGAAGACACCATGCCAGAATAAAAGACAAGTGTGATGGTTGTTTAGTCATTCTCACCATGAAGTGCCAATTCTTTAGTATCTTGTGACATTTGCAAATGATACCGAGGGCTGGCATGATGAATGCAGAGCAATTCCAACTGACAGACACTTTCAGAGAATTTATATCCTTCCCACACTCCCAGGACAAAAGGGCTCTTGAGCTGAGTTATCATTTGTTCCACAAGAGGATTTACAGCCTTGCCAGCAAATCCTTCTACCTTACTCTGTAAAGCATTTATTTTGATATACTGATTGTGATCATTCAAGAACAACTGTATCTGAATAAAGTTAGGTGGGGAGAGAAAATGCAGAGTGGTTCAGAGTAACTTACTCACCTTGACCTGGGACTTCATTCCCTTTGTCCAGTGTGCTTTGTCTTTAATATCAGCTCCTTAACAATGTCCTCTGCTATCCCAGTGACAAACATAATATAGTACAGGGAAGACATCTAATCTCCCATGCCTGGTTACCCTTCTTTCAATGCAAAAGATGAAGTTTAGCCACAAAGGCACCCACCATAATCCTTTTGTTATATTTTCACTAGAAATCACCTCAGCATCACATTTTTTACACCACAGTGGAGTGGTTTTCATCTTACATCTACATACAGCAATGGCTCCTTCCATGAGATTCAGTGGAAAAGTTGCACCTGGGCCTCACCCAGAGCAGCAGGGTGGTACAGGGACACAATATCACAGCCTTCGCAGTACTGGGTTATGAGATATTCCCACTGCCATGATAAACACATGACTATCAAACATGAATTGTGTGAGGCATTTTGCCTTGCAAAAACTGCAAAACAACTTCTCCCTGGCACAGGTGACCAAGAACTCTTCTGACTGATATCGAGCCACACTCTTCAAGTTTTTCTATCACTATTGTTTCCTGAGAAGTTCAGTGGTTACAATTAAGAATAAAAGACATCATGACCCGAGAGGCTTTGAGTCTGTGGCCTTCAGCTGCATGGAGCAATCCCATGTTCACAGTAGTGTGGGTAATGAAATGGCTGTGGGATGATCTAATGACAGCAGCAATTTCCCTGCACTTCATTTTGAAAGTATTAGGTGATTTCAGACAGAGAAGCAATAAGTTTCTATGAATATCACAGATAACATCCATAATATCCTCACATAGAAGACTACTGTCTTTTCTTACACATTTTAGATTATGTTTTAACACTACATTTTTGTACTTATACGCAGTAGTTGGTCTTAAATGCCCTGGTATTTCCCATTCTTGAAGAGGGTCTATGCAAACTAAGAGGAGGAATTTAATTTGCCTGCCTTTGAAATGAATCTATCATTATATTAAAAGGTAATGTGCCACATCTTCATGCAGTGCTAAGGTAGACCAGTGACAGGTGCTACCCAAACATCTATCTAGGAACAGAGAAGGCACTTTCTAGAGAACTGAGTGAACCATATGGTATTTAATGAGCATTGCCATGTAGCTTTAGAGATATAAGTCAAATTAATAATTCTGAAGAAACAACTAAAACTCACCAGGTCACCTCCTTTTAACCTCATCTGCTACTCATACTGAGAAACTTTCACTGAAATTGATAAAAATTCCCTTCACTAACTATTTTAGATGGAAAGAAAACCTGTATCTCTGCAAGCACTGAATCTGGGCATTTCTATCTTAGTTTCAGTTTCTACTGCTTTATTGTGAATTGTCAACTGCAGACCCAGTAAAGCACTTAATTACTACAGTATGGATTTCAGATACAATATAGGGAAAAGTTCTCTTTCAGGTACACCTTCCAGGGTGCCAATGGGATATAGCTCTACAGAAAGCTCAGTTCTGTGCTCTCTAATGGGGGGGGGGAAGGGAAAAAATCTTAAGCTGGAAAAATAAATCCAGTCTTTTTTCCCCCCCTCTCTCCTGTGCTGTAAATACAAACAATTGATTTAACTTAAGCTCTTTCATACCTCTCACATGGTTCAATAATACAGAGGATTTGTTCTTCATCTTTTCATTTCCAGGCCTGGAACGCTTCTTAAGCCCTACCTTAAGGGTCACTCAGTCTTTCCACAGCTGACATCTAGGTAGGCATGCAAGTAGCCCAGAATCACTTACCTCCTGACTTCTTTGGAAAGTGAGAAAGAAAGAAATATAATTTTTTTTTAAACCTCATTTTTTAACACTTTTTTTTTTAACCATTCAATGGTTGGTATTTTAGAAGCATATTTCTAGAATGTAATATAACAACAGTAAAATATAGATAAAAAGTCATTTCCAAGGCCTGCACCTTCAATTGAAATAGTATCACTGAATAATGCTGATGGCTCAACCATCAGAAATCAGAGGCCTTCTCACCACAAATGCCTTGAAACAAAGAGCCATCAGATAACTAGAACAAATCTGTAGAGATCATGTAGTTTTCCTCTCCTCCAACTCAAAGTAAGGCTGATGAGATCAGATTGCTTAGGAATTTCTCCAGGTGAGCTTTGAATATCCTGAAGAGAGGACATTCAACAATTTCTTTGCTTGCAACCAGTTGCAGTGCTTTACCATTCTAATATTTACATCACGACTTTCCACATTCCATCTTGTGCCTATTGCTTCTCATACCATTGCTGTGGGTCTCCAAGAAAACTCTTTTCTGTAAATTCCTAGTCTGCTAGTTAAAGACAACAATATTATCTCCTTCCTTTCTCCACTTAGGGCTTGATAAGCCCTGTTCTTTCGAACTCTCTTCACACACCACGTTTTCCAGCATCTTTACCACCTTGGTGGCCTTCTGACAGATTTGCTCCACCCTTGATACCTGTCTCTTACTGTGAAGCCCAAAATTTGGCACAGTGATCCAGATGTGGTTTCACACATACTGACTAAAGATGAGTATTTCACCATCCTGACCTGCCAACTCTACTCTTACTAAGGCAGATCACTATGAAATTGGTCCTCCTTGGCACAATGGAACATTACTGATATGAATTCAAAATACTTACCCACCTTTTCCACACAGCTGCTTTCTTCCAATTAGTTAGAATACAGCCTGTTGTCCCGTTGGCACAGGAATTATCCATTCTAGATGTAAGACCTCACATATCCTTTTGTCAAGCTTCCCAAGATTCAAATGAGAGTTTAATTTCTCCAACATCTTGAGATCCCTTTGAATTGCAGCTCATCAACGACTGTCCACAGTTTGGTCATTTGCAAACTTGCTGAGAATGCACTCTATTTTATCACCCAGTTTATCCACATACTGACATTCTGGCAGTACTGGCAGCACCACTAATCACAAAATCCCTCTTCAACTTTCTGCCACTGAGCACAGTCTAGTGCCAGTGAATACATCCAGTAGTCGAGCTGAATTCCCACCGCCCTCAATCATACACTTACACAGCCCACATTTATCTAATTGGGATAGAGGGATACTGCAGAGGACTGTATCAAAGTCATCGCAGAAATCAAATTAAGTATCATTTCATGTACTGCTACGGTTCACAAAGCTAGTTTCATTGTAGAAGGCAATGGTTAGCCCTCAGTAGATCCATGTGGGTTATTCCAAGTCAGCTTTTTGTCATTTGTGTGCTTACAAGTAGCAAATTTGCTCCATAACCTTCCCAAGAATCAGTATCAGGCTGACTGGTCTGTAATTCCTTAGCAGACATAATGTTTGCCTTTTTCTTTCTTTTTATTTTTTCCCCAGTCACAATACCCCCTTAATAACTTTTTCACTATTTTTTCACCCACCTACTTTGTGTCAGAGTATCTCTCAACTGTTTACTGAATTTATTGAAGATCCAAGTGCCACAGTATGATGCAGGCTCTTGGATCCTAGTACTTCTTCTATCCTACAAAGAATTTCTTCCCTTCACGTGTGCTTTCCTCAACACATCTGTTAAAAATTGATCTCCCCTTGTGACAAATCAGGAAATCACTTTCATTTTCAGGGCCTCCATGCCAATGTTACTTCATCTATTTAAGAGCCTGAAAACACAGAAAGAAGTTCCTGTGCCAAGATCAACCACTTAGTTCAAAGAACAGAACCTGTTCCTGAGGTACATGATCAGATGTGTCATAAAATGCATCAATTGTCTGTACACCATAGTGCCCTGGTTACTCGCACGTCCAGAAAACTGTTTTCCTTCTTGTGGCAATGCGTTTGGACACCCAGTTCATTAATCTGATCTTTTCTGCCATTTTAACTAAGTCACATGGTCTCTCTCAAGTACAGCATATTTGGAGCTACAGGGCAGCTTTTCAGGTTTAGGTGTTCTATTCCAAATCCAGCTCACAACTCTGCTCCTTCATTTCAGAGGATGTTTTCTACAAAATTGGTTTTGCCTTCCCAGAAGAGAATGCTGCTACAAGATACTCACAAAACCTGTGGGTGCTGCAGTTTCTTCAGGGATGTTCTTGCCTTTCTTAACCACTTTGTATCTGAACAATAACTAACCATTAAGAATAGTCAACTCTTTTCCACTGCATTTACAGAGATGCTGTCATTCTAACAGCTACATCTCCCCTTCAGTACTACTAAGTATCTTGGAATATATACTTAGAACAGAAAGCAAAGTCCAGGAAAAGCCAATTTTCTTTCACTGGTTTCAGAAGCTCAGGATGTTCCATGGGCTAATTTTCCTTTGTTCTGAGGTTCATAGGCTATTCTGAAAGGTGGCTTCCATATAGGGCAAACTTTGACATACTTAACATGTTTGCACATTAATTGAATTCTTTTTACATACACTCAGTTTCCCTGTCACTTTTGCTAATCCTCAAAGTTATTTATTTTTAAACAGAAGCCTCTGGCTTTTATTCCCTCCATTTGATTCTCCTGTAAAGTCATAAAATGCTGAATTGATAAAGTGACAATAATTGACACAACAGAACAGTAAGGTCACAAACATAAAGAGAGGGAATGTCATTCTGACCTTGCAACATGTGTAAAGCTAGAGCAATTCATCTCAGGTCAGTGACTTAATTTAAGTACATTTAGTTACAAAAGAAATCGTATGCACTGCAGTATTTAAAGCCTATCTTATTGCATATTCATATTCAAATAGCTTCTGTAACATATCATCTTGGGGAAATACTGTTGGAGGCAGGGGGAGGGAATCAATCATTGGAAAACAGAAGTTGCTACTAGTTATATATTCTACAACAGGCGGAAAATCTAAGAACTTTTCCCATCAATTTCATTCTTCAATATTCCACAAATACCTGTGATGGATCCTTCTCATTCAAGGGAACCCTCACATAACACTGCCAGAGTAGATTTATACCACACACTGTGTAACACCATAGTAGACATTTTGTTCTGGTTACTTAGGCCTAAGGCATAGTCTATCAGCTACAAATTATGGTCAGGTAGAGCAAGAGGAAATTAAAGAATTGCTAGAACTTACACAGGAACTGGACCATGCAGTTGAAATAGCCTGGAAACCACAGAATGCAAAAGATGTACAATTCTCTTTTCTGAGTGAGGTCATAGAATAGCTTGAATTGGAATGGGCCTTAAAGATCATCTAGTTCCAACCTTCCTGCCATGGGCAGGGACACCTTGCAGGTTGCTCAAAGGCTCATACAGCCTACTTTTAAAAACGTTCAGGGATGAGGCATCCACAACTTCTCTGGGCAACTCATTCCAGTGTCTCACCACCCTCATAATAAAGAACTTCTTCCTAATGTCCAATTGAAATCTACCCTGCTCTAGTTTCAAACCAATGCCCCTTGTCGTAACACCACAGGCCCTTGTCAAAAGGTCGAATGGCTATATGTTGTGAACAAGTTTAAGGCTGTTCTGTGCAAGTTAATTTGCATTGCTATATCTACAGCTAAACTACCTCAAGCAGAGTGTATAAATAACGCCTTGCAGAGAAAAGAACACAGATTGTGTGCTAGCAGATTCCAAAGCAACAGACTTGATTGTTTCTTTCTAGAACATTAACTAGTCCAGACATTGACCAACTATGATCACTTTCTGTTGGGTTATGACAAAAAAAACCCCTATGGACTATTTTGTGTTCAGCCACCAAGGACTCGGAAAATGACAGCTTACTTAACCACTGGTGAAAGAACTTTGTATGTCAAGGATATTAACTATCACAAAATAGCTAACTATTTTCCACCATATTGTCACATACACTACACTCCTTTTGTATTTACAAAAACAAAGTCTTTAGTAGGCTAGAAAAATACTGGATTTTTTTTTCTATGCGCTCCTAAGATCATCTTTGTACAAAGGAATTAAGATAAACCACATCAATGAAATATAAATCCCCCAAAGCACACATCAAGCTCCAGTGACAGTGGTAACCATACACACTTGCTCACTTAATAAAAACACAAGAGCACTCCCCCACCTCTACAATTTAATAACATACCAGCATCTTTCTTAACAAGTTTACAGGAAGACATGAATTTCCATTGTCACTCAGCCCTGACTTTCAGATGTGGAGACTTTCATCACTAAGTGCAACATAAACTAACACACTGCATTTTAGCATGCCTTCTTACTGCTAATGTATTGGCATAAGTCTTTTTATTAGAAGGGGAAAGGCTGAAGTAGTGGCACCCATCAATAAAACAACAAAACTTGCTTTTACTTCTGCAGTAATATTAGCATCATATTTTGTTGCACTCATGTTTATTTTTCCTTCCATGCAAACCTTTGTATGCATTGGAAAACAGAAGTTGCTACTAGTTATATATTCTACAACAGGCGGAAAATCTAAGAACTTTTTTTGCTTTTACTTCTGCAGTAATATTAGCATCATATTTTGTTCCACTCACGTTTATTTTTCCTTCCATGCAAACCTTTGTATGCAGAATGGAAGAATAATCCAAATACCTTGTCCTGCAGATCTTCTCCCGTTGCATATGTCTTCACAAGACCCATGAGAAGTGAGTTATGAGATGATAAGTACAGTAAGAAGCATTTAATCAGAGAGACCATGCCTGGAAGTTCCTAGTTATAAGTATATACCCCTTAAAGTTGATCATTGATTAGCCTCTCTAGAAACTACCGCAATATAATCCGAACAGAAATAGTTTATCTCAAAATATATTTTTTCTAACATTCTGAAATAAAATTCTTCTGGCTTCCAGGCATGCAACCCTATTAGTGCAGCTCTCATTTTTCCTTTGCTTTTTCTTCTGTTCATTCATTTGCATCCAGTTTGACATTAGAGACTAGTATCTTCAATACAGTCATTGCAATTAGTCATTTGTTTGCTCTGCACCAGCCCAAGGGGATCCTGATGTAAGGGGAAGTCTTTTGCCTGCCCCCACTACACAGACAAGTAAGTTGGTCAACATCAGGGTAGGCATCAATAATGTTGAAGCAGAGACATTTTAAAATGATGTATTTTTTCCACATTCACTTGAACTCAACATATTAACCTATTCAAATTTGAGAAGAAAAGAAAAAATGGTGCCCTTTCTAAGCTCACCTAAGCTCACCCTTTCTGCTCCAGTATAAGTTATCCAAATCTAAAAGAAATTAATTATGAGATTAAAAAAAGGATATGTACCCTATTCACAGTTTACCTAAGGAGTGTGTTTGAAACATGCCTTTTGTGACAAAGGAGCTAAGCTCTTAAAGTGACAGCAAAAGGGAACATCTAGGAGTAATGAAATTAAATTGGACAGAAAAAAACAATACAGAGGTAGTCAACTGAATATCAAGGAGGACCAAAATGAATTATTTTTTCTTCTTAGCTCTGAAGCAGGCCTTCACATAACCATCCTTCTCACTTAAAAGCCGTGTTACCTAAGCATACAATCAAATTTCCTACACAGCTTTCTAGTGGACACACAGGGGGCCTATGGTCCCCGAATGCCCAGGTACAGTTCTGTTCCAGGTTGCCAATACACATTGCTTTATACCTTCTTAACTGTACATACAGAGGCTGTAACCATAGCATCCCAGCACTGTTCAGACTCATAGCTCTTTTTCAAGTGCCAGTTCAAAGAAGATCGCAACTTCTATTTATTTCCTTCTCCCCCTGCCATATGTCCAGAACCTTTTGCTTGGGGGCTTTTGTTTGACTTTGGTTTTCATTTCACTGGTGTTTTTCACCTCCTGTTAATGTCTGCCAGAGGCATCACCATGGTGACTAAAAAACCTCGTGAGAGGATAACAAACCCTCAAAGTTTTCCTTTAGAGCAGTCTCCAGCTGTTGCAAACTTGGCCTATTTATCTCTTCACAGCCTCAATTAGAGCCACTGCATCTTGGAACCGATTTCCTCCTCCCTCCTACTGAAAACGCTTTGGTCCACCTGTCAATTGGCATCCTTGCTTCATTACTTGTTGAAAGGTCACAATACAGCTCCCTTCTCCTGGCAAATCACTCCTAATCAATTCCTACTGTAAGATTACCTCCTCACCACTTCACCACACAGACACACACTCTCTCATGCTGGGAAGGGGTAGCTGCCATGGCCACCTCCCTGAGGAATTCCAGCAAATAAGGAGTTTGGTGCAAGGATATTCTCCCAGGATTGTTGCCTGTTTATTGTGGGGCACTGCCAGTTTCAGCCTCACTCTCCCCTTCTCCAAAATGAAGATAAATCTGTCTATACAAGATGCTTTGAGATGTGTTGATGGAATACAGCTTGTTTTCTCAGGATGCAAACTCTTCTGTACTACTCCACAGTATTAATAACACTGCAATATATTACGATTGCTTGCTTGCCCACAATAAACCTGCTAATGGCAATTGGTTGGATTTTCAATCAGTTATCCTATCAGACAATGCTTTTGCTTTAATTCCCATTCCTTACACCAATAAGGTGAAATGACAAATACCACAGAAAGATAGTTACTTATTATGTACCCAGAGACAAAAAAAAAAAAAAAAAAGCCTTCACAACCTTGGTGCATCATCTAGGGAACCCGAATCACATTGAGTTGAACCAGGCTGTCTGATTGAGAGAAGAACACAAAAGACTGGAGTCATCATGAAATGTGACTTGTACAAAGACAGACTGTAACTTGCTCTTCTGACAGGTGGATGTTGCAGTGTCCTGTTATTTCACTATTTATTAATGCTTCCTTTTCTGTGTGGTTCCCTACTATCCCCCACACACCAGCCTAGAACAAATGTCCTTTAAGAGGTTTTATGTTTCTATTTCTATTCAAGTGTCTCCTTTGGTTTGATGATGTTGCTTCTGATGCTGCCAGGAAGGGATTATAATTAGCTGGGAAAACACAAGTTTTTTAATAGTTTGTCAATGTGCCAAAACTCATTGAAAATACCAGTGAATATGGATACAACAAACTCATCAACTGACTGCTTCTAAAGAATGCAAAGCACATTAGAGCACGTTGCTGAGATTTTAAAGGTCTTTCTTTGCCAGCACATTTAGAACTGCGGAAATTTTCTCAGTTGACACTGCTCTGAATAAGGACATCTGCTTGCAGACTTACTACAGGGAGAAGCCACAAAGGTTTCAACTACACTGCCTCCAACAATGCAGCTACTGAGTCGTAAATTTCTAGGGCTGAGAACTAAGTTCACCTTTGAATTGTTTTCTCTCTTGGCCCTCCCAGGTGAGGTTGCCAAGAGGATGAGCAATCAGAGTCATGCGTGATAATGGGAACTGCCAAATAGATCCCAGATGCACCAGCTTCTGCCTTTGTTCTGCACAGACACAGCACTAAGCAGTTAAGGGCTAATGTAATGTCATGGAGCCGTGCTTGTTCAGCATCCTTATTATCTGTTGGGAAACAGTTTTTCTCTCTGTGCTACAGAGCACAGAACTGTGGGGCTGGACACAGAGAGCAGAATTAGAAACATTTTTCTGTATTTATTTTTGAACACTTAGTAGTGCAGAGGGAGCATGTTTGTGGGCACCAGTGAACATGTGACAAGTGTAAGGGATTAGTACAGACTGACTGGATAAGCCATGTGTCAATCAAATTTATAGATGGGGAAATCACATGCTTTGTATTAATATCCCCAGAGACACAAAGGCTTTCTAGCCAGCAACTAATGTCTCATTTTAAATTAAAGGAAAAAGGAAATCATACATTCCTTTTCAAATCCGTGCTGGCACACAAAGAAATGGCCTAAAACTATTCATTAAAGGCAATGAATAACTCTCAGGAATCTGTAATAAAAAGCATATCGAGAAACAGAACCTGACCTTATAATTCAAACAAAATGGTTTGTTTTTTTTTCTTCCACCCCCTATTGCTCAGAAAACAATTATCAAGAGAACACAGTAATGAAAGATTATAACACAAGATTTCTGAGACATGTGCACAGACACAGGCTTGCAGTGAGATGAGCAAACAAAATACAGTTAGCTCACAACAGACAAAATGTATTTAAGACTTGGTTTTGCTTTTTGTTTGCATTGACTCCAAAGCAGCAAATATACCCCAAAGAGACAAATCCCAGCACCCTGATGAACTTATTGCATGGGTTCAGCAAACTCCTTGCTCAGCCACATTCAGTTAAAATGAATTACAACAAATACTGCAAGGTCACCTTCCATTTTTTTCTTCTATGAGTAACACTTGCATGACACTATCTTTATAAAATATGATGATCATTTCCAACACAGAATCTTAACAATGTCATGCAATTTAAATACTTTTTCTTTCTTGTATTTCACAGTGCCTAGAAAGAATAAATGCTACTCCTGACAGTCAGGGAAAAGGATCTCAGTGGTCCACGCCTTAAGAAGATTCTGCATTTCCCAGCAGACAACATTAAAAAGTGCAGTAGCACAGCATTTCTTTGGCTCCACATGATTTACCAAGCACCACAAAGTCAGCAACAAAGAATTCAGAATTCCCAGCTCCAAGACAGTATTCCAAAGGTGGCCTAAAAAGTCCAGAAAGACTATCTGAACTGGGTCTGCAGAGCTGTATTGCTCTCGGATCTACTTCTTTTCAGAGGCTTATGATCTTGCCTGATAAGTTTTGACAGTAACTCAGTGGTCAAAAGTTTGAAAGACAGAGAACCCTGTCTGCTCCTTACATTATGTCAGATGCTGCGAAAGAGACCTATGCTGAAGTCAAAGAGTTACACCTTCTAATGAGAAAGCAGCAATATCAATACAGGCCAACCCATTTTCATGGAATGAGTTGCATGGAAGAGTCCTTAGTCATAAATCATTAAGAGTGACAAGTACTGAAAATAAAACATGTAAAAATCACAATCATACCTTCATAAGTCTTGTCTCTTCAAACTTAGGCAAGAGGACCTATGCTGCTCTTTAGCCTCTCTCAGAAGCAGTAGTATATCACTGGGGGCGGGAAAAATTTCTCCTGACCAACCAGTGGTATAATAAATGTGGGCACAGCGGATATAGCAGTTTGATGTTCATGAAGTTTGCCTTTATTTAAAACCAGGCAGCAGCATCACTTTTAAAAAAGTATTCCATATAAATCAGGAGATAAAAATTTTCAAAATCCCCAAGAGTTGTCTTTTAAGATTCAGTGGGTACTAATTTGACTGTAATAGCTGCCATGCAAACCTTTACCCTCTTAACTTCTTGCCTTTCAGAGTGGGAGCCCTGTAGTGGTTTTCTGCTGAGGCACTGTGTCTTACCACCCATATTCATGCTGTGTTATCCTGCAAGCACACTCTCCACATGAGAATTAGTAGCAGCAACAAACTACGTAACAGTTACAAAATAGAGTCAAAAAAGCTGCTGCTCAAGAGAAGAAAGGGTGCATACAAAAAACCACTGAGCTGGAAATGATGCCGCAGAGCCCTGCAGCAGAATGGTCTGGACCATCTAATTAGCTATTGCTGAACAGGGATTTATTTTAACTCAGAGGTTTCCTTTTTGCCTCATTTGCAGAGGTTTTCACTAGAGAACATCAAAAATTGTTTCCAAATCAAAACAGAAAATTAATTTGTGGGATGTCTGCAGCAGACATAAAATTAAAACGTCTGTACTACAACCAAAGTTCTCTGCACAGCATAGAAGAGGCACAATTGCGGTTTCTTGCCTTCTTTCTGAAGCCCAGAACTGTAAATTTTCCAAATACACAGAGGAAAGTTATGCTGCTGTCTACTGTCCATCCAGGAAGGTTATCTAAATCACATCATCTCCCCAAACTGTAAAAATAGAGACTATAAAATAACTGGATAACAAAGACTTCAGTTCAGAGAGCCCTGTGATAGTCAAAGAAAATAGAAACCTGTATTGTTCACATGGTAAGTATAATCTCCTCCTGTTGCTCAAGCATCTGTTTGTGAAGTCTCTAAGATATGACAGAACACTTCTGCACACATTGTCACATTAGAGAGAAAAATAATATAGACTATTTTCAGTCTTTAGAAAAACCACAGATCCTCACATGCATTACAAATCACTAAAGCTGGTTCACAAATACAGCTATACCACTGTGTGCAGCAATCTTCTTATTAGCAGTAACAATAGGAAATAGTTCGACCATTTGAACACATTACCCTCAAACAGATATTTAGCTCAGAAAATATCCAAGGTGGGGAGAATGATGCATCAGAAGCATTGCCCCTGTTGGTGGAAGCTTTATCTGACCACGTGAATCTTTCTAATCTTCTCCCAAGTTTTCAGACAAGGCTGGGAACAATCTACTGCACAGTGAAATGTCTCTTTTGCCTGAGAAAGCCTGCTCTTAGAGTTTTTCATTTCTGCTGGAGCAACAGACAGTTTACATAACCTGTGAGGAAAGCAGGGAGCTCCCACAGCGTGCTGACTTAAGGGCTAGTGATGCTCTCCCCAGCTTAGAAAAATCCTCAAGCTTAGGTCTAATGGAAAAAAACAGTAACAAAATATTTTTGCTTATTTAGAAACTTGCAGTTTGGGGGAATTTTGTGTCTACAGATTGGGGAGGCAGGGGGGTGAGGAAAGCAGGCAGTACTTCTCTTAATTCATATCATTCTATTGAGATCTTTAACACTAGAAGCATCCTTTGAAGCTCACCCTGGGATCCTCTGCTGGGGCTATCAACAAAAATAAAACAGAAATATTGTAGTATGGACAGATCTATTTCAACTCTCACTGGAAATATAATTGCAGCATCACCTGGGAGCTAAAATAAAGGTTTTCTCGTTACTGGGGGAAAAAAAAAAAGCAATATTGCACTTGCTAACATATTTACTGCAGACAAAGCAAATGCTCAAATTGTGAAATAAATGCAGTTCTAAGCCATATGGGATCCTTCCTACAATGCCCTTCCCTTCCTAACCCGCCCAAGCAGGTGCTATTCCTTCTCATAACTGCGGATCTTCTAGAGAACTTCAATGCATCAAGAAGGGGCCCCATTTCTCAGCTGAGAATTCCTTAAGGCAGATTAAAAGGGTAAGCATCTATCACATCTTCACCTTCCCTCTATGAACCACGCTTTGAACACGTAAATTGAAATTCACTGCTTTTTTCCACCCCTTCAAGTTCCAGATATGCAAGTCACGAAAGGATCGAATCTACAGTCTTTGTTTGATCCAAAACCTATTGAGATCAAAGGCTTCGAGACAGGACCGTTAATGTTTGGAAGGGATTTCACATAAGCCTGTAATTTAATTTATTTCTTTTTAGAGCGTTAGTTTTCACAATGGAGTTATTTAAGGTATAATGAGACAAAGATTTTAAAAGCTCCAATGAAGACCACATTGATATAGAGAAGGGCTCAAAGAATCTTTTGGGGTTTATTATCTGTAACTGCTAGTATTCCTTTCACCTTTATTTAAGTAGCATCTGCTAATAGAAGATTTTAGCCAGAGGGATACAGCTGCTCAGGATATCCTCTGTGTTCTGCTCTCACTTAATTGTATATTATCAACCATTCCCTGGAGAACACATTTAATAGATGATGAACATGTTTCATGAACAAACCTTCTCAAGAGCATTGTGAGATTTGAAAGCCCTGACAGAGAGCAATGATCTGTGTAACTTCGTGTTCTCTGGAGAACACCACTGCACTCTCAACAAATGGGTGGGGAAAATTCTCAGTAATGCTATAAATAAATAAACAAAACTACTCATGATGTTGGATTGAAAAAAAAAAAAGAAAGAAGATGATACACTTGCTGGCTTGGTGCCACATATTTCAGTTTCTCCTAGAGATTAAAATATACCTCTCTTCACACCTCTGGCTATTTTCCATTTATTCCTTTTTCATTTCCAAACCTGTAGTCTCTCTACACGTACAAGCTGTGCTGGGGAGGAAAAAACCTGAAAATAGTCATTAATTGAAGAGTGACAGATGTTGCAGTCAATGGTCACTTGTGAGCTGCAGTCACTGGCATCTCATATGTAACTGTCTGGTAACCAGAGAAGAGGATACTGAAGGGAAAAGGCCCTAATAAGAAGTAGGTTGATAGTAGGTAGATCAAGAGAGACATAGCTAAGGGTAATATCAAGACACAGGCAGTCTTTTTGCTGCGTTTACGCAATGTTTCTTTCGGAACATCCTGATCCATTTACAGATCAGCAAAATATACTATTAGTAGCTAACTACATGATGAAGGGTCTGGGGGAAAGGACTGCCTCTAAGCATGTCCAGGTGCACAGCAGCATCCTGGATGACAGCAATTTTCAAATACACTCCAATGTTTAATCAGATCATTACAAAAACTAAGATCTTTCTCAGAAGCTCTGTCACTACAACATTTAGTGGAGACAAAATAAAAAAGTCTGCAAAACAAACATCATGACCCACATATGCATATATTTGGTTAACTATTGCTTCTAGATTAAATCTTTTTGTCTTAAATTTACAGTATGGTCAGCAACAACATTACATTCACCTGACAAATTGCAGGGCAAAGAAAAAGTTATGCAATGGAACTAGACAGAAAGCTTGAACTAGTTCCAGAAAATCAGAAGGGTAAAACGCCCACAGCTGGCCATGGAAGAACTCATTGCAGCAAAGCAGTACCATAAGTTTTCAGTGCTCTTGTTGTGATCAGGAAGCTATAAATAAATACAAGTCTTCCCATTTCACTTCAGTAAGGTCCTCCATCGCATGATTTTCTAGAATAGCTGGATATTCCAAAGGTACCACATTTGGCCTTCCGCATTTCTTCCTTTCTTTCCACAGTTTCCAAAGAAACACAGATGCAAATAACATACACTTAACAAAACAAACAAACAAACCCCACAATAAAACAGACTTGGAAACCTAAAAGGCTTTTTCATGTGGTCAGCTGTGTCACAGGTAATAGTGTTTCTCTTTTGATTTATGCTTGTATCTCATTTTAATGAAGTTGATAGCAACCCCTTTTAACATATTGCTTTTTATCTATATATTTTTGTCCAACTAGGAGAATCTAGAATCACTTGAAAATTCATTAACATTGACATTTAGACAACACAAAGCTATTTGAATTCAATTAAACAAACACAGTGTGTTAACCTTCAGCAAAAGAAGTAGCCGTTCATTTTTATAGGCTGCCGTAAACAGATTTCTGGGCTTCAAAGCCAAGATCAATAAAGCTTCTGCAAACAATAATAATCTCACACACACTACATCGACAGCTGCTCAGAAAATATAGTCTGATTCTAAAGGTCTTAGAGACTGGGCACTTTCCCAGTCTTTTTCTCTTGCTCCCTAACATCAGAGTGTAAATGCCAAGACCTTAGTGAATTCCACTGCAGCAGTTGACAGGATCGTCCTCATTCTCTAGCAAAAAAACTACCTATTGTGAAAAAACTTGGGGAAAAAGTGAACCCAGTAGTGCACAATTGCCCGTACACTGATGAGGCACCAGTTACATAGCCTAAGGCTACAAGGCACTTCCATAAAATAGGACAGAGAGAGATGAATCCTTAAGCCTGTTTCTTTTCCCTTAAGATTAGTGCTATTGAGTTATTGAGTTAATGCTAAAGAAAAGCTTCCACTCATCCAGAGATTAAATACAATCTAGTGGCCAATTGTGTTTATAAGTGTCTTGCTTGCTTTCCCATAATCGTGCTAATGAAAAGTAACAATTCAGCAACTCCTGAATTCCTTAGTCCTGCTAGGGCTGCCAATGCAGTCCAACCCTCTGTTCTTACCTGCTCCACTGAACATCTTATTACTTCCTACATCCCTGGTATCTATTTGACTGTTTAAGGGGGTGGATGGGAGCGGGTGTGTCTGTACGTGTGGGTTTGGGTTTTTAGGGCTTTGCAGGGTTTTGGTTGGTTAGTGGTTTTTAAACAGTTCTTTGGGGCAGAGACAGCATCTTCAGCAATGCCATGCTTCAAGCCCACTGCTGATACAGTGGCAATGGTGTGCTCTAACAACTGCAATTTGACTGTCAACAGCAGACACCTAAAAGACTGGTTGATCAAGAAATGGACAAAATGCAGAGGTAGATGGCAACTCATCTTTGCTCTTCTTAGCTACACTAATAATAATAATATCATGGAATCTTGCAGACAATATCTTTAAAATTAGTATCCAACACTAAGATGCAATTATGCTGTAGTTAAAATAATTGCATATGGCCAACATTAGAATTATGATTCTGCAAGATAAATCTTAGGTCCTTATTCTGTTTCCCCCTCTCTTTCTCAGCAAATTGCCCCTTGTCCCAAGGAGAAAGGATAAGTACCCAAATACAGAAATTTGGAGGCTTCCTCCTTTCTTCTCTCAGATGTCAGTGAAGGACTGAGATGAGAACTCAAACTGTACTCTGTGATCAGTCAGATCAAGTCTCACTCAGGTCAGCAGATTAGGCTGCTTGGGAGCTACTGAAAAAAAACAGAATAGATGCTTAAGGCTAAACTTTGTGTGGTCAGTCTGAGGGATTTGGAGGGCTTCTGTTGATTCAGCTATTGCATTAAAATAAAAATAAAATAATAATAAAAACCATAATAATAAAACCAAACAAACCCCCACATACAAAATAAACAAGCCCACAACACAAATCCTTTGCATAAAACTTCAGTACAATGTGACACAAAGTATTGCAGGTTGCATTACACATAAAAAGGAAGGTATCACCTGTATTTCTGTCAGACACTTTACCTCAACTGGCCGTGTTACATAAACTGTATTCTGTCAATGCTCAGGACATCATGCACAGTCATTTCATGTGGTGAGATAAACTACAGCTTAATCACCATGATCAGGGATATCAAAAGAACTTACAGGACACAGAGTCCATCTTACTAATGAAAGGAAAGCACTCCAGCAGATGGCCAGCTTTCAAAGTCACTAAGTACAAAGCCACCCTATTTCTGTGTTGGTGAAAATTAGAGCAAGATTAGACCTTCTGAGGGTATTTAGTGAGTAGGTGCATGCACTCAGGCTGGCAAATAAGCAGCATCCTAATCATGATGTACCACATACTAAGCCTACTTGATGCACAGGTGACATTCTGCTGAATATCTACAGCCTGCAGATGCAATAGGTCTGATGGTCACTGAATGCTTCCGTTTTCCGTTTACTGCATTTCACCACTACAATCCCAACAAATTCATTTTCCAGTCACAGAAATCTCATCCAGAGGAGTCCAACAGCAACCCGGTATTTAGAGAAAGCAAAAAACCAAAATCTGAGCAATGAGCCTCATGGGATATATTTCCATTTAAGTGGATTCCCAAATCACCTTGATAGGCAGTAAGAGGAACTAGCTCATAGGCCACAGCAAAGCAATTCATTTAGGTATTCCATGTACAAGTACACTATCTATAGCAAATATTTTTCCTGCTATTCTCTGCTGCAAAGTAGTGCCAGATTTACACTTTGGCGCTTCCAATGCAGTTTAGAAGAAATACAAAGTACTCCAGACATGAGCACTGCTGGAAAGTGGATGTTTCTCTACCCAGCTGGCAGTGTTATTCTGCTTTCAAGGGCATTCAGGAACATTACCCACATTCAACATGAAAACAACTGTGTTCATGCTAGTAAACACCATCCCACTCCTTCTCTTAGCCCTTAGTTTATGAACAAAGTATCACAGTACATAAGAGGTTGGAAGGGACTTCCAGACATCATTGGGTCCAATCCCTCTGCCAAAGCAGGATACTGTGAGTCAAACTTTGCTATGAATGCATCTTCTGAAACAAAACCAAAACTGGATACACATAAATTTAGAGGAAGCACTTACAGGATTTGAGGGAGTGAAAAGGAAATAGATCAGGGTTATGCACAAAGCATCTGCCCATCTGTCTCACCTACTGATGAACACAGTTCACCAGCAGAAGTGTGCTGCCTGGTCATACGGAAAGAAACTAATAAGCTTATTTATTCTAAAGGCAGCACGTCATCACACCTCCAACTTTAAAGCTTTATTCAGATGAAGTCAGGTGGCAAGTAGCTCATCTTTATGACACACAGCCTGTTGGTGGGAAAGGGTGTGCTTTATATTTCTCACCCCTAAAGACAGTGAATTCGACCATTCATTTGGAACCTCATGCAATCATCATCCTAATTTTTGTCTTTCTCATTCTTCATTGTAAACCACCATGACTTGATCATTGATCCTATGTGGATAGAATAGATGTAGTTGTTCTTATATCAGTATCTTAATTTACACCCAGACTAGCATGAACAGCTGGAAGAAATCAAACTTCCTCCAGCATGGGCTCCAATTTCTCTTTACAGGGTCCCAGGTCCTGCCAGGAGCCTGCTCCAATGCACAGCGCCTCCTTTATGTGCATCCACCTGCTCCAGCATAAGGTCCATGGTCTGCAGGTGGATATGTGCTCTACCATTAAGCTCAGAGGGACATCCTGCCTCACCATGGTCTTCACCATAGGCTGCAGGGGAACCTCAGCTCTGGCACCTGAAATGCCACCTTCTCCTTGCCTTCTTCACTGACCTTGGTGTCTCGCAGAGTTGTTTCTCTCACATATTCTCATTCCTTGCTTCTGTCTTGTGCCATTGTGCAGCAGTTTTCCCCCCTTTCTTAAACATGTTATCACTGAGGGACTACCACCATTGATGATGGGCTCAGCCTCAGTCAGCTGCAGGTCCATTTTGGAGTCTGCTGGCATTTGTTCTATTGAAGACAGCCATGTAGCCCTCTCAGTATCAAAACCTCACCATGTAAACTCAGTTTCTCCCCACTGTATTATTTATATATTATTCCTGGCCAACCTAAAAATGAAGATGAAAAGAGGCATATTTCTGACGTAGTATAGATAATCTGAGGAAGTACAGAAATATCAGATAACCAGGCTATTATTTGATTTTACCTTCCCTCCATTCTTATCTTCTTCCAAAGATATCAGCCTTAGAACATCAGCTCAAAACCAAAACATTAACTACTGAGCTAACATTTCCCCTCTGAGCAGTGCTCTTTAAGGAGGAGGCATCTTTCCCTTCAGATACAGCCCACATACATTAATAATCATTATGCATTCATAATCATTTTGTATGTCTGATATAGAAGTAACATCTTTAGAAAAAAGTCTGAGCAGAAGGCCTTTAAAATAATGCAGGAGTATGAAGGGAAATGCATGAAACAAGTCAGAGTTGATGCCTGTCCTAAGTAGCGATGGTTAGAAGTCTCTATTAACAACATGTATCTTTTTGCAGTTGGCTCTTTTCCCAAAGCAGATTCAGAGACATAAAGACTTCTTAATGAATTTTAAGTTGTACACAAAGAGTAGGAAACACTATAATTATCACTGCTGTTTTCACTCAATACAATAGAAAGTACAGCATGGAGCAGTTCTGGTTCATTCTCAAATGAAATTTAACAGATTTGGCTTTCTCCAAACATATATTGTGAAAGCCGCACAAAGCAGACTTAATGATGTGACAGACTTCTGCACTTCCCTGCGTTATCAAGTGTTTTCAAATCTGACAGTGCACTGGAACAACAATATGCATACATATAAATAACAATTACACTACCACTTTTCAGAGTGAAGGCATTCCAATTCCCCCTCATAGAACACTGCTGTATTACACCCAACAACCCAGATCTGGCTGTCCTGGAAATATTAGCACAAATTAGGGGGAGTAAAATGAGTTAACTGTTTACTTTGGAGACAGCAAAAAGACCAGACAAGAGATCCCTTTTTGAATGCCTGCCGTCACTTTGCCTATGCTATATACAAACCAAAACCACAGAGTTAATGTCACATTTCAAAAAGCATTCTAATAGTTTGTGCTACACTAGAACCTAACAGAGAAGGCTATTTGCTATACAGAACTTCGTGGGTTTTGTATGGAAAAGACCACCAATGACTTTCACAGGGCTTTCTTTCTACCATCCCATGGACTTTGCTGAAGACAAGAATAGCCTTTCTATTGCTCATCACATGGTATAAAAGACTTTGAAAGATGTTATAATTGAGCCAAATTGTTCCAGCCATTCTCATTTCCTTCATCACATTGGCATTCATGTCAGCAGCATCTAATGGATGTTTCAAACCAACATAGTTAATGATGCCCCTGCTCAAAAAAAAAGTCTGAGACAGCAAGGATGCTAATCAGAAAGTGTTCTTCAAGTTTTCAGCATAGACACCTAAGTCTGAAAGCTCAATACCATTTTTCTCCCTTCCATTCCAGACATGCACATGCAAGATGCTGGTGGCAAAATAAAATATGGCACCACACTTCATTTTGGATCACCTTCTCCTCAATTACAGCTTTCATTAGTGGAAATTAAAAGTACAGCAAATAGCTAATGAAGTACTGTCCATCAAGTGCTATGGTGCAGCCCCAGGACACCACAATTACATGCTTTTTCACAAGGCAAGCATCTAAGGAAAATAAATGTACTTGCCTAAATGGTACCACACAGAAGCAGCATGAATGCTTTGTGCTGACTGCTACAAGTAGTCAGGAGGGCCAATCAAGCACATCCATTTTGGAAAAGCCTTGGTCTCAGAGGAGAACAAGGTGTAGGAAGAGTGATAAACAGTAATAAAACTACACAGGGAAAAGAAAGCAGTGAAGAATCGTGGGGATCAATTGAGGGGGAGAACAACAACAACAAAAAAAGAGTAGGGTTGAAAGGAAAGCACCACCATGATCTATAGGCATTTTTTTCTACATAAAAGAGAGTTAAATAAGTAAAAAAGTTTTAGAAACATGCAGAGACATATTCAGCTACTTGGTTACTGTCATAAACCAAGGAAATATTCTTTTCAGCAGCACCTGTCTGCCTTTCCCAAAAAAGGGGTCATGCTCTTATCATCAGAATTTAATAGAATACTAAACAAACAGAAAGCCCTCTAAAAGTAATTTTAGTTGTAAAAATTGCACCTAAAGATACAAAGAAAGTACTTGCATACAATACTGTGGCATGTTTTAACATCCATTGGGAAAAAAAAAAAAACCCCAAACAAAAAGCAAACTAATAAATATATATATCCCACCAATTAAGTGAGCAAAGCCTATGCAATGGGTTTGATGACTCACTAAGAGTCTGTATTATTTTTTACAGTCTCTGCTGACATTGCATATGCTTTCATGAGCTGCTGACTGACTGTGAAGCAAACAGTATGGGCTGTAGATTGTTAATTTAATTGCCTTCCTAACTGAATCTCCTTCAGGACCAACCCTGAGGGCTCTCCTCTCTACTGTACCATGGAAAGCTCTCACTGAAAGCAATGGATTAAACTTTCAGGCACCTACAGCAACTATGGCTGACAATAAAAACTGCTCAGAAAGTAAGACTTGAAGAAAAATACTAAGGAAATTAGAATTCAGTTATTCCAGCTGCTTCCTTTATCCATCAATCTGCTTGTAGATTAACCAATATTTATTTCATACACAGAGTAACCTTGCTAAATATTCCAATATGAAGACAAATTCAAGCATGCTGTCCTCAAAACAGCAAGACTCCTCACTACAGAGATAGGGAGCATACAGCTGAAATGAATACTAAAGTCACAACAGTACACCTGGCATTAATGCCGAGTACAACATACCTGCAATGTATCTGCCTGCCATCCCCTTTGCCAGGGGTGAGGGTTTACATTTGTAAATTGCTCCATACATTTGCTCCATGCTTTTTCTCCATTATGTTGACACAGCTACTTGGAGTGAATCAGACCAACAAACTGTTTTCTTGAGCTACTTTTCAGCTGGATCAGTTCACGAAACTGGTTCATATCACAAACTTGCACAGCACCGTCAACACCTCCAGGCAAAAGCAATAGACAGCCCCGGGAGTGTTCAACCTGGCATTGTTGCCAAGACCTAAGGATTGCCCAGTTCAAAAGGAGCCATTATCAAATACTAGATCATTAAACATTCATTACTCAATTATTTTTAAATACCATGCAAAATCACCACAACCCTACATTATTCTTGCACCAAAATGTAACTTGCCCTATACTAATCTGACAGGGTCACCTATGGTTCCCAGATTGCAAGCCATTTGGAAGGGAAAAAAATTAAGTACCACATCTCTCCTCCCTCCTTTTTATTAGTAATATTTTTAATTACAAATATTGAGATTACCACTCTCTCCACAGACTTGGTTCTAAAATGCCCATTAGTTGTCCTCTCTACTTCCCAAGTATCACAGTATCACCAAGGTTGGAAGAGACCTCAAAGATCATCAAGTCCAACCTGTCACCACAAACCTCATGACTAGACCATGGCACCAAGTGCCACCTCCAATCCCCTCTTGAACACCTCCAGGGATGGTGACTCAACCACCTCCCCAGGCAGCCCATTCCAATGGCGAATCACTCACTCAGTGAAGAACTTTCTCCTCACCTCGAGTCTAAACTTCCCTGGCGCAGCTTGAGACTGTGTCCCCTTGTTCTGGTGTTGGTTGCCTGAGAGAAGAGACCAACCTCTTCCTGGCTACAACCACCTTTCAGGTAGTTGCAGAGAGCAATGAGGTCTCCTCTGAGCCTCCTCTTCTCCAGGCTAAACAACCCCAGTTCCCTCAGCCTCTCCTCATAGGGCTTGTGCTCAAGGGCTCTCACCAGCCTTGTTGCCCTTCTCTGGACACATTCAAGTGTCTTGATGTCCTTCCTAAACTGAGGGGCCCAGAACTGGACACAGTACTCAAGGTGTGGCCTAACCAAAGCATGTTTAGGCTCATGTCTAGGCGGCTGTCAACCAGCACCCCCAGGTCCCTCTCTGTTTGGGAGCTCTCCAGCCACTCCGACCCCAGTACTGAGACAGTACTGAAGAGCAGTAGAATGGATGAAAGCACATTTTTTATTATTTTTCCTTTTTAAACCTCAATGGTTATGTCATTTTAAAATAAGTAAGCTAGAGAAGCATTGACCCATTAGATGTTCAAGAGTTTAATCTAGTATTAAATTATAAAAGTTCAAAAGATGGCTTTTGCTTTCCCATTTTCCTATCTGGCTGTTCTTCAGCCCACTTGAACCTCCTAACAGAGCATTTATTCATTGCTCAAATTATATGTCTGGTAGGATGGTATTCCCAACCCAGAAACAGATGCTATGGTAGCATCTGTACCCTTCTCTACACAAACCACCTTGTCTCAGTGAAAGGTAATGTAACCACATACACCCTTCCTTAGTGTACAACATCTGCACTTATAATCACAGCTCCCACTATTTCAGACTGGTGGCTGACAGTATTTTTGGAATACACTTGATCTTTAGCTTAAGAGAAAGCAGACAGGGACAGAAAGCTTACTGTTGCTTTACCGGCAGAAACCACAGGCAGCAAAATCCACATGCTTACAAAGACCTACACAGCATGTTCCCCAGTAGTCACAAGCTGAAGCTGTTCAAGCAACAATCATCAGCACTTTGGACTTCATTAGGGAATGCATTTCTATTTCTGCAGCTGCCAAGAGGAACACATCTCAAGTATGAGACTGCATTGGGTTTGTGTGGCAAAGTTTTGGTAGCAGGGGGACCTTATGTGAGGAGATGCCAGAAGCTTCACAGAGTCAAGTCAATTTTGCCCATTGATAAGTGATCTCACCCATGAGCCTTTCATCATGCTCTCTTCCTCTGTCCAGCTGAGAAGTTGTCCCAGAAAAGCTCAGTGGGCACCTACTGCTCAGGTAGGGTCAACCCACCACAGAAATCAAAACACACCAGAAGCTTTGAAAGAAGTCTTGAAATCACTATGAAGAGGAAGTGTGCGTACCTCCTTAAGGGGTGAAACAGTTCAGTCCTCCAGCATATAGTGGGCACACAGTGGTTATCAACAACCCAGCTCTATATCTTTGCTTGGGTTTGCTTACGATTCATGAACTAACTTTTTTGCTTCAGGTTCAGATGTTCTGCATGTATTTCATGTTTCAACTGATATTGAAATATATCTACCAATTTCTGAATAATGTGACAACTATCTATGCAATCTGGAGGTTTCAGCTAGACAGAGCTCTCAATTTTTAACTGCATCTCCCCAGACAAATAAATTAAGAGATAAATACTATAGTAATTACTGTTGGAAGTTAGCCGGGTCTAGCAGCTCAGCGCTTGAAGTGCTGTGGATTCACTTGATACAAAAACTTGAGACCCACTGATGATACTGGTCCTTTGAAGCAGATCACGTCTCTGAGGAGCACTTCACAAAGGCGGCAGTGAGAAGGAAGGGCAAAACAGTCAAACCTTAACAGCCTTGAAAAGCCACATAGCACTTCAGACCTGAGCAAGATGAGATAAAGGAAAGAATGACCAGCCTTCATCTTCCCACAGACTGCTTGTGTCCACACAAGAACAGTCCTCTACCTGCAAAGCCTCTCCTCCTCCCATCGGAAGGACAGTAGACAGGATGGCCTTGGCTGTGAGATACTAGGACTGAACAGGCTGCTAAATTTCCTTGCCGTGAGCCACCATCGCTATTTTGTCATTAGAGGAGCTCGGTTTGCCTACGTCAACCCTTTTGCAGCCTTCCACCAAGGGAAATATTGTGCACAAAGAAGTGAAGACTGTAAGGATCAAGAAATGAGAGCCTCATTGCAGTTAAGGATTCAAAGCTGATGAAGTATGAGGTTTTTAGGCTATTTTTAAACATTGCGGCAACACTGTAATGTGCTAAAATGCTTAAAAGCCAGCATCAGAAGACACGCCGCCTTGGATTCTGCAGTATGAAAGTACTTCTAACACACCAGTCCATGTGTCAACAACTAAGCTTTATGATTTTTTTTTTCTTTTTCATTTTTTCCCTGAAATAGTATGCTGATATTTAAACAAGAATATTAATTATTGTATTAAATAGAAGTGTCCTAGGGCTTTTTGTCTCCTGCTTAGTATAATATAATCTACTACATGGATTAGATTACACCAGCTGGTAACTGTTTTGAACAGTGTTCAAACAAACCTTCTGCACGTGTGCTATTAAGCAGGAATTGTCAGGACAGTTTGGAGTAATGCAGCCAAAGCTCAAACAGAGGATGCTGGATTACTATAGGGATAAAAAAATAGCATAGCATAGCATAGCATAGCATAGCATTGCATAGCATTGCATAGCATTGCATAGCATTGCATAGCATTGCATAGCATTGCATAGCATAGCATTAGAATTAACCAGGCTGGAAGAGACCTTTGAGATCAAGTCCAACCTATCATCCAACACTATCTAATCAACTAAACCATGGCACCAAGCACCCTGTCCAGTCTCTTCCTAAACACCTCCAGTGATGGTGATTCCACCACCTCCCTGGGCAGCCCATTCCAATGGCCAGTCACTCTTTCCGTGAAGAATTTCTTCCTAACACGCAGCCTAAGCCTAAAATCCAGCCTAAAACTGAAGAAAGGACACAGGAAACACAATAATGTTAACAAATAAGGAAAATTATTCTGATGACTAGAGAGACATTACCTCATGGTTTGAAAAAAAGCTGAACCTAGTTTGTAGCCCCTGTATGGATTTACTTCATGACCTTGAATCATTCTTTCCAAGTGCCACCTGGCATGTTTTGTGATTTGAGATCCGCAGGTGAGACTTAGGAGAACCACAAAAACTTAAGGCCTATTTCAGAAATACCTTCCTCCCTCCCCCTTCATTTTTTTTTTAAACTAGGGTGACACACTAATTCACTTGCTTAGTGCAGTCCTTTCATTTACAGTTGGCATTTTTCCCCTTTAGGCTCTTTATTTACCTCCGCAAACTCACACAATCTGACTTGTAGCTGGGAAATTTCAAAGCGCAGAAAGCATACCAGAGATTTAAGACTTAACGGTGAATGGTTATTTATTAAGTACAGGGAGCAGACCGAGAGTGGCATTGGCTAGTCAGGTTCCACACTTTCCTGCCCCTCCTCCATTGTTACTTTCAAGACAATAAACTTTATAATGAAGTATTGATAGCATCTTCCATTTAAGCTAACAGGCTTATCGCGCGCTCCACCACAGACTATGCTGTTTTAATTAGCAAGATGGATCTCAGAGCTGATGTGTTCTGTTGTGCTATAATTCCTGCCTTTACAGTAATTTTCTCCTGTTTTTCACACCATAATGTGCTATAAATCCTACTTAGGCTGCCTTGCCGGCCTGTTGCTGCTCAGAGTTAATCTTTCAGGCCCTTTGTTTCCATGACAATTTCCCACCATCCTCCCCTTTGCAGGATTATTGTATGGACCCCTGGGGTGATGGCTTCAATGCTTGTGGGCTCCCAACACTGTAGCTTTGATGCTTGTGAGCTCCCAGAGCTGGAGCTCCATTCAGTCACCTCTACCATCAGTGTGTTTGATTTGCCCAGCCTTGCCATTCTGCAGGCATCTGAGTCTGCACCCAGGGAACTGGGCAACCAATTCTCTCTTCATCCCTCTTGAATGGGGATGTCTAGAAAAATAATAAGACTTAGCTGGTTTAATACCTAAACAAGTTAGGAACAAATTAAATAACCTCTATTCCCATTCCAGTATTTTAGTTTTTATTTTCCTCTTTTTTCCTGGTGTCCTTTGCTCCTACGTTCAGTCTCCACACACCCATTTCACAACCTGCCCTAGCTGTTCTTAATACCCAGCCTTTTCCCCATTTCATCTCTCATCTTCTTTACCCCTATTTTATCTTGCTTTCTGTTCCTTTTTCCTCTCCACTGCTCTTTTTAAACAGTCTTTTTCTCTCTTTTTTTTTTTTTAACTCATATTCTACAATGCTTTCTAAATACAGCTGTGAGGATCCAGAAAACATGACAAGGTCATCCATCAAGTGCTCCTGCTCCCTCAGGTTACACACTACATTCTACCAATACTTAATTAAATTTCAGTCATTGAAGAAACAAACAGGCCTGCTTTTTTTTATTATTTTCTTCCTTTTTTCATCTTCCCCCTATGGATCTCCTTGTTTACTTTCTCTTCAGTCTCATTTTGAGTTGTTAAACATTTATAACTTAGGAGCGAGTTATCAATCTGTCCATGCTATTTCAAGGAAACAAACAAAAACAAGGCTGACTGTTCTCTTAAGCCAAGGGAGAGGTGAGCAATGATGACAGGCTGAAGGGCTGCACATGAAATAGCAACTTCTGTAAAGTCAGTGTGTGAAGAGAGCAATTAGGAGCCTCCAAACACTTGCAGGCAGTGGGGAAACAGCATTTCTCAGATTTCCTTCTGCATGACCTATTGATTCTCCAACCCTAGTGCTGTTTTTATGGATGCAATTCCCTACAAACAAAGGGTACATAACAGCTCACAATACGAAATGCTATGGGGATATATGCTCTACCTAACCTTAAGCACCTAGTATAACTTAAAGCTCCTAGGCTTACAGCTTTTGAACAGACAAGGTGTTACACACTGAATTATTCCAGCTTTTGGCCTAGCCACCTAACTGAATGCCCAAGTTAGGTTCTTCAGTTAGGTTGGGTGAAGAAGGAACTTTCCTACAGAAGATTCTCCCGTAAGAGACATCTGCAAAATGTCACATTTCCAGCTAACTTCAGGAGGGTACGACATGCTTCAGCATCACAACACCTGATCGTACATATGACACAACTGGAAAAATGGGAACATTCCTATCCTTTAGTCTTCAGAATTAAAACAAACAAACAAACCAAACAACAACAACAACAAAAAAAGGAAGCTCTGATAGTCACCAAATGGAATCCACAGGTGTCAGTTCCAATTTGAAAGATTCTGAAGGTATTATGATACCAGATTGCTGATGCAACTAATTGAATATCTCGTGACTTTGCTATAGACAGAGGATTGTCAGATACTGAAAAAGCTGGAAATGCCTCATAATTTAGTATCACCTTTATGTTTCAACTCTACTTTAAATTGACAATATTTTCAAGTGGCAATCCAGGCTTTGAAATACTTGCTGCCCTTCCAGGTCCAGATCTAGCTCTTAAAAGAAACTTTCACAAAGAAGCAGAAAGCAAAAAGTGCAGCAAAAGAATTTGGATCAATAAGAAGCAAACTTCCCCTAGGGAAGCTTCACATGGGAGATTTTTTCCACCACTAAATCTTCATGCTGCCATTGGTTTATGTTTAATAGACCTCATTATTAATGTAAATGAGACCTTCCAGATATCTTTGATTTAATAAGCAGCACTTTTTAATGCAACTGAATCCCTAGAGTAATACTTTACCTTTTGGAAATTCATGTATCAATATATATGTATACTGAGAAAACTGATTTTAAGATTAACAAAAGATGACATACTTCAGAAAGAGGAGAACAAATACTAGCAAATTCAGAATTAATTTCTATTAAGAAAACTTTCCCAGAAGTAAGGATATTTTTCAGAAGTACAATCCTCAAACAGATTTCTGGAATCTTTTCACTCACATTAAGAACAATTTCTTGCTCATGCAAGTCAGGATCTCTTTCTATCTTGTACTTCAGTAACCGAATCAGGCAATATTTGCCACAGTCTTTATATATGCTGTGTCTCCCACCAAGAATTCAATGACATTAAGTGCTTCAGATCACACATTTCATACAGACTGGCAAGTATAACATATTTGTGACAATGAATGCAGAAATTTCAGCACTTTCATTAAACCTTTCTCTGACCTGGACAGAGTACTGCTTTATTTGGATCTTTTCTCCCCAAAGATTCTCTCCAGAATCTTTGTTCTGATTCATGTAACAGATCAAGCTGTTGTTAGGTGTTATTTGAACTGATACTGCTCTAATACTGAAGTAATTATTAATGGTGGTTTTAAACTGTCACATTTTGTGTCAGATCTGCATTCTATCTGCTCTGACATTCCACCTTTGATGGCTGTCAGTATCAAATACTTCATAGTATCTTTCTTATCGGATAACTTCTACTACTAGCCTCATTCCCCTTGTCAGCTAGACCTTACTAGAAAATGCCCTTTGTCTTAAAAAATGAACAAAACCTGTTCAGATATGTCTCAGATTCCACACCTCAAGCCAATGACTCACTCAAGCATAAAACATTTAGTACTTTCTCATTATTATGTTTATGAATGGAACGGAACGGGTCATCTCGAGTGCGATCACACAGCACTTACAGGATGGCCAGGGGCTCAGGCCTAGCCAGCATGGATTTAGGAGGGGCAGGTCCTGCCTGACCAACCTGATCTCCTTCTATGATCAGGTGACCCGCCTGGTGGATGTGGGGAGGCCTGTGGATGTGGTCTACCTGGACCTCAGCAAGGCCTTTGACACCGTCCCCACAGCAAACTCCTGGCCAAGCTGGCAGCCCATGGCTTGGACAGGAGCACACTGCGTTGGGTTAGGAACTGGCTGGAGGGCCGAGCCCAGAGAGTGGTGGTGAATGGTGCCACATCCAGCTGGCGGCCTGTCACTAGTGGTGTGCCCCAGGGATCAGTACTGGGCCCCATGCTCTTCAACATCTTTATTGATGATCTGGAGGAGGGCATTGAGTCCATCATCAGTAAATTTGCGGATGACACCAAGCTGGGGGCAGGAGTTGATCTGCTGGAGGGAAGAGAGGCTTTGCAGAGGGACCTCGACAGGCTGGACAGATGGGCAGAGTCCAATGGCATGAGATTGAACACATCCAAGTGCCGGGTTCTGCACATTGGCCACAACAATCCCATGCAGTGCTACAGGCTGGGGTCAGAGTGGCTGGAGAGCGGCCAGGCAGAGAGGGACCTGGGGGTGCTGGTTGATGGGAAGCTGAACATGAGCCTGCAGTGTGCCCAGGCAGCCAAGAGGGCCAACCGCATCCTGGCCTGCATTAGGAATAGTATGGCCAGCAGGAGCAGGGAGGTCATTGTGCCCCTGTACTCTGCATTGGTTAGGCCACACCTTGAGTACTGTGTCCAGTTCTGGGCCCCTCAGTTTAAGAAGGACATTGAGACACTTGAACGCGTCCAGAGAAAGGCAACAAGGCTGGTGAGAGCCCTTGAGCACAAGCCCTGTGAGGAGAGGTTGAGGGCGCTGGGGTTGCTTAGCCTGGAGAAGAGGAGGCTCAGGGGAGACCTCATTGCTCTCTACAACTACCTGAAGGGTGGTTGTAGCCAGGAAGGGGTTGACCTCTTCTCCCTAGCAACCAGCACCAGAACAAGGGGACACAGTCTCAAGCTGCACCAGGGGAAGTTTAGGCTGGAGGTGAGGAGAAAGTTCTTCACCGAGAGAGTGATTCGTCATTGGAATGGGCTGCCTGGGGAGGTGGTTGAGTTGCCGTCCCTGGAGGCGTTCAAGAGGGGACTGGATGTGGCACTTGGTGCCATGGTCTAGTTGTGAGGTTGTGGTTACAGGTTGGACTCGATGATCTTCGAGGTCTCTTCCAACCTTGGTTATTCTATTCTATTCTATTCTATTCTATTCTATTCTATTCTATTCTATTCTATTCTATTCTATTCTATTCTATTCTATTTGAGTGCACATATACAGTAACGTTCTCAGGGAGTTAGCCAACATCTCTGATGTTCTAATAAGAGCTTTCCAAAGAGAGGATGGAAGAACTTTCCTGCTTATAGCAGGACTAAAGAAATTCCAGAAAGCATAGCTGCCAAGGACCATGAAAGCTAAGTTTTTAGTTCATTGAGAGAATAGAATTAACCAGGTTGGAAAAGACCTTTGAGATCAAGACCAACCTATCACCCAACACCATCTAATCAACTAAACCACGGCACCAAGAGCCCCATCCAGTCTCTTCTTAAACACTTCCAGATACGGTGACTCCACCACCTCCCTGGGCAGCCCATTCCAATGGCAAATCACTCTTTCTGTGAAGAATTCTTCCTAACATCCAGCCTAAACCTCCCCTGGTGCCGCTTGAGACTGCGTCCCCTTGTTCTGGTGCTGGTTGCCTGGGAGAAGAGACCAACCCCACCTGGCTACAACCTCCCTTCAGGCAGTTGTAGAGAGCAGTAAGTTCTCCCCTGTAAGTTCTCCCCTGAGACTCCTTCAGGCTAAGCAACCCCAGCTCCCCCAGCCTTTCCTCATAGGACTTGTGCTCCAGACCTCTCACCAGCTTTGTTGCCCTTCTCTGGACACGTTCCAGCAAGTCAACATCTTTCCTAAACTGAGGGGCCCCGAACTGGACACAGTACTCAAGGTGTGGCCTGACCAGTGCTGACTACAGGGGCACAATGACTTCCCTGCTTCTGCCAGCCACACTATTCCTGATGCAGGCCAGGATGCCATTGGCCTTCTTGGCCACCTGGGCACACTGCTGGCTCATGTTCAGCCGGCTGTCAACCGCCTGATGCAGGCCAGGACGCCATTTGCCTTCTTGGCCACCTGGGCACACTGCTGGCTCATGTTCAGACAGCTTTCAACCACTGTCCCCAGGTCCCTTTCTGCCTGGCCACTCTCCAGCCTTTCTGACCCCAGCCTGTAGCACTGCATGGGGTTGTTGTGGCTAATGTGTAGAGCCCGGCACTTAGATGTGTTAAACCTCACGCCCTTGGACTGCGCCCATCCGTCCAGCTCTCAAAAGTTTTATGTATTCCCGCACATGCATTCCCAAACTGTTTTCACCATACACACATATGTTCTCCAAACCACATCTTGAAAAAGAACTGGAAATCGTTGCCCTTAAAGACACCTCCAAACATCTCATGAATCAGTAACATATGTTCCCATAGTGACATTACACTGCATTGACAATGGCTTTGTCCATGAGGCTAAATGACTAAACCATAAATCAGCTTCCAACCTTGATGAGCTCAATACATATTAGTTGATTAGTGTGAAACAGTGTTCACAGAAATAACATGTTCTCTATGGCTCACAGTAGATTACCTGAAGGCCTTTGCCTTTTAAAAAAATAAGCTGCTCTTCATCATCACCATTTCTTTTTGTAAAACCAAGGTCCAGCAAAGAAACATGAAGTTTATGCTTGTGAAACATGAGATAACTTGGATTTTCAGCTGTTGTGGTCTCACTCTCCCTCCCAATGTGCAATCCTCACCTCTCCACCCCCCACACTTTTCACATCACAAGGTGAATACACCATTTCAGAGTTCTGATACACCTAAAAACAGAAAGATTGCTTTTATTTGGAGGTCCACTGATAACATTTCACTTTTTAACCTCAATTTCTATGGCAGCACCTGCACAGGGCCAGAAATTTGTAGAAATGGTTTGCATTTAAGGCAGCTTATGTTGTCACAGAACGACATGCTGACGCCTTCAACAGCATAAGAGCAGAGTCTGGCTCAATTTGAACTCACAGAGGATGCAATAACATCCTATTAAAAACATTTCAGTTGAATAAATTGTTACTGTACACATCACAAAAATAGATGCTTCTCCAGATGCTACTGTTATTGCTTAAGATTCCCCTTAACTGTGTACCACAGTTTGTAAATTATTTTAGAACTTCCAGGTATACTGGAAATAAGGTTCCAGTGCACCATACGCTTGCATTTCTCCTGCTGTTCACAATAAAACACCCCAAACCCTCACCAAAATCAAACATACAGTCAGAAGTCACCCACAACTTGCTCAGAAGCCTTTCACAGGTTTCACCATGTTCACTGTGTGAACTGACTCCATTCCAACAGTACCACACGATTCCAGCACCCTAACACATACAAACTGTAGACACTCAAGGGTATGATTAAGTGAAAATTGATGTAATGCTCCTCTGACAACACTCCAGCTGAGAAGTCTCCCTGAGCGGAGAACAGTTCTTGTGAGGGATTTACATCTATGTACCTTGGAAATAGCTCCCAGTTTAAACCAGTGCTGCTAAAGGATGATATACTAATGATTATCAGAGGTCCAGTTTACATTTTCAAAGGCATTCAAAGAGCTGTATTGCGAAACAAGACATTGTTAAAAAAACCTGGAAGACAAATAAGGAACCTGCAAAACTATCCTTGCAGGCTTAACCATGTAAATTTCAATCCAGGTGTTGAGAGAGAGAAAAGCCTCACTGCACAAACACCTCCTCTGCACTTTCGCTTTTGCTACACCTTTCAGTAAGAGGCCAGACAATGCCCAGAGACAGAATGTCTCTCCATACACATCTGAAGGCAGCTGTGATATGTGCGGAATAAGAACATGGAAAGACGGTGGGTTTCCTAGCAAGAATTATCTGTATGGTGTGGATAAACAACAGGTTTTTCCTCCTTTTTGATTTGTACAGTATTTTTTTGAACCAACCAACAATTTTAATCAATCAGATTTTAAATAGAGTTAAATATCACTGACAACAGCTTCTTTACCTACACATAAATGCATCAGATAGTGGAATACTATGTGTTTTAGAAACAAATTATCCTCAACACAAAAAGGCAGGAAATTCATGGGGAGAATGGGGTGAAGAAAAGAAAGAAGTACTGCATTTATCTAAACCTTATCAGCAATGTGGGAGCAGAAGCAACTTGATGATACTGACTGGAAGAAAATTAAGATCAGGATCAGTTTTCCTGCCACAGCTTTACCCAATATGCAGTTTAGAAACAACATTTCCTCTTGATATTGTTTGTCTCACATACTGTATATAGCATTATCCAGGGGCACAGATTACATACCAGTGAGCTAGATGTTTATTTTGGCTATTCTCTCCAGACTGTATTAAAAAAAAAGGTAATGAATTGCAAGCTCTGTTCTGCTGCACTTTTATGAAAGAATCTTGATCTCCTAGCACACTCAAGTGAGGGGAGAGGCAGTTTCTCTGTTCCGTAACTTGGTGCTACTGGGCCACATGATGGAGATATGCTGCTGGGACCATATGTTGAAGTTCAAAATAGACTCTTTTGAGCACAGACGTGCCAGGCACCTGAGGTCAGAATCACAGCACTGCAAAACAAACCACTGAAGTTTCTAACAGAGAAGAAGATTTATTTATTTAGTTAGAGCTCATTATAAACCTTTCCATAACAGATTCCACTGTTTCATCACACTTATTCATTACCAGGTAAATAACAATTGATTTCAATGTCCCTGCACACATAGTGACTTGATAAACCCTTTCTCCCCTGATGAGCTACAGCTGTCTCCAAGATAAATACCTCCCAATTTAAGAACCCCATCAGATCACATCTACTTCAGCATAACTATTGCAATTTCTGCTTGGTGGCACAAGTTCAGTCACTGGATGTCAAGAACTGCTTATGCAGCCAAGCCTGTATACTTTACTTTTCTTTACGTTAGGCTTTGTAATCAACGTTAGAGTCCATAATAATGCTTAGCATTTATAGGACACTTCACATTTAGAAACATTAAGTATTTAAGAAATAAGAAGTGGGTGCTACTAGAGCAGAGTCGAGTCAAGCCAGCCTCTCCTCCTGTTGGCTACGTACCTATTGCTTGAAATGTATCATGTCTTTTCTGTTACAGTCCAGTATTCAGCTTTAAACAACTGTGTCTCGGTCTCAGAAGGCACAGAGCACTCTTTTTGACGTCTTTCACATCCACCCACACCTGGCAGCACCTCCTTTCTCGTCTGAAACAATCCCTTCTATCTCTATCAGAAAACATGTAAAAAAAAAAAAAAAAAAGAAAGACCTCACCCCCTTCAAAACAAAACCCCATTTCTGACTCTTTTTGCAACATTATCAACCATCTCCTTCCATGCCTATCTAACTCTTCCTTTCCACAGATTCCATTCTAATCTCAAGATTCACACAAGTCATATTCCTTGGCATCGCGTGCCCAGTTTTCCAGTTCAGCACACATCCTTGGGGTACCTGGTCACCCTGCTTCTTCACACATTTGCAATTATTTTTAAAACCTCCTTTCTTCCTTATTCCATCCATCAGCACTTGCCATTCATACTTCTGCTTGTACACTTCACTTACACACTTTAGCCCTCTTGAGCTTGAGAGCACTGATTGCATCAAATTGGGCATGGTTACATTTAGTGGCTCAGTATTCGCAAAGGACAGGCTCGGGCGTTTGAAATCTCCATTTAAGCTCCCTGCTGAGCTTGCAGGCTTTCAGAGCCAAAGATGCTCTGAAACTTAGATGGACACTGTGCTGCCAGTGATTGACTTATTTGTGTCAGTGCCTTGCACCAGGGGAATACTTCAGATGCACAATCTGCAACGATCTTGAACTGAGCTGTGTGACATGACATGCCAAGGCAAGGGATTAATGGTCCCCTACCTTATATACACAGATGTAAACAGTGAGCATAAGGTAGTTTCAGGAGTGAAGTTGTGCAGCTGATGACTCAGGAACTCATTTGTGCAAGAAACCACCACCAATGAAAGAAATCTTTATTACACTAGAGGTAAGAATGCCTTTCACATTCTGCATTATTTTTGCTATACCAGGAAGCACCAGATCAGGCACAGTACCAGACTAGCCCAGTGCTCCGTGATGCGTGGCTCACTTACAATGGATCACGGTGGCTGCAGCGAATCACTTTTGCTTTCCTACTTCTAGAACACTGGCATAAGCTAACTGCAACTCATCCAGTCAGGGCTACACTCAAATGGGTACTTTTTGGAATACATCTTCTAAGGAGAGAATAAAATGTAGTTTCTTCAGATGTAAACAGGTCAGGCTATTTTTCAACAAGAAGTTATAGCACAGATTATCCTTGTATGAATGGTCCAAATCGCCCTGATTGAGCATGGATGCACTTCCAGACAATGGAACACAGGTTTGTACTCACTACTTAGCACAAGAAAAGGCACCTCTTTCACCCACAGAAACATTTGTTTTGTACAGTGGTTTTTATCTGTAAATAAAAGACCACTGTGCAGAAAAGAGGACAAGTATCATTGTGCTTATACTTCTCATAGGAACATGGAGGCAAGGGGGTGGGGGGAGGAAAAAATAAGAGTAGTTTGCATGGGATCATGGTATGGGACAAACAAAATGGAGAAAGCTTTGTGTGGCATACCTTGGATGTAACTACGCACAAAGATTTGAAGTGTGCAAAAACAAAGTCACAGAATTCCTTAAATAACTCTCAAGTAGAGAAATTACAGTTTGAATGCCAAGGAATATTTTCTTTTGAGTGCTTTTTTTGCATGATTAATATGTGATGGAAGACATTCAAGGCAGCCATGCTGAAAATACCTTGTTAAGTATCAATGCTGAACTGAAATGGTGACTGAATGTGTTCTGCCTTGCCTTGTACATATCTTTTTTTGGTTTGTTTTTTGTTATGTCTTGTACATTTTTTCTTTCTTCACCTTCCTTATAAGACAGATGCCACAATAGCACTGAATATTAAGCAACACCCTCGCACTGGTACCTTTGGAAATGAGCTTCAAAGCACTAATTAAGCCAATACATCTTTGGCAATGTCTACAACCCTTTCATAGTCACAGCAGTGAGAATTGTGCAGTCATGAAATCTGAGCAGGAAAACAGATGGTCTTAAATAAAAACTTTGCATGCAATTTGTTTTGCAACATTGTATGAGGTCTCCAACTTGATAAAAAAAAAATAGGGAGAAGCAACACCGGAGAGACTTTTGCCTTTGAACTCCTGCCTTTAATTTAGTTCATGGATTAAAATGAAACAGCATACATACAAATCCAAAGGAGTTCAAGAACACAGAATTAGGATGCTGTTTAGTACAACTGGGAAGCTCTCAGAGCAGTGATGCACTTATTTTCATTACTACATTTCATTTTTGGTGAGCAGTGGCAGTTATGAGAGGCGAGCCCCACAAGCCCCCACAGGGGTGGGCCACAAACTCAACTTGAAGCACAGCAGAGAAGATAGACATGACAGCAGTCAGGTTGCTTGCAGTCATGACCGAAGCAAACTCCTAGTTTAAGGAGTCCATGTTTAAACTGTCAAAGGTGGCTTCAAATTCCAAACTCACTGAGTGAAACCACACCAGGACTGGAAGGGATGCTGACTAGTGAGCCCTGTATAAGTAGTGGAATGCTTCATAGTGAGGCAATGTGGCAACTTGGAATAGTGTGGGCATTATGGGGAGACAGAAAATGTCATAGATATTAGGAAACTGTCTACTCCATAAAGCTTCCAAACAAACTTCATCAGCACACCATTACCAAACTCCATTGCTGTGGAAAATAAAACAATTAATGCCAAAGCCAACATCTGTGATCTCTTTTAACATGATACTCCAAAGCACAGGAGGGTAACTTAGTAGTTGAGCATTTTGAAACACTAAGTTTTATTCAAGCACCACAGGAGAAGCCTTTCAAATTTGAGCAAAAGCCATCCAGTGCACAGGCTGGTGCTGCGATGTGCACCTGTGCTGCTGCTGCTGCTACTATAAGAGTTGTTACACTAATGTGAACAAATACTCAAATTCCAAAGTATCCGGTGGAATCTGCATCCTGTAAAACCTGGTAGTAATGAGGATTCATTCAATGCAATCCACACTCTAAACACAGGTGATCCTGACAGTTAAATGCATTTGCTCACCCTCAGCCTATGTGACAGTTCTCCTCCTCAATAACATGCAACTTCTGTTCACATTTACCTTCTCCAGCTCAACACCAGTTAATAGACATCTTGTGTCATCAAATCTTTAAGTTGATGGAACTAATATTAACCATTAAATGTCTCTGTTAGGTACTAACAACTGGCTCCAAACAATTTCAATGATGCTTGACAGACAACAAACAGCTGTGCATTGCCTTGGGTCAGGCATCTACTGACCATCCCTCTCTTGTTAAAAAACCATAAATATCTGGGAAGCCATCTAATATAAATCGAATGCAAATACCCAGTTTCATAACCTGAATTTCCAAAGGCTTGAAGAAAACCCAGGGAGCTTTACAGAATCAGATCAGTGGTGATGCCAACAGCAAAGTTAACTAGGAAAGGTGCATTTAAGCAAAACCGAATTCCACTTTAAACAGTGCAGGCATATTTGTTGAATACTTTTAGAGCTCTGAAAACACTACCAGCACATCAAAGAAGGACACAAGATAACGAAAACTAATCTTTCACCTGGTGGATCCGCTGAGGTGGGAGGAAAGGGAAAGTAGGCTTGCATAATGTGCCATGTAAATCTTGTAACCAGAATCTAAAAGTACTCTCCCTAACATGACCAGAAATATAAAGCATTCCTTTGACATCTTTTGCAAGAAAGAAAAATAAAGGACCCAAGGACATATGTCTGCTCTGCACATTTTCTCTTCACTTTTGGGACTCATTCCTCTTCAAAAAGCGATACAGGGTAGCAAGCCACAAGGCACAGAGAAGGCTACCATTGAGAGTGCACATGGAAGACTCTCTCTTCACCATTAGTCATCCTAAGGCTGTGGGTACTTTGAAGCCTTTGCATGAAACAGTTACTGCCATGGAGGAGGAAGAAGGAATCTGTGGCAGGAAAGAAAGATAGCATGCAGTTCTACATGTTAATTTTATTGCTGTTCAAAAAGAAATACCAGAAGCAGTCTTCTAGCTAATGCATCAAAAGCCACAACAGCCAGAGACAGAGTCATAAAACAGGATTACTGAAATCCTGGAGCAGCCTTTACTGTCCAACACATAGGCCCACAGGATTCAGACCTCTAACAATCAGAGAACAGCTGCTGCAAGAGGGGAGAAGCTGCCCTGGCAGATGGTTCAACCACCAGACAAGTACTGCAGTCTTACCCCAGCCGCAGAAAATTGGATGTTGCATGCTAAAGTGTATTTAACTTGGTGAAAAGTGTTTCTTCTGACACTTCCTTCCTAGTTTCAAATAACTGTGTTTTTGAGGGAGCTCACTCCACAGCAGAAATTCACTCCAAAGCAAGATGGTCAAACACACCAGTCCCAAGGCAGGCTATATGCAAGCCTATGGGATGCAGTGGATTGTTTGCACTTTCACTCTGGAAACTACAAGGGATAGTTTATATCAACTTAGATCATGTCTAGATTTTAGAAAACAAAATTATCTCACATGTGGGCCCATTTCTACCACATCTTCAAGAAATAAAAACTTCCTGGTAAGGGTGGGAATCTGCGTCTAGAGGCTTTCAGCAGACAAGGATGCCTCAGTTTTTCAACACCCTTTTGCAGCAGCTTCTAAGGCTGCTTGTATGGACAGCAGCATTAAAGAGTCAGGTTGTGTCAGAATATAATCTGAAGAAGTTAATGTCTCAGACATTGTGGGAAGCAGTACCCTTGCAGTCAAGACAAATATGTGCTTTGTGGTCAAGACAAGGAACAAAATATGCCAGCTCAGGAGGGCTTGGAATTCATTGGAGGATGGCTGGCCTTGAACCCTTGTCGAGTTTGCATATGTTCCACTGAGATAAGAAAGTTTGCTGCACACTATGCAAAGAATAAAATACAGGGTCTCTGTGGCCCCTGACTCCATTGATGGAAAGACTAAATGCTTCCCTTCCCACTTCTTGCAGCACACACTGGTAGGCGCCACATTCTAACACTTCCCATGTAAATTAGGGAAGCCACAAAAGCAACATCCCTTTAGACAGGGAATAAAACCCTGACAGGTGTATGCCAAACACCAAAGACCCAAGGAATGGACCAGGAAAGACATCACTAGAACCTTGGGTGGCAATTTGGATCTTTACCTATTCGCTTTCTCTCTCCCCTTTTTCTTAGACACATCAATTTCTTTTTGTATGGGCCTATGGTGTAAATCTTAATTCAACCCAAGCAAATAATTGAATCTGAGACACTCCCTCTTTCATCCTCTCTGTTGGATCAAGTGGGACATGGCAGGGTAGATAAACTGGAGCTAGAGGTTTGAGAATGTGATAAGAATGATTTCAGTGAAACAAACTTGCAGCAGAGAACAATTACACATTCAGTGCTGACCCAAATGCTTGTCACTTTAACATCCAGTTATCCCACCTCCCACTTGGGCTAGGAAATGTCACTACTAAGAAACTTCCACTGGCTTTCTGCAGCCAACACAGAGTCGTTACTATACAATCCTTATTTTAAGACTAGATTGCCACTAAGGTACCCACTGACTTTGTCCTTTTTGACCACAGTGCCAAGGTTGATGACTTACTTGAATTACTTTTCAGTAGAAAGGTTCAAAATGAATTCTTCCAAGTTCTGCCAAGAGGTGTCAGCTCACCAATCTACACATTACTGGCACATGTTCAGCAGATGCTTGGCCAGGATTAATTTGTGCTCTGTTCTCAGAGTGATTCCTGCAGCATTCACTATGCGTTACAGCTACGATTCATCAAGGGATACTATTTGCTTCCATATTAACTCTATGAAGGACTTTTTCTACTTACAAATTATCTGTGAATATCCTTAGTTCTTCTCTGAATACTATCTATCAGTCTTTGTATGAGTGTTTATGAGTAGATAAAAAAAATCTGAATACTAAGGCTTTTTTCAAAGCTCAAGTGCTTTGTTTCTGTAGTCAGAGCACACAGCTCCTTGAAAAATGGTTAAACGTCTCCCCTGAACAAATGTGTTAGCCAAACACATCATCACTAATCTTAAAGCAAGGTTGGGGTATCTTTTCTTGCTCAGAATTAATTTCAAACATATCTTATTGGAATGCCAGGAAGTAATTATATTCTCAAAGTTACAGGGGGATTTTCATATTATTATCTTATAGATATTATCTTATCTATGTTGTATGAAACCCAGGAGCTGCAAGTCTTTCTATGTCTACCTTAAGGAATAGGAAAATTGCAGGTAGACCTGGAAATAATTATATATTTATGTCCACCAGTACAATTTAGCTGATTTCAGAAGACAAGTTACACAAAATTCATCTACAGTCTCCACTTAAAAATATATATAGAATAGAATAGAATAGAATAGAATAGAATAGAATAGAATAGACCAGACCAGGTTGGAAGAGACCTTCAAGATCATCACGTCCAACCCATCATCCAACACCACCTAATCAACTAAACCATGGCACCAAGCACCCTATAAAGTCTCCTCCTAAACACCTCCAATGAAGGTGACTCCACCACCTCCCCAGGCAACACATTCCAATAATACAATAATAATAATAATACAATACACCAGGTTGGAAGAGACCTTCAAGATCATCGCGTCCAACCCATCAAACAATCCAACCCACCCAACAACTAGACCATACAGCCAAGCACCCCATCAAGTCTTCTCCTGAACACCTCCAGTGAAGGTGACTCCACCACCTCCATGGGCAGCCGATTCCAATGGGCAATCACTCTCTCCGTGTAGAACTTCTTCCTAACATCCAGCCTAAACCTGCCCTGGCGCAGCCTGAGACTGTGTCCTCTTGTTCTGGTGCTGGCTGCCTGGGAGAAGAGGCCAACCTCTGCCTGGCTACAACCTCCCTTCAGGTAGTTGTAGAGAGCAATAAGGTCACCCCTGAGTCTCCTCTTCTCCACGCTAAGCAACCCCAGCTCCCTCAGCCTTTCCTCATAGGGTTTGTGTTCCAAACCCCTCACCAGCTTTGTTGCCCTTCTCTGGACAACCCAATGGGCAATCACTCTCCCTGTGAAGAATTTCTTCCTAACATCCACTCTGAACCTCCCCTGGCACAGCTTGAGACTGTGTCCTCTTGTTCTGGTGCTCGTTGCCTGGGAGAAGAGACAAGCCACACATCTGCCATTCCAACACAGAAACCTCAACTTTAGACAAGCTGCTCCTTTTACACTCTACCACAGATTATGTAATTTTGGATATCCCACCACAGGTTTAAATCTAAGCTGAAGAAAGCTTTTCCACATTTTCCTGAAGGGTTAAAAGACCAATATTGGTAGTCAGAGCAGAATTTCGATACCATTTCCACACCAAAAAACCCCCATAACCTAAAAAAAGAAAAACAAAAAACAAAACACCCAAAACCCAGACCAAAAAACCCAAAGAAAAAAAAACCCCAAACCACCAAGCAATTTTATGAAGCAGCTTTAAAGTTCAATGTAACTGATGAAATATCAACTTTATTTCTATCCCCATTTTCTCCCACTTAAAACAAAATTACTGTTCCCAGTCCATTGACACAGAAATATGTTCTTTACCTGATACTGGGCAGTGAGATAAGTATAGCACTTTGCAAACTACACAGAATGGTATGGGATCTCAGACAAAGGATGACAGAATTTGCACACAACTTACATTAAAAGTCCTCTCTCCTCATTCTCTCTTTCTTCATTCTTAACCTTGTGACCTTAGGACACAACTGTTGGGATTTTTTTAAAGCTTACAGAAAAAAAAAAAAAAGGCAAAAAACCCCAACCCAACCCAAACTAAAAACAACCAATAAAACCCCCAGCAATGCACAGCTGTTTGATTTCTGGCGTTTCCAAAGAGCATTCATTTGCAGATAAACGACACCTGCACGTGTCAAGTTCAAAAACCTTTTCTTAGAATTAAATAGGTAAGCTGTTCAACGCTGTAAGCTATCATTTCCTATTTTGAAATAGCACAAAACTCTTGGCTATCAACGGTAGGGAGAGGAGCCACCAAAACAGGTGGGTTCAGCTGCAGGTACTGCTTTTATTTTGCCAGAAACCCCTCCACACAAACACGCTGATAATAATTTTGCTTTTCAAGTGTGTCCTAGTAACGGCAGTACAAAAAGAATTTAGAACCAACCATGTAATTACGTGCATTTATTTCAACCTTCCATTACTGGAGATAACAAGATGAACAGCGAAACGTGAACTTTAACAATCCTGTAATTAGAGCCACTGAACCGTATGTTACTGAAAGAATTGTGCAAAGCCCAGATGCAAAAGAATCAACGGGGTATGTAAATAGAAATGAAACAGTAAAATAATCAAGTGATGAAGAAGTAATGTGCAGCACTAAATAGCTTCTCTGTATCTTTTGCTACAATGTTTACCAAACACTTTAGGTTTTCTTTCCTCAATTTGTTACCCTTTCCGCTACCATATCTTGTGCAGAGGTTATTGTTTTAAGTGGATTAGCAGAAAGTACCTTGGTAGCTGCTGACAATTGTCTGCAAGCAGAATTACGGGAATACTGTTAGATCTTCTCAGAATTCAGTTTCCGCAGCTGAGATAGACTTCAAGAAATGATTACAGTTGCCAAGAATTAAGACCAGCCCTTACCAGAGCTCAGGAACTAGGCTGAGCCTATGAGAAGTGGCAGTATCCTGACTTCCAGTGGCCAAGCTCATACCAGTTCCGAAGTCAGCCCACCCCTGGGGCAGACTGGTTTTAAGAGTCAAAGTACAGACACAAAAGGCAGAAGACTATCGTCTAGAGGCAAGTTACCTGGCGCTGAAGTTTCCATTCACACACAACACAGATGCCCATTATACCAAGATTAAATAATTTTCTTTACAGTGAGTACAGATGAGAAGGAAAGGACAGGTTGTTCTTCCCCAGAACACCTACTTTGTGGCATACGAATATCTGTATTTCAGGCTGTCTGAAGCTATTATAGTCTACAAAAGAAGAAACATTTAACTTGGTTTTTAACATTCCTAATGCATCTTAGCCTCCCGAGTCACCTCTTTTCTATTTTAACCTACTGACTTCTGGTTTTGATGACACAGACAGAGGCAAAGGAATTTTTTAATCACCTTCTGCCTTTCCCACCAGTTAACTACACATCATGTGTTAATTCAGCAGCATCGAATGAAAACATCCTCTGATCCTCGGGGCTCACACCTAAGAAAGCCCTGCTTAGAGGTGAAAAAAACACTGTCTTTTTCTTCCTACCTATGGAAACTTTAATGTCAGTGAAGGAGCAATCTTGACTCTACCAGACTTGACAGAAACTAAATTTCTTCCATCTCCCATTAAAAGGTTTGAACACATCTCTACGTTTAGAAATAACATTAATGCTGATAGAACAGAAACTTACACCTGAGTAATTAAGTTTAAAAGAACACGGGGAGCCCAACTCCAGCCTCCCCTCTTCCCCAGGTAGTTTGAAGTATACAATATTCTACTCTGCTTTTAAACAGCAGACCTTTTCCTCCAGATTCAGTGCAACTAAAGGATGAGTGCAAACTCTCTGACTACAACTAAAAGAAATATAATTTAATTGTAATGTTCTGATTGTAAAATGTTCGCTATAAATAGGGACTAACTCACAAACTGCCTGGAAATCTGGAGCAGAGGAAGTATTTGTTACCTTTTTTACATACACACACTTTATCTACAAAGTACTATCTCTGGTACTTTCTTGCTCCAGATACAGGAGGGGAATTGATTTAGCACAACATCCAAGAGCCCAGAGCTGACTTTTTGTTATTCAGAGCCTGAAAGGAGATGCATTCAGTGAACAGCATGGGAAACAGCTCTCTTGGAATGACCCTTCCTATAATCCTTCCTCACTTGCCTAAGTGTGCAACAAAACAGAGAAGCAATCCTTTCACAGACTTGTGCCAGGGTTGACAAGCATCCCCCTTCCTGTTGTCACCAAGTTATTTTACATAGAGGTAGTATCAATAGTCCTATCTCTGAGAGACTTGGTTCCCTTCCACACAATTTGTTTAGCATTATAGTAAGATACAAACAATTCCAGAGCTTAAACTAGGAAATGTGAAGTTATGATCAAATGACCCCTAAAGGACACACTTAAGCCAACAGAGTAAATTCATGAGAAGATGAGGAAAGATCAAGCAAACATGATGCACGTTAAGGAGCTGAGGTATTTCCAGAGGATTTCTTTACTCATTATCAAGTCCCCAAAAGAATTTCCAAATTCTCAAACATTTAGGATGGTATCACAAACTACATATGTTTCCTGACATCTTTTATGCCTCTCTTTTGATCACAATAGCAGCAGCCACCTGGAGTAAATTTCACTTTGTTAACAATTCTAATAGCAAATACCATTTAATACCTTATTTGTCCTGGCCAGTAGGAACACAACAGACACATGAACTACTGCATAGACAGGTGCTTGGAAGGTAATTATCACCTTTATTGCCGGACTAAGCTATGACAAGTTGCAAAACACATGTATGCATAGAAGTAAAAAAAAAGAGAAAGATTTGATAAGGGTGGGGAGCAAGCATTTTAGAAATCTCTGCTAAAATCATTGCTCAGTTGGCTGAGTGAGAAGAGGTTATGAGAAAAGCAAAAGCTTCTTCTAAGCTCCTGTTTACTTCAGCAGATAAACAAATTTGGATTTAGGGGGGGGAATTGAGATGTCAGCATACTTCAAGAGCTGAACATTTTACTCAGTATATTTTCCATTAGCTGGATTGCTTCTAGCTGTCTCTCTCACACACACTCTAACATTTTATTCACTGATTTAGCTTACAATGGTGTCAATGACAAAATAGAAGCTACTGATAAAAGCATCATGGAATCAGTCTAATCCATGCAGTTTAGACATATTCTTCCCTAATTACACTGTGTGTTACTGTTGGGTAATTTTCTGCACAAAGTCAGAAAGATAAAATAGACATGCATAATTGTTTGTTTTTTTTTTTTCTCCGTCCATACATCTTCTTTCTGATCTGTCCTTAAGTAGCAGATGAAAAAACAACCCATAGACATTCATTTGGGTGGTCTGGATACCAGAGCCACCACAGCTGCGGTACTGGTCGATGGTAGGCTGAACATGAGCCTGCAGTGTGCCCAGGCAGCCAAGAGGGCCAATGGCATCCTGGCCTGCATCAGGAACAGTGTGGACAGCAGGAGCAGGGAGGTCATTCTCCCCTTGTATGCTGCACTGGTTAGGCCACACCTTGAGTACTGTGTCCAGTTCTGGGCCCCTCAGTTTAGGAGGGATGTTGACTTGCTGGAACGTGTCCAGAGAAGGGCAACAAAGCTGGTGAGGGGTTTGGAACACAAGCCCTGTGAGGAGAGGCTGAGGGAGCTGGGGTTGCTTAGCCTGGAGAAGAGGAGACTCAGGGGTGACATTATTGATCTCTACAACTACCTGAAGGGAGGTTGTAGACAGGCAGATGTTGGTCTCTTCTCCTAGGCAGCCAGCACCAGAACAAGAGGACACAGTCTCAGGCTGCACCAGGGGAGGTTTAGGCTGGATGTTAGGAAGAAGTTCTATACAGAGAGAGAGTGATTGCCCATGGGAATGGGCTGCCCGTGGAGGTGGTGGAGTCACCATCACTGGAGATGTTCAGGAGGAGACTTGATGGGGTGCTTGGTGCCATGGTTTAGTTGTTTAGGTGGGTTGGATTGGTTGATAGGTTGGACGCGATGATCTTGAAGGTCTCTTCCAACCTGGTCTGGTCTATTCTATTCTATTCTATTCTATTCTATTCTATTCTATTCTATTCTACAGGACTGAAGCTGCTCTCTTTACCTGTACTTCTGATAAATATATACACAATATTGTTCATACCAAGTGCACTAGATTGCTAAGGACCATATGAAAATCAAAATAAAAGCAGTCATTGTGTATGAGCCTTTTACAACTTACATCAGTGCCAGGAAAGATTATCTCCACTGTCTGCATGGCAGTTACACTGATGAAAATCTGTGAAGGAAGTCAGCAGCAGTCCTGCATCCAATGAATTCAGCAGGTGGACTGTTACATGAGAGAGCAGGGCTCACTCAGTATCTCACTGGAATGAAGCTTCAGAAAACTTGGACAATATTAACAATGCTGCAAGCTGCTACTGCAGTATAGGGTCACTGGCAAGTTCTGTATAACTCCATAAGCAGACAGCATCCAAGAGGAAGGCAGGGAAACAGTTGGAATAAACATCACAAATATATGGCATTTCCTCACCCACGTTTACAAAACCTGCATACTTGCCATGTGAAAGAAGGAAGTGATTGATCATCGAAGAGAATGACAGAATGAAGTCAGATGGGAAAAGTGCACCCACCACAACCCTACAAAGACTGGAGCCTATGGAAAGCATCCAGTGGAGATGCTAGAGGTAGACATTTTATATTGCTTTTGATTTACAGAAGATGACACAACGTTAAGATCCTTGAAGTGTTTCTCCCAAAGCAGTGAAAAATAATCCCATGCAGATGTTTTGCTTCCACCAACAAAGCAGTTTTAGCACCTAGGCCTGGACAGGCATATTACTGGATATCTACTATCTGTTGTGTCTTATGGTGCATTCATCAAACTGCTTATTTGTACTAAGGCCATGTTACTCATTTACTGTAACAGATTCTTACTCTGTTGCCTCTATACATCTTCTACACTACTGTCACTTCAGGAAAAGGTCTTGGAATAAATGAGAATCACATTTCTAGGTTATAATCAATTATTATTCATCTTTTACTGTGGATGCTATTTCATTTCATTACTGTCCTGTTTGCCAGTGATGACTATTGCCAGTGACTGCAGTGAGAACATTACATTAATTTTATTTTCACAGTGGACTCATCAGAAACCTTTTTCACTGACAACAAGAGGAAAAATGCAAAAGTCTAGCCAGAGCAACTTCCCCTCCCCTTGTTTACAGAATATAACTCTGAGATATATCCCATGTAAGGTGCCCATACACAATCATGATGGGTATAATAGTTAAATCCAGCTGTATGTACTATACTCAGGACAGCAATATACCAATTAACTAGAATTAGAAGAATAAATTGCCAGGCTCTGCAAAAAAACCTACCAGTTAGCAGACAAACTGCACAGCTATTTGTATCTACCTCTAGTGTGCTCTTAGGAAAATACTAATAACCTCTTCAAATCCTTACACTTCATCAGAAAACACCATAGATTACTCTGGCTCTATCTGGTATGTGGGAAGACATCTTTCAATATTCTGTGATTATACCAATTCTGCAATTCCAGAATCTACTCTAGCCCCACTGATAATAACATAATGCCAGTTTTAATTGACTTAATACCACTCTAAGGACACGGAGAGTGGTACCATAGCAGAAACTTGTAGCACAAGACGGAGCTCCACATTTTCTCATTTAAATGTTTTCCATTTCCACAAAGCTCCTGCACAGTTTCATCCTACAGCAAATATTTCACAATATCTAAAGTACAGAGTGTCTTTTTGCCTAGCTGGGCCACGATGGTGGAGAAAAAGATATCAAAACAGAAGAGAATGAAAAACAGAAAAAGAAATTACGTGGTGTGAGGAGAAAAAGGAAATGTCAAAGGTTGTGTGAGAAGAGTGGAAAATACAGAGGAAAGAAGAAAATATATCAAACCAAGCCTGTAAGATAAAAAAAATTAAGAGGGAGGAGAAAGGCGAAAAGATAATGCATGTTTACTGCAAGATGATATAAAAGACATATGATCCCCATTAAAATCTCCTGTCCTGCCTGTTGACAATTCACTACAATACAGCACCTCACATATCCATTATACTTTTCCATCTGCTAAAGAGTAGATGTTGAAATGATAGATGCTGAAATATGGTATCAATATTTTCCTACAGCCACTGGCTTCACTATCAGCACAGATAAACCCATGCCAGGATACCTTCCTTATCAAAATATGGGCAACAAACAGTTTCACATCATGTTAGATTGAAAAGATCATCCTTGTTACAGCTCCCTTACAGTGCAGAAAATAAGCACAAACATATGTCAGAATCAAAAAAACTTTGTCTTCTAACACTTTGGTATTAATTATATTCCAGGAATCAGCATTAAAAGGATGATTTCTCCTTGCTGACCTATGCCTGCTAGGATGCTGAGCTATATATTAAAAGACCAGCACTCTGGTCCAATCTTATCCTGCCTTATACTCTGGGAAAGAGACATAATTTGTGTAAATTTCAGTAATCAAGACTTCTGAGGCCTCTAAATTATATCTAAGGAGAAGTGCCTTATTTGCTCCTAGGAGAATAAAAACCTGCTGTCGACAGCAAGAGATCTAATCTATGGCAAAAATTTCTACAGTGAAGGAAACACGGTTAATTATGGAGTTTTATTTGTCTGTGAAAAAATCTGGAGGAGCAATAAAAGGGAAATTAAGGATCATTAGAGAGTAATCTTCTTGATAGTGAGCATTCTGGCTATGAAATTGTCTCTTGGAGGAAAATGGTGAATGCCTTAGTCTATTGGTCATTTTAACTGGAATGGATAGAAATCCTGTAGAAAGTAACAGGACTACGATGAGCTCTCAGTGTGCACTTGCAGCCTGGAAGGCCAATCAGATCCTGGGCTGCATCAGGAGAAGTGTGACCAGCAGGTCAAGGGAGGTGCTTCTCCCCCTCTACTCAGCCCTGGTGAGACCCCACCTGGAGTACTGCATCCAGTTCTGGAGCCCCTATTACAAGAGGGATATGGAGGTGCTGGAAGGTGTCCAGAGAAGGGCCACGAGGATGATCACAGGGCTGGAGCACCTCTCCTATGAGGACAGACTGAAGGAGTTGGGGCTGTTCAGTCTGGAGAAGAGAAGGCTCGAGGTGACTTCATTGTGGCCTTCCAGGATCTGAAGGGGGCCTACAAGAAGGCTGGGGAGAGGAGACTTCTCAGGCTATCAGGTAGTGATAGGACTAGGGGGAATGGAATGAAGCTGGAGGTGGGGAGATTCAGGCTGGACGTGAGGAGGAAGTTCTTCACCATGAGAGTGGTGAAGGCCTGGAATGGGTTGTCCAGGGAGGTGGTTGAGGCCCCATCCCTGGAGGTGTTTAAGACCAGGCTGGATGAGGCTCTGGCCAGCCTGATCTAGTGTGGGGTGTCCCTGCCCATGGCAGGGGTTGGAACTAGATGATCCTTGTGGTCCCTTCCAACCCTGACTGATATTATGATACTATGATACTATGACTCAAAACAATTCACCGAAAGCTTCAGAAATTGCTCCTTAAGTCTTCTGAAGAGCTACAGCCTTAAGAAGCAGAGTTCTACCAATGGTCTTAAAACCCTAGAGATTATAGTTCTGAGTTCACGATAAACAATGAGCAAGACCAGCCCACATGGGAAGTACCATATGAAATCATCATTCACACTGTATGTACTTACACACCACACTTGGCATGCCTTCTTACATCTTTTTTATCTCTAGTTTATGCACTAATATTCATGCCTTTTTCCTTTTTCATATTTCAGGTTCATTTTCTGAAACACCATTTATTGAGTTATACCAATGCCAACTAATTATGAATTTGAGATAATTTTGAGAAATAGCAATGTATTTTCCACTCTGATTTGCTAGTGAATTCCATGCTCTGCAGTTAACTCTATGATAATAATTATCTTTATTTCATGTACTGCATTTTTATTGAAATGGTTTTAATTCTTTACTAGTTCCTATTTCTCTCACTGCTAATTCAAGTAATGCACAAGAAACCAGGATATTTTTGTTATCAACTTCCTGTTTGTTCCCTGAGGCAAGTCCCATTATTTCCATGTGCTGTGCTTTCACCTACTTGCACAATGCTGGCTGACATATTTCAAAGAAATCTAATAGGCTTATTTACTATAAGGCTGTCAGAAAGAGTAGATATAGAACAAAATTCAGGAGCTGAATTGCAAATTAGAACCTCTCGAGTAGGTTCTTATTCCTTATCAGCTTAATTTTAAAATATCAAATTTATTCCCATCCTAAACAAGAATATACTCCATTCTAAATACCACATTAGTGGGTACATTCAAAAAAAGAAGCAGAGCAACAAATACAGACAGACTGATGTTGTGGGCAGGATTTCCTCAACTATTGCTCCTTATGGAGTGGAGAACTCCTCTTCCTACACACCCAAAGCTCAAGGGACTGTGCACAGCAAGGGCATCTCAGATACTGTACTGCTTCTTGACAACAATTTCTTAGCATGACCTTCCTACTCATTCTTGTACCTTCAAATACACAAGATATTGTTAGTGGTGGGAAATTAGTGTGCATTATTACTGGGCAAATAAACATTCATTTTGCATGAAAAAATTTCTGTTATATAATCTTTTCCACAACTCAAAATTCCATTTCCCCATTCTTTCCATAATTCCTGGGAGAAACAGAAGGCCTCATCATCTTACTACAGCTCTTCTCCCCATCATCTTTTTAACTATTTTGTGCTATTCTAATAATGAAAATCAAGAGATGATCATCACAGCATGACTTGCTAGTCACTATCTGCTGGCAAATTTGACAAGTGATGATTTAAAATTAAGAGTGATGGGTAGTCTGCACGCAAGACACAAGCACACTTTTTGGGATGTCTCTAGAGAGATACTTCCCTGCTCTCATCAGTTGTAGAATCATTTGTTATACTGTTATTTAAATTATAAATAATTAGTGCTTAATCAATGTTGTCATAAATGGCCAAGCTAAGTATCACAGACTATACTGAAGCTTCCTGGATGACGGGTTTTAACAGCCATGGCTCATAATCACAATAAAATATCTTTCCCCTAATGTGTTGTGACTAACTACAATGTTACCTCATGATGCTTGTCCGTCACATATGAACTCTCATGTGAACCATTTGCCATTTGTAACGAGCTGATTCTAAATAAAGGAGATACTGTCTGTGACTCCTCTAAGGGTGGGACAACTTTCAGATTCTGATGAAATGGTTTTGCATCATGTTGTCTAGCTAGTCAGTCCCTTTTATGCTCTTTAAGAGTAACAACCGTTCTGGTTTCCCCGAAGGTGACTTCAATCCAGGGGAAGAATCCCAGGACACTTAATTTCCATATATTCTGGTTCAGTAAAACTGAAATAACAGAACAGTCATGCCAGTGTTACCTGTGGGCAAAAGACTCTGCAACTGAATACAGGCACTTGCCATTTTGATTTACAAAAACCAATCCAAGTATTACACAAGTTGCTGAACCTGATTCTACCATTGAGCCTAATGTTATTATAAAACATACATATATGTAGGTATTTAACTTCAGGTAACAAATCAAGGCAATGCACAAAATGTACACTAGAATTCTATGGAATTCTTTGTTTGGTTTTCTTTTTCTTTTCAGTACCTCCCTACTCCAGCCTCAAATATTAAGTAGTGATTTTTTCTTTTCTTATGGGGACTTGGAGAAATGCCATTTCATTTCCCTGTATTGCTTCAATTTTTCTAGGGTGACTTATGGTTGAGAGAATATTTTTTACATAAGAGCCCAAGTACTGTCATCTCATTAGGAAAAATGAAGGGCTTAGTACACACATGGAAGGGGAGAAGATTAAAATCCCAGGCTATTAATTTGTTTTGTGAAAATATGTATAACTTCCATAACACTACATGAATTAGTAAAAAAAGTGTAAGCTGACATTCCCAACAGCCTAGCAATTCTAGAAAGACTCTAAAGCTTTCAAATCCTTGTACCATCATCTCAGAAGAGTAGGGATAGAACAGAGAATAGAGCTGGTGAAGCTCTAGGAAACCCCTTCTTTTTCCTTTTACATGGACAAAAGCCTACAGTGGTTTGCTGGCAGGGGAAAAAAAAAAAAAAATCAAGGCCCACTTCAATCTCTGCTATGGCACAATCCAAAGTCCCCTGAAATTCAAAGGTGTTGAATGAGGGTAGTGAGACGTGGATAAGCTTTTCTGAAGTACATCATGGAGCCAGAAGAGGAGTCTGCCATGACGGACTGTAGTTTGCACATATCAATATGTGAGCTGGGGTCTCTATCTGCTGATCAGGTGTGCACAGAGGTGCACTTCAGGTATGCTTTTGAGCATAGAGGGTAACCATTGGTGCTTGAAATTGGCTGCCTTTTACTGATAAGCAGTACATTGAACTGCATATATTTCAAAGGTACACAGTAGTGCTTTCTGCAGAGGGAAAATCATCCTGGTAGAAGCCATAGTCACTTCAGAAAGATGCAACAGAGCTGAAGAAGGTACAGAAATGGGAAAAATGAGGAAGATTTATGTGCAAGGAGAAATTTGACTAAGAGTCTTCAACTTGGAAGACATGATTATAAAAAGATTTACAAGAGAAATACACAGTGCCATGAAAGGCACAGAGAAAATGAATAGGGAATAATTTGTCAGCATTTCACAATAAGAAAGAAACACCAGATCAGTAAGTCAAAGCTTTATGAAATATAAAAGAAAAGGGGTGTGTGTGTTTATTTTTTCCCCCACATAATTCATAAATACTGTTGTGATACCCATTTTGCAGGATATCACCAGTATAAAATGAACTAAAATTGCCATTAGACCAATTTACAGAAGAAAATTCCACTAATTATTTGAACTCTGACCTTGGAAGATTGTTTGGGACATGGGAATGTATTTCAGGGAAAGGATAACTGTATTTCTACACTGGTTTTTACTTTTTCCTATTATTATGGTATTTTCATTTTTATTTTAATATCTGACCATGACTGGATATGATCAGGAACAGTCAACTGTGTATTAAGAACTAATTAACACTAACAAAGAGTTTCATTTAGCTCCTGTAGCAGATGAACCTGTATCTTTCCACTTAATGCTGCTGTGGACTTTCGAGTAACAATCATGTGGTATATTTTAGTATAATGCAGAAATCTTAAATACTTAGAGAACCAGTTTTGCAAAGCATACCTTAAAATACAATAAAATTCCCCAAATGTTCATGTCAGACCACATTAGAATCCGGATTTCGTTCTGCATTTTTGGACTGATGCCGTTCCACTCACTGTACTTTTAAGAGTATTTTAAGAGTAAAGGAGTACATTATGCCATTGCATAAGAGAATGCATTTGTTATGCAAGGCCCTTCTATAATGCTGTCAGCACATTATGAATATAAAAGCAAAGTCATCTTCATAAAAAGCCAAAAAGAAAATAGATTTGTGGCACAAAGCAGAAGTGCCCTAGCTGTGGTCTGTAGAGCACAAAGGGTACATAAGATGTTTCTTGGCTGTCTGGGAAGAACGGTTTCATCACAAAGTTCTCCCTGTCTCCTTATTTCCAGTGACAGAATTGCATTAAAAAGAAAGATACAAATGTACACATTCCTAATCTCACTTTTCCTTGCAAGCCATTGATATTGCTGTTGCCAGGATGTTGTGGGTTGAGGAGCAGTGAAAAGATGTCCCAAATGATATTATATCTATAAAACGTTGTGGATTCCCTGTCATAAATAATGCATAAAACAGCATGTGAAATAATATGACTAAAACCTAGAAGGTACAGTTCAGGAATTATCAGCTAGAACGTATTCAAAGTTAAACCCTTAGACCTGAATAACTCAAACTGAGCTCCAGATTTGAATGTAACTACTTCTGTACAATTCAAACAAGTTAATTTTTAACACATGCACTTTCACTGCTCTGCAAAAATATCTCTCTTGTACAAGGCACATTCATCTCAAGATAAATACCCTAATGAATATGGCTTATAGAATAGAATAGAATAGAATAGAATAGAATAGAATAGACCAGGTTGGAAGAGACCTTCAAGATCATTGCGTCCAACCTATCATCCAATCCACCTAATCAACTAAACCATGCAACCATCTTCCAAGTACCCTCCCAATAATCACACCTTTTGAATGGTGCTGCTATGGAACTTTTATATCTACTGTTGATTTTAAGCACCTAGATGAATAATGAGTAGCTTTTGCATTAACAAGTAAATTGGAGATTAGTAAATCTGTAGATGACTATTTATAATTGCTGTACATTTGGTAAAGTTAAGCTTCACCCCACCCACTTGATGTGGACAGTTGAGATAAAAGCAAACAACATTTGTACAAGTCTATATGCCACTAATAGTCTGTCAGTTTCATTATCTTACCCAGGAGCCTAAGGTACGAATCTAGCTGAGTCAAAATACCACAACTGTTAGTACAAACCAGGCATCCTAGAGTTTCACTCAAAAGATATTAAAAACTAGTAGCTCAAAGAAAGTCCAAATGTAATTGTGTTTGGTTTTGTTACTGTCATTCACTCATTCGGTATGAAACTCTCAGGAGCTGCTGAGTGTTTAAGTGTAGTTTGGCAGTGGCTTATGTGACGAGGACCTAACTGCATAATAGAGATACCAGCACCCTTCTCTCCACTCTGCAGTTTGTACCACTGATGCCTTCTAAGTGTCGTTTACTGTCGTGGTCGGCTGATTTTTTCAGGTGAGGATTAGCTGCAAATTATTAACTTGCAGGAGCTGCAGAGATTACAAAGGGGTGTATTAAACAAAAAGATAACAAAGAACTTACAATCTCCTACAGCCTACTAAAAGAGTGGTTCTGTGCATAAGCAAATAAATAATGATGCATTCAAATAAGTATAATGGATTTCTCTTCTCCATCTATGGCTCTTTCTCCCCTGCAATTATTTCTGAGTGAAGTGAAATTGTAAATAGCTTTACCCACTAAATGATCTTGAGAAATTTATTTCAGAAGTGCCACAGTACAGCTTGGGGGCTTTTCATGATCATTCAGTGCTCAGATGATTAGCTTAGAGCAAATTTTTGCAACTGTGCTCACCAGGGCAAAAACACATTGTGAGGAATGATGAAGGCAGAACAGAAGTCACATTTGATTTTCAGCAGCAAAAGGCTTTGGACTAGGACTGCAGAGATGCTGAAGGCCACAACAGAAGTGCTTGCAAGAGCTGGGCTTGTGAACTGGAATAGTTAAAGCTGCAGTTGTCTGTAGTGGATTATCTAATCTACAAACTTCAATTTAAGATACAGTGTGGCAGTCAAGGAGAGCACTGAGCACTGCATGTCAGAAATGAAGCACACTGGAAATACTGTCAGGCAAACACAGGTTGGGACAGCACAGATGCGCAGACAGCCCTGGCAGAGCTGTACAGTACCCCTGCACGGTGTCTGGATCTGGCTAGCAATGCTCAACCTTTCCACTCACAAAAAGATCCATCAACTTTATAGCTTCTTCAAAGACTCTCAAAGCCATTTATCTTTCCCACTAAGGCATCAAGGAAAAGGAGTGGTTAGATATCTAGTCTAAATCACTTCTTTACAGAAAACAGTAAAGAGTAAAGAAGAGCCTTTCAAACACCCAGATAAACCACACACCTGTGGCTAAACTCATCTCCCACTTTATCACCAGTGGTCCTTCATGGAAAGGCAACAGTGAAATGGTTCTGATAGAAGAAATGTACTACCTTAATCTGATGATTCTTTTACATGGTGGATTTGAATCAGATCTACCAATCCTTCCCACACACTTTCCATGAGAAACTTACACCTCAAAGAACTCAGCAGCCACATAATATCTGCTATGCAGTCATTATCTTGATTGTTTTCATAACAAAGGGAATAATTTGCACAATGCATCACTTTGAACACAAGCCATCATAAGCCAGCTCACAGAAGCTAACATATGTTATTATTTATAATGCATTTCATTAAGATTTAGGCTTTAGGCTTTCTTAGACCAAGAAGTAGGTTTTATTTTCATAAGGTCCCAATTATTTCAGTTTGGAAAATGCAACAGTCTCCACTTACAAAAGGAAGCAGGTGCCTCCACATAAGGCATGTGAGCTGTAAAAAATGTTGGAAACCACCTACAAGCACAGTAATGTATTTCTGAAAATATATAAATATTACATGCCAAAGACCATGATCTGCAGTGAAACACCAGAGTGCTTGCAAGCGGAATAAATTACCTCCTTTGGCCATTTCAGCAAGAGCTTTACCATCTCAGTTTTTGCATGTGTGTTGGCAATGATACCTCTACATCACATGAGATTGAACACATTCAAGTGCCAGGTTCTGCACATTGGCCACAACAACCCCATGCAGTACTACAGGCTGGGGTCAGAGTGGCTGGAGAGCAGCCAGGCAGAGAGGGACCTGGGGGTACTGGTTGATGGTAGGCTGTACATGAGCCTGCAGTGTGCCCAGGCAGCCAAGAGGGCCAATGGCATCCTGGCCTGCATCAGGAACAGTGTGGACAGCAGGAGCAGGGAGGTCATTCTCCCCTTGTATGCTGCACTGGTTAGGCCACACCTTGAGTACTATGTCCAGTTCTGGGCCCCTCAGTTCAGGAAGGATGTTGACTTGCTGGAATGTGTCCAGAGAAGGGCACCAAAGCTGGTGAGGGGTTTGGAACACAAGCCCTATGAGGAGAGGCTGAGGGAGCTGGGGTTGCTTAGCCTGGAGAAGAGGAGACTCAGGGGTGACCTTATTGCTCTCTACAACTGCCTGAAGGGAGGTAGTAGACAGGCAGATGTTGGTCTCTTCTCCCAGGCAGCCAACACCAGAACAAGAGGACACAGTCTCAGGCTGCACCAGGGGAGGTTTAGGCTGGATGTTAGGAAGAAGTTCTATACAGAGAGAGTGATTGCCCATTGGAATGGGCTGCCCGTGGAGGTGGTGGAGTCACCATCATTGGAGGTGTTCAGGAGGAGACTTAGGTTTAGTTGTTTAGGTGGGTTGGATTGGTTGATAGGCTGGATGCGATGATCTTGAAGGTCTCTTCCAACCTGGTCTATTCTATTCTATTCTATTCTATTCTATTCTATTCTATTCTATTCTATTCTATTCTATTCTATTCTATGACATTGCAAGGTAGTTAAAAGAGGTTATTCAGTAAGAGCACACGTCTTGTGTTCCATCAGATTCCCTATCAACTGAGAACAGAGCGTGAATATCCAAGGAAGAGGTAGAGAATAAGTGTGATCAAGGACAGAGTTTAACCTTGATTCTCGTCATGCTCATAAGAGAATCCTCTTAACACAATAGGACATCTAGATGGCTCCCCAAGGAGCTGTTAGGAAACAATTGAAGTAATTCTGCTCACTACTTCTCTTCTTCAGCAAATGCATGGAATACCATCACATAGCAATATGTTCTGTGTCCATTTTCTGATTTATCCAAAATAGTTCATTTAGGAGACTCTATTACTGAGTTAAATCATGGTCAACCAAAACCAGATGCTCATCAGGAAGAAAAAAAAAGTGGCCATGGGTGCAAAGAGAGTTGTTGGTCTTCATCCCTTAACTGGATGTGGTCACAAGACAACACCTTACTAAACACAACCCACAGTACATGTATACACAGCTGCTAGAAGGAGACTGTTAGTTGAAAGCAAGGTTTACCCTAAGAGAGTTGGGGCAGTAGCCTCTTTCAGATGGACTTTTGCTGGTTTGAATTCAAGAGACCAGCAAGAACGTAGTCCAGTGGGCACTCCATTGCTGCAAGTTGTCTATGACCAAAGAAAGATCCACATCTATGTATAGCTCTAGGTATTGTGATGGGAAGCAACAAATGTAAGAAAACACTAAGACTTTTTTTATCTCCTATTTTGATAGAAGAATTAGCAAGTAGCAAGATTCACCAGCGAGATTGTGCGTTTCTGTAAGGAACAGATAGTATAAGTGCATGTGTTAAAATGGATTTTTAAATGTATGTTGACTTGAGGGAAACAGCTTTGCTCACATCTTTGTAAACAGCTACACTCTCTCCCTGCCTCTTGAAGTAGATGTTCATTGAACTGTGAGAGGAAAAAATACCTAAGTCCGGGATGTGTTAAAGATCTGCAGCTTCATCAAAAGGTTCAGGTACATCTTTTGTCACTCTGATGGGTACTGCTCATTTCAGCTTACAGTAAATTAAAGCTGATTCCAGCAGCTGAGACCACACTATGTCAAAGAACTAGGTGTGCAATAGTGCAGAAGATACAGTTGGAATAGCCATCATTAACAGCATGTCACCAGGTAACAAATGCTTTCTCTGATCTCTAGCATCTCTTATTCCAAAGCATCATCTATTGAGGAATATCATTAAATGTCCTCTTGGCTTTGATATTTTATACTTGAAATTGAACTTCAATTTCTGATCCATTAGCATGCTGTCGTGAGAGGGACAAACCTAACATAGAGCAATGAGGGAGTCTCTCATTTGCTACAGTATATTCACCTGCAAATTAGTGATGAATTGATGGCATGGAGTGATGGTAGGAGCACAATTCAATCACTTTTTAGGTTGAATTAGTCTTGAATTAGTACAAAAGCAGAACAGTAGGTACATAACCATCCCTGCATTAAAACAATATATTCCCAAAGGCAAGCAGAGTGAAGGTGTTTTGGGACACTAAAAATATGTCCCTAAAAATTCCTGGTAGGAAGATAGGGAACTCCCTGCATCTTCTGATATTTTTGTGTAAATGATTAATCACCCTTTCTACTAAAAATGCATCTGATTTTTAATTGGAGTGTCTCCAAATTCAGCTTTCAGTTCCTGGTTTTCATTATTTATTCCTCTGCAGATTAAAGATTCCATTAGCACTTGGTATTTTCTTCCTGTGAACACACTTTTATGCTGCTACCAGGTCACTTCACTTTTCCTTTACTAAGGTGTCTTTTAAAAGTGATGGAACAGTGTAGATAATACACCTGGGGACACATTCAGGGAGCTGGTTTATTCTGTATCTGATTTTATGCTGAGATTTCAGATGCTTCATGACTGATACATATTAATTTCATAGCACAGTGAAAAGAATAGAAGGGACATTAGGAAGAAATTCATCCCCATGAGTGTGGTAAGGCACTGGAACAAGCTGTCCAGAGAAGCTGTAGAGGCTCCAGGCCTAATAGTATTGAAAGCCAAGTTGCATGGAACCTTGAGCAAGCTGGTCTAGTAGGAGATGGCCCTGCCCATGGCAGGGGGATAGGAACTAAATGATCTTTAAGGCTCCTTCCAACCAAAACCAGCCTAATTCTGTGATTGCATGCAGATGCATGCAGACTATGCATGGGATCTAGACAGGATTTTGCTGAAAGTAGGGACCTACAGAACTGCAGAGCTGCACTGCACTTTCAAAATAGGCTGAGGATTTTATATCATGCCTTCCTCAGATCCCAGTTCAGAACATGGTATTCTTCCCCTAAAATTCTTTCTCTGTGTCCAGCAGAACACTGTATTTTTCTGTTGTATCTTGATTTTGGTGTATAAAGCATGAAAGAATAGAGTAGGATAGGATAGGATAGGATAGGATAGGATAGGATAGGATAGGATAGGATAGGAGGATAGGATAGGATAGGATAGGATAGGATAGGATAGGATAGGATAGGATAGGATAGACCAGACCAGGTTGGAAGACACCTTCAAGATCATCGCATCCAACCTATCAACTAATCCAACCCACCCAAACAACTAAACCATGGCACCAAGCACCCCATCAAGTCTCCTCCTGAACACCTCCAGTGATGGTGACTCCACCACCTCCACGGGCAGCCCGTTCCAATGGGCAATCAATCTCTGTGTAGAACTTCTTCCTAACATCCAGCCTAAAGCTCCCCTGGCACAGCCTGAGACTGTGTCCTCTTGTTCTGGTGCTGGCTACCTGGGAGAAGAGACCAACATTCGCCTGTCTCCAACCTCCCTTAAGGTTGTTGCAGAGAGCAATAAGGTCACCCCTGAGTCTCCTCTTCTCCAGGCTAAGCAACCCCAGCTCCCTCAGCCTCTCCTCATAGGGCTCGAGTTCCAAACCCCTCACCAACTTTGTTGCCCTTCTCTGGACACGTTCCAGCAAGTCAACATCACACCCTAGAAGTGGCTATATGTGCCTGTGGTTTGAAAAGTACATCCCGGATATTGGGAGCTATTAGAGATCACTGGAGCTTTTTTTCAGGAAAAATAAAGTGGTATTAAATTAATTGATTTTTAAAACAAAGTGAATGTCTGCTAAGAAAAGCACTGGAAATAAGAAGTTCAAGGTTTCATTTTTGACCTTGAGATTACAATTTGCATGTTTTCTAGAGCCACTACAGCAATCTAAATGCACACATGCTTTGCATTTAGCCGTGCCAGCAATGATGAATCTGGCTATCAGAGGGAATACTTGAAGCTGTCAGTTTGCATTAAGGCTATATTTGTCCTTCAAAATGCTGATGATAATAATGACTTCTTCAGAGTCAGTAACTCCTTAAAAGGAAAAAAAAAAAAAAAAAAAAAAAAAAAAAGAAAGAAAATCAAAGGAAAAGAAAGTCTGATTTTAAGTATTTTCCACTCCACCTTCTCTGTTCAGATGAAGGTAGTAGCATCATAGTTAGGAACCTATGACTTCAATATATATGGAACAAAGTAATAGTCCCAGTGCATCAGTTTTTAAAAGTTAGTGGGTCCTAAACATGTACAGTACTTCATTGTAAGATCTTTAGGCAGAGATTTAAAGTTAGGTTTGTGTTTGTGCACTGTGCTTAGCAGAGACAAAAAATGTCTTAGGCACAATCACCATTTTCAGAATTAAACTTTCTTCTTTAATCCACCTTAAACTTTTTCCCATCCAGTCTGTGGCTGCAGTACCTGGAATTCCATAAACTGCCCTTTTCCTCTTCCCAAACTGTTCCACATCAAAATACACATTCAATTTTGGTTCTTCTCACAGAAGAAAAAGGGAGTGGAGGAAAACACAAGAACAACTGGATAGAGTTTTTACTTCATGTATAAATGAAGAACCTTGTTTAAAATGTTTGCAGCATTAAGGACCAGTAATTCAGCAAAAACTGAAATAATTTTTTGTACTTTGGAAACAGCTATTTGCTTTAAGAATACATGGGTGGTGTGGAGATGTCTTGATTTGCAATAGAACTTGTTCAAATTGCAGTGCCATCAGTACTGGTGCAGAGTGCTAAACTGACTGAATACTAAGTCCGAAGAACAGATACACCTTGGGTCATGAAAGTTTCCTAGTGATTCCTGTGAATGTATTACATTGGGAGAGACATTTTCTAGAAAGGGGACCAAGTTTCCTTCATTTTTTTCAGCTGAGCCTGTCATTAGGATGTCAGCAAATTATTCGTGTTCTTTTTGAAGTGGGCTAGCTGCTTCTTTACAGTGAAATAAATTTCTTTCCACTAGAAACTGGCAGAAGTCAGACAACCTCACAAAAAATAAATGACTACTTGATAATTCTCTGTCACTATGGAAGGTGACAGGCATCAACTTCCTCTCTTTTAAAGTCTCCAATGCTCTTTTCTTGTGCTTTAACTTTCAGCAGAACCTCCTGAAAGCACACTGCATGGGCAAATAATGAAGGATAATAATTATCTCCATGTGGAAACCTAAGGCACCTATATGCAGAAGGTTAGGTTACCAGGTTGAAAATTACATCTGTTAAGTCAAGTGAATTACTTGTGTACTGTACTCGAGGTAATCCATAACTGAATTTACTTCTTCTGCCTCTGTGTAAGCCTCTGTTAATTTAGATAATGGTAACTGATGATTTGCCACATCAAATGATTGAAATAAACCCATAGAGTTTTATCCTATCAATTGGGCTGTCTCAATTAAAGAAAGAACAGCATTAATCATTGTGAGCCAAGCTTCCCCAGGAAAGCTTCTCTACCTACCGTTAAACTGATAAGAAGGATCGAGAGGTCACCATCTGAAATTTACCCAGAGCTCTCAATGGAGCTGTTGCCACTATTGCACCAACTGATAACATAGTCTGTATGGTGCCATTTCAGCCTGCAAGCTGCAAACATCTCTCACTAATACAATAAGCTTAGCTTATTTCCATATGGTGGGTAATTGCCCTGTACTAAGTGATAAATTAAAAGATTAACCAAAGTCCTAACTACAATAAAGGCAGCTAATTTAAGTATTTCAGCTCTGTATTATCTTCTTTATTGAAACTGAACTTAAAAATCCTCCCTCTGCTTCCACTAGTGGCAAGACATTAGATAAAGTTAGGTTTCTCTATTCTCTATTGGTTGACAAATAACACTTTATCCTCTAATTATGCAGCTCAAATAGCATTTTCCTTCACTGCAATTCCACACTTGCATATGGATTTTAGCCTGCCTAAGTGAAGGATTGCCCCCACAGCAGCAGTTGTCAGTCTCCTGTAGATTACAGGAAGAAAACTTGTCAGCATGTCAACAAAGGCAGAAGAAACCCCTAATGTCATGTGGAAACAGGGAAGAAGTAGAACAGACCAACAAGGCTATTAAATAACCTGGAGTTTATAGACCTTTTGGCATTATCTCTAAGGCTTTTGAAGCATACTAAAAAGTCGTAATTAAACAATAATAAAAACTCTTTCGGTTAACCAACAATTCATTAAATCCATTTAAAGCAATCTGTCCCTTCTGCAACACTCCCTAAATAAACAGCATGTGTTGACGGATAACAGATTGTTCCTAGAGGGTGGGGAGAGAACTCCAAAACTGGGTTTGAAACCCAAATCTATTAGTTACCCACCCAGGCCCTTCTGCATCCCAGTGTCTCTCTAACTGCAAGTCTCCCATTAGAATACAGAACATTATAAAGACAGAAAGTGCGAGAAGCAGAGGGCTATGCAAGTTGTGTGCTCCTGGCCAAAAAGGCCTTCAGAAGTAGGCTGCGCAGTTGCATCACTTTGAAATCCAAAACATAGATTTGTAACACGCTGTCTTGATAAATATTGCAATTAGTGCTCCTTGCCACCATTCATTGAATCATAAGCTGAAGATGAAGATAAATCCTCTCCTCCTGGATTAGCACAGCCAACTGGGAATACTGGGAAGGGTTTTATACTCATTTCAAGAACACTTTATCATCACACTTGTAGCTTTCCCTCTTTGTAGCAAAAGCAGAACAAATGGCTTTTTGCTTGAATTGTATTTATTCTGCCACTCAAACATGACTATAAAGAAGACATAGCTATGTCTTACTACTCTGTGTGCTCAAAGCTGGCTTAAAATGAACCAGCTGCATATCTGCAGCTACTTTACCATAGTGCTGTGCCCAGGCCAACACATTCTCCCACTCTACAGGTCTCATTTTCTAGGTTGCAGTGCCAGGCTGTCACAGCTTCATAACTTCTGGACTTAATCTTATTCATGTCTGAACAACTTCAAATTCAGGCAGAGTGTTTTCTTATCTTTCTCCAACTGTTCACTCTGTCCAGCTTTGTCTGAAAAATATTTTCAAGCTTCATATTGGTTTTTGACTCTCTTTACCTGCCTGCCTTTCTTTGGAAACTGTCCAAAAAACCCACCACTGCAAGGGTTAGGAATCCTTCCCTCATCTCCAGATTCCACTTAGCCAATGCAAATTTCTACCCTATTCTTCTTAGGTAAAATTTGCCTTTCTGAATTGAAAGAACCCTTGTCCTCCTCAGTGCCTAACTGATTGATTCAGTTACAGGGAGTAATCATCTCCCCTGCTAGCCTTTGCTCTGATAGGCTAAATGAATCAAGCTCTTTTACAACAATTTTATGTGAAGGGCTTTCAATTCCTCAACAACCTAGAAGCTTTATGGGTTCCAGAAGAAATGAATCTTTCTTGAAAAAGAGTGACCAAAACCACACACATATTCTAAAAGAATCCTCACCAGTGTTCTATAAAATAGCACTAATATTTCCTTATTTCTCCTGGAAGTATGGCAGGTCTGCTGATACATCCTGGGATATAATTTACAATACAATACAATACAATACAATACACCAGGTTGAAAGAGACCTTCAAGATCATCGTGTCCAACCCATCAACCAATCCAACCCACCTAAAGAACTAAACCATGGCACCAAGCACTCCATCAAGTCTCCTCCTGAACACCTCCAATGATGGTGACTCCGCCACCTCCCGGGCAGCCCATTCCAATGGGCAATCACTCTGTATAGAACTTCTTCCTAACATTCAGCCTAAAGCTCCCCTGGCACAGCCTGAGACTCTGTCCTCTTGTTCTGGTGCTGGCTGCCTGGGAGAAGAGACTCTATTTCTATTATATTTCTATTTCTACCAACCTCCGCCTGTCCACAACCTCCTTTCAGGTAGTTGTAGAGAGCAATAAGGTCACCCCTGAGTCTCCTCTTCTCCAGGCTAAGCAACCCCAGCTCCATTTCCATTACCTTTTCTTGTTTTCAGAAACTTTGTTTCACAAAAGTGCAGTTTAAATCTCAGAGGAGCATGTTCATGCACAATAGTTCTGATCCATTTTAATTCTGAACAAGGCAAAAAAAAAAATCAATCAGAAAAAAAGTTCAGATCTACAGCTAGGCAGAAATACCTTGGAATTTTAAAAAACCCTTCCTACTGGAGTTCTGATAGTTTCACTTTTGATCTAACTGATGCAAAAATTCAAAGCAATTGAACAGCACAATCAAATCAAATGTTTTCAAACTAGTTTCTACACCCAGTTTGGCTTTGGACATAGCCAAACAGTCAAGAGAAGCAGAATGTTCTCCATCTCTCTGGTCTGGTTTACCCATTCTACCCATTCATCTGTCTGATGCTCTTTCTGAGTAAATCAAACACAAGAGCAGTTTGTTCTCAGAACCCACTTCATGCTTTTTGCATTCCTCCTACAATGCACAAAATACTGCAAAAATCAATGTGGTTTGCCAGCCACAATCGAACATCAGCCTTAGTCCCTCTTCTCTCTAGTGGCTCTTGAAATTCCACAAGATGACTCAAGTGCTGCTGGAGGGGGTATAAGTGATGCCATCCAAACCACATTCCAGATAATTGCTGAAGAACCCACAGCAAATGACACCAAATAATCTCTTTACTACAAGCTTTAACCAGCTCCTCTCTGGAACATGGTTAAGCCCAGTCTTCATTAAACAGACCCTATCAGGTATTTTGCATTAGTTTGTATGCTTTTGCCTCTGGAAGTCTTCACACATTTCTTCTGCTGTAGAAGTGAACTTGATTTTGAGCCAGGTGTTCAGCCAAGGTAAATCTGCAGAGCTCTATTGAAGTCAGTTCATACCACATGAAAATCTTTCATTCTGCAGAGATTTATTCTTTTTTAATCACAATTTTTTGTTGGAAACAAACAAAATAATAAATTAATTCAGGTATTGTATTGGTTGCATTTGGAAAATTAAAGAGAAATATGTGTATATTAAATATATATATAAAACCTGATAACAAATACCTTATTATTAGTTAAAAGTCTCAGTTTAGAAATGCCAAGATTTCATTTTCAAATTCAGCAGCCTTTAAACTTTTTTTTCCCCCCCAAACAGAATGGGAAAACTGTTAGGGAATAAAAGCCAGATCAAGATGGGCCAAGGGATATGCATGCAGTTAGAGACATGGTGTAACCTGCTGAACAGTAATTTAGGAAAGCCAACTCCTATTTTCAGTTCCATCAATGACAAGCTTCATAACTCTGAATACATTCCTTTATTTCTTGTGCATCAATTTCCCCGTCTACAAGATGACAATAATGACTCAGACTTCATGCAGCACTCTGAAATTCAGAAATGTGCAATGCAAGTGCCAGGTATTAACATTTGATTTTATTTTTTTCCCCATGTAAAAGATAGGGCAGTTCTTAACGGCTGCTAAAAAGACTTCGCCAAAATGCTGGAGATTATATTTTCACAGTATTCCTGTAAGACTTTAGCTCAGATCCTCCCCAAATCTCCTTTCATCTCTGTTATATTTTGCAGAGGCACCTTCTGTATTGATTTGTCTTTACTTAGGTGGGTGGTGTTTTTTTCAGAATGATTTTCCAGGTATTCTGTACATTAACAAATAGCCTTTGAAGCAATATAATTTCAGCTATATTAATTCGATCTACTTGTTATCCTTGAAACAGTTTTTGACTTTGCAGAAACCAGCGTTGCTATCTAATGTAACAAGTATTGTAAATTGCCCTTAAGTGCTTAAAAATTAGTTCCAGACTCTATCTGGAATCCATTTGTCACATAAAAGCAGCAAGCACACGGCTTTTATCAGCAACATCCAACACTTGTATCTGAAAGCCAGTGAAGAACTGCCACATGGCAACAAATTTTGTTTGAATCTAACCTGGGAAAGATTTGAAATAGAAGAAACTGAAAAATGTTGTAGCCAGTTAAAACTTTAGCAAGCTAGATAGTTCCCAAGTATAGCAGAGCATCTTCCCTTTACATTGCTCAATAATTTTCTTCAATTTGGAGTGTATATATATTACACTTGGACAATGAGCTTCTAGTTCTTATCAAATTATTTTTACAGCGTATTACAATCCCATCATGTTAAGGTCAGACCAGAGTTGTTCTATAATGCAATGAGCTCACTAAACAGATACCTCCCTGCATTGTGTGCATGAAGGCTGATGGCTGAACTCCTGAATGCTTAAACTGGGAAAATTTTTACTGAAGTAAGAAGAACAATGTCAGAATAATCCTAATGCTTTCTGTCTCTAAGTACGGGTGTCATTAATCTCATTTTCTAAGTGTAAAGTCACAGTACTTAATTTTAAACACATACAACTAAACCAAATAATGACTTAGAAATCTAATTTTCAACACACACAAACTGTAGCTCCCACTGAAGACAGTTATGGTCAAAGGGCATTCAGACTTAGATCATTAATGATATTGAGACCCATAAAGTCTTACTTGATCTTTCAGTTTTTCAATTTCCTCAGTCTGCAGATAAATATCCAAACAGGTGCTAGAAGCCACTTCATGTGTGAAATGAATGAAGAGGCACACTCATTTCCTCACCTTCAAACTTCATACACTTTCTACCTTGCCACAGCTTCAAGAATGTCAAGAAACACATGGGAAAACCTCCTAGTTCTTTCTTAAGGGTCTAACAAGATCCATTCCTCTAGGTTCTCAGTGTCACTATCTGTATCCAGAAATCTGTTTCTTGGTTATCACTAACGTTCTTCAAAGACAGCTAGGACTGAATTTCATCTCCATCTTTCCCATGCAAAATAATTTGGATTAATAAGGTATTATACTGTTTGCCTTTTAGAGCATTGCCTTTCACAAAAAAGCACTGAGAATCATTTGAAAGAGAGAGATCTTTTAACTTAAATTTGACATTACAAGTCAATATCTTCATTTGTGGATAGGCAAAGCAGAAGATGAGGGTCTCTGGTTCACTGATCACTTCAGAAGTCTGTATAGAAACAGAATTAACCAGGAATGGTTCTTTAGATAAATCCCTTGAAACTAAGTAATCATTTGAAAAATTGGCCCAAACTCCCTTGCATTCATGCCAATTTCACTGTGAGGCAAGTTCACCAGCTTCTGTAGCACTGCTTTCAGATCACAGTCATACTGAGAAAAGAGCCAAACCCACCCAATCTTCTTATTCCCAGCTCATAAGCGACACCAATTCAGGCTGGGGTTTATGAAATCACTTCCGTGCTGCAGCTCCCTCCGCTCTTCCTCTGCCTCATTTGCTGAACAAATGAAAAAAACCACTTTCCGTGAAAAAGCAGCAGTAATGAAATTATAGCTGTGAAGGTAACCTTAGCCCACTCCAACTCCAGTACACAGCAGATTGCTAAACTGCTGTCCCAGTGAGATGCACTTTGCAGTGGCCCAGTAGCAACCTCATTAACTTTGGCTTTCTCCAGGAGCACGACACCAATCTCTCACCTGGGTCTCCCTTTTATGTGTCTGGGGCTACTTTTCTCCCTTTCCTATTGGGTATTAAACTGATGCTGACATTTCATTCAATGATTATATAAGAGCACATGCATTTTTAGCTTCATAATTAATCTCTGATTTTTTAATAAAAAAGAAAGATGTAAAAAAGATAAAAAAGGGGGAGAAAAAAAATCTCCCCTGATGCTCCAGAGCAATTTTTAACCAAGTAATGCATAGCATAAGGGTTGTAAATTGCACAGAATAATGTGGTATACTACATGCTTCAAGGATACAGCTGGAAGAAGAATAATGAGAAGAAGGAAGGAGGAGGCTTGGCTCAGTTGGTGTTTCTGGTACTTGTAGCCAGTTCCAAATGAATGAACCAACTAATTAGCACAGAGCAAGAAAACAATAATTTGGGATCAGGACTCCATTTTCAGTGTCCCTGCTTCTTTGTCGTGCTGTCTCTGCACAGCTGATAAAAGGGATAACTACTTCCCTCCCTTTCTGGGAAGCAGCCCGGGGAGCTGCAGCCAAAAGGTTACAACTGCATTTCCTTCATCTCTTCTCCCTTCAGCTTCCACATGCACTGAAACACAAACATGCCCAGCTCTAAAAGCCGTTCTTTGTTAAAACCGAGGGAACACAGGTAAGGGTTCCCAACATGTCCTGCTGACACAGGTTTCAGCGTATTTTAACAAACTCCTGGAAATGGGCTCTGGGAGCCACTCCTCATCTCTGTGAGGTCGTAGACAGAAGGATGAGCTAGGCACAGCACAGGAAATGCAAATGTATTACAAATGTATGAAAGGCAGGGTCAGGCTCGAGTCAAATCCTGCTCTAGATTCCAAACTCCCACTAGAGTATGGAAAGCCTGCTTTTCATAACTGAGAACCAGCTCTGAGAGGGGAAGAACAACAGCAATGGTATGGGGATCAAGGAGCTGAGATGACTGCTATTTTCTCAGGAGCCAGATGGAAAAGAACAAAACAGGAATGAAGGATTCTGCCCGGGAGGAGAGAGGACAATGTTGGCAGAAAACACTCCTCTGCTACAAAATGACCAGAAATGCAGGACAGAAGGAAACAATCCTACAAAAAGATACTACACTGTCAGCAAGAAAGGGCTGCTGCAGAGGGGATCAGCAAATAGCCTTATTCTTCAGGCCCAGGGATTTTAAATTTTAGAGAGATTAAGCAGACACATGATACTGGTGCAGGACTCAAGTATCATGCCTAGTTCATGCTAAACACGTGTGAGTCTTAACACTGCTTTCCTTGTCTTGATGCTATTTATGACAGGAGCTCTAACATATCTAATATGCATGGCACACATATGGTCCCCATCTTAAGCACAAACTAGGATAGCGGTGCTCAGAAGTGGCATTGCCCTCTAAGAGCAGCCTGCTTTAGAGAGCTGGCATACCACAACAGCACCTTGTCATTCCAACAACATTCTGCCAGTCATTATCAGAAAAAACAGTAATGCACAGTAAATGAGGAAGGGCTAAAGGGCTAAATGCTCTTCAGTGCTTCCAGGCAATTATTAGGGTATTATGTGCCCAGCCTCCCTACTTCAAATGTCTCCATCTATCTTTGAGAGCCCAATAAAATATATCATACCCTAAGGATGTTTAACTTTATCTACATATTGCCTTTTTTCGCTAAGCCGGCCAAATGTGAGTCTGGCCTCCATTCAGGATGTGACAGTCCAAATTGGAACATAACTGGCCAAGTTCAAGCAAGGTATATGCCATGCTCTGCAAGGAAGAAGATGATTAGAACTTAAGGAAACATAAGTCGAGTCACCTTAAATCAAGGAAATGGGATAACATTGTACAAGTAAAAAGGGGGGAATATTATTTTGAGCATGTTGTGGAAAAGGTCTGGGACACATTCATGATGGCATGATATTCCTCAAGGGTGTTTTCTTAAAGAATATGCAGGCTGGCATTAGCCACAAAGCAGCAGGCTGAGAAAGATTGTGGGAGGGAGCAACAGAAATTTGGGACAAGTAGGGAGGGTGGTCTAAAGCAGTCATGTGCTAGAAGGCTGAAAATAAATCAGCTCACAAAACCAACACAGGTTGTTACGCAACAGTGCTTGAGATGCACAAGCATCCTCAGATCTGGTCATCAGTATCAGCAGAAAAGGCAGAAAATGGCATCAAATGTATTCACTGTTACTCATCTACTTTCTGCTTGTTACCTTTGAAGGAAACTGGAAATGTGATGTCTCTTATTTATTGGTTATTCAAAATTGCATAAAGGCAGCCTTATTTGTAAAGGAACAAAGTGCAATTTCACTACCCTTAAGTGGAATTAATTTCTTTGAGCAGTTTCAAATGTGGTCAACAGACTCCTGGCTTTTTTCTAGCTATTAGCTGACACATTATACTGCAAGTGTACTACTGTTTTCAGAAGTATGGCAGGATTCAGTCTTAAAATCTATATATTTACACTTACTGTCTCCTGCAATCAGCAAGCTACCCTCATGGCAGACAAAATATGGCTCTGTGGTGTGCTTCATTCACTCTCTTGTTCTCCCCACAAAACAATGGCCATATACACTTCAGCTCCACAAAAAGTACATCCACAGCCTTAGTGCGTTTCTTTCACTGACACATTTTCATTTTGCATAGCATGTCAGGTTCTTCCATCTCTAGCTGTCATTCAGACTTCAGAAAGCTCCTGGTACTGAGATGGGAATGTGGAAACTTATTTCACCTAAGTTTAGCTCTGAAACTGGCACAATGGGGATAAGGAGAGGCCAAATGGTGTTTTTCTGCTAGGCTGCTGACCTTCTGTTGATCCAGGACAGGAACAAATGGAAGTGATTCACGTCTGGCAGTGGTTCAGGACCTTTCTGACACAAGTTTTGAGGGACCGGATCAATGCAGCATAACACATACTGTTATCCTATAAGCACCCAAAAAGCCAAGAGAAATACAGTCTTTGGGAGGAATACTTCAATAGCAAATACAGGGAATAACAGAGATTCCCTTTCTGTGGCCATATAGGTGAGCTCTCCGAGCCAGTGTAAATGTATATGGGGGGCTTAAACTACTGTCACTTTATACATATGCTGTAAACAGCAAGAGAAAGCTGGCAGATAGGCTGTCAGTTTAGCAATGTACCCCTATTCAAGCAATTAAATTTAATAACAATTCACCAGCACACTATATATATCCAAATTAACACGCCCATATTAAAATTCCTCTAAAAGCTCTAGCTAAAGGGCTAGTTTCCCTTGAGCTGGACTCAAAGGTATGATGAGAAAATGTACATGTGTTTTTTTTATTAGCAGTTATGAGGTTATTCATGAAGCACTGCTTAAATATTATCTTCTAAAACTGATAAAGGGCAATGTAAGGGGGAGTGCTTTAGAGATCAGGAGACCAGACAATTAAAGCTCTTAATTACAAGGCAATAACCAACTTCAAGATCATACCCAGACTAAACTCTGTCCTTTATACTAATATTCACCCCCCTAACACACATCCCTTAAAAAAAAAGTCTGCACATCATAATTCTCTATCATGTTTTTAAAGAATTTTAAGAACATTTCATGCACCAGTTAGTTCAAAGATACTGTGATACATTAAAAGTTCAAAGCTGCAGCTTCTCTCTTTCCTTTTTCTACATCGTTTTATGAAGCAAAAGTTAAGAGAAGGGAAAGCTGCATGCAGTTTAAACATGCTGCTTCTCCCAAGGTTTGTGCTTGTTGATCTTACTCCAAGATTGTTGTAGAAACTCCTTTAACACAGAGGAACTAAAAAACCATTGCATACTCTACTGATGGTGGCAAAACGTAGACAGATACAATACAATACAATGCAATACAATACAATACAATACACCAGGTTGGAAGAGACCTTCAAGATCATTGCATCCAACTCATCAACCAATCCGACCCACCCAACAACTAAGCCATACAGCCAAGCACCCCATCCAGTCTTCTCCTGAACACCTCCAATGAAGGTGACTCCACCACCTCCACGGGTAGCCGATTCCAATGTTTGAAAGAATATGGGGAAATACAAACCAAGAATGCTATGGCCACAGAGGAGCACAGGTCAACCCCCCCACCCACCTGCAGCCCCTCCTGGTTAGCTACCATCATATAAGGTGACAGCATCATAGTAGGCATGGTACCATTGCTGAGAGAGAATATGAACAGGTGGTGCAGTACATCATCTAATTCATCATCTTAACCAGTGACATATAAAAAGCAGTGAAAAATAAAGTGCTACTAGACCTGAAAAGCTGCCATAATTGCAATGGCGCAGATAATCTAACCATTCAGCCCCATGTTCTGAGTAATTAGGGCAATGGTGTATGACCGGCCTATGGTGGCATTAGCAAAATGCAACAGGAGATTGAGCAGGATGGGTGCATTGGTAAAGAAGAGGAAGAGGAAGAGGAGCTCAAAATTATAGCTCCAGGGAACCACCTATTAAACCCCATGTGTCCCTCTATCAAAAAAGAAATCCCCAAATCCAGTGGGCAAGGAGAGGAGATTCAAGCCAATGGCAAGATGATGGAAGATGAGGCACGATGATGCAAGATGAGGCAAGATGATGATACCTTTTGCAAGAATGTTTCTTTTGCAAGAATGTTTTTGACTTTTTTTTTTGTTTTGGTACATACAGATTCTGTGATTCTGCTCTGACAGGTCAGCAGGAGAAGCAGACAGGCTGTTGCAAGATAAATTCCGTGTGCTTAAATGATTTGAGAAACATGTTAGCTTACTTCCTGTTAGGAAGAAAAGGATGATGTTGTAAGTCACCTACACTTCAGCTCTTTGCACAGCAGGAGGAGACTGGGGGAGTTCAGCTGATAAACAAAGAAATGGCACAGAGGAAGGAAAAACCTTTGCTTCATCCATCAACTGCTAGGCTTTCAACAATGAAGATTCTGCAGAAGATGCAAGAGGTGGATATGCATGGGGTTTGAGTTTTTTTTACAGCCAGGGAGAAATGTACTCTGAAGTCAAGCTTCCTTCCTTGTTTTAATTCCTATTTGAAGTCCAACAGCTGTGTGTGAACTAGAGAATTTTTATTTCTTTTCATGCTTTCAGTGGGGGCGGGAAAGGGGATTTCTAACTGAAAACTGCTAGCAGTGATGACTTTCCCACACTGTAGAAAATCATTCTATTATTACTTAAATCTCTATTATTTAAAATGTGCAGACTATTTCTGGTCTACATTTGTCTAGCTTAAACTTCCAGCCACGCAATCTTGTCACTCTTCCACTTTTAAAGATGTAAAAGCTCTCTATTATTAAATTGATGTCTACCAATGTAAGTAACTGCAGACAGTGACTTCCACCCCTCCACCTTCTCTTTTTCAGGTGGATAACTTTCATCTCCCACTAAAGGGCAAATTTTCCAATCCTTTTAACAATTATCATATTTAAGAAAACAAACAAAACTAACCTCTAATATAATAGCAGCTGTAACCATGAGAAATGGATCTCAGTCACACTTGCAACAAATCTGAATATATTTATTCTTGCTCAATACTCTTCCATTTGCATATCCAGGCAGTGATTTGTCCTTTGGCTATAACATTATCCTAAGTAACAGTCAGACCTCAAAGTCCTTTTTCAGAAATCATTGCTTCCGAAGGTACTCTCTAACAATGCATCTTGCTCAGCTGCCCTCGCAATACAATTCAGACTACCAATGACTTTTTTACCTGCTCAATGCCAGGTAGTCAGTGAAGAGGACTCACAAGACTCCATTTCCCTATACAGGTTTCTCTTCTGCTTAAGGCACATTTGTACACCCTTATTCTTTCAGAGGATGATACAACTGAGGTAAGCAGTGGCAATGCGAAGAAGAGGAAAAAGAAGCCAACTCTGTTGGATAAGGCATACAGTGTCATGCTGAGAGACTGGCACAGCAGAAGGGAGCTGGCATAAATGACATAGCAGGTAAGCAGGAATGACCTTTCTCCACATTTCAGACAACCTCCCTACATCTGAAACAGCAAGCTTCAAAAGTGGGGGTCTGCATAGAGGGTACATGGCAAGGAAGACTTAATGGGGAGGACTATGTTTGAGTACCATGAAGGGAGAAGCCTTGGGTCTGAACGGCTTGCATTTTCCTGATAGGATTTGGATTTTTCATGGACAAAAATCTAAATTGGAAATCTTTTTAACCTTTGGGGATTTTTGGCAATCAAGTCAGCAGAATTTGAAAAGGAAAAGCAGAGGCTCTTTTCTGATGTTGAAAAAATCCTTTTCTTGTGGGGGGTAGAAGCTTCTATGGCCTCTTCCACCTGCCACACAGTAGTACATGCCACATAACAGCATGCCTGAGGAAGCTGGCAAAGGTAATGACATTTCCTCTGAACTCTTGAAGGTGGATAAAGAAAAAGGGCACTCAGTCCTTCCCTCATTCTCTTTGAGCTGTCACAGCAATGGCCTGAGTCCATAAAACAAGGCAGTGGCTGCTGAAGAATTCACAGCTCCAAGAGAGCTCATTTCCATCCTGCAAGAGTCAGAGGCCTACAGGAAATATCGCCATGCACACAATGGCAAAAGCAGAGAGGGAAAAGGTGTATTTCTGGATTTATAGCCGTTTATTCTGAGCCAACAGACACAATCCCAAGTGGGAGGATGAGGAGCACAGGGTGCAAAATTAGTCAGCATTTAAATAAGAGAGATGTGGGCTTGGATACCTCCCTCCCGCTCCTTGCTCTGTTTAAACAGCCCAGTGCTGCCTGTGAACAAAGCCTAAGAAGATTATGTTCTGTGAGGATAATCTCAGCTCTCTAGTGCTGTCTTGGCTTCAGAAATGCAGCATTCCAGTTTTCTCCCAGGGTCATTTCAATTCCTTTCCCATCAGCTTCTATATGCTTCCCCAGCTACTCCCTGATTTCTGGGGTGAAATGTTTTTAATGTCATAATTATCAAGGCTCCTCAGATTTTCCTGCCATTCAGGCTTGAGAGAGACAGATTTCTCACCTGAAGGTAACAGGATTATGCAGCAAGCAACTTTCTCAGTGATCTAGGTACCCCTTTGGAGTGCGTGGGGAGCCAGCAGCCCAGAGCACCTCACTGCCCGCCCAAACACATTATCCTATCTGAGCATTAAATTATGCAGAAAATATTCTAGCAGCTCAAATACTGAGCAAGTGATAATGATGTTGTCACTTTGGCAGAACATGTAAATATCCATGCAAGATGGACAGCTTTTGAAAACAAGATGAGTGAGATGAGAGGACCCCTTTTATCTGCCCTGCACAGCTCCCATGCCAGCAGCAGGGCTCACTGCTGTCTGCAGTCAGAGGGTAGATGCTCTCATCCTGGCCCACCCCTTCCCACTCACGGGCAGGCTCTCTTGACTTCCCTGCTGCAAGAACAAAGGGCAGTGCAGAGCAGCCCGCCCGGCAGGCACCGTGCACCAAGTTCAAACACACTGAAGCCTGAAGAGCAGCATCTGTTTAATCTGGGCTTCAATTTGGCTCCATGCCTGCCAGAGCACTGGAGAACACGCTGTGTAGGGTTTTGGCCTGCTTTAGCAGGCTGGATCTATAGGTAAATGAATGTCAGGGATATTTTAGGTGTCTGAATAGACTATGCATAACTTGCTTTGGCTGCAGATATTGTGGTGGTATTTTGGGGTTCACATTGCCTCATTTACATCTACTGGTTGTATACAGAATACAAGCACAACTATAAAGAGAAGTGTTTAATCCACAGGAGGAATGACTAAGGAAGAAAGCAGCACAAGAATCAAGAGCAGGAAAGCTGTAGTCCTCTTTTAAGCCCGGGTGTGGGGTACTCGGGAGCCCGTTGCACAGGGCAGATGCAAATCTCTTGACTTCTCTGTGCCCGGACCATAGGACTGATCTGTCCAACTCACGCATGTCATAGTCACATCAAATAGACTATGAATCCACCTCCTTCTTCCTGTGGTCTAGTGTAGATTGGTCTACATTGTACTTGGTCTTACTGTGCTACCTTTAGCTGACTTTTTGTTTGGGCTGTGAACATGAAACCTTCTCACTGACATGAAAACAACATGCCAAATAACTTACCACACATAACTCATCTGTAATTGCTCTCTGCAGCACCAAATCCGTTAAAAACCAAATGCCACAATAAACCCACTTATTCTGATGTAATTTCTTCTCTATTGTCATGTTGCAAAGCACAGCCAGGAGCACACCTCCTACAGGAACATCTCAAAGTAATCTTGTGAGATTTCCCTCATTCCAACAAAAATGACCAAAAAATTATCTAGGTGTTACAAAGTGTAATTTTTTTTAAACACATTAGAAATCTCTGACAGATGCAAAAGTCTCTGTAGTCAGGAACTTTCAATTCAAAGTACTTAGTTAGGATATACACACAAAACAAATGATCACAGCCATCCTGAGGTTGCAAAGTAGCAGTTACATGCCATACAGAAGAAGGAAAAACAGATGAAATGTTGACATGATTCTGAAATGCTGTAAGAATACTCAAAGCCCTTTCAGATTATACTGCTGCCCTGGGTGTTAAGACAGAGTACACCCCACCAAAGCCCAGCTCCTGCTGGAAGTCTAATATGCCAGCCAAACTACTTCTGTCTCTACATGTCCTAAGGTTTCCTGATGTACAAGGTCCCAGTGGCTGGATGCATCTGCTGTGCATCAGCTCCTCAGTGTAAGCTTTTCATTTTCTTCCCACAGCAGTTGGACTCTAAAGCCAGCTGTCAGAAAAAGGATCAATAATGTGACATTACTCAGAGATATATGACAAAAATGTGTGTGTACATATGTGTAATTGTCTGTGTGTGTATACATGCGGACATACACCCTCAACAGCCTGTGTTTACTGAGAATCGTGACACCTCAAGCCCTACAGCCACACCACCCAAAGGAATACCTCCCCAGCCAAGCAAGGAAAGAAGTACTAAAATGACAGCCCACTCTGCATTTTTTATGAGATGTGTCTCCATACCTTTGCAAAGCTCTCTCTACACTGCTCCAAAGTCCATTGTTGCTTCCCTCACCTGACCAGGAAGTTCCATTCTTTCCTGTCTCCCCTCCTCCCTGCCTGTCCTTGTGCCCTTGGCTGTCCTCACAGCCAAGTTTCTACAGTGTTCTTCTATTATACTGTCTTTCATAAACATGCTTACCACCACTAACGTCTTTGCACTGTCAGTTACCCATAGCTACTTCTGCTCCTGCTCCATCCACTCCAGACAGACAGGAAAACAAACTTTTGTCAGGTCCCTGCCTAGCCCAAAAGGAAGGAGCATGCACTAGGCCCCAGGGAACTTGCACACTCCCAAGTCCATGTTTGTACCCTAACTCTGTCCCAGATGTAAACTAGGGCAAGAATTGGGTACACATCAACCTTCCCACTTAGCACAGTGGTTTTCAGGAAAGGAAATAGAAGAGCAGGGGGTGACACATGATCTTATCATGTTAAAAGATCCAGATGACTAAAAGATGTTTGACAAGGAGAAGTGTAGAGTCTGCACCTGAGGAGGAATAACACCATGCACCAGTGTTAGGGGTTGACCTACTGGAGAGTAGCTCCACAGAGGACAACCTTGGAATCCTGGTTGCTAACAACTTATCCATGGGACAGCAATGTGCCCTGGTGACCAGGAAGGCAAATAGTATACTCGGGTGAATTAAGAAGAGTTTGTCCATCAAGTCAAGGGAAGTTCTGTTTCCCCTCTACTCTGCCCTAGTTAGAACACATCTGGAATATTATGTACAATTTTGGGCTCCCCAGGTCAAGAGCAATAGGGAAACACTGGAGAGAGTTCATGGGAAGTTCATGAAGATGATTAGGGGACTGAAGCATCTCTCTTACTGGAGCTATTTAGTCTGGAGAAAAGAAGGCTGAGAGCAGACCTTATCGATGTCTATAAATATATGAAGAGTACCTGTGAGGAGGATGAAGTCAGTGACAAGATGACAGGTGAGGGATGTAAAGTCAGATAAGACTGATTGCTTCCCCAATGGAATAAATACATTCTAAAGCCATAAACCCCCTAGAGTACATCTCACATCAATGGACAGCCTCTCCTTCCTTTCACAAGCTCTTCTGACCTCTCTTTGGCCCTCTACCTGTCATCCTAAGACAACCCAACATCTGAGTTTGAGTAAACAATAGTATACTTTACTAATGCTAGTTCAACAAAGCCATCATTTCACTAGAATTCCTCAAGGTGTGCACAGCTCAGCCTCTTCCTTTCATCTCAGAGTACAAAGTTTACACAACCCCCGTGGCTAGACAGGGTGAAAAACCTGCGCATACACCAAATAAGTCAGGAGTTGAATAAGCATCAGAAACTAAAACTAGCTGATTTCTTCTTAGTCCCTGAGCTTGGCCACTTTGTTTTCCACACTTTTGAGGGACCCGTAAATCACCCTCCACTCCAATGACATTGAGACTTGCCAATTCCCATGCCAAACTCTTCATTCAAAGAAAAACTGTCCAGATGGTCAAAAAAAGAGAAGTGTGTGGTTGTTCTTCAGGAAGGGCAAGTGAGAGAACAGAGTAATTTTATTAAGGTTCTCTTTGTAAAGGATTCTTGATGTTGTGGTAGATGATGGCTTCTATGCAGCACTGCAGTCTCACAGCAAAGAATTCTTAGTGAGCAAGTTGAATCCTTTTGGCAGGTTTATTCATTCATAAGGAATTCCTTTCATTATTTAGTACAAATAAAGATATACCTTCATGAAAGCTTCTGCTTCTGCTGCTCCTGCTGCACACATTCATATTTGATAGCTCAATGGAGAACTAGAGCCTTTTGTCTGTTCCACACCAGTGTACAAGAGAGGTTCTTTCATGAGACTGCTGATTTTTCAGAACTGTTGGGTTTTCATGCTGAATTGTGCTGATAGTCCATCAAACCTTGCCTTCTGCCTCTGAACTCCACTGAGGGAATGGAAAGAGCATGCAGCATGCTTGGTTCATCCAGCGAAGCCAGGCACCACAGGTCCTTCCTGACCTCTAGAGTGATTAGATAATGACTCAAAGCATGTGGTTTATTTCTCTCTCTCCTAGAGCCCAAATGTGCCTCTGAGTCATTGTCCATGAGTGAACTAGGACTGCAAACAGCATTTCTAGCTCTCTCTAATTTAATTCTACCTAAGATTAAGGGGGAAGAAGCAGAGACCCTATATACATACTTCCTCTGCCCATCCCTGCTTTCCTCTTACAGCAGCTGATCACAGTCCTTGCACTAACAGTTGTCTCTGCTAATGCATCTATCCTCAAAGCTAAACGATCCTACTTTTCAGTCTCCCCTCCACTTAGAAACTTAAACAGTTAGTGTATCTTTCCCCCCCAGATTTTGTCAATGCTAGGAAAATCAGAAGCAGAAATATGTGCTCTGATTATGTCCAAGCCAGAAATTGCAAGCACAGAATTCACTAGGGGACATCACTGCAAAATAAACAGATACTCAACATTTTGCAAGCCTATAAAAAGCTGAGCTGGAACAGAGTGGGCAGGAACCAAAAGGCTGAGTGCCAATCAGGATAGCTGAGGGGTCTGTTAATTTATCCCCCAAAGATTTCCTCCTCCCTTAGGTTGTAAGTAATAACACAAACTCCTATCTAATGCTGCTAATGGTATTATGCTGGAAAGCCGAGACCTGAGGAGGAAAAAGGCAGTGTGTGGCAGCAGATGCCAGTAATCAGCCAAGATCAGAAGCAGAGTATGTCTCCTGGCTATATGCATGAGCTAAATGTTGACTTCATTTCCATATGCATCCCCCATACTCTGCTCCCCCAAACCTTGCCAGTGCCTCCTCTTCCAAAACTCTGCTCTGTTCATGTCAAAATGATAATTGTTAATTTATTCTGCTTTTCTGGTTGCTGTGCTAACACAGAGCTTGTGCTGCTTGGTGTCTAAGCAGCTTGTCCTGGGGATATGGTTAAACCTGCCTTTGATCAGCATTTAATCCTTCAAGGTGCTCAGGGGGCTACAGTTTAGTTTCTATGTGAAAGCAATTAGAAAGGAAGGAATAGGACTTTCACTCTTCTCCTCCAACCCTCCAAAAGAAATATTTAATATGGACTGAGATGATTGTTATACTGGGAGGAGAATCTGCTCCATGGGCCTGGCCCAGATCTGATGCATATGCGAAGTGGGAACCCTGGCCATGAGGAGCCTACTCAGTCTATCTATACAGGTAGGCCAAAGATCTGGGTTATTTTTGTTTCTCAGCTAAATACAAGCTGCTTGTTACGGAGAGAAGCTTATCCTCCCTTTCCTCAAGCCTCCATCAGGAAGGACAAGTAGAGTTAGCATTTTTAACAGATGGAAGCCAAGTTCTCCAAGGGAGTCTTTCAGTGTAAATAAATAAAAAGCAACTTGTAGTTCCTAATCACAGCTAAATATGTAGGTCTAGATAAAGCCCTAACTGTGGGGTACAGGCACCTGCAGGGATGCAGACGATACCAGTGGAAAACAGGAAAATACAGAGAAGAATTTGAGAAGGCAAGACCAGCTTGGATGAAGAAAGGGAAATGATACCTAACACTCCAGTGAAAGCTACTTAGAACTCTGTAAATGCTCCCAGACAGCATCTTTAGGAAAACTCCACACCTAAAATCACTTAAAACTGAAGTGGTGTGAGATTCGTATCAACCTACTGCCACTGCACAGGACTTTCCCCAGTGGGGAAAATGCACCACACATTTTAGCAGTTTGCAAGAACCTGGCACTTCCAAATCAAGAAGCAGCATAGTGCCCACTTATCCCCCATATTTTTTATCTCAGCCTCACAATGTAGAAGGTACAAAATAGTACTTCTTGACTTCTGCAAATGAAGCTTGTTCATCACAATTATCTGGCACATTTTTGTTTGTTTTGGTTTGTTATTAGCTAGATCCTGTCAGCCAAGCTTTTGGTGTTACAGACATGAGATACAATACAGCTTCTCTATCTAGCTAAGATACTTCTAGAGTGCAAATATTTATCTAGGAAATACATCACCAGGATATTAAAGCTGGTTATCATTCTCCAAGTGCTGTGGTTGGTTACTCAATTTGAGATTAAAGGTATAAATCTAAAAATAGATAGAACCATAACAGGAGGACTTTGCCACTGCTGCCACTTACATATGGCTCAGACTAGTATGGCTCAGTCTGGGATGTGCTGTAGCTGCTGGATTCCACATGTTCTGCAACAAAATTGTTTTGTGCACCTGGATGAGTTGCTTCCTTTCTCTAGGTCTCAGTAATTTTATTATCTTTAGTTTCCTCATGAAACTCGATTTTCAATGAAGTAGAATTAATGATATTATCCTATTTTAGTAGGATTGTTTCAGTTAGATCTAGACATGTAAACAGCTGTGAAATTGCAAATAATTTATCTTACTTGAACTTTCTTACGGCTATGCTGTTGTAACTCTTTGTATGCTTTTAAGTATTCCTGCTCTATAACTGGGGACAGGAATGAGGTACCAAATAAATTTCACTGCTTGACTGAAGTCTCACCAATCTTCATTCAATGAGCTCATGCTAAAGGACTGACAGCTAAATGCATCAAAAAGAAATTAAAACCCCTTAGCAGTTAAGCACATGACTTGTTCAGGTACCACACAGGAGAAACATCTTTCAGCTGGTATGGAAAACAGGTTAGAAATGCGTCAGCCCCATTTAGACATATGTTAAACTCTGTGAAACAGCCCTTTTTAGCACATTTAGAACATGTGGGAAATACTGATGATACAGGGTTAAACTGGTCTCTGGCGAAATTAAAGCAGACTCCAGGCATGACCCTGCAGTCAGGAGCTCCCCGTTTTCTGCTGGCTGGCCCTGCTCCAAAGCTCAGAGCTGCCTCGGGGTAGGTGAGGAGCAGCCCCTTCCCTTCCTCTTTAGCTGCTCCAAGCCCTGCGGCATTACAAGGGCTCTTACTTTCTCATCTGTTGTGCTCTGCAGCCCTAAAGAAAACGCTGCCTGTGCCCTCTGTCCCCTGCAAATACATACAACATTAGCTTTTCTACAGGGAAAAAACCAAAACACTGCTACCCTAGGCATGCTAGCAGAAAAGTAACTGAGAGGCACTTGACAGAAAGAGTTAAATCAATTACAAAAATATGTCCCAACTTCTCTAACCCAAACTTCAGCTTTCCTCAGCCATTTTTTCTTCTTTCTTAGGCTTTTTCAATAGAGAGGGGGGGGGGGGAAAGGGGGGGGAGTGTAGCTAGCTCAGCAGGAGCTATATGCTTAGAAAAGTTTTGCTTTGGGGGATGCAGGTTTAGGGGTTGGAGGAAATGAAGCAAATAAGTGGTATTAATCTTTTAAACCTGAGAGTTTTAGCTACTGCATTAAAAAGTTGGCAGTGGTAGCTTCTAATCCCAAAGCCCAAGTGCGGCGTATTATCCATCAGACTGCATTCCTACACTTGACACCTCCCTAAAAGCTTTCCCACATCTGTGCCACTTTTATCACCTACCTGGAGGACTAAAAGAGCACTCACTCACTAATTCCCAACCTTAGAGCAATCCCACTCTGTTCCTTGAAAGGCAGGGTGAATAGTGCACTACCTGTAGAAAGCTTTTGCTTGTTAAGTTATACCACCTTGCTTTGCTATTATCCTTGAACCCAAACCATACTACTTATTAGAAGCATCAAAAGCATTCAGCGGTAGCCTAATTCTGCTCTCCCTGCCTTGCCTCTGCTGTGGACCCTGAAAGCCGATGAGCAGTTCACAAAAGCATGACAAAACATGAAGAAAAAAATAAATCAGTATGCAAGTAAGTCTGCAGGAAGAATTTAAGAGTTAGGATAAAAAATAACAGAACTGGGACATAGCCAGAAATGAGAATTAACGCTAGACAATGTCAGTGACAATGAGTGATGAGGATTCCCAGTTGCATGCCTAATACCAAAAAATATCTGCACAAGTAGCAGTCTGCCCCCTAGCCCCAAGATGAGCGATCTCAGTGCTAGAATGCCTGAACTGCCATTTCACCTGAAATCTAGGTCCACCTAGATCAGCATGTGCCCATGACTGTAGCCAGTGTCACACCCTGTGGGGAAAGGACAGCAAGCCCTGTTGTAAGAGGGAAGTGATGTAGTCTAGTAGAACAACCAATGCAGTTTGAATAAAAAGGCAAGATTTCAGACACAAAATCATAGTTCAGTTTTATTACATGATTTGCTAACTTTGCTTCATTTACACTCTAACAGCATTATAGCCACCACAACACTATTAATTACAATTTGTCCTAGCATTTTGGGGAGATGTGTGCCTGCACCCTAGGTCTTCTCTTCATATCTAAAGATAAGCCTTGAAACAGTAGGTTTCTTACTGGCAATGAAAGACCTATCACTCTGCCTTGTCAATAGCCCCTGTGTGGCACATCATGCTGAAAGATCTTCTTGGTCCTACACCAGAGGGACAGGGAAACACCACCCTGTTAAAAGTAGAACTTGACAGATTTAATATAATTAATATTGATGCTTAACAATTCTAGATCCCTGCTCCTTTGCAAGTTCATCCATAAATGAAATATTTCTCAAGGTCTGCGGGGAACATGACACCTGTCCTATGATCTTGTCCTGTTTCAAGTTACAAAATAGGGTTTTGGGATTTTAAGATTTGGGGGAGAGACAAACTGCTGGGAGTTTTGGTGTAGCATTACAGTGTACTGCATGTATTATTTTTCCAAATCACAGCTTCCCTTGGATTCTGTCACAGAAAGGCTGACACACCGGATAGACCAGGGAAGAAATTAGATCATATGCAATCTGTTACTCTCTCTTTTTATTTTTCTTTCTTTCTCTCTTTTTTTTTTGAGACATCTGAAGCAAATTAAAAAACAGAGAGAGGGTATCAGATTCCCACTGAGTATATACTGGCATAGCTCAGCTACAGTCAGTGAGTAGAATGAGTCAATATATTGATACCTACTGAGAAGTTATTCTGTGTATCTTAAAACATTAACACCTGAGTCAACATGAAGTGAAAGGGAAAGGGGCTTTCACCTCATCTGTTCAGATCTCCAGCTTAATAAACGTATGACTTCCCTAACATACACACTTGCTAAAACAAGACTGGCTGAGTCAGAAAGGCACTGCAGCACCCATCTGCCCCTGCTGATCACTCTCCACCTCCCAAACGTCCACCTTCTGCCCCAAAACACACCTTGCTCTGCAGCCACACTCCTGTGTAAGGCACAACGTCCCCTGCATCAGAAATAGAAATAAAAATAATAGCCAAGGTAGGCTTCTAAAAATCATTTATCTACCTCCATTTTTTAATGTCCAAGTAGAATGGTGAACATTCTGCTGTTGCTGATATCACTGTAAACTTGGAAGATTGCTGTTAAACATAGCAGCAGAAAGCTAGGATCAGAACCAGCCCTCCCCTGCTGTCTCTAAACTTACAGTGTATTTTGATGTCATGTATAGTCTCATTTTCTCAGTGCACACTGTACTGGATTGTGAATGTATTATTTAACCTTGGGAAACATCAGAACTTTTCTTCATCAACTATTTCACCAACACCATCCTCTATAAGGCTAATCCACAGCTCCTCACTCTCACAGATGTCCAAAAATCAGATTTAGAGAAACTAGAGTAAAGTGATACTTTGCCTGGCTGGCAGATGACAACAAGAACAACAAATCCTATGGTGTTTGCACATAGAACAGCTGAGAGACAGTGCTAGGTATCCATGGAGGTACCTTATGCAACTTTTCGTATACTGCACTCTCTCCTAACTGCACGAGGCAGTTAAAAAGACCATTTTCATGCTCTCAGAGGCTGAGGTTTGTAACCTGGAGTGAGTGGAGAAGGAAGAACAGCAACATTGTCCTCATCAGATTTCAACACAAATCACACAGCAGCCAGGACCTGTGCGTTGCCCTCCACTGCAGAGTGCGTTTTTCCAAACTGGGTCCACTAGATGCAGTAAATGTCAGGAATAAACATAAAGTGATTCAACTCGATCCACTTAATGCTGCCTTATTCCTGTCACACTTCTAAATGCTACTGATCAACAGCTAGAGGCATGCTTCTCTAGCATTAGAATAGAATAGAATAGAATAGAATAGAATAGAATAGAATAGAATAGAATAGACCAGGTTGGAAAAGACCTTCGAGATCATCAAGTCTAACCTATCACCCAACACCTTCTAATCAACTAAACCATGGCACCAAGCACCCCATCAAGTCTCTTCCTAAACACCTCCAATGAAGGTGACTCCACCACCTCCCTGGGCAGCCCATTCCAATGGCCAAACACTCTTTTGTGAAGAACTTCTTCCTAACATCCACCCTAAACCTCCCCTGGCACAGCCTGAGACTGTGTCCTCTTGTTCTGGTGCTAGTTGCCTGGGAGAAGAGACCAACCCCCACCTGGCTACAACCTCCCTTCAGGTAGCTTTAGACAGCAATAAGGTCTCCCCTGAGCCTCCTCTTCTCCAGGCTAAGCAACCCCAGCTCCCTCAGCCTCTCCTCATACGGCTCAAGTTCCAAACCCCTCACCAGCTTGTTGCCCTTCTCCGGACATGTTCCACCAAATCAACATCTTTCCTAAACTGCGGGGCTCAGAACTGGACACAGTACTCAAGGTGTGGCCTAACCAGTGCTGAGCACAGAGGCAGAATGACTTCCCTGCTCCTGCTGGCCACACTATTCCTGATACAAGATCAGGATGCCAGTGGCCTTCTTGGCCACCTGGGCACACTGCTGGCTCATGTTCAGCCTACTATCGACCAGTACCCCCAGGTCCCTTTCTGCCTGGCTGTACATTTTTCCCATCCAATGGAGGTTTTCACAGTGAGATTTGAAGGACTATCCTGCCCCTCCTCCTCTCCCAGCTCCTGCTTCCTTTGGCAGCATTCCGGTGCAGATTTTACAGTCAGATAATACAGTTGCTTTAATGTTTTCAAACTAAAGACTTCTTAAATTGAAAAATAGTCTTTTAAAAATGACAACATTTCACTTTTCAACATTTTTCATTTTCAAAAACATTTTAAATGCTAATTATTTTATCAAAAATGTTATTGGAACTGTTATCAGAATGGTTGTATCTGTAGTAAAACCCCTTAGAACAAGTAAAACAAATCCATTCTGAGCCCTGTGAAATAGAAAAAGCATCAAAACCTCTATATTGAAAAAGCTGAAAAATACTTTCCAGTCCAGCTTTTGAAAAAGGCAGACAGTTAACTCACTCCTTGCTGTGGTCTCTCCTTCCCTTCTCTTCTCTGCAAATTGTAGATACAGAAATGAGGCTGCCATTCATTTCCTTTCAATGTGGACATAACAGAGACTGAATTTTCCTACCTGCAAACCAGTGTTTCTAGGGGTGTAGCTATTCATATGCTCATTGTTTCATGTACAAATTATGAACTATACAGCTTAAGGACACTCTGAATGGACTGCTTTACTGGGGCACACTTGGCAGGAAAAGACACAGAATGCTAAGTGGCCTTGACCATATGCATACAACCACTGCTGCTGCATGCACACATCAGTAGGAACTGCTTGAATCTCTCCCCAGAGATATTTAACCTGTAGGAAGTAAGCCAAATGAATAGCAATCAGGGATCCTACTTGCCTTTTACCACTAAAATGCCAGTGCCAGTGAATACCTGCATGTGAAATCAACAACAACAAAAAGGGAGAAAGTAAAATGGTTCTTGAGACTTGAATTAAAGATCTTTTCAAAGTGTAAGTTAATAATGCACAGCTGTCACAAACAGCTATTGCACTCTGATCCCCCTCTCCCTCTCATTCAGTGTAACAACTAAAATGGTTATGTTTAACAGAGCCAGTGAGGGCTAAATCTCAATGCCCAGCTAATCATTTGCTCTTACCAGCATGGTAAAGCTGAGCATCCCCAATCTCCAGGACAGTCATGTTAATGGAATAAGCAAGAAAGTCAAGTGAGATACTATCTGAGTCTGCCTGATGAGATTGCGGTTTGCAGACAACCCTGGCTTATCTTGGATGATGAACTATCAGGGATAAACAGAATGCATCAAGTCTGTTTCCCTAAGACCTTGACTTGGTGGTGGTAGGTGAATATGAATAACATCTAAGCGGTTCAATATAGATTAAATGAGGAACTGGATAAGATCATGATGTTAATGAATATCCACTTTAAAAAATATCCCCAAGTGCCCATCCCAATGACCACCAAACAGAAAAGATTTGGTATACACTATTTTCAGAAAAGAAAATTAAGCATGAAATAAAAAAAACTCCATTCTAAATGCAAGGTGTATATGCAGATATAGATCATTCTTTCCATGTGTACACTTACAACAATACTTGCTTCTTAACACAATATCAAAATGCTTTAGGAAGTTGGGTCACTATTGTAATTCCCCAACACAGGAAGCAAATGCAATAAGTAGTTTGCATAATTTGGCTAAAATCATAAAAATAGAAAATGGAAGATCCAGAAACAGATTCTCAGACCTTGCTCTCCTCCAGATTCACAAACACACAGCTATGTATCAATGATATTATCAAGAAACAGTTTGGCAAGACAGGCAGAGAGGAATCTTGCAAAATCAAGGCTAAATGTTGTTTCATGTCAGTGAGCCCATAAATATTATATACTCCATTTGGTAACTGCCACTGACAAAGAAGTTTTAAAACATGTAGTTTAGGTATGCAAATCCATAATGTGTAGAGACATGCAAGGATTATTCATTTATGCTAATGTGGCTGTATTATATGTGACTGAACAAGGTATTGTACTGCACTGCATCAACATAATGTATTGTTTATCCTATTGCCTAAACAGTGAAGGTCTTGGGCTTTAGATTTATCTAGATTTAAGCACTGAAAAAAACATGGTATGGCATCTAGCAGCGAAGGCAGGATTGAGTTTATGGTTCAGGCTTCCTTTGGTAGCTTACAGACTGGAATTTCTTGGCGTAGAATTGGTTCACAATAAAATATTTAAAGGGAAAAAAAACCCAAACAAACATACAAAAAGACATTGATACTTTAAGAAGGTCCACAATCATGGCCCGGTTTGGAAAAGACAATGGGACTGGTTTTGTTTCACAGTGGTGGTTAAAAGAATACCGTGCATGACCTTGTTCCTGATTATATGACACTGCTCCGTCACTTTTGAATGCTTTTTCTCACAATCCTACTGATACCAATGTCAATATCACAATTTCTCTTCAATTAAAATCCCAGTTACAGAGGGCTAACACACCAAACATCCAATTTTAAGGCTGTAAACTTAGGAAGATACCGTGGTTTAGAATATTCACTTCCAGAGCCCTAGTTACCTACAGCAAAGATCCTGAAATAATTCTCATTCAGCCTGCTGTTCAAGCCACAATGTATCGAGTTAGGGAGAAATAATGGCAACTATTTTAGGAGCCTTCTAAATGGATTAAAGCTCATGTAACCCAGGCTTTCAGAATGGTTCTAACAGCACAGAAGTGAGTTTTTGTTTGCATTTGTGTCCAAATCTTTTTATCACTAGAACTGGTTGAGACTATTCCAGTGAAGGGTAATTCATCAGAAGTAAACTATTTATAGGAATTGTTCTACATTGCATTTTAAACAAGCTTAAGCATTTAACAAGGCTTCAGGTTTCATTAAAAATATGTTTTGTTTTGAAAGCTTAATAAATAAATACTTAATGAAGTTTAAAAAAAAGTCAGAGATTGAAACTCGTGTAATGATGTTGTTATATCCAAGATGATCAAAGGATATAAATAAGCAAGGTTTTCCTTCAGCAAACCAATCAATACAGAAGGCTAAAATGCAGAATATAAGAAACACAAATCCTATTCAGATCTAAAAGTGTAACAGCAGTTTTCAAAGCTGCATGCAGGTTTAGACTAATAGCTCTGAATTTGACATTGTTATCTAATAAATTAGTCAATTTGAGGGAACAGGTTACTGTTACCTGTAGATCTGTGGGGACTGGTACTAGCAATAGCAATATGTTCACTCTCTCTCAGTGGGACAGAGAGGAAACTAATTATTGCCTATAGGACATGAAGGAGTTCAGAGACAGCAGGATGTAAGAAGAAATACACCATACTATAAATCAATATTGCTATACTGAGCCCTTGATTTTTAGAGCCTAACAGTTACAAATTTTAGTTTCCTCCTTTGAAACTGTTTTAAAGGATTCCCTTGAGGATCAGGGCTGACAGGTTAGAGCAGTTATTTGTGGAAAATGTTCTGCCATTGTTAACTGGATGTTTCTGTGTGAGTTCACCATGGTACACAGCCAGCAGGTTTCTGCTCTCACCAGCTTCAGTTCCACAAGGTCCTTTGCAGCAGTGGATGACTTCACAGCATTTGTCCATGTTCTGGACCACACATGTAAATCCAAGGCTTTGAATGGTTTTGCTGGTGAGTGACTTTTCACTATAGCGACTGTAGAAACCAGGCCATCTGTGTTTTGGTTTCACTGAATGTATTTCATTTCTGGTGATGAACTTGGCAAAGCTGTTGCAGAAGTAATCTGAGAGCTACAGGTATTTTAGGAAAGGAATGAGTTTTGGGCAAACATTTTTTTTTTCCTATAAGAGTTTAATGATTTTCTGTTTAAGTTCCTGCATATGGTGTTAAGTCCCAAACGAGTATACACAATGGGTGAATGGGTGTGCTTACATACAAAGAAAAGGTTGTATTATCACTACTTTGCATCAGGTGATGGATGTTTCACATAAAGATATGATCTATCTCCCTTGAGCAGTAGCTGTTGAAAGAAGATAACTCTCTCTGAATTCCTTGGAATAGCCAGCTCAAGATTTTCCGTATTTTGGGGTTTTGTCTTATGCTATAAATAGAAAAAGAGAAATCTTGAATAAACTAGATGGTACAGCTCCTCATTCTCTATACCCTACTCTATCTACATCATAGGTTATAACAACAGAGGGAAGTCCTTTCTGTCCAGGCCCTAAGTTCCCTGACATCTGTTTTCTTGCTAATGAGTCTGCAAACTGCTAGACAAATACGAGAGATCAATAAAGATTTTCATCATCCATGGTTGGCACCAACATACATGAATGTACTGCACACTACCACAGCCAAGGCTGAAATTGGGAGCCACAGGCCAAAGCTACGTCTTTAGATACGCAGGTACAGGTTGTGCCAGCACGGGAACTAACACGACCTCTAGCCAGCTGGAAGTGTGGAGCCAGCACACCAGACTCTTATCTTGATGCCAAACGTCTTCTAATTTGTAGTGGCAAAAGCAAGATCAAGCTGGTTGTGTCTCCCAAGCTTCCAGGAAATAAGCAAATATTCCAGCTCCCCATTACCACCTGGGAGTTTAGAGCAAGCAGAGGTAAAGCTTGGATTTGTTTAGAGCTATAGCAGAAGTCAGGATCAAAACAGGACCCACATCCAGAAACTGTTGCTTCCAAGTCCTTGCTCAGACCACTCTGCCTCTTTCCCTTTGGGATACACATACCCAAAAGCTGCTCTTTGGGAAGTTCACATTAGTTTAGTGAAAATGCTGAAAAAAGGACTCATTTCTAGGCACCATAGACTGTAACTCAAATACTGAGTACATAGCACCTCCCATTAAAAGTGGACACAAGAGGCTTAATATCTATGCAGTTTAGAGGTAGCAGAGAAAAAAACTTCTGGCAGCATTTAGTTTCTACTACACACACACACAAATCCAGCCTTTCTGCAACACAATGTGTAGTCTCTCTCTCACACACTTACACTGTATTTCTGTTCCTCAGAAGTCCCTGATGCAGGTTACAATTAGGAAGAGAAAGAGGTAGGATGAGAAAGAGGTATGATGAGAAAGAGGTAGGATGAGAGAGAGGTAGCATGAGAGAGTAGGATGAGAAAGATAGGATGAGAAAGAGGTATGATGAGAAAGAGGTAGGATGAGAGAGAGGTAGCATGAGAGAGAGGTAGGATGAGAAAGAGGTAGGATGAGAAAGAGGTAGGATGAGAAAGAGTAGGATGAGAAAGAGGTAGGATGAGAAAGAGGTAGGATGAGAAAGAGGTAGGATGAGAAAGAGGTAGGATGAGAAAGAGGTAGGATGAGAAAGAGGTAGGCATGTCATATGCACTCACTTTCCCAAACACATCTTATCCTTCTACCTTGAAATTCCATCTGAGAAAGCTGAAGGATTGCATAAATGTGTCTGACATTTCTGGACATCCAATTTTCCAGTGCTTATGCAATGCTATAGTGCCTGTACAGTAAGCCAAGAATTCCAGGAAGACCCAAAGCACATCCACCATAGAAGCAATCAGCCCACAAAGACTAAATCGTAAGTATTTGAGACACATTAGACTTGAGGTACATGAATAGATTCATTACAACATTCAATGCTTCTTGGTATTGTCAGACTAAGCATGCATGTGCCTCCTTCCCCTGTGCATATATTTCTGCACAGAAATCCTACACAGAAACACAGCCATGACACCAAGTAAAAGCAACGTGAAAGGTGCAGTGGACCAGTCATCCCATTGCTAGGTTGTATTGTCAGATTTGACTTTGTGCACAGCTGCATTCAGATAGCCTAAACTCCATTAACCTCTAAAGCCTATTAATTAGGTACCCTGATAGCCTGCAGTGAAGTGACAGAAAGCAGTAAACCCAGGAACTTCAGCAGAACTCAGGCTGCTTAAATGTGGCAACAGTTTCTGACTCAGCAAATGCTTTCCCTCTCTGTGTCCCATTTTCTCACCTTAGAACAAGAAATACAGAAGTTGGTTGTTTGTCTTGTATCAGTGCTATGATGCTCTAAGAAGCTCCATAAAATGCTTTGAAATAGCAATGCAAAAATAGCTAAGCAGAAAGTCAGCATAAGAAACAGACATTAATAAAGAATGGCATGTGAAATTTTATAAAGAGGATAAAAGTCTCCTTCTCAGTTCTTTACAGCATAAGGTGATCAACATTTGTGAGGTCAACTTAAAAACCCACAACCCTCCCTTGGGATATACAATTAAACATATCAAAGAGGTTATTTGCATCCATCTGTAGCATCTGGCACTGTCCACGGCCAGAGACAGAATACCACACCAGATGGACCAATGTGTATGGAAATTCTTATCATCTTCTGTGATTAATTTCTTCCTTCAGGTTGGATATGTCTCTTCTAATTGTGTATCAACATCTAACCAAAATTGGTGCTGACATATCATTGATCGTACTGTGAGCTTATCTGCAGCTCAGCACTCTGGGACAGTTTAGTCCCTTGCTTACCCCAACACTAATGCAGGATTTCTTTATCGGTGAATTTCTGCATTCACTCATAAGTTTTCCAAGCCTTGTCCACAGAGATTAGCAACAGAATTCATGAGCCAACTGTAATTTGAACCAAAAATCTTTTCTAGTTCCTGAATCGTTGCTACTGTAAGACTGTAGCCTATGAGGCTGTAGACTGTAAGACTCCAAATGATTTTTCAATGGTATAGTCTTGTCCCTGAATTTATAGAGCCTAGACTTGCGTGGCAGGATCTTAAAACCTTCCCTCAAATTCTTTTGGAATAACTGAACTATTTTCCTGTGAACAAGGATGTGTTTTCCTGCAGAACAAGGATGATGCAAACCACAAAGGTAACAGAAATCCCCTCTTTGAAAAGAGCCATCCACAGAATTATTACCTTTTATTTTTTTGCTTTGTGTGAGGATCATGTAAGTAAAAAGAAGAATTTGATTATATAATTATTTTATTTATGAAAAAAAAAAAAAATCTATAAACAATTAGAAACCACTATCAGTGAACCATAAAACGATGACATTGCATTGTCAAATCACATTAAGGCCTTTTGTTGCTGTATTTTCAGCTTCCAGACTAACCAGGACTTCTGTAAACACAGTCAAGTTCAGTTACATGAAGGCCAGGGCTCAATCAGCCACTCTAGTAAGTGCCCTTGAATCCAGGAACACATAAAGGTAATAGGAAAGAGTTGCTTTGGATGGTTGCTCAGTCTGTGAAAGAGGATAAAAGAAGAAATGGAATAAAAAAAGCTCCTGCAGATATGACTGCATTGTCTTTACTCAGTATTCAGAGGGAAATAGTCTCCACACATAGCCCCTAGCCCTATCTTGAATCTGAACTCAGATCCCCTATGGACACAAATTACACATAATCATAAACCTCAGCAGAAACATAAAAAACAGATACTGCTTCTGAAGAGAAGCAACTTTCCTGAGGAGAAACACTACACATATCCATATGTACACACCCAGGGGTGCCCTGACAAAAATGCCCACTGCATTTGAACAAACTGCTCCTCTTTGTTTCCTAGCCTTTACCTGGGCCTGTCCCAGTGACCTTTTAGTAACATAAATAAAGCATTGCATAGCTTTTCCCATGACGAGCAGCCACAGAATCCACCCCTTCTCCCTCCATCCACAGAAAATAAGTTCTTTTTAAAGTGTATCAACTCTTGAGAGCAGGAGGTAATAAGCTAAATGTATTAATGTCTTGCTCTAGATATCTGCAAGATATCCAAGACTTCCAAGACCACAGGCAGTGGTTTAAAAAAAAAAAAAAACAAAACACCATAAAAAGCTAAATGGATGCTTCAAACATCACAGTTAGCTGGATTTGTAAAACATATGGAATACTTTGAAATCTAGGTCCAAAGTCTAAATATTGTGTGTGGCTAAAATACCACAGTAAATGGAACATCAGCAGTGTGCGGCTCTGATGGGCAAGCTGCAGACTCTACAGGAGAGCACCTTGAACCTCCTCAGCTCAGATCAAGAGGAGCCAACAGGGCAGCCCTGCTGCTGAACTCTGATACTGTTCCTTTCTTTCCTGTTTCTTTGGTGTTTTTTTTTTCCTCCAGCTTCAAATTGTTCATGTCTTTTGTTGAGAGCTACTTGGATCTTTAATGGTTCTTCTGATAAGCCTTGCCTCCTTCACTTCTGATCAAAGAGAAATAGGAAAAAATAGCAATTGTACCCTTGACTGATTTATGCTCGTCTTAATTTCTATCATCCTCCTCTCTTGCACCTCTTCTTCCCCTCCCTCACTAAAATTACTGTGATAATTTTGTTCACAGTTTTGGGTAAAATGAATTGATTGAATGGTTGCAGACCAGATTTAACTTGTGTCAGAAGCAAAAGACAGTGAAAAGGACAGTGAAAGCAGAAGTTGGGGTGATGTGGTCAGCTCTTTGGGTGCTAAAGATGCCCCCAGATTTCTGGAACCAGGGAAGATGCAGAAATGCAAGGATTGGACAGGACAGGACAGGACAGGACAGGATAGAATAGAATAGAATAGAATAGAATAGAATAGAATAGAATAGAACAGAACAGAACAGAACAGAACAGAACAGAACAGAACAGAACAGAACAGAACAGAACAGAAGCAAAGCTCCTTGGAGCAGTAAATGAAATCCCTACCAGCAGCAGAGAACCACTCACTCTCAGAAAGAAATGACAGAGACAGAATATTGCATTTAACCACACAGCCCAAGCATTTCCCGTTTTTCTGACACTGTATTCTTGGGATAAGGATGGATATTTCATTGCAGAACTGGCTGCATAAAAGGACACCAATCCTGTGCAGGGCATTAGAGGGATGAATACCCAGGACTTCATCCAAAGATAGTATCGGGAGTCATAGTGCTGTGATGGTCCCTAAATTCCAAGGACCAAATATTCTAACTGAAATTTGAACATATCTTGTTGGAAAAGAATGTTAACAGTGTAGTGCTTTTCCTTTCAGATGGGTCACATCAGGTTCTAAAGAGATTTTAAATACTCATGGCATTTCTGCGCTACAGCACAGGGAAACTGAAACATCTGGCAATGCATGATGTGCTCCTAAAATTCACCATCCAGTGGCAGAGATGGTGAAAGAGTTTGGGGGTTCCGGTCCTCAGTTCTGTTCCAAGGAAAGCACGAAAGGCTCAGGTTTACACCACTTTTGTAAACCAGCTATCAAGTATTAATTAGTCCAGTAGGGTAGGCTGCTCATTTAGCTAGAGTATATTTTCCTAGTGACTGGGCCAAGAAATGTAGTTTAAGTCTCTGGCATGTTAAGTAGAAAACAGCCTGTCTGGAATAACAATTACCTGAAACTAAATAAGTTTAGATGTACACTCCTGGCATTCATCTGAGCAGAATTTGCCACACTGATTTCCAGTTATGAGACATATTCTTTTTTTTCCCTAAGCCAATGCAGATGACCTCTGGAGGACAGGCACCCCCATCACAAGCACCACCATCACTCTGTTCCAGACTACTGCAAGCCTGGCATGCTTGTAGTGCCTAGTGTCAGAAAAGCAAGCCACCAGGTAAAGGGATGCCTGCAGGGCACAGACATTTTTTCTCCAGATTGTCCAGAGGGAAAAAAGCCAAAAGTCTGAAAAGAGAGTAAGTAGTCTCTGTTCTGCTTTTCTTCTTCAAGCCTATTTAAGGTGCTGAATACATTTCCCAAGGAAAATTAATTTCTTTGCCTTTTCCTTGCCTCTAATAAACTGCCTCTGAATGCATGAGGGCACAGGAAGGAGAGCAGACTCCGTGGTGAGATAATAAAAAGTGAAAAGGCATTCAAAGCCATCAGGATCTTGCAAACTTGCACTGACGGAAATATGCTGGACCGCAGACAGGGAAGCAAGATCAAGGAAACTTGGAATAGCTTTGGCATTCACTATTTAAGAGCAAAGACAAGACAATATTAGGGAAAGAGGGGGTCCTCCTGCAATCCTGCAGAGAGGCTATGGAAAGAGATGACTCAATGCAGGCCACCAGCATTCCAAAACGTTGCACTAAGTGAAGACTTTTCTGTGAATACCCAGGACACTGTAATTATCAGTAGCATAATCAGAATGTAAGAAATGTGTCTATGTAACTACAAGCTCCAACAGTCTTTGAAGTGAAACTGTCTCAGATGATCAACATAAATCAGAGAAGCTACAAAAGATGAAGTACAAGAAACTCAGAAGTTTTAATCCAATAAACACAGGGATTCCTCAGTGCTCAAACAGACAGTGAGAAGCCTTCCAGAGTAGACAGCCAAGCGGAGACCTTGGCAAAATTAATTTTCTATGTATAGTCCAGGTAGTATAATTGAATCATAACAGATCAGCACTCTTTATTTATTCATTCTTTTCTTTGAAAACACTTGCATTTTTTCAACAATTTCAGGTCCATTTTCAGTTTAGTCAAACGTGATCACTTGCAGAAGACAGGTGGATCTCAAACCACCTTGCAACATTTGCTAGTACATGTGCAGGCTTAAGAATTTCCCTTGCTTTTCCTGCTTGACAAAATGAGCAGTGCTGAAAGCTTTCATTTTTAATAAAACACTGGGAGGCTTGGCTTCTCTAAAGCCATGTTTAAGTAGGTTCTGTAGGTGAGATAAGGAGAAACACCCTTTATGACCAGTGTGCCTGATACACAGCTGTCTATGGTATGTTCTCTCCCTTAATGACCCCGTAACTGCCTTTCCAACACTATTTGGGAAATTTCTATACTCCCCTGTTTTGCCTTCATGCTATGGTTTGAAGCCTTCAGCAGCGTGGAAAGCATTTGTGCACTGAAATATCTGGTAGCTGAAACAGCAAACCTGCAGAACCAGCTATATGGAAACATTTCCAGACATCATCCCTCTAACATCTCCACTTGATGGGGTCATTAAGCAAGCCAGCTGGAGCAGGAGCAGCAGGCTGCTGTAATTGCAGGATCCAGCAGCAACAGGGAATTATGAAAGCCCTTGCTGGGCAGTACAGCAGATGAGCAAGGAACCAAAGGGTTCACTAAACACATCCAAGACAATCAGTTGATATCATCCACCATGATGTTACAGAAAAAAACTATTAGAAACAAAAAACAACTTCACTTCTTCTCCCCTTCCAATAATTTGATCTGCTTAATGTAAATATGTGGAATTTGTTCTAAATTTAAAACAGGGTTCCAAGGATGGCAAGGAGACGGAATTACTCTGCAGTTATTAGATGAAGCCTGGCCCGGTGACTAAACAGACAAGTCAGTCTGGTGGTATTCTTTTCCTGAGCCCTCTAGAAAATGGTCTTCCAGTGCTGTATTCTCAGAATACATGAAGGGTCTATTTTTAGCAACATTTTACATCTTTCTGATTCACTCACCCTATCCCTTGAGCTTCTGCTGATACAAGACCCTGTATATGCTGTGAAATATTTTCCACTTTCCTGTCCTCCATCATCAAGAATGCAAAGAGATGAAAGGTGCAAAACTAAGAGATGATAAAGTACACCTTAGCACCAGATCAATTTAGTAATGCCTTTTATCAGCCTGCTATTCATGCTTAGCTACCACTATAGCTCACACCAACTTCATTTTAATATACCACACAGAAAAGCAGCCTAAATACACATCCCCAGACCTAAAGTGTGTAATCTGTAAACTACAGAAACAGGCAGATCATTTCCATTAGTTTCTTATGTAGCAAAAACCACAATTTACATCCAAAGCATATAATTATATTCAAATTCTAGAAGACAGTGTCAGAAGTACTTTAAATTCATAGTTTGGGGGAAAGTCACTCAGGGGTATAAGTAGTTAGGTTTTAATGTGCAAAAACAACACACACACACTGAGCACAAGAGAAATAATTTGCGAGGGTGACGCGGGAACTGTGGTGAATCACAGGCCCCTGGCACCGGCAGCTGCCTGGAATCTGGCACAGCCAGCACCCCAGCTGAAATGCTCTCCTGCTCCTTCAGAAACACCAGTGCTGGCATTTTGCACTAGAGCCCGTCCTGGCTTTAAATCCATGAGGGAAAACACTAGTGGGATCTATGTCCAGAATTTGAAGGTGTCTTGTTGTGACCGGTTTAGGCTGTGCCTTTAAGAAAGGGACACTTTCTGAACACTCTGGGCGAATGTTTTGATATTAGAATGAAAACAATGATATGCTAATTCAATTTCATTGGTGGGACCCGGTTGTAGTTTTTTTTGTTTAGTCTTTCAGTCGGGGGGAGTCAGTCTGCAGTCGTCTTCTTCTTCCCCCTGTGCTGTGAGCTGGCCTGCTTTTCTCCCTGAAGCAACAGCTTGCTACGCAGGAATGATTCTTGCTAAACAGATAAGAGAAAACTAACTTTTTGCATTCGCTTTGAGCTTTAACAAGTTTTCACCCTTTTAATTACCTTCCTTTCTCTTTCTCTCTAACCCTTTTGGGAAAAAGGGGAGGTAGGGAGGGAGAAGGGAGGGACAGGCCGAACCCCCCTGGCCGAAGGGGGGGGGTTGGGGAAAGGTTTCCTGTATTACATACTTTGCTGTATATTTCTGTATATATTGTAAATATCGTATATTTTTGTACATATTCACTGCATTCCATATCTGCTTGTAAAATACAGCTTTCATCTGCTTCTCCGGCTGAGTTAGCTGTGGAATTCTTTTTTGTGTGTGGGGGAACCTTCCTACTCCACCACACTTGTTCATCCTTCAAGGACAGATCAAAACAGGCTACTCTTTTAAGTTGCTCCGACATCTAAAACCCAAGAGGACTATTGGGATTTCATACACTTCTGTGGCTTCCTGCCAGGGAGCTCAAAGTACACAGGTGCATGAGGACTGCTCACCTCATGGAGGAGATAAATGGTTTTCTCTTCATTTCACAGATGAGGAAAACAATTCAGAAAGAAATGTAGTTTCACCAAGGTCATACAACAAATTGGAGCCACTGGTGAACACAGTGTATCATCTTGTGTGCAGAGACTGCACGGAAGATATGAAAACCACCTTTCTCCTCTCTAGTGCAAGTGACATTTCGTAGTCATCAAAACCCACCAGAACAACAGAAATGCAAAACCAGAAAAATATCTGCCTGTCATCCTGGGCAAATACACAGGGAGCCAGTACTGTTAAGGCACAGCACATGAAAATAGAGAAAACAGAAGAAAGGTCATACTGTGTACTTCCCAGACAAAACTTCTGCTCCTTGCACTTAGAAGCTCCAGTGCTTTATTTGGTTACCATCTGCATAGAAAACCATGGAACTTTCTCACCACCAGCTGGAGACTATCTTGTCCTTATCAGCAGTCCCACCTCAGATGACCGAGGTACTTTTCCCTGCCTCTAGTGAGACCTGTGTAATGAATCTGGAGCTTCCAGCAGCACAGTATGTAACAACCTAGAGACTATAATAACATTGCTCAAGCCTGTGTTTTCATGCCATGGCAAACAAGATAAAGGAGGGGGGGGGGGGGGGAAACCAAACAACCAAAAAACCCAAACCAAACCAACAAAACAAAACAAAACCCCACCCAAAACAAACCACAAAACCCCCAAAGAAAACTGCCTAGCATTTTTAAGAAAATAAAGTTCTTTCATTTTTGAAGTGTAGAAATATTATAAAAAGTATCATTCTCATTCTACAGCGCCAGCTGTGTAACTTCTGTCACGTAACATTCTTTACTACTTCAATGCCTATACAAAGCATACAGCAGGATCCTTCATCTGTCTTTGAAATGCAGTCACCTCTGCAGTAGAATGTGGCAGTTGCTTGACAAGTCAGGGCTATATTACCCCAAAGCAGATATGATAAACAGAAGAAGAAACTTCTTTTCAGTCAAATTGTAAAATTATAATTCCTCCTTATAAGGAGGAAAAGGAGCCCTGATCTAATTCTGGTTCAGGACTAGCATCCCCACTTCTGCAAAATGAGCAAGCACAAAGCAGGTATCAGAAGAGGGTTTTTTCACACACCTTCAGCAGCACGGGTCAGAGGAATGTCTGAGAGAGCACAAAGACACATGTTAAATAAGAATGACAGGGATAAAAAAACAGCACTCAGTTACTCATGTTCCAGATCTCATAAGATCACTGGGATCTCCCAGGTTCAATTACCAGGTGAATAGACTTGCACTTCAATTTTGCAGATCAAAATTCCAAATTTTGATCTAATGTTTCCATTTGCAAGCTCTACCAAGTTGGGAAGAGTTACTACTACGCACAGAATGTAAAGGCAAAGCAGCTGATCAGAAACCATTTCGTATAGAAGTATGCAGAGAGTGGTCAAACAGAAACCTCAGTTTGAGGAAAGAGCCTTTGTGTACACCAGAATCTTCCTCTGCACAACTACCAAACACTGTGCTTTCTCAGAAGAGCTACAGAGACTCAGTACAGGGAGACAAAGCTCAGCTGTGACCACTTAAAAGAGACTACAAGGGACTGGTGACTTTGGATGCTTAGGTTTCTAGATAGCCATCCTGAGATAATTTAAGCAGAATGCACCTTTCATTAAAAATATTAGTCATCGTTAATGTCTCTGAGGAAAGGAATGTAAACAGGCATACATAATCACTAGTCTTTGAAAAAAAACAATAGAAAAAGAACCCCAAAAAATAGATAGACTTCTAGCTTTTCATCTTTGCAGAACTTACCTGCCTGCAATCCTAATTTCGTCTCTGAAAGAAGTTAATTTTACTGCATCACTAACTGCTCTACATAGAATGATTTTCCCCTTTTGTTAAAGCGCGCTAACCTTTGCTCTAAAGTAATCTCCTGATGGAAAAGGAAGATCCTGCTTGTACTGGGGAAGGGGGAGTGCCAAGAACTGGGAATGAGTTTTCTGTTTTACAGGAAAGTCAGGACTGCAGTAGCAGAGACACTTCAGATGAAGAATAGGTCAGACTGGAGGAACATCAAGGAGTAGGACATATGTATTAAAAAAAGAGTACACTGTTATAGGTGTGTGTGGCAAGTTTTTACATTGGTTTGCAGAATATGTGTCTATTTTATGGAAACACTCTCTTGATTTGTCCAATTTGCTCCCATTTGCTAATGAGAACAAAAAAAAAAAAAAAAAGGAAATGGAAATACTTCATAAAAGTGGCTTAGTCCCCACAAAGTGAAAAGCAGAAGAGAAATGTCCCCATGGCCACCACTCCTCCCATAGCTGCTTCTGAATAGCAGTACTCAGAAGGCTGGGGCAATCTGCATGAGGCATCGAATCACCTGAGCACCCCTGCTCTCCATCCATTAAGAAGGGCCAGAGAAAAAACAGCTGGAGGAGAAGAGGGGAAACCAAATTAATTAATTCATCGCTAAGACAAAACATGCACAAATCTCTTCATTTTATCTGTCAACGATAGACATGCATTATTCATTAGCTGAGGCATGAGGACATGGAAAGAGGGGCTGTGAAGCCACTGCTGCAAGCTCTGGCAAAGCAGCCGACCCAGCAGGGTGTTAATAGCTAAGGGGAGCCAGGAGGATTGAGCACATGTAGACTTTCAATAAACGCAGCCCTAACTTCATTCCATGGTTGGATTTTCTTTCCTCTGTCTCACAAACCTTTAGTAAAGCAAAGGGTAAGTGTGGCTTTTCCTTACTACTGTTTGAGGAGAAAGATTCTGCCAGTCTAGGAAGGTCCTCACATGGAAAAAATATTTCTTTTAACTTGCTAAAGTTCCCTGCCTGGCCAGGCTCATTTCCTTGCTGACAGGGAGGTAAACCTGTTACAAAGACTTTCTCCTTGAGAAGATGTGCTGTGCCAAGTTTCACATTTGCAGGTTGCAGCTCAACTACCAGAAAGCACCAGATCGGTGATTTCATAATTAACTCTCTGAATGCCAGCACAGTAAAGATTGCCAGATCTGGGCCCAGGCCTGTTCAGTCCACTGGGATGTAAAAGAAAAAGGGAAGCTAGAGTTAAATACAAGACTAAGTCCCAGTGGTCAACACTATGGAATTGGGAGGCAACATAGCAAGGTGGCATAGGATTCCTGACTTCTGAAACCAATATGAATGTGGCCACCAAGTAGGGCAGGAATCAGAATGACTTTTTTTCATTTCTGTATGGTGGAAAAAAGAAAATTAAAATCCCAAGAAGCACAGGGAGTGCACAGGCTCCCTGGGATGTGACTCCTCAACACTGTCACGGATCCAAATACCAAGGGTCTCTATCACGCAACACGAAAGAAAACACAAAACTAAACCACGTGTGTGTTTATAAGACCAGCTGTCTTTGTGGTCTCTATTTCCTCTCCCTCTCCCCTCCCTTACTCATGGCCAAAGGGGTTTCCATGCCAGCTCTGCTACATGGCATGATTAGGAAAGGGAAAAAAATAAATCTCAAGCCGGCTTAAGTACCAGCCTGAGCTCCCCAAGCTCTCAATTTCCCTTGATTCCTTACTGCAATGAGGACTCCAAAAAATGCGTCTCTCACTGAAGTTGATAATAGCTTTTGCTCAGGGCTCTTAAATGAGGCTTTACTTGGCTTTCAGGGTAGATAGAAAAGTAATCAGGGAGAAAAGAACTATCATTTCTTGACCAGGAAACATTGTGGACTCTCCCAGACTACTGCCTACATGTTGTGACATCCTTTGCTCCTTTCTTCACAAGCAATCTGTAAGTCAGACTTTGCTATCCTTTTCCACCACGGGAGCACTCAGCTACAGAAACACATATGTACAGGACCAGAAAAGTAAGAATTGGTGTTGTCAGAAATGAGGGAGAGTACCACTTGGAAGGAGACAGGAAGAGAGGAGAGAGCCCTGGGACAGTCGGTTGAAATGCCGCATGACATGGCTGCTTTAGGCACTAGGAGGATGTGCTGGCAGGGCTGTGTCAGGGTCACAAGGATATTGAAACTTGGAGTATCATGGATAAGTGCTCAGATGATCAGCAGAGCAGTCTGAAGAGTTCAAATAGCACAGCAATGAATGAACCTCCAACTAAGACTACAGGAACACTGGCAGAGTTGCAGAAGGAGCTCAGTGTTGCATATCTGAGCTGAGGCACGTTGGAGAGGGAATGGATGCAGGAACAAAGCCAGGAGGCAGATGCTGTGGGTCACAACCGAGCACCAGCTCAGCACTAGCAGGAGGTGCGTGGACAGAGCTACTGGAAGGCATGAGAAAAGGGTGGCCAGGAGCACTGCAGGCCAAGTTGCCGGTGCTCTGGTCATGTGTGAGGGGGAGCCCAAGGTGCTGCAGACCAGCACTGTGCTGCAGAGGTGAGGACTTGGGACTGAAATGGCGCTGGTTGAGATGGGTTGAGCTGAAGGAGTACAGTCAGTTCTGCAGACACAAGTGGCAGCAACCTCTCAGCAAAACAATCTCCCACTTCTACACCAAAGTTCACATCTACCCCAAAAAACCAAGAAAAAACCCAAAAACATTCAGGCCCCACAGGGGAAGGGAGCCAGTGCCATGCCAGACATCAAGACCATCTGTTAAACACCACCCATGTGAAACTCAGTTATGGGTTATTAATCATTAGCAGCAGGAGCCCTGTTATTTGCAGCAACACTCAAGGACCATGTGAGAGAGCCCCTGTTGTGCTAAAGTGTGGGATACGAGGGATCAGCATTCCCTGCCCAAAGGGTTTCCATCAGGAATAGGTAAAGCAAGTTGAGAATAAGCAGGGCAGGGCTAGACACAGAGACTTTAGTTGTTTTTCTAGTATGCTACTACCTTTGCCTAAAAGGTGGCAAAGCAGAGCTGCTCCAGAATTCACATCTATACCTGGCCCTGACCTGCACCCCTGCAAGGAAAGGGTCAGGCTCTGGCCTGCCTGCATCTCCTCCTGGTTGATGTGGCTGAAGGTAGAAACCAAGGGATACGAGAGAAAGGAAAAAGTGAGATGAAGATGAGGGGGAAGCCCCATATCAGCCAGGCCTGAGCCAGCTCCTATTAGGGTGGGCAGACTCAGGAGAGATAGACAAGAAGCAGTACTGGTCCAGCTGCTGAGACTTGCTTAAAATTTCAGAAGTAGGATGCTGGGGATGTTGCCTCCCTCCCTTGGTGGCCTTCAGACCCACTCTTCCCCTTTTCCATTGCTGCTGGAGTGGAAACTGGAAACTGGAAACTCACTGCCTGTTACTTCCTGCCCCTTCGTTTCCACGGAAAGAAGCAGGAAGTGTAGATAAGGACACCTCGCCTTCTCCTTTGTATGCCCCAAGCCACCCCACAACTTCACCAGACAAGGTGCGGGACAGCGAGCAGCCAGACGCGCAGCAGAGAAGAGATGCTCTCGGCCAGCCCCCCCGCCGCGGAGCACAGGACAGACTGGGCGGCCGACTGGGATGATGTGCTGCTGCAAGAACCGTGCCAGCCGCTACGCGTCCGCTAGAGCCAGGAGCCAGCAAGTGAACGACCCCCTCTCAGCGAGCCCCCAGCCCCAGGGGAATGGGAACGGGTGCCCCTCCGCCTGCCCCGAGGTGGTCGGCGCTGCTGTCTGGCATGGAGTGCCCCAAGCCCGCCCCGGCCCCGACAGCCCCCACCCTCCCTCCTGCTGGACCACTCCAGCTTGGGAAGTTGGCTCTGGAAGCGGCCTATCCTCAGCCCTGGGCTCTACTCGCTTAGGATGAAAGGAGGGTTAATGAATGAGGAACTAACAACAGAAATATGAAGGGCTGGGAGACGCTCCCCGCCATCCCCCCACCCTGCCCCCCCAGAGTCACAGCCATTGTCCCGGCTCCCCCTCTGCTGCTCCAGCTACTTTGCAAAAAGGTTAGAAAGAAACAAGAGTGGGAACCCACCGTGTCCTCCTCGGAGGGAGACAGGGGAGCGGTAGATAGAGATAGGCACAGAGTGGTGCTTGCTGCCGTGGAAGTGATGCTCATACTGAGCCTGAGATACAGACGAAGAAGAGGAGGCAGAAGAAGCCACGTTAGAGGAACTCCAAACAGAGCTGACGATACATCCCCAAAAGAGGGAGCACATCCACAGGGTCCAGGCGGGCCGACGTTCCGGACAAATGCTGGGGTCTATTCTCAGGTGCATGGTCAAGGCACAGGACACCTACAGACGGGCAGTCTGAATTCCAGCCAGGGAGAGAGGATAAGGTTCATGATGCCAGGGGACCCATGCTAGCAGAAAGGAGAGTCGCTTCCGAGACTCTTGGGTGTGCGTATGTGTTCAAGAAGCAAAGAGACAGTATGTGTCTGTGCGAGCGAGCGAGAGCTAGGAGAAAAGGGGAGGGAAGGGGGAAGGTTAGTAACCACACACAGAAGAATAAGACACGCCGTTTCCCAGGGCTGGATCTACTGTGCCAAGAACCCCACGGCCGTACCGAACCTCCAGGAAAGCGCAGGAAAGCTGCACATGTCAGCGCAAGGGTCCTGGAGCTTGCACTTGTCAGGTTCCTCCAGGATCACCGGGTCCTTGAGGACTTTTCCCTGCCTGCGATCCCCGTCTCTCACTTTGCTGAGAGGAACTACTGAAAACGAAAACAGAAGAAATAAGCCAGAGACCCCAGGTAAAATTTTGATTTTTTTTTTTTTTTTTATCCCAATTCCAGGGAGTTTCTGTTGCTTCTCCACTAGCAAGTGTTGCAATGCAGAACTGCTAGGCACACGCACACGCGCGCACACACATAGATCGGGACTGTTATCCTCCTTCACTGGATCCAGGCGACCGAGGGCTCAAGCCGATTAACCCTGTGCAGCCGGGGAGAACAATGCCAGGTCTTCCCAGGCAGGCGAGCACGCAGGAGAGGCCGGAGGGCCGGGCGGCGCGGGTCCGACGGCGCGGTGGGGCGGGGCGCGGAGCCGAGCGCGGAGCGAGCAGAGCCGGGGGCGGGATGCTGGCGGCCGGCGCGCCAAGTGCGGGCAACTCGGCGGCGCAGGTGAAGCGCAGCCGGGGCGGCAGGGGAAGCGGCTCCACCAATGGGCCAGCCGTATGCAAATGTCCGGCCCCCGCGAGCCAATGAGGGCGGCGCACCTCTCCGCAGAGGGACTGGCTGGCTCCGGGGGGAGGCGGAGCTGGAGAGTGGCATCGCCCCCGCCATTCATGCGCCGCTGCCTCACACACGCACCCGCCTCACACACGCACCCGCCTCCACCGGCCCCGCCGGGCGGGGGGTCCCAGGGCCGGCCCTGGGGCGAGGAGGTGGCGGTGCTGCTGTCAGCAGTGGAAAACACCTTGGCCCACTACGACTCTTCGCGAAGGAGTTCCCAGCGGTGCCCCGGCGGAGCGGAACGCAGCGCCTCGCACCGCACCGAGGAACCAGTGCCGGCATCCGCACCTGCCACACCGCGCTCCCGGGCGGGGGCCAGGCTACGACGGCCGCCAGCTCCGAACTGCCTCTGGAAGAATGCACCTACCCCATCCATGCGGGGACATGAAGTGCTCACTTCGCAGGGATAATCCCTTGTCACCCCGTGTTCCCGCTGTGCCGCGCAGGGTGGCCCGCCTCGGAGGCGGAGCCGGGGGACCCGCGGATGCAGGAGCCGCGTGGAAGGTGTGCGGGTGGGAGCGGGAATAGCGGAGTGCAACGGGGCGCAGCTGGCACTCGGCCTTCTGCTATGCTAGAGGGACGTGCTCGGTTAACCCCGACCCCCCGTGTCGCCCTGTCCTAGCGCTCGTCCTGCGGCCTCAGCTGCACAGGAGCGAAGTAAGGAGCAGAAAGCACGGCGCTCATGATAACTCATCCTATTTGTACAGAGGTTTTCATTCCTTTTTAATGCTCCTGAAACAAGAGGCTGAATCCAAACAGGTATATTTGCATTTAATCCTCGGAGAGTGAGGACTGCAGCCAGAGTGTGCAGCCCATAAATTAATAATTAAGTGTATAAGCATTATCTAGTAACTTAATTGCCTATCAATTTGCATGGTAAAAAAAAAAAGAAAAACAGCCACACTGGGTGATGGGGGTGGTAAGGCACCGATAGTGGAATGACTTATGCAAGATCACTCAGGGAGTTAATAAGGATCTCTGGAAAAGAAGTCAGGATTCACCTTGCACTGCCTCCCTCTCCTTCATGTCTTCATTCAAACCGGAATAAATTGTTTGTGGCTGTAAATTTCCTTGTCTTCCCCTCTAGATCCTTGTTTGTAGGTGTGCACACATGCACCTCAGAAACCTACTTGACTCATTTCCTAAGTATTTTCCTGATGCAGAGACAGAATAGTTTTGATTATTGATCTTGATTTGGTACAACACATCAGTAACTTGCAATGAGCAGCCCAAGTTATACACCTAGTGCTTCTAGCTAAGCTTGATATGCTTCTAATTTATTTTTGAGTCCCTTATGTTAAAGTTTAAGTAATCTAAATCAGGGTCTAGAGCAGTCAGAAAAGATTGTGGAAGGTAAAGCTGGAAAGTGAGAATATTACTTTAAAATTTATCCAACATTTGCCACCGAAGAATTTCAGTGTTTTAATGAAGCTGTTCAACATCTTTAGGTATTTGCTGTTCCGCAGATAAGGAAACGGGCTCAGATGCATTGAGTGATTGACAGACATGGCAACTTAACAGAACTGACACCAAGATTCTCTGAGCCAGGACAGCTGTTAGAATAAACATTTAACTGATTTGGTGGCTACTTTGAGTGTCAATATCAGCCTTCCTCACAAGAAGGTACACAGCTAGAAACAGGTGTGAGCAACCTGCCTGCTGGCTGGCAGATCTGCAGTGCCATGCACAAGGCACAGAGCAGTTTTATCTGTGCAAGATAACTGCTCCAGGCCCTGAGTTTTGCAAAGGAAATGGCAGTTGCTTCTGTATGTATGGCATGATACTCAGAAGGATTCTTACTTTGAGAGGAGGCCGCCCCTTGCTTGTAACCATATTTGAGAGAAGAGGGGGAATATAGCCTGGCATGTCACTCTTGACAGGCTGCTGACCCATGTGGATGCTGCTAGCATCCACCTTGAAACCTGTCACCACAGAAGTCCTGACTTTCACTAGTCCACAAAAAAGTAGTCTGAAATATTTATAGTGTAGTTAAACTGTAGGATGCTTGATTTAGGGGAAAGGGGGAAGGATGTATATTAACTACACATCCCCAAATAGCTTATTTATAAAATACAGGAAATCTATTATGAATTAATTTCAGACACAGCTAGTTACCAGCAATGAAACAGAGATTTGCCTCCTGTCATTTTACTTTGTTTGGTTACAGCATTACAAACAGGACAGAACATATCACACGCTACACGATCAATCACGTAAAAAGGGACTCCAGATTTAAACAATGAGGACTCAGAGCTGTGGTATAAAATTCATTTGTATGGAAAGTGGATGTGGTTTAGGAATCACAATTCTAAAAGTAAGATCAGGGGAACTGCATGGATAAACTCCTTGCCTCTTTCCTGCAGCAGTTTGCCCTGTTGCTGAAAGAGAAAAAAGCAGAAGAGGGCCTTTGTTGGCTAAAATACGGTAGCATCCTTGGGTTCTTAACTTTCCTTTAACAGTCTGACAGACCACATTCTCTTCTCCACACTCAAGACCCTATTCATGCTGGCCAGCTCTCTCGGGCCACTGCAGGAGGCAGAGCCCTCAATGGACAATAATTTACCAAGCTCCAAAATAAATCACTGACCTTTTCCTCACTCAGTTTGCCAGCAGCCCTTCCCAACTTACAGAGGTAGTAGCTTTTGTGCAGAGGACGTACAAAAAGATGACCATCACTGCAAACTGTATGGCTAGATACAGAAAATGCCTGGTAATTCCTGAAAAACAGAAACAGAGCTGCTCTGTGTTCACTGTGCTGGGGAGTAGCCCTCTAAATTCTACCTACCAACTTGCCTTCATTGCATAATATTGGGTAAACTGCCCTAGCCAAAAAGGAGAAGGGCAAGAAAGCCTTAAAAATAATAATAAAAATAATAAATAAAAATAAAAAATTAAAAAAAAAAAAAAGGAAGCTGACTATAAATACATCATAGGCTTCTGGTGACACCGTAAAGTACTGGAACTTCACTCTGCCTTGCTTTATTAGGTGTTGGTGGATGTATTTACTGCCTTGTAATTCACAGGTGACTCATTCATTTAGCAGGACCACTGCAGAAGGAGGGCAGATTTCAATTGCAGTTTCCCCTCTTGGGTGGCAAGGTGAAGTTTATAGTCAGAAATGAAGTTTCAACAACATTATTCCCACCAGACTTACTTCAAAAGAGGCACTGTAATTTTCCTGTTAGTTTTGTGCATCTGGGTAAACACACAGTCTAAATGCTCTTGTGCCTTCAGAACTGGGACAGGTGCCTTAAAGGATAATGGTTCCGTTCATAAGTTACTCCCTACAGATATGAGAAAAATAGTAATATCTTACATAGCTGTTTCTTTTACTAAAAGAGCAGGGGACCACTGTGTTCTGCAGAAATGAGAAGTAATAAAGCAATTGTTTCTGACTTTCAGAATCCCAAAAAGAGACCCAGTTGGCTTCAAGCCCAGGAAAAGTTTGTCCTTTATCTTATTTGTGTCAGCAAGTCCAACTCTCTCTGTATTTCCTGTTAAATCTTAGCTGTTAATTACTTTGCAGCACTCAGAACTGAAAAAGTCAGCTCTACTCTAAAATCACAGATCTCTAAAACTGGATCCAAAGAGGAATCTCCATTAGCTTTCAGCAATACAGGATGACTGCCAGAGAGACGACAGCTCTGTCTCTACCCAGTAGAGGCTAACAAGGCACAACATTAGCCAGTGCATTGCTATATAATAATTTTAAGAGAGTAAGATCAGCTAGAATGGGCTGTCACCCAAAAGCTTTTCCCAGTCTGGACTGTTTCTCTCAAGGTTCAAAACAGTCTCATTCTTTTTTTTTTTTTTTTTTTTTTTTTTTCCCCCAAAAATGTGCTTTTCCAAGATCAAGAAGGAAGGTGAGAGCAGGTTCTGCTTATGATCTTAAAATAAAGTATAAAATAAAATAGAATAAAATAGATCAGAGGGGACTGCATGCTGTGGAGCGCTTAGGACTGGCATATAGGACCTTTGTCTTTAGCAAGCTACTTCAAATACTTCTGAGGACTGTAGCAACTGAAACACGGGTAAGTTCCTCAGTACTACTGACAGAATTAACTGTTCTGAGACTAGTCCCTGGTGCCCCACTGTCCTTGTCATCACTGCCTCCCAAGAGGCAGGTAAGACCCAGCAGTACCAAAGAATTATCAGCATCTGGTCATCCAGAGGGAAAGGGAAGGCTTGCTGCAGGATAGAGTTGAAGGCCACAGACACAGCTGCTGCTATGCAGTACTTTTTGTGTGCACAACCAACTGACTGCAGTCTCTGTAGTTCCCAGTTTTATTCTGCTCTTTCTCAGGGCTTCTGTTGTTTCCTTTAGCATCCAGTAAGTCTAGTTATCTACAAAAGCTGAGACATGTGTCTTTCATGTTACTAGTGACATAAGGCAATTCTCTCTTCAGCTCAGCTCCAGGGGGCACAGTTTGCTGCAAGTAACTAATACACAAGCTTTGGGCTTAATTTAGTTCTCATTTATGTCAGGGTGAGTAAATTCAACACAGCCAGCAGACTGGCATCAGTGAAGGTAGATCTGATCCTTAATGTTCATTTGTGAGAAGACAAATACAACCGGATTACAACTACTTAGCCTGGGCTAGTAGTAAGTCAAAAGCGACAGTAACTACTGGAAGCTTTGACAGAGAACGAGGGACATAAATTTAGTTCTGTCAAATGTCCAATTTAAGGGCCAGAAATCTAGCAAAGTTCAACTTTTGTTTTCTGAAATTTCATACCTAAAGTTCTATGTGTAAGTGGGACACACAAATACAACAATAGATCCAATTTTGATAAGCCTTAATCAATTACAATTAGGAAAGAGGCAATAAAAGAATTTGCTAATGCAAACCGGCAATACCGTGTTAAAATTTGCCCTGTTTACTAGATAATGTAAACATTTCAATCCCATGTACTCAGCATAAACTCAGTGGTTTAATTTTCTGACATTTCTGTCACAGAATTCACACTTCAGTACCTCCACTACCCAGAATAAAAAGGTGGTGACCTGCAGTGAGTGCTGAGAATTGATTTGCATTGTTCATAACAGCCCTCTCCTATAGGTGGATGACTTTCTAACCAGTTCTGCAATTAGCCTGATTTTATGGCAAGCCAAATTAATCATTGGCATAACTCCTAGCAACTGATACTCTAGATTCAAGTAGCTTGCATGTTTCCATGTTTATGGAAACAGAAATATATCTGTGCCTTGTTTTCCCTGTGGCTGGAAATCAGTATTGGAAAGTCTAAGGTGAAGGAGAACAGCCTGTTCCTAGCCTAGGTGTGAGCCTTGCCTGGGATGACACACTGCTGAAATCTCTTGCCTTTAGCAACTCTCGCAGGAGTAAGAGGTTAGATGCACCAGAGGATCACAGAGGAGGATGTGTAGCTACTGCCACCTTGGCTGTATCTGTTCTCTAGATCTAGATTTAGATCCCCAAATTCTGCCAGTCCAGCACCTTACACACTAGTGCTAAATATTAGCACTGAAGAACTAACTTTTTTGTCACAGATTCTTAGCGTGGAAGAAAGAGCCAGGAAGTTATTTTTGAGGAGCTCTGAGTCCTAAAATTTAAATAGAACTTGAAAGGCTGAAGTAAAAAGAGGCAGAGAATTAATGGAATTAAAATATCTGCTGTGATAAATAAGGAACTATTTCAATTTTTACCCATGAGAACAGAAAAGAGAATTTTACTTTCTGTTTGCACTCAAAGAAACCTTGTCTGACACAGAAAGGAAAAGGCAGAAAAACTGCTGCTTTTGCTCCTTTAAACTGGCTTCTGCGCTAATGTAAAGTGAGCTCTCTAATAGACACCATGCACAGGCTCCCTTTTGCTTCTCTTCTCTCCTCCACCTATCATCTTGCCTGGCATTTGCCTGTAATCACCTGTTCATCTCACAGCAATAACCGCCAGGTAGCTGGTGTTTGCTAGCACTGAAAAAGGAATTCAAGGAAAAGCAAAGGAAGACGTAAGGGAAAACCTTTCAGTGACACAAGTGTCTTACTGCCAGCCAGGCAAAATGTGAAACATCTCCTGCGGCCAAGCCTGCCGTGTGGGAGCTGCTGGTAGGTGTAATTTCCTAAGATGTATACCTTGTCAGTGTGCAGAAGACGGAGAGAAAAAGAAGGTCAGAGCAGCCAAAGCTAAAAAATTAGAAGGACAAAAGAAGACTCTGTGGGGGAAAATTCTTCTGTTTTTAACTCTGAAAGAACCCCTGCTGAATATTTAGTGGCAAACCAAGCCTACTGGCTGAGGCATAACAAACAGTTAGACCATTGGACGGACTTCTCCTCACCCAAGCAACCAACCATTTTTACATGAGCACAGGTGGTACACAGTACAGTCCAGTTGCTCTCAGCCACAGGAGATAGCAAATTTTTCCCTTCATGTAACTAGGCTCATAATAGATCAGGCAACCAGGAACATCCAAGAGGCTATCTAGCCTGTGTCAAGGTAAGATAAACTTTACCTACAACATTCTTATTGATGTTGTCTAATTTCCAATGATCAAAAATCAATGCCTCTGGAAGCAATTTATACCAGCACTCAACTGTCATGATTTAACTCCAGACAGCAGCTAAGTACCACACAGCTTTTCACTCACTCCTCCCCCTCTTGCAATGGGATGTGGAGAATTGGAAAAAGAATATTAAAACTCATGCACTGAGATAAGAACAGCTTAATAACTAAACTAAAATTAAATGGAATAACAACTGTAATAAAATATTGTAATAACAGTAGCAAATGAGAATACAAGAAAACGAAAAAGAAATAACAGGCAAGTGATGCACAAAGCAATTGCTCACAACCTTCCGACCAATGTCCAAGCAGCAATCCACCCCAGCCAACTGCTCTCAGTTGAGCATGATGTCCTATGGTATGGAATATCCCTTTGTCAGTTGTTCTGGCTGTGCTCCCTCCCAGTTTCTGGTGTATTTGCTCCCTGGCAGAGCATGGGAAACAGAAAAATACTAAACTTAGGACAAGCGCTACTTAACAACAGCTAAAACATCAGCTTGTTATCACCATTATTCTTGCACTAAGTGCAAAACAGCATTGCACCAGCCACTAGGAAGAAAATTAACTCTATATCAGCCAAAACCAGGATATCAACTTCATCAACAGAACTAGTTTTTTTTCCTTCCTTTTCACAAATGTGCTGCAGTCCAAGTGGCTTGTGACACCTATAAATTATAAATGCATTAATCAGGATATAATTAATACCAGCTTTCCCTCTGCCCAGATATAAAGGTACTAAAATGCAGTAACTAACAGCAGTATATGATATATTGCAACACAGTGATGGTATATATAAGCATTTCTCTAAGTATGTGAGCAACATGACCACCAAACAGGTGAAGAAGGTGTAGATAGTTGCTCATAAGAGGTCTTCAAGTAACAAAAAGTTGCAGTGAAGGACAAGATAAGCATAAGGGATGCAAAAAGGCAGGGCATCCTGCTGAAGATACAAGAAGCACATCTGGGGAAAAAGGCAAGAGAAACAGAAACGTCTCTCTCCTTGTGAAGCACCTCATTCTTCTACCTTTTCCCCAGGGCCTCAAACTCTGCTCAACCCACACAAGCTCCTCCAATGCTCTAGATCTCCTGAGACACCAGCAGTTTCCTTGTCTTGTCAAATCCTCCATCCTGCCTGTGATTCAAAGAGTGTTTGTGCTAGTCACATGGCTGCAAAAAGACTTGCTTCCTCAAACTGAATGCTTCCCTTTACCCAGCATCCTCATCTGCTAGCAAAATGCAAGGGAATTTGTGTAGGATGGAGGCACCCAGCAACAATAAAACCCCACTGGAGATGCAAATGCTAACAGCACTGCAAGTGCAGACTCAGGGGTGTATGGGCTTTAAGCACCAGACAATTATGAAAATCGGGAAGTGGACACAAGAGGAAGAAGCAACCCACTCTGGCTGATGGGCTGTATGCCACAGACAAGGCATGAACTGCTCCCAGCATTGATGTGATATTTATTGGGGAGGACAGACAAAAACCTCCAGCTACTCATTGTAAAGTGCCAGGGGAAAAGTTAACAGTAAGTATGCAAGGATTACATTTAAAGTAGCCAGATGCATACAAACACATGTACATGCTCACATGTGCACACACATGTTTCTGCCTGTCTCTCTTTTGTATGGCCTCTTGTCTCCTCCCCAGACTATTAGTCAGGAACAACTACAGCAGAAACCAGAACAGAGGAAAAATAAGGATATGCCTGTGCAACCCTTAGAGAGCTCACTTGAAGAATCACACTTGGTTTTTCCTTCTTTCTGAACTTCTGGTTGGTCATACAAAAGCCATCTGCACCCTCGACCAATTTATCCCTTAAAGTCCCCCTTAAGTTATAATTAGGCCTGCATAGTTTTAACTAGATGCACATTTTGCCTCCCTCCATTTTCCATCAGTCACCAAAAGTCAGCACTCAGGATGGCAATGCACAGTATGTCATTGACTCCTCCAGAGTACTAGCAGAAGTATAGTGGGTACTGTGAGGATGAAAGAAATCTGAGTGGTCTTTAGGATGAGTAATTCTGAATCATTTTGCTCCTGTCTTCATCTCTGCATTCTGATCCCTTCCTGCACAGAAAACAGAAGGTAGCTATTGTGTGACAGCCCAAGCTACCAAAAATTCCCAAAAGAGAAAGAAAGCAGTATGTGATCAGCAGAAGAGAGAGACATACAGGTGCTCTGCATAACACCTTTTCTTCCACTGAGATGCTTCTTACCCACTACCAGCCCCTACACTAAATGTTAATCCTCAGAAATGTAGAATACAGATAAAAAGAAGGCATCTGCTATTCCTGGCTACCTGAAAATATGTTGTTCAACAAACAGCAGAACTACAGAAATAAATAAGTAGGAAATGAGGCTTCATGTTTTCTTTGTCACCATCTCTGTATTCACCATAACAACATTACCACATCATCCTCAGTTCCCGCTGCCTTGTCTTCATACTCCATCCTCTAATGTGTTGAGATTTTTATCATATTCCCTTCCCTACCCTGTATCCCTTTTCATCTCCCCTTCTCCCCCTGCCTTGCTTTGGCTGAGGGAGAAGCAGCCTGTGTTGTGGTATGTTCAGGGCTATAAGTCTACCAGCTCATGGACCAGCTTTTACACCTTAGCAGGGACAAGGAACAAGTTCTTGGTGAGGAGTTTGGAACACAAGCCCTATGAGGAGAGGCTGAGGGAGCTGGGGTTGTTTAGCCTGGAGAAGAGGAGGCTCAGGGCAGACCTTATTGCTCTCTACAACTACCTGAAGGGAGGTTGTAGACAGGCGGGGGCTGGTTTCTTCTCCCAGGCAACCAGCACCAGAACAAGAGGACACAGTCTCAAGCTGCGCCAGGGGAGGTTCAGACTGGATGTTAGGAAGAAATTCTTCACAGAGAGAGTGATTGCCCATTGGAATGTGCTGCCTGGGGAGGTGCGGAGTCACCATCATTGGAGGTGTTTAGGAGGAGACTTGATGGGGTGCTTGGTTGCATGGTTTAGTTGATTAGATGGTGTTGGATGGTGGGTTGGATGCAATGATCTTGAAGGTCTCTTCCAACCTGGTCTGTTCTATCCTATCCTATCCTATCCTATCCTATCCTATCCTATCCTATCCTATCCTATCCTATCCTATCCTATCCTATCCTAATTCATTATCTCTGGGACATCAATCCTCCTGTCAAATGTGGTGGCTGCTGACCAAGCAACTAAAGGGGCAATGGCCACAGAGAATGATAGCAGAAGCATAATTTTCTTAGGAAACACTGTATTTCCACACTGGTACAGTATGGCTTCAAGTAGCGTGACAGCTGAAGCTGGAGGATGTCATCTTCTCACCATGGGCTGTACTGTAAGAAACCTTTTGTAAACAGAGTACCAGAGCCAAAGACTGTGGTATGAGAGATTCAACATCTTAGATCTGTACTGCATATATATATATATATATATAGAGAGAGAGAGAGAGAGAGAGTAATGGAGCATGTTCTAGTTGAAGGACAACAGAAACAACAGCACCAGAGAGAAACCTTCAGAGGTGAGTAATTCTGTGCCACTTTGATCAAGCATTACTCTCCACTGTAAAGGAGAGATTTCATTTAGCATTGGCAACAGGACCTAGACCAGCTAGAGTATAAAAGCATGGAGTAGCTTCTCTTCACCACCCACAAACACTGCTTCAGCCACTGAACAGAAATTGCACGGGAAAGAGAAATAAATTATCTAATGCAGGTCAAAGTAGCAGGAGAACATTACACAGAAGGAAATTTCAAAACCAGTATGACAGCATGTTTCCAACTTCTGTTGGGGAAACAGGTGGCATCTGAGGTGCCCTCAAATCATCTGGATATTTGTGGACTCTGTAAGACTTTTAGATTTGTCCTCAGAAATACTGCTGAGCCTTAAAAAACTTATTAACAAGATTTTAAGCTAAAGAAATGCATCCCTGAAATACATTCTGCTTTGAACAGAGGACAGACTCATTTTTTTGTTTTGTTGGTTGTTTTTCCCCCTCAGCAAGCTAGTTACAGGGTAAAAATAATACATATCCAGATGTTTATAAAGAGCTTATTGTAGTTCAGGACACATAAGCCATGGATAAAAGGTTTACAGAGTTAAAACCAGACTAGGCAAAGCCTTGAGACTACCCCAGGCAACAATCCCACACTGTCCAAGTAGGACAGCTGGCATTTAGCAGGTATTTTTACCTCCATCCATCTTCATTTTTCTCCCTTTCTATCTCCCATTTTTGTAATTGCCCATCCCATCCTGCACAGGAACACATACAGGCTCACCCACTCACTCTCATTTCTTCTCTTGCCAAGAAGAGCATCCTGCGTGGGATTCAGTCATTTGTTGTCCACAGAACTTCTGGTGTGTGTCTCTCTAAATAGCTGACATCTGGAGGAGCTAGATGCTACTTATACCTTCCTTAGCACGATCAGATGCTGCTAAAGAACACGAACAGAATGCGTCATTTCCAAAGTATCTTCTTTTTAACCCCTCTACTTCTTTCTAACAGTTTTTTGGGGGGGGGGTGGGAGGGATTCACGGTCCTCTACATGCAGTGATCAGCTTTCAAAGTCACTGTTCTCAGGCAATCAAGAGACCAATATAAAAGAATTCCATTACTTCTGCTGTCCAGCACTTATTTCTATAACATACTTACTGATTTTTAGGAAGAACTTATCACTCTAGAACCCTGCTGCACAGTTAGGACAACCCAGTTTCCCATGGTGGCATTCAAGTTCTTTAATAACTAGAATCACAGTATCACCAAGGTTGGAAGAGACCTCAAAGATCATCAGAAGAATGTCTCCTTCCTCTTCATTATTCAACTGGCAATTCTTAAAGCAATTGAAATATGGGGTTCACAGGCTACAGAAGTTTCTAACTATACAAACTGTTTCACTGAATGATTGTTTCTGCCTCACAAACCAATCAGGAGTCCACAGTCACATGATCCCATAACTACAGACTGAAAGGAATGCAGAAAGGGGGAGAAGTTACATTTACTTCCAGCATGTCTTGATTTTACATGAAAAAAATCAAACTCAGAGCAGGGTTGTTGTTGGCTTTTAAAATGTTTGCTCTCTCACACATGTCTATCTATTCATGTGCATGTGTAACATTTACTTCAGTGGAGTATGTTTTCATTTAAAAAATACAGCTAGCACACACATGCCTCAAGCCACACAGGCAAAAGAAATACAAGCAGCCAGTAAAGTGACAGGTAGCACAGATGCACCTAAATTGATTAGATTGCTGTTGTTAGAACACACACACTGCAATCTCTTTCCCTTTTGGTTTATGCAAGATACCCTGTCATTCTTCTCCAATTCTCTCCAAAGTGCTCTTGTTAGCAGGTTGAGAGAATTAAGTTAAGTTGACTCACCAATATTAATAGGTCTCTCAAATGCAATAGCAGCATGTTGAGAGAATGCCACCTGCCTTCTCTTTAAGCAGAAGACACTGAAACACGGCCAGCACTTTGCCCAGCTGTTTCAAAAGCTAAAATTAGACACACCTGTTTTAACAGTTGTTTCAGCAGCTGGACGCTGGACTGTGGATCAGTAAGATTTACTCACAGCTTCCTCCTCTCAGAGCCTGTAGTATCACTTTAGTACTTCACCCCATGTTTAGAGAAATTTGTCTTGCAGGAGATAGTGTGAATGAATCAAGAGGCCAGGGTGTTCCTCTTTCCCATTGCTGGACCTTTGTACCATACAAGAAAAATTGCCTATTCAGTGGACTATGGGATCAAGATATACTGTTCTTGATCTAGCAGTATACAAGGACAAGATCTTGAACCATACATAAACCAGTGCAGTGATAAGCTCCATGTATCATATAACTGCAAGCTTGTGAGGTCTGTACCCTTCCATCCACTGCAAAGAGTTGTCAATGCTGATAGCTAAAGCCAGCACGTGAATCCTGACAACTTTGACATTACTGATTTTGGAATAATTCAGCTCAACTGTCCCACCAGTTTTCTTCACACTTATTGTGTACCTCTACTGTAGGAACCTATGACATGTTGGACACAGAAAACACAAAGATGTTATAAAAGAACTGACTGTAAATTAAAAGACAAAATAAATTATGTCTTGCTGAAATCACACTTTAAGCATTAGCTGGAGCTGTTTCTAAGCATCTATATCCAACCAAGTTGCTTTAGAATCCCAATACCTTGCCCTAGAAGAAAGATTCAGCTTCTCAAAGCTGCTGTATTTCATGCTCTAGTTGTGTCTGCCTTTTTTTGCTGAGGCAAAAGCAGTTTATACAATGCTATCCAGAGCCATTTATTCCCCACCCAGTGGCAACCCCTCTGGTGTGACTACGGGAAGAAGTGGTGAACTGGATCAGTAAGATAATCTGTGTTATCAAGAAGTATGCAAGAACAGCAACTCCATGAATTTGTGTTGCAGCTAAGAAAAAGACACAAGAGAATTCTCAAGACAGAGTTGTAGCGGACCCATACAGACGCCATAAATTTGTAGACATGAATGCACTCAGGCATATAAAAGTAAACATCTCCCAGAGTATGTGCTCTTCTCTACACTTTGCTAGGAAGGGCACCTGTGTGCTTTCAAAGAAAAAACACATGCATGCTCATGTATATGAACCCAGATAGGTAGCACATACATTTATGGAGATCATTTATAATGTGCAAAAACGTATGAAAGCATACAACCCTGCCCACACAGCTCTACAGTCAAGGGAGAAGATGCCTCAGAGCACACTGCACATCATCAGGTTCCCATCAAACACACCTCTGATGTTCTCTTTCAAACAGAAAAGGGGTGACAGGGAGAGAGATTAGTTTTCTGTCAAACCCAGCAATAAATGCTTGTCAAGAGCATTTCTGATGTGATCTAAAGGTGAGGCCACCACGGTCAAACTGCACAAGTTGAACTCAAGAGCAGTGAAGACAGAGACATGAAGACTTTTCCACCTCTTTCTGGGAAATAATGAACAAATCCCTCAGAATGATTACTTTGTTACGCCTGCTGGCCCCGCTCTCAAGTCTGTGTTAGACAGAACTTGCTCCTACCTTCCCTCAGATTAAAAGTGCCTGGTGAAAAGGGATCAGAGATTGGCATGATAATTATCTTCCCTCATTAGAAACCAAGCACTGGTCCTGACTGAATATGACTCCTCTGTCAAGGCCCTTTGTGGGCTGTAATAGTACTCAGCCAACATCAAGGGGCACAGCACTTCATGTGAACAAAACAAAGCAACATATCAAGTAGTCTTGTCTTTTTATTTGCTTTTTCTCTTCTAAGCCTGCTGAGTGAGGTGGGAAGGTGCCAAATTCCTTTTTAACTTGTATAAATGCATCTAAATGTCACAGAAGAGCCTCCTTAAGTGAAAAGCTTTCCAAATGTTTTCTCTTCCATATCTAAAATAGATTGTGCTTTCTCTCTTTTTTTAATACTTTTTTATTTTAAATTAACAAAGGCACACTCTTTCTCAGACCACTGCCCTTCTTCATTCCTGGGGTCAGCCAACTGCAGTGACCCACAGCAACTCCCAGTACTCTTCTGCTGCAGCATTCACTCTAGTGCAAGGTACTGCTTTGTACAGGGAAGCCAAGAGGAAGGGTAAACACGCAGGTGAAGACAAGGCTGAAAACTCTTCCAGCCAGGGCATGAACAGACCTAAGGGCCCTTTCAGTGACAGAACAAACAGGCTGCCTCATTTCTAGAAAATCCATTTGAAGCATATTCATTGCTTTAGTTCTTTGCTGTTAGCATGAACTTGAAGACAGTGACTAAGCCTCAAGGGCTGTGACCCCAGAGACTGAAGCACCACCACAAAAAAAGCAGTGTCGAGGCCTTTGCAAAACATCGATGCAGCTGCAGACAGGGCAGCTAGGACAACTTAATTTGAAGAGTGGTGAGTGGGAACAGCTCAGACTTCCACTCTAGTGCTCATATAGGTACAGCTCCTGTTGATATGCCTTACTGAGAAAGATGGGTGCTGTGGTGAATCATTATGGCAGCTGTATGATAACAGATGAGGACAGACAGCACTGGCTAGTCTACAGACTGGAGAATTAGGAAGAACTGCATAGTCCCACTGCGCTTAGTGGCCTCAATGAATCAGCTCCTTCTCTTTAAGTACAACCAACCATGGTGCCTTCATCATCCCAAAGGTCACTCCTATCTCCACAATCTGGCTCATTCCTCAATGCTCTCAGTTAAAAAAAGAGCTCTGTACTATAGAGCGCATTTCTGACCTTACCAGAGGTACCAGGATAAGCATCCCATTTTGTTCTGCAACAGCCAAATATAGGGCTCAAAAAAAAATATGCTGCTGAAAATGGTGTTACCGTGCAGCAGTAGGAGCAGAACTGTCAAGTGAGATGTGTGGTCCTAAGATGAGATGGCAGATAATCAGACAAAATTTACTCTTCAATTCAATTTATAATCTAGAAGAACACAGGAAAAACATACACTCTACAAGAGCAGACTCTGTCTGCACAATTTGTAAGCCTCCTGCTTCCCAAATTAATGCCTATGTATGATTCTGCTTCTGATACCCAACGCAAAGAGGCTTTCTATACTGGAAAAATGAAGTCTTACAAAGATAATTTTCCTTTTCCACCATTTGCCACAGTTTGCCCATTCCCAAGCAGAAACTGTGGGCCTTTCCATTCCAGGCTCGGACTAGTAAAACTACCAGCTTCTGAAGTCCAAGTCTGGGAGCTGGCTCCTCCAGTGCAATAGAAGTGATATTTTCAGATATATATCTATAGTGGCATTTGTTTTATTTGCATTTTCTTTCTGGATTTGAGGAAGAGGAGGGGGAAGCTGGGGGCAGACTTTCATGCTTTCATCTGTAATAGCTAGGAATTTTTTTCAGAAAAAAGAAATTAGCAGACAGAGTGACACATCATGTGCCTGCAAGGAGCTCAGATTTTAAGATACACATCAGACACCAGTGGCCTCAAAATTAAATTATGTACTAGCAATAAAAAGACATCTCATATTAAAAAAAAAAAAAAAAAAAAAAAAAAAAACCCACCAAAATTCTTGATCAGCAAACATCTCAAAATCTCTGTTCTGCAGCACATTGCTGCTTCATTGGAGCAGTGTTCAACTGCTGTGATCATTTAAATATGCATTTAGTTGCCTTTGGAGTGAGAAAATGGAAAACTAAAGTAGTGCTGTTTTGTAGCCCTACTGGTAGCTACTAGCCTTCTCATCTAGGAAAAACTTGGGTAGGCATCAATGCTCTCACTTGCACTGCTTTACCTTTCCTAAAACTAATTGTCTCTGGGAAATCTTGAGTTATTTCCTCTGACTTTCCTCTCCTGTGACTACCCACCTCTTTCTCTTTTCCTTTTTCCTTCCTTGTGTCCCTCTTTCATGGGCTACAGTGGGACAAGGAGCAAGAGTAGCATACACATAGCCCCATCTCTTTCCCTTGCTGCTGACAGCATTTCTGAATTTCAGGAAATAGCCCTTTTCACTATTGCACCTTATTTGCATTAGGATGAAGTAAGCAGCCATGTTACCTCTCCTCCTCTGCAAATATCACAGTCTACTGATGAGCCCATGGCGTTTTAAACAGGATTATGCTTTCTCTTGTGCCCTCTTGCAAACATGGTGCTCTGCCAGGTGGCTGGGGAATGGATGCGCTGAGTGTTGAATATTCTTTTGTGCAGCAGGCCAACAGGAGCTCCAAAAGCTCCAAGCTCCTGCAGCTAAAGCCTGGCAAAAAGAATGAGCTTTCCTGCTGCCTTGAAAATGATGGATGTACACGGAGGCTTTGCACACCCTACAGCCATATGATCCCCCATGCTGTCCTCTGGAGCCTTGCACACAATTTAAATTGCCACATAAAAACAACAAACTTGAGTATGAAGCTGAACATTACCTAGAACAAGTGCTAATGAAAAAGGTAATGCAACTCCACTTCACAGGGTATGTTCGTAAGTAGAGTCTGCATATTCAGATATTAGATTCATGGCTGGTATATTCAAGGGGATGACAGGAGACAATCTGGCTTACACTGGTTAAGTGCTTCCTGAGAAAAATAACCATTTCTCCCACTGACCTCAAAGCCTAGCAGGTTCTGGTCCAGCTAGAAATGGTAAGAACACTCTTGATACTTCTCTAAAAGGAACTCTGTGAAATTATACATATTTTCTCACTTTCCAGAAATTATCCAGATCAAGTGCACTTGATCTTCTGATGAGAGGGAAGTGTTGGGTTTTTCCCAATTGTCAAGGCTCAGACCTGAGAGAAGAGTTGAGGTCACAGCTAGTATGAAAGGCTAAATTACAAAAACTATGTAGTTTAACCTCAGCAGTCCCCTTGCAAGAGCAGCTGTAAGAGCCCTTGGCTGGTACAAATCATCAGTCCACCCCTCAAGTTAAGGGTATGCATTTACAGTCACATATTAAATGCAATTTGTGGCATACTAGCAACAAGAAGACATGCTGACAGTGAAGATTAAGGATCAGCACAATTTTTGTGTGTCATTTCAGCCAGACATTAAGGTAAACCTCTGCTTTATCTAGGGAAAGGGCCTGATAAGATTATGTAGTACCACCGACATCTCATTTTCCATATGCTTGCTAATTTGGCCTATTAGCAATTTTCACTGCAGCCACAAATACTGATTTAAACAGATAGTTGGTTCTATTCAGCTAAGTTTTCAAACATTTTTTAAATCTCTCATCAGTTAAAGACAAGTTACAGTTTTCTGCTTAATAATTGCTGTCAGATTTATGCAGAATACCCAGCTATGTAGTAGTGGTAGTACTCCAAAGCTTACTCCTCCTAGGCTGCAGAAGACCTGATCTTCCTAACCTGGGTGGCATATGAAAACCCCAGCATGCTCCAATCAACTTCAGGTCTATGCAGCACAGCAGCAGAACACTGGGTATTATTCTACAATGAATGCATAACCCTAAAACATATTGATTTAAAATCCACAACTCCACAAATAAATTGCGCAGTACAGTGGAATAGCTTCTATTTGTACAATTGCAAAAGCATTTAGTCTCACAAAGTACACAGAAAGCAAGTGTTAATTACCTCCAGCTTTTGGAAAGCGGAATGGAGGCAGTGAGGGACAGAACTGACCATCAGTGTGGAGCAGCCTGCCCCAGCCATTGCATTCTCTCCCTTCCTACCAATAGCAACCATTATTATTTTTAATATTAGTTTCTAGGCATAAATTCCTGCAGAAACGCAGCCTAAAAGCTGTGCTTGGTTCCAATCTGTGTATGTTTTGATACAGCCTCTAATTACACATGCACACACTACTGTTTTTGACATGACCTTCCCTTCCTTCAGCGCACATGAAGAATTATGCCTGCTGAAGGTGCTGTTACCTGATACTATGTTTTATCTTCATTGCTCCATTTGTTGCCCCTTCTTCTGCACGCTATAGTAATCCAGCTCTGAAGAGTAATTTATTTCCACATGAGCTTTTCTGTGGTGCCACTCAGCAGAGTACTGGTCTGCTGTGCAAAACCTAATTACTTTGGACAACACCTTTCGGAGGTGATAGGCTCATTTTACAAATGCAGAGCTCAGGAACTGGAGAATTAAGTCAAAATGCCCACCGGTACTGAATGTGCAATTTCAGGTTGCAAAGTCTCCTTACACAAAGTGCTTAGTGCCTCATGGCACCTTACACATTTGAAGCATGTGTAGTGATGACTTGACTGCTGTTTGCAAGACTCGGTACTGTTTTCATCCAAGTTATACAATTTCAAGTTAGGGAGTGGAACACAAAGAATGTCTTAATTCAGAGATGGTTTGAGAAAAGAAAACATATTTTAGTAGCTTACTCAGCATCATATCATACCGTTGTGGAAGAAAGAAGGATAAACAGGACAGAATACAATAGAAAACAATAGAATAAGCCAGGTTGGAAGAGACCTTCAAGATCACCGCATCCAACCCATCAACCAATTCAACCCACCTAAACAACTAAACCATGGCACCAAGCACCCCATCAAGTCTCCTCCTAAACACCTCCAATGATGGTGCCTCCACCACCTCCCTGGGCAGCCCATTCCAATGGGCAATCACTCTCTCTGTATAGAACTTCTTCCTAACCTCCAGCCTAAACCTGCCCTGGCACAGCCTGAGAATGTGTCCTCTTGTTCTGGTGCTGGCTGCCTGGGAGAAGAGACCAACATCTGGCTGTCTACAACCTCCCTTCAGGTAGTTGTAGAGATCAATAAGGTCACCCCTCAGTCTCCTCTTCTCCAGGCTAAGCAATCCCAGCTCCCTCAGCCTCTCCTCATAGGGCTTGTGTTCCAAACCCCTCACCAACTTCATTGCCCTTCTCTGGACACGTTCCAGCAAGTCAACATCCTTCCTAAACTGAGGGGCCCATAATCAGTGTCTTGCTCAAGAGGTCTCACTCCCTCGTAAGAATCCCCCATCTCATTCACTATACATCCTGCTTCAGTAACATTGAAGTGATCATCCTATGTACAAAGCAGTTATTTTGAGAGTGGATCCCAAATTTATGCCAGAAGCTTTTTTTTTCCCCCTGTGCACAACATGGGCAGAAAATCATAGAGGGAAAGAATGAGTAAAGATTACATCATAAAACCCATACCAAAGGAGTGCAAAGTCCACTGATGCCACTTTTTAACTGCTTGGTTTTGGATTGTCCCCAGTCCTTTCAGATTTGTTAAACACAGAACAGTTGTGGGGCTTATATAAATATTTGTGTGTGTATATATATAGGGGTGTGTGTGTGTATATATGTATATATATTTGTAAATACAGACCTACAGATACATACATATCCACCCAAAACCAGATAGCATTCTCTGAAACTTAAAGTTTCAGTGAGTTCCTTTTGATTTAAAGAGATGCTACCATATCCACCAGCATTTTTTGTTTTACATTTTTTATTGAACAAATCTAGAGCTGAAAACTAGATTTCCTTCGAATTCCCTTACCTGCATCATGCAAGGAAATGAAAATGCCTGTCAGCAAAAGTAATGTGTTTAATACCATTCCAGTCCTAAACATCAGTAGAGATTTCTGTATATTGCAGATAATTCTATCACTGAGCCATATTGCTCTGTAATGTGCTTTTATCTTGGCTGTAGGATAATATCAATATTTCAAGCATGAGCAAAAGAATGTTTTATGAGATTGATGTGGGAAATACAGTGACAAGTACATAAAAAAGGGCAGAGAAAAATGCCAGGTAGTCATCATAAATGCCTTCCATTCCCACCAGGATTTGTCTAGTTTATCCAATCCTAACCAAGTTGAGGTCTACTGAGGCCCCAGTGACTTTGATTAAATTTTCAGTGTTGAAGAACGGCAAGGAAAAGAGAGCACAAATAATGGGGTAGGAAGGCTGTCACTACATCCTAGAAGCCTAGACCCTTACAGGCCAAAAAGTTGTTTTGGTTTTTTTTTTTTTTCAACTTTTACATTATAAAGTGATTTATAAAAGAAGGACATAGGATGGGAGTTAAAAAATAAATTTTAAAAAGCATTAAGCCATTTGTCATACTGCATGCATGCATGGGCCAGATCATGCAGGGCAAACCTCCAGGAGAAAACCTGTGCAAATCCACAAGGATGCCCTGTGTGGGCACTGCTGGAACCACACTGGAGCACAGAAGTACCCAAAGAAGCACCTTTCCCTGTATAGTTCTTCCTGGGTCAATTATTCACTTCTTGCCTACCTCTGCAAAGAATGTAGCTTTTCTATGGGGAAACTCTCAGTTGCAGATCATAGAATCATTAAGGGTGGAAAAGACCTCTGAGAGCATTGAGTTGAACCATTAACCTTACATTTCCAAGTCTGCCACTAAAGCACGTCCCAAAGCACTGCATCTGCGCATTTTTTTAACACATCCAGAGACAGTGATTCCACCACTTCCCTGGGCAGTTCCAACACTTAACCACTATTTCAGTGAATAAATTTGTCTTACTATCCAGTCTAAATCTCCCTTGATGCAACTTGAGGCCATTTCCTCTCATCCTGTCACTTGTTATCTGGGAGAACATCACTAAAACTTCCTTTCAGGTAGTGGTAGAGAGAGAGAGAACATCTTGCCTTAGCCTTCCTTCCTCTGGCCTAAACAACCCCAGTTCCCTCAGCTGCTCCTCACAAGACCTCTTCTCCTGACCCTTCACCAGCTCTGTTGTACTTCTTTGGACCTCATTCAGCAACTCAATGTCTGTGGAGTCTCCTTCTCTGAAGATCTTCAAAATCTGCCTGGACATGTTCCTGTGACCTGCCCTAATGAGTCCTTCTTTGCAGGGAAGCGGGACTTGATGATCTCTGGAGATCCCTTCCAACCCAAAACTGAACATAGTATTCAAGGTGCTGCCTCACCAGTACTGAGTACAGGGGGATGATCCCTTCCCTGGTTCTACTGACCACACTAATTCAAATACAGGCCAGGATGCTGTTGGCCTTTTTGGCTACCTGGACACACTGCTAGCTCATGTTCAGCCAGCCATCAACCAGCATCCCAATGTCCTTTTCCACTGGACAGCCTTCCAGTCACTCTGTCCCAGACCTGTAGAGTTGCATGGGTTTGTTGTGACTCAGGTGCAGGACCCAGCACTTGGCCTTGTTAAACCTCATACAGTTGGCCTTGGCCCATCAATCTGGCCTGCCCAGACTCCTCTGCAGAGCCTTCCTACCCTCGAGTACATCAACGCTTTCACCCAACTTGGTGTTATCTGCAAAGTTACTGAGAGCATGCTCGATCCCTTCCTCCAGATCACTGATCAAAGATGCCCTTGGAAACACCTCTCATGACTGGTTACCAACAAGATTTAACTTTGTTCACCATAACTCTCTAGTTTTGGCCATCCACCTAGATTTTTCCCCTGCAAAGAGTACACCTGTCCAAGCCATGAGCAGCCAGTAGGTAGAATTATATCAAGAGGAGAAAAAAAAAGTGCTTTTCTTCAATACAGCCAAGTGACTATCTCTGCCCCACACTGGGCACAAGAGATAAGTTTGGTTTTTACCAGTTCTCCATGTAACTTTCTGGTAGATCACCAATGCAGACCATTTGTCCTATTGTCTCTTTTTCTCTGGGGCTTGCAGTCCCTCCCTGTTTAACAACAGAACTAATGACTATTGCTTCACCCCTTTCCACACAAACACTGCAGCTGTTCAGACAGACTGATGCATCAGTGTAGTTTGGTGTTAGGTACCTCCACATATGGGTGTTGAACTGAAAATCCTTACGGGAATGTGAGTTTCAGAAAAAAAATGATCATCACCTTTTTCAATCAGTTTTAAAACACTTTCAAATAATTGAAATTGAGGTAGTCAAACCCCCTAGTTCTGTACATCTCAACTGTTTTGATTGGACACAAAGAAAAGCTTGCAGCCCAATCTTCTGAAGCACCCTCTAACTCTACTGTCCCCTCATCCGTGACTCAACATGCTGTCCCTGGGGACATTCAGCCAGTTTTTAGTCCATCTGGAACAGTGCTCATTTCAAAGCCAATTTGAATGAAACACCTAAAAATCTCTTAGAAAATAATTCTCATAATAAGCACTGAACCTTTTACGAGGTTACATTATTACCAGGCAGTAAAGTCATTTGTTTCCCCAAATCCCTTATCAACTTCTTTTAAATACATAAATAAAAGGAGAGGATTTCACAATATGCGGATCTGAGACATTTTAATAGGAAAGGGACCTCCAGGCTAAGAGGTATGAATTGTACTACCAAAGGGAATGGTTTAATACACTGTTTAATGCTATCATCAACACTGGTGATAAGATGATAGCTTTTATACATTTTAACATTTCTTTAGTGCTGGGGAAAAAATGAGAGTGAGAACCATATTTATACATTAGCTAAATGTCAGAACTGACACTGAACCAGCCAGATGCTACATTGCTCCTATAGTATTCCCTCTCTTGACCAAAAAATATTGCCTGAACAGAGATCCAGGGATTTCCACTGAGAATGACCCTTGGAAAGAATGGCTGCCTCTCTCCTGTATATCCCACCAGGTCAAGAGGAATGACCCTCACCCACTATGTCTTCAAATAATTTCCTCTTTCTCCTAAATACAGCGTCTTTCCAAAAGCTTCAATATGTGGTTAAGGAATGAGAGGTTAATAGCAGTATTTGAAACAGGAACAAGATGATCAGGATACTCATGTTCATTGGAGTTGTTACCCCTGACCAGCAGGAGTTCTGAATACCCTTTGCTTGGCAGAAGGTTGTGCAAGAGACCACAGTTTTTAAGAGAGCAGCCATAGCAGCAATCGGTATAAGCTTTCTATGCAAGAACCTGGGTTGAGGCACATAGGTCAGAGCAACTCAATAGAAGTACAGAGTGGGTGGAGAATGGATAGAGAGCAGTCCTGTCAGATGGACTGGAGGGTATTGGACAACCAGAAACTGAATATGAGCTAGCAATGTGTGCTTGCAGCCTAGAAAGCCAATTGCATCCCGGGCCACATCAGAAGCATGACCAGTAGGTCAAGGGAAGCGATTCTGCCCCACTACTCCACTCCTGTGAGACCCCACCTAGAATACTGTGTTCAGCTCTGGGGACCTCAGTTTAAGAAAAAGCACACCTGCTCAAGAGGTCTTTACAAAGGGGTAATGGAGGCCAGTGACATGAAGGCAGAAGCCCTGCCAACTAGCAGCAGCCCACTGCAAGCCATCCAACACTCGATGCCTCTCCCCTATTCCATAAAGTAGGAAGAGAAGAGTGGGAGATCCCTCTACATGATCCCAGGACTGCAATACTAGCAAGTTTTTGACTCTCAAAGTCTCAAGGATGGAAAGATTGCCAGGGCCCATACTGAAATTCCTAGGAAAGGATATGGGATGTAACTCTGGAGCACTGACTCTACAAGGAGAGGCTGAGGAAGTGATGTTGCATTGGCTTTAATTAGTCCAAAACATAAGTCTTATTTTTGTGTTCTCAGAATCTCACTAGGCACAAGCTGGGTCCTGATCTAAGAGCCAGTATGCTCATATATCCCATATCTGTTTACTGCATTCTTTTGGATTCAGGGTGATCAAGTAAGTTCTAAGTCTTTGAGATACTGGTGCAAAACCAGTGCTTTTAGATTTCTAAAATGCCACATAAAAGTAAAGTTGGCCTTTAGCATGTCTATGCTTAAACTGTGCAGACTCTAGCAAAAAGCATTAGCTTGTACATAAATGCTTTCTCTTGCCTTTTTATTCTTTCAGTGAATAGGAAATCCCTAGGGTCCTGTTAACTGCAAATAGTAAACTGCTTGCACTTGTCAACGGAAACAAGTTTTACACCTAACAAAAAGTACTCTGCACTTTACAATGTGTATTTGTTCTTAGCTCTATACCCCTTAAGAGGGTTGCTACCACTTCTACATATTTATTGTGGGGAAGACCTGAAGCCACCCTGAACCTCCTCTGGAGAAATGGGACTTTCCTCATTCCATGGCACATTATTATTTTCTTGAGGAGACTACCTCCAAATAGTCAAGCAACATTTTCAGAGTTGGTGTTTGGATGCACCAAGCATATAGGACAACTTACAGGTTTTGGTTATGATGCATTCCTGGCAGAGCAGCACTTTCTCTGCTCCTCTGAATCAAGACCTCTGGTTCCCATAGAAGTGGAAAAAAATCTAGGCTAAAATGGTATGGTATGGGAGAGCATATGAGATAGAAATTTCCAGGAGGGAGCATATGCCTGATACAGACTTTCACAAAACCCAATCATACAGCCCATATGTGGCTACTGACCTAAAGCATGTGTGCCTTCCTTTCCCCTTGCTAAGAAGCATGTTTTCTACACAAGAGAACTAAAAAAGCAGACAGTTTTTCCAGGCAAGAGCCTTCTTTTCATAGCTTCATCTCCCTTCATAGGTGAAGAGTCCCGACCAAGTGTCCTCGTATCAAGATATGTTTGGTAGACAGGTCAGGAAAGTCTAGCCCAAAGTAACATCTAACCTTCCATAGGAATGGGGAAAACAAAACCACACCACAGCAAGATTGCCCAGGATTTTAGAGAGCTGTTTTTCAGAAAGTACTAATTCTTAGTTCTGAAGTGCATGCTTGTAGAGAGGCAGAAAGGGAATTACACAGGTAATCAATATGATTTTCTGAGCTGCTCTATCCTCCCCAAACTTCCTCCTCCGCACACCTCAGTCCTTCCTCCAGTGCTCCTGTAAAGTCTTACACTTGCCTTCTCCCAGAACTGACCTGCATTTACTTATATGCGTGTACAAACACACTTCTACCATGTAAATATCTTCATGAGCTTTACAGAGATGGGACTGTTTTTTTCCACTAAGTATGAAAACACAGCACATTTCAGATCCAGTTATTCTTTACCTAAACAACAAATAGCAGGTATTTTGCTACAATCTGGTCTTATTTCATTGTATAGAGTACACTACTAGAATTTAAAGCTGCTTCAGGACATGAAGATCTAATAAATACATTTAGATTCTGATAGCTCTGATAGGCTTTCTTCCTAAACTTGCTTGTATATTTAAAGCAATAAGACCCCAAACCAGTTGCATATTATTATTTCCTAGTTGAGTACCATGAGGACTGCATTAAAGCTGAAAATGTCAGAGGGTGAGGGCTGCTTTGTGTTTTGTTTTGCATTTTTTTTTTGTTTGTTTGTAAATTAAAAAAAAAAAAAAAAAAGGGGGGGGGGGGGAGTTGCTTTTGGACTAATCAAGCACTGCACTTGTGGATTGTCTTTAAGTGCTGACCCAGCTGAGCACTGCTCCTCAGCTCCACACTACTGCTCTGCTCTTAGGTCACAAATGACCTCTAATGTGTGACCTCTAATTCTTCCATCTGTGAGTTATTCATTCATGCTTATCTGCTGGCTATTTATAGATCAAACTCCATTGTCACAGCATTCACTAGCTTACCTGAAAGAGGCAATTTACCAAAAAGATTTATATTTATATATATATATATATATATATATATATATATATATATAAATTTACACAAGAAAATCCTGAAGTTGCACAAACACTCCCTACATTGGAAAGAACATCCCATGCCAGACACAGCAGAGTTCCTGTGGATATTTAAAGTATTTCCACTTGGGGCTATTCTAAATACTGCCACTGATGCAGCCATTTTGGACTTTCAGCAGGCATGAGGGTGTAAACTAGCTTGCCCAGAATCACATGATGATGAAGCCCTGGCTCAAAATATATTGGAAAAGCAATCACCACCAGTAGGCAGTTCAGCTTCCTGCAGCTTCAGAAAGCTAGTGAGTAAGTGACTGGAGGCTGAAAATCCCTAAGCATCTTATAGCCATACTCAGTCAGAAATAAGCCTTAGGGACCAGATCCTTGGGCATAAGTCAACATATTCCCACTGCCTTTTGGAATCCTTTCTAATTCACACCAGCTGAGGAATTGCCTTTTATATCCATAGCCTCCATAATTCTCTTCCTACAATACTCTGAATAAAATCAGAATAATAAAAACTAAAACTGTGAGTGTGAAAAGGAAGCAAGTTCTGCTCTGTCCCATCCTAGTAAGAACTCAAAAAAAGAGAGAACCTGGAACAGTGACTTCAGATACATCCTGATACACAGAGCAAAACCTGGCCAAGGAAACCTTCAGAATTAAGAGCACAGCTCCTGGTCTGTTTTCTTCTCTCTGCTACACGTCCCGACCTTGGGTAAGCTGATTAAGCTTTCTTTTCCAAGTTTCTTTAACAGTAGTATGACTCTGTATCTCCTGCAGAGGTTGTGATGCTTAATTGGCCACTATCTCTCAAATACTTGAAGTGCTTTGGATGAAATACGTTGTGCAAGAGAAATAATTGAAGTCAATGGAGCTGTGATAACTGACACTACTGAGGATCTTCCCTCTGGTGTTTAATAGGATCAGAAGGAGGCTTAGTTTAAAAGACAGGAAGCCAAAGCGACATTTGGTGATAATAAGACCACAAATGAGTCAAAGGGGTGACTATTCACTGTGGTAATACTCAGCATTTTTCATCTTCCAGGCACTCCTTCAGCATTCATTAATTCTCAGACCTCCCCTTAAACAGCGATCTGTAGTATGCCCCCATTATACAAATAAGAAAAAACAGGCAGATGGGTGATGTGAGTTATCCCACAGAATAAGACGCGAGAAATCAAATCTGAGCCCCTGTCTCCTAAGCCTGTTCTCAGGGCTCCCTTTCCACCACTCTTCTGTTATGTATATGCTTCCTTATCTTTCAATTATGCTGCTCTTTTCTCTGCAAGCATCCCTGACTAATTCCCCAACAGATACTGCCCAGATGCTCTTCCACAGGCTTTGCAAACCTTGAAGACAGAAAGCAAGGCTGAAGGGAATGTAGCTGGGGTGAGCAGCTCTCCTTGTCTCAGCAGCCCCTTTCCCAAAGCACTAAGAAAGAAGTAACAATATTTGCCCTTTCAAATATTTTTCATTGTTCACTATCAGTTCCGCACAGCACCTGGCCGCTCCGCTGCAACCTTCCCTCTCAGAAGTGGTTATTAGAATATGCCAAGACAGAGTCTGTCGCTTCAGACGGCCTATTGCTGATTGCAGGAAGAAATTCATGACCTGCATAAGCCCCTAGGAAGAATTATTGTCGTTACTTCAGCTTCCGAAGACGCCTGCCATTAGAGGATACAAGGCTGAGGTTATGTAAGTGTGCTAGCCAAATCCAATTGTTTCCAGGGAGCCCAACCACAGCTGCTCTCCTCTGCTTCCACCCCCTCTATAATGGGTGTCAGGCCAAGCTTTCGGGTGCTCAGTCTGAATAATAGCCTCAAGGGGAGTCTCCACGGATTAGTTTCTGTGTAAAGGGAATATATGTATTTGAATCAGAATCCTACTTAAAAATACAACAGTGTGCACACTATGGTGTGCCTGGATGCTGCTGTGCTGAAGGGTCCCAGCAGATGGAAGAGTAACATGAAATGGGACAAACTATTCAACTGTTCTAATGTTATAAATCTGCAACAATCCCAGAGAATGTAGGTTACTTTCTAATAAAGTCTTCCACTGGTGCTTACAACAACCATGCCACAGCAACATTTGGGGTAATTATGCTTGAAGAGTAGAGCTATTTTTTTATTTTAAGTGACATATCCTAGATGCACACTTATGGATCAGAAAACAGAGCTTTGACTACATTAACTCCATTTAAAAAACAGCCAAAAATGGGATGAAGGAAAAAATACAAAACACTACCCAGTCAAACCGCAGCATTTACTTTTCATTACACCACAATAAGCCACATTTGCACACGCTATTTCCTGGCTACCTACAGCACTCTAGGCTTTTTTCCCTTTAAAAATCAAACAAAACCATTTTAATTGAAATAAAAGTACAAATTTTGGTCCACATTAGATTGGAGGCAATAAGGATGCAAAATGAGTGTTTGTGTCTGGATAACAACACAGTCTCAGGCTGTGACAGGGGAGGTTTAGGCTGGATGCTAGGAAGAAGTTCTATACAGAGAGTGATTGCCCATTGGAATGGGCTGCCTGTGGAGGTGATGGAGTCACCATCATTGGAGGTGTTCAGAAGGAGACTTGATGGGGTGCTTGGTGCCATGGTTTAGTTGTTTGGGTGGGTTGGATTGGTTGATATGTTGGACGCAATGATCTTGGAGGACTCTTCCAACCTGGTCTGGTCTAGTCTAGTCTAGTCTAGTCTACTCTACTCTACTCTACTCTACTCTACGCTCCTTCCCATTTTTTTACAGAAGAGAAAGTTAAAGAAGGATGCATATTTGCACTTGCTGACACTTGCATACTTTGATGATGACATAGCACTTCAGGTGCATCTCTATTTTACATATTGGAGAGAATCAGCACACCAGACACACAAACTGTAGAGTTATTCCTATCCAGATGATATGGCAGCCACACTCACCCAAAAAAATTGCATTAAAAAAAAGATATTTCCATCTTCTCCCGCCCTCTTTGGTTACTAAAATGGTTACAACACACATGAACTCCCTGATAAAAGTTTAACCCAAAGTCTATACATAGGGTTCAGATGGAAGGGGCTCTGGCACTAAGACCCTGTGTAACCTCAAGAAAATCTCTTATTTCTTGTGTCCCTCCATTGGGACTTAATAGACTCATCCATTAACATGCAAAAATGTGATTTAAGACCATTGCACAGAAAGTCTTAACAAAAAAAGCACTGTCTTCATAGATTTACATTAAATGATCTTAATAAAGCGAATGCTATGCTATCTTTAGTCACAAAGCAGAAAAAAAAAAAAAGGTAGGCAGGCAGTCATTCTGATAACTAACGCAATAGGGAGATCTGTGACAAGTAAATGAACAGATTCACAACAGCTAAAACTTCAGAGGCTTTGTGTAAAACTACAGGTGAAAGCAATGACATGTTTCATTTAGAGGCTTGCTCAGAGCTCATCTTCTAATATTGTTTGTCTGAAAAACATAAGAGAGAGAAGGTAGCAATTACCACTGGGGGAAAGCATAAAAGATGACTGCTGTGTGTGTGCTAGGCATTGGGAAAAATTACTACTTTGTCTTTAGCACAGAGATGAGATTCTCTCTGCAGCCAAACAGAAGCTACACTGTAAATGCAAAGTCCAGCTACATTCAACAAGAAAAGGTGAAAAATTCAACTGGATCAGAAAAAGAACCATTGATGGGCTGGTTTGGACAGAGAACATTTGCTAACAGTCTAGGTTGCATACAGCACTTAGAAGAGGTGGCAGAGCCACCCCTCTTTTGGGAGCTCTAGCAGATTAGTGATGGGAACTGCCCAGGATAATGATGGGAGGCTGAGCAGTCACAGGCACAAGCACTTGACTTTTTGGATGTGTTCAGATGAAGGACAACCCTGTGCTGCCAGAGAGTGTACTTTCCAGTTTGGGAATAAATTCCAGTATGTCCCTTATCCTTGGCAGCACTGATCTGGAATGATCTGTAATCATTCAGTGGGCATATCTCAGACAAAACAATGGCTTATTGGGTGTGTGAGCTTTTCATACTCATGCCTGAATTTCCCTAACATGACTGCTGGCTTGGAGGGAAAGACCTTGACAGTCAAAAAAACCCCAACAAAAACAAACAGGAAAAAAAAAACCCACACAAAGAAAAAGAAATGCAGCACAAAAGCTCAAGGGAGATGGGGCTAAAGTGTAAAGAGAAAAAGGAATAAATAAATGGGAAGCAATGCACAAGCAGCACTTAAGTCTGTGTGAGCTTAACACTACCACTTACTCCAAGCTAAATAAATGCTGCCTGGGGATTTCGATTAGAGAAGGCAGCTCAGGGGAAGCAGCAGCTCCTCAAAGCTGGAGCCAGGAGGAAGCTCAGCAGTGTGATGTGCATTTTTGAGCAGCAACCTTATCTGACCAAAGGGAACATGATGTTCACAATAAGGATAGAAGTACTCTGCTCTCCTATCACATCTATCTAATGCACTGCCATCGTGCTGCCAGGCTGCGCAGAGATGTCATGTCAGTCTGCCACATTACCATCAGACATTCTCATTGTGACTGGAGATGTCATGTGTCCTGTCCAAACTGACCACCTCATGTAAACAACAGCTTTAAATGCCTCTTTCCCACTTTACTTTTGCTTTTTCAGAAGCAGGTACTGGGTAAGACTACTTAGGCACAGCCCACAGTCAGAAGTGGTAGCCAAATTACCAGTTTACTTGTTCTGATTCTTACATTCTACCTCCAGGTACGTAATCAGGCTTTTATTCACCTAACTGCTTTATACTCTAACAAGCTATTCATCTGAAGAGTTTTCTCTGCAGGATTTCCAATGCAAGGATCTTTTTTGTTGTGTTAGAGAAGGAATTCAATTCTTCAGTGCAACGCATTTGCTCATTAAAAATAATTTGTCAGTGAGTTTGTTTGCAGGAGCTCTTCAGCCATATTAGAAGCCCTGTTGCTCCAGAAAAACATGTTAAAGACAAGCAGGAAAACTTAAAGGGAGAGGAGAAAACAAAAGGCTGGAAGGGTAAGACATATTACTGCAAATTATAAGCAAGCCCAGACATGGTGCTGCCCGCTGGGGTACTGATTTGTGAAGCCTTTGGAAGTACGTTTGACCATAAAGTCAGACTATACCCTCATGAGAATTTCTCCCCTACTCCTAGAGCTCTCCATGGTTTTGTTCTCTCTTGCTTCTTGCTCTTCCCTGCTCCCTTCCTCCCTATATGGTCCTTGGATTTTTCCTTTCCTACCACATCTTCTGTGCTCTAAAGATGCTTTGAAGCCCGCTTTCCAAGTGCGGAATCATTCAGATCTTTAGGGAAATTTGGTACAGAGAGAGTCTATAGTATATAGCAGTAAATTCACTAACACAAGCACATCACCCCAGAGAGATGGCATGTTCAGCTGCCAGTGAGTTTACTTCAGCTCCTTTGCTTTTGTCACAGGCAGCTCCCTCATCAGAAAGTTGTGTGTGTGTATGTGTATGTGTGTGTGGTGAGGGGCACGCCTGCAGCAACCTTCTCTTTTGCAAGTGTGTTACATAAATTGACAACTTTCAGTGTAGCTCCTTGTTTTCACATAAATAAGAGCGTTGGCACAGTCTGGAGGTGAAGAAAGATTATTTCAAGGTGCAAAGCATGTTAATCTCCCCTTTGTGACTTAAGCACAGGTGCCAGTCAATGATCTATTTCTAATATACCACGTAAATAATGAGTCACATTACTCAGTGGAGCATCAGCTCAGACAAATACAGGAGGAAGCAGTGTATTATTTTTCATTCAATGGGCCAATTTCAACACTGTTATAAGTCAAAGGCATTCCTGAGGCTCTTCCTCAGTTGAACAGTTTTGTTTTGAAAAACAAACCAAAAAACCAGTGCAGAATCCCATAGCATAAAAGTGCTGATCGCTTCAGTGAATTCATGATAATACAATGACATCTACTCTTTAAGCAGCAGAACAGGAGGAGTTGGGTTGCCCCTTGTGGACATAGAAAAATAATGTAACTTTGACTGTGTTCAGTCAAAGTGAATATACTAAAAGACTCAACAAGAAGCCACCTTTCTTGTTTAGAGAGGGAACATTGCTCTAACCTAAAGAGTCAATGTGCCAGAAACCTCTTTGCCTGAGGTGAAACTAGAGACATGAAAGCCACCGGGATTATTCTGCAGGGGGACAATTTCTACTGCAGGAGGGATGAACCAGTTGAGACTTGCTAGACCTTTTCCATCATTAATCTAATTGAAAAGTACTCTCGTGGTCATTGGGGCCACACAATGTCTTAGGAGGACAAGAGAATATGAATTTTGGCCTTCGGGCTTGAGTGGCTCATGTCAGCGTTCACTACTGACGGCTTTGTTCCTCTGCTGCATCTCAGGAGTCCTTTGATTCACTTCTAGCTTCCTACTTCTGGCACTGGTAGGTGAGAAATGGCTCTTCCACCTGCTTTTAAGCCCCGGGGAAATTCTGCAGTCTGTTTTATCTTTAGTAGCTGTTCAACTGGTGTAATTGGGTTTTTTCAGGATGGATGAAGCAAGAACTGAGAAATGGGTACCCATGAGTTACTGAAAGGAGAAAATGCAAACAAAATCTAAGACTCAAAGTTACAACCTTAGACACTCCCCTCTTTTACAAAATCTCATCTGTAACATGTCAGCACGGCAGCTGATGTAGGAATACAAAATACACTAGGAGACTGTTTATCCTCCTCAGACTGGTCCAAGGGTGATGACAATAACACTTCGAGAGTGCCTTTCACCAGGAGTGGGAAGATGCAGTTTTTCCATTCATGAAAAGATGTAATTAAAGCAAAGAGAATGTGGAATACAGAGGCCAGCATCAAAGAGCAGCAGAACCTGAACTACTGAACTAAAAGCATAAACAGTACTTCAAGGTATCAGACCAGTACCCTCTCCCATAAAGTGTGCTTTATAAAGCACTTGAAAGAAAAACTGTGGACTGTTACACAGAAAAGACATCCCTCAAGACTATGAAAAAAAGTCAGAGAGGACACATTGGAAGCCTCTTTTCCTATGTAATTAAGTGAGATTACTGCCAGCCCTTGTATATGCAAGAATATATGAATAATGTGGAAAGAAGCAACCATGAACTTGTAGCACTCATTTGAGGGAAAGCCTTATAAGCCACTCTGTCATTCTTGCCTAACCTTCACTGATTGCAATGTATAGCTTCTAGCAAGAATTGCCAAGAACAAACAAGTCACCAGTACACTGAAGTAAACACTGCATGATGGCCAAGATCCAAACTGTCTGACTTTTGGTACCTGAGGCAGCATACTTAGCTTCACACTCGTGCTGGCCAGGACTCTTCACATAGGCCTCTACCTCTGAGAGAGTCAGCAAGACTTCCTTCTGAGACAATGAGGGAACTTCCAAGGCTTAATTTATCTGGTGTCTTTTAGATGCCCATTCTAGAAAAAGCACAGATACCACACCCACATCCCCCAACACAGAATCTCAGGCTGGAAATCCAAATTGGAATGTATACCAGCAAAGATATATATATACATCCTTTACTGAACTGAGTCTCAGATGAGAACTGAGGGTTCAGGCAGATACACATAAAATTTGAGCAGTAAAAGATAAAGTAAGAGGTTACAGGACATTCTCTGCAGCATCAAAGGAGAAAAAATTGTGCCAGATAGACCAGCAATGGCAACATACTCCTTCAGATATGGGCTGTACTGACGCATACTGCCTGAAGCAAAATGGTACAGACTCCATACTATGCTCCACCAAGATGATTGCCACCAAATTGGTGTAAGTAGAATGTAGGTAATGTAAGAGGTCAACATGGGGCCTTATTAAATTAAATCCTATGACTGCAAATCAAGACTAATTCCAATAAGAGAGTGTTAGAACTCCAGGACCCAGACTTAAGCCAATGTAAGTTTAAAGCTGGTATTTACTCTGAGTGCAGAGGCTTAGTTTGGCAAACTAGATCTTCCTCATGAATTCAATGAGAACAAGTCTGTTAGCAATGACTGATCAGAACAGTGTCTTAGGAAAAAGAGAGTTTAATTACCGTACTGTACTTATTCAGTGACTTCCCTAGACATACCACACACTGAAAGATACGTGACAAAGTGGGTGCCTCAGTTTATATCATCATGAGCTCAAGACAGCCATGTTAGTCATGAATTTGATTCCTGTCTCCCTCTTTTCTGGAGTACAGTAGCTGCTATGGAAACACCATCATTAGAAGGGGCAGGGCTTTCTGACACCCAGATGAACCCCATGCTTATGCTAAATGATGTATCTTCTATGCAGAGCTCTAGCTAGTTCTTACCATGGCATATTAACCAGTCCGGGTCCATAAGACACAACTTCTTGTACATTTCTGCCCAAAGGAGGAAATTCACAAAAACTTGTTGGTTCATTTCCACAATGACTTGTGGTGGGCTTCTTATACCCTATAATATCATGAAAACAGTGAATTTAGAGGAATAATGAAACAAGAACTTCCCTGTTCAACCGAATCAATAGCTCATGTGTTGCTGCATCTAAATGTGATAACTGCCAAATGTTTTGAGCCAGATGTAACCAAGTTCCTGTCTGCTACTGCCACTTGTTTCAATCCTGCTGCACTATAACCTTGTTACAGTGCCCCCCCCCCCAATCCCAGTCTGTGATCACAAATAAGATGACCAATTTGGAAAAGCTTCAAATGCTCTGAAATATTTACCAGACTTTAGAAGACCTGGAAAGCCATGAAATTATAATAAACCAAATAATTTCAGCACATACTGCTTTTCCAACAGGTGTGCTTATGATTTAACTTCCCCAGTCTTTAATAACTACAGAATAAATTCTGAGATATCGTGAAGAAAGCAACTGTCTGCATCTCTCACGCAAGCCTAGAAGTGTCTTAAATACCAGGACAATCTGTCCTACATTACTGTGGAGACCTGAAAGACTTGGAAAAATCTCAATGAAGCTTCTAAACCAGGAAGCTTGTAAAAGTCAACTTATCACCGTGGTCTAGCATTGAACCTCCAAAATGTCATTTTTGCTCTTCTTGCAGGAAGCAGCAAATGATGTCAGTATGCCACTGAGTTTATCAATTAATTCTGGACAGCAACTTCTAGTGACTGAAGAAACATGTTTCTTTTTTCCTCTGAAATAGGACAATCAAATTAGGTATTAGTATTTAGTCAACTAGACTTGATTCAAGTCTGCCACTCTACAGAAATAAAGTTGACTGGAAAACAGAATACAGGAACATCATGTGACTATTAACTTAACAAACTGCAGTCAGAGATGCCTGGATATATAAAAATACCTGAACCACACATTGCAGTGAACAAGCAAGTGGGGGAATTGGAAAGGCAAAGCCTTGGGCTCCTTCTTGCAATGAAGAGTTGCAATGATCCATGTTTGGATAAAGGAAAACTAACCACAGCACAACAGGTGCACACATGCTTTGCTTTTTTTTTCTTTTTAGCTAGAAAATTTCCACAGTGGGAAACTGTGATGAATCTGTGGACCCTTTGATGGGCCAAGAAGAGATTGACCTTGAAAATATTGCTGTGTATCCCTGAGAAAATACTGTTGTGTACCTGTGAATGAATACATTGTCGTGTACTCTTGAATGTCTGGAAAGTCCCTGGGCTGAATGTGTAACTTGTTTGAGGCAGAGACACTGCAAGAGTGAGATAGAAGAATAGCAGGAGAAGAAACCTGGACTAGCTCAGCAAATAACTGTAGGAATGTAGCAGTAACCAATAAGAATCTTGTGAATAGCTTGTTAACCAATTAAACACAGCCACACTGACATAACAAACATATAAATATGTGTTGCTTGAAGAAATAAATGGTACTCGGCTTGCAACCACAAGTGTGTTTTTTTCACCTAAACGGTGACAATTCCAGTGCTGCCTTTGAAATTGCCAGTAACATGGTTTGCTTTGAAAAGGCTGCTCTGTCTGCCATTTGTTAAGCAGAACCAGAAAGGAATCTGCCCCTGATGGGGGTCTTACACATCTTTAACCTTGCTGGAAGAACACCAGTAACAAGCAGGGTCAGTGAAGCTAAGTAGTTCATCAAAGATCAGTGGAGCTGCAAAGTTCTCCCTTGAATCAACACTAGTGAAGTCCAATGTCTGAGTACTAAGAATTAAAATCCCACAAGGACTGCAAAAAAGTCAGAGGCACAGCATGCCTGTGGAGCTATGACAGATGGTTACTACAGCCCCATGACCACACGCGCAATTACCAGTCACACCAGCAGCTACTTTGTTTACCTGGGACTCCTCCAATGGGAAGGAAGCAAAATAGGAGACTGGTAATGTAATTGCAATGGTTTGCAGCATTTTCAGTTTGTGTATATTTGGACAAATTTGAGCCTCTCTTGTAGATCTCTGTGTGGTTATTTTAAGCCAAATGACAATAGGTTTTCTTTTCTTACCTATTTGTTGTTGGTTTTTTGTTTATCTTAGGTGTAGTCCACCCCTTCTGTAAGTAAAAAGACATTCCAGTAGATCTTTCCTACAGCTTTCTATCAAACCCACCAACTTAAAGAGCTGGATTATTAATAAATTTTCATAGTAGTGATTACTACTTTGAAGATACTTCCACATTCTGTTAACTTTAACCTCCAATAAGAGAGCAACATGCCACCACGCTGTAGTGTTTGCATTGCACTCTGCAAGGCTAAGACAATTCTGACACCTGAATGCCGCAGGTTGGCCATTCAAGACAGATACTCCTGAGCAGCCCTGCAGCAAGCATAAGATAACTAAATCTACTTCTGTCTGCATCTCTCAGTATCCTATTGCTAGGTGATGCACCCAGGGCTGGCAAGAAAGTCTGTAGAGATAATGGCTGCAATTTGGAAGGGCTTCTCTTTGTTTCACTTTCTGAGCTTGCTTGCTGAGGCGGCACTAATTGCACAAGAACAAGGCTTCAGCTCAGGGGGCCTCACAAGCAGAGCTGCTTGCTCCTGAAGCTTAATTCCCTGATTCATGACCTTGGAACAGTAGGGACAGCAGAAAACAGGGAACACATCCGACAGTTGTTGTAGTGAGGATGGCAGAGCGCCCTGAGAGTTTGGGACATAGATCCTGTCCTCAGCGCTATTTTCTGTGGCATGTCAGCTGTGGACATCTCACAAAATCTTTCCTTAGACTCGAGTTTGTCTCATAATGGCAATGATCAAGTACTTTTAGATATTCAGAAGACAGAAAATGCAAAAAACATTTTGTAGCATTTCATCATTAAATATAGGACTTGACAAACACCTCTGAGTTTTGTTATTATTCATATAGATAAATATAGAGCTGGTTGCACTGAGTCCCTTCTGTGTTTTCCTTCTGTGAATATTATAGCAAGTGACACGTAATGTGCAATGAAGGGGGAAAAACAAAGGTAAAAGGAGCAATTTAAAACTTGTATCAGAACCTGTTTACAGAAAAAAGATTTTTGATTGTGTCAGCTTATTAATGTGTTTGAGGCCTGATTTGTCTAATGGAAAAAATAAAGCACAATGAGATTTTAAAGTAAAAATAATAGCAATTTAAAAACTGATCATGAAGTCCACTGAATTTTTCTACAGACAAATTGGTAAGCGGCTTCCTCCTGTGTGGTATCTGAAGAATCTTCTTTTCTCTTCAAGAAACTCATATTCTGTGTATCAATATAAAAAAATAATTCATATCACACCACACTATCACAAGTAACTAAAGACAGCATGGTAGCAGGAGCCACTGCTAACGTACAAACCCCAAAGCTTAAGGAGAAAAGTACTAACAGAAAAGATGACTGGGACTAACTGTTCATAGTGAAGAGGAGAGGTAATGTCTCTCCAAAAGGGCAAGTGAAGGATACTGCTGCATCACTGATTTAGCCTTCCAGCTCCACAAAGCCAACAGAAGTGTTCCTTCCTGCCACAAGTGCATGCTAAGGGCAGCTTCAGCAGTATTATACCAGTATGACCAAGACTGTCCTGATGGGGTAGAAAAAGGCACAGAAAACTCCATCTTCAAACAAAGCAAGGTCAAAATTCCAGGGGCTGTTAATTGTGTTTGGTATTCCCCATCTTTATCAATGTTCCTGGCTTACGACACATGGGTAAATTGATAAACATACAGCACATGCTCCTTAACTCAATCTTAAGCCCATCACCTCAGTATTAGTGGTAGTGACTTACCAAGATTTTGCACCTTGCCAGAGGGAGCTTTGCATACTCCTGTCCCTAACAGCTTCAAAATCCCCCCACAGGGATGATGGGAGAATAATATTCACTTCATAGTAAGCAGAAGTCAACTTTCAAAGCAGTTTTACACCAATACAGGGAGATGGGTATAGGAGTAGTTGCTGAGATAAGAGGCCACTGTGTTCAAATAACACAGAAATAATGTCCAACCTCACCTCTTTTTCTTTCAGACTGGTTATAAACCTTACAGTGAAAAGGCTAGGAAAAATAAATTTACACAGGTACACAACATTATGTTGTACACAATAGCCACACTATGACCAAGAAGTCAGGAAGGAAAGAGGAACACAGAATGACTTCTGATTTTTATTCCTGGATCTGTCACATCTTTGCCCATTCATCTTCATTTACATGTCTTTTCTACCTCCTATTCATAGCTCATAAAAGGGACAAAAATACTTTGAGATGCCATACTTTGAGGTGCTTTAAGTCCTTCAGACATGAAGTGCCGCACATGAGCAAGGTTAAATTATCATTAATCCCTTAGACTTGCATTTAAAAATCCAAACTAATACCAAGTTCCTCTTAGGTACAAGCAGTGTAGGACTGGGCTATGATCTAGGTATTTCTGAGAATATTAACTTCTAGACTACTTTTCTCCTACATTGTATTACTGCAGATTGATATTCTTCACAGAAAAGAGAGAGCCTTGTAAAAAAGCTATAAGAGCATCTGGTAAATGAGCCAGAATTGCAAGTGCTCCTAAAATAAGAGCTTCTTTATTGGGTCACACTGGCATTTCGTGACAACATCTTACCATTTTTTTCATTTTTTTTACTGTATCTCACTTTGTAAATCCAAACAGAAGCAAGTTGAGAGCAGCTAGTACTTCCAAATTAAACCAACCTCCTTCCCTCTTATTGAGAAAGACATGCGTATTTTTATCTCCAAGTGTTTCCATTCTGTGTTTGGGATCGAGAAAAATCTATAGCCTAACAGTGTGGCCCCAGCATCTGCTGCTGAAGGAAGCAAATTCTTCCCTCATATCTTCAGTGACTACTGAATGACTCTTCCTAAGCATCTTCCAACATCTACATTAGATGAAAGTATCTATTAATAACATAACATATAATAATGTAGTACAGAAAATATTATATATATATATATCATATAAATTATTCTTTTAAAAAGATGAATGCTACTAATTTCCACTGTGTCATGAGAATCAATCAAGGGACAGAAAGATGCAATATTTTCACAGAATTTGTACTGAATGGTTTATATTAAGATGATTAATAGTGAAAAATGTCAATTAAATGTTCAGTATCAGAGCTGCTTCTCATGAATAGTTGGGGCTTGATCTAGAAAAGCAGATCACACTTCCGTATACTCATAAACATATGCCAACAGTTGTATTTAACAACTAAGGGCTTAACATACACTCTGCTGCTCTGGCTACACTGACTGCATTCTCAGAGCTGTTAAACCCCAAAATCCTCTTCTGTTCAACATATATATACTGCATTCATCATCAGGGTTTCCAAGCATTTGAAATTCCAGCTTACTTTTCTCTTTTCTTGCATTTCTATTGAATGTAAGGATTTTTCTGAGATACCTGCTAGAGCAGCAAGTTATCACAGAATAAGCACTCATTTGTGTCTCAGTTTCAACGAGGTTAGTGTGCTGTGGCCTCAGCAGATTGCCTTCCTTGGAACTGCCACCTTAATCTGTGCTGTCCCTGTCTGTTGATCAACTCTGCCTGTCATCTCTCAAGTTATGTTTAGAACAGTATCTCTTTGGGAAAGGGACCGCATCATTGCAATGTATTTTACCCAGTGAATAGCATAAGGTAGCTGCAATATGAATAAAGAAAGAGTTGTCAAAAATGAACAGAAGCATGAAGAGCTTCACTGGCCATAGCAGTGATCTTTAAAACTCTAAGATGCCCAGACTGACGTATGCCACAGAGGGATCCATTTCTCACTAATAAAGTTTACATTTCAGTGTGAAGAGTTGTGGAGCAAAAGTTGTTGGCATTTGTCAACCTAGGAGGTCACTATATTATATAAGGACCACAGATAAAATTAGATTGAGAACAATGTGTAGCATCTTCTAGAGCACAATGACTCACATTCACACATAAGACTGTCAAGCTGGAACACAGTCACAGAGAGTGTTAAAACAAGGCTGCAGTTAAAAAGTACATCTCCAGATTTATTTTTTTTTCTTCTGCAAATATGAAGAAAAAAAACCCCAGAGTTAGAGGCACTTTAATGCTCTCCATCCTACTGATTCTATAGGCCACTGAAATTCATGTACCATAGTAGATAAATAATATCATCTTCTTCCCTACACTTCGCAAATTACCCAAAAGAAAGAATTGATGGAAAAAATACGATGACAAACATACATACAGTCCATCTTAGCAGAGACTAAACAAATGTGGAATTCAATACAATTCTATCACTCACAAAAAGTGTATAGTTGTCATTGCCATACATGCAGAACAAAAGAGGTGAGTAATCTGCCTATACAAGAATACAATACAATACAATACACCAGGTTGAAAGAGACCTTCAAGACCATCGCGTCTAACCCATCAACCAATACACCCCACCTAAACAACTAAACCATGCAACCAAGCACCCCATCAAGTCTCCTCCTGAACACCTCCAATGAAGGTGACTCCACCACCTCCCCAGGCAGCCCATCCCAATGGGCAATCACTTTCTCTGTATAGAACTTCTTCCTAACATCCAGCCTAAACCTGCCCTGGCGCAGCCTGAGACTGAAACTGAGCCTACCTGCAACCATTCCTTTTCTTCCCTCATTTCAACTTCCAACAAAAGAAGCAACACTGCTGATCCTCACCTCAGTGTGTTCTCCAACCAGATGATTGTTGCGCACTCTTGCTCACCAACTCTTGAAACCAGAGGAATGACAGGCCATTTTTGGCTGCTAGCCTGATATTATCAACCCACCACCATCATCACTCATGTTTTATAATTCATCAGAAAACGGTCCTTGAAACAACTGCTGGGTCCTAAACAATGTCATTGCCTATGGCAAACATTGTCAGGAACCACCTCCCAAGCCCTGTCGACAGCTCTCTGAATAAGTTCAGAAACTGCCTCCCAACTTCTGCCAAGAGCTTTCAAAGGATATGGTTCAATGCCAGCACCCGATTGCTGTCACCTCACAGCAGGCCTGGTCAAAGCCACTTCCTGACCGTTGTTGATGCCAACCAGCCATCCAGGTCACTTGTTTTTCTCGGTGACAAGAGGAACAAAGTCACAATACAGTTCTGCTTCCTTAACATGTGCTTTATAACCTCATCTCACAATCACTGAGCACATTATTCAGTACCATGGCCTGGGCTAGCAGGGAATTCCTGCAACACGTGGGAGATGCAGCACAGCGTACCAATGAACAAGAGTTATCCAGGAGTTTTGTACAAGTCTGAATAAATACCCAGTAAAAATAACTTCATCATGGATCTTACTGCCGTATTTCCCCTCCACCATGTTCACCTGAAGTTTCCTGTCTTAATATTTCTCTTTCCCCTCGTACCTTCCTTTGCTGTGGCTCACTGTAAGCAACACTTTTCATTCCTTTATTTTAAATAATTATCTCATCCATACTTAGTCACAAATTAATCAAGTTGTACATATTTAGTTTGCTCATATGAAACCACACGCAACTGTTTGACTCCCTTAGGAGATGTGAAAAGCAAAGAGCACTTTTAGTGAAAGGAGAAAAACGACAGATTGTGCCTCAATGTGTGTGTGTATATATATACACACACACACTGTATGTTCTGGCACATGGTAGGGTGTATTTACTGTATGAGGCCATATGCTTGAAGAATTAGAACAGAGGAAAAAAAAAACATTTCTGAATGTTGTATGTCTAGTTTACATACTGTCAAAGAGACTCTAAATATACAGGAAACAGTGCTCATGAAATTCACAATTCATACAGGCCAGGTAATCACATACAAAGATCAGTGGGTGTTCAGGAATCAGATTTACAAACAAAGAAGGTGCAACACATCTTATCTGTATGAAGATGTATCATTGCTCCTGTTTTTTTCCAGCTTTTCAAAAAGATTCTTAAAACCCTGAGCATGCCAAAGATAACAGAAGCATTATCATAATCCTTGCATGATATGTGGATTTACTGGACTGTTTCCACCAGCCCAGAGGGGGAGCCACCAAGCACCATACTACATTATGTAATACAAATATGTCCACAGTCAACCTGATGCTTTGTGTGAAAATGTAAATATGTTCAGTGGCTGAAAACACTCTGAGGCTTTGTCAACCTACTAGAAACCAGCAGCAGAAGAATTAGCTGAACACCAGAAACTGAAACAAGGTAAACTCTTTTGAGAAAATTGGGCTCAATAACCTTCCAACAAGTATGGATATGTAGAATAGAATAGAATAGAATAGAATAGAATAGAATAGAATAGAATAGAATAGAATAGAATAGAATAGAACAGAATAGAACAGAACAGAACAGAACAGAACAGAACAGAACAGAACAGAACAGAACAGAACAGAACAGGTTGGAAAAGACCTTCAAGATTATGCTTGTAATCAGAAGAGATTTAAATATTCAGGAAGAGTAACTTGCATCAATTCTTTCATACCCTGCGTTGCTTGTTTTGTTGGGTCTGAGTCTTTTTAAATTCCTTTCTGTTATTATGGGGTATAAAAACCCGTGTCTGGTGACATTTCCTCCCTTCTACTAGAGTTTAAGGGGAAAGAGAAGAGACTACTTCAGCAACAGCTAAAGGTTATAGCCACAACTAACGCATCTGTGTCTATTTGTCTGTGTCAAGTCTTGCCTTGTGAACTCATAATTAAAAGAAGAGTTGGGACAAATGCTGCCCTGGGGAAACACTAGACAGAAATCAGAATCTACTCTCCAATCTTTTTAGGTGCATAGAAAATTAGACATACACTTTCCAACTTAGGCAGCATGTCCTCTGGAATGTCCTAACATGTTGAATTGCATAATGCCATTGTTAAATTACTAGCTCTCTGATTTTGTAAGGTTACACTATTAAACTAACAGTTTAGAAAATAATTTAATTCATTTTAGTCTAGTAAAGTATGTCAATAAAGTTAACAAGAGATCTTAAAACCAAGGGTTTTTTCCATGACAGATTAGAAGGTCTGGTTCTTTCACAGAAATTCATTCTTACATTGTGATGGCACAGGAGAAAGAAAAGAAAAAGAAACACCTATTGGTTTCCACATCAGAATTTAGATTGTGATTTTAACCTTCATGATTATTCTAACTTTATTGTGCAGAGAAAGAAGATTGAGAGACAGGGCTGGAAAAGAATCTGAAAGTCACAGAGAGCCTCTACCCTGTCTTACTTAATAGATACTTCAGACCTGCAGCATTGACCCCTATTAACCATCGTCATGGAACTTTATCCTGCTGGTTAGAATAGTTTTTTTCCTGGTGTGTTGAGCAAGTGCATTCTCCAGCCAGCCCATGTAGAGGCAGAACTTGATGCATAATGTAAAACAAACAGCAACAATGACAGGACAAAAAGGACTTTGATAGAGAAAGACTGATGGTGGCAAATGGAGAAGTGTCACGAAGCCAAGCTCATGCTTGCCAAAATTCAAAGCCACATTTGTCATCTGTGGCACTTTCTCCCTTGTGCAGGATGCTTGTCAATGGGACCAGTTCAAGTGTTCAGCAGGTGAGGAGATGTGGAGGTGAAGAAGTGAAGACATCATTCTTCATTACTCACTTCAGAAAGGGGGAAAGGAAAAATAAGAGAGAGTCGACTGCAGTACAGTTGATTAATTACCAGCCCTGGCAATGACACCAAAAGCCAGAGGAGAGACTTTTACTGCTATATACACACAGCATAAACAGAACTTCCCTGAGAACTTCACTGAGCAAGCATTAGTGCGCAGATCCTGAAGAACAACAGGCTGAAAACACAGACTGCAGAGTCATCCTTCCTCTCTTCCCTCTGCTTTGCTGCTCTGGGCCTCAGATCTTCTTTCATGTACTGGCAGTAGCTTTGGCTTCGTTGTAAACAACATGTTGCATACAGTGCTTCCAATATGCATGTTGCATATACAGACTGTAAGAACAATTCTGTTGTGTGAAATTGAAATGGCTGCAAAGAGGATCATAGCATCATTTAGGTTGGAAACCACCTTTAAAAATCATTGAGCACAACCATTAGCCTAGCCCTGCCAAGTGCACTACTAGACCATATAACTAAGTGCAACATCTACTTTTAAGTATCTCCAGGGCTGGGGACTCAAACCACTTCCCCAGACAGTTGGTTTCTGTGCTTGACATGTCTTTTGTGTTGCCGTATATCAAAGTGTAAATCACATGCAGTTGTGATGTTTGTCTTTTTCTCTAGCTGATCACTACCCTAAAATCTGAGAAAGCTTTTGCTTGAAAAAGTTACCTGTATTGATAAGGTTGCCAATAACTCATCTCCCCTTACGTAATAATTACAAAATAATTCAGAGTGCCATTACACTAGGAAAGCAGCTCAGTTAAAATGCCTGATGGGTCTCCTATCATAGACACTTAGTATTCAAGGGAAAATGCTGGGGTTTCTTTCCCTAAGGGCAATCTCGTAAACTCAGCCTGTGATATGGAGTTTACACCTTTGCAGGTCATATATCATCTGAAATAAAAAAAAAAAAAAAAAAAAAAAAAAAAAAAAAGCACTTTTGGAGTTCTTAAAGAATTCCATAAAAACACATAAGCCATGAATAAAAATTTGTCACTCTTCTATCAGAGTTCTGCTGGCTTTAGCAAGAATGAACAATATTTCAAATGCATCTTAATTTCTATATCCTGAAGTTCTAATTCAGCAGTCACAAAGGGTCGAAAATGGTTTCAATTTTTATTTCAGCAAGTAGGCTGGAGATCACATTCTACCAGGATTTAATTACAGTGGCAGCTACTGGAAACCATTTGTCCTATGTTCATTAGTAGTAAAATTACTTTCAACAGTGGTTGAGTGGAGATTAGACCAACTGATGACAATCACTGTTAAATGACAGGTCACTTTCCCAGCACACACAGAGTTCAAACATCTGGAGGTTTATGGCTGGTGAAGGACTCCTATGTATGAGTCCCTCTTAGACTGTGAACACTGTATTTACACAGTCCCTGGAAGAAGGAAAATTTTGTCTTTAAGTCAAAATTCAAAGGTTTCAACAGGTGTTAAAGGTCTAAAGAGCATGCTCACAAATGTGGCTTCTCCCATTCTGCTCCCACCCTGTCATCTCCACCTGAGGTGATAGGCACAAGGACACCCAAAAATATTAGGCAACAGAAAACTAAGGGGGCATTTCTGGACACACAGGGGAGCAGAATAGCAGATATCTTAGTAAAATTTCATCAGAGAAAACAAGTATGTAAGGTATCCCAGGTAGTTATGCTGCCTAAGCAGAGTCTTCAGTATCACTCAAGTTGCACTTCAAACACCTAAGTGCTTTTGTAGATTGTGACCACAATCTTTTGGAACTGAGATTTCTCACTTGCCTGTTAACAGAGTATTTCACAACCTTCAATGTACTCATTTTTCCAAAATATGAAGGAAGCAACTTAGCTCTGCAATGCAGCCAGAAAAGAAAGCAGCAGGCAGAAAAGTTATCTTTCAGAAAATCATGAACTGGTTGTAACCAAGCTGCATCAGTCAGAAGCAGCACATCTGGAAAGCAGGGTGTCTCTGCTGAGAGGCAGAGACCAATAGCTGGATATGGACACCACAGGAGAACAACACATATCTGCACAGATCTGCTCTACACATTACAGAGACACCAGTCATGTGGAGCTGGGCCACTGCACCCTGCCCCATGCTCAGCTGTGCAATCCAGAAGGGCCAGTCACCTCCCAAGGTCACCTTCCTCGTCTACAGAAATTACAGCAAATGTGCAAAACCTAAACTCCAAAATGGTATCGTTTTAATCTCCATGCTTCTCTCTGCCCTGATTATCATGTTAGAATGGTCCCATCTCTTCAAAACATAAACACTGTCACCCTCAAAGCACAAGTGTTTTCTCACTGAAAATGAGTCACTTTCCAAGTAAAGGTAAACTTGCTTCAGAAGCTTTGTAAAGCATTGCCCTCAGCACCATTTTCATGCAAATATACAGTACCCGTTTTATCAGGTTTTCTCACAAAGCAAAATATGAGCAGGTGCAAAATCCACAACAAAACTGTAAAGATTTGTGCTTTTTTAAAAAAATGGTTCTAATTTCATTTGGTTCTAAATTGCAGATCAAGGTGCAGAAAATACATATTACTACTAGGAGCCTGTCTTTTCCCTAACACACTTTATTCATTGATCCCATGTCATGAAAGTGAGCTTGAAAGACTGCTCTACTTTGCATCTGTTTTTAGTGTTCACTGACTCTCAGCATCCCTCTGTGGAGCTAATGCCACAGCTCCAGAGATCTGCTCCTCCATCAATTCCACTCTGAAAGCACCCAAATTTGCTCTCAGAAAAAAAAAAAAAAGTACATCCAAATGCCCGAGTAGCTTTCCCCTTCACCCTTCCCTGCACGTGAATCCATACTTTGTCCTTTCCAGATAATCCTCCAAGTTATAGCCACCGTCCTTCTTCCTTGCCTGCCAATGAAGCCTGACAACACTTTCTCTTAATCACCTGAAGCCATCAGTCATTATGAGTGACATACCAACTCACAGCTTGAACATATTACACCCACAGGAATCCCACCACTGTCTAGGCTACACAGTGACAGCTTCTGAATGAGCGCTCTAAGCCAGGCCTGAGCAAAGTGTCTGAGGCAGAATAATACAACCAGGTTGGCACTCTCCTGCACCTTATAGCCATCTCAAACCTCCACAGCAACAGCAGGAATGAGATTTAGATCATAAGACTGCTGAGGCAGAATGTGCAAATTCAGAACACTGTATGACATGTCTTTATCTTTGTGCTTGAACTAACAGAGAAACTCCATCAAGAGAAGAGTTGCAACACAGCTGAGAGACTCTTATCAGTCTGTAAAGAAAGATACATGCAAATGCTATATACAAAACACTGTTTGTCAGACAGGAGATCATCTTCCTACCTCTTGCTCCAATTCTCAAACCAAATGTTTGAGATGCTGCAGTACATGCTGGAGTCATCTGTTACTCTTCTATAACTGCAACTGACAATACAGTAACTGTTGAAAATGGGAAGCATAAAATGACTAAGTCATCAAAAACTCCACGTTGTTTCAATCAACCAAATGTGAGCCAGAAATACTAGAAAAGGTACAAGAAAGACTTTTGACATTGGAAATCCACTGTGATTACCTGACTTACAGTGTTTAACTGACAGAAGAATGTAAAGAAGTTCTGCAAAAACACTGAGAGGATCTTATTCTATCACATAGTCCTGCTGCTTAAACAGGATGATCTCTTCATGCCAAGCTACCCTACAGTTCTTTCATGCTAAGCAGGCATAAACTCAGTGCTCTTTGTACTGGGTGTCAAACTCCAAGAAACAGGCTGAAAGACAAATGCATTCCATAGGTTCAATACCTGCAAAGGCAACATCAAATTCTTGTCATTTAGTGTGTGCTCAGATGTTTATTCCCAGCCTGCTTTAGGCTGGTAAAAAGTATGGATCAGTTGCTTAATGTTCTTAGCAGTCACCTAACACTTGAATCAATACTGCCAAACACGATGTTCTGTCCCTCATTAACGTCCTTATGCCAGTGGTTTCCCTGATTTCACATTTGATCTTTACATTTCACTTGCCTAAACAGAGAAAAAAAAACACATCCTTTGTCACACTGTATGAAGTGTACATTGTCTGTGAAACTAGAGAAGAAGCATAGTCTGAACATCAGGGCACAGGTCATGGATCACGGTCACCACTGGCCTTAGCACTAATAAACAGACAAAATTTCACCATTCCAGCAGATAATTGGTAGTGACAGTTAGGAAATGTATGCTGCTCTTGCAGACAGCAGAGAAAGAAGAAAAGGAAAGAGGAAGAAAATATTTTTTGCATAATTCCCTGAATTTAAGGACTTGACTGAGTTTTTGTCAGGGACTTTTGAGGAGTTTTTGTCTCTGGGACTTGTGCTAAAAAGGCTCAGAGTTCTCTTCTTTGAGGCTTGTGCAAAATTCACCCCTCTCTTGTTCTACTGCTGTACCATACAACACCAAAGTATTTCTGTTGGACATTACAGTGTGGTACTTGCTGAACATACAACTACACCAAGATACTCTGGAGCTTCCCGTGATAAGCTGATAGTGTAATTACACAAAACAAGCACCCACAGGCAGATGGATTGTCCCACTGCATAAACACTGAAAGGGAGTCACAGAAATAACACTCAGCAAATCCAGCTCCCCTGAAAACTATCACAGAATGTTAGGGGCTGGAAAGGACCTCAAAAGATCCTCTAGTTCGACCCCTATTTAATACCTGTTGTGTATATTCTCTATGTGTTTGTGCATGCGTGTAAATACACATATACACATGCCCACACCCCCAAAGATATATAATATCTACCCAGCAATTTCCAGAAACAAATTACAGCCTTGACAGGGTGGGTCTTGTATCCTGATAAACTGCATAACCACAACCCATACATAAGCCACAGAAACGTATCTCTGAATTCCAATGCTTGTGGCCACAGCTCAGTGAAAGGCACTCTCCTCTAAAGAATGACAAATGGCATCCTCAGGCTTTTCAGACTTTTGCTGTTATGACTACATCCTAGCAGCTTATCATGTGTTTCCATACCTTGTGTCTCTAAGGAAATTCCTTAGCACCTGGTTACTGCTGGATTTTAGATTTCACTATGATAGAGACCAGCTCTGCATTTCCACAGGGGCTCTGCCTTAATAGCCAGCACAGACCTTACTGTATGAAATGACTCAGAAGGGCAGATGACAATGCATCTCTCTTCCCTGCAGCTTGCTCTGCCCATCACCTTATCTTGGCTCAATAATTTTGTTTCAGCCTTACTGTGGTTGGCTTCCATATAAATACATCTTTCACCTTCCACCTTTGCTTCATGCACTATTCAGACAACATAATGTTCTCTGCCCTGTGGAAAATGGGGGGCAGGAATGCAGCAGCCACTTGCCTCTAGAGAATGGTACATCACTCTCATGAATGCACATGTGGATTTGTTCTAACTTATTATCATCTGTAACTCAGCTGATACTTCTGTTCAGTCTCTGATTCTGTCAGCCTTATTTCTTTCCACTACACAGAAGTGTGCACATCTACCTCTCCCTCAAGGAAAGAATAATACAAGAATGGGGTGGTACAGAGGAAGAGGAGGAAGGCAGCGGGTGTTTTTTTCCTGTAATAGTGTGAGGAAGGTGTGCGGGGGATGGAGAAGGGCTAGAGCTATCATCCAGTAATCCCAGCTCAGGGAGAAAAGCTTGCACTGCAAGGCGTGCAACATCTTTGGAATAGGATTTTTCACTTGATAACCAGATTTTCTTCTATATTCTCTTCCTTTCCCTGGTTTTCTCTCACCAACCTATAGCACATGGGAATATTTTCATTCTGTTACTGAAGTGGAGTTCTTGCAACAAAAGAAAAAAAAACCCAAACAAGCATATTTAAAAAAATCGCAAAGAGCACTCTAAAAATCCACCTAAACAAGCTCAAGAAAGCAGCTAACACAACTCACACCAGACAGGAGACAGAGATGGAGGGCATCTTTGCCCTCAGCTCTCTTGTGGATTTGCTGTGTGGTCACCTGTAGTAACAGTCCCCAGGAGAGCCTGAAGCATGTTGCTCTCCAAGCTTTGGAAATCAGAACCCGGAGTATCTATATTTCCTATTTGCATAACGTTTCTCACTCACTTTCATGTATTAAAACTTTCAGGACTCGGCATCAAATGCACTGTGCAAAGAAGTGTGCTGTGGCAAGAAGGGGTCATCAGAGCATCAATAAAGCAGGCAAGTGGGGAGAACTAAAGAATATGAGGCAGCAGCCAATTACTGTGCTTTAGTAACAATTGCTCAGCCTCTATCTCACATAAGTGTGGGGAAAGAAGAGAAAACCCTGCTGCTGTTCACAAGAATGGCAAGCATGTTCCGGTAGTGTGAGGCCTGAGCTAGCAGGCCATAGATATGGTCTTATTCCTAGCCATGTCTCTCCCCTCTATCGATCACACTAAACTACTCCTATGAACTTTAATTTCTCCATCTGTAAAATGGGCATGGATTAGTTCTCTTCCACAAAGATCCACAGAAAACTGCCAGATAAGTGCTAAGTATTGTTAAAAACAAGATCTTGTCCTCACTCTTTCAGACACACCAGCAGCAGCTTAGAAAATGAACACCACAATCTCAATAATGATGATCATCCCAACAGCACTAGTATGTTTAGCTCTGTATAAATCAGGCCTGGCAGTTTGATGAGTTGCAAGGAAGGCGATATTACGTCTCAAGAGGAACGGACAAGTGCTGACAGCTCACCAAGGCTTCCTCAGCACAGACATTAAGCAGCTTTCTGCAAATGCTCAAACTCCCATGAGAAGAATGGTGGGGAGGGAGAGAAAGAAAACCATTTCATAAACTTTGTACTCTCCTTTTTTTTCCCCCCTTCTGCTGATGCTCTGTCTCCCTCCCTAGCTCCTTTTTATTACAAATTAAATAATTACTGGGCTGTAGCCCAAAACACTGAAGATTTCACATCTTGTTTGGGCTAATTATATCAACCGGCCTGACAAAATGGTTTCATCAATGGAATTGCTTTGCAAGAGCTCTGGCTAATCAATTCTGTGACACTTAATTAAGAACTCTGCTGGTCTGTGAGGATGCAGGGAAGAGGGGGAGATATTGGGCAGCAGCGTGTCTAGATACACAAGGTAGAGCACAGTTGTTAAAACTCCTGGCACAAATGGACCTCCACTTCCCTCTCTGTCCCTGCTCATCTTCCAGCTTTAATATTACCTCACACTTTGCCCATCTCTCTAACCACTTGCTTCGGTTGTGTTTTTTATTACTTTAATCTCAGCCTTCCTACCAGTAATGGCCTTCAAAGCCCCTCTAGGGCCCTAGATCTACTTTCAGACAGATGTTTCCAAAGCAGGCTATAGCACACAGGCTAGAAATCTGAAAGTGCATCAGAGCACACATGCTAATCAGACCGAGGCTCAGGCAGTTTGGAGAGGACATCTCTGTGGAAAAGTCAGGCTGCCACAGTAACAAGAACCCCAGAAAGGGTACACTTCCCCCAGGATCAGCACTCACCACCCCAGGCAACACAACGCCTGCTAGCTGTAAGGTAAAAACACTGCTACCAACCAATGCAATCTGGAGATCACCCAGCAGTACAAATCATGATTTTTTTTTTCACTTGTCAGTGTCAGTTCAGGGTTTCTGTTGGTTTTCATCCAGCTGGTGGCTAGTCACTATTGGTGTGCCCCAAGGATCAGTGCTGGGCCCAATGCTCTTTAACATCTTTATTAATGATCTGGATAATGATCTGGATTAATGGATCTGAGTCCATCATCAGTAAATTTGCGGACGACACCAAGCTGGGAGCAGGAGTTGATCTGCTGGAGGGAAGAGAGGCTTTGCAGAGGGACCTCTACAGGTTGGACAGATGGGCAGAGTCCAACGGCATGAGATTTAACACATCCAAGTGCAGGGTTCTGCACATTGGCCACAACAACCCCATGCAGTGCTACAGGCTGGGGTCAGAGTGGCTGGAGAGCAGCCAGGCAGAGAGGGACCTGGGGGTACTGGTTGATGGGAGGCTGAACATGAGCCTGCAGTATGCCCAGGCAGCCAAGAGGGCCAATGGCATCCTGGCCTGTATCAGGAACAGTGTGGCCAGCAAGAGCAGGGAGGTCATTCTCCCCATGCACGCTGCACTGGTTAGGCCACACCTTGAGTCCTGTGTCCAGTTCTGGGCCTCTCAGTTTAGGAAGGATGTTGACTTGCTGGAACGTGTCCAGAGAAGGGCAACAAAGTTGGTGAGGGGTTTGGAACACAAGCCCTATAAGAAGAGGCTGAGGGAGCTGGGGTTGCTTAGCCTGGAGAAGAGGAGACTCAGGGGTGATCTTATTGCTCTCTACAACTACCTGAAGGGAGGTTGTAGACAGGCGGATGTTGGTCTCTTCTCCCAGGCAGCCAGCATCAGAACAAGAGGACACAGTCTCAGGCTGCGCCAGGGCAGGTTTAGGCTGGATTTTAGGAAGAAGTTCTATACAGAGAGAGTGATTGCCCATTGGAATGGGCTGCCCAGGGAGGTGGTGGAGTCACCATCACTGGAGGTGTTCAGGAAGAGACTTGATGGGGTGCTTGGTGCCATGGTTTAGTTGATCACAGTATCACACAGTATCACTAAGGTTGGAAGAGACCTCGAAGATCATCGAGTCCAACCTGTCACCACAGACCTCATGACTAGACCATGGCACCAAGTGCCACGTCCAATTCCCTCTTGAACACCTCCAGGGATGGCAACTCCACCACCTCCCCAGGCAGCCCATTCCAATGGCGAACGACTCTCTTGGTGAAAAACTTTCTCCTCACCTCAAGCCTAAACTTCCCCTGGCGCAGCTTGAGACTGTCCCCCTTAAATTGATTAGGTGGGTTGGACTGGTTGATAGGTTGGACGCAATGATCTTGAAGGTCTCTTCCAACCTGGTCTGGTCTGGTCTGGTCTGGTCTATTCTATTCTATTCTATTCTATTCTATTCTATTCTATTCTATTCTATTCTATTCTATTTATTCTATTCTATTCATGGGTTTATTGGCATTCAGCAGGCTCTGGGAGGGCAGACGATCCTTCCAGCATAAAGTTAGAAAAGAACAAGCAGATAGATCTGATCTATCATAAATATTGCCATTTATTGCAAAGTTAAGCCACCAACATTTTTTTTTCCCAATAGCTCTATACCAGCAGTGTAAGTTTAACCTGGATCTGTATGTTGTACAATTTGGTGGCAGGGTGCTTTGGTCTGGCCACAGAGCAGAAATTATACCTGTGGGCTGCTTAAACACTGTATCCACAAGAGTCCAAGCAGAACCAAAAGAATATTCAATTTTGTAAAATAATCCAGCTGTTAGGTGCAATATCACAGATCAACCAGGTTGGAAAAGACCTCAGAGATCATCAAGTCCAACCCATTACCTAATACGTAACACCACATGACAACTAAACTGTGGCTCCAAGTGCCACATCCAATCTTTTTAAACACCTCCAGGGACAGTGACTCCACCACCTCCCTGGGCAGCACATTCCAATGGCCAATTACTCTTGCTATGAAGAACTTTCTCCTCCCCTCAAGCCTAAACTTCCCCTGGCACAGCCTGAGACTGTGTCCCTTTGTTCTGTTGCTGGTTGCCTGGCAGAAGAGACCAGCCCCCACCTGTCTACAACCTCCTTTCAGGCAGTTGTGGAGACCAATAAGGTCTCCCCTGATCCTTCTCTTCTCCAGGCTAAACAATCCCGGATCCCTCAACCTCTCCTCATAGGGAGATTACTAGATGGCAAGACTGGCACACATGAGTGAGACTCCCTGAATCCTTGGTCTCGAATGAGAAAGCGTATTGTCAACAGTGACAGATTCAATATATTCAAGTTTTGGCCACCTTGAAAGACTATGAGAAAATCAGGCAAGCTGCACAGAATCCAAAGTAGAGTAAAGCAAGCAGGTATCTTACTTTAGTTCTCAGCTTCTGAAGACGTTAACCTCATTTAAGCAGGATTAAGAAAAGAGGGCCTAATTTTGTCAGCCTTGCTCACTGTCCTGCTTCCAATGTTAACATTGCCAGTGAAAGAACTTTTCACTTTGCAGTTCCTGCCACTAGGATACACTTTTATGCATCCCCTTCTTTCATTACTCTTAAGCTAATTTTCCATTTGTCTGAAAATAAGAGTTACTGTGTTTTCACTGTCATTGATAGAGGTGTGTCAATTTACACAGTGGAAAACTTTGCTTGTACTAGGAAATAAACCTGATAAAAACTATGCCAATAATAACAGAGAAGTTCACTGCTAAAACAATTCTGAGTTTGCAGATTGCAGCAAAAAGTGACTTTTGTGAAGAACTAGCTGACTACCTGGATCAGGTGGTACCAAAAAAATCAACACAGCAGAGCAAATAGAATATGAGATTGGTGGGGGAAATGGCATTTGGGAATTAATTAGAAGCAGAATGAGAAAGACTGAAAAACTACCTTTACAAAGCTGTGCACTGACTCTGGTCTTTCGGTGTTGACTGACTGTCAGGAAGTGAATATTTTGCTGTAAGAAATGTGCAAATTTTTCATATTTAGGTTTTTGTGGGTTAGTTTTTAGTGATGGGTAAAAAAAAAAAAGAGAGAGAGAGAGAAAAAACAGTCCATTTGCTTCTTCCCAGAGAATATGATTTCAAATTTCAATTAAAATGAAATGAGCAGCACGATTATCGCTATAGAGCAGGCGCCTGGTAGCAGCAATAGGCCTCTTTCACTGCCATGGCAACCGGTCCTCATTGTCACGGCTACCTTGGCACTACATGTAATTGTCGATGTGTGAGCCTGACTGATAATACACAATCAATACCCCATAAGAGCAAACATCATTTTCTGTCTGAGGGAAAGAAAAAGGGAGTGGGAGGGAATGCTTGCAAAAGAGAAAGACAGAAGGAAAGAGAAACAGAAAAGTGGAAGAAAGGAAGAAGCGATCCCTAACTCCAAAACTCCTTTAACAATGAAGCATGCTGCTTTTTTTCCAGAAAGCAGATCGCTGGAAAAATCCCACCAGCACACATGAGCACCTGCTAAGTCCTCCTAATGATATATTAACTAATTGTTTATGCCAACATCATTAAAGCATTATCCAAACACCACATCAACCAAGAGCATGCTTTTGTATATAATCAACAGTAATTTGGATAACGCCAGATTCTCAGGAAAGAGCTGGCACTTAAAGTCCAGAGCAGGAAGCTGATTTCTGTATATGGATCATTGGGTTTTGTCTGACAGAGTATGAAAACAAAACCAAAAAAGCCCAGGGAACAAATGGATCATGTAGGGAAGAGAGGAGCTTAGTCCTCAAACATACAGCAGAAAGTGAACTGTGGTACCAGAGTGGAAACAGGTGCAGGAGGATAAATAGAGAAATAAAAATTCTGCTCAGTATTAACACGGTGATGCTCTGGTCACCTCATATTCTCCTCCAAACACTATGTCCTTTTACCCAGTGTTTACATGCTGTGCTGTCCAATCAGGTTCTACTACTAGTGTAACACAAATGTGAATAGAAATGGGGACTAAGAAAGGACCCACAGAAGTGTATAAAAGAGAAGCAAAGTGAAAAGGATGAAAATAACACCATGGAAAGAAAGGAAAAAGCTTTATATTATTTTTTTTTATCAGTATGGGACCCAAAATTACAGGTATGTTGACTTCAGTGTGAGCTACCTGCATGCTGCACCTGTGTAGACAGGCAAGACAGAGCATACAAGACTATCAGCTAGTACTAGTGGGTTATGTTGATGAGGTCGCAAGCAGCTATAAATGTAGCCCCGCAGCAACAGCTGTTCTTCTCCAGGCCAAGAAGCAATGCCATGGAGATTTCTGGTCAAGCTGGAGTAAAATCCCTATAGGCTGGCATGAAGTTTTGATGTTTAAGGTATTTTACTCCCTCAAAAGTCTCTAAGGATAAGAGTATGCCTGGGGAGGTGGTGGAGTCACTATCATTGCAGGTGTTTAGGAGGAGACTTGATGGGGTGCTTGATGCCATGGTTTAGTTGATTAGATGGTGTTGGATGATGGGTTGGACGTGATGATCTTGAAGGTGTCTACCAACCTGGTCTGGTCTGGTCTGGTCTGGCCTGGTCTGGCCTGGCCTGGCCTGGCCTGGCCTGGCCTGGCCTATTCTATTCTATTCTATTCTATTCTATTCTATTCTATTCTATTCTATTCTATTCTATTCTATTCTATTCACAAACTGTGTACTCACCTGAAAAAGAAAAGGAATAGTAAGGGAACTGTATCCCTGTAGATACTGAAAGAGTGATATCAAAAATTCCCTAAGGTGATCTAAGCGATCCACCAGAAAATGCCACAGACTCACCCAACCATGTGGAGGTGAGATGCTGACATCTTAGATTCCTGCACACCTCTAGATGGTATCAGCTAGCGTCAGCAAGGCTGAAGACAGTTAAGAAAGATGTCCAAGTACCTGTTCAGGATGGCACATGTTCTCAAAGCATTTTCTTCTACTTTTTTTTTTTTTTTTTTTTTTTTAAAGTAATTTTACTTATTCCTATGAGAAACTCCAAAGATCTTTTGCAGATACACATGAACAGCTTTTGGGTTGCACAGCACAGTGCAGGGACAGCTGACAGTACAACATGACACTGACGAGCTTAGTGTATTAATATTGAATGCACAATGGGAATGTCTTCCTAAAGCCTGTAAGAGATAATCGTCTGTAATAAATTAGCTACATCACAGAGAAGAAATTCTTAGATGGTTTTGATGGGCATGGGCAGATGTGAATCATCTTGTTTTATGGTCTGCAGTTTCTCAAATATCATTGTTGAATCTGAGCAAGCACCTTTGTTTTAGATTGGCATCTTTTCACTGGTGTACCTCTCTGAGACACCACATGTGATACACAGTTCACCTGCTGGAAGGCAGCTCCATGGAGAAGGACCTTGGAGTCCCAGTTGACAGCAAGTTATCCACAGGATGGCAATGTGCCCTTGTGGCCAAGAAGGCCTATGGTATCCTAGTGTCCAGCAGGACAAGGGAGCTTCTCTTTACCCTATACCCTGCCCCAGTGAGACCACATATGGAGAACGACGTCCAGTTCTGGGCTCCCAAGTTCAAGAGGGACAGGGATACACTAGAGAGAGTCCAACAGAGGGCTACAAGGATGATTAAAAAAACTGAAACATCCATCTCATGAGGAAAGGGTGAGTGAGAGACCTGGGGCTGTTTAGTCTGGAGAAGGCTGAGAAGAGATTTTATTAATGTTTACATATATCTGAAGAGTAGGTACCAAGAATAAGGGGCCAGTCTCTTTTCAGTAGTGCCCTGTGATAGGAGAAGAGGAACTGGAACACAGGAAGTTCCACTTCACCCCTACCACTCTATGTTTCTATGTGGTAATATTAATGGGGGGGAAAGGGGAAAAAAAAAAAAGATATAAAATCACATTGTGCATTCCATTATCCAATAAAGAAGTAAAATTGTGTTCTAGAATGAGTCAATTCAAACTTCCCAATTCCCACACCCAGCTACACAATGCAATTGCTGCTGAAAGTTCAGCTTTCCTTAACAAACAATTCTGTTATAATTACACTGCCAGTATAACTCCTAACTGCAATATCAATCACCTCTTCTCACAGAATGTTTTGGGTTGGAAGGGACATCCAAATGTCATCTAGTCCAACCCCTCTGCAGTAAAGAGGGGCACCCTCAACTAGATCAGGTTGCCCAGAGCTGTATCAAGCCTCACTTTTAATATCTCCCAGGATGGGGCCTCAACTACCTCCCTGGAAACCTATTCCAGTGTTTCACTATATTCATGGTAAAGAACTCTTGCATGACAGGTAAGTGTGTCATACACGTATGTCAAGTCCATGAAGAATCCTGCATTAATACCACAGCAATATACTTTGCATTCCCATACGGCCAGCCAAGGCAGTTCCCACAAAGATAAGGGAGAGTTACCCAAAACAGCTTCAGCTCGTCCTTTGTGAATCTAAGCCTAAGAGGAAAACAATGATGGATGTAGGTCTGACCACACCTTATCTAAAGACCAGCATGGTCACATATCACATTGCCCTGAATCTATGTGCCTTGAAACTCCTTGGCTCTACTGAAACCACAGGATAACATTGTCCTAAACCTCACACTCACTCTGGAAAGATTAACTGTAACTTGCACCTTTATTTGTCAAATTCACACTGCATAATAGATAGGATAATTGGGCCCCAGTTGTCTAACATTTATGGAACAAACCTCTGATAACAACAGATTGATTGACAGCTCCAGTTGTAGAACACAAACACAAAGTCTTTCGGATTGCTATGTTCTGAATGTTAACGCTAGAGGTTGAAAAGCAAAATTAAACAATAATAAAGGACAAAACTGCAACAAACACAATGTCAGAAATTTCCCTGGGGTTTCAGTGAGGTCTGATAGCATTGTTCTACAATAAAACTTGAAGACACTATGAAGTTCTCATTTTACTAATGCTCCTGTATTCTTGCCAGGGATGTCTCATCGTTTCCCAGTATCTCAAGCACTACTTTCCAGACATTCAGAAAGCTTCAATTTTCTTTATCCTTTATGGACCTGAGCTTCATCTTACCTTCTGCCTCTGCTCCTGACCAGTCTTACTAGATCACACACACTCTGAAAATTAATTTAAATCCCTAGCAGACAAATCCAGCAATCTGTTCAGGTTTGGCTCTTTGTCAGATTATCTGATCTATTCCGACTTCCAAGTTCTGTTTGAGACAATGCATCGGGAGAAGAAATCCAAACCATTTTTGTTTACTGCATTCTTTTCAGTATTTGCAGCCTTTTGTCATTTTTCTAAAGACAAATGATTAGCAAAGTCTAATTTGTGCTATAATGAGAAGGAAGAAAGAAATGAAACAGCCACTCTTTTCCTCCCAAAACAATGTTAAGAATATCTATTGAGTATATTATATAAACTCTCAATGGTTACATGATTATATAATATGACCTTGTAGCTACTAAGGTAGTAAATGCCTCCCCTGAGCAGCTCACTGCAGGACAAAGGCCTGACACACTGGAAAATATACTTTGCCCTAAGAAACTTCTGTGTGTCGCTTTTGATACTCGTACCAAAATCTGCTGAGTCATGCAAATTTCCCTCCCTCTATTCTTTTAAAATATTACCCAAAAATGTGAAAAGGAAGTCTGCAAACATGGCCCCCTTCCATAAATAACAACCAACCTCACTTATGAGCCCTGGCAATGGGTGGAACGTGCATATTCATTACAGTCAGACACCACAGCCTGAGAGAACAATGCACAAAGGCAACAGCAGTCTGACTGAAACGCTACAACTGTGAACCACTCCCACTTTCTGAGTTGTAAAATGAGAACCAGTTCCTAACTGCAACGTTTACAGCTGCATATTTATTATTTGTACAAGATTAGCCAAGTAGTGGAGCAGTGAAAACTTACATTCTCTACAGAATGGAAAGAATATTTTGCCACAAACACACACAGCTAATAGCAGAGCTCCAAGAAACTTGAGGAGAGGGCAACAAATCTCAAAACCCATTTCTATTAAAAAGCCTACCTCTTCCAAAGGGATTTAACAGGCAGTCCGTTGATGCTGGCACAAACAAAACCGACTTGAAATGGAACTTGGACCAGCAGGTAAACAAGCCTGGCCTCTCTGGGCATATGATCCCTCTTGTGCCCCATCACCCTGTGTCCTTCCAGCTTGGTGTAAGTGATTCCATCATTCAATGGAGGTAGGGGTTTGAAGTCAATGTTACAGCTTAAGCTGTTTGTAGACAAGGCTACAAGAGATTGAAGGGACTGTTTGGAAAAAAAGTCTGCCGGATGGTTGGAAGGCAAGCTTGCAGAAAACCGCCTGCTATGATAAACATCTATCAGCCTTTGAAGGGCACCGTAACGCAAAGACTGTAGCGAGGAAGGGACAGAAGAAGGGGGAGGAAATAATTCTAGGTTGTGCAATTAGAAAGAAAAAGGCACAAAAGAGAATGCAGGAGGAATGTAGAGATGCATCTCTGTTTGGTAACAAATCTCCTGGATAAGCCTTCATAGAGTGATGGTGGAATATGTGTTGCTTTAGTCATTTATAATGACGCTGGATGTGTCACTGATGAATGTGACATAAAAAAAAAACAACTTGTAGCAAATGACAAAGGAAGGTCTAGGTGGCAGAGGTGTTTGCCATTTCTTGGTGTCTAAGGCATCTTTCACTTCATCCTTAACTGCTTTTTAGCCTTTCTGTAAGCCTGCTAATCCCACTATTCTGGCAAAATTCCAATTCAGTAATTAGTTTCTGCCTACCTTAAATTTCTTTGTATGGCTTTGCTTTGTTATAGCATTATCCTATCTCCTCTTAAGTATGATATTGCGCTGCCATGTTCCACTCCAGAAGCAGTTGCTAATACGCACAGAAGGGAATGTGGTGGCTGTTTAAAAGAGTTCAGTAAACATGAAAATGTATCACAGCAAGTGGAGGAGGAGATCGCAGCCAATACAAATCTGCTGCGGAATCTAAGCAGAAAATAGCTCCTCAAATTGGAAGTAGACCAGAACCCTGGATTTAACATATCGACGATTGTGAAAACTGACAGAAGATCTTTACAAACACCAGCACTTATGAAATAGGCCTATGATTTATCCCAAAAGGGCTGTGGAAGCAGTACCACTTTAAGGGGCAAAAGACCACCTACCGAGTCACCCCTATTGCTTCCTGCAAACACCTGCTTCTTGGGGTTTGTTGGTTGTTTTTTTCTGAGATCCTCTCTTCAAACCTTACCTAACCTTATGCAAAACCTGGTGAGGACCCAGCACAAAGCAGTGGTGCTGCAGGAAGTCGAGTGATTTCTTTTGTAGAAAACCTGTTTTTTAGCACACAGCTCAGCCATACAAAATCATGAAAGTAAAAACCCCACAGACCACACTTGAAAAGCAACAATAAACATACAAATAAGATGTTGAGCTCTTCTCTCCTCTTATTTATTTATTCTGCAAAACCCTGGTAATTAAAGTTCCTAGTTAATTTGATCCCTCCTCCCCTCTTAAAAAGACGCTCACTCTAAGAAGTATGCAAGATTACTTACTCTTAAAATGCAAACATTCAAGAAGAACACACACTAGGGAAAAAAAAAAGACATAAATTCTTCCTTCTGTTCTTCACAATGAAACAAGTTGCATGCATATCACATGCTGAAGTTATCCCCCAGAAACTGCATGCTAGCATCTCAGGAGACCTGGAAGAAGAACTAGAGATGACAGTATTTTCTGCCATCCATTACAATCATTGCTCACTTTTTTGAAGAGGATCATCAATATTGAAGATACATGAAAGCCCTTTTTTTTTTTTTTTTTTTTTTTTAACTGCAAATAAAAAAAAAATAACTGCATTAGTTAAATCCATCCTCACATCTTGAGAGGTTATTTATTTTCTCTGAGGGCTGATAAAAGTTCCTGATGACATGCTTTCTAATTTTAAAATCACTCTCACTTCACAGCTCTGAAAAAGCTGATGTCAGGGAGTGAGTGGGTGGGTCTGTTTTAAGTGTGATTCACACGTAAGATTCTCTTATCAGCTCATGCATATTCAGAAAAGCTATCCACAAGCTGTGGGGTTCAGGAGTCTGACTGGAAAAGGGTCATTTGGAAGGAGCTAATCAAGCCAGGGAAAAGAAAAAGAGGAGAGCCATTGCACCATCTTTGCTTCATGTGCCACGCGTGCAAAAGATATGGGTCCTATCTATGTCACAACATATACGTCCCACCTGCAAACACATCCTTAGCTCTGCTGCTTCCCACCAACTTGTGACTCTCCATAATGCAGAAGTAAACTGAAGCCTGTCCTGAGCTTCCCCATAAAAGGGGCCATGTTTTCAAATATACCTGGAACTGGAGCACCAGAACTAGCTTCCAAGGCAAGGCTGATTCACAGTACAGTATTGGCATAAGGCTTGTTTTAATGAGGCAGCCTGAAGAAACACAGTGCCCTGCTCACATGGCATCCCTTCTGTACAGATTTTTAACTACTATCTGCATCTACTGTGGCTCGGATCAGGATAACTCCGCTTCAGAGTAAATCCTTCTGAACTCAAGGAAAAGCGGTTCCTGAGACCTTAGATACAGCACAGGGAGTAGGAACTTTTCAAATATCTGAGATGAGATACTAGATGATGTCAGCTCTAATGAAAGAAAGATGTGGTTTCACTAAAGTCCTTTGTTAGAGTGCCTTATCTCTTCTCCCTCTATGACAAATTTACTCGTAGAGAGGAGGGTGTTAAAGAAGGACAAGATGGAAACCCTGTGCCATCATCTTGGTAAAAAAACCTGAGAATCAGCCACAAGTATACAAAAAGATCCTGTATGATGGCTGCTGGACACTGACATGCCTGAGGCACAATCAGCCTCATCACCCTCTGCAAATCCTGCCTTAGCCTAAACAGCTGGAAATGGTTCTGTTGAATGCAATACAATGGTTCTCAGAAGCTAGCAAGCACAGCTGAAGTAGGAAGAAGGCTGGGTGGCAGGGAGGGAATGTATATGATACAGACACACACAACACTGTAATTAAGGGTAATTTCAGAAGCGTTTACCTGTGCCTCAGTGTCTGACAACTTTTCACTGGTGAATGCTGCAAACGCCTCAGCTCTACAGACTGATCTTGTTTTTATGTTGCTGGGATGGGAGGAGCAGAAAAATGAGTCGTTTTCTGATTTAATTACCTCCTCTGATTTGAGCTACATGCACTGAAACACACTTTAACTCTTGCTCAGAAGGACTTCAGTGCCTACACTGAAACCGAACTAAATTGGAGACATGACTAGTGTCTACATAGACACTATCTCTAGAGATCTCCTACCTTCATGAGCATAACCAAGGAGGAATGCTGCCATATGGAAAACTCTGGTTTTGAAGGACTACACTGAAACCCTAACTGCTACTATGCAACCTCTAGCTAGCAAGGAAGTTACCGTAAGTGTTGCCTTTGTTCAGTCAGTAACCTAAAAGCCACTGCTTGATTTACATTTCTTTTTGCTGCAAATCTAAGGTTCCCCATTCCTTTTGTTAAAAAGTACCAAGATGGGACTGAAAACAGAGCTGCAACTCAGATGACTCAAGTTATATCCCCAGTTCTACCAGTGGAGCAGTTTTGGACTCATTACATCACTTCTTTGCATTCCTTAGTGCAGTAGCAACATCTTCTGTCTTTGTCAAGTGCTCTGAACGCTGGGACTCTAAGACATCTAAATAATGAGCACTTTAGAGAAGTGCAGAGCTAAAAAACTGTCAGGAAAAAGGGCATTTTAATAAAATGCTAAAGATTAGGTCAAACAGTATTTGCCTCACTTATTTATTTACTTATTTTTTAAATCAGCTTAACAATTGTGCTCCAGGTCCTGACCCATGATGTCAGTCTCTGTCACATCAAGGTAAGTGACACATCAGACTGTGGCAGAGTGCACATGATATTGTATAACACAAAGACAAAATATTGCACCCTGAGTTGTCAGTGCTGATGGGACAGAAAAAGGGAAATAACAGAATAAAATTATTTTTTGCTATTTAAAATAACATCCACCATCAAATATTTCCAGAGCTTAGAGCGGGGAACCACTGGAAGCATCAAGCAGAACTACACAAACTTTGGGCAGGTAGTACAGTTCATTTTTGCAAACACTTCTGCCCTCACCTTCATCTCCCTAGATAGTTGAGGCCTAGGCTCTACAATGATGTTGCCATCCTCTTAATAACTCATCCCCTTCCTTTGTCTACCAATAGCAATTATTCTGCAAGGGAACTCAGCCAACTCCATACTTACAGAGATTCCATACTTACAGAGATTCATAACTTGTCTACACTTACTATTTTAATATACTCTAATTCTTTTTCCAGTTCATTTTGTTTCTTGCTTTCAAAGTGCAAAATTAGAATTTTCTGAGAAGGCCAGAGTGTGGTCACAACAGAAGACCTGCTTCTGAGTGGCATGCAGACCTTTTTCACATGTACATCCTATTTTACTCTTTTCTCTTTTGAATGTGATTTTCCACTCCTTCCACTTTTTCCAAGAGCAGCAGGAGGACTCACAAATGCTCTTTGTGAACAACCCTTGAATGACCACTGGTGATACATCTGAGTAGAACTAAGAACAATTACAACCTCCACCTCTCTATTCAAAAGCAGCAAAATCTTTCAGTAAAAGAGCTAATCTGCACTGACAGCAGCAGGCACCACATCAGCTGAGAAAACACCAGTTTCTGCTGAACTGAGCGGTAGCAGCAATTGACTTTGGGTTAGCATGCATCCTCCCCTGAGAAACAGCATGACTGTATCCCATGCTAGTATCAAACTGATTGGAAGATCCTTCAGCATTACATGTACATCAGCAGACTTGTTAGGTGGTTCTCACCCACCCAGCATTATTTCCTTGCCCATGCTTCCACGTTATGCCAATCCCATCCAAGCAGTGCAGTCATGACAGTGGGCAGAGCCGAAAATAGAGGAAGATGATGCTGGTCAGTGTCTGACAGTGAATTGTAAGGAAAGAGGGTTTACTGTAAAGAGGATATAAAATTCTGAATGAGCTTTTTCCTACTGAGATAGATCAAGAAAAGACAGATTTTTTTTTTTTTTACACGACACGAGGTAAAAAGTGCAAGAGCAGAAAGAAGTAGGAAGAGAAGTATCATTAGTGCTTTGCATTCACCTTTGCTTCCATAGATTGACTTGACACTGTTCTTCTTCACTGAAAACTACTGATGACTAAAAAAAATCCTTCCTGTCAATAATCCCTCCTGTCAGACTGAACCAGAGCCTGCAGAGCGTGCCTGTATCATAACGTAGCTCAGTCGCTACAGAACTAAAGGCTGTGTTTACGCAGACATGCACAGGACTTCTTTAGGAGTTTCTATCACTGAGTGGAAAAAATAACTGACCTAAGAAACCAAAAGATTTGGTTAAAAGTGTCAACCATCAGGTCTGGGAACCACAAGATCAGTCATACCTCCCCTAAGCCCAAATGCAGATCCACCAGACAGACAAAGCTACTCTGTATAACAAAGACCTATGGAGCACAAATTCACACAGTGTTTGCAGGACCCATCAGCTCTCTTCAGAAGGGGTGACTCAGGATGAATATCTGACATTGCTGTAACCAATCTGCTATCTCTTCACCGACTGTATAGTGATTCTTGCCTTAGAGTTTAGTTACTTGGAATTAGATTGCATGAATACCTTTCAAAATGCTCGTGGACCAGTCTCAGGTTCAGCTTTCTCTGTGAGGAAGAGACCAACAATAACAAAGAGTAACAGCTACTCCCTGACAGTAATCAGCTCCCATACCAGCACTTCCCTGCTGCAGAGTCTTCTCCCATCTTACAGGTATAACTATACAACAGCCTCGTGAACCTACAAAATGACTCCTTACTGGAAACGAGTCACTATCTCCAGGAGGCTGACTCTGCTCCACTGACTCCCTCCAGCCCTACAGAGAGCTGTCACAAAGCAGCCCTTTGAGAGCAGACATCCTACCTAAAAGCCTGGGGATAAATGAGCGGTGAACACAAAGGCAGCTGCCGAGAGGGCTGGATGTCTCCAATACGGCAACCAGCATCACATCCTTTTGCTGCTTTCAATTTGGAACCGAAGTGAGCGTTTGTAAATAATTTTTAATTGTCATGTTAAAGAGCACAGACTACTGCAATCGGAGAGCTGGTGGTGTTGGAGGCCTGACACTGCCATCAGGCATGGATCAGCAGGCAGGATAATAGGAGGAAAAGCTGCAAGGTTACATAAGCAGGAGCAGGCAAGCAAGTGGGAGCATGAGAGAGGAGGATGAGTGCATGCCCTCTCCCTGCTCCCTTCTGAGGAGCAACTCATTTGAACTCAATGGGAACACAACCTCTTATGTCACGAATTAATCTGGTCTGTTGCAAAGGCACACAACTCAATATCCTTGGGGGATTTTTCACAAGGAAATGGCCATGTTATTTGTAAGTTTTCTCTTTTTAAACAACTGTTCAGATCACCCCTGCCTTGATTAGAAAGGAAGAAGACAGGGATTGCTGTTAAGGTCCAGTGGGCTCTGACTCGCTATTCACCTTTTTGGCACTATGCCTTTTAAACAACTCTTAATTGAAATACTTCCTAGAAAATTTCACTAAGCCAGGGATTTTCTTTGCAGAAGGCATTGTTCTCCAGAAAAAGTTACATAAAATCAGAAAGGGTCAGTCACTCTGAGAGTATATTTTCAGCAAGTTCTATACTAAGTAGAGGAAGAGTTTTTATGTTGATCTAGAAGCACCCCATTAACTTGTCTGCCTCTGGGTATTTGTGAAACACCAAATATAGGTTTGTATCCTGTATATACGAAGTAGTAATATATAGTAATGGGTGTTCATTGACCTTCACATGCTTCTCACAACTTTAGTTGCTATTAAAGACTTCGCAGCACTTTAAATTATGGTACCTTCAACTGAGTTCCAGAGGACAAATATCCTGAAATTCCTTGTTCAGCTCACTAGACTACTGAGGAACATCACACAGCAGAGGCTGAAAAAAAAGGACCCACACTGCCTTCACCACAGAGTAGCCAGAATATTGTAGTCAGAAGTCGTGGCTGCATCATGTCAGTAGGTATAATCATTATGCAAAACAGCAGATAGCAGGAGAAAGGCACAGAAAAGGGTTCCGCTTCACTGAGGATTGTTATTACTGCTTAAATACAGAAGATTAGATTTTCTTCCATTATTGCTCCCCAGGAGTCCGTGGGCCTTGGAGCCCTGGGATATTTTGTAGTCTGACATAAGGGACACCTGTTCATCTGCAGTGCATAGATTTGCTTGGCAAACACTCTGTGGTTCTGTTGTGAGCAGTAGAAGAGCTATGCTTAGCATAGTCTGAAAGTGGAAGGCAGAAATGGCTAACTGCTGCCCTTCAGTCTCCAAGAAGCTGCTTTGATTGCTGTTATCCTATACTTAGTTTCAAAGAGCTACCCTTGCAATTAGGAGTAAGAATTTGAGAACAGTCATAGTCATGCCCATATCTTCTACAGCAGCACTTCAATGCTGCATCACTTTTACCAGCCAGAAATTAGCATTACGACAACTGAAATCCCTGACAAATACATACACTAAATACATACCAACTTTAAATTATGAAAGCAGCAGACAAATGTTCCAGAAATTAGATCATTCTGTTCAAGAACAAGTCCAATGTAATGATGATCAGGAAAGAATCAGGCTCATTTTTTTCTGAAATCCCTGCCAAAACTTTCCAGCCATTGGGAACAGAGCTGATTCACAGTAAGACACCCAGCCAGTTCCCTATGCCCATGGATGATTTCAGTGGCATGGTGAAAGGAATTCCTTCATATGCTAAGGAAACACTTGCAGAAGCTTGGGAAGGGTTCACCCTTTCCAATGCTCTCTTGTCTAAACAATAACCAAAGTGGGAAGAAATTGGAGTGTTGATTTGACTATAGTTCTCATGAGATAATAAGGTTAACGTCACCAAAACTGTTAAGACAATCTACCCCAGTGGCAGAGCTGACAGAGCCCACAGACAGACAGTTAAGAATAAGCAAGGCTATGAGAGCTGTGGATTGTTCCCACACAGTTCTGAAGAACACTGACACTGAAGTGTACAGCTGGCAAGTTAAGTGTTAGCTTTGTGAATTACTTCACTTCTGATCACATTAACAGGAACATCTAATTGTTTTTAGGCTAAAAGCAGAACTTGGGGATAACACCACCCACTTTGACAATACACCAAAACAAGAATAGTGGGAAATCTTACACAAATAAGCAGAGAATCTTTTCTCTTACTGCCAGGCCCAGTTCTAAAAATCAAGTAAAGAGACATTTCTGACAGATAAGTTTTGGTAAATTTAACTCAAGCAGTTTAAGACATGACTACATACACCTATCCCCCTGCTTCACTACAGAAGACCATCCCTGAAAGTACATCAACAAAACAGGAAGTTTGTTCTTGCCGTACGTGCTCCAGGTTGTGGTTCTAACCAGCACCTTAGCACAAACCCATCTTCTCTGATGGCTTCATCTGAGTTGTTAGACTGTGAATTAGTTGTGAAAGTGCAGATATTCCACTCATTCTGCTGCCCCACTGATGAAAATGATAACCATGAGCACTGGGATAGAGTCCACAGGGGAGAAATATAATGTTCAATACACTTAAATCTGCCCCGTTCTGCCCATGAAGGCCCTAGGATCATTCAGGCTATCTCGACTTCAACATCTAACTCTACTCAATTCAAGGTCTTACAGCCAAACTAAGGTGTGAAACATATCCATCAAGTCACTGAGCAATTCCACAGATTTTTCTGTCTTCGTTTCTTCCTTTCTGAACTGCAATTCTTTTGACATGAACTGCCTGTAAAGCCACTGACAATCACTTTCCATCCACCCAGTTCCCTCTGGAATTCCTGAAGAAGCTTCATTCTATTGGTGCTATCATTTCAAGGAGAAGGAACGTTTCACAAAGAAGCATGGTATGAAAGCTACATAAATGCTTCTGCTTTTAAGCACATGCAGTTTTGTAACTGCTGCTCCACAGTGAAGATAAAATAAAAACCTAGAGTAAAATGCAAAAGAGAGAAGCACAAACCAAGCCCCCCAAAAGAATGACTACACAAGATAGAAAGCAAAGGGAGGTTCAAGATACCTTTCAACTCATAATTGTAAAAATAATAATAAAAAAAAAAATCTATTTCTTGTCTACCTTGATTTTAGGTAGGAGCTCGGGGGTTGGAGATAGTGTATTTATGCTTCAGGGAAAAGGGAATGTTACCCCGCCCACCTGCAGTTTTCTTCAGTTCATTAAATGAAAGAAATTGATTTGGTGAAGGTAATTTTGTAATTAAAAAGCTTATCATAGCTTTCTCTAATGAGCTAAGCAAACAGAGAGTAATTCAGTGACAATATTTACACAGTGCACACTGGGGGACGTTTGTTTAGAAAATTAAATAACAGAAGAAAATGGAAAGAGAAGAGAAGGAAAAGTAAGCAAAAGAGAATAGGTCAACTCTAGATTCAAGTTTATCTCAGGATGTCAGTCCTCTGATGACTTGTTCCTGTTCCCCTTGCATCACAGCAGCCAAAGGAAGAAAAGACTGTAAGCAACTTGGGCCATCCGCCTTGTGTCAGTGGACTTTTCACAGGCTGAAGTTACTATACTCTCATCTTCAACTTGGTCCATAGCCATCTCTCTGTTCAGGATGCCAGGGAACAATTTAATACACAGTCAAGACTAAGAATTTCCAGGACACATTTCCTCTCTTTAAGGTGCCAGAAGCTTCATGCTCACCAACTGAGGGTACAGTGTGGAAGGGAGGACAAATTCTTAAGAACTGGAGGAAAAGCTTGACTTCAAAAAGCTTCTCTATTACAGCAATAATACAACTCAGAACTCAAACTATTTCTTTTACAGCTTCAGAATCTAAGAGAACACCACACAGATCCTGCCTCAAGGTAAGCTTTGTGTAACAAAGGATGAGAAAAAGACTGAAGAAACTCAGGTATTGCCTGGAGATTCCCTCCCTCTTGGTCTGTTCTGTTATGCAGAAGTACATCTCTCCAGCCCTGGGAGAAAGCTTCCTAGAGGAGATCTACTCTCCTCTGCCCCGTTTCCCTTATTTTTCAGAGTTTCAGAGTGCTCCCACCATCTCCCCCTGCCCTGTGTAATCTTGTGTGAAACCTTTGGCAGTTTAAGAGTAGGGGGAAGTTAGCTCTGGAAAAGTAGTTCTTAGTCTTCCAAGTTTTGCATACTTCCAAAGCTGTTGCCTTTTTTCTTGGAAAGAGAACCAGTTCAGATGACATAGCAACAGACAACGATACGAGCCAAGACAAAAAGATGAGTCTTAAAAAGAGTGAGCAAAAGATCAATAAGATGTGTGGCAGCACAGATACAGGAAAATGCTGGTAAGAAAAAGGTTAATAGTGAGAGTGAACTCACAAACCTTAGAAGACCAGAGAGAGAGAGAGAGAGAGGAAAAAAAGGAAACTTCACTGGACAGAGAAAAAGAATGTGTGAATCTAAAAAAATGTCACATTTCAACTCAGAAATAGCTACATTCCAATGCCTAGCATATGGGTTTATATCCTTCTTCACAGCTACAACATAGAGCATGAAACAACTCATATTAACAAAGAGGAAGAAAACTTCCAGACAGGTTTCCTAATAAAGAAAGAAGCAAATATATCCCTATGCATTATCACAGCTCAGCATATCCCTGTGTCTCATGGATATATAAGGGGAAGACAACAATGAGACCTGTTTGTTTCCTTCAAATTTACTCCATAAGACAACAATCTATGTCCATGTCTGAAATGAGTTCAATAGGAACCACTACCGCTTGTAGTAGTGATGCAGCCTTGTGATTAATTAGCACATCTCCCAGATCCAGACTTTGACACCACAAGGCACATTTTAGATAAAAAACAGAAGCTGAATTTCTGTCTGCTGAGTCCAGGTCCACAGCTACCCTTTTACAAATAGCCTATTAAAGGTTCATAGCAACCCAATTTACTAAGTTAATAGCTGATTATGGTGGCATAAAAAGGTATCTGCAACTTGCATAGAGTTTCATGGAAGCCTTGAGCTAAGCCAAACCACTGTCATACTAAACATACCTGATAAGGAAGTTTCCCATTTCTGCTTTTCTCAGGTATCCCTTGCAAATCCCACTTTCTCGCCAATATGTGAAAGCAAGGATGCTGCATGCGAGTGTTCTGAGACCACAGAGCAGGCTCTGAAAAGCTGCTGGAGCTGAACTGACTGCAGGAGCTGGATGTAGCCTACTTATATGCTCAGAAGCACACTCTTATGGATTGTGGCTTGGACCACCAGATAAAGTTTCTAACATGGATTGCAGAGACACAGGGCAAAGGAAGACAGACAAAATCATAACAGAGTTGAACATCTTTAATAATCCTTAATCCTTTAATAATCCTTAATCCTTAATCTCTTTAAGGAGACTCCTGCCATTTCTCTTGTACCACCATCCTTGAATGTTCTCTGACAGGAGGGCACAATGACACAATCATTGATACCAGACATCTACAGTGCCTGAGAATACAGATCAGCCATAGGCCTACAACTGCACCTCTGTCAAATTTCAAAGAATATGATAGAGCATTTAAGGCCATTGCCATACCACCTAAGGTTGAATATACCTGACCCAGCATATAATCAGAGGTGTGTAAACAGTCCATAATCCAGCACAAAGTATACCAGCACACACCTAAATCCTTTGAACAAATCTGAGAAAGCACAATTAATTTATAGGTGCCATGCTTTTCTGTTTTTATCTGAGATCTCCTAAAATGGATCAACGCCGTCATTGAAATGGCGTCAATATGCATGGCAGGGAGAGCCTCTTTCAGTACACAGGCACAGAGACAGAATTTGTTAGGATAAACCCAGAACTGCCCTGCTTGCCATGAGTCACTGTCAAATGTGCCTAGAAATTGCTGTTAATTAAGGCCAAACAGAGAGGGACCTGGGAGTGTTGATCAACAGTTTCCTGAACATGAGCCAGCAGTGTGCCCAGGTGGCCAAGAAGGCCAACCGCATCCTGGCCTGCATTAGGAATGGTGTGGCCAGCAGGAGCAGGGAGGTCATTGTGCCCCTGTACTCTGCTTTGGTTAGGCCACACCTCGAGTACTGTGTCCAGTCTGGGCCCCTCAGTTTAAGAAGGACATCGAGACACTTGAACACGTCCAGAGAAAGGCAACAAGGCTGGTGAGAGCCCTTGAGCACAAGCCCTATGAGGAGAGGCTGAGGGAGCTGGGGTTGTTTAGCCTGGAGAAGAGGAGGCTCGGGAGACCTCATTGCTCTCTACAACTACCTGAAGGGTGGTTGTAGCCAGGAAGGGGTTGGTCTCTTCTCCCGAGCAACCAGCACCAGAACAAGGGGACACAGTCTCAAGCTGCAACAGGGGAAGTTTAGACTCGAGGTGAGGAGAAAGTTCTTCACCGAGAGAGTCATTCGCCATTGGAATGGGCTGCCTGGGGAGGTGGTTGAGTCGCCGTCCCTGGAGGCGTTCAAGAGGGGACTGGATGTGGCACTTGGTGCCATGGTGTAGTCATGAGGTTTGTGGTTACGGGTTGGACTCAATGATCTTCGAGGTCTCTTCCAACCTTAGTAATACTGTGATACTGTGTTTATGAATCTCAGTACCACAGACTCAGTCCTGCAAGCTAAGAAGCACCCCATGATTTAAAGGAATTTGAGGTATTCACAGCACTGACTAATTGTTGCAAACGAACTGAACAATTGGTTGCCAATAAGATTTCTCCACAGTCACCTTTTGCATTATGTTTTTCCAGAATGTAAATTATTTCCCTCTCCTTCATCCCTTGTCTCCTCTCATCCATTTAACTCCTCCCTTCAGTGTTTCTGAATTTAGGAGCAACCCCTTCAGGGCAGCAAAGTTAGCCAGCGATGATTTGCTTGCAAGAAAAGAGACAAGTGCCCAAGAAGCTGCCTAGGTCAGACCTTAGGGCAGAGCTATGTCAATTCGTTAGCTGCAGTGGTAACATGAAAATCCCAGTGGCACTGCAGTAATAAATATGCAATAAATGCTACCTTTATACATAACAGAAAAACCCTGCAGGTTATTCTGCTGGGGAATAACTCTGCTTTGTGCTTTGGCAAGCCGACTAAATGGAATAGGGCAGGGCTTTTCCATTTCTTACTTCTGTAACCTAATGCTCCCAGCAAACCAGCAAGTACATTTCTCCCTTTAAAAAATAAAAAAAAAAAAAAAGAATTTGTAATTGACTTGCTTATGGGAGACTGGAGGTACCTGCTGCTCCCATAGGATGCTGCTTTGGCAGGCAGCACTGTTCATATACTATAAAGATGAAGCAGAGGGTCTCCTGAGTTTTGGAAGAATAGGACCAGATATATAACCAGTGCTGTAAAGCTGGGTTGTTGGGTTTTTTTTCTTTAGTAGGATAGTAACAGCTGAGAACTCACTCTGGATTTCTTCTGGCCTAAAAGAAATTGTACCTGAGGCATACCTACATAGAGAAAATTATTAGATAACGACTTAAGCATCTGAAGGCCCAGCTGAAGACAAGGCACAGTAGGAGAGCTATTGAGAACAGCAGAACTGAAAAATGATCCACACATCTCCCACCTCACTGGCAACTCACAGGGTCTTTTTTTTTAAGCTGTGGGAAGCAAGGTTGTCATGATGAGGCGAGAATGAGGTGGCTGTGAGGTTTCTCCAAGGAGTCTTTAACTACCCTCTGGGTACATTAACGCCTGCTTGCAACACGTGAAACACTTCAGTATTAGCTTAGCTCTCTTTCTCCAGTTAAAAGCATTAAATTGCAGATGCCAAGTGTTTTCTTCCCCTCATTCTCTTTCAAATTCCTGAAAGCTAAAGTAATTTTGTCATGACTCACATTATAAAAAGAACAAGCGATGTGACTGCTCCCACTTATCATGCACATATACAAAACAAATATTCTCTGTCCGCTCTACCTTGACTTGCTGGTGCCTGCAGTCCTATCATCACAGCCATCTGTCTAAGCATTAATGCCAAGCTCTGCTCCATGAGATAATTTCTCTCTCTTCCCCCCCACCCCATTTTGAGGGTGGAAACCCTTTTCTCTCTTCTCCCCTCCCCATTTATTTTTCTGTAATTTCCATTAAATTCTGTAAACTCCATTAAATTCACTGGAATTCATCCATGGTCAGGAAAAGAAATTCTTCTTTTCTAGCTACAGCTTGAGCAAAAATCCTAGGTGTTGACAAAAAAAAATACCCATTCTCAGATCACAGGACCTGGACACAATCCACAGTAACAAAAAGTGAGAGAATTTGGAAACAGGCACTCCCTCAAGGTTTTATCCACAACCACTTATCTCCTAAAATATATGGCTAATCTTTCCTATGAATATCATGAATATCATTCACCCAGCAATGCAATCTCATCAGTGTTATACCTTTTACTCTGGCAAGTTTGTTAGTGATGGAAACAATTACTTTTATTAAATTTCTAAATTAAAAATGCACTCTGAGACTACTGGCAAAGGCTAAACATTAAGTTCACAAGCCAAAGTCATCTTCTCAACTACGAGATTAGTTGCTTTTTCTCCATATTCAATGCAATGTCAGCTTCTGGGAAATAGTCTTTTCTATTGGAAAAAGCCCTTTCAGCTCTCACTTTGCAAAATTCTTCAAAATGCCTTACAAAGTAGTAAAAAGCTCTTTATTAGAACCATTACAAACTGCATCATTTTTGCAGTTTGCAGTTTTTGCATTATTTGTGACTTCTGCTCCTTTTGATGAAGCACCAATGAATGATGAGCATGATTCTTTACATAAGACAAGGATGAAACTAAAAAGCACTGGAAATACAATGGAGCAGATTTTGATGACAAGTCTTTTGAGTGACTGGTTCATCTGTGGTGAGGATGAGCCTCCAAGCTTCTGAATTCCTGCAACCAAATTCAGATCCTAGGGGTTTTGGATCTATTTCCATTGTCAATGTGTACCAGAAAGCAAACACTGCTGAAGGCATCTACACAGCTGTATATTCACCATAACCAAACTTCAAACCTCATTCCTCCCAGTCTTTCTGAGAGAGGGGTAAAATGGTTAAAAGCCTGCATTGCCATTTCATAGCTCAACTCTTTTCTTGGAACACGTGCCTAGATGCAGCCAGAGGGTTCTTTACTAATGCAAACTACAAAATTCTGATGCCCATGTGGAAACATGCAACAGCACAGCTCTGCCTTATCTTCCACTCTTTCTTATGACCAGCATAGGTTAGACACTGTCTTCTGAAGGCAATGTTTCTAACTCACTTTTGCTAAGCCCTTTACCATCAATACTATGCATAAAATATTAAATAATAATGGTTATGGTTAGATAAATAATTCACCAAGAATAAAAATCCATGCAATTCTGGCCCCTTTTTATTCTTTATAAACTGAGCCAGATTTCTGTGAATGGATTTGTTATACAGAAACATCCGCCAAATACATCTTTTGAGCACATTTCCACCTCCAGAACACTTGCAAGCTGCTCACTTCAATTATCCCCTATTCACAGTGCGAGAGTGGTAGAACAGTATTGTTTCCAGTTCCTGACTACAAGCATAAAACTTTTTAAATGGGGGAGTGATAAGTAGCAAATGCTAAATCACTGTTCATAAATAGCTTTCTAAGATAGATGACTGCATGATTACACACTCACACTAAAGTCTATGAAAGCTACAAAACAGAGAAACGCTTTTACAAATGCCTACAAGAAAGGCATAATCTGACCCCAGGTACAGACAGAGTCACACTCCATGCTTTTTGTACAAAGCAGCAAATTTAATATGCAAGAGTGAGATTTTTTAAACTCTCAAGCAGTCATACCACAGTGAAGAATTCATCACAGTTTTTCAAATGGAAAGAACAGTCACATCCAAGAAAACTCAGTAATTTTTAAGCAGGTTCAGCACCTTCACTACTGGCAATCACCATCATTACACATCAGTAATTTCTTCCCAAAGCTGTAATCCTAAACATTCCACCCAAATTTTTCCACTACTTGATAACTAATCGTTGCAAAGTTCTCTCTGATTACAGTGTGAAGCATAATGGCAAGCATGAAGGGAAATGACCAAAGAATTTGTTGGCATCAACAGCAATAGCTAAAGGCTGGTTATGTTATTGTTGTGCCAGAAGAAGGAAAGGTGATATACTGTATAATTTAGTGAGGAGATAACGGCAGTCTGCTACCATGAGTGAGTTGTAGTGTCGTGATGTTTGTACAGTGACATTTGGGTAGCTGATAGAGAGCTTTGGCAAGACTAGTTGTAATAGGGTCTGGCTGTGCTGTGACTTTGTCATGGGGGACTTAAGTTTTTATAAGGCGAGGATCAGACAAGAAACTGAGCTGACAGAAGTCAGAAATGAGATAGATATAGTAAGTATCACCCTAGCCATCTATAGTAACAGAATCTGTTCAAGTTCTCTTTTCATTTGTATTTTGAACTGGCAGTAATAAATATGAGAGAAATCCCAATGCTGTAACTCATGTCAGAAGATTATGGCAAGAAGATTAGGCAAGATTATGGAACGGCTCATCTCGAGTGCGATCACACAGCACTTACAGGATGACCAGGGGCTCAGGCCTAGCCAGCATGGATTTAGGAGGGGCAGGTCCTGCCTGACCAACCTGATCTCCTTCTATGATCAGGTGACCCGCCTGGTGGATGTGGGGAGGCCTGTGGATGTGGTCTACCTGGACCTCAGCAAGGCCTTTGACACCGTCCCCACAGCAAACTCCTGGCCAAGCTGGCAGCCCGTGGCTTGGACAGGAGCACACTGCGTTGGGTTAGGAACTGGCTGGAGGGCCGAGCCCAGAGAGTAATGGTGAATGGCACCACATCCAGCTGGCGGCCTGTCACTAGTGGTGTGCCCCAGGGATCAGTACTGGGCCCCATGCTCTTCAACATCTTTATTGATGATCTGGATGAGGGCATTGAGTCCATCATCAGTAAATTTGCAGATGACACCAAGCTGGGGGCAGCAGTTGATTTGCTGGAGGGCAGAGAGGCTTTGCAGAGGGACCTCGACAGGCTGGACAGATGGGCAGAGTCCAATGGCATGAGATTTAACACATCCAAGTGCCGGATTCTGCACATTGGCCACAACAACCCCAGGCAGTGCTACAGGCTGGGGTCAGAGTGGCTGGAGAGTGGCCAGGCAGAGAGGGACCTGGGGGTGCTGGTTGATTGTAGGCTGAACATGAGCCTGCAGTGTGCCCAGGCAGCCAGGAAGGCCAGTGGCATCCTGGCTTGCATCAGGAACAGTGTGGCCAGCAGGAGCAGGGAGGTCATTGTGCCCCTGTACACTGCACTGGTTAGGCCACACCTTGAGTACTGTGTCCAGTTCTGGGCCCCTCAGTTTAGGAAGGATGTTGACTTGCTGGAACGTGTCCAGAGGAGGGCAACAAAGCTGGTGAGGGGTTTGGAACACAAGCCCTATGAGGAAAGGCTGAGGGAGCTGGGGTTGCTTAGCCTGGAGAAGAGGAGACTCAGGGGTGACCTTATTGCTCTCTACAACTACCTGAAGGGAGGTTGTAGCCAGGCAGAGGTTGGCCTCTTCTCCCAGGCATCCAGCACCAGAACAAGAGGACACAGTCTCAGGCTGCGCCAGGGCAGGTTTAGGCTGGATGTTAGGAAGAAGTTCTACACGGAGAGAGTGATTGCCCATTGGAATCGGCTACCCGTGGAGGTGGTGGAGTCACCTTCACTGGAGGTGTTCAGGAGAAGACTTGATGGGGTGCTTGGCTGTATGGTCTAGTTGTTGGGTGGGCTGGATTGTTTGATGGGTTGGACGCGATGATCTTGAAGGTCTCTTCCAACCTGGTGTATTGTATTGTATTGTATTGTAAGAAATCAGCCAAAAATCAAAAGAACAAAAGGCAACAAACTTCCTTCATCCCTGAGAACCTAGATACCCCCACTCATGATATGCTCCTCAGATCTTCCCTCTTGTTTGCCAATAGAGTGCTTGCCCCATCCTTCTTGTCATCCATATAGACTACTTTTTTAAGATATTTTTTAGAGTTAAGAGCTGACTGTAAGCTCCAGTTCTGATGAGGACTTTGATTCAACACTGGCTTCAAAGGAAACATGCTAGGTGCCTACATATGAGTGACATGTCATCACTTTTCCTTCAGTGCTCTGTGTGCCCTGATGAATAATCAAGGTAGCTTTTATAGTGATTCAAGAAGTGGCGATCACAGTTTGTCTCTGAGTCAGCTGACATTTTTGTTTTATATATAAAGCAAATGAGGGTGGAAGACACAGACAGAGAGCAAGAGACGAGGCTGTGTGTCAACTCCTTCAGATCTCATTTAGTCCATGTTTCAGAGAAGTTAGTCTTTGCGGCTCTGGATGCTATAAGGGGCACATATCCCTCCTCTGCAAAATTAATAAATGTTGAGATAGCTTAAAAGAAAGACAAAACGGAATTTATAGCCTTTAGTGTGGACATCTGTGCCTCCGTATGTGTGATGGAAGTAGGGAAGGGAGCTGAAAGACTTGCAACATTACTGAGGGGAGGGATGTTGGAGGTTCACATTTTTCCACAGGCTAGGAGTCATTCCAATATCTAGTAGAAGTAACCTGGTAATTGCAAACAATGAAAACAAAGAACTCTGCCACAGTGCTTGCAAAACTTGTGATGACTCCTCACCACCCTTATACTGCTCTTAAGATTCAACCTGCAGCATCCACAGGTAATCCTATACAAGAGCACACCAACCTTCTCTGTCGTTAATCCAGAGTTTTGCCAGGACTCACTCAGCTCAAAACAATTCAGTGCAAAATTCTAATGGAAGAATCCCCATGAAAATAATTTTCCGAAATTAGTCATGAAGCGATCAATTTTAGTGAAATGCAATATGGATTAGAATATATATATATATATATATATATATATATATATATATATATATATATAAATAATATTAGAATAGAAGGCTAATGGCATCCTGGCTTGCATCAGGAACAGTGTGGCCAGCAGGAGCAGGGAGGTCATTGTGCCCCTGTACACTGCACTGGTTAGGCCGCACCTTGAGTACTGTGTCCAGTTCTGGGCCCCTCAGTTTAGGAAGGATGTTGACTTGCTGGAACGTGTCCAGAGAAGGGCAACAAAGCTGGTGAGGGGTTTGGAACACAAGCCCTATGAGGAAAGGCTGAGGGAGCTGGGGTTGCTTAGCCTGGAGAAGAGGAGACTGAGGGGTGACCTTATTGCTCTCTACAACTACCTGAAGGGAGGTTGTAGCCAGGCAGAGGTTGGCCTCTTCTCCCAGGCATCCAGCACCAGAACAAGAGGACACAGTCTCAGGCTGCGCCAGGGCAGGTTTAGGCTGGATGTTAGGAAGAAGTTCTACACGGAGAGAGTGATTGCCCATTGGAATCGGCTACCCGTGGAGGTGGTGGAGTCACCTTCACAGGAGGTGTTCAGGAGAAGACTTGATGGGGTGCTTGGCTGTATGGTCTAGTTGTTGGGTGGGTTGGATTGTTTGATGGGTTGGACGCGATGATCTTGAAGGTCTCTTCCAACCTGGTGTATTGTATTATTATTATTATTATGGATTGTCACAGTAACTGCAGCAGAGAAGCATTAGATATTGCTGGGCTCACACACCATTCTGTCCTCAATTTCCTACTTATAGGGGTGAGAAATCAAATTGTTGGAAGCTATCTTGGATGTTTCCAAAGAAAGGCCAACCTCCATTCCATAACAGCTAAGATTCTGATCTGTAAGTACTCCTAGCTGGCTTGAATAGAAACTGCATAACCTGGTACTGAGGTAAAGGATAAACAACTATCTGAAAAAGCCAGTACTGAAGAGGAAGGCTAATGGAAAATAGGTTATTTCATTTTCTTTCTTTACTTTTCTTAAAATGGTTAGAGAATCAAAAGGTATTTCTTAAGCATCTAAAACAATTTGAATAGCTCTGAAAAGGATTGCACAACATAGGTAGGTTTCTTGCAGAAGCAGAACAAAAGCAACATTATATACTCATGCCTTTCTATAACTTTATGACGATCCTCTTTTTCAAACAAAGATAATTTTTGACTGATGGATTTAGTTTTAAGGAAGGCAATAAGAGGAGTGCTAAGCAGCAGGTTGATAAGGAGATCGGCTGGAGACTGGCAGGCCTGCTGGGAACATGCAATGTGCTGCCACAGCAACATTGCACATGAGACACAGTCAGGACCATGGCCTTATCAGGGGAGCTTCGAGTTCTTGGCTAGGTGTCACAGAGGGCAGTGTGACTGCCAGAATCAGTCCTCCCCCTGCTAGGATGCTTGGTGCCATAAGCATTTAATGACAAACCCATTTTCACATCACAGTCAAGAGCCGGATGAAATTAAATACCCAAAATACATTCTACTGGGCCATCCACTCCCATATACACTCTATATATCATGTATGCTCTCCTTCATTGCTTGATGGGAACAGAAGTCTTCCTTTAGGGTATTGAGCAGACCAAAAAAATCCCCCAAATCCGAAGAAATTAAGCGACTCATTGTAATACAGAGCTGGTCACTGAATGGGCCTGCAGGGTGATCCTTCTCTCAAGTTTAAAGGAAAATCTGGCTATTGTAAATCAAATCAGTCAAGACTAAAACTGTATTTTAAGTGTCAGACTAGCGTATGTAAAACATTCTTGCTGTTCAGCTTGCATCTACTGATGGATGAGGTAGCATAGGTAAGCCTAATGATTTGAGAACTGTGACACCTCCCTTCCCAATTTCATAAATGTCAACATCAGTAGGTAACAGCAGGTCTGTCCACTCATCAGCACAGCAATACTTGAGCAGACAATACAATACAAGACAAGGATCAGATGAGACTCTGTCCAGTTCTGGGCCTCTCAGTTTAGGTAGGACATCAAGACACTTGAACGTGGCCAGAGAAGGGCAACAAGGCTGGTGAGAGGCCTTGAGCACAAGCCCTATGAGGAGAGGCTGAGGGAGCTGGGGTTGTTTAGCCTGGAGAAGAGGAGGCTCAGGGGAGACCTCATTGCTCTACAACTACCTGAAAGGTGGTTGTAGCCAGGAAAGGGGTTGGTCTCTTCTCTCTAGCAACCAGCACCAGAACAAGAGGACACAGTCTCAAGCTGCACCAGGGGAAGTTTAGGCTCGAGGTGTAGAGAAAGTTCTTCGCTGAGAGAGTCATTCGCCATTGGAATGGGCTGCCCGGGGAGGTGGTGGAGTCACCGTCCCTGGAGGTGTTCAAGAGGGGACTGGATGTGGCACTTGGTGCCATGGTCTAGTCATGAGGTCTGTGGTGACAGGTTGGACTAGATTATCTTTGAGGTCTCTTCCAACCTTGGTGATACTGTGATACTGAAATTTGCAATGGGCAGTAGCTGTACTCTTTGTGGGAGAGACCACCCTCAGAGCATGCTTTGCAAGGGATATAACTTCAAATTAAGGACACTCCCAAAACTCAGGGAGACACTTCCCTGAGAAAGTGTCCTTAGAGACCTCATTGGAAAGAAGTAGAGGCCATCTGCTTGGCAACTTAGTGAAGATATAAACTAAACTTCTTTTCGCATTTCAGCTTTTCACTCAAGAGCCTCACAAGAGCTTGAAAAGCTTTACAAGGAAAAAAAAAAAAAAAAAGTATCAGAGCATTTCACAGATGGGAGAGCTGAAGCACAATATATCAACAGCAGAGCCAGGAAAAGAACTTGGAAAAATCAGTAGTAACCTTTTGTACATTTCCTGACATATTTACTGTATTTTCACCTATCTCCAAGTCCATTTGCTATCTATGGCTGAGACGTTTTCCATACAAGCCTTTAGTGAAGCTAAAGCCTACCTTTCTATCACAATGTTTCAATAATCAGCTAGGTAGGTCCTGATAAAGACAGAAACCACCATGCACAGCCAGGGAGAAGGAGGATCCTGGGAGATACTGCAGAACAGCCTGAGTTTCACACTTCTGACTTTTGCTGTTTTCTGATGTTCACTCAGAACAAAGACCTTTATTTTGTCAGAGAAAAGGGCCATTTCTTACTAATCAACCTGTGCCATACCCAAGTTTCATCAACACAATAGATACCTGCAGGCTAACTTGTAATTTAACAAGTGATTACCTATTGCCAGCAAATCCTCAATCTTCACAGTCCAGGCAGTCACTGCTGAGAAACATTAAAAATATCACTTACTGCATATAGCAGAGGAGGAAGAGAACTGGGGGAAGGCAGTAGGAGAAGAAAAGAGCAATATATTAAATAAGGGAAAAAAATATTGAGGAAATACGCAGAAAAAGGAGCTGAGAAGGAAGAGCGAGAAAAAGTTAGCAGAAGAATGAGGAAGTGAAAAAGAGACATCTACCAAAGAAGTTTTTAAAAGTTGAAAACTAGAATACATGTTGTTTTCTCCAAAAGCAAGCTTCTTGTGCAATAAGGCTGCATCAAAATTTATCTATAATACTCCTCTTTCTCTGCTAAATGCACATCAAGATTTCTCAGCAAATATGCCCAAACTGAAATTGGAAATGCCAAATTTAGTAGATCGGGAATGCAGAGTCAGCACAAGAGCTTGATTATGCCACCTTTGTTCCTTCCCATCCCATGAGGGCATTGGAGTGACAATAGCAGCGGTGGTCTCTAGCAGGAAGGCAGATGTCTATGGAAAGCACCACCACCCCTCACAAGCCGGCCTCTCACATTAGGGCTGCAGACAAAACCAGGCTGCTCAGTTGCCCCCAAACTCTTAGCGGTAGAAACCCGCAGTTCTGGCAGCGCATGACACCCTAGCATCTAATTCCCCTCCTTTTGGGTATAGGCAAAGGCAGCAGTGGGGTAACTCTATGTTACTGCTCTCAATGGGCTACCACTTGCAAGCATGTGCCTTCTTAAACTGCCCTGGCTGCTACTACCATAGTTTGAAGAAATCATTATCTGGTGCGTATCGCTGGGGCTGTGACCTACTGCTTGGTTTTTGTCTTTTCTCAGCCTGATTTTTTTTTTGCCTTGTGGCTTCACTTTCCTAATGATCAAATTATTTTTACTTGGTTTGTTTTTTCTCCCAGATCTCCATTTCTGCTTTGCTATATTTGAGTCCTCCATCTGCAGTTACAACTCTCTATTACGGGATCATCTAAAAATATTCCTATTTATTATAATTACACTAAATGCTGCCTTCTGCAACCTCAATATTCTGAAAGAGAAATCATTTTCACTATTACTGAACCTGAATTCTGTGTTCAAGAAGGAGAGATCACATTTCCCTTTCTCTCTGGTAATTCAGTCTCCCCTTATGAGATCCCCTTACTGCCCAGTAGGTAAATTTTTGCAGGTTCGCTTTATTCTACACTGAACACTAACTTTAAACAGAATATGTGCTCTTCCCTCTTAACCTGTCTGCTTAATTTCCACGTTTTAGGCTTCTTATTACATTACGTGCTGAGAAAGGAGGCAATGTTGCAGACATGTCATAGAGCTGCAGAATCACATTTCAGATGTGTTTTAAAGGCACATTACAAGTGCCTCCCCTACCCTCCTGCATACTGTCACTGGTCTACGCACCAGTATAACTGCAGGCGTTTCTAACGTGCCCCTTTTTGTACCTTCTAGGTTTTGATATCACACTGTATGACAATAAAAATTATTAGAAACACTTAATGCTTGCTGAACCTTTGTAAAAGGGTCATCATAGCACATGGTGACTGGGATACAAACCATGCCTGCTGTGATACTACAGGGAATAAATTTCAGTTCAGTTCACCAACAAGACAGAAGATCACAATTAAAGTACAATTGCAGCCTGTCACTATTAAAAGCATGGTTGCTAGCAAGTAATAAATCATGATTTTGTCATCACTTCACTGAATCAACCAAAAGGCATATACACTCATTTTGTGGGTTCACCCATTTGGAATCAGAATGACCATGTGAAAATTCAGTTATTTAGGACAAACCTGCTTTAACATTCACCATCAACAGTTGTGAAGTAAGATATAGAATTGTTCATCCTCTTTTGAAAGACGAAGAGATGACCCCTAGTGAGATAAATGCTTTGATACTCCAGTCATGCAAATCTTCAGTACTACTAATAATAAAACAGGAAAGCCAAAAGCAAGTCATGACTATTATAATCTGCAGATGGGGTCAAGTACTGCCTGCTGTAGACTTCTGTATCTGTAGGCTTGTGAAGACTGTACTCATGAAAGGTATTAAAATTTTGCAGAAGTCATGGCCATTGGTGTAGGTTTGTTCAGTTTTGTTTTGATTTTTAACTGTAACATTTAAGGTGGACTTTTGGAAAGTCATGACCCCATCCAGGCCTTCAAAAAATGCACATGTGCTGTGGGAGCTGAAGCAGAATCTTCACTAACTCCTTGGTAGCAATTCAGACCCTCTGATACACAGCCAAGCATAACAACCTCCACCACTTTAGGAACGCAGTAATGTGAACATTGGCAAGGTGTTTCAAAATTCCCTCTAAACTTAATCAGAGCTGCTTTCTCCTCTGTGAAACTGGGCCACAATATAATGAAGTAGACTGATGGAGAAAATGTAGGGTACTTTCTAGCTCTGTGATAGATTCAATAACAATGCTCTTATTTTTTTTAATTATCTCTTATGACTGTGCATGCCAGAAATAAAAACAAACAAGCAAAGAAACAAAGGACTAGGGGGAATGGAATGAAGCTGGAGGTGGGGAGGAAGTTCTTCACCATGAGAGTGGTGAAGCCCTGGAATGGGTTGTCCAGGGAGGTGGTTGGGGCCCCATCCCTGGAGGTGTTTAAGACCAGGCTGGATGAGGCTCTGGCCGGCCTGATCTAGTGTGGGGTGTCCCTGCCTGTGGCAGGGGTTTGGAACTAGATGATCCTTGTGGTCCCTTCCAACCCTGACTGATACTATGATACTATGAAAAAACAAAACCACAGAAAAAAACGCATCCCAAACAAACAACAAACCAAACAACAAAGCCAGAAAACCAACAGCAAACCACCAAAGCCCCCACAAAAAAAAAAATAAATCACAATGAAATTACATTTAAGTAAGGAATTACAGCTTTGGATATTTTAATTCTTCTTTACAATTTTTCTAAGGTAATTTTTTTTGGGTTTTTTTTTTTTTTTTTTTGTAGTCAAAGTTCTAATTTTCTCCTAAGCAGATCACACATATCCGAGACAATATTTGCTCTGCTGAGCTGTGTGTTTGCACCTTTATGGATTCTGACATGAAAGAATAGGAGTTAAAAGAGGTGAACTGATGAAGTTCAAATGATTATTTTTCTCTTTGTTATGTTATCAGTTTAAATATGCCTTTACAGGAATGATTTAATTGGTTAAGTAATCTATCATTTATTTGCTTTACACTGAATATATATACAGGCATTTCATCCTTCTGTATTTTCTTTTGCTAGCTGATTGGGTTAAACATATCCCAGAAGCAGAGGTTTGGTTTACATGTTGGGGTAAAAGGAGTTATCTGGATGGGAAGATGTTGGGAATTTTTCAAACTCTGCAGCAGAAAAAAAAAAATACCTTGTTAGTTTACTTGTTGGTTGTACAACACTCCTATTGCAGTTGCATCTCTCTTTTGGGTTCTGTGCAAGATTCAGATAAAGTATCCTGGTTTACCAAGCACGTCCTAAATAATTACGACTAATTCAGAACTTTCCATTTGTTCATGTTGTTTATCTCTACATCTGTACTTATCACATTTTTTTCTCACTTTCCTTTTTTTTTCCCTGTTGAATTCTTATTGTTGTTATTTTATATTTGACTGGAAGTTCCTAAGGGCATTAGTCATCCTGTCATATGCATTCTCACAACACGGACTACACTGGGACTCTGATGCTGAGAGAGGAATTTGGGAGTGACTAGAAAAAGACCTGATAAACAAGTAGTAATTTGATTTTTAAATTCTTTGCCATTTGCTGTCTTATTTTCTGTGCACTGGGATGCATTCGAGCACATTTTACTTAGAAGTGGTTGAAGCGACAACTGGAATGTTGCATATGAATACTTGAGAGTTCCACTAGGACTCAAGAGTCCCCATAAAGGTAAGTTATTTTCTTACCTGCTCATTAATGATTTTGGCACTGGGAGAGGAAAAATACAACATAATCTTATGAACAATTTATTATAGCTATCTGTGTCTATGGTAATGTCTGAATATCTAGCAGTTTTGCCCTCCGGGTGGGCACAGGTGCAAGAAAGCCATCCACAATGGGACAAAGAAGAAAAAAGAATAAATCAGATCCAATTTAGAAATTTCATCTTCCAATATATTGAAAATAAATTCTGGTTTTGTTTCTTTACTTGACCTCTAGTTTACCCAGCCCTCAATCTACTGCAGAGAACTTAACTGTTTCAGTCATGGATCTTTCTGTGATTGTTCCAAAGATAGCTTGATGAAGTGCACCAAAGAGTCAAAGAAGGCAAAACAAAACCAAATCCCCAATGAGTAAATAAATATAATTCAATTTTTCTTTCAAAACCAAAATAAGGGTATGCATATTGTTATAAGGTGATGTGCAGAGGAATACATACATGTAGACCTCTTGCTCAGTGCAATTTCACACTTTAAGCAAGCCAGTCACTCTGTATGCTCTAAGGAGTGTCAGGGTTCAAGGTCACAGGTGAAATCATTCTCCTTCCCCTCTTTACGATGAGTCCTCTCTGTGTTCCTCCCTGGACAAACTTCATAATTTTTTTAATTGTTTTTCCCCCCGTCCAGCTGAAGCTCACTGCTATTCAAAAGCATCACAGCAGGCTGAAAGGTTCACCCTAGTGACTATCTTGCAAAGCTGGTAAAGTGGAGACCATATTGAGAAACAGCAACACCAAGTCAAGCAGGACATTCCATACAGGGCTTACCTTAGCTATATTACAATACCTGGATTTTCCCATGACCTTCAAGGTGTCACTCCAGCTCACTCCAAAGAGACTTAAGAAGCCTCTCTGCTATTAAGATGTTCCATCATTTGTCAACAGAAAGCTGCTCAATTGCTACTCTGAGCAAATTTACATAGAAATTACCAATGATACTCTGCAAACAGTTAGCAGAGCCACCCAGCAGAAACACTCCAGGATATGCAGACCAAAAACCAAGTCGCTGCTGAGACAAAGACAGGGAGGAAAATGTTACAGGGAAAGCATACTGTTAATACTTGTAAAATCTGGTCTCTCCAAAATGTGGTAGAAAGAAGATATTGATAACATTCCCTTCCTACCTGCAAGAATTTCCAAGTTCCCTTTGCATATCTGTCCTATGTAGCTGCATCCAGAAGGCAAATTGTTACCCTGTCCTGATAATGGATGCCTGACACTCTGAATTTTATTCTTCTGTCACCCACTGAAAAGCTTTGCTACCATCCTCCAAGTGCCTCCTTGAGGAGAGCACTGCCTCCTAGCCATGCTCCTCAGTTCCTCCACCTACCCTCAGTCTCCCCAGGGCCTTTCCCCTTTCTTCACCACTGGCAAAAGGACCCACTGGATCATCTCCCTGTCATGCTACAGGCAAAGTAGGTGCCTAATTTGCTTTTCATTTTGTGATCTCCTCTCTAGGGTCTTAATCTGATCACAGTGGGATTTTATTGACAAAATTGTGCAATCTGTACAGAATTCTTTTGTCAAGCTCTAGCTGTGGTATGGTACTATCCAGCCTCTAAAGCCCTATATGAGGGCTCAGGCAGCCACTGATGAAATACAAATTTGCGATGGTTGCTAGGCTTCACCAGGAGCATGGCTGAGAACCTACAACATTTCTTTCAATGGCAGCATTTTTGCAGAGCTGTCCTTTGCTGTAGAAGACTTGATCCATCAATCGGCAGCCTCAGGCTTGTAAAACTTTAAAGGAAAAATATCCCAGAGACTTAAAAATTATCATGTCTGAGGAATGGTTAACCAGTACTGGGCCCAAAAAAAAACACCCTCCAGGAGCCAAATGAAGGAGTGTGCATCAAAGGATACCAAAACCCACATTCCCTCAGAAACCACATTGCAGCAGAGATTGTTGGATCAGTTAAAGGCAAATAAAGAGGAACCAAGCAGAAAAAAAAGCATTTGGAAAATGGTTTCCCCTATGCATACATACATGCAGGTGCATTTGTGTATGTACATGTGTAAGGGGAAAAAAATAGTTGGGTACTCAGCAGGTCATGGGGTATCTGATGCTTACTAGGTGGTCTTGACATGAAATGACTGCACAGAGAAGAAGAAAAATCCCATTTCAAATAATGATCAAAGCCATCATAGAGGAATGAGTAGCTTCCACTTCTTAAAGCAAACAGCCAGCTAATATTTATTCCACAGTATAGGCAAAACTCTGCCTTATGTCAAGGGGAAGGGAATAAATTGTTTTTCCATAATGGTGTTTCATTTTCAATCAATTTCCCTTCAAGCTTGATTTAAGAGAAGGCCATGTCAGAACCTCAGGCGAATGGAAGAAACCTAAGATACTCCCCCATCAAGGGTAAAAATGATGATGCAGGCAAGCTTACAGAGCTCAATCTAGATAGAGTCATGCGCTCTTTTCCCTCCTCCTCTTGGAATAAAAGGGCTGCAGCAACAATGGGCCAGCAACAATGAGGAGGAAAGAGTTCAGAGCACAGAGAATGATAGCAATGGATATACCTTGGAGTACCTACTGCATTAGTCGGGACAGAAGCACAATGGACTTGAGAAACTGTTGCTACAGGTGATTTTGTTACAGGCACACTCACTGACATGCTGTATATGTCCTAGATTATTTTTTTTTCAGTGAGATCTTTGTGTATACTATTACCTTATTATTAATATGCAAAAACATAAGAAAGAATAATATATTTGGCAAAAACTCTGGCTTCTGAGAATAGCTCTGAGAGAAAGAAGATGACTGCTCCCATTGCATTATCATAGAATGGTTTGGATTGGAAGGGACCTCTAAAGGTCACCTAGTCCAACCCCATCTGCAGTAAGCAGGGACATACTCAATCAGATCAGGTTACCCAGAGTTCTGTCAAGCCTCACCTTAAATAACTCCAGAGATGGGGCCTCAACTAAATCCCTAGACACCTTATTCCAGTGTTCCACCACCCTGATGGAAAAGAACTTACATCTTATGGGCACTTTGCTACTTGTAGAGCTAGGCCATCAAGGAAGAGCTAAGACTGAAAAATATCTTTGCCTTGTTAAAAACTGTGGATATCTTTTGGGGTTACAGACAGCCCCCTGAGTGGGAAAAATTACAGTAGTTTCTATGTCAGAAGGAAATTGATGTTGTAGAAGCTCTGCCATCTATTTCTTTTAAATGCAAATTGCAGAAAGACTGCTTCCAGGAGGATGGGAATTTAAAAACAAAATGCTTAGGATCTTTAAATCTTGGGAAGATTTTGACAATTTAACTCACATCTAATATGAACACTGAGAACAGTTCCAATGGAATCTGAACCAAAACACAGAGTCTCAGAATATCAATTAAGGTTTTAACAGATGCAGATCTGAAAGGCAGGAACCCTTATTTTTTCTCTCATCAATTTCCTCACAGTATGCAACTCCTAGTTAAATAAATCAGCTTCTCAAAACTCATGGGATTTTTACCATAACAGTTGTGGGAGGGGATGCAAACAACATAACTCCATCCCATTTTCTTCCTGATGGAGATTTCATTTGGACTATTGCTGTCTTAAAACAGATGTACTTTGCATGTTCAAGTACAATGATTTCCATGTGGCACTAGAGTAAGTAAACAGCTAGCAAATGATCTGGGTGCTCAATGGACTTTGTGAGCAAGATTCTAAACAGCAGTGCTTAGTTAAGCAAAAGCTAATGAACACTTACTACAATGACATTCCCATTTCCTGGCTCTAATTCTCTCATTGCATATCCCCAGCCACAATATGTGTGCACTGGCATAAGTATTGTTGACAAAAAAAAAAAGAAAAAGAAAGAAGAAAAGCCAGAAGCACAAAGGATGCCACAACCACTGATGATAGTCCCAGAATCATAGCTGTCGATTAAGCTGGGAAAGAAGGCTGCTGGGAGGACGGAGTTCCAGACTACCAATGAGAACTTGCTTGTGATGCTGAGTACTTACTTGTGCACACAGGTACCTGCACAGGGACAGCCTTACAGGAATCTTTTCCTGAATTAAGATTTTCTCCACAAATGTAGGCCATGCTTTTCAAAAATAGATGTCCAAAGTTAGGCATTCCAAAATCCATATTTAAGCATCTACAGAAATGGCCTCACTCTCAGAAGTGCTGAAATTGCCAAGAGCTGTAAAATGCTCAAAACTTGAAAATCAGGCCACATCTTTAGGTGCTTGAAAACAGATTCCAGAGCCTAAGTTTAGCCATATATATTCTTGGCTGTAAAATATTATTACCTGTGCAAGACCAGCTCTAATCCATCACAAATACATGACATTCGCAAAAGTGTACTGGGCTAATTGGCCCAGATTTTCAGCTGCAGCTGAAAAGTGCACTGCCCAACTCAGAGCAAGATCACAAATGTAGCCACTGCCCTTCTCCACCAATTTCCTGGTGGCATTTATGGCAGCAAATTACAGCAACTGCCAAAAACCCCAGTGAACAACTCTGGCAGCTGACCTGGCCTGCATTGCTTTTATCTACACTCAATCTCCAGAAGAAGAAAGGATAGATTCACTGCAAGGTTGCACTACTCAAATTTAAAAAGAGCTCCCTCTCTATCAGAGTAATTCCCCCATGGCCTCCTATTCCCATGTCCGAGTCTATGCAAGGCAAGGGAAACAGGCCCCATGCTTTATCAAAGCCAGTCACAGTTATTAAAAATGTGAATAGGGTGTATCAGTTTACTTAAATGAGACCAAGCAGAATTCAGTAGCATCTTTTCCTTTTGAAACTGACATCTTTTGAAACTGATGTCAGATCCTTCAGCTTAGGGAAATTAAAAGGAAATACATACACACAACTGCTGGTTATAGCGGTGCCCCAGTAGGGAAATGGTTCCCCTCACTGTTCTAGACATGACAGAAGCAGAATAAAAAGATAGACAATATTTAGAGAGAAAAACACTCTGAAGAACACATTCATCAATGAAATATATAGAAGATATTATTTTAACATAGTGATACAACTTCTCTGCTTCCCCTGAATCCAAATTAATGGTGTTATCTCCAAGGAATACTGTGTCACAAAATTCTCAGTATAAATCAGGGTCTCCAGGGTGCTTTCTTTCTCAATTTTTCAGCAGCATTTAAAAATAATTGCTACATTTTGTGGCTTTAGTGCTTTCTCTCTCTCTTTTTTTTTTTTTTTTTTTTAGCAAAGAGAACATATTCTACACACTTACTGCACCTGTACACAACTGTACTGTCCCACACATTGCTGGGAAGCAATCTCTGATGAATGAGCATACTAAAATCATAGAAAATTATCTTGAATATGAGGTCATTTATCATATCTGGAAAAAATCTTACTAAAATTGCAGTGAAAGCTACCATGCTTCCATAGCTTCTTATATCCAAATGGTTCCCCATATGCCTACTATATTTACCTTTCTAAAGTATGCTGCCTATCTGCCGACAAAGGGTCAGATTCTCACACATCTTAAAATGGTTGCATTCTACTAATTATAGAGCTGTCTTTATCTTAAGTGAGATTCTAATCACAAATTCCTTCACTGAACAATAAAATATGATCGCTTCTGGGAGGGGTACAACCACTGCTTGATGGCACACAAACAACATTGTGGAAGTGTTTATAGCTGGGACTAAAGCAAAACACCTCTTTCCAAAGACACAATGAGGAGTCATTAACACACAAAGAGAATCCAAACTGGCCCAGACATTTAAATATATTATTTCAACATTATCTCCCAGAAAATGATACAACTACTGGACTGCCCACAACCATACACACAGTTTAGCTTAACCCTCTACAGAGCATCTAGACGTGATTTCTACCAGGGAGCCATAGCCACTCCTTCTGTCCCACCAACTCCATATGGTGAGTACATATTCATCTGTGACCTACCCACATAAGCCCCAGTCAGTAAATTAGCTTCAATGGAGCTCCAATTTAAATAAAATAGAATAGAAATAACCAGGTTGGAAAAGACCTCTGAGATCATCGAGTCCAACCTATCATCCAACACCATCTAATCAACTAAACCATGGCACCAAGTACCCCATCCAGTCTCTTCCTAAACACCTCCAGTGATGGTGACTCCACCACCTCCCTGGGCAGCCCATTCCAATGGCCAACATCCTAACATCCAGTCTAAACCTCCCCTGGCACAGCTTGAGACTGTGTCCTCAAGGAGAGCACACTTGCAGGGCTATGATGTTGTTTGCACTACTGAGCATAGCATAAGACAGGTATAAGCTCTTCAGGAAAGACAGGGAGAGGAGAAGGGGAGGGGTTGTTGTCCTCTACATCAAAGACCAACTTGGAATCCATGGAGCTCCACCTGGGGATAGACGAAGATGTGACAGAGAGCCTATGGGTGAGGATTAAAGGCAAGGCAAGGGAAAGTGACATCATGGGGGGTGTGTGTGTGTGTCTACTACAGGTCACCTGACCAAGAAGACTGAGTGGATGAGGTCCTCTTATAAACAGATAGGGGAGGCTTAATATTCACAAGCCCTGGTGCTCATGGGAGATTTCAGCCACCTGGAAGAACAATAACACTGGCCAATATCAATGCCAGCAAATGCACAAGCAACTCTTAGCAGGTCAAAACTAGAGAATATTGAATACAAGTGGTTTGAAGTTTTAGTTAAGCTTTGCATGGAATATGGTTTGCTCATACCCAACATTCAATTCTGCCTCATAACCTGCGCTACTGTGAATGGGCAGCTCCTGAGAAACGTAGAGGAGGATGAACAGGCACTTAGCTGTTAGAACATGCTTTGGAGTTAGTGGTAACCGATACTTTAATATAAAAACTCTTTTGTTAAATATTTATGGAATACCTAGCACAAGTATATACTTCCTTCTTACTTGGTGGTTTGCTTATATTCTAAATTGTTGGATGTTGTATACCTTAGAAGGTTTCATCACCAACTTCATAAGTGAGAGATTGCCCATAGCTGACACAGTTTTCCATATAACAGTTCTAACGTGCTTAAGATTTCTAACACATTCAAGATCCTACAACACTATATGGCAGTGAGTTCCAGAAGCTTGTTAGGTACAGAAAACAGAACATTTCCTTAAGTTTCAAGTAGAGAGCTTCTTTGGGAGTCCCTTGCAAATATGCACTGATTGTTATATAATAATCTCACATTAGACAACGTGCTCTCTCCTTGCATTTATTAAAAATATGCTATTAATAAAACCAAGCACAAATTAAGAACATTATTTACAAGAAAATGAGAATAAATCCACTGGCTCTTGAGAGAAGCCTAGAGCACACTACTGAATAAAGCCAGCACTATGATCTCAGTATTCAACTACAGAGATCTGTGTCCATTAATAAAATGTGTTTCACTTCAGATTAGCATCACTTAGGTTACTGAAAGCACACTGTGCTCCACAGCTTATGTTTTTGGAAGGAGGAGGACAGGGTAGTATTGAAAACCTCCTTTCCTTCCTTAACTTTATCCCAGATTGAAGAGCTAAAGGTAAAAATTGGGTTTCTTAGCTTCCTAATTCCATACTCCACTCCATAAAACTAACACTGCAGTAAGGATCCAGAGGAACTGGCAGACTGAGGCAGAGTGAAAACGTCTTAATCTTTCTGACCTTTACCATGATTTTCTTTCTCCAACATAATAAGTAGCTGACCTTTTCTACCTACTGGCAGCAGACCTTATGACAGATTTCCATTATCCAAAGCTCTCTGCAAGTTCACTGCAGCTACTACTGGTAACCCAGCTCAGCTCCGCAAAGATATTATAACACAGAACTCACTGAAACCTTAACTGTTGGTTGGTATCTGTTCCAGAAAGTTGCAATGACTATGCCTACAGAACTGTTTGCTTTCCAGATGTGTACTGAGGCAAAATACCTGCAAGACAGCCAAACACTACAGATGTACCCAGCAGAAACAAGGCTGAAGAACGGCCAGATACACCAAACGTTCATCTAGCCACAAACTCCACTGGGCTGAGAGATGTCTCAATCATTAGGCTGCCTGCCCAGCACACAGGAGATCTGACTTAGTATACGACATTGGGAAATCCACTAGACCTCCTACAGCTCCTCCCTCTACCTGTAAAAGAGGGGTGGACTGCACCTCATTCCTCCAGTTATGAAAGCCTTGTAGACAGTGAATCATTTCCAGCTACCCTGAGTAACAATTTATTTACGGAAAGACAACAAAATATTGTGGGGAATGGTATAAAAGTTTTATTGGTACAAGTTGGATATGGGCATTTTTCATGACTAGAAAAGCCCAGAGCGATTCATGAAGGACAGATCAACTGACTAGCAGCAAAAACTTTATACCCAACTGCACCATCCTAATCTCTGTATATTTCACACTTTTATTAAGAAGACTGAATGTTTGTGATACTTTTATATTTTTTTCACATCTTTTTAATTGAAACTATTTTTATATTGCTACAGCTGTAGAGCCAGATTCTCTCAGTAACCGTGTGTCAAAATACAAAGCTCACAGAGGGAGACAAAACAAAAATAAAGTATGAATTTTTATACTTTTTTTGGTAATAAGGTTCAATACAGACAATGCTGTGCTTATCTTGATAGAGAGCACCAGAGCTGGAACAGTTTGGTGCATCACTGGCCTCTATGGTCAGTAAAGACAAAGATGTTGAGGTTTGCAAAGGACTCAAAAGCGATAAGACTGCAACAATGGAGAAATTTTCATCTACAAATCGAGGCAGCAGTTGCCATGTGTGGGAGCCACATTTGCCTCACTCTTGACTTGGCTTGGGATTTAAAACCCCATGGGCTTCCATTCTGCATCCCACACTGAGTTTACAGGGAAATGAGCTCAGAGAGAAATACAAAGGCTTAGACAGGGAGATGGGGGAGAAAAGGATGGGAAACACGGATGTGCAGAACCTCCACACTGCAAGTGGGAACCGAGGCTCCTTACATTCTTGAATACTGAAGATTCTCTTTCGAAAACAGAAGTGGAACTAAATGGGATTTCAAGAGGCCTGTGATGCCCCCTATCAATAGAGTACTTCTTGAGGAACAGATTGAGGAGGCAGCTAGAACAGTCCTGAATGCAGCACTCCAGAATGATCACAAACACCACAAAACATTAAGTCAGATGCACGTGATCCGGAACATGCACAGTGCAAGAATTTTGGTGGTCTAACTGAAATGCTCTTTGGGTCATTATATTCTTGGCTATATAAAATTCGCCTGCAGACAATATTCTTTATTTGGCTGTATTTTGCCACTAACCAGTCATAATGTTCTCTCTTTTGATGGCAGAGAAAATGCTGCTCATAAAGCTTTGTATGGGGCTTCCACAAAGAAAAAACATACTCCCAGAAATAGCATTGCAGGAAAGTGTTATTTCACATTTTGAAGGCAACCAGAACCAGTGCATGGTTCATGTACATTTGATTTAGAATTCTACTGACACTTTATTCTACACTGAAAGGAATTTACAATAAAGGTATAATTAAAAATTATCCTGTGCTTCAGACAGAATGACTCAGATTGTGGATGAATAGTGACATATGATCAAAATACAAGAACAGGACAAAAATGCTTTATAAGATGCACTGCATATATAAGTACATATACAGTTATGTATTGCACAGAAAGGGATATAAAGTGGGTTGAAACAAATTTAATGTAGATAGAATTCAGAAATAGATTTTTAAAATATTGCACAAAAATTCAGTTTTCCTACAGAATTCTAACCTGGTTTGTCTTGCTTTGCAACACACAAAAGCTTAGGAAAGTATCTAAAGGACTGATTATTCATTTTTATTTAGCTAGCGGGTTTGGCTCTGACATTTCCCTCTTCATTTTATTTCAGGCTGCCTACCAAATATCGCAAAGCTCTATTCGGCAGTGCTAAGCAAGAACAGACACAAAGAAAATCTGTGATTGCCTTCGACTGATTTAGGAAGACAATTTCAAATTTGAATATGAAAATCCTGGACAAATGCTGACTAAGAAGAGAAATAAAAATCTACAAATATGAGATGCATAGGAAAGGTGGAAGAACCCACGCAGAAAGATCAAAACCAAATGTAAAGCACAAAAATTTAGAATAATGAACATGTAAATCTTGCGGAAACTAAGAAGATGCTACAGAATTATTATTTATTCCTTATAATGTTCGCCACAGAACCTCAGCACTGGATCACAAACATAAATTAACAGTGTCATTTCTCAGAGAATAAGAATCTCATCACTAAGGACACTTAAAATGCAGCAGAATGGAAAAAGCAATTGAAATCAAACCTGTAGGGGCCCTGCTTATGCCTAGAGGAGACAGACTGAGAGAGTTGGGAGTGTTTAGCCCGGAGGAGAAGGCTCTGGAGAGGCATACTGGCCTTCCAGTATTTGAAGGGGGCCCACAGGACAGCTGGAGAGGGACTTTTACAAGGGCATGTAGAGACAGGATGAGGGGGAATGGCTTCAAACTGGCAACAAATAGATTTAGATTAGACATCACGAAAAAATTCTTCATGATGAGGGTGGTAATGCATAAGAACAGGTTGCCCAGAGAAGTCATGGAGGCTCCAACCCAAAGTGTTCAAAGCCAAGTTGAATGGGGCCGTGAGCAATCTGGTCTGGTAGGAGGTGTCCCTGCTCATTGCAGGGGAATTAGAACAAGATGATCCTTAAGGTCCCTTTCAACCCAAACCATTTCACGATAATACAGTCCTAGAGACACAAAAACACTCCAACTAGGGAGTCAATAGATGACACATGCTAGAGAAAATAGAGACCCATAGTACCATTTTCAGTCAGTCACTCCTGTTTCTTCTGTTTTCTAACTCACTTCACAGATCTGATTGTGAGACACATTTCACATTCTCTTTGTTACTCAACTTCTTAACAGCCTCCTCTCATTTCCCTGGCCTGTGAAGCCCTGAAGGGCAGGGAGAATGTCAGTTCATTAACCCAAAAGGTGCTCAGATATAAACATGATGGGCGGACAGAAAATTCTAAAGTCAGACAGGATTAGTGTCATACATAGATCTTTGGGCCATCCAGAGAAGGAATCTTCAATTATTCCAAGGCAAGTTAATGAGCTTTTGAAAATTTTACCTTGGCAACCTGTTCCCCAAGCTGCAAAACAATGAACAGAAAAATGTGAAGATCAGACAACTCGATGGTTAAAATCCTGCTTGTGATCTGCTGCAGACACTTTCACTGAGGATGTTTGAGCATAATAGTTCTGCGTAGGAAGAGAGGAACTGTTGATATTTTAGTCATCTGCATATATTGTAGTTTGTTTTTTTAATAATAAGAAGAAAGGTGCATCTAACAATTATTCAGAAGTGGACTATTATAATGATTAAAAACAATATTCACACAGATTGTAATCAGCTCCAGTATCTCTCAGCATGTGTGTGGGTTGGAGATGAGCACCATGGCCAGTAGGCAGGGCCTTTTTTGGTACTGGTGGGGGTGTACATTAAAACTTTAAAAGTTACTCTGATTAATTCACATCAAGTCAGCTTAATTTTCTGTAAAGCTTAATTATTCCAGCTGCTAGGAGTCCCAAAGGGAGTCAATTGTACTCTTGAGCTTCATGATTAGAGTCATACTTTTTTTAGAACTAGATTGAGACCCACCGACTCACAAGGAAGGTGGCCAGGATTTTTTCCACACTGATTGTCAGAGCACTATCCAGAAAGGTAATGTCATAATAAGACTCCAAGTCTCAGTTGCCAAGCAGCTCTTTCCTTTAAGACTATATATTGACAGAATTTAAATAGTGTAATTTCAGTTCTCTTAAGTACTTTTGAAATGTGCTGGCTTTGGGCATAAGTACTGTGAAAATGCCTTCATACACGACTGTCCACTAGCAAAACTGCAGGGAGCAGGAGAGGTGTCAAGATTTTACTTCCCAATTCGTTTTATCAGGAATGTTCAAGGAAAATCTTCCTTTCCTACAGCATCATCCATCCCACTAAAGTCTGCACCATGCCTTAGAGATCCTTCTCTCACTGTAGCTTTCGGTTCATTGTTCTGCTGATGCTTTTAGTTCTTCTTGGATTTGTGTCCACTGAAAACCAAATAACCTGATTGTTTTCCTCAGAAGGCTGAGACTCGCATCAATCACAGAAAGAGTTTTCTGAACACATGGAAAATCGAAACAGGTTGGGCTACCTCTACATTTCCCACTCTCCTACAGAGTGTCCATTCATGTAATAATCCTAAATGCAGGTATACAACATTTAATCACTTATTTCATTCACACATACAAAAATTATGCATATTTCATCTAACTGAAACTACTCCAAATGAGAATTATATTCAAACTGCTCAAGCCAAACTAATAATACTATCTAAGAAAGGCTACATAGTGTTTCACAGAAAGCCTTTATATTTCCATACAAAAGTGAAACCCTCATTTTCAAATTTGCCTAAATTTTTAAAGGCCAGCAAAAATAGCAACTAAGCACTTGCTTTATCACATATAGAAATAATGTTAAGACATATTTTAATTATATAGGAGAGAGGAAAAGAAAAGCACTTGGCTCTCTCCAAGACTTCAGGGGTTTTTTTATATGCAAACTATGAAACCAGCTTTTGCAATTCAGTCCTACACACAACAATTAAAAAAGCTACCTTTGACTTTGCCTTCCAGTTTTCTACTCATCTATGAAATCATTACAGCTACACCTGTTCTGCTCATCTGTACTACCTTCCACGCCTGAAAAATCAGCCTACAAATGCATTTTGCTTCCTAATCTCTCAAAGAGGCTGTTTGGGAAATACAGGAAGGCAGTGTCAATTACTGGTCAACATGCAAAAGTATGAAAACCAGCTCTCCTGCCTTCACTAGTGTTCTCTGATACATATCCATCCTCTATTTATTATGCTGATGAGTCACATATAAATGTTCATACTGATGAGATTGCCAATGTTTACATAGGACTATAGGGCCTTACATTATCAGCAATATTTGATACTACTAACAGAAAAGTTGAGGGCTTTTTTTTCCTCAAGAAAAATTAACATGCTGAACTCTCACTGTGGTTTTAGTAAGCACAGGAATAGGAACTAGGTAGAAAGAGATCAACACATTCATTTTCTCCTATAATCAAGGGCTTAAGTGAACCTCGCTCTGCAGAGGTGAGAGGCTTCCAGACACTGAAATAATCCAGCCTGGTAGCTTTTGTCAATTTAATTATTTTTTACTGAGACTGGTACTCAGAAAAACATCTCAGATTGACAGCCCTAGAGATGATGCTCTGTGTTATCTATAGAACAGATACAGGCCAAGGAGCAGCAATGCTTTGAGGTCTGATCTATTTTCATTTCAGTCTTAAATGTGTCCTTCGATTTTTAATTGAATATAGTGACATCTCCCCTCACTAGCATCATTTATTATTTTTCTCTAAAAGATAACAAAGGCGTTTCTTTCAGCCATATGGATTTTACTTCTAAACTTGATTAATTCTCCCTAAATACAGACTGTATCTTCATAAATACTTCTGTTATTGTGCTTGCCAAAGAATCTATAGGGTACTTAATCAGTGACCTAACTTTTAAATACAAAAACTAGTGTCTGCTTAGATTAAATACAAACATTTGGATAGATATGTTTTAATAAGGTTTGGTTTTGTGGAGAGGGAGATTGCTCACTGAAACCTGAAATACAGTATGGAACAGAAATCAAGAAAAGGGAAAGGACAATGGGAAAACAGCAATTTTAAGACACTGGTTGTCATGTGCTGTTTCACCTGTGTATATACTACTAGCTACACAGAGCAGTGAACGCACTTTGAGGCAGGAGCACAGCACAACAATGTAATAACAGTGGAAGAAATTTATAACTAACATCTGCAGGAGGCAGAAGAAGGAGAAAATAACCTAGGAGCAAGCAACTAGTAATCTCCATGCTTCAGGAGAAATGCAAACATAGAGCCTGGTGTTGTGCTGCAGTAGCCTGGCTACAGAAGCAGCAGCTGTCAAGACCCAACCATTGAGACCAATGTGCAAGCAGATTCTGCTGTAGGCAGCAATGAAGCAATCAGACTCTAACATAAAAGGTAACATTCCAATTTCTAAGCCTGATCTAAAGCATGAGGTTTAGTAGCCTTTCCAATTTCCTTGTTCCTATTAACAAGAATATCCAAAGTTACAGCAATTATCTATATAAATGTCATCTCTCTCTCTCTCTCTCTGCATCTCAATAAGCTCTTGCCTCAGTGACACCCTTTGGCAAATCATGCACTGTAAGGCCTAGGTTCAGAATGTCACCACACCACAGATTTCTTGTGTTACACATAAAATCCTTAAAGACAAGGGGTTTTAAAGGAATTTAAGCACATAACACACCCTTACAAATCTGTTGAATCCTGTTCTCATAATGGAGATAACTGCACCTTGCTATATCTTACTTATCTTTACAGCATCTGCAAATTAAGACTGTAAAAGCCTTTACTACTTGAGTAATGAGTAGGCAGGTGTGTAAGAGACCATGTACTTAGAGACAAAATTAGGTAAACTGTCACATAATGGCTAGTCATGGGATCCTTCAGCTTGAATTATTTTCTAAAGACCATTCTCTTGTTCTTTGTCCAGTTACCTTTTAAGTAAAACACCAGAGACTGTCTCAGAAATTACATCCACTATGATTTTCTTTCTTACAGGATCTGTCTACTTATATTGATAGCAGCAAATCTTTCACTCTGCTGTCCTAACAAGGGAATCATAGAAGAAAGACACTATCATTATACAAACACAACTGTGGCAGAGCATCCCTGAAATGCTTCTTGAGCTTTGTCTTAGACAAGACCTACAACAGAGCTGTCAAGGACTGCCAGGGAAAGAACACATACACAGCTTCTCCACAGTGAGCTCGCTCCTTTCCTTATGCTCTAGCCCACTCCTCCCCGCTTACTTCTCAGTTTGTTTCTCCCAAGGCCCTATGAGGTCAGAACTGGAAAATTCATTCCCTGCTGTAGCTGCTCTGACACAGACTTTCCCACAAAACCTTTAAATAATTTTTGCACTTTAGAAAACTTATAAATGTTAGGGGGGAAAAAGGCATTCATTTTGTATCAGGTGTCAAGGTGACACCTATTATTCAAACACTAGCAAGGTCCAATGAAGTCCTCTTGAACACTTTCTGAAATCAAAGGTACATTTTCACAGTGTATGCTTCTAGTAGTGGTAACTCTCAATGTATCTAGGTAGTACCAAGGACTGGTATGCAGACCAAGGTCACCGATAAGTCATATGTCCTACATTGGGGGGCAGAGTAAAAGACTGCACCTGCAGAGAGAAGTTCAGGTGACCCTAAGCTGACCAGACAGGCATTACATTCCATATATGTCATATACTGTATAAAGATGAGGGATTGTGAGGGTCAGGGTCTCCTGTTCTTCCTCTTCATCAGTAGCCAGTATCCAAGGAGGAGTCTCTACCTTCTGCCTCTGATTTATGATTTCCAGAATCCAGCTCCTGGATCCAGTTCCCATCTGACACTAAGTCCAGTCTGAGACTTCTGCCACAGCATCACTGGTGACAGAGACTAACTGCCATCAGGACAGTTGGGTTGGGTTCAATACTGGTTTTATATGTATTTGTATATATTTAATTTTATTGTTACTATTTCCATTAAAGTGGCTTTAGGGTATTTTCCAAATCCATAAGTCTTGCCTTTTTCCCCTATGCTCTTCCCCTTTGGGAAGGGAGGAGGGTTAATAGGGAGCATCTGCTGCTTGTTTAGTGGTCCACCCAGCCCTAACCCTTAACTACTATTTACATGGGAATTGAGGAGACATCAAGCAAAGGGAGGAGGAAGTTTTGTGCCAAAGGAACAAAGCCTGCTGCATGGTTTTAGTTTATTATTTATTTTTAAACAGAGTATTCCGTGGCATGAGTTAGATAATACAGAGTGGGATGATCATACTCCAGCAGGCTGTGTTAGAGCAGGTGGAGCTGTGGAGACAGCTTGGGCATATACAGCAGGTGTGTTCTCTCTTAAAGGACATGGAGAAACAAGTGCTACAAAACTGATTTTGCAAGGATATCTTGCAGCTAAACTTGTCCTTCAAAAATACTGGGATTCCTGTGCTCTTTTCCTACACTTATCAATTAATGTTTTCCTTCTATATCTTCTCTTTTTAGGTGGGGATACATTCATCTCACAGGTTAGGTGGGAAATTACATCCAAGAGCAAGTGACATCTTTTGCAAATGGAAAGTATACCAAAATGCAAAACACTTACACTGCTTCCTGGACACAGAGCAGACTCAGCAATGCAGAGTGGGTATTCCACAAGTGGGACTTAGTATAGTCACATTAGATTATTTCCCTTGGTCCTAAAGTACTCACTTTTTTATGGCTGTTCTGCTATTACATTCCTGGTTAAAGCAGTATCTTGCTACAGTTATGAGCACACATGTAAACTCTAGAAAAAGATTTTTAAAAGGCCCTATATTCCTCCAAATAGATCAGGAAGCTTTTTAATTGGGCAGGAAGTCCCAGGTTTTAATCATTAGATTTATTCCAGTTTCAGGATTATAGATAGCCTGGGTTTGTTTATTTATCCTCTCAATTAAATTGGCATGAATAAACAATAATGCCACTGATCTCAGAGAAGTCACATCAGTGTGAAAGAAAACATCAGGTCCATGGTGAGGAGACCAGCACTTGCATTAATGTAGCCCCTTCAGTGGCTCAGCAAATAATTTAAAATAAATAAATAATGCAAAGAAGACACAGTAAACCCACATTTGAATAATGAAATCTTTGGGTTTGCTGCTGTTTGGAATATTATTTGTATAAACAAACAGCAGCCCCAGGTGTTCTCAAATAAGCCCAGCAAGTTCTCTAAATGTTTGTTAGCTGACTGCTTGCCTAGTGGACCTCTGGATCAGTTGAAGTCTTGCAGTAGCTTCCTGCTGAAGAAACCCTTCCTGAGAGTCTCAAATCTGGTAACAGGCTAGTCAGCAAGTATGCCAGGGTAATGCCAAGGAGAACTCAGTGAGGCGTGCAGTTACCATTATGCAGTTACTGGCACAGGATGCCAGGCTTTTGACAGCACTGATCACATCTCATTTGTAATGTGCATTAGCAGCTTCTAAACAAAGTGGAGGGAAGCATCCTCTCTCCTTCTGAGGCAGAGAACTCAGGCTGGGCGGACAGGGCTGTACAACTGTTGTATCAAGGGATAAGAGAAGATCCTTGAGGGGAAAAGCAGTGATGAAATTGGCATGATTGCTAGTGGCTCTTTATAGAGGACTGAACTAGTAATACAGAAAAACAAGCTTGTTAGAGGATAACAGGAATGGCACCAATCTGCTGTAGTGACCACGCAGTAGAACAGTGCCTCAATGTCATGCTCCTTTCCAGGTTGGAGCCACACACTGCAAAGACCAGGGCCTTGCTGGGTATAAGTGAATACAACCTAATGATTTTTCTTTTTTAGTTCCCAAGGTAATATTAACTTACAGAGGTATCTACAAAAGACAAAAGCAATGCAGCAAAACCTTGGGGCAGACTAGAGATAGGTTTCCATCAGACACGCCATACAAACGTAAATCGGTCAGGGTGACAGAGACGAAAAACTAGATGCTTTAACCAACTGTTTGAGTCCTGAGGTAAGGCAGTAACTCACCTGGGACAAGGAATTTCCCGTTTCCTCCAGAATATGGTCATTCTAAAAAATAATCACAACACTCCAGAGTACCATCTAGCTAAGAAAACATTGTTCAGAGAGTAAATATTTGAGATGATGAAACATTCCTTTTACAGATGGGAAGACGGAGGGAGTAAATGGCTTGCCTGGTATTATAAAGTAAATCAGAGATAAAATACAGAAAAGAATCAGGTGTCCTGATGCCTACTTCTAAACATAAATCACTAGACCATAATTTCTTCTGCAAGATCATAATTTCCTCCTTTCATACACTATCTTGCTGACAGAGGAAGATTATTCTACATGCTGCATGGAGTAACATTTTTCTAAGTCTGTTAAGCTGTGGAATTTCTCTTCTGTTCCTTTGGGAAATGATTCCAAAGCCTGACAGTGCAAGGACACATCTCTTTTTTCTATGCTATACTTGTGGCCATCTAAATATCTTGTCTCTTTCCATAGTATTTATGATCCTCAAACACTAGCAGCGATATAGTCCCCTTTCTCTCTCCCAGCTGTCACTTAAGCAATATAAAACTCTTTCAGTACTACCTCTAAAAACAATTCTTTACACTCCCAATATATTTGTCCCCCTGAACTTTTTCCACTTTTCCAATATTAGATACTTATTTCAGTCTTTTCACATTGTGTTCTTTGACCTTGACCAGTACTACTTTTCTCCCCACTAATTGGAGAGACCTCAGCAGTACACAGGATGATGGCAGAACTAGAGTCTGGAGTGGGAAATCAATGCTCTTGAAATACTTCTAGGGTTGAGGGACTACTGGCAAGCTCTTGGGGGAATGTTTCTATCTGTCCATTGGAACTGGAAGGAATGCTAGATCCTCCATTAACATTGGGCCAATTCACTCAAAGGTGAGAGGCAGGGATTACTGCCTCCTTCCTGTTCATGTTACCATTTTAGCCCACAGAAGTCAGAAGAAACAGATATTAAATCCTGGCATTAAATAATAACAACAAAATTGTTTGTCTCACTGCCTGGCTAAATCAGCAAAAGGCAAATACCAATACCTGAAACCCTTGTGGTTTCCACTGAGGTCAGAATGAAGCCTCATGAAAATGGCCATCTCAGCAGAAATATACCACCATGGGCTGCCACATTAACATAAAGTACAGCAGCCAAAAATTATTGCTGCTTCTAATCTCCAAACACTCAGGAGCTGAACTGCGTTCAGCAGAATGACCTGTCCTCCGTGATGCATTAGTGTTCGCACTCACTCTAACTCTTCCTCTCTCACGTGCACACAGAGCCTGTCCTTTCCCAGTACAGAGATTTATGCTTCCTGAAATAAAAAAAGCAATACTTTAACTGCCCCTGCCTGGTCCTCTTCCTCATGTCTAATAAAATCATCAGCTCTGCTTTTTGAGGACATCAGGATTTCTATTCCAGATGAAGATTAAGCAACAAAGAACCATTCAAAGCTTCAGTTAGTATCTAGCCATTGACTCAATAAATTCCTTTTCCCCAGGACTTCTAAAATGAAAGTGACGTGAAATTGTTAACAGCTTGAGCAAGAAGCAATAAAGTGTAAATGTGCTTACACATAAAAAAAATATCAGCCTCCTGATCTTCTTTCCTTTAAGATTTTGTCATCCCACCTCTCTGACCCCATCCCCTCTATCTCATTTTTTGTCTATCTTATCTTGGCTTCTCCTTAAAATTGCTACAGCTATGCCTATGAATAAGTCTGTCTAAAATTAAACTAGGACAAACTAATGTGTAAAAGTTCTTACTTCTGCTAAAGATTGGATTATCTTTATTTAATAACTGATTTTGTATTTCATAGTATCAGTCAGGGTTGGAAGGGACCACAAGGATCAGCTAGTTCCAACCCCTGCCATGGGCAGGGACACCCTACACTAGATCAGGCTGGCCAGAGCCTCATCCAGCCTGCAGCTTTGAGTTGCTATAATCTATATGGATGAAAACCAGGTTTAAAGCAAAGTGAATGTACTGGTTTAATGAAGCTCATTGGAAGCAATAGCTTAAATTAAACTGGTGCAACTGATGGCAAAGAAGAGCAAAGACCAGAAGTTTATTGTTGAAGGCAGATTGACAAAGGTCTGTGTAAAATAATAAGAAGTTAAATCTCAGCGGAACTGGTAGATTTAATTGCCACCTAGGTACTTGTAAGGTACTCATACGAGAGAGCTGGAAATAAGTTTGACTTCATACAGTAAGATAATTTGTAAAACCAAACCAGAAAAAATATCCCACACAAAACCAAACAAACAAACCACAAGACAACCCACTGTTGCTGGGCAACTCCTTTGAAAGACACAGAAGAGCAGAACGTACATTGTGAAGACAATGACAGAAGTTCTGCTCAGTCTGAGCTGACTCATGGTGTGGCCGCAGAACAGAACATTTGGGAAAGGCTGCCATACAGAGAGAAGTGGTGCTCCGAATAGGGAGAACCACCTTGATGTTTCATTCCTTACTCTGAGAATGGAGTGCTTTATACATTCCTTTAAAATACAAAAATCCATTCAAGATACCTCACTCCATGCAATTAATTTTCTCTCCATACCCAGAATAAGCTACTATTCTCCAAATTTAGGCTAACTGCTGTAATGAAAAGGAGCACAGTCTTTAATAGGAAGGCAGCAGCAACAAATGATCTACTGTCTATTACTGCAGCAAGAGCATGCTACTGACAACGACTGGTGGATATCACTCTGGAATCATCCTACATAAAATGACAGATTAAATCAGAGCTAACTCTAGGCATAAAACAACCTCTTCTGAACATTCAAATATTATGTTCTCAAGACCAGAACACAGGAACTGGAATCCTCCACAATGCCAGCATGTTACTTAAAGACTCCTCATTATCCTTCACTCTCTAGGACTGAACAGCTGTCACAAACATAGAAAGAATGTTAATTTTAAGGATCACTGCTATTACAAATCTACCAAATAAAATATCAGGAACACTGTAGTCATTCTTCATTAATCATCATACTTAGGACATTCCATTTAGGACTCAACATTAGCAAAGTGCTGCAACAGCAAAAAAGGAGTAAGTGTTAATGATTATTTGTATCAGAGAAACTAAGCCCCCTAAACCTCTCTTCAGAGAGAAATCGTTGCATCGACTCTAAAAGGTCTTTGTAAAGCACCACCACCACCAGAGTATTAAATCTGCAAAGGAAATTGATGACATTCAACACTAATTCAGTGTAAAAGTCTCACTTACTTGTATTCCAAACTGACCACATGTTCCTACCAAAATAACTGGCTGTCAGAAAGTAAATTATGCCTATATTTGAAGTCAATATTGTTAGGCTTTGGAGCTATATCCCCTCAAAAGAGACACAGTCCTAACCTACCTCAGAGGTACTGCTTATAGGTTGTCTGCAGCCTCATCCATCTGCTTGGAGAACATTTAGAAGGATACATATCTATATGACACACACTACTAAATTATGCCAGAAAATATTCCAAGCACCACCTCTCAATTTCCAGGCCTGTTATGTTAGAAACATAAGCACTGTCCCTGTGTCATCTATGTCAAAGACAGCCCTTTTTCCTCTCCCTTTTTCCCCAGATCTACACCACTGAGCCTAGAAAGACTGCCTACTTCTTTTATTCCACAACAGAGAAATCGATAAATGCTCTCAGCCTTTCCAACTTGATGTTTTTATTTGACAACAGCAAACAACAACGATCTCTGTGACATGGTTGCAGTAGACTATTCTTAGGCTTAGACCACATTACTGCAATTGCAAAGGATACCATAAAAGAGATTTAAGCTAAGTGTTACCTTGCCTTTGCAGTGAAGAGTGTGCTAACAGTTAATTAAAACAACTCACCTAACACGATATAGTGTGATACAGCATCCAAATCCTTTACCAGTTAAACCTTAAGGTGACACGTTCGCTCTGTAGTAAAAGAACATCCAACTCAAGGTGTTATCCTGGTACTGCTATTTTATTACCATTATTCAAGTACCTGTTCCCTATTTCAACAAGTACACGTTTATAATCTCTATTGTTCTTCCTCAAAGAAAGCCATGTGTACACTGTATAGTGCACTGACCTATAGTACTCTGCCACCCTGCTGGGTTTTGGGCTGCTTCACCCAAGTTGAGGGTTGAACTGAGGACCATGATATGGTTCATAAACCTTTCACAACAATCGTAAATACTCCTAAATACTAATCACCGCTAACACTTTTGGAACTCAGAGATGAAGTGCGCCCACCTTTGCACAAACACATTGAGGTCAACCAGATTATTTTCTTTAAATGTCTTTGGCTTTCTCATTTCCCTCCACTTAAAGAAAACCTCAAACCCAACAAACTAAAACAAAACCAAAAGCTCTGATAAGCAAGCAGACAACTGAGATCATACCAATGCATCACACACCTGGGTCTCTTATAAGAAACATTCAAGAAGCAAATCTAAGCAGCATGGGCTGCCCACGGGGTCTCTCTGATAATCCCTGCCCTGATAATTATACATTTGGGCTGCATTGCCATAATGCTGTCTTATGGCAATCTCTTAAAGAAAAGAAAAAAGAAAAGAAAAAGAAAAGAAAAATCAATCAAAGCTGTGGCTTGACAGGTCTGCAGTAAAACCCAACCATGTAGAAAATAGAGCAGCAGCTGCACTACAGGATCAAAAAAAAAAAAAAAAAAAAAAAAAAAAAAAAAAAAGGAATGAGCAAACTCCATCATCAGGTACAATTATCACACATGAGAAATGAGAAAGGAGAAAAACAAACACACAAACCCCCACCCACCCCCAAGTCTAACACAAACCCAAGTGAGCTGGGTTTCTAATGCAGGATATCTGCACACTATTCACTAACTTCCTCACAGGCATTATTCTTGTTTTCAAATATTTGGTTCTCATCAGACTTTAGCTTAGTCCTTCAAAAGACTACACTAAAAATCATGTACAAGAACAAGGAAATCTAACCTGAGAGAGTGCCCTTCACTCATATCACCCACACGGCTCCTAACGAAGTCATCCTTCCCAGCGTGGGTCATTCCCCAGCCCTGTCAAAGCTTAACAGCTATATGGCAAACTCTGGTAAGGCAAATATATCACAGCATCAACAGCATCCAAATAATCTCACAGAAACAGGCCCAATCCACAGACAACTACATTTTTAGAGTGTTTGGGAAGCAGGAGGTTGGTCCTCTCTTTCTGGTGAACTGCTAATGCACACTCCAATCAGCAGGGAAACCTTGGATACTAAGTTCTCACCTGAAGTCTATCTCAGAATAAATAAAACTCCCCTAACAAAGCAAGTCTGGACAGCCTTAATCTCATAAAATAGTTGAAAGGAGCCATAGGTCTCAGAAATCCATCTGCCTAATGAATTTGAGGCTCTAGTATGCACATGTGCCTGGATGCGCAAGTACCATCTCATGCCTGAACCTAGAGGAGCCAAATCCCTGTTTGAGATTGGTAATCAATTAACTACAATAACTTCATTACATCCTTAGAAGAACAAGGAATTTCCTATGATGTCCGTACAATTTCTGAGGGTGTTTTCAGTTGACAGTAAGAAATTCCAGTTTCTCAGTTACAACCAGACATTGTTTTCCATCAGCTAACATCATCATTCCGTAATTTCCCCTGTCCTTTTCTCACACCATTCCCTGCCCACATTTTTCTGCGCGTTTCAATGTACGTACTTCCTGGCTGCATAGACTGAGGCTGTGAAGTTCTAAGCACCCTATGTTACAAAAGTAAAAATTTGTAGCCAAGATTAATTAAAAAATAATAAAAATCAAGATAAATTCGGTAACCTGGGGACTTGCAATTTAATCCCTTAAAATTTCTTATGTTTAAGGCAATTTGGTCACCTTTAACAATTCTTATTGTTATATGCTAGAAGTACATTAGGATTATGATAGGTAAACTCTTGAAGAACTATGGTGGTACACTGTCAGAACACTATCACATCAAACTGGACCCAGAAGATACTGCCAGTTTTATAAGTGCCTCCAGATTTCTCAGACAAGCCAAAAGCACAGCTGGGCATTGCCAACAGTATCATACTATCAGTCAGGGTTGGAAGGGACCACAGGGATCATCTAGTTCCAACCCCCTGCCATGGGCAGGGACACCCCACACTAGATCAGAGTCAGAAGTAGCATTTGGTATTGCACAGCCCTTTCTCCACAGAACCTGAAGAAGGTAGGTAGCTGCAGTGTCAACGCTTAGACATACTGACTCTGGAGGCATCACTAGTTGGTCTCCAGAGGCCCACAGGAAGCCCGAATTGCCCTCCCATAGCTCTCTTTCACACTCCAGTACACTTCAGCTGAAGCAAAAGCCCATGTTAGCGGCAGATCAGCAAGATGCAGACTCCCCAGACCAACAGGTACAGGGATAAATAATGGAAGCCAACATGTCTAAGGGTAACTAGGAACAGAAAAAGATTCACACGAGGCAAAGACAAACAGCAACATGATAAATAAAGTAGCTGAGATTAATGCAGAAGTCACTCATCTGCAAGAAGCCACTGCATACAAATAATTGACAACTGGGTACACTCAGGAGTTTGACTGGACCTCTAGGGATATGGTGGTATGACAAATTATGGTCTGCCTCTGGGAAAGCACTTTTTTAATTCCTCCTAAATTCTGTGAAATAGATGTGGGTAAAAAAATAGCCACATTTTATAGATACGACACCAAGCTGTGTGGTGCAGCAGACACACTGGAGAGAAGGGATGCCATCCAGAGGGACCTTGACAGGCTGGAGAGGTGGGCACAAGCCAACCTCATGAGCTTCAACAAGACCAAGTGCAGGGTCCTGCACCTGGGTTGAGGCAATCCCAGGCACAAGTACAGGCTGGGCAGTGACTGGCTGGAGAGCAGCCCTGAGGAGAGAGACTTGGGGGTGCTGGTGGACGAGAAGCTCAACATGAGCTCTCAGTGTGCACTTGCAGCCCAGAAAGCCAATCAGATGCTGGGCTGCATCAAGAGAAGTGTGGCCAGCAGGTCAAGGGAGGCGATTCTCCCCCTCTACTCAGCCCTAGTGAGACCCCACCTGGAGTACTGCGTCCAGTTCTGGAGCCCCTTTTACTAGAGGGATATGGACACGCTGGAAGGTGTCCAGAGAAGGGCCACGAGGATGGTCAGAGGGCTGGAGCACCTCTCCTATGAGGACAGACTGAAAGAGTTGGGGCTGTTCAGTCTGGAGAAGGCTCCCAGGTGACCTCATTGTGGCCTTCCAGTATCTGAAGGGGGCCTACAAGAAGACTGGGGAGGGACTTCTCAGGATCTCAGGGAGCGATAGGACTAGGGGGAATGGAATGAAGCTGGAGGTGGGGAGATTCAGGCTGGACGTGAGGAGGAAGTTCTTCACCATGAGAGTGGTGAAGCCCTGGAATGGGTTATCCAGGGAGGTGGTTGAGGCCCCATCCCTGCAGGTGTTTAAGACCAGGCTGGACGAGGCTCTGGCCAGCCTGATCTAGTGTAGGGTGTCCCTGCCCATGGCAGGAGGGTTGGAACTAGATGATCCTTGTGGTCCCTTCCAACCCTGACTGATACTATGATACTACTATGATACACCCTTATGATGAGACTGTTTTTCCACTTAGAACAACTGCAGCAGAGAACAGGGTGGTGTGTACTGCTTCCACATGTGTATCTCCAAATGACCTTAAAAATGATGCCCCTAAGAGCTGTAAAGACCATATCCTCAACAGGAAGTTCCTTCCAGTTTCATGGCTGTAGTATGGACACACTTCCACCCTGACAAAACTCAGCTCTTTAAAGGTATCTTGTGACATCTCAGTGTTTACTTATGAACTATGAAATGTGGCTTAAGGATGCACAGAAATGCTTGAAAGAATGAATGATACATGTATAGGCCTAAGTCTGAAGAGAAACAGAAATAGAAAAGAATGTGATGCAGTTCCATATTTTCTCAAATTCTGAAACTTCACCACTTCAGAGAGGATATGGTCTGTGGGATATTCTGGGCCTCCACCTACACAGTAGACTCAATGTAGAAATCTATCACTAATATACTCGAAATACCGACTTCCACTGACATAAGACAAACAACACACATGGCATGAACGCATCCCTGGGTGGTTGAAATAGTACTTTGGTCCACGTTCAAGCTCTTCCTACAGCTGTTGTCAGGAACTACAGGGGTGTTTGCATAAAAGATTTTCCAGAAGAAAATATAACACAAGCATAAAAAAGGTGGTTGATTCATGTTAAAATATACTACCACAGACTGAAATTTTAACCCTGCTTTACAACTCTTCTCTGCCAATGGGATAAACAGAAATTTCAAGGTCATAACTCATCATCAGTATAGCTGTGCAAACCCAGTACTAGTAAGAGCCACAGATAAGAATTATGTTTCCACCACTGTATCATCAGTTCCTGTAGTTTTCATAGGCATCCCCTGTGATTTCGTTATTTTTGCATCCTTTTTGCATTTGCAGATGTTCTAGCAAATGGTATTTATTAGAGGAATATTCCAGTGTTGAAAAGATGCACATTTCGAATGGCATATTGAATAGATAATGCAAATTTGAATAGGCTCGATGAAATGGAGAAAAGATGAAAAAGAAAACTGATTCACTAAGAAACATTTGCTTAAAAAGTTCCTGAAGAGCATGGTTTAACCAAAAATTTTCAATTTGTGTAAGACAAGAAAAGGAATTATGCAAATGTATTGTTTATCATGAACCACACAGAAACTTCAGTATTAGTTTTAAGACCCTGAAATCTAGCTTGAATCTAATCACATCAAACATCTGTATACAGTCCTCTCTTGTCTATAATTTTTGTGATTTTGCTAAATATGTCCAGAACTTGCCTAGATGTCTACAATGCAAAGGGATATCCTGTTCTCATAACTTAGGCACACATCTGAGGAGCAATACGAAAGGGACATCATGTAGAAGACTTCTCTTCAAAGGGCCACATCATATTTTAAGATTTACAATGTACTATCCCAAAGCACAGACTTTGGCTACTGCCTATTCACATTCCATTTCCAATCCACATATCTCAAGGACTTTCACGATGCTAAATAAACCTTGTAAGCATACCGTGAAGTACACAAGTGTTAGCCTTTACACCTGCGACAGACTAGAGGAGCGTGAGAACAGAACTAGGAATTCAACCCAGGAATTCTGACCAGTAGACACCCATATTTTGACTATTATCTCTTGCTGGCTCTCAGCCTTTATCACGGTAGCCACACACCCAACTCTGTAGTCTCCACTTCTAAATATTGTCCCAAGTCCCTCTCAAAATGGCAATACAAGAAAAGTGAACCTGGCACTGAGAGAAATATAACAAAGCCGTGAATGGTAGAGATAGCCACTGGCAGTTGCCATTTATTCCCAAATAGCTTGGCATGTCTTCATAGTGTCATTTAATGCTACAAGATAATAGCTACTTATTTCTCAGCAAAACAGCTGGAATCTAATCCTGCTCTCCTAACTCAGTTCGCAAAGCTTTTCTCTTGAGCTATCTCCTGAGAATTATCTTGAGATTTGTGTCCAATGGAACCAGCTAAAAGATATCAGATAAACTCAGAGTTCACCAAGGCACTTGATAGTTCTTCATATAATGTTCTCATGCAAAATAAGTGGGATATTACATAGAATAATTCCTTATGCTGTGAACATTACCATGAAAGTGGCACACTTCCCTGGGGTGAGCAATCTTGAACTAGCTAAAAACATAGGAAGACAGAAGAACCGATGGACTTCAACCCAAGATACACATCACCAAGGGAAGAAATTAGCATGTTAATAATACTATTTCTTTAGCTTGAAAATATCCCCACAGAAAAAGAAAACAGCAGATTCAGGAAACCTCAACTTCAGTTCTTACATTGCTTTGCTACCAGACACGATTCTTCTTAGCAACCAGAACAAGCTGGTAAGTTGCAGCAGCTGACAGGACACATTCACATGTCTCTTACTGAAAACACCATAAATAGTCCCCCATCACAGGAACATTAGTGAATTGTCCATGGTGTGAAGAGACTGAAAGCTGGTGAGGAGTCTGGAACACAAGCCCTATGAGGAGTGGCTGAGGGAGCTGGGGTTGTTTATTCTGGGTCCCTCAGTTTAGGAAAGATGTTGAGTTGCTGGAACATGTCCAGAGAAGGGCAACAAAGCTGCTGAGGGGTTTGGAGCACAAGCCCTATGAGGAGAGGCTGAGGGAGCTGGGGTTGCTTAGCCTGGAGAAGAAGAGGCTCAGGGGAGACCTTATTGCTCTCTACAACTACCTGAAGGGAGGTTGTAGCCAGGTGGGGGTTGGTCTCTTCTCCCAGGCAACCAGCACCAGAACAAGAGGACACAGTCTCAAGCTGCGCCAGGGGAGGTTTAGGCTGGATGTTAGGAAGAAGTTCTATACAGAGAGAGGGATTGGCCATTGGAATGTGCTGCCCAGGGAGGTGGTGGAGTCATCATCATTGGAGGTGTTCAGGAAGAGACTTGATGGGGCACTTGGTGCCATGGTTTAGTTGATTAGATGGTGTTGGGTGACAGGTTGGATTCGATGATCTCAAAGGTCTTTTCAAACCTGGTTAATTGTATTCTATTCTATTCTGTTGGCCACTGGAATGGGCTGCCCAGGGAGGTGGTGGAGTTACCATCCCCAGAAGTGTTTAAAATGAGACTGGATGAAGCACTTAGTGCCATGATTTAGTTGATTAGATGGTGTTGGGTGACAGGTTGGACTTGATGATCTCAAAGATCTTTTCCAACCTGGTTGGTTCTGTGATTCTGTGAAATCACCTGTCTTCCATTATAAGGACAGACAAGGAAAAAGGGGAAAACTGACCCTGCCTTTTGTTCACAAAGAATCAAGGATTCTTATAGGAGGTTTGTTACCAGGTGTCTCAGTCCAATTCCTTGCACAAGACTCCCCATTAAAAAAATAAGATAAATATAAAACAATTGGAGAGGCATCTGAGAATTCATCACATTCTGTAAACACCTCATTTGCAACAAGGTGTTTGTATTTATCTTTTCATCCACCCTGATAGGAGCTGTTTTTGCAGCTCTCCAAAGACTTAATGCTAACATTTCAGAGAAAATAAAACCATTTTAGAAGTTACTCAGAAATGTACAAATATAATGCAGAACATTATTTTCCATGTTGATTTTAGATTCAGAGGCAAACCAGAAAGTGCATTAAAGCCGGTCTGCATAAAATTTCTCACGAAGCCAGATTTTGGTGTGAACTAGGAAAAAGACTTTCTTTGAACTCTGTATTGCTTGCATTTGCATTTTGAAACGGAAATTTCCCCTTGAGACTCCCAGTATGTTTCTGTTACCTTCAGGGAACAATAAGGGAGCCCTCCTGTGGATAATGCATCGCATTTAATTTCCCATGACCAACAAGGAAAGACTATGTAACCTAGGGGATAAAACGGCTCTATTTTAGAGCAAAAAGTGAGGTGGTAATCCACTGGAGGCTGTAGTTTAATTTAAATGGCTCTTAACTTTGTTCCATTGAGGCAGTTTTCATTTAATTCATACTACTTTTCTGAAGCAGAAGAAATTGTAGCAAATAAAAACATTCAAAGCTACAAAAGATATCTTAACTACACAAAAATGTGTGATGACTTTCTACATATATTATAAATGTTAAAACAAAATTATTTATACTTCCAACTCTTGGATGCATGTTTAGAAACAATACTCACAAGGGCATCAACATTGCTCATATTGGTAGCGTCAGGTATTTGTTCAAGAATATTGCTCAGTCAGGACTGTGTTCCTTAGTGCATCACTGCTTCCTTTACATAAGGCATAACAAAGAACATAATACTCTCTTCCTCCCTCCTGAAACATAAAATACTCACAAGGGGAGAACACAAAGACCCAAGACCAAGTAAGCTCTGTTGCCAGCCTTGGATTCTTGTCTTGGACTCATCTAGTTTGTTGTCTTTAGACAATAGCAGCTCTGCTCTCATAAATAGCAAAACAGTCACCTTCACCAGCACAACATACTGTTCTTCATTGTCTGCCACTGACTTCAAAAAGCTTGTTTTTGAGACAATAAACACAAGAAAAACATGTGACCCTCCTTGGAATTCAGCACTGAGAAACAAATTATCTAATTCCTACCCAAAACACTCACAGAAAGATGCATATTTGCTTTGAAAGTGTTGCACAGTCTTGGATTATGGACTACAGGTGTTGACTTCCATTGTATCTAATAGGACTCTAAATTCACAGTATCACCAAGGTTGGAAGAGACCTCAAAGATCATCAAGTCCAACCTTGCTCATGATGGAGACTGCACATTGAATTCATAGCTGCTGAGTTCATCTGCAGTCTTCAGATTCATGCTTAGCTCTCCTGTGAACTCAATTCATTTATGTGATATGTTGGCACAGTTCTACTAATGTCAGTTGATTTCCAATAGCTTATGCCAGCACATCTTTCCAAAGGAGCATGAGCTAGTGAAAAGCATATACCAGGTTCATTAACCTCTCTGTGACAGAATGAATTTATGCAGGAGTCCCAATTCACTTGCAAATATTTCCACTATTTCCCCATAAGTATCTGTTTTTTAGAATCTTATATGTCCATCCAACAGTTCATGTAGCAGCAATCAAAGATAACGTCCTGGTACATTTGGATGCTGAACCTTTCATATGGCCTTAGGAATGTGAGAGCCAAAACAAGTATATGTACAATCATATCTGCAACATAACTTTTCACACCTGCTGTACAACCTCACTTCCCCACTGACATGTCCTGTGATGTGGGCCTTTGCAATCTCTAAACACACTGTAATAACTTTGTTAGAGGAGTAAAGTGTTGTACTCCTTGTTAGAGGAGTAAAGTTCTCTAAACAGTGTAGGTTCAGCAATGCTGATGGCACTGGAGGAACTGACAATATAAATATTTATAACTGGGAGCATCAAAGGGTTGCCTGGACAACTTACCTAGATGGTTACCTTCTTTGGTGACACAATCCAGTACATAATTTCTGTCAGAAATGTATTCCTCCTCACTGTAGCTGTTTGGGGGAGATTCTAACCTACATGCTCCTATTGGCATTTTAACACCTCTGTGACACTGTGTTATCACTGCCAGGCACTAGTTGACCGCATTCCGTCTAGCTGAGCAGCCACAGTGCTGGTCAAGTAACACCTTTTTTAAGGAGCACAGACATAAATTAATCATAGAGGCTACTTTGGACAAGGTGCTTTTCTTCCCCTTCCCCCCCGCTCTTAAATCTTCCTCTTGATCTCTCAGGCTAACAACTTTTTTTTTTTAATTTCACTTTTGAAATGGTTGTACACAAAATACCAGAGAGAACGAACTATAAAGTAGCGTGGTAGAGCTATAGGGACTCCTACTGTGTAGGACAATAGAGCAGAACTGTGCAGAGGCAGGTCACAGCCAACAGGTGACACAGTAAGTAGCATTGGAATTTAAGAGAACGCAACATTTTTTTATGATCACTCTGTCAAGGAACTGAAAATGTTCAATGCAATTGAAATTGCAGGGAGAATTTAATTACTTGTAGCCCAACTTGTTCAGAACACTGGAACTAACACTTTAGTCTAGCTAAACACTCTACATAGTTCTTGTGAACGCAAGTAACTAAGGCTTGGCTTCTGCCTTCTGTTGAGGGAGTTTTCTCACAGGTTTTTATAAAAAGTAGAGGTAATATTCAACAATCTGTGCTGCCATGAGTATCTACGAACAGAGGATATGAAATCCACTGATATTTTTCATTTTGGTCTGCTCTCAGGAAAAGGAAGATTCCTGTACCTCATATGACAAACGAGTAAGGAATGAGACATGAAAGTGTGCCTTTATTTCTCAGTTGGTCTGCCATTCTACAAGGACTGATTTACACATCCATAGATTTGAGCAGAAAGATGACAGGGACAAAATAGCTACAAATTCCATACACAAGCAGAGGTCTCAGAATTTGGTATGTACAGAGAAAGGAAATAATTCTTCCAGAGACTCAATAGCTGCATCACTGTTAAGGCATAGCAGTTCTGAAAAATGGTGTGTTTTCAGGTGTAACTATTTCCTCAAATGATAAAAAAGCATTCACAACAGCTAAGTGTATGATGGGGAACCAGAAATTACTCATCTGCATGGATCATGAACCCGATCAACAGCAAGAAACAACTTCTTCCATCAAAGAACAACTGTATCATGCGTATGGCAAGAAATGGAGCAATGGACTTAACATTTCAGGTTAATCATAGCTCCTGTACAGGGGAAGGAATACCATCAGTGAAAAAAAGTAATCTATTTGGAACCCTACTGCATATAGGTATGCTCAATATTGTGTGTACCAATAGCCATAAAGAAGGTTTAAGTCAAATTAAGTAAAGGGATGTCTGAAGAAGCATAACACATCCCATCCCCCAAAACTGAAGATAAGTAAAATCAGAAAAAAGAAGATGCAAGTGAATAAAGGAAACATCTTAATTTTGTGAGAGGATCTCCATTATAGTATCAGGAAAGAAGATCAGTGAAAAGAGATACAAATTAACTTGAAATCTACACACACTGAATACCTAGACCCAGAACATAAATGTGGGTATGTCACAGTGACAGGTGTCATTAGGGTGTCATTGTGACTTTCCAACAATTCCCCTATTTTGTCATCACCCAAGAGTTACAAAACCCTCCACCTTTCTTAGCAGTGTTCTGGAAGAACCTGCCATGGAACAGGATTTCCAAAACTTCAGAAGTTCTTTCAATATTAAAAAGAAATAATTTCAAGTTTTATGATAACATTTGAATCCAGCCACATCACAGCAACTGTGACACATCAAATCTTCACCTAACACAGCATGAGGAAGGAGAAAAGACTGAAGTAAAAAGGCATGACACCAAGCCAGTTTCAAAGAGCTTTGTGACTGGAGGCACATTTCAGTGCCTAGTTTTCATAACACCTTTGGATTCCACCTTTCACCAGAGTATGAGTCAGGGTCACTATGGTCCTGGAGATGAGGAGATAGTAATACATAAGATAGAAAGGAGAGGAAAAAACAAAATAACAAGAAGATTCATGGCTGAATTTGGAGTCTTTGCAGGATTTAATACATCTCCTTAGAGATCTTAATTGCACATCAATCTCCTTCAGATGGAGAATGAGAGGTGAATGTGCGATTCTCCAGCTCAGCACAGAGGGCAAACTGGAGTTAAAAGAGAAGGAGAAAAGAAGGGCATGCTCAATATAAACTGGATTTTCTCCCCTCTTACCATGAGAAGACAAGAAGCTTTTCCTTACTACTTGCCAACACAGGGAAATTACTTCAGAACAAATAAGAATGTGACTTAACAGCATTCTGTCCATAATTCTCTTATTCTGTACCTCAAGTTCTTTCTGGCAGTTAAGCTTAATCCACTTCTAACCCACACAAAGGCATGTTCAGTGCAGGGTGCCCACGCAAGGAATTAGTAGTGAATAAGTATGCTAAGCTAACAAGACCTTAGCACAAAGTTCTTCATCAACCTTCACTGCCAATGTCATTCTTGTTATTCACAGGGACATAAACTGCCAAGGTAGGAAAAAGAATTCCATGAGAAACTTTGCTCTCCATTCTTGTGACTGGAAGACAGACAAGAATTCCCCACTGCTGGTATTAGTTCTGGCCACATCCAAGCTATCCATTTACATTCAGAGCTGCATATGCAAAATAATCCAAGAACTGTGTTAAGATCCAGTCTACACTGTTTAGATGAACAGAAGACCATCCTCTTTAATGGCTTTAAGCTGTGCCTGGTTTATGTGATCCCAGATGGAACATCCATATTTCTTTCTGTACGAACAACTTATTCGTGTGATGACGACAAGAAAGATTTTAGTTATAGCCCAAATTTATCAGATTTAGATTTGAGATTTATGTAATCAACAGTTTATTAGTAACTACAACCTTGCCTGTTTTATTCCATAAACATAACATTAGTTGTCACTAGATTTGAGAAGAAATTGTCAGGTTCCCCTGCTCTCTGAATTAATGCCAAAACAGAAATGCCAAACAACACGACTCCTGCCCACACCAACAATACTTTGTACTAAGAGCAACTTGCAGTCAAAGACACAAAAACAGCAGTGATGAGCATTCCCAGTTTCTAATGGGAAACTATACTTTAAAGTACATTCCTTATAACACTATCAATGTATGTCCCCCATAGGGTTTGAGAATATCTAAAATTTCTTCAGGAACTTAAATGGAAAATGTCAGGATTAAAATTATGGCCTAGCCCTTGATGGGCGTGCAGCGACACACCTTCAGACCTTTCTAAATTGTGTTCCCCTAAGTTACTCATGAGACTATTAGAAAAATCTATCTTAGCTTTCCCTATTGATGCTATTGATTTCAAGATGAGAGATATGCACAAAGCAAGAGACAAGTGATATCAACCCATTGCCCTTTCTTCTTACAAATTGTTCTTTCTTGCTCAGCAGCTCTCTTACATTTAAATTCTGGACAGCAAAAAAAATAAGAAGTCTCTCTTGCTTCTAAAAATAATGATACTTACATTCTATTCTTCTATAAATAAATAAACAAACAACCCAAACAAATTACAAAACAGTGAAAAAAGTGTAACGGAATCTATAAGCTGTTAGGAGGAAGGAGAGGCCTTGTTAATGTTTAAAACCATATCCACGTTTTGAATCGAAGCAGCACATTTTACACTTCAGAGTCTCGCATCTCAAACATAAAGTAAAACCTGCACTAGCAAAAAGATGAAGAAGAAAAGGCATATTTGTCTGCCCTAGAACTCTGCTGCCCTTAGGCATGAGCCAGAAATAATCCCAGAGGCAGGATGGAAATGAAATGTTTCGTCAGCGTGCAGGCCTTAATGCATTTTACCTTAAACATTTACATTAACAGATGGTCCCCCACAGTCCCATAAACTCGCTTCTGAATTCATTTCCATCTCACTTGAGGCCCCATTTGTCATTGGCCAAACAGCAGAATACCACAAGCGGGTTGAACCAGAACAGAGGAATGGGACAAACTGCATGAAATGGCGGCACCTACATATATGCATTTGACCTCAGTTAAAAAGGGAGAAAGAATTAAAGGTAAGAGGAAAACAAAGGTAAGAGTCTAAGGTGATGCCCAGATGACTTAGTGCTACTAGCAGTATAAAAAAAAACAACCACCCAACCAAAACAACTCAAACCAAACCAACCAAACCAACAAACCTGCATTGCTCCTTTTTAAGTGAAGATGTAGCTGTGTGCTCTGAAAATGGCCCAGGTCTGGCTCTTTCAGATGTGGGAGTGGCATGATACTGCCAGGCTGCTCACCCCACACTTGTGGGAGGTATAAAACTCTAAGATCCACCCAGTGCTTATTTACATGATTTCTGCTATTATAGAGACTCTTAAATTCTCAACTCTGTCACAGAAGCTGATACTGGTTTAACCAGAGGAAGAACAGAATCTGAGCCATGTTCTGGTAGGTTGAAAGATAAGAGGAGCTCATCTGTGGCTGGAGATATCTATGCCAAGGAAATAAATTTTCATTTGTTTGTGTCATTTTTAGATTGGCCAAATGTCAGAAAGAAATTGTCAGAATAGAGATGGTTGCCAAAACAAAAATCTCAAGTACATGAGAGAAAACCACAAATCAATCTAGTTGAACTCAGTGAAGGATAAGAACACAAATGGATAAAAACTGGCACAAGGTGATGCTACTTTACTTCTCCTGGGCTGCATCAGGAGAAGTGTGGCCAGCAGGTCAAGGGAGGCGATTCTTCCCCTCTACTCAGTTCTGGTGAGACCCCACTTGGAGTACTGCGTCCAGTTCTGGAGCCCCTATTACAGGAGGGATGTGGACGTGCTGGAAGGTGTCCAGAGAAGGGCCACGAGGATGGTCAGAGGGCTGGAGCACCTCTCCTATGAGGACAGACTGAAGGAGTTGGGGCTGTTCAGTCTGGAGAAGAGAAGGCTCCAAGGTGACCTCATTGTGGCCTTCCAGTATCTGAAGGGGGCCTACAGGAAGGCTGGGGAGGGACTTCTCAGGATCTCAGGGAATGATAGGACTAGGGGGAACGGAATGAAGCTGGAGGTGGGGAGATTCAGGCTAGATGTGAGAACAAAGTTCTTCACCATGAGAGTGGTGAAGCCATGGAAGGGGTTATCCAGGGAGGTGGTTGAGGCCCCGTCCCTGGAGGTGTTTAAGATCAGGCTGGACGAGGCTCTGGGCAGCCTGATCTAGTGTGGGGTGTCCCTGCCCATGGCAGGGGGTTGGAACTAGATGAGCCTTGTGGTCCCTTCCAACCCTGACTGATACTATGATTCTATACTTTATACAGGGGCTAAAGAAAACAAGGAACAGTTTGAAATATATTCTCACACAAGCCATAGGCGCCTAGACTGTCCCAGCTGTATAAGGCAGCACTGTATCTCAGACCATTCCTCTGAAGCAGAGAAACAGCTTCCCTTTACAAACATGAAACCAAAGCACATCAGAGACAAAGAAAACTGTCACCCCACAAAGAACATCTATAGTTGAAAAGAGAAGCGAACTGAGACAACGGAATTTCCGGTTAGTGTGATGACCATTCAGCTCTGGACAGACCATGCAACTGTTCTTCCTGTGCAAGCAGAAAGCAGGTACTGCGATGAACTGCTGGTGTGGTCTACATTGCTTCATTGAAAGAAAAAGCACAGTCAATTTCTTCACATAAGAAAGGGTGCCTTTGCTTATTAAAGTAAAATCTTACTTCACTTCTCTTCATTGCTTCAGGGAATACAATATATTTCACTTCACATCGCTTCTATGGATTTTATACTGTAAATTTGAATATGAGACTTAACATCTAAAAATGAATGACAGTGCTCCTTGGTAAAGCTGCATCTTCATAAGAAAATCCCATTGTGTCAGAATGCTCTGTTTAAATCAAAAGAAGCTTTCCTTCTCACAAAATTTTTATATTAAGCCTTTCAATCTGAGCCAAAATGTGAGGCAATCATGAAAAATACTGTCTTCCCTTCACCACTAATGCTACCATTTCACACAGATTCTTCAGTGGTACCTCACTATAGCCCAGTGACTTCACAAGTCTTGCACCAGAGCTGCCAGGTGCTTTAGAACAGGGGCTTCCTGAGAAAAATAAATGACCATACTCATAAAAAGGTAGGGTTTTTTACATCTCACAGTTCAGAAGACATACATATTTCCTATATTTCATAGATTAGTTAGCAGAACACCAAGCTTCTATAAAACACAGAAAAACTGCATTCTCCTCCAAAGGTCTAATACTTGGGATTCACAATAGCCACACATTCATATCTTGTTCTTGAGTTCAACAGCATCTGCCTTGAGGAAAATCTCTGCCCCTACACTAAGTCCACTGTATTTATAACCCACAATTTCTAATTTTCCCATCATCTGCTTAGCTGAAAGCCCTGCTGATACCTAGAAATCAAATCACAATTAACCAGAATGGATATAGGTGAGCTGCTGGGCACCGGGCTCAAGGAGAACACCTCCCTTTGCAAGACTTTCTAGCGATATTGAGGGACTGTGCCAAGACAGAAGGGACAGCCTTGCAGAAATGGCCAGCTAGATAACAGACAGCTATATCTTTTGAGTATTTGAGTACCCCAAACATTACACCACAACAATATTCACTTCCAGCATTTAAAATGCAAGTCTGAATGTTGCTGCATTCCTTCTCTGCTGAACTTGCTGAAGACTTGACAGGGTTGCAGTGGGAGGGAATTTTAGCACAACTTTATCCTGAAGGCAGCCATCAGAATTTCTCTGATCTCGAGGCCAGCATGGTCACTGTGAAATTGCAGCCAGCACTGCTTGGGGAAACCATCTCCGATTTCATTCCAGGTTTCCCCTTCCCTTCCTGCTGCTCCTTACCATATTTGTTATTTATAATTACATTTCTGGCTTCTGCTTTTAAAAATCAGAATAGAATCTAAAAGTTTTAGCAAACTGTATTTCTTAAATACACATGCCATTCATCTTCAAGCAGACAGACTTTTCCAATAATTACCATCTAGGATACCACAGGCATCTTTCATTAATTGTAGCTTGTACTGGGAGATTGGTACAGACACCACAGTGTGTGGTGCAGTGGCTTGGGTAGCAGCACTAGGCAGATGTCTAGGGTACTTGTACACCTCTACAAAACACACACCAACACACAACACTGCTTTAAGCAGCTTTTCTGAAGGAACACAGGTTACTTCTGCTGGAGCAGCTTCCTGGAGCAAAGGATTCACAACAGTTGTCTCCATTAGCAAGTACAGGCCTTTATGATGGTGACTGCAGCACATCCCCCATGGAATCTTCCCCTGAGCTATCCCCATGTGTTACTACAAACAATTCAAGTCCTGGAAAAAAACCAAATGTTTGAATACAGTTCTGCTCTTTGCAGAAGGTTTGTGCCTATCTTGGTCTCATTTTTCATGTCATTTTGACTCAACTGCAAATGAAAGAAATCTACACCCTGTGCAACTACATGAGATCATGGGAGTGAGTATTTCACTGTCACCAAAGTGAGTTTTTGCTCATGAATCTTTTCTATTCTTTCAATGAGTGGCAATTTAAGCAAGTTACATTTAAAGCACTGATTCCGCAGATGGAGGAAGAGTGCACAGTGAGCTAGGACTGGAAGTGATGGGTCCCAGGGGAACTAAAACACAGATGTCATAAAAAGCCATTTCAGAAACTGTACACAAAGACACAGCTGTGCAGTGGGAAAGAAAACAGGTGGCACCCGCATCAGGGGCTGGCAGAGCATGGAAAGAAACACACTGCCTCGTGTTACAGTACTAGACTGCCACAAGGTACTTTCAGAAAGGACCCTGTAAAAATGGCCTCTTAGAAAAGGACTTTCTTTCTCCACTGCCTCTGGAGAAGATCTTGAGGTTAAGTCGTTCTCTTCAAACAAAGCATCCCCACAGCACAAAGTGCATTTGTCCACAATCTGTGAATTTGCACAAGCTGTGAAAGACTTGTGAAGTCAGCTGGAGTTAAAAGCCCCTCAGCAATATACTAAATCAGTCCCATGCTCACCCTGGAGTCCTCTATTTAGAAGCAGCTGTTTTTCTACTGCTTTTGTTCAGTTTTGCACCCTCGGGTCAAACAGGACAGTTATCCTCCTCACTCAGTGTCAGAAAGTCAAGGTCAAAAGACAGCATCCGAAGCAGCACAGGACCCCGGAGTCATCTTGCTGCCCTTTTCTGGTCTACTCATGAGAGCAAGCTGCTTCCTTACCCTCTACTCTCTTATTTCGCAGACAAATTCTCTCCGTACAAGAGATTTTGAAGAGCTGTGCAGCTCTCTTCTCAGTGGCTGGACCAGATTTAAGGGCAGTGTGATCCTATTAGGATGCGAGGTCATGCAATTTACTGCCATAAATCAACTGTCTTGGTTCAGGTTTCAAGGGCAGAGCAGCCTCATGTGAGGCAGCAGGGAGCTCACCAGTTTGCTGGCATCTGACACTTTGCAAATATTCTTAAAGTATTCTCAGGAAAACAACACAAGTGAAAATGACAGTGGAGAGATTCCTCTTTATTCTTTCTGTGATGCCAGATCAACTTGTCTAAAACTACAACTCAAAAAACTCAATGTACTCATCTGTACTGTGTGTTAGGAAGAAGTTCTATAAAGAGAGAGTGATTGCCCATTGGAATGGGCTGCCCAGGGAGGTGGTGGAGTCACCATCACTGGAGGTGTTCAGGAGGAGACTTGATGGGGTGCTTCGTGCCATGGTTTAGTTGTTTGGGTGGGTTGGATTGCTTGATAGGTTGGATGCGATGATCTTGAAGGTCTCTTCCAACCTGGTTTATTGTATTGTATTGTACTTGATCTCTTATGCCACTATCCACAACACCCAGCCTGTTTTGGGAACACGCCTGGCAGTACTGGTACGGACACAATAAACACTGCGGCCCACTCTGGCCCTTACGCTTTACAAAGGTACTGAATCTAATCTTTGAAAGAATGATAAAAGTATCACCCAAATAGATTAAGTGGGACCAGGACTATGGCATCTGTGCTTGTTTGCATATATACTTAAAAAAAAAATAATTATTATTACATAAATTCCAAAAAGTTGTAGAGTAATAGCATATGTTTATGTCTGACTGTTCATCTGTAGAGGGAGTTGTATGCCCAGACACTTCTCAAAATCACCAAGGAACATGTCAATTTGATTAAAATTGAGACACCAATAAAGCCCAGAGTTAACTTAAGAACATGGAAAAGGCATGTTAAAAATGGGAGGTGTGTGGAATTACCTCCATCTCGTGCATTTGGAACCCTACAGTCTTGTTTTCTTTTTTTTCCCAATAGCTGTCCATATTCTTAAGCCAAAATGAATAACTTTGCTGTATTCATTGCAATTAAGAAAATGATCCAACACTACTAACATTTCCAAACATTTATAACTTTATGATTAATAGAATCTTCTTCCACATTGTTTCCACCCTGAGGTGTCCCAGTGGTATAAGGTGCAGCTCACAGCGATCAGAGATACCAAAGTTCAATGCGCAGCATTTATACACAGAGAAAACAATATTGTAGCTGGGAAAAGAAACCTGGTTTTAAAATAAAGAGAGTTCAGGACAACCACAGGGACTCACAGCAAGAGAAGCTTTAAAAATAAAATGCCTCTCCTGTCCCATGTGTCAGGCCCACTGACAGAGTAGCTCCAAACGGAACCCGACTACTGGAACTCTTACCAGATCAACTTTACCATGATCTCTCCTTTTACCCTCACAAAATGAATACAAACTTCTGCTGCTAGTTTAATTTGTAAATTGGATGGTCCTTAGATATTACGCCTGTGAAACAACCAAAAAGTTAAATATAAATTATTATTAATTGACTCTGCAGAAGTTTTCCTTTAGCAACTCTGGTAGGAGAAAAATAGAAAACAAGGCTTGATGCTGAGCAGTCCTGCACTCAGGCCGTCAAAGACCACAAAGGTTGGTAACGATCTTGCAAAGCATGGGCCCAGGACAGCACAGGTATCGCTCTTTAGCAGATCCTTTGGGATCAAGTACTTTGGGAGAAATCTAATTCTTTAGCCTTATTTATCTGTAAAAATTAATTATAGGTGTGTAAACCACCGAAGTATCTAGGGTGTCAGAGGCTGAGGCTGGATTACTCCACTTTGGATAACCCCAGCCTGTTTTCTGAAGACAGTGCTCAACCCAATCAAGTTAGGCACCTCACTGATCAGTAAGGAAGGGCATCAAGCACACAAACTCCTTTAGTATCAATGGGAAGTCAAATTCTGCATAGTGCCTGCAGGGATAACAAGGCAGTGGAATCAAGCTTCTTGTTTCAGTGCCTAAATTCAAATTCCTCACGTGTGAAAACCTTGCAACCTTGCCAGTATTTTCAGTGGAAATTATGGATAAATAAATTATACTGGATAATAGCTAATTCTTCCCAGCCTGCTGTGGCTTTGTCTCAGCCTTGGTACAAATGCTTTTCACTCATTTAGCCAACTGTGGCCACAATCCCATCTGCATTCAGAGATGCCTGGCTCTACTAATTTTTACATCTCAAAGCTGTGCATCTCAGAGCACCCAGCAGGCTAAGCCCTGGCTACTGATTACTCCTTAACAGAAACTGCCACAGCCCTGTTTGGCCACAGGCCAATATCAGATTCCCCCATTCCTCTTTGTTAAACTATTATAATTTTTGTTTTAAAATCATGAAGTAGTTAAGTGCCTGGCAAGCCCAAGCTTCTCCCTGCTCCTGCTCTCCTCACAATCTCCCTTTTGACTAACAGGCCAGGGCACCAAAACGACTCTTTGTAAATCTAATTGAAACAAGTATTACTGACCCAGACACATTTGCAAGCAAGTCTGGCTGGACCTCAATCAGAGAGTATGTGTTTGACACCAAATTATGCTTAAGTGGTGCCGAAAGAAAAATAGAAACCCTGCTCTGGCAGATAGCAAGACAAAGGGAGGACTTAATTAAAGGATTGAAACATACTCCACCAAACCCAGTAAATGAGATTCAGAGCTGAAAAGAAGTGCAAGGTTGTCTTTTACTGTAGGAATCTAGCACTAGGAAAACTTGTTGCTCTCCAAGAATGCTTGGACACAGAGAAAGACCCTACACTGCTGTGAAAAGGGCAACAGAGACAGAGGCTAGGGGAAAGTGAACCACATTGCAGGACACCTGAAAATATCACCTTGTCTTGTGATTAGGGATTTTTCAGCCCAAAGCTGAAGATGAGGAAAGCACAGTTTGCAACTGCTGCTCCAAGGAATTACCTTCAGAAAGGCCATACAGGTGGTGTGATGCAGCTACCAGTCCTGTCCTCACCTAGATAATAATCAGCCATATATTACTGAATCAAACACAAATTCCAGCAAAATCAGCAGCAGCCAACAGCCAAATCTCCTGTACTATAACCCCACGCAGTACAAGAGACAAGAAGGGCCTGAGGGGGCCCTTAAAATGCCTCCACACCAGGGCTCTCTGAACCGCAAACATGCAACAATCACTGTTTGCTACAGTTCTAAAGACAATAACATTATGTCCAGCAGCAGCCTGGAGGCCCGAAGAACATAGGGCATTCCTTAAAACAGACCCAAATACCTTTGTCCATTCCCACCACAAACAGGCTAAGACAACTCAACTTTTATTTAACTATGCTTATTTGGATGTGATAGTTATCAAAAGAACTATGCCAATATAAACCCTACTTTAAACATCATTCTGATCTCTGACCCACTTCTAAAAGTACTATGCTCTGCATTTGAAGGCTTTCCTCTCTAACCACCCAGTATCATGGCGAAACTTTATTGTTTGCAATAACTATGTTAAATGAAAGTGTAAAATTCTTTCCATCACCTGTCAGAGTACTCCTAAGATTAGCAAAGCACCCTCCCTTCTCAGGGGCTAAATAAACTTGAGCAATGTGCAACCAAATCTCCCAGGCTGGCATGTGCCGATGAATTTGCCAAAGCTAAAACCTCTGATCTAGCCCTCCTAGAAATCAGTGCAGTGTCTGCTGCTGTCAGTTGGGTTCCCACTGAAACAAGGCAGGTGGTCTCACAGATCAGTGGGCAAGTTGTGTCTCTGATGTGTTTGACTGTCAGATTCATAAACATAACAAGATGTGTCAGCTGAGATGGCAAGGTGTGAGGAGGAGAATTTGATACAATTCAAAAGCTGCAGTGCACAACATCCATCAGCACAAACAAACCCAGCCCACAGCTCTCCCAGTCTGGCTTTCACAGCAAGGGCAGGCAGCTGCCAGTGCTGCCCTGTGTCCTGCCTCTGCTTTTTCCTGAATCTCCAGAGCAGGTAAAAGCAGCGTCTTGGGGGGAAGCAACAAACACCAAACAAAAAACCACAAACCTGTTTGCAAGCACAGAACTCCCTCTCTGTTACTGTGAGCACAGACCTATGTGACAAACAGGCCATTCAGGATACTTTTGGAAGCACCTAAAGAGATGCTTCTCTCTTAAGCGTAACTGAATGTCCAGCCTTTCTCTGAAAAGAGACAATTACACAAGGCACATCAAATTCCCTAGGCAGTTATGTATCGGGTTCAAACAACAATCACAGTACGTGACCCCAGCAAAGAACACAGAAAGGAATGAAATTCAGGTAAAGATTTTTTCCACTGCAGTGCTGGAGTACAAGAAGTGTGAAGTGAACTGCTTCGCTCACTATTGTGAAAGAAGTGCAAACATCAGTGGACTATTCACAAGTAAATGACTACCAGGCAATCATCTACCAGGCATCCGCATACCATATTGTGGTGGGTTGGAAGGCAGATCCTCCCTTGCCTCCCACTGGGGCAGAAAAAATGAGCCTCAGACAAACAGATTGCAGAAGTGATGGAAAGTTTAAATGGAAAAGCAGTGAGTGTTTTTACAAAGAGCTACAAGCACAGTGACAAAAGAGATCCCAAAGCATACCCAGAAGCCTCCCAGCACTCCCCTCTCCCTACCTGAGGGTACACCCAAAACCCCCAGGGATCTTTCTTCTCTCCTCTCCATCATTAGGCTGATCTCAGCTGGCCAGATCTGAGATTGCCCTTCCCCCTTCTCCTCCTGGCATTAGGCCTAGCCAGGCCCAAGAGTCCTTGAGATAACTCCCCTTCCATTACCAGAAAGGGAGCATCTTCCACAGGAGCAGCGAGGGAAGAAAGAGGAAGTGTGAGACCTTGCTGATAGATTAATAGGGAGCAGGACATTATGGGTATGAAATACACTATTTCCTGTGTCCACCCACTGGGCTGGACCCCGGGACACCGGAGGTGTATCTTATGTGGCAGCAGCAGGGGGCACCCAGCCCAAACTGCCACACATATACTCATAGCATAACGAGCACAGACAGAGAAGTGTGTGTAGGGGGGTGTTAATTAGTTCATTTGTATTGGTTTTGGTTGGTTGGTTCTGTTGGTTCTTTTGCTTGGTTGTGTTTTTTTTGGTGTTTTGGTTGGTTGGCTTGTCTTGTGTTTTGTGGCTTTTGTTTTTTTTAAGTAGTGAAAATTTTTATTATTTCTTACACACCAAACAATTTTTCACAATGCATGTCTAGGAATGCTTCCCTGTCCTCTCACTGCAGATGACATTGGAGTACTTTACAGCACACTGAAATGGGGGGGGGAGGGGGAGGGAAGTGAAGAAATTAATTCCATATTGTTCTGGTTTCAGCTGGGAAACCAGTTGGGACAGCCTGTTGAATCCGTTGAGGAGTATTCAAAAGCATGCTGACACCATTCCAGCTTTAAAATGGAAGTGCTGGCTGGAGCAAAGTATCCTGGGGCTTGTATTTTGGACCATAACATGAAATACTGTGAGAGCTGCAGCTTTCTATTGTCTCAAACAATGTGCAGTCATACCTGTCCTGAACAGACAAGGTAATGGTTTTTGATAGCCCTTGGTGGATCTGAACAACTTTCTTTATAGAGCTACTGACCAGAACTATTCCTAGCAGATGGTTTGACAATGGGAAGAGATAAGTTCTGTGCAGGTGGAATTCTTTCTTTCTTTGCTGCAAACCTCAGCAACTGCACCACGGAGAGGCTTGTGATAGGCATTATACTGGAGGGGCCTTGTGCAAATCAGCATAGTATCCCTTTGTGCCTGAAGGGCATAAAAGGACTCCAACTGCTTGGGTCCAGGTTGTTGCATCTACCACAGAAGCCCTTGCTGGAGGTATGCCCATCACTGAAGAACTTGGACTAACTCTGTGAAGACATCCCTGGATGCAAGGGTGGTATCTTTATTTTTCTGTACTTCTTATCTCACTCTCTATCATTTTTTTTTCATATTATTTCCATCTCCTCTCATCTAACCAAATATCTTTAAGGCATAAGTGACCCAGAGCTTTCACACAATGCTCCTTGGATCAAACAAACAGAACTCATTAGCTGTTTGGTGTCAGTTCACCGTAATTTGTGTGGAGGGCAGTTTTGAATCTAGCACAAAATCCCTGCTGCCCAGGGTTGGCTCTGGAGATTGGGCCATGACAGATACTTCCTGTTTCTGCTTGCTGCTTCCAACTTCTGGTTGGGGGTGTTGGTCTTTTCTGCTGGACTGGCAGTGGGCTTGGGGAGTTGGAGGAGGTCATGTTATGGTTGCCTTCTGCTGCTGCTTCCGCTTTTGTTGTGTTTTTTTTCTTCTGCAAAACAGCTAAGGTAATTGTGCATTGTATTCTTTCCATTAAACTCTACTTATCTCAACCCCCAGGGCTTTTTTGTGTTAAACCAAGACACATATTCAAATTTTAAAGGAGAAATTCAAGGAATAAAAATGTCTTTATGCAATCTATATTTTGGAAAGGTAAACAAAAACTGAAAAGAAAGAAAAAAGATACATTTGGTGCCTTGACAGAGACTGACAAGAATAGAAATAAACAAAAAGTCACTGCTGTGAAAAACTCATCAAATAGGGACTGATGCACACCATGCAGACCTCATGCAGTGTCCCCCCTCAAAGATGTCACAGCCCTTGTCAGCTTTGATATTCCTCCAGGAGAAGAGAGCTTAGCCAACACCCTGCCAGTCATCCCAACGACTGTTGACAGCCTCAGGGAACATACAAACAGGAAACTGATGCCTGCACTCAAAGGATTCTGTCAAACCAAGGTAAGAAACCATGCTGCAAGGCAGCATTGCTGAGGCATGTGTAAATACCTACGGGATCCATAGATACCCATGCACATCTACATATCCTTGGCTGTATCTACAGCAATGAGAGTGAGACAGCGTTGAGTCTGCACTATTCAAGCAAGCCTGAGGTGGTGTTGCAAGGCACAATGTGAACTTATCTGCATGACAGCTGCACTAATCTCTTTGATCTGCAGTGACTGGGTTGCCTCGTTGCTATATTATATAATAACAGAAATTAAGATTAACTACAGTAAACAGTAATACAGCATGAAACACAGTCAGGCCTTGTTCAGCAGACATTACCAAGACAGATCCAGAAATAGCACAGCACCTGGAGAGAGAAAATACTGTCCTGAGGTTTTGACATGAAATTACTGAGCAGGACATACTGGATGCTATTCATTCCTCAGACACTGATGGCCTCAGGTTTTGTCAGGGGATGTTTATGTTGGATATTAGGAAAAAAAGTTCTTCACTGAAAGGGCTATCAAACACTGGAATAGGCCTTCCATGGAGAAGGTTAAATCACCATCCCTAGAGGTGCTTAGAAAACATATAGATGTGGTGCTAAGGGACATGGTTTAGCACCAGACTTGGTAGAGTTAGATAATGGCTGGACTCAGTGATCTTAAAAATCTTTTCCAACCAAAATGATTCTATGAGGGAAAGAATATCAGTGCTACCTAGCTGGACTTTAGAAAGGCCCTTGGCACCATTTCTCACAGCATCCTCCTAGAGAAACTGTCTGCTTACAGCTTGGATGGGTGTGGGGGACTGTGATGAATCTGTGGACCTTCTGAAGAGCTCTGGTGAGGAGTTCAGTATTGAAAACATCACTGTTCCGATGAGAAGTAGGAAATGCCCTGTACTGGAAGTTGGAGGATGAGAAACCACAAGATAAGATAGGAGACCACCTGGACTAGCTTAACAAGTAACTATAGCAATGTTATCACTAACCCATAAGAATCTTGGGGCAAGTCTGTTAACCAATCACATGCAGCCACACTAACAAGATAGATACAAATATCTCTTGCTTGCGGGAATAAATGGAGTCTTTTGTCTTTCTCTATACTCTGCTTGTGTTTTATCTTCGTCACTCTGACCATCATCCTATCCCTGCAGTGACAGTTGGGTGCATGTTTTGTCAGGTAAAAAAGTGGCTGAATGGCCAGGCTCAAGGGTTGGCAGCCAGTTACACATGGTGTTCCCCAGGCCTCAGGACTAGGGCTTGTTCTGTTTACTATCTTTATCAATAATAACAGAACCTTAACATTTCTATCTTCTTGCCTCAGTTTTGGACAAGTTGCATTGCAGCAAAATCTGAACCTCTGCCATTCTCACCTCACCTCAGTGTTGGAAAATGGCAGCAATATTTGTCAACAACAACCAAAAAAACCACTCCAACATTAAAAGTTAAGGGATTTTAGAGCGCCACTACACTGATAGCTCTAAAGAACAGGAAAGTGGTTCTCAAGGAGTGTGTGGAAGAGTCACCATCTCCACCACTGGCTGTCAGCCTTTTCCCAGACTATGACAAGGAATTCTTTAAAACAGAAGCTCTCACAACCCTCCTACCATGTTGCCTAGGTAAAATGTTTGTTCATTAGAAATCAGTCACATACCAAGGGAAGTCTTACTAAAAAGAGTGAAATCAGAAAGTTTACATTTACACTGCTCCAAACTGAATGATGGATGTGAGGTGCTTGCTCTGGCTCAGTAAAGCCCTGACAGGCAGCACCATCATGTGGGCTTCAAATAGCAAGTTTGCACACATCGGCCAAACCATCTCACTGAGATTGTGTCCACTGACTGATACAACAGTTCAAGAATACTTCTACTGAGACAAACATCACATTGAAAATAGTATTGCATAAATATTCACCAGAAGAAGATTCCCAACCCTTGGCTTCCCAGGCTCTCTAATAAATGTTTCATACACCTCTATAGTTGCTGCCATAACTGTACACAAAGCAGACTACAGGACACATGCAGGATAAGTGGCTTTCCAACAGTTTGGTTTCGATGTTGCTAACAAAGCTGTTTTCTCTGGAGAAGGCTCTGGATGGCAGAGCAATTCCTGAATCAGACCAGAGGAAAGACAGCTACAGAGTTCCAGGAAATCCTGCTTAAATTACAAAGCTACAGTTTACCATGTTCAGAGACCAGGGTAAATATCAAGAAACTAAAAAGGCCATTATTTGTCTTAAAGAAATTGCTTGGGCATCCCAGAAAGGGATGTGACAATTCAAGTTAAATCATAGCTAGGACTGGACACTCTGCAAAGCAGCTGGCAAGGGAATGTAAACAAAGACAAGCAGCCCTTGCTGCTTAGCCAGAATACTGATGCTAATGCTGTTGACCTAATAAACCACCCAGAACAACATCCAGCATTGTTCTGAGGAAAAGCAAATCAGAACTTCAGATTACCTTCAAGTGCACAGTGTTGAACAGAGCCTGGCCCCATGTTGCCTTTGAAAGAGCAGGCATTCCTCTCCTCAGTTGAGGAGGCTCACCTTCACACTTCACCCAATACCTCAAGAATAATACCAAACATAGGTGGGATCACAGCTGATAGCAAAAAGGTGATGTCTCTCCACAAGGAATATTCAGTATTCTTCAGAGCTCTCTCATCAAAGAGGTGACCCTGACCAACACTGCACAGAGGGTCACTCTGAGAGCATGATCTAGCTATCCAGCTAGAAAAAGGTATTACTGTCATATCCATTTACCTTTGCTAGCTCCTGGCAGCACTGGTAGGCTGTCATGAGGAAGAAACAAGCTAATATTCACCAGCAGACCCTTGCCTGCCATTGCTTCTGGACATGACAAGCCCTGTCATTTCTCATATGCAAAAAATCAGAGTAATCATGCCTCTCCCCTGCAGGATGATATAATGGTGTCTGCTTAGATTGAGAGGAGCAGCAGCATCTTTCATGTTCAGTACAGTGTGTAGTACAGAGGTATCAAGAAAACAATGAAACTCAGAGCATTTTTTTTTTAATGCCATCTTTGATGGAAAGAGGATTTCATCAATGGAAATAGGCTCACTTCTGTTACTGAGGAAAAAATCCCTTAAAGCTGGTTCCTTGTTGGTCTTGCAATAGCTCTGCCTGCTCAAGTTAGAACTCTCACATTTAGCGCCTCCTTGTCTTTGCCATCCACGAACCTGATACAGGGAGTTGGTGCTCACACTCTATGTAACACAATTTTCCTTAATGGCAAAGTTACACAAGCTACAGCCAAAAAGTGCTGAAAGTTGCAACTGCCACTCAGCACTGAGACCGATGCTGGTCAGCTCTACCATGTGGGGAAAAGAAGCAGCAATGTACAAAGCTAAGATCTCCTCTCAGGAGGTCAACTTGCATTTGAAAAAACATTACCAAATTACTGCCCTCTTCGAATTTATATTCTCTCAAAGACCCTACCCACAGTAATATCTCCAAGGAGGCAGTCACATTTGTCAGGACAAACTATACTTCCACCCGCACAACAAAGCTGCAGGGGGCCACCTCTTACAGCTTGTGTGCTCTCCATCTATTAAGCATATTTTGCCTTGACCAGCTAAGAATCCTATGCATATAGCCTCATGAAATCTCTTTGCAAGGTTATTTACAGTGTCACACAATAAAACAGCATCAACAAAGCCACAAAAGCAAGGCCACCAGCAGCTGGCTTAAGAGGCAGGACTGTCTAGCCAAAATTCTCTTGAGTACTTATGGACTACTTTTTGTCACTGTTTGTTACTGAGAATCGTGTTCCTTGATGATATACTTGCTTACACCCCAGTGCACATGGGTCATCTCAAACAACCCCCAAAAGAGGTACTGTGCTGTACTGAATTATTTGTGCAGAATCTCTGAACTGCTCTGACACATACACAAGAAAGCAATTGCACTAAGGGAGCTTCAGCTGACCCAGAATTACGTTTGCACACTTGTATGTGTACACATGTTTGCAGGAAAATAGCGTTATGGCTCTAAACATTAGGGCACACTAATTAAAAACTAAAGATGATGATCTATTTGGTCCATTTTTTTGCAAAATCCAAATCAACTGATGGCAGTTTATTGAAGGAGAATTCACTTCCTCTCTTAAAACAAACAAACAAAAAACCCAAGCCAAAACCAAACCAAACCACTAACAGACAAACAAAAATAAACTAGAAGAGGAAACTGCAAGCTGTAAAGGTTGATGAAGCTCCTCTGTAAGGCATTCTTAGTTACAGTATTACAGTATTACCAAGGTTGGAAGAGACGTCGAAGATCATCGAGTCCAACCTGCAACCACAAACCTCACGACTAGACCATGGCACCAAGGGCCACATCCAGTCCCCTCTTGAACGCCTCCAGGGACGGCGACTCAACCACCTCCCCGGGCAGCCCATTCCAATGATGAATCACTCTCTCGGTGAAGAACTTTCTCCTCACCTCCAGCCTAAACTTCCCCTGTTGCAGCTTGAGACTGTGTCCCCTTGTTCTGGTGCTGGTTGCTAGAGAGAAGAGGCCAACCCCTTCCTGGCTACAACCACCTTTCAGGTAGTTGTAGAGAGCAATGAGGTCACCCCTGAGCCTCCTCTTCTCCAGGCTAAACAGCCCCAGCTCCCTCAGCCTCTCCTCATAGGGCTTGTGCTCAAGGCCTCTCACCAGCCTTGTTGCACTTCTCTGGACATGTTCAAGTGTCTCAATGTCCTTCTTAAACTGAGGGGCCCAGAACTGGACACAGTACTCAAGGTGCGGCCTAACCAAAGCAGAGTATAAAACAAAACCAAACATCAAAGTCCAAACCCTAACACAGTATCCTTAAGGTTGGCTGAACATCAAGGAAATCTTTTCTCACTGTGTACCATGACATGCAAAGATAAACCATATTAAAAATTCACCTGTGTTGTCACCTCTCTCTCTGTTCAAATCCATTGTATACAAATGATTGCCCTCGAGGGTGCAATTTAATTTTGCTCATTTCAGAATTAGCAGAATCAACAGCTATTATGACAAGGCCAATTTTCCCTGCAAGAATTCATAAAACCTGCAGTCTGTAAGTTTGTGTTCAGTTGGATTCTTAAAGTGACAAAAGTGTGGGAAAAAAAAATATAAAGAGATAGAAACAGATAGTCTAAATGAATAGGAAAGAAATTAGAAAGACAGCACTGGTGAACAGACAGTGGTCAGCAAAGAGACATCACCAAAAAGAGCAGAGACAGAAAAAGAAGAAAGGGAGAGAAGTGAAGGGAAGAATAAAAGTACATTTTAATCACACAGTTACAACACCCGTGATTGCTCTAATTACACCTAAAGGAAAACAAAATTCATCTGCTGGTATCAAATGCATGAATAATTAACTGGAAAGGAAGGCAGACAGCAAAGTTGCCAACAATGCAAACAATCTTAAGTTATGGACAGGTTCACTAGGAAGCAGGAAAACACAGTTTCTAATGTGTGGCAGTATTTTTCCCATTTTATCCCTTCTTGTATGTCAAGTGAGCTGAAACTACTTTTCCACTCCTCCCCCACCATTCTTCATTTACGGTGAATCTGACTCAGATTGTGATGCTTGCACTTCTTGCTGCGATGCAGCACTTCAAATGTAAGCTGTCTTATTCTATAGAATGTTTGGGCAAGAGCACTGCCTAGGAAAAGTCAAGACGACTGACAGAAAAGAGATGCCATTTCTCTTTGAAAAGATCCTTCGATAGTAGCAGTTTTGCAGGTGTACAGTATAATCTGAGACTTCAGGAGCAACTGAAATAAAACTTGTGCTCTTTAAATGCAGTGGTATACTCTCACAGCTATTCTGAACAGAAAGGGCTTGGGTCTCATTGTCAAGAGAATAGAATAGAATAGAATAGAATAGAATAGAATAGAATAGAATAGAATAGAATAGAACAGAACAGGTTGGAAGAGACCTTCAAGATCATCACGTCCAACCTATCAACAATCCAACCCACCTAAACAACTAGATCATGGCACCAAGCACCCCATCAAGTCTCCTCCTGAAAACCTCCAATGATGGTGACTCCACCAGCTCCCGGGCAGCCCATTCCAATGGGCAATCACTCTCTCTGTATAGAAGAACTTCCTCCTGACATCCAGCCTAAACATCCCCTGGTGCAGCCTGAGACTGTGTCCTCTTGTTCTGGTACTGACTGCCTGGGAGAAGAGATCAACCTCCACCTGTCTACAACCTCCCTTCAGGTAGTTGTAGAGAGCAATAAGGTCACCCCTGAGTCTCCTCTTCTCCAGGCTAAGCAACCCCAGCTCCCTCAGTCTCTCCTCATAGGGCTCATGTTCCAAACCCCTCACCAACTTCGTTGCCCTTCTCTGGACACGTTCCAGCAAGTCAACATTTTTCCTAAACTGAGGGGCCCAGAACTGGACACAGTACTCAAGGTGTGCTAACCAGTGCAGCGTACATGGGGAGAATGACCTCCCTGTTCCTGCTGGCCACACTGTTCCTGATGCAGGCCAGGATGCCATTGGCCCTCTTGGCTGCCTGGGCACACTGCAGGCTCATGTTCAGCCTACCATCGACCAGTACCCCCAGGTCCCTCTCTGCCTGGCCGCTCTCCAGCCACACTGACCCCAGCCTGTAGCACTGCCTGGGGTTGCTGTGGCCAATGTGCAGAACCCGGCACTTGGATGTGTTAAATCTCATGCTGTTGGATTCTGCCCATCAAACGGCTTGATCTTACACAGTAGCATATGGAGTAAACATCTGGGTCACCATGCCATCTCTGCAATTAAAAGAAGCAAATCAGCCAGAGGGGATCGATCTCTCAGATAAAGCTTTTAAGTTTAACATAAACAAAAATCAAATAAACATTTCTGAAAATATAAGCAGAATGTCACAAGGAAACTGGAGGGGATAAGGGGTGGGTAGACTCACTGAATTATTAATGAGTACAGAGAGAACCTCTGATGATGAAGTATTAATCATCATTTCATCTATTTCGCTGAAATATATATAAAAAAAAAAAAAAAGGGAAAAAAAAAATCAATTCCAACTGTGTTGAGTTTTTGCCTGGTAGAGTTTTGGCAGGAGAGGATACTGCTGTGAGCTCCTGTAAGAAGATTCCAGCAACTGCTCCAGGTCCAAGTCAGACTCACCTCTGGGCCAAGGCCAGGCCAATCAGCACCTCTGTGATAACATGTTTAAGAGAGTAGAACTCAAATTGGGCATGTTCCTTCATGTTAGGAGCTCTTTTGTTTTGTAGAGGAGTGAGATGCGAGGTGGACAGCAATAGGAACATCCAAATCAGTGAGGAACAAGGAGTGAGAGGCAGGTCAAATGAGCCATTCCCCTTTGGCTTGCAGTAAGATGGCAGGCTGAGCCCTTGAAATCCATAGAGATCAGTGGTAGGACAGAATCCCATCTGTAGCCCATGGAGAACTCCACAGGCAAGATCAGAGCCCACAGAAATAACCCATGTTGGTAAGAAAAGTTTAGGGAGGAGTCTCTCCCATGGGAGGGACACGATATTGCAGCAGAGGAGGACTGTGAGGAGTTTTCCCCCTAACGATGAAGGAGCAGCAGGAATAACATGGAACGTTCTGGGACTGACCACAACCCCTATTCCCTGCCCCTCTGTGCAACTTGCAGGGAAGAAGTAGCAGAGCTGGGCCTGGGGAGAAGGAAGGAGTTATGGGGGAAGGTGTATTTGAGATCAATTTATCACTGTCCTACTGATACTGCGATTGAATTGGTAAATTGATGGTGGGTTTGTTGTTAAATTGCCTTTGTTCCCCCAAGTCTGTCTTTTGCCCATGATCATAACTGGTGAGTCCTGACTGTCCTTTGTCTTGAATCTTGAGCTTTTTGTTGTATTTTCTCCTTGCTATTCTGCCAGAGTGGGGTGTGAGGGATGAGCAGCTGCATGGCTGCATTATTGTTGGATGTCTGGGCCCACACCATGGCACCAGCAGAAAGGTACTAATAGGAACTAGCAAAGGTCACACCTTTCCATCCTGAAGCAACGCCCTTGCTGATCCATAGGAATGGCAACATTCTCTTGCAGTTAATCAAGGGGGCAAAAAGAGATCTTGATTTTATTTTTGGAACACAAGCCCTATGAGGAGAGGCTGAGGGAGCTGGGGTTGCTTAGCCTGGAGAAGAGGAGACTGAGGGGTGACCTTATTGCTCTCTACAACTACCTGAAGGGAGGTTGTAGCCAGGCAGAGGTTGGCCTCTTCTCCCAGGCAGCCAGCACCAGAACAAGAGGACACAGTCTCAGGCTGCGCCAGGGCAGGTTTAGGCTGGATGTTAGGAAGAAGTTCTACACGGAGAGAGTGATTGCCCATTGGAATCGGCTACCCGTGGAGGTGGTGGAGTCACCTTCACTGGAGGTGTTCAGGAGAAGACTTGATGGGGTGCTTGGCTGTATGGTCTAGTTGTTGGGTGGGTTGGATTGTTTGATGGGTTGGACGCGATGATCTTGAAGGTCTCTTCCAACCTGGTGTATTGTATTGTATTGTATTATTGTATTATTTCCTGGCATGCCAGAACAATCCTGCTATCAGTCATTTCAGGCCTCCAGTGGGCTAAGGGCTAAATAAAGCTATTTCCAAATTATGGATATTTACCAAAATAAACAAAAATATTCATTATACAGCAGGCAAGGAGAAGAAAGACTGAGGAAGAAAGCTCCTTACACCTATCTATTTATTTATTTATTTAGCCTCTAGAAGTAAGAGCTTTTTTGGAGTACAGAAATGCAATTGCTACATGCACCATGATGGATTAGCTCTGGTAAGCTGAAATAAATAGCCATTCATCTTACAGCTTTTGTTGGCACTGGGTGTACCATGTACAGAACTAAAATGAAAAGCCTGCAGACAACCCCAGCCTGGGGCCACACACCAGGAACATTTGCAAAACAGCTGTGGTACCAGAACTAACTCAGAATGTCCTTTTGGAGCCTCAAACCAGGTCTGTTTGAAATAGCCACTCCACCATTCTTTTCTCTGCATACAGATAGTTGAAAAGAGAAAAACATGTCCACAGTCATCCACCTTGGAAATGCTGAGGGTTTTCTCTCCATTCAAAGTATCTCAGGATACCAGCCCTTAGAAAACCCTTTGTCTACTGCTGTAATACAGCTTCCACACTACCACCATCAAATGCTGTGGCAGCATTTTCCTCACCTCACTTTTACTTTCCTTTAAAAATGAAGATAAAAATAAACTTTTTGAAATGGCAAGTTATAGTGCCTAAGTCTCCTCTTACACAGGTTTTATACTGCCTCAATCTTACTGATCAGGGATATATTCCCCCAAAGACAAACAGCACTTCTGCATTTATAGTGAAAGAAATAAGAAAGGAAATTAGTCTTGTTGGCATCTGAATAGGATGCTTTACATTTTGATGCAGAGAGCTCTGAGCAATAAGCCTCAGTCTAGTACTTCATTTTCATCTTCACTTGGGAAAGCCCAAATCTTCAGCAGCTCCTGCTGAGTCTTAAAAAAAATATTAAAGGACATCAGTGTCACTAGCAATGAAGCAATTGCACAGAAGCAGGGATTTAGTTGAGAAGAAAATTAAGAGTATGAGTACTGAGTAACTCAACTACGGTATCACATTTTCCCTCCAGACCAGCCAGGAATGACTTGCTCTTTACCGAGCCAGACACTCACACTCACTTTACTGAGGGGTTGTGACAACTCTCTGTTGCCAGCTCTACACGGGGACAGCTCTATGCAGGTCAGCAGATTCCACTGGTTCTCCTCACCACTTGGCAAGTTATGCAAAGTTCTTGAACACTGACAAGGGCTCTGCATGGCACTGCAGAGAGCCCCAAGCTCGTGGCAGGACATGGAAGAGGGACCATTCACAAGCTTGTTCCTGTCATGCTGGCAGCACACGACGTGTAATAGGGAGAAGGCATACAGTCAAGAGAGGAAGCACCAGGAGAGGCAGGGAGCAGGCAGCAGGGAAGCAGCAGTGGGAACAGCTCTGGGCATGGTGGCAGGGAACCTGGACACCTGAGCACTTCCTGGCAGGAGAGCCTGCCCTTTTTGTCAGCTTTGGCTTGTTTTGTCTTTTCTTCTGCAGCTTGGCAGGTGGCAAGAGACAGTGCGGCAGCCACCAGCTCCCTGGATTCCCCAGCAAACCCTTCCTGTAGTTTTCTACACTCACCTTGCATGTCGCCTGCTCACTAGCCAGCCAAATTTTTAAGTTTTGCATTTCACATTTGATTTAGTTGCCTTTATCTTCCCTGCTGCTTCCTACTCTGTTTAAAGTTGATACCATGTAGAGCTGGCCAGGTAGAGATGTCCCACTAAGATCTGTCTGTGGACATTTGTCCTAGAGTCCTTTACTAATCCCTGAGACATGCAGCAAAACCACCTCCTACCCTCTTCCCAGTCAACATCATTAAACACCTTCAGGACAGAACTGTTTTGTTGTTTGGTTTCTTGTCTGTTTGGGCATTTTTCCCCAAACACCTTGTCCTCTGTCTCACACTGGCTTTTATTGCTTAGGTCAAATAAATTTAATGATTTTTCAGCAGTACAGTAATTACAATCTTGGTGGAGTCTATACAGGCAGGAGGTCACTAACACCTGAGCAAATCTGATTCCAAACAACATATCTCCGTCCATCTGAAACAGATGAGAACTGGAGTTGCCCCAGGGTATTCATTCCACACTGTCTTCCATGGGTGGAAGCATATGTTTCTTTTCCTCACCTGTGAGTGTTTGTCAGAAATTTCTCTTTGCTAAATCCCCTGTCTACAGCTCCAATGGTACAGGTGCAGTTGTTCCATCCTCCTCTGCTCAGTGAAAGAAGGAACAAAAGGAGCTCAGACGCTACCACTAAGGGCTGTGGAAAGATAGAGGAATTCAGAAAGAAAACCATCCTCCCTAAGGCTATGAAAGTGCTACAAAGCCACATTGGGAAGCACTAAAAGAGACCCTGTTTGACACACAGAGCAATCAGAGAAAGGACACAGCTCTGCCTACTGAGAAAGTTTGAAATAAGAAATAGCAACAGAGAAGCCTCCATGTACCTTGTGCACTTCAGAAAAAATAAATCTCCAAAAGCCTGTTTTCTGTCTTTCAGCTCTAGACCCTGAAAAAAGGTAATGGAGACCTAGAGCCACAGGTACTTTTACAGCACAAGGAACCCCCAGACAACATGCTATGACTCCAGCCTCCTCACAATAAAAAAAATGCAAGCCTTTCACAGTGAGGAAATCTTGAATATTTACTAATGCACGATATTCTAATACCTGCCTGCTATCCCTTCTCCTCTGAATAGAGTGTTTCAAATCAGTGGTATGAATGATAAGGTGTGAGTAAGATATAGATTATTTACATGTAGAAACCTTGCTTAGAAGAGACAGTTCCTGCTGAGCTTGATTGATATTTTAACCTACAGCTATACAATTGCTCACAAGGTTTGGGTGTAATCAGCATCAGGTCACATACTCACCTAGAACTAATTCTATTAGTGCATTTCATCATTGACAGACAGCTCCCAGTAAATACACCTTGATACCTGTACTGAACAAGTTCCCACATGGCCACAGTCCAAAAGACACAAGATCCAGCACATAGATTCCTAAAACTTATCTGCTTTAGAACTGAACATGTGCCCAGCTATTGCATCTTGTTAAATGCTCCGATACCATGAGCTGTTACCCAAAGGTGGTTCTGGGATCCTCCCAGGAGCTAAGATCGACTGAACAAACATTAGTGAAGCTGTCAGGTAGGAAATAATTGAAAATGCCAAATCACCATAAACCCAAGTTTAGGAATCTGTTCTTGGATTTTCTCTTCAATTCAGATGCTCTTTTGTTGTGGCTTGGTCCTGGCTGGTGGCCAGATGCCCAACAATGCCATTCTATCACTCCCCATCTTAGACAGGGGAAAGGGGAAAATATAACAAGAAGCTCATGGGTCAAGGTAGAAACAGTTTAATGAGGCAACAGTGAAAGCAATGGCAACATGTGGAAGCAAGAGCAAAGAAAGATGTTATTCTCTACTTCTCACCAACAGACAATGTTCAGTCGTGGCCTAGGAAGCAGGTTTCAATACAGTTGATTTGGAGGACAAACACAGTCAACAAATGTCCCCACACTTCCTTCTTTTGCTCAGCTTTTATAGCTGAGCTGATGTCATATGGTATGCAACACCCCTCTAGTCAGTTTGGGTCAGCTTCCAAGCTCTTGCCCACCTGTCAGCCTGCTGTTGGGGAGAGAATGTTGGAAAAGCAGAGCCTTGGTGCTGTATGAGCACCTCTCAGCAAGTAGCCAAAACACTGGTATGTTACCAACACCGTCTCAGCTACCACTATGAAACACAGCACTATGTGAGGTTCTGTAGGGAGAACTAACTACGTCTCAGCCAAACCAAATACACCTTTCCAAAGGGAAATATCACTTGCCTTTGGGTTGAGCAATGATAAAACATAGGAACAGTTTGTAGACCCTGATTTTGCCTCCAGGTGGATACTCTAAAAGAGAACAATTTCCCAATGAAAAGTCCAAGGCACACTGGTTTTGACCTCTGTTTCAATGAAGCAATGTACATCTGCCAGGATTTTTGGAAAGAATCTAACCCTCCCTCACACAATGTGACACATATCTGATTGTGCCTATATATACACAAGATAATCCAATGGCCATCCAAGTCTACTCCTTCACGTACCAATAAGCCCATCATTCACCCAGTAGCTTTTAATAATTAACTAACATTCATTTAATCTGAAACCCATGTAGCTTTGTTGTGCACCATTACTTATCTGTTTCATTTCAAGCCAGAGATGGATACATTGCTTGAGTAGAGCTCAAATTGCTTCAGGCTCTCTTCCAGTAAAGGTGCTAGACAAATGAGAGCTATTATTAGCATGGACAGTGCCAACCAGGAGTAGTTAAGGCTAGCACCTCTGCCGGTCAGACAAGGGTCCTCCCTCACACCTCATCTGTCTTAACATAGGAGCAACATATTAAGCCATCATGCTGTCAAGGAAGAATTCTATGTGATGACCATTGAAAGAGCTCACACATTTTGCTGGGGCCAAAAGCACACCCACAAGCACCACTAAAGGCATACAGGGTTACCTCATTAATAGAGGAATAATTTCAGACATATCAATGTGCCAGACAGCTGCAGTAAGAACAAACTGAAGGGTGGACAGATTCTGATTGCTCTAAAGCAGCTACTATGGGTTGGACACAACTCTGAGATAGGAATTATGAGTACTAGTGTGGCCCTGAAGCCTGAAAAGATAACGCTTTCTGTTGAAATGCCTCTAAGAACAGAGGTCAGTCTTCTGAACAAATAAACAAGAAGAAGAAAGGTCCAAAACACATGAGGAGGAGTCTACAATAAGTTATTTGCCAGCAGTACAGTTCCATCAAACAAATCTGTGCAGAAAAGCACATGCAGCTTTTATTTAGGTTATTTTCCCAATGAGTAAAGCCAAATTTTAAGAGGTGGGACATGCATTTAGCGCCACATAACCCTTTTTGCCATACAAGGTGTCACAGGCTATGATACTCCTTTCCCATACAAAGCATTTCAGAAAGAGCTTATAGCATCATTATCCCCATATTACAGCTATGCAAATTGAAGATCAGATTACCGGTGCAATTTTCAGGGGAGCTGAAAAGGTACATTGTTCCAGGGACATAGACAGGACACAAATGCAAACTGTAAGAAGGAAAAATCCCTTCAACAAGACCATGCAGTACTTTCACTGGACTTTTTAATCCAATGATTTCCAACAAAATTACATGGGGGGGGAAAGCTGTTATTTTGCATGGAAAAAAAAATAACAGAGAAATAGATTGGTATTCCTAGCTCATGTGTAAAGTAGATGGGAGTGCTAATAATAAGCACTATGATCATCAGAATTTGTGTCAGGCACTGAATGAGTCATGGTGCCCTATTTTGACCTAAATGCTGGAACTTTCCTAATGCAAATCTAATGCAAATGAGAATATATGGAGGATTTCTTGCACATAGCAGTTGACAAGACTTCAATGCTGGGTTTTGCAAACAAAATGGCTGCTCAGGAATGTATTACAAGCCAGAGTGGTTGCATTTCAAATGCATGGTTCATTCATACTCTGTGACATACAAGGGAAACACAGTTTGAATTTGTGACAGCTCCTGACAATGTATACATCACAGTGGGATGAGGAGGAGAATTGGGACTTTCTGGCCAACCTCTCACATATTTTACATACTAAGCATGATAATCTATGGCATGGAATATCCTTTTGGCTATTTTGGGTCAACTGTCTGGGCCACATTCCTCCCAGCTTCTTGTGCTCCTGCACACTGGCAGAACACGGGAAGTTGAAAACTCCTTGATTTTCTATCAGCAACTACAAGCATCAGTATATCATCAACGTTCTTCACATGCTGAATCCAAAACATGGCATTACTCCAGCTACTAAGAAGAAAAATTAGCTCTGTTCCAGCTAAAACAACGACTATCATTTGGAAAGAGGCAAGCACAAGACAACCCTAACCACTGAAGGCCATTTAAACACATCTATTTTGCCCAATATTGCTATCAGGTAGTGATAGGACTAGGGGGAATGGAATGAAGCTGGAGGTGGGGAGATTCAGGCTGGAGGTGAGGAGGAAGTTCTTCACCATGAGAGTGGTGAAGGCCTGGAATGGGTTATCCAGGGGGTGGTTGAGGCCCTGTCCCTGGAAGTGTTTAAGACCAGGCTGGATGAGGCTCTGGCCGGCCTGATCTAATGTAGGTTGTCCCTGCCCATGGCAGGGGTTGGAACTAGATGATCCTTGTGGTCCCTTCCAACCCTGACTGATACTATGATACCATGAACTTCTACAATGTACTGTTGGCCAGCTCTTAACAAAAACCTGAAAACAAAGTAAAGGCACCAGCCACTGAAGCAGGATAATTCCTCAACTCTGACTACTCTCTAGAATATATAATTTCTAAAGGAGACCTGCAGTCTTCCAGGTGCTTTCAGACTCCTGGAAGCATTCAGGAGACACCATTTCAAGTCTGGAACACATCCAAGCAAGACATGAAAACGAAGCAAAAGGAAAGGTAAAATTCAGGTGAAATTAGACTTCCAGGTCTCCAAGATCAGTCCATACACACATTAGTCATATGCTAGTGTCTGTGTGCCTGGACATGACAAAACTAATAGTGACAGACACAGAGACAGCCTAATGTTAATATATCTAATGAAAATGCTTTTTTGTTATAGACAGGAAAAAAATAAAGGTATGGAGGAGACTATGATCTGTAAAACTTTTAATAAGATGCTTTTCTGCATGTGCAGGACTTTAAAGTTCTGTAATGCTTACATGGGTATAACTTGCCTTTAGATTTGAGGAAGTTTCATTCAGAGGACACAGACTGCATGATCTGATCCCCTCCAAATACAACTTTACTTTTATCCTACCTCACTGTCATTACTCCTTCACCTTAAATACAGAGTGAAGGAAGCAGCTGCCTTCTGCTGCCTAAAACAATTAAAGACTAACACTAGATAAATCAAAGCACTTCTATGTAACCCCTAGAGATCGTCAAACTTCACCTTGTGTGCTGTCTGGTGCGGAAACAAAATGTACATGTGATTTGCTTGGTTTGAATGTTTCAAATGGTATTCTTTGAAACCTCAAAGCCAACCATATAGAAGCTAAGATTTGTATTTGGAGTTGCCTTATGCCATAAATATGGCAGATTCACATTTCATATTTGATGCTAGATACACAATAAGAACAAGGATGGTACTCTGGACCTGCCATGAATGCAATGGATGTTTTTAGTCCTCTTTATTGGTTTCCCACTCTCAGTTGGTAACAAGATTCCCAGTCCATCCTTCACCCATCAGTATTTAGGGCGGCTAATGCTTTTAGCAACCCGTTTCCCCAAGTTACGATCCTCCCTTTGAATTTCAGACCTGACATCTGTCATTTCAAATGCTCCCACTCTCTAGTGTTACCTGAAAATTTAACAAGAGAGATTATTCCATGATAATGCCTCAGTTACTAGTAAACACATGAAGCAATACCAGCTCCAACTTTGATCCCCCAGCAACACCACAGTCCTATGTCAAAACACAGGCTTTTTCCTCCACCTTACTGAAGAACTAGCTTTATGTGGGGAAGAAAAAACAGAGCTGTGACAAAGAGATAAATCATACTGCTTTGCTGATGAGTTGGAGCTCAGCACACCTTTGCAGGAGAAGAAACAGCACAGGTCAGGTCCACTTTAAGATATCAGACACCAATGCCAGCTGTCTCTGGCCACATATTCCCTAATATACTAATGAAGATTATTTTTGTTTTCAAATTAGTTGTGAGGAAATATGAACCCTGGCAAGAGCCATTAATCACAGAATTAATAAAAAGAGCCTACATTCTTTATTTCAAGCTCTGCTGCAAGAATGCTACTTCCTAACCTACTTGAATAGGCTTTTGCCTCAAATGAACACTTGCAACCATAATATACTCAGTGTTAGGAACAAATACTTTGCATTACTTTCACATTTTTTTCAAAAGGATGTTTAAATACATTTGGAAATATGAGCAATCACATGTCCCTGTGAGGCAGAGCTGCAGTGTAATTGCCAAAATGCAGCCATTTTTAGGATTGAAAATGATAATCTAATTATTCACAGGAAAAAAAAAACACCACCCACACTTCTATTATTACATGCTAGTATCCATCCAATCCAGAGATGTACTAAAAATCTCTCTAATCTGTATTAAACTAAAGCAGTTTATGATCAGACAATGAATCCTCACATTAACTGCTTTTGAAAAAAATGATGAAAACAAGTCAGTTACTGCCCTGTCTGTGGATTCTTTATGCTGGGAAGAAATGGGAAAATCAAACAGAATCCTGCAAATTATAGTTGGAGGTCTGAAAAGACTATGCAGCATCCTTAAAAGATAATAGACTACACCTAATCTGAGACTCCTGCACTTCAGGCACTGATAGAGCTGAGCTGCAGCATGAAGTCTCATCTCAGAGCCATGCCTGCATTCAGAATACTCTCTACAATATATTAATACAGCATTTGCTGGGCTAGCAATTTTGGCAATTTGTAATGCATCTCTTGTGATTTTATTGTTCATCTATAGAAAGATCTGTGAGTTTATTTTGTCAGGTTTCTGCTCCGAGAAAAAGAGAAGCAATGAAACATGATTGATTGACATTGTGTCTCCATGCCACAACACTGTGCCACAGTCATGCCACCTGTTACCACTGCTGGTTACAGGAGACTGAGCCCTGCTCTAATGTTTCTCCCAATTATCCATTGGGAGGGCCAAAGCCCTCTCATTCTCAGTTCCACTAAGGATAATCTCCTGTATAATTGTACTGATGAGAAATGACAGATTAGGACAGGGACCACATGATTTTCAGTGTGAGCTGTAGCAAGTTCTTGCTGGATTGTTCTAAGAGCTTCATGCTCCAGGCTCTCCTGGCAGCATCCTGAGAGGCAATCCTCACATTGCAGGAGAGGCCTGCAGTTTAAGGCTGCTGAGGAATCAGATGAGCCAGAAAAGAACAGAGATCCCAGTTCTGAGCCTTATTTACTGGCAATAGAAAATGGGGAAGCTACATGAAAGGAGAGATTGATATAAGAGATTTGTCTCAAAACTAAAGGTTGAAACTGATTTGCCCTGTGTCTAAAACCATGCCCTTAGCGAAATACCAGATGCGGCAACAAAGAATTACAACTAGGAGAATCACGTCGTGTACCTTGGTGAAAAAGGACATGGACTGGTCTTTCTTTCCTGGACTGCCTCTAAGTTATGTGGCAAATGAACTTAGCAAAACTGTCCTTTCCTGTCCCATGCCTCAACTTTCCTGACCACAGTTATGGCAGCTGTAACGGCAGTTTTCCAGCAGCATTAGGGAATCTGTTAATTTACATGCATAAAAGAAATCTCCTCCAATTCCATTCCCTTGCAGAAGAGCCATAAATGGCTTCAGTCCTGGTGCCTTTCAGAGCACTGACACAACACCTGCCACCAGCCAAGAATGGCTATATTCCACTACTCTGCTATAAAGGGCTGTACAGAGACATTAACAGAGGAGGCAGTGAGAGACAATAGCATGGAAAAATTTATTTTCCTTTAAGCCCTGAAGTGATCAAAAAGCCTGATGGGCACTGAGGAATATTTAAAAGGGGCGAGTGCCTTAAGGAGCAGCTGGGTACCAGCATCTTTGCAGGCACAGCTTGCAGAGCCAGCAGGTTACCCTTCTGTGCCTTCCCTGTACTCAGCCACTCTCCATCAGATGTCTCACAGCTAGGGGTAAATGTTGGCTGAGACACACGGGGCACAACAGCAACAGTAAAAAGCAAACAAGGTATTTTGCTTCAGGAAAATGTAATTAACCAGTCCTCATGCCAGCCACTTTTTCTCAGGCTCTGCACCCACTGTTCACAGAAGAATAAAACAAAATTTTAAAAATTCTAAAAAAAAAGAAAGAAAACTCACATTCTTAACACCATATTAAATTTTATGTCCATTAAATTTTACCTGCAGAAAATAAAAGAGTTTACCTGCTTTCCGCCTTTTCATAATGCATTTTTATGCCTCTAGGTCTTGCCTTGTTTAGACTCTAGGGGCTGTAAAAAGTATTCTGTACACCGTTACCTGGATAAACAGCCTATAAATTACAACTGATATTTATCAACCTCATGGCAATTTCACTACATTAGAAACAGTACAAGACTGTATTTAGATAGATAAGATATGGGTAAAAGATTAGCATACACAGATAATTAAAAAAATCCACAGCCTACTATTCTAGACAAAACCCATATACACACAACTTCAAATAACTCTTCCTGCATTTGGAATCCCACCAAGATACAAAACTAAAGGGATCATTAAACCAAATAATATTTTCAGCCCAGTCAGATATTTCACCAGAACCATTCAAATCAATGTACTCGCAGACATTTGTCCCTGGCCTGTCACCATGGCCTGTACAGAGCGTCCTGCACTTCGTTATCTTTTGGCAGGGCCATCATAAGCAAGCGACACAGAGGGTGATGTATGGAAACTCAAATAAGTTATAAATCCTCCACCCCTTCATCAAACATCAGCCTGAGTGAATTTACTCCAGCCAGCATTGGCAGACTCCCTTGCTGTTCTCAAGAACAAGTCAGCTTTAAGATGACACATTCTTCAAGGCAAAGTTCCCCATCTCTTTTGGAAAAAGAGGGCCCTGCCATAGGACGGAGTGACCAAGCCAGCACACGCAAACGGCAGGGATGTACCTAAATACCAGCAAGCATCCGCCATGTAATCAGGTGCTTTTCCAAGGTTGAGAAACCTAAACTCAAAATTCCTCTTATCAAAAATTTAAGAGGACAGTTATTCAGCTGACAGAACTTTGCTTTTAGAGACTGCCATTTTTAACCCCCCAGAACTGACAAAAATCTCACACAATCCAGACCATAACCCCACTGCCTAAACCCAACACTATGCCTGTTTGAAGAGTGACCAGTTGCCTGCATCTCAGGACAAAGGAAAAAGACTGTGAGACAAAGACATGCTGGAGAGAATCCAACGGAGAGCAATGAGGATGATTATGGGACTTGAGCATCTCCCCTATGAAGAGAGATGGAGAACCCTGGAGCTGTTTAGTCTTGAGCAGAGAAGACTGAGAGGGGATCTCATCAATGTGTATAAATATCTGAGGTGTAGGGGTCAAGTGGAGGGGGCCAGGCTCTTTCCAGTGGTGCACAATAATAAGGCAAGAAGCAATGGGTTCAAGCTTGAACATAGAAGATGTCACCTCAACATGAGGAGAAACAGTGAGGGTGATTGAGCACTGGAACAAGCTGCCCAGAGAGGTTGTGGAGTCTCCTTCTCTGGAGATTTTCAAAACCCACCTGGATGCATTCCTGTGTGGACTACCCTAAGCGATCCTGCTTTGGCAGGGGGTTGGACTGGATGATCTCTAGAGCCCCCTCCCAACCTCTAATGTACTGTGATTTTAAAAACTTGGAGAAGCTGTTAAAAATACACAGAGCATCACTCCGCTTATTCACAGCAGCTGCCTGGGGTTTCTTGCAAGGTCTTGTTGAGCACCCTTGAGGCCATATAGCACTGACATTTCCCTTTCATGCAGCCAAAAAAGATAGTACTTGAAGAGTTGAACAGCCATTGAGATGGCTAATGCAAGAACCCTTGAGTGGCATGCAACACAGCTGGGCAGCTGGTCCAGACTAGTAGTGAAATCTTTGCATAAAGCACTGGACATGACAGCATCCAACATTTTAGATATATATTAATGACATTCTTTCCTCCCTGCCATAGCTGAAGGCATTGCACCTATTTATGTGCTTGGCAGATAGGACAACTGCTAAGCTCTGAGACCTCCATTGCTTCTCTTCTCCCTTTCAGTGAGCAGTGCTATATATGCCAGTACTCAAAGACCATTCTCCATTCACAGGGTCAGATCGAAGCAGGAACTTTGCCATGGCAGGCGAGTTTCAGGCTGTAAATGTCAATGTACCTACAACTACTGTCTGTTCTGCAGTTCTCTCTGTGGACAAAATTTATAGCAGTGGAGCCATAGCCCTGGTCCTCTTGCTGGCATATACACTGTTCAGCCAACAAACAGCTTGACTATATGTGAACACGGATTTGATATTCCAAGTATCTTCTTACCCTCTTTATTTGGGATTTCCAAATAGAAAATTATCCAAAAGCTCCTTGGATAAGCTAGTATAAAGAAAATGTTCAAATGCCTTCCCCACCAAAATATAGGCAGTTTTGTTCAGGGTCAGTTAAAATCGCTCAGTTATGGAAATAAGGTCCAATGATGTGTATGTGGCAAGTTCAGTGCAAAAGGTGCACTGTCTGAAGCTTCTGTTAGAGTAATGTACATCAGACAAACCTGGTGCATTGAAGAGCCAGGATCAATGATTAGTTGAAAACCAGATCTATTCTGAAAGCTCTGATACAGGTGCTCCTATCCTGGCTCACAGAGGAGAGCACAGAGAGGTGTTCTCCACCCATCAACCTTTCCTTTATTTCAGGCATATTATCCTAACAACTCCGAAGTCTTGTGAAAGTGGTTCAGTTCTGAGTCCCAGCCAATACCTTGCAGCCTGGACATTCAAGCCATAAACTTTACCAAGGATTTTCCACTCACTAGTTTCAGAAAAACAGCTTTCCAGACATTTTCCACATGCAATCACAGTTCAAAGCACAAAAGATCAATACAACACAATAAGGATCTCTCTTTGTTCAGATAAAGGTAAAGCAAAGCTTTAGTCACTTCCAAGACTAATTTCAATTTGGAAAGAAGTTTAAGTCAATATTTGTGACCTAAGTCCCTTTCTCCTAACAAGCTCAACAATGGGGCTTTCAAACACATACTGCTCAGCCCATCCTGCTCTGCTGCTTGCCTCCCTCCCCTGCATCCCCTCTGAAACACGCATGCACAGGCACGCACAAACACACGTAAACACTCATCTCAGACATTTGATACCATCATAAAGGCAGCAGTCTTCTCTTTCCCCTGTACACATCTCATTATCTATCCTTAGTATACATCTTGAGTAATGCAATTTACTTCAATGTCACCAAGAGAAAGACACTCCTCTGGGACTGTCATTACTATAAACCACAATCTGCTGCCAATTCATGTGTCCTCATCCACCCCTTGCTTTAACTTCTTCATAAACTATAATGAAGTGTTTTGCATCCCCAGTGTTGTCACTTAGTTTTTATGTCCAGAAATCTTTTTGCTTTTCCTCTTCCTCCAGAAATCATGCTTAACATTTTGCCTCACTCTACATCCCTGCATCTTTCAATCCCAGCATCCCAAATCAGCGCTGTTTCCCTGTCAATGTCCACCTGTTCTTTCTGGGTTGGCTGTGGAAACCCACTTCCCTGGTCTGTGACAATTAAATCACAGCCCATATCAGGATCTGGCCAGCATACTTAGAGGGCCAGGTGAAGGAGAACAGACCACAGGCATGTTTCTGAAAATGACATCTGCTCCATTTTGGCTGTTTTAATGTCTATATCATTTACCTTGCAGATGTAAATGATAACAGGAGTTCCAATGGAAGAGTGAGGCCCTAGAATGCATGCAATGATCTGATGCTCTGTTTAGGCAAGGGGACCCGGGAACCTCATTCTTTAAGTGTGAAAAACTGAACAATGAGAAAGACATCACACAGAAGGAGAGCATGGTTTGCCAAACCAGAACCCAGATGCTGACTACTATCTTCCTTTGCAATGAAAGGCCAAAAACGTCACAAGGCCCTGACACTAAAATCTTCCAAGGACAATGAAATAATACACAAGAGACAGAAGAGATTGCTAAAGAAGAAAAGCCAATGCTATTACTGTACTTAAATGAGTCATACTTTGTGCCAACTGATACCATGACAATAGCATTAAAAAATAAATCACTGAACTTTCTCTCACCCATGACATTTGTCTCTGTTTAGCATGGCATTCCAATTGGGCTGAGAAGCAAAACTGGTTCATCCTGATCCCTGGATCTCATGCAAGAGTAAGAGGAAAGCCACACAGCTATTAACAGCCAAGTAGTAAAGAGAAAGGAACTCTATAAAGGGGTACATTGCAGGCAAAAAGAGATAATTTTGCTGGGATTTCACCGATGCTGTAGAAAAGTTTATATGTTGGAAAAACCCAACAACCCATGATTATTGACTTTTGCTAACACTTATCATTAGTCTTTCCTTTTTCTTGCACACTTATTTGTCACAGGCTATAAAAACTAACAGTGAAGTGCAAAGATGTTAGAATTCCTTTATAAAAAGTGTTATACATCTATATAGCCTAGGCTAGAGAGAAATAATCAAAGAAATCAAGCAGTACGTCTGCTCAGTTATGCACCCATCTCCTTCGACAGTTCAATGCTTCCCACACTTGCTATCCTTACATGCTCAGGATTTTAAAGTCTTGGGAACCACTTAAAAGTAAGGAACACATTGTATGAGTTTATCTGTCACTCCCTAAATTCTACTCATTTATACCAGTAAACAGTACATTAGCCACTAGACAGTTCCTAATCAATCTTCTTTTTCATTGGCATCCACACTCCTCCGCTCAACGGATGAGGCTCCTTTAAGAGACTTTCCTTCTTTTAACTAAGTGGCTGAGAAGTAACCTTTTCTTGTTTCTCTTAATTGGTGTAGGGCTAAAATAAGGGCACATCAGCTTATCTTCCAGCTTGTTATTCTTCATCTATCTATCTATCTATCTATCTCCAATTCCTTTAAAAAAATCATCTTGCTGGGAAGAAGTGGCTCACGCTGCAGACCTGTTTCCACGGAATAAGTTCATCATTAGAGCAGGCTCCTGAGGTACTCTCCATACGTTGTATTTCTTCTTTGCATGCCCTTTTCAGAGAAGAGATGGGAACACCTGACATGCTGAATCAGTTCTGTCTTGGCTAGCTACCAAATTTGCCAAGAGAAGCATGATACTCATGTGATGTATCGTGGAGAGGTGCGAAAAAATAGGGTCTGAAGAAAAGGGAGGGAATTGCCAGTGTTCCACAGAAAACAAGCAAGCAAGCAGCCAACACCAACAACAAAAACCTGGATTTCACTAGGATGCCAAAAATTACACACGCTGAGACCACATCCACTCTGGAGTCCTCTAACACCTTAAGCTGTTGCAGGTTTTCATTCCTCCTTTCGCTTTTCTTTGCCCTTTATCTTGAAGAGATGTCCTCAGCTTCCAAAAGAAAGAGACTGGATAATTTTTTAGTCACTGACAAAGACAAAGTCTTCCCAAAGGCAATCATTCAATCAGACCATCATTTATTCTCTGCTTTTCTTCACCTATATATCTTACCAAGTTTTGAGATCCTGAATGGCCCTGCAGCTCTTTGTGCTTTTCCTCACCGCATAGTCTGAAAGACCTGGAACTGCCATTAGCTCCATTTTGCTAATACAGGTTAGGAAAACTCCGTAAAAGTGAGTTTAACCAACTAGCAGAACACATCATCCTAATTATAAAGGTATTCATAACTTTAGTACATAAGTAACAAGCTTAAAAGTTAGCTATTTTACAATTAGATGATTCAGACCCTGGAGGATTCTAGTTCAAATGTGTCTATGTGGCAGGTATGTAACCCCTGTAAGAATAAGTCTACAAGTCTATAACATAACCAAATCTGACAAGTTTCACCAAGGTTTGTGTACCAGTTAACAACCCATCAGACCAGCCAGCCATAACATAACACCTCCAAAGAGGATAGCAGCAGTAGCCTGCAGCTGCTCATGGGAATACTAAGAGAGAAACAACATACTCCAAGGCTTACAAACAAGGCTACAGTAAGTCTTGTGCCAGCACTCCACAAGCAGTACCATCATGATGCACCACCACTTCCCAAGCACCAAGGAAGGTAAACATTGCCAGAAAAAAACAAACCAGTAGCCCAATTTGACTAAGATTCAGACTTTCACTCAGTAATTAGAAAACATACCATAACTTTTTTTTTTTAAGAAATCATAGTTGTGCTTTCTAAACGTTATGAACAAATGCTGGTCAAGAAAAATTACCTGAAACAGATGCAGAAAAAGGCTACCAGGGGACTGATAAGCCTACCTGATAAAAATAATATGAAAAGCCCTTGGCTTGTTCAGACCAACTAAATAAATGCTGGGATACATTTGCTGTGCACAAATACCCAGGGGTAGAAATAGCTGAGAAATGGAAATGACTATTTAACTAAAGGACAATACTAGTATAAGAACAGATGGTTATAAACTGCCAAAGAATAAATTGAGACTGGAAATTAGACAAAGGTTTCCAATCAGCAGAGCAATGAAGCTTTTAAAAAGCCTTTACAGGGAAAAAGCTGCTGTAATTGAGGGATAAAGCTTCTGTATTTCTGAAAGGTATTATGAAATACGGTTCCCTACCAAAGCACAGTACTGGAGGCAATGACTCCTGAGGTCCCCTGCAGCCTTCTGTTTCTCTGCATTTCACACTAAACTCTGCTCATAGCACCATCAACACATTAAAAGTACAGTTTTGAAACACCTTGACCTCCCCAAGCAACCACATGGAGAATTATTCTGGACAGGCTCAGTTGAAGAGTGAAATAAGACAGCTTCTAAGTGAAGGACTTCTGAAGCAACCAAACCTAGGAAGAAGGTCTGAACTAATTTTTTGCATTATCTTAGCAAAAAAGACATAGAAAGGAAGCATGCATAAACTATACATGTAATCTATTTCAGAACTCATAAAACAAAACTCTTGAAAAATCTCAGGGGCTCCTGGGTTCAAGAAAATTTTCCAACACACTGCTGCATGCCAGCAAGCCACGGGAAGATGCACTTTCCACTTCTGGCCACACAATATCTTTATCAAAAGACCAATTGCTTACCTCCTTCACTGCTTACTTTCACTAAGGCTTTCCACAAAATACAAGGATGGAGCTCAAGATTACCAGCACAGCTGGGAGCATTGCTATCACTCATCATCTCCATTCTTTATGACACAGCCAAGTCTTTTGCATGCCCATAGACATCTGTAAATGTTTGACCTTTCCAACATGCGTGTGTGCCGAAAGCGCTGCAGCATAGCACAGTAAGAAAGTAATTTTCATGGACTCTGAGAAGAACTGCAGAATTACATGGCTTGACCTGTTTGCTTCATTCAGCCACTATGGCTGCACCATGTTTACTGGCTGGGGACATGCCATACACAACATTTATCATTATTTAGAGAATGAAAACACCAAGAAAAACAATGGATGGTAATTTGCCACAAAGACTACCTCATCTAGCAAATCCCTTACCTAGCAAATCCCGCTTGACAGCCATTCCTACAGTCTGTATTATCATGGCAGTTGAAGATATTTTTACATACAGAGGGCAAAATTGTCCAGAAAGCCCTAGAATCTCAGTAGATACTCTGTCAACAACAGGCCACAGAGAACCTTCCTGGACAAACGTGCTCCTGGGAAAGGTGGAAACATATGAGAGGTTTTGCTAGAACACAAACTTCACTTACTCTTCAGAAAATCTTCAGTTAACCAATATAAGCAAGAATTTATGTTTCAAGTTGCAAGCTTTGCCCCACTGGCTAAACTTGAAGAATTTTCAAACTTAGGGAACGAACCTGAAACTGAGTTACTGTTGCATAGCACAGTATATGCAGAAGCTACATCCATTGTTACTACACGACTCCTCCACGAGACTGAGTAAGATCATTTTCACTGTGACTGAAACCTCTGGTTATGGGAGGTTTTCAACCACATGCCTGATTAAATGCTACCTCCTAGAATTCTGGGATAACAGGAATTAAATTTTAATGTCCTTAATCTAGTTGACACTTCATAAGCCCTTTACCCTCTCCTTCTCCTTGGTTATAAATGACCAATTACCTAATCTGAGGTAATGCAGGCTTTGGTGGAGGCTAATGAAGACACGATGGGTGAGATTCTGCTTGCACTAGAGAGTTCCATTAGAAAAGATTAATCACCTTCTAACACACAATCACACATTTTGGCTGCAAACAGGAAGAAGGCAGAGAAAGAGGCATCCATCACCAAATAATACAGCAAATGCTTGGCACTTGATCTGCAGCAAGGTGGCTCTCATGACGAGAAGGGGAAGACTGTGAAATGAAGGGCAACAGCAGCTCTTCAAGGTTGCTCAGGGACAGAGATTCCCCACTCAAGGAGTGAAGAAGGGAGTACCCCAGCTAACACTCTGGATTTGTTCTTCATAAGAGAGGGCTTCACTGGTTTAAAAAACCAAACAAAACAAAACACCACCATTGCACTGTGTGTGACATCACTCCTTCACAGAATCACAGTATGTTAGGGGCTGGAAGGGGCCTCAAAAGATCATCTAGTCCAACCCCTTCCCCCCACCCAGAGCAAGATCACAGTATCACAGTATGACAGTATAACCAAGGTTGGAAGAGACCCCAAGGATCATCAAGTCCAACCTGTCCCAACAGACCTCACAACTAGACCATGGCACCAAGTGCCACGTCCAATCTCCCCTTGAACACCTCCAGGGACGGCGACTCCACCACCTCCCTGGGCAGCCCATTCCAATCACGAATGACTCGCTCAGTGAAGAACTTCTTTCTCACCTCAAGTCTAAACCTCCCCTGGCACAGCTTGAGACTGTGTCCCCTTGTTCTGGTGCTGGTTGCCTGGGAGAAGAGACCAACCCCTTCCTGTCTACAACCACCTTTCAGGTAGTTGTAGAGGGCAATGAGGTCACCCCTGATCCTTCTCTTCTCCAGGCTAAACAATCCCAGCTCCCTCAGCCTCTCCTTGTAGGGCTTGTGCTCAAGGCCTCTCACCAGCCTTGTTGCCCTTCTCTGGACACGTTCAAGTGTCTCAATGTCCTTCTTAAACTGAGGGGCCCAGAACTGGACACAGGACTCAAGCTGTGGCCTAACCAATGCAGAGTACAGGGGCACAATGACCTCCCTGCTCCTGCTGGCCACACTATTCCTAATACAGGCCAGGATGCCATTGGCCCTCTTGGCCACCTGGGCACACTGCTGGCTCATGTTTAGGTGGGTGTCGATCAGCACCCCCAGGTCCCTCTCTGTTTGGCAGCTCTCCAGCCACTCTGACCCCAGCCTGTAGCTCTGCATGGGGTTGCCGTGGCCAAAGTGCAGCACCTGGCACTTGGACTTGTTAAATGCCATGCCATTAGACTGTTCCTATCTGTCCAGTCGGTCGAGGTCCCTCTGCAGAGCCTTTCTACCCTCTAACTGACTAACATCTGTTCCCAACTTGGTGTCACCTGCAAACTTGCTGATGACTGACTCAACCCCCTCATCCATATCATCAATGAAGATGTTAAAGAGGATGGGGCCCAGCACTGATCCCTGGGGCATGCCACTGGTGACTGGCCGCCAGCTGGATGTGGCACCATTCACCACCACCCTCTGGGCTCGGCCCTCCAGCCAGTTCCTAACCCAGCACAGAGTGTTGCTGTCCAAACCACAAGCTGACAACTTAGCCAGCAGTTTGCTGTGGGGGACGGTGTCAAAGGCCTTGCTGAAGTCCAGGTAGACTACATCCACAGGCCTCCCCACGTCCACCAGACGGGTCACCTGATCATAGAAGGAGATCAGGTTGGAGAGGCAGGACCTGCCTTTCCTAAATCCATGTTGGCTGGACCTGAGCCCTTGGCCATCCTTCAGGTGTGCAGTTATAGCCTCCAGGATAATCTGTTCCATCACTTTCCCTGGCACTGAGGTCAGGCTGACTGGCCTGTAGTTTCCGGGTTCCTCCATCCGTCCCTTCTTGTGGATGGGGACCACATTGGCCAGTTTCCAGTCATCTGGGACCTCTCCAGTGAGCCAGGACTGGAGGAAAATGATGGAGAGCGGCTTGGCCAGCTCATCTGCCAGCTCTCTCAGCACCCTAGGATGGATCCCATCCGGTCCCATGGACTTGTGGGTGTCCAAGTGGCTCAGCCGGTCCTGAACTAATTCCTCATGGATTTCTGGGGCATTACACTGCTCCCCAACCCTACTACCCAGCTCAGGAGGCCACTCATCCTGGACTCCTACCTTGCTGTTAAACATCGAGGCAAAGAAGGCTGAGGTCCTGATGAGGTCCTCATCTTCGGTCACCGTGTTCCCCTCCAGGTCCAGTAAGGAGTGGAGATTCTTCTTGCCCTTCTTTTTAGCATTGATATATTTGTAAAATTGTTTTTTATTTTCTTTCACAGAGGTGGCCAGTTTCAGTTCCAACTGGGCCTTTGCCTCTCTAATTTTATTCCTACATAATCTAACCACTTCCTTGAACATTCCTCGAGAAGCCTTCCCCTCCTTCCAAAGGTGATACAGCCTCTTTTTTTCCCCTTAATTCCTCCAGGAGCTGCTTGCTCATCCAGGCCGGTCGCCTTCCCCGCCGGCTCATCTTTCGGCACATGGGAACCGCCAGTTCCTGTGCCTTCAAGAGCTCCTTTTTGAAGTAGGTCCAACCCTCCTGGACCCCTCGGTTCATGAGGGTTGGTACCCAGGGAACTTTACAAATAAGATGACCTATACCAGATCACACTGGAATGCATCCAGACAGGTCTTGAATATGTCCAGAGAGGGGGACTCCACAACCTCCCTCGGCAGCCTGTTCCAGTGCTCTGTCGGCCTCACAGTGAAAAAATTCTTCCTCATATTCACATGGAACTTCCTATGCCTTTCAAGAAAGTAAAAATAGTCTCAATGCAGTGTAGCTAACCAGGTGAAGGAAAACAGACATGAATAGTCTTACCTATGTATATTGAAACAAACCTCCAGCTACTTACAGTTACAGCACCCTTGTCCAGAAATGGTTTCCTAGTCTTACTATGAGATAATGTACAAAATCCATTCATAAAATCAGGAACAGATCCTATAGAGTCATGAACAAATTTAGCCTCTTCATAGCGCTGGAGAAAGCTGACATCTTTGGGTGCTCCATTTAGTTTGCAAAGTGAGAGGATCTTCCTATGCATTCTGAACTTAATCATTCCTAACCAATTTTAGTGCTGCCTTTACCAGGCTTCACTCAACTGCTGATTAGCAATTGTGCAAGTATCCTGTTTTCTCAGTGATGGAATCACAGGCCAGCCATGGGCTGTAGGCCACAAGCAGTTTTGAGTCAGCCAGGACATCTGACTCAAGCTGGCCCACAGATGTATCCCAGGTCATAAACATCACAGAGTATAAACAGGCAAGTTTGCTGAAAAGAGGAGCTTCCTGCTAGGACTCCTCCTGACCCTGCTCCTCTTTCCTCCTCTGCTCTCAATGACTGCTTTCCTGTTTTAGTGTGACGGCTGTACCCTTGCTGGGCTGACTATAACTTTGTATTGGCATTGGTGTCATTAAATTTGTTTTCATTTCAGCCCCCATGGGTCTTCTCTCCTTTTCCCAATGCCTCTTCTCTGTCAGGGAGGCATCACCAGGTGACAGAGCAGTGCTATAGTTTAGCTCGAGATATGAGCTAAATGTAGACATCAAGTGAACCATTTTTAGGTACATTTGTTCTGAAGCCAAAAGGCAGACAAGTAGCAAAAGAATCCTCTACATAGACTCTGAAGAGTGGAGGAGACACTCAGATGGTGATCCTCCATAGCTGCCTTCTGGTGAAGAAAATGCCTGCTTCAACTGCCACCAACTTGAACAGTTACATGGAAGATTGTAAAATACATGGAAGGAAACCTATGCAAAGAGCTAAAGTAGTAGGCAGATATTTAAAATCTGTTTTGACTCATCTTTTTGCAAATTCGAGAGGCACAACACTAACATTAGGCACAAGAGAATACAAAACCTAATTCAGGAGTATGAAATTGCTTTTTGAAGGACTTTGAAAAGAGCTTATAAATCATGCCTGCCCCACAACTCTTCTCAAATTATTTTCTAAATCAATTTTAGTAGAATAAACTTCAGTTTATAGGTCATCTATAAGCTTTTTAGTAGAATGAACTTCATTTTATTCTTCTTTTTTCTTAAATCCTTTCTTAAAGCCTTTAAATGAGCATGTTGTTAGATGAATTGATCAACACTGAGGACGCTGTTCTAAGAAAAATGATGTTTTCAGGTTCTCAAGCTGTGTCTACAAAGCCATGTACCAGGCAGCATGCGGAAGACTCAAAAGGACACAAGAATATACCTACTTATGTTTAAAAGCTTCATAGTTCAGTTGAGCTCACAGACAGATGAATGGATAAAGCCAAGACACTGAACACATGAATTGCAGCAGCCCACAAGAAGTTGTTCACAACACCCTGTGACTTACTAGCAAGGAAAAAATGTTAGAGCTTACTCCCTACAAATTGCAGGGAAAAGGCTCTATAACTTCCATGCAGAAAGGAAGCAGCTAAGTAAGTACCAACATTAGCATCACATTAAAAGACAAAACGTAGAAGTCCAGAAAAAACTCTGCCATGGGAGATTTCCTGGACCAAAAGGGAGCATACAGCTTTATTGTCCAGGCTGAAAGGCTCAAGGCCTAGGATAACTGTGCGCCTTCCTATGCCCTAGTTGTTAAAGCAAACTGTCATTTGCCTTGAGAAGGTTTCTCCTTTTCTTTGGTGTATGAAACAGAGGAAAATTCAGAAATGTCTTTGGAGATTACTGAAGCTGATCGCTGTGCTTGCTGGAGTTTGTATTGTGCTGGTGAGCAACTGAAATCACAGGATTTCTGGTACCAAGGGCCCTCCTATTTTAGTTAAGAAAAGATACAGCCACTATTAGGTTTATAATTTTTACAGATTTTTGAGAATGCTTAAGCTTAACCTTTGTTTTCTGAGAGGACTAGCACTAATAAAACAAAAACCAAGTTAAAGCCTGCAAAGGGCAAACAATAGAGATGGTGAACGGTGGCTCACTAGCGGTTTCCTTTTGGATTCATGGAAAACATACAAGGCTTATTGAAGCATCTGACCTCTCTACTGTGACCACAAGGTTTTTCCTCAAGAACTCTTCAAGATCTCCTACCAATTCTCCAAGACATCCCTCAACATAAGCTACCTACTTTGTCATCAAAGTTTAACAACTGTTACTTTCTCAGAGCCTTTGAGAAAGTAACCAGAGGAAGATATGTAACTAACCACAAACTAAGGTAGGTACCTGCCACCTTCCAACTGCCTCTTGAAGAGGAAGCCTTCCCATGATGATCTCATTATCTGCAGCAGTTAGCAGTTCCCAGATTGAAAATAAATATAAGACAGCAAGAGAAGACACCAAAGGGAACCTAGGGCCCTTAAAAATTTAATTAAAAAAAAAAAAAAACAAAGCAAAAAAACAAACAGAGGAGGAGCACGGGAAACTTTGTTCAATAGCTTAAAAACTCTGTTCCTTGAGAATTCAACTCCTGCTCTGATGTGCCCTCCTGCTGTTTAACTGCAAGCTCTGTCAACTCTCAGCTGCTGCTCTGTGCAGGCCCTAGGCTGTCTTTAGAAGGAACCACATGGAAAAGACAAAAAAACCCCTTTCTCCTACTCAAAATAGCAAACCCTGAGTCAGAGAGAAAACAGTAACAGTGAAACAAGTCAGAAGCCTGCATTATACCAGTGATGACAGAGTGAGACAGGACAAAAACTATAACTGGCTGATGCTACTCTCATATAGAGCAGAGTTCTACCTACCCATGCTCCTGCCTTCCCACCCAAAATGCCCTCAAGTTTCTGACACATTTTGATCCAATCCAGTCTTCAAATCTCTGTATAACCTATTTGTAGTAAATATGAGTCACTTAACTGGAACAGCAAGAAGAGCTCTGTTATTTGCCAGCACACATATCACCACAGAGGGCGAAGGATATGTCACACTGTATGCAGAAAACAGCCTCACAGTGTCATCCATAAAGTCACGATCATACTCTTCAACACCCTATGCTTTGAACTTATAACTACTATACAAAGACACTCCAAGATAAGATTGTGGGGAGGACTTATAGAGAATAAACCATCAGTGCAGTTTGGGGTTTTTTTCCCAAATTTTCACACTAGCAGGACACTGACTAAGAAGTGATGAGAACCACCACCTCTTTGATTAAAAATATTATATATTATCACACTCAGAAGCGTTTCTGAAGTTGTATCCACGTATTGAAATCAGAGAAGAGCTTTGAGCATGGGAACAATTGCTAGCAACTTCAAAACCTTGCTAGAAGTAACCAGGTAAGTAGCTACTCTAGCCCTGGTGGAGATACGACATGGCATTTACATACCACAGCCCACAGCAACTAATGGCTATTGTCAGAAACTGAAGCTCATATCCAAAATGTGTCCTAAGCTAAGCGAGCAAGAAACAGTCCTATACAATGATCAATTTAGTTAGGTTCTAGAGCTCCCAAGTTGAGTGAAACAGAGTAGAATAAACCAGGTTGGAAGAGACCACCTAATCAACTAAACCATGCAACCGAGCAACCTATCAAGTCTTCCAACCCCAAGGCAGGGGGGTTGGAACTAGATGATCCTTGTGGTCCCTTCCAACCCTGACTGATTCTATGATTCTATGATTCCTCCTAAATACCTCCAATGTAACAGTTTTGAAAATTGTAAGATGTGCATTAGGAGTCCTGCTGAAAGTTACGTGGTTATTTGAAGCGTAAACCATTACTGACTTGCCCTGGAGTTGTAGTTCTTCCACATTAATCAGGATCAGTTGCAAGGACTTAGCGATACTGTGATACTGTGACTTAAAAAGTGGGGAGGGACATTGGTGTCAGCCTCATTTAGGCATGTAAGAATTTTGTACCTCTTCTCCTCCTCTCCAGACCACTTAGGGGGATTTGAGACTAGAAATTATAAATCAGGAATCCACTCTCAGTCAGCAGAAAAACACTGAAGTGCAAGTTCAAGCTTTTGGAAAATGCCAGGAACAAAAGCAGGAGGACAAGTGAGGTCAGGCTGTTCTTTACAGATGCATGAGGCAATGAGAGGCAGAGCTGTGAAGAAACTGAACACGCAGCTACAACACAAAGATACGTGCGGTAACCAGGAAGCTAAAATGGCAGGCTCCAGTGACCCACAATGTGTGAAGAAGCCTTTCAACACAGACAACTGTTTCCATAAAGAAAGAAGCTGTTCTGCAGAACAAATGGAATTTCTCTATCCATAACTTCAAAAATAACTAATGAGTCATTTTTATCACTTTTCATGGTGACTTTAAAAGTCATTTTAGCAACCCAAGTCAGCTAACACCTGGCCAGCTTGTGGAAAAAAAAGAGTTTACTTCTTACTCCCTAAGAGTCTCTTCCTACCCTATGGCAGAAGTCCAGCAGATTTTGGCCTTTTCAAACACCAGCTTCCAATGTTTCCCCCTTGCAAGGACAATATGCCCAGGTCAGTATTTTTATACTCCATACCTAATTGCAAGCAGGACAAATAAAACTAATGAACTCCCGAAACTGCAGCTTCCACATTAAAAGGAAATCATGTGGTAGGAGAACAAGGAAAGCAGACTTAATTAGTAAGTGACATGATCATATGATTTATATTTCCAGGGCTTTAGTCCTGGAGTATTTAGCACAAAACCTAAATAAATAAACAAACAAATGTGGAAGTAGGCAGACCCCTGCAACATGCAAACATCTTCATGACTTAGCAGACTATCAACAAGGAAAGACCACAGACAAGATGATACAGGCTCAGCTCTACTGTTCGGTTCTTTTTTCCTTTAATATGGCTACTCTGAAGCTATGACATCTTGAAGTAGCATCTGAAGGTTTCTTAAGCCCTCTTAAGTCATGGCAGCACCACAGGACTCAGTAAACACTGGGGAAGATGTAAACTGCAGAGGACTATAGAAAGCCTTAGGTGATTTCAGAAAATCCTTTTTTTGAGATTAACTTGAAAAGGAGAATAAAGTACCTGGAGGGACAGAGATGCACTCTACCTTCATTTCAAGTTTTCATATGCCATGTTTGCCAAGGGTCTGGGAAAAGCCAAGCAAAATATGCCTAGGGTCTGTGGGAAGACAGCACCATCTCGTGGAGTGAAGGGAAGTACAAAAGACCAGGAATAAGCATTCAAGCACTTCAGACATCCGCAGCTTGGCTTTTTGACAGCCTGCTCTTGTAGCAGGTTAACAAACCTCCCCATCAAATTTGTGCGTTATAAAAAAGTTCACTGCAGATCTATAAAGAACAAATGAACAACAACTCCCTATTTTTATCTCTCAAACTCATCACTGTTAACATAAACACTGGGGGCCTTTTCATAAATAGAGTGTGGGCAGACAACCATCTGTACTGAATGCTATTTGCCAGCAGGCCTAGCGCAGCTGTGAGCATCCTTTTCTTGCAAGACTGACTCTCCTGTGCTTAAGGTGAACAAAGAAAACAAGTCTCCAAATAGTAAACTTGGCAGGACTAAATACCTATACTTTCATCTGTTCAGTACTAGAAAAGAAAAAAGCCCTTTTCCATTTAGAAGAGTTGGAGGAAACTCCAATAGGCAGCTATTCCACTCTTTCAAGAACTTGTTCCCAAATACGGAGGTATGCTTATGGAGCATCTGAGAGGGAGCAAATTAAGTTGCCCAGCTGATTCATATTTTATTGGTCATAAATAAGAATTTCCTGGCACTAGTGAAAGCATGAAACCCTGTTTAGTTTCTGCTTCATTGTTGGAACTCCATCAGAAATTCATCTCTGCAACAGAAAGCATTCAAGTGTCCTGGCTTCTAAAGGAAGTAGACAAATGCAGGGTTCTCTGTGCAAGAGGATGTAGTTGATCCTTTCTGCTCCATTCCAAGTATTATGGTACACCTAGCTCCACTTTAGCCAATACTTCCAAGTTCATTCTTATTTATTCCTGGTCTCCAGGTTGAAATTTGTTTTAAATTGGAAGCATTATGATACACTGTCTATGCATTTTGACTAACTCCTATAATGAATTTAGTACAGATCTCTCAAGTCTGATATTTGGGCTATGTTCTCTGGTGTGCCTAAATTAAGCTTAAATGACTTGATCTATCAATCTTGCATGCACATGAGCCATCAGTATCAATTCCATAGCCAAGTGGGGAACACTGTGAGGATGCTCCCCTTGAGACAAAGCACAAATCCATGTTCATCAGATGTATCTCCGTTTCAGCAGAATGAGGTAAGGGATTTAAGCCTCCAGCCTTTTACAAGTGGGACAAATGCAGAGTAAATTCACCACTGGTAATCAGTGCAAAAAACTAGAGGAAAAAGGCGGATGTTTTATTTTTTAACTGCCAGTACAAACACTTCAGTCCTATGATTTATGTTTAAACAATAGGAAGCATAGACAGTTCTGCCTGACCTCAGTTCTCAGCATTCAAATAACAATATATGAATTCTCAGAGTATTCTCCATGCTGCAACACTATCTGCTGCAGTATCATGTGGAGAAATCAAGTCTAACCCTAAACTTAAGCATGTAGGATTAACATGGTTTCCTACCTAGTCTAACACACCACGTAAATATGTGCAATTCAGACCAGTATTTCAGGTATCCATGTATGACAGCTCATCTACCACGTACAGATATGCTGCACAGCTGACACTACTGTTAAGAGATCAACATCATGCCCCCACTGTGTAACTTTGCATGTTTTCTGAGTCAAATATTATGTTCGTTGAACTCAAGACATTTATCAGTATCTCTCACACACAGTCCCTCAATTAGAATTTTCTTTACAAGCAGCTGAAATACCTACAACCATTTGCCAGCAGTCAGATTCACAGTCACTACTGCTGAGACCTTCTGCTAATTAACACAGAGCAAGGGCTTGGAATTCAGGTCTGCTAACACAACCAATCCTGTGTTACAACAGCAACCAGAAAAAGAGAGTCCTTGCTGATGTAATCAGTAACACTGCCTTCTATAACGTGCAGTTGGCTTGGATCCATAATTTAAACCCTGGTGCACAGGCACTTCTCATGACAGTCTGCATTTCTAAGTGAAAGACACCTGACTGCTGAAGTCTCCAGTAGTCAAAAGCAGTAACAGTATTAGCTCTCTCTTCAGCAATTCGTGGTCTTCAATTATGGGAATACTTGTGACAGATGAACTAGCAAAGACACAGATGCTTCTAAGGGACCTACAAACTGTATGATGGATGGCTTGTAATATTGTTATCTATCTTCATCATTTGCCTGAGATCAACAGGGCAGAAATGTAACAGACAGAAGGTCATTTAGTGCAATCTGAAAAGGGAAAAAAAGTTTTAAAAAAAAGAAAGAAAGAAAAGAATTATGACAGATAGTTACGGGAAGACAGCAAACCTGACACCAGTTTTGCTGTGGCCAAGCACTGCAACCAGGTTTCAGAGCAAAGACAAGGAAGAATAGAGCTCCCACCACACTTCTTTCAAAATTAACATGCCAGATTCTTCTCTGGAAGAAAATTTTGCTTATATTTGGTAGGTGTATTATTAAAGCCAAACTCTAGTTAAGACATTAAGACATTCTGGTCTAGAGGTCAGTTATGTCTGAGACATTTACTCAATGGACAAAAGCACAACCACTCTCAGGTTAAGGCTAGAGGCATTTGAACAAAAGTACACTAACAAAGACCAGACAATTCTGCTTTCCTAGGGAAGGAGTAATTTTCTACTCCTCATCCCCCCTCACTCAAAATCACCCTCTTAAGCACCTTGCTGGCAAAAGAAACATCCTGAAAGGCATCTCCCAGGCCAAGGAGGCCATCACAAGCCCACGCTGCTCATCTCCAACAAAGTGGTCTGGGAAAAGCTTCAGGTAGTCACAGCATAGTGACTGACTACATCATAAATCTCTGCACCAAGGAGGATAAACTACTTGTCTTCTTTCTCACATTTTTAAGCTCTCTGCTAATTTTCAAGATGAGTTTACTGTTTTATAGCAGCAAATAAATACTGAATTTAGTTTTGAAAATAAAATCAACTACATCTCTCTTTTTTATCCCTTCATTTTTCAGCTTTTCACTGAAATATGCAATGTTTTGGTTACCTTAAATGTGCAGGGTTTGCTGACTAAACTACTGCATATATATATATCTCCCAGTTCTGTATGTACTCAAGAGTTTGAAATGAACCAACATTCACAGATTTGGAACTTTTCTTCTTCTGTGGACTAAGTGGATTCGCTAACTAGCTGTAGATTAGTTAACTGAGGTTTTCAGTTAACAACCCCCAGTAAAATTAATGTAATTTGATTATTCTTGGGGGTTTTTAATTGAAAAGACTTTTTCCTTTCACAATCAGGGAAATGTCTTTGTAGCCCAAATCCTCTAAGGACAGAAAAAGGGAAATGAAGTTCCAGGCACTAGACCCAGCATTTGTGCAGGTCTCAGATGTCAGCACACAGTGAAACACTTCCACGAAGATAATCAAATCTACCAAAAAATGCTCTCACTCACAAATTTTGTTTCACAGGTGCCCAAGCAGCCAGTTGCAATCTGGCCCAGGGGGATCATTACTAAGATAACTGTAATTAAAGTTTTGCATCTAATTCCCAATGTTCCACAGCTGAGGTTATTATACCAGCTCCTCTGTAACAAGATTGTAATGTAATAAAGATATGTCCCTATGTACAGGTAAACTCCACTGGATATCAATAGGTAGCCTTATTCCAATGACGGGCGATAATTAGTACATTAAGCAGCCTGGATAGCAAACAAGAATTTCCTTCAGGACCTCTGCCTAACCCTGCCTTTGTTTTTCTGTTAATAATTTTCATTGAAAAACAAAACAAACCCCAAACCAAACAGGGTAAGTATTCAAGATGTCTCTCTCCCTACCCATTCTTGTCTCCTCCCTTATGTAGTCCCACACATGAAGAAGGAAAAGCAATAATAATAAAAAAATCTACCCCTGCCTGCATCCCTGTTGGCATCCTCGCAGCTACCTGCATCCTGTCAATATTTTATGACTTGCATTTGTCCACACTAATGGCTGTAATCTTAAACATGGCTTTCAGTCGAAGGTAGAAGCTATCTAACTCAGCTGGGTACTGCCTACTGAAATGGACCTAAGGATTCCTGCAAAACAGAGTTCCTGCGCAGGACATTAGGTCTAATGTGGGAATCACATTTTCATAATCCACAATACAGTTACGACAGACTCCACATAATAAAGGCACCTGTGCCTTCACCTGGATTGGTGACTGGAGTATCCTGCTGCAGATCAACATCGAAAGCTGCAAGTCGAAGAGGGCTTTTGCAAGGTTCTTGCCTTTCACTGCAGAAGTCCAGGTACCATCTGCATACCGTGAGGCACCCAAAACACTTTACTTCATGCTGATGAAATTGTAGCTAGTGTGAGATTAATCTAGAATATTTAGGCAACAAAATTGAGGAAAAAACCTTCACAGCATTACGTAAAAAAAAAATTATATATATATATATATCTAAAGTCACTTAAAATAATGGTCCGCAAGCTCAGGGGGACTTTTGCCTGCAAAAGTCAACTCTATGTTGATAACTATGTTATGAGTTTTCACATTTACTGCTTCTTAAAGAAAACATGAACACGTGCCAGATATTACAAAAAGCTACACTTAAAAAATAACAAATCCTTGTGATGTTTGAGAATTTGGAACACTTATTTTATTAATATTAATTTAGGGGAAGGATGAGCTTAGAGATCATCATTGGCAGATGGATCTTGAGGTGGCAGAACAAACACAGATTCCTGGGTTTCCACACCACATTTCTGATACTGCAGGCAATTTACATCACTATCTTTCAAGAGACCACACCATGGGTGTGCCATGTCGGAGGGAAGAGTTTCAGAAGCCAGCTCTTTCAAGGGGCAAAATACCCAGGACCCAGAACCACTCATTCAGCTATGTATAACATTAACAGTAATAATTACTACCAAGACTACCAGAAAGTATCATGTGAAAAACAAAATACTGCCAAAATACTGCAGAGATCACAAGGAACAGAATTATGTCAGGATTCTTCCGTGACATGTTTATGAAAACAGCATAGCTGCTGAGCAGTGCCAGGAAGAGAGTTAAGTAACTGCTTGAAGGTTGACAACAGAAGCTGTAATCACCACCACCTGTAAAAAGTCTTTCTCCTTCCATCCTATTGAAGTCTGTAGCATGGTTGGAGCATACCTCAACGTGCTGACAGCAGCCAGATGTGCACAGATATCAGTGACTGATTACACAGCTCACATCCTAAATGTTCCTTCTGCCAAGCTGTTGAAGCAATTGTAATTAAATTACTCACTGGAGACTTAGCTGCATTTTGGGGATCACAAAAGGATAAAGTTGGCTAGCTTCCACAGTTGGGAAACAGAAGAAAAGACACATTCTTCTGTCAGGGCACCTTGAGAAATTGAAAGGTGTAGAAGAAGCAATCCCAAAAAGCACCTGCCACTCTTTCAAATCCAAAATAGGGACAGTCAAATTCCTCTCAATGTTTGACAATGCCACCCACTGTGAATCACTCCCAAAGGGAACACAATGGGGCAAACAAGTTCTTGATATGCAGCCTGATCTGATGTTTTACAGTTGGTACTCAAGGGAGGGGAAATATGTTTCAGTACACAGAAAAGCAACAAGCTTCTTAAGCAACTCAGGTGTTAAGGCCATTATATAGTGGGTTATTACTAATCATCAGAAAAATGAATGATGCTTTAATAAATGGCACTAGATTGCAACACCTTTAAGGGCAACAGTGGAATTGCAGTGCAAATGAAAGCAAACCAGTAAGAAGGGTAAAAACAGGAATCACAAACCAAATCACAATGATACAACTTACACCAAGTACTAAAGTACACAGTTCCACTTCCTTCCTCGTTTATCCCAAGTAATCAGAGGGTAAGGTCATTCAGAGACAAAAGGCAGCAACAGCTTAGGCTAGTGACTGAATATGAGCCATCAGCCAGAAAACACTAGTTATAGTAGAGGACATGTAAAAGAGTACTGCGTAACCAAGGGCAAAGCGTGAGAAGGAAAGTAAGAAGCAGGCAGGGTGCCTGACCTGCTGTAATGAAGTATGATTCACTCAAGATAAATCAGAGGTGACTCTTGCTTCGTGGAGGTCGGTTGTCTCTGTAGTATCACAGGCAAATCCCTAAGTGTGGTGATATTTAAACAGCTGACTGGTTTAGCCATGCATGAGTAATGAAGTCTATGCAGATTTATTTTCGACACACAAGCAACCTCTTGCTCTCTAACTCAGTAAGTGATCAGCTGGGCACATTAGAAACAAATAGGTGATAACTAAACATGAACAATGAAGGTTTCTGTAAGTAAACCAAGTTGAGCATGCTTGCATTACATGAGGGGAGGTCATGAAGTCTGGCAAAAACTGGCCCAGATGGTGAAAGACAAAAAATTCTGAGAGAGGGAACAGGGCCCATCTCCCTACTAGTGGTCTGAATCCTGCCATGGAGGTAGCTCAGTGTCACATACAAAACAAGCGTGGAGTGCAAACAGCTCTTGAACACATCAGAATAAAGCCACTACCATAATGTAACAGTTAGTTTGCCCTGGTAGCAGTCTCTACTAATAAATATTGTGCCATGCCATTTAAGAAGACATGAGGGAAGCCAGTTCTGTCCTTTTGCAACTTAATCTACAGACTATGCTCCAGAAGCATCAATCCATTACGGTACTCATTCACTTACTTGGGCAGGGGAGGTTTGTGGAGGAAGGACATTAGTGTCTGCTCTGACATGCCTGGAGTCTCACCTACAACACTTCATGTAGCAGAATGGCCAGATTTGGTCTTCCTCATTCAACCCCAAATATTCTATGTGGTCTAAAGTATTGGTCTTAGGTTTGTCCTGCTAATTTTTATACTTTTCATTTTACTTAAAGAAAAAAAATAGATTTTGGCTAGTGAGTAAGCCTTACTTGCTATGACTACAAAACTGAAGATACCAATAGCACTTCCTGTGAGAGTGTTAAATCAGTGAACACAAGAGCAAAGTCACCATGGTTCTATTTCCTTCTAATCCTTCCCTCCTCCAAATGCGATTTACAAAAAGACAGTAAAAACTTACAGTTTATGCATCACATGGAATAACTTACTGAGCTAAAAGAACAACATCCCTGTACATCACCTCTCCCTTGGACAAAAGTCAAGAACTACTTAACAAAACAATCACATTAGAAGGTTAGAGGATTGCTTTGTTTATCAACATGATCTTTGAAAAGCATACAGACTGAAATCATAGAATGGTTTGGGCTGGTAGGGACCTTAAAGATCATCTAGTTTTAGCCCTACTGCCATGGGCAAGTACACCTTCCACTATATCCGGTTGCTCAAGGCCTCATCCATCCTGGTCTTTAACTGTGCCAGGGAAGAGCCACCCATGACCTCCCCAGGTAAACTGTTAAAATGTCTCATCACCCTTACTGTTAAGAATTTCTTTCTGATATCCAATCTAAATCTACCCTCCCCAAACTTCAATCTATTCCCTCTCATCCTATCACAACAAGCCCTTGGAAAAATTCCCTGCCTACCATTCTTACAGGCCCTCCTTCAGGTACTGGAAAGCTGTTAGAAGGTATCCCTGGAGCCGCCTTTTCTCCAGGCTGAAGAGCCCTAAGTCTTACAGCCTGTCTCCATATGGGAAGATACACATACAAGAGGGCAGACAAACATGGGCTGCATTTTTGTTTTACCAAATGGATTTTTTTTTAAACAGGTGGATATTACAATCCAGAGTTTATAAATAAATAAATAACCCCCCTAAAAAGCAAATCAATAGTTAGCAGACAGACTTAACAACTGTTTCAACAACAACAACGACAGAGCTGTTCGAAAAGCTGCTTTATACTCTGCTTGCAATAGTCATTGCTGCAGGTTATTGATCTTTTACAGACAAACAGCCTCCATTAAATACATACTTAGATTAGCCTGGCAATTTCTCCTGGGAAGCTTGACCTTCGGGGTTACTTATCTGCATGAGGCACTGAGTAACAAGCAGTGTTTTCTATGATGTAGTTTGACATACATATATCTATTCCCATTAGCTAGACTGTCAAAGTCTATTTTTTATGCACTCTCTCGGCAGAAAAGAAAATGCCATTGTTTGATCAGGCAAGAACACAAGTAAGTTAAAGAAGCTGTAAAGCTGTTCATAGGACAAGAGTTTAAACATATGTCACACCTTGGGTAACTTCATCTTTAATTACCACGTCTTCATGGTGAAGAACAGTAAAAGGATAGAGTTCATCCCAGATGCAAGATGAATCACTAATATTGTGGGTCAGCTCTTCATTCTGATACCTCATCTGCCTAGAGTTACACATTTGACCAGTCTGAGCAACAGCTTGGCATGTCAAGGTTGTTTATAACCCTAAGTATCAACTGCAATATATTAATGCTGATTTCCTACATCTTACAGCAAGAAATGAATTCTGAAAACAGGCTGAAAGCCCAGATCTATTGACTGTGAAGCCGGACTGATTAGAACAACTCTAAATATTGAAGAACGGAAAGCCACTTCAAAAAATGGAGAGGAGAAATGGAACAGAAAGGAGAATGGAAAGAGCTTATCCCAAATAGTTCCACTGCTTCTATCTCCATCGTTCTTTGCAGGTGTTAGTTCTGTCTAGTATGGAGGGCAGACCTTCAAATTTACTTTTGTACAACAAACCTTCCAAAAATCAACTTGAGGGCAGGAGGCTTCTGTATTTTGTTTTGCTTGTTTTGCTTTTTAACACGGGCAGAAGTAATACGACTCAAAATGAAATATATGAAAACTGAATTTATGCCTCCATAGCACAGAGCAATTTCTTCTTCTGAGGAATCTTGATTCCTACCATGTAAAGAACATCTAAAACCGAGATACACAACACCACCTAAAAATTGAGGTCGCAGCATCATTTCCACTAGGAATTTAAATCCTTGTCTTGCTACATCATGCCAGGTACAAAAGTGACTATAGATATGTAACAAGCATCTCTGCCACTTGCACTTCTCATTCACTTTTCAGAAACAGCAGTTTTGAGGCAGCTGCATCTGAACTTGGAAGCTTAATGGCCAAATCCTGGCTCAAAAACTAAAGATCAAACACATATTGGTGCACCAAACGTTCCTCAGTATTGTTAAAAGTGAACAACTTTGCAAAGTTCACACTAAGAAGTTAAAAAGTTGCATATACAATAGTTAGAAGATTATTTAAAGGGATCAGCAAGAAAAAATTATCTCAGAGTCACCAAAACATCCTGCATGAAACACATGAAATGCTAATTTTCCAGTGTGGACACTTGAGTTAGCTAACAGAAACTGAAAGGCAAAATGTATTTGGCAAGTCCTGCTTTTGCTACCATTTCAATTGTGTAAATCTAGACCTGTTCTATTGATTTCAATAGTGCATTTTCATTATCAGCGAGAGACCACAATTTTCTTATAAAATAGAAATACCCATCTACTAAATTAATAGAATTATACTCCTGTGGAGAAAGACAGCAAGGAGCGACAGCAAGGAGCGACAGCAAGGAGCGACAGCAAGGAGCGACAGCAAGGAGCGACAGCAAGGAGCGACAGCAAGGAGCGACAGCAAGGAGCGACAGCAAGGAGCGACAGCAAGGAGCGACAGCAAGGAGCGACAGCAAGGAGCGACAGCAACCAAAGATCCTGATCTATTCTTTAAAAAATAGCAAGGCTTCAGGTTGCACAGAAGTTACCTTCCCTGCCATTACTTGCACCAAAACCCAGTTCAAAGAACATTCAATTCAATTAACACACAAGTGCCCGTACTATTAGGCTTAGGCATAATAGCAACCATATCTAACATATAGAAACAGCAAGGAAGACTCCTCTCCACAATTTACAACACTCCATAACTTCATCAGGAGACACAGAGTAGAACTATGCCTTCTGTCCTGACACATGGCAAAAGCTTTAAAAAACAAACCAAACCTACCAACCAATGCCCAAAAAAACTCTCCAAACAAATAAAAACCAACCAAACAAAACCCAAAACAAACAAACAAAACACACAAAAATGTATTTTACGCACTTTTTGAAGATCCTGGTTGGAGTCTTCTTGTGTTCCAGGAGTTGTTCACATGACTTACCTTTCTGGACCATTTTGAAACCCATATCCTCCTGTGAGCATTTCTAAATTGCCCACTATGCCTGACACCGAGTGACTGACTACTACATGGCCCACATCAGCCTCACTCATATTAAATCCCCATCTCTGCTCTGCATGGTGTCCAGCTGCCAGCTCTAAAAAGCAGCAAGGAATCCCCAATTACAGATGCAGGAACTTGGCTTCCTGACACTTCAGAGACTATCCTAAGTCATTAGTAATGGCACAACAAGGGCACTGTGACATTATGGAACTGAGAAGCCCAGCACATTAGCAACAAAACTGGAAGTATCAATAATCTTTCCAGAAATTTCCTGGATAGTTACTTAAATACAGTTCAACAGGATTTAAAGCAGCATTTGTTTGACACAACAGGTTTATAATGTGCTATGCTTACCAACTCTAAATCTAATGACTGAACAAGCAGTGCAAGAGTGGGAAACCTGGTATGCAATTGACAAAAGCAAACCAAAACAAAAAATGCAAAAAATCAAAGAAAATTTTTGTGAAGTCAATATGAAAACTTCCTTCTGAACCCAAGGGAGTCAGTTTTGACTCCAAATCAACCCAAAACCAGATGTGGCATTATAGCCTATGTCTCTCTGTCTGCAGTACTCCTCTTACCCAACCCCAGAGAAAATATGAATGCTGGCACACCTTTCCAATATTCGTTTGGGGAAGTTATGTTGGGAGAAAGGGAGACCAACAGGTAACATCACATTTTAGGAGAAACTCAGAAAAGCAGGCTTTTAAGCCTTTAGCAGAAACAAAGTGCCACTACAAGTTAAACAGCTTGTCCTACAATCCATCAATTCAGCCACATCCCAAACTTCTATGGGAAGGGTTGCAGTTACAACAGTACTATGGCACCAATATTGCATGAACATCACCTGTACCACTGATAAAATCCACTAGAAATACACTTAATCAAATGCAGCAGCTTCTGAGGTGCAGATGATCAGAGTGCACTATAAATGCCTGTTCTGGTTTTAAGATTTACACACAGAGTGAACCACATTATTGAAGCCTACTGTTATGCTTGCTGCAGCACTCCATGTGCTCCTTTGCACCCTGCCTCAGGATGGCAATTGTGCCCTTACATAGAGGTGGGAAGAGAGTATAGCTAAAATGATCTGTCCCCTCTAGGCAGGGGCAAGGGTGAGCAAAGGTTTGTTCAATTATTTTAACAGAGATCTTAATTGACCAAGAACATGCCATGTTTTGAGATAAAACAAATCAACATGGCAAGATGCACAGTGTTGTTCCTGTATGTTTAACTGAACATTTTGGCAAACAGTATCCAATTTTTCATCTTAGCATGCAGCTAGTAAGCCAGTAGAAGACAATCTCCAATACTGATCAGCAGTTTGACATGGATTTCATGCCTTTGTCACCAAGGTTTGAATGAAAAACTCAAAGCATAATTCAGTACACAAAACCTAGCCATTTTGTACCTATGCAAATATTACACATATTATCAAAAAGCCACTTCTGGTTTCTCTAAACTAGGAGTTTCATTAGCATCAGTATTATAATTGGCCTGGCTGAGTTAGCCTTTAAAACAAGAAAAACAAAACAAAAAACTCCAACATGTATGAAATTGCAAATTTTAATTTTAAAGTTGCATTTCAGTTGAAAGTAAAACTAATAATTTGTTCTCTGTGATTCTATCCATCAGAACTCAGAGGTCACCAATCCAAAGGAAAAGCCTACTTACGGTCATTGCACTGGCTCCCAGAATACGAAGTCATGGAGCAATCACAGGTGAAGCCTTCCCATTGCTGGTTACAGATGCCTTGATTTGCACAGGAATCTTCCTGACAAGTAGTGCTTGGTCCTAGAGAAGGAATGAGAAGAAAATGGTGAAACGAAGCTGAGAGAATAATTTTAGTCACACCCACAGAAGCTCCAGTTCATTATTACCATTACTATCAGGATCCTCATGGAACACCAGAGAAAACACTAACCAAACCATTCTTGGACATGCAAGAAACTCGGGTAAAAGAGCACAAAGACAACCGGACATTTCACAACAAGATGTCAAATTAACAGAGCAAGGAGAAAGAGTGAACAGCGACATATTCCGTCTTAGGCAGGCCCAATTCACGTGCTCAGTGCTAGCTAAAAGAAATTTACTGTAAATTAAAGTGAGATGCAAGGATGACAAACACTGCTAGGTTGTCACACTTCCCTGGAAGTTTGATGTCCTTGTAGAAATGAAGGCTAAGAAACTGGCCCATGAACAATGCTTCATCCAAGCCAGAGAACCCTGATCTATGAATTCAAACTGAAGTTTTACAGCCTCAGATGGCTACAACTTTGCTTTATAGGTTAAGAAAAGAAAAAGACTCTGACCAGTCCTATTACATAGCTTCTTCTGGAAACATACCAACAAAGTCCTCAGAAGGCCATGATATTAGTCCATGACACTTCTGTACTCTGGTACAGCCTTTGGGAAGCCAGAGAAGGAAGAAGCCACTACTAATAGAACAGCCTGTGACTTAAAGATAAGAGTTGCTTATCCTACTCAGATGGACCTTGGAAAGACACAACCTGAGCAACAGGTAAAAATGTGATCTTCAGATCAGTGAGACTCTGACAGCTAGTATGTCATCCATAAGGATGCAGCTAGATTGTGAACCAAGTGAGAGTAGATGGGAAGCTTCAAAGTCATAGATCATAAGAACTTGAGTTCAGCAGGTACTTTCTGGGAAAGTATTTAATCTTCAGCATTCTAGACAAAGGTATGCTGTTTCTATTGTGCAGAGCTTCAAATAAAAACGTACAACTATAGCTGACATTCTCACTATTCCTTACCCTGCACTTCTTAGAGGAGAAGAAGAAGAAGAAACAAAAGAAATAGAGTAGATGACAGAAGATCAACTGGCTAGGCTGCCCGACATCAGTTTGTCAACCACTTCTAGTCCAGGGCACAAGCATAAGGATAAAGAACCAACAGCTCTACCTATACCAGCATCTTCCAGCACAGTCTTTGTTAGCAACAGCAAATCCATTAGGCTCAACCTAGTCTTCACCTATTAAAAAGAGATGGCAGAGGCAGCCACAGAAAGAAAACTCTGTTATTGTACTGAAAGTTGAGTGACATTTTCTAACACTTTTCTCCTTTCCTCTGCATCTTCTTCCCACCCACCTGACTCTCATTTGTGACTATACAAATCCCAGTGGTCTCAGTGGCACAATGTGAAGTTAACAGATCACTTCCAGGATTACAACAGTGTTGACAAACTGTGAAGTGTGGGCTGGCAGGCAGGCACGTGTGTGTACCTGCTTACCTCCTGCCTTTACATTTATAAAGGAAATGCTAATAACTACATAGATAATACATATCAGACTGAGGTCTGATACTTGCTTCAGACTTACTCTGGCCCAGCAGAAGAAGGGATGGTCTTTAATAATTTGAAATAGAATTAGTTGTTATTTTGCCTAAAATGTCTCAGTTACTGAGGATAAGCAATAAGGAACTGATTTCTCTCCTGTACCTCACTATCCCATTATGTAACCTGTAACTAAATATGAATGCCAATACTCCTAGAGGTATAAACAAGCAAGTTATATACATATTAAAAACAGGAACAGAGAGCAATTGTGACTCTATGCAAAACCAATTCATCCTCAACTGCAAACACCATTACACAGAAGCAAAGTAGAACAGCAATTTTAACAACAGTTTCTTCTCTCTTCCTACATTCTTCTGAGAACACTTTAGTCAGTAACTAGACTCAACAATGGGCATTATCCTTTGTCTCATAAGAGACAGCAACAGTACTCGACTCAAGGAATAAGACTACAGGAGGCCTAATACCTGTGGCTTGAGGTGCTTGTAAGGAGAGAGCCCAGCAGGCCAAAAGACTTGAATTCCTGACCAGTATTGTGGTTTCTGAATTGTATTTTACAGAAACCAACTGTGAAGATGGAAACAGTACTTTCAAAGCAGCCAGAGGAAAAAAAAAAAGTAAAGAAACACAGTGATGGCAAATTCTGAAAGCCTGACAACACCCCAAGAATGCTCGAAGCCTGATCTGCCATCTTTGGAGTCAGTTGTGACGCACAGCATAGATGCTGGGTATTATGCTCCATCTCATTCCTTAGTACTATGGGCCATTTGCATGGTAAAAGGATCTTTGTCTCTGAGACTTTATCTACTCCTGCTGCTTACAGTCTGTGCCCAATGTCATAATCCTCCATCTGTGGCAACAGAATTTTGTTCAGAGTAACTAACAGGGATGTCACAGGGGATTAGGATTTTTGGATTAGGGAGCAAAGCGGCAGAAGCAGAGGAAGGCTTATAAAACATGAATATTGTGTTACCACGCACATGCCCTTTAGTGCTAACGAACAGGGGAAAAGAGGACAACAAATAATTCATATACATGTATTGAAGAACTGGTTCTAAACTACCGGTGCCATCAGGGTTCAGACCTATTTTACATTTCATTCCTTTGCCAAAACTTACAGTGAAGTATTTAAAAATACAGCAAAGCAGAATTCTTCAACAATGTCTGTTTGATCTGCATTTCTGTACCTGCAGGCTGTGAGATCTTGTTGAGTATCCCTCCCTGGGAACAAGTCCAATGTTACACTTTTTGTCCAAGTCACCTAGCCAGGTGTGTGGTTTGTTTCATAGTTTTACCACTAAGCATTTGAAGAAAATCACCTTGGAAGAGGACAGTAACCAGATCTCTTATCCATATTCTGCTTGGAAAAATTTCTTTGTCTCCCTAACTCTTTCCTGCCATTTCAGCTGTCTGGTGGGTTTCTCTTTGTTCTGAAACTAAAAAAATATTAAAATTGAATTCTACTGCTGTGCATTGCTAAAACTGCCATTTTTAATCCCACAGGTGAGCACGTCTCACTGGCAAGAAAAGTCATTCCTGCTGTGTCATCTGAAAGCTCTTTGCAGAGGAAGAAATTTTAGAAATAAAAGACAGCATTGTGCTTATCACTCCTCTAAGTTACATGAGGAATTGGCTTCTTTGTAAAACAGCTGCGGGATTATAAGAACTGCCTTGTGCTTTGATCAAAGCCAGCAATAAGCATTAAGCTAAGCAAACCATTCTTGGTCTTGCACGTAACACCTTCCTTCACACGTTGCAAATCCACTTCTATTAAAAGGAATCTACCATTTGTGTTGACATTATTTTGTCAGTAAGACGAAGATCTGCAACAGGCAGGTTCAATGGCACCATGAGCCCATTTTTCACTCTTCATCTCCCTAAATGTTCCCATCTATTTCCCTTGTACCATCAAAGAGGTTAGAAAGAGATAAGAAAGTAACACACACAAGACATCTTTACTCTCTTTGCAGAATAAAGTGCTTCTTTTGTTCTACAGTTCCTAAACTGCTAACGCCATCGAGCACTCAAATATCTCTACCACTACTGGTATGACAGGTAATTTATACCCATGTGAAGCCTATAATTCATTTCTGTCAGCATTCCTCTTTCATAAGCAGCAATAGACTGCCTTTCTTTTAATTCAGTGTGCAGGCCCAATATAGCTCAGAGAGGCATCAGGTCTCACAAAACCATATACACTAGGCTGAATATAAACTTGTCCAGGGCTTTTAGCACAGGTTAAGGAGGAAATTAAACTAATCCATCAAAATTTTCTAATTATAGAATAGTTTGGAAAAAAATATTTCTTCTGAGTGAAAAGTGAGAAAAAATTAGTCTAAATCTCATGAAACTATCACTTCAGTGGAGGGACCATATCTTATATGCCCTTACTGTCAAATACTGATGGTGACATGTTGACATATACTTTGCACAAATATAAAACACTGAAGTATAGTCAATGCTCAGTTCCTGATTCAGAAAAGTTAAATCCTGTATTTTGAGTCATAGGTGGTAGAAAATAGGAATATCATGGCTTAACTTTAACTTAACAAACCAGAATGCGAAGATTTTTAAAAGACTGCAATGCCAGCTCTTCAAAAACTCTCAGTTCCGGATTCTGTTAAGAACTCATCATCTCATTCATTGCCTAACTAAGGTTACACATGTGGCAGGTTCCATATTTAAAGTTACCCATCATCAGAAATAACTCCAAAGCTAGCATTCTGCAGTCCCCTGAAAATACAGTCATTTACTGCAGTGCCTCAACAGAACCTGAATTCTTCATTTACCTGACACACATCTATCTTTCTCCCCCTTATCACCCTGCCACTCTCCATCTCTAAGCAACATAAAAGATTTCGAGTGCAGTGCTCATATACATGCTGGTGGGGGAAGAAGAAACAAACAAATAAATAAATAACACGACAGAAAATATCTCACAAACAAACAAAAAACCCCACCACAAAACCAAAACAACTGTAATCATATAACAGAAAATCAACTGCTTAAAAGGGAGCATGCCTAGACCTGAGATGAAAGGAACAAGGAGATGCAAATGAAGCAGAGAAATTAAATAGGATTGAAACATTCAGACACAGAAACCAAAAGCAGAAAGGAAAACCTGAAAGGGCTGTGAACAAAACAAAAACACTCAGTCAGTCGGAAAAATACTCTTCCCCAGTACACATCAGAGCAGTACAAAAGTATCAGGCCTTATGGCCTACTGTGAAATAGCCAAACCTACTTAGCAAAGGTGGGTTTCCTGAAAAGCCAATATTCCACATTATGAACTCAAGATAAACATTTCCACCTAGGCTTCAATGTGATCAAGTATCTCAAACTGAAGGGTAAATATTCATATAGGGTAGAGACCTCTGTAACAATATGAGTTTGAGCTGGAATAATTTTAAGAGCTGTGACAAGCTTTTAGTTTCTCAGGACTCTGGGAAAAAAAAAAAAAAAAAAAAAAAAACACCAAAAAACGAACAAACAACTCAGTTCTGGGACTACTTCTTCATGCTATATGCCCTTTAATGGACATCAAAAGCCACGCAGGAACTCCTGGGCCTGTATTCTGGTGGACACAGAAATGACCAGAGAGAAAACAGTGGCTTCACAGTGACATGATACTTGCTGATGTCTAAAACAAGGCCAAAATTCCTGCCACAGTCCTATCTACACTCTAGTGTACCTCCAGGATCTTTTTTCTCCTCACTTTTGTCCCAGTCCATGTATCCTTCCTATTCTTTCAAACTTCATCTGTTACCACTTTCCTTTACCTAAACTTCAGAACCCTCCTAGAACACATTACATAACACTGTCTAAACGTCTAACCTCCGTGAAACAGTGCACTTCAACTTTTTGCAGCTGGGAATAGGTCACAGATACCAATGAAATATGCTAGCAGTCAGATGCTCCACACGAACAAAGCACAATACATCACACTAACTTCTGCCTACTTCTAGGCTGCCAGATATTTCAGATTTGATGTTTCATATACATCCAATGGCTGAAGTTACCCTACTTCAAACCACAGATAATACTCTGTAAAGTAAGGGTAACTGCTACCTGCCTGCACCTGGAATACAGCACAGGACTATTTTAATTTGAAAATTGCACCTGTTGTGTTAAAACAGGTCAGCAATGTGTGGTGGTTCAGGCCGGGTGCCTCCCTGCTGTGCCACATAAGACACACCTCCAGTGTCCCGAGGGTCCAGCCCAGTGGGTGGACACGGGGAGATTTGTGTTTCATCCCATAATGCCCTGCTCCCTATAAAACCATCAGCAGGGTTTCTGCAATTCCTCTTTCTTGCCTCAATGCCCCTGTGGAGATGGTCACTATCTGGTAATGGAGGGGAATTCATCTTCGAGGCCTCTTGGGGCCTGGCTAGGCCCAAGGCTGGGAGGAGAAGGGGGAAGATCTGGCCAGCTGAGATTAGCCTAACAGTGGAAGGTGGGGAGGGAAGAAGGAGCCCTGGGGGTTTTGGATGTACCCTCAGGTGGGGAGAAAGAAGTGTTGGGATGCTTCTGGGTATGCTTTGGGATCTCTTTTTTCACTGTGCTTATGGTTTCCTGTAAAATATTCACTGCTTTACCATTTAAACTTTCCACCACTTTTGCAATCTGTTTGTCCGAGTCTCATTTTTTCTGCGTGTGGTGAGAGGGAAGGGAGGATCGGCCCTTCAACCCACCACACAATGTCACAAAACATGGTGAATAGAAATGGAATCTACAAAGCACATGATTAAAGCCACAGAAAATAATTCCAGTGATATGTAACATGTTGGGAAGTCTAGTCTCTTATCTCAAGAGAGTGAAACAGAAGCACTACGTATTTTTTCTCCACAGCAAAACTGAAACTTAATCTATGGCTTCGACATAAAATTTAAAGGTAATTAAGCTGATAACAGATGCCATCTGTGGCTTCAGGACTGTTACACAGGGACACATGGTTCAATGCCTCTAACTTCTCCTTATACCTGAGAGCATTCTATCCTTTTCCACTAAAAAGGAGCATTTTCTTAAATTTCCACATCATTCAAGAACAAATTAATCTGTACTCTATATTGCAGTCTCTTTAGGTGAGTTGAAAAGTATACTTTCACTAACATGTCTAAAGGGATAGACTTTCAATGCCATGCAAAACATCTCTCTGGCTATAGTAGTATAGTAGTTTTATTCATTCTAATAAGCAAGTTTCCTCACTTATATCCCAGGGAATCAGGGTATTCATATGTATCCATGCATGTATGTATTCGTACCATTAATCCTTCCTTCATTATATTTCCCCAAAGAATTAGCATTTATACAATTGGTTTTCTTGTCAGCACTCTAGCCCATCATCTCTGTAATTCAAGTGGCATGTCCTCAATTACTACCAGGCCTTTACTTTTTCAGCCATCTTTGGTTTCTATAATTTTTACCCCTTTACATTTTAACGGCTTTCACTCAAGCAGCTCCAGTATTTTAACACCATGCACAAAGTCCTCAACCTTTTAGCATCCTTGAACATCATTAACTGACCCCTTTTTGCTTGGGAGGCAATTAGCAATAAAAGATATCAGTGAGAATTTATGTGAGGATCAGCAACATGAAAGAGCCCTATCTGCTTTGTGAAGAATCAGAGGCTATCCACTAAGAGGTTCTAAAAAAGCCCTATCAGGTATATTGACCACTCCCATGTTTGATCAGATATGGCTTGTAAAATGCCACCTAACTAATAAAGGAATTTGTAGTTGATAGACTTCTAATTTTTTTTAAAAAACTGGAATTCCAGAAAGTTATTTCTGTGGATTTTTTGCTTTTGCTCTCAAGTCAAAGTTAAAAGACCCTCAGCTTTTACCTCCTGATCTCAAAGCTTAAGATCAGTACTGAAGAATCCAAGCCGGCTTTTTGTTTTGTAAACCACTGGTGACTTTCTATGTCTCTATACACAGCAGCCTGATTTGCCTAAAGAATCACTAGGCATTTCAGGAAATCAACCTGTGCTCTAATGGATATCTAGAGACTGATACAGTCAAACCCCTCAGATCAACAAAAGCACTTCGTCCATTGTTTGCCATGTGTTTCTTCAACCCAGATATCCCTCTCAGAGGGGTTAGGGTTTGTCATTCTATCTCAGGGGTGTGACTGCATCCAGTAAAAGGCACCAAAAAGCATCTTTCAGTTCAAACCAGTAATGGGGAAGAAAAACCTTCTCTACCTTGCAGGTCAGCTTTGGTCAACCCAACTTTGTTAGCAAAAAAACAACCAAACAAACGAGGCAGAAACAATAAACATCAGGTTAGTATAAACACAGATAAACCAGGGTCACATTACTTTAAATAAATAAAAGGAATTGGTATAACCACCACAGCCAATATCCATAATCAGTACATATAGGAACAAGAACATAGAGGGACATGACTACCATAACCCAACTAAGCAACAGATAACAAAACCATAAAAAAAAGAGAGTAAATACATCTCATGAACACACACAAAGTTCTAAGGTAGTAGAAATAAAATGGGAAAAACACGTCATTCTTAACAACTATGTCTCAGTATTTACCAACAATTTAAGATAGATTTTTGTCTCACATGAGCAGTACTTAGAATCCAGTTTAGTAAAAAAAAAAAAAGGTTAAAAATCTCTTTGACTTTCAGCCCATTAGTCAGGCTCTAGATCTGAACTTAAGTTTTCTGTCTAATAAAAGCACAGATTACCCTGGCTTTTTGTCCAAGGTGGATTTATTGTCAGGAAGCCACAGGGAACAGATAACTCTGGAATATGACTATCTATTTATCCCAAGAACCGAATTTGGCACTGGAAATAAAGTGATAGTAAAATCTTGCCTCCTCACAAGCTGCTGCTTGCTCATGGCTTTCAACACATCCTTAGAAAACTTCCATCAACAGGCAAAGAGACAGCTCAGTCTTGAGACCCATGTAATCTTTGTCAGTCTGATCAGAGCAATCAACAGAAACAGTAGTACAAGCTCACTCTTTCACCCAAGTGGGAATGATCTTGTTATCTGTGGTCAAATCATAGTCCACATGGCAAAAGAGAATCATAAATCTACCAAGTCTGACTGAAGATCCAAGTATACTTTCTGAAAATTGCAGAGCATAATAAAAACTCCAAACTGAAACACTATCTTTGATGCTCTTCCATTTAGGCACAGGATCATTTTCTTTTGTTCTTTCTTTCCTTTTATTTTTTTTTTTTTTTAAACAGAGTACAGTTCACAGGAAAGCCAAATAGATGTATTTTTTTTTCTGTATTATACCTTGATTCCAGGTTTTCTCTTTCAGCATAGAAAAAGCAGAGGACAAAGATTGGAGTACAGGCACCAGTTCTTGAATCCCTTGCCACTAAAGGTCTGAAGGTGACATATTTCTATTATACAGCACAAAGGAACAACAAAACACCAAACCACTGACCTCACTGCCCAAAATATGTGTATTTAAGAAGTGCATACTCACCTTTACAACCTTCTGTTCCTAAAAAGTCCTAATATTAGAGCTGATACTGAAGAGAGATTGATATCTCTCTCCCCCATTGTCTCCTTTTACTTTTAAAACTAAATCCACTAGAACTGGCATGTACAGATGCCACTTCCTGTGGTTCATATGAATTTTAACATTTTTAATCTTTGCTATTGTTTTACAGCCCACAAATGACTCAAGATGGCAATTACTTTCCCTTCTGAGCTAGTTAGATTTTTCTTCCCACTTCTGGAACTGCTCTACTACATAGAGGCATAAAATCCCCTGAGTTCTTCAAACAAAATGCAAAAGAAAGTGGGGAGGCGTGGAAAGAAGAGGAGGATTCATTTCTCCATCCACCTTCTTTGAAATGGATTCCAACATTTAATTTCTGTGCAACAAGCAAGCACTTTCCCTAACTGCTCTGCTCCTTATCTTTGTAGCTGAGCTGGAGTAAAGATAATATTTGCTCTATAATTACAGTACCACTGAAAAAATGGAATACAAAAGCATAATAAAGAACAGGAGAGCCACACTCTCCTCAATGAACAATCTTTGACTCCACAGAGAAAATGAAGTATCACCAGATTTGAAGCTTCACTACTGAGCAGACAAAGGGTGAAATGCTTTCTGACATTATCCTGCTGTGAGATTTTAAGCATGAGATTAGATTTTCTTTTTTCCACATACTCCTTACTATGCAAACTGCATTTCTGATTTTCCAGCCTGTGTATGTCATTCATGCTTTTCATGCACCAGTGAATTCCAGAGGTTAAATACACTATTTGACAGAAAGTAGCACAAGATTATAATTTACTCCAGGATCTGGAAGAAGATTAAATTAGGACACAGAAGTCTCAAAACATCTGGAACAATGTCAGCTAGTTCAATAATAATCACTCTCCTTTGTGAGAATCTGTGGAACAGGTGAGGAAAGGTGAAGTGGGGAGGAGAACATGAGCATTTGCAGCTGAATTTCAGAAAGCTCTAGTGCCCAGAATAAGCTACATAAAGATGTCCAAATAAAAGAAAGCACAGGAGAACACATGGCAAACTAATAAAGCAGTGGAAAAACATCTCAAATGCAGAAAGTGATCATTAATATTTAGGGAAACATTAAACTCCACACAAAACTGGACACGTGCTTAACTTCTTCCAAGACCAGTGAGGAAAAAGAAGTAAGTCACTCAATGTTGACTTTTTTGGACAGAATAAACTGACCTATTCATCTAGTAGATGATTTCAGGGATGAAGTGTTCAGCAAAAATAATTTATTTTGGAAATCCGGAATTAAGAAATAGCTGATCTGAACTTTAAATTAATTTACTTTTAAGGAGCAAAAGGTCACCTGGGAAACATCCTCCAACTCCTGCATACATACTAGAGTGCAGACATGTTTTTTTTTTCCCCTCAAGCTGTGTGTGTCTGACATTGAAATAGCCTATATTACTCCAACTCAGAAGCTGTATACAAAACCCTTCCAACCACAGGCCATAGGCTGTTGAACTGGAGACGGACAAAAAGTCATGATAAAGGGCTTCTTTTTCTCAATTTCTAATGCTTTTCCCTTCTCTAGAGGCCTTTGCCCATCACCTCAAAGTGCTCTGCAAAACACAGTTGAATTTCTTACTCTTATTGTAAATATATAAATATCATCTTACAAGTGCAAGAGCAAGGCTCAAAGTAAGTTTGCAGACTTGCCTGCAAGCTTCCTGTAGAAGCAGGCTTCCAACATGAAATCCTTTCATAAAACTGACTCTCTTCAGAGTGTTCAGCAGCTTGGCCCAATACACTGACACAAAGACCATTCACCTCTTAACCACTTTCCTACCTTTTGTCACAGGCCCTTTCGCCAACCTATTTTTTGGGGATGGTGGTAGAAGGAAGGTGCCTCTCATTACATAGTAGATGGAAGAAAAAAGCTTTTAGCATGAGAGCTAAAGATACTCTGCAAATTGAATGTACTGCTATAACGTCATTTTCCTGAAACTTTGTTCTCACAGCTGTGAGTAGCACATTGACCCAGAGCAGATTTTATACACCAGGCAGCAATAGGTTTTCTGGCTTTGCTAAGTAGCTTCCTGGGTGCCGCGATTAAGAGACGGGACTCAGCCTGATGCAGGCCATGTGTCCACTTTATTACACAAAATCCGTCTATAAAAAAAGCTTATACAATACTAAAGCAGCCTACTACTGGAACAGGGACTCTGTTATAACAATCTGGTATGTCTCAAGTCTTACACACTCCAGTCATAATAATAATTCGTCATCAAATATATGCCCTCCTCCAACCACACTGCTGCACCATAATTCACAAGCCATCAAGGCCAACACTGTCTCCTCTTATCAGTCCAGCAGTGCTTGGAGCTCGGCTCTCCAAGATTTAACCCTTCACCCTGGAAACATGAACTGCCACTGTAGATCTGACCAGACCTCCAAGATTATGTTTCCAAATTAAAAAAAAAATAAAAATTCATAAAATCAGGAAACGCAAAAGAGCAATAAAAATAAACCAGCCCGCCATACACTGGAAAAAACAGCGTGTGGTGTGGAGCTTTAACACCGTGGGCTCATTTGACTTTTCAGACACTCTTGGGTTCTCTTCTTCCAGATAACCATCCACAACATCTTATGCTAAAATCTATGGCTCTACAGAGCACAACAAAACACAAAGCAGGTAAGTGTGGCAGTTACCATCTGGTGACTGAGTGGCAGACTTCAAAAACTGAAACTATAAAGCTGTTCAGCACACAAGGAAGCTGCATAATGCAAAAGGAAATTGATACTCCACTAACAAATGGGATAAAGAGGTTACTTATCTTGTGCTATCCCAAAGAAGTCCCTCCAAGGATAATGTAAAGGAAATATAGGAATAAGACTTCCCTCAACATGCAGCAAAAGAGGAGAGAAGAATAAGGAGGATTAGGCTGGACATCAGAAGAAAATTCTTCACTGAAATGGTTCTCCAAGACTGGAACAGGCTCCCCAGGGAAGTTATTGAATCCCTGTCCCCCACGGTGTTTCAAAGAGGCTAAGATGTGGAACTGAGGGGCATGGTTTAGCCTCAGACTTGGCAGAATTAGAGAATGGTTGCACTGCATATTGTAAAGGTCTTTTCGCACCAAAAAGATTGTATGACAACTGATAGGCAGAGATAAAGTAATTCTTGCCTTAGGTTGTGGGGGTTTCTAGTACTACCACACACTGAAACACCAGTCACTTTCAGTCTCAAGGATGCCTGCATTTCAGTTAATGACTTTGGAATTCTCCAGGTCCTAAAGAAAAAGCTCTCACATAAATATAATTTATACTGAAAGTGCTTTCTGCTTCTGCTCAAATATGAGCACTGCCTTACCCATCACTGGAATGTAGCTAATTGTATAACGTGATAGGTTTGTGCTTTGGCACACAGAAAGGCCGAATTATGCTTGAACACGACAGGAACAACGTGGCCAAGGACGTTCAATGTCTTGAACAAACTGAACAAAGCAAGTGGCAGTAGAACCACGAAAATAAAGGATATTATTTTCCTGGTAAAATTTGCCAATCTTAATCAGTAGTATGGAATAGGGTACTGAAATACACAGAGATAACAAAGGCAAACAGGATGCAACAATGTCACCCATTTGTAGTGACACTGGTCTGTCTTAGGTGGGACAGTGCTGTCTAACAGGCTGACCTACATCTCACATTCTACTTTTCTTCAGGCTTCCTTCCTCCACATATCCATTGATTCTGTGTCAAGATCAAAATTACAGTTTCAGAGAAAACAGCTGCCACCTTGTAATCTTCTCTGCTTCTGAAAGCAAAGCCACAGCAAGAGACAAGCATTAGCAGAAATCTCTCTCACTCTACATTTGGAAGGCAAGATTCATATGTGGGGATGAAATGAGATTTCTTTAAGCATGCATGTTCTCATCCTGTGCATGGTCCCACTGCCTTTCATGATGAAATAAGAGTACAACTACTCAACCAAAAAGCCTGCAATTGTTTATTATGAATGCATTTAAACATTAAGCAAGAACTGCTTGGAAATTCAGACCTTAAAAATGTTGTTAAGACTGCACTCAGGATCCATTCAGATGGAAAAAAAAAATAGAGACACATAAATAAGGATCAAATATGCTTGGAATTTTTCTTTCCTTAGAGAAAGAGGAGATAGGTGTGACTTCCAGTGGCAGCAGTAAGAACAGACACCAGCAGGCAGCAGTTGAGATGTAAGATGAAGCCTTGGCAACTGATGTGACCAAATGAAAATAGCTTTCTGGCCTAATTCCCAGGGGTTTTACTAATTCTAAACATGTTGGCAAAGAGAATGGTTTCCACTTCATCAGTTCCCTCTGTATTGAGTGGAGGCCATTCAGGATGATAGCATGGGCACTGCTTTGTAAGATCAAGTTCCTCCAAAGGCAGAGTTTTGGAAGAATCCCAAAGTCTACAACTTTGAATCATGTTTGAAGGGCTTTAGATGTCAAATTCACAGTCCTGATTCTTCTGAGAGTGAAGCAGTCTCCAAATCCAGGCAGGAGCTGTGCTGGTATCACACTGGCACATGCAGCAAGCCCCACATAACATGCTTGTCATGGCTTGAGGCTGGGTACCTTTAAGAAACAATAGAGAAGTCTTCCAGGAGGACCCAAGAGGTCAACCAGAAAGTGTAATTTTTTTGTTATTTCATTCCCATAATGCCTCCCATTTATAAGGGGACAACACAAGCAGCTCCTTTCCCCTTTTTCCCCTCCCTCTCTGCTCCTGGGTGGATGCGCGGGTTTCATGCAGGGCAGTGAGGCCTGGTTTGGCCTCGCTCACGCTGCCAATGTGGTCCTGGAGCTGCCTGGCTCACCCTGGACCTGCCGAGCTGAATCCCTAACTACATCACTCCACCATGGGGGCGAGCAGAGAGGCTTAGTATGGGGGACTCTAATTCTATCCAATCCTGACATGGAATATTTTCTTTAACTCCTTTGAAAAGGGTTAGAGAGCCTGTCTCACTCCTTAAACTGAGACAATGCCTTGAGAGTGGCACTGACTTTATGCAAACTCAGTAATAGGACACTAAAAGAACTACACTGTGTACAGAAGTAGGAAACATCATAGCTCTAAAAATGGAGCAGAGTCTCCTGGGAAAGTATCATGAGCCACACACACAACAACAGGGTATGAGAGGTCCTTTCAGGGAGATGAGATAGTAGAGATACCGTGCAGGCTATCCAGCAAACAAATTAAGGTAATTTTAAATAAAATTATTACCAGAAATCACTAAGTTTAAAGAAGAGCTTTTAGTGCACCAAAGGTAATCAGAAAAATACCTGCAAAAAAAAACCAACACCCAAATGCATATTTTTTCTCTTGAACCAACATTACAGAAAAGGAATGCTTCTTTGGGTGTTTTGGCACTGCCACAAATGGGCAAAGCCACAAGTTCTGCTACACTATGCTCATTTCCACAAGGAAAAAGTGGTTAATGGGCACCATTAAATAGAGTGGAAAGACCTAAAGACAAACAGCCTACAGATGCTAAGCGCTTACCAATGCTGTGAACGTAGCGTTGACGCTGAGTGAACTCCTGTGACATGACACACAATTCTCACAAAACAGTGTATTTCTGTGACAACATAGGTGGAGAGCTGAGGCACAGGAGCTCCCAGAGCATTGGGAGACAAGGAAAGGATTAGATTTAACTGAACTGCCAGTTTGGTATTTCATGAATACTCAAAGAGAGCATGAAGAGGACACCTCCAGAACTAAGAGCCTGAGCAAGTGGCAAGGCTTCAGCATGATGTAATCTGACACAGCAGGGAAATATGATCAATGAGTAATTTAACTTTATGAAGTCCTGTCTTGAAGAATCCATTTGGAACATACATCTTCTTTGCAAACATGCATACCAGACAACTTTAGTGAAAAACTATCTTCCTCTAGTGACTGGTAGCCAGAATAGCAGACTGGTATTCTGTGAAGCTAGACATAATGGTGATTTTCATTTAACCCAGACAGCCAAGCCAAAATGTGGATATTTCACAAGTATCCCAAGTGCTTTGGGAATTGATGCCATATGCATGTTACCAAGTCAATGCTGCTGATATCAATGCTATTTTAATTAAAGAGAGCTTAGCCGAAACAGTCAGTTACTTTAAAAAGTTTCAAGAAATCCCTACTATTTACATGCTTCAAAACATCACATGTGTATCAAAACCAGTTGGAAAAGAAAAGTACAGTATAGAAAAGTTTTCCAATCAGTGGAGAGAACGGCCCCAGTGCTTTCAGTGGAGGCCCACTTCATTAAAAAGGAACTCCTGTTTTAGTCCAATATTCACCCTTTGGTTCCCTCTAACTTCTATTGCCCATGTCTCTATTTGGTTTTCAAAATACTTAATTCTGTGGAGTCCAAAAAAAATATGATGCCAAACTCTGAAGCGCAATTGAATTGAAGGTTCAGAACCTCTTTCAAAATATTTTTTTGAAGAGTATTATAATGTTAATAACCACTCTGAGAAAAGTACTAGAAAACAGTAGTCCACACCAGTACCATCCTTTCCACTACTGGAGGTATGACCCCACAGGTTGTATGCAAGAAAACAGCTCTTAGCCTCTTGCGCAAGCTAGCTATCCTTAAGCTGCAGTTGGAAGACATAAGTACAGTGAAGGATGCCACAACAGAAATAAACTAAGGAAATGAACATCAAAGTGGACAAGCAGATGACCAAAGGGCAGCAATGAATTAAGAGAGGAGTTCCTGAGAGGGAAACTTCTCTGATACCAATTTTACCTTCACATCCACGCTCAATCTGCCCACTGCGGTGCAGAGCATCATTGATTAGATCAGGCAGACGGCCATTCAAGTCCACAGATGCTAGACAGCCTTGAAATCCATCTCGTGAGGCCACTAGCTTTGGGAGGCTGCTATACATGCCTTGAGCGAGGCCAGCAATGTAGAGATCACCTAGAGGAGAAAGGAGTGAACATACAAGAAGTTACATAACTTCTAAAGTGGCTTTTCTTCTCCCCTCCTCCCTCTCCCACTCCAAACATTAATATTGCAAGCTGAACAGCTGCTCAGAAAAAGTTAAAACTAGAGTAAATATTGTACAAGAATTTCTGCCTCTTTTACTATAAACAGAAAAAAAAAAAACCACAACAAAACAACCAACCAAGCCAAAACACAAAATAGAACCACAAAAGAAAAACAAATAAAACCACTCCAAAGATTCCAGTAGAAATTGCATCCTAACTAGGGAAAATGGTAGGATGACAATCAGGTTCTGAAAGAAACAAAAAGATGACAAACTATTCTGCTCCAGGAAGCTGTCAAACAGAGAAAGAATAAAACTAATTTGAAAGCAAAAAATCAGCAAGTTCAGTAATGTATGGTTTCTACAAGCTTTCTCCTGTTCACTCGTTATCCCCACAAAGAATAAAGGGGGAACTGTCAGTCTTGTATAATTTACCTTTAAGATCCAGATTTTTGGCACCATTTATAACCTGAGTGACCACCTTAGTGTCCACCTTTAGGCTGTGTGTGTTGCTGTTATCTCTGGTAATGACGACGTTGTGCCATTGATTGTCATTAAGAGGACGATCACTGTTGCCTTTGATAACATTAGGTCCATTTCCAAGGTCAAAAACATAGTGTATATACCTGCAAACATAGCAAGAGCTAGTTAAAAGTTTGGAAGAACTCTAGTGCTATTGAATTTTAACCAGAATTGATAAATTAACATAGAAAAGTCATAAAGAGAAGTATCTCTGTGTTTTAAAATTTTACTCAGTGAAATATATCACCCACTGATTTGACAACAACGTAGTTGTTTTCTTTCCACCGAGCACAAGGATTAGTATTTTGAGATGACAACCTTTGGAATCACAGTATCACAGTATCACCAAGGTTGGAAGAGATCTCAAAGATCATCAAGTCTAACCTGTCACCACAGACCTCATGACTAGACCATGGCACCAAGTGCCACCTCCAATCCCCTCTTGAACACCTCCAGGGACGATGACTCCACCACCTCCCAGGGCAGCCCATTCCAATGACGAATGACTCTCTCAGTGAAGAACTTCCTCCTCACCTTGAGCCTAAACCTCCCCTGGTGCAGCTTGAGACTGTGTCCTCTTGTTCTGGTGCTGGTTGCTAGAGAGAAGAGACCAACCCCTTCCTGGCTACAACCACCTTTCAGGTAGCTGTAGAGAGCAATGAGGTCTCCCCTGAATAATGGGGTTCTAACCATAAAGCATTCCCCTCTTTCACCAAGTTCTCACAGACAAAAACTCTGTCTATGCACATAAATATTTTTAAAGTTGGTAATATCAACAGATGTACAGGAGAGCAATACTAACTATGCTAATTTGGGGCATATATTCCCCAGATTCATTCCGAGTTTTGAATAACTCCCTTTAGAAGTTAATTGGGAAACCCACTCCAAATATTGTACTAAAATTCACATGAGATCCCAGGCTTGCTCAAACAGTTGGAAAACAATTAGCAAAGCTTTTCATAAAAAAAAAAAAAAAGAGATCCTAACAAAGACTGAATTCATGGGAGTGTTATTCTGAATTATTTATAGAGTTCAAACACAAAAATCCACCTGAGGATAGAAGAGAAATATTCTACTTCAAAAGGAGGGGGAACACACCTAAACCAACAAAGCAACAACAACAAAATTGAAGTCTCAAGTGACCCAGTTTCCCACTTACAGAAATATGTGCAAAGTTACAAATGAAGCAGATTGAGCCCAGGACATATAGTTGTACTGAAATAAACAGGAGTGGTAAACACATATACTGTGACTATAAGCATAAAAGATCAACATTTGTTCAGCAAAATGTTGTTGGTTGTTTTTTTTTTTTTTTTAATAAGCTGCAAAGTTAACAGGACAAAACGTTACACTAACTAGATAAAAAGGACTCAGGGCCAACGGCATGAGATTTAACACATCCAAGTGCCGGGTTCTGCACATTGGCCACAACAACCCCAGGCAGTGCTACAGGCTGGGGTTAGAGTGGCTGGAGAGCGGCCAGGCAGAGAGGGACCTGGGGGTACTGGTTGACAGTAGGCTGAACATGAGCCAGCAGTGTGCCCAGGTGGCCAAGAAGGCCAATGGCATCCTGGCCTGTATCAGGAACAGTGTGGCCAGCAGGAGCAGGGAGGTCATTCTGCCCCTGTACACTGCACTGGTTAGCACACCTTGAGTACTGTGTCCAGTTCTGGGCCCCTCAGTTTAGGAAAGATGTTGACTTGCTGCAATGTGTCCAGAGGAAGGCAACAAAGCTGGTGAGAGGTTTGGAACACAAGCCCTATGAGGAGAGGCTGAGGCAGGTGGCATTGCTTTGCCTGGAGAAGAGGAGGCTCAGGGCAGACCTTTGTGCTGTCTACAACTACCTGAAGGGAGGTTGTAGCCAGGTGGGGGTTGGTCTCTTCTCCCAGGCAACCACCACCAGAACAAGAGGACACAGTCTCAAGCTGCACCAGGGGAGGTTTAGCCTAGATGTTAGGAAGAAGTTCTTCATAGAAAGTGATTGACCATTGGAATGTGCTGCCCAGGGAGGTGGTGGAGTCACCATCACTGGAGGTGTTTAGGAAGAGACTGGATGGGATGCTTGACGCCATGGTTTAGTTGATTAGATAGTGTTGGGTGATAGGTTGGACTCAGTGATCTCCAATGTCTCTTCCAACCTGGTTAATTCTATTCTATTCTAAACCTTTAAAGTTTCTCAATCCAGAAGCGTCTTTCCTTCAGACACAGGGGGTAATCTTAAACTTCAGTGTTTATGTCTAATTGCTTTGTTATATACCTCAGTAAACACAAAAGATGAGGTTAATTTCTCTTTACACAAGCATTTTAAACTTATAAAGAAGTTGATCTATAAATAAACTTGTAGCATATATCAGAAAGTTACTTACCCCTTGACCAGTTCAACTGCAATAAAGTCATTGCCATCACCAGTGTTAAAGAGAATGAAACCATCAGCTGAGGTGGTCTTGAACTGGAAGAAGAGGTGCATGGATGTATAAGCCTGCAGAGTGGCCAAGGTCAGGTAGCTGCTCTTGGTCTTGAATGTTACAGGGTCAGCTATAATGTTGCGGAGACCAAAGCGTGCCTTCAACTCACAATAGTCAATGTCACCATTCTTGCACAGATCAATGTAGAGCATCCCATTGAACATGAGGCTCTGGAGGTGACCAATAAAGCTGGAGGGGATGACAGAGATGTATCGTTTCTCTGTCATGATCCCTGTCTCAATATTGTGGAACTCCAAGCGGGTGTGATCACCAACCATTGTGCCTAAAGAACAGAAACAAGGAAGAACACACAGAAAGCCTAGGTATCAGTAACAGGTTACATGGAGGTCTTCACCCTTCAGTTTCCAGGCTAAAATCACTAGTGACAATCTTATCTAATCACTGTTCAGCTACTTGTGTGAGAAAGAATGTATAGACAGTGGAGAAGCAGGAGTCCAGCAGTTGCCAAAACCTGGCAGAAGAGAGACAACAGAAGTAGAGCCATGGGCAGCAACCTTTGTATTTTCCTCTGCAAAGAAAACTAGGTCTCTCCCTTAAAGTCTACAGTGATCTTTGGTAGTCCATCTGCCAAACAACTCTGACACCTCAAGCAACTCTTGCAAGTGCACTTCCTGAAAAAAATATAATAAGCATAGATTAATACAAAGAAGTGAGAATAGTGAGAAACCTGATGATATTTATTCTGTTGTTCTCTCCTGGTTCCTGGTGCCTGAAGTTATTTCTCTTATAATCACAGCAGGAAGGAAACACACAAGAATGCAACAAAAGCCCTCTGTATAGTTAAATAATCAACCTGTCACTTGCAATGTTTGTCACATTGACAAATTTTAACCTCTCAGTTAAAATATTCAAGCTATTCAGTACACCAAATACATCAGACTAGTCTTGAAGCATATTTGAATGTTTCTGTAAGTGTAGTATGCATCAGTACAGACACGGATTCCACACAGACAGATGAAATATAACAATATGCTAAAGGACACTTTTGAGTACAAGGAAAAGTTGGGCATCATCAAAGTGAAAACCTTACAAATAACCCTTTTTAAATCCTCTATAGATCTTGATTTAGACAGTTTTAACTATTTGGTCACACAAGCAAGTAGCCTTGAGGCACTGAGGATACAAAAACAATATTAAATAATATTAAATTCATTAGCACTCAAGATTTGTGCATCATTCAATGCACAACCATTATTGAAAAGACACACGTCAACATTTTTTCCCCTCATTAAATTTTCTGCAGTGCTGCACTGAGTTTACATTTAGTTCCTGCTTTGGCTACTGGCTTCATGGATTATTTAGTTCCTGCTTTGGCTACTGGCTTCATGGATTATTTAGTTCCTGCTTTGGCTACTGGCTTCATGGATTATTTAGTTCCTGCTTTGGCTACTGGCTTCATAGATTGAGAGAGAGACCAGACCAGCAAAAGTCAGGCCAGTTCAAGTTTTAAAACCTGTCATTTTAGAAACTTGAGGGTTTTTTTTGCCTTTAAAAAGTTCATAAAGATTTCCATTAACTGAAAACTGCTCACAGAACCCATGTAATATTTGTCAAGTGCCATCTTTCAGAGTTCTGTCAAATTAATCAGAATGTTTTGTCCTTTAAAACATCCAGAATCTGCTATAAGGAACTTGATCTTTTCAACAAATTGTTCATTTCGAAAGCAGTGCTATTCTGGAAAATCAAAACCAGTCTTGGTCTCTAGAAATGTTTTCAGTGTTAAGGAACACTCAGGTATCTGTGACAAGGTGCTAGCTGCTGGGTCGTTGCAGGGCAGCCTCTGTTAGGTGTGGCTGGGCCTGGACACAGTCAGCTCCAGCCAGCTCAAATGGACACCCCACAGGGCATACTGGGCCCCAAAGCTATTTTGGTGGTACCTAGGGAAATATGTGCTCAAGAAAAAGGCAAAATGCTGCTCACAAGTGAGGAATAAATGGGAAAAAAACAAACCAAACAAAAAACAACAACCAAACAAACAGAAAAAAATGCACAACCCTGCAAAAACCAAGGTCAGAAAAGGAGAGGGGAAGGAGATGCTCCAGGCACCAGAATGGAAATTCTCCAGCAGCCCCTGGAGAAGACCACAGTGGAGCAGACACATATAATATATCCCATGTCATCCTGTGGAGAGGACACCTGTGCTAGAGTACTTCAAAGGACTGCCTCCCATGGCAAGGATCCACACTGGAGCAGGAGAAAAGTGTGAAGAGGAAGAGGAGACAGAAAGGAACTGTTACAGACTGACCACAGCCACCACTGCTCATGTTCCTCCACCACTGGGTTGGGGAGAAGTAGGAGAGTTAGGAACAAAGGAGCAAACCTGAGAAGAGGAGGGGGTGAGAGGTTATTTTACGTTTTGTCTTTGTCTCACTATCTACCTATACTTCTAATTGGCAATGCACTAATTTTCCCCAAACCAAGTCTGTTTTGTCCATTACAGTAACTGGTATGCAATTTCTCTATCCGCATCTTGAGCCATGAGCTGGGTGAGCGTCTGGCCATAGCCAGCCTCTAAGTTCAGCAGCACAAGGCACAAATTAACCTCAAATGTTCACTTTGTCTTCTACTGCTCTTAGAAGATTAAGGAATATTACTTTCAGTTTTATATACACAAAGATGAAGAACAGAAACATCAATATATCACAGAAATATTTGGCACTGAATTTAGTGGAATATGTAACAACTCCAGAGCATTCCCTGGTTTTAAGACTCAAGACTTCCAGAAATAAGATGTACAATCACAAATGAATACCTCCAAAAAGGACAGGTACAATTAGTGATCAGCTTTGAAAGATGTGACTTCAAGTGACTTTTACAGCTTTCTTTAGGAACTTTAAGGAAAAGATGTCAATTCCTCTGGCTGTACTCACATGACTTACAGAGATCCCTCTCCTAATGTAACCATGTTATGTCTCATGCATTACAGATTTTTCAAAGGGGAGCTTAAAAGAAAGCACCTCCTTTATTACAAACATCTATGATAACTTCTTTGCTACATTGTCCTTTTTTAATGTAAGCAGGGAAGCAGAGCTGCTATGGAAAAGGAGAGCACGTTTCCCTACTTAAACATCTAGTACTTTGCTAATGTAATCACTGCACAGGTTAAAAGCCCTTCCTTTTACAAGTTTTCCCAACGGAAAGAGTCACAATACCTGTTGATGTTCCTGCCTCTAACAACATTTTGACACGCTGGTCAAATTCAGGCAGATTTCAAAGAACAGAAGGGTCAGAAATACTCAAATTCATACTAGTTTTGTGAAAAATGGACACCTGAATGAATTTTTCCAGGGTGCCACAGATCGCACAAATTTAGGACTGTTACCCTGTTTGATTGCATTTGCCGGGCAGTTAACACAACTCTCGAGCAGTGATTGTCAGAGGTATTTCTGAGTCATTGGGACTATACTGGAGTCACACCAACTGCTGCAGCTGAGTCCAGGACAAACTCCTTTTTTAGTTTACCCAGGTCACGACAACCAGTACTTACACAAGCTTTCTCATAGTCTATGCTACCTCACCCAAACAGTTTACAAGTCTTAAAGGACTACTGTCCACAACACAGTCCTTTTCTTCTGTCGAGGACAGAATGAAAGTTGAAAACATTTGTAAGATACATGGGTGATACATCCTGAATTGCAATGTATAAACAGTGAAATTGAACAAACTCATGGTCTCTGTCTAGATACAACCAGGATTTATTGCAGAGACAGCAAATCAGCACAATAGTTACTAGAAAAAAAAATATTCAAGTATCTATTCCAAATATGAAGAAATATTACATAAACCCATTTCTTTCTCCACTTATTCCAAATTTCAGTAGTGGAATTAGATTTAACTTCTCCAGACATAGCTGGACAAACTCACAAGCAGCTGAAAAGACTCACATGTTTGTGACTGTTTTTAAATCCTGAAGCAGTTCTTTACCAGAAATCATAATATTTTAGTTTCAAAAATGTCAACTCACAGAAACCAAAACTGTACATGGGAAAGTTTGTTTAGGCACATAATTTCACTTTCTGATTATTCCAAACCAGAAGAATATATTTTCATAGAAATAAAAGAGTTTTTTTTAAAAACCCAATCTACTTTTTCCTCATTTTTCTTTTAACAAATCCCACTTTTTTACTTCAAAAGTTTAGAAAAATAAATTAGGAAAATAAAATGTAGAAATGCTAAGAAACCAGAGGGAAAAAAACAACCTCTCTTCTTAACTTTTCTGCTCTTAGCTAAATGCAAAGAAGTTATTGCCAGAGTAGGAAAGAAAAGCCAGGCCTGTGAATTTGAGAGTACATTGGGACAGGGAATCCAAATAGAGGGTGCATTAGAAAGGGAGTGGCTGAGGTTGGAAGAGCTAGCCTAGAGTTTTAAAAAAGGTGAAAAATGACAAATCTGGAACTGGCTTGAGCGAAACAGGACAGTGGTAGCAGTGCTAATGCAGAAAGAAGTAATTCAGCGAAAAGCTGAAAAGGACATGGCAATGCAAGACCAAAATCAGGACAGAGAAGCATTTTCTGAAGAAATCATAAAGTGCAATCCAGTATTATCTGATCTCCGTAGCTGTCAGCTTCCACTTTCTCCACAGTGTTCTGTACAGAGTATTGTAACTACTACAACATGAAGCAGCTCTTTAGTTCAAGTGGTAGCAGACACTAAAAAAAATCCAGCCTCCACTGTGGTATTTGGGTGCAGGTAAGATGTAGAAAGGGAAAGGACTGCTAATATTTGAATCTCATCTATCACTGATTTTCTGAGATCTATTCTGAGGCAGGAGGGAATTGGGAGGAGGGTTTTATGATCATGCTGTCCAAAGAAACTGGATTCTGTCTCCCTTACATGTCCTGCAGGAAGCCAATTCAGTTACTTCATTGCAGATTTTTCACAGGTGGTCGTTAATTGTCTAGATCTAATTCTCCAAGTAGCAGGGCTGAGATAATGTACAGGATCCAATTTACAGACACAATGAATATTCGTGCATGCAAATGACTGAAGAAAATGCCAAACTGCTACCAAACACATCCAACTTCAATTCTGGCTGCCTTGCTTCAAAACCTGTGAAACCTACTCACTTCATATAATACAAACACAGGAAGAAATTCGGTTACAGCTCCTTAGTTCTGTATAAATATATTGAGGAAAAGCACAGAAGATAGACACAAAAGGGGAAAACAACAGTTCTATATTTGGAGCGAAATTTAGTCAGCCTGCATTGTTCCAAAAAAAGCAATAGAAAAGAAGGCAGCAATCAAATAGGCTGTTTATTTTTACTAGGGGCCCAATTTAGGTTTTTGATCTATGCCTAAGGACAGCAAGAATCCTGTGGAAAAATCTATGTGACCACATCACTGAAGACTATTTAATCTGCCCAAGGAAGTGGGATGAAGATTGCACAGAAAATCTTAACAGGCTTTCCAACTTTTGACTTTACCACGATGGGATTCTTTTAATGGCTATTTTTAGCTGTAATGCATCTTCAACTAAGTAATTCACATGCATGTACATATGCACATCCGATTTTAATATAGGATTGTATCATAATAAACTCAGTTTCATGAAAAAGACTGAACGAAACAGGTGGCTTCTGGGGAATGAGTAATGCAGAGAGTGCCACCTAATGGTGCTTGACAAAAGAGCATATGCAGAGAAATTGTTTTTAAACGACAAAGTAAACAGGATGAAAGGTTTACCAGAACGTTCACTCTTAGATACAATTTTATTTTCCTCCAATACAATGTTGACTAATCCTCTACCAATTCCAACATGGAGAACCAAGGGTTCTTCTTCCATATACTTCTGATATTCTCTTGCAAAGTTCTCACTCTATATATCACAGTATGTATTTGTTTATATATATAAAATATACATATAAAGTCATTTTCCTGTAAACCCACTTTTTTTTTTGCACTTATTTAAACGTCCTGACTCATGGCTTTCCAAATAATCTAATTACCACATTTCTACAAATTAATTGTATTCACACCGTTGAACAGAACTTTTTATAGAGACAAGATAACAGTACTCTGGCACTGCTCGTGGAAGCTTTTACTTCCAGTTGCCCTCCCAGTAGAAGCTACTCAGAAAAGATGTCACCATTTGCAAACCAGCATGGGTCACAATTCAGTGAATGCATCCATATTAGTCTTGCATTGGATCATGGAATGGTTTGGGTTGGAAGAGACCTCCAAAGGTAATCTAGTTCAGTCTCTCTTCAGTGAGCAGGGACATCCTGCATTAGATCAGGTTGCCCAGAGCCCTGTTGAGCCTGACCTTGACTATCTCCAAAGACAGGGCCTCGACTGCCAACTACCCTCATGGTAAAGAGCTTTCTCCGAGCGTCCAACCTACTGTAATTGCAGACTCTATTATCTTCAGACTCCTCAAAAAAAACCCCAAAACAAACAACATTCCTACAGTATGGGTTGAGAATTTTAGGAAAAAAAACAAGCAACCAAAAAATTCTGTGGGCTTGTAGTTGGGGGGGAAATGAACCAGCAAAGTATCACCTCTAAAATTTTGTAATGAAAAAAAAAGATCACTCTAAAGTACCTTATTCATTTAAATGCAAATCTTGTCACTTGGGAGACATCAATTTTCCTGAGTGATTGATCTTTTCTTTCCCACTTCAACTACATTTCTCTACAGAAAGAAGCAAGAGCTCAAAAAGCTGTTAGAAAATGCAGGAAAGAGGAAAAAAAAACCAACCCCCCAACCAATCAAACAAAAAAAAGGACCATCATGCTCTATACCTTATGTTATGATATACTGTGGTGACTTTGGGTCCTCCCTAGCCTCTAAAATGACATTGGAAGCAAAATGCTGGATTTTTTTTTCTTCTGGATAGCTCTGAGCTATGAGCAGAGGAACTTGAAATAGGGAAAAAAAGCCAACAGAGACAGAAATCCGTATTTTCCAACACATCTCTCAAACACATTTACCATCAATGAAAAGTTTGTGCAGAGGAAAGATTTAAAGAACCTTAGTTTTGATTCCACAGCATTGGAAACTGCCACATTTGTACCCTAAAGAAAGAGTGCTGTTTAGCACCTCTTCATTCCTGGGTGTGTGCAAGCTTATTTGTTCCCCAATTGTTTGTTTTACGTAAGGTGAAATTCAACATTTCATATTGGGGTGTCACAGAATTTTCTGGTTCCGGCTAAGAGTCCCTAGGAATTGAACATCAGTTTTCAACACAGTAACATGAAACGTAGAAGAAGTAACAGGAAAGGAAAAGAAAAATAAAACAAAGCAAAACCAACCAACCAACCAAAACACGCCCACAACCATACAAGAACATGGGAAATAGATGTAATGGCAAAGAAGAGATACAACAGTGACACAAAGATAATGACAAAAACTACTCAAACGTGACACTTACCCTCAGCAACATCATCATCTACCATCAGCTTGAGGCTCTTTCCTCGTCGAACTACCCGGACAGTGTGCCACTCATTGTCATTGAGTTTCTGCCCAGCATAAAGAGTTTCAGGTCCCTTGCCTGTAGATGGTGATAAGTACAACAGTTAAAGCCAACCCCCAAATTAGTTCAGTATTTCTCAATAGGAAAAAAATCACCAAAATCAACCTGGTGTGATAGAGACTAATACATTGTGTGGGTGTATTATGACCTGTAATCAGCCCTCACATCTACACCTCAGGAGCTCAGAGGAAATCCAAGGTCACACACGCTTCCACTCGGTGAAGTGCTCTCCTCCGCAGACCCCAGAAGTTACATCCATTTAAAATAGGGGTAGGAATCTCTCGTGCTATGATACTAATTCCCAAATCTTGAACAAAGCACTGCAGTAGTAGAAAAACAAACTGGTGACAGAAATGTCTCTAGAGTGGAGTGATTACAGCAGAATTTTTCTCTCCTAAGAATTCATGCCTCAACATGCTAGGGATTTTTTTTTAACATTGATCACACTAGTCTCTCAACACTTAGATATTGAACACCAGGCTGCTTTCAGTCTCAAACAAACAGAAAACCACCTCACAAAACAACAAACAAACAAACAAGCCCCCCAAACTAACCAACCAAAAAACCCCCAACAATAAAACCAACACAAACCTCAAACCCTACCCCCACAAAAAATAAATACATAAATAAAATTAAGCCCTCAAACTTAAAACCACAAAAAGACAACCACTCACTAACCTGGCTGATTTTTCTAAGAGTTCTTTGGCAATGCAGCCTGGCTATGGGGTGCTTACTTTGTCCCCACAGATTAACACATCAAAAGTACAAGAGAAGACCTCTCTTCTCCAAAGGTAAAACCACAGTTGTCCTTGCAAACAATGCTCCTGGGAAACCAGCAGTCATGGTACCCATGTGTGTCCAGTTTTGCTGCTCACCCATCACAACTGACAGGCAATTATTTTAAACATTAACTGTTTAGACTACAGTAGTGGAACACCTCAGTCGTGTCAAGTGGTAAGAAAAGTTGAGTAATGGTGTGCGCTAAATTAAAAGCATCTATGCTCACTTCAGTATAGTACGAGAATGTTCGTTCACATAGGTATGTCAGAAAAATGCAGAATGAGGACAGAGTTTGTTTCACATCAGATCTGGGCCCACTGCCCAAACTGGCAAAAGGGGAGCCCTCCCTGAATAAAATCAAGATACACTGGACACATTAAAAGAGACAGAGCAGGGACAGCAGGAGGCACTGCCTGAGCTCATCTTACTGCTCCGGTAAAAACTACTGCCAGATGTGCAGATTATTTCTGTTTGTTGCAGACAAGCAAATCAACCTTTTCATTCAGATAGCACATGAAGAACCAGTCTGGACCAGTCTTCAATGAACTGCTTGTATAACATAACAAAATATTGCACCTGTCTTCAAGCAAAACTTTTCACAAGGGGATGCACCCACTCTGATCTGTGTCACAGGGTGCACTAACAAGTGCACTAACAAGTTGAGTAGCATATTCCATAGTAAAGCAGAACTGAGTGATGTAGGAAAAATACCAGGAACTTTACACAGCCCACAATGTGCACACTGCCTAGTTAGCATTATTACCATAACTGCATCTAAACTGGAGAAAACACACCAAGAAGGTAGTGCCTCCTTCAGATAGGATTCCCCTACTACACATTGTATCCTATGGAAAGGGAACAAAATGTTATTCTCCTCCAAGGATCATGTTGCTAATGCTAACAAAAAAGGAGTTCGGTACCCTTTCACATTGCTAGCCAACTCTACCATAAAGCAAGAGGACAAAAATGATTGACCTAAAAATCAGACTCATTGGGATTAAAATGACAGGGAGTCTTACATTGCAGCTACAGTGCTTATCTCCTTAAGAGGAGAAACTTGTAACCTCTGCAGTTCCTCATGCATGTGCCAAAGTCACACTGTACCACGAATGTAAATGCAGCTCTACAAGACAGTTAGATCATGGCTAGAAAGCTTAAATTCTTTGGAACCAGAGAAGCAAAACTCTGTTAAATAAAGTCCAAGAAAGTTCTGCTGTGTTTCTATCAGTGAGTGAGCACATTTTACCTCAGGACACTTATCGCTGGATGGCCAGTGAAATTATTGCCTACATCAAAGTATACTGCATCAGTTACTGGAGTTCCACACAGACACTTTCCACGCAGAAATACAAAGGAGCTAGGTCATCAGGACCTGTGTGTTTTTATATGACGTGTGCTAAGTGGGGGCAAGGGACCAACAAATATACTTGTTTAAAAGAACCCACAACTTTTCCACAGGCATGAAGCTACAGAGGGCTCAGCCAAGAGAAATATTCTGTGTGTGAGCTTTCTTCAGCTGACAATATAACACTTTCTACCACGTAGCTCTGTGCTTAAGATGGTTGAGCAGCTCAAAGTTCCTTCTAGGTCCCACTTTTCAACCCTAGCCTGATAAAACAGGGGGCGGCAAAACTGAGTTTAGGTTGTCGTTGCTATCTTGATACCTACTGGAACAGTTTCGAACCGTATTGTGACACCAACAGAAGTTACCTGACTCGGTGTAACTTAACCAATTCACAAATAAATCAGTAGAAAACACAGCTTTCCAACTTCTTTTTCCAAATGAAAAAGGTTGTTTACAAATGAGATTGCTACTTAGAATTAACTGCTTAATAGTTTGGCCTTATAAATTTGAAAATCGTGTATGGATGCAAATTATTCCATGTTATCTAAGTCTATGTCTTGATCAGTCAATATAAACATTTATCAGGATAAAAGAAATAAATAAATCTTGGTACTTCTGTTCACTCACAAACTTCGCTTTTGTATGCAATAATGGGCACTGGCTTCTTTTGATAAGACTACCCAAACAACACTAGATACAAAACTTCAACACACGAACATGCTCAAGAGCATTCAGATACTGGGTTTGGGACTTTTTTTGGTTTAAACATTATTTCACTCCCACATTCGGATGCTAACTTCACTTCATTGAACACAATCACTACATGTGCTGTTACTATACAGACATTTATGCATGATCAATTTTTAAAAGACAGCTAGAAGATCCAGCAGTTGCAAATGCTGGGGAGAACAGAAAGGAAACAGGTCACATGGTACCATCTCCTACCCTGTAAGGCATTTCTGCTGTCTTACAGCTAAACACATAGGACCAAGTGTTTAGACTAAAGATGTGTGTGTGGGGGGGTGTTTTGCAGGGTTGTTCTTGGTCTTTTACCTCCTTTCAAGTTATCTGCATTATACTTTAACTGCAGCAAGAATCATAGTGGAGGTTAGATGGACAAAGGAAAAAAAATAATAAATTTACATCTTCCCCTTTTTTATAATAGGGGGAAAGAGAGAGGAGGCAAAAGGAGAGGGACATGGGGGCAAGAGGAGACTCTTGCAGCAATGTTAGCAGCTGGATGCCTGGAAACACTACTTATAACACTTTTGATGAAATGACTGTTGAACATCAGGTAATTATTGTAACCTCTCTAATTTTTATGAGTGAGAAAAGACAACATAACCAGAAAACGAGCAAGAAAGTTTCTGTTGCAGCAAAACCTTAATAGGTTAAGCTGCCACAGCATGTTGGTGTTTCTGGCCTACTCGGCCATTCCAGCCCCCTTCCTAACATCTAGCTGTGCATCATACAGTATTGATCACTGCTTCATTTGAAAACTCAAATGAGTCAGACTAGTTGTCATGGGTTAAGTTTGGTGCTCTGCAGTGGCAAACACCACTTAATCAGAAGCAAAAATATCTCTCTCAGGCATCCCCATATACTGGATATTAGTCAAGCTGTAGCTCAGGCTTCATGAGCAAATAGTGCTTGATTCAGCTGCAGCAACTCCTCGTACTCTTGAATCATTTGACACCTAGTCAAAACTTGTGCACATTTTTCATAAAAGTCACGTAGTGTATGCTTTCAAACAAGGAAGAATTCCATCCAATATGGCCAGGATTTCTCAGTTATTATCTCTATATAAAAAGTTCACTGCTGCTAATTAATAGCTTGGCCCAAACAGGCTATATAAGAGTGCCAAGAAAGTCATGCTGCGCCAGAAGAGGTTTAGGCTAGATGTTAGAAAGAAGTTCTTCACAGAAAGAGCGATTGGCCATTGGAATGGGCTGCCCAGGAGGTAGTGGAGTCACCATCACTGGAGGTATTTAAGAGACTGGATGAGGCACTTGGTGCCATGGTTTAGTTGATTAGATGGTGTTGGCTGACAGGTTGGACTTGGTGATCTCAAGGTCTTTTCCAACCTGGTTAACTCTATTCTATTCATATAGCAGTTCACGCCGTCTGAAATGCCAAGCTGCCTTCCATCTGGCCCTCAAGAACTTACTTAGAATAAAAAACTGGTCAGAGAGACGCAATTAAAACAATAGCTCTGAAAATATCAGCTGCTATTCTCCCTCAGTGGTTAACAGCACACAGAATTTCCCTCCTACGAAAGGAAAATGAGAAAGAGGGTCAAGCCGCCTAACAGTTCCTCACAGGTGGATCAAAAAGTGTGCTTTTACCCTTGGCACAGACTGTCATTATCTGATCTGCTTGTATGGTTAAAGTGACCTTCATGAAACCCGACTATCTTCATTACTGCATATCTTATCCAACATTACAGAAGAGGTCAAACATTCAAATCTACCGAACGGCAGGAGAGGACCAGAAAGGACATAGCCAGACTGATGAGAAAAGCCTCTACCTCATTACAATTACAACAATAAATAATTCTGCAGTGAAACATTAATGCTTTCAGAGAAGACCCTCAATAACAATAAAAAAGGTTTTTATCTGCCTTTTTTTTTTTTTAATGCTCAGCTGCCACATCAGATTTGTGCAGTGGCAAGATGGATTTTTTGCGTTTGTTTTACATAAGGTGAAATGCCAACAGCATCCTAAGGCAGGGAGGGGCTCAAAGGTTCTTTGCCCCCTTTCCTGCCCACCCTCATTATTTTTTTTCAGGGGGGTGGGGCAGGGACAGTGGGCAGGTAGGACAAGGCATTCTTTTTTTTTTTCTTTTTTTTTTCTTTTTTTTTTTTTAAACAGAATGACCACAGAACTTGTGATTCACTGTGAAAAACGAGCACACAGATTCAGAAAACTTGATAATGAATTATCACAGAATTGTCAGGGTTGGAAGGGACCTCAAGGATCATCTAGTTCCAACCCCCCTGCCATTGGCAGGGACACCTTCCACTAGACCAGGTTGCCCAGCGCAACATCCAGACTGGCCTTAAAAACCTCCAGGGATGGAGCTCTCACCACCTCCCTGGGCAACCTGTTCCAGTGTCTCACCACCCTTACAGTGAAGAACTTCTTCCTAACGTCTAATCTAAATCTACCCTCCTCTAGCTCGGATCCATTCCCCCTAGTTCTATCACTACCTGACACCCTAAAGAGACCCTCACCAGCTTTCTTGTAGGCCCCCTTCAGATACTGAAGGGCCACAATTAGGTCTCCTCAGAGCTTTCTCTTATGAGACAAGCTGGACAAATTCTCTGAAAGCTTGCAAGAAGCTGATCCATCCTATTTAGACTTTATTCAGTGATTCCTTAAAGAGTATGAACAAGTGACTAGTGTAACTGGAAAGTCGAATTCTTCCTTGTAGCCCCAACAATGTAGCAGAGAAGAGAGAGGTTGTGAAGCCAATACCCAACTCATTTCTCATCCCCAGTGATATGAAGAGTGCTTTAGAAAATAATCATCCTATATAGACAGACTATACATATATTTATGTGTGAAATAACTCTGCATAGTTATGCAAGATGGAAGACATTTTATGTACCTCTTACCACATTAGATACATTTCTCTTTTCCATATATTGTCTTTTCAAGTTAAGATATTCTAAGATTCTAAGTCCAAAGATACTCATCCAATATTCCTCCAGGCAGGTTTGAGCAAGGTGGTGGAAGGGGTAAGAAATAGCTTCTAAGGACCAGTTACATGCCTTTATGGCTTCCTGACATATAGCAAGCACCTACAAAGGATAGGGCAAATATCAAGTCATGAGCATGGCTCGAAAGCAAAGCTGGAAACTGCTCTGAAAATGTTCAGTATCTTTTGGTCTTGGTATGTAATAAAAGTCAGTAGTGTAAATTTTGTTGGGTGTTTTCAGGCAGCACTAGTATGGACACGCTGTTTCAGGAAGGTTTTTTTCTTCCAGGATCCACTGTCCAACTCCAGGAGCATTGTTTAATTGCTAGGAAACAACTGACAACCCCACACTTTCAGTACATTGCATACATTTATGTAGATATCCCAGTCAAATGAACATATATTCACATATATACACACTTGTTTTGCTCATATACAGGTTTTAGATTCCTCCTTTTTGAGAAAATGGTTAGCTGCCAACTAGGAATAAGCAGTTGCATGTCCCTACAGATAGGCAATACCACTACTGAAGACCTTACCTGCACCAACCTTTCTGTTTCCTCAGGGAACAGGTCCGTCTCCATGTACTACCCAATATTAGAGCAAAACATAACCATACACTTAACAAAACAAATGCTTTTTGCAGGGTTTAGAGAAAAGTTATGTTTACAATTTTACTGAGTGGCTTCACTGGGAAATCAATAAAGTTGAGCATGATTTATACCAGCCTAGCCAGAAGCAATGTTTAATTATTTACATTCATACAGTGATAAAAAAAAATGCATTAAAAAAAAATATCCTTCAAATACTCACAGAATCAATTAGTCTTACAAGAGCAAATAAGAATCCCCACCCACCCCAAACAGCCAAAATAATTGAGTGCACGGAATTAATCTAACAAATAAATGAAAAGTAGCAAGACTACCCTAATAGTTGTCTCCAAAACATACTGTAGTCTCCCTGTAAACATGACATAAAAAAGAAGCTGTGTTTGCCTATCTGGATACAAGCTATTTCAGAACACTTTCAGAACAAGAGGACACAGCCTCAAGCTGCACCACAGGAGGTTCAGACTGGATGTTAGGAAGAAATTCTTCACAGAGAGAGTGATTGCCCATTGGAATGGGCTGCCCGGGGAGGTGGTGGAGTCACCATCATTGGAATTGTTTAGGAGGAGACTGGTTGGGGTGCTTGGTTGCATGGTTTAGTTGATTAGGTGGTGTTGGATGATGGGTTGGACGTGATGATCTTGAAGGTCTCTTAAAATTTTAGAAAACAAAACAACAAACAAACAAAACCAAACAAAGCAACCACCAAAAACCCCAAAGTAAAAGGACTACAATCCAAACTCTTACTCAAAAAACAAAAATAATTAAAATTTGCCCCTTGCTTCTTTTGCTATACATATATGTAGCACCATATTGAATGACTTACTTTCATTTACAGACATCTTGGCCAACGGTTGTAGTAAGACTCAACACTGCTTGCAGGTTATTCATAAGGTTCCTGAACAAAACTCCATGCAGAAGTTGCATTGTGGGTCTTTTACTTGACATCAATATAGCTTGTGATTAAGAACAACAAAAAAAGGAGAGGATTTGATTAAGTATCAAATCCTGGTACAAACTGCACTTGGGTCTAGGTTTCTCCATCAAGGGCAGTGGGTTATTCTCCTTGTTTGCCCCAATTCCACTGCTGGTGAACTTAAACACTTTAAGGAACTACATAACTACTGTATATCTCCACTGCAGAATCATTTTTAATGGACATCAAAACATTTGCACCAGCAGAAAATTGATCTCCCTAAAACTCTTTTCAACAGATTATCATTTCGGGGAAAACATCTTCCAGTTCTTCCAAAGAAAATTTTATTCTGATTTTGAAAACATTAAAAATGTTTCAACTTCAATCTACAGAAAGATGTTTTCAGCACTTAAAAATAAAGTGAAGCTTTTTATTATCTATTCAATATGCTATTAATTTCTAATGGTAATGGATGTTTTCCCATTTTTATTGAGGGAGCTATTTCCACGTTCAAGCAACAGGGTTTTATTTTACATACACAACCAGCAGGGAGGTCAAAAAATGACATGGAACTATTGATCACATATTCATGCTTTTAAAATTAAGCTTTACAACAGTTTAATTAAATTAACTTCAAAGTGATTTCAGTCTGACTGGCTCTACCTTTGTTTTTACACAAGGCTGTCACATGTAAAACGCTTCACATTGGCCAGAACACCACATACTCCTGTCCCTAAGAGATCAAGGCAACAAAAGCCTCAGTGTAGGCATAAAGAATTCAGAAGCTGCTCGACTGCGACTCATCTACAATTTGCCTAAGGAAATATTTGTACATACTGGAATTTCAGAGATCAAAGCTCAAGGGTACTACTAGTGTAAGTAAGCTAGGCAGCAAAGCAATCATAGTAGATTCTACTTCTGGGACTGCAGAGAGCAACCACCAGAGGGCTCAGGCAGTTTTATATAAATACAAAGGAATTACTGTACTCAAAGTGTTGCTTTCCGGAGTTTCAGCTGCTGATGTATTTTGCTTTGAAGATGACTACACTTCAGTGATGGATAAAATAACTCTAGAACTTCAACCCACATTCAGGCCCTTACTAGCAAATAACCTGTTCATTTCAAATGGATGCTGTTTGCCACCCAAGAATGAGTCTCTGGCTCAAGAAACATGCAAAACCTCACAAAGTTTTACCATAGATTAGAATTTTAAACCAACTATTACAGCAACAATTATGTGCAGACTTATGCATTCCATGAACAGAAAGAGGTAAAGAGATCCTATTTTAAGACAGCTTTACATTTTGTTGGCTTTCCAGTGATGCGGTGCTAATCAAAGAAAGATGCAGACATGACAAAGCTGGCTATTATTCTGTTTATTCCTGGTAGATAGAATGGTACAGGTGCTGAACCCAAGCTTCTCACTAATCCCATTAACGTATCTTACTTGAAACATAGATGGATTGTACTACCAAAGGAAAGAAAACTGGAGTTTCTCTTCCTTTTTGATTTAAAATCTCACAAAAAATACTGCAAAATAAGTATATTAATCATGATAGCAAGGAAAAGATGCTGAAGATAAGGCTGAGAGCACTGAAGTGAGCCATATAATATATCACACAGGGATACATACAATGGCAATGAAATAATTTGACTGCTTACTGCCTGGACTACTTATCTCAGGCTGGAAAAACACCAATCAAATGTATGAGGCTCTAAAGCAAGTACCCTCAAAAGTTTTTTTTTGCTTCTGTTATGTTAGGAAGGAATTACATTTTTCTGGTATCATCCCATTTGTTGAGGCTTATCCTGTCATTGCCTCTATTACTTCACTGGAAGGAATTATTTGAACTTTGGAATGATGTGCTTATTGTTACAGAGGTTTTGTGCTTTCTTTAAAACAAACAAAACATATTAGACCAGCTCCTTCTCATCTAAGTCTGAAAAGCAAAGAGATCAGAAAGTAAGACAAATCAGTGAAGCTGTTTTTTTTTCCACAAGCAAGAGTGGTCAGACATTGGAACAGGCTGCCCAGGGAGGTGGTTGAGTCACCATCCTCGGATGTGGTCAAATGCTGCGCAGATGTGGTGCTTGGAAATAAGGTTTAGGGGTGAACTTTGTAGAGTAGGGTCAATGGTTGGACTCAATGATTCTTTTCCAACATGAATGATTCTATGATTTTAAGATCTGGCAATACAGTGCCTTAACAGTAATAACAGATGTATGTCTCCCAGGTGAAGATCAGAGACTATTTTCTAACAAGATAACATCTTGGTCCTCTTCTTTCAAAATACAGAAAACTATGTTAAAGAATGGAACTCCTCTTCCCAAAAATACATTTGACAGCTGAGCAGAGAGTTGAGTTGGAGGAAAAATCCAGATCTTTTGAGCTCCAGTACCAAATACAGCTTTAAAGGATTAAAAAAGGAACAAACAAATACATACATTTGTTTAGGACACACTGCATAGCCTAACACAATATAGGAACAGAAGACAGTCCTGCTACCAGCACTTCTTTATTCAGATACCAAGGGCAAAGAGCAGTAGCATCACACATTCAGAGGACCTGAATTTCTTTCTCATTTATGGTTCCTTTCCTTGTGGTGCCTGAGTGCCTCAAGCATTACAGATACACATAGTTAAATCCATGGTTGCTAGAACTATTACATGAACTAACTTCAGTCTCTCTAAAGTCAGCATCAGAGAATTTAAGTCAAACTACGATCACAAACCCAGCAGGATTCTAGTCTTCTGCAGGGAGTGCAAGAACACTGTACACTCTCTTGAAGTTTGGTTCTCCTTTTGCAGTGCTACCAAAAATCTACCAAAAATCCCATTAGTGTTGGGCAGGAAAACATCAGATGTACATAGATCATACCATTAGGAAATAAAAAGAGCAACAAAAAATCACAAGTAGAGACCTTGTGGTTTACTATGTTACTAGTAAACTGTGCATGCATAACTGGCAATGCACTTTGGACCCTTTTACCTGAACTGAGAAGCTATGGCGAGAAGGATGCTAAATGGTAATTGGACCTACCTGCAAAATTCTCTTTACTTTGCATAAGCAGCAAATGCAAGAAGGATCAAATGCTTCTGGAAAGCTGTGTGTGCAGACTGGAGTGTTTAATGTTAAAGGCATTAAAAAGCTTAAGCAAAGAGGTGTCTTTTACATGAAATAGAATTAACCTTAGCTGCTGCTGCCTTTTGAAGACTCACTGATGAGTCTCCTGTTCCTTAAATAGGAATGGCTAGGACAAGACAGTGACCATGTGGCAACACAGATGACTGAAAGTCTTTCTGATAGTTAATAGAGCGATGGTATCAGTTTTACCTGTTTAAGTTAAGCCTCATTTCAGTAATGACTATACATTTCCAGGTTACATATCAGATAACAAATATGCCTTAGGGTAAAACCACATTATGGGAATGCTTTACTGAATTGACCTATACAAGGACTATAGACACAGGACAGTCCCTCTAGATGTTCCTTTTTTCTTTGCATGTTGTGAGTTAAGCCTTCTTTTTGGCTGCCACTCTCTAAGCCCTTTATTTATTATCTTAGCATCCTCAAAAATAAGGTTGGGGAATACTGCTGACCACATCTTATGAGGCAAGAACTGAGACAAAGTAAAGTTACCCACAGCATCACAGCAAAAGCTTGGTTCTTATTTTACTGTGTTTTCCTTTCCCTTTAGCAAACTTTGCAAAACTGGATTAAACCTCCTTAGACTTTTGGAAACCAGGTCTGCACTGACTACTGACTTTAAAGATTAAGACACACCCAGCAGACAAGAAGCTGGTTAGATCTCTAGCTGCAAATCAATTCTTTTAATGCCCTTAACCTTTCTATTTCAAAAAAAACCTCTCAGCAGTTATTTGGCATACTCTCAAAATAACTGGGACCCTGACAGCAGAAATCTTAGTCAGAGCAACAAGATCTGTATCCACTAATTAAAATCCTCAGATGCTTTACGGATGCCACTAACTTCCAGTTTACTGTTAGCACACACTGGTTCCTCTTACCTGAAATGAGAAACTCAGATGAAAATAATGACAAGTGGCACAGAAACCTACATGAAGAGACTCCCTATTTAGTGTAAGGACTTATCAAGGAAGGATCACCTGCTTCTGGAAAGCTGAGAGATCAGTAGCGCAGGCTGAAGGACAGTTGAGGATTTGCAGACAAAATCATATCTGAGGAAAATACTGGGAACTCCTTTGAAATTCAGATTTTAAAGTCACAGCTTTCATGTCAGCTAATGATAAAGCTAAGCACATGTGGCTTTAAACATTATCTACAACCCTCTGCCCCCAGAGCTCCCAAACTGATGTCATCCCTCTTCTCAAACACACCAGCCAAATCACTCCATTTCATACAAATCGTGTATATTTCACACAACATTCACATCTAATTCTAGTATCACTAAAATTAGACTTTGACCAAGAATTAACTGGAAGAAATCATCCTAAACCAGCCACAGATCAGGAGAAAAAACACAGAAACAGAAACTCTTCCCACAAGGAAGTAGACTTATTCCTGGAATGGTACCACTAAGTGTTTAGGGGTCTCCTTTTCTTACCCAACACTGAGAGGTTAATGCTTACTTTAAAAGGAACAGAGCTCTGACAGCAATGTCAGAGCACAAATAATTAGGTAAGCACAAGAAAGTGGTGACTCCTGAGATCAATTGATGTCTGAATATGTTTATCAGTCATCTTAGTTAAAGGAGTTATCAATTCTTATGCACCATACTTAAAATAGTAGCAGCCAGAACTGTAAAGTTTCTAAAGAAAAAAGAAGCAAAATCTAGTCGTACTGGGATTGCATGTTAGTTCAAGCTGTTCCAGACATTTAAGCAATAAGGTTGTTTGACTACCAAGCAAAGAGTTTATGTTGGCCTCTGGCTAAATTGTAAACACAGTAGAATTTGATTAATGGCGTAAGCTGGTCACAAACATCTCTCTTGCAATTTCATTTCCAGTTGAAAGCTTAGTGACAACCATGCTTTGCTTTCCATAGCAAGTTTGGAAAGATATCTTTTTGCTCTCAGCAAATATTATTTCTGTATTGCCTTTTAGAAGGCACATACCAAGATAAACAAACAAACACAAACAGAAAATCCCCACAGCCTCCTTATTACATTCTGTTGTCTGTTAGTGGAGGCAGTGGCTGTTAAAGGTATGGGTATATTATACACACCTCTCTTCCTATGTATTTTTCCTTACAATGTCTTTATTTCTAGCATGTCAACAGCTGGTGTGTTGCACCATTGAGTAAACCAGCATTTCTCTCTTATTTCTGTGTCTCACAAGAGCACTCTGAGAATGAATCCATGCATGTTCAAAAAGCATTCAGATTCCATACTGAACAAATGCTCTAATACCGCTGACATTTGTACAGTCCATATCATCAGTAAAGACATCCTTTAAAAACTATCACAGGGGCAGTGTATTTACAATGTAGATCCATAGATTCCAGAATCTGTGCAAAATAAACACCACAGTAACTAGGACAGATCATCACATCCCAAGTGTCAATCATTTGAGGAAAATGGATTCCCAGGATATAGCAGCACAGTGCTAAAACCGGACATGATAAAGATGATCGAGAACCCTATTCAAGGCAAGAGTCTTAGGATCTATACAGGCCTCTTGATTTCAAGGGCAATAAGCAATCCTCAAGGAGGGTTTTTTTTGTTGGAGAGTTTTGTTTTGTGTTTAGGTGAAAAAAGGATAAGGTTCCTTAGGATAATTCATTAAGACTTGCAATCCCATTGCACAATCACTCAGGACAAACAAATGCCTTCACTTAGCTCATCACACTCCTGAGAACGTTAATCATGTGAGGGTGTACAGATTTGACTAACTATGCAAGGCAATACAGAAACCTGGAGAATGAGGCTTAGGCTTCAGAAGGTTCCTGTTTCCAAATCTTGAAATTACTGGTTCCCCATGAGTCAGGTTCTAGTAGAAATAATACCTTCACTTTTTTCACTGTGAGGGTGACTGAGCACTGTAACAGGCTGCCTAGAGTGGTTGTGGAGTCTCCTCCTTTAGAGATCTCCAAAACCCACCTGGATTCATTCCCATATGATCTGCACTAACTGGTCCTGTTTTGTCTCACACAGAATAGACCAGGTTGGAAAAGACCTTCCAGATCATCAAGTCCAACCTATCACCCAACACCATCTAATCAACTAAACCATGGCACCAAGCACCCCATCCAGTCTCCTCCTAAACACCTCCAGTGATGGCAACTCCACCACGTCTCCCCAGGCAGCCCATTCCAATGGCCAATCACTCCCTCTGTGAAGAATTTCTTCCTAACATCCAGCCTAAACCTCCCCTGGTGCAGGCCTGAGACTGTATCCTCTTGTTCTGGTGCTGGTTGCCTGGGAGAAGAGACCAGCCCCCACCTGGCTACAACCTCCCTTCAGGTGGTTGTAGATGGCAATAAGCTTCCTCAGCCTTTCCTCATAGGGCTTGTGCTCCAAACCCCTCACCAACTTTGTTGCCCTTCTCTGGACACATTCTACATCTTTTCTAAACTGAGGGGTCCAGAACTGGACACAGGACTCAAGGTGTGGCCCAACCAGTGCAGAGTACAGGGGCAGAATGACTTCCCTGCTCCTGGTGGCCACACTATTCCTGATACTGGCCAGGATGCCATTGGCCTTCTTGGCCACCTGGGCACACTGCTGGTTCATGTTCAGCCAGCTGTCAGCAAGTACTCCCAGGTCCCAGGGGGTGTTCAATCAATGATCTCTAGAAGCTCTTTCTAACCCCTCACATTCTATGATTCACAAGTGTCATATTAGTCTGATCTCACTAAGGTCTTCTAAAATAAAACACTGTGCAATACTCTGCAGGACCATGGGCCAAAGCCTGATGGGATTTGGTTTATTTTTTAATGTGTACTGGTAATGAATGCTTTAGATACTGCTTCCTAAATTACTCCCTCTCACTGGTTTATGAGTTTCTATCACACACATTTCCAACCATCAGCCTGAGAAGAAGCTGGACGGCCTATTTGAAACAGAAGACCAAGAAATTTTCCCCAGTCAAGAGCATGGCATATATCACTGAATGGTTAAAGGAATGTTTAACATAGAAGAACACTTAGAAAAATATGAATCTGCATGATTCAGATCTCTTTGCTCTTTCTCACAGATGCAGCCTTAACCTCTAATTCTCCATGACTGCCTTACTGTTGACAGAGGTTAGTGAAGCACTTCAGTGTCTAGAGGAGAGCAATGATTTTGACATCTGCCTTACCATCCACCTAGCCCACAGCAAAACATGAATGGGAAACAAGATAAAGAAAATAAGTTTGAAACCAAGCCTACCCAGCTGCTCTTTGAATAACAGCAACCAACTCCAAATAAGAAAGAGCCCCAGCCCCCAGGCCTTCTGACCCCCTTGCATGTTATTCAAATTCACACAGCTCACCCTCACTCCTCGTTACTGCCCAGGTCTAACTGATCTCTACCACCACAGTGACAAGCTACACAGAGGCACCTGTCAGTCAGACTTTCTCTCTTCTTTTTATTCCATTTTTTCCTCTTTCCCAGGAAGATAAGGCAATATATTAAAGTGCTGACCCTTTTTCACTAATTAACAGTATCTCAAATTGATAGCAGTTCAGTTTTAATAAACATGATCTCCATGAAGCCAATGGCAACTTGATTTTGAGAGATGCTGAACAGGAACTATGTAGCACATCACTTAGGGAAATCAGGCAGACGGGTACATAAATCCAAAGCCTCAATAAATGGCAGAGCACTGCTATATTACAGCTCCAATTTTACAAGAAGCAAAATGTTTATAGCTGTGTCATCTTTCATTCACTCCCAAGTCCAGTTTTGAAGTTGCTAAACATTTTCAGAATGCGAAACATGCTTAATATCAAAGAGGTAAATGAAGTTTTAACTATAAACCAAGACATTTGTACAAGCCTGCAGGCAGTTGGGTCACTCTCAATATCACTTAATGTCACTGTAGTGATTCCAAGCAGGTAGAGAGTAAAAGGAGTGCCAAGTACTGCTGTGATGAGTTTGAATTAAAGGATTTCTAATTTCTCATGCAAGGCCACTAGCATCACAAAGCAAAACAGCTTTGAATTTTATACCAATGCTGACTTTTAATGATGTGTCAAATGCAGGCACATGTTTTCATGCAAAGAACAATAAAAAGACTATTTGTATCAGAACACCAATCTAGGACAACCATCTGGATCAGCGAATTCAGTCTTTTATATTTATAATCAGCTAAGCAATAGCCACATAGTCAAAAATGATGCACGAAACATCTGCTCTCATCAAGACAAAGACATGCTCCTTTAGCATATAAACAAATGTGATGTGAAAATGCACCTTTTCTGTGAATTTCTCCTCCTGCAAACCACATCTGATTATCTACTGAATAATGCTAGCTGACAAAATACAATACCATCTATATCAGCTTATGACATTAAGGTGAATATTTATACTATATGCAAACATGCGCATGAAGAACTTGACCACAGAGGTGCCACCACAGCACAGATAATCTTTGACATCTGAGGAATACAAAGAATAGGAGATTTTTTTTGTTCACTGGGCAAATTTGAAACAGAGAAAGGAAAAGAAGATTACTTCAGGCCAGTCTGAAAACGTCCTTGGTTTTTGGACCAAAAATTATTCCCCCTCCCCCCAAAGAAAACCCAAAGCAACAAATAAAAACCCACAGAAACAGTTCTGTGGGGATTGTTTGAAATTCAGAGCTGAGAAGGATTGAAGTCCTCAGTCAGTGCTGTCTTTGCAGTGGTATTCAATGCCAAGGTCTGCCCTCAGGCCTCCAAAGTTTCTGATATATATGAATTCATGGGACAAGAAAGGTTGCGTCTAAACACACTGAGAGACCCAGCCCCTGTCAGTGCAAGAACATCTTCAACCACCTTTGAAAGGCTGCATAGAAGGAGGTCCAAAGTGCCACCAAAAAAACCCAAACATTTTTAAAGCTACCCTTGTTTTGAACATGGAGTTGGACTGCAGACCTCTAGAGACCCTTTTTCCCACCTAAGCTGTTCTATGGAAGCATTTTGTTTCACTGGCAAACAGACATTCTTGTTTTCGCTGACTGAGAAAGGAGATCATTTTAGAATAAATTCAACACTAAGACACTGTTAAAAAGGAAAAGTCAAAATATTTTTCTATTAAATGTCATAATATTTTTATGTTTGTCACTTCCTTCTTCATAAACTCTTGCCAAGTTCAAATTAAATTTACAAATAGATGCAGTCAACATATATCTGTACTTTTCAGCTAATAAACTGCTTAAATGAAAACAGTTAATCTAGTTCTAGTTGGCAGCTGCTTTCAGCAATACTAGCATTGAAAGAAAAACACAGAAAAAATATTTGGGAGTAAAACTTCTATTCAGAGAAACTGCACATATGATTAGCTGGTCCAGGGGCTTTGCCTGAAGTAATGTGATGGGTTAACACCCACCCTGGAAACAGGGGGTGGAGGGCTTGAGACCCATCACAAGTAACGTTCCTGTTCACCCATGTTTATTTTGCTAATCTACTGAATACCAGACATAAACATTCCTTAGCATCCAACCTCAAAACCACCAACCACAAATTCACCCAGGAAGATTGCTCCTGATTAATGTCAGGTCTACAAGCTTCAACTGCACCTCTACTGGACAACAAAGACTGATTTTCTGCAACATAACAAAGACAGCCACCTTTTCCAGCTCAGGCAGTCTAATGGAATGTACTCTTTAAATGGTGTGGATGCTTACAGGATAATCTCTCAGAGAAGGATCCCTAAAGAAACAGCTAGATCATACATATAAACAGTAGTAGAGAAAGAGAGCTTACCCTTAGTGAACTAATGTTTATTCTTTTGGTCTTCATACTGAGAGATGTGTCAAAAACGCTTGTGAATGTTCCTCATCTGTGTTCACCACAGAGCTGCCTGCTACAACCCAGTCATTGGCACCCTACCACAGAAGAAGATGGAGGAAACTGTCTCCCCAGAACATGTGATCATACTAAGTCACCATGATTCTCTCCAGCTGCCTTTCACCATCGCAAATGATTCAGCTCAACCTGTCCCAAATCACAGTGATTAGACCAGAATACTGCAATCCCCAGGGCCTCTCAGCAGGAAGAAGCTAGGGCATCTCCATTTCTCCAGAAGCTACCATGCAGAGAGAAGTAGGCCTTATCTGCAGTTCACCTGATCTGATAGCTTTCCTCTGCAAAAGAAATCTGGTCACCTCAAGCAAATACTGGGAATTACTTACAAAGTCAAATTGCAAAACTGTGCAGGGAAATGCCAAAAACTTCTCACCAGGGCTTTGTTTGTATCACTTTTCAATCAGCTCCCTTATTAAGATGATCTGTGCATGTGACCACACCTAGAATATGTGGCATTTATTTTGTTACATCCAAAATTTATGTGCACTCAAGGGGAGAAGGCTTTTTCAGGCTACAAGATGGACACTAATGCTTCACTCTTCTGGCTTTAGGCCAGAGCCTTTGCAACACCTGTATCTTACCTGTTCAGTAAATATCCAGTTTCATAAGGACAAGAATGACAGCTAAAATTTCTGAACAGGTCTAGTGTCCCTTGATAATTGGTGTGAGGTTATACCATAAGGCTGGGTTCAGTCTGGCCTTGATCAATACAAATAAGGTTTCTGCTCATCACCACTCTGAAGCAAAGAGTGTGCATGTGAGTTGAAAGTCATGGTGGGCAAATAAAAAAGCAAGCTAACTTGCCTGATGCACTGATTTTGAAGTTCCTTTACCACCTCTTCCTCCTTCCCTATGTGCAGTATAGCTTACATCTTTATGGGCAACAAACTGAATGTGTAACAGAACCATAACTGGTCAGAATATAGTGAAGCTCTGCCAAGAAGTCTATCTCATTCATCAATGGCAGAGACTCAGCAAATGACTACAGATTGACAAGGCTCAGAGAGGCTTTAAATCCATTATAATGGAATTATAATACATATATTTTTAATAAATTGAAATATTTGGGAATAATATGTGTATTTCTAACACTTTAGATGTCTGCAAAGCTTAATCCGAGGGATTCTTAACTAGGACAAAAATACCCTGGAAATAATACAGGGAGAAGAATCTTTCACTGATATTTTCTTTTAAATGTCTAATAGCAGTGAGCCAATCCTACACAGAACATGAATCAGCTGGACATTATTCACTTGAACAGATCAAATATCATCCTAGCTATCATCTATTATATCAATGGAAGGCAACTGATTATGATTAGATCAATTATATATACCAATTTAACAGAAATCAGGGACTGGCAATTACCTTGTCATTGCAAGTTCTTTCAGAATTTTCTCTCCACTTTTTCAATTTACCTATCTCCTCAGAAGAATTCAATGTATCAAATAATAGAGGAGGAAAAACCACCCCAACAAAACAAACAAACAAAAAAACCCCAAACCCCAACCACCAACACTATTTCTAAAGGCTCAGAGGGAAAACCCTCAACATTACATACATATTGCATGAACCCTTAGGGACATTCAAAATGTGTTCAAACTTGCAAAACTCAACACAGAGTTAGTTCCAGCTGACACCTTACATTATCCTGCCACTACAGATACATAACAGATGTGAGGAGAAATGACCTCAAATAGCTTTAGACTTAGATAATCATAGACTAAATCCAAGGCATTTCTCTTTTGCTTAAAGAGGCCTTACAGAACAGAGAGGTAGAGGGAGGTCTGAAATCCTCACACTCATAGTTTACTGAATAGAAGAGATAAATAATTTCTTTCCCACACTCCAGCAATATTAAGAGACTTCTTGGAAAGCATGATGCCTCTCTGTATTGGTTCTTTAGCAAAAGGAAATGGCTATTTATCACTCCGAGCATGAGTGGGTTATTTCTCTAGCGCCACAGATGATGGCTGGGGATGTCAAAGCATTATTAGCAGTCATTAAAATTATCATGGCAAGAAATAACTTATAGCTGTGTTGGGAGGTTCTGGTACATTCTTCAGAGTTGAATGACCTTAATTAGGTCTTTCTTAGCTTCTTCTCCAACCACTGACAGTCAGCAGGTAAAACAGGGAGCAATCCATGGTTCCAAAATAGTTTCTCAGGTTGTCTGTGTATTGCCTTCTTTCCTATGACTTATGTCTCTGACTTTTTCCCTGCAATATTCATGAATAATCATGAGTTTTAACAGGTTAAGAAAGCATGACCAGGAAAGCAACTACCTGCAATGGTGATAACATAATCTTGATATATAGATACAACTCTAGGAAGGCCATATAAATCTGAAAGAGTCAGTTTGTCCTCAGCTTTCATATTGTCATAACTAAATTAATCCCAGACATAATATCTTAGTGATCCATGAGTGGCAATCTCAACAGGAAAGAGTAAATTAACTAGGGACCCATGAAACACACAAGAAAATGTTTGTAGGAAGGCAATCACAAGAAAAGCCTACTCTAAAAGCAACACAGGTGAGCTGGTGCCAAATATGACTCAACATACCTGATAGTCTTCAGAGTTTTCAGTTCTGATTAAGCCTTCTTCACACATTAACTAGACCTCTACTCAGACTTGTGCATCAGGCTCTACAAACAATGGAAGCTTTTCCTGACAAAAATGACAAGTAGTGTTTCAGCAGTGAACACAACCCAAGCATCTCATATATATGAACAATGCAAAAATTCATGAGAAAAAAACCGCCATGTACAACATAAACTTGTATTCAAACTTCCTAATCAGTGAGAAAATGAAAAGCCTTCTGCTATTCTACATCCAATGCCTTTCATCTCCACTGGGAGAAAGCCTGCATGCAGATTAAGCTATCAAGAAAGATCTACTAGTCAAAAAGCTCAGGAACTGATGCTATAACAAGGACAAAGAATACAAAGTGAACCCCCAATTGCTAAGATGATCCTGCACCCTCAAGGTCCCTTGCATTCAATCTCAGGCACCGCCAGAGTGATCATCTGCAAGAGCATCCTAAATAAAGAGATCCAACCTCAAAGAGCTAGGCTCTAACAGCTACAGGTGTTTTGTGATTACAAACCCATATACACTGTGAAAGTAAGTGGGAGACGTGTATGTCTGTGAAGTTCACACTGCAACCTGGAGGTAGCACTAGTGTGAGTTACAGTAATCCAGAACAGATAGAAAGGCTTGAACATTTTTATCAAACATTAATGATTTAATTTTGATTGCTAGATGCACAGCCAGGAGGAACTGACAAACTATAAGCTGAAGAAGGTTTGGAACAGCCAGTCCTACCCATTATAGAAGTGGGTTTCCTTCATCCAGCCTTCCCAGCTTGCTAAGATTTTCTCAGCACCTAATTTTGTCAGGACACAGGAATAATAGCTTCTTCTGCCCACTATACCAACACAAACTCCAGAGTACAGTCAAGACTCATACACTAAATTGAAGTGATTTTGATGCTTTACACATAATCAGTTTTATTTTAAGAAATTCATTCAAGTATAGCAAATAGTCTGTAGAACTGAGGCATATGGCCAGGCATTACTGTCCATAGATCACATTAACTAAATATACTTATCAATGTATTATTTAAGGGTTCCATAAAATCACTGATAAAGAAAAATGCCTTCAATTTCAACAAGTCAGGCAGTCATTACGAGAGCCTACACAGAAGAAAAGTCACAAAGAAGAAATTACTGAAACTGTCTTCTCTCAACAAAATTTACAATTCACTTACAGCAGTCATATTAAACAAGGCACAAAAAGCACCAAAGGTAATATTTTTCCTATATATATATGGTCGGAATGACAAGTTCAATATGCCTCTGATCTGAAGATCTAAAAAGGGCTGAAACATGCCATTTCACTGAGAAAAATAACCATAGATCAACCCTTGAATTTTTCTTTTGCTTCAGGTCCTTCTCTTCTGATGTCTGCACCTCTGTGTAACACCTTTTCATACTCCTGGCATGTGTGCATGATTTTAGAATAGCAAAGCATGTCTATTCCAACAGCCATGAGGGCAGCAATGCGTGTATTACCACAGACTTCCCAGTCTGTGCTGTCTGTGACTGCGAACCCCACTTTCAGATCTTCTCCTTGACAGCTTCAAGCATCTTTCCATCATTTTTACAGGATGATTGCATCCAGTTCTCTTAATTTCATCTTTCACTTAGCTATTCTGCTTTGATTAGATAATAGCAAGATATATTAGTAATAGCAAGATATATAGTAATATATAATAGTAATATTAGTAATAGCAAGATATATAATTGTTCTATAAACATGATGACTTCCTCATGAGAAAGCACATTTGCATTCATTTTATTGGAGCTGCAAGGCACGTTCTCTCAGCTGGCTATCATCTGAATGCTGTGAAAGATTCTGATTGTGAGGCTTTGCCTTATTCCAAAGCTCCTTGCATGTAGCACTTGATCTCTAACACTGTAACATCTAAGGTCATCAATAGAGGGAATTTTGTGTATGTCTTTAAGGATTACAACGACATAAGGGCAGAAATTTCAAGTAAGTGAGATTTTTTCCTAATATCCAAAATTTCCCTGGACAAGACCCTGCAAACTGAGCTAATCAAACCTAATTTGCCTAACATCCCAGACTGAATGGATGAGGATATCCCTTCCAAGTTAGATTATCGTCTCTTGGTAGGACTAACACTACTGATTCTGCCTATACTGTATGGCCTGGCAAGCACATCTCCCAGTACTAAAGACTTATGTTCCGAAATAATAATAAGTTAGAATAGAATAGAATTAACCAGGTTGGAAGAGACCTTTGAGATCATCGAGTCCAACCCATCATCCAACACCATCCAATCAAATAAACCATGGCATCAAGCACCCCATCAAGTCTCTTCCTAAACACCTCCAGTGATGGTGACTCCACCACCTCCCTGGGCAGCCCATTCCAATGGCCAATAACTCTTTCTATGAAAAACTTCTTCCTAACATCCAGCCTAAACCTCCCCTGGATCAAACAACAGATAATTTAGAAAACTGATGGGAAACTGGAAACCAGGACAGGCATGAGAAGTCAGCAGACCAAGGTAAAAGATGAGCAGATATACTAAAAATAAAGTGGTGCTGAATGACATTAAAGTAGAATAGAGGAGAATGTGCCCACATCAAGAAGAATCACTGTAGGAAACAGTAAGGACAGGCTTTGAGGTAGAAAGTCAGATATACAAAAGAGGTGGCTGGAAAGAAAGACTACATCATTTGAAAACACCTTGGGAACAAAGAAGCCAAAGGAATAACTGAAAATAAATGTTTTGCTAGATACATAGTCCAAACAATATAGCTGAAGAGGGGAAAAAAACACAGAGGTAGGAATTGCTATTTTAAAGCACAAAGATGAGGAGGAACAATAAACTGAAGGCCTTCATGCTGAAAATAGCATTTGTAAGCAGCTTGCTTTCATCAGAAGAAAATGAAAATGTTGCAGAGTGCAGAAAAACAAAGGACAGCAAACAACTTCCTGGGCATTTATAGGCACTCCACTGTGTTGGGTTTGTGTCTGGAAGGGTCTGGCAGCAAGGGAGGTGGGTACTGGTGTGGGCTCCTGCAAGAAGGCTCCAGAAGCTCCCCCAGGTCCAAGGTGGACCTGCCTTTGGCCATGGCAAAGCCAATTAATGCCTCTGATAACATATTTAAGACAGGAAAATCTGTTGAGTAGGTTCCTTTGTTTTAGGAGTTCTTTTGTGAAAGGAGTGGGATGAGAGAGACAACCATGCGGATGCCCAGATCAGCCAAGAAGGAGGAGGAGGAGGAGGCATGTCGTTTGGCCTATGGTAAGATGGCAGACTGAGTCCTTGCAGTCCATGGAGATAAACAGTGGGGCGGAATCCTGTCTACAGCCTGTGAAAGACTCACACAGTGGAGCAGGGGAATGCTTCTGAAGATGAAGATTATGACTTTGAGAGAAGCCTGCAATGGACCAGTCTATTGCTTCAAGGATCACTGCCCACTGAAGGGACCCCTGCTGGTGGGAGAAGTTTGTGGACAACTGTCTCCTATTGGAGGGATACCGTGTTGCTTCAGCAGGGGACTGTGAGGAGTTATCCCTGAGGAGGAAGCAGCAGCAGGAACAACATGGAACAGACTGGGACAGACTATAACCCCCATTCCCTTGCTCTTCTGCACTGCCTGCACTGCCGGCAGGGAGAAGGCAGCAGATCTGGACCCAGGAAGAAGGGAGAGGTTGAGGGAAGATGTAATTAAGATCTAGTTGTATTTGTCACTGTCCTACTCTGATTGAGTTGGTAAACAGGTGATGGTTTTAATTAACTGTTTCCCCAAGTCAAGTATGTCTTTTGACAATGATCATAACTGATGGTTGAGCCCTTCCTGTCTTTCGTCTTGACCTTTGAGCCTTTTGTTGTATTTTCTCCTCCCTAACCCACCAGTGAGGGGTAGGAGTGAGCAAGTGGCTGCAAGGTTTATTTGTTGCCAGATAGGTGGGCTTAAATCACAACATCCACTATTTACAATCAAATGTTCAGCCAGCTTTCAGATTCCAATGCCAGCCTCCATGCATACAATATGCACAGCCAAGTGTCTATAGCCTCCCCATGTGTACAAGAGCAGCCAAAGAACCAAGTAATCAGAGAAGTGCACTATCACAAACGTGTATATTTTACTGTAGCAGGGAAGAAGGGATGTACTGAGAAGGCAAACTTGAAACTATAATCCTCTAACTGCTGAATTTAACATCCCATGCAGGAACTTAAGTACTTGGACATTCATGTGCAAATTGTACATGGTCTTACATTTATTGCTAGGCACACACTTGGAAACCAACAAAAACAAAACAGCTGCAGTTTTTGCTGGGAAGGCAATTTCTCTTTACTCCTCTCTTTTGGTCACAAAAGTTGCAGATTTAAAAGACTCTTACATTACCAAGAAATATACTGCAGAACCATGCTACTGAAAATAAAATCTAGTAAAATTCTGGAATAGTGCCTAAAAAAAGAGGAACTACTACTGTGTCCTGTCATGACTAACCAGTCATTAATTCATCATCTTCACTCCACGCACAGAACTTGAGTCATTACACTCTTCACAGCAGGCTGAGTGGAAATACCACATCAGAGATGGAATCAAGCTTTGAGTGATTTCAGTGGAGTTGCATCCAGAGTTAATTTGCCTCATTAACTCTCTTATAAAGATGATAAACTGACACAGCAACTCCTGTCACTATAGTGCAATGCCCCAGAGAAGCAAGCAGGAAATACCTTGCCCAGAAGCCCTCATCTGACCTGGTTTTGATGGCCATTGAACATTCTACTGGTTTCTCAAAGGTAGCTGTGCTGATTTCTTGGTTGACAAAGTTCTACACAATAAAAATTATCTTCAGAAAATAGCTACTACTATGTCATAACCCAATATTATTATTTTTTTTTAATATTTGGCACGTGGAAATCATATTCAGTGAACCTTCTGAAAGACAGTGGACCCACCATGACAGATTAAATGAATCACAAAGAACAGACAGCACGCTTGCTTGCTTAATTTACTTCACTGGTAAATACTGCATTAAGGCAAAGCATTCAGAGGCTTCCTTTAGAGTATTGAGTTATTATACATAGAGCTAAAATAATAGCAATGCAAATTGGTTTGCACTTTAGGAGACAGAAATAAATAACATGCCATGCTGTGGGAGCATTATGAAATTAACACAAATTCAATGAACTGCTACCACACTATTGAAAAGGTGTTTGAAATTTAACAAGTAAGCTGATTTTAATCCAAAAGATTGTTTAGCATCCAAAGCCTCAAAGTCAGACAAACATCTTGGGAGTGCCAGGAAGGTGACTGACAGCAACTACTCCCCTTTTAAAACTTTGCAGTATTTAGTCTCCCTCACAGAGCACAAAGGAAAACCTAGCATCAAAAGAGTGTTCTCATTTAAGGCAGAAAGAGACTCCATCCTTTTCTTCTGTTTTTTCTCCCCAGGTACTAAATGAGTGCTGCAACCTGGTCCTTCTGAGCACTGCTTGGTTTGGGATAACACACTTCCAAGCACTTTTCATGAAACTTGATTCTCACAAAGGAATTTTTTTACATGTTATAAAAGCAACAGCAAAATGCAAACACACCTGGCTTACCGTGGGATAAACTAATGCTCAACTACGACCAGCGATGATACAGTCTTTCTTGCAGTCTCAAAATGACAAAGCTGAAGGTAGAATTAGGTTCAAATTAACTGAAATGTGATGCTGGAGACCATGTGAAAATGAATAGATATTAGAAAAGCACTCTCTACTTCCTGAAAAATCAGGCCACTTAAAGCTATCGTGTCAGCTAAGATCTGGCATTTTGAGACGCTAAATAGCATTTCTTTTAGCAGCCTGTCCTCTTCACTTGCACATATCTCATCCAAACAAGAGAACCTGAAGCAAAATTTGATCACAATGAAAACATTCTTAGAGTTTTAAACTTGGCATTCTGACCATAACCTTGACTTGACAGTTAGATTTGAAAGACAAACATCTGCTTCCAGTCCTTTATTTTTCCTCCATACATTTGTTGTTTGTTCCTGCAGACATGACTGCCTTAATGAGGATCACACAGACAACTGCAAGTTAATTCTACTCTACATTTGACTGCACAACAGTGACATACATATCTGTATGGATTGCAATTCTAGAAGCTATTTCAAAACAGGACAAGTGTAATTTACAAGTCTGACTTAAAAAAAAGTAAATAAAAAGTGAGTCCTGATTCAAAATTAATGGATTTCAGAAAGAGAAGGGAAGAGATGAGAAGAAAATGTGTGAAGAAATCCTGAAGTCCACTGGTACTCTTAATTTGGTCTACAACTTTTGCTATTATCGTCTGGTGAAGTATCTTCATCAGAACGCTCAACAATCAATGGCATTCAGGTGCACAAATCTCTACAACTATCAATGTCTGCTTCATGGTCTTCTTCCCTTTCTTGCTTTACACATACAGTTTAGGACTAGATGGAACAGCATTGTATCTGTAAAACATTCTTCAAGAAATTTGGCCAGCTCAAGGAAAGATTTTACAAGACTGGTTTTCTTTCCCCCACATCAGTGCTTCTGGCATCAAGTTGATTGTTAAGTACTTTCTGCCTTTGCAAATTAGATTGGAAATAATCTGTGGCAATTGTCTGTTTATTCCCACAGGTACTGAAAATACACCTGTTTTCCCTTTTATTATCCTACCCAGTCTGGCAGAAGGTTGGGGGTACAAGGATGTCTGCAGCAGGTAGAGCCTTACCTGTCAAACAAGGTAATGATATCCTATAAAGTAACACAAACCTAACACAGTAAAAGCTCTTCATGAGATCCTCACATGGATGGGAAAACACTGGGTAAAATTTATCCTTTCTTACTAGACAGACAGAAATACTCCAGCAATATCAATTTTTTACTCCAATTTCAGATTTGCAAATATTGATAAGGAGATAACTTCCCAGTTCCTCTGACCACTGTATGTCAAGATTAGAGAGACCAAAACAGTCTGCCTGGTTCTGTTAAGTCTAACTTGAGGTAAAATAGTGCAATTCCACCATCTTCAGGAAAACAAGACCAAAACCAAACCAACCAAATAAAAAAACCCCACAAAGCCTGATACTTGCCCTAATATTTCTTACCATGCACTCTAATCCTCTTACTACCATTTACACCACTAGATATTTTCACACTCTTCTCTTAATGTTAAGAACATCTATTGTGGCACTATTCTCTGCCACTCTTAGAGCAGCAATTATGTGACAGATTTCACTTTGAGGAACACTAGGCTGGAAGGAAATGCACAAATAATTGCAAACATCCACGCACCTGCTATCTAGTTAAATAGTCCAGAGGATGTACTCCACTAATTCCTACATACCAAAGTCTTTAAAAGATTTCTTTATGTCTTCTTAAAAAGGTAAGATTTCCAGCAAAGCTCTTCTGGTCTTCTCTTACACCCATCCTTCTATTCTATTCTATTCTATTCTATTCTATTCTATTCTATTCTATTCTATTCTATTCTATTCTATTCCATTCCATTCCATTCCATTCCATTCCATTCCATTCCTGACACTGTTCAATACTGACTCTTCTAGGTCTTGGAGTTTATCATCTGCCTGGTATAGAATTTCATCTAGAATGTATGACAATACTGTATTGCAGATACTAAAATGCTCACAAAAACTCTAAAGAGGAATTATTACTTTTCCACACTGCAACAGAACATTTTCACATGGAGCTCCAAATCCAAAAGAACAGCCACACTAGAATGAAAACTCAGTGTTTTTGACACTCGTATTACAGAACTGCTTTCAGACAGTGTCATTTCCCAAACAAAATTACTAGTAGAATGAGGTATCTCTGAAAAAACACTAGTAACAACAACAAAGAGAGGGGAAAAAAATAATGTTTGAGCAAAGGCAGCTGCTTCATACTCGCAGATTTGTACACGAGTTCTTCACAGCAGCAGGTGCTTCATTACATGCACTGCCTCGTGAGTCAAGGAGTTGAAGAGTCTGAGATACAAATCCCTGGGCTTTACACAACCCTCCATACAACTCCCACGTTTGCTCTTTGAGAGCTCTTCAGCACTTCATCCTGCAAAGCTCATTTACCTGTCAGCCTCCCCATTCCCAGAACACTCATGAGACTTCTCTGATAAAAAGCAATACATTCAGCTGCACACTGAGCAAGCATTCAGTCCTTAAGGAGGCCTAGCACATCCCAAGCTTCATAATCAGATATATATATTCCTCACTCCATGATACTTACTAACACTACATCATTGGTTTAAACACCAAGCAATTTTGGGGCAAAGTGGGAGAGAAGCCCTTTAAAGTATTAGAAACATCCCTAAAGGATAAAGCATTATTCTTAAGAATTTAAATGTTTGTGAGTTTAATCATTGGAGAATGAGCCCTGGAATTCACATGTGTATTTACACACAATCCCACTAACTGCGGGGTGATCTTCCTTTGAAAAATCTATTCCAACATTAGTTCAGTGTATACAACCTCTCCAGAAAGACAGAAGACAGCAGGGAGATGTGAAGAATGTTTTAGTTTGGGAAAAAGAGAATGACAGAGGAAACGTGGATCAATTTTACATGATGCATCCCTGGGTGAATTACCTGTAATGCCTCCTCTGTGCACCCATGAATTAGCTTAGTCCTAGGTGACCAGGCAACGAGCTACCCACATTATATTACAAGGAGCATATTAAGGGAATAGAGCATGTAAAACAGCTACATTAACTCCTCACTCGAGAACAATGAAGAGGACATTAAAATCAACCTCTTGTTGTTACACTCACCTCAGTATTGCCCCCATAAAAGCCAGAACAGTGAATCCTCTTGCCTGGATTGTTGGACTGATTTTCAGTACCTCATAATGGAATCTGCTGGGCATAGATGGGAAAGGAGATGTAACACTGAGGGGACTGAAAGTCCTCTGGCCCTGGGTGATCTGATTGTCTCTGTAATTACAGCCTTATACTGGCTTTTCTGGAGAGCTGCTGTAGGAAGCATCTTCACTTCCTAGATATTTGGAAACTGAGTTTGTGACAAGAATCGACTAAGCAGTTTCCCAACTCTCTCAACTAGCTTCTCAACAAGTTTTGAAGGAGAGGCACAATTTCCATCTCACACAAAGATTTCTACAGCAATGAAAAGAAGCAAATTTCACACAGATTTCCCTTAAAGCACTGCTTTTGCCCTGTGCTTTACTATACTTTGCAAGAAGTCCATGCAGATCTAGAGTTTAAAATTGATGTTTCATATCAAACTCACTGAGGTAGCATTAGAGCTGAGAAATTTGATTTAGCTACAGTGAGCAACAACTACAGAAAGACCCTCTAGGTTTAGCTAAAATTATTGACTGGTAGATTCTGACTGGCAGCACTGCCCAAGACTAAGCTGTAAATATTTTTGAGTGGCTGGAAAAAATGGAATCATACTAGCAGTCAGTAGCAGTGATCATGTATTTTGTCTTAATCGTTTAGAGTTGAAAAGAGTGGCACACAGGAGGCTGAGTAAACTACTGAAAAAAAGGCAAATAAAAGACAGGAAGTGGATGAAAGTTTTTCCAATGTAAAAGACAAGTGCCCTTTGATAATAAGTCACAAAGTCTAACTCAATGTAAAACAAATAGCAGACTACCCAACCCTGCAAAGCTTTCTCCAACCGTGCATCAACATTTCATCTAAACAGACTAAACAACTCTTTAAACTACTGGAGTTCCTAAACGCAGAAAATTCTAATGCCTGTATCTGCTCTAATTTAGAGAACTTATAACGTCATTAGAACCCCCTAGAAATAAACAAGCAAAAATATATATTATTATCTCATGCAGTATCACAGTACCTTAGAGGCTGGAAGGGATCTCCAGAGATCAGTGAGTCCAACCCCACTGCCAAAGCAGGATGTCCAGGATTCACCACCACTCTCTGGAGGGCTGAGCCCAGAAAGTGGTGATGAATGGTGCCACATCCAGCTGGCGGCCAGTCACTAGCGGTGTGCCCCAAGGACCAGTGCTGGGCCCCATGCTCTTCAACATCTTTATTGATGATCTGGATGAGGGCATTGAGTCCATCATCAGTAAATTTGTGGACGACACCAAGCTGGGGGCAGGAGTTGATCTGCTGGAGGGCAGAGAGGCTTTGCAGAGGGACCTCGACAGGCTGGACAGATGGGCAGAGTCCAATGGCATGAGATTTAACACATCCAAGTGCCGGGTTCTGCACATTGGCCACAGCAACCCCAGGCAGTGCTACAGGCTGGGGTCAGAGTGGCTGGAGAGGGGTCAGGCAGAGAGGGACCTGGTTGATGGTAGGCTAAACATGAGCCTGCAGTGTGCCCAGGCAGCCAAGAAGGCCAATGGCATCCTGGCCTGCATCAGGAACAGTGTGGCCAGCAGGAGCAGGGAGGTCATTCTGCCCCTGTACACTGCACTGGTTAGGCCACACCTTGAGTACTGTGTCCAGTTCTGGGCCCCTCAGTTTAGAAAGGATGTTGATTTGCTGGAATGTGTCCAGAGAAGGGCAACGAAGTTGATGAAGGGTTTGGAACACAAGCCCTATGAGGAGAGGCTGAGGGAGCTGGGGTTGCTTAGCCTGGAGAAGAAGAGGCTCAGGGAAGACCTTATTGCTCTCCACAACTACCTGAAGGGAGGTTGTAGACAGGTGGGGGTTGGTCTCTTCTCCCAGGCAGCCAGCACCAGAACAAGAGGACACAGTCTCAAGCTGCACCAGAGGAGGTTTAGGCTGGAGGTTAGGAAGAAGTTTTATACAGAGAGAGTGATTGCCCATTGGAATGGGCTGCCTGGGGAGGTGATGGAGTCACCATCATTGGAGGTGTTTAGGAGGAGGCTTGATAGGGTGCTTGGTTGTATGGTTTAGTTGATTAGGTGGGTTGGATAATAGGTTGGACACAATGATCTTGAAGGTCTCTTCCAACCTGTCCTATTCTATTCTATTCTATTCTATTCTATTCTATTCTATTCTATTCTATTCTATTCTATTCTATCTCTTAGGGTAGTCTGCACAGGAATGCATCCAGCTGGGTTTTGAACAACAGAAAAAAAATCCCAGTGAGATTAGCCAGCCCTGCACCATGGATAGGAGCCCAATGTTCTTTCAGTCGCTACTTGGCTTACTTGCAAATATTGCAGATGCCAGAGCAACTCCCCTGTTCATCACTGAGGCTGAGACACTGGAGACATTCAAAAACAGTCTAACAGTCTTTCATAGTGGAACAAACCAAGTTAATCAGCATTACTGTCTCCTGAACTTCCTCCTGATCATGCAATTGCAATAATAACAATAGAGCATAGTATTATCAAAATTACTTTAGTGCTGTTTAGGGACTCCAAAGAAGTTAGCATCTATATGTGTGTCACAACCAAAAGGTAAGTTTATTACTTCATTTTATTTGAATTGCACAACACAGATTGCAGCCAGATTTTATAAAAACATTAAACATTAGCTTCATGTTTAACAGTTACTGTCTTTTTGGCTCTTTTCTAAGTAATGCTTTATGCTCACAAATTTCAAGTACTTGCAATGGGATTTGAACAGAACACAAGAGCTTATTCTGCATCTTGCACAAATCAAAATTATTTTGGAAGTCTGAGCATAGCTATAATAGCTAAGGTTAATAATTCGAGGCTTGCTCCAGTAAGAGTATGGAATAGTTTGGGGTTTTTTTAAAGGAAATATCTATATTGGCAGTAAGTTTCCCATCAGGTGTATACCAATAGCAAGTTTTTCTTCACAACATTCTCAGCAGATAAAAGGTGGTCAACACTTATAGCCAAAACCACAAGAAACTTGGGATCAGCTTCTGCTTTCTTTTAAGGCTGCTTATGAAGGTCTACTTCTTACATACAAAACTTCCTTCTCACGGTAGCAAGACTAACCAGATAACTAACTAACTAAAGTCCTGGAATAAGGAATCCACAAATGAGATTCCCAGGATATAACATGCTGTGAAAGAAAACAAGCTGTGAAAGAAGACATGAGGTAGACATATTCTGGCAAGCAGAAGTTTGCCTAGGTGGTAAAATTCTGCCCTTCCTCACTATCCAGCTGTCAGCCTCTTCAAAGGCTCACTAGCAAGCACTGGAGACCACATATAGCTGCTTGACAGCATCCTGAGAAATTGTACCAATAAAATCCGTCTGTGCAACTCCCTAAAACAGTCTCTTTAATTCAATATTTCTGAAATAAAGTTCAGAGACTGTGTAATTGCTGTCTGCAGAAAAAAACACCCTCACCTATACTTCTGAAGATAAGCGTCACTGCAAATAAGTCAGTTTCTCCTCTGCTGTAGGAGGAGGACATGACTGCTGTGGCTCTCTTCCATGCCACTTGCATCCATAATAGGATACAAATCATTCTTGATCCACACCTAAAGATGCTTAGCCCAATTGAGGCATGTGAGACACATTACCCTCTCAAGCCATATTCTTCCAGAAACATGGATGAAAGCAAAAGCATTTAGGAGAATAATCTACAACATATGAAAATCTTTATTTCATCACCTTTTATATGTTTTACTTATTAAGAGACAGGTTCTCAAACGTCAAAAAAATACAGCCTACTAAGATCTGTACTTCTACAACAGGCAATGAACAGCATTTCTTAATTTGAGCTCTACTTGCCCTGCAGTTTGTTCCTGTTACCAAAACAAGGAGCTACTTGTATACACATGACAAGCAGATCCCATAAACACCAACCACTACAACAGCCTGTCCCAACTATCTGTCCAAGGACTGAGGTTAAAATTTTTCCTCAAAAGGGATTGAATTGATTTTTCTATGTTCCTGAATAAATTAAGAAACTCTGAGCCCATGGCCTGTATGATAGACTAGACTAGACTAGACTAGACTAGACTAGACTAGACTAGACTAGACTAGACTAGAATAGAATAGAATAGAATAGAATAGATCAGAGCAGGTTGGACGAGATCTTCGAGATCATCGGGTCCAACCCATCATCCAACACCGTCTAATCAACTAAATCATGGCACCAAACACCCCATCAAGTCTCCTCCTAAACACCTCCAGTGATGGTGACTCCACCACCTCCCCAGGCAGCCCATTCCAATGGCCAATCACTCTCTGTATGAAGAATTTCTTCCTAACATCCAGTCTAAACCTCCCCTGAGCTTGAGACTGTGTCTTCTTGTTCTGGTGCTGGTTGCCTGGGAGAAGAGACCAGCCCCTGCCTGTGATCCTAGCACAGCTACATAAAGTGTACCAGAGTATGGTGGAATCTCCTTTCAGTCACAAATACACTAACCAGCTGTCTAGGCCAAAACTGGATAAGCCCTGTCACCACAAATCCACATAACCATCACAACTTCAGGTTGCAGTATAGGACAACAACATTATTTATTGATGGTTTTTTTGTCACCACACATGGAAAACTAATCTGAGACAAGATCTAAGTTTTGTTTATTGAACTGGGTTTTCATTAAGACACCAGCAGGCTCTTACAAAAAGCATTCAGAAGAGCACAATTAGATATATAAGGGATATGGTCACAATACAATGGGTGTTGATTTGTGGCCTACTTTGTCTGATTGTCTGGCTTCAGCTACTGAGCTACTGCCACTTAATTTCCTGCATAACCTAGGACTACCTGAGGCATCAACTGTGACATATCTGATACTGTGAACAATAATAGGATTTTTCTTCTCAGCATTACCCTCATGGATTGCTATCACTACTAGTACATTGACAGCTCACACTGAAGTTTGAGGTGGTTCTGAGGTGGGATTGCAGGGGTCAGCTGCAGGCTTCCTACACAGAAGCAAGGCAGCTTACAAACACTTTCCAAATTTTCCCTCTGAAACTAAAAATCAGATTAAAAAAAAAAGGGGGGAGGGGGGCATGTGGAAGAAAGAATAAAGGGTGAAAAAAGGGAACAAGACCTCCTCACAACCCAACAAACACAGGGGATCCAAAGGGGATCCAATGTCAATTCTCATTATCAACAATCCAACACCAGGATATTTTAAAACTTTTGTAATCAAGTATTTGAGTAACTGAACAAGCATCTGTCAACAGACCAGTTTTTGTGCATTGCAGGGAAATACTCTGTACTATTACTTCTCTAGAATTACACAGTAACACCATTTGCATGTAAAGACATTATGTTCCTCACCATAGTGAAAAGAAAAGATGGATTATCCCTAACTACTATGAAATACAGACACTAGGATCTACTTTGTAATCAAAATTGACTTCCATGTTTGTCTGTGTGCAAGTATACATAGGTCTTCAAAACAAGGATGTCATCTGTTTTGCACAATATTGTCACCACTGTATCAACAAACATTATATAACTGCATATCAGGTGAAAGAATGTTACAGACATTCAGGAATATGATCTACATATGTCCCAAATACAAAAATCTACCCCTTTCAAGATGTTCTCACCACACAACTGAAGATAATTAGATAAGAATAATACTCAAAGATCTTTAGGTAAATAAATCAACTGTCCAGATGTGTCACATCACAACAGCAATTCTGAAGACTCCATCTTTTTTCTCATTTACAGCCAACTTCCTCACTGACATTCTGAATGAACCTACAGATAGCACTTCTGATGTGCGAACCAGGACAAAAGCACTTAGTCTGAACAGCCCAGAGGCAACACTTCACTTGCCTCTCTGTACATAACACCAGACCCAGGATCTCAATTCTTTTGGATTCTTCCCACTCCCTTTAGAGGGCATATTCTACCAAAAAGTGCAGTAAGAAGTGTGTGTGTGCCTGCAAAAACACAGAAATCTAATTTTTGTATTCCTATTGCAAGTTGCAACATAGGTGTCTTGGTACTACCAAAAGTATATAGGGGCTGCACTCACACCAGCTTCTGAAAAGATCAGAATTTCTGAAACTCTTTCTTACTGAGTAGGATGCTTTCACAGTGGGTTCACAAACACTCCAAAGGCAAGAGATTCTACTTCTGCAGTTGTTCTGGAGGTGGCACTTTGCACCTGTGTGGAGACTTTTTATGGATTAGCACCTTCTGCAAACACTGATAAAACAAAACTTCATCAGGTGGTTCATCACAAGTACCTGCTGTGTTATTTAAACATTCATAGGAGTTTCCAAAAATACATTCTCTCGCCACACATTGATGAGATTCTTTGCACTAGACTTTCTGCCACTCAGTATTTCCCTTCTGAGATGCTCACAGGTATTTACTTTAAAAGTCATTTTGTAAGTAACACTAGGTTTTGGAAACTTCTGAGAGCTTATACATTATGTTACACTATCTCCTTATAAGTTCCAGAATGAGTTCTAAGGATTTTATAGAAGCTGCTGCCACCTCGGGAGTGTGTATTGGATTCTGTGAGTAACATAGGTAGATGGCACCAACATATGGTGTGTTTCCTGGTTTATTGTTTCAATTGCCAATAGAACTCTTCTAGAAAAACACACATGATGTATACCCACTAGGCAAGGTGCCATATATAATAGAAGGCTCATGTGCACAGAGGGATAGGAGTGTATTTGTATACACATGTTCATGCACACTTAATGTGGACACAGTATTTTCACTAGACTGAGTTATGTACATATTCACTTGTCAGCTTTCAAAAGCACCGTGGAAAGCTAGCAGAGATATCACTCTGCTTCCCGCCCCCACCTTCAGCAGTGACGTTATACTGAGTGCTTGCACAATCTGCTTCTCAATGACCAGCCATACACAGAATCACAGAATCTGCTAGGTTGGAAGAGACCTCCAAGATCATCTAGTCCAACTGATCACCCAACCCTAACTAACTAACTAGACCATGGCACTCAGTGCTTCATCCAGCCTTAAACACCTCCAGGGAGGCTGACCCCACCACCTCCCTGGGCAGCCCATTCCACTGGGCAATCACTCTTTCTGTGAAGAACTTCTTTTTAAGATCAAGCCTAAACTTCCCTCTGCACAGTTTCACAGTGCACATTAGAAGAAAACAAACACCCAGAACCCCACTAAACAATCTAATATAATTGTATAGCACACACACACACAAAACAAACCCACAACAAAAAACACCCTGAGCACTGCTGAGATACTCAAGTTTTATTACTGTCAATACCAACTGATTTCAGTAGTTACAAGTGGAAATCGTTTCCCAGTTCACCATCTGTACCACTACTCTCTCCTTCATTCTAATGCTACAAAGATGCATTTCATCACATCAGACAGGAGCTCTTAATCAGGATTCTGCTACCTTGTCCTCTCATGCATCCATTATTTTCTTCAGGAGTATGTTATAAAAGGTCTGGTCTAAGTATTCGTGACATCTTTCTATATTCCCATACTACTCAAACACTGTTATTCCTTGAAATTACCTAGGTAGTCTACAGAGAATAGGTAAATTCAAAGATCAGAACATCCCTGGCAATGGGAGCAAGACCACTGCTTATGGATAAGAAAATTAAACTTGTCGACGTTTTCAAGTATCACATCCAATGAGGTCCTTAATGCCAGTGATGAGTTTCACTGCTTGGAGCAAGTCATTACCCATGCGCTCTAGTTTAAATCAAACAAAACATTGCACCAACAACAAAATCCACCAGGCCAAAAGTACCCAAACAAATGAACAAAACCAGGATTTTGATAAGTGAGGAGGGAGAGAAGTAAACAGATGCTTCACTTGACCCAAGCTACCCAGTGCAAGTGAAAAAAAGCATCACAGCACAATATGCATCAGCACAAACATAAAACCAATTTTCTTTTTCATTTTTCCTCTGAAGTCCTACAAGCTGCTCACATTTTCACATAGAATACAAAATGGCTTTCCTATAAGCCAACATCACTTAATGCATCTACTGCAAAGGAGTGTCATTACCTAGCTCAGCATTTGGAAAGCCTTCATAGGCCTCCTTTTCAGGGTTTGAGTTCCTTTGTCCAAAAAAATTACACTCAATTTCCTTTGTTTAATTCCATCTAAGCATTTTCTTCCAGTCAGCCCATGCAGACAGCACAAGAAAGGCATACATTCCTGAAAGGTGGTGAACACAAAATAAAGGAAAATGCCCAACCCCTTTATTATTATATGCTTCCCTTAAAAGTGCCTCAATTATTGCATTCTACACTGATTTTGAATCTTTCCCCCTTACATTTCATGCTTGAAATACTCTTTGAATGGTCATGAAACCTATATTTATATAGGCAATTACTTCTTTCCTCTTCAGCCTTCCAAAGCAAATATTTGTTGTTACAGGCTGTCTATTCAACGTGATACATAAATGAGATTTGCAGGAGGCTAGGACAGTACTTAAAGTCCAGCCCTTTTGTCTGCTTTTCCACAACCTGCATATACAGCCTTTTTCAGACTATTCAGACTCAAGACAACCTGGACAATTGCTGATTTCCATCAACAACCTCAGTTTACCATTGTGCCGGCACTCCACAGGGCTTCTTGCCTCTGCTTCTACCCTCAGAGCACTTACTTATTTGTACAACTACAAAGCACAATTAAGATAGCAAGGTCGTGGAACATGCACTTTGTTAAAAAAATAAATTAAAAAAAAATAAAAAAAAATATATATATATGAAAAAAAACATTAGACAGAGAACAGCCCAAGCTGCATCAATAATAAATTGAGATCAGTCTGTATTTTGTTTTCATTACCTTAGTGTATCAGCACAAAAACTTAGACCTTAAAAGAACCTGCAGTCCTGAAATATCTTCCCATCACCCAAAGTGTTTGTCTGTCTTTCTCACAGACCAGTAACATTTCACTTGTCAGAAACTGCACTGCAGGGAGGAACTGGATGGAATGTCTGCACACCTTTAACTTCTAAAGGACATAGTGTTCTATAGCTTTTCCTTTCCAAATTAAAAAAAAATATAAGATTTAGGAAGGAACTCTGCACTGAACAAACATTAAGCAGAGACTGATTAAGTATATTAACATAATAAAAAAATAGTTAACAGCCTTAAAGCTCCACAAGTAAGCTTAAATAAGATAGAATCAGCTTCTTAAAACTCAATATCGTTTTGAGGAGAAAATCTTAGCTGAGAAAGTGATGAAATGACAAAAACTAAAAACACTAAAAGCCAGGTTAAATAAGACTTACAGGGAAGTAACAGCAAAAAACTTAAAACAAAAGAAAAAAGTCTGCAGCAGCTTCAGCACGAGTCTGATCCCTACCAACCACAGCCACTCAGATTTACAGACAGAGAACACAGAACAGGCAGTGACACCATTGGGGCAGACCATGGCTTTATCCCTTAGCACCGATTTTTGTGGCATAACTTTTCAGAGGTCCATTTAGGGTAGAAGGAACCAACGGCTGTGCTTGAAGTAGGGAGAGCTAAAGCAGGTTTCCCAGGAGGATGTTCAGCCAGGTTTTTGATAGCTGCAAAAGTGGAGGCCCCACAACCTCTGGATTTTTGTTTGGTTGGGTTTGGTTTTTGGGTTTTTTTTTGGGTGGGTGGGGTGGGGTTAATTTGGCTGTTTTCATGTCCATATGGAAGTTCTCTATTTTTTTAAGTCCTGGCCGCTGCCAAGAAAAGCCCAACTGAGACTTCTTTGCTCCCTCCTGAATCCACCTGTTGTACTCTTCTTTTTTCCCAACACTACTTCCTCAAATCATGCCTGAGATTAATTAGGAGGTCCTCACCAGTCTGTGCAAGCCTCTTGCTATTTTAGTTTGATCTCCTACTTGATGAGTAAGAAACCTCTGTTGAGTTTACAGGAGGTGATCTTTTAATATCCACCAGCTCACCTACATCCCTCTTCTCTCCAGGGCTGCATCCCATCGAATTCTTGTAAGAAAATCTCTGAACCGGCTGAAGTCTGCTTTCCTCAAGTTCAGTTTGCGGTTCTGCTTTTTGCTCTGCTCCCTAGGATCCTAAACTGCATCAGCCAGGGCCTGCGAGTGCAAGGCATCTTCCAGTTGTTTAAAGGCAGTCTCATCTGTATCTTCCTGAATAGGAAGTCAATAACAGATACCCACTAACCTTCACCCATAAACACTTAAGTAAGTCCTGATAGATTCCAAGGCAGAGCTCCATGCATAACAGCTCTCTTATATCAAGGGCAACTCCTTCTCCTTCCCTTCCCAGGCTGTCTGTCCTAAAAGGGCTGTATCTCTGCATTATAACATTCCAATATATAAACCATCCCACGATACCTCCATCATCCCAGTGAAGCCATAGCCCTCTACATGCACAGGGACTTCTAACTCCTCTTTTTGGTCTCTGGTGAATATGCTGCATAACTGAAGCTCTCCCCATCTCTGCAAGAAGATGAAAGACACTGCCCCATATGCCATCAAATGCAACAAGCATGCTAATACTCAATGACTTCAGCATAATTGCACAAGCAATATTCCCCTCCAGCAGTTATGAGCTCAGGCAGAAACATATCAATAAAGAGAAGGAGCACACTATATTACTGATGGTTGCTAGTATCTATAAATAGAGGAACCTGACAAGTTCAGAAGCAGAAAAAGAGGCAATATGACAAAATGATGAAATGAAGGAGGATGAGACACCTAAAGCTCAGAAGAAAAAAAGTGATAACACAAAATAGACCCCTCGGTGAAGTATGAGTATGTGTGAGGGAAATATTTGCGAGATAAAATATTTGATTTATGCAACAGACATGACAAGATGTTAAGATGGTTTAGGGAACTATTCTTCCTCCTCCTAACAGACAAAAAAATATTAAAAAAGCCCTGCTTTTAAAGAGAGTCAGCAAAACACAGCATGTGAGAGGAATTCCTGTTGCCCTTCTTCAATGACGGACACCTGGCTTGTTCCCCCAAAGAACACTAAAGACAATGAATTAATGGACAACATTAAAACTGCAAATGTGAACAGGATAGCTGGATCCTTCTCTCAGAGCAGATGGTGAATGGGATATAAATAACCTCTCTTGTATGTACAGTTTTAATTAAAATTAAAAAGACGGGGGGGGGGGGGGGGGAAAGGCAAAAAAAAAAACAAACAAAAACTGTATTTGATAGTCTACAGAATAATTAACTGTACCCGCCTCCTCTCCAGTCTCTGATGTCAACTCCATGCAGACTGCCTAGGAAATGGCTGATGTGCTGCATGACAGGCTTGTATGTCAGAAGTCTTTTCTCAAAATAGAAAGTTTAGCTTCACTTATAAATTTTCCCCCTCTCAAGGTTATGTTTAGATCACAGTTTGTGCTGTGATCATCACATCATGCTCACAACCATTGTCACAAGTACTGGTAATAATCTAGCATCAGCAGAAGGCTGTTCAGTGTAGCCCAACCACACATAGGTGCTTGCCTTACTTCTCAGAACAACTCCAGAACTAATGCCAAGTCCCTGCTGCTGCACAAATGTCCCACCATGCCTATCCATACTGGTATTCCAGTAGCATCCAAGATTACTTGAACTAAAGTCATCTTGGGAACCACAGGAAATATACGTCCACACAGGCTGGGATGGTCTGCTTCTCAGCATCTACTGAGCTTTGCTACCCTTGCCATTTTCACAGCAGCTTTTACAAGGAGAGCACCTTGGCAGTATAACCTCACAGCTCTATTACTAATCTGTGAGGCATACTCTCTGCCATCTGTGTGCTTCTCAGATAGTCTTCAAGAGTAAGAGATGGAGAAGAAATCCTGCTGCAGGAGAGGCTCCACAGCTTTCCCCTGGCTACAAGGCTAGGGTCTGAAGGCTCAACACTGTGGTACCCCAGCTTGTTCCCTGTACAAGGCACAAGATCCTCTTAACTTGTTTCTAATGTGACCAACACGTAGTAACATTTTTGCAACCAACCCAGAATCCTATATTCTTAGTAAGAGGCACATTAAAGTCAGCCCAAATTACTCTGAGATAATAAGCTTCATCTTTATGTGAGCAACAGCACAGAACTCACATTTCAGCTTTGCAAGTACAGGTTTCAGTTAATGAGCAAAAAGATAGGCTTTATTAATTAGGAATAATGTACAGCTAAGGACCCACAGCTGAGCTGCCTGAGATCAACATATACATAAAAGAGTCAGACGTCTCAGACATTACTACTCTGACATCTGTGTTGCATGCATTCTTGCAGTAGTAAAACCCGTATCTTGTTGCCATGAAAGACCAGTTACAGTTTCTACTGGATGTCACTACAGCAGTAATACAACAGTACAGTAAGCTAAAAGGAAAGACTCCAATTGTTTTGAACTGTCAAGTGATCACCAGTATTCATAATTTTTTAGATGGTATGCACATGCATCTGAAATTGAATTATAAAAATAATTCTTTTATATTAAATCACAGAATATATCCAATTGGAACAGACCTCAAAGATCATCCAGTCCAACTCTCCACCCAGCACTGAAGGGTCAGCACTACACCGCGTCCCCAGGCGCCTGGTCCAGATGCTGCTTAAACACCTCCACGGACAGTGACTCCACCAGTGCCCTGGGCAGACCATTCCAATGTTTGATAACCCTTTCAGTGAAGAAATATTTCCTAACATCCAGCCCAAACCTTCCCTGGTGCAGCTTGAAACCATTTCCTCTAGTCTTGTCACTTGCCACCAACACGAAGAGGCTGCCCCCTCCTTGCTCCAACCTGCCTTCAGGTAAAGAATGCTGAGGTCTCCCCTTGGCCTCCCCTTCACTATACTGAATGACCCCAGCTCCCTCGGACACTCCTCATAGGTCATGTGTTCCAGGCCTTTCATGCGCTTCGTTGCCCTTCTCTCTGGATGCGCTCCAGCACCCCAATGTCCTTCTTGTAGTGAGGGGCCCAAAACTGGACACAGTACTCCAGGTGTGGCATCACCAGTGCCAAGACCATATCCCTGCTCCTGCTGGCCAACATGTTTCTACTATAAGCCAGGATGCCATTGGCTTTCTTGGCCACTTGATCACACTGCTGACTCATAACTGGTTGACTGTCAACCAGTACCCTCAGGTCTCTCTTCAAGTCGACTGCTTTCCAGCCACACATCCCCAAGTCTGTAGCTTACCATGGGATTGTTGTAACCCAGGTGGAGGACCTCTTAAGAAAAATGTTACTTTGCTTAAGTGCCAGCAACTTACACGAAAAATAAATGCAATTATATGATTAAAGTCTTCACAGAACCACTTCATTTTCGTCTGGATTTTCTCCTGTGAAGTGCTACCGCACTGCCACTACCTTCTGAGTATTTTAAGCTCACAGTCGGTCCCCAGCCGAGCAAAGACTTGGACGCACATCAGCCTGGCTCCTCGCAAAAGCTGCACTGGGGAGATTTTGCCACTAGGTGGAGCTCATGATCCGCTAAACCCATAAAACATTACTGAAGTCTAAGAAAGCAGAGTTGGAAAAGCGACGTAAATCAAACAAATTTACATTCCGTCAAGCTGTTTAGGTTGTTTGCTTCCTTGTGTCATTTCTTTAAATGGTTCCGTATGTTCTTAACAATAACTCACAACAGGTTGATAGGACAGAGAGGAGATGAAGGCACAAAGGCAAACCTTCTTTCCTCTGTTCACTCTACTTTATCCATAGAATTCCCACAGTGGACTGATCCCTGTGCAAAGGAATTTCCGATTTAACTGCTTGATTCTGGGGTCAACCCAAAGATAATTCGAAATTATAATTTCTGCTTTATTAGATCAGAAAGATGAAATCTAGAAATTACAATTCCTGCTTTATTAGATCAGAAAGATGAGATCTAGAAAACTCAGGGTTTAACAGAAAAAGCTGTTTTGTTTTGTTGGTTTTTTTTTTTTTTTTTTTTTTATATATCAATTCTTTAGTTGCAGAATATTCAGGGCCTACAGAAATTAAACCTCAGCAGGCCAGAACTCTAAACAAATTCACAAACCCTCATCAGTTTCACTAGCAACTAAATCTCTATGACCTTTGAAGATTTACACCTAAATGGTCTGAGTCCTACAGCTTTGCTAGTCTCGGGGAAAGGTCCTTTGCCTAGATCACAATCCTTTGCCTAGATCACAAAAAAGACTTTGTCTTAATAATAATAATGGTAAATGGCTCCAGAAAGAATTCCTATGTACTTGCAAGGTAAAAGACTAGGATAGAGAACAGTAAGACTTGTAGCAACCAGAGACTCATCTCCCCTCAATGCGTTCTCTATCAGTGGGTGGGCAGAGTATGTCTCAAAAAGGGCTTTGGTGCTGTCCCAGACTGCAAAGAAACAGAATCACTGAGGGCAGAGAGGTTTCTAAAGTAAGACAGCACTGCTTAATGAAGTGATTTTATCAGAAAGGTTTGCAGACAACAGCATTTTGTGGGCAATGGGCAGCCTTCCAAACACCCACCTAGTCTCACTTGCAGTTTACACATACAACGTGTCTTACAAGCACTTCAAGAGAAATTGAAAGGAGACACAGTGTGAGAGGGCAGCAATGTCTCTACTCTCCACACACTTCTTTCACAGCAAAATATTCTCCAAACTGCAAAACATAGAATCATAGAATCAGTCAGGGTTGGAAGGGACCACAAGGATCATCTAGTTCCAAACCCCTGCCATGGGCAGGGACACCCTACACTAGATCACGCTGGCCAGAGCCTCGTCCAGCCTGGTCTTAAACACCTCCAGGGACTGGGCCTCAACCACCTCCCTGGATAACCCATTCCAGGCCTTCACCACTCTCATGGTGAAGAACTTCCTCCTCACATCTAGCCTGAATCTCCCCATTTCCAGCTTCATTCCATTCCCCCTAGTCCTATCACTCCCTGAGATCCTGAGAAGTCCCTCCCCAGCCTTCCTGTAGGCCCCTTCAGATCCTGGAAGGCCACAATGAGGTCACCTCGGAGCCTTCTCTTCTCCAGACTGAACAGCCCCAACTCCTTCAGTCTGTCCTCATAGGAGAGGTGCTCCAGCCCTCTGATCATCCTCGTGGCCCTTCTCTGGACACGCTCCAGCACGTCCACATCCCTCCTGCAATATGGGCTCCAGAACTGGACACAGTACTCCAGGTGGGGTCTCACCAGAGCTGAGTAGAGGGGGAGAAGCACCTCCCTTGACCTGCTGGTCACACTTCTCCTGATGCAGCCCAGGATCTGATTGGCTTTCCGGGCTGCAAGTGCACATTGAGAGCTCATGTTGAGCTTCTCGTCCACCAGCACCCCCAAGTCTCTCTCCTCGGGGCTGCTCTCCAGCCAGTCACTGCCCAGCCTGGATTTGTGCCTGGGATTGCCTCAACCCAGATGCAGGACCCTGCACTTGGTCTTGTTGAAGCTCATGAGGTTGGCTTGTGCCCACCTCTCCAGCCTGTCCAGGTCCCTCTGGATGGCATCCCTTCCCTCCAGGGTGTCCACTGCACCACACAGCTTGGTGTCATCAGCAAACTTGCTGAGGGTGCACTCGATGCCACTGTCCATGTCACCCACAAAGATGTTGAACAAGACAGGTCCCAGGACTGATCCCTGAGGGACTGCGCTTGTCACTGGCCTCCACTGGGACATGGACCCGTTGACAGCCACTCTTTGGGTGCGGCCATCAAGCCAATTCTTTATCCATCTAGTGGTCCATCCATCAAACCCATGTGTCGCCAGCTTGGAGACCAGGAGGTGGTGTGGGACAGTGTCGAAGGCTTTGCTCAAGTCCAGGTAAATGACATCAGTTGCTCGCCCCTCATCTATTAATGCTGTCACCTGATCATAGAAGGCCACCAGGTTTGTCAGGCAGGATTTGCCCTTGGCAAAGCCATGCTGACTATTCCCAATCACCTCTTCACTGTTCTTCTGAGTCATTAGTGCCTCCAGGAGGATCTGCTCCATGATCTTTCCGGAGCATGTAAGCAATGAGGCCTGAGACATCAGCAACCCTTTTCAAAACCCAACAATCAGATAAGATGATATTTCAAGACAGAATTGGCTTAGAACAAAAAAGTGAACAACCCCCCAAAATCGTGCCATAGTGGACTCTCCACCTCATCTGGTAAGCCTGTTCACACTACCTTGTGCCTAAGAGCAGCCAAAACAAAGAATCCTGATGCAGGTACAAAGGAAAGTCACTGTAAGTAACCACAGAGGAACCTGAGCTATCATAAAGGAGCCAGTGCATCTGAGAAGCATCTTACAAGCCCTTAGGATGGAAAGACTGTCATAAAAATTAAATGACTGCAAGTGTTATATCTCCCCTATGTATATTCTATTCCATGAAAATAAAATTATAACCTAATCCTAGATGTACTTTTATCCAGATGAATTTTCTATTAAAGAGCTGCAGTTAAGCTCTTCGCCTTGATGCTATCTTGCAGTAATGACTTTCACTGCTTAGTTATGAAACACAACAGAAGTATTTTATTTGATCAGTTCCTGTTGAATCTACTGCCTTTCACTTTTAGTTCCATGTTTTGGGTTCTTTTATTACTTCATGACAAAAGAAAAGTACCCCATGCATCATCTTAGCACTATTCATTACTCTGAGTAGTTCTGTCATTGTTTGCCACTCACATCCCATCTAATTGATATATTCTCAGTCTCTCCTAGGAGTATGACTTTGTTGTGAATCTTTAATCATCACTTGTTTCTGCAAGAAAAAACATGAAAAGATTATACTGTCAGGAGGAATTTTCTTACTACAGCTAAGTTTTACTTAAAAAGGTAAATAGAAGCATGGGATATTGAAGAAAGAGAGGAAAACCAGTAGCATCAAATGGAAGGAAATGTCTCACTGGAAAGTATACAAACAGTAAATAACAAATTGTGATGAAACAATAAGCACAGCAATAGTCTATATCATATATGTAGGGAATTTGCAAATAGCAAGCAACCTCTGTGGCCAAGAAGGCCAATGGCATCCTAGCCGGTATCAGGAACAGTGTGGCCAGCAGGAGCAGGGAGGTCATTCTGCCCCTGGACTCAGCACTGGTTAGGCCACACCTTGAGTCCTATGTCCAGTTCTGGGCCTCTCAGTTTAAGAAGGACATCGAGACACTTGAACGTGTCCAGGTGGGGGTTGGTCTCTTCTCCCAAGCAACCTGTGACAGAACAAGAGGACACAGTCTCAAGCTGTGCCAAGGGAGGTTTAGACTGAATGTTAGGAAGAAGTTCTTCATAGAAAGAGTGATTGGCCATTGGAATGTGCTGCCCAAGGACATGGTGGAGTCACCATCACTGGAGGTTTAGGAAAAGACTGGATGGGGCACTGGTGCCATGGTTTAGTTGATTAGATGGTGTTGGATGACAGGTTGGATTCGATGATCTCAAAGGTCTTTTCTAACCTGGTTAATTCTATTCTATTCTATTCTATTCTATTCTATTCTATTCTATTCTATTCTATTCTATTCTATTCTATTCTATTCTATTCGCTGATCTACTTAATTCAGTATTCTATTTTTTGACCGTGGTCATTGCCAGAGGTAATGGCATAGCTATAGGAGGAGCAAGAGTGGCAGACCCTCACTATATCAGGTCTTTTAGCAAACTTTTGGGTGCTAGAAGCCACCTATGAAATGTGAGATATGACATTCTGACATTCTCCTCAAACCTTGAAACAGTGAAAGATGATCTAATACCGTATAGAGAATTCTGATGCTTTCAAACCTGAATGATTACAATAACTTAATCAATAGTTTGAAAAGCATTTTCTTTTAATTAATTTTGCATTTTCTATCCTTCCCTTTTTGCCAGGATTTTGTTAGGGTTTTTACTGATTTAATAAAGCTGCATTCCCTGTATCATTCATTATTTTAAATACTTTGGTCCTTTCTGTTGAAAAATATTTAGAGTCCTACAATTTGAAGAGCTTTTTCACATCCTATCTTGAGACAGCTCCACAGTAAGAAATATCTTGCTTTTGCTAGAAACATAATCTCAAAGGTTCAAAACTGTTGGCTGAGTATTTACAATACAATACAATGCACCAGGTTGGAAGAGACCTTCAAGATCATCGCGTCCAACCCATCAACCAATCCAACCCACCTAAACAACTTTGTAGAAGCAAGTAAGGTCACATAAACTACAGGTGCTGAGTAGGTCTAAAATCACAGAGAATCTTCTGTTCACAAAACAGACATTTCAAATAGTGGGAAATTGGCTCTTCTGAAAAGTAAGGAGAGCAAAGAAACTGGGGCTGAAAAATAGAAAAAGGAGTATTATGGTTTTAAACGCTTTGCATCTCCCAGACCCTGTGAATTTTAACATCAAAGCCTGAATTGCTGTGTGCATTTATACCTAATAACTAGCTGAAGACTTGAAGTGGATTCCATCCCTGTCTTTTCTCCTCCTGTGTTTAAACTGAAACCTGCAAAGCTTTTCCAAAGAACAATTTTGATTACTTTGGCCTCCAATGGATTTTGTTGCCTTCTATTTTTTCATCTTCAAGGGGAATAAAGGGCAGAGTATGAAGCAGCCTTTATGTTTCAACCCCCCCAAAAAAAAATCACTAATAAAAGACCCTGGAGTGCTGTGAAATGGAGGGAGAATAACTAAAAACTGAAGAGAGGCAGTAAAATAACCCCTGCAGTGCTGCTGGCAACTATCCAACACTAACACATTCAAGAAATATGAAATTTAAAGCTTAAGCAATATTTGAATATTAGTGCTTTTGGGGTTATTTTTCAGCTTCCCTTCTCCAGTAGCCTTCTGCCTCACTTTATGCTGGAGTTGCAAGGGGAGAAAAGTCCATTCCATAAATCAGAGGACAGTTTCTAGACTAACTTCTCAGTCCTCAATATGCATTCAGGGCTGTGTTGGATAGCTAGCCACTGCCAGATATCAAGATCTCTAGTAGCACACTGTGCAGGGATGACTTCCTCACCAGCGCATTCTGTAGCATGTTTCCTTGTCCAGAAAAGGATTCCTTTAGAAGAGAAGGTCACTATAAACTCAATTACTTGAAACCTAAGCCACAGGTCTAGGTAAAAGCCTTATTTCCATCTCCAAGACAACTATATTCACACTAAACAGGTATCACTAGTCATTTGAAGGAATTGAAAAATGCTTTCACTTCATTGCTTAAATAAATCATTTCATATACTACTGAAACCCTTCCAACTCCTAAGCAAAGCATAATGCAACACTACAGCATATGCTACACAGCATGTAGAATGTCATTAATAAAGGTAGCTACAGATGGAAAAAATTGGGTATTTGGAGATGAGTGATACCACTTAAAGCTCCCATTGTTGACAATTTCCAGTGGACAGAGCCAGCTTTGCTTTCTCAAGCCACACAAGTAGCCACTGAATCAGAAGACAGTCGCACAGTATACCAGCATCACAGCATCATGATGGTTCCAAGTATGCATCATATCAAATCATATTAAAAATATCACTGAAAAATGCAGGTGCTGTTACTACCTAGATACCAGCCCTATCCTCTACAACCATGTGCTTTTCTCAGCTGCAGCCAGCCCTACTACACACTTTTCTTCCCCTGCCCTGGTCTTGCCATGTCCATGCACTTTTGCTTAGCGCAACATATAGCTGCCTGAGCATATATGTCTTGCACCAGTTAAAATATCTTAGTGTTATCCAAGACATCTGCACAGGACTTGTAATACAACATGGAATATGAGGGAAAGTCAGGCTCTTCCGGAGTGCCAAGGCCACGAGGGCTACCAAGCACTATTTAAAATGGCACTGCACATTGCCCTACAGACAGTTGAACTGGACAGCCTCTTTGGAGGCTGGAGACAACCTAAACACCTCCCCTGCTTCTCCAGCTGGCAGTGTTCCTCCCAGCAGAGCTCAAGTGAGGCAATCAGGTTTTGGGAAAGAAGCTCATGCAGAGAAGGACAATCCAAGGACACCCCTGATATTGCTTTCAAGAGAGGGAATTCTGGAAGAGATGACCAGGTCCTCTCACCCATACTTCATTCTGGGAAAGAGGTACCCCAGCAACAGGTTTCCAATGTATGAAATCAGGTGGAGCTCAGGGGAACTTGCCTAGGGCTGAACAACACACCAGGCCACCACTCCAGATTCTGAAGATGCAATTTAACTTGATGTGAGTTTGTGAGTTTTAGCACTGGGTAGTATAAAACACTATAATGTGGCACTTCACAATCACATGGAAAGTGCTCTGCCATTGTATCACCAGTAGCTTTTGGCAGCAGCCCTACAACTTACAACAAATACAAGTTTCAAACCATCTCAGCCATGCTCACAGACTATCCAGTCTGACAAGATGACAGCTCTGGTAGGAAAATATAGATGATGTTGCAGATTCTCACTCTGAATGACCAGCTAAGAAAGAATCACAGTGAATTTCAGTATTATCACACCCATATACTCAGAATAAGGTGAGACAGATGTATAAAATCACAGGCCAAATTAATTCATTTGGTCCAATTCACAACTTTGCCATCCTAATGGAATACACAAATTTTCCACAGGAATTCCTACTTTTGTTTTCAAAGAGTTGATGAAGTCTTTCTTTGGAGTTTTGGGTTGTTTTTTTCTTTACATGCAAGTCACTTTTTCCAGACAAAATGCAAATTGAAGTCTAGTTTTTATCAGCACCAGTCTGAAACCAAGCACAAAGTCACTGCATTTCAGTCCTTCCACTTTTGTTTCAACTTCCTTATCTCTTTCTTGAAATCTGATCTGAAGAGCAGAGTTCACTGTTTCTAACAAGTCCTGCAAGACAGATTCTCTATTCTATCCAGCTCTCCAAACCCACTAATAATTCACCTTGAGTCCAGGGATCAGTGCATGAATAGGTTACAGGCACTTAAGTGATAACAGGACTAGTAAACCTGGTACACAGGAATCTGCTCAAAAGGTTGTATAGTGTCCATCCTAAGGGGCCAAGGATGGGCTGCACACTACTGTTCTCACAAAAAATTAGCAGTTTTGTAAGAAACAAAGTCTTCATGTCTTTTGTACATCTCAGGAGGACTAGTTTTTAAGTCCTTGAGACCCTAGAACCAGAACAAGTGCACACCTCTAACAACATCCAGACTAAGAAAGGCAAGGCATCAATTCATATTTACTACCTCATCTTACGAAACATGCACTCGCAGGCTGAAACCCATGTTGCTGTGTGACAACACCTACTGTAGAAGCACAGATTAACAACACACTATCTGTAATGATTTACTTATTGCTTCACCACAGACTGAAACCTTTTGTAGTACACCGCCCTCTTAAATCTGCCTGGCTAGTTCAAGCATTAATCTGGCTGCACTGTCTTCCTATTATTCTGATCTCAAATGAATAAACAGCTCTAGGGGCTTTCAGTTCTGTTACCAGCAAGTAAAAAGATAAACTACAATTAAAAATAAATAAATTACAAGTGGAGCTTTTTGCCCCCCAACATAACTTAAACCAAACATGACGCCACAAGAGTAGTGTGTTGAAATCTCCTCTAGCATATGTGGAAGGAAATCAGACATTGTCTAAACATCCAAACACCTCCTAAAGAGAAGTACACAGTATGCCTAGGAAAAATGATGGACACCAGCAATGCAGGAATATAGATTTTCCCAGACATCTACATCTTCCAAAGGTGTGCAGTGTACAGATCCTCATTGTATTACCAACCAAGCAGGCACAAAAACACTGGAAAGTTGCAACTAATGCCTGTACCCCCCCCCCCCAACTGAGCTACACTGACACAATATGCAATTTGGTTTGCATTAATCTCTGAGTTTCTCCACCACACTCCATTTCATGGTGAAAATATCCCTTCAAACTAAGCCTCCTTCTGCAGGTATTTCACATAGACCTTGACTGAGAGTTAAAAGACATTCCACAATAAGGAGCCTTTGGTGAAAAGCCTAACATGAATCTCCAAGAGTGGGGTGGGGAAGTGGGGAGCTCACCTTATAAACAAATATTCACATCATTTTCTTGGTAAGGCTTCACAGCAAGGCAGAGGCTTTCACTGTACGTCAGTGAGGTACTGGAGATCTGTTATTTCTATTCAAATTGTAATAAAATAGAGGCCATATGTATTAGGCAGTGAATCCAGACACAAGTAGGGGCCAGGTTCTTTTCTCTGTTTTTTTTTTCTGAACTTCCCTTAAAATCTCCATCAGTTCATCCTTAATCTATTAAATGAAACAATACTTTTTCATGGAATTCCACAGTATTGAATGTGACAGAAATGTGACACAAATAGCTGTCAGACAGATAAACATGTAAGAAATACACAATAAAACGTGCAATTGAAGCAGGAGACGCTCTTCACCATTCAGGCATCAGTCTATGCATGGCTTCATGCAGACGGCCTCTATATGTTATAGATGGCTGAGCAGAGCCTAAAAGCTGCTGCTAAGTTTGGTTTTCCATAAACATAGGTCTGCTCTATGCTCAGATGACACCAACATTGAAAAGACAGCAAAAATACAGATGGATAGAATGAATGTGTAAAGTTGCAGTGACCCTCAGCAATTAGTGCCATTAGAACAGTGAGTGTATTCAACCTCTGCTCTGTTCCCTACGATTTACACATCAAGAGTAGATTTTGCCCTCGGCATTTGTTTGATGTAAACTTAACCAACAAGCCCTGGCAAATGCTTTTCAGTGACTAGAAGACACGGACATCTCTTACGACTATGAAAAGAAGGTGATCTGACTGTGGAGAGCAGAGCAATGAAGCCACATTCAATGAACAAAGTCTGCTTTGCTTGCACACTAGATGTGCAACAGAAGAATTAAGATAAGAGCATCACTTTGCCTCGGTTATTTTTTTGCTGAATTAGATTATACATTACTTTTTAAAAAATCAGCTCCTGCTCTGCACAAACTGAACTCCAGAGGAAAGCTGCAGTGTTAACAGAAGTGCAAACATCATCACCACTCTTCATGGGCAGAACACACAAATCCCAATACATACAATACAATAAACCAGGTTGGAAGAGACCTTCAAGATCATCGCGTCCAACCTATCAACCAATGCAACCCACCCAAACAACTAGATCATGGCACCAAGCACCCCATTAAGTCTCCTCCTGAACATCCTGACATGACTCAAGAGATGCACATAGGGAAAGGCTGAAGTTGCTTCATACATAGTTAGAATACTTAATGTTTTTGTCTTTCTCTAACAGAAGACAAAACAGAAAGGATTTCTCAGATCACAGGATAGGAATTGTACTTAATATGTTCAGTGCTTCTCCGTTAAATCCATTTGCCATTGAAAGATCAAGACCTTTGCCTTTTAACCTTGTGACAATGGGCACTGGATAAAGAAGACTCAGCACTTACGCTTCTTTCATTTTGACTTGAAAGATCAGAGCTCAGGAATCCCAGGACATCATGACCAGAGGGAAGAAAGTTTGGAACAAGGAAGACTTACCCTCAATGGAGAGGAACTAGATTAGGGAACACTGAAAGAAACAGGACTTACACAAGTCCTGTTCTAAAGGAACTGGTTGATGCCATTTTAAGGACACACTCTACTACCTTTGAAAGGTTACTGGGGGAGGTTTCTGAAGATGAGAAGGGAGAAAATGTAATTCCTGTTTTCACGGTGGGCAAGAAGAAGAATCCAGAGAAGTACAGACCACTCAGCCTCATTTCAGTCCCTGTGAAACTGATGGAGAAAAAAAATCTTCTGCACAACATTAAAAATTACATTTGAGATGAGAATGTAATTTGAAGTAGTCAGCATGGAATTATTAAGGGTAATTGCTTGACCAACCTGACAACTTTCTACAGGGAGGTGACTAGCTCAGTGAGCTAAGGGAGAGCAGTGAATGTTATCTACCTTGAAGCAGTAAGACTTTCAACACTCTCTCACATCTCTGCTGGCAAGCTGACAAAGCACAGGTTAGATAAATGCATGAGAAGTGGACTTAAAACCAGATAAATGACCAGATTCAGTCAGTTGTAATCAGCAGCAAGAAGTCAGTTTGAAGGCAAGACACTGTGATGTACCTAGGCATTGATACTGGAGCCAGTCCAGGATAGCACAATGAGCACTCTCAGGAAGATCACACATGACACAAAGAGGAGCAGCTCATACACCAGACTGGTGTGGGACAGTTCTGAGGGATGACTAGAGAATTGGGCTGACAAGAACCTCATCCAGTTCAGCTGTTACAAATGCATTTCTGCACCTGAGGAGGAATAACCCCAGGCATCAATCATGGCTTTACAGCTGGTTTGCCCCAACAGCTTGTCTGAAAAGGAACAGGTGATCCTGGTTGGCACCAAACAGAGCATGATCCAACATAGATGGCCTCCTGGGCTTCATGAGGGAGAATGTTGCCAGCAGGTTGAGGGAAGTGATCCTTCTATGCTGCTTAGCACTGGAAAAGCCACACCTGGAGTTCTGTTTCCTTTGCTGTGCTCTCCAGTCCAGAGAAAACAAGGTCTTACAGGAACAAGCCCATTGCAAGTCCATGAAAATGATTAAGAGACTGAAGCATCTTTCCTGTCATGAGAATGAGAGAACTGGGACTTTTTCAGCTGGAGAAGAGATGACTTAGGTAGGAGGTGGGGGCAATCTTATTAATGTGCATAAGCATCTAATGGGAGGGAGTAAAGAAGAGTGAGCGTTGCTCAGCAAAGAGACACAGCAGCAATGGGCACAAACTGAAATTATATCTGAAAAAAAAAAAAAAAAAAAAATCCTAACAAAAACCCAACCCAAAGAAAAAAATATTCCCCAAACAAACAAAAAATTCTACACCTCCTACCCTCCAAAAAGAAAGCAAAAAACCACAAAACAAACAAAACCAACAACAACAAACCCCACAAACAAAACCCCCAAACAAACAAACAAAATAAAAAATAATCAAAGAACACCACCCCCACTTTCATATTTTTGCTGTAAGGATGTGCAAACATAGAACAAAGTGACTGTAGAGTCTCCATCTTCAGAGATATTCTGAACCCAAATGGGCACAGCCTTGGGTAACCTGTTCCAGCTGACCATGCCTGAGCAGGGAGATTAAACTAGATGATCCACTGATGTCCCTTCCAATCCCAAATACTTTGTGATTTTGACATTTATTTATAGTAACAATTTGTTGGAATGAAGAGAAGAGAGAAGAGAAGAGAAGAGAAGAGAAGAGAAGAAAGAAGAGAAGAGAAGAGAAGAGAAGAGAAGAGAAGAGAAGAGAAGAGAAGAGAAGAGAAGAGAAGAGAAGAGAAGAGAAGAGAAAAGAAAAGAAAAGAAAAGAAAAGAAAAGAAAAGAAAAGAAAAGAAAAGAAAAGAAAAGAAAAGAAAAGAAAAGAAAAGAAAAAAAAGAAAAGAAAAGAAAAGAAAAGAAAAGAAAAGAAAAAAGAGAAGAGAAGAGAAAAGGAAAGAAAGGGAGTGAGCATCGATCTGTATTTTCATGCACTTCAGTGGAAATGAGGTATAATAGATGTCTGTCCAACAAAGCACATGCTCTTACCAGTGCATTTCTTCCTGTGAGATGCAGTTACTAAAGATAATTTCTTAAAATTGATGTCTTTAAAAGAACAAACCAAAACACTGTTTACAAATGACATTTTGAAGGTACCTTGTGTTGGAGAAAACAGGTTTTCTACCGTCCGTGGTTTAACAGCCACTTTGTTGTTCAGCAGATCTGTAACTTATAATTTTCCTCCCTGGATTATGTTATTCTTAATAACAAGGCCACGCATAATGAAAGTCCTTTTTTCTCCTAATGATTTAGCTGCAGACAGAACCAGCAGTGCGCCATCCCATGCATACAAACCAGTGACATGCATTCTTTATATGTACATTTTCAGAGGGTTTTTTTCACGTTGGTTTCATCTGGTTGGATTTTGCTGTTGTTTTGGTTGGATCACACGTGAAATGGCAGCGACCTACTAGGTCAAAAGCATTCCTCTTTTTTGGTTTCCGATCACTAGCAAGGAATGGCTGAAGCAGGGGTCAGTACTTTTTGAATGAAATACAGAAAACAGCTCACAAGCTTTACAGGACTCAACAAGCTCCTTTGAGGCTTCCAAGCATCAGTAAGCACTGTCAAGTCCACAAGCAAATTACACTAGATGCCCCCCTTTGCTTTCAGATGTTAATGGTAAGAACAGAAGCAATGTAGGAACTCAGCTTACCTTCCCTTTTTCAGAAGCACCATCTGCTAATGTTTTTCAAAAGCATTTTATATAGACTTACGTAAACGATCACCATGGAATATTACTGAACAAATACCTACTTTTGGTGTGTACGTCCATTCCTCTGTCATCCAACACAGAACAGCTTCAGGAATAAATGGCACCACAGGCACAGGACTTTTAACCAAAGTAGAGAAAGTACCAGAAATCTTGTCCAACAGGAATGGACGGGAACCAGAGTAAAATGCTATTTTATTAGGAGGCTATGTCCACAAATACCCACAGCAAACCATCTTTCTCTTGAAGGACACACTCTTTCTTGTTGTAAGCTTGCAGTTTCTCCAAGCTTGGCTTACCAAAACCACCTCAGCTTCTGGGATTTTTTTCCTGTTGGTTTTGGGTTTTTTTTTGTTTGTTTTGTTTTGTTCCCCCCCCCCCCCCTTTCTTCTTTAAAGGAGTGAAAACAAAAGAAATTCAAACTACCCAGACATGTAAGACAAATTAATTTACAGCAGCACAAGCCGTATCACTTAGCCAAAGGAATGTTCTAAACACCTGTTTATGAGCAAAACCAGTCATAAAACCAGCTGTAAGCAGCAAACAGGAGCCAACAACAATTTCCCATCCTTTTCCAGACACATAATGATATTTAAATCACATAGCATCACAGAAGAATTGTACAGAGCTGATAGTAATTGACATAATTACTTGTATGCACTTCTCCACTACGCAGTGTTATGCTGTAAACCCAAGCATGTTAAAAGTAAACAGAGCTTCTGAAATCCCAAAGCAATAGTAAGACAATCCCAGCTGGATCCTTTTAACCTGTAGATGGAAAGAAAATCACTGCCTCAAATTTTAAAAACTTCAGGTATATGATAAGCCTCAGGCAGACACTGAAACAATTAAAGCTTTGCAATTCTGGTTAAATGATGGTAGATTGGAGTGGAGATGAGATCCAAACAGATACCTTTATGCGATTAATACTTCTGTGGTTAAAGATGAAGACTGAAAAATAAAATACAATGAATTAAACTACTAGGTAAAAAGATGCACAGCTGCACTTTTCTCTTTCTTTCAATGAAGAGAAATTTGTCACCTGCAGGTTTTTGATGGCTCACAGAAGTGAAAAAACACCCCACACATCAGTGAACCTGAATCACATTAAAAGTACTCTTCCTTTGAGTATACATTAGGATTAACAGTAACAATATGCTGAAGATACTCTTTCAGAGGGGATTTCTGCTAGGAAGGCTACAGGTCTCCTTACTGAAGACAGCTTTCATTAATAAGTCTTTGAACGCTGTGTATCTGCCATATACTGGAACTTAGTACTTCTGTCTCAGTGTGGGAAGAGGAAAGTCAGATGTGTCTTTAGATTCATACAGATCTGTGGGTAAACTGAACCACCACGTGGAGAGAAATTCAGTTCAGTTTGATCACAGTCACTTACAAATGCAGTCGGAAAGCAGTACCCTTTAGGTACTGGAAGGCTGCTGTTAGGTCTCCCCAGAGTCTTCTCTTCTCCAGGCTGAACAACCCCAGGCCCTCAGCCCGTCCTCACAGAAGAATCCACAAAGATGTACAGTAGTATTCATCACAGAGTACATCAGTACTAAAACACTTCACAGAGGACTGTATAAAAGAAAATCAAAGTGCTTTGAAGAGGACTCTCCTTTCCCCTCTGCCATTAAATCTCAAATCAGTAGCATGCATCTCAGCTCCAAAATTATAAATACACTTTAAAGCAATGATTGGTTTCAGTCAATTTCCTCTCTCACTTATTTACCAAGACTCAAAACATATCAACAATATTTTATAAATCCTTCTTTGAGAAAAGTTCAAATAAACACTAATGAAAAATGTAACTATCTGAAAACTGAAAGCCTTGAGGTGCATGAAAATGATAAAATCCTGCCTTAGCTAAAGAGAACTCAGCAGCTTTGTTTTGTGATCTCATACTCCAATCATCAGAAACCTATGCAGTCCTCTCTTACGAGTCTGCAACTCCAAGAGTCCTATAAGATTCTACTCTTCAGAAAGAGTAAGCAGCTACCAGAAACTTAAAATTTCCAAAGAAACAAGGACTGTATTTATACATCTAGGAATCTGGTCTATGGAGCAGCAAGTGCTATCTGTGGATTGTTTAGCACCAATGAGAATTGTAGGAGTTACACAAATGCTTAGATGAAGACACAGCACAGTAGGAAAGCTGTGCTCAGTCTTTGAGAGCCTTTCACGAGACCATGAACATCAGCATGCTGAGCAGAATTAACAGCTCTTCATAAGGACATGCTCTGGAGAGGGGGACCCAGCAGGAACAAAGGAGAAGACCAAGTTGCAGAGTATAACAAAATATATATATTGATTAAGACTGAAACCAAAGCCAAAGAAGCTTTCAGCTATAGGATGATACAGAATGAAGATTATCTTCAGAGGTCCCTTCCAACCCCTTACATCCTGTGATCCTGTGATCCTTCAGGTCCCTTCTAACCCTGACAATTCTGTGATTAGCTGAAAGGATGGACCACAGAAGCACCAAAGTATTAGATCCAAAATAAAATCAGGACTTACAGAGGCACAACAGCAGTGCACAGTCAGACTAATTATCTGGATTTTTTTATTCAACATAGAAAATTGCATTTCCAGTGCAGCTGATTTGTTTTTTTGACTGCATTTTAATTTGCTTATACAAACTGAACTGTTTCTTAGCTGAATGAAAAGCTTGTGTTGTGTGTAATGTAGAGAGAAGCATAATACCTGCTAAAAATCAAACCACTATGTTTTTGCCAGCATTATTTATTTGAACTACAGAATATAGAAAGGTACTACTTAAACTGTCATTTTCTATACCTGATATACTGGCAGTGAATTTTGAGAAAGAACTAGAAGCTATGGCTGAAGCTGAACGGAGCTCCTAAGTTCTGTGCCAGAGTCCTTCAATGTCTCTGCCTTGTTAAAGTGATCTTGAACATTACAGGCTGACACAGCCTGACTTTAAGAACCTCCTGACAACTAGATTTGCTTATTGAAAGACACAAGCAATGTTTAAACACCAGAAGGGCACACCACTCTTAACCCAGGATTTGCTTATTCATTCACTATCACTCAAAGATCACAGCTTGTAGTTTAATACCACCAGCAAAAAGAATTATAACCTTCTCTTCTGTCAGCAATTCCCAAGACCTGACATAACAAGTATGATTTTCAGACACTTACAAGTATGCCACTGAAGCAAAAGACTGAACTCAGGGACCTCAGTGGAATTGCCTTCTCATTTCTGGCTGCAAACTTCTTGCTGGGGACTTCACATCAGTATTCACCTGTGTCATTAATGTTGCTAAACTGTAACTAGAGATAGTATCCAGGTCAGAGAGAGCAGAAAGTACTGGGCATCTCAATAAAGGCATGCTGAGTGTTTCCACCTCTCCTTCAACCAGCCTTTGCTAGCAAATTTCCCAGGACTGGTACCTGGCACAGCTGGGCAGGGGTGGATCAGGAGAAAAGCCCACCTCCACAATTTCCTATGGCTTAAGGGAAAGAGCCATACAGGCAAAGAGATTGTGATTTTGAGTTCCATCTATTTCCTGACAGCATTTCTGCAGCCTTCACAGCCTGTATTAACCAACATCTTGTATCTTCAGGGAGGTAAATATTACTCATCCATTCACACATAAAATCACCAAGTTTGAACAAGGTCATTTCTAGATGAGCCAGGAATAGATTAATACATTTTTCAAGGCAGAATGAGTATTATGATCACATGCACTAACCTCCTGCACAACACAGGCCACAGCCAGTAATTTCAACTGAGACCATAATTTTAGTTTGCCCTAGAACTTATCTTTTAAAGAGACTTTCAGTCCTGATTTAGAGACTTCAGGTGATGAGAAACCTACCATCCAACTAGAAAAAAATTGCTCCAGTGATTAATTACCACACTGTTAAAGACAGGTTCCTTATTTTAAGTTTCAATTTGCCTAGCTTCCACTTCCACTCCTCAACCCTCATTACACATTTTCTGCACCCAAAAGATTAAGAAGCAGTCTACAATCAGAAATCTCTTCTTTGAATAAATATCTGTAGGCTGTCTTTATGTCTCCTTTTAACCTTCACATCTAAAAACTCTGCAGTGAGCTTCCTTAGTGTCACTGCACAGTTTATGTTCTGACACCTCTAAAGTGCTCAATCTGGAGAAGAGGAGGCTCAGAGGAGACCTTATTGCTCTCTACAACTACCTGAAGGGAGGTTGTAGCCAGGTGGGGGTTGGTCTCTTCTCCTGGGCGGCCAGAACCAGAACACAAGGACACAGTCTCAGGCTGCACCAGGGAGGTTTAAGATGGATGTTAGGAAGAAGTTCTTCATAGAAAGAGTGATTGGCCATTGGAATAGGCTGCCCAGGGAGGTGGTGGAGTCACCATCACTGGAGGTGTTTCGGAAGAGACTGGATGGAATGCTTGGTGCCATGGTTTAGTTGATTAGATAGTGCTGGATGATAGGTTGGATTCGATCTCAATGATCTCAAAGGTCTTTTCCAACCTGGTTAATTCAATTCAATTCAATTCAATTCAATTCTACTGTATTCTATTTTATTCTATTCTATTCTACACATACTCCTTATGCAAAGGACAAAACCTGCCACATCCAAGGTAATGCCACTGTCTGAATATTCCACTATTTGTATTGTCCAGTTTTCTCAGCTACAAAATTAGAGGAAGCATATAGTCAAGTGGCTAAATAAGTCCCAGCTCTTTTTCAGAAGCATAAGTGAGCGATGGTCATGTTCTTAGAAGCAGGAGTTTGCACAGGCTATATGCCTTAGTTCAGTGCAAGACAGATGTTCTTTTACCTCTTCCAAAAGGGGGAAAAGAAAAAGCGCTTGCACAAGCAATTGGATAGAGTTGGAGAGTTTAAATGGAAATGCTACTCATAACTACATTAAACAGCACAAAGCATTTAAAATACATAAAATCCATAGTCTGGCCTTAACACAGGACCCCATTAAGCCAAAGCTTTACACAAACCTCCCTTTAAACCAGGCCAACAAACCCACGCCTTTATGCCCCCTCACTACCATGCCTCTCTACCCCTCAAACCACACCATTGTGATGCGGCTAAAATTTGGCTTGGTAACTCCAGGCCCCAATTAAGCCACTCCAGGCCTAATTGGCAGCATTGCCAAGGCCAACACCAGGCCTCCCCTACAAGAGATAACAGCCTGTGCATCCTCCCAGGAGGAGAGAGGGAGGGGAAAAGGGAAGAAAACGGACTCTGCAGCCAGTTTTATAGGACTTATGGTAACGAAATACACTTTCCAGTCCACCTCCTGGACACTCTGGACCTCCTGGAGGTCTGTAACTTTGTGGTTCTTAAAAGTATCCAGCCCCTAAACCATCACACTATAATAAGATTTACCCCAATGAGCTCACCTAACCTGTTTTCGAAACAAATTGATGCTGTTTGATTTGCCCACATCACTAGTTTTATTTCCATCACCTGTTTGGTTATCTACACATTTGAACAACAGTGTCCTTTATCTGCTCACAGCACTACACCCATTACATCTTTTGTGCTTGTGATCAAGAAAAGCAGTGCATGTAGAGCACACAACTTTGCCTGACATCTTTCCTCAAGGGTGTCATTGCAGCAGCTATCAACCAATACTGCAATACTCCGTTTAATTTTGCCTAGAATTTAGTAGAGATCGGAACTTATGTTTTATGGATCAGTAGTTTCATCTTTAAAGCACACTTTTTGTTGTTGCTTGGGTTTCAGTTTGGTTGGTTTTGCTGTCTGTGTGTGGTTTGTTGTTTGTTTGGGGGGGGAGGGGTTTGGGTTTTGTTTGTTTGGGTTTGTTTTGCTGTGTTCTTTTTAATATTAAAAACAAAACAAAAAAACATACAAACAAAAACCTCAAAGCAAATCAAATTCACATGTAGGTCCTGTGGGTTCCTTTTTCAATTGCCTGCACTGAAGCTACCAATTTGACCTGACTGCAATTTCCTCATTCTCTTACATAAATTAAAGATCATGTTCTGTACGTCTACCATAGCACATTTACGTGTCACACAGGAAGCCACAAGGACATTCAAAAGTTACACCATGCATAATTAAACTTTCTCTAACATTGTACTTCATCAACCCTGTGTGTCCCAGGTGCACAAATGACAGAACATACAAATGATTCTTGCAAACATGCTCCTTGAATGCAATAAGAAAGGCTTATGATTTTATAACCCCCATACACCAGATTTATTCTCTCCAAGTATCTCAGCTGCTGACAAATGTAACACTACCCACTGTCTAGTTTTCTCCAGAAAGAAATCCCTCAGCTTCCAAGTCAGAAGGAGACCTAGGAACACTGGTGACCCAAAAAGTTGTACAACTACCCATGCATATATTCAATCTTTCTCTGTAGGAGGATCTATCGAAATGCTATGAAGTTCCAATTGCTTCATACATACTGATGAAAAACCTTAACAACATTATCAAAAATACTTCCAAATCAAAAATATCAGGGGTGCAGTTCCAGTCAGTTAACAGTAGATCACCAGTCTCAACACAAGAATTCAGTAACTGAAAGTTACTCCCATTAATTACACACAAGAGCTACATAAAGGTGCTTTGGTATTTGCTTCCACATTGACACTCACTGTCATGTTTTGCATTTGGCTGTTCCAGTGACATAAGATGCATAAAATAAATAACCCTTGCTCCTTGATGGCAGGGGACCAGTTGAGCTCTCAAGGAAGAGCTCCTAGAACAGAAGCCAACAGCCCATTATTTGCAGTTAATGGCAAAATACTGAAAAAAAGAATCAGCAGCAGCTTGCCATGAGGAAAAGGTGAGGGTAAGTAGAGGCCCCTTTGGTACAACTGGAGTTGACATTTAAGACAGATTTTTAAACTCCAGGAGACTTCCTAAACCCAAGTTGTCTTATTTCCCCCAAGACAAGCCCAAAAGTAAACTGATAGCAATTCTGTGAAGTGTGATCACCTGTGATGGGGCTATAATGTCATAATGATTCCTGTTGGCTTTGCAGTTTGTAACTGTAGGATCACAGCCAGAAACTGTGTTTATACGCTGAAGAGAAGGGGCATCCCCTCACAGAAGAAAGACAAAAATCAGTGATTTCCCCTCTTCTGTTCTAGTGTTTTACTTTCTTTCTCTCGTTTTCAGAAATCTGAACTGCTCCAGTAATTTTGACCTTTTACACTTAGCAATATTTTACATTGCTCACAGCATACAAACTCCCTATTTCACAGGTCACAGATGTCAGCATACCTGGAGGGCACCTGAAGATTAAGTTTTATTCCAAAGTGCTAACCAGTGAGACACTGACCCTAAAATCATAAAGCAGGTTTCACATCCCAGTTGTAAATATTCTTACTAGTCATATAGGCATCTAAGTCTTTTTTCAACATTTGTCTGCCTCAGTATTTGTGACAGTGAGGCACAGTAGCTAATAATGCATTCACAGGAAGTATTTTATTTTATGTCAGTGCCAGAGAGCAAAAGAGCAAGATCCCTATATGTCTTTTCCCTTAGGAAAGGGAAATCCATTGGATTTCAGTCTCTATTTTCTTTTAGATTCCCCCTCCCTACATTCAGTACTGTTTTGTTTCTTGGTCACTTTCTCATTCCTTGTCCCTCCTTGCTTTGTTGTATTCATCCCCTTTGTGTCAGCCATGTTTCTCAATATCAACAACCATTTCCTTACAATCTTTTCACCTCCATACACATGTGCTGCTTAGCAGTATGTGGGGACAGGGAAGGAAGGAAAATGCATCTCTTCAGAAACTCTGTGAGTGGGGGGAAAGGAGAAAAAAATCACTTCCAATGATAACATGCCACAGCCTGTCTCAGCCTACTGCTGTCCCAGTGAAATGAGTAACATGTGAAAGGGAAGACGGTAAAAGGCAGTTTAGACTTTGCTCTCCCAGCTCTCAGGTAGGGCTCCCACATCTAAAATGGCCCTCTGAAACATGCCATTTCCACTCTAATAGGAGGGGAAATGTACAATGCATTGCCTCAGCTATGTGCCTCAAGTAAATCTTAAAGTGTGCTGTGACACAGCAGCTCCAGGGCTGTCTGTCTGTATCAGGAGACACAAAGAACAGAGGTCTGAGTGCAAGCCTAGTTCTGTAGCTAATGCAGAGAGAAAGCTCTCTGCTAAGTAAAATGCACATAAATGGGAGAGCAGACAGCAGTGAGATACTCAGACAAGAAAGCACTAGAGAGACAAAGAACCTTGAAGTAACTGGGGAAATCTTATTAATTCAATTGAGAGCACTGGGAGAGTAGATTCAGTTACATCCAAGATAAGCAACTACAAATAAGTCTCAGAAGTGCAGCACTGGAGCTTAATGAAAGTAGCATTAGACAACATAAGCAAACACCAGACTTCATCTATCTAGCATTCTAGGTTATTAAACATTTCTTAAAGTTGTATCAGAAGAAAGATCAGCACAGGCTGCAGCTCTGAATACAGGAAGAATTTCAAAGCCCCTCTTCCATTCTTTACTCTGCCACTCTTCCTGGAAACCCCTTTCTTCCCAAGTACTTGCCTTAATCCTGTCCTTGCCTTCCTGGAAAAACAAACACACTAAAAAAAACAAAGTGAGAAAAGGCAAAACCTCCATTCTAGAAGGGAAAAAAATATATAAATTTTACCTAAGGCAACCTGTATCCTGTCTGAACTAGAAAACATCTTTCTTTTGTCCTGCCTTATACTGCAGTTCCTATAGGACACTCCATGTTTTATCCAGAACCTCAGGGAGGACTGTGATTCCCACCAAAGCCTCCACCTGCAGAGGACACATGTGGTTTGGGAAAGCCCAGGCAGAGTTAAAGCTTTCTGAAAATCCTAGTAAAAAGTGGCATTAAGATGGTCTGTAAAATGGCAGGATCTGATGTCAGGCCACTGCTATTTCAGCAACACTACCAGAGGATCCAAAGAATGCCATCCAAGATGGAAAGTGGATGAGCCTAATGTTGAGCACTAGGAATAAGGTTTAGTAGTTATTGTTCCTTGAAAAAAAGGTTACAGATTCAAGGAGTTGTGGCTTTACTATCTGTATTGCATGTATAATTGGTAAATGTCCTTTCTGACTTCAAGAGACTTGTGGATCCTTAGTCTAGATACATATTTTAAGATAAATGTGCTGAAGTTGGTGATGCATTCAGATGTGAAGTGTTTCTAAACAGATATTTCATGGCTCAAAAGGCAGCTAGAAGCAGAAATTATTAAGTCCTGTGCCATATGGGAGGTCAAGATAGATCATAATGGTGTCTTCTGGCCTCAAAACATATGCTGCAAAGTAGGTAATAACACATAAAGAGGTAAGAGTAAAGCTGAACTCTCGAAAATAGATAATTGTAGACAAGTCAGTTTCTGTGTGTTTTGCTCAAGATGACTGTCTCAGTGGGAAATTTCAATTTGTTGTTCACGAGCTGTCTGGGTTGATGCAGATTGTAAAATTTCTGTGGATTATTGCTCCAGAACTTCCTAGGGCATCTCACTTGGTCCAATACCTTGTGCCTTGTACCACCCTGACCACAGTTTCCATTCCAGGGCAATCCTGTTAATAATTCAATCACTGAACCTGCAAGGCCTCTCTTTGCAATACTATTCACAGAACCCTACTAGAGAACAGTGATTCACATCCTTCACAGTCCTCTGTAGTCCGTGACTAGCACTTTATGAGCAAAATTGTCTACTCAATCCTTATGCCCTTCTAAAGGAGGGCCACAGTCACATCTCAAGTGTGAGACGGCAGACTGTCCTCGGTACTTTTTCCGGCAGGCTTAGATTATCAAACCCGGTATTTAGCTTTTGACATATATGGCCTTAGGAGTATTGAACACAGTACATCTTCTGTCAAAGATGGGAGCTGCGTATGCTGGGAAACCAAGTACACTGTTCAGAAAATGTTGATTCCCTGTCAGATCCCCTGTCCAGGCAGGATATTGTGGCATTTTATTTTTAATTTATGCAACATCCTTCAGAGAGTGTAAATGAAAGATTAGAGGGTTGTAGTTTAAATATGCAGTGTCAGTACGTAACAAAGAGCCAGATTCCTGCTGAGAATAAATGGGTTTTAGCAGCAGTAGTTCATCTTGTGGACCTTTTCCAGCGTTCATAGAAAGGAGTAGATGTTAAAAGACATTAAAGTTTAGCATTTAGCAGGAAATGGAGTGCCAGGGATTGTCACCAGGTGGACTATTACAGTGAGTGAAGAAAGCAGCATTAGATCCGTTAAGTGGGAAGGGGATGCATGTGGGCTTTTGCTCTGTAGCAGGTAGCCAGCTGACTTCATTTAGTGTTATCTACTCTGAGACTTTCTGCTCACAGAGCACTCAAGATTTCTTAATTTGAGTGAAATACCAAGACAAAACCAATTAGCAGCAAAACTGTATTTTCCCAACTGGAGCTTCCCTTCTGAAGCAAAATTAGTCCGGTAAATACAAGTACACTCTGGTGACTCAAAAATTATGATGTTGAGAGCAGGATCAACACCATGAAGGATTTTGAAGGAATTCTCACCTTTATCTTTGAGGAGACTGGAGCAAGATAAATAACTTTGGAGTGAGAGGCTACTTCTGCATTCTTTCATATTGACTTATTTTAGAATCGTAGAATGGTCCAGGTCAGAAGGCACCTCCAAAGGTCATCCAGTCCAAGCTCCCCATATTCAGCAGGGACATCCCCAACTAGACCAGGCTGCCCAGGGCCTCGTTGAGTCTTACCTTGAATATCTCCAGGAAAGGAGCCTGAATCATCTTCCTGGGCAACCTGTTCCAATGTTCCACCACCCTCATAGTGAAGAACTTCTCCCTGATATCCAGTCTAAATCTGCCCTTCTCTAGTTTGAAGCCATTACCCCTCATCCTCTCATTGCAGGCCTTTGCAAACAGTGTCTCTCCATCCTTCCTGTAGGCCCCCTCCAGGTACTGGAAGGTATCCACATATGTCAAAAGGTAAATACAAGTGTCCTAGGTTTGTCTGAGACTGAGGTAATTTTCTTCCTAGCTGGTGCAATGCTGTGTTTTGGATTTAGTATGAGAATGCTTGACCTCCTCTTCACCAACAGGGAAGGGCTGGTGGGTGATGTGGTGGTCGGAGGGTGTTTAGGCACCAGTGACCACGACATAATAGAGTTTTCAGTATGCAGCCAAGCCAAGAGGGGTAGCAAGAAGACCTCCACTCTGGACTTCCGGAGGGCAGACTTCAGGCTACTCAAGGAACTAATTCAGAAGGTTCCTTGGGAATCAGCCCTTAAAAACAAAGGGGTCCAGGAGAGCTGGACCTACTTCAAGGAAGAACTATTGAAGGTGCAAGAACAGGCTGTGCCGGTGTGCCGGAAGATGAGCCGCCGGGGCAGACGGCCAGCCTGGATGGGCAATGAACTTTTAATAGAACTTAGGGAAAAAAAGAGGGTGTATCATCTTTGGAAGAAAGGGGAGGCAACCTACAGAATGTTTAGGGATGTTGCTAGGTTGTGCAGGAAGAAAATTAGGGAGGCAAAAGCCCATTTAGAACTTAGACTGGCCTCTGCTGTGAAGGACAACAAAAAGTCCTTCTATAAATACATCAATAGCAAGAAGAAGGGCAAGGACAACCTCCACTCCTTGGTTGACACGGAGGGGAACGTTGTAACAAAGGATGAGGAAAAGGCAGAGGTACTTAACACCTTCTTTGCCTCAGTCTTCACTAGCAGGGCAGAACGTCTTCCAGACAGCTGGCCTGCAGAGCTGGCAGAAGGAGCCAGAGAGCTGCATAGTTTCCCACTGCTCCAAGAGGAAGTTAGAGATCTACTGAGCCGCTTGGACCCCCACAAGGCCATGGGACCGGATGGGATCCATCCTAGGGTGCTGAGATTGCTGACAGATGAGCTGTCCAAGCCACTTTCCATCATTTTTCAGCAGTCCTGGCTCACTGGAGAGGTCCCAGAAGACTGGAAGCTGGCTAACGTGGTGCCCATCCACAAGAAGGGCCGGTTGGATGAGCCAGGGAATTATAGGCCTGTCAGCCTGACCTCAGTGCCAGGCAAGATTATGGAACGGGTCATCTCGAGTGCGATCACACAGCACTTACAGGATGACCAGGGGCTCAGGCCTAGCCAGCATGGATTTAGGAGGGGCAGGTCCTGCCTGACCAACCTGATCTCCTTCTATGATCAGGTGACCCGCCTGGTGGATGTGGGGAGGCCTGTGGATGTGGTCTACCTGGACCTCAGCAAGGCCTTTGACACCGTTCCCCACAGCAAACTCCTGGCCAAGCTGGCAGCCCGTGGCTTGGACAGGAGCACACTGCGTTGGGTTAGGAACTGGCTGGAGGGCCGAGCCCAGAGAGTAATGGTGAATGGCACCACATCCAGCTGGCGGCCTGTCACTAGTGGTGTGCCCCAGGGATCAGTACTGGGCCCCATGCTCTTCAACATCTTTATTGATGATCTGGATGAGGGCATTGAGTCCATCATCAGTAAATTTGCAGATGACACCAAGCTGGGGGCAGCAGTTGATTTGCTGGAGGGCAGAGAGGCTTTGCAGAGGGACCTCGACAGGCTGGACAGATGGGCAGAGTCCAATGGCATGAGATTTAACACATCCAAGTGCCGGATTCTGCACATTGGCCACAACAACCCCAGGCAGTGCTACAGGCTGGGGTCAGAGTGGCTGGAGAGTGGCCAGGCAGAGAGGGACCTGGGGGTGCTGGTTGATTGTAGGCTGAACATGAGCCTGCAGTGTGCCCAGGCAGCCAGGAAGGCCAGTGGCATCCTGGCTTGCATCAGGAACAGTGTGGCCAGCAGGAGCAGGGAGGTCATTCTGCCCCTGTACACTGCACTGGTTAGGCCACACCTTGAGTACTGTGTCCAGTTCTGGGCCCCTCAGTTTAGGAAGGATGTTGACTTGCTGGAACGTGTCCAGAGAAGGGCAACAAAGCTGGTGAGGGGTTTGGAACACAAGCCCTATGAGGAAAGGCTGAGGGAGCTGGGGTTGCTTAGCCTGGAGAAGAGGAGACTGAGGGGTGACCTTATTGCTCTCTACAACTACCTGAAGGGAGGTTGTAGCCAGGCAGAGGTTGGCCTCTTCTCCCAGGCATCCAGCACCAGAACAAGAGGACACAGTCTCAGGCTGCGCCAGGGCAGGTTTAGGCTGGATGTTAGGAGGAAGTTCTACACGGAGAGAGTGATTGCCCATTGGAATCGGCTACCCGTGGAGGTGGTGGAGTCACCTTCATTGGAGGTGTTCAGGAGAAGACTTGATGGGGTGCTTGGCTGTATGGTCTAGTTGTTGGGTGGGTTGGATTGTTTGATGGGTTGGACGCGATGATCTTGAAGGTCTCTTCCAACCTGGTGTATGTATTATTGTATTATTGTATTGTAATGCAGGAGCTCAAGAAGCTCTGAGAGAGCAAGGCCAGAGAAGCTAACCCACTAGTGAAAGGAATACTCCATAGCATAAGGTGCTCAGTATATAAATCGGGAGTGGCTGGCCAGGTTGTGCCAGCCACAGCTCAAGGATTTGGCTGGGCATCAGTCAGCAGGTGGTGAGCAATTGCATTGTCTATCACTTGTTTTGTGTATTCTGATTACTTTCCCTTCCTTTTCTGTCCTATGAAACTGTCTTTAACACAACTCATGAGTTCTACTTTTTTTCATAATTCTCTCCCCTCATCCCACAGGGGAAGGGGAGTGAGCAAGCAGCTGTATGGTGCTTATTTGTCACCTAGGGTTAAACCACAGCAAGCAGTTTTGAAAATCTAAGCCTTTCTGAAAAAGCACCAAGGACAGCCTGCTGTCTCACATTTGACTTCTGAAGGGCATGCAGATTAGACAGAGAGTTTTGCTCATAAAGCCTACACTGCACACTATTAAAATTCTCCAGAGCAGCTCTGTAACCAAAAAATAGTGACCAGAACTACAAGCCAGTAAGCATAATCTTGATGCTGTTACTGATCCAGAGTAAAGCTCCTTGAAAAGTGGAACTGTCTGTAGAGAATGGAGACATCAGTACTGCTCAATACAGAGGGTTCAGCTCACAGTCTGAGTTCAGGTTTGAGTGGTAGACCACTGTGGGGCCAGTGAAGAAATAACATTAGCAAGAACAGAAAAATTCAGTGGTGTCTCAGGAAGATAGGAGCCAGATTCTCCAGTCCCTTCTAATAAGAAGCGAGTGAAATCCTTGCTTGCTACTACTAAAGAAGAAAGTCTCCTTTGAATGACTAAGAGCAGATACCTGGGGAAAGGGCACTGGATACCAACAGTGATTGCACTGCTAGTGTTAGAGGCTGCATCTAAATGAGTATGGAGGACAGTAATGTTCCTGGATAACTTCACTAGTGGAATCACACCACCTCTTATGTTTAATGGGATGACATACAACTTGACTTTTCATGTGCCTTGACATACCTCTTCTGCCTGCATTTAGTTCCTCCAGTGAGCACTCCAACTTTTGTCTTAAGCTCCCCAGCACTGGTAGAGCTTGAACTTCACTGACACTTTCAGCCTAATTTGTGCATCTCCTTAAGGAAAAAGCTGAAGACAAGAGAAGTGCAGAGTTCTTGGGGGAAAGCAGTGCTAGGCACAGATTATTAGACCTGATGTTTATTTTGATCTAAGCCGAGAAAATATTCACTCCTGCTGAAAATTTCTATACATTGCTGATGCATACTTCTGCAGAATCAAACTGCTAATTAACACCTCACTCCCACAGCCTTTTTCAGGATTGAAATAATCCAATTGCAAATAATGTGCAATAATTCAAAATATAAAGCATTTAGTACAGTGTCTGTGAAGCAAAATATCCATCTACAATGACAAATTGAAAATGCCTGCATGCCTGCGTTCCTGTGAAGCAAGCAGATGAGGCGAGGCAAAGCTGATCTTAGTGTGCCAGGCACTGAAACAACACAAATGCAGGTCAGCCACTATGAGCAGAGCTTCTTCCCCCAAAAGAATAAAGATCCAAAAAGAGTTATTGGCATTGTAATAAATCTGAAGACTCACTTAATGGTAAAAGGCTCTCACTCATCAACTTGTTTGTGCCTAACACCCTTCCTGAGAGTTCCCAAGATACGGAAGGCCCCATGAAGGTATCCCCCAAAAAAATCATCCAGGTTTTTTTGGCAGTGGTTTCAGTGGGAAAAGACAGGACATGTAAACTCAGCTAGCTTGTTCTAGCTATTTACAGAGCAGTTAAAATGGCCTCTTTCTTCTGTACCCTTGAATAAACCAATCAATAAAATCATAAAAACATTAGACAGACTGAAAGACCAAGTGAACAACTGACTTGCATGACTGATAGATTTTGAAGACACAAAACCATGTAGAACCATTAAGGCCAATAGGCCACTTGATAGATGCAGTCAGTGTACATGCACAAACTCCACAAAAGACTGTTCAGCAACTGCAGTAGAGCAATTATAAAGATTTAAACTCTCCCAGGAGTCAGGAGGTAAAGAAAAATGGCTCCAGTCTATACCAAAAATCACATGCACAAAAACATGCTGTGTTTTTGAGTATGATTTCCTCTTGTGTATTCCAAAGCTGCTGCTTTGCTGATGTGGCTTTGTATGTTCAGATCAAAGCAGCAGCTGCCAGAGCTTTGCTATTGTTTGGCATTATTTACAGGAGGGCAGAAAACAATTATTCTCAAGGTGCATGAGGGCTCCAAAACAAACAGGTTGAGACAGAGAGGAGTGAATTTGGAAACAAATTTGCCACCTGTTACACACCATACACACAATCACAAGTGCAAGTCCCTATTCTCTCTCTTTTCTGACTTGAGAAGATTTGGGGTTTGGTTTGGGTTTGATTTTTTGTTTTGTTTTGCTTTTAAATTACTGTTCTATTCTCACAACCAGTCACCCTGCCCTCTCATCTACCTCTGATGATTCCCTTGTCTTTTCAAGATCTAATGAAAAAAAAAAGGAAAGCTTGCTCTCTACTTTTAGATATTTTAAATGGATCCTGTCAAAACTGAAATTACTTTCTTAATTTTTTGATAGTTCACCTTCACTTGCTATCTGAAGCTGGCCTCTTCTAAATCTATTTTTTTTGTCTCCTCACACCTAATTTATTCTCTTCTGATACAAGATGTTTTTCCTCTGCACTTTCTCCATGCCTGTTTTACCCAGCTAAGATACCACGTCTTTTCGAACCGCATTCAAAAACACATTTTATTCTTTCATACAGGAGGCATATTATGATTCTTTTTTTGTGATAATGCTTGTCTTTGTGCTCCTGATTCAAATTCAGAAGGAATACTGCCTTTGTGCTCCAGTAAGAAGCAGGATCTGATGCCTATTACATGTGTGGTACTAGGCCTTATGTATACCCACCTGGAGTACTGCGTCCAGTTCTGGAGCCCCTATTGCAAGAGAGATATGGAGGTGCTGGAGCGTGTCCAGAGAAGGGCCACGAGGATGAGCAGAGGGCTGGAGCACCTCTCCTATGAGGACAGACTGAAGGAGTCGGGGCTGTTCAGTCTGGAGAAGAGAAGGCTCCAAGGTGACCTAATTGTGGCCTTCCAGGATCTGAAGGGGGCCTTCAAGAAGGCTGGGGAGGGACTTCTCAGGATATCAGGTAGTGATAGGATTAGGGAGAATGGAATGAAGCTGGAGGTGGGGAGATTCAGGCTGGATGTGAGGAGGAAGTTCTTCACCATGAGAGTGGTGAAGGCCTGGAATGGGTTATCCAGGGGAGGTGGTTGAGGCCCCATCCCTGCAGGTGTTTAAGACCAGGCTGGATGAGGCTCTGGCCAGCCTGATCTAGTGTGGGGTGTCCCTGCCCATGGCAGGGGGTTGGAACTAGATGATCCTTGTGGTCCCTTCCAACCCTGACTGATACTATGATACCTACATATATATGTCTATCTCTCTGTTCTTATGCATCTCTACACAGAATGAAAGTCCAAGAGATAGAGTTAAGACCAGTAAAATTCTGATTGTACCTATAGTGTTAATATTCACATGAACATTCCTATAGAGCATGAAGATACATAATTATAAACATCAGAAGGGATCCAATTCCGTGTCATCTCAAACTCTGAGACAATAACCACACCAATGCTGTGAAGTTTAAGGTCTTGGGTAGTTTCTAGATGTCCTGCCACTTGCCCAGGAAAACAAGATAGCCACAAGCCTGGACATTTCACTGAGTACAAAGAAGAAAGCCAGCTGAACGGTCACAGCTGAAATGACATTTTCTAAGGTGCAGATCAGAGGGAAGCTACACTGATGTAAAGCTCAGCAGACCATTTCACAGGGTAAACAGATCATACTGCTATGGCACAGAGTCAGTATCGCCACTCAGTTTCTATACAGAGAATAAATTGGGTTTTTTTTTCAGACGCATGCAGATTTTAGCATTAGTGTTACTTCTTACAACAGTTAAGGCCACTAAAATCCTTACAAGCATAATTTGATTTCCCTTTTTGTATTCTGATTTTTCAAACTTCGGTCAGAACACTAACAAATGTGAGGAAAACCCCCATATGTATTTCAATGTATTTTGTGCTGTCACAGAGAGCCTACCTATCTAAAATAGGATCAGCAATATATGAAGGGAGCATTATAAAATGAGTACAAGTACCATCAAAACACTCTTTATGTATTATAGAGAAACCCAAGCAAGGAAACCATAGCTTTTGGGGACTCAAACAGCTTAAGTGAAATATTAATTCATCAGCAGCAAAACACTAAGTTGAACACTGCATTGAAAAGACTCATTAAAAAGCTCAGAGAAGGATGAGTCTGCCATGTATGTAAGGGAGCTGTCTAGTTCTGATGTGTAGTAATGAAAGAGGCAAAACATCATATATGGAGGATATAATAAACCTGTTATCCAGTCTCCAGATATTTCAGCCCTCCAGAAAAGGGAGATCTGTAATTGCATGCAAGAGCAATATCATTTATCAACGCTAATCACATTATTCTGTCCTAATTATTCTGTTATTTTTATGGAAATTACAACTGAATCCGAAGTGCATAAATCCCAAGCCAATAAAACTGTACATAGTACCCACTTCCACAGCAATCCAGTTATTGGTGGGGTAGGAGACTGAGCATTTGTTTTATATTTGCTTAGGGAGCAGGTCCACCATTACTCACTGTTTCTGAAGAGACAGGCAGTGTTGTAAAAACACACTTATCTCTTCCAATGTGCTGTGGTGGAAACAATCTACAGATCCCAGCAGTGCAAAGGAGAGGAGAGAGAAAACTGCTAATAACACTTTCAAATGTCATGGTAAGGTTTGATCATCTATAGGCAGATCGCTGCACACTTATAAAAATGTGCTCACTTGAGTTATTTTTCATTATTTCAATTAAAGCTATTTTTTAGTGTTTCGTAAGTGGGGAATTTTTTACAGAACTGAAGGTAACTGTATCTAAATGACTACATCTAAAATTGCACATATTCCATGGATGTTGATTTCTTTCAAGAAATTAATTGCCCTATGTAAAAGGGAAAAATTTGCTTGCTATGATTCCACCAGATTGCATCAGAAGAACAATCTGGCCTTCAACAGTGTGGAAAACACTGCATCTAACAGCAGTTTATTACTGTAATGTTGTGGGTAATAAACAGGAAATCATTATTCTTTCATATGCACTAAATATGTTTGCACAATACCTTCATACTGATGATAATAAAGCCATTACAGAGATTCTTGACTTCAGATCCTAAAGCTTTCTGGCAAGCAGGTGACTATTATTAGCTACACATTACTGGAAAGCTGGTAAATAAATGACTTGCCCGAAGTGTTGCTACTGCAGAGCTACATAGAGATTAGATTATTATCTGGAGACTGTTCTGGTGATGTCTATTTGCAAAGTCTATCCAAAGCCTTGATGAAAAATGTCATAGCAACGCTCCTGACAATCAGCCAGGAGGTGCAGGTGGCTCTGAAGTGCCCACCAGAGGCTGACCTAGCTTGCAGCTCTAAACCATTCTCTGAAAGAGCTTAGTCCTCTCCACTGACTAAACACTAGTTTCAACAGTCTAAACATGGACTAAATTTAATCATTAGACTAGAAGTGAATGCCCATACAGTCCCTATATGCCTTTTATCCTTGTACTCATTTGGATAATAAAATCTGCAGAGCAAATTCTGCCTCCAGGCTGTCCAGTTAAAACGTGTCTATTTGTACACAGATACTATTATTATCAACAAAACCTGGAACTAGAATTTTCTGTGTCAGAAAAGGGGCACCAGAAAAGGGGCACTTTATATCCAAACAGAAGATGTCGTTATCAAAGCCAGATGAGATGATCTGTATATGATGACAACATGTTGGTATTTCTCTGATGTTAGGATACCAAGTAGTAATTGACTTTTGGATGTGAACTGGTTCACCTATCAAACTTCCTCACAGTTTTTAGATGCCACCATTCTGGTCTTTCTTGCCTCTGAACATACAAGAGCTGGTCACAGTAGAAGGCTGTGGAAGTGAGGTAGGACTGAGGAGTGCCATCTGGGATGCTAGACTCTGTCCCTAGCCACTGTAGAGATCCTAGGAAGCTATAGCCCGAATTCTCAGTGCTTGAAAAGAGTAAGTTTGAGGTGTGGGCCAACCAAACAGGAGCAACATTGAGACCATGGACTGGTGACTAGAGTGACTTAGAAACAACTACAGAGTAACAGCTCCCACTGAGCCCTGCTGCTTCAGCACAATAAGGCTCCTTAGGGCCTCTTCACTTACAGTATTCTTAAATTAACAGCAAGCAGAACACTGTACAAGGCTGTAATCACCACCTGCTTTTCCATTGTGAGATTTTCTTCACTCAGTGAAAGTAAGAATCGACTCAAACTTCCCTACAGTCTTCAATTCCTCAGAAACAGGGCCTGGGTTTCCTTCACTTCTGTATCTGTAGCCATGGAGATTGCTACTCGATTGCTACTGAGTTTGTTAGGACTTATACAGAAAAAAAAAATTTAAAAGTGGATCTGGAGACATGGTTTTAATGCCCTTGGGACCTTTCTTCCTAGACTTTTTTCTTCTCTGCCCTTGCAAAACCTGTTGCAACTGGACCTACTTTAGCTTCAGAAGACCTACTCTTACCTGGAAGCAGGAGGTCTGGAAGTACTGTCACCTAAGGCAGAATGTGAGTAGCTTTTTCAATACTGATACAATTAACAGTACCAATTCCTACCAGGCTGATTTCAAGTACACTTGTAGCCTGAAAAACAACTAAACACTTTCCTTTAAATCAGAATTCACCTTGCAAATTTCCAAGAAGTACATTAGCAATACATTCAAACACAGACCTTCCTTACACAAGTTGATGTTGGACCCCTCCATATCCTACTAGTGCAGTAAGAACACATAATCTTTCCTTCTGCTCCAACTTCCCTCTCTGCTGAAAATTGTAGAGTAGCAGCAGGGCTAAATAGCTGCAACAAAGCTTTCCCTCACTGTCGGAAGTGCTCAGATAATGGGCAATGTTAGGGCAGGGCTGAAAGCCCATAATGTCACTGCTATGGCTACTGAATGAAATGACTTCACGCTCTGTCCTTCAGTAATTCCAGGAGGAGAGCAATGCCACAACTATTGCAGAACAGTAAGGATTAAATAATCAACTTAAGAAGAATACTCTAAAGAAAAGTATGCTTAAAAACTCCAAATGTTTGGCCATTGAGTCTAAGCATGATGCAGATCCCCAGAAGTAAGTCTACAACAAGGTAAAATACATTTTTCTGCATTCAAAGCAAAGTAACTGAAAGCCTCAGTCTTCTCAGACTAACACATTCTTTAGACTGTGGTGAAAACCTGATCAATTAGGTACATTGCATCACTCAAAAGTGATCACCAAGACTGGAAATAACTGCCTATCTGCCCACATGAAGACATACCTGTCTCAAGAACTCATAACAGCAAAGATATGATACAATACCTCTTGTCACATTTTCAGTAGTGAAAATTTCCCCTTAGTGTTTGGCCATGGATCTCTTGAGGACAAGGGCATTAAGATTTGATTTTCACAAATATTGAGCATCTAAAACCCTATGAAAGTCAACAGGGACTGACTAGGCTCAGGAACTCTGAAAATTAGAACTGAAGAACATCTTATAAACCTCCAAATGGACTGCTGAAACCCATACTTTCAGCAATCAGGAAGACAGACAGCTGGAATCTTTTCCCCTTAGAACACAGAAAACTATAAAAAGAAGGGCAAGGAAGAGGAATGGGTTTCTATTTTAAGTCAGTTTGAGTGAACTGGACAACATGAGCTGCCTGGAAGGGCAAAGCAGAAAAATACCTCCCTCAAAATAAACAAGAAGTATTTCCTTACAACACATGAAAGTTTACCTGAAACAGGGAAGTATCTTTTTACTTTTCTGTTTCCCCTAGCAAAGGAGGCAGCTGGCATCTGTCCAGAGAAATGTCTTCCCACTATCCACCCCCTGTACTCACACTTAGCAACTTGGTAGGAAACACTCTCTGGGCTGCATCAAAAGAAGTGTGGCCAGCAGGTCAAGAGAGCTGATTCTGACACTCTGCTCTAATGAGACTTCACCTGGCATACTGTGTCCAGCTCTGAAGCCTCCAATACAAGAGAGACATGGACCTGCTGGAGTGGGTCCAGAGGAGGGCCACTAAGATGATCAGAAGGCTGGAGCATCTCTCCTACAGAGGCAGCCTGAAAGAACTGGGGCTGTTCAGCCTGGAGAAAGGAAGGCTCAGGTGAGACCTTATAACTACATTTCAATATCTAAAGAGAACCTACTGGAAGGCTGGGGAAGGACTATTTAAAAGGGCTTGGTGTGATAGGATGAGGGATAATGGTTTTAAACTGGAGCAGGGTAGATTTGGGTTGGACATAAGGAAGAAGTTCTTCACAATGAGTGGCAAAATACTGGAAGAGGCTGCCCAGGGATGTGGTTAAGGCCCTGTCCCTGGCGACATTCAAGACCAGACTCAATGTGGCCCTGAACACCCTGATCTAGTTGGAGGCATCCCAGTTCACTACAGGGGAATTGGACAAGATGACCTTTGAGGGTCCCTTCCAACCCAACACAATCTGTGAATCTTTGGCTCTCTAAACAAATCTTGGAGCCCAAGTTCCTCTGTCCTGGTTTCAAACACCTCCCTTACCAGAGTCACCCTTTGTAAAGTCATGAAACACTCTGATTTCTCAAGTTTACCTTGCCTCAATGCAAAAAATATTCAGACTGGTTTCATGGTAAAGCAAAGCACAAGGTATTTTAGAGGTTTAAAATTATTTTGTTTCATTACAAAATGAAAATCATGTGATCTTAAAACCATGCTATTTGTTTAATTATTCTTATTCAGAATTCTTAGGTTCCAGCTGCTTCAATTGAGGGTTTGCCTTTAAAGTAACATTGTGTCTTCCAAGGGCTGCTCTCAGTTTTTACAAACTCTGTATTCACCTAGGGCTGCCACAGTCCATGTCAATCAAGTTTGGTCTAAAGTGCTTTTAAGAACATTACCTGAAATCAAGGCATTTCAGTACTTAACCACAGAAAGCCCTTTTTCAATTAATGCCTAACAAGTTAGGAGTAACTGGATGTCAGCTATGCAGATATCACTGTTTTTTCCAGTACCTAGGTTTAATAAATATTGTCCCTGCCTTCTTAGCCTACTTTACTGGTCAGCTGCCCCACATCTACTCTAGGCTGTTCCTGTATGACAGATTATCCACATATACTCATCCAGGTGGGTTTTGAATGTCCATCCATCCCTGCAGACTTTCATAACCCACCTGGACGTGTTCCTGTGTGACCATCTCTAGGTGACCCTGCCTTGGCAGAGAGGTTGGAATTGATGATCACTAGAGGTCCCTTCCAACTGCTCCCATTCTGTGAACATGTCCTCACATTGCATTCTGGAAGTGACAGTTTCTTGAAAAACAGCCTTCTCCTGTAACTGGTGTTGTTATAGATATGGAAAAGAATAGACAGAGAACCAATGTCTGTGAAAGTTCTGATCTCAGGAGGTGTTAGATATTTCTACAGGTATTCCATGTTATATCTTTTAATAAGGTCTATAGGTATTCCATGTTATATCTTTCAAAAAGGATGTTTTGGACATGCTTATACAAGCACACTTTTCTTAATACTTCAAGCTTGATCTCAGCTTTATCACTAGGTTTCCTGAACCATACTTTTGGAAGCAGATGCAGGTGGCAGAAGCAAGTATTTCAAATGCAACACATTCAGTGGATTTTGGCCCTGGAGAGGTGTACTGAATTTCGGGTGGTCTCATCTGCTGAATACAGACTAAAGAGACACAGAACAGTAGGGTCTGCTACAGTCTGGCAGAGACTGGGGAGTTCCCTCAGTCTCCGTTCTTGGATTGTTCATAGCATTTGAAGTACAAAGCTTCAGCTCCATAGCATCAGACAAAAAGCAGTAACTTCAAGGAAGCAGAGCATGCACTCATTTTCTGTGATGATCAGCACTGCCCAATGGGACAATCCAGACTTTGCAAAAGTTACTTTCTTTCTGTAGACCACAACTGATACAGTCTATACTACCATATACTACCTGGACTACTACAAAGAGCCAGTGGGTATTCAAGTCCTTTCTCACACAGCTCTGACAATGAACAAGATCTGTTTATCACTTTCCACAAAGTGCCTTGAATATACCTCTGGCCTTTTCACAGGTGAGAAAAAAAATTTCTAAAATCTCCAGCTACACCACGAGATGGTGCTCAGCCCCTTCTGTAACAGACACATGGAGTAGGATTACTGTCAGGAGAGTTTGCTTGAACTGGGTACTGACACTCCAAGCCTAAGTGCACACAGCCAACTTGGGCTCAGAAGTGATTCTCTCTATGCAGTCCTGCTGGATATATCATTCCCTATAAAACACTGCTCTGCTGATGGAGGAGTCAGCCAGTGAGAAACTGCAAATACCACTGAGTGAGTCTGCTGAGCTAGAAACTAGAAATCTACCACACTTGTGGAAAAAATCTTCAGTCTAGATAATCTTTTCAGTTCATTCAGTAAAAAAAGGCCTCATGAGAAGGGGGGAAGAGTATTGCACTTTCACATATTTTTTTCTCATGCTACTCCATCTGCTCTGTTGCATTTTTATGTGCTTAAACGAAAACAGAAAAAGAGAGAAATATTATGCATTTTGACTACAATGAGAACTAATCAATTTTATTTGTAGTGCTTTCAAAGCACTGATGATGTGGGAAGTTTCTCTTAATCTAAAATTATCCTAAGCAGCTAAATATTGTAATACAATAAATTGGAAGCCACAAACTTTCACTTGTGGCATCGATATTTTGGCAATTGTAGGACTATGATCAGCATTTTCATGAGAGAGAGCAAGGCTATGACAGAATTGGCTACAGTAACAATGTAATTGGAGTGTATGCAATAACTATTACAATACAATGCTAACTGCCACTATTTGACCTGGCTAACTGCTACTGACCTCCAAAAATCTCAGTGGTCACCTACAAATATGCTTCTTCCCTTTCTTTATTGTGTTAAAGTTGAATAAAAATTGTTAGACAGTATTTAGTACCAGCTTCCACAGTACACCTGACTACATTTTAGCAGCAACGGATATTTAATTTGTAACAGCCCTTACAAAATCCTGGCTTCACTCACTATCCTACTGAGCAAACCTGGCTATAGCTCTTTAAAGGGGCCCCTTTATAATTAAAGCATTTTAATACTAGTTCTGCCTTTTAAAAAGAATTATGACATTCCAGCAACATTTGTGCTTGGCTTTTTTGTTGTTGTTGCATTGAACGTGCAAACAGCACTTTATTTCAATTACACCTTGTGCTGTCATATACTCTACAAAATGTGCTCATCTTCAACTGTACCTGCCAGCTGGAATGGGGGAGTGCATTCAAATATAGAACCCCTCACCTAACATGCAAAAGGACTTGGGGTTTGGGACAAGAGAGTATCACACATCTGACATCTTTCACCCACTCAGCTAAGAAAGGGTTATGATTTTGCACTCCGCAGAACAATTTGGCAGATACTGTTCTTGCTCTCAAAACTAAGAGCTAAACTCCAAGAATTCAAGAGGAACACCATGATAGATGGAGGATTGCAACTTTGTCTAAATGCCTGAATGCTGTAAGAACATTTTTCACTAGGCAGTTCTAAAGATGCTAACAGCTTTGTGAAGTAGGCAACAGCTTCCAACCCAGAAGATGCTGATATGAGTCACAAGCAATTCCAGCTGTACTACTTTTCCCTACCAGGTCAAAACAGTGGTCTAAATAACTTCGAGTAAGATTTCTGTTTTAAACAAAAAGGGGGAACAGAAAACACACCAATACAAATTATGTCAGCATGCTGACTGCTTCTTAATACATAATGAAACCCTTACCTGAACCTAATCTTGCATTAACAATTAATAATCATAATAACTCCTCTGTTTTGTTTCAGGCTTGTTGGTTATTCTCTACGTCAAATTCATGAGCAAACAAAAATAATACAGTATCCCTGGATGATTAAAACTGTACCTGCTGATTTGACCTTCAATTCATGATCAGGCCTGGATACTGTGAAATCCACCAAGAGGAAAAAGCTATTTTTCCGTAATGAAGTGTGCACGCATGGCTGTTTAATATAGCAACTGCTGAAATGACATGAATCAAAAAGATATTTAAGTGGGGAAATTACTTGAGAACTTCTCCTGGGCTAACTTTTCACACTCAGAATGATAATGTTCAGCATATTGCATTTTCCACTAGCTAGAAAATGGTTTATGATGATATAAAAAAAAAACCCTCTTCACCACTGAGTAAACACATCTGTAGCATCTTGGCCAGGTTCCTTGTCTTATCAACTCTTTTCATGCATTGTATTCTCTTTGCACAAAAGAAGCAAGGAGTCAACAACTGTTTCCTTGGCCTTAAAACCTCAAGAATCAGCTTTTCTTAAGAGGAGTAGAAGAGAAGTAATTAGAGAAGATGTCACTGCTGAAAGGTTTGCTAAGGGCAAGTTTCCAGAGAAGGAGCAGCAATGCAAACTTGCCGTATGCATCATATACCAGTATGCACCAGCTCAAGAAAGCAAGATTCTCTAGGAGAAGAAGTCCTGTCCTCTGCAATCCATTCTGTCCCTGCACAAACAGTAAATATTTCTGTTTCTTTCAGAGGCAGACTGCAAACCCGCAGCTCACCTTTCCCTAGCTCATTTCAGAGAGGTGGCTAACAAGAGGATGAAGACTCCTTTTACAAGGAATCACTTGGAAAAGACAAGGGGTGGTGGGTACAAGTTGCTCCTGGGGAGATTCTGATTGGGCTCCAGAAGAAAATTTGTCACAATGAAAATAGTCAGACATTGGAATAATCTCCCAATGGAAGTAGTGGATTCTCCTACATTGGACAATTTTAAGACTCAGCTTGACAGGGTGCTGGGTCGTCTCGTTTAAACTATGCTATTACCCACAAAGGTTGGACCGTATGATCCCTGGGGTCCTTCCCAACCTGTCATTCTGTGATTCTGTAATGAGTTTGGTGGGGAGGGAGTTAATGTTCTTCACAGCAGTCTGCATGGTGTTATGTTTTGGATTTGTGAGCAAAAGTGTTGATATCACAAAGGCTAGGGGAGAGTGAGTGAGCAGCTGTGTATTGCTTAGCCACCTACAGAGGTTAAACCAAAACAAGAGGAAACATGCAAGTGATGACAGCTGATCTGAAAGAACACAAATCAATTTACACAAAGAAAGTGGCCCAAATAACAATCTGAGAAGCATAGAGTTTTTCTATCAAGGACTTTACACCCCAGGCATCCTGGCTGAGACCCTGCAAACACTCTAACAGGGGAAGAAGCAAAACATCCTGTTTTCCCTAAATGAACATGAGAAAAGAAGCTTGTATCACAAGAACGCTGCTGACCAGTAACTAGCTAATTCAATGTATCGTTAAAACAAACCTCAGAATTATATGACTTCAGAAGTTACCCTACCCACAAAATTCTTCCTAGGTTGCTCAAAGGTTCACCCACTGCATATTTCTTCTCTGGCAAAAAAATAATCAGAAAACATTCCAACCTTTTCATACTCCTTAATCTTGCATAATCCCATAGAAGAAGTCAGAAGCTATAGACAACAAGCAAAAAGACAATCTCTCAAGAAGTGGTAAGGTAAGTCAAAAAAAAGCCTCTAGAGTACAAACAATAGCCAGTAAACTGGCACAGCTCTTTTCCAAGAGCGGGCCATTGACTCCTGACAGATGATTGCCGAGCTTACCCCAGTTAGTTTTCTTTTCCATTACATCCCACCACAGCCCTTTAGTTAAAAATAGCGCAAAATCTATTCTGCCAAGGTCTGCTTTCAACCACACCATGTCTTCAAAATGATGACCTTAGAAGACCTGCTGAAGTGTCTCCATGAGCACTAGAATTGAAGAGTCAGGTTAGAGACTTTCAAAGCATATAACAGTATTAGCTGGAAGACGAAGGCTAAGTGCTTCTACCTAAGGGCTGGGGTTAGCTGATGTCTAGTGAACACAGACTTGCATTTGTAGTCCAGATTTATGGCCCCTAAAATATTGTGGGATGCAGAGACCTTGGGACATCACAAACTGCAGTTTAGGATTGCAGAAATTAATTAATTATGCCACAGCAAAGCCTTAATCGTCATGGCACTCTTTGGATGAGGAGGTACTGTGAAAAACTTCTGCTCACTACACCCAGTGTTCTGCACCCAATAATGCAAATCACTAGAGCCTTTTTATCAGTCACTCCTTATCCAGTATCTGCTGAGCCTCAAGACTCACTGGTTTGCCCTTAAATTTACTGATAAGGCAGTACCCAATATGACAAGCAGGGCTTGTGCTCACTGCTTTTTTTTTTACTATGCAAAGTCTCTAATTTAGAGATGTTCTCTCTCAGCTGTTCTGAGACAAAGTGAATCATATATAAAACACTTGACTCCTCCTAGATCCCAAAGCATGATTTTCCAGTTTTGTGCCAAATCTCTTTTAATAAAAGAACAAAGTAGATATTCTGACAACTAATTACAGAATGTTCTACAGAAGAGACATCGTCTAGACAGCAGCAAAATAGGAAAGCCTCATGTTGCCTCTCACCAAGATAGATTATGTCCATGTAGCACACAGCCCCAAAGGGCCTCATCCTCTCCATTGCAACTGGTAACTGTAGAGACTTTGTCAAAAGAAGACCTTGTTAAAAGAAGCTCAGAAACACATTTTAACTTTGTGGGGATACAAAGCAACCTTGGAGTTGAGACCATAAATCAAGACTTTTTTTTTCCCATTGGGTACTTGGAGTGGATTTCAAGCAAGCAAGTCTAAGACAAAATACCTCTTGTAGTAGCTGCCACAGGAAAAGGAATTTATTTGGTTATGTGCTAAAGCTCATCTGTACACCCACAAAGGAACTTGGGGAGATCACCGCAGGAGGGGGAGCCCAAGTAATATCTTCTTAGATTGTATCCAGTTTCATCACTGAGGCAAACTGGCCCTCAGAAGCCCATCTGCACAATCCCAGAGGAGCACGGGGGCACAGCAGCAAGTGGGAACACAAATCAAGACCTCCTGAGGAACGAACAGAACCACAGAATTGTCAGGGCTGGAAAGGGACCTCAAGGATCATCTAGTTCCAAACCCCCTACCATGGGGAGGAAGACATTCCGCTAAATCAGGTTGCCCAGAGCCACATCCAGCCTGGCCTTAAAAACATCCAGGGATGGGGCTTCCACCACTTCCCTAGGCAACCTGTTCCAGTGTCTCATTACCCTTATGGTGAAGAACTTCCTAACATCTAATCTAAATCTACTCTCCTCTAGCTTGGATCTGCTCCCCTTAGCCCTGTCACTACCTGACACCCTAAAAAGTCCTTCACCAGCTTTCTTGTAGGCCCCCTTCAGATACTGGAAGGCCACAATAAGGTCTCCTTGGAGACTTCTCTTCTCCAGACTGAACAACCCCAACCCTCTCAGCCTGTCCTCACAGGAGGGGAGCTCCAGCCCCCTGATCATCCTCATAGCCCTCCTCTGGACACACTCCAGCATTTGTCCAAACCTCTTCCAGGACTGTCCCAGCATGTTCATTAGTGCCATTGTCAAAACATGAAATTCATCATCATCTTTATAATTCATCTGGAACAGATCTTGAGACCACCTTCTGGACTAGGGGGATGCTGCCTATGACAGGAAGTATGTGATACATGGGAAAAGCAGTCTGGGATCAGACAGACTTATTATGGTTCTTTAGGGGAGAAATCAAAGGCAGGAGAAGGAAGGAGTTTATGTGATTTGGGGAGGAACATGTACGGGAAAATAGATAGGTAAGGGGATAAAAAAGGCTGATTGTGTAAGTAGTTGTTGGTCAGTGTGCTTGCCTGGCTTTGCCCTGCATCCGATCACTGCAGTCTGTCCTGCATTATTGAATTACTTTTGAAGTCTTTCCCGGATGAGAGCTCTCTATGCTGTGTGCACGAGGGTGTGAATGCAGCAACTGCAGTCAGACCATGGGTCAGAGGGCCATGTGTTGGTGCTGCCAAAGACTGAAATGAGCACAGCAAGTGTGTGATCACTAGCAAAGTGCCTGCCTAGAACACATCTTCAGCCTTGCAACTGGTTGAACCTGGAAACAGGTACTGGTAGGAGCCTTACCTCTCTTGGGCTGTTGATTTCACCATGGCCTATTTTCTTCTACCAGAATTCTTAGTTCACCATCTGACAACACACCTGGGAGGACTGCTGCTTCATCACCTGACAGAAGGAAAAGTCTTCTAAAGACGGTCTTGCTTCCTTCCTTTTTTCTGCACTGCAGTGCAGCAACAGCACAAGACCAGGCCAGTCTATGACTGGTCAAAGGTAAGGCCACTCTCAGAGAGGCTCTACAGATCCTGCAGGCAACAGCTTAGCTTTCATCACTACACTATAACATTTTTCAGACTGCATAAGCATTCATTTCTTCCTGATTTATGTTTAAATAGAGTTAGGAGATACCAGAATCACAAATATAATGCGTATACTTAATGATACTTCTCCACTTTCCAAATAATGTTTTCATGTTAGAGGACTATTAAGCTTTTATTAAAATGACAGCAACATCACTAGGAATCAAATAAGTACACTCAGTTTTACAGCATTTTGATTAGAGTTAGCATGGCTTCCTATTTACTTATGATGATTTGGAAAAGAAGAAAACTTTATAAACATCTGCCAGAAAGTTGCACACAGAGGTCTGTATTTTATATTGTTACAGCAGCACTTAGCTAAAACAAAATGTTAATGTTGCATTGAATTAACGCACTGAAGATGTAAAAGTGGGAATCGAGAAGGCAGAAGCAAGCTCACGTTCTTTCTGTCTTCAAAGTCCAGTCCAAAAGTAACTGGATTTGAAATAACATGCTAAGTGTGGGGCTTCAGAGAGATACAGGATCAACTAGTGGACTGTGGACTGTGATTTTTCATCCTCTTTCACGTGTACTTTTAGCAACAGGTAAGAGAATCAGGATTTGCTAAGGCTTCACAAGTGACAAGAAAACATGTAACGGCTTTCCTAGCAGGTTTTAGCGAGAAGAGAAGGCCTCATCATGAAAGAACAAGCAATGATATAGAAGTCCTCGCTGTCCCTGAGACAGATACTTTAGAAGATCAAACCTCCTATAAGTGATGTCAAACTATATAACTGCGACTACACCATGTAAACAGTTTGCGAGGAGAGAGAACTAGGCCAAGAAAAATAATGCCAGCAGTGTCCTAAACTGAACACAAAGTGAAGACATCTTCAAAAGCTACTCAATTTGTAGCACACATGGTCCTGTCCTCTACACTTAATATTGGGTGGAATGCTGGAAACTACCCCCATCTGGACTGGTATGAAGTGGGGCCACTGAAAAGAGAATAAGGAAACTTAGGACCTTTGAAAAATAATGAAGAACAACCAGAGCACCAGATATTATGACACAAACTCTGAAACTGATGTAACCACTTTAGCTTTCTTTATAGTGAACTATGCCTTTCAAGAAACAGCTTACACAAAACTACAGAGCTACTCTTCTTTAGGAAATCTTACTTATATCTTCAAAATACATATGTGTAAAGATACAATGATATTTAGACTACAGCTGTTTTCCAAGGAAACCCAGCCAACAAAACCGTGATGTTCGTTTTGTCTGCATTATGCTGACGCATCGTGCAATGCGTCCTGATCCTACTTTTGGTTGCGCTGATTTTATACTCCGAGAATGGAGTTATTGTGCAGTTACCTCTGTGCAAGTAACAGCACTGTTGGGTCTTTCTAAATTCAATCTCTGTCAGATAAGATCAGTTTAGGTATCTTCAAAACGGAAAGAAGAAGATTAGATGCATGTTTAAATGAATACAGAGAGAGTAAAAGAATGTCCCTGCTCTAGGGAATGTCTGCACTTCAGAGCTGTGAGATAAGACACTGATGAGAAACAGAAATGATAGAAAGCAGGATTTTGCATCAGATATATGACAGTTCACAGATAGGCCAACAACAAAACAAAAACCCCTCAACCTTTTCAATCAAAATTAAGAGCAAGTATATTGAAAATTAAATGCTTACCTAGGACAATATAGCAGACTCCTCTCAGGTAGCATGAGCTTCAGTGCTTGCTGTAGTAGGCTCTTTAATTTACACGTTTCACAGCACTCCACAAGTACAGCTCTGTGTACCTTTAAAACATGCACCAGGTCCCTTCTATTCCGTTAGCGATGGTGACCGCTTGACCTGAAAGTCTTCAACCGATTGGGAATCCCATTTGTCAAGTTACTTTAGGCTACTTTTGCTCATTTAAACAGACACTGGTAGACTCATTTGTATGTGGTAACTCCCCCTGAACAAGTAAATGTCAGTGTGCCTGCAAGAATGGTTACAGTGATATTTGGCCTGCCTCTGTCTAACCATAATTTATTCATGTAAGAGTATGCAGTTCCCAGCAGGTTCCCTTCTCCAAAGCAGGACAGATGACCCAAGTCATTGCAACAGGCAGCAACAAACCCAGGTGTTGAAGGGGCTAGAAGCAGGGTTGTTTGTTTTCAGCGAAGTATCATAAAAAATAAATTAGCAAGATCCAAAATGCTTTTAAACAAATAAATAAATAAATAGAGACCTGCAGAGGAAGACTTAATTTAAAAATGCAACAGGCTCAACTATTAAAAATGCATGGAAGCAAAATGATTCAAGATGTTTTGATGCCTGTGGGGAAATTAACAAAAGCATTGGATTCAGGCAGTCTTCCTGCTGCTCTGGTTATACAATTCTCCTTTCCTTCTTTTTTCTTTTTCAAATGTTTCTCCTGATTATTGCTAGATTTTGATTTGCATGAAAACTAGACTGCTTGCTACTAAAGTTGATTTCCCCTCTGAAGACAGCCTTCCATAGGTAAGCCTTTACAGCCAGCTGTCATCAAAAGCTGAAGATCATGACAACAACAACAACAGATTGTTGTCCACTACCAGAAGAACTGATGTGGATGCTCAGATGACACACATCAACTATGGTGCATGTGCTTAGATACTTTTATATGTGGCTAAATTGCAAGAGCATTTGAACTCTTAGGAAGTAAAAGATCCTATTTTAATGCAAATATCCTCAGTGCTACTGGGTAAAAACTGCCAGTCTCTATCAGAGACTCATGGCATTTTTTCCATTTTACCCACTCTATCTTGAAACGCAATGTTAACACTTGGAAGAGCAAAACAAATTCAAACAAGGGCTGTCAAAGTTTGAGCCACACAGGACTAAATCCCACATAGCCCTGCAATAGGGTTGAACAAGGCTGCAGGTAACATGAACTCCTCCCGATCAAGCTCTTAGTGTGTATCGGAGCTCACAGCTGGATTAACCACACATCAGCCAAAGTAGCGGCTACAGGCTCCCAGGGGCTACTTCCCATGACCAAGAAACTAATTGTTTCCACTTCCCTGCAAAGTAGGATCTCAATCAGCTAGCAGCGGGACCACCAGGAGGGACAGCTGACCTATTATCTTCTTCTGTGTGCGTTTATGGGGTTTTTATTTGCAACCACAGAGAACCATATATTATACATGGGGGAAAATGCAAACAAATGTCTAACACTACAAACCTGCTCTTAGTCCAAAACTACGGCAAAGCTGTTAAGATCCTGCCTCACAGTAAGATTCTTTCAGCAATTGGTTCTGCTACTTGAAAGCTCTGTGTTCACTTCTGGGGCTGCAACATCCTTCTTTCCATCTTCCTTCTACCTTGGATAGGGCTGACTCATGAGCAAGAAAAAATCCTCTAGAAAGCACATGGAACATCCTCGTCTGTCAATCACTTCTATCATTTTCAAAGTGATGTTTAGCCTGCCATAAATATTTCCACATAAAAAAATCTAACACAGAGGATCTGCAAGTTCAGGAATATGGTTTCAAGTGAAATAAGCCTGAAGGCACACTTGAGAGCTGAGCAGCTCCATTCTTTGGCAAGTCCTTTTGACTTTGAGGCCCACCCCAACTTCCATCAGCTTTTGAAGTAGAACAGAAAAGATTTTGCTTGCTCAAACAGTCTAGAAGTGGGGATGATCTTTCACTGCCATGTTTCACAGAGATCTCAGAAGTCTTCTTGCCTACTTTTATACAGACTTAAATGGATCTTCAATAGCCCAAAGAGTCAGCTGGAACTCATAGAAACCAAAGGGTGGTAAATGCTATACAAAAGATTATCAAGTAACTGACAATATACTCAAAACCTGAGGTCAAATTTTCCCTTGTTTTAAACCCAAATACAAAAGATTTTGATTAAATACCAGCTTAAGTTGTCACCACTCCTAAATAAAATGAGTTGGAGGTGGTTGTCTTCGGTTTTGCTTTGGTATTTAAATAAGCATGCCCTCTTTTTGTTTTCTGTAGTGGAGAAGTGCATACAATACCTGTTGTTATTGTTATGTAGTTTTCAGAAAGACAACAGGTTACCAGTGAAACAGGACATCAGCTCATCAAGTTCCTCAGGCGTTCTTCTGCAAAGCTATGAAATAATAGTTCATCTCCTCCTTGGAGAAACCTAGCACAAAATTTTCATACACAACCATCGTAAGATTTTCCCTCCTCCCCCTCAGCTTCATATCCCATCCAACCCTTCAATTTCAGAAGGCTTTTTGTTGTTGTTGTTAAAGAAAAGGAAAAAACAAAACAAAACAAAAACAGCTTATAAAACAGCAAAGAAAATAAAGTTATTTTAATATATATAGAAAGAGAACAAAATGAAACTTGAGGGAAAACTTACTGGCGTTACAGTTTATCCTGATACAGTCTAGATGGGGAAAAATAAATGAAAGATGAAATTGCATCCTTCAAGGTAACAGCTGCAGACATCCAAAAACAATCAGTCCACCCTTCCGGGGACAGACACACGCAAAGAGATGTGGCCATTTTATACTTATGAACAGTCTGTACAAGTTGAAGAGTGGGTGTATATGTACAGTATATTCTACATAAATTTGTGTTACATAAATATATATATATATATACACACACATATATATATACACATATGTATAGAGAGATATACCAATATACATATATATCCACAAGCTGACACAGGAAGCTATTTTCTTTTTATGAGAAATCTATGCATCTAAGAGTATCTTCTACTCCAGACCTCGAACTGATGTGGATTACAATAAGAAAATTGATAATTAAGGCACCCCAAAAAAAATTCTCCCTCAAAATGCAAGTCACACTCCAGTGTCATTCCACTTTTTAAAGACCTTTAGTCATCTCTCTAAGAAGCTTGAAGCTCAAAGTCAACCTTTACACTTGGTTTCTTTTGAATTAATTCATATTGTTATTGCATAAATACACCATCTGTCCAACAGAGAGTACCTGTAAAATCAGACCGTGAGATTTGCTGGTACAATATTTAACCCTTTCCAGCTCTCCCAAAGGCAGACCCTCTGCTCATTCCCCCAATGCCAGCCCAGAATGCTTCTCAATATGTGCACAGACACATTTGACACTGTCCATTCAGGTGAGGAAAGGGTTAATATACTGCCCAGTTGTGTCCTATCATAAAATGGCCACTTGCAAACAGCTAACCGCACGAACGCCCAGCCCAGATTTCAGCTAGTTCTGGAGGTTGGGAATATTGTTTTATCTTTTTTTTTTGCTTGGTGGGGTAAGGGGGATTTCTTTCAAAGGTCCCCAGACCTGCCAGCTTCTCAGAGCCCAGTTTCATCTTGCTGTCTGAACGCTAAAACTGAATGTGTTGCTCACAACGTTCAGGAAGAAAATGAAATGGGCAGTGAAGTAGCAGATCTGGGAACCTTTGTGGGCCCTGTTTTGTTCAGAGGTTACAGAGGGCTGAGGAGGGGTACATGAAAAGAAAAACAGTTATGTTTGTGCAATGTAATAGAGGATAATTGAGGAGTCCTCCCAAAGTAAACAAGCTGAAGTAAGAAAGCCTGAGCTACAGGGTTTCTGAGCATTACTTCTCCCATTTAATGGACTAATGCTCAGTATATCTCAGGATATGACCCCATAACAGGATGTTACATTTGTACATGTCTACTTGCAGCCTTGTGAACATCCATTACTGTAGTGTCTGATATGGGCAAGAGCTATTGTAGAGTGCTATTACATACCTTGGGCCATGCCAACCTTCTCTCAGGAAATCAAGGTCAGAAATAATAGCTGGACACCCTGCCTGGACCACTAAAGCTTTGACCAGCAGGGACAGTCATTTATTTATTACAGAGATACGGCCCAGCAAGAGGGACTATACAGAATGGCAGAGAAATACAATACAGTTTACTGCTTAATTGGACCAATTTTATGTTTACTCAGACAGATGTAAGAAAATTGTTATATAATCTGAAAATAAATGCAGCTCTTTAAAAATAAAAGAGGGGAGAGAGTAAGTGCCTATAAAATAAGTATCTGTAATGGGAAGGGGCATACCAATCAGGAGTAGCATATCCAGAGAGAGTCTGTTTGGAAGCAGAACTTCTCTTGAGAAAATCTGGGTTTGGTTTTGTGCGATTAGGTTTGTCATGTGTCGTCAACCGCAACAGAAAAGTGGGAGCAAACAGCCCTGGAGCAATTGGTACAAACACCATACAGTGGTGGCTATATCCCTTACAGGAATTGGGTCAGGTAAGGGATGCTCTGAAGTATATGCTGGGGAATTTTCCTCTCTATGACCTGATAGTGAGAGCAAGAGTGAGAGAGACTCCCAAGTCCCACTGCAAGCGACATCGAGAGTTGTTACAGCTGGAACAACAGGGGAATTTCTTATGGACTAAAAAGTACATGTGCTGGAAAAGGAAACATGGCTGGTCCTCCATAACATTCATCAAAGACTAAAACTGTTGTTGTGGTATTGATGTCTGCATTTTTGCATTTTAATTTTTTTGCATTGATACGAATTCCATGTCCCAGGGCTTACCCTAAGGCTGAGTCACTGACTGCTGCAGATGAAGGGATCAATGTTTCAAACTGAAAACCAGTGTAGCTCTTATCCAGGATGCTACATTTATATTTCAAAGGACAATGAGAGATCAGGCCACTGAGAGGATGCCCTGACAACTACCATAGATCTATCAGATCTCCAGAGACTGTGAGCATGAAGGCTCCTCAATGCCATACAATGGACTGCAGGCAGAAATGCCCAAGAGCACTGCAGAAGAACTAGCCCAGAACCAAACTTAGTCCAGTTGGGTCAGTGGGAATCCCACAGGCAGCTGAATGAGTACACCTGCCTGACTGCTACACCTGTATCACTGTGCTCTCCACGATCTCCAGAGATCAAGCACAGGGTTGATTGTTCATTTCCTCAATTCTGAGCCTTGCCCAAAGCAACCCAAGAAAATTTCCAAGCACTACTACATGAAGCTGTTTTCCCTCTCTTACAACAGTTATTAGGAAGGAAGAAAATACCTACCTTCTGCTAAACTAGTAAGGCACTTCCAAAGGGGAATATGCTTTCCCTGGCAGTAAGGGGCAGGTTTAGCCCGATCATTGTGCTCTAAACAGCAGCAGCTGGGGAATTCAGGAATAATTAAAATAACTGCTTGGGATTCCTCCTGCACAGTAACAGGGCAATAAGATTTCTGCTAATTATCATCTGGGGCTCTCAACTCCATTATCGGCGTGTACAGATGAGATATGCTTTATTTAGGCATGGCTGCATTCCTAACTTAAAGATATTTTCTCTTGCTTTAAGTTTTGAAGATCAGCATGCTTAAACAGCTGTAAATCCAGTCATTGCCCCATTCAGCAATTGGATGAAGAATCTGGAGGACAGCAGTGAAGTGAAAACAAAGTCTGTAGCTGCCTGGGAAGCAGAATGAGCTGGAAAGACTTTCTAGAGTTAGTTACTTTATTATTCTTAATGTAAACCAGAAGCTGCTTCCTTATTGCTTGGATGGAAGGTTTTCCAGAGCCCATCACCTGGAAAAAGGGACAAAGATACTCTCCTTGCAAAAGGTTAAATAGCTGCACTGCAATTAGCTAGCACTGGGATCTATTGTTTGAATAGAGATATCTTTAGTAGCAGACGAAAGTCTCAGTGAATTAGGCCTTTGTTTCTGACCATTTGTATCTTTGTGCCTAAAACCAGTGAGATTTATTTGACATTACTAAGACTCCAGGCTGTTTTTTCCCTCGAATCAGGAAAGTTACCTGTGCTGTGTGAGGACATGTTTGCTCCTTTTGATGAGCATTCACGTATGGTTACAGAAGAGCAGTTTAAGACAAGGCTAGAGCGCTAGAGATAATCATGTCCTGACTGTTTCTAAACTCGAGGTTATTTCCTATGAAGAAAACAGATGAGGTCCTGTGTGGCTCCTTACCTCTCTCCTGCTTGGATGCAGTCAGACTGTGCACTCATCTGTAGCTGTCAACTGACAAACATTTTTGCATATCTATGATAAAAAAACCCAACAAACAACCCAAGAGCCTTTGTGTGCACAAATTATAGAGAAGAAATTTATTAATGCGAAACAGTGTGCTACCTACAACCTACGCTTGCAGGTCAGAGTATATGATTTGCACAAAGGAAATCCGGCATAAAAATTCCCATACATTTGAAAAACAGAGAATGTGTCAGCTATGCTTGTGAGTAAGAATGGTGAATGAAACTTTTCATTTTGGAGAGGCAAAGATCTCTTTGACAACCTTTAAGAGATATCTTAGAAAAAGACAGGCAAGAGGGATGATTACACTTCCTTACAAGAGAACTGACTCAGATTAACAGGAAGCAGAAAGTATTCTAGTCACCAATGACCTGAAGATAAGCCAGGCCAGGAAGAAAAAAAAAAAAACAAAAATTCTTCAATAAAAGTCAATGACATCATAACTCTCCCACTCATCAATGGGAGGAAGAATGTGAAGCTGGATCTATTGGACCAGTCATTCTTTCCCTTTCTGCACATCTCCGCATGAGAAACTACTCCAGCATGTGTTCCAAGCCATCATTTTCTTATTTTCTCTCTCTGTCTCCTTCTGCTTTAATCCCATTTCCTCAGAACCCTTCTCTACAGAAGTGAGATCTGTATCACAGTTGGAATTCTAATCTTCACACAACAAACACTCAAACTACTGTGAGATGTGCTGTCAACATGCAGACTGCAGTACCTCGGGCACCCACACGGGAAGGGTCTGAAACAACTTCATCACCCCTCTTTCTTAGAGAATTAGTCATAACTGCTCTTTCTTTCCCTCCCACCACAGCAAGCACCCAGCCACCCACGCCCACCCATGCCTGGTGCATGATCTGTTTGTACCCTGTTTGGTTTGGACACTAAGTGCTGAGGAGGTGGGTGGGATATGCCAGCCCCTGCAGGCTGCTCTGTACGCTCTGTTCTCAGGGCTGTTTGCTGTGCGGGCCGCAGGCTTCAGGCCTTTGAAGGGTTGAATACCATCTTTTGATTTACTATGGCTGATGGGGTATGGGAAAGCTTTACAACTGAAATGCACAGAAGAGTTTTTTTAAAAATAGGAAAAAAAGGAAGAAAAGAAAAAAAAAATAAAAAGAAAAAAAAAAAAAAAAAGAAAAATCAAGATAGGAAAGACCTTAATAACCACACAAATGATAGTAAGTAATCAAATGGAATAGATCAAAGAAGAGAAGAGACAGCTCTTAGTAATACTATTAAATGACTTATAAGAAAGGCACAATTAAATAACTCACCACTCAAAACAGTCTTTTCTTACACACATCTGTCCTGGATTAGACACTTGTGCACATGCTGACACATAGCTAGTCAGCACCAACCATGCTCAGGTCTTTAGAGGTGGTGCTGATGACTGTTTCTTACTGATAAGGGGATTTTGGCAGGGTCAGATAATGAAGATTTGGTTCTCGTTTGTGACATTTTGGCCATGAACAGTCTCCTTAAAGAGTTAGACATGTCTTACAGTAAACAACTGAAAATTAATGGGTCTGGTAAGGATATTCCTCCTAAAATTCTGTTTCTTCAACAGCAAGGTTGCCTTTTTTGATAGAAGGGAAGTCCTGTTTCAAGCAATATACCTGACAGTTTTATTCATCTGAAGAGGGGAGAGATGAAGCTCAATCCAAGTTCCAGAAGTCTAAAGTACCCTTCTTCTGAGTCAAATAGCAGAGTGATGATAGTTTTCCACTGATGCAGCCTGTAGTCACTTTTGGGGGAGATTCAACCTCACAAAATTTCCCAGCTGAAAAGCTGGCAAATCTGGCATATACATCACTTCAGTCCCTGGAACTACACTAAAAATAGCCTTTAGTTAGTCCAGGGCTTGGTTTCCAGATTTTGCCCCTGTATTAAGCCATCGATAGCACATCTCTTTCTAGACACATCTAGATCACATGTCAGTTCCTGAGCCATGTCTTTCAGATGACAGACAGCAAGTGCAGAGCAGTCCACCAGGCTAGCTGCTGGCATAACAGACCCCAGAAAGTGTTAAAAGTGACCAAGTACCAATCAGGCACACAATGTTGACAGGTCCTGAGGGAAAATACTGTCTGCCAGCACGATATAAGGAAAACTGGCAAGCAAAGAGTCAGCTGTAAAACTTTGTAAGTATATTCAGGGTAATCTATATTCTCCTCATATTTACCTAGGGTCTAAGTCTAGGAGTCCCTGAATACCCCAAAGGAATGATTCCCCTACTCTCATTGATTTGAAAGGCAGATGAAGAATCGAACGAGTGGTACCTTTCTCAGAAGAGCGAGTGATAATTTTTTATTAAGTCTGGCAGTCTTCATGCCGTAGCACCTTTTATATGGGAGTATCAGAGGCAGCACATTAAATTATTGTCACATCCCTGGCAAGCTGCAAACTGTTCTCTCTTCAACAAAGAGAGAAATTAAGGCATGCAAGGTAAAAGAATTGTTTCTGGGTTATAAGGGGGTAACATAGAGCTAAGCAGATATTCAGCTGCTCCATCACTTCTCTGACAGAAGCATGACACTGACAGTTTTCCAGTAATTACATTTATTTTCTGAGAAGAAAATGGCTAGCAATAATTGCCAAGACAGGAAATTCTCTGTGTGTGTGAATCTCATTTTTCCAGATTATTAGCACTAACTGTACTAGATCAGAAGAAACATACACACACACACACAGAGGAGGTTTTTTTTTGCACATGAAAGAATACTCAACAGCAATTATTCTGAGCTGTTCTCCAGAGAAACCTTACAAATCTATGAAATTTTCCTTCACTTAAAGTTAATAAAGGGAGAGATGGCTATCATCACAGTGCTGTTTCTCTTTATCTGAAAAGTTATTGCCATAGTTGAAGTTCATCTACTGCCCCTCTCTTCTAGGCAAGTCTATGCTCCTATGCTAGCAAGACACTCAATAATGCTTTAACTCTTCTTCAGCCAAGCTAGATCCGAGCATATGTGTATTCCAAACAGAAACTCAGTAACAGTTTAGATGGAGACTCTTTGCTTTAAAGAGATACAGACTTGTTTAAATACATCTTCTCTTCATATTCTTATTCCAAAAGCAGATACTAGGGTCTAATTTGAGCTTTCAAAGCCCCAAAGCAGCAATTTTAAAAATAAGCTAGTTCCAGAGGACAGCTGTTGAACAGCATATTGCTCAGATGTCAATGAAGAACCCTAAAATCACCACACAAGCTCATACGGTGCAGCAAGACATTTCTCCAGTGGGGCTTAGAACTTTGAAAGCTGACACAAAGCTTTCACAAACTATGCACACATCTTCATATACAGTAGCCTATATATTAGAAGAGGTTTAACATTTTGCACTATCATAATAGTTCTGCCTCTTTGACTCAGAATCTCTTCCTATCTAATACTCCTGGATTCACATAAAGCAAAATCACTGAGAAGTTGAAGAAAGCTTCATCTTGGTTATTTAGGTTGTTTTAAAAGGCTATTTGTTATTCAGTACAACACTTAAAGACTGGCAAGAAAATGGATTGAGGCTAATTGAATAGCACATTCCCTTCAATTTTTTTTTTTCCCAGTGTTGTTATTGTTGGACCTTTTTTGAATTGTTTTGTTTTACTATTTTCTGGGAAAGTGTAACTCTAAGGAGACAAAACACAACCCTCTGGGATCAGGGCTGCACTTTCACTGTTGCTGGCTTCATTTTAATGAAGACACAGTCAGAAAAAAAAACCACAGGCTTTTTTGCTAGATGTAAAAAGTCCTGAAGGTTGAAACATATAGCAATTAGAAAGCAGGGGGGAAAAAAAGAACCACACCATCAAATGGGTAAAATAGGCCATGTACCAAACTGCCAAATTCTGTAAAGGGCATGAGATTCACAGGCCTTCTGTTTGCCACCACAGCCACTTTTCTTTCCTCTCACACTGGGCTTTGACTGTTTTGAGTGATGCTGGATGAATGAGGGATGTAACTGATCAAAAGATGGACCAAGCAGCATGTCTCACACAGAGCTCACCAGTCCCAAGAAAGGAAACTTAGGAACTTAAATACTTAAAAAACCAACACTGTCCATAACAAAGAACTGACAGCAAATCTTCATGCAGCGATGCAGAAGAGAATTTCTCCCGCAAGAGAATAATATTAAGAAAGTCTCAGCAGTTATTTTAGAAATCAATCCAATCAAACCAACAAAAATGAAACAAAATTACTGGAAAATAAACCAAACAAACCACTAATCACAAGCCCAAACTAATAGTGAAGGGGCAGTGGAAGGTTTTTATACGATACCTAAATTGACCATAAGTTTGACACGGCCTCCATCCAGCTCCAGGCGCAGAGTGTCAGCAGAGTCTCGTGAAGTGGTTGCCATCAACAGCCCATAAGCACGCTGGGACATGAAACGGAAGGACACATCTTCTGCTTCGGTATGCATGACCATAGGCATGATGATCTTCATGTACATGCTGCCATCATAGCTCAAGATAGAGGCCTCTGAAAGAAATCAGCAAACAATTGCAATAAAATGAAAATAAGTTCCACTTTTGTGCAATCTTAATTCCTGGAGAACCCTGACCGCTACCGCAGAGCACTGTGAAATCACACCGCTCACCACAGAAAGGTATTTCACTAAGGAAAAAACACAGCAGCTGTTGAACTGCATTCAGCAACCCTGTGTGACAAATAAGAGGAGCAAACACAACGATACGGTATTCACCATAACTGGATACAGTAGTACCCACGGAGGCACAATCCCCAAGGTACAAGTGTGTTAGCACAGGACCCTTTTGTGATAATGAGCTGGCAGAGCCTCTGTTTTTCACACCTTCCAGAAAATGCACTCTCCTCCATTAGCCCAGCCTTCCCCAGCACTTGATGTAATGACTACTTTAAATAAGTCTCCCGCACTTCTACTAGAGCATTAGTCTTGCCTTTAAAGGCTCAGAGTTCCTATTTTTGGTACTGTTAAGAGCTATTACTTATTTACAAAAGAATTTTATTCCATTTCTAGCACTTCAAAGAAAAACTGTATGAAGCAAGTTTCCTAACAGGTCTTTTCTGCATCAGATTTGTCCTGGTTTATGATTTTTACATTCTCCTATTCCTTTCTAACAACGAACCTTAGCAGAGCTCTGCTGACACAACCAATGATGCTGCAACATAAAAGACAAAAAGAACAAAACAAACTCCACTGCAAGTGTCATTCAAATGCTGAGAATGTCAGAAGGTGGAGGCACAATGAAAGCCAGGAGGAGGAAAGGAAGCAAGGAAAGAAATTTGATTTTTCTAACATCTCAGAGGATGTCAAAGAAAGTGGGAAGTTAGGAGGTAGAGAACTTAACGTTCTCTGTTTGTGCAGGGTCTTGCCTGCAGAAACTGATATTCTTCTCTAAGGAGGTAAAATGAAATACTTGTGACAACCTGCAGCATGGCAGTCATTGTTTCAGGTTTGGGATATTATGCTCCAAAGCATTTTTACTTGCAGAATTTACAATTCTACATAAACATATTTATGTATGAATCAGAGCATCCCTTCTCCAAACAGCCAACGCCTATCAAAGGCAAAGCTGTGGAAATTGCTCCATATAGGACCTCTACCACAAATCTACATATAAAAATCCCAAAGGTTAAAAAAAATAAAGACAGACCAGTTCAGCTTGCTAGGCACATGGAGGGAGTCCTCTGTGAATGACTCTTACCAGTGCCCCACCCAGTTTAGCTACAGTTTTCTCAAACGCTTGTGTTTCTCACCAGGCACCATACATATGCCCCAGTAAGCTACCTTAGCCAACTGCAGCAATACTTTATCTGCAACCTAGATGGTCTCCTTCCTATTATCTCGTATTTTCCAGCCAGGACACTCATGCTGGTAGGAATGGCACTTCTAGAAGGAAACCAATTTGGCAGAGCCAATCCTTACATCCACTCACTGCCCAAATGTTAGACACTAAAGTAAAGTAGAGAGAGTGCAGAGCTACAGGCTGGGGTCGGAGTGGCTGGAGAGTGGCCAAATAGAGAGGGACCTGGGGGTGCTGATCGACAGCTGCCTGAACATGAGCCAGCAGTGTGCCCAGGTGGCCAAGAAAGCCGGTGGCATCCTGGCCTGCATTAGGAATGGTGTGGCCGGCAGGAGCAGGGAGGTCATTGTGCCCCTGTACTCTCCTTTGGTTAGGCCACACCTTGAGTACTGTGTCCAGTTCTGGGCCCCTCAGTTTAAGAAGGACATCAAGACACTTGAACGTGTCCAGAGAAGGGCAACAAGGCTGGGGAGAGGCCTTCAGCACAGGCCCTATGAGGAGAGGCTGAGGGAGCTGGGGCTGTTTAGCCCGGTGAAGAGGAGGCTCAGGGGCGACCTCATTGCTCTCTACAACTACCTGAAAGGTGGTTGTAGCCAGGAAGGGGTTGGCCTCTTCTCCCTGGCAGCCAGCACCAGAACAAGGGGACACAGTCTCAAGCTGCAGCAGGGGAAGTTTGGGCTCGAGGTGAGGAGAAGGTTCTTCACCGAGAGAGTGATTCGTCATTGGAATGGGCTGCCTGGGGAGGTGGTTGAGTCATTGTCCCTGGAGGCATTCAAGAGGGGACTGGATGTGGCACTTGGTGTCATGGTCTAGTCATGAGGTTTGTGGTTGCAGGTTGGACTCGATGATCTTCGAGGTCTCTTCCAACCTTAGTAATACTGTGATACTGTGATAGAACTGAAACTGAGGAATGCCATATTTCCATGCTGAAAAGAACCCATGGCTCTCTCCACAATAGCCAGTTTCAGAATTGCATTGTGTAATAAAAATGCAAATGAGGTGATGATAAGGATATAAGTATCAAGCTGATAAAGTGACAGAGAACATGTGCATATGGTTACTAAATGTTTGGTGGAGATCACTGTGGTTGTCCAGTGACCCACTGAACTAATAGCAGGTATGAAGCACCTCACTGGTCATGAAACATACAAATCCATGCAGAAGAAAACTTTTTTGGGAGAACCATTAAAATGAGATGTCATGGACAGTATTCTTATTCACTAGATTTCTTAGCTTCACTTCCCACAAACTATTATGGTCTGTACATCCAAAGCTCTCTATATACAACACCTGTATATAAACTTCTGGGTACCAGCTGTCAGTGCTGCCCTGGGGACTCCCATTTTCACTTGGCCAAGAAACAGAGAAGTAAAGAAAGCTTCTTTTTCAAGGGAGGGTGATAGTTTCTTCTTTTCAAAGTTCAATTCTCTTCCCTCTCACGTTTCCATCTCTTATTTGCCACCCACAGCTGCAAGCTGGAACTAAATGTACTGTATATTATACATACACTCAAAGGCAATGCGTATGTACATACAAACCCTCCTTGCTCTCCTTCCTCTCTAACTCTGTGGACTGTATTAGAAAATGCAGTCAAGCATGAAATGGCTCTTTTGACGCCTTCAGCTCAGATGTGCCGTGCATGAAACTGTTGCTTGCCCGAGCACCTGAATAGCTACCAGAAGGGAGTTGGACGATATCAGGACTGAGTAGGAGTAGGTGACACAAGTGTCCTAGCTCTGCTTCTTCCATGCATTAGGTGCTTTGCAAACACAAGTTATTCTGCAGACAGTAGAAACAATAAACCAAATACAACATAGAACTGTTGTTTGTAAAAGACCTTTAAGATCATCAAGTCCAACTGTTAATATAACACTACCAAGTCCACCATTAAACAAGGTTCCTAAGTGCCTCATCTACACATCCAGAGCTGTATAAATACACCCAGAGATGACGGCTCAGCCACTGGGCAGTCCATTCCAGTGCCTGACAACTCTTTCAGTGCAAACATTTTTCTCAATATCAACTCTAAGCCTCCCCTGATAAAAGTTCAGACCATTTCATAGTTATCATAGTATCAGTCAGGGTTGGAAGGGACCACAATGATCATCTAGTTCCAACCCCCCTGCCATGGGCAGGGACATCCCACACTAGATCAAGCTGGCCAGAGCCTCATCCAGCCTGGCCTTAAACACCTCCAGGGAGGGGGCCCCAACCACCTCCCTGGACAACCCATTCCAGGGCTTCACCACTCTCATGGTGAAGAACTTCCTCCTCACATCCAGCCTGAATCTCCCCACCTCCAGCTTCATTCCATTCCCCCTAGTCCTATCACCACCTGATATCCTGAGAAGTCCTCTTGTCCTGTTGTTTTTTACTTGGGAAGTCTCTTCCTTAAAAACAGAATTCATGTCTTTCATGTGCTATTGCCAGAAAATTACTGTCCTTAGATGAGAAATCCCAATCAGTATTATTATACATATGTAAAAAGGACCTGAAGAACACACAGAATTGCTGAAGATGGAACAAAAATGTTTCAACTTGCAGTGTTTCAACTGACATCCCACAGTAGTCTAAACCAGAGTAGTCCCTTCTCTGTCCAGTCTGATACAAACACGGAGCAATGAATCCTTGTAAGAATTAAGCAGATAAAATTAAATAGCCTGAAACAGCTGCTGCACAATCATAGGAGACGATGAGTTTCCATTCTTGTGGGTGCCCTATGCTGACCTGAGCTTGACCCAGCTCAGGCCACCTATGCACCTGATATCTTTTAAAAATTAATGGAGCTCGTTCTCACAGTGCATCTCTTCACCAGCTGGAGGATCTGCGAGCTTTTTCAGTACACATTCTTGCAAACAGATCACTCCCTCCAGCTACAGAAAAAAAAAATAAAAAATCCCCAAACACACAAAACCTTCAGAGGACAGCAGGAGGCGTACAAAAAGCCCTGTCTCCCTGTCGTGACGGTAAGGCCCGGAAAAGTCAAGGAAGGCACGTTACAGCTGAGCACCACAGACAACAACAAATCTGTTCAGGGCTCACAGAATCACAGAATATTAGAGGTTGGAAAGGTTCTCCAGAGATCATCAAGACCAACCCCCACACCAAAGCAGGGCAGGCCACACAGGAACACATCCAGGCAGACTTTGAAAATCTTGAGAGAAGGAGACTCCACAACCTCTCTGGGCAGCCTGTTCCAGGGCTCTGTCACCCTTACCATAAAGTGTTGAGGTGGAACCTCCTGTTTAGCAATGAATCCTTGTAAGAACCTCCTGTGTTCTAGCTTGCACCCAGTGTTCCTTGTCCTATCACTGGACACCACTGAAAAGACACTGACACCTTCATCTTGACACCCACCCCTCAGATATCGATAGACATCGATAAGATTCCATCTTGGTCTTCTCAAGACTAAACAGCCCCAGTTCTCTCAGTCTTTCTTCAGGACTGAATGTAATCTGGCAATAACTAGACAGCCTCAGCCTCCTAGGCACCTGTGCTGGTTACTTCTACCTGAATACAGGCATCCATTTCATTATGGAATCACAGAATGGCAGAGGTTGGAAGGCATCTCTGGGGAATCACACAGGCCAATCCCTTGCTAGAGCAGGTTTGCCTAGATCAGGTTGCACAGTATTGTGTCCAGTTGAGTTCTGAAGTCTCCTTAGGAGGAGATTCCATAATCTCTCAAGTAGCCTATTCCAGTGCTCCATCACCCTTGAAGAAGATGGTTTTCCTTATGTTTATGTGGAACTATCTCTGTTCTAGTTTGTGCTCACTGCTCCTTGTCCTATCACTGGGCACCACAGTTGTCCAGCCCCAGCCCCTTCACGCCCACCCTTTAGATATTTTGTAAGCATTGATAAGATCCCCATTGTCCTTGGCCACCTGCAGCAATGAGACTGTAATGCTTTTGTTCAGTGCATAAACACAGGCTGCAGCACATTCATCCAAGTTTAAAATGCATGCACATTCCTTCCACTGCTCCACTTTTAGGGTAGCTATTATACTTGGATGTCTTACAGATACATGCATAGGAGCAATATATGAAACCATCTTTCAGAGACCCACAGATTTGTACAGACAAAAAGAACCAGAGCAGCATTTATTTGCAATCCCAAAGCCAGAAGCTTCATTGCCATTAGCCTGGAGATGGGAAGAGGAAGAAGCCAGGTGGTGATTCAAAAACCACCCTGACATAATGCCAGAGCTCTGTGAAAATCAGTATGTTATTAGGAGTGATTAGCTTCCCAGTCTTGTGCTCCAAGACCCTGCCAGCTTCAATTTTACACTTAGCATCCAAAGGAGCAATTCACTGCTGCTTCCCCACAAGGCTCTGCATAAACCTCCTGGGGAGATGACAACAGCCATTTCTTAGAATACAGACAGAAAAAATGTTCAAGACCTCTTTGTGCTCTTTCTCCTGCTTTCTAACCTTTCTCTTGTATTAATCTTCAGACTTTGCCTTGTTCCCTTTTTCCCTTTTAGTTTTTCTGTAATTTCCTGTTCCTCGTTGCAGTTGTTTCCCTGCCTTCCAGACTACAATATAACTTTCTTCCTGACATCTCCATAAAGACAACAGTGCAAAAAGAGGAAAAAATATCCTTCCTTCATGAAAAGTTTAGCTGAAGTCACCAATGACATATACTCTCTAGCCACACCTGCCAGAGTCAGCTATTGCCATCCACTCCCACCAAGCAAAGCTTCCAGAGACAAGTGTCACAAACTGGAGATACCTGGGAATGGAGGAAATGTGAAAAACAGCTATGTTGGTTCAAAACTACAGGGGAATATAGATCAAACATTTCCATCTTCTTGCAAAAGTTCAAATAGCCTTAAAGAAAAAGTGCCAAACCTTGTTACCACACACCAGACAAAACTTCCCAGTAGGCATTACACAAGACACCTCTTTCCCTCCCATATCAGTTAGCAAACACACGGCCACAAATAAAACCAGTCTTGATTTTCTGAAAACCCAAATTGTACTTAAAACAAAAAAAAAGAGAAACAGAGCTGAAAAAGGACCTGAAAAGGGCAAAGCAGAAAACCCTCATTCCTGTCCAAGGGGATTCCATATGAAAGAGCTCTAACAACGCAAGTCTGTCAAGTAAGTTGGGAAGCCCAAAAGTAATCAGACTGGAATCTGACTAGAACCGAGGAGATAATGGCCCTTTTTTGATGGAAAAAAATGTCATGGGAGCTTTAAGAAATTACAGCCTTGCCTGTCACCTCCCACAGGATAGGAGCTGGAAGCTGTGGGACTCCCAGGGCTGGCTCTTGAGGCTCAAAGCTGTCCCACACACCCAGGACATGCAGACAACAGACCTGTAGATGATGGCCGAGTCCAACCAAGACCCCAGAAAACATCGGGCAATGAGGCAGGTGCAGGGTCAGGCTGGGAAGTCAGTACACAGGCCAGGGCTAAAATCAGGTGCCACAACTGACAGGCAGGGCCACCACAACAAGGATGGGACACAGGCCTGGTTCAGCACAGCCCATGGTCAGGCGGTGCTGCGGGGAGCTGGAGACCAGCCCTAGTGCAGCATCACTGAGAGAGGGGCTGATGGCCCCAAGGGGCTGACATGGGGTCCTGGGCCAGGGTAGGAGAGAAGTTATTAGTCCATCAAAATAACTTTCAAATACCACTAGTCAGTCACTGATACGGATTGTGCCACTATGAGCAAAGCTATTCTGCTTTAAAGATTTCGTCCTGACAAGATGTCAACAGCATTATCATCAGTTGTCATGGACTGGAAATTCATGAAAATAAAAGATAAAATCTTGGACACACACAACCACAGAAATATAAAGACAATGGACTGGCTTTGCTGGTTTTTCCAGTGTTTAACCTCTTTACAGACCAAAGTATTTTTGCAACATCAATCCAAATCTTTCTTTCCTTCAGAATGAGATGACACCTTCCTTCCCTACTCCTGGTGGGTGTACAGCTGCTTCACAAAAGAACCTTTGAATCCTGAAGCTCAGCCTATCATTACCTCAGATCCTTCACTCTTCTAGACTAAGAAAATCCCTTTCACTCAATTTTTACTTTCTATAACTAGCTGCTTCTGCTTTTCACCTCTGGCCTCTCTCTGGTGTGTATACTACTTTCTAAAATCCAAACACTCCAGTTTGAACAGCATACCTCACACAAGACCAAATGGGCACTAGAAGTGGAATAATTACAGTACAACATGTACAAAGTATCTCCAAATGAGCAGCAAATGGGAGAGATAATAGAGCTAGCTTCAAGGCATTCATCACATTTCCAGGGATGTAAGAATACTGCTGGAGCAGTAATAGTAACTGTCACTTACAACGATGCTTCTATAGACAAAAAATTGCTAGCAGATGTTTATGTAGACCAGACAACATCCAGATTAACTTTTTTTTAATCAAACATATTCCTTCAAAACCTTGCAAAATTTATTTCATGGTATTATTTAAAACATTTTGCTACTTCTAACATACATTTAAGTCTGAAAACAACCCAGAAGTGCAGGTTAGTTAGTAGAAAATAAGAAATTCCTGAAGAACACCTGAAATGCAAGCCACCCCTATCAATTAATCTTCAAAGGCAGAACACAGTAAATACCCTATTTCCGTTATTTCCATTTCATACCATTGTCTCCTCTCTGTTTCAGTATCTCATCTATTACCTATCCCTTCCCTTTGTTTTCCCAAACATAAGCAGAAACATCAAATTACTGCAGAAAAGATCTCTAAGTATCCACAAAATGCAAGACATACAAAACTCGAGGCAAAGAAGACAAACTACAAGCCCCAAGCAGCACATCTGCATGAAAGTGCAAGGTTCAGTACAAGTACTATAATGTCCTTTCTCAAGAAAAATAAATAAAATAAGTAATTAGCTGTATTCATAGTTTAGACATTGACATGAATAGAATAGAATAGAATAGAATAGAATAGAATAGAATAGAATAGAATAGAATAGAATAGAATAGAATAGACCAGACCAGGTTGGAAGAGACTTTCAAGATCATCGCGTCCAACCTATCAACTAATCCAACCCACCTAATCAACTAAACCATGCAACCAAGCACCCTATAAAGTCTCCTCCTAAACACTTCCAATGATGGTGACTCCACCACTTCCCCAGGCAGCACATTCCAATGGGCAATCACTCTCTCTGTGTAGTTCTTCCTAATCTCCAGCCTAAACCTCCCCTGGCGCAGCTTGAGTCTGTGTCCTCTTGTTCTGGTGCTGGCTGCCTGGGAGAAGAGACCAACCTCTGCCTGGCTACAACCTCCCTTCAGGTAGTTGTAGAGAGCAATAAGGTCACCCCTCAGTCTCCTCTTCTCCAGGATAAGCAACCCCAGCTCCTCAGTCTCTCCTCACAGGGCTTGTGTTCCAAGCCCCTCACCAACTTTGTTGCCCTTCTCTGGACACGTTCCAACAAGTCAACATCCTTCCTGAACTGAGGGGCCCAGAACTGGACACAGTACTCAAGGTGTGGCCTAACCAGTGCAGTGTACAGGGGCAGAATGACCTCCCTGCTCCTGCTGGCCACACTGTTCCCGATGCAGGCCAGGATGCCATTGGCCTTCTTGGCTGCCTGGGCACGCTGCAGGCTCATGTTTAGCCTACCATCAACCAGGTCCCTCTCTGCCTGGTCGCTCTCCAGCCACTCTGACCCCAGCCTGTAGCACTGCATTGGGTTGCTGTGGCCAATGTGCAGAACCCTACACTTGGATGTGTTAAATCTCATGCTGTTAGATTCTGCCCATCTGTCCAGCCTGTCAAGGTCCCTCTTCAGTTATGAATGGAAGCAATGCAGATGGGTTTATTTTCAGAATTACACAATAATATATTCTTTTAATTCAAAATTGACACCTTGCTTTTCTAGCTCAATGTTATAAGGTTGCACAAAAACAAAATCCTGTGAACTGGTCCTGAGAATTCTGAGCTTAAAATGGGTGAAATCACAAGAGGCCAGGTAATTTTGATTGTTGACTGTCTATAACAACAGGTTCAATGAAGACCTTCTAAATTTTAAACTGACCTACAGAAGTCATATTTGGATCCAGAATCCCAGATCTCCCTCCATTAACGAATCTCGCAGCCTTTGCACTCTGTATTCTAGCTTTGTTTAACTTCTGTAATGAAACAATTCTCCAGCTCTCAAGGCTAACCTGTGGCTCTTCTACAAAGTATGTAACTGTTCCCATCAGCATCAGGCTTGGCACGTGCTTCCTTTCCTCCTGTTGTCACCATACACAAAGAGGATAAGTTAATTAAGGGATGTTGTCAGGTAGGGAATAACAAAGAAAAATAAATCCTTTATTCCACAATGAAAGGTAAATATTATCTACCAAACTTTGCATCTCCCTTCCTTGAGCTGTAGTCATAAAGAACCAGGCTAGGAAGGAGCTGTAAGAGCACCGAGTAGCGCAGTGAAAATATTTACAAAGGGAAGAAACTGTAGCTTGTAAATGTTATTGCTAGCCCTGGGAGGTAATGAGCATGGCTATATTGCCACTCCAAAGCTTGGCAGAGGCACAGGGGAACAAAGAAGGAGCACATGGACTCTTTAAACTTACTCCAAATGTCACTCTAACATTTACAGAGCTATGTACAACTATTTGGGAAGAAATCTCTGGCAAGAAGGTTCAGGGTAGAAGAAGAATTGCTCCTCAAAGCCGAGGAGTGGAGTAGGGAAGGCATGGAATGGAAAGGCATGGGGAAATCTCCTACTAAAATGAAAGTCTGAGAGTCTGTATTACATGGTGACACAGTTTATAAAGTCAGGTGACTTCTGTTTAGCTCAAACATCTCTGAGTCCTCTTCATGTCACTGTCAAGCTGAATGAAGCATCCAACTACTGTCTTCTCATTAGTGTTCACTAAGAAAGGGGGATTACAGCAAAGATGGAGTTTGGCTTGTTTCAGAGGTGTCCAGTGGGAAAAACAAACAAATAAACAACCCCCCCAAATAAACAGCAAGGTAGCTGACATAATTTTCAGCAAGGGAAATTCCAAGGGAAATAAAAATTACACCATGGTAGCCACACATTGCAACAGAAAGGCTGCAGGAATTCCACCTCTGCAAAATTTTCAACACTCAACTAGATAATGTCTTCAATATTAAAATCTGCTCTTGAAGCTGGCCCCACTTGGAGCAAGCAGTTGGGGCAAAGATTTCCAGAGATCCCTTTCAACCATGAGCAGTTTGTGCAAAGTTCCAGAATGCATCCATTTCACTGAATATTGCACCGTTTCACAGCAATCACCTCACAACTGCAAGCTGCTTCTGACAAAAGACCTTGTCTTGTGAGTTATCTCATCAATGCAAATGCTTGTTGGTAAAACTGAAGAAATAGAAGATTTGAAACTTTGCTTTCCTACAGGGACTGCAGGAGACTGGGCAAATTCTTTACCTCTGCTGAATCATCTCAGAAAAATTACAGTTAGGAACCAAGCTGTGCACGCTACTACATACATCCAACTATATTACTTTCAGTCCTTTTCTGTCACAAGCCAGGATGCTTTCACTGAACTGGTGTTTCACTGACATCTCCCTAGTGGCTACTGATGCTCAGGTGATGCTCAGGATTGAGAGTTTTATAAGGATGGATCTCAGAAGCAAAATTTGCATTACTACTCCAAATTTCCATGAGGTGAAGGCTCTGCTATAAAATCCATAGATGTGGGAAAGCTACTAAAAAGGCAGTTATCACCAGCCCACCATCTTTGAAAAGAAAGGCTGTGATGTGAACTACTTTCATAACCTTGTGTATAAGCACAGCCTCCCCTCAATTTTGATTTTGAGCACTGGAAAGGAAAACAATAACTCTTACTGCCTCTGGCTTCTGGTTTAAAATAGGTTCATGACATGGACCAGAAAACCCTCTATTTCCTTTTCTACCTTTTTCTCATCTGACAGCCCCAAGCCCCTGAAATTCCATAACGTCCTGGAAGAGATACATTAGTAAAACAAGGAGCAGAGAGAAAGCATGAGTCTACAAAATGTAGGGTAAACTTATCCCCCAAAATCACAGGCATACCATTGGTAGTTTTTCTTACAAAGCAACAATTCTGCAACCCAGGAGATCTGATACAGGAGGGGCCAGGAGTGAGAGACTGCCATGCTAAAAAAATAAGTAGGTAGAAGACCTGGGCAACTATTTATAAGTAATATAAGGCAAGCAGCTTCATGTAAATGGGAATATCACAACATTCACAAAGACTGGCAAATAGGTCATCTTTGTGGGAAGCCTAATATACAAGCAGGCAGGTAGCAATTAGGAAGGTACCAGCAGCATACCTGCTGTGGGAAAATAGAGGATAACATGCAATTTGAGGGTTTAGACTACAAGTTCCAAACTTAAAATATAAGATAAACTAAGCTGGGTTTATAATACTAGGACCCGGGGGAAGGTCCTTTCAGTGTCTTTTCTTCTACTGCAGATCTGCTGCTTTTCCTAAAAACATTTGCAAAACCGCTAATCCCAGGGTGGTGCCTGCTTGAGAGCAGTGCTGTGTTGGTGCAGCACAGACAGTGCAGAAATGATGACACTGATTTCCAGCCATCCCACAGGCTCTGTCCACTCCTAATGAAGTCATCACCAGAGATGCAATAGCCAGGGCGGTTCACCCAGCTAATTGCAACTGCTGCCCAATTAATGTCACTGTGACAAAGAGGAAAAGAGACACAGAAACTAGCATATGGCATGGGATGGCAGTTGATATTGCCAAGATTGTGAAGGCTGAAGCAGGAAATACATGCTGTAAATTTTACTAGCACATAAAAGAAATTAAGTCCTATTTTCAAGTAATAGGCACTGCCTTGTGAAAGCATGACTGTCCTGCAAACCAAATTCCACTGTCAGCAGGGCAGCAGTCAGAAAACAGTGAAGAGTGTCATACTCCAAAAGCACCAGCCTGATGCATGCTAAGTAAAGCTGAATCTTCTTCAGTTGCTTCTACCACTCGACTTACTGAGATAGTTTCTGAGGCTTGAGTCTATTCTGATTCAGAACAAAATCAAACCTTGAAAATGCCATCTATTTTAGAATTAAAATGTCATTTCTGTGCAGAAAATTTTCAAATCAGCTTCTGCAGAATCTATGACTTCCCTGAAATGCTTGGATCTCTCCTATTCTGAACGTGAAATTGGAAAGCAGTCATGTCATCACCCATATCAAGGCTTATAGACAAGATGTGAGAATACAGCCAGGTCCTATATTGTTCTCTTCATGCTAGACATAATGGAAAACTCTGGGTTAAGAGAGTTCTCATGGTGAATAATCTGCTTTTTAACCAGTCTAAAGCACTTCTGTCCACTGTAATAAAGTCCAGAGGGACATTTACTCTCCAGACAGCCAGCAGCAAACCGAATGTGATGTATTTCATTACAACATCTCTGATCCATTATATCAAATTATGTCAGATTGAATGCAGCCCATCAGGGAAAGGGTTTCCTCAGACCTATAAGTGAACTGAAACATAAAATTCAGCGTCTGCTAATCAATGACCACACCTCCCGCATGGCATCACTGCCCATACAACTTCTTCACTTGATACTAGGCAACATACCTGCAGAATTAACCACCTGGGAAGGAATTTTGTATTGAGTGGGTGGTTAATTAAAAAGTTGATTTCACTGTGGTGTTGTCAGGTTCTTTTGGTTCCTGAAAGACCTCTTTACATACTAAGCTTGAAAGTCACACACACTAACAGCAAGGAAAAATACAATACAATACAATACAATACAATACACCAGGTTGGAAGAGACCTTCAAGATCATCGCATCCAACCCATCAACCAATCCAACCCACCTAAACAACTAAAACATGCAACCAAGCACCCCATCAAGTCTCCTCCTGAACACCTCCAATGAAGGTGATTCCACCATCCCCACGGGCAGACCATTCCAATGGGCAATCACTCTCTCTGTGTAGAACTTCTTCCTAAAATCCAGCCTAAACCTCCCCTGGCACAGCTTGAGACTGTGTCCTCTTGTTCTGGTACTGGCTGCCTGGGAGAAGAGACCAACCTCTGCCTGTCTACAACCTCCCTGCAGGTAGTTGTAGAGAGCAATAAGGTCACCCCTCAGTCTCCTCCTCTCCAGGCTAAGCAACCCCAGCTCCCTCAGTGTCTCTTCATAGGGCTTGTGTTCCAAACCCCTCACCAACTTCGTTGCCCTTCTCTGGACATGTTCCAGCAAGTCAACATCCTTCCTAAACTGAAGGGCCTCCAGTGTCAGTCTTCATACGGCTTAGGACAGAATTAAGGACAAAACAGCTGAGATCCCTGTGTCAAGTGAGAGGCAAAGAATTCAGACATCAACCACTAATTCCTAAAGACCAGAGTTCAAAAGTGCCTTAGAGAAAAAAAATGGAGTTTTGTAGACTAAGACCAAAGATAGGTTATTCCACATCCTAAAATCCCTGTTTAGAATGACCCACAGAGCTGCCTGTGCTCTGAGGAAGTCTGGGGCAAGGGAAGAAGTAAAGCTATGTATCCTAAGTACAACATGTTAGTTAATCAGGTGGCAGAGAGGAATTTCCATCTCTAAGAATAGAGCCTGAATTCCAATAACAATTTAGGTATTTGATAAACAAGTCATCAGTCACAGCCTTAATGTTCTGCACAGCAGAAAGAACGGTTTGCTTTCACGAAAAATCTCTCCCACACTCTTAAGTGCAGGAGAAATGGAACTAGGAGAGTAAATTGCAAAAGCCATCCCATTTAGCTGTGTGGGATCACAGGTAAGGTCAGGATAGTTAATCACTATCCATTTGCTGAAAATTGCCCGTAAAGCTAATTAGATGCACAATCTCCTTACAGCAATTAGTTTCTGTTGATATGAATATGAAACAGGTACCTAGTAAGGTACCTAGTAAGAGTTAACTAAAGGAAAGAAATTAATTGGAACAAAAATTCAAAAATGGAACAAGAATTCAAAAATGGAAGCCAAAATAAGTTTGGGGGATGGCCAGATGTTCAAATGTATGTTTGAAGGACCAGAGAATGCTTTCACTTCTATCATTTGGCCCAACCTCTGAAGTGTATCAGAGAAAGCATGATTATCAGAATGCAGTCCAACACAATTTACCAAAGCATGGCAAAAGCAGATAGGAGCATGCCTATCAGATTATCTTTGTATAAAGGCTGTGGTAAATCCATCACGAGGTTTTCCAGGCTCTGAGACAGCCCTACTGGAACTGGCCCTGCCAGCAAGTTCTACCTACTTCAAAGATGAAATTTCTTCTGCCTTCATTCTATAAGGCAAAAATGGGGCAGGGGAAGAGAGTCTGATATTTTCTACTCTTTCAAATGGCATTTCTCTGTAGTGACAAAAGCCACTAATCATTACCAATGGAAACTGGAAGGGGTGGGGGAAGTAACAACAACATCTGAAGGCATCCTTTTGGTTTTTCAGTAATTTGTTGCTCCAAGTGATCTGTAACCTCTTCTCTTGGCCTATCTAAGGTCTGCACCTACAGGAAAGGAATGAGAAAGCTAGACTGCAACTCTGAAAAAGCAGCTTGCAGCTGTGGGGAGCAGGGTTCACCTGAACAACTTAGAAAAACAACTAAAAAGAATATGCACAGCGCTACCAAACACGCACAATATCAATACAATACAATACAATACACCAGGTTGGAAGAGACCTTCAAGATCATCGCGTCCAACCCATCAAACAATCCAACCCACCCAACAACTAGACCATACAGCCAAGCACCCCATCAAGTCTTCTCCTGAACACCTCCTGTGAAGGTGACTCCACCACCTCCACGGGTAGCCGATTCCAATGGGCAATCACTCTCTCCGTGTAGAACTTCTTCCTAACATCCAGCCTAAACCTGCCCTGGCGCAGCCTGAGACTGTGTCCTCTTGTTCTGGTGCTGGATGCCTGGGAGAAGAGGCCAACCTCTGCCTGGCTACAACCTCCCTTCAGGTAGTTGTAGAGAGCAATAAGGTCACCCCTCAGTCTCCTCTTCTCCAGGCTAAGCAACCCCAGCTCCCTCAGCCTTTCCTCATAGGGCTTGTGTTCCAAACCCCTCACCAGCTTTGTTGCCCTTCTCTGGACACGTTCCAGCAAGTCAACATCCTTCCTAAACTGAGGGGCCCAGAACTGGACACAGTACTCAAGGTGCGGCCTAACCAGTGCAGTGTACAGGGGCACAATGACCTCCCTGCTCCTGCTGGCCACACTGTTCCTGATGCAAGCCAGGATGCCATTAGCCTTCTTGGCTGCCTGGGCACACTGCAGGCTCATGTTCAGCCTACAATCAACCAGTACCCCCAGGTCCCTCTCTGCCTGGCCACTCTCCAGCCACTCTGACCCCAGCCTGTAGCACTGCCTGGGGTTGTTGTGGCCAATGTGCAGAATCCGGCACTTGGATGTGTTAAATCTCATGCCATTGGACTCTGCCCATCTGTCCAGCCTGTCGAGGTCCCTCTGCAAAGCCTCTCTGCCCTCCAGCAAATCAACTGCTGCCCCCAGCTTGGTGTCATCTGCAAATTTACTGATGATGGACTCAATGCCCTCATCCAGATCATCAATATCATTACCTTCAATGAGAGTTAAGGGGCTGACTTAGTCTTAACAGCAATTTTATTGTGCTGCAACAACATTCTGCATGATATTGAAGAAACAAGGCTTGCATCTAGTCGCATCGCACCATTTCTTCTGGGAAACACACTGGTACACCTGCTGCCACTTGATCTTCCAGGGCATATTACTTCTTCACACTGCATAAGCACCTTTCCTATGTCAGCTGGGCTGAATTCCACTTCCACAAGGAGAGGAACACAACAGAGAAACATAACCAAAATAAGACAGGCAAAGCTCTCACCTTCTCAGACAGAAAGCCAAGCTCTGAGGTACTAGGAGTATGACAGTTTTGAGGTTTGACCAACAGCAGCAGTAACCAAGCAAAGTGAAATTCATGTGCTATGCAACACAAAAGTGCCATTTTACTGTAAAAAACCAACCAAAACCCCACAGAATGCAAACCTTTCTCACAGTATCGCAGTCATTGTGGCTTATTTTTGGCTTGGATGTACTGGTCTTTTTGAGGAAGAACAGCCTTTGAAGGTTTAAGTCCTTAGCTGTGTGTTTGGTTTAAGGTTTAAGTCCTTAGCTTAGTGTTTAAGACCAGGCTGGACGAGGCTCTGGCCAGCGTGATCTAGTGTAGGGTGTCCCTGCCCATGGCAGGGGGGTTGGAACTAGATGATCCTTGTGGTCCCTTCCAACCCTGACTGATTCTATGATTCTATGATTCTCAGGTGCAATAGGAGCACTTTTAGACTGATGCTGAGCAAAAAAACCCACCACAACATCTCACTTCTAAACCCTGAATTCCAAAAAAATACCTGCATGTAATGTTCATTGAAAATGTAATGAGATAAAGTGTAAAGACTCAACCTAAACACTCACAGGATGTAGTTATATTTTTTATTCTGAAGCTTGAGATTGCAGCCATTTTTCTTAGCCTCTTTACCTTTTTTTCTAAAGCAAGGTCTTTATCATGTGATCTTTGAAATGGCACCTCAGGGATGTATTTATTTCAAAGTCTAACTTCCCTCAGCACTAGCAAAATGCCTCAGAATTAGTTTTTATATATATATATATATATATATATATATATATATATATATATATATTCCAGTCCCAGCTCTTCAGGAAACATGGTCATTTATTAAGGTTGCAACAAGAACATGGACTTCAGTACTGGAGAGCATATTCAAACCAAGAGAAAAATAACTATTATCTGGTTTGCCTCAGTCTGGAACCTGGGAGTATGCATGTTTTGATTGGGGGTGGGGAGGAGGGAGGGGAAAGAAGTTATAAAAGGGTAAAGGTAAGTATTGAAATATTGAAGACAATTCCCAGTAAATTATGAAGCTAATGGATTATCACAGTATCACAGTATCACTAAGGTTGGAAGAGACCTCAAAGATTATCAAGTCCAACCTGTCACCACAGACCTCATGACTAGACCATGGCACCAAGTGCCATGTCCAATCCCCTCTTGAACACCTCCAGGAATGGTGACTCCACCACCTCCCTGGGCAGCCCATTCCCATGGTGAACGACTCTCTCAGTGAAGAACTTTCTCCTCACCTTGAGCCTAAACTTCCCCTGGCACAGCTTGAGATTGTGTCCTCTTGTTCTGGTTGCTAGAGAGAAGAGGCCAACCCCTTCTTGGCTACAACCACCCTTCAGTAGTTGTAGAGAGCAATGAGGTGGCCCCTGAGCCTCCTCCTCCCCAGGCTAAACAACCCCAGCTCCCTCAGCCTCTCCTCGTAGGGCGTGTGCTCAAGGCCTCTCACCAGCCTCGTTGTTCTTCTCTGGACACATTCAAGCATCTCAATGTCCTTCTTAAACTGAGGGACCCAGAACTGGACACAGTACTCAAGGTGTGGCCTAACCAATGCAGAGTACAGGGGCAAAATGACCTCCCTGCTCCTGTTGGCCACACTATTCTTAATGCAGGGTAGGATGCTATTGGCATTCTTGGCCACCTGGGCACACTGCTGGCTCATGTTTAGGCAGCTGTCAATCAGTACCCCCAGGTCCCTCTCTGTTTGGTAGTTCTCCAGCCACTCTGATCCCAGCCTGTAGCTCTGCCTGGGGTTGTTGTGGCCAAAGTGCAGCACCCGGCACTTGGATTTGTTGATTCGTACAGTACTAACCTTCCACAGCACCACAGTTCATTTCTTTAATTACCATGTTACATTATTTAAAATGAAATATTGATTTCTTTGTTTCTTGGGTCCTGAAAAAAAAAGCAAAAAGCTTGATCTTATCTATACAGTAAAACTTTGCTGTGATCCTGAATTTCACAGAGGTGCCTTTGGTATGGAAAGCAGAGTTAAGATTTCCACATTTTGGAGGAAAAGGTAACTTCTCAACACATGCATTGAGAAAATACCAGAGTATGTGAAATTGCCACCTAATGGTAGAACTATAAGTTTGAAGCAGGTTTAGCAGCCAGCAACCAAGGTCACAATCACTGCTTTGACCTGCATGTCTTGAATTTGGATTGATAACCACAGCAGCATTTAATTATACGTTGCTTCCCACATCGCTGGCTGCTGGCGAGGCAGAAGTATATGTTTTAAGTGACAAAATGTATCTTCATCAGGGATGTGATTAGGTTCTCAAATTGCCAGATTTGATTCCTAGTTCTACGCCACAGATGAGAGACTGCACAACAAAGGAAAAAATAAAGCCAAAGTTAAGTCTTGGATATTTTGAGGACTGATAATGTCATCTTAATTTCTGATGAAAACTACCAGCACTGGAGAAGTATAGAAATGGAGTTAAACAAGCTAGATTACTCCACTGATACTGAATTACTGGGTATTTCAGCCAGTACCAAAGCACTTTCAACCATCTGTCATTTTCTTCATGATCTGCCAGTGAAGGCCCCAAACCACTTTTTTTTTAGTGACCCAAGTATGGGCAGAATGGCTTTGCTATGCACCAAAAGGAGATGAATCTAGTCCAAATGGGTCAAGTATTTCCTTCTTGACTTTGCTGAAACAATACTTAATAGGACCTCTTTATTTTGTTTCTCTTGAGCCCCTAATAATGTTTACCTGTCATCTAAAGCAGCAGGGCAGAAATAGGACTCTTGAGATTCAGCAAGTCACTTTGTGATTTTTCCGTTACTTGAAAGTAGGAAAGAATGTCACCTCTCTCAACAAAAACACACTTTGAGATCCTCTCTTAGGAAACCATTGCAAAACTAGAACCAGCATATTAAAAGGAGACTACAACTGGGGAGTATTGAGGACATCGTGTATCAGGCATAGACATACTTGAAATCCACTTCTGACAGGTCATCAGAATCTCTCTCTACACTCACTGAAGACAGTTCAATTTGGTCCCTTTTCTAATGCTCAAGTGAGGGCCAACAAAATTTGTCAGACTGATGTGATAGAAGACAAGTACCTATGATAAATATATAAAGAATATAAAATTCTCCAACTGGTTATTATCATAAAGCAATAGAGTCTTTTAAGAGTTTGAAAACTCATAGCTTAATGCATGAGCCATCAATATCCATATGTCTGGAGAAGAGGGATGGTAAGCTCTTCACCAGGAGATGCAGTTGTGCAGCGTCTCTTGCACAAAGACTGAGCCACTTCTCTGTTTTCAATACAGAGTGATTCACAGGTTCTTACACTGCACTCAATCATGACCCTGATATCTGTATGGTACAGCATGCTCTGCTTTCTCCTAAGGGTTCCTGAGGGGCTGCAAGGGTATAGTGGGAACCCAGGGGTAGAAAAACTGAGTGTATTCAGGTATATTAAGGAAACAAACTTCAGTATACATTTCAAGTCTATTTCAAGACAAAAATACTGTAAAGCTTTCCCCCAAAGGAGCTGCATGTAGCAATTTAGTAAGTCAAGCAAGCCAGCAGCTGCTGGGTGAGCAGAGGAGGTGATGGGAATGCAGAGACCGTGTGTGCCAGGAGCTGGTGCACTCACTCAGGCACTGTGGGCACAGTGAGAGGCATGTGGCAGTGCTCTGTGAGGCCATTAGATGGCAAAGGAGGCTGCAATTTACATGTCACATATTCCACTAGTAATGAGAATTACTTGCTTTGTGTTTTTTCAAGGGACAGCAGTGTGGCTCCTCCTGAGGTGGAAGAGAAGCTTTTCCTACTTCATACCTGGAAGGATTAGAAACAACTGTATGCCACACTGCAAATAACATCCTGTCTTCCAAAATAAGCAGCTGACATATTCTGACCAAACAAAGAAAGGGTAGTTCTCCTAATAGGATGAATTTCCTGTCTTCTGTTCCCATTTTTGGAAGTCCTCAGTGTAATCTGAAAGCATTACAAAGCCCTCAAGAATGTCTTTTGATCTGGCTTACTTTCATAGGAGAAACTGAGACTGAAATAGGAGCCAGCTCACAGAGTCACACTGCAAAGGCATGGCAGTGCAGGAACACAACCCAATGCCCTGAATAACTGTTATGCCACTACTGGGTTGCTGTCCCTCCCTTTTTAGATGATCTAAGAGCTTCCTGCCATGTCCTCATTGTACTCTTCTTAAGAGCCCTGAAAAAGTCCAAGAATATACAATACAATAATACAATAAACCAGGTTGGAAGAGACCTTCAAGATCATTGCATCCAACCCATCAACCAATCCAAAATATCAAACAACTCAAAATAATGAAGAGACATGTAATTCCTTTGGAAACTGAAAAATAATCTACAAGCCTAAAAAAATCTAAATCTGTCAGGGAAAGAGGACATCACTTGAAACATAGATGGTGAGACTCAATAGATATAACACCTGTTTCTCTTTCAAATTCTGCAGAGACTCAAAATAGGAAGAACTGAGGCACAAGACAGTTTAAGATTTCAATTAGCCTTTTATTTGGACTAGGGTCTATTTACTGCAGAGTTAAGCATCTCTCACAGTTACAGATTATCTATTTATATCTGCTAACTGTGCAAATTTCCTGGTTCCCTGATTCCAGACCAGCTGCTGGGCACAGCTGTGCTCCAACAAAAGGACCAAAGCCGGCAGGATTGCTGCAGGACTGTCATACTTCCCTAATTCCATCCACATCTGGAAGAGGAAATCACTATGCTTTTCTCACTCGCTCTTGACACAGCTCAACTGAACAACACCAATGTAATTGAAAAGCCCTCCAACAATAGATAGCCAGGCTGAGAAGCTTCCAGGCTTCCACAACTCTTAGTACTGACACTTCCTCCACAAGGTACAAAGTCACCAACACAAAGAATAGAGGAATCGAGGTGCACAGTCATTTGCAAAACTGTCAAACAGAGCAAGGGACATTCTGTAAGCAGATAAGTGGAGAGGTCAAGGTGCAGAATTGTAAGCAATTTAGAGTCTAGAAACGAAGGAGGTTCTGTTTAATGAGAAGAAGGGGATGTAAAAGCACAGCATCAAAGTGCCTCATCAACACACTGCAGCTGTATAACTATGTATGATGCTATTTAGCATCCAAATCTTGAAGCGGATTTAGAAAGTTAATTTCATATTCATGTGGGAACTGAACTGAAGGTTCCTGCAAGATCAAGGCTGCACCTAGGAGAGGGGACCAGCACATTCTCTACCTGGCATGCACTACCTGAATCCTGTCCCTACTTCCTTTCAGTCACTGGCTGTGTGCTTGCTATTATGAACCCTGTCCTTACTTAACGGCCTCTTCAAGCCACAGGCACGAAACCTGTGTTTTGGAATTTTACCCCGAGAACTGAGAGGCCCCTAACCACTACTCAGGGCACCCCTGAGGTTTGGCAAGGACTTACTGCTTTTATGTATGAGAACCAAATTAATTTCCCAAAGATCATGCAAAGTCCACGACTGAGCAGGACTAAATGCAAGTGTTCTTGGTTTTGGCATTTTTACTGATGAGCAATATTTGGGATGACAATTTAGCAGTGAGAAAACTCTGTTCTCTACCTGCCACTAAGCTGAATAATTAGCACTACACTTGCCTCTTACTGGCTGGAGTGAATGATCCTTACACCAGGCTATCCTTCACCAGCAACCTGGAAAGACCTCGGAAAGATCACAGTATCACAGTATTACTAAGGTTGGAAGAGACCTTGAAGATCATCAAGTCCAACCTGTAACCACAGACCTCACAACTAGACCACAGCACCAAGTGCCACATCCAGTCCCCTCTTGAACGCCTCCAGGGACGGCGACTCAACCACCTCCCTGGGCAGCCCATTCCAATGGCGAATCACTCTCTCGGTGAAGAACTTTCTCCTCACCTCCAGCCTAAACTTCCCCTGGTGCAGCTTGAGACTGTGTCCCCTTGTTCTGGTGCTGGTTGCTAGAGAGAAGAGGCCAACCCCTTCCTGGCTACAACCACCTTTCAGGTAGTTGTAGAGAGCAATGAGGTCGCCCCTGAGCCTCTTCTTCTCCAGGCTAAACAACCCCAGCTCCCTCAGCCTCTCCTCATAGGGCTTGTGCTCAAGGCCTCTCACCAGCCTTGTTGCCCTTCTCTGGACACGTTCAAGTGTCTCGATGTCCTTCTTAACATGCTACACTTCCCCACGCTTCTCTTTCTCATGCGAGTCTCTGAATTCTTCCTCAAAACGAGATTTGAGTTTGGGGATTTGAAGTTTTCTGGCAATAGCTTTTCCCTGCAGTGTATTGATTGCCCATTGGAATCGGCTACCCGTGGAGGTGGTGGAGTCACCTTCACTGGAGGTGTTCAGGAGAAGATTTGATGGGGTGCTTGGCTGTATGGTCTAGTTGTTGGGTGGGTTGGATTGGTTGATGGGTTGGACACGATGATCTTGAAGGTCTCTTCCAACCTGGTGTATTGTATTATTGTATTTGTAAATACCTGCCTCAAAGACATTCTTTTCCCATCCAACACTGTAACATATGCTACATATGTTAATTTGCCTAAACTTGAAGTTTGTTTATAATTCTTTAAAATCTGGCAAAGAAGCTCAGATATCCAAATGTTTTGGGTTTGGGGTTGGGTATTCTTGTTTGGCTTGGGTTTTTTGGGGGTAGTTTCATTTGGTTTATTTTTTTTTTCCACACAATAAACTCTTCCACCCTTCCTAATTCAGTATGAGCTACTAGAATGAGAAATTAGAATAAGGATCAAACAAAATATACTTTGGGAATCAGTGTCTTGCATATCTTATGAATTTATTCACATTCTCACTAATTGGAATAAAATATTCAGTCATTAGTAGGATTGAGAATGAAAAATAGGTCTTTTGAAGTTGGAAGAAATTTTCAGGTTTTCATTATTGTGAGGCACACATTTCACAGATCCATAAAAGCTAGAAAGAGAAGAGTTAGCTAGATCATGCAGCTCCCTTCCCTTCCTTCCTTCTTACAAAGCATATTTCACTGAAACATATAGCAGCCTGCCCATATTCTGCCTTTTTAACCATTCTCATTTCCAATGTGATTTCCATTCATTCTCTAGGGTTCCTCCCAGAGCAAAACAAAGCAAAACAAAAAATAGCTCATTATCAGGATACTGTCTATGATAGTCACCTTTCCCTTTCTTAATTTAACCCAGTGTTCCACCATTAGTGTCTTGTGAACTTCCTTAAATTCTTTTCTTTGGGAAAGCAGTCCTCCCATCAGAGCTGATTCAGGTTACCATTTTACCAAGTAACGTGTGGTCTACTCTCCTCAACACCAGTCCTTACACTCTTGGGTAAGCAGTCCAATGGGACTGTTTAGAACTTAGCATTATTTTCCTTTTTACAACCAAAAGTGGTTTATTTACTTTCTACCACTTTCTGCTCGAGAACTGTGGTGGAGTAGGAAGGTTCCCCCACACACACACAAAAGAATTCCACAGCTAACTCAGCCGGAGAAGCAGATGAAAGCTGTATTTTACAAGCAGATATGGAATGCAATGAATATGTACAAAAATATACAATATTTACAATATATACAGAAATATACAGCAATGTATGTAATACAGGAAACCTTTCCCCACCCCCCTGCGGCCAGGGGGGTTCGGCCTGCCCCTCCCTTCTCCCTCCCTGCCTCCCCTTTTTCCCAAAAGGGTTAGAGAGAAAGAGAAAGGAAGGTAATTAAAAGGGTGAAAACTTTGTTAAAGCTCAAAGCGAATGCAAAGTTAGCTTTCTTATCTGGTTAGCAAGAATCGTAGCGAGAAACGAGCCAGCTCACAGCACAGGGGGAAGAAGAAGACGACTGCTGACTGACTCCCCCGACTGAAAGACTAAACAAAAAATCTACAGCCGGGTCCCACCAATGAAATTGGATTAGCATATCATTGTTTTCATTCTAATATCAAAATATTCGCCCAGAGTGTTCAGAAAGTGTCTCTTTCTTAAAGGCACAGCCTAAACCGGTCACAAGAACTATGGAAGGCTTTAAAGGTACAGCCTGAAACTACCAAAGGGATTTTTTTCCCTAAGAAACAGCCATGGAAGCTTGTTAAGGAATATACTTTTTATTCCCACATTCCATGAATATGCATTTCCACTTGTGACTAGGAATACTTCTCACTAGCATGAGTATCCAATGTCACTTCATTAGAGCACAATTTAACTGGTGAGGAGCTGATATTCAGGCTTATTATCTTAGCAAAGGTCAATGGGCAAAACTATTCGAGGCTCCCTTCTTGTGTGCTCTGTAAATCTCATACCACTATCGAGTTAAATACATTCAGCCAATCGCTGACACACCATACAAAATCTCATCATTTGTTTAGTGCTTCATAAAGGGCAATGAATAATTTTACCTTTTCAAAGCCAAAGAAACTAGAAAGTTTTTTCCCCTTGAGTGGCTCAAGTACTACAGCCCTTGATCTACAAAAGGTTGCTTATGTACCTGAAAACATCCAGCACTGTGTCTCAACAACCACACAGTGATTGCATCACGTTGCAGGTAGACAAAAGTAGCACAAGACAAAAATCTCACTGCTATTTTAAAAGAAAATCTCTGGCCTTTAAGGGTTTTTAATAAACACTGCAGGTCTGGGCAATGTTGCTTTTTTAGGGATATAAACACAAATTATTAATATACAGGACCAACATCTGCCCACATTTCTGTACACCAAAATAAGTACCACTCACTAGGCCAGGTTTTCTACCTGTTCTCAGGGCAGGATGCCCTTAAGCTCAGGAAAAATCTGTGAAAGAGAAGGTCGAAGATTAACATAAACATTTTGCTGGTCTTCAACTTTTCCCATCCTAGAATTTGAAGCTCTTAGGGGTTAACGAATCTTCTGCATTGCAACACTTCTATGACATGAAAGTCTCAAATATCTGGGTTCTTTTGCAGATGAGGAAGATACAGAAAAATGAACTTATCTGCAGTGATATAAGGCAGAAAGAATCCCAGGGTATGTCTACATTGTATACTTTTGTGAAGTACTGGATTAGTGATGTTCCACATACTTCAAGGCTTGTTTTTTGAGAAGCCCTGAAAGAATTTATTTATTAACCCAACAGTGGTGCTGATTTTACATGGCACAATTGCCACTGGAGCAGACAGTCTTACAGAGCAACACTACCACAGCAGCACTGTAGCACAGGATGCTCTGTGCCTCATATACTTAACAAGCTTCTGAACAGCACCTGTGATAGCAATCATTATGATTTTACCCTTGGGCCAGTGGAAATCACTGGTTTTCAGTTCTCACTCTAAAGTAACATTTCCTTAATACTAGTTTGTTCCTTAAGTTAAGGCTTGTCCAACTGAAGTTTTACTTTACAAGCATATCTCTAGTAGCTTCTTTCACTAATTAGTTAGTTGGAGTCACCTGGATTCTAGCCAGGCAGACAGGGAATGATAGCTGAATGAGTGCAATGCTGGATAAGAGAGAGGCTGACCCTTGGGGAGCTGTACAGTAATCAGCTTTTCATTACTGCGTGGCTGAAAGGCCAAAGTGATTCATCAGTGCTCTTCTGAGTGTGAAAGCAGGAGGGGAGAAGACGATGAAGGAACTCAAGTTCTGATATAAATTATCTTTATCCTATCACAGTATGTTGTTATTTATCCCAGGATTATATCACCATTTCTGCAGAGATCTGCAACTATTATTTTAGAGACATCAGATAGCTTTTTCAAGGTGGAAAAAGTAGCCCAGTGACCTCAGAGTCTAATGACTAAATTATCTGATATCTTCAAGTCAGGCATTTAAATCCCAGTAAAGTAAATGCAACCCCCTCAGCCAGTGTCTGTGCCTAATTACTTTTGTAATCTTACATCTTACTGAAGGTACCTTAATTGCTCTGTATCACAGTTTCCCAAAGCATAAAATGATAATGATATCTCTTCTTGTAAATACTCTGTATATATTTTAAAATGCATGGGATAATTTCTTTTGTGTTCTTATAAACAGTATTTACCTTATTCTGATAGCCCAGACAAAGGTAGAGAGATCTGCAACTTACTGGCTTTCTCTTAGCTATGACATTGCCTGTTCCTTGTAAATTTGAAGGTTTCCCCATGTGTTACCTGAATGCACAAAAGTTCACCTGAGCTCCACCTCCTGTGTTCTACAAGAAGAGGAGTAATACTGTGAGATTTGGCAGGCACCATATCACTATGGGATCGAACAGCCAAAATCCATTGCCAACATGCAAAGGCATCAACAATGTCAGGTGTGTTGCAGGTCATTGCCTGAACAATGTCTTGCCTCATTACTGAACATATGTCAGTCCCAAACATAGACATGTCTAACACCAGAACCCTACATGTCTCCTTCAAGTTGCGCGTAGGTGGTCTTCCTTCTTGTCCCAAAGCTCTCCTAGGTAGCCTTCACCAAGATGTTGCTCAAGTGTGTAACCCAGGAGCAATGCTGAAGCAGGAAAAAACACTACACAGCCACCTGCAGGCACCCAAACAGATGTAGAGTTACAGCTCTTGGCATGCACAATCTCTTCTGTGACTAACAGGCTGCTGCCTTTCAAGGAGAAGAAAGCAATGGGTGCCACAAAGTTTTAATAGGACTTTGTTGATCAGCTTTTTGATGGAGCACATAGATTCAAAAGTGTATACAGGCCAGTAGCCCTCCCTAAACTGAGCAATGAGTTATCTGGGGGAAAGCAACTCTCAGTGGAAGGGACATGACAGGTGTTTCAAAGCTGCTACTCCAGAAGACTTACTGGCTGGGGCTTGGCTGGTGGTATAAACTAGGCTATGAACTAAAGGCAGCACACATATCCACATGCAAAGAAGAGTGAATTACAAGTATTTCCACTTTTATGACTTGTCTCCAAAGAAAAACAACCCACAAAACAGTGTAAAAGAGAATAGAAGGGCTCAACAACTAGTTACCAACCAGCAGGAAAAGACAAATGAAAAGAGAAGCCACAGGAGTGTAAATCAGCCTGGGGAGAAATGGCTACATGAGGATGCTGATTGTTAATCTACATCCTATCACTTTGACTTTATAAGCAGGTTAGCTCAAAAGGATATGTGTGCAAAAGCAGGCCCATAAAAGCACTGTCTTTCCCACTCTCATCTGTATTCACAGCAGACCAGGTTTTCACTTTATGGCTGCAATGTTCTTGTTTCTTCTGCAGGTCCATTAGCACCGTGCACGTTTCACAGTCAATACCAATTCCAGCCTACATTTTTCTGCCTTTTTTATTTGGATACAAGTCTTTCTGTCTGCTGGATTCATTACTCTCTCACATGGCTATTTGTGGTGTCTCTTTCTGTTTTGATATTTTTTAAAGCTGCCCAAGTACCTTTGATACCAGCGTTTTGTTTGACAAAGTCTAACTCATTCGTTCCCTGGTCCTCTTTTCCCACATCCCCAAAACCTTTCAGGACATTCCTTGTTCTGCTGCATCAAATAGGAAAGTAAAATTTGATTGGACTAGAAGTGAAACGGTGGAAGGAACCCATTAGGCTTAGGGGAATAGCATACAAGTAGTGCTTGAACAAGATACAGAACTGTGACTGTGCCTCAGTAGAAAGAGTGGCAAAGTTGGACAGAAGTGGGTCTTCGCCCCACTGAACTCCAGATAATTTCCACCCCCTTCACCAAGGTGACTAATGGACTCTCCTTCACATCACAGGGGTGCTGCCAGCATCAGACTAGGACTGGTGAAAAATGAACTGCACACTAATACCTCTGCCTTATTTCATCCACATCCTCGGATGATCAACCCTGTGTTCAATAAGAAGAAAAGCTGGATGTGGTGGGTTGAAGTTTCCCCCCCCAGCATTAATTTTGCCAGACCAAGTCAGTTAGAAGCAAATGAAGCTCTATTTACAAGCAAGAACTACACTCTGCAATGGAATGCAATGAATATGTACAAAATATACAGTATTTACACTATTATGCAGATATTTACAGTTAGCAAACAACACGAAAATCCCCCTGGTCAAAGACCAGGGGAGCTGTTCCACTGCTCCTCCTGCCCCCTCTCCCAAGAGAGAAAAGGAGTGGAGAGAAAGCAGTGGGTTAGACTTAACTAAACAATTTCAGCCAAGGTCAGCTGACAAGCAGGTTAATCTCTCCCGAGCGAAGCAAAACAGTAGAGATCAGGAAAGAAGAGAGAATTGTTATGGTACAGCCTGTCTTATTCTAGATATTTATCCAATTAATTTGTTTATAATAATCTTTGTTTTCCTTTTCACACCCAGTAGTGCTTTATTTATTTTTTTTTCTACTTTTCTGTTCAAAATCTGTAACTAAATTTTAAAGGCATAGCCTAAAACCACCACATTGGAATTATCAACAACACAGCTTTGAATCAAGCACCTTGGCTGTAGTGCTACATCATCCCCAGCAACACTTGACTGGGAAAGGCTAAAAATCAGCACTGATCAGCGCTTCAAGAGGACAGAGCAATCAAATGCAAATACAGAGGAAAAGAGACTGGTACAAACTGGACACGAGGGCTGGCCAGTGGAGGTGCAATACAATACAATACAATACAATACAATAAACCAGGTTGGAAGAGACCTTCAAGATCATCGCGTCCAACCTATCAACCAATCCAACCCACCCAAACAACTAGATCATGGCACCAAGCACCCCATCAAGTCTCCTCCTGAACACCTCCAATGATGGTGACTTCACCACCTCCCTGGGCAGACCATTCCAATGGGCAATCACTCTCTCTGTATAGATCTTCTTCCTAACATCCAGCCTAAACCTCCCCGGCACAGCTTGAGACTGTGTCCTCTGGCTGCCTGGGAGAAAAGACCAACCTCTGCCTGTCTACAACCTCCCTTCAGGTAGTAGCAGTGACTTTTGGGGTTTACATCAAAAAGCTGGACAGCAACAGAAGAGAACTTCATTGCAGAGATGTTAACAAAATGGTGCAAACCTGGGTGCTTCCATGGCTAGGTACTAAATTACTAGTCTACCACATCTAGGAACACTGAGATTAGTGTCAAGAGTCTTTCCTTTGACATGTTTTTTCTATTCATTCACAAGCATTCAATATAGAAAGATTTTATATATATATACACCAACCAAACAAAAATCCCCATAAGACAACAAAACCCAGCAATAACAAAACTATAAAATATTTGAAACAGTTTCTGTATTAGAATAGAATAGAATAGACCAGGTTGGAAGAGACCTAGACCTTGAAGTTCACTGTGTCCAACCTATCATCCAACACCACCTAATCAACTAAACCATGCAACCAAGCACCCTAACAAGTCTCATCCTGAACACCTCCAGTGATGATGACTCCACCACCTCCTTGGGCAGCCCATTCCAATGGGCAATCACTCTCTCCATATGGAGCAAGCATATGCTTTTTGCCAATCACTTTTTCAGAGAGGAAATCTTGTCCTTTCACACAGCACAGACTCCATTTTGTTCTGCTTGTCTCAAAACCCCTTGTTCCATTTCCTTAGGCTGGAAGCGCTGAGCTGGCTCAGGGCTCCTTCTGCCTTCAGCAGTCACACAAGCAATGGAGAAGAAATCAGAGCTGTAGAAGATGTCCTCCTTTCACCACATTAATTTGCAGCTCTACCAAAGACCAGGTAGCTCAGGAAGACTGACCTACCTTCGAATCTCTAATGCAAATACTTCTCTAAGAGATGAATAAGGTGTAAAAGATAGCGGCTCCACATATATTTCTCATTCTGAGCACGAGCCTAGGACTCCCAGAGCTGTCAATCTAACAGGCTTTTCAGCTGAGGGCTGAATTGTCATTTTCCATTTTTATTCATTTAATGAAAGGTAGTGGATAAAAGAAAAAAAAACCAACACCTCACCATTTAAAATACCGTATTTTTCTTTTCCCAGCAGTTTGAAATGGGGCCTGCGGGTATCGGAGTAGTCAGACTTAAAAGTCTGATTCCACAAGACTCAGTCTGAATCCTGAATTCTGGTGCTTTGACACAACTTCCAACAGTAATCCCCTCCAACCTGCCCTGTCCTTCCGATCCCTTTAGTGGTACTGCAGCACGAAGGATTACAATGCTTTCTTGTTCAGAAGTGGAAAAATGCTAAGTTGATCACATGAACAAAGATTAGGATGCTAGGAAACCCCTATCAAAGGGTCCAGGCTGACCACAAGAGGACTTTGGCTTAACAGGCAGAACTTCAGATGTGAACAGCTGCAGGCCACAAGAAATGGAAGCATTTTGAGACACAGCACGTACTACAAGGTTACCTTTCTTGTACATCATCCCAGCTGCTGTGTTTCTTCAGTGGGATGACTTTTGCAGTAAAGTGACAGGTATCTCCTGAGCTTTATATTTCACTTATCAACCTACTCAACACCTACAATAATTACAAAGTAGGAAGCTGCTCTGAAACCCATATAAAGATTTACCAGGATACAGTATCCCTCTTCTGCACCTTATCTCCCAGTTTTAACCTTGTTGGTCTGAATTACCCAGGGGGGAAAAAAATGGAAAGAAAGTGATGGAAAGGAAGTAAATAAAGACTGTGAAAAGTACCTTTCCTTTACACATTCTCAGACCCCTTAGCAGAGGAAGTGAGAATGGTTTCCCTCTGGAGAGCTATAGCTTGGTGTCTGGTACCTTACGGCAGTGGATTTACCAGGACCACCCCGTGAGGTAGTCTGTGGATTAACTGCATATGAGAGTAGGTAGACAAACCAAGCAGATCTGGGTGAGACAATACACACCATCAAGCAGGACTTTTTCACGCTTGTGGTGATAGCTGTGCTTTTGCCTATCCTTTCCGCACCACGTAAAAGCCTCATCCAATCAATCAAAGTGTCCGAGGGTTGACTGCTTACCCCCATATGGAGAGAGTCAATTAAGGGAGCATCACAAATGCCAAGCCTTTCCTTTCCCCCCGAGATGAATAGAGAGGAAGAAATGAGACAGAAAATGTACTGTGCCAGTGCCTGCCTTTCAGCTTGATGGCTTCAACTGGGCAAAGAGGAGAGACAGAGAAAGCTAATTACACAGATAACATCTCCAAGGTCTATATAGTAATTTTAAATATTGGAAATAATTTTTCATGACAAATGAATTCATTTCATCCTGGCTAGTTCCATCAAGATATTTCCATTAATTGTAGGGACAATCAGAAGCTTCAGCAGACACACAAACTGCTCTGATTTGAGGGTATGGAAAGGAAGTGGAGTATGAAGCCACAGACACTGAGATCAGGCACTGAGAAGTAAGAGACTCAAAGAATACCTTGTAGTCTGAAATGACCCTTGTACCCAGTGTCATCAGCTCATCTCTAGACAACTGGCAGATCACAACTGACACAATGCATACTCAAAGTACCAAGCCCATTTGGGATTGCACATGTGGCACAAGTTTTATGTCTTGCTGGGAGTTACCTGGGAAAGCTAGGATGAGAAGGTGATAAAGTATTTCCTTCCTTCATGGTGACTTAACACTTCAGATGATCCAAGTTCTACCTTCCCCTGACAGAATATCTTTCAGGCAAAACTGACCTGCTATGGCAACCTGTTCTTTAATCTGAGAATTAACTGAGCAGCATTAGTTCTTGACTTATAGTTAGGGTGCATTTTGTGGCTTGCATTAAGGAGAAGCCATTGTTCAGAGTTGCCATTTATAAACCAGCAGATCAACAAAGATCCCCTTACAATATTAGTCTGGTAGAAGAGGCTCATGCTAATGGAAGTAGAAAACACTAAAATTCATTAACCAAATGTTCTTACTCATCTGTCCATCAACATCCTTTTTCTGTTGTTCAAGTGCTCTTTACAGGAGCTGACAGTAGCAAAAAATCTAATATAGTTTTGGATAATCATTATTTCTTGAACTGGGAAGACCTTGTGAAAGCTACACTCAGCAATAAACAGCCAGAAACACAGAAGTTTAAAAAACACTAGAAATTAGCTTCTTATATGCCATCAATTACCATATTCAGATGAGATAAAGAACACCTGGATTGCTAACAAATTCATAGGCAGCATGGAAAGCAGGAGCGGCCTTAAATATCAAAAGCATATGATGATGGAGACAGGATGAAGAAACAGAAAAGAACACACAGACGTTAAATAAATAAATAAATTGCATTCATAATTATAAAACATGGGGGAGACAATCAGTTAATTTTGATACATTCTCAGATTTTCCAGCTGCTCAGCAGATGCTGTTGGAGATTGTCACATCAAAGACACTCTGCGAAGTTAAAGTTCAACAGCCTAAAGCCCATGAAATTACCTTTTCCCAAAAACATTTCATCACCCCGACTGCAGGATTAACTGCACACCCTTCTGTACTGAAGATATCACAAAGCCATTACAAGGCAATAAATGCCATCACTTGTTCTGAAAACAGTATACATTCCAAGTGGCTTCTGACTGAATATATTCATTTATGGACAACAAAATTATGAGTGGTAAGGATCACAATATAAATCCACAGAATTGAGAGAGTATGCAATTGTTCCTTCATGCTGTTTCTCTTCCCTTACAAGACCCACTCTGGCTGCACTGGAGCTAGCATGGCATCTCTTGAGCATCTTGGGAATTGCTTGGATATTAGAAAAGAATTACCCCATGGAAAGCAAGGCAAGAATGAGAAGATGGAGGATATATAAAAACTTAATACAGTAGAATAATCCATCACTTATTCAACCAACAGTAGACTTCTGCTCTGATATTCATTCATTAGGGAGAGATACAAGGGAACTAAGTACAGAAAGTCCAGGTCTGTGTTTCTTGAGCAGAACATTTGTGTACAGCATATACCATGGGAGTAGCTTCTTGGTCCAGCCGTAGACAGATGCCACAGGTGTCTCAAATGGATGGATGGAAAGTGAGTAAATGAGCTTCTCACCCAAATGCTCTTATCCAAAGCATGTCTCAGATCTTGTTTAATGGAGATTTTAATATACACTTCATGAGGTACAAATTTAAATGGGTGGGAAGGGATTGTGTGAACTCTTTTTCTAAAGTCAGATGGAATCTTTTTTCTGCAATTTGGAGACATTTGGGGAAATTGCACAATAGGGACACAGTAGGGACCTATTTGGTACTAGTAAGTCAATGAACAGATAAGCTCTAGGACAGACTTTCTAACATCTTTCATTTTATCTCTTGAAATCATAAAAATTATCCTAATGTTTTGACTTTCATCAAGTCTTTGAATATTCAAGATTCAGCAGGGATTAAAAGCATTAAAACAGTGCAGCAAAGGCTTTTTTCCTAATGTGTCCAGCACCCCTGGGAACCGTAAGTCCTATAAGAAAATCTATTCTCAGCAGTTATCTAGCATTATACTGCAGAGTCAGAAGGTCTGGGCAGCTCAGAAAGCATCAACATATTTGAGTTTTTCTAAACAAATCTTCAAATATGTAATCATTGTCAAACATAAAAATAAATCTATGCTGCTGCTTGTGCTCGAGAAAGCAAAGCACGCAGCACTTAAACCATACAGTAAATGATTTTGTAGCATTTATTACCAGCAATTTAAAGACATCTCCATTTATTGCATACATAATGGGGAGATGTGTATTGTCATTAAACTGTTCTGAGCAAACTTTGCTATAAAGGTATTTGGTGGTTAGTAAAATGTGCAGCTCTATGCTCAACGTGAGCGACGCCAGTCGCAGGTACATCGCTGTTCACAAACAGCACGCCTCAAAACACAGAAAAAGCCCGATTCGCTCAGAGCGTTAATCGTCCATCTGTGAGCAAACCCAGACAGGGACGTTGGTTCCAGTGCCTTGCTGCAACGACCGCTGAATGCGGCTCAGCAAAAGGACAGAGATGGAACAAGATGGGGGGTGTCCTAGTTTTGAGCCACAAGCTGCCCAGGGCAAAAGGACAGAAAAGCTATTTTAGCCCTTCTCAAGGAGTAAAATAAAAATGCTCCACAGTGGATTGGAAGTTTAGATGGAAATTCTATTTACAAATATATACAAAAGATATTCAGGTGAAAGGAATACATTCACAAGTTAGGCTCAGTTCTTCACCTGGACCTAGCAGGCCAAAACCTTCCAGAGCCTTCTAATACCTCCAACCCCACTCAGCCTCAGCAGGTTCGTGAGCAGCCAAACTGCCCACCCCCACTAGACCCAGGCCTACCGCAGGCTTCAACAGGCCCAGTGGCGTAGCTGGAAATTCATTGCCAGGCAAGGCCAGGAGAAAGCTTCTCCTCGACAAACCACGAAGATAAGGCATGCATGCATCCCAAGACAGAGAGAAGAGAGATCTAGCTGTATACTCCCTTAAGTAGAAAAACACAGGAAAACTGAATAGAGTAACATCACAATATCCTGGGACAAGCTGTTCATCCCCCTGAGGCTCTCCAGCCTTTGGACGACTTTTCTTTATGGTTCTATCAATTACCTCTTGAATTCCCTTAACCTACAACATAGGTGTATTGGTGGTTTTTCATTTTGGGTTGTTTTATTGCTTTTTTTGGAGTTTTTGGGGGATGGTGTTTGTTTGGTTTTGTCAGTTTTGTTTGTTTGTTTGTTTTGGGTTGGAAGGTTTTTGTGTTGTTTTAGTTTGATCTGGTTTTTTGGTTGGGTTTTTTAACCATGATTATTTCTTACCTGGAAAGCACTCAGGCTGTGTCCAGTTCCGAGCAATTAATTGCAAAGGTTCAAAATCTAAGCCTCAGTGTCTGTTTCAGTCCTAAATGGCCACCAGGCTCATACCAACCAGCCTCATCTAATCTTATCTTCATATACTTCTCAATAAAAAAAGTAAGCCTCCAATCAAGGTGAAAGAATTGGAGAAACAGGATAAACAGTTAGTTTGACTTTCTTTGGCCTAAAGCAATCTGATTTTTAGTTGTCTTTTTCTTTGTGTCCTTGCTGAGCTTTTGCCTTCTTCAGTCTCACAGTGTTTCAGCAGAAGGAAAACACAGAGAGCTTTCAGGGTTCACAGAACAGACCTCATGCTCCCTTTTGAGCTCATGGCATTTTCACTGCAGCTACAGAAAACAGCTAATGTGAACACAAAATACATTCCCCTCCTCCTGCTTGCTTAATGCCAGGGCATGTAGTCGTTTTCAGAAAAGTCCACAGGTTGTGAGGAGGTACCCTGCTGTCACAGCAAAGCAGTACATCATCCTCCATGAGCCAGATCCTGACTACTACTTCTAATACTTTGAGTGCAATTAACAGGAGGCTGCAGTGACCTAATGCTGCAACTGATGTCAAATATTAACAAATTAGAAGCCAAAGGGTACAGAAAACATCACGTACTCAAAAAACACTAGAGACCCTTCACAGTAGTAGCACCAATCCACCTTTCTCATCCTCCTGCATAACTGTAATGCCCCTCTAGCCCTTGCTGACAAGACTTGCAACTCATTCTAATTTCACTGGGTTCAAATATGAGAGAGTAGTCCACATGCAACAAGAGGAAACATGCTACTCATTGCATTGGGGGATCCTTTTTTGTCAATTATCCCAAAGTCTGCCCTATGTCCAATGGCTGGAAAGCATCTGAGAAGCACTCCCATGAGCTTTCAGATATTTGATATTCTTTAGCTCATCAAAGAATCTAGCAAAATGGCTGACCTGTTGAAGCAAGAGGCTGCATAGCAGACACTGTTCTCCAATACTCCTTTCTAAAACTCTAGGATGCAAGAATGATTAAACATTAATTACTACAAGTATAAGCTCCAAGCTTTTCCCTTATTGTCTGACACATCTCAACCCAAGACCTTGCAACTCAGTATAAGGCTTCAATATGTTCATGAAATCATAACTTCCATCACAAATCCACTTCTCTGTGCCTGCCTTTCATTTCAGAGCTAGTCAGAAACTGCCTTTCAGTTTAGAAGTCTTTGGGGTACAAATAAATCTTGCTCTCCACCATACACACTCTAATCAGATATAACAGGAGTGCAGGAGAGCTCAGAGAGCTTTGGGAGGCAAGACAGTTAGCACATTACAAGGCACTCAGAGCATCACTTGCAGGAGGGTTTGCATCCTATTAGCTTCCTTTCTATTTTCTTTGTTTTATGTCCCCACCCCAAACAAGACATCCTCTTTTTTATCAGTCTGGTAGCCTCAGCAATTTGGCACTATCAATACCTTTGCAGAACAGTTACCTTCTGGATTGCAGAAATACTGAATTATCAGACCAGAATTTCCACATAATCAATACAAAGAGACAGGCAAAGCAATGACATAAGGCAACAGATCACACTATTGCTGTGACTTTCTCCTGAGAAGTAAATAGTGCTCCTCCACTGATTGCACAAGGAACACAGACATTTAGGACAGGTTCTTGCTGTCAGGCTTCTACATTTTTCATCTGAGAGTACTTATCTGAAGCATCTAAAGAAGGTCACAGAAACATTCAGGTTGGAAAAAACCCTCAGGATCACCGAATCTAACCAACAACCTTACTCTACAAAGTTCAAACCCTAAACCATATCCCCAAGCACCACATCCAGCATGACTTTGAGTTTACGCCCTTGCAAAGCTTGAGGAGTCATATTTCCCAGCCTTATAGACAGACACACTACCCCTCTCTTTCAACTGCTCCTGTGGAACCTCTGGTTTCAGAAACTCATGTGAGCACTGCTATTTTCGTGGTAGCTCCTTAATTTTAACAGTGGCTCAAAAAGGCTCTTCTCAGATATGATTTCCAGCACTGTCAGACTGTACTAATCCAGGTATTAGAGAAGCATTATGGAAACATAATAGAGACCAGGGAGTTCAAGGATTTCAGAAAATAAGTAATTAACAGTTGTTTTACCTGGTCAGTGCAGCCTCTGACAGAAGGTGTGAAATGGGGACTACATCTAGATAATTGCCAGAATTTGCTGCTGCCTTTGCTTGGCATCACTGCCTGGCACTGAGTACTTCTAGTCCATGAAGCCTATTGCACTTTCATCTCCTCTCCCTTCTGTGTCTCCCATCGCTGGCTACAGAGTTAAAGAGAAAGATAACCTCACAAGCAGGTAAAGCAAGATTTACAAAGGATGTGAAGAGTCTTGTTTAGCTGAAATACTTTGTCTCAGCATTTCTAGAGATCAAACACTGTTGTCTATTCACTTCCAGCTTCTATGGCAAGGACCTGCATACAAAGGTATTTGACAGAAGCCTTCACAATTTGTCTCCTAAGAATATTGTTTCCTGGTTAGTACATGAAAAACATAGCTACTGAATAAACTGGAACAGTCCTACCAGTACTTTTGACTCCCTAATGTACCTCACCTTGGGTGGGAGTCATATCACAGAATCACCAAGGTTGGAAGAGACCTCAAAGATTATCAAGTCCAACCTGTCACCACAGACACCATGACTAGACCATGACACCAAGTGCCACGTCCAGTCCCCTCTTGAACACCTCCAGGGATGGTGACTCCACCACCTCCCCGGGCAGCACATTCCAATGGCAAACGACTCTCTCCGTGAAGAACTTTCTCCTCACCTTGAGCCTAAACTTCCCCTGGCACAGCTTGAGACTGTGTCCTCTTGTTCTGGTGCTGGTTGCTAGAGAGAAGAGGCCAACCCCTTCCTGGCTACAACCACCCTTCAGGTAGTTGTAGACAGCAATAAGGTCTCCCCTGAGCCTCCTCTTCTCCAGGCTAAACAATCTCAGCTCCCTCAGCCTCTCCTCATAGGGCTTGTGCTCAAGGCCTCTCACCAGCCTTGTTGCCCTTCTCTGATGAACTGCACTTTGCCATGTCTCACCCCATCTTTCCTGTGCATTTTCAGTTACTCCAAGGAGGAACTCAATTGCCCTTAGAAGCTATGACAATTTAAGCTGGACAAATACCGACTACCTATTAGAAATGGCAGCACTTCTTGTTATCATATCTGTCCAAAACCAACACAACAACCAGCCAAAACAAGTTTCAGACGTGTGCTTCAGAAAACCTCTCATGTTTTCCAGAGCCTTCATCCAACATAATCTATAACAGAAACTGAGCTGACATTGGCATAGCCAATGCCCACAAATCTCACATTTTCACCCACGTCCTCACAGCATGGATGGAACTTGAAGCTGTTTCAAGCACCACCGGTAATTAAATACTATCGCTGCTTAGGGCAGCCTGTTACAAACAGCTGGACAACAGATGCTTTATGAATGATCACAGATCTGGTGCTGTAAAACCTAAAAACTCATCCAGTCATTAATAGAAATCTTCTGCAAAGAAGAAAATCCTCCAGAGAGTGAATGGATTACAAATCTCAGTCCTGCCTAATATTTTATGCTCTGTACCTACCTTTCATGTTCTTTCTCACAAGTGGCACGGTATTATGATCAATATTTAAAAATGCAGGAGAGGGACACTGGGTGGGAAAGGAGCTTCTGTAATATTTATAGCAGTAGCTCAAAAATATCCAAATTTCCAATTCTAAGACACATACTATAACCATTAGGCCATGGTGCCAAGTAAGGTAATGGAAAGAAGGGGCTGAAAGTCCTAAGACACTGCTAATGGTTTACAGTTAATTCTTGGGCGTGCCATGAGTGCAGCTCAGCCAGAATGCAGTGCTAATGGCCAAATATTAACAGCAAGATTAGTCTCAATATAACACTCTTTAGGGAGTATTTTCTTTTCTAAGTGATCTTAGCCCCAACTGCTGTGGTTTTTTTAAACCACTCATCTACCTCAGTGTGAGAGTGGCATCAGCACAATAAGGATAAAAACAACTAATGCAACCACCTGGTATCTGAGAAATAGATAGCTCTGATATCTTCCATTAGTAAATTCCTCTCTGTGTGGCCTAGAACACGTATGTTCAGCCTGCTTGTGCCAGCATTACTTGTGCCACCTATTTCTGATCACACGTATTTAAATCACCAAACAGAATGTGTAATAATAAGATTTGGAGAATGTTCCACTATCTCCTATATTTTGCCTTATCACAGTCAAATCTGGAGAATGTTGCTGTTAAGTCTCCATCTTCAGCTGGCTTTACCCTGAAACAGCCAAGGACATCCCATCATGCAAAAAAATAGGGGAAGACAGTACTGGGATACATCTCCTGCCCCGTGCAAGAAAAATCTCCATAACTCCAGTTCAGACTTGGTACATTTCCAGTAATTTGCCTGGGACTTCTCACATGCAGCAGCATTCTCTGCCTTAGAAGATTAATTATACTCAGCCAAAGAAACTCTGGAACCTGAAGACAAGACCTTCAGAAGGCTTAGAGAGTGAAGTTGTAGATGAAGAAAGTAAGCTCATGAAATGAAGGTGGAAAAGACTGGAAGGAAATGTTCAGGGAAAAAAGCTTTTGTAGCATAGGGCCTGGAACTGAGCACTGGGAAAACAAAGGGCATGGGAAGGTCCCATGGAAACACCTGATCTTATTGTAGTTCTCCTGCACAGCTTCAACAATGTGTAACTAAGGTCAGAAAACACAGCTTACCTCGCTCACACGTTCTACCCCAGTAGCCAGTGCCAGTGCAGTCACAGATGAAGCGGTTCCAGCCGTCCTTGCAGACTGCGTTGTTCTTACAGGGGTAGCTGTCGCACTGCTTGGTGCTGAGGCGGGAGCAGGAGGACTTGACTCCTGCAGCATTCTGCGCCTCTGCCAGCTGTCGGATGTTCTTGCTTCTCCCATCAATGAACAAGTCTCGGATACAGCCCACGTAGCCATAGTTCAGCATTGCTGTCCAGAGCTCCGTGGGAAGGATGAGACCTGCCCGGTTCTCGGGCAGCCCACCGAGGTACATGTCGCCTTCCAGATCTAGGATCTCACTCTCCCCACTAGCAGTGAATGGAGTGCGTCTGCTGTTCACTGATATAGTACCTAAAGGAGAAGGAGAAGGAGATGTCAATGCTTTCACTCACAAGCCCCAGTCTAGTTAATTTTTTTTCCAATAATTGAGTGAGTTTTAAGGTTCAGCACGGGAGGGTAAAGATTCCTCCCTACCCAAATGCGCTAACAGAAACAGTGTCTCTCCAGATGAACCACAGGCCATAAGTATTTCCATTCAGTGACTGATCATCATGTGTCTGTATCTCGACTTGCATTATAAAGGGCACAATAGCTAATTAACAATACATAAAACCTGAGCATTATTCAACAGTACTATTCATCCAGCAAAGCAAAGAACTACTGAGAACACACAGGAGTTTGTTCAGGTATTAGAATTGGAGGCAGGGGTGGGGAAGGTAAGTAAAAGCATCTTAATTCTCACTACATAGCTCTTCCAGAAAACACTACATCAGTTTTTCCAAAGGTGGCCCTAGAGGACAGAACTAAATAAAACCTCATCAAATTTGTAGATGACATCAAATTGAGGAGAATGGTTGGTGCATTGGAGGAAGCACAGGGCTACCATTCAAAGAAATCTTTACAAGGTCAAAAAAAGGATTGATAGAAATGTTTGATGTAAATAAGAACACTAAACATAAAGTCCTATACCTGGAGCAGAGCAACCTCTCACACAAGTACAGGCTGGCAACCAGCTGGCTAAGGAGCAAATCTGCAGGAAAGGACGTAGGAATATGACAGACACCAATTTGAATGTGAGTGAGAAGTGTGCACTTGCAGTGACAAGAGACACTGGTCACAGGTTGCAGCAAGGAAAGCTCCAGCTCCACAGAAACATTTTTCACCACGAGGGTGTCAAACATGGGAACAGAAACCTTGCAGAGGTTGTGGAATCATCACCTGAAGGCATTTAAAATGCAAATGGACGCAATTCTGAAGAAAGCTCACTTAGATTTCAGCAGAGTTTGGACCAGAAATCTCCAGAAGCCTGTTCCATAATAAATTATCCTATAGTCTCACAAAGAAAGTTAAGTATTCTAACTTCCATTTACAAACAGGAAGATTGAGGTAGAGAAACAGAAAGGTTATCTCTGAAGAACAGTTATTATTAAAACTGTAGTAGCTTCCACATACTCCAAGCAAGATGTGGGAGTACTGCACTGAGGCTACTCCTACATAGTTCAAGAAATTATCCCAACATATAAAGTAGTCAGAGCACACAATACAGAAATATAATCAGAAAACATGAACCAGGTGCAGAGAAGCCAAGTGACTTGTTTGGAGTCAGACAATGCATTCAGAGGTAAACAGGGAACATAATGCAGATGTCTCCTATCACACAGCAGCATATTCTTCAGAAGAGTGATGGGAACACCTGCCCACTAGACACTTAGCTAAAATTCAGCAATAAATCATTGCATCCAATTGCCTTGTCATTAAGATAGTTTGACCTCAGAGACAACTATCTAAGCGTCAAGATTAATTCCATGATTGCATTTTTATCATGCACCCCTACAGCTAAGCTGAGATAGTTTAGTTAATAGAGTTGGCTCCATTTTATGTCTCTGTGAATGTGCAGTCATGTGCACATGCTTCTTCTTCAGTTGTAATAGGTGTCTTCTTAGAGAACAGCACACATGACACAAACAAGGTATTCCACGTGTGTGCTGTTCAGTAATCATTTAGGAATCATGTCAGAGGTGGCAGAGTGGCAGAAGCAACAGAGGCATTACAAATTAAAGGCTCAAAGAGAACATTAGTTATTTGATGAATCATTTTGTAAAAACAAACTGCAGCACCACAGACATTTTCCCCTTTATACATTAAGAAAAGAGAAGATGTGACAATACATCCACAGTTATAAAGGCAAGGTGTCATGGAGCCACAAGATCACAGCCTCCCTTTCAGTATCTCCACTGTTACTCTTCAAAAGCAGTATGGGGAGTACATACTACTTAAAAGCCAAAATACTAGAAGGCTGAGCTCCAGACAGTTACTACTATGGGGAAAAAAAAAACCAAACAAAAATCACCTGCAAAAACCACAGAGGTAAAGAAGCCCTCCAAAAGACAAGCAATAATGGATACCAAGGAGAACTTTAAAACCTGGAGAAAGAATGTGAGATGATGAATGAAAATAAGCTAAACAGAGCTTAAACTTTCTGCTAGTTTATGTACCCTGCAATTATTCCTCTAAGGAGATGGTGCTTGTTCAGATGTACAGCACTTTTAAGAGCAAGCTGCTGAGATGGAGAAATTCTAAATTGAATTCTGAATTGAGCAGTTACACGAGCTGACAGCTTTTTGTGTGTGTTTTAGGAGTTTGGGAGTTTGGTTTGTTTTTCACAAATCTCATGTTTGCAATTCTGTTTAAGTAGATCAAATCCCATCTTGAAAAATTAGAAACATCTAAGCATCCTCTTGCCAGTCTTTTAGGTGCTTTGTGCAGGGCTACAGAACAAATAGACCAAAAGATCACTGACAGCAGAATTAGTATACAAAGCAGTGCACTTATACAGTCATAAACCACACCTTCCAGTAATTTTTCAGCATGAATGGGTTTTGTAGCCAATGACCATCTGAAAACATTGTTTTGTGAAAGGTGCTCAGGGCTCCTCAGCTAGAAACTGTGACAGGTTTTACCCACACTTTGTAGGAGCTTTCCCAGACACTTTGTAGAAGCTTCCCCCAAGGACATAAAGGGTTCAGGATGTTAGGTGTCTGTGTCCACGCTGTCAGCTTGACAACTTTTGCCGTTTGGGCAGTCAGCAAAGAACAAAGCACACTCAAAGTATACACAAAGCCTAAGGGTACATCTAGAGGTGACAGAGCACAACTTGAGCACAACTGCCATGCTTCTGCAGCATTTGTGCTCCCGCACCGGTACATTGCAGGAGCAAATATTTGGATTTTTAGGCTACTTTACTAAAGTTTTGGACTACACAGAAATGGGAAGAAGGGGAGACATGACTCCTAATAAAGGCCTGGCTGTCTTAGTAATTAGAATCACAACACCTAGGTCACTAGCTCATTAAACCCAAATGGCTGCTTTGTAGCCTATGTTAAGGAAGTTCACTATTTCAGTTTGGTTTCTAGATGATGGTCATCCATATTTCAACAAGACCAGGTTCAACAAAACCAAGTGCAGGGTCCTGCATCTGGTTCAAGGCAATCCCAGGCACAAATCCAGGCTGGGCAGTGACTTGGCTGGAAAGCAGCCCTGAGGAGAGAGACTTGGGGGTGCTGGTGGATGAGAAGCTCAACATGAGCTCTCAATGCGCGTTTGCAGCCCCGAAAGCCAATCAGATTCGGGGCTGCATCAAGAGAAGTGTGACCAGCAGGTCAAGGGAGGTGATTCTTCCCCTCTACTCAGCTCTGGTGAGACCCCACCTGGAGTACTGCGTCCAGTTCTGGAGCCCCTATTACAAGAGGGATCTGGACGTACTGGAAGGTGTCCATAGAAGGGCCACAAGGATGATCAGAGGGCTGGAGCACCTCTCCTATGAGGACAGACTGAAGGAGTTGGGGCTGTTCAGTCTGGAGAAGAGAAGGCTCCGAGGTGACCTCATTGTGGCCTTCCAGGATCTGAAGGGGGCCTACAGGAAGGCTGGGGAGGGACTTCTCAGGATATCAGGTAGTGATAGGACTAGGGGGAATGGAATGAAGCTGGAGGTGGGGAGATTCAGGCTGGACGTGAGGAGGAATTTCTTCCCCATGAGAGTGGTGAAGCCCTGGAATGGGTTGTCCAGAGAGGTGGTTGGGGCCCCATCCCTGGAGGCGTTTAAGACCAGGCTGGATGAGGCTCTGGCCAGCGTGATCTAGTGTAGGGTGTCCCTGCCCATGGCAGGAGGGGCTGGAACTAGATGATCCTTGTGGTCCCTTCCAACCCTGACTGATACCATGATACTATTTTAAAACAATTTACATAAATCCCCATGAGGTATCCATTGTCTGCACATGGGAGAAAAGCCATGAACTAAACAAGAAGAGATCCTGAACTTCCTTCTTATACCTACCAAAAGCACCACTGGAGAATAGAATAGAATAGAATAGAATAGAATAGAATAGAATAGAATAGAATAGAATAGATCAGACCAGGTTGGAAGAGACCTTCAAAATCATGTCGTCCAACCCATTATCCAACACCGTGTCATCAACTAAACCATGGCACCAAGCAGTCCATCAAGTCTCCTCCTAAACACCTTCAATGATGGTGACTCCACCACCTCCCCAGGCAGCCCATTCCAATGGGCAATCATTCTCTTTATGAAGAATTTCTTCCTACCATCCAGTCTAAACCTTCCTGGCACAGCTTGAGACTGTGTCCTCTTGTTCTGGTAATAGTGGTTGACACTGGCTTAACATATGGTGTAAAAAAATCAATGCCAGTATCCTGATTTTGTGGGGAGACAAGACACAAGGGCCATTAATCAAGTACTCATCAGCAACAGAAAATGTAATTTAAAAATAAAAGAGAGAGAGGAAACAAGAATGTGAAAATTTGTTCATCCTTGCACAATGTGCTTTCAATTAAAAATCTGTTGCCTTTAATCAGTGTTTAGAACATCACAAACCTCCCAAGAGACAAACAAGTTAGTCTTACAGCCTTGCCCTCCCAACATCAATGACACCTGCCACACCCTCCTAGTCCCAATGAACACCTGTCACTCGTCCTAGGTTTTTACAGACTTTCTTACCAAAGAGTTTAGTGTCACTTACGTTTCTTTTCCTTCTGCAGTTGCCTCTCCAGGGACTAGACAGTCTCCAAATGAGCAAGCAAAACTGAAAGCAGTACTGAATGCAACTAATTGAGTTTACCCTTGGAAGTTAATTAAATTTTAGCAATTCTAAAGAAATCAAAGTTCCATTTTTTTATTTTATTTATAGCTTCCTTTATAAAATGCTCCTACCGATGTCTTTTGGAGATAGCAATATATAGCCACATATATTAAGTCCTAGTAGAGCACCATGCCAAATACAAAGAAACTCCTCACATCATCAAAGGAAAGAACTAGCTTCAGGCAAAGACCTGTTCAAACAGCTAGGCTTTGCATGGTATCTGAAAGTCAGCTCTTTTGAAAACACAAGGGAAGCAAATTCTAGCACTGCATTATCTCTGCTGATGGCATTCAGCAACTGGAAATATAAAATGAGAGCACCAAACAAATCCCAAATCTACTTGCAAATGTAAGCAAAATTCCTTTTGAAGGGATCTGTGGCCAGGCTTTGAGATCCCAACGGTCCAGGAAAAAATCAAGTACAATTGTTTGCATATTCTTAAGATGAAGTTAGAGTATTTGATAATTTTGCTTCCTTACACAGCTTCAGAGTATATCATACACATGCTAGCTTTATATCTAGCACTAGAAACAAACAACATACTTCTTAGTGATCTCATGGTAGGTATAATATTAGAACTAAACCTCATTTTTTTTAAAGCAGCAGCTAATAAAAGGAACATCCACTCAGCTTTTAAGAACTTAAGAAGAATTTAGCATCCAAGAGAGAGGAAGAAGTCTAATTGAAAAATGCAAGATACTAAAGGAAACAAAATAGGATGAAAAAGTTGATTTGCCAACATCATTTTGTCACTGCTTATGCCCATTACTTTTATTTTCATCACGACAAGATCACAAACCCCTGCTCTTTAAAGACAGAAGACCTGGGACAATATGGTAACATTAGGTTACAGCAACGAGTTTTCATTCATTTTCTACTATGTTTCTTCCAAACAGAAACCCAAAGTAGATTAGGGAGAACTTCTCAAACCAAGAACAAAATAACAGCAGTTCTGAAGGACCTCAAACTCTACCACGGCCTACAAAGAACTCATCACTATAATTATGTATGCAATTACCAAGGTAGGTCCAGAGTATCTGAAGTCTGCAAATAAAATATTAATGGCATACTTCTGTGATGCACTACCCAAAGCTCACGCTAAACATTTAATGAAAACCCAGGCATTCACTTCTTTGCTTTGGTGGATAAACATCACTGGAATAACACAAAGGTTTTTTTTAAGAAAGTGACTCATATCTAGCAGGTTTTGAAGGTTCTGAGAATTAATACACAGCTCTAGATCTGAATCTAAGAGATGAATCTACTTAAGAAAAAGTCACCACTGACCTGATCTTCCATCTCGTTGGATATCCACATGATACCACTCTCCATCATTGGCTTTTTTCTGTGTGGCCTTCACTTTAATGGTCCCAGAGCCCATGTCCAGCAGTAAGTAGAGGTTCCCATCCAGAAGCTCAACTGCAAAGAAATCTACCTTTGTATTTTTCTGGCTCCTAGCATCTTTCCTCTCCTGAGGCTTGCCATGGGTGAAAAGGATAAGTCCATTGGGTTCAGTGGTTCGGAAATCGAATGAGATGGAACCCATCCTCTTGGTATTCCATTTAGGCAGACTAATATAGGCCTCAGGTGTCTCAAAGCTGATGGGATCCAGTGTAGCCACATTCTCACACACAAATTTCACTTCCCCATAGATCTTCATCTTAGTGTCACCAATCCGTGCCAAGCGAGACAGCTCCAGACGAATGTCATTATTCTTATAAACAACCTGTCAGACACAAGGTGAAATATCATATATCAACCCTGCATACAGTGCAAATACCCCAATTACTTTCAGCCATGTGAGATAAACTTCTCCCAAAAGGCAGAGGGGAGCAGAAAGGAGATGATGCAACAGTCTGACATGATGAGAGGAGAGAGCACAGCTAGGAATGTGCATAGAAGTGACAGCAATGGGAACTTTGGAGTGACTATAGATAATGAAGACATTTACAGAATACAGAATTAACCAGGTTGGAAAAGACCTTTGAGATCATTGAGTCCAACCTATCACCCAACACCTTCTAATCAACTAAATCAAGGCACTAAGTGCCTCATCCAGTCTCTTTTTAAACACTGTCAGTGATGGTGACTCCACCACCTCCCTGGGCAGACCATTCCAATGGCCAATCACTCTTGCTGTGAAGAAATTCTTCCTAACATCCAGCCTAAACCTCCCCTGGCACAGCTTGAGATTGTGTCCTCTCATTCTGTCACAGGTTGTCTGGAAGAAGATATTGACCCCCCTTCAGGTAGTTGTAGATGGCAATAAGGTCTCCCCTGAGCCTCCTCTTCCACAGGCTAAGCAACCCCAGCTCCCTCAGCCTCTCCTCATAGGGCTTGTGTTCCAAACCCCTCACCAGCCTCGTTGCCCCTCTCTGTACACCTTCCAGCAGGTTGACATCTTTCCTAAACTGAGGGGCCCAGAACTGGACACAGGACTCAAGGTGTGGCCTAACCAGTGCTGAGTCCAGGGGCAGAATGACCTCCCTGCTCCTGCTGGCCACACTCTTCCTGATGCAGGCCGGGATGCCATTTGCCGTCTTGGCCACCTGGGCACACTGCTGGCTCATGTTCAGACAAGCAGGCAGAGTGCATTTAACTGAAGGAGAGTGAGAACAATTAACTCTACCACAGGCCCACTCTGCTGTAAAAGCTTTTGTACATAAAATACAGTGTGTTATCAAGTATCATGGTGTTATATTTGCATAAATTCCATACAAAGTACATAACAAAGTGTAACCTCCATGTCCATCTCTGCTAGCCACAGCAGGGAACTGCACCACCACTGTCATTTCTCTATTACTCTCATAAGCCCACTTAACTGCTAGGAGAGAAATGCAAAAAAATTAAACATGTTGCTGTTAACTGTTGGTGATTGCCCTGTGCCTCCTGAAGAGCTACAAGAGAAAATAAATGAAGATTTAAAATCTCTCTGACCAAGAAGTCTTACATCACTACAGGCAAACATTTGCTACAGAGATACCTGCTTAGCTTACCCTCATTTCAAGAAACCTATGCTTGACAGTGATAACAAATAAAAGCCTGTATATAAAGCAGTGTCTGGATCCTTTGTCTCTCAGGAATAAGGACCGGAACTCTGGACTCTGTGTTGTTCCATGGATGAAACATAGCTAAGAGAAGGGTCCAAAATTGGCAAGCACTCTTGAGCATGCCTGGCTCGCCCAGGAGAGTACACCACCTACACTTCCCTCTTTCACAGGTACTGGATCAGCTCCTTACAAAGAGGCCTCCTCTCTGCTCCATACCATTCTCACAATTGTAGAAACTGCATTTCCTCTCAGTCCCCTTGCTCTCAATCCCGAGATGGCACATACAGCAAGCAAAACCACTTTTGCAACCAGCACAATTTTGACTGAATTTGTTTTATGCAACAGCAGTGAGGACTGATTTCTTCTAAGGAGTTACTGTTTTTAAATATTTTGTGTCTATTATGTGTAGCACACACATACACACATCCTTGATTTCTGCTTTTGAAGGGCTAGCAGGATGAGTTGTCAACAATCAGCTATGGAAAGAGAAGGGAAAGGATATATGCATTGTTAATTCTACAAACAGGATGGTGAAGTCAGAGAAAAGAGTGTGCAGTAAATATTAAAAGGTAAATGAGAAAGAATGAGGGAAAACATTCTAAAGTAGGTGACCTCAGGATGGAAAATAGGTTAAATCACAATTCAACATATTTGTGGCAAGTGAAAGATTTCTAGCCTTCAGTAAGCATTAAAGAGAACTTCCCCAATGCAGCCAGTGTTGCACTAGATTTTTCTGCTGTGAAGGCAAAGTACTACACCGGGTGAAAGGGTAAGTCCCATTTGGAGTCTGCAAACATATCTGCAGTTCCTCCCAGCAGAGGAAGTATTGACCCACAATAGCTTGTACTGGTCCAACTGCCAATAAAGTGCTCTGCCCTCACACAGACTTCAATATCTGTAACAAGAATCAAATATATGTTCAACTTGTGAGACTGCAGTAGTTGAATTCTATGGATTAACCATGCCAAATGCTCTCACTAGACAGACACCTATCTTCTTCCAGTGATTCATGACAGCTGTGTGTTACAGCCTTCCCCTCTTGCCACATGATGAGGTGCACCTCAACCAGACACTAGTTCTGAGCACTGCATGAAGTCCTGTATCTGCATCTCAAGGAATCACAGAAGCTGAAGGTAGAGAGGTAAAGAAATAGAACAGAGAATGGAGCATGATACTTTATGAGGACAGCCTGAAGTGTCCAGTTCTGGGCCCCCCAGTTTAGGAAAGATGTTGAGTTACTAGAGTGTATCCAGAGAAAGGCAACAAAGCTGGTGAGGGGTTTGGAACACAAGCCCTATGAGGGGAGGCTGAGGGAGCTGGGGTTGCTTAGCCTGGAGAGGAGGAGGCTCAGAGGAGACCTTATTGCCGTCTACAGCTACCTGAAGGGAGGTTGTAGCCAGGTGGGGGTCGATCTCTTCTCCCAAGCAACCAGCACCAGAACAAGAGGACACAGTCTCTAGCTGTGCCAGGGGAGGTTTAGGCTGGATGTTAGGACGAAGTTCTTCACAGCAAGAGTGATTGGCCATTGGAATGGTCTGCCCAGGGTGGAGTCACTATCACTGGAGGTGTTTAAGAGGCTAGACTAGATGAGGCACTTGGTGCCACAGTTTAGTTAATTAGATGGTGTTGGGTGGTAGGTTTGACTCGATGATCTCAAAGGTCTTTTCCAACCTGGTTAATTCTATTCTATTCTATTTGGAGAGGACTGAGAAAAAAATATAAATTTTTGAACTTCACAGAAGATGGAAAAGTGGAACTGTTTTAGTCACATCCAGCAATAATAGAACTAGAGGCACTCAGTGAAACTTGTAGGGACTTCTAGAACCTGGGGCCAAAGAGGAGGTCATGAAGAAGATTGTGACAGTGGGCTCAAAAAGAAACAGAAAGATAAACAGTCAATAAATCCACAAACTGATGTTAAAAGGAAAAGGAAGGGATGGACCATCTAATAATCCTAATCCCACAGCAGTGGATGCTGGGGGAGTGCAAAGGAAATGCACTACAGATAGTTGCCACACCCAGGTGCATTCCCTAAACAGTGTTTACAACTGTCACTATTGAGGTAGAACAGTGGATAAATGAATGTGGGTGACTGTTCTTCAGACCCACTACAGCTTTTCTCACATTTTTAGTGAATCTATGTGTATGGATTCATCTATGACTCCATGTGCACACTCTACTCCTTGTGTCACTGCAGGGGTAGCCTGGGAAAGAGCTTAAATGGAAATAGGTTACTGTCAACAGAGCACTTCTGCCAGCAGACACATACAAGATTCCCTGACTGTTAAAACTCCAGTGCAATGCCACATTTTTGGTTTCACCCCAATATAGAGTTGCATTGGTGGGCAACAGAATGCCAGGCCCGAAAGAATTGTGATTTTAATTCTCCTAACATAGGAGAATTGCCTTTATGGGATACTACTAACAGCGGCTCAAACCAGCATCCGTCTAAATTGTATCTTGACCCAGCCTTTCCACGTATGAGTGTGGTAGAACACTCTACATGTGATTGATGGCTGGTGCTGGATTGTATCTAGCTATACATATAGCTGTGACTCAATGATCTACTTTAAGCAGCCTCTGTAATTGCTGGTAGAAGGTATATGATCACATACGTATAAGCAGCTTCTAACTCTCAGCCGAGCCACATACAGGTTGCATCTCCCTCTTTCACAAATTCAGTACTTGAGCAACAATACCCATCTCTCCTGGGAAAAAGCAGAGGGCTGACCTCTGTGTTTATTTGGGGTTTGCTGCAGATTGCTTTGTATTTCATTAGCCATACCAGTACCGCAGCTGAAGAATCCTTGAGACAGAAGACTCTCAAAGGATCTAGAGAAAACTACATGGAGTTACTTGCAGCCCTAACATTTACTAACAATGGAGGATCTGAGAGCAATTTTGAAAGAAAGCAAAAGAAAGCAAACATAAAAGAAGATGTGGGGAAGAGAAAAGGAAGGGTGTTAAACAGATAAAAAGAGTTCTGAATTCAGCCTTTTCAAATAAACAAATCTACTCCAATCTGAATCTCTATTATCCAAGTGTTTGTTGGTCTACAGTTGTTTTCTCTAAAAATACCCAAATCCACAACCCAGCTGGAGGAATTTTAAAAATACATGTGTTTAATGAAAAAAATACAAGTATTTCTGTAGCTGGCTTGAGGTACCATTGACAGCCACAATTAGACCTCAAGATTCACAGACTGCATCAGGTAGGAAGGGACCCTCAAATGTTATTTAGTCCAATGCCCCTGCCGTGAGCAGGGACACCTCCAACTAAATCAGGCTGCCCAGAGCCACATCAAGTCTGATCTTGAATGTGTCCAGGGACAGAGCCTCAACCACATCCCTGGGCAACCTGTTCCAGTATTTTACCACTCTCATTGTAAAGAACTTCTTGAAGTATATTTAGGTGCACCAGAACTTTAAGCACTCTAAAAAGGTGAATCCTGAGAAAGAATAGAGGCAACACCACCCCTGGCCTGGATAATGAAATACTAAGGCAGCTTGTGATATCTGCAGTTCAATTGTTAAACCAAAGGTTCGAGAAGAGGGAATATAATTAAATGATTGAAATGCATGTCCCACAGCAAAGAACATTCAAATTAACTCTGTTTAATAGGTAGAGGTTAAAGGGTGATTTGATTACAATCTATGAGTGCCTGTGCAGAAAATAGAATTTGACAATAGAGAGCTCTTCAATCCATGTGACAAAGGAATAACGGGATCCGGGGGCTAGAAATTGAAGTTGGAGAAATCCACAGTTTAAAATATTATGACTTATTTTTACATCAGTGTAATTTGCTGTTAAAATAATTTACTACAGGTTATGGTATGTTCTCTGCTACTGGCAAACTTTAAATTAAAATAGCATCTTGTTTTCTCTAAAAGACATACTGAGACAGGAATTAATTATATAGCAAATCAGTCTAGATAATCATAATGGCTCTTTCTGGCCTCATAACCTATGCATTTTTATGTTTTAATGAAAACAGCAGACTCTGCAGTGCAGTTTTCCAGGGCAGATGAAACTCATCTTTCCCAAATGTTAAAAATGCCTGGTAAAGGAGAAGATGGTTGTGTCAGTCCTGGTCTGCCTTAACACCAGTGCTTTCAGCAAGGCTTTTTTATGTTTGCGATCCTCTCCTGCAACCTACCATTACAAAGGAAGGCAAGAAAAATGTCTGGGACAAACAATATTGGTTCTATAGATCTAAACATTCAAGCTTCCAAAACTAGTTTCTTAGTTACCTGCTGCAGCCCCAAGAAGAAACATTTTCTGGTTTCACTGAGGAAGTTCTCTGCCGGCGGCAGAATCTATCCTATGTGTAACACCTACCTCAGTCTCATTTTAACAACAATCTCTGAACTAACTTGAGGGCTTCTCAGGATATACCAAAATACTGACTGAAATCCACACCTCTAACTCCAAATGAGGCCATGACTGTCCTCTCACTAGGGCACAGTCTTCTAGTGCCTACTCTGGGACACAGCTTCCATAACAATGTAGTAGTAAAGAAGGCAATGAAAGCAGTGCTCATAAATTTGCCCTTCCATATCACATGACTTTCTGAACAAAGCCAATCTTGAGTTCATATTGTGTCTGATACATGTATTAGAGAAGGTGGAGGCCTATGGGAGTCAAGGTGATGATTCCTGGTACAAACATACACAGCTACTTTGCAGTTATTCCAGGACAGAAGGTAAAAAGGAGCAAAGGGAAGAAAATTAGTACCAAGACCTATACAGAGAGCATTTGAAAAGTAACCTTTTCCTTTTCCATGAGCACTGCTTCTAAATAGACTCTAACAGAGGAATATTTTTGACTGTTCAAACCCTCTGTTTAATGAATTGGACTGGTATAGACAGTCACAGCGGGAACAGTCCAGATAGAAAATCTCTGATAATCAGGAGTAGAATTTCATGACATCTGAGATATTTTGAGGGATTAAAAAGATATACAGTAAATTGGGTTTCCTTTAAATCTGCTGAGACAGAAGAGTTTGTTTTAAACCAAACTAAAACAAATTGGCAATCTAGTTTTCAGGTTTCTTAAAAATGGCAGCTTTGCAATTCTAAAACATTCAAGGAATTTCTCTAGCTAAACTTCTAAGAAGCTTCACTTGTGGGTTAATGAGAGCTCTAATCAGATGGCTTTTCACAATGATGAAAAGCTTATCTCTGCAATCAAGTGAACATGCAGATAGAGAGGGAACAACAAAAGAGAGGAAAATTTATGTGCTAGATTTGGTCACTAGCCAATATAATCCTCTCCAAGCTGCTGCTATTAAGCAGGAAACGTGGGGGTTGGTGCAGGCTGAACAAGGAACAGCCACTGATAACCTGTTGAACTAGAAAATAACCATCATGAGGGGCAATAACCTGAGGGCTAAATTTGGGTGGCTAGGAAGAGAACCTCTGAAGTTCAGCCAAATGGTTCACTTATTGCATCCTGTGTATCATCAATTGCTTTTTTCTCTCACAGGCTCCCACCCTGCAACAACTGCCTGTATCTTTTCTCGGGAGGGCTAACAGCAAGATATTCGGCCTAGATCCTTACTAAAATTTCCTTAGAAGCACCTGCACTGAACCAGACAAGTTCCTGCAGCTTAATAAATTGGGTTATCAGCTAGATAGCCAGAACTGTTTGTTTCTATCCTGCCCCAACCAGCAAGTACTAACACACTAGCTAATATGGTTTTCCTTGTATGTTTGGTATAGACTATGTATGCAGGATCCAAGGCTTCAGTGTTGGGTAATTAAAGCTGCTATAATTTTTTGAAGCACCGTATGTGGACTGTGCATACCTGGCCTAAACATATGCAACGGTTCACTGGCATAGCAACTGTATTCAGGTAACAACTAAACATACTCATGTTTCACCACACTGAAGAAGTTCCTTCACCTGTCATGAAAAACAATAAATTAAACACTGATGAGAAATAACTGAAACCAACTAAGACCCAAATATGATTTGTATTATACAGACTGAAGTAATGCAATTGTGCCTTTCACCTGAGTTGTGTTTGACAAAGAACTTGTGTTTATCCAGTTAAAAAAACAGGAATAAGGTGTGTAGAATGCTTAAACAATAAGGCAGAACTATTTCAAGCTCCTTTATATTTTTCCACCTTATAAATCAATTATAGGTTCTGAATGACTTCAAGTTTTGTGGAAAAGTCCAGAAGAGAAAAAGAGGCTGATCTGGTTTCAGAAGACTTACAGGAAGATACAGAGAAACACTCCCTGAAGTAGGATATAAGGAGAAAGAAAAGAGAATCAAGACAGGGTAGAATCTCTTTAACTGCTCTAATGAGAACATTTCCTTAACAGACAGTGAGGAGAGAGCAGCCAGGACTTCACTGTGGTCACAAATCTCCCTTAAGACAATTAAGCTGCTGCTTCTCATGAAGGACAAAGCATGTTCACAGTTACTATAGAATTAACACCAACCCAAATCATTCACAGGGTATCTCAGAGCAGATCAAGATCCATCTTGCTGTCTTTCAACTTGGAATATACCAAGATAAATAGCAAACATTTCTATTTATGCCTTTTTGGCACAAGGTGGCAGACAACAGAGGGTACTGAGAGAACTGGCAGAAGTGCTCACCAAGCCACTTTCCATCATTTACCAGGTATGTCATTCTTTTTGTCCTGAGACAGTGGAAGCAGAAAGGATTAAATAACCCCTCATGGTCCATTTTGGTTTTATTTTACATGATTCTGTGTTGAGAGGAGCCAGTACAACTACCACGTAGCTAAAGACTTTGGTAGTGTTTAATGCACAGAACAGAGGAATAAATCTCACATTAACACAATTCTGATATCCCATAAATTTGAAAAACTTAATTTTACAGATTAACTTCCTGGCCAAATGAAGATTTGACAGGGTATTATTTTAGTGTTAAAAAAGAAGAAGAAAAAAATATCATCCTCACAGAAGATTATTTATGAACATGCAGTAGTTGACTTCAATTATATTCAGCTCTGTATTGAGCTTACATAGACATTCACCAGTTACAGAATGCTCTGCTCCTCCCCAAAGCATCCTGAAATCTCAGATTTGTCTAGCTAGCACAAGCTAAATCTGTCTAGGTTGGTTCAGTGATGAGTATGTAAGGAAATGATTACTGTCAAGTGTCTTAAGTATTTCATCTGAAAGGCAGAGAGGAATTATTTTAGGATGACTCCATTGATCATTTAAAGCTTGAACCTTGTTACACAAGACACTGAAGACTGTATCAGACAATGATTTAGCAAATAACACTTCACTTAGCCATTTCATTATATTTCAAATCCATCAAAGTTTGTGCAAGTACCAAAGACCTATCTCAACAAATAGATCTGTTTAGCATGGCTGGGTGAATGTTTCTATCAGAAAGGCTTTTTAAGACAGAATTCCATTTCCCTACCAGAGAATTATCAATGAAATGCTTCACTTGAAGCTGTTGCAACCCAAAATGGCATGTTTGTTTCATCAAACTTCACAGAAAAGCTTTTGTATGAACATACCATTAACATAAAACAGGATTCTTCACAGCCTTGAGAAGAGGGCCTTGTGAACTTCATAAAGTTGAACAAGGCCGAGTGCAAGGTCCTGCATTTGGGTTGGGGCAATCCCAAGCACAAAAACATGCTGGATGATGAATAGATTAAGAGCAGCCCTGTAGAGGAGAATTTGGGGGTGACAAGAAGGTCAACATAACTCAGCAATTTGTATTTGCAGCCCAGAAGGCCAAATCAAAAGAAGTGTGGTCAATGGGCGGAGGGAGTCAGAGGGGTCTTCTGCTTTCATAAGCCTCCATCTGGAGTACAGGACTCAGCTCTAGGGTCCCCAGCATAAGAAGGTCATGGATCCACTACAGACCAGAGGGGGACACAAAGATGATCAGAGAGAGTCATTCGAATGGGCCACCCAGGGAGGTGGTGGAGTCACCGTCCCTGGAGGTGTTCAAGAGGGGACTGGATGTGGCACTTGGTGCCATGGCCTAGTCATGAGGTCTGTGGTGACAGGTTGGGCTCAATGATCTTTGAGGTCTCTTCCAACCTTGGTGATACTGTAACTGTAGCACCTCTCCTATTTGCACAGACTGAAGAGTTGTTCAGCCCGGAGAAGGCTCCACTAAAACCTTAGAGCAGCTTTACAGCACCTAGAAGGGAAAGCTGAAGAAGCATTTTTGACGAGGGCATGGTGTGACAGGATAATAGATAACATTTTTAAATTGAAACAGGGTAGATTTAAATAAGATACAAGGAAGAAGCTCTTAACTATGAGCGTGGTGAGACACTGGAACAGATTGCCCAGAGAAATTGTGGATGTTCCCTCCCCAGAAATGCTCAACACCAGGCTGGATGGGGCTTTGAGGAACCATTCTGATTCTGTAATGATGTTATGACTTTCCAGGCATTACATTTGTTTTCAATAGTGGTCTCCATTTTCCCTTCTGATCTGCAGTCTCTAGGGAAATACTTTCACATGGTGAAACATCAGTGTCCCACCTGACATCAGAAGAGATACATGACTGTTTTTCCACAAAGCAGCTTGACCAAATACTCTGGCCCTTATGGCAGAATGGGACACAATGGCCCTATAAGGAAGATGTCACAATACAGCTGTTGTTAAACTAGATCCAGGGTATTTGGAGACAGCTCAATAATGAATATGAAACAATTTGATTCAGGCAACATTAAAATGTTACAGATAAATTCAATTCTGAAGTTTTGGGGGATTTTCATTTAAAAAAAAAAAAAAAAAAAAGTTTAAAAAATCTTACCAGCAGCAGTGAAAACAGATGTGGGCTGGAGGAACTTCCTTTGGAACAGAAAGTCTTCATTTCACTCAGCTTTTCATTTCATTGACAAAATGTGTTTTAACAAGAACACCAGCGCTTAGTCTGCTCTGAAATCACATTGCACACTTAACAGGTATGCAGCTTTGCCCCACTACCTGTCCTTCCTAGCCAATGTGCATTGAGCTTGCTTCACCAGAACATCTCTGGCCAGTACAAGAAGGGAGGTTGGTCTCCATATGCCAGATGAGCACTTGTCTCACTGCCTAGGTTTCCAATGTGCTAGGCAAATTATGCCAACCTTAGTGGCATTTTCTATGGTTTTGTCCCTTGTCCAGCAAAAAACCAAACCATAAACATTTATCATTACATAAGGTTCAAAGTGAGCACTGCCCAAATAACAATGTGTTACAGCAACAGAGGAGGTATTTAGCAGAGTTAGACCTAGTCCACATACAGGAGTGTCACTGCAGCAGGATGGGGTCACTGTTTGTAGCCAGCTAATAGCAGCATAGGGTGCTGCAACCCACCCTGTGTCTCTCCCCTTCAGCCATATCATGAAGCTCACTGGGGCACTGGTGTCTCTTTCCATCTGCAGTGGCAGTAAAAGTCAGAGGCATGCCTTCAGCCAGGCTCTCCTGTGAAGGAGCAAAGACACTGGGGGTGTGCTGAAGAAGGATAGCACAATCCCACTGCTGGCACCCTCTCATAGTGCACTACACAGGTCTAGGTGGGCTGGGGAGGAGGTGGCCTGTTTCCACACATCCAAAAAAATACTAAGGGTCTCTAAACTTTTGTTACTATTTCTTAGTGCCCTATACAGAAACCTGCCCACACAAGCATCTCTTCAGGATCTCTTTGCTCACCTCTGTCCAAATTAGAAGGCACGGAACAAATTCCAAATCCTCCACAGGTAGGATTCCCCAAACATTTATCTGGACTGGTCCTTATGTTGTGCAAAACAAGGGAGGTAACAAACTAAATGTTTGCTTGACTGCATGCTGCATGGGGCAGGGAAAATAACTCCCTATCTACATGAAGCATCAAGAGAAAAGTATTGTCATCCTATCGATGCTAGAAAACTAACCAGAAGCTCTTTTAGATCTTTCTCCTGCATGTATCTAAAAACTTTCTCAGCTATTGCCTCCAGTTCTACAGTTTCCAGAACTAAAAATTGAGGAGAAGGGGGAGGGTGGGGGGGGAGGTGGTAAATGAAAAATAAAAATCTACCTTCTGTTTTGGACTGAGTTACCACAGTGCCACAAAATCTAGTGCATTTACACATTTAAAAATCACAAGGTTGCACCAGTCACAGCTTTAGTACACAGTGCAACATCATCTGAAACCAATAAAAGAAGACTGTGAACGGGACAGCTTCCCCTCATATGGTCTTACCTGGCCTCCAGAGAAACCCTTACTGACAAAACTGTTTTGCTAGTCCCTATCAGCTTTACAGGTTCTTAAGGAATAGTACTGAAGCAATGGAAAGAGCTCAGTGGTGCTGCCATAAGCCCACCATGGCTGTTGGTAAAATTTCACCTTCATTCCTTGCATTAATACGGAAGCTGTGTGAATGGAGTCTAAGTACAGTTGCTCCTGGGGGTTGAGGGGAGAGGGAAGCAGTCAGCACAGCCAGAACATTTTCCAGTGGAAGCACTGAAATGAGCAGCAGAATTGGGAGACAGAAGTGCATTCAGCACCAGATTACACTTCCTTCTCAAAGTAGGTGGAGTGCTGCAATCAGGAGTGGTGAGAGCGCTTCAGTAAGGAGAGAGGTCAGGGCTAGAGACAGCACTGAGTACCAGAAAAAAGAGGCAGCTGATTACACTGGGCCTGAATCTGCAAAATGTAGAGAGCTTGCAGTACTGTTTTGTCTCTGGAGTGGGCCTATCACTACGGTTCTTTGCCCTTCTTGGAAAAAAAAAAAAAAAAAAAAAGAAGAGAGAGAGAGAAAGACAGAAAACAACCAAGAAGAAAGGCTGGGGGTGAAAGCTACCTTTCCCCAAAGAGAGCTGGAAAAAAAAATACATCTCTCCATTGTAGAAGTGCTAGAAACACTTGCCACAAGAAATTCCTACAGAATATATGAAGTTACACTGTGAATAATTTTAGTATCTTGACCTTAAGCCATGGTATTACCCCTCTCCCTCATTAAGGGCCACCATCCCCAATTGACAGAAAGAGAAAATAAAGCAGAGGAAACTGACTAGTCTTGGGCAATTCACACAGCAAGTCAATAGATGGTCAGAAAGGATGTCTCCCTAGTTACTATCCTGTGCCTAAGGAGTAGCTGGAGGAAATGTTTTGGTGGCACTGAGCAGTTTAAATAACCTACTAGCCTGTCAGTTTCGAAATTCAGTAATGCAAATACAAAACAGCAATAAAATTTTCCCTCGGTTTGTTTACTTTTTCTACAAGGCCATTTTAAGGCACCCAGGCACAGGATTCCCCATCCCTTCTGTGTTAAGCTTGGTTTTACATATAGGAAACTGATCTCACATCTAAAGAAAGCTTATTTGGTACAAGCCTAACATACAACACTATCTTGCATTTTCTGTTTTGCTCACTGCTACCCTATTGCTCAAGAAAGATCTATAGCAGATCTTAAGCATTGTTCAATTACTAACAGGCAGAAAGCAAAATCTGACTTAGCCACTGTTTGGCCAAAATTCTCCCTTCATATATTTTAATCTTTTCTGGTTTCCTGGGCTGCCTATCCACTTTTTTTGTTCAAGTCTCAACAACCTTCCCATACTGTTACTGAGCACTATGGCACTGCAGCAGCAGTCTCAGAACGTGGTGAGCTTCCATTTCTGAAGTTACTTTCTTTGACGGCGGGGGCTGAGAAAAGGATTCCACTCTTTTTATTCCCCAGCCCATGATGACCAGAATGATAGAAATTATTGTTTCATCTATATAGCACTCTTAAAGAACCAAATGTTTCTCCTTTATGACAGTTTTATTCTCCTTGCATAGAATAAACACTGTCAAAACAGCCACAACACACATAGAAATCAGTCAGCCATTCTTTTTCTAATACACCCAGAAAGCTTTACTGCATCTTCTATTGGTCACTGAAGGGAAGGGGAAAAAAAAAAAAGAGAGAGAGAGAAAAGTAAGAGGAAATAGCTGACATAATGACAAAACTTTAAGAAAAAGCTGAAAGCAAGGATAAATATGTATCCCTCAGTGCAGGAGTGGTTACTGATGTCTGGTTGTGTAATCAGCTTACATGCTACTCGTTTGCAATATGTGTCTCCATGTATTTGCATGTACATAAACATATCCATACACTGTGCATACCTGCATGAGAAGGCACATCTGTTTGCATGCTCACATGCAGATCTGCACAGTGGATCCCTGCTAAGGAATATAGTACCTACTAAGGGCATATGTATGGGTTTAAAAATACCTGTACACATGCTACTGTATGTACACAAATGTGTACACATCTCTCCACCTGTCATCCTTATGCAATGCACATGTATTTCCAGGACAATAAGCTTAAGTGTGCTGAAACACTCTACACAAGGATGGAGTTACGTTTTCCTAGAGAAAAGACTGATGGAGGTGAGGTTACACCAGAATCCTTGTGACTGTAAGCCACAGCCTTTGCAGCTCCACAATCTCTACTTTATGTAGAAGTGAGATTTTAGTACAGAAGATAGATAACTAACTTTGCTGTACATTACATTAGACTATGTGCTGAATGGGACATAGCAGGAGCTAAGCATGATCTTTCATGCATTTCTTTTTCTGTCACCTTGGCATGGTCAAACCTGAATAGAGCAAAGAAAAGGGAGAAAGAAAATAAAATTAAAACAGAGAGGTTTCTAAATGGACTGCTTCTAGTGTAAGCTATCCTAGGTTGAGTATGGAGTATGTCCTTGCCTGCAGTCCTGTTTCAAGCCCAAATAATGCAATGTCAGCTTTGATTGTTCTACTATGTTAAAGAGGCAAACAAGTAAGAAGAAAAAAAAAAAAGGTCAAAAAACAAAGCAAACAAAAAGACCAAGCAAACAAAAATCCAACAGCATAGAAAGCCCAGTGTACAAAATACAAAGATGCAGATGAAGAGTACATTGCTAGAGAATGAATGTTCAGCACACACTGTGTCTTGCCATTCCCAGGCAGAGATTGTTCTGCTTGGCACTCAGAAGGGGTGGATTAGTGATAACGACTATGGCACACTGAAAGGCCCACTCTTTTCTATACTCTACTATCCTCTTTTCTTCCCCTTGCTTCCCCTAGATCACCAACATTTGAAAGGGCTTCATTTTTCAACTACCCCAGGCTTCCTCAATCTGCTTGGGAAGCAATATAAATAGTAACCGAAACAGGCAAATAATTTCCTTACCTCCTCAGTCACTCTGTCAGTAGGTTCTGTAAAGTTTCTTCTTCAAGGTTGTCCTTGAAAGTGCAGGTATCTCCTACTGTTCTGGCACCCATAAGCCTGATAACCTCTCACTCCAAACACATCATTTGCATGCAGGTGTATTAACAGGTCTTCCAAAAGGAAAGATGGGTTGTGGACATCTGTCCAAGATCCTTTTAGCCCCTCACAAAGCCACAGAGAAACCAGAAGTTTCTGCAATGTGCTACTAACTAGTTTTGTCCTATCTAGGCTAATACGCCTCTTAAAGGCAGATCATCAGTTTCTTGCCACATTCTTCATAGCTTGTGTAGAATATTACACTCCAGAAAGTTAAACACTTCATTTAGCTTGAAGCAAGATAATGAACTCCATTGTGTTAATTGTACCCTGCCAACTTTGCCTGCATGTTCATGTAAGCAATAGAAGAGGCATAGTCGTTGCCTTCTAAACACGTTTCATTTTCCCAGGCTGTATATAAAATCTGTGCCAGCAATGAAGATTACTGCTACATTAGTATTACTATTACCATGATTATTATTACCATGATTACTATTGATTATTACACATTGGAGACACTGTTGTGGTCAGGGAATCAAGGAGGCAGGCAAATGGCAATCAAAGGGCTTTCTCTGACAGAGAGAATTGCAAGGACATCCTGTACCACTTTCCAATAACTTAGGACTGGAAGTTCATTCCAAAGTCTGAGGATCTCTTTTAGGGCAGTAAGAGGAAATATGCACACAGGCCTATTTTCCTTCAAACTTTGCTTCTGATTTTATGGAAGAAGTGTTATTCATAAAGCTTTCCAGGTGCCACAGAGAGACAGACTGAGGTAGCGCACTGGGCAAAGTTTCAGTTCTAGCATGGCTGAAGTACAACCACTGTGTGACTTCCACATAATAGAAAGCAGTTTTGACACCTAAGGTGGATTCTGGAAAAGGGCTTACAACTTAGGCATGCATAATACATAATCAGACACAGTCTCATTTCAGTACAGCCCAGTGCTAGATTTAGGATCAAAGACTGTAAGTAACTCTCACACAAAGGAAACCATATCTAAGCCTTAAAAATAGTGAGTATGGAAGAGCGTGTGTATCTTGGTGCATAACCAATTGAACATGAAATGCTTTTGTAAAGCAGTTGCTAAGAGGGCTAATGTGATTCTTCAGTGTCTAAATAGGAAACTATCAAGAAAGTACAGAGAAAAGACTCTGACTACGTATATAGTATTAGTGAAACCATTGAATAATACTGCAGCCTGTTATCTTGCCTATGTTTTTAAAGATGTAAAAGAACTTCAAAGACCACAGAAAAGTACTACAGTGATTTCAAGTCTCAGTCTTACACTATGCTAGGGGAGCTAACCAATGGATTCCATCTAATTCACCCAAAGGTAGGTTACAAGCTGATCCAAATCTACGTGCCACAGGAATTTGCATGGGCAGAAGTTCTCTGACAGAGGAGGTCCACTTTACTTTAAGAGACAAAAGCATAATCGTATACAGTGGCTAGCTAAATCACGACTGTTCAGTCTGGAAGTAATGCGTGGTGCTTCCGACTGATCTGATTAACCAATGGAGTCCTTAAATCACAACAGGGAGCAGTAGTCGTTAAAAAAAAGGCAAAGATTATATCTTGATGCAGAAGCCCATCAAAACCCCAACACAGAAAAGGTGTGCTTAAAATGTTCATCTTACAAAATTTATGAAGCATGAAACAAACATTTTTTTTTCCTCTCTCAGACATAAATACATAAAGAACATAACAGCTTAGATCACAAGAGGATGACAAAGTATTTTGCAATCCATGGGAACAAAAGAGGATGTTGATCAGCTACCAGGAATAAATATGCTCAATTTTTAATTTCACAAACCTGGGTCACTTGCTTTAAAGCCTTGAAAGAGCTAAATGAGAAGACTTCTGATCTGCAAAGGTTTATTTTTAACCTTGGAATAACAGAAAGATGAGAAAAGAATAAAAGAATTATAATGCTGTGTGAATATTTTCGAAAGGCAAACAGGACAAGACGTATAATTGCAGAAAACAGCAGCCCTGGAGGAAAGAGCACGTCAGCTTCTATCTGAAGTGCTTAATAAAAACATTAAAGGATAAGAATACAATACTTAATGTCATTAGACCTTCCTGTGTAAAAGCAGTTTCTGTCAAATAAACCTGGTATCATCTGAATGACAATGGTAAAGGCACAGATGAAACATTTGACTGAACAGTCCTGCTTAAATTAGCAGCTTATAAGGACATAATATTAAATAGAGTCTCCAAAAGTGGGTGTCAGTGGTGTATCAGTGCATTTCTAAGGCACTGTAAGAATCTATAACTGATGTAAAAGTATTAAATAATTTATCAATTACCTAGAAGTAAATGAAAAAAAGCATTGAAGCTAATACTTGAAGTTAACAGCAAGTGTGGCAGAGCACTAAACTTCAATGACAGACCAGTTATACAGAGCAATTCATACAGCATGGAAGTCCAGGGCCTTTCAATCCCAGTAAGTTTTAAAACAACCGAATATTAAAACATATAAGCTCATGAACATGGAAAACTGACCATGAACTACAGAACCAGGAAGGGGAAATAAGTATTATTATGCTTGATGTATATCTCACAGACAACCATCATGGGAGGCAAAAAAGCACACTTGCAGCGCAGATGACAAATCGCATCCTGGCTGGCATCAAAAGCAGCATTTACCAGCAGGTTGAGAGAAGTGATTCCACCCCTCTACTCTGCTCTGGTGAGAACTCACCTGGAGTACTGCGGCCAGCTCTGGGACCCCCAACATAAGAGAGACTTGGACCTGCTGGAATGGGTCCAGAAGAGGACCACAACAATGATCAGAGAGCTGAAGGACCTCTCTTACAAAGACAGTCTGAAAGAACTGGGGCAGTTCAGCCTAGAGAGGGGATGGCTCCAGGGTGACCTTGTAGCTGCATTCAAGTATCTGAAGATACACTCTGTAGCGAGAGGATGAGGGGCAATGGTTTTAAACTGAACCAAGGTTAGGTTTATGTTGGACATAAGGAAGAAGTTCTTTACAATGAGAGTGATAAAACACTAGAACAGGTTGCCCAGGCATGAGGTTGAGGTTCTGTCCCTGGAGACATCAAAGTTGATGTAGCCCCTGGGCAGCCTGATCCATCTGGAGGTGTCCCTGCTCACTGCAGGGGGGTTGGACAAGATGGCCTTTGAGGGTCCCTTTCAACTCAGTGCAATCTGTGACCCCGTGAATTTGCAGGAGAGCTGCATTCTGCACAGGTGCAACTTTGAAAACAATTTAGGAAACACTAAGGAGAAAGTGTGAGTTTCCAGTAAACCCCTCTGGCCAAAAAAGAAAGCCAGTTCTGTCCCAGGATATATGACTAGAATAAGCACTGCCTAGCATTGGTATGCTATGCACTTAAATCCTAGGTGCAATCCAAATGCCTACATTTTCTTAAAGAAACAATTCAAAAATGTCAATGAATACATCAACCAGCTTCCACATGATTTCAGAACTAGAACAACAGCCTTACACTAAAAGACAAGGAACTCCCATCTGTTTAGTTTTTCAAAAGTCAGATAAAGGGACTTGATTATAGTGAATAAGGAACAACACTGGGTTTCTGAAGCATCTTTGTTCCAGCAGAAAACTGCACCACAAGAATCAACATTAAGGAGCTATTGTCATACAAATTCAAAATGGTTTTAGGGAAGTATTGCTACACAGCTGCTCTGTTAGACTTGTCGAGGTATCCAGGGAGGAGGTTTTCATACCTTGGACACACTAGCTCCACAACATTCTTCTCTCTAAACTGGAGACATGTGGATTTGATGGGTGGACTGTTCAGCGGATAGTGAGCCTGCTCTCATGCAGAGGGTAGGTCACATTCACAGGGTAGTGGTCAACATCTCAACATCCAGATGGAGATCAGAGAACAGTGGTATCCCACAGGGATCTGTATTGTGACCAATACTCTTTAGTATTTTTATCAATAGCTGGATCAAGTGCACCCTCAGAAAGTTTGAAGGCAACACCAAGTTGAGTGGTGTGGGTGACACCAGAAGGACTTGGACAAGCTCAAGAGGTCAAGAAGTGGGCCTATGTGAACCTCCTGATGTTCAACAAGGCAAAGTACAAGGTCCTTCACCTGGGTTGCAACAGAAAGAGTTATTGGCCATTGGAATGTGCTGCCCAGAGAAGTGGTGGAGTCACCATCCCTGGAGGTGTTCAAAAAAGGATTGGATGTGGCACTTGAAGCCATGGTTTAGTTGTCATGAGGTGTTGGGTGATAAGTTGGACTTGATGATCTCTGAGGTCTTTTCCAAGCTTGTTGATTCTATGATTCTATAAATCCCCTGCATCAAGAGAGGCTGAGGGAGCCCTGTAGAGAAAACCTTGGTGAACTGGGAAGCAAAGCTAGAATTAAGGTTTTAAAAACTAGCTATGGTTTCCACACAGACCCAAAACTCCTCATGAAGGGATAGAAGAAGTGATATAGAAAACACACTCAATGCTAAAGCTGTCATTTGAATTATTAATAGTTAACACACAGTCTTTATGTGAAGCTCACGAGATGAAAGTTATTTACCCAACAAGTTACATGCATAATTAATTTCTCCTGTGATACATGATTTGTGAAGTTCTAACAAAATGTGTAACAGAGACTGTAAACAGGGAAACTAGCCTGAAGCCAGAAGAGCTAAGCATATGGAGATTAAGAGAACATACTAGAAATACATAGTAAGGAAAAAAAAATGAGAGAGAGGAAGTGACAATGCTGCATTTCTACATTATGTTCCCAGTGTGCAGCCATGAATAATAAGAAGCAAGCTCAGGCAAGAAGTGAGAAGCAGGCATACCAAGCTTGGGTAAAGGAGAATGGAGGCATTCAGTGTTCTCGTTATCTCAGATGAAGACAATTTCAGGTCAAGCCAGCCCTGGAATATAAACTAGGGAAATGAAGGAAAATGCTCAGCTGACAGCTTGCCTGGATATCTGAACACTGAGGCGGCAGAAGAAGAACCCATTCCTAAATACAAGAATAGCACCTATTTCCTTGAGCTTTGCATTATAACCAATTTTAATATCGCCATTGATAATTTAGTCATCATCTGGGTAGAAAAAATAAACTGGACATCCTCAGTAACAGCTTCTACTTGAGTGAGATGACAATCACGAACAGTCTCATTCTTTAAGAGTGTCAAGTCAGAGGGATCATAGTTTGTTCAACTCTTGAGAAAGCTTTCCCCCTGTTCTACAGGTGGTTTTCTTTACAGTTCTTTATATCTTTGAGATGAGTCATGTGACAGCCCCTCCTTTGGGTAGCAACTTCCTTTAGGAGGCTACAACCAACATTCCATTTAGTCAGTGGCCATAAAGGGTTATAGGGTTTCTAAAACCCAACTGTGGTCATATCATCAGTATCAGGAAGACAGATTTTACGCTGGCACTGGTCTTTCCAAGAAAAACTGCAGTTTTGAAGGCAGACATATAACAAGTAACACAGTGTGAACAAATCCTCTAAATTGCCTGATTTTTCTGGGAAGGTATCCTAGCATTGCCAAAGTGGAAGTGAGACTGAAAGCCCTAATAGAGGTCTGAGAGAGTACTGGCACATTAATGAACCAGAATAGCCACTTTTTCTCCCACCTACTCAGGTAACAGCCAGATTGGGTGAAAAGTCTCCAAGTACCAAGTCGTTCAGTATCTGCCACAGTTTTAAGTCAGCAGTTAAAAATGCAAGTGAGACTATTTGTTACCCTATTTTGCTGCCAATGCAAGAATCTTCCCAGAGGTATAAGAGTGAAAGACTGGGAAAGCATTTGTCATCAGAGCTTTATCCTAATCCCAGTGCTCCGTCCAATCCAGCTGCAAACCTGGAAGAATTGTGCTGCTCTTCCAGTATTTCACAGCAATGTTTTAGCCACCTCAAACTTTCTGAATTCCACTTGATATCATACTAACTTAGGAACAGTTAGGAATATGTAATCCTCATAGAATGTGTCTATTGTGTAAACTAAGAATTGTCTAAACAATAAGAAAATGTAACTATGCTGTATTCAGACAGCCTAGAGAGCATGTGCACAGACGTTCAGCTAAAGGCCATAGGGAGGAAGAGGATGGACACCCCAAACGACCACCAGGGCAGGCACTGTGAACAGTATATAATGAGCATGTGTGCAGGAAATTTACATCTGAAATTAATTCCATGGACTGATGTGAATATGCTAATCACTGCTTAGAAAAATTATGATTATGTATGAGGTGTGAGCAGATATTCTAACCACCCTTAGGTGGAGTGATCCCTATGTGTCTGGTGCTGAAATAAAGAAATGCTGCTTCTTAACAGCTCACTGGCCTTAGAGAGCTTTCTTGCCATATTCGGTAACACACTGACAGACCTTTCCTCTAACAGAAGTTCAGAAAGCATCAACATACTTATCTCCATGTCTGTTCAGAGCTTGAAACCTGCTGGAGCATTTCACAACCAAAACCAAACACTGGAAAACAAACACTGGAAAGCAGCTGAGAAGCAGCATCAGAAGGGGATGGGCCTGATCAGCCTTCTAAAAACCCCTGGCTTCATTCCCACTTGCTGCTACTGCCTGATGATGGCAAGAGCATGCAAAAGCAGATTTTCTGCCTACCTCCAGCCCCAATCAAGGGAACATCTTGCTTCTGGCTGGCATCTCACATCATTCAGCTGTAGTAAAAGAGGGAAATCTCAAGGACAACCAATCCAGCCAGGATGTTCTGCCAAGGTTGCTGTTCCAATTTTCACAGCTAGAAAGAGGGAGAGAATATACTCCTCCCCCCCCTTACATTATCCTAAAGCCTGCAGGTGCCAGCAACGCAAATAAACGTGGAGCAATTAACAGAATTAACACAGCTTTAAATAGCTTGGCTCACCAGATGTGGACTCCTAGCAGAGTTCTATAAAATGTAAAGTTATTACAGATACAACCATTCATCATCTGTTCACAGACTTGTTCTAGATGCAAACCCCATTCTGCTTAAAATGGCTAATAATCAGAAAGGCACAGATTTAACAGGAATTATGCCATGCTAAAGCCCCATTTCTAAATGTCATTTTTCATTTCTGCCATCATTCTGAGACCTATATTCCCTCTGCTTGGTAACACTGATACACTAAAAAGCTTTGCTAACACGACTCACAGTTACCTCTTGGGGTGCTAGAACTGAGACATCACCTTTCAGTCACTTCTACTCTGGCCAAAGGAGCTTGGTGAGTCACACACTACACATCACCGCTTTTTTGGATGCAGTTGCTACTGTACAGTTGTGTGTCACCAGCCACACACAGCTCACAGATAAATGATGCTCTCCCTGAAGTGTTAAGTGCTCAAGCGCCGAGATTTGTGCTTAGGAAGTAGCAGCATTTGAGTTTTCTCCATTCTGGTGATGTGAAGTCACAGTATGCACTACAGCAATCCTCCTAACGTTCCCCTAAGGCCTGTTAAAATAAACCCGTTCATCCCATTGTGCTATTGCATCTGCCTAGACAGCTACAAGAAGCAGGGGCAAGAGGATGCCCCTAACCCATCTTTGAGCTTTGATATTACAATTTCTAACATCTCCACTTATAGAACTGTAGCTTAAGGAGTACAAGACCTTGTGACAAGCAATTCAGAGCTTAAATTGCATCTTTCTATATAACTGTATTACTCCCATTGAACTGCTTAAGACTACAGGTGTATCCACTGCTAATTTTGACCTAAACTGATTCTGTCTGTGCAGTTTGAAGGAGGGAGTGAAAACCATCCTGAAGCACAGGTACTCAGTGCAACAAGAATAGATCAATGCCAGACAGCAGCAATGAGAAAGAATTTGAACAGAAAGAAAATCAAAGACAACACAAAATCTGGTTGTATATTGAGCCCACTGCCTTTTCCATGTAGTTCAACTAACAAATGCTGCCCATTAGTTGCTTGCCTCCTCCTGTCCTACTCACAGATGACAGCTAGCTGGCTTACACTGCTACAGAGGAGTCACGAACCTGGGAGGATTCATCCAGCCCACCCACTCAACATTCAAACCTCACCATCCTTTCACGCCTCCCTTTTTGGCAGCTGCAGCAGCCTGACTTTTTGTGGTGGGTAGCAGTAGCTCAGTCTTTCCCCAGAACTCACAATACGCGCGCACACACACACGCACTTCATAGCCATAGTCTAGCCCTCAGGGCCACAAGATTTATAATAGCGACTGCTGCTCCCAAAGACAGGACTCTGTCTTTAATGTTGGGGGAGGGGGAATTTCAGCCCCCACAGTGGGAAATAAGCTACTTCAGCCAAAAAATCTCCTCTAATTAAAGCTCTAAAAACTTAGATCCAGCACTTGCACACCATGACTAAATGATTACAACATACCCGAAAGCACAGCTAGAGTAATATTTGCTGCTATATTTGAAGGTTGCGATAAAATTAAAAGACTAACAGAAGAAAATATAATTACCAAGAAGGCTGAAAACCAGTTTAACAGTCCCAAAGTCAGACTGAAATGGGGTTAAGTTAGAAGAAGTTCTAGTCTCCAACCCAGTGTAGGCACAAACCAGTAAAAGTAGCAAGTACTTTCCAAAGCTTAACTTGTTCTATTAAAAGGAAGTGTGTTGGGAGACACAGTTACCTAGGGAGCAGAGCCCTTTTAATTCTTGTGCTTGGAGCAGGTACTCAAATACAGATTGCTTTTCTCATCACTATTACACCTATGTCAGGAGTGAAAGAACTTATCATAGCACTGGAGAATACATTAAGCTCTGCATGCTCCATGTTAGTAGCTCTTTGCCCCTCAAGCTTTCAAACCCTGCCAGCCAAAAAAAGTAAGTACATTATCTCTTCAGCCTTCTCAGTGATGAGCAACCAGCAATCCACTCAGCTCCTAGACTGAAAGTACCTATGCTACACACACATACATAAACAACATAGTTTTGCAACTTCCCTCTCTCCTGTAACTTTATTAATATTAGCATATGGGAGGTTCTAGGTCTCAAAACCTATTCATATGTATTTCTGTCTGACAGTATAAGGCTAATCCTTAGCAATGCCTTTTATGGTTGCTTATGCTGCATTAAAGTATTATCACAATTTTTCTGAGCGCTCAACCAAACCAATAGTTTACCAAGTAGAGTGAACTACAAAGCCAAGCAGAGGACAAGAAACTCATTTTAATTTCAAGATGAGAATATCAGGCTTTGAGCAGCCTTAGGTTGGGACCACATTTGGCTAATGGAATAAGGAAAAGACAGGCAGAAATCTTTGCCACAGTAACCTCTGTGAGTATCACTACTGCTTTGTGATGACCTTGGGCTCGGCTATACTTGCCCATCAACATCCTACATCCTGCATTTATTTGCTCACTCTTGAATTGAGATGGATTATATCATATGTGTACAAGGATTGTTGTTTTAGTAGTTCCATTCTTTCAGGCATGTGTTACCAATTAACTTTATTATGTGCCCAAAGCACAGGCTATACTGCTCCAATCCCCAACACACTTTCTGAATTTGTTTATATAAATATAGTTCTACACCCATAAACACTCTCATTTTCTGAACAACAGCACATGGCACATCCCTTGCAGGTAGAGAAGCTCAGCAGGAGTCAGGTTCATTATAAAGGAAAGAAACGCCCATTCCTGACGATGCTGTTGCAAAGCAAGTACAGATGGCAGCAGAAGCAGGACTGAGGGTCACATGCAGACAGCTCAGTCAGGATACCTCAGAGTGCCCCCATTACTGCTGCAATGCATCAGCCTGCTTGGCTACATTGCCCAGGGGTGACTAGGTGGTTTGCTCCCTAGGTACCTGTTCCAGTGGCAGCTGGAGGGAGTTAGACTGGGTTACACCACACTTTGTTCTAGTTCTGTGGATTCTCTTTATCTTCTGAATGTGGTGGTAGTACATAGTTCAATCAGCCCTGCAAAAAGTTGCCTCATAAACCACAGCAAGTTTCAGTATCTATGTTTGTGCATCAATGCTTGATTTAAAATGTATGCTCCATTTACATGTATACTAAACTAATCAGACTTGGGCCATTTATTACTTTTGTGAACTTTCTAGGCGTGCAGAAACTTTGGAAGTTCAATGCTACTCAACTGTTGATACATGAATTTTCCTTCAAATAAATCCCCCAAGAAAATGTGTGTGCTGGGGCTGACCTAGAACACCTGTGAGCTGCCATATGCCTACTGATGAGAGTTCCAGTGAACAAGATACACTATCATAACAACCAGAACCTGTATTTGTTAGCTAGAACCTGTATTTGTACAATTTGTGGGCAGTTATGGGAAAAATAAAAACAAACAAACAAATCAACAAACCACAAACAGTTCATACTTCTAGGCTCACTATGACTGCAGGATTCTAGAGCCCTTGCTACTTGAATTTCATTCATAGAGGATAAAACAATATCCCATTCACCTCCTGTACCAAAGTCAGCTGAAACCTCAACTCTTGTCTTCAGTCTCCCATCTTAGAATCATAGAATCAATAAAGTTGGAAATGACCTCAAAGATCATCAAGTCCAACCTATCACCCAACACCTCATGACTACTAAAACACAGCTTCAAGTGCCACATCCAATCCCTTTTTGAACATCTCCAGGGACGGTGACTCCACCACCTCCCTGGGCAGCATATTCCAATGGCCAACAACTCTTTCTGTGAAGAACTTTCTCCTCACCTCAAGCCCAAACATCCCCTGGCACAGCTTGAGACTGTGTCCTCTTGTTCTGGTGCTGGTTGCCTGGGAGAAGAGACCAACCCCCACCTGTTTACAATCTCCCTTCAGGTAGTTGTAGACAGCAATAAGGTCTCCCCTGAGCCTCCTCTTCTCCAGGCTAAACAACCCCAGCTCCCTCAGCCTGTCCTCATAGGGCTTGTGCTCGAGGCCTCTCACCAGCCTCATCCTTCTCTGGACACATTCAAGTGTCTCAGTATCCTTCTTAAACTGAGGGGCCCAGAACTGGACACAGTACTCAAGGTGTGGCCTAACCAGTGCTGAGTACAGGGATAGAATGACTTCCCTGCTCCTGCTGTCCACACTATTTCTGATGCCAGCCAGGATGCATTGGCCTTTTACTAATTGAAAAGTAAATCTAGCACTTCACTTTCATACTCAAATTCCTTCACTAAAGACTAATGTAACAGGGAAATTTCAAATTTTTTCCTGTTTAACAGGAATAATTTCCTTGGATATATGGACAGGTCATGAGTAAATTATTCTTCCATTTTTGTTTGTGGTCAGAAATATTTTATGAAAGAGATTAATCAGTAATTGATGTTAGCTTACGTTATTTTGCAACAAACACTCATCCAATATCCTTATGATGGTAAAACCTGCTAAGGATACAAATAAGCCAAGCTGATAAAGTCGTATTCTGTGGCATGCCTGAGGCAAGGCAATAATGCTAGCAAAAACCTTTTTTCTGTTGGGTAGGCAAGGGCTAAGCTATGTAAGGAAAAGAGGCTTTGAATAACTCCCTAGCTATAGCAAAGCTGCAGCATTGGCAGCACACTAATACAGCTGACAAGTCTACTGATTTTAGTTCCTGTGGGCCAGGCCAGTAATACTTACTAAAAGTGAAATATTAACCCCTGCAATGTGCAAAGCAACACGTACTTCATTGAAGAGTCTCCCTAAGTCCAGTAGAAGTGCAAGTTTTAACTGGATCCATAACTAGAAGATCATTTCCCATTTTGGTCAAACATGAAAGGAACCTCCTAGGACACATTACACTTAAGATGCAATTCCTAGTGTCTTCAAGCAAAATACAACAGAAACAGAACAAAGTCAGACCTCGCTGACTTTCACAAATGAGCTGCAACACTCAGAACCTATTTGAACTGTTCTGTGTCTCAACTTCAGCTACTTCAGTTGCTTAGGAGTAGGAGCAGTTCTGAATTTTTCTTTAATTTCCTCACCTGAGAGCTGATTTTTAAGAGAAGGAAGCAGGTATTTCAAACCATCAGCAACAGTTCAGCTGGCAAGGTAAGACACGCTTTTGACATAACCTATATATACTGAACGCAGACTTTTGAAACTTGTTTTTCACACTTATCCCCTTGCCAGCTTGACAGGAATGTATAAAGAAACCAAGGACAAAACAAGAAGAGATTGGCAAATATTACTGGTAAAGAAAATTCCCCAGAGAAACAAGGTTGCAGGAATTCCAGGAACATCTAATCTTCTTTAGTTAAAAACATCAGTCAATTAGGACTCTTTGGCTACACTGAAGACATAAGCCCTCCCTCCCAAGAGGAAGAGGAACAATAAGAAAGAGGTAAGCAGGATGTCCCTCTTTTATCTATTGCTCTAATAGTGGCAGGTTGTCTATTCGTGTCTGACCAAGTCATATCACATCTGTGCCTCAGATACAGCATTTGAGGAAAGATGATAATGACATTTACTTTACTCCCTTTGGCACTGTCTTTCAGATGATAGTTAGAAAGAAGTCAGTATCTCTGAGGTTGCTTTGAAAAAAGCCACCTAGTTAACTCTTCAGGTGAAGGGTCCTATAAGATAATTTTATCCACCATTGTGAATTACTTTTAGTATATGCATTTCCTAACTATTGGGCCACAGTGCAGCAAACTCTGTACTTTGTGAGATCACTGTCATTCGCAAGAATCCCAATTTGGGAAAAAAACAAAACCAAAACCCATTAGACACTACACAAATATACTCCAACCCGAAAATACTTCTTTGTCACGTCAAACCAACTGGGACATTCTGACATAAGTTTCTTCTGGGAGCACTCACTGTGGGGTATTCTACTTTCTCAGTATTTCTTCCTGTGAAGAAAGACTGAGAGAACTGAGGCTGTTCAGTCTGGAGAAGAGAAGGCTTAGAGGGGAAATTTATTAATGTCTGTAAATATCCAAGGGTTGGGTGTCAAGAGGAAGGGGACAGGCTCTTCAGCTCTGGGCAACCTGATCTAGTTGAGCATGCCCCTGCTTACTGTAGAGGCTGCAGGACCAGATGTCCCAGACCATTCTATGATTTTATGATTGATTCTATGATTTGTTTCAGTGGCACCCAGTAACAGGACAATGAATAATGAATATAAGCTAAACTCAGAAAGTTCCACCTCAACATGAAGAGAAACTTCTTTACTGTGAGGGTGACAGAGCATAGAACAGGCTGCTCAGAGAAGCTGTGTAGTCTCTTTCTCTGGAAACTTTCAAAGGCAACCTGGACATGTTCCTGTGTGGCCTACCCTAGGCGATCCTGCTTTGGCAGGGTGGTTGGACCCGATGATCTCTGGAGGTCCCTTTCAACCTCTAACATTCTATGATTCTATGATACCAAGTGGGAAAAGTTAAGAGAATTCACTCAAAAAAGTATTAAAGAGAAAGAAGCTCAGAGACTACAGGGACTGCTAGGTAATTTTACTCCGCTACAACTAAACACCTAAACTCCTTCAGATGACTTAAATGTAAAATGTTGACATTTGGTTACTGTACCACAGGATGCCTTCCTTTCCAAATGCTACATCAGCATGAGAAAAGCTCACCTCTGACCTTTCCTCTCTCACAAACTCATAGGCACTGCACAGAAATCTGCATCTTCTCTCATCTCTCCCTAACTCACAGTATGGGTATAGACTTTTTGTTTTGGAAGGACTGCCTTGCCTTTGGTTCACAGAACAAACATTCCTCTTTTCTCCCATCCTTGCTAAATGATTCCTTAAAAAACCACTAGCAAAATCAACTGAATCGTGTGCCTTCTCCAGAGAGGCTGATATTCATCACTCTTACTAGTATTTGAACCATGAACCACAGAAGACTGACTTGACATATGCCTGTTGTGACATAAGTGATAATACAGATTTTCTCCTACATCAGTGTGTAGGGTAGATTTCACTCCAGTAGTTATTCCCGAGAAAAGAGGCTAGCATGATCCAATCTTTTATGCTTACACGATGGTGTGTGCATGTAAACATGTAGGCAAACAAAACAGGGGAGGTACCCCTTCTGGCAGCACAGGAGAGGTCTGGCAGGACAACACTGATTGTTTTTCTGAACCTCCTCCTACCCCATCTCCGTAACTGCTTTCCTCCACAGCAGGAAATATCCCATCTTATCTCCTGAGTTCTTTTAGAGCAATTTATCTAAAGACTGATGGTCCAGAAAGCCTCGTATATTATGCAAATGCAATGCAATGTCCATGTTTGATGTCTGTGTCCTGCCCTGTTTGTATATTCTGCCTTTTACAAATTTCATGGAAAACGTTATTTGTGTTTTCCACTCTTTCCTCCCTCGTCACAACGCCATGTATACCACAGCACTGCTGGAATGGCTATGCAGAAATGTCAAACAAACTGTGCTACCAGACACTGGCACATCTTTAATTCTGTTGAAAAGGAAAAGCCAACCGGAACTACGCATGCACCGTTTGGGTTTATGGTTTAGGTATACTACTGCTGGCAGCCAGAACCTGCAGCCGCAAGGAAAAGAGGCAGGAGGAGCTATTCTGGGGGGAAAGGAGGAAACATTAGTTCAGACAATTCAAAGAAAATATGGCTACGTTCACCACAGCTTATTTAAGTACTGCAGCAGATGAGCCCTGAGAGGGCTCACTTCCTTGCCAGGAATACACTCACACACTCCAGTTCCTCCTAGTCAAAGGTTACACTTTGACTACATGAAATGTCTAACCTGCCAGAACTGCCCCTCCTCCTACCACCAACCCCAGCTGAGTGGAGAAAGCCTTCCCAGCTGCAAAGGGGCAGAGGGTCATTAGGCACTCTGCCCTGTTGCTCTTCAGCACCTGCATGTAATCTGAGAGGAAAGGGGAAGGCAGTGCTCCACTTAACAAGCCCTCTTAGCACTCATGTGAGCAGTTTGATGGCTGTACTGTGAGGCTGACGCAGTCCAGATGAAATAAGAGAGATTACAGAAGGAAAGCAGAAAGTTTCAACCCAAAGCCTGCATCAATCCCTTTGACTTCCTAAGAAAGTGAGACAGCACTAGGCTAAGTCTTCAATAAATGCAGAGAAGTAGCAATGGACCATTCTGCTTTAACACCCTCAAGAGGGCTTAGCATTCCCAGCAGGAGTGAAATCAATAGGGGTCTGCTAAGACTCTGGAAAAGGGTGATTACATAGCTAGGATGTTGGTAGGAAACAAGAGCATTGTTCTACCAGAACAATAAACTCATAAACTCAAAGAAACAATATTTGTTCTTTGTCTATTTTTCTTAGCTTAGAACATTTTTCTTAATAGCTCAAGCTCCTCCAGTACTCACTGATGAGAGACTAAGTATCCTTCTTGACCACAGAGCAAAGAAAAACAACAAACCAAAACATAACCTAGCGGGATTGATTTACAAAATATACTGCCATGGTCTGCAGAGAGGCAGGTAAGGTTCCCTGTAGCCAAGTTAGGAACCAAAAACGTTACAGGTACACAAACACCACACTAACCTGGTTCTACCTTTCCAAGGATCAAAGCTGGCTACCATAGGGCATCAAGTCTGATCCCCACAGCCAGCTCAGGTTTCTTTCATACCATACTGCATTGCATTGCACAGATATACCCTGGCTTTTCAGAAATAAACAAAGAAAAAGCTCAAAAGAGCCATCCTCTAATTCCAGGTGGATCTCAGGTTGATCCTGCTCCCTTTTGCCATCCGCTTTTTCATCCCTATCAAGGGAAAGAAGAGGAATCTGATGGTGGAGGAATTGCACAAGGCAAACTTTACTGATCAACTTACCCAAAGCTTCATTTAATGAAAGCCCTGCCTGATTTGATGTCTGAGAATAACTCACTAAATCTGCAGTGGGAACTCTTTGCGGCCTATACAGAGTATCGATTCTGGTCAGCCCCTGCTCTGTGCAGGTGTGGAGGCAGCACTCCTGGATTTTGTCAGTGTTCTGCAAGATGCCTAGGGCTGCTCTTTCTCCATTAGATGTAGATCACTGTCATCTCCACTTGGCAAAACACAACCTGAGTAAAAGCACAAGTCAGCTTCCTTACACTAGTGATATCCTAGTGATACCTGCAGTAACCCATCCTGCAGCCTCGGAGGTCTGGAGGAACGGTAGAATGGACATGCAAAGTGCTAATTAGTAGCATGGCTGTCCTTTTGAAATATTACATTTCTCCATTCACCCTACTTCCAGATGCCTCCCCTGACAACCCTGCACTACACTTATGTTTAGTGAATAGATTATACTGGATTTGTCCTAAGAGGCCATGCAAGGTACATTTGGGGCACATTTGTACAGCAGCTGAAAGCACTACTGGACCACTACTAAGAGCAGGTTCCTATGATGTGGGAAGAGGGTTGAGCATCTATACTTTTACACTATGAAGCCCAAACCCAGCCAGCACCAGCCTGTCTTTAAGTCAAGACAGCTGCTCATACACATCTCCTGTTGCATCCTAGTCAAGTGAAGATTTCAAAGCATATGTTGATTATCTGTTTTTCTTCTTCTTCCTCTCATTCTTAAGTGCTTGCTTGGGTTTTTTCTTCTCACAGAGCATTATGAGCCTGGGACAGCTATGTAAGTGCAGGCTAATATAATACAAACGATTATATAAATAACAAAGCTGCTGAAGATTTTCTTGTCACTGCTTTCTCTGCTCCATTGGCTTGACTTAAAACACACATAAAAGTGGCCTCTGCTAAGTGTTATGTTCATAGCATCCATAAATAAAGTTAAGATCCTGATTTAAAGAGACACCAAGAAGCTGTATTTCCTCTTGATTTCAATCAAACTGGGATGCACAATGCCTATGAAAATCAGGTCCAAGGCTCTACAGATGAAAACAGAATGATCTGATTCCTGTATGACAGTTTGTATTCAGCAGAGCAGTTTAATTTTCCCTGTAAGATGCTCATATGCTGTTTTTCCAGCATACACGCATCCCCTAATTAATCCAGAGGTCAGACAGGAGATCAACTGCAGACTCTGACAGCCATTGCTCCCATCAAAGGCCTGGCACATAACACACAACCTCTGACACCACAAATTGAGCATCAGTAGGATGGCAACTTGTCAGGCAGTTGCAGCTACTGAATATCTAGCTCAGTACTGCTGTTTCCATGACTCCTGTATAAAAACTCACTCCATTTTCCCTCTGATATTAAAAGTTCATACAAATAGGGTATTATGACAACCCTCTGGGCTGCAAATTAAACTAGACCCACCCAGCCACACTATGTCAAAGACAGTATTACTACAAAATCACAATGTTAGGGAGAAAACTCTCTGCATCAAGTGTCAGATATGGGTCTGAGGCTTCAGCATTTTTTGTTTGTTGGGTTGTGGGGCTTTGTTTTATTTGGTTCGGTTTTGATTTTGGTTTGTTGTTGTTTGGGTTTTATTTTCCAATGAACACTGTTCTGGTTCCTGCTGCTAGCCAGGCAGTTCAGTCTCAAAGTTGTAGATTAACTATGTGACAAAGGCAGCCAGCCAGCACAAACCAGCATGATTTTGGAAGTCAACTAGCTATTCCTGACCAATGCAGCAACTCTGCTGCAGGGACTTATCAACACAGTGCTCTTCAAGTCCATGAAGACTGAGGGAAATGGGGCTATTTAGTCTTGAGAAGAGAAGGCTGAGAGGGGTTTTTACCAACATCAATAAATATCTGAGGGGTGGGTGTCAAGATGAAGGTGTCAGTCTCTTTTTGGTGGTGCCCAGTGACAGGACAAGGAGCAATGGGTACAAGCTAGAACACAGGAGGTTCCACCTCACACAAGGAGACACTTCTTTATGGTAAGGGTGACATTGCACTGGAACAGGTGCCCAGAGAGGCTTTGGAGTCTCCTCTGGAGATTTTCAAAACCCGCCTTGGTGTATTCCTGTGCAGCCTGCCCTATGCAATTCTGCCTTGGCAGAGGGATTGGACTCAGTGATCTCTGAAGGTGATTTCCAACCCCTACCATTCTGTGATTTTGTGATACGGCACAGTATTGCCACATCTCCACTGTATCTTCATACTGCAGTGTCCTCACATAATTTACACACGTATTTTATGTTACCTTCAACTTTCATTTTTCTGTTTTATTCTAACTCTGTATCTTCCCAAAAAACTGGTGACTGTATTCACAAGACTTATAAATATTATCTGTAAAAAGTATCTGATTATGATTTTGTCATCCAAAAAATGCTGCTTAGGAGTTAAAGGCCATTTATCTTTTTTTTTTTAATCACTATTGCCTCAGTGTCCAGAAGACTGCAATGCTCTCTTCTGAATTGCTAACAGCTCACAGAAGACGTCTGCCACTACCATGGGTATTTTATCTGAGCACTAGAAGTCTGATTAGTTCATGAGTTTTACTGCTGATGTATTTTGTCCAGCAGAATCACACATTTATCTTTAGAGATTATGCAGTATCAGCATAAAATTTAGCATCAGGAAAAGACATGGAGTGTGTAATGAACGGTAGGAAAGAGCAATGACTTTGAAAACCCAAAGCACAGAAGAACAAATAAATAACTTGAAATAGTTACCTCTTTGAGGCAGCCCATGAAGTTGTTGCTTACTGGAGAGCCAGGTAAATCAGCAGTACTGGGGCTCCCTCCCACATAAAAGAAGTCATCTGAGCCCAGCATGGTGTAGTCCTCCTGTGTGTAGCCCGTGGTGGTAAGGATGCCATCCACAGAGATTGTTACCTGTTCAAGGGACACAACAAAGAAAATCCCAGGCAATGACCTTACAACCCTGAACAGAGCAAGTTACCTCTCCTACATTTTTATGTCAGTTTTATTAAGGATTTTGTTGAGATTTGGTATGCTTTTTTTTTTTTTTTTTTTTTTTTTAGTTCAGCCAACCTCCATTTTCTGGTCTGCTTCACCCACAATGGAAAGGCTCCAGCATCTCCTTCTTCCCTTGCTGGTGTATCAGCACTGTCAGGCTGACACAGCAGTCTACCCACTGAGATGCTTTCCATCTATTCAGGCCAGAAAATGGAACTGTCCTCAAAATAGATTTCTCATATTAGCTGATTTTATGATTAATTAGTATTTATTTTAGTGATTAGTTAGTTATGGTTGTTAGTAAAAAAAAAACAGAAAAGAAAAAAAGGAAAGAAAAAAACCCAAAACACTAATGAAGACGAGGTTGGTATTTTGTATTTTTATGCTTCTTTTGCTCACGGCACACTGATGATCATGCATTCAGGGAGGGGGTGGGAGGGATCTCACTTTCCATACATTATGGATGTGCATGCCATGTACCTAGAGAGACACACGCCCGCCACAAAAGAAATCAAAAAATCAAAATCAAAATTGTATGTTACAAACTAATTCATAACCAAAATTAAAACAGGAAATAAATGAAAATAAACCAAATGAAAATAAATCAACCACACACACGACAAGTGTGAGAGAAGCAGAGATGAGAAAGAAAGAAAACACAAAGCGTGCACACATCGCACTTGTCATGCCAATATATCTGAAGCTCAAAAAGAGGACAGGAAAAAGAAGAGAAAGAGAGGAGGAGAAGGAGAGAGAAAACTACTTCACATTTGCATGCAATCAAAAATAAAAATACCAAACAAACATCAAAATAATAATGTAAAAGAAAAATCAAAACCAAACAGAAATGTCCCCAAGACCTCTAACCCAAAACACATGGAGAATGATGAGGGATGGAAGGACAAGGAGGGAGAGGAGCAAGTGAATCTTAGGTATTTTGCTTAGATATTGTTAGTAGCTAAAGGGGAAGATGGAGGAATGTAGATTGAAGCCAGGAGGAGACGAGCGAGTCACCAGACGTGGACATGCCATGCAGAGAGTGTGTATTGAAACAAACAACTGGCTGAGCTCCTGTCCGCCACGGCAGGTAGAGACCAGAGAGAGAAAAGAGAGAGAGAGTGAGAGAGAGAGAAAGAGGGAGGAGAAGAAGGAGAGAAAGAGGAGGGAGGGAAGTGGGGAAAAATAGGAGGAAGAGGACAACTTCGGCCAGTTTGCCTATAATAGCCGTTGCCACAACAAAAGGATGAGAGAAAAAGAGAGCCTTCACCACCACAGACTAGAGGCCCTGCAATGGTTCTGATCTAGAAACCTTCAGAGTGAAAAAAAAAAAAAAAAAAAAAAAAAAAAAAAAGGGAGGAAAAAGCAAAATGAAAACCGTAACAAAAAAGACAGCTAGCTTAAAAGCAAGGGACAAAATCCCCAATAATTTATCACTAGAATGGAAAAGAGAAACTAAAGAGGGGAGTAAGGAAAGCAATGAAAGAAATGTCCAAACCCAATTTCCAGAAGAGCTGTGTTAGCTGGTTTTGTTGCTCATTTTCCATCGAAAAAGAAGAAAAGAAAAAAAAAATAGGAAAAAGAGGAAAAAGAAAGAAAAAGGAAAAAGAAAGAAAAAGAAAGAAAAAGGAAAAGAAAAAAAAAAAAAGGAAAAAGAAAGAAAAGGAAAAAGAAAGAAAAAGGAAAAAGAAAGAAAAAGGAAAAAGGAAGAAAAAGGAAAAAGGAAGAAAAAGGAAAAAGGAAGAAAAAGGAAAAAGGAAGAAAAAGGAAAAAGGAAGAAAAAGGAAAAAGGAAGAAAAAGGAAAAAGGAAGAAAAAGGAAAAAGGAAGAAAAAGAAAAAGAAAGAAAATGAAAAAGAAAGATAAAAAAGGAGGGAGGGGAAACAAAAGTGTTTTCAATGAAATGAAAACAAAATTAAAGGAAGAGGTAGGTATAAAAGGGGGGGGGGGGGGAGGGGAAGAGGGGGTTGGGGGAAGGAAAAGGCAGGTAACACACGGCAAACCCAAAAAAAGAGACAATAAGAATGATATCTACCAGACAATGTAGTTTGTTTACCATAGCGTGTCCAATGCCTGAGTGCTTTGCGGAAAAGGGGGAAGAAAGGAAATTAAAAAATCGTGAACAGAACGATTGTTAATTAAAATAACTAAAAGCAAAGATGAGTCGTTAGGGTGTTAGTACATTAGTTGGTTAGTAAAAATGACACATTGCATGAATGGTCTAGTGTTAGTCTTTCAAAAAAAGGTGTGGGGCACCTGAGACACACGAAGTGAGAAAGAGGACAATATGACCAGGACTCTATGGGGAACCATGCCATCTAGTCTGTAAAGAGGAAGGGTGCCACCTACTCTTCCCACCCTGGTATTAGTCATTAACTTCAACCATCCTATGCATTATCCAAGACTGAAACAAAGTTAAAATAATGCAATACTTACTCTTCAAATGCCCATCAAAGTGTTCCCTCAAACAAGAATATTACCCTTAGAGACATACACGCACAGTAGACAGTTCACCCCTTCAGCACAAATCCAACCATGACTCCCTTCTTCCACCCACTACCACCCACCTACATTCCTGCTCCTTTTCCAAGCCTCACTACCCTCAAGTGTTGCAGAGTATCACAAGCAGGCCAATATTTCCTTTGACTTGAGGATACAGATGAAGATCAGTCCAAGACTTTGAGTGTTCCTTCCAAGTTTCCCAATCTGCAGGTTTCTTTAACAGCAGGTGAGTTTGTGACTTTCAGGAGAAGCACACAAAAATGCTTGTGTTTGGCTGTAGGCTGTAGCTCACTTGTATCAACTGAGACTTTCAGAACTGAACCTCTCCTACTGTAAGAAGAAATGTGTTGAGGAACTATGTAGGTAGAATTGCGTCACTTGTGTCAAGGCTGAAGACAGAAGATGGACAAGATTTGTGTCTCTCCTGTTACACTGCATCTATGTTACCAAGGGGCTAGGAGAATTCACCACTTAGATGGGTTTAGCAGGATTTTGCAGATGTTTTATTAATTCCTCCCCAGGCATGCAGATGAGAGCTGTTTGAACCTGCATATTATTTCTTGTTTGCTTTTTAGCAGCTGGATAACTCAAGACCTTTATAGCAGATTTTGCACGGTGACTAGATACAGTATTAATATCAAAGCAGTGCTCATGGAGACTCCAAGTCCTTGTTCCAGGATAAATGAAGTTGGAAAGAACCATCCTAAATCACACAGGCAAGACCTACACTGTTTCATGTAAAAATGTTCTTACAAATTTCAGAGAATTGTACACTGACTAAGGAAATGAGTTTGTGAAATCTTTGTGGCATTGAACATAAAGTCCTAAGTCTGTTTTATTTGTCTATGGGGATGAAATAATATCAAAAACCCCTCACTTTGTCAACGAAGTCTCACTCCCAATGATGTGTTGTGTTAGTAAATACACTTTTATAAGCTAGGGAACTGGAGTATGGGATGAAGGGAAGAGCATGCTAAAAATGAGACAGAGCTGCAGATCTGAAGACAGACATGGGAAGTCTGACTTTCAGTTTCCTCTTCACCTCCCGTCAGGCTCCCCCCTTAACACTCTGAAAGCCCTGGTAAAACACAGCCGTGATCCTATTTCTAGCAAAGGTTTCTCACAAGGCAGAAAGGGCTTGATTTTAATTATAATAATAAGATAAATAAACAAGGAGATTAGCTTTGACATTAATAATCGCTATTCAAGGGAATCCGTGGGTTCATTGGTTTGTCTCTAAGGAGATTAACTGCTGTGATACTCATTTGATCTTAAAAAAGCCCCAACCCATAGTACTCACCTAGATTAGATACAAAACATCCAACCCTTCCAAAAAAATACTGGGCAAAAGTCCAACCATTTAAAGTTCTGCCCTAATTTATGAAGCAAAAAAAATTGATGTAAATCCTCCTCCATCTCCTATCCCCCCCCCAAAAAAAGAGCAGAAGAAAAGACTACATGGCATCCTGAAGCTGCTAATAACCCATTTACCTTGAACTGGCTCAGGTTTTGATCTTATTCTTGAAATTCTTAATTATTATTTTAAGTTCATTTTAAAGAAAAAAATTAATTTATTTCCAGTGCAATATTTCCAACCAATTACAAGAAAGCTACTGATTTCCTTAAAAAGCTTCAAAATTCAGGAGCAATGCTTTTTTGTTGAGGTTTTGGGTTGGTTTTGAGGTGTTGGGGTTGTTTGAGGAAACATGAGGATAGCTGGAAACAAGACTCCCAAATCACCTATATATATTATACTACAACTTTAAGTCACTAAAGATGAAGAGTAGATAACATCTGACATACAAAACTATTTATGATATACAAAATCATATTGGATGCAATAAAAAAAAAAAAAATCCTTATAAATAATCTTTTACTTTACTACATCTTTTCTACATATGAAGATGTCAAAGGACATCACAGGTTCACAGACTGTCTGAAAAATGGTTAAGTATCTTACCATTAAAGAAACTCTCATGTACACACAGACAAAACCAGGAGACAGAATCTGCTGGGAGCTGCTGTCAGAATGGAGAAAAACTGCTTCATTCTGTGCTTTATTTAGAATGGTGTGTTCATATTGTGTTTCTTGCTAAATGAAGCATTTATAAGGTGAAGACACAGAGCGACCACTCTTAGCGTGTTCTGAAAACTGCCCACAGCAAGTATTCATTAATTATCAGGTGGTCAAGTTTTCAATCGCTTCCAAAGTCTTTGTCCTGAAGATTGAAGAGTTTTAAGACTCATTTGATATTACTAGGTAGGAAGAAAAGTCAGAATGCACAAGGCCTGAAAGGAAGGTCACAGAATACAAGGTTTCTCTTTATGGAAAATTGCAGTTAAACTTACCAACTTTCAGAACTACTAGGATTGCTTTTCCTCAAGGCCTCATCAATTATCATTTCTGGGCAGCTTTAGGTTCTGGGTAAATGTCTCAATTTTGAGACTGAATTTGGTCAGAAGTTAAAATACAAGTATCCAGGGAAAAGATGACTCACAAAAAAAAAATCCATCCTTCCTGCTATTTATTGGTTGAACTGGATTCTGTCATGCCTGTCTGTAATACTGGACACCAAATCACCTCTGTTACTTGTTTTTAATTCAGACTGGCCTGCCTTTGGAATGAGCCATTCAGCTGAAACATCCTCTCTCTTGCCTAGTCAAGTTGGAGCCTTTAAGAACTCAGAATCACATTAAAATAGATCAGGAGGACTAAAATTTTGTGGTGATGCTTAACTGGCAAAGGACTCACCTGCTTTCTAATAATTGTCAAAGCACTGTCATGGTGTAATTAAAGATGAAGAGGCACAGACAAATTTCTGTCTAACCACAGACCAAGAAAAAAATCACAACCTGAAAGATTAGGAAAGTGAAAACTTCCCACGCATAGTTTTGTCTGCAACCCTTCCTCACTTCCCACCTCTTCAAGATTCAAACCAATCCTGACACGAAGCAAGGTTGGGTTTTACTTCAGGCACATTTTCCAATTGAAAATAGATTTCCAACAAAAGTTTTAAAAAAATAAATAAATAGTATGGTTAACTAACCTGACCGGTATCATATGCTGAGATACTTAGAGACCAGCCATTCTGAAACCATCTAAAACTAAAGAGTACATAAAATAAAGCCATATATTCTGACCCTTCCAGACCGACAAGCCTCAACTAGTTGATGCATCTCCCCCTACTGGATTGACACAAATGTTTGAGGGAAGTAGGATCATTAAGACCCATCCACTGCATAAGAAATGAGATTTGCATCTGCATATAAAACTAGTGAAAATAGACTCATCTTGCCATAAATGAGAAACCTCACGAAAGTCTGATGGCAGATTTTTTTATCAAAGACCCAGACACCATGAGCACATAGAAATACATGGATTCACACGGGAATAACAAGTACCTCCAGCCCCAAACCCAAATATTTAAAATAATTATAGGAAACCCCCATAACAGATAAATTATCCACTGACATCCACTAGTGTAGACTGTTTCTGTTCCCTGGCACTGGTTATTCTATAGTCACAGATACATTTCATCTTACCTACTGTAAAATGTTACCACAAAAGCTTTTCTTCTCAGCAAATGACATTGTGTAAGCTTAAATAAAACTCTTAAAGGTTGTGTTAATATCCTCACTAAAGAGAAAACAAACAGGTTGTATTGTTTTCAAACACTGATTTCAAAATTGTAGTCTACAAGCTATTTCTGCTGCCTCTACCAATCAGCAAGACACCAAACAGCTCCTATTCACAGGGTAAAATTGATATATCATGCAGTGGATGGGCCTTAGTGACTTGATATATTTGCCAGATTTCAGAGCAAGGTTATTTAATTATATTATATCTGTTTATATCTGAGTTTATATTTTATGAGGAAGTCTTTAGGATTTTTAGACTAACCTACTACCAAATACATCACCTGATAGAGTTCTCTGCTCAGAAAAGCAGCAAGCAGATATGCAAAATTACAGTGGTAAAATCAGAAAATCTTTCCCAAAGTGGAATTGTAGGGTGCTGGATTGATCTGGGTTTGCTTGACTTTTATGATTCTTCCGTTTTTCCAGTCCTGACAGCCAACAGATGAGTCTCATAGGTAGAGACACAAGGGGAAAAAAAGTAGAATCTCATTATAGAAAGAAGGGGAGGGAAACCAAAAGAAGCAAAGAAGAACAGAGAATCAAGAAGACTCAGAAACACTCCAGCCAATTAATTCCAAAGCTTTAAAGTTAAGAAGATTACACACATACCCACCAGCCTGCATACCTGCACAGTCACATGCACACATAAGGAAAAGTAAAGGAAAAACAAAAGACTTGAAGAATTAGAATTATGACATCATGGCAATGGTTAAACCAATTAACAAAACTGAAAGAATAAGAGGAGAGGTGTAGAGTCTTGGCTGTTGTTGGAAAAAGTTTCTGTTTCCACAGTAATTAAATGCAACATGAAAATTACAGATAAGATTGAATCATGATTGAGGAAATAATAAAATATATTAAAAAAAAAAAAAAGAGAGAACAGAAAAAGATAAAAGGAAAAGAGAGATGAAAGTAATGTCAGAAGTTTTTATTAAATCAAACTGGGGGAAATAAAAGAAAATTAATAAAGTGGAAATGAAGATATTGCACTAGGGATAAATTCTCATCAACTAATGTTTTTTCACTGTCTTTTAGATACCAAGATCCAGCAAAGATGGAGAAACTCTTGCAATTCCACTGAGCATCCCCATTTGTCTATTACTCTCTCCCACCTGCTTTCCCAGTTAAAGAGAACCAAATATCCCCAGCATTTTCTCCCCTTGACCATTACCTGCCGCAGGTTGCGTGTCACCTTAACGTCATGCCATGCGTTGTCATTAAACTTGCCGTTGACTGGCTCCACGATGGCCTCGAAGGCCCCGGACCCCAGGTTGATGACCAGCGAGACGGCGCCATCTTTCAGGGCCAGGTTGACATAATCAGCTGACTTGCCGGTGTGCAGAATGAGGCCGTTGCGTTGCCAAGTCTTGAAGGAGAGAGTGATCTCATCGCTGCTGCTCTGGATGGGGTTTTGCGACAGGTCATAGCACAGGTATTCAGAACCACGGAAGGTGGCCATGTTCTCATCTCGCGCTGGAAAAGAAGGAAAATAAAGGCCCTGTTCAGCAGTCAGCCAAGAAGAGATTTAAGACTGTCATGAAATTTCTAGGCAATCCCAGAGCACTGTTAATGCTCTATACAACTATATATCATCGCGTGCTAATGACTGCACGGCTCCTCTTGTAAGACGGCTATCAAGAGAATTAACAGCAAGGTCCTTGGTACCCAAGAACTCCAGCACTCCATTTGCAGTTTTACTGCAGCACTGTGACCATAGGGACTGTTCAAAAGTATGCAGCCGAGTCTAGGAAAAGTATATTTAATGACACTGCTACAAGACACTTCCCATCTTTCTTTTGGAGAATGATGGAAAACTCTGCTAGTCATAACATGGCCATCACATACACGTTGTTCCAAAGAACCAAACATTTCCCAAGGATCAGTATTTAGATTCATCAGTAATATTGTCTGACTTTATCTTAACCCCTCTGCCAGGTAATTTAAAGACAGGTATCAGAATATAATCATGACAGAGCTCCCTCTTGCTCCCAGCTGAATGAGAGCTCAAGCAGAGAAGACAGCTACAAAAAGCATCCCGTAGTTTCCTTTTCTGAAGAGCATGAGACAAAAAACATTCTGTCCACAGGCATAAGTAATGATGCTGCTGGTAAACACTTCCCAGAACTTCACCTGTTTGATTGCCTTATCCAGGAAATCTGTACTAGACAAGCATCTTTTTCATACAGCAAAATTAAACATTGGGAAATTATTCACAGCACATGACAGGAAATATTTTGTCATCAAGAAAAAAGTATCTTAGGTACAGTAAGGAAAATGACTGAACTAGTTTCCTAGCTACCAAAGGCAGCATTTCAATAGTGTAAAAATCTTTTGTGTGGGCTGGAAGTCTGCTTCCCAGTATCTGGGTTTCCACAGCCATTCAGAGCCAGCTCTGCTGCTGTGCTGTGCTCCCATGACTTTAGCCTGCTGTGTACCCCAATTTTGCTCAGTGTAAGAAATACAGGAAGGTGATGGTAAAGCTTACAGGAGGGCTGCCTGATTTCCATTCCTACCAGTGCAATCTGGGAGGAAATGGTACTTATAATGGAATCTATACAAGCCCCCTCTCCATTTGTGGCACCTTTCTCACTCCCAGCTGTGAAAGCAAGTCTTAGCACGAGTAACTAACTACATGGTACAAGGAGTCAAGATATCACTGCTTACAATTCACTGCATAAGGCAAGTGTTGATGCTATTGACATTAATAGCACTTTCTGCTTCATTTTGTCTCATTTAGTAACACTAATACAGATTAGTTAGAATTTATTAATACAGGACTGAAGGGAAAACACTCCTCACAGCCATTCTTAAACAACTACATGGTAAAATCTGCACTCTCATAGCAAGAAACAGCAGTGACAAAACAGCACAGTGTTGCAACATGAACATATATCATCCCCAAGTGGCAGACTTGCAGTCTTGATTGAGGTTATCACAGAATGAACTTGTAGAAAAATCTAGGCACGTCAAAAGCAGCAGTATCGTGTGTTTGTACTCATGTAAGCATATCTATACACCCCTGTGAGCAAACAGTAAGAAAAATTACTTCATGCAGTGGTACAGATTGGGAATCAAGCAGCTCAGAAGCAGCTCAGAAGCAGCTCTACAGACGACCCGAGGGCTCCAGTGGACCAGCTGAGCACAAGGCAGCAGTGTCTGCCTGCTCAGCGAAAGCCAACCACATCCAGGGCTGTACCACCAAGAATGCAGCCAGCAGGCTGAGGAAAGCGATTTTTCCTCTAATGAACACTTGAGAGATCACATCAGGAGTAATCTGTCCAGTATTGCACTCTCCTGAATAAAAATGGCTTCAACATACTGGAGTGAGTCCAGCAAAGAGCTACCACAGCACTCAATGTGCCAGAGTAGATGATGTGGATGGAGAGACTGAGAGACCTGGGTTTCTGCTGCCTCAGGGAGAGACAACAGCACAGCAAGAATACAAGAAATTCTCACTCTATACAAAAAATGCCTCATCTTGAGGATGGTCTGTGGGAAGAGGGTACTGTCACAATGGTCAAACACTAGGAATGGCCTAGAGAGCCTGTGAAATCTCCATCTTTAGAAATATTAAAACTTGAGTATGCACAGTCCTGTGCTGCCTGCTGTAGCTGGACCTCCTCTGAGCTATTGGTTAGACTACGTGGGCTTCTGGAGGTCCCTTCCACATTACTTGCTTCTGTGATTCTATTCTGAACACATTTAACTACCACCAAGGAGTGCATGTGCTTGTGTTACTGTTCAACCAGCCTAAGCACAGAGGGCTGATATTGATTGCAGTTCTGGAAGTCAGAGCTGAGTGCTCAGCAACCCTCCTCACAATGATAATTCCCCTGCCTAGCCACTCCTGATTCATCAGAAGGGAACGTGTTACAATCAAGTTGGACACATGCTCCATGTACCTGCAGGTAATTCCCATCAAACAGCCAGCATCTGAGGGCAGGAGTCAAACACAATCATTATGACTGAGCCTTTTTCCCCCAGCTGCAGATGTGTGAAGAAGTGAATACACATTTGATGTCTTTGGGAAGGGAGGCGTGGGGGGTTGATTGTTCACTCAGTACAAGGCATATTAACAGGGCTCATTTTCACTTTCTCATTCACTTAGATGAAATCTCACTGGTCTACTGAGTACAAAGAAGAAGGTAAAGAGTAGATTAGAAGTCTAAATGGCAATTTAAGGCAACCACTGCAGACTCATCAAAACAGAGCAGAGAAAATTCAGAGGGATATTACTCTTACCTGTACCACTGGTTTTAATATAAGGTGCTATCAACCTGTCTCGGTGTGCAACTACGTGCCTGTTTTTTCCAGTCATCTACTGATGACCCTTGTCACAGATGGGATTGCAGACCTGAACCATCTTTGTAGCCTTCCTGTTCTCTGGAGAATGTCACCTATTTCTGTTTCCTGTGTTGTTACGGGCTTTACTCTTCCCCCTGTGGCTGCTCTGCAAAGGTATTCAAATTTGCAGATCACACACTGAAGTGTCTCTGGGCTTCTCTGGCCAATCCAAACTCACACCTCTCCACTGCATGTCTTACAAGCACAATTCCCAAGATCAACTTGCACTCTAAAATTGTGGTCTCCAAACCACCAATTCCTAAATGGATTACCAGCGGTCACGTGGATGCCTGGTTTACCAGCTTCACGAAAGGCTTCAGCACACAGATGAGGATCTAATTCCCGAAGACTCTATGTCCTCCAAGCTACCAAACAGGCCATATCAAAGGCTGTTTACCAAGCACAGCCCTTCCATGCTGTCCTACCTGTTAGGACACTGACATATGTGATGGCTATGACCATAAACACATGAGAATCACACGACACAATAGAAGGGAAAAAGAGATACAAGGTCTCTCCGCAAATGTATGAAGAGAAAAATCCCTAAGTAAGCTGCAGGCCTCCCAGTATTTCCATACAATTTTAGGCACAGTCTAGGGACACCTAGAAGTGAGAGAGTGGTAAACTCCTGGTTGTTAGCTCATGGCTCTTGTGTAGTACTTTTCTGTAGGTTCTACAAATTGCAGTGATATTTATATCTTCTATATTCTTTAAACATGAGTGGTGTATCAAGGAACCTCTGCATAGCAGCACAGCTCACCTAGAATAGCTAAACTTAAAATCCAAAACAAAGCCAACAGCAACTCTTGGTTTACATTACATGAAGCAACAGATCAAACTCTAGTTTCATGGGGGTGTGAAACTCTGTATATATTAAGTGGTATTATCTTGAATTCATTATCTCATTTTTCAAATGTGACCATGCAACTGTATAAAATAATATTTACTTAAAACAGTATTTAGAATATTTGCAAACTTCTGGTTTATGCATGATTTGCAAGCTTTAATTTTTAACTGTCAATACCAGACAAATTCACAACAATCAGAAACTGAAAGCAGGGTACCATATGTAAGCAACTAAATCTTCCATTTCACTCATAAATAAGGGATTTAGGTTAATATTAATTTTCTAACACATTCACATAACTAAACAAAGCCCATGCAAGACAAGTGATGCAAATGAAAAGCAATTGCTCTGATATCCAGCCAGTCCCCAGGCAATGGACCCTGGCCAACTTTCTCCCTAGTTTATATGTTAAGCATGACTACATTTAATACAGAACATCCCTTTGGTCAGCTGGGGTCAGCTGTTTTGCCTGTGTCCCTTCCCAGCTTTTTGTGCACCCCCAGTCTGCTCACTGATGGGGAGGTATTAGGAGCAGAAAAGGCCTTGACTTAGTGTAAGCTCTGCTCAGCAATAACTCAAACATCCCTGAATTAGTATCATAGTAGTATCATAGTATCAGTCAGGGTTGGAAGGGACCACAAGGATCATCTAGTTCCAACCCCCTGCCATGGGCAGGGACACCCTACACTAGATCAGGCCAGCCAGAGCCTCATCCAGCCTGGTCTTAAACACTTCCAGAGACGGGACCTCAACCACCTCCCTGGATAACCCATTCCAGGGCTTCACCACTCTCATGGTGAAGAACTTCTTCCTCACATCTAGCCTGAATCTCCCCACCTCCAGCTTCATTCCATTCCCCCTAGTCCTATCACTACCTGATGTCCTGAGAAGTCCCTCCCCAGCCTTCTTGAAGGCTGCCTTCAGATCCTAGAAGGCCACAATGAGGTCACCTGGGAGCCTTCTCTTCTCCAGACTGAACATAGAATCATAGAATCATAGAATCAGTCAGGGTTGGAAGGGACCACAAGGATCATCTAGTTCCAACCCCCATGCCATGGGCAGGGACACCCCACACTAGATCACGCTGGCCAGAGCCTCGTCCAGCCTGGTCTTAAACACCTCCAGGGACTGGGCCTCAACCACCTCCCTGGATAACCCATTCCAGACCTTCACCACTCTCATGGTGAAGAACTTCTTCCTCACATCTAGCCTGAATCTCCCCATTTCCAGCTTCATTCCATTCCCCCTAGTCCTATCACTACCTGAGATCCTGAGAAGTCCCTCCCCAGCCTTCCTGTAGGCCCCCTTCAGATCCTGGAAGGCCACAATGAGGTCACCTCGGAGCCTTCTCTTCTCCAGACTGAACAGCCCCAACTCCTTCAGTCTGTCCTCATAGGAGAGGTGCTCCAGCCCTCTGATCATCCTCATGGCCCTTCTCTGGACACGCTCCAGCACGTCCACATCCCTCCTGTAATAGGGGCTCCAGAACTGGAGGCAGTACTCCAGGTGGGGTCTCACCAGAGCTGAGTAGAGGGGGAGAATCACCTCCCTTGACCTGCTGGCCACACTTCTCCTGATGCAGCCCAGGATCTGACTTATCAAGACTTATCAAGACTGTTTCCAGCACGAATCCAAAACATAGCCCCACACCACCCACTATGAAAAAAAATAATTCTACCCCAACCAAAACCTGCATAATATAACAGTGTAGTAAACTACAGCTACACAGAAGGCCTAAGTGCAAGGAGGTAAAAGAAGGCAGAAGTTCTTGTTGCTAGCATTAGTCCTGCTGCTTGAATGATGGGCCCTCCTCACCTGAGGATGTGCTAGTGGACGCAATTATGAACATACTGCAATCAGGCATCAGCTGTGCTTTCAACAGCAGTAACATTTAACACAAGGAAACTATCTAATTTAGTTCTGATAGGATGACTGGCTAACATCATGATGCTAGCGAGCATAATTGAACTCAGTGCTTCTGGGCAAAAATGTTGTGGTTGTTTTCCTGTACTGTTGAAATTCACAGGTATTCCTCCTTTCTGTACTAATCCTTACATCATGAAAAACAAACCTAACATTTTAAAATTCCATCTGAGCTGCAGGAAATCTTTTCACTTGAGTCATAACAGAGTCTGAAAAGAATAAACTCTACACATGAACTACATGTACTAAGGGGGAAAGAGACTGAGAATCTATGCTAGGTGATGAGCTGTGGGAGATCAAGACCTCACTTTCCAAAGGATGCAGCAGAGCCTCTGTCTGGGGAAACTCTCAGGAACTGTATTAGGGGGTAATTCTGACCTGAGCAGGGTTGTCCTGAGAGTCACCTATAATAGCTATGATCCTCAACAACCTTACAGAACAATGCATGATTTATGTTCCAAGATACCTTCTCATGTATATGATGTTCCTCAGAGGTTAGAGGAGGAGAAAGTGTACATCAAATGTCACAGAAAGTCAGTCAGACAGCACCTCTGAAGGACAAAAAAGGCATCACCCTCCTGAAGAGTTGTCCAATGAAACCCTAATGAAAGCCTTCAGAAGTGGTCAAAGCAGCTCCCCCAGATTCATGTTCTCAAAACAATGCTGCATAATTTAGTAACAATCAGGCTGTTAAAGATGTTGACACTCCACTAATAGCTAAATAGCAGATTACTGCATCTTCCGTTAAGGTGTCTAAATCCTTTGGTTGCATTCCTCCTTTATATCCTTTGGGCAGGAAAAATAATACATCCAAATAGTTGTCTTTTCTAGTCTGATCATTCTTCACACCATCCAAGTGACTCAATGACACCATTAATTAAACCCTCTCATAAGGTCCCATGTTCTCTCTCACGCATACACAGTTTTGTGCTCTTAATAGTCAAAACCAAATATTTGTTTGAAAAGTCTTACAGATGTTATTTAATTGTTCAGATGGCTATGAAATAGTGTGCAAGCTGTTCTTCAATGCGTGAAGCATCTTCCAAATGTCACCAACAGTGACACTGTTATGTGGAAGCTTTGAGAGTCATATACACAAACTGTAAAGTCGGAATGTCTACATCACCTTTACATCACAATGAGATGTCTGAATCTATTGCATTGCTAAAACCCTTATAAAAATAGTATTACATCCAACTTCCATGAAATGATGGGAATAAACTTGCAGAAGTAAAAACATGTTTGCTGTTGGAAAATCACAGAAAAAGGTTATAATGGAGAAGATTAAGTGCTGAGCTGGAGTCTCATAGTGGAAAAAAAAAAAAAGGCAGTTTCCCAAATGCTTACTAGCTTTAAACCATTCTGGGTAACGTTACTGCCATTTATTGTTTCCTCAGGCCTCTCATTCTCTCTTATTGTGTCTACCTACTTTGTAACTTGGAAGCAGAGAAGAATCAGAGTAACAACATCAGAAACAGGGTAGGTAAGAATCAATGTAGGACATCTATCACAGTATCACAGTATCACCAAGGTTGGAAGAGACCTCAAAGATCATCAAGTCCAACCTGTCACCACAGATCTCATGACTAAACCATGGCACCAAGTGCCACGTCCAATCTCCTCGTGAACACCTCCAGGGATGGTGACTCCACCACCAATCTGGGCAGCACATTCCAATGGCTAACAACTCTCTCCGTGAAGAACTTCCTCCTCACCACGAGCCTCTCTCATCATGTATAAGAGATGCAAAGACCAACGTTAGCCCAGGAGCCCGAAACAACATGCACTCAGGAGTCAGTGCTTAATTCAAATTTTGCCTAGTGTAGCAGCTCTGATATTACTCAAAAAGCTCTTTTATCTCACCAGTAAGAGCAAAAGCAGCATTATGTTACACCAGAGAATGCCAAGTACCTGGCATGAATCACGCCCTCTCCTCTGTTATCTGCTGCTTTACACGCTACCCTTTGAGTGCAAAGGAAAATGCTTGTTAAAAGGTCCTCAAATTTAAGCCCAGAAGAGATCAAGGACACTTGGCAATACAATGACTGTTAGCCCTATTGTCAAACTTGACTTATCTATTATTTCCCTGAGCTACAGAGCTCTTACTAAACACAGGAGGAAGATACTTTCTCTGAAGATACCACACAAATGCTCTGGAGCTGCAGGTTTCACCTCTGCTTGCTGCCTGTGTCCTTCGATGATGCTCTTTGGACTAGCTCATACACACAGGAGGCTCTGATCCCAAGGGCTGCAAACCATGCCTAAGAGATCCAGAACCAGCCCCGCAAAGTGACTTAAGTCTCCTGATGAATTTGGGCCGCTGCGCATCAAAGAGTGAGAGCAAAGGGAGTGGACAAGCAGGTGTGTGCTTGTGAGGCATGTCCCCTAGGTGCCTGATCCTCAAGCAGCTGCCATGCACTGTCTAATAGAAAACATATAAAGCAGTTTCCATGTACCATATTCACATATCAGTGACAGAGCTAACAGTCTGTGAGAAGCATGACTGCTTGCTTTCTGGAGCATGCACTTATTATATAGGCAGTTGAAGCTCATACCATCTAAACAAATGAAAATTCACACAAATGAAAAGGTGTTTTGCTTCTCAGCCCTGGAAAACTCTGATTTTCTCAACAAAGTATTACTGTCCTTTCAACTCTTCTGAGATGAATTTAAAAAATAGATATATAAAAATCAGATGTATGACAGAAAATTTCCACAGAGATCATTTAAACCTAGATTCATCAATACTAAGATTCATCAATACTATGAGCCACAAATTCCCTACTGATTCTCCAAACCACCTTTTCTTTATTTTTCTGAAGAACCTGAACCCATTTATTGCAGAACTCACTCAGCAGCACCATTTGCCCCAATACCACACAAAACAGCTGAAAAATGCACTCAGAAAATCTTTTCACTACAATGCTTTGATGATAAATATATTAGTATGACAATAGTGAGAAAAAATAAGATGATATGTCTAATAAAAGCACAGCACAATGGTAGCATATATATATATATATATTTTTTTTTTTAAACTGCTTACCAGAATTGATCCCAATGACAAACTACAGGTATGGAAGCCAGAACCTGATCATTCTATCCTCGACTTTCCCACTGATTTACTGTGCAACCTGAGGCACTTAATTAACCTCAGCTGTCTCCATCTGTTCTACATAGATAACAAAAATATAGGTCCTTGAGAGCTACGGGAAAAGAACAATCTATGAGTTTAATACAACTTCTCTGGAAAACAAGACATGTTCCACATCTATGAAGGAAAACACACAGCAGTCCAGTGTGTCTGCAGTGCATCCTTCTGTCCACCTATTTTTCATGGTTTGCTGCGTACAAACAAGTGTGCTGCTATCAGTGTGCGATGCTGCGTTCCCTGCCATTTGCAAGGAAACAATAAACTCTGAGTACCAGTCTGACTGTGGCATTATGTCCTTCGAGGTGTGCTTGATATTTATGGTCTATCATGAGGTCTGTGGTGACAGGTTGGACTTGATGATCTTTGAGGTCTCTTCCAACCTTGGTGATTCTGTGTGTGATTCTGTGGCTGGATAAAGAGACCACAAAAATTTTAAAATCCCATGACAATATCTTGCTTAAGGCGGAATTAAATTCAACAATTTCATTTTACACTTCCTTAAAAATACATTTCTCAAAAAGTTAGCACTCCATTTTAAAATAAACCCATGAAACACATTTGTTTTTCAATGAATGATGCTGAATAAATCAATGTTAAAAGTAATTTGCCAGAAACAATCTGATATATTCAGATAAATTTACAATTTGTTCTGGCTGAACAAAGTATACTTTTTCCTTTCTATTTCTCTCAACAATTCTGCTGCTCTCCCTCCCAGCGCCAGAAGGTGCAAGAAAATCAAGGTGCTGCTACTAATTATGTCTGGCCCCCTCAATTTAAGGACATTGAGAATCTTGAACGTGTCCAGAGAAGGGCAATGAGGCTGGTGTGGAGCACAAGCCCTATGAGGAGAGGCTGAGGGAGCTGGGGTTGTTTAGCCCAGAGAAGAGGAGGCTTAGGGGAGACCTTATTGCTGTCTACAACTACCTGAAGGGTGGCTGTAGCCAGGAGGGGGTTGGTCTCTTCTCCCAGGCAACCAGCACCAGAACAAGAGGACACTGTCTCAAGCTGTGCCAGGGGAAGTTTAGGCTTGAGGTGAGGAGAAAGTGCTTCACAGAGAGAGTTATTAGCCATGTGCTGCCCAGGGAGGTGGTGGAGTCACCGTCCCTGGAGATGTTCAAAAAGGGATTGGACGTGGCACTTGAAGCTGTGTTTTAGTAGTCATGAGGTGTTGGGTGACAGGTTGGACTTGATGATCTTCGAGGTTTCTTCCAACTTTAAGGATACTGTGATTCTATGATTCAAGATACCATTGATGCTGGTCTGGGCACAAGGACTCCTCTAGATTCCCCATTGCTGAGCATAGGGGAGGACAATTCCCATTGCTGCTGTATTTACTTTTCCATATGTTTTTATGTTGTTCCACATTTCTTCCAGTTTACATAACTTCCTCATGCATCATTCTAAAACACAAGGATGCTGGTCTCTAAACCTATCATCCAGCAAAAATATTTCCTTATAGACTGAACATTCAGGAAAGTGCAAACTGACCAGACAGGGAAGACTGCAGCACCAAGAACACAAAACTCAAGAACTTATGCACCAGTCCTCCTCTCACAGACCTATCTCTCTAATGGATTGTTACCCAGGCCTCTGCGCTTCAGGTAGAACACAGGACAGTTCAGCAAGGTAAGAGAATGTGAGTATACTGCTAAGCTCATCATTCACCAGCTTTTTATCTTATATACTCCACTGAACAAAAGTGCCATTGTTTTATATAAGTACAACTGAAGCAATCTGCTTGCCAACAAGGAACACCATATTCACCACCTGCAACTTATTATTCTTCAGCAGCAATCTGTATCCCAGTTGCAATCCCCAAGTTTCACACTAGTTTTACTCTTCTAGTCCATTTAAAACAAACAAACAGAAATCAAACACCAAATAGAAATTCTGATGCTAAGTATTTAGACCTGTTTGATATTAGGTGTAGATTCAAGAACACTAACATTCAGCTAATAAAGCAGGATGCACTTGTGGAATTTTTGTTGTTTCAAATACCGAAGACAAGGTCTTCTCCAAACTTTCTGACCTTAGCAAAAAGCCATAGCATTAGGAAGAACATTGTTAGGTAGCTATCACAGTCTTCCCTATATATGTGTTATGATTGGTGCTGCTGCTTGGGAAAAAACATAGGAACTATTGGTGGGAGTCTTCCACAACTGTCTGCAAGAATGAACAAAGAATTTACATCAGCATGAGAAAAAGAAAGTTGAAAAGCGCATTCAGAACAAAAGCACATCTAAGGAGCCCAGGGGAAGGAGAAACTCCTGCTTGCACTGAAGGGCACTCTTTTAGCAAACTGCTGTAGGCTCTCAACAGCAGCAGAGAGGTAGCAGCGTCTGTGCGCTTGTATTAGCAGCAGCCTTCCAGCAGGCGTCAGGCTTGCTGTGGAGCAGAGAGCCCTTTGGGCATCCTTCCAGCATTGAAGTGAGAGCAGAAAAATAGTTAACACTAATCACTGTAATAACACAATAATGATCCACAAAATTATACTTTTCAATAGCAGTGAGCGGTATTGAAAGCCATGCCCATGGGAAAGGGGAGGTGCATGGAAGGCGAAAAGCAAAAGTGAGGTGGAAGAGAGATGCAGAGTGGGCAAAGCAGTGTGTGAGACTGGTGATACAGAGACTGTGGTTATGTCAGCTCCTCACAGCTTTAGTGCTATTGGAGAGTGTGTATGTGTGGAACCCCAATACTGACACAGTATCAAAATACACTCCCAAATGCCACTACTGTCCTTCATTGATGCTCATTGTGAGATTTCATTGAAATCATTTATTGAAGTAGCAGTATCCAAACTCAATTTGAGGCACAACGATTCTTCTCAAAACAAAGACACAGGCAAGGGACTGTTATAAGCTGGCAGACCAGCTTTGGTCAGTAATTATTTAAGGGTGGAAATGTATGCATTTGTATGCAATGTTGAACAGGCTAGCCTTCTTGTTATGTGGATGCAGCAGTGAGTTCATGTGTTTTGTCAGGGCAGCAGAGATGTATATGCAGATACAGACAGTAAAGATACAGGCACATCATATTTCTGTGGAAAGTCAGATAAAGTGCATCTGAACAAACACAGTGTGTACACAAAAAGAGATACACCCTTTGTTACATCATGAAAGGAAGCAGGCATTCATGTGAAGAGATTCACACAGAGCAAGAAACACACAAAACAGGGTTGGAGTGGCTGTGCGTGCATACGTGTAAAATGTGGGAGAATTAACATCCTTGCACACCTCACTGTATATGTATGAGGGCAGCAATGAAAGGCACCTTCCCCATGTAACTTCAGGGCACCCACACTGGGTTAGGAACTGGCTGGAGGGCCGAGCCCAGAGAGTGGTTACACACATGCATGTACACTTTAACAAAGAAAATGGATAATTATCAAGTTGGGAATAGATGTTAGTCTGACCAGGTGTAAATACATGGGAGACATTCAACAAGAACGCACACAGCCTTAGAGAGTGGAGAGCGTAGATGTCCAAAGCACATGAGGGTGTAAGCATGCTGGAAGCAGTTCTGGGCCCCTCAGGCAAGCTCTCCAGAGGAGGGCAACAAGCATTACAGCCCTATGAGGACAGGAGCCTGGAGAGGGAGTGCCATGCCAGTTGGTCTCTTTCAGTACCAGAACAAGGGGACACAGTCTCAAGCGCATGCGAGGTGAGGAGGAAGTTCTTCAAGTCTTCATCCTGGGCTGGAGGTTTTTGGCACTTGGTGCCATGGTCGTGTGAGGTTTTGGGACGGGTTTTTTCTGCTGTGATACAGAGCAGACTCCATGTCTGAACGCACACAGCCAGGGAAGGTGCATGAGGGTTAATGAGACAAATCCAATCTCTTGAATGCCTTATCAGTTGTGGACATCTCTTGAATGCCTTATGTTTCTGTTTGACAGCTGACCTTTCCCACTGCACGCTGCTGAAAAATCCATGCACCACAAACAATTAACACAATGGTGAAAACATAAAGCTGATGGAAGGGAAGACTCGAGACTGTTACAGACAATAGGGAGAGAGTGATACACATAAAAATGACAGAGAGCAGCCATACAAGGAGCTTTGATTCCACCTTATTTTGCTACACACACATTTCATTACCTCTTTTGCAGTGTGACTGTAGCAAAGCTGTGTGCAAAAACAAGGCCCATGTAACACAAGAAAGGAAGGAAAGCCAAGAGGACTCTATTGGTATATAATTTCATTAAGCCCACACACAAGTAAATACATATCTGTATAAATATATGCAAAGCTAATCGAAAGAGCACAGTTCCTCACAAAATAAGGAAAAAAATATTAAAAACAAGAAAAATAATAGCACACAGAGCAGAAGAGGGGAAGACAAACATCACCCTGCCATCGTATACCTCTGCTGCTGTGAAACTAGTTCCTAACAGTATACAGATAAATACATTCATTAAAAGAACTAAACTGAGTATATATGAGTTAGGAACCTCAAATATAATACACCCTGTCAAATGGCCTCTTCTGATAACGACAAGGAGGCTTGTCTCAAGGACAGTATGATTCCAGTTCCAAGTAAGCAGAAGACTGTTTCTGTTGGAAGGCACCTGTACAAACCGTGGGGGCTCATCGGTTATCCAGAAGATTTGCTACTCAGGAAAGGCTCAGAGAAAATCTGCATGTTCTCAGCAATGCTGACATCTCTGTGTGAGACTTGGGCAAACCACACACACTGCATTTTCTGAAGTTGCTCTTCACTGCTATGATTTCCCATAATACATGCATGACACCAACATGCCTGAAGATCAAGACCAACATGTCTCAAACAATAAGAGCAAAACCTAGGCACGCAGAATTCACATGCTAACTTGAAAAAGCAGACATCAATTTTTGCACAGTAGACTCCCTCCAGACAGAGTAGCTATTATCAAATGTTTTGGTCGTGCACTGTTACTGCATTTCAATAGCAGAGACTCTGAAAGGGAGATGCTTTTGCATTTTACAAACTCCCTAACTGTACAGTAGCATAGGGGTCAGATGACACTGAAGAAAGCTCACGAAACAAAAGTTTGTCAGAAGCTCCACAAAAGTCATTTGGACACAGGATCTAGTTCCTCTAGGCACTTGTGGAAAACTGAACTTGCTACTGAAGATTTTACATGCCATCCAGACACACCTGAGAAACAGTTGTGGGTTGAGAAGCACAGGAAGTCATTTGAGGTCAGAGAGGGAAACTCAGCAGCGCAACAGATATTTCACTTTAGCACCTCTGACTGAAAAAGATGCTGAGGAGCAGAAAAGGTACTTGGGCAAAAGTATGCTGGCTATCCACTGGTAGCATACAAGAGCTCTTCAAACCCCGGCAGACCAAGAAATGTTTGAGAGTAAGAAGTGTATCAATGTGGAGGGGTTTTTTATTCCACTGAAAAAGTTATATCATGATTGTAATTATTCCTTGGCTATTTCCACGTGTTCTTTTCATACGTACATATCATATCAAACTATTTCAATGCAATAAAAATGGGTGCTTAGTATATACCATAAATCTCTTTAAAGAGTTATCAGCTCATGTGTTTTCATAGGTTTATGAAATTATCTGTGCTATTTGGAATAATAGATCAGAGCTATGCTATCAGTTCATTCAAAATTAGGGACTTTACACCATCAATGAAGTTACTTTCATATCTTGACGTGACAGCACCAAGAATGAGCCCAGCTGTTTTCATTAGTTCAAATTACTGGGTAGCACAATCTTAATAAAGCCTTGTATAAGTTATCAACATTGGATATCAATTAAAACCCGTTAAAAACCCCAACCAAATCTGTGCTTCTCTTCAGTATTTTAATTCAAACTCTGAACCCCTTGGCCCTGATAAAAATTAGGAATAATTTTTTGGTAATCAGTGAAGGTACGCTGCTGGATGTAAGACAGCGATCATGCTGGTATCTGTGTTCATGTTATTTTCCCTGAGCCTGTTGCTATAAGGTCAGAACTGATGTAATTCTTATTCTTACAAGCAAAACCCAGCTGCTGTAAAAAATGACTTTTCAAATCTCCCTGCAGGAAATGTGGCACAGCTCTTGTGTTACAACTACTACTGAAAAAAATCTGTGTTTCTCTTCGAGTTCAGAAAGTGCTGCTGTTATTTTCCTGGAGCAGAGTTTGCCCTGGAGGGTCTTGATTTCTGTGGGTTTAGGGTTTTTTTAAATATCAAAGATCCCCTATTCTAATCTAAACACCAGGGGCATTTGTATCATTTGGTAAGGGGTTTGGAACCCTGTGAGGAGAGACTGAGGGAGCTGGGGTTGCTTAGCCTTGGAGAAGAGGAGACTCAGAGGTAACCTTATTGCTCTCTACAACTACCTGAAGGGAGGTTGTAGACAGGCAGAGATTGGTCTCTTCTCCCAGGCAACCAGCACCAGAACAAGAGGACACAGTCTCAGGCTGCGCCAGGGGAGGTTTAGGCTGGAGGTTAGGAGGAAGTTGAGGGTGATTTGCCATTGGAATGGGCTGCCTGGGGAGGTGGTAGAGTCACCATCACTGGAGGTGATCAGGAGGAGACTTGATAGGGTGCTTGGTTGCATGGTTTAGTTGATTAGGTGATGTTGGACAATAGGTTGGAGACGATGATCTTGAAGGTCTCTTCCAACCTGGTCTATTCTATTCTATTTATAAATATTTTACAAGCCTTGTTTTACCACAGCATTGTCCCTCTTCAGGCTGTTCCTCAGACTTTAACAGCTCCATTGCCACACCATCACTGGGGTCTCACCCTTTTGGAACTGAAAGTTGTCAGAAGTTTTGGGAAGGAGAAATGTCAGTTTTGACCAAGTTCCACAGAGCAAACCCTCATGTATCCATGCACATGGCCAGGGTGAGGAACCACTGAAGCCCTTTCTTTGGGGAAAGGAAAGGATCCCCGCTTTGAAAAAAACAGACAATTTTGAAAAGTGTCTTTGCCAAAGCAAGCTCCAGGGCCTCCAAGATTAGTGGTTTCTTGACAACTCCCTGCTCAAATGCACTCAGCTCCAACAAACAGAAATGGTTTGTTTTTTTTTCCCCTGTAATTGCTGTGTCTGAGCTACTTTGTGGTGTCACAGACAAGCTGGGGGGGGGGGGCTTTTGCACACTATCTCTAGCAACAGAATTTTGGCAGACGAAGTTCTACTAGTACCTTCATAGTCCCTTACAGAGCTGCTGAAGGAGGACTGTTGGCAGAATTTGGCCTTGACATGGTAATTTTCAAAGGTATTCTGTTAATTTATATGTCAAGTGGAAGGTATAACTTATTTTCTCCAAATTGTGCTGGTTTGCAGAGCTAAGAAAAATAAGGGGGGGGGGGGGAAGGGAGGGAATTATATGTAATTTTGCTAATTTATATAACTGATCACTATATACATATATATGCAGTTTTATCCTTATCTTCAGGAAGCTGGGCTCAAAAAATAAAGAAGCTCAGTAAATTATTTGGGGGTTCTAAATTTTACACAATTGGTGCTATGCTTGTAACTATACTTCAACCCCACAACAAAAGGAAACTGCATAACTTAACTACCCTGGGAGGACAATAGAGCAAGAGAACTCACTGCAAATAGTACATACCAACACTGAAATCTTTTGCACGGTTACCTGATGGCCTACACTGTTAAACTCTCTCACCTGCAGCCCACAGAGGATCATAGTTGTTTCTGCTGCCGCCTAAATACATTTCTGGAGTGTCACTTTCCTGCATCTTTGTACTTTAAACTTCCTCAATCTGCTTGGCTTGACACTACCATGATGCATAGAGTGTAAGACAGAGTTTGTGCCCCCTCAACTTCAATGTCTTCTGGCTTTTACTATGAATGCTCATTAAAAAAGAAAAGCTTTCAAGCTGCAGAGATATCAGCAGATAAATATTAGTGCTGACCTTAAGATTTCATGGCATCTGGTAGAACAAGCTTGTTGGCCCCTAAGATTCTGTTTCACAATAGGGGTGAACTAGGAACTCATTTTCAAAACCTTACAAGAACTGTAGCAACGCCATAAAGTACCTTTGGTCATGAGTAATTCTAGTGTGGTTTAGAAGCATGTGCTAAAATTGCTCCATGGCAGAACTGGGGCTCTCGAGCCCCAAGAGACAAAAATGATCCTTCACGGGAATTGTGATCAACCAGCTACAAACTCTGATAGTCATGCAAGTGTCAGTCAGAACAGGCTGCAGAACAGGACAGGGACAGTGCGGCTAGTCCTACCTATCCATCGAGGTGTTGCATCCCTGCAGGCATATGAGTCTGCAGACTCCACCTGTGTTTGCTTTAATCATTTCTGTAATAGAAAGAAATTGCTACAACCAGTCAAAGTCTTCACTCCAGAGCAGACTGTATCCTTTGTGTATGCCTCTGCACCAATATTGCATAACCTCTTTCTTAGCTGCAGGGGAGTTTGCAGGGGGAGTTTACAGGGGCAGAAAGAAATTACAGCAATGGGAGACTTAGAGTTTGTACATAAAGCAGTGAACCTACAGAGGCTGGACACTCATTCTTCTGTGCAGCAGGCAAGCGTGTAGAATACATCACATCAGCTACTTCATGGTAGCTTCCCATGTGTATTGCCTTACCTCTCAGTAAATGCAAGGCAACTCACGCCCCAGTGTGAGCAGGCAAGGTTAGCTTGCTTTCCCTTAGAATTACAAGTGTACACATGTGGTTATTTTGGAATAGGTAAATTAATAGTCTAGCTTGCCTCAGAGTGAGATGTTATTACAACAACAGCCTGACTCGGCTATCTCCCTTCCAGCATCACCCACTTGGTGGTTATTTTAAATTCTTCCAGCATGTGGCTTTGCCCCTGTAGTGTTCTGGGACTATTCCCAAGATCCCTGGGTAGTGCTAAAGAAGAACGCACCATTTCCTGGGTTGAACTTCAAATGTCAACAGCTCCAGCCCTCTTTCATCCTCTTGGTTGCATCTTCTGTGAACTGCTAACATCATAAACATGATCCATAACCTGTAACATCCGAGTTTATCAGTTATTTCTCTAGTGCTGCATCTGTCTGCGCTGTTAAGACTTCCACTGGGATCAGCGTACCCCTCTGATAAAGGAATGTTTGTTTGCCAACTGCTTCATATTGATGTGTTTACCATGAACACCAGCACAAAGGGAGGGGGAATAACAGATTAGGGACCAGTTCAAGTAGGTTCTTTTGTAACACTCATAATATGCATGTGGTTACAAACCAGCTTCATGGCTTTATTTCAAGGTGGGGAAGCACATCAGGAAGAACTTTTTTTCCTTACCATCTGGCATCACACTGTAACAATCAGCTTTAGAGGCAGATACATGTGAAATAACTCATACTTGATGTTACTGTTTGATTCTAAGTAAGTCAAAATGCCCTTATAAAGTGGCAAATAGAAGCTCAGATTATAAAATCAACAGATGACCACAAAAAAAATGTATGTTCAATAAATATTAGACCATCATCCTCAATGCAGATTGTGACAACCAATTTGCTAGATCTTTACAATCTCCTAGAGCTCTGTAACTTTGCCTTCTGCTCACTAGCATTCCTGTAGCCCACTCAGTGCAATAGGTTGCCTGCTTTGAAACAGCCACGTGGCTGTGTGGGAGCAGATCACTAGTTACAAATGATCCATACGTGACAAACCTGTATCACAAAACAATCGATGCAACCCACTCGCTGATTTTCTTAACAGAAGCTAGCAAATGAATGAACTTTCACAGAATCACAGAATGTCAGGGGTCAGAAGGGACCTCCAGAGATCATTGAGTCCAACCTCCCTGCCAAAGCAGGATCACCTAGGGCAGATTGCACAGGAACGCATCCAACTATGGATGCTAAATTCCTCTCCAGAGCAACCCTCTGAACCAGGCAAGGCTCTGATGTACACCCGTTAGCCATCTGTACGGCATTTCAGTCAAAGATGACTCTCCTAGCTTCAGACTCATCTCCCACATCTGAGTGTTTTCTATTTAGGCTGTTAATGATGGATAGCAAGCATGAAAAACAAAAGGTGAAAGGGCCAGAAGAACAGGGCAGTGACGGAAGATATTTTAACAGCCAAAAGTGAGGCTGCCTTACGTAAAACCAGAGGATGAACTTTCTGTAGCAGACAGAGCCTTTGTTGTTTCATAGGTAATATGCACCTTCACATGTGCAAGCACATGCACAGCTGGAACCTTCTCTCTCTGGTGGAGCACACAGTGGCTCCAGGGCAGCTCTCATTAAATTGCTATTACTGTCACACTGCATGTGGGCAGTATGCTCAGCAGAGCAAAGCATCCACAGACATGCAAGGACCCTAGTTACACAGAGGTCCATCATTACAAATGCATGCAAAGGCTGGGTTTACACCTCCACATGTGACATGTCTGTACATGCAAGTGCACAGATGATGACACACTTGCATGTTGGTTGCATCAGTGTTTCTGTACAAGCAGTAGCTGTATATTTACATGGGTTGGGCAAAGTTCCTCTCTCTCTCTCTTTCCTTCATTGAATGGGAAAAGGCTGTCAGCAATTTCCTTCTGTCAACAGCTGGGAAATGCTTTTCTGCAGTTAGCTGCAATTTGTTTCAATTATGTGTATTAATCATAGCCTGCTCCTGATGGTATTCTTCATAGAAAAAAAAAATCAGAGCTTTTCTTTTTAACAAGCAGTTTCCTCTCTCACGATTGCACTTAATGACTGCAAGTTTGTTGGGAGAGGGGGAGAAGGAAAAAAAAAGGAAAAGAAAAACCCAGATGCTTCCATGTTTGCTTATTTCATTAATAAGCACCACGGCTGAAGAAGCTGGCAGGGCAGGCAGCTGAAATGGGGGTCACTGCACTGGCATTTCAATTGGGGAGAGACAGCTCTGACCAGTTTATATCAAAAAATCTCCCAGCTTGAGAGAGGTGGATGGAATTACATCAATTAAGGAGTTTTGGACTCGACTTGCTTCCTTTGAAACGCAAAGCAGATAATCTATTAAGCTTCTTGGGAATCCCCAGTGTTTTAATACCTTACCACTGGGATCAATTTTAAAGATGCTGGGAAAAATAGCAAAAGACTGGGAAACCTATTGCCATCCAAGAGCTACTTCCAAAGTCTAGAGGAACATAACCAAAGTATCAGTGGGTACCAATGGTATTTTCCCAATAAACTGTACAACAAGGTGTGATGTCCCAAAGTTGCCCATTTCATGTCTGAGTTCTAACAGCATTTTTAAGAAACATGCTCTATATTTGCAGTGAAGCAGTAAATTAAAAGTCTATCAGGTATACAGAGCATGTACTGATGTTCTGGAAATGTTCTGTAGAATCATAGAATGGTTTGGGTTGGAAGGGACCTCTGAAGGTCATCTAGTCCAACCCCCCTGCAGTGAGTTGTAGTTGAATAAGCTCTTCTGCAGACAGATGATGGCATACAAGGATATAAGCCAATAGCACTGTTGCTTCTTGCTCATTACCTGCTTTCCTGTAGTGCTTATCTTACATGCTATGGTATAAGGATCCTCCCACACTCATTTGTCATTAACCCCAGCATTGACTGGTTAGCTCACAGAACTTAGGAGTAATTGTACAAGTTTCGCTTAGAAATGTAAACATTCTGCAAAACTGCTAAGATCCAAGCAACAGGCACTTATTCCACAGCCCTGGAATTTTAGATCAGAAGTTAGTCATGTACCAACAATGTAGATGACTTGCAACAGGAGATCAATATATTTTATCAAAGGCTGGAATCTGTGCTAGAATAAGAGTATCTGTACTGCTTAAAACCGTATTGCACTTAGTCCTTGCAAAATTTGCCTTCTAAGAATCTGCTGAGCTAGATTTGGTGACTCCATCGTGCTTACAGGACAGAAGAATGATCCTACTGTTGGTCTACATGGTACAATGTGTATAAATCCATCACTTAGACAGTTTAGGTCTACTCTTACCTTAAGATCTGATAGCACAGATATATCAGTTGGGTGTACATAAAACCATGCAACATCTCCTGTAATCAGTTAATCAACAATGACAAAATTTTGAGTGTAAATGTCATCATACTGGCAGAAAATACAACTTTGCTAGTATGATTTCTTCTGATAAGGGGCGAGGCACAGTACTAGAAGGATTTATAAAGGACATACATATTCAAATGAGCTCTTTTCATGCCTAGTCAATAAAGCCATCCAGGCACAAGCAAGACCTCAAACAGGTTTTCTAGGCCACCAACATCAGGCAAGGATGAAGTGATATGACACTGGACAAAGCTACAATGTTAAGTGCAGCTGCCAGAGCTCTGTCACATCGTGCGATTAGGAAAGCACACTGCACAGATGGTGCACATTTTGTGGCAGAAGGTGATGCTACAGCTCCCCTACTCTACCCAGCAAATGCATGTTTGGACACTGACAACCAGCAAAGTCACTCAGATGCAGCTACACCCACATGACCGTAAGTCTGTGAGGGTTTCATGTTTCCTTGCATGAAAACATATGTGGAGGAAACAGGCTGTACTTAAAAAGAGCCTCTATAAACTGCATCCACATTTACAGCCCTTAGCTGGTGTCAGAGCAGCCTTTAATTCAAAGCAATGAGTTTCACAGGCCTTTACTCATTCCAGATAAGAAGTAGGCACCTGAAACAGTTAATAGTTTAATTCAAACCTGTATCTGCAGATGGACAGATCTTATAAGGCCTGAGAAAGGACCGCTTGCTATTACCAGTGCTCCTGGTTCCATAGCATTCCAGATTTGCAAACAGGACATTGAGAAAAACTAATCTCACTGTAATCACAAAGATGTGAAAGAGTGACAGCATTTAGAACTAATTTAGAAACCAACATGATTCGTGACCCAGTACAAACTACCCAACCTTTGGGCACTCTAAAGCTGTAGTGCTGTAAACTCTGCACCATGAGAAGCAGGAGAACATTACATGCTTTCCTCAAAGTTCCCATTTGATTATGTCGTATTTGTTAAACTAAAACACAGATCACAAAAATACGTTGGCTAAAAGCTTATTAAGCAAAATTCATCTTTACTAGACTCTTATTGACACGTGCACAGACAGAAGAGAGAAGTTTCAACTAGAAATAAAATGTTAAACCTTAAAGGAGCAAAAGAAGCTTGGAGCTTCACAGAGCTGTCAGGCATCAGACACAGCATGCTCCAACACCAGGAACAAGAAATCCATTGTAGTGAAAGAAAGAACATGACAGAGGAGGTAAAAGAGAAAAGAAATGGGGAAAGAAGAAAAACAAGGAAGAAGGCAAAGAAAGAAATAGCAGAAAGCAAAAGAAGGGGTAAGTTCAGAAACAGAAAAAGGAAAGGAGAAGGAGGAAAAGAAGAAATGACAGAAAGTGATAGACAGAAAGGAAGAAAAATCTCTGCTGGTACAGTAACAAATAAATCCCTGCAGCATGACAGGCGTCTGCTGAAGCATTTCATTTCCCCGCAGCATAATGGTGTGTTATTGCCCATTATCTGTTCTGTCAGTGCCAGAGTCGATATTAAATGAGGGGCAGCTGCATTTAGCTGCCATTTTTCAGCTGTCTCCCTGTTACCATGGAGACCCGCTTGTTTTTTGATCAACCTGGCTGCGAGCAGAGGGGGGTGTGCATGAGGAAGGCAGCAAGGGCTGCAGAGCAGTGGGAGCGAAGGACGGAGAGAAAGCACTGGAGGAACCCAGGCAATGGGAGGCCAGACCCCTTGCACCAGTGAAAGCACCACAAAGAGCCATTTCAAATACTCTGTTAATATGCAGAGGGGCTGACAGCCAAGTGTATGTGCAGTATGTGAAGACTTTCACAGGTTCCAGCAACTGCCTCTGCATCCCTCTGCCCTACTCCTTTCCCTACGTTCTCTGCCCCACTCTAGTACTTCTGCAGCAGCATCTCTAAGACTGTTGGAAGAACTGTTGAACTAAGCCTCTCAGACCACATAAACCATTCTATGTTGGGAAGCATTAATATTCCTAAAATACTAATCAGGAACCTGAGGAACAATGAGATGGTCTTTGTTCCTCTCTCCCACCAAGATTTATGCAGCAAGCTGCTGGCACACACAGGTGCTGAGGCCTGGAAAACATTATTTACCATTTTCCTGCCTTAAATGTAAGGATAAAGACAAGGAGTAATGGGTACAAGTTGCTACTGGGGAGATTCGGACTGGATGCCAGAAAAAGTTTTTTCACTATTCAAACTATTAGACATTGGAATAAACTCCCAAAGGAGGTGGTGGATTCCCCTACATTAGACAGTTTCAAGACCCAGCTTGACAGGATGCTGGACCAACTTATTTAAAAAACAGAATAGAATTAACCAGGTTGGAAGAGACCTTCGAGATCATAGAGTCCAACCTAACATCCAACACCATCTAATCAACTAAACCATGGCACCAAGCTCCCCATCCAGTCCCTTCCTAAACACCTCCCATGATGCTGACACCACCACCTCCATGGGCAGCCCATTCCAATGGCCAATCACTCTTTCTATGAAGAAGTTCTTCCTAACATCCAGCCTAAACCTTCCCTGGCACAGCTTGAGACTGTGTCCTCTTGTTCTTGTGCTGGTTGCCTGGGAGAAGAGACCAAGCCCCACCTGGCTACAACCTCCCTTCAGGTAGTGGTAGACAGCAATAAGGTGTCCTCTGAGCCTCCTCTTCTCCAGGCTAAACTATATTCTTACCCTGAAAGGTTGGTCTAGATGATCCTGGAGGTCCCTTCCAACTTATGAATTTATGATATCCCTTACAGGGAAGTGAGGGAGAGACTCCTACACAGCAAAGTTGAATCAAATGAAAGATATCCCAATTCCTTTTCTTGACTAGTCTTAACACAAGGCTTCCTTAGGAGAAAGACACACTAGGCTCTCCCTACAACATTTACTTAATGGTGGCAGTTCCAAACTTCGCACCTACCAGATTCTTTGATTTCTAACACCATTGCTTTAGATCGACCAGCAGCATACTTGCAGTGGCATCCAGCAGCACCCAAATCACACTAGTATGAAGAAAGCTGCCTACTTGAAGTGCTGATCGTTCACTGCACCAATGCAGTATTGAAGGAGTACTTTCTGTCTGCCAACACTTACAGTAAGATATTTGTCTCTCCTTGAGGGTTTTGTTTCTCTTAATAGAGCATAAAGGGTTGTAAAAACACAGGAGAGATGAACATTGTGAAAGTCAAACCAATAGACTATATCTATGAAATGGAGCCTGGGTGCACTTCCAGACTTTAAAACGTGGTAGTTTGCAATTTGAAAATATTAGAATAGCCTCTGACATGCTTTTTCTCATTTTAACTTACACTACTCCAAATAATTCCTGAGCCCATCTCAGGAGTTAGACTGTGCCTGTGACCATTCCTAGCGTACAGTTTGCAAACAACCATCCTGTTTTGCACATTTATGAGCACAGACGGAGCACGCTGCAATGGCCAGCCTCAGTGCCAGGAAATATTCTCATAGTTCTTATCCATGCTCAGTGGATTAGTAGAGCCAACCAGGTGGTCCAGCCTGGATACAGCCAGGACAGTACTTCAAACAATGATAAAGGTCTTGATGACATATCCTAACTGTGTCCACCCTAACTTTGTTAAAGAGCTGATTTGCAGAGTTCTGTTTATCACACAGATTGATGCAGGCAGAGAGCAATGGAGCCACAGCTTCTCAGTAAGCCTCTCAATTCTCAACCTGTAGGTCTGCTGATATCCATTTTCCTAAACAGATAAATAAGAAAACAAGAATAATCCCACTCAAATTGACAAGTATAACAGGATACCTAAGAAGGAAAATCAGACCCTTGGGACACATACCAAGAACGCTTCGAGGTTCTCAAAATTCCCTAACATTTGATGGGAATATTTTGACATTACACTCTCAGTTTGCAGGTAGCCTCACCTCACGTCAGCTTTTACAATATCAAAAAGAACTGCTTGGTGTACAATGTCTATGATTAAGGATGAAAACGCCCAGAGGACATTTACTCCATGAAGGCAAATTTATGACACAGAGATGTCAGACGTTCAGATTTCCAGGAAGCAATTTCCTCTTCAGGTGTTTTTTGCAGTCTGTATCCGCCATGAATTCTACAGTTCTCTAGCTCATCCATGTTCCTCAAGATATAAACATTACAGTTCTCTTAAACCATCATGTCCTTCCTGTCCCTTTCCCCCAGACTCCCTGACTGCCATGGAATAAACATTTAAACTTTTTTGCTAAGAAGTTGTAAGAAGTTAGAAAGCTGCCCAGGCTGAACATCAACACGTAGTAGAGTGTCCTGTCTCCTCTGCAATTTAAACCCAACGCCAGTGAAACTACAGTAACATAGTGATAGAAAAGTAACATCAAGGAACACAGCAACACCAAGTATTTTCCAATTTTAAAGCACTAATTTGCTGCTTCCTTTTAGCTTAGAGAGCTCATTTTCCCATTTCTCCTGTCCTTTTCACTCTGTCTGCTTTCCAAATGCTTTTCTTAAGTTTTCCAATTTATTTGTTGGCACTATCCAGCATTCACAATTCAAATGCTCAACTAGGAAGATGCCTTTTTAATAACTGTAAAATGTGCAGTCCCTTCCAATCTACCAGAGACCCACTTCTACAGACAATTCCAGCACCTTCCTATGAAACAGCCTTCTTCATTGACTCAATTTTCTTTTTAGATGCCATTTAAAAGTCATTATTTCTCAGGCCCTACCCAGCCCTCCCATGCTCCATGTTAAGAGACAGTAAAAATGCAAGGTTGAAGCACTTCATTAAATTAATGCTTAAGGCAAGTCCTCACCTTCTAGTAGGAATGTATCTGTGGGAAGAGGGTTGTTTTCAGATAGTTTTGTAAGAACTATAGGGAAGATTTGCCTTTGCTCAAATTAGAGAGGGCTACGTTTTGTCTTTGACGGTAATGTAAACACCTTGTAACTGAAGGAGAGAAGCTTGGAAGAATTTGGTTGGATGTGTTAAAATATTGTTATTTTGACCCATTGTATGTCTTAATTACACTTATGCCTGTAGAAAATGACCAACTGAGATGTGACACCTGTGCCTTCTGATAGACTATATAACTTTGCTGTATAATGTAAAACAGTGACACTTTGCTTGCATCAAGCTGCGTCCCGTCTCTCTATCATGGTATGTACCCATACCGCTATATTTGCTCATCAGAGCCTCTTACTCTGATGTTTTCAGGTGTAAAGCAATTTCATCACTTCAGGCCTTCCGACACTTGGCAAAACTTTAAAAAATTGATTCTAAAGAAAACCCTTGAGTGACATTTCATTGGCCCAGTGGCATTGACTCCTACCACAACTGACATCTGCTACCCTTCCATGTCTGTGGTAGCTCTTCAAGCATCTGTTCTTATCTTGCTGAATTGGTGGCTTATTCAAACGTTCTCTGTCATGCTTTAAAAAAATTCTGCATGACTTGCTTACATGCTAATTCTTTCCTCAGCTTCACTCTCATGACCTTTTGCTTTTGAATATGCAACTATCTTAAGTGCCACATTGAGCATCAGACCCCATTCAACTTGTAGGATCTTGGTTTTTTTTCTCTAGGGGATGCCTGAGTTCAGAGTGTCTGATCAAAGTCCAAGGGAATTTTGCAAACAGTAGTGGAAACAAATAGCTGACTTAAGATGGTTGAAAATATGAATGCTAATGAACTTTTTAGCCTTCTGGGTCAATGACATTAGTTTTGGATCCAATGAGTCACAGAATCTGAAGAGAGGAAAGAAATTTGCCATAAAATTAAGCAGGAGATTTTGTTTTGCTGGTCAGCAAATGATTATGGTAAGAACATTGATGGAGCAGTCCTTGAGACAAATGGGAAAGCAAGAGGGAAATTATGCTGCAGCATTCGCACAAACATCTTTGTGGTCATTTCAAGGGATTTATAGAATTGTGCTGCCTATGATTAGACTTAGTTTATACAGTACAAATAATTTGCTTCCAGGACCTGCTAAAATGTCTCATTCAAGTTAAGGAATACATTCAGAAGAGCAAGTGAATTTGCAACTAATTCCTTTAACTACATTCCCTACACTCAACAATTCCTTTTGATGAGAAACAAAACAAGGCAACAAAGCTGTAAAAGAAACCTAACTGCTAGATGCTACAGACAAATCATACTTATTCAGCAACAGTTTTTAAACAAAAGTATTGATTTCTAACACCCTAGGGATGCTTTCTGAAAAGCTTTCTGGCAAACAAAACCAGCACTTAAGTTCTGGGGAAAAGAAGAGGAGCTGTATCTGCCTTTGGATTTTCTCCACTCTCTCTTCCCAAAAATCTACAATAGGCATTATCTACCTTTCTACAGCCTACTGCCTTGAGTCCAAAATGTGAATAAAGGTATGTCATGTTTGGCTCCGTTTCTTTGCACACAGGTAGTAGAGGGAAACAAAGCTGAGGATCAAATCTATGCTCCATATTGTCAGCAAAGCCACTGCCATTTCACTGGCAATGCTGGTCTACTAAAATGCAAGTAAGAATATATTAAAAGGGCAGTCACATCCAAGAGAATCGGTATGCTTGGAAGCTGGTATCTTTAAACCACTCTACCATTTTACTCTCTGTTTCCCTCAAGACTCTTAGAAGACTTTCCCAGCATTGATCAGGCAGCAGAACCAAACTTAACTACCTATTTAATAAGATTTTTTTCCATTTTGCATGGAAGAATATTGAGGTCTGCAACGGTCAGGTCCCTCACCTCCAGGAAAAAGAAACAAAACCAAACAAACAAATCACCAAAACAAAACAAACCCCCCCCCCAGACACACACAAAACCCCAGCACATCTGAAAGCACTTACAGATGACTCAATTTTTTCAAAGTGATATAAAACATATCTAAATGTTTACTGGAAGAAGTAAGAGAGATGTCTTCATTTCAACATACATACCTTTGCAACAGGATAATTTGCCTAGCTTTAACAGAATACTGTTAAAGAAACAACTCCCTTGCTGCCATCCTCCTGTATGCCATTCTTTGATGGCACTTACAAGGCTGTCCCTTGAGCTCTAGCATCAAAGAGCTGGTGCTTCTCACGATGGTAATCCTAAACCTGATTGCTGCTACTAAAAAGGGAAATGGTGTGCATCACTCTCCCAACAGCAAGTCTGGCTTTTTTTTTTTCCACATGAAAACAGGATTCAACTCTGAATATGACAATACTCCAAATACCAACAGAAGCTGGGATGGCTCAGTTCATCAGGATACCAGTCCAAAGGGCTGACATTTCATAAGGTCAGAGCATACTATCACAGCCAGCTTTTTATTATAACTTGGCCTCAGTTTCCACTATTCAAACCCTCTCAGTGTGACACTTCTCAGGTCTGGCTTGTTCAAAGGTGATCAAGTCATTTTACTGCACAGCTGGGAAAGAAGGTTGAGTCCTCCAGATGCAAGACTTTGGATCTGAAGCCTCTCTTCTCCTATCCTTTCCTATTTCATCACATCCCAGGAAGGGATTATTATGTTTTGCAGAGTACTAAAACACAGTCGTGAGGAGTCATAAGTAACAAAGTGAGCTTCTGTGTCACAACAGACTTTATTAGCATAATTCCTAATTGTGACTGTTTAGAAGCCTCATAACAGCATGAATAATTATGTTTAACAGAGAGAGTGACAAAGACCAAGATTAGTCATTTCTCCATAACCCCTACCCTCAGACTGCTACAGGATCCTTCTCCTTTCCTCTGATGTTGACGAACAGTACCAGAGAATGCATTCCATGGGGCGGGGGGTAGAATAAATTCTAGCATACTCAGGAATCTTCTGCTTGTGACCTCCTTACCCTAGCTGCTTTGAGTGGGATCTCAGATAAACCTCTGAGCGGCAGCATAAAACACAGACAAAATTTAGAATCCCACTGGAATGCAGTCTATTAGGAAAGATGCAACTAAGCAGAGACAGGTAAGCCTAAAAGTGTACTCCAGAACTGTATACTGTGAAAGGAACCCTCATTTGGTTAGAAGTTTGCAGTACATTTTGCCTGTGATCACTTAGAACAAAGGAGACAAACACATTTAGTGCCTTTTCACGATCAGTTCCTACTCTGCACCACTGACCTACAAATCAAGGTTCTGAATGCACTAATATTAAGTGGCTGGGGGCCACCCTCTCCTGCCCAGCTTCCTCTCTGGAGATGGTGGACATGCCCTGGCTGGCAAGGCTCCTGCACAACCAACCCTACAGCTCCCAGTCCCCAGCAAGCTGTCAGCATGACACAGCATAAGAGATTTAGATGCCAACTGATACCATCCACATCAAACTGTGCAAATGCAAAATGATGCAGCTATTCCAGCTACTAAGTTTCAGAACACCCTTTTAATATGCAGAGCCATTTTCATTAGAGTCTTGGGACCGCTGAACCGTTTCACCCCTCTGCTGTCCTTTAACTCCTCCAGATCTTAATAGAACATTTGTTTTCAAGCTGACTTGTCAATTAACTTCAACCACTCCCACAACTATTTGCAGATGCTGGTTCAGATCAGGTCCAGAATTGTCACCGAAGCACAAGGGGAAACAATTCTCTCCACATAAACCACATTTTACATTACCAGTAGATTAAAGCAACCAGAGATTCTGGGGTTTAATTCAAACTCAGACTCTCAGGTGTGATTCTGGTTTGCTGCCGGTATTTCAACCTCCATTACTGAGAGAAGAGGAAAAGAATCTTACATGTTTAATATGCATTTGTTCTCAGTTTTATAGTGGGTGAAAGAGCAACATTAATAGCACAGCAGGAGCTAAACTGAATCAAAAGACCTCAAAAAGAAAATATTCTCAGTATCCATTACTCCAACAAGATGAGACTTCTATCTGCTTATCATGGAAGAGAGGGAGATTAAAATAGCTATTTTTTTAAATCTATTTATTTACAGTACATAAAGCAAATAAATTTTCAAATTGTAGAAGGCATTACCCTTGGAGTTGTCAGAGATTCTAATGTATTGGAACAAAAAGTAGGCATGCCCAATTTAAATGCTCAAAAGGGAAACTGGGCAAGATATTTGCAATCTGATACACAGCTGCTGAAGACAGAACAAAGTGACACTGTGAACACAGCTCAGAAGGCCTAAGTCATGAATCCAGATCTCAGACATCTGAGTTTTCACAAGATGTCTATCATGTCTCGTCCTTAATCTAGCATCAACCTGATGTATGGATGTGGTTAAGTCACTTTACCATCTCTTTCTTAAAGACTGATATTGAGTAGTTTAAAAGTGTTGTAAGGTAAATTGTCCGTAGCATTTCAAAGCAATAATATTTCCACTTAATTTTGGTAAGTATTGAACAAAACCTCTTCAGGAACCACTTACCTGTTTGTCAGGGTCTAAATACCAGAAGTAAGACCAATTTTCACAACAAAACAAAAAAATCTGAGTCTTTTGGATTCTTAATAATAATAATACAATAATAATACAATACACCAGGTTGAAAGAGACCTTCAAGATCATCGCGTCCAACCCATCAACCAATCCAACCCACCTAAACAACTAAACCATGGCACCAAGCACCCCATCAAGTCTCCTCCTGAACACCTCCAATGAAGGTGACTCCACCACCTCCACGGGTAGCCCATTCCAATGGGCAATCACTCTCTCTGTATAGAACTTCTTCCTAACCTCCAGCCTAAACCTCCCCTGGCGCAGCCTGAGACTGTGTCCTCTTGTTCTGGTGCTGCCTGCCTGGGAGAAGAGACCAACCTCCACCTGTTCCACAACCTCCCTTAAGGTAGTTGTAGAGAGCAATAACGTCACCCCTCAGTCTCCTCTTCTCCAGGCTAAGCAACCCCAGCTCCTTCAACCTCTCTTCACAGGGCTTGTGTTCCAAACCCCTCACCAACTTTGTTGCCCTTCTCTGGACACGTTCCAGCAAGACAACATCCTTCCTAAACTGAGGGGCCCAGAACTGGACACAGGACTCAAGGTGTGGCCTAACCAGTGCAGTGTACAGGGGCAGAATGACCTCCCTGCTCCTGCTGGCTACACTGTTCCTGATGCAGGCCAGGATGCCATTGGCCTTTTTGAATCTTCTTGAATCTTGACTCTGCATCACTTCAGTAAATAATCCTTATGTAAGCTAATTACAAAAAATAGGAGCCCTTTAAATAATTAATCAAGAAAGCATCAAATAAATATGGAGGGAAGTATTTCTTTGAACTAAAACCAAAAATATCTAAATGTACTACTAATAAAGGGCTTCCCACTTTCAGCATAATGAGCACCAGCTGACCTTATAGACAAAAATTTGGGGCGGAGGGTATGTAGGCCTTCGAGATGATGTCCTATGCCACCTTGCAGCAAACAATCTACAGTCTCAGAGGCTCTAGGGTTGGATATTTTAAGCAGGGGTTGTGATCCACATGCTAGATTCCATGGGTATTCATTTTTATCTTTGCACAACCCTAACTTCTGACTTTATTTTGTATTAGAAATGAGTAGGTCACCACTGTCCTAGAACAGCACTGTGACATTCGGAGAAAGCAAAGGGAGACCACACACAGGTTAAATAAAGTTAGAGCAGAGGCAAAGCTTGGGTCACACTGTGTTGAAAGGTCAGTGAGCCATGAACACACCACTTACAGAGATGTTTTCAGATGCTGGCATAAAACTCAGAGGAGCAGCTGATCTGCTTAAGTCTCCCACCAAAAACAGTACATACTTATGCTGTTTTATGCACAGGACAAGAATGATCTAAGAGCAGCTCCATGTTGCTCTTCTTGATGCATTCTTATAGTGTGGGGCCAAATACACTGCTCAAGAGTGCCCCATGGCTGATCCTTTCATGCTGCTCACATAGCTGCAGTGAACATCCCCCAGCCTTTGCAGCTCACTAAGTGCAAGAGATCACTGGTCTGAATGGCAGTCAGGACACTAACAGGTCAGGACCCCTCAAGTACTCCTGCATATAGCAGCATGCAGCATGCCAAAGAGTCAGGGAGGAATTCTACCCCAACAGGCCAGCCAGTCTCCACTCAACCTGTTAGCAACAACTATCACATAAGCATTGAGCAAGGCAAATGTTTCAGTAAAAGCTTGGTACTTCCAGGAATTGCTGATATCGATCAGCTAGTTTCGAACAAGTTATAATTTCAGGGGGAAGCTGCTATTTAAATGCCACATGTAGCAGCAAATACAGTACCACTGGGCAGAAGCATGTGTTTAGCCTGGCAAAGGGAAGATTACACTCTTACTGACGTCTTGCAGCTACACTGTTTTGTTCCCTTATGAGGCAACACTGGGATAACAACGGCTAATCCTGTTCTGCAACTCTAAATAAGCACATAAATATGATGCCCAGTTACAAGTACAGTTTTTCATAAGATTATGTTGCCAGTTGACTGAGATATCCAGGTATACTTCTCTACCGTGTATCCAGTCAGTGATTCAAGATTACATTTGACTTACAGGAGAAGATAAACTGTGCATTAACACTTTACTCTGATGATGCAAGAAACTAAAGGGGAATAAGTATGCCACAAGGGTCTCCTCATTTAAGATTTTTTTTATCCAAGATATTCTACTGAGAGTTAATAAAATATATTTTTTTAATTAAAAATGAAATATTAAGATCAACTCAAACTGAACTCTAACCAACAATAATACAAATTGTTGTCTTTCACAATGGCTCCCTTTCACCTCTGGGTAGAACACAACTCTGAACTGTTGTGGTCCTTTTGTTTCAATAACGTCTTCACCATGAGAAGAGAACCATTTTTTCAGCTTTTAAATTGTTCCTAGACAATGATGCTCCCAGGTCTCTAACAGCACTATGAATTCTGCTTATTGATGATGCCCTGCCAACAAGCTATATGTAAATCAGGACTTATTTGCTAAAAGAGATTCATCAATAACTTAAAATCAACAAACTTGAACAACACTACAGTTAATTTGTGAGCAGACAAAAAAATGAGTGGCAAAATGCACTGAATAAAGCATCCAGTTCCTCTATTCCCTCTGCTCCGGGTAGTGTACTGTGGCACAAAGCTAATGGAGAGGTTTCCAAAATCAAGTGGGAATGGCTCCCTGACGGGGTCTGTGAATCAAGCCCTTCTCCTTTAATCTCTGCCCTTCAGACAGATTACAGCTTTGGCCATGGACAAATCATTTCAGTTTTTAATTCAGTCTCTCCTTTTGTAAAATGGGCCTAATAGTAGTCACTTATCTACTTCACTAGGATGCTTCAAGGATTAAAATTGATGCATCCCTGCTGAAGTAATGTGCTATAATTACCTTGTTAATGTGCCCTCTCTTGGACAGAATGAAAATTGCTTAGCTGTGTGTCACGTCCCACATTGCCTGCTGCATCAGCCTTTGGGCTAGCTCAAGCAGCAGGACAGTGTTCCATCAAGTCGGTTGCTCTTGTGAAGCTAAAGTGAAAAGCAAATGGCAGTCTTACATCCCAGAGATGCAGTAAGTATGCTCTACTTGACAAAGTAGACTCAAAGCCAGTATTTACAAAGAGGAGTGTTCCTTTACAAACAGTTGGTGCCAAGGACTATTTTTACCTACATTTGTGTGACAAAAAAAATCCACAAACAAACAAATCTGTTGAAATACTTCTTTTCACCCAGCCCTGATGAAAGCAGTCAAGTAATCATTCCCTCTTTAAATCCCACCTGCAATATGCATGTCCTCACCTGTGCTCCCACCATATTTCCCCTCCTGTGCTACTCTTCCCAGCTGTGTCCCTTTTTCTTCAGTTCTCTAACTTCTAGAAATGAGAATTACTCTAAGAAATTATGCAACACTAAAGAGGAAGGTCTAACATTTTCTCTATTTCTGATATAAGTAGCCAGAAGAATCTTTATTACACATCAACCCTAGCAACTATAATTCCGCCTCTACTATTCAGAGATGTGCATATCCTCATCTGTTCCTACTGGCAGAAACAAGTGAGGCTTGCAAACAGGATGCATCCTTGTCCCTGCGTCTCTGTTTGCACTGCACCACATTACCTCACTCCCAGCCAATCCAGCCCTCACATGCCTCACCACTCTCCTATTGCCTAGTGCCTGCTCACCACTGGAGTAGCTGATTGTGATGCTAACAGGGGAGTTCAGGAAATTATATATGGGCAGCAGTTAGCATTTGTGGAAAGGAAAATAAAACCAGCACAAGTTAAAAAGGTGCAGGCAAGAGCTTGACATGAGTATCTTCTGCTTCCAAATTTTAGAGACACAGACCAACATTCACACACCAATAGCAGAAAGTTGTTTCCTGACAAATAGGTTTTCCTGATTGCATAGCCCAGTTACAATAATAAGGAATAAGGTGACCCTCTTGTCTCAGAAGCAGCATTTCAGGCAAGTAATTCTGAACGACAGCGCAGACAACGGTGTTTCAGATATCAGGCCAAGGCATCTCAATTTGCTGTGCAAGCGGGTAAAAAGCCTTTCTAATCAACCCTTTTCCAGAGATTTCTGAGTACCACCGCATGAGTCTTAGAGGGCCTGCATTTCTTACATATTATCTTAATTAAAGGAGGTTTTGCTCAAAGAACAGTGAATGTATTCCTTTAAGAAATAAAGAAGCCATTATAAATCTCCATAAAGTATTCAGCACAAACAGTGCAATGATGACTCCACACATTTGCAATGCACACGTTTTGTTTACAGCACTGCAGACATCTAGGACTGGTTTTCCTGTTGTTTTTAAAGGTGGTCAGAAAATGCAAGCAATACTAATGAGATGAAAGATGCAGGACTGTCGCTCCCTTGTCTAGAGAGTCACAGCTGTGCTGGGAACAAGGGAGACTTAAGTCTGCAAAGAGCAACTTTCTGCTGAAACCAGCTCTGAAATGGCCAGAGGAAAGCTCAGCTGACAGAACAGCCATGACCTCTGTCTATCAGAAAAGCCTTGCTTTAATAATGCCATCATCATATGGCACTGAGCTGAAACTCACTGCAGCACCCAACTGTTCACATGGTCGTCTCAGTCTGCCTCTGCCTCAGCACAAGCTGTCCTGACAGGCCGCCTGTGCTGCAGGAGACAACAAGATTTCCATGTAGTTGCACACAGGATTATTTACCACTAAAAGAATTTTGTTCATAGCCACAAAATTTAGAGCTGGCTTAAAAGTCTCAACCAATTCTTTTCACTCATCAAAAAGAGTATGCAAGTATGTTGGGTATTTCTATTAATACCTAGTACCTTGTTCAATTTTCACCAAGTTTTTTAGTTAAAGCCTGCTGTATGGTAAATCTCTGTCTCGTTATTCAATAACTGGTATATAGGTATACATATCTAAAACACTTATATAATACCTCTATATGTAATGCAGTCCACAAAATGTATATGTTTTTACCCATTTTGGAGATCAAGTTTTCATTCCAGAAGAATAGAATAGAATAGAATAGAATAGAATAGAATAGAATAGAATAGAATAGAATAGAATAGAATAGAATAGAATAGAATAAACCTGTTTGGAAGAGACCTTCGAGATCATCGTGTCCAACCTATCATCCAACACTATCTAATCACCTAAACCATGACACCAAGCAGCCCATCCAGTCTCCTCCTAAACACCTCCAGTGATGGTGACTCCACCACCTCCCCAGGCAGCCCATTCCAATGGCAAATCACTCTCTCTATGAAGAATTTCTTCCTAACATCCAGCCTAAACCACAAGCAGTCTGTTTTCTCTCAGATTTGTTACATTTGCATAAATTCTCTTATTTCCAGTCTTTTCAAACTCCTTACAAATGAGAACATTATAAATACAAGTTAATTTACATAGTTTCATGTAAATGGTCAGAGCAGAGCTTAATCAATTAGGGCTCCAGGTTACTCTTTCCATTGATTAAAAAGAGAATTAAACAGAACACTCATCTGTGTTAGTGTTGAAAATCTAATAATAACAAGGTGGTTTTGGTTTGAGTTCTTCTGCACTCAGGTTATGACTGATAATGAACACAGTCACCTAGAAATCTCCTTTATCGAGACTTCTGTAACATGATTGGAGCCTTAAATCAGGCTGAGGCCGAGACCTGCTCACGCTGCCTTCAGTGAACATTTGCACAGGCTTTTGTACAAAGCAGCCTAAATTAATAGAGCATTGAGGCAGGGTCGCACATGCTCTGGTAAGCTGACTTGGGGAAGGGATGGCTAACAAATGTTGGGAGGTGAATGGTGGGGGAGAAAGGGAAAAAAAAAAGGGTTTTAGCAGTTGTAAAGGGAACATGAATATGGGGGCACTCAAAAATTTCCCACTCTTTCAGGAACAAGGTAATCTTTCTCTAAGGCTTGAGAAGCAACCATTATATCTACACCTACATCAACTAGGATTCATGCTGTATCAAACACAGAAACCAGTGACAACAGCATTACTTGCTACATCAAGGACCATCCTCATGAATGACAGACTTTCATAGGCAGACATTGATGCAGCCACTTCCCATACATTCAAATTCCTACCATAAGTCCCACTTCAGTCTTCACAGACTTTTCCAAAACTCAGTTTTGTGATTTAAACATCATCATGCACTTCTCCAAAGCAAAACACAGTAGCAATACCCTCTCAACCCTTAACATGACTGCATTACGGAGACTGGGAGTTGGCAGCATGTGCTGCTGCTTCTGCCCAAGCCAGTACTGCCTGACCAATGTCCTCAAGCTGCCTGTGGTCTCTGATAGCTCCTGCTGCCCAGTTCACCAGGTTTCACTGATGATCCCTCCAGTCTGATTATGTGCTGCTTTGGACACCTCGTGGATAGATCTAGGAGTCCACTCCATCACACCTTAATTCAATACCACCAGTACATCACTGTCTGTGTTGTGACATATGGTTGCTTTCCTAACTGTGCTAGTAAATCTGCTACACTACAACATTCCCTATGTGCCAAGCATTTAGCAAACACACATGTTGACAGCCAGAGTATTCCCGGAAAGAATATGTGCCTTGAAATGAAGCTGTGCCAAATGCTGCTCTGTGTCATAACATGGAAAGTGCCCTGATACCCAAGTTCAGTGGGGCTGGTGCTAAGAATGACTGTCATCCAAAAAGCAGAGCTGGAAAAGTGCCATGGAAAACACAGCCAAATTAACAAATATACAATTTTAAGTACATCTGCACCATGAGGTAACCTCTGCTCTTTTCTCATTTTACATAAGATTTCCATCGACAGATACCTTGGAAACATTTGGCCTGAGGTCAAAGGAATAACAAAGCAGGGGAAATGAGGCAAAGAAAGTCAAGTAATTTGTGTAAGAAAACTGAATTGCTGCCCAAAATCCAAGAATGCCAGTGTCAGTTCTTCACACAGTTCAGAGACTAGCATAGCGTGTGTACCTCAGTTATATATAGCTACCCAAATACAGGATAAGACACAAGCTTAAAAAGCCATTGTCCAAGAACAAAAACTCTCCTTTAAAGACAGAAGTGGGGAGAATAGAGACAAAATGTTTATGAAATCCAGAAAACAACTGAGTGTTTGTACTGCAGAATGCAGTCAGATATTAACATGACACATTATACAGAAACAAAATAATGCCAAATAAATCCAGATCCCAGCAGATCTCTGGGTTCTCTTGTTTCAATGATCTATTTCTGAAAGCAGTTCTTATCCTCTCCTATTGCCTCTTGGAGTATCTTCCAAATACTCTCAGAAACCCATATATTAACAAAATCACAACTGCTAAAGATATAATAATTCAGATTGATGTGTATTTCATGAAGACTACACATGGAGCGTTTCCAAACTTTGGGTAAGTGTGAGGGCAGGAACAACATCCACAAGCTTGAAAAGGACAATTCTCTGACACTGCTTATGAAAAAGGAGCATCTTCCCAACAATCAGCAGCACAGGGATTGTGGCACATGACTATTTGCATTTCTGCCCCATCAGAAGCAACAACGAAACACAAGCCTCTGATAAGATCTTCCAGTTTCATAAGATAAGCTATTGATAAATAATACTTATTTTAGAAAGTAGGAAGAGGGAAAAGAAGTCTTTATGTGAGGTTTTCCAGCATGGGCTAAGCGTGGCAGGAGCTATGCGCAGGGTATGGATAAGGTCTTTGTAGGACAGAAGATACTTCCTCTCCTTAGCTAAATTATGCTGTTCTCTCCAGACATTTACAGAGAATTGAGTCACGTAGCCTGCAACAAGCTAAACGCCATAACAGACATGTATGTGCACTCTCTGCTTGCCATTAGCTGAGTGACTGACAGCTACTGTTTCCTGCATTTCAGCACACACAGCTGCTGAGTTTTAATTGGGGCATCTGTTTTGAAAAGCTTACTCAGCTTTTCACCATCATCACCAAGAAACGAGTACTTGAAAAACAATGAGAGAAGGAGAATTTCAAGGATGGTAGACAGTGTTTGTCTAAACCATCTTCATCTACAGTACATAATGGCTTGCTTAACTTTCTCCATTCAAAAAAGGCTACCACGGTGTTTTTCCTTTTCATCTGTCACCGACAACAAACATCAGGACATGCTGCCCATTCCTAAACCTGTTATGACCACTAAGAGTCTCTTAATTGTAACCACTGGAAGTTTTTGCCAGAACTCTTAATTCAGCTTGCATACTCATTAGGAATGCAGAAATCTGTGCTGCCAGAGTTACTGCAGTTTGCCAGAAGCCTGTACCTGATGCGTGTGCCTTCACAGTACAATTACAATTGCATTTCAGATTGAAACATTCATGTGAAACCCACTAGAATTACGTTCTTCTAACAAAAGGAATAAATTGCCTGATGGCTGAATTCACAAAAACCTCCTGCTGGCGTCATCTTCACTCAGCGTATCTTAGCGTACTGCTTATTTTACCACCTAAATTGCACTCTACCCTTCCCCCTTAAATAAAGGCCATTAAACCTTTCCAGAGAAATGCAGGTTTTAATCATTTGTGCTTTCCCATTCTTTCCTCTATCTATGCAAGTTGATTTCTCCTGGCATTTTGATTGTGAGAGAAAGACCCATAGTTTCAAATTCTCCCCTTGAGCTGAAGGAATACTTAGAGCATGAAGACTCCTCTATAAAATAACACCTTTTAGGGAGCAGTTAAGGAATAAGCAACCTAATCTAACATGACAGATTATGAGGGCTTAGCTAAAAGTGAAGCCATGTTTCCTCTGAAAGTGTCTGCCTTTCAACAGCACTTTCAAATTGGGATATTCTATGTGCTTTAAAATATTCATTAATCCAGTTTCATTTACACTACCCACAGGCTATCGAAGGTCAGTAAAAGTATTCACACATGAAATGAAAGGAATATACAGAGACTCTTTCAACATAGCTAGAAAAAAGGCAGGTCCCAGAATGTGCCTTCACCACAACCCTATCCTGAGATGTATCTTGGCCCTGCACAGGAAGGATTAGTCAAATAACATCACGTTTTCTATATTAAATGTCTTTCACTGCAGTGGAACTTCATTGCACATACATCTATAGGTAGAGGCAAGCTATAAAGAATTAATATGATTACATACAATATGTATCAAGCCTGTAATAAATTATGTACACCAGTCTCATTCTGCATCTGCTGGGATACTATAATGTGATTTAGCAGATAAAACACACAGATTATTTAAAAGCCTTATCAAATTTTGAAGCTACATTAAATTATACATTGAGTCATTGTGTTTGTCGGGGTGTGCATACTCCTAGAGTTTCCACATATGAATCAGTCATGTTGTCTGCTAAGCCCCTCTATGTGCACAACCCACGGCACAAGACTGCAAGGAGTCAAAGTCCCAAACAGCACAAAATAAATGGCGCTTAACACACACTCTGGGCTTGAACCTAAAAGTCAGATAGATGTACTGTGCATATTTTCTAGGAAGAAAGACCTAATTCAGGAGTATATTATACACAAAATCTGCACTGCTTGATTGCAAACTGAAGTAGCAGCTCAGTGTATGTGTGCATGTTCACTGAAGTTCTCACCCACTTCTGCTGCACTCTCTGGTATGTCAGGTGTCTGGACCTCACTGAGCTGTTTGGCCGGCTCTTCGTCACGGAAGCAATACAGCAATGATCACTCAGGACAGAACAAGACACTTCAGACAAAAATAATACAAAAGAGCACTCTCTCCTCCTGCTACCTATTTGTGGTATTTCACAGAATCATAGAGTTCTAAGAGTCGGAAGGGACCTCCAGAGATCATAAAGTCCAACCTCCCTGACAAAACAGGATCACTTAGTCATACAGGAAAGCATCCAGACAGGTTTTGAAGAGCTCTAGAGAAGGAGACTCCACAATCTCTCTGGGCAGCCTGTTCCAGTGTTCTGTCTGTCTCGCAGTAAAAGAAGTTTTTTCTCATGTTGATATGGAATTTTCTGTGATTTAGTTTATGTCTACTGCCTCTTGTCCTGTCTCTGGGCATCACTGAAAAGAGACTGATCCATCTCATTTTTTAAGGCCAGGTGAAGGCTTCTTACACACAGTTCTGCCCATGCTCTGTGGTCCTGACCTCCATCTCAGCACTATTTTCTCTAGTTCAAGGGCTGTAAGGAAAAGTCTGACAGGTTTCCTAATATGTGCCAGCTGGGACTTGCCAGGCCAGGCTTTTTCTTTCTTTCTTTTCTTTATAAGAAAAAAAAAAAAGAAAAGAGAATTTTTTCTAGATCTTCAAGGTCTTCCAATAATAAAGCGTCTACCTTTCTGTGATACTGTGTCTTTTATGCTGCTGTCTGAATAAATTGATATTGACCTAGTCCATTCACAGTGTCAGTACAAAAGAACATGAAAGCTGTCACCCTGAAGAAGCGTTAAAAATCCTTCATACAGCACAAGGGTCCCATGCACCACACACATACATCCCTTCCATAATTGCATTAACTGACAGAATAGTGTTCATCAGATGAAGTTCAGTATCTGGTCACTCAATTTCAGAAGACAACAGCAGAAACAGGAAGGATACTTAGGAGCACAAAGGGGAAAAAATAGGAGTCAGGAGAGATGACTTGCATACATACAGAAAATCCTTGGTTTATCCAAAACAAGGGCAAAGGTAGAGGCATAAGAAACAATGAAGCATTATAGAGCACATATCCATCACACCACACAGTAGAATCAAGAAAATGAGGATATTTTTACATGATGCACAGTATTAACCTGTGGAACTCACAGTATGTAAAGTAAGACCAGGCATTTAGGCAGGTAAGAGAAACAACAGTATGTACTTATTAAACTGCGCTTATGAATTTCTAGAAAATACACATAAACCCTCTAATATGTGCCAAAGCACCAAGTAAGAAAAGGCAACTCTCAATGAAGATGCAGCGGTTGGAGTGAGAAACTTCATCTTTGGCTCCTTTTTGTGTGTCGATCCGAGAAGCATAACTAATACGCTAATTTTGATAGTGCTTTGTCTGAGAAGTGCCACATCTGATGGTCTTCATGCCAAGTTGAAAACTGACATTTTTCCTTCAAAACTGTTACCTATGCTGCTGACATTTATTGTATATTCCTCTATATGACAAATGAGAATGTCAGGTCACAGCAGTGTGCCCGCTTTGGTTCCCTGTTACTTCCAGGCTTGAAAAGAAGGCTCTCCTTGTTAATTACTATGCAAAGTGAGGTCACAGAAAGATAACGCCAAGTAGCACAGAAGTTAATATATTTAGCTTTTTTGCTGCACTGGGAGGGCCTGCTAACTCTGAGGGGCCTGAACTACCACTAACCTTTTCTGAACTTGAGTTCAGTCTGCCATTTCCCATTCCAGATCTCCTTTTTTCTGCAAGCACCTCTATCTTCATAGCTTTTCCTACATCATTACTTACTCAGAAACAAAAAGTGAACACAAGTTACCTATTCATTTCCTAACTGACTACCTCATGCTTAAAAAGGATCATAATCGCACAGAAGTTGTGGACTGGGATCTCCAGACGCAGTTATCCACTCATATTGATCAGGAAGGGCTGTTCTCACCACTGCAAGACATGGTGAGCAGAGCAAATGATACACCATTCTATTCACTCAACCTCCCCTTAAAAACATTAACATATGTGTAGAAATGCTCAAACAGTTCCTTCTAAGTATAATGTCCAGCAGAAATCCTGGAGGCATCAATTACAGTTTTCTGTCAGCTGACAGAGAGGATCTGTATGAGCTTGATCTAACAGCCAGCAGAGATCAGTGCACTCAAAGGCACTGATTCATCAGCTCCCTCTTCAGTCAAAGGAGAGTGAATTATTTTGTTTGCTTGATTTGCTTTTGTTTAGGGTTTGTTTCACTTTGGTTTGGTTTTGGTTGGTTGGGGGTGGTTTGTAGTTGTTGTTTAAAGGTTGTGGGGTTTTTTTTCTTGGTTTTGTTTGTTTTTCCTTTTTTTGTTATTTGTTTTTGTATCCTCTTCAGAATTCTGTCTTCCTAGGTGGATAAAATCTCTATGAGCTTGGCCTGCCAGTCATCTACACCCACACAAACTAGTACCACACTAATCGAGTCCTAAATAACCACATCTCTTCAGATTAATATTCATAAGCATTCTTGAAAAGCAATTTTCCCATTCACTCAATGGTGAATTATCTTGCAGAATTACTAGATGGAGCTGGAGCACATGTAAAAGCAGTGTATTTAGAGTAGTACCTTAATGATGCACACACAGCCTGTCAGAAAATAGATTTTTTTAAGCCTTACAAAACAACTTTCTGGCAAAAATTGTAACAGTGACATATTTATATCACCATTTGCTACCACAAGAAATCGCTGGAAAGCAGATCCTTAAAAACGCAATCTTAATGACAGGCTCCTGAAGCATACATTTCCCAGTACATGACAATCTCTCCCTCCAGGCTAGAGAGGTAGTGTAGACTGGAAGTTACTGTCCACAGGCCATCAGGGAGATGGCGACCTGGCTGCCAGTCAGAGAGCACTAAGACACAAAAGCACCAAAGAGCTGCTGTTCTAGAAGCATTGTCACACCACGTCTACACTGCAGTAACTACATTAGTCAAAGCATATTTCTTTTTAAAGGAATGAATTCAGATTTGCTTTGAAAAAGTTGGGTTTGTAGCTTTGTCAACAAATATATCTATTGAGTCAACACTGAATATTTTTACATTTTTCCATTGTAAAAGAGGTCTCTCTAAAATCTCCAATCACTTTAGCTCAAGTTCCTGGAAATCTTCCTATTTATGATGGTACTACTGCTTTGCCCTATATCAAACTTCCACTGTTGTTAAGTGTAAGCTTCTGATGTGCTGAACGAGGCCAACTGATCCAGAACCATCTTGGGCTTGTCTTGTTCTTTGGTTCATTTGTGGGTTTGCAGTTCTACATAAAAGAGAAAAACAAAAAGTGGTAAAAATAAAGAGCAGCTTCCTCCAGGAGGTTCTAGGAGCATCAATCCTAGAACATTACAAATGAACTGAAGACAAAGAAGAGAGGGGAAAAGATTATAAGAGGTGATCTTAATGGCTCTGCTTGGTACACGTTTTTATCTCCATAGTGCTCATACTTCCCTACTCTTCACATTCATACTCCTTTGAATCTCACTCAAGTGGCCTTGCAATGCCTCAACACCAGAGACACCTTTGCCTTTCAAATAACAGGAAAGGGCATGGATCTTCCCTACCACTGAGGCCAGCCTTTGGTATCTCTTAGCACCAAAACCACCTACATCTCTGGAACTGGTCAGTAAATTCTATACGCTGCTATTTTGGCCATCATGCGGAAGCCCAATCTAAAGCATTAGCATCCAGTGAGGTGTTTAGTGATCTCAGTTTCTTCTCCTGCACTGGTGACTGACTTCATGGTTTTATGGCTGTTATATACTGAAAACAAAGCAAGTTTCCTGCTTACTTGCAGTAGTGTTATTTCTGTGTTTGCAGAGATATGGAACAGGAAATCACCAATGCAGGATTTGCGTTTCACTTAAATAGCTATTTATCATCTCTCAGACAATTATAATATAGTCTTTGTATAAGTAAGGATCATTCCATTGGGAATCATGTCATTGAGGCCTGCTTAAAAATTTAATACAGCATTGAAGATGTTATTCAGAGTATTTGACCAGGATAGTGAAAAGACGTTGTAACTGGCACAAATGAGCATCTGCCATGTTTAGAGAGAGCACCACCACAGATCACACGGGCCTGCCCTGTTTCTTCCTTTGCTTCTTGCCTAATTTTGACCTAATTAGAAAGTCTGAGAGTTGCCAAAACAGCTCTCACACACTGAGATGCTATTGCCATACAGCAGTTTCTGTTCATCTCCTGTAGCTTGGCTTTGGGATGCTGCAAATCATAAGCTCACTACTTTCTTCTACAAGCCCACATAACAGCTCAGGGAGGCAAAGTAATTATCAGCTACCCAGGACTACAGCTGCCCAGTCTCTTGTTATGAGAACCTATTCTCAGTCATTTCTCAGTTTGCCAGGCTAAGAAAACACAGCTTGGCAGGTTCTACAGTTTTCTGGGAGGAAGCTCGAGGACTTTTAAAACTTGGAACAAGAACTCGAATGTAGCAGATGCACAGCATGGGTACCCTGGATGTATCTTGTAGGCCAAGCTCTTGTATTATGAGAAAAAAGTTGTTGATGAGTATTACAATTCTACTAAAGCTCAGTAGCAGCACTCTAGGATGGAACTCACAGCCTTGCCCAATTAGTTATCAAATAAGTTCTTAGACTGGAGAGAAAAATTAAGATAGCATTCCATATAAATTGCTGCCAAAAGTTACTCTCTGTAGGTTTGACCATACATCTCCTCTCTTCCCTGCAGAGGAGCTGGCTGTTATGAGGCTGCCATAAACTAATTAACCTTCAGTTGCCATTAAATGCAATGTGAAATCTCACCATAAAATTTCAAGTCTAATACTTCAGATGCTCATTCTGTGTGGTGAGGAGTGAGGCCTAATCCCTTCTGTAAATCATGCGAGACTTGGGTGCTCTGTATGAGTCATTACAATGCAATCTGCATTTCCTAAGTGTGCAGCATATGTCTGTCTCTCTCTACTTCATCTTGGGCAAGCGTGTCAGCTTCTCTCTCACTTCTCATGAAACATTTTATAAATTCCTTCCTTTTCAATAATGCTAAATGGGAACATTTTTGGAATTTCAAACAAATTTAATGGAACAACCATCTTGCTTCCCACCTAGCTGTCTGCAGCGTTTATGATGGATAGGCTGGGGAAACAGCTGAGGTATTTCCACAGACAGATAATTTGAAAGGGCAGAGTCTAGGATGAAAATACCTGGCAGAGCATCTCTGCTTTGTGTCTGTTGTTCTCAGTGGTAAAAGACAAGTGAAAGATATCTGCATTAAACTAAATTAGAAAAGAAAAAATATTAAGGATGCTGTAGCATCCTTCTTTGTGCATACAGCATCCCTATGCTGTGGATGGAATATCCAAAGCTACATGTGTGCAATGTCATAATGCTTGCCAAAGTTTACAGGTGAGGAAGAGCCAAGATCTGTCTGTAGCCAGGAAAGGAAATCGTGAGTTGTGGCATGTGACAGAAGCAAAGGATTTCAAGTTGGTGAAGCTCTTCCAGGTGTACCATGAGAGTGTCCAGGCTCTTGATGCACCACAGGCAGCACTTCCTTGCACGCCAGCCCCACTCTGTTCACCCCAGGCCTGCCTTCTTTGAAAGAAGCTGCCTCCTTTCCAAGGCACTCTTCCTTCAGGGCAGGGTGAACCTGAAGGCAGAAGAATGAGCATCACTGACACGAGGCTCTGGAACCCTAACAAAGGGGGAAAAGCCAGGACTGAGAAGCTCTCGGTGATCCTACAGGGCTGCAATTCAGTGTCACCCTCATTCTGATGACTCGGAGTTCTTTTAAGTGCTAAAAACACTCCTGTGAATCCTCTTCACAGGTGTAATATGATTAGCACAGGCCTTCCTACAAGGACTAAAAAGGACAAGCCAATATAGTCAGCTGTCAAAACCCACTGTTGCCTTCCTGAGTCTTCACACCTTGAAGAGGAGAGAAGAGAAGAGAAGAGAAGAGAAGAGAAGAGAAGAGAAGAGAAGAGAAGAGAAGAGAAGAGAAGAGAAGAGAAGAGAAGAGAAGAGAAGAGAAGAGAAGAGAAGAGAAGAGAAGAGAAGAGAAAGAGAAGAGAAAGAAGAGAAGAGAAGAGAAGAGAAGAGAAGAGAAGAGAAGAGAAGAGAAAGAGAGGAACAGAATTAACCAGGTTGGAAGAGACCTTTGAGAACATTGAGTCCAACCTATCATCCAACACTATCTAATCAACTAAACCATGGCACCAAGCACCCCAAGATTATGTGCCATAATCTTGCCTGGCACTAAGGTCAAGGTTTGTAATTCCCTGGCTCATCCAACTTGCCCCTCTTTTGGATGGGAATCACATTGGCCAGCTTCCAGTCTTCTGGGACCTCTCCAGTGAGCCAGGACTGTTGAAAAACGATGGAGAGTGGCTTGGTCAGCTCATCTGCCAGCTCTCTCAGCACTCTAGGATGGATCCCATCCAGTCCCATGGACTTGTGGGGATCTAAGCAGCTAAGGAGGTCTCTAACTAATTCCTCCTGGATCACAGGGGAACTACACTGCTCCCCGACTCCACCTGCCCACTCAGGAGGCCAGCTGTCCAGAAGACAACCTATCCTGCTATTAAAATTTGAGGCAAAGAAGGTGTTAAGTACCTCTGCCTTTTCCTTATCTTTTGTTACTATGTTCCCCTCTGTGTCCACCAAGGAGTAGAGGCTGTCCTTGCCCCTCCTCTTGCTATTAATATATTTATAGAAGGATTTTTTGTTGTCCTTCAAAGCAGTGGCTAGTCTAAGCTCTAAATGGGCTTTTGCCTCTCTAATTGTATTCCTGCTGAATTTTTTCCTTGCCTCCTAGGTGCCCAAAAATTCAGTACCCCCATCTCTGTTTAACCCCATTTCTTCAGACCCCCATTAAAAACTACATATGTAAAAAAGATCTGCATTACTGAATTAGAGAGCAAAGTTTAATTGTATTTATGCTGTCAACTCCCACACCCAAGCAGCCCCTGTACAAGGCTGAAAACACAAACTGACATTTGCATTGTCATGACAAACACAAGGTATTGGAGTGCTTCAATAAAGAGGTAACCTTAATAGCTTCCAAAGCTGAACTAAAGCACAGGAGAAGAATACCTCATTATTAAAATCACTTAGCTGCCAGTGCTGGCCCCAGAATTATTCTCTCTCCTATTATTATTGAATTATTACTAATAATACAATTCTTATTAAGGGAGCAACTGCCATTCACTTGGATGGATAGATAAATAAATAAATAAATAAATAAATAAATAAATAAAGGTAGGGAGTATTTAAAATGCTGCTGCAACAGTAAATATTACCTCTGGCATATTTGTCCTGGAAGAACAGAGCACGATTTGGAATACCTAATTGAAATGTGCTACAGGAGATAAGGCTGGCTGCAGAGACTGACATTTAAAAGCAGGAGACACCAAACAAGACATGAAATATCAATGTTGCTGCCTCAAAGCAGAAAGCCACTTTCACACAGCTGAAGCTTTCTCTTCCCAACCCCTTCCCCCTCCCCAGTTCTGACAGGCACAGCAAGCAATTAACCCTGATGTGACCAGTAATACCTCTCCAACAAAAATATTCAGGGTCATTACAATTCTGTGTAGTCATTCCCTCCTGCAAATCATGCAGCCCCACGTGAAGCAGCTTGTTCTCCCTCTTCTCATTCTCACTGTTTGAAAATTAGATTCCTTACTGTCATGCCAACATGTCAAATTTCAGCATGCCAGATACTGGAAATCGGACTCTCCTCCTTCCTAACCCTGCTTAGTAGCCTGTGCACCCTGATGTGCTTCTGCTACTAGCCTCTGAGAAGAAGAGCTGGAAAGCTCCTTCTCAGCTGGAAGTGAATCTAGGGATGGTGCCAAAATACCAGAGCTGAGAAAAAACCATTGGCACACAAGGGAAATTATGAATGTTGGCTGCTCAGGCTTTTCCTGCCTTAGTCAGAAGGAGCAGTGGTGCCTTTGAGCCATCTGATCCGGTGCTGTGGGCAAGCAGCAAGGGAAGTCAATCCAGCAGATTCCATAAATGCATAGGTCATAGCTAGTGCACCTCAAGCAAGGACTTAATTAGAAAACTACAGTTCATTAAAAGATTAGCAATTAGTTATTTTAACTATTACTTTTTTTTTCCCTCTGCCTACCCATCCAGCCTGTCAAGGTCACTCTGCAGGGCCCTCTAACAGATCAATACCTGCTCCTAACTTGGTGTCATCTGAAAACTTACTGACGATGGATTCAACCCCTTGTCCAGATCATCAATAAAGATATTGAACAGGTTTGGGTCCAGCACTGATCCCTGGGGACACCACTAGTGACTGGGTGCCAACTGGATGTGGCATCATTCACCACCACTCTCTGGGCCTGGCCCTCCAGCCAGTTCTTGACCCATTTCAGAGTGAATTTGTCCAAGCCACAAGCTGCCAGCTTTGCCAGGAGTTTGTTGTGGCATTCTGCTCCATTAAAACCCTGTGCCAAATTCTGCAGCAGTTCTGTCCATAAAACCCAATCTTGGATTACAACATTTCAAAGGTGCACAATAGAAATACTGCTCATGCAAGAGAAATCTCTCTCACGTGATGCACCCTTGTCTCATAATCAACAGCCTCATGAATCAGGGGCAGTTTGTCTTGAGAATCTCTTAACTGCATGCCAAGAACATGTACAAGACAACTACATGAGGACTGCAATGTCAGCTACTAAAGGTATGCAATTCTTTTCACAAGCAACTGCCTGCTCACTTAAGGAGCTGTAATAAGTAAACAAGTGCCCAACATTTTGTTTTCTTATTCCTCAGTGACATGGGTGACAAGTTTCCATTAGAAGCTGCCACTCAAAGCAAGTGGCCAGCTTCTCTGTATGCAAGTCCATTTCTACTAGAATTGCCATTCTTCCACTGTCCTCCCTCACATTCCATAATGAAGCATGTCTGAACAAGTAATTCCATCTCTGCTCTGTCCTAAGTTGACTCCAGACTAGTCACCCATCAGGAACAAGGTACAGTAGCACAGTAGAGCATGCAGGTGCCCAGGAAATTGTGAGAAGTAGGAAGGTGCATATGAGTGAGCAAGCCAGTCTGCCTGTGCTTTACCCTACCTGCTATTAATACAAGATCTTCATTTCTGCATGTGCTGAACTCATCCCACTTGAATTTGGAAAGCCTCTAGTCCAAGAGGGAGGAATCACTGAAATTGCTGCTGGGTACAAGATCATGTCCTCAACATCCCAGTCCATGCTCTTGGGCATCCTGTAACCCATAGATTCAAGCAAAACTACATCTCATTCTTTTCAATCTCTTCTATTAACCCCTTTGTTTTGTTCTTCTATTTCAAATAAACAAAAAAATTTCCTTTGCCATTCATGTTCCCAGAAATTACTCCTATTTAAGGATTGGTCTTGGAAGTGTCCACCAGGTAGGTCCTTCTACAGGAACTTGAAGATAACCACACATTTTAGGCACCATTTTTAAAGTACAGCTCACTTTCAGCCACCCCTGCTTCATCCTGCATCCCCTATGACTACTTCAAATTAGGGTGGTTCCAGCAGCTATTTCAGGCTCACAGTTTTAATCTCTCTGATAATTGTGCAGGGAAATAGGGAAAGTGTCTGGGGTGCAAACATGCAAACATGTGCTCTGGGCAGTGTAAACATGTCCACCTTATTTCAGTAGCTTCCAGCTCTTCTTCCCTTGTTTTTGGAACAGCTTATGGATGTTGGCAGGAAGGGAAGACAAAGGGAGGAAAAAAAAAAGAGAATTAATCACAGCTATATACTTTTTTTCCCTTTTAATACGTGAAGTCCTCCCCAGTGAGACTATTTTAGATTGATGTGGCTCTAGAAATAGACTGGACAATTGAAAAGCTTCCTCTCAGGTCCAGACTTACATCCCATTGAAGAAGTGAACATCTCAGTACATCAAGACAGCATAAAACAATAGGAGAGCAGCTTCTGCTACTAATGAATTTTCCCTGTTGCCACATATCTTACTCTGATCACTGAACATCTTTTCAGAAACAACTTATTTCAGTATATTTGACTAGTATCAGCTCTTTCATTGCCTTCACTTCATGGGATGTTGGAGATTCTCCCAGCTGTGAAGAGTCATTTTAGGTCTATGCAAAGCACACCCTAGCAAATTAAGTGCAGTCAGTGAATCATTATGGGAGATCACTTAATAGAAACAGTGCAGCTGAGGAGGGAGGGTAACTAGGGAACTACCAAGGACTCCACAAGAAGCATGGAAGTCTTGTAGTATCAGACAGGAGAAGCCAGAAGGGGACTCTAAGATAAACAATTGATAGGGCTAGTGTTTGAAGGGGTTTTTTGGTTGGTTGGTTTGTTTGGGCTTTTGTTGTTGATGTTTATTTATTTGGTTTGGTTTTATTTTGTTTTGGGTTTAGTTTGGGAAGGTTTGTTTGTGTCTAATTATATGGGATAAGTATCAAAGCAAATGCATTTCTGAGTGAATCAGTCTCCCTATTAAAATGTACAGATTGTCCATCACAGCCAGCAGCTCAAAAGCAACTACTAAGCAGAGGTCAGCACCACTATGAGGCTGCATCCTATCATTATTTGAGGGAATAAGGGATAAGATTGGCTTTCTGTTCTTTCCTACTGAAAGGCTAAGAAGCATCAAGAAAGAATCAACAGAACTGAGACAGCTATGGCATTAAGTCTCTTCTGGCATGAGATGACCTTTCAGAAAACCACATTGGAAACACTGATAGTCACTGAACACAAATGCAATTACATGGTGCTGCCAGTCAGAGCAAATAGGCGACCACACTGTATTGTGGCCACTGCAGGAGGTGAAGCAGAACAGACCTGGCTCAGAAGGCTAGGTCTTCACCAGCAACTGCAGAGCTCCTGCTGTCATTTGGGTTTTTCTTCTGCTCCAGATGACTCAGTGCAAGTTTTCTGACATTCTAGGGATGTTCCTGCCCTCACTTTTAAGCCAGGCTTGTTTATTGTAGGATGTATTTTGTGCCCAGGGTTGCGCCTGTGAGTTTGCTTTTGCATACCAGGCTGTGACTATGAGCATGTTACCACACTAAGGCTCAGGAATGACTTAGCTCCTTAGTGGGGGGTGAGGAAGGATTTAAGGACAGAAAGGATGAGGAAGCTCATGGCCAGTTCTCACCTTCTTCTACCCTCTTTAATATACAGATGTAACTGTTCTGTCTCTGATGCCCAGTTTGGCCTGGGCCAAAACAGAAACCCTGCCTTTTAACAGAACACTGAAAGAGCAGCAGGAGATAAAACAACAAGAGGACACCATCCTTCTGAGGTGCATTCCTACATCTCCACCCACAGAGAGCTACTAAGTAAACACCAGCTCATACAGTCGTGACTGCCAAGCTTAGCAGGTTATTTTTCCTCCTCCTTCATCAGCCTCCTCCCCAGTATCCTCCTGCCTATAGGAAGATGATTTGCAAGTGAAACTTTGGCCATTTGTTATGCTTCATTTTTCCACACCTGACTTTTTTTGTGAAGTCTGTGGCCTAACAGGGTCATAATCCTGCCCCTGGCATCTCTTCTCTCCATCAACATTTTCAACTGCATTATAGTCTCAGCTGTGTCCAGCAGTGAGCCAGAGCTTGCTGAGGTTATTGAACAGTTCAGGTGAGCTCAACAAAATGAGGGATTGTTTAAAGAATCATGTAGTAGTGCATATCAACATGCCAAGTCAAGTCTGACATGAAGTTTGCACAACTGTGGCCTTCCTCTAAAGCCCAGGACTGGGTGCCAGGAAGCGTGCCTTCTGTTTCAAGCTTGGCTGAAGACACATGATAACAGACAAACTATTTAATCTCTTCCCCCCCCCCCACTCCACCCCCTTTTTATTTTAATTAGCTTTAGGCAGCAAAAATAAGTGAGCAACCATGACTTTGTGACTCAGCTGTATCTAGAGGACAGCCACAGGTTCATGGGAGCAGTGGGCACAGAAAGTCAGTCTGTAGCCCAGTTGCTGGAAACAACAATGTGATTCATGTATCAGCCAACTCATCATCAGAGAGCCTCCACCCCAAGTCACTCTAATCTTTACAGTGCCCCAAACAGCTGCAGATGGAGGACAACTAGTAACTCTACTCTGTGCCATTGCAGAGCTTCCAATCTCATTTCCCGCTAACAGAGCTTTCTTAGATCCATGAGGGTCTAATGAACACAGTTAAACTGAGCTGTACTGGTTGAGCTACTAGCAGTGCAGTCAGACAAATCAGCCCAAAAGGCTTCCAGCAACGAGCATCCTAGCCATCTGGGGATAAGGTCTCCAGTAAAAGGAATTTCAGGGAAACCCTGAGGTGAAGGTTCAAGCCTGTCCCTGGGTAACGTCATATAACAGAAGGCAGAAGTGCTAAGAAATGACAAGTTTCTTCGGAGTCTCTTGTGGGAGGCCAAGAAGCTCGTGCAGCAGTGTGAACAGGCATGTCACCACTCCCCTCTGGGGAGGCAGTGCCGCGTTTTGTTCTTTTGTTTCAGGTTTTGCTGACTTGAATGCCTGGAATAATAAACCAGATGGAAGCTCTAATTTTATAGGACAAGAGCAGTGTGTGAAAGTGAACACTGCAGACAAAGCAGTGTGGCAGGGGAGGGAGGTAACTCCCTGGATGATGTTCAAAAGAGGGCTCCAGGCTGAATAGGAGGAAGAGTTGCCTGAATGCTTGGTATAGCAGGGAGGGGGGCACATAATGACAACAGAAAATACCCAAGCACAACACAACGAATGGGGCAATGAGCTGAAGAAAAATCACCCTCTGAAAGGACAACATCTTTCAGACTCAAGCATTTTAAATCACCTTCACAGGAAGAACACTTTCAAATCTATTAAAGTAGCTATGCCTCTCTCCAGGGTTGGGCACAGGTTCACTCATGAGGTAGCTCCAGCTGGGTCTGGGTGCCCAAGCTGGGACCCAGAGTAGGGCTCAGCAGGCAGATGAGGAAAGATTTTTCATGTCTCTCCTTTACAACTAGCATTATGTGATCTTCTTAGCAAAGATAAAATACTTTTTAAATAATACTGGAATACTTTTTCATAATATTGGGAGCAGATGTGGTGACCAAAGCCCCAGCATTTCCAATAAGCAATATACCCCTAAAAATTCTTTGCAGTTCTATTCAAGAAGAGCAGAGCACCTGACACGTGTATGCAATTGTTTATTCATGCTTTATACATTGGAATAGTACAAACATTTTTGAAGACTAGGTGCCCAAACTTAAAAATCTAAGTAATTTTCAGAGGTCAATAAGCAAAGCTTCAGATGCTCCTACGCTCTGAAAATGCAGCTATCGTCACAGCTGCCTACTTACAGTGAGGCCAAAAATAATCCTGCTGATCTCTAACTCACTTCTTCCTTTCCCAATATTAACAAATGGAGTGTCTGCAGGACACTTCAAAGAAGCTGAGATACTTAGGGCTCATTTAGCCTATGCAGGAGGGGGAAAGAAGTTACTTTTCAATTAAATGATAAGACAAACATTTCAAGGAATCAACTTTTTTTCCCCCTAAATTATAGCACTAATTCAGTCATTACACATAATTATTAATTCTACTCAAAATGATTAGATAGGCTTTACTCATACAAAAAAAAAAAAAAAAGAAAAAACCAGAAATGGAGCTGCTGGTGTTTGCATGTATCACTATTTAAAGATGGAAAGTTATAGACTAGACTAGACTAGACTAGACTAGACTAGAATAGACCAGGTTGGAAAAGACCTTCAAGATCATCGCGTCCAACCTATCATCCAACACCACGTAAGAAACTAAACCAAGCACCCCATCCAGTCTCCTCCTAAACACCTCCAATGATGGTGCCTCCACCACCTCCATGGGCAGCCCATTCCAATAGCCAATCACTCTCTCTGTGTAGAACTTCTTCCTAACCTCCAGCCTAAACCTCCCCTGGTGCAGCTTAAGACTGTGTCCTCTTGTTCTGGTGCTGTTGCCTGGGAGAAGAGACCAACCTCCACCTGTCTACAACCTTCCTTCAGGTAGTTGTAGAGAGCAATAAGGTCTCCCCTGAGCCTCCTCCTCTCCAGGCTAATCAACCCCAGCTCCTTCAACCTCTCTTCACAGGGCTTGTGTTCCAAACCCCTCAGCAGCTTTGTTGCCCTTCTCTGGACACGTTCCAGCAAGTCAACATCTTTCCTAAACTGCAGGGCCCAGAACTGGACACAGGACTCAAGGTTTGGCCTGACCAGTGCAGTGTACAGGGGCAGAATGACCTCCCTGCTCCTGCTGGCCACACTGTTCCTGATGCAGGCCAGGATGCCATTGGCCCTCTTGGCTGCCTGGGCACACTGCAGGCTCGTGTTCAGCCTACCATCGACCCCAATAAAAAGTCAGTGGAAACAGATAACATTTTTTGCCACAAATTTTCTACCCCTCCCTGTTTATTTAACTCTGCAGCATCATGCTCTGCAGCTAAAGGCGATTTTGCTAAGCAGTTACATTGTGCTGGCTTGTCAGTCACAATGAGAAAAAGCATTTAGGACCTTCATACTTTTAATGTGCTAATTAAGTATTTATTATTCAACACAGTCACTTGGTGACACTGTGTAGTAATGGCCACAGGTAGCACATGTTTGAGTATGATACCTCACTGTATTTGATATCTGTAGGGGAAAAAAAACAAAAACAAACAAGCAAACAAAAAGAAGAGACAAACACTTGAGATGAACCAGTTCATCTTTGGTAGCATTCATTTGTGGGCTTATGGCCCTCACAAAGACTGTTCAATTGCATATGTATGAATGCAGTCCTGTTCTGAGCAATTAAGGAGGATGATAGAGGGGCAGAAATTCTCTGCCTGCCCTTGTGAGAGTGAACATCCCGCTTCTGATCACTGCTGGGAACAGGGGCACCACTGTGATACTATCATCTTCTTTTGACAAGTGGTGCTGTGCAAGCTTGTTAGGGGGTGCATGCCCACACATACCCATTTTTCAACAAACTGAATACCTAATGGAAGATGCCAGCTCAGTGTACCTAAGAATTTTTGAAGGGTGCTACTCATAAGGACCATCCTCAGTGATGCAGTATACATAGTCATGGCTAATTGAAAGAAAGAAGGGGAAAAAAGCCACAAAACAAACAAACAAAAAAACCCATAATAAAAAACAAGCAGAATTTGGAGCAATAACTATTTCCAATAGGCAAGATCAGCAATTCTACAGGCAATGCAACAGCACTGCAAAATAGCCTCTAGAGAACAAACTACATGGAAATTTCCAGAATTGATCAAAGCTTTTTCCTATCAGTGCAAAGTATTATATTATGAAATATATTATTATATTATGAAGTCTGCCACTAGGACATATGCAGTAACATACATATAGATATGGATAGAGATAGATAGATAGATAGATAGATAGATAGATAGATAGATAGATAGACAGATAGATACACAGAGAGACACACAGACAGATTTATATTCCCCTTATTGGAAGCTATTTGCTTCAATAACAGTAACAATTGTCACAGCTGAAAGGCATTATCTTAAGCATATGAAAAATGCTATTTCTTAATTATCAGGAGAAGTAAATCTCAACATTCACTTTTTTCTTCCTTTACCTTTAATCAAATCAAACATGATGCACTTCAAAGTGAAGTCACAATGTAGTTCAAGATAGCTTTTGAGAAAAGGAAAAAAATAACAACAAAGCAAAATACAAACATACCACCCAGATTATGCCTGATGTACACAGCAATAAGCTTTCTATGTCTTACAAAATCAAAAGACTCCTAGGTATTCACTAATATCATAAGTATTTCTAAACAGGGAGCTGCTGCTATATACTCCTAAGGATCTCAAAGCAAACATTGAGCATTCCACAGCCTTCTTGTAAAGCAATGGTTATTTCTGTTTCCAGAGAGGCACAGGTTGAAGGGACAGGAGCTGCACAACAGCCTGGCAGCTGTGTCAGGGACAGACAGCACAGGAAGACCAACAGCCACTGCAGCTGGAAGCAGGGCTGTCTGGCCATCAAAAGCAATGGCCAGCCTGGCATTTTGAATCCCCTGCACAAACATGCACTGAATTAAGCACGCTCTTCACATACTGCAAAAACTGCAGAGGTTGCTGAAAACTCAGAGAGTGATCATCCTTGTTTATTCATCAAGGCCACTTAACTGGAAGGCATAACACACCAAGGGCTCGCCACAATTAATTGACACATTAATTGACAAAGCATCGCCTCCAGCTTCGTTGATGCCAGATGCTGACAGTCCTGGTGGACTCCTTGGCTGCTCACTAGCCATCGACACACACCCCACTACAGCTCACAGGCTGACCGGGGGAGACAAGCACTTTGCAGGAGGATTCACTAGAGAACCTGCTTGTGTAACTTTACTGTTTCAGTCCGTCTGTCATCACATATCACATCTAGCTCAGGACTTCTGAACAGCAAAAGTAGCAGACTCCATTTGGAGTTCTGGGAAGGCAAAATGGAGGCTCTACAGCAGCTAGGGACTGAGGGAGAATATTAAACACTCCATGCCTAATCGAGCATCTTTTCAAATTAGCTCGACTGCCTTATTTGCTCTATTCAGACAGAACAAAGAGCTGAAATGTTAGAAAGCATCTGCAACACTCCAGCCCAACAGGCACCCTCCCCCTCCTGCCAAGCTAGGCCATGGCTCTGTAACAGTGATGCAGAAAGCAAACGCGGGCAGAATGGCTATGAGAACCTCTCTGCTAATCCTTCAACACACAGCGCTGGTAACGTCACTCAACACATACCAGTTTCCAGCAGAACCACTCCAACCACAACAGCTTTCTGTGGCTATGATCCTTTCTCTATAAAGCCTTCAATTAAAAAAAATAAAATAAAATAAGGCTTCCCTTTTTAAAATCAGGAATTAGTAAAGAATAAACCACCTGTAATTGTTATGACACATAAGCCTCATTTTCAAATCAAAATAGGACCAAATGTGTTAAATGTACGTAAATGATTTGACTCCATTCAAGGATGTGTTAGTAAAAATCTACAGCTCATGACATACAGAATTCCAGAAGCTGGACTGATTTCATAGGCTCTTTGCAGCTTCAAATCAATAATTTTATAAAGTATTTTTTCTCTAACACTTCACCTCTCCAGCCTGCATCCTCACTCCTCACCCCCATCTAGTCAAAGTAGTGGGAACTGCTGACAAAAAAACAAATAATGCATGAACAGCGCTCCCTGCTCTGCCCACTGTGGCGCACATTCCTCCCAGCCCCAGGCAGGTTCGCCAAAACTCAAGCGCTGGGAGTTAGAGGTATCCGGTATAAACCACAGCTAGGCTTTTCCACAGAGCAGCTGTGAGAACTTTGTCTTACAAACAGGGCGGGAAAGTGGAATGAGTTCAGAGCAAGCATGGGCAGTAGGAGCCATTGCAGCTTACTCAACACCCTGATTGCTCCAGAAGCCCCCTGTAGAGCAGTGAGGTTTGCAGCAGACAGTACTTTCTTCTATGAGATGTTTTACAATAAGAAGGAAGAAAAAGAAAGTGCAGAGAGTGAGATAAGAGTTAAATATAAATGAGACAACATAAATGCACAATTACCTTAGCTTATTTGCAGAAAAAGCACAGCAGCAAAGTAGCAGAAAGCAGAAGCAAGCAAGCTAAAAACCCAAGCCAGGAGCAACTCCTCCACACCTCCCTGTCCTGCTGCCATCTCAGCAGAAGCAGCCAACACCCATAGCACCCAGAGCCCCAAAGCAGTAATCAGGAAAGGAAGCCGCTCGTGTTACAATCTGAACTTCAAGTTCCATAATACTTTGCTCCAGCCAGCACTTTCATTTTGAAACTGGCGTCATGGCAGCATGGTATGAATAACAGCAGCAAATATTCAACTTAACCCATGACACTGCTAAAACTGATTTATCCTTTACTGCCTTCTGTTTGGTTAGTTACAGTCCCATTAGCTTTGTAAATAGAAATACCTCAAGCTGCTCCCCAGCCTCAAACACACACAGGGCTGTCAAAAGAGACTGTGTTGTTATATCTATCAACATATTAGTGACAGTGATACAACTCAGCAGCTTTTGCAGGAATCAAATTGCATAGCAGCTCATCAAGACTAGTTCAGACTATTCGTGGGCCTCACTGTATTATCAACAAATGTTCAGCTATAAATCAGTTTCAGCAGCCTCTGTATATTCACAGCTATGACAAGTGAGAGTGACTGAGTTCACAAAGTAGCCTTTTTTTAGCTCATCAGCCTTCCTACATTATCTGACGCCACAGTACCCAGCTCAAAGACCAGCATTCTGAGCTGAACTGTCCCTCATTAACCACTTGAAGTCTGCTGCATAGTCCAAACTTCCACCACTGCCTTGGGCACATGGCTCACACGTAGTGAGCAACTCTACAATAAGAGTTAACTCTCTCACATCAGCCACAGACTGAAAAACATCCTCAGACTGCACTCTGGAGATCCAAGTTCACTCCCAGGACCAGTGCTTCATCTCCCAAGCCTGACTTTCACCAAACAATCTGTGCTCATGGGTTTCTCCTGCTCCTGACATAATTCTATCACATGCCAGTTGCAACCAAGGCTATAAGAATTTATGCATAATGTTCACATTTTGCCTCCTATTTTCGCCCTGTGAGAAGGATCCCTCAGACAGCAATACCAGGCAGGGCTGTATGACAAACATTTCTTCTCTGCCAACTGTGTCCTTTCTTCAGCAAAATGCCAGAGGCTTTTAGAAGAGCAAGGGCAAAGGAGCAGAGAAGAGGTTTTATTGATATCAAGTCCCTTGGATCCCACTGTGCTGGGGAAGGAGGTCATGTATTGACCTCCAACATTTGGCTGGAGACTAGCAGTGTGTCAGACAGAAGTATACTACAAAGTGCAGTATAGCCTGCTTTGTTTCATATGTTCCCACAGACATCCATTGCTGGAGATGAGACAGTATGACTACTCATGTTTGTCTCATGATTGGCAGCTTCTATCGACTTCTTTGAAAGCCTGATGCAGTTCCTCACCTGCTTCAGCAGGATGCACAAGTGGGAGCACTGCAACACTCTGTATTCTAACCTGGGCCACTGAAATGAGCGAAACATTGATCCTGGCACATATAGTAAACCATGACAGTCATTAACATTACAACATTGGCTCTGAAAGAGCCTGAAGCGGAAAACAAACAGTGACTTCAGTGCTACAGGAAAAATCCAGCAAGTGTTTGGGAGCTGTATGAGCCTCTTCAGTTCCAATCAACTCAGTGCATCATTTGTCATGTTGAAGGAAACACAAAGTTCCTGTAACTGGGCAGGTAGTGCATTCTCATTCCCTCAGCCTCCAAGCAGCAGAGATCTTTGCTCTCCATCTCTCTGCTTCCTGTATCATTAAATAGCATTTTAAATTGGGTGGTCTTGTTTGAGCCACTCTCATTAAGCCGTGTAATTACTCTGTCAACAGCAGGCCAACCACCACTGTCATGGCTGTACCACCTGGTCACAAAAAACCAACATACTGAAGCAAATCAAAAGAAATTCTTTCCTATGTGTGCAGGAATTTAAGCTCATGGAGCAACTGAGGGTACTGGGGCTGTTTAGTTTGGAAAAGTGGAGGCTGAGGGGAGACCTCATTGCTCTCTACAACTACCTGAAAGGACATTGTAGAGAAACTGGTGCTGGTCTCTTCTCACAGGTAATTATTGATAGAACAAGAGGGAATGGCCTCAAGCTATGACTGGATAGGTTTAGACTGGACATTAGTAAAAAAATTTTCCCAGCAAGAGTGGTCAGGCATTGGAATGTGCTGCCCAGGGAGGTGATTGAGTCACCAACCCTGGATGTGTTTAAAGGTGGTTTGGATGTGGTGCTTGAGGATATGGTTTAGGGCTGAACTTTGTAGAGTAGGGTTATTGGTTGCACTTGGTGATCCTGAGGGTCTTTTCCAACCTGAATGTTTCTGTGATTCTGTGATAACACACAGATACAGGAAGTAACATTCCTCTAAGTCTCCTGTCATAAGCATATCTATCTGTGTGTGCTGGCAAACACATTCTTCCACAAACAGTTGCACACTCATGCAAAGTTATGAAATCACTGAACCTCACACTGACAGGTTTACTTTCACATCTGCACAAAGCTTCAATTGCACATAGTTTCACAAACCCCAACTCCTAAATTTACACAAGCAGTGATGTAGACATGCCCTCAAACACTAATTCTGCCACTTCCCTTCTTTTTTCCCTCAGCCAAACGGGCACATACTATTCCCATGTGCACTCATAAAGAGCCTTCTGAGCCGCAGCCGCTGTGCAAATTGCAGACATTCTGTGTTTGTCCTGAAATGAACTGAAAGGCAATGCCAAACCCTGAGAAAGCAATGAGCATAGCTGTTAGAAAGATATTCAAATACACATATTCTCTTATAATCATAGTCATTCTCAGTTAAATCAGAAAGACAGAAATTTGCAGAACCACAGCTAAGTAGGAACCTTGTTAAAGCAGCCATGACAACAAAGTGGCTTGCAGGAGAGCTCTTGGGTGGGAAGGATTTGGTTAGAACATTGCTTGGAATTCTGCTTTAGAGCACATCTCAGTTACTAACATTAATCTGACCAGGCACAGAACAGCAATATGCTAAACAAATGTACTGACATTCAGGTAGGAGGTACTGTTAATTCAAAGGAGAACCAGAACATCCTAAGGATAGGCTGGATCATCTTCAGGACTGCAGTAACACAAATGGCATGCAGTGTAATACTGTGCCACTTTTTGACAATGAAAAGTCATAACCACAGCGCTTCTAGATAGCCTGTCAGCAAGCAATGACAGCTCTACAGACAAGCCTTCATAGTTACTGTCTCATAGACACTAAAGTGCTCCCTGGCCATCAGCAAGGATGCTTATCGTTGGAATATCCCCAAGCTTTCCAGGATGCTAAAATTGGTGGTTTCTGTGGCAACTTCAAGTCCAAACCTATAGCTTCATCATGCCTTTATAGCTGAAAATATGACTACGCCAAACAAGAAATAAAGGCCAAGTAAGTTTCCCTTTACAAATTCCTCTGAAGTCACATTGGTGTACCACAGTGAAGCTGGGCCCCATTTCTTCCCCCTATTTTATAGAGGCACAGATAAAAAAACAACCCTCTGATGGCAGCCACTGTATTCAAAAGCTTAATATCACCCCAATAAAAAGCCTGCATTTCTTTTGCCATTCAGACAGAATTTGTGGTTTTCCTGCAAGCTCCTTGCTGGTGCCCAGTCTCAGAGAAGAAAGTACTCTCAGTGCTCTTCCAACAAGGTGGCCGTCAGCAACAGGCCCTTCCACCTCCCCCTGCACCAACGGGATGGTACTAGTCTCATGACCTTTAAACCACTACAGATGCCAAAAGCCATGTTACATTAAGGATGGAGATGTCCAGGATGGTTTCCCAGTTACGCTGGCTCGTCCCCAGATCATTACAATTCCCAAAACCATCACCTCACTTCCGTACTGTCCCTGCAAACCAAGATGTTGGAGCCCATGGCCAGGGACCAAGTGGTAGGGTGTCACCCCCAGAGCAGGCAAAGTGATGGAGGCCTGCTGGGTGAAATAGAGAGTCTGGTCACACATGGGGACAGAAAGACCATGGGAACTCAATGTTGCAGGTTGTCTGTCAGGCTGAGGAACCCATGAAAGCTCACAAAATCAATCCTTCAGGAGCCACTTCAGCCCAATCATGTACCAGATAGCATCAAAGCCACTGCACAATAAAAAGTTATCTTTGTTGCCTACAGACTAATAAATTCTTAAAGCCTCCAATCCCAAGAGCAGGCACCATGAGCTGCTGGCACTAAGACCTGAGGGAGCTGAGGCAAGGGTTCAGTAAGTGATGATCCACAGCAAGAAATAAAACAAACCAACCAATATTTATACAGTGTAGGTCTAATTAACAGGCCCACAGATGTTCTGAGATGTTCTGGGAAGATCAACAACCTACCTTTAAAATTTGTAGCTAATTAAACCAAAACAAGTAAATAAACCAACAGAAGTAAGAATAACTTTTGCAAGGAGAAGAAAGTATAAAAAGAGTTCAACCACCCTTCCCAGCATGGTATCATCAGGTGAGTATTCAAGAGCAGCACTGACAATACAATACAATACAATACAATACAATACAATACAATACAACACAATACAATACACCAGGTTGGAAGAGACCTTCAAGATCATCGCGTCCAACCCACCAACCAATCCAACCCACCCAACAACTAGACCATACAGCCAAGCACCCCATCAAGTCTTCTCCTGAACACCTCCAGTGAAGGTGACTCCACCACCTCCACGGGTAGCTGATTCCAATGGGCAATCACTCTCTCCGTGTAGAACTTCTTCCTAACATCCAGCCTAAACCTGCCCAGGCACAGCCTGAGACTGTGTCCTCTTGTTCTGGTGCTGTTGCCTGGGAGAAGAGACCAACCTCTGCCTGGCTACAACCTCCCTTCAGGTAGTTGTAGAGAGCAATAAGGTCACCCCTCAGTCTCCTCTTCTCCAGGCTAAGCAACCCCAGCTCCCTCAGCCTTTCCTCATAGGGCTTGTGTTCCAAACCCCTCACCAGCTTTGTTGCCCTCCTCTGGACACGTTCCAGCAAGTCAACATCCTTCCTAAACTGAGGGGCCCAGAACTGGACACAGTACTTAAGGTGTGGCCTAACCAGTGCAGTGTACAGGGGGAGAATGACCTCCCTGCTCCTGCTGGCCACACTGTTCCTGATGCAAGCCAGGATGCCATTGGCCTTCTTGGCTGCCTGGGCACACTGCAGGCTCATGTTCAGCCTACAATCAACCAGTACCCCCAGGTCCCTCTCTGCCTGGCCACTCTCCAGCCACTCTGACCCCAGCCTGTAGCACTGCTTGGGGTTGTTGTGGCCAATGTGCAGAACCCGGCACTTGGATGTGTTAAATCTCATGCCATTGGACTCTGCCCATCTGTCCAGCCTGTTTAGGTCCCTCTGCAAAGCCTCTCTGCCCTCCAGCAAATCAACTGCTGCCCCCAGCTTGGTGTCATCTGCAAATTTACTGATGATGGACTCAATGCCTTTTACTAAAAAATATTCCCTCAGGTTTCTACTCTCTTGGAGCTACTGAAATAGGATCACTGTGCAACCTTTGATAAACCAGGGAATTTCTATGTTTATATTCTGTATCTGCAACCAAATATCTCTTCCAACCACCCCTCCCAACAATCAGTGCTGTCCCAAGTGGAAGTGACAGAGCTGGACAACTCAGGGTTGCAAGCTCTCATTCTTCAGCTCTGTGCCATCTGCTGGGAACTGCACCTCTGAGTTAGGCACCCTCCCACAGATGTACAGAAAGAGTTGAGTATCAAAGTGCAGATCTGCTACATTCAGACATCATTAGATTCCTCACTGTGGAAACCAGTTTCTCAAGTCCTGCCCAACAAAAGTCCTAAATGCTAAACTCGAGAGCCACATTTATGCTTTTACACTTGCTTGCTTCTCACTCTACGCCCAAACATCATGAATATTTAATTACTTCAAGCAGAGAAGAGAGTCTTCAGTAACAGGCAGAAAGAGTTATACCTTCCATCACAAAATTATCTGTTGGCTACAGCAGAGTCAGAAATGCTGCATAACCAGTGGCTCCCACAGGCAGGACCTGTGCTGCAGCCAGTGGAACGCCGGATGAAAAGGGAGGTTCACACCGTTTCTACATGAAGCCTGGTACTGAGAACAACTATTACTCCACATACCAAGGTTATGGATCCTGACAGGCACAAGCTAGACACTGGTGCTGAGCAGCACTATCAAGACAAATAAATGTACATGGAGCGTTATGCACTTCAGGAAATAGAAAACACAGCAGCCTAATGACCTCCAGCAGCCGGCAGTAGTGGGGCAGGGAGGGGAAACCCCAAACAGAATTTTTTGGGGATTTGAGCATCTGAGAGACAATTAGATAGCAAGAGGGCACATAATTTTCTTTTGTGGCCATAGCTCAAAGTCTTATTTGCTGATGTTTATCACAAAGCTTTTTACAAGGCTGCAGAGGAATCCCTGATGTATCCCCAGGCACACGCAGGTATGTAATTTTTTTTCACCCGTGACCCTACACGCCCCTGAATATAAAGCAAGAAAACATACATCTTGTGCCAGTGCCCAAGTCCTCCACAGTACAGTGCATTACATCTTCCTGTGTCTCTCTTGCTCTTACCCTGGAGTTGAGAGAGGCACAGAACTTGTCTTATATTACAGCATTACAGGGAATTCCCAGAACAACACTTTGTGTAAAGGCTAACCTGCAACAAAGAGTCTCTCCTTCCAGCCAGCTCGAATTCATACAGTCAGTCACATGCAAAATCAGAAACACAGCTACTATCTTTCAACTCTTATTCTGGACATCAGAGACAGTCTCTCCTTGGCATCTTCCCTACTACCTTTTTCTGACCCAAAATACCTATGTATATCATGAGCACAAAAAATAACTGGACCACCTACTTGCCATAGATGCTGATGTGACACAAGCAACATCTTAGTTGTGTACAAAATTTCCTAGCCTCTACAGTTTTAATTCAAGAAGGTACAAAACTACCTTGCAGGGAAAATGACAGCTACAAGAAAGCCTTGCAAAATTTTATTTACAATACCAGTTACCTCAGATCTTCCCCTTCTACCTCCACTTCTGGAGCTTGCAGCTATTTCCATGGTTCTAGCAAATAACACATCCACCGCATCAGATCTTAAAAGGCCACTTAGGTCATACCACAGATCTCTGTGGTGTACAGAGGGTAGAGAAGGAATTTCACTGTACTATCACCCTCCAGAAAAGAATGAAGTTACATGGAGGGTACAAAAGAAAGACTTCAAGCTCAAGTAATAAATAATATTGGAGAAATAAGATTCAGGGACAAAGTTCTGCAGTCTTCCACTGCCCATGCATCTTAGGAAATGAAATTAAACTACCTACACTCCAATTCCCCCAAAGTAAAATATTGTTACACTGTCCTTCAGACCTAAAAGTCCAGAGAACCATGCACTACATGGAGAAATACCAAACAGCACAACCATGACAAAAAGAGAGGGAACAAAAAAAGGAAGGGATTCAAGATAAAACATAAATTAGGAAAGTTCCTCAATCATATTTAAGAGAAAGTAGAAGCCAAGGGTAGAAAGAGAAGCATTTAAAAGCAGATACAGGATGGATTCCCAGATCTCATGCCATTTACAACAGTGAAGCTGGGGAAGATTGCTTTCTGCCTTGACCATAAAAGCTCCCAGTCCATCCCTTTGCTGACCTCCCTCTTTTTGCTTTAACTGTTTCTTTTCAACAGAGATCTCGTTTTCCTTGTTGCCATCATTGAATGCTTTTTTACCCCTTGCTCCCTCAAAGCAGCTGTCACAATTACTCAGGTCTCACAAACCGCTGTGCTGTGGGTGCCTGTGATTAATTATACCATTAGCCTTCATTAAGTCACTGGATTGGCACTCTGGCAGAGAGTCAGCAGGACCAGAAGGAGAAGCTATTGAGAGCCAGCAGGATCTCTTGTCCTGCAGTTTGTGTGTACGTTTGGCATGTGAGGCTTTTGTCCTCAAAACCAGCAGTATCTGAGTGGGTTCTGTATTTTTCAACAAATGGCAAAGCTTCTGCCTCACTGCATGCAAGGCTCAGTTTAAAAGAAAACAAAACAACCCAACCCAAAACACAAACACAAGGTGCTGGAACAGTTCACTATCCCAAGTAGTTTGCTGCTGTAGCCTGTTTTGTGCAGCAGAAAGGGGTAAATATCAGTATACTGACAATGACTTGGGTCCTCACACAACTTTAAAGAGTTAAACGATTCCCAGAAGGTGCTGGAGGAAACTCCAGGATTACCAACTGTCCAGTAAAGCATACAGTTGAAATGCTTCTCTTCCATACTTCACAGAAAGAATGTATTTGGTCTTCCAGCAGCCTGGGGAAGGGGGCTTTATAGTATCATAGTATCAGTCAGGGTTGGAAGGGACCATAAGGATCATCCAGTTCCAACCCCCCTGCCATGGGCAGGGACACCCTGCACTAGATCAGGCTGGCCAAAGCCTCATCCAGCCTGGTCCTAAACACCCCCAGGGACGGGGCCCCAACCACTTCCCTGAAGGCAGAAAAACCTCCATTTTGTTTGTGGCATGGAATTAGGCTCTCCTGTACAAAAGCACATGTTCTCTGATGCTTAAGGACCAAAGAGTAAACTGTTTCTATTCAAATTGCACACATTCACCTCAGCTGCTTCTCTGTGACCTGATCTTACCCCATGACTGAGATTGAATCATAAATACTTTCAAAGATATGGTAATTACAACCTAAAAATCTCCAGAGTCTGCTAATAACTCTTTACCCTGCAGAGCTGGGAGGCATGCAGTTCCTAAAGTTATGGCATGACCTTGTTCTCTTTGGAGGGATTCGCTACAGATGCGAAGTCCAGGGTTTGATATTGTGTTTTACCAGTCAGTGAAGATTCACTCTGCATAGGGATTCGAATTAGGGAAGGAGAGTAGTTTAACCACTCTAGTTATATTGTGTGGTTTAATAAACAGAGAAGACTAAAACAAAGATATTCTCTCTAAAGCTGTTATTTTACTTTGTCACCACTGGGAAAAAACAAATCAAACCCTAACTTATCCATCACACTTATGGGTCATTCTTTGCAGCTTCAAATATCCAAAATTTAGTTTACCACAACTGTAAAATAGAATAGAATTAACCAGGTTGGAAAAGACCTTTGAGATCGAGTCCATCCTATCATCCAACACTATCTAATCAACTAAACCATGGCACCAAGTACCCCATCCAGTCTCTTCTTAAACACCTCCAGTGATGGTGCCTCCACCACCTCCCTGGGCAGCCCATTCCAATGGCCAATCACTCTTTCTGTGAAGAACTTCTTCCTAACGTCTAGCCTAAACCTCCCCTGGTGCAGCTTGAGACTGTCCTCGTGTTCTGGTGGTGGTTGCCTGGGAGAAGAGACCAACCCCCACCTGACTACAATCTCCCTTCAGGTAGTTGTAGAGAGCAATAAGGTCTCCCCTGAGCCTCCTCTTCTCCAGGCTAAGCAACCCCAGCTCCCTCAGCCTCTCCTCATAGGGCTTGTGCTCCAAACCCCTCAGCAGCTTTGTTGCCCTTCTCTGGACACGTTCCAGCAAGTCATCTTTCCTAAACTGAGGGGCCCAGAACTGAATTTGTTATGTCACAGAACCCAGAATTGTTAGGTCACAGAACCCAGAATTTGTTATGTCACAGAAACAACTAGAAGTGCCACTGCCAGTGCTGCACCAAATCCAGATGACTCAAGGTAATAGCCATGTCTTACATTACTTCAGTCTAGACTCAAGGACCCCAGAATAAGCAGAATCCATTGACCCCATTTGGGCAAGAGGATACCAGATAGCTCTCTAGGGAAGAGACAAAAGTGACTTCAACATGGGAAGCTTTGACAGATTGTTTGAGAGACAGAGAGATCAGATAAAAGTCCAATAGAGCAGATGCTGTAAGAGGATTAGAGCAAGCGGATTAGAAGCCTTGAGAATGCAAAGATCATCAGACTCACAATTCCTCTTTAAACATAATCAGGAACAAGTATCCCAACTCCCCTCCCCACTACCAATACTCCATGTCCTTATTTCCTCTCTCCCTCCTCTACCCTTTCTCAGTATTTCGCTCTCATTTTATGTTCCCAAGAGGTGATTAATGTCACGTGGTGAACCTGAATGATGCTAAGTAGGGGAAGTTTCTAGAAATGTGGCAGAGTCCTCTTAGACTTGAAGAAGCAGGACTATGGAGCTAGACAAACATACACCAAAAACCTCAGGTCCTAATAAGCAGCTGCATTCAAGTGGTAAGGAGGAATGACAGATGCCAGGGAGAAGGCAGGTCCCAAATGGATGAAGCTACTGACATGAACAGAAACACAACTGTTTTCCCAGGTACATTACTACTAAGAAACTTGCTATTCCCACGACAGCTTCATCTCTCTATTATACTCCCTTCACCTCACCTTCACATCATTTAGAGATGGGTGAAGAACCCACCAGCATCCACTGAAGAACTCTCAACAAGCTATACAATATTCTTCATTCCCCAACTTTGAGTCTGTCCAGTTTGGACTGTACTGTCCTTGGATACCGAAAACATTTATCCACTGGATTTTTCTGGTAGTCGTCTAAGTGTGTTTACAGCTATAAGGCTTGGGAAAAGATGACAATATACTGAGCACCATCAGTGAGAAACTATCGACTGTATCCACCAAGAATGCATGTTTGCAATTTGATTAACTTCTCAATACAAACCAACAGGCATCCAAAATCATAGCATGAAACATTATGTAATTCATAACAGCAGCCACACTGCAGATAGCACAGTTTTTAAAGTAACAGCCATGCATAGCCTATAGGCCAAAATAAAGATAATGATACCCAAACAATTATGAATCAACTCATAACAGACAAAGTTTTTGTGTCACTCACATGCTATAAAAATGGGTGAGTTAATATAAAAAAATCTGATGCACAACGTAACAATACACTCAACTGCACTCCAAGTAAAACATTCAACAAGCAATTTTACAGGGCCCATAAAAACAACAAAACAAAGCAAAAAGGTGTCTCTCCACCTTCTGTCCTAAAGCCAGCTTTTTGTGCTTTGTATTTCAAAGAAATAACATTAGATCTTTGTTTGCAAGTTCAGTAGAGGCTACAGTTTAGTTGAAGTCACAAATCACTACCAAACCATTCTTCATAGTTTCATAGTATCATAGTATCAGTCAGGGTTGGAAGGGACCACAAGGATCATCTAGTTCAAAGCCCCCTGCCATGGGCAGGGACACCCTACTCTAGATCAGGCTGGCCAGAGCCTCATCCAGCCTGGTCTTAAACACCTCCAAGGACGGGGCCTCAACCACCTCCCTGGACAACCCATTCCAGGGCTTCACCACTCTCATGGTGAAGAACTTCTTCCTCACATCCAGCCTGAATCTCCCCACCTCCAGCCTGATAGCCTGAGAAGTCCCTCCCCAGCCTTCTTGAAGGCCACAATGAGGTCACCTCGGAGCTTTCTCTTCTCCAGACTGAACAGCCCCAACTCCTTCAGTCTGTCCTCATAGGAGAGGTGCTCCAGCCCTCTGATCATCCCCATGGCCCTTCTCTGGACACCTTCCAGTACATCCATATCCCTCTTGTAATAGGGGCTCCAGAACTGGACACAGTACTCCAGGTGGGGTCTCACCAGAGCTGAGTAGAGGGGGAGAACCACCTCCCTTGACCTGCTGGCCACACTTCTCCTGATGCAGCCCAGGATCTGATTGGCTTTCCAGGCTGCAAGTGCACACTGAGAGCTCATGTTGAGCTTCTTGTCCACCAGCACCCCCAAGTCTCTCTCCTCAGGGCTGCTTTCCAGCCAGTCACTGCCCAGCCTGTATTTGTGCCTGGGATTGCCTGGACCCAGATGCAGGACCCTGCACTTGGTCTTCTGTGGCTAGAGCATGTAAGTGCCAATTGCAAAAAGGGGCTTTGCTTAGGATCAGCAGCAACAACCACTTAACCTCAGGACTGCCTGTAGGATTCACTCCCAGATTTAGTCTCCCTAAACAGACACTGAGAAAATAATTATTAGTCCCAGTAAATGAAATTCAAGTATTGGGCTGGGAGAACAAGGAGTTAAGAAAGGAAAGGGAAACTCTGCTTGACATAAATGATTCTATCAGGAACTTCAATTAAATTGATTGATACAAGTTTGCCAGCAATAGGGAAAAGTGTCCCATACCTCCCCAGCCTTGTTTAGACTCCAAATAGTGAAGTAAACCAATAATGGAAGGGAAGCTATAAATCTCAGTTGGGCCTCGTGACAGGCACTGTGCAAAGCTATTAAAAAGGAAGGCGATTTACTTTGGTATTCAACCCCTTAGCGTCTCGATTCCTTCTCCTCCTTTCCTGCTCCAAGGTCAGAACCTCAGTTATTTCCACACACACATACACTATTTTCAGCCTTACTTTGTTAGACCAATGCTTGTAGCACAGAGTGACATCCTGCAACACCCAAGGACCCTAAAGAAGTGGTGCAGGGGAACATCCAGGACAGCTACTTTTGCTCCCAGAGAAGCCTCTGCCTTAAGAGGCCAGCTGCTTAGGGATTTTCCCATCTTCCCATTTCCATGTTTCTCCACTGACTGCATCAGCACAGGCCAGAGGAACTAAGGTTGATGTTAGAGAAATGAGTTATTATACACTTGCTTGACTCGAGAGGTAAAACTCACATCAAAAGGTCTCTACAATCAGCAGGTTTGGCCCACGCTTGTCCGCTATAGGAAGGAATTCAACTGCTTACAATGCTTCAGAACATACATTTATCACCTCAGCTCTGCACGTCACCTCTACTTACTGACCTTACACCACTGCTACTGCCGTTTGGCCTCTCCCCACAGAACGAAGAATAACCAGGCACCATGATTGTCCTCAATCAGCCCCTGTGGCCTGCTGGGTTTTCTTTTCAGTCTCAGCAACGGGGTTGTGTGGCTGCAAGCCTGCAAACCCTAGCTGGCTTTCTCCTCCAATACTTCACACCAGCCCACAGTGAATTTGCTAGAGCAGACTGGACATCTGGCTGGGGGCAGGAGAAATCCTGCCCATTACAATTAGAGCCCACATGCAGGGCTTCTCTTTCAACATATTTCTCTTCCAAAATGCTGAGAAAAGAAGAGAGAAGACTCAGCTCCTGCTACTGTGTGTATGTGCCCCCTCCCCACGATGACTCAAGTTTCCTCACTATCCATTGCACTGCCACACACACCAGAAAATCCCATGCAGTGCTCTGAGGGCTGGACAATGCAGCAGTGTTACTCCTGAAAATTAGAGACTGCCATGGGAAGGCTTCTCTGCTCTCCTACAGCAATTGGTTGGAGCAGAAACAAGCAGCCACTGCAGCCTTGCCCCGGTCTCCCGTTCTGATCTAAAAAGTACAGAATGGGGAAATAGGGAGCAACAAAGGCAACAGAAAATAAACTAGAAACAGACAGTAGCAAAAATAGCTGTATGCAGTAAAAGTAAATTTAGTTCAGCCATGGAGACATGCAATAGTTCACCCTCACTACCAAAGAAGTTATTCCTTCTAATGGAAAAAATATACATTAGGGGCACCTTTCCTTTAAGAATCAAATCTGTGTTAAAAGCAGAGATAAGCAGTAGCATTTTAAAGGCAGGGATATCACAAGGCTCTCAATATAGATCTACAATAGTCAATGTAAGCAGAATTTCTGAAGATATGTCTTGGTAGGGCATCTGATGAGGGCCTAATTAGAGTAAAGTAATTGAGATCAACACAGCAAAAGGCTGTTTTGAACTTAGAACTCTTGACAATGCACCCAAACTTGGCCCACTCTTTGCATCTTTGATATTCAAGTGCTCCCCTATATCCCTCAATCTTGAACATAACCATCCCTGCTGTTAGTGCAGTTCAGGAGCCTAAAATTCAAGCACTTCAGCATCTGCTGAACTACAGAGCAATGTGAAAAACATCAAAAGTGCAAGCCTGCATTTAATGAACTAACATAGTCTGTGAAGGCCAGCACCTCAGGGATGAAGCACTGCAATAGCTTATCTACATCTCTGCTGATCATCGGCTTTATATTCTCCAGGAACTTTTCTTTTTCTGGGTTCAGCAGGGAATAAAAGGGAAAATAAAGAGGGGGAAAAAAAAAAAGGGGGAGAAAAAAAAAAAAAAGAAAAAGAACAATGCATTTCACAGGGTTTTGTGGTTCCTGAACTCCACTAACATTGAAGAGAGAATGAGACAGCAATTGGCAAACACAGCAAAACAGCAGCCACTTTGATAATAAGAATCTTGTCTCCTATGGCCTGCTATGATGAAAGGGAAGTAAGTATGCCTGGGACTGATCTGAACTCATCTGTTTGTAACTACTGTGGCAGGAGCTGTGCTGACAGACTCCCATCTGCTGGTAGATCAGATACCACAGAAGACACATTGAAAAGAATACACAGTCTCCATTACTAAAAGAAAGTTCTATATGTAGGTGTATATATACACACATCTCATCTAAGGCTGGCAAGTATCCTGGGGATTCCCTAGGAAATTCTCATCTCCCCATATTATTATTACTCTGCAGTTGTCAGATGGGAAGCTTGTTTACAGCTAAAGGAGAGAACTTCAATGAAGTGAACTATAAACCATCCTCCTGAAGTGAGACCCCCAGAATGTATTCATGAAACTTAGGACATAACAATAACTGAACTTTCCTGCAGCAATTTTTTGTTGTTCCATTACTCAGAGATGAGTGAAATGGTTGCAGCTTTATCAGCCTGTTGCTGAACTGTCCTTCCGCAGGGAGTTATCTAGAGTATCTCCACCCTCTGTAGTTAAGTCCCTTAGTACTCTGCAGCATTCATTCACATCAGTCAGGTTAACAAACCCCTTCACAGCACAGCCTCAAGTCTCGTTTGATAGCTCCTTCTGAGGCATGAAGCACATATAAGCTCTAAAGATTTTCCACAGGAGACCATGATGGAAGATAGGCTTGCAGAAAGTGAAGGATTCTTTATTGCCCTGGCAAAGACAGAAATCTGTGGCTGCAATTTACTGAACAGTAAGGCATGCAAGAAATAAAATTTGTATGAACACACCACACAGCAAATGACCTAATGTGGGCATTTATCAAGGGAAAAAAAGACTCCAGCTCAACAGCTGTCACGTCAGGGTGGGTGTTATTACTGTCGATGAAAAGCAACCAAATCCTAATAATTGTTTTGTGGTTTTTTTTCATCCTACACAGAGGGAAAAGGAAAGAGAGAAAGACAGGAAAAGCACATAGGGACCAGTATTTATTTGGCATGGGTAAAGACAGGCTGCAAATTCCATGATAATAGGGTATGAGAACGGCATACGACAAAGTTAAACTTTTGACAAAATCCCAAGCAGATCCCACAATCTCTGTGAGCATTCTGAGAGGCAGCTTTGCTGAACTCAAGCAGCAGCTTGATAGGATACAGAAGGAGAAAACAGAAACTCAGGTCTGGGGAAAATAGGAACTTAGGTCTGGTTCTGCAGATCTCCTAGTAGATCTGGCTAAGCAGATTCCTCTCCCCCAACCTTGGTTTCACTTCACGGAGTTGGCCCACAGCACATTTTATGAAGTATTTTCTATCATAGGAAAGTAAGTCTCTTTTTCTTTAGGGAGTTAAGAATTATGACACTCCCAGGTTTTCACACCACATGAGGCAATGTTTGGCCTTTTATTACCTAGTTCATAAACAGGAAAAGTGCTGCAGACCCTTGGCTTGCCTCCACTATGCAGGAGGACAAGCTAAAACCCTGGGATTTTGTCACTGTGTGGTAGGGTCACCTAGCACCCTACCTCAGCAAGAGCTGGGCTTTTCCACAAGCAATGGCTTGGTATGGTTGCACTTCAGGGGAAGCACTGGAGGGGCCAGGCAGCTGTGAACAAGCCTGGGATTATCTGGGAGGGGGCACTGGGAACACACATTACCCAAACCTTCAAGCTACCAAACACCAAACTGACAAGAAACTAATATTAAAGTAAACTATGAATCTGTATTGTCCTGATGTTCAAGTAAAACACTGTATTCTCCTAAACTAACATAGGGAAATCCTCTGCAGGTTTGTAAAGCCAAGGGTATTCCCTATTAAGGGATCTGGAAAAGCAGGCACATCACTGCCGGGTACTGGCCAGCAGCAAGCAGGTAGAGCAGTTTGTCAAACACAGGTGTAGGATATATCAGATACTAAGCTCTGAGAAACTCTGTTCAGGTTCCTCGACCAAACACTAGCACACAGCAATGCAAAGTTTTTCTGTTCTGTCTCTCTGTAGCCAAACCAAATAGCCTGAAGGACACATAGGTCTAAGCACTGAGGCTTCTACAACATCAGAAAGAAACGTGGGTACAGCAAGTACATTTACTGAGGGACCACGATGAGCTTTCACATTGTATCTCAATGTGCTTTTCACTGAATACACTCTGTTTCTGGCTCTTTCTCTGAACTCCTCCCTTGTTCTTCATCCCTTACAGCTGTAGACTGTGACAAGCCAAGTAAGGCACCAGGCCCAGTGAACACCTACAAGGAAAGTTTCCAAGAGACAAAATTTAAAATGCTTATGTCTGCAAAAACGTAGGTCCTTGAATTTGGGAATACAGACTTTTACCTGCAAGTTGTGGTTAATCTCAGACAACTTTCTAGCTTGAACTCTGGAGGTGCAGCTCCCCTTTATCTCCTCTTTTTTTCTTTTTCTTTTTTTTTTTTTTTTTTTTTTTTAGCATTGCCAGCAGGTTGAGGGAGGTGATTCCCCCTCTACTGTGCTCTGGTGAGACACCACTTGGAGTACTCTGTCCAGTTCTGGAGCCCCTATTACAGAAAGGATCCGGATCTGCTGGAGCATGCCCAAAGAAGGGCCATGAGGATGATCAGAGGGCTGGAGCTCCTCTCCTATGAGGACAGACTGAGAGATTTGGGGCTGTTCAGTCTGCAGAAGAGAAGGCTTCAAGGAGACCTTATTGTGGCCTTCCAGTATCTGAAGGGGGCCTACAAGAGAGCTGGTGAGGGATTTTTAGGGTGTCAGGTAATGATAGGACTAGGGGCAATAGCAAAAAATAGAAATTAGTGGATTCAGATTGGATGTTAGGAAGAAGTTTTTCACTGTGAGAGTGGTGAGACACTGGAACAGATTGCCCAGGTTGCCCAGAAGCCCCATCCCTGGAGGTTTTTAAAGCTAGGCTGGATGTGGCTCTGAGCAACCTGATCTAGTGCAGGGTGTCCCTGCCCATGGCAGGGGGTTTGGAACTAGATGATCCTTGAGGTCCCTTCCAACCCTAACAGTGCCATAATTCTATGATTCTATGATTATTATTATTTTTTGGAAGCTTCAAGCCCCTCAGGCCAGAATCAGTTTGTTGCTTCCACACTGCAGACTACAGCATTAGGGTATGCTCTGCAGGCAAACCCAGCTCATCTCAGTGCCACAGATTTGGGGGTTTTTTTGAGACCTTGCACTAAGGTAGCAATGAGTAGGAGCAAGCATCCATGCAGCAACTCACATTTAAGCTATGTAAACCCATGACTGGCTTTTCCAAGAGACTGAGACACTTCATCCTAATGTCCCTGACAAGGTCCCAAAAGCAAGGCTGCCTAGATGATAACATTCAGGAAACCGATCAGTTTTCACTGCTCTCAGCAGCTTCCATTTTTCAAACTTGGTCACTGAGGACCTCTTACATTCTGAGCCTCTGACTCAGCCCAAGCAGCCACTTGCCAAATCTCACTCTAACCAGCTGTAAGTTGTTCTCCTCACTGCACAAGAGAATGTCACCCTTGAGAAATAAATACATCCCCTCAAGTTGCCTGAACAGCCAACACTCAGGAAATGTGTTGGTTGTATAGCAACAAACATGCAGCTATTTGGGAGCTCACATGTAGATACCCTGTCTAGTCATCACTCCTGTCAACGGTGGGGTTGGCTTCTGATCCTCCTGCTCTGCCAGCCCAAGAGCCAAAAGAGAAAAGAAAGGAGATCGTGTACGTCTGCTAGCAACCTCAGGTTCGCAAGGCAGGTAGGCAGTTTTGGTTTCATCCAGTAGAGGGCAGTACTAACATAAGAAAGAAAAATAAATGGCAGCATTTCACACACTGACTTAAACAAGCAAGAGAATTAAAGGCCCTGAGCTAACAGCACTGAGCATGTAACAAAGCACTTGGATAGCCCAAGTACTCATTCCATGAAAAAAATCTTCCCCAGTACAGCCTCATTTAGTTAGAAAGAATGCCCTGCCCTAAATTTTCAGAGGCTTGTTTCAGGTAAGATTTTTTTACTGTTCTGATTAAAACAGAGAAAAGATGATCTGTCTTGGCCATGGAAGAAATACAAACACACTTGTTTTGTTATTCCTTTAATAAAGAAGTTCTGCCATCTCACCCAACTTTAATCTGCATGTATGATAAGGCCCAAAAGATCAATGCTTCATCACTCTCCTCAGAGCAGCCTGTTTGATACTGACCATTATTTAAAGACAAAAGAGATAAAATGCACCAGAACTGCAAATGTAATGGAACTGCTTCATATTTGTTAGGGCCTGAAATTAAGTTTCTATGAAGCTGCCCTTCATGCACATAGTCCTCATCTGTTTCTAAAGCTTGTGACAGTATTGTCACAAATTGTGCTCTCACAGCATTCTTCCACAGTGAGTTGCAGAGGTTAACTCCACAGAAATTTTTAAAATACACTTTTTCCCCTATTTTATAAATAAAACTTTCTGCTTCCATAACTTTTCCATTTCATTACTTCAAAACAATTTAGAAGCATAAATGAGTGAAGATGCAAAGTTTTGCTTGTGTTCCACTCAAGGAAACACCCTTCTTTAGGGACCGGTAAGTGGAGGCACACGGCATGACAGTGGGTTTCCCCAAGGTCACACCATGTACCTGCACTGGAACAAAGATGCAAACTTTAGCTCCAGTCATGCTTTTTAAACATTCACCCATATTGCTATGCACGTTTAGTAGCACAAGATACTTTTGTTTCTTCTCTGAAGTCCTCCATTGTCCTCAGATTATGGAGCTGGGAGATGGAAAGAAACTTGTTTTCTGTTCACAGCATTCGGCTATTGTGTTTATTTGCTTATAAACAAGATAAGGTCTTTTCTAACGTTTGCTCATTCTATTCATTTTTTTCCTGTCTCCTAAACAAAACCACCCAGGACTATCATTCCCAATGTTTTTGAAAGTAATTTTTTCCCCCATGAGCATTAGGCAAGCCAATGACTCATATCTATATTAAAAAAATTAACTAAACTAGCATATTGCACACAACTCACAGTATCACAGTATAACCAAGGTTGGAAGAGACCCCAAGGATCATCAAGTCCAACCTGTCCCAACAGACCTCACAACTAGACCATGGCACCAAGTGCCATGTCCAATCTCCCCTTGAACACCTCCAGGGACGGCGACTCCACCACCTCCCTGGGCAGCCCATTCCAATGACGAATGACTCGCTCGGTGAAGAACTTTTCCTCACCTCAAGTCTAAACCTCCCCTGGCACAGCTTGAGACTGTGTCCCCTTGTTCTGGTGCTGGTTGCCTGGGAGAAGAGACCAACCCCTTCCTGTCTACAACCACCTTTCAGGTAGTTGTAGAGGGCAATGAGGTCACCCCTGATCCTTCTCTTCTCCAGGCTAAACAATCCCAGCTCCCTCAGTCTCTCCTCATAGGGCTTGTGCTCAAGGCCTCTCACCAGCCTTGTTGCCCTTCTCTGGACACGTTCAAGTGTCTCGATGTCCTTCCTAAACTGAGGGGCCCAGAACTGGACACAGTACTCAAGGTGTGGCCTAACCAATGCAGAGTACAGGGGCACAATGACCTCCCTGCTCCTGCTGGCCACACTATTCCTAATACAGGCCAGGATGCCATTAGCCCTCTTGGCCACCTGGGCACACTGCTGGCTCATGTTTAGGCGGGTGTCAATCAGCACCCCCAGGTCCCTCTCTGTTTGGCAGCTCTCCAGCCACTCTGACCCCAGCCTGTAGCTCTGCATGGGGTTGCCGTGGCCAAAGTGCAGCACCCGGCACTTGGACTTGTTAAATGCCATGCCATTAGACTGTGCCCATCTGTCCAGTCGGTCGAGGTCCCTCTGCAGAGCCTTTCTACCCTCTAACTGACTAACATCTGTTCCCAACTTGGTGTCATCTGCAAACTTGCTGATGACTGACTCAACCCCCTCATCCCTATCATCAATGAAGATGTTAAAGAGGATGGGGCCCAGCACTGATCCCTGGGGGATGCCACTGGTGACTGGCCGCCAGCTGGATGTGGCACCATTCACCACCACTCTCTGGGCTTGGCCCTCCAGCCAGTTCCTAACCCAGCACAGAGTGTTGCTGTCCAAACCACGAGCTGACAACTTAGCCAGCAGTTTACTGTGGGGGACGGTGTCAAAGGCCTTGCTGAAGTCCAGGTAGACCACATCCACAGGCCTCCCCACGTCCACCAGACGGGTCACCTGATCATAGAAGGGGAACTCGGTGCTATCTGAGAACAACCTACCAACACCAGTGTAGAAAGGACTGTTAATATCACAAAGAAACACAAGTTTTGCACCAGGGAGCCACAGTAATGAATTGGCAGATCTTGCCCCAAATTTCCACACAGATGCTTAGGTGTCTAGCTTGAATGGACGCCTTTGGGACTTCCAACACGCACTGGCAAGTAAGATGACACATTTCTTCATTCTACCTCTCCCTTGCAGCCAGGTAGGCCCAATTCGACACAGCACCATCAGAGGTGTAAATGCTGTCAGTCTATCTGCACTCTGTAATGGTGATCTTTTACACAAGCTGTATCATACACAAAAGCAAGCAACTCCTAATGCTAAGTAAGGTGATTGCAGACAGCAGCCAGTCAGGATGCTTCCTCCGTGTGGCTTCATAAATGCATCTTGATTCAAATACCAAGTCCATCAACCAACCACATGCAAGGCATAAGCACTCTTCTTACATACAGCATGGAACCTAGAAACACCTGCCATCCTACTGCCACATTCCCACCATAATTCAGACACTGTGACCTTGCTCTACAGTCTTGGAGCTTCCTCCTTCCCACACACATGCACAGCGCAGCCAGAACACCTCAACTCATGCACCTACTACTGCCCACAGCACCCTGACCACCATGTAGCCCTCAACACCCCTCTCCCTATCCCTCTAGACAAGGCCATCAGGCTTTAGGCAAGGCAACCTAACCCACCTTCCATTCAGCACATGGCTCCAGCAAAGATGACTCTGCTCCAGACACCTGGCACAGCAGGAAAACGTGATTGCTGTCTTACAGCAGCACATTTCTGTGAACAACTCATTGACACAGTGTGATCATTATGTATTTTTTTTTCTCTGTATGAGACATTCCCTTACAAAGCTGTGAACATTTCCTAAACAAATACTGCCATATTTTTAAACCAAATCAGTTTCCAGTTCTCCTGTTTCCCTAAACATACTGAGGCCTTTCCCATTCATAAACATTAGCATTCTTAATAATTTCCAAATATGTACTGATTTGAAAACTGCTCTTAACTTCATTGCTTCAAGACAGATTATGCAAACTGCATCCTACATGTGCCAAAGACTGACTTAATCAGGCTTTAACTTCAGATGTCCAGATTCACAAGTTGCCTGGTGGCTGGGGCTTACCAGGCCTGCCTAATGCTAGCTACAAATACTAGCTACAAAATCATGTTCTGAGTTTAAAGTGCAGAATACATCTAAAATGATGAGGGTATATCAGTCTATCTGCTCATTGCAGCTTCCACACTAGGAGAATAGCACTGTTTGTATTGAAGAAACGAGTACGTTTAGATACTGCCCCGGGATGTAAATAAACTAAGTGCTGGATGCATTGTTTTATCCTTTGTTGCTAAGGTAAAACAGTACTCTTTGACTACTACAGATAATAGATCAACTGAATGAACCAGGAACAAAGGGTAGACGTCCACAGCTTGTGAAATACAGACCTTACACAAACGTTGTGAGAGGCTCTTTGGGTAGCTTTTGTGCTTTAATATTTTCTCTTTAATCTGCCTATAAGGCCCAGAGCAACAAACGGCAGGGTATATTTAAGAAGAATAATCTATCATCCCTTTTAATTTTTAATTTCTCAGTAAAAGTGACAGTGCTATCTCTAGAAACTCGCTTGCTCAGGGCATTCTTACAGTCTCCAGCTTTGCATGAATTCTCCCTAGAGACTGCAAGGTCCCCCGACTCTCATCTAGCAAACATCTGACTAAACTGCCTATTAGACGACAATGCCCTCCAGCAAGTGGGGAAAACACTGCTCTGTTCCTGTGCTGTCTTCTCTCTCCACCCTCCCCGCTGCCCGTCACAGTACAGACAAGACTGCAACAGCTGCATCTTTGGGGGAAAGTAGTCAGTGGATGAGACTTCCGAGAGTTCAGAAAGGCTCCCTGATAGAATGGGAATTTCACAGCTGTTTCCTAATGTTTTAGGCGGCTGTTTTTCCTGCCTCTCTATCTAAGTAAGGGCAACCAGCGCACTTCAGGGTTAACCATTTAGCTCCTGTAGCCCACCATGCACTCAACAAAGGGGCAAATTCAAAGTCCTTTAAAAGTGACTGGAGATAACACAGCAAGAGGCAAATGTCAAACACGCCTGGAGAACACAGAAACGAGCCCTGCACTCCCAGCATTAGATGATCTCTGGCAAACAGCTTCACACACAAAAAGGACCCCTGCTGGCCTCTCATCTGCCAGGGCTTGTATATCCCCGCAGGAACCCAGCAAGAAAAGGTCAGGAGGTCATTCCCCATCTTTCACCCTCCTGCAAAAAAATAATTCAAAGGACTGAAAGACTTCCAAGAAAAGGAAAAACCCTTGCAGAAGGGAGGACAACAGCAATGAGTTTTCCACAGAGCTCTTGCCCTCAGTAGTTGTGCTTTTGGATCTACCTGACAGCATTTGCATCCCAAACTGCACTTACCATCACCATTCCCGAGCAATCTGGTCTGTGGTTTGTTCCCTCCTTGCGCAGCTATGCACTTTCCTTCACCTTCCTGAAGAAAACTGTTCCCCCTGGGAAGCTTCACACAGAATGTTTCAGAATTCAGGATTTTTTTTTTTTTTTTTTTTTTTTGCTCCACCCTACCTTGCTGGATACCATCCAGGATTTACAGCTCTGGGGATGAATTCTTCTCTCTAAAGTAACAGTAATAAGGGTTGAAGAACAAGACCCATGGAAATGAGCTCAGAATCTAGTCACGAGTTTTCTGTGCCCTGGATCAGCCAGGGATGTGAATGCTGCACCAAGAGTCGCTTTGCTCAGGGGAAAGAAAAGAGTGTGCTTCATGCAGCAGGAGCATCTCTGACTGCTAGGCTCCAAAACAAGCAGTACTGGGCTGAAACCACCCTTTGCACTGCTCTCGCAGTACATGTTTGCAGCAATCTTCCCAACACGGACTTCTGCTAAGCTCCACAGATAGAAAAGCACTTAAGACATTCCAAACTTACAAAGCAAAATGCATAAACATTACAGTACAGCAATGTGGAACTGAAGTAGCAGTCAAATGGACTGATTGGATTTGTTAGTTATTTTGTATCTGACTTCAATCATTCCATCATTCTGCTATGCAAAAAGGTGAAGGTCACAAACCAATTTAGTAGCAAGGCAGCAGATGGATCCCAGGTGACTGACAACTAACTCCTCTTTCTATCCAGCCCTAGCCTATCTTTTAACTAGCAAACAGCACAGGAGTCCCTTATCAGCAAGCAACAGATGCAAGTGGGTCTCCAGGATGGAAAAAGAAGAAAGAGGGTCCCCAGGTTCTGAGGTGGATGAGAAGTTGCTGAGGACATCACTTTTCACTATCTACTGTTCTTATTTTCCATTGGGTTACATAGATCAAATATACTTGGCTACTGAGCAGAAAGGCACCGAGGGATTAAAAACCACCACCAAACCAAAACAAATTAAGTCCTGATTTATGAACAGAGGGAGAAATTAACATATTGCTCTTGTTCTAAATGATCACTTTATAAACAAAACTAGGAATAAATCCAGGAATAAAGAATAAAAGCAGAAAGGCTGTGGATGTAATCCTGGGGTCTAATCCACAAAGAATATTATAGAGAGCACTAGTAATTCAGTTACCTGAAGGAATAACAGTATCACTGCAAAACAACAGGTATTTAGACTCACTCTATAGCAAGGCTAGTCCAGACTGGAGGTTTTCAGAGTATCAACATGAATTTTTAAAGTATGTACATATCCTTCTGTCTGAGTACTTGTGTGTGTAAAGTTTTTACCTTCTCATAGCATCTTCTACTATTCTAATTCTTGACCTTCTAACATCTCCACTTGTGAACCAGAATCCTGTTTGCAGCTTTCTGTTATTTCATGCTTGACTTCCATGCAGAGATCTACAGGGACTGTGCAATGCTATACTGAGTGCTGAGCTATGGAAAACTTACCTCAGCTGTGATCTAACTTTGATATAATTGACTGATAGGTAAAATGAGCAAGGATCTGGGAAAAGCTGAATGTTGTGACTGAAATGAGCAACAGCTCAGGGCTAAGAACTAAGTCAGTCTGACTTCTGTCAGCCAACAAAAGGCTGTCACACACTAAGGATATGCAGACTAGAAAGTGTTCAGATATGGTCTTGAAAAAACACTGCTTCATAAACCAAACGCACAAAGCTGACTGGAGCATTCGTGCAGGGTTCACACATGGATAGAGAAATGAGGAAATGCACAGCAGATGAGTGACAGAAGATTAGTAATGAACAAGAAAGCACATGGAAACTGCTATACTGTGTACAAGGGAAGGTAGTAATGTAAGGTAGTACAGAAAAAGTATCATGTAAAACCCAGCTCATGGGCATAGAAGCTGGAATCCTAAATGCACAGCTTGGCACCAAATGGTGGGCCATATCTGAAATGATCTCACCTCCTTCTCTTTCTTAGAAAGACATTAAAACTAAAGGGATACAAAGAATCAAGGGATATCCACCCAGGCATCAACTCCATCTTTGCCCTCCTCTCTCTAGGTCCTCTCAGAAGCACTTAATCCCCCACCTAGGCTCCACAACCTGTCCTCAAACCACATCTCTAGTGGCACTGAATGCAATTACTGTAATTGATGTGCTGCTTTTGTTAAGACCATGGTATCAACAAATGGGAGTAAAACAAGCTGCTAAGGAAGATGTAGGAAATTTATTAGAATGGATGCATGCAGTGGCTGGCATAATAACTGTTGATGGCCAATTCATAAATCACAGCTAGACTCTTTGGGAGACTTGTAACTCCCAGGCAGCTTTCCTCATAAAACAACAGTATGAGGAAACAAATGAGAGACTACCGTTAAAGCCAGTGTAAAACCTTTGCTATGCCAGTTGCAGCCTCAAAACCTAACACGGACCCATTAGTTTAGAGTTACCAGACTCAGAAGTAGCTAAAATTCTGGCTGGAAATGCCAGACAACAAGCTCTCTCACCTTCTTTTCCAAACAAGTGGGAAGTCACACTTCAGACATGCTCTCTAACCTCTCTCAAAACCTGCAGAGAGTGCAGCAACCTAGAAAGCAATCCAGTACCCACCAAAGGTCACCCAGATTTCAGAAGCATCCACAGCAACATCACATAGCTAGCCAGCACACTGAGACTGCCTGCACCCAACACAGCAACCCAGGGCCACTAAGGTAGTTATCATAGCAACTGGCAGCCCTGCAGATCCTGATCTGAATGTGACTGCAGGCAGGCTGTGGCAAAAGACCTGAAAGTAGAGTCATGTGGCTGAGCAACCAACCCCACCAAATGTCATCCTCCTCTCAAGGTGGTAGGCCCACCCAGAAACTGGCCTGCATCATCCTCTGCTATGTTAGTGCTACAACTTGCAGACACAGTCTTTGCAGTAGCCCAGAAGCAGAAGTGCTGCACTGTTTCTGTTGTTCCATCTTCTTCTCAGGGAAGCTACAAAGATCCTGTTACCAGCTTCTGTCCCCAGTACAGAAACATCAAGGTGGTGGTGCCCTGGCCCATTCTCTCTGGCTTTCACAAACACACAGAATGTGCAGGGCTCCTGACTACAAAAATGCTGACAACCAACTTTTCCATGTTTGTCACACAGATGAACTAACAAACTGGGGCATCAATTTGGGCCCCTGCCTGAACTGATCCCCAGGGCCCTCACCCTGTTCTATACTCCCATATCTGTGGTGTCTGATCCATGTCACTGGTGATGAGAGGGTAAGGAGGACAGAGAGAGGCATACAGATGACAAATGTTCCATGTAAATTTTTAATGGCAATAAATGTGTTATTTTTATGATGATTTATTAATGTGCTTATAAATGTATAGATAGGCCTGAGGCATCATTCCATTGTATTAAAGGTTGTTGCTGCTTGCAGCTGGGGGTGATAAATAGTACCTCCTATGCAACAGACTCAGGAGACTTCTTGTTATGCAAACAGTTTACCCTTTAGGGCACAACATTGCTTTGGGGCCAGGACCATGCGCTGCAGCTTTACAGGATGTAACTGCTACACCCTGCTTCAAAGCCTTTTTTTCCTAGGGTACCACCAGGTATATGTATAGGTTTATGGTGTAGGTTGAGGCTATCATGTCCAAATCTCATTCAGCCTGAACTATCTCCAGGGATATCTCCAGGGATGGGGCCCCAACCACCTCCCTGGGCAACCTGTTCCAGTGTTCCACCGCCCTCATCGTAAAGAACAAGTTCCTAACATTCAGTCTAAATCTGCTCTTTTCTAGTTTGAAGCCATTGCTCCTTGTTCTATCACTACAGGCTTTTGCAAACAGTGTCTCTTCATCCTTCTTGTTGGCCCCCTTTTCAGGTACTGAAAGGCCACTATCAGGTGTCCCCAGAGCCTCCTCTTCTCCAGGTTGAACAACTCCAGCTCGCTGAGCCTGTCATCATAGCAGAGGTGCTCCAAACCCCTGATCATTTTCGTGGCCCTGCTCTGGACCCTCTCCATCAGGTCCATGTCTTTTCTATATCAAAGGCTCCAGACCTGGATGCAGTGCTCCAGGTGAGGTCTCAGCAGAGCAAAGTGACAGAATCACCACTCTGGATCTGCTGGCAGTGCATCTTTTGATGCAGCACAGGATGTGATTGGCCTTCTGGGCTGCAAGTGCACACTGCCTGCTCATGTCCAGCTTCTCGCCCATCAGCACCCCCAAGTCCTTTTCAACTGGGCTGCTTTCTATCACCTCATCCCCCAGTCTGTATTGATGGTGAGGATTGCTCCAGCCCAGGTGCAGAATCCTGCACTTGCTCTTGTTGAACCTAATGACATTCTTCTGGGCCCACCTCTCCAGCTTGTCCAGGTCCCTCTGGATGACATCCCAGCCCTCTGGTATACTGATAACACCACTCAGCTTGGTGAATTCATAGGCCAGCTTTCCTGAAGGGTCCATCTCACACATTACCAGTCTGTCTGGCTCCACAAAGGCCAGGCAAATATTTCCAGCTGTGCAACACAGCTCACTGTATCACAACATATTGGCTTACCCAGCAAGAAATGAACTCATTGAGGGTTGCCTGTTTCTCCTGCATGTGTTGTAACAAAGCTAGCATTTAGCACTTACACTGCATCTTTCATTTAGGAATCCCAAAATGTTTTTCAGTAGCATCATTATCCTCACTTTTCTTCCTCTTGTAATGAAATAACTCACATAAATCCAAAATGAGAATGGAGAAAAAGATTCTTCAGTTGCTCCACAGTCTGGATCCACTAGATTATTCCTCAATGCATTTTATAGCCAGGAAGAAGTAACAAGGTGCACACTCTGAAGATCTGACAGCGCTTAAGCACCATAAGCTTAATGCAGTTCTATAAACTGTTACCCATGAAACTAAGGCACAGGGATGACAACTTGTAGTGGGTCGAGGCAGACCCCCCTCCCCACCACGAGCAGAAATAACAACTCTGACGAACGGATTGCAAAAGTGATGTAAAGTTTAAACAGAAAGCAATGAGTGTGTACAGAGAACCAGAAGCAGTGACAAAAGAAACCCCAAAGCAGACCCAGAAACATCACATCCCCATCAGAAGGTGGGCCCAAGACTGCCAGGGCTCCTTCTTCCCCTCCCGCCCTTCCGCTAGCACTGCTAGGCTAGTCTCAGCTGGCCAGACCTGAGACCGCCCACCCCCTGGGATGTCTCCCTCAGTTACCACCTGCCAGCGAGGGGAAGAAAGAGGAAGTGCTAGACCCTGCGCTAGATTTTATAGCGGTGCAAGGATTATGGTTGGAGATAGCTGGTTTCCTGTGCCCACCCACTGGGCTGGACTTCTGAACACAGGAAGTAGACCACAATACAATAACAATACAATACACCAGGTTGGAAGAGACCTTCAAGATCATCGCGTCCAACCCACCAACCAATCCAACCCACCTAATCAACTAAACCATGAAGCCAAGCACCCCATCAAGTCTCCTCCTGAACACCTCCAATGAAGGTGACTCCACCACCTCCACGGGTAGCCGATTCCAATGGGCAATCACTTTCTCTGTATAGAACTTTTTCCTAACATCCAGCCTAAACCTGCCCTGGCGCAGCCTGAGACTGTGTCCTCTTGTTCTGGTACTGGCTGCCTGGGAGAAGAGACCAACCCCCACCTGGCTACAACCTCCCTTCAGGTAGTTGTAGAGAGCAATAAGGTCTCCCCTGAGCCTCCTCTTCTCCAGGCTAAGCAACCCCAGCTCCCTCAGCCTCTCCTCATAGAGCTTGTGTTCCAAACCCCTCACCAACTTCGTTGCCCTTCTCTGGACATGTTCCAGCAAGTCAACATCCTTCCTAAACTGAGGGGCCCAGAACTGGACACAGGACTCAAGGTGTGGCCTAACCAGTGCTGAGTACAGGGGCAGAATGACCTCCCTGCTCCTGCTGGCCACACTGTTCCTGATGCAGGCCAGGATGCCATTGGCCCTCTTGGCTGCCTGGGCACACTGCAGGCTCATGTTCAGCCTACAATCAACCAGTACCCCCAGGTTCCTCTCTGCCTGGCCACTCTCCAGCCACTCTGACCCCAGCCTGTAGCACTGCCTGGGGTTGTTGTGGCCAGTGTGCAGAACCACGTAGCAGAAGGCACCCAGCCCAAACCACCACACAACTAAATTGGCTAAGGTCCTATGAACACTTAGAGGCAGAATCATCTAATTTACAAACACCCCAAGGAAGATAAGCAACACCACAGTCATCTTTGCTCTTACAAACAAAACATGCTACTAAATAATAAAATGCTCAGAAATAGATACTAGCTGCTCTAATTCCTCTTCAATCTGTAAGTGATGACACCATGTGTCTTCAACCACAGTCCTTATGCATGGGCTCTTTGTTGGTTTGGGATATTTTCAATTCCCTCTTTTAGGAGATCCTAGGTATGCAGGCCACTTTACCAGGAGACTTACACCTTTCATTAAAACAGGAGCAACAGGCAACAGTCACAAGAGAAATATCATGAAAGGGCCACAGTAAAGAATGACATATGGATATCGAAAGGAAAAACATGTTGATGCCTTGGGCTCCCTCCCCGGCAGTTAATACCTGACAACATTTGTACCTTGAGCACATGCTGCACATTCCTGACTTACTGTGTGCAACTCTGACCTAAAAGCAGAGGCTGACCATGCAGTAAGTACTCAGACAGTAATATATACTTCAAATATATTTGATCAGGCTTGCATGTGCTCACTTTTTAAAACTATCTCAATCAACTCTAATCTCTCTGGTTTGTTGGTTTGTGTGGTTTTTTTTCTTTACTTCCTTGCTCCTAGCTTTGATGTTGAAAGCAAAGGAATAAGGGCTTCCAGTACCACCACCATCAAGGTAATAGATGTGATAGACTCAGGCTTACTGCTGACTAGGTGATTGATTAAAATTAGTCAGAAGATGCTTTGGACAGGGGAAAGGAAAAAAAAAAAAGTAAAGAAAAAAAAAGTAAAATGTATTTCACTCCCAGAAGTGTATTTCAAAAGACTGAAGGTCAATTATCCCAGCAATTTACAGCCAGTCTCAACAATTTGGCTTGATTAGAGAGTATAATACAACAGGGGAGTTCTCCTCATTCAGACTCCCCACTCTCCCTTCTTTAGCAGCAGTTTGAATGTCAGAAATGGCAGAAAGTGCAGGGCACTTATATTGCTGAAAAAAGCAGCAAACAAGCATTTGTCAGTGGATCTTGGCAAGTGCAGGCTTGGAGAACATATGCTAACTAGCAAGCATTGCAGGAGGATTTAAAAGCCTGAAAGATTGGGTTGGCGAGCAAGCAGCAAACGGGAGATGTACACTTTAATCACCAAGGAGGTCATTTGCTTGGTCAGGATTATCACTTATTGGAAGAAGATGCACAGAGATCTGGCAGTTGGAGAGTGGATTTATATGGAAAAAATAGTTAGTTTTGCACAATCTCTTCATTATTCACCACCTTCCTCTTTCCTTCTGCACTGGTCAAAGCCAAGATGTTTACCTTCCCAAGGGTGCACTGCTGCAGCCAGAAAGCAGAGCCTTGCTGCTTTCCTGCTCCTATGGTGCTGTGCCATGCACCCAGCCTCATAGCATCTTCGCCACCAGTGTTGGATCTTTTATAATTCTTCCAACTGATTGTTACAACTATTCACAAGGCAGGTACTTAACAGTGTGTATCAAACCTAGATGGGTAAATTAAGGCTGCCAAGCTATTCTCACCAGCAGCCAGAAACAGTGAAAGGTTACAAGCTGGTATATTATTTGTATCCAAGGTCACCAGTGCCCAAGAAGAGCATTCTTAGACACTCATGTCAACCTTAAGAAGGACAAAGCATGTCAGTGGTGCAAGTGCTTTGTCTACTCATTACTGCAAAATGCACACACAGAGGACATTCCCAGCCAATGGGATTATAAACCATTAGGCATGCCTCTACCTGCCCATGTGCTAAAGGGGGTGATGAGTATTTCCTGTTCATTTCTTCTTTTCATAGGTTGTCAAGTGCCCACTTCCTCTCTCCCCAGAACAACCAAGATGTACAAAATCTTTCTACCCAGAGCACAATGATGGTTTATTTAAAATTGTTTTTAAGTTTCTGTTTCCATTCCCCTAAAGGCATAAAGTTGTCTTCCTCCCACAGGGGAGCAGAAGGGGTTAAAAGGCCACCCTCATTCTCCTTGATGGAGGCCATCCAGCCATGACCCTGGCAGACATATAGGAAGTGGATTATCAATAACTCTTTTTTCTACCTTCTTTCACCCTTTCTCTATACAACGTCAATGAGCTGGAAAATGAAAGGAATAATGCAGGTTTAAGAGGCCAATAATAAGGTCACAGCTGATCTCAGCTCAGATCAGCTGACAGCTGGTGCCTATCCTGCCCTAGTGAGCAGGGGGCTTTCAGGAATCACAGGTTTAGGCCAGCCTCCCATTCACTCTCCATTCTACCTCTTTGTTCCCAGTCTCCTGAAATGCAAAAAATGAATGCAGCTCTACTAGGTTTCCATCCACAGGAGTTTAAAGGGAGAAATTACTTTGCTTGCTTTTGTCCTAAATTGCCTTAAATCCTCCTTCCTGCTGCCTCACCACCACTGTGTCACACCAGCACCACAGCTGAGCTACGGCTCCGTGCTTTCTACTTCCTCCCCCAACTCCATCCTGTCCACTCCCGAAGGTAATCTCAGTGTTTGCTTGTTTTAGCTTCCATAATCCTGTTGTCTTGCAAATCTCCTCACCATAATCCTGCTTTTGTCTGTCAATACAATTTGTTTGCTGTGGGGAGGAAGGGAGATGAAATGTTGCTGGGAAGGGTGAAAGCCTTTGCTGCTGTATTTGAAGCCTCTATCCATTTTCAAACACACCCTTGGATATCTGGCACTGCTGTCCACTCAGCATCTGAAAGTGGGGGGTCACAGCCTCCAAGATGAGCAGTTTGCTAGGTCAAACCAGTAGGTGCTGCCGAGGCAATAGCACGGTAGGAAGGATGTGTCGTCATTCTTGCTGGCACACACTAGAGGGAGAGCGGGCAAGAGAAGCAAATCAAAGGAATAAAGCTCCACTGGCCCTTGACGAAGGGCTTGCACTATCGTTTTCACCTGAGCATACTAGGGTAGAAGCCAAGGAGTGGGGCACTCACTCAGTAGGCTGTGACACACAACAGATAAAAGAACAAAATCTCTATCACTTGCACACTAGCACAATGGTGATGGGCAGATAAACAAACTGGTAATTGATTGGTAGGAGCTGTGGCAATTTTATGTGTTTGCATGAATAAAGAATCTGCTTAATCAGACTAATTCCCTCCAGTCAAAACACAACATGGGATCCAGAACTCACAGCAAAATGCTGCTGCACCACAGCCAAGTTTCACACTAGAACAAAGGGGCTACGAATTCCACCCAATTTGGATGCAAAACTGAGAGTCAGGCCAAGTGCCCAGAAAACACTTCTGAATTCAGACAACCACTGGCTGGAAAAGAACAACAAATGTTGAAACTAGGCAATGATCATGTGATCTGGGGATTGTTCTGAAACATTTCAAAGAGAGATGTAGTAGCTGAGCAAGCTGCACCTCAGGTCTGCTGAAATGCATAGGAAAAGAGGGGGCTGCTTGCCATTGTGGGGGTGAAACAAACCCAAAATCAATGCTTTTGAGAGATTAAGAAAAGCATCACATGCATGACTTTCCACAGTTCTCTACCTCAGCTCTCCTACTAGGAAAGGAAGTATTAAAACATTGCATTCAGAATATCCCTTCCCCAGGGAAGCCTGTCTCAAGATCTTTGCAGAGAAAAAGGATTTTTGGATTTACACTGAGCTAAGCTGGAGACCCAGGTCCTTGGGATGTTCAAAGCGTATTCCAATCAAGCTGTTCATGTAACATTTGGATTTCAGTCTGCAAGGTTTGTTTAGAATATTAAGGGTTAAGTCAATTAATTATGGAGTTCAGCTTACTGGAGATTTTAAGGCAGAATAAATACTCAGACCCCATAAATCAAACAAACCATCAAAGGTCAGCAAGCATTATTAAAAATGTTCTGAGTCCTTAGAGCAACATGGTGGGGACTCCCAGACTAAAGGTTGCTAATGCAGAAAGATTATAGGGAAGGCAGTAAAGACTCTAAGAAAGGTATTTTATGAAGAGGATATAAACTTACATAAGCACAGTACAAGAGAGTACCTATAGTATGAGAATTTACATTTGAAATCCATGCTGCAAAACCAGGCCTTTCACAAGGTGGCTGGACTTTGAGGAAGGAATCCTGTGCTGAGCTTAAAAGAGCAGTTCTGGTACTGCAAAAGTGGCCTCTTCTCACACTGGAATCAAATAGATCAATAAGCTGTTATCAACTAGTTTATTCTAGAATATGTTGTGGTTTAGCATCCACTTCCTCTCCCTTGCCCCTGTTGTTGCCCTCCAGCTACAGATAAATATATTCACTCATATTTCTCCGATAGCTTCACCAAGGCTTCCAGAGGTAACAGATTTTATCAGGAACTTTATCCCGCTTTCATCCACCTGTCCTCACCTACCCAGGGCCAAACTCTTGACATTTATGACCTCACAGCAGTGCATCACACTCCATTTAATTTCTGAGCAGTCATCATCTAAAGATATGCAGCTCAATGTTTTATGTCTTGAATCAAATGGGGTACTTCCAGACAAGCCACAGTATTTCACACTTATTTGCCTCAAAATCTGGTATAGACTCTTCCACCTCCCGTAGCAGGTCATCCACTGTTATTATGCCCATTGCAGAGATAAGGAACCTTAGTCACAGAGCAGGGAAGCATCTATTCCTCTAGCTATAGCAGAGCTGGTAACCAGATGATAAGGAGATAGGTGATCCAAGTGAGTGGTTTCTAACCAGTACAAGACTCCCTCTGTACACACTTGGAGATTGCAATTTTAAACCTTGTCATCACTTGGAAGGAATATTTTCCCTAAAGGTAATAATGTGATGAATGACAAAAAAATACTGCTCTCTCTGCAGCCCAGGACATGAATCATTGATGTCCTGGCAGGGCACCACTCCATGCAGCCAGAACAGCTGTACTGTCTCATCTAGGTGGTTGTGCGTGCAGACAGCAATGCCATAACAAATCACACACTGAAGCCAGGGCTCCCTGTGCTGGATGGCATGTAAACTATACTGTAAGGGACTGGCATGAATTTAGCCAATTGAATCTGCAGATGAGTATTTGATACCATGCTGATGTCATGCCAGCTTGAAAACTCAAGTGCTGGCTGGAGCAAAGTATCATGGGGTTTGTAGTTTGGATTGCAACATGGGAGGCTTCCTGTTTCAGGGGGGCTTTCTTCCAGTATTCGTTTTGGGGTGTTGATCTTTTCCACTGGGCTGGTGGTTGGTGTTCTATCACTGGCTTCTGCTGAGGCTTCTGCTTTTGCTGTGCCTATCTGCAAAACAGGCTAAGGTAATTGTATGTTGTATTATTTCCTTTAAACTCTCTCTTTATCTCATCCCAGCATTTTTTTGTGTTACTTCCCCTCCCAATCAGGATGGGGGAGCTTGCTTGTGAGAACAGGTTGTCTTAAACCAGGACAGTCTATTTTGTATTTTGGCACTTGAACAGGGACAGCTCAAAAGGGTTGAGATAACAAGACACAAGATAACAAGATGATTCAATTAAGGCTTGTTAAAAGAATTTTGTATACTTTTTCTTTCCCGTAGTATGTTCACCATGTTGATGCATTTGCTTCCTGGGGGCATTTGGGGCCAGTGTGCTAAGGCCTGGTTACATTATAGAAAACCTTATGCACTTCTACTCAATGTAGTCTTTCTGATGGTGCTTATCACTTCAGGGAAATGGCTTAAAGGCATGGTGTTTGTGCTGGTTACTGATGTATTATGATATGGTTACTCCACAAGCCACTTGACATAGATGCAATCTCACACAGTTGATGGGCCGGGCCTTGCCCAGAGTAATACAGGTCTTTCCCAAGAATACCACCTGGAGATCTGCCCTGAGGTTGGATAATTATGAGTAGCAGGGTGTGTGGATCTTCCTCACTCACCCTTTACAACCTCATGCCCACCAAGACAAAAGATTTAGCCAGTTTTGAAGTCTGAGTAAGCTCAGCTTCTCTTCTCTACTTCTTCCCCTACAAAATGCCATGGTTTAGTTGATTAGATAGTGTTGGATGATAGGTTGGACTCGATGATCTCAAAGGTCTTTTCCAACCTGGTTAATTCTATTCTATTCTAGTTTATGCCTACATGTCCCATAGCAGAATCTTGGGTGTTTCAGAGGTTCGGGCATAATTGTCTCCCGTGGTCAGAAGCAAAGTTCAAGTAAAGCCATGAGTGTTCTGAGGAACTTGCCATTCTCTCCCTTCCACCTGAAAATACAGTAAAGGAAGGAAGGTGATGTTTGAATGCATGATCATCCTGCAGGCACTCAATGAGGTGATAACTCTTTGCCCCTAAGAGGCCAGGCACACACTACTGAACTCAGAAGCTGTAAACAATACATTCTGCTCAGTCTAACAAACACTGAGGAAAAAGGATATTTTGTACTTATGTAATTCCTTCTACTCCAGTAGATTCTGAGGCGTTTTGAAATTGATATCAAAGTTCACTATCACTGAATACAGCCTTTCCACCTGCTAGGAGACACAGTCGCTGCTCAGCTACTGCTCTTGCAAGATCAGAGTACAGCAGAGAAGGGTTCTGCTTTGAGTGGAGAATGAGTGCAAAGCAGCACTGAGGCAGGAGGGTGCTAAAAGTGTATTTTGGGCCAGAACAGAAAAGTAAATAATTGCTATTAAAGAAGTGTTGATGTTTAAGTCAAAGAGCTTAGTTTTACACCCAGGCTCAGAGCAAGCACCTGAAGACTTTCTGCCTTGGATACCTTATGGGATGTTGCATGTGGAAATTGGCTTTGCCTAGGCTTTTGTCAAGATTCAGTAACAGCAAAGCCCTAGATTCCAGAACATCAGAATTCAGGATCTGAACAGGGTCTGACCTTAGATCAAACAAAATCCAAGAGGTGCATCAGAATTTAACAATCCACACAGCAAAATGTACTTCTGTTTTATAACTGCTGACACCTCTGACTACAACAATCTCCACTGTATCAGTGTAGCTCATGACTTTTTAGTTCAGAAAACATGATGCTGAAACCCTTTAAATGTATCAGCAAAAGATCCTCCAGGTTCACTGCTGCATTGGAGGATATAATTTGCTCTGTAATCCACTTAACTGGGACATGCTTCCCCAAGGAAGCACGTTTACATACCAGATTCTGCAAGGAACTGATTTAAGCCAGCAAAACTTAATGATAATGGCTACTGTTTAACAGAGACACAAATTCTCCTCAACAGGGATAAAATGCTTCTTGCTAAGACCTGACAATGCGTAATGTTAAGTCAAGGCCTCAGTAGCTTACATTAGTTAAGCATCTCTCTCCTTGTGACAAACAGTTGCTCTAAGTGCAACATCCAAGTCCCCAGTTGTGCTAATGCTATACAGCTTGCATTAACGTAAACAAGGATTTCAGGTGGCCCACAGCTGCCAGGCAGCTCTCACAAATGAATTCCAATAATCTTTATCCATTAGCCTCCACTCTGCTTCCCCGAAACCAGTGGCAACTCAGGCATTTGTTCCAACAGGAGAAAGGCTCAGCTTTCATGTCCTGTATTTAACTCATCCCTTTTGAGACAGAAAAGAGTGAGATGGCTTTAGTAAGTGGATGTTACAATAACAATGCCATCAACATTGCTGGGAATTTTTATTTTCTGCACAGCTGTGGAGCTGAGCATTTACCCTACACCATTTATGTTGGGGCACCTCTCACCCAGCTGGGAGACTGCCAGTGGAAACAGCCACATTGGCCTGGACTGTGGTGCCTTATCCTTATATTATGAATCCCAAGGGAAGCAAAGAGAAAATACAAGTGTAATTAGGAGACCCTCAATATAACTGAGAAAGTAGGCTTGGGTGTGTGGGGACATTAACAAGCTAATACACTGCTAGCTCTGATCCAAATACAGTGTTTCACTGTTTGCTTTCCCACTGTTTTTTCTGCACTAATTCACAACCACTGTAACATCAAGACAAGCTTCCATATGCTTCATTTACTGACAGTAATTAATTTCAGCCTCTCCCCACGCACACATACACGTTCATTTTCTCTGACAAGCAAGCCATGAAAATAAGTCCATTCTAACAAAAAGAATACAGGGCAGCAATCAGAGGTTGCTGCTTCTTAGTAAAGAAAACCTCACTGATGCATCTGCTGGGCCACGGGTGCCTTTCTTACCCTTTGCTCTTCATCTTGCCCCTGCTGTCCCAGCTCAGGTCTCTTGCTTCTCACAGGCCTCCCCATACACCCAAGAACAGTTTCTAATAAAACGCTTTCTTCCAGATGAAAAAGAAGTAACTGGCTAGAGGAATGTCTAAACACCTACCTCCCTCTCCAAATAATGAATCCATTCATGACCATGAGGAGAGGAATAAATGTATTAAGAGGCTTAGCAAATCACCCAGAGAAGCGCAGACTGTACCCTCCTGCTCCCCCCATTCACTGACAGTTTATCCTACAGCAGCAGCACTAAGAAATAAAAGGAAATTAAGAGAAAAGGAAATACCAAGTAATTGATTCCACTTTAAAATACTTCCTTTTATTAGAAAAAGGGTAATTTTTTTCTGTGAAATACACTTTTTGACCACTTTACTTCATGCCTCCTGTCAGCTGCTGCTGTTATCACTCTAGGTCTCTACTGCTTATAGTCTTTTCTCTAAGTCAGAATACTTCTATGAAATTTGTTGACTGCTTCTTTAATTCTCCAGTATTACTCAGAATGGAGTTAGAAGAGAACAGTAACTGTAATACAGAACACCAGTGACAGAGACAACCACACAACTAAACCAGCAGTTGAAATCCAGACAATGTTGCTAGAGAGCTGTAGTCACCGTGACCTGACTGTGTCCAGCTGAGCCACACATATAGAAATACAAAGCCAGCTGGGTAGCACATGAGTAGAGAGAAGATTTACAGCCCTTTTTGGGGGGCCACTACACAAAATAGCTCATCCATGTGCATTCATCTCTTCAGCTCTTTTTTCTGCTACTAGATGCACAAGATGAAAATACTTCTGCCTGACCAGTCTTTTAGCTCCACAGTCCAGTTCTAATGAAAATATACCTGTCTGAAGAGCAAAAGGTGACCGTGCAAGGACTAATGGTAGGATCTAACTTAAAATGGAAGTGCCTGGGCCCTCCTGGAAAATACCCATCAAGAAAAGCATGACCTGCAATGACACAAAATTGCCACATTTTTCCTCATTAGTCAAATCAGAGCATCAGTCATTGACTGTAATAACTGGATCTTCTCATCACCATTATGTTTTCTACATAAACTACTGTATGGCAGTAGCAGGACATGCTGGTAAGAGATCTTAAGCAGCTGCTAGTGTGGATTTACCCCAGGTATGCAGGATCAAAAGGGCATTGTTAGGAGAGAGGAAAGTGGCTACTGGATAACTGAGACAACAGATTTGCCTTGATAATCACTGTAAAGGCTCTTGAAAATTTCCTTGTTTCTTGTCTCCTAGAAAGGAGCTGAGGTTCCCTCTTCATTCCCAATTTCTTCACCTTTTCTCTACCCTTCAACCTGATCTCAATTACACCTGTTCTGCCCATTCTTTATTTTCTCCATCTTTTCTTCTCCCTGCCATCCTCTCTTCTAGAGCAATTGCCCTTGTTTTTCTCCTTTCTTTACTTCCCAGCAAGCAAATGGCAGCAGCGGTGACTGCTTTGCAGGCTGTGCCTCCACTCCCTCACTTCATTTTCCTACCAGCCCAGGCTCAGTGGTTCCGCCTCAGCGCTGCTCTCCAGAGACTCCCACAGCAAGGAGCAGCCTGGGCTCTCACCTCTCAAGAAGGGAGAGCACAGGAAGGAAGCGAGTGGCCACTGGATGGGAAGAAATCTGTCATATTCACTGCAGTCAGCTATTTTAAAGGTCATAGCGGAGAAGCCCTCCCCTCTGCCTGCCAACTTGGAGCTGTCACCGGTGTTGCAAAGCAAAAGCCTCTGAGTAAGAGACCGATGTTCCCTGCGAGCCACTACTTCCTTAAAATAGGACCAAGAGAATGAGTAAGCTCAGCAAGGAGGGAAAGGGGGGAAAAAAAGGAAGAGAAGGTGAGAGGAACAGCCAGGCTCTCAGCCAGCGCCGTGCTGACAGCAAGAATGAGACGTGGTAACAGCAGTCCAACTAATGTGCTGTATTTCTCAGTGAATGACTCATGCCCCTAAAGAAACAGCGTGGTAGAAGAGAGGATCCCATCAGCTCAGGTCTTTCCCCTCCCAGAGCCTTTATCCCATTATGGAGACAAAAACTGAGCACTCTGATCACAAGGATGCTCACTTGGATGTGCCTGTGACAGCAGCGCACACTCAGCTACCTTTTCTGGTTTTGGCATTACCAAGGCACTTGGCTGTAAGTCAGGCATCATGCATACAATGTATAAAGACAGCCCTTGTTCCAAAGAACATGTAACTGAAATACAAAGCAGGATGCTGCAGAAGTACACACAGCAAGGACAGCAAACGCTAGCATGGTACATTTTCTGTACAGTGGCTTCTTTTCCATACATTAATTCCTCCTTGTTATGAACAGTAATCAACTGGAATAACAATAAAACTCACTGGCAATGTGATTATCTGCTCTACTCATAGATTTACTCTTAAACTGATCCTAACTTGCAAATGGCTTATACAGCTCCTCCATCTAGGTACAACAGCTACCACTGTCAGGCATAACCCTACTTGCTCTTTGGCAATTTCTGATGCCAAATTGTTCTGTCTTGTCTTCACTGACATGTACTGGGAGTAGGAAGGAATGAAATGTGCAGAGAACAGTCTCAACTATGTCTTAAGCTGAAGACCAAAACCACAACATGTCCAAACTGCTGGAAACAGTGCCCAAAGGGACCCATCCACAGCTCCAAACAAATAGCAGAAGCAGTCTTGGAATATATGAGCCCCATCTCATCTGCATCTTTACTGTCTCAACTGTCTCTGGCACAATGTAAGAGGCTCTACACCCCAGTGAAATTTTCACATTGCACATCACTTTGTCAGCTTTAGAAGACACACCTTCTGAGCTCCTCTATAATCCAAACCTCAGTGATTTCTCACACATAGCAGAGCAAGACCAGAATTACTAACCCACAAAAGTACAACTGATTTCCAGAAAATTTCTGGCATGAAGTACCTCAAAAACCATTCTCTTGAATCGCTACTTCTTCTTAGAGAGATGCTCCACAGTACAAAGACCTGCAAAAATTCCAGCAGCAAACCATGCATTGGCTAAGCTCATACCCATGATCAAAGGGCTGGAACACTTCCCCTACAGGGACAGGCTGCAAGAGTTAGGGCCACTCAGCCTGGAGGAGGGAAAGCTCCAGGAAGACCTTATAGCGGCCTTCCAGTACCTGAAGGGGGCCTACAAGAAAGCTGGGGAGGGACTTTTTACAAGGGCTTGTAGCGACAGGGTGAGGGAGAATGCCTTTAAGCTGAGAGAGGGGAGATTTTGACTGGTTATTAGGAAGAAATTCTTTACAGTAAGGGTGGTGAGACACTGAAACAGGCTGTGGAAATATTCAAGATCAGGTTGGATGGGGCTTTGAGCAACCTGGTCTAGTGGATGGTGTCCCTGCCCATGGCAGAGGAGTTGGTACTAGAAGATCCTTGGCATCCCTTCCAAACCTGACCCATTCTACGATCAGTTTTAAACCAGTTGAGCAGCATTCCTGGCAAAATTTTGCCATCAAATACAGCACTGGCATCACTTCAGCCTTAGGAAATTAACACGAGAGGGATGAAAACATATGAAAAGGGGAGAGAAAAAAATTAACAGGGGGCAGTCAGGGCTTGCAAATTATCATGGACAAAGGACAGTCTCAAACAAGGAGTAATTCAACCGTGTCGAACACTTTTTCTCCTAATCAGACAAGAACACCCTCGTCAGCTGGGGAGAAGGCACACAGCCAAAAGTAGCTCAGAGATAGCAGAAGGTTAAGACACCAAAGCAGTCAAAACAGCTGTAGGTATTTGGGCATCTTTGGTCAAGTTCATCACACATGGAAAGGAAGGTGGCCTTTACAGAGATACAGAACTACCACTTTGAAACCATGAATTTCCTTCACATCACAAACTTGTCAACAAATGAACCCCAAAATGCAAGTCTTCAGTACTTTTTCTATGTCCTTTCATGCTGGTTGGGTAAAATCCCAACACCAGCAAACCCAGAGAATATTTTGGTTTTGAGGTCAGTGGAACTAAGAGATTGCTCCTAGCATCTTTACAAGCTTCTTATTATCCTGACTATTATCACCCCTCTAAACTCTCTGCAAGTTACCACACCTTCTTTTGTTATCTGCCTGTAACTGACAAATTGTATTTCCTTTTCCCCTTGTGTAGCACTGACATGTATCAGCAGAACTCTGTGAGAACCTCAAACTAGAGCAGAAAGGAAATGCATAGGGTAGTGTTGCAGTGGCAGAAACACACATACTGTTGAACTCAAAACATCAGGAAGAGTTGTAACTAAAGGCTGACATATGTTGACAGAAATGCAAATAACTGGATTTGCAGAACCTATACCTGGCCAATGGCAGATGCAAAATGAATTTTCATTAAGATCTCACCAACATTGCCTGGAAATAAAAAATAAAAGGATGGTGAAAACACATCATTTATCAGAATTCTAGGTCTGTACTCTGTCAGGAACCAGTCAAAAATGAACAAAAAGATGGTATGTTCTACAGACACCTTAGTCTCTCAATAACGCTTTTGGGACTTCTGGTCTGTTTCAGATAATGGGCACAAAAAGACTGATCGGTCTCCCTGTGACCCATGAAGAGTGGGAACAGGAACAAACTTCTTCTTACCGCTACAGAGAAAATGAAAATTCAAAACAGTTGAGCAGTTCCGGCCCAAGGGCAGAGGAGAAAGGATGATGAGACAGTGACAAGCCCTGGGAAAACAGCCTAATTCTCTCATGGCTGCCAGATATGCTGGAGCAGATGCTGAGGAGCACACAGCTGCTGGCAAGGGCCACCCTGTTGTGGCATTAGCTCATTTAGTCTCCTCGTGTGCACTGAAACTGGCCCCAGCAGTGGCCAGCCTGGCTTTCCCAGGCTCTGCCAGGGGACACAGAGCGGCCGTGCTGCCAGCCCCGCCCCCAGCACACCCTGTTCCCTGGGAGCAATCACACTGACTCAGCCCTACTCTGTGTCTAGAAACGTGGGAGCCTTGTGGGATAGAGACAGCCTTCCATTACAAGTTACAAGTTTCACGCTTGTGCAGTACAATCATTAAGTACGTGCCAATTAGATAATGTGATGTCAAAAGCAAGAGTTCCGAGATGAAAGATAGGCAGGATGAATAGGCTGAAGGGACTGATTTATAGAAGCATTAATCATGAGGTACTTTTATTGCTTCTTCCTTAAATTTATCTTGAAAATGAGATTACATAAACCAATAGCAGTATTTTTTCAGGGCACAACTCTGACTTCCATGTCTGAAATTACACACCCAAATCTACAGAACTGCTCCTGCAAAATTATTACAGCTCTGAGTGCAAAAGACAGTTGAATAGCTTGGAAGTGACTTGTGCTGGCAACTACCATGACTATTAAGAGGATCTACTTGCTCACTGTACATGAAAATCTGATTATTGACCTAAAAACATTCACGTACTTTATTCCAAGACAAAACACCTACCCAGTTCTTTAGTTTCAAGTACAGCCTTCACTAAAGTTGTTGAAAAGAATAAAATATTAGAATATAAAATTTTGTAAATTGTCCCATCTTTTTTTTATGTGGGTTTTCAGATTTATGGGGGGGGGTGCAAAAACAGATCCCAGCACACCAAACCCCAGATTTCATTAGTCAAAAGGGCAAATGGGTATCACTCATTCTCCAAATTTCCACACAAATTAATTTCTTGCTTAATAGAAAAGTTTCTGTAGAAACTGATTGGGGTGAGAAAGGGATCTGGTTTGCTTTTCAAATTCATCATCAGTTTGAAGAAGCAGGCAAAGATAATTCATGTAATGATTTAATCTCTCCGAGCCAAATCTTTACCTGCATGCGCTCAACAAAATGAGCCACGCTGTTTTTACACAGGAGTGTCTTTGGTCCCCAGGTTTGATTATCAACCACAGTTGATCCTGCATTGCTGTACACCAAACTACAGATAAAAGAGGTCGACTGTTCTCAGTTCAGGATCCTACAGAGATATGAAGCGCTGACACTCCATGGTTGCTTAAAATCAAGCCATTCAGCTCTCTCTGGTGCATGTACTCTCACACTCCACTCCTCATGTGACACTAAATAGATCTATGAAACAAAGGCCTGCTTGATTCACTCCTCACACCTCACTGAGCAGAGAACTAAAACCACAGACGTGGGCAGAGTTGCACTGGTATAAATGTGACTCGAGGAGAGCAAGGCCTCATGGTTCACCCTTTCTTTCCTTACAGCATGTTGAATTGATCCAGGAAGCAGTCCATCTAAAAAAAATACCTACTGACAATTTGCTCTAAACAAACAGTTGCTGGCAGATCCCCCATCTCCAGTGGCATGTAAGTGTCTTGAAACACAAAAGGCAAGGAAACTGAAATTGAAAATTGATCTTGCTCTGGCCACGTAGACTGGAAGAGTGATTTCCTAGCTGTGATTTTAAATAACTTTCTCCTCTCCCACCTCCCTCCTCGTCATACACATTCACATTTCTTCCTCAGTATTCTCGATCTTTTGTTGAACAGGAACAAAGACTTCCACCACCTCTCGCCTTCCTCAGTCTTCTCATCAATATTCTATTACCAAGCAGGGCTTTAGCTCCTTTTTTTTTCCCTTTCTTTTCCTTTAAATCGATAAGAAGCAAAGCAATGAGAAGGAAAAATTAAAATTCCCAGCATATAAGACAAGTCTTTTAAAAAGCTAATAACTGCTAAACACTGGCAGCTCACCGGAGTGTCACACACAGATCCACCTGCAATACAACTGGTTTCACACTGTCATAAAGGTAAACTACCTGAGCCTGCTGCCAAAGACAACCAAAGCAGGAGAGAAAACAAACACAATGCTTTGATAAGGGGTCATGGGCGGTTATCACCTGGACACCACAATCTCAAAGAGCATGAGTTTGTAACACCTGGCCTTTGGGTGAATGAGGCACTGGGGAAGCCCCATAAGCCCCTGTCATTGACACCCACCTCAGCTCTCAGCTGGAAGCAGGGGCAGCCAAGCATCTCTACAGCTTTCCTGCTATGGAAGTGCTCCTGCTCCTCTCCCAGGCCTAACCTTTACCTCACTGGCACATCCACACATGCTGCAGGCAGAGCTCAACTGTGCTGAAGTAGAGAGAGATACACATGAAATCAGTATATATGGGATATGCCATAGCTAATATCTTCAAACGTATAGTCACACATATAGTTGAGAAGATGCTTAAATTAGAGCAGTATGAGTCGGAAAAGCAAGCTCCCTTGAGATTTCCAGCCTGACTTTGTATGCCACTGAATATAGCCAAGCACCAGACAAATACAGTGAGTCAAATGCTAAAACTACATAATGCCCAGTGCACCAACTTCCAAAACCTTGCCCTGCTTGCTCTGGACCCCTGTTTGGCTGCAGTTCTCAAAAGATGTAGCTCAATGACACCTGTTTCATGAGGAAGGCCACTGAATTAGAAGGAATGGACATACAGGAAATTAATAAGAATGAAAAGAATTAAATCAACCTTGTCACACAGTCCTTGTAAAACTGCAAAAAAGAGAATAAATGATTGTTACTATTTTATTTTTTTCTTAAGGTAAACAAATTCTGTCAGCCAGTGCAAAAGACAAAGAGAAACAGACAAAGTAATTTGGGCGTGTCTGATGCAATATTGATGACAAGAAACACTTTTGTTAACTCATTTCACTGTTCTATTATTACTAATACTTCTTCACGATCAAAGGACATTTCAAAAGAAACAGTTGGACAGAGCCACTGCATGGCAGTGAAATGAAACAGCAGAAAATAGTCCCTACAACAGTCAGCAGGAATAGCATTTAGAGCTAGAATGTACAGCCAACTCAAAAACAGAGCAAAGGGAACAGGCAATTCGCTGGTTTGACTCAAAACACTTTTGTAACTTTGGGCGGCATACCTTGTTCCTCTTCTGCCTGCTAAGAAGCTCAAGTTACAGCTCTTACATCACACACCTGCCTCAGCACAGACAGTACTTCCATGCTGTGTTCCTTACTGTACAGCATTGGGCTGCAAAGATTCTGTCAGAGGGAAGGTAGAAGAAACTCCATCGTCTTCTAGGCCTTTAGTTTATATCTTATTTCCCACACAGCACAGTACAAAGTATCTCATAGAGCATTTCCCACATTGCTTTCCAACCTTCACCCACCCCGCTGGCAGTTACAGAAGACCGCTAAAGTTCTGCATTCCTATCACACCAGAAAATATCTGCACATACTCTGGCAGTCAGCAACAAGCTGAACGGAGAAGTTTCATGTTCCAAAAGAAAAAGCTGAGAAAATAAGCAGCAACAGACTTGAAGGAAACATGACAGTCTGTCCATCCTCAGGAAGATGAGTTTGAGACAAAACTTATACTGAAATAAATTCCCTTATCATTCCCATTCATTGTTCACCAAAATCAAATTACAACTGCCCTTAAAATTAGGAAAGATCCTATTTAATCATTATCTTTTAACACAGTAAAACTTTTCAGGGGACAAAATAATCAGTCAGAGGACCTCTAAAGATAGTGTATGTATCAGCATGACAAAACTCAGGTGACTGAGGAGAGAGCCATGAATCACCTCCACGCAGTGCTGGAGAGCACGGTGATGTTACAGGAGATGAGTTCTGTGTTTCTGTTTAAGCACGAAGGTCCTCAAGCATTTACAATGAATAAAAAGCTTCTCCTTCATCCATGCTGCTGTAGTGCACAGTGTGTTCTTTCCACTTGGTGGTGACATGGTCTTTCAGGTACAAAAAGATGACTCCTGCATAAATGCCTTGTAAAACACTTTGGAACGATGTGTACCATAGAGGAAAAATTATTGCAACATTGAATTCTTGCTTTAAAATATGCAGTGAATTTTACACGTTTGCGTGGGACAAGGAGATAAGGAGCACAAGAACTTGGAGAAAATATGAACTTAGTTTACTCAGTGTTTTTAAGTCAAATCACCAAAACAATAACAGTAATGAGTTTAAAACTTTGCCCTATTCCTGCTATGAAGAAATACTCTGATCTTTCCTAATCTCTTGGATTTTCCCCACAACCTCATAGCTACCTGTGATGCCAAAGATAGGGGTATTCCACTGTTCCTGCTCCCCCTCTCTTTCTTACATGGCTAGCACAAAGCAGGCACCTCACTTTTCTGGTGGCATATAGCAACAGAAATTCCCCAGACCTTTCAGAAGCAGTGGTACCAACTTCTAGGTTTAGCAGCTGTATTTATCAGAAACCAAATGCACTGAGATCAAAGGCCCAGAATTCAGCACGTGTCTCACTGAGTCTCCAAACCTCACAGGAAAGCAAGAGGGAAAAAAGGGGGCCAGTAACCATGGGTAACCACTCTCAGGTTAATCTCAGATGGGCAGGGGAAAACGCTTCTCAAGATTAATAGCTAAAGTAGTCAGGGATTAGAGATTAGGAGGAGAATCCTGTTTGCCAGGATTAAGAGGGCTGGGTTCACATAAAAACCTCAACCAGTGAATTGCTTCCAGCAAAACAGTGGAGTTTATTATTATAATTATTATTTTATTCTCCACCAATAAATGAAAAACGTCAGCAGGAGGGCAGCAAAATCCATCAAAGGTTTAGAAATAAAATCTCTGAAGAAAGGTTAAGGGAATGCAGTCAAGATAGAAATCCCATATTAAAAATAAAAACCAGTCCAAGTTATTAGTCACATGGCAGATTATAAAGAATGAGAGATTTAGGGAAACAAAACAAAACCTTCACTTTCTAGAATCCATTCTCTGTGGTCTATTTCTTTGCCCTTAGCTCAGCTGGAAGCAAGTGAACTTCTAGAATGGCAAAATTCACCCCTCTTGCATGGGAGTAAAACCCTGATGACTGATACTTTCCAGAGTGCTCACTAAGAGCCTAATTTTGGCATTCACTCTTGGTTGCCTGTCACTGAGAAGCAAGTAAGGCACCTACTGAAAGTGTACATGAGGGAAGAGAATGAGAATGGGGAGAATAGAATAGAATAGAATAGAATAGAATAGAATAGAATAGAATAGAATAGAATAGAATAGAATAGAATAGAACAGAACAGAACAGAACAGAACAGGTTGACAGAGACCTTCAAGATCATCATGTCCAACCTATTATCCAACACCACCTAACCAACTAAACCATGCAACCAAGCACCCGGTCAAGTCTTCTCCTGAACATCTCCAATGATGGCTACTCCACCACATAATAGAGAGCAAAAAGACATTAGTCCAAAACGTCAAAAGCAGGCATTCAATATTTCAGTTAAGCAGATTACCTGAGATAATTTTCAGTAACAGAGTCAGGAATAAACCTGAATCCACTGCAGCAAAACTGTCTGAACTAGGCCCTGCCTCATCTCACTACAGCCTTGCACAAGTAAGAATGGACAGCCTGGGAGAGGAATAGTAGTATTATTATTATTATTATTATTATTATTATTATTATTATTATTATTATTATTATTATTATTATTTAAATATTATTAAATAATTATTATTTATTATTTATTATTAATAAATATTATTAAATATTATTAAATATCCACAGAATGGTAATTGTAGGAGACATACACAAATCAAATATTCCTCTTCTCACATTATTCATAAGCCAGAAGCAACTCAGTTAGCTCAGCAGACCTGCCAGCCAGCATATCACCCACCAGCATGAGGTCAGCAAGGAACATGGCCACAATAGAAACCTGTAAGAAAGGACCATGCTACTGAGTTACTGACTACTGGAAAACATATTCCTCCCTTGCAGCTTAGTGTCACTGGCCATGCACATGACCATATCCCCTCTGCAGGACTGTGTCAAAGATGCCTGATCTTGAGACTTAGCAGTCATCTTCTCAAGCACTGAAGGAGAACTGGGAAATCTGATTACTCCACCACATTTGGCCTTTCAGGTGCCCAGGAGCTGCAAAATTGCCATACCAATGCACAAAAGAACTTCCTAAAAAGAAATCCCAGGAGGCTTCATATAATAATGCCATTTCCAACAGAAGTCATACAGGGAGACAAGGGTTGCAACCCGAAAGAAACTAGAGCAGGTATTCTTGGCTGTTTGCAAGGGACTTTTAGCTGCAATGCAGACTACAACAGTCCTTAACCTGCTTTAACAGGAAGCTGCAAAACATCTGCATACTTGCCCCTCAAACCACATTCACAGGCATAGAGGGAAAACTAGGTGCATCTTTTACTAAGCAAGATCCCAAAGAGGAAGCTTTTTCTGCTGCAGGTAATTTGACAATTTTATTAAACTGGTTGTGTTAAAAATAAAAATAAAAATAATTTAAAAAAAAAAACACCCAATATTTATACACCCAACCCTTGCTTTGTCTGATGCCAGATGGTGTCACCGCCACACTTCTGAGCACAACTGGCAAGGGACTCCCAGGGGAGCAAAGCTCAGGAGGCTGGGGCACCATCCAGGCCAAGAAATCAGTTTCCCATCATTTATTCCTCTGAATGAGTCCTGGTGCTTTGGGGCTCCCATGGCCAGTACAGCAGCAGGTTGAGATCAAGCTGATTCATATGGAAAGGAAAGTGCAAGCACAGCACAGGTGGGCTGAATTCGTACATGTAGATAGAACTTCATTAACATAGTGGAAGCACCACTGCCTCCTCCCACCTCGCCTGCAGCTGCTCCTTTCTCCCTGCTATTCTTGGAAACTAGATGACTCATTTTCCTGATGAAACCAAGTCTGGTTGGCTCAGCAGCCCTGACCCTTTTTTGTACAACAAAGGTCAGGAGCTGGAATTTGTTTAAACCCTTTTCCTCTGCACTCAGGTAAGCCAGCTGTATGTGCATGAGATGATGGCAACACCACTTGCCCAGCACCAGCAGCATTTCTGTATGAGCAAGGAATGCTAACATCAAGTTTCAGAAGGTGAGAATAGAATAGAATAGAATAGAATAGAATAGAATAGAATAGAATAGAATAGAATAGAATAGAATAGAATAGAATAGAATTAACCAGGTTGGAAGAGACCTTTGAGATCATCGAGTCCATCCTATCACCCAACACTATCTAATCAACTAAACCATGGCACTGAGCACCCCATCCAGTCTCTTCCTAAACACCTCCAGTGATGGTGACTCCATCACCTCCCTGGGCAGCCCATTCCAATGGCAAATCACTCTATAAAGAATTTCTTCCTAACATCCAGCCTAAACCTCCCCTGGTGCAGCTTGAGACTGTGTCCTCTTGTTCTGGTACTGGCTGCCTGGGAGAAGAGACCAACCCCCACCTGGCTACAACCTCCCTTCAGGTAGCTGTAGAGAGCAATAAGGTCTCCCTGAGCCTCCTCTTCTCCAGGCTAAGCAACCCCAGCTCTCTCAGCCTCTCCTCATAGGGCTTGTGCTCCAAACCCCTCAGCAGCTTTGTTGCCCTTCTCTGGACACGTTCAAGTGTCTCGATGTCCTTCCTAAACTGAGGGGCCCAGAACTGGACACAGTACTCAAGGTGTGGCCTAACCAGTGCTGAGTACAGGGGCAGAATGACCTCCCTGCTCCTGCTGGCCACACTGTTCTTGATACAGGTCAGGATGCCATTGGCCTTCTTGGCCACCTGGGCACACTGCTGGCGCATGTTTAGCCTATACATGAGGTCCATAGTCTACCTGCTTTCTTTTCACAGAATAAAAGACAACTCAAGGGTAACAGAAGGTCACACATTGATAAGATCCATCACTCACTGACATGAAGATGCTAATCACCACCAAAAGTTACGTGTTGCCATTGTCATCTTACTGACAGATGAAGCACCAGCACATGCAGGGTAGCAGCAAAGGTATTATTAGTCATAATACAGCCTTGTGCTATAAAAACACACAGAAATCTTGTTGTGAACAAGGAGCTGCCCTGCCCACCATAATCACATACTTTGACTAGAGCAGGAAAGCTGGAAAATGCGAATAAGCTCCTGACACAAATAAACAAAGCATAAAAGAAAAATACCCCAAAAAGCTCCCTTCAATTGAAATCATCTAAAGAGAAAAGACAGTAGATGGCAGAGCTCTGTGGTTTTGGCTGAGAAGAAAGTTATTTACAGCAAGGTCTGGCCTCTCACTGCCACCATGTAATTCCAGGCAATTGCACTTTCAAATGGATCTTTTTGGAGAAAATCAACAGTGGCTTTGCTTTCAATCTAGTGGAAAATGAAGTCCTGCAAATGTGTTGCATAAAGCTGCAGCAGAAAGAACACTGTGCACAGGGGCACATGCTCTCAGGCGGAGGTAGGTAGGCTTGGTACTGATCTCTGCCAGGCCCTCTCCACATTTCCCAGCTCTCACATCACACAAGCACACACCGGATTTCCTGTTACTATTGAAGCATATCAAACACTGTGACAGTGACAAATTTCCACCAGCTGGGTCCTACAGCCTACACAAGTCCAGGTCCAAGAAGTGCCATCTTCAAGGCTGTACAGAGGTGTAAGCTTTCTCAGCAAGCCCCTCAGGCATGGAGCATACAGTCTTGTAAGGCACATATAGCTACCTCCAAAGGATCATCCCAAAATTCACCACTGACTACACCACTCAGAAGCAAACCCCACAGGCACCTTCAGTCAACACCAACATATGCCCAAGTATCTACAAGTCTGGTTCCATGGCTGCAGTGACCAGTACTGCTCTCATCAGTACTAATCTGTAGCTCTCCACTCCTACAGAAATCCTATCCCAATAGTGCTTTGTCATTCAACAGCAACAGACACCGGCTTTTGAATGTTTTACCTCATTAACATCATATAGTCTACTGTAGAAAATTATCCCTAAAATAGTTAATCCAAATATTCCACCTCAGAAAAACTTAGGAGGGTGACTATTGAAAGCAAAAACATTCTTAAATGCCTATGCATGACTTCAGGCTGAGAGGCTGCATCATTATTAAAGGTAAAGAACATGGCACTACAATGGTAATGCAGCTAGTCCTTCACATACCTTGTTGCTTCAAGCTGGCTTCACTCTCAAGCCCATGTGCTAACGTACACACACACGAGAGTACATGTGCTACGTGTTTACCTGGACCACCTAGTGTGGGAGAAGGTTGTCCAGGTAAACATGTAGCACATGTAATTAGCCTTGTAACACACCTGTGAACTGTGTGTGCCCCTGGCCATGATTGGATATGCCCCATCCTATAGGGTCAGCCATCACGTTTCTCTGTTAGCAACAGGCATTAAATTGTCTTTGGACCAGCTGAGAAGGTAGGCCATTTGCCTTATTCTCAGTGACAAAGCAACAAGAGCCAAATGCTGATGGTGTTGCAGCTGAAAAGCCTGCCCTAGCAGGCAAACCACACCTGGGCTTTGCACCTGGACCAAGGCAATTAGTACTCCAAGAGCCCTGCGCTGGAGGCAGAAATGGGAAAAGCCCCGAGAGAACTGAATCCTAGAAGCTGCACTGCTACAGAACTGAGCATGGGAGGAGAGAGGCCCCTTAGTCCTCTCTGAGCCACAGAAAGCTACTACCTGTGAACTAGGCATGAGAGGAGAGAGGGCCCTTAGCCCTCTCTGAGCCAAGAGCCACTTGAATTACAGTTAGAGCGCCTGGGAAGATACCAGACAAAGGAGCAAGCTGAGTACCCAGGTAATTTGCTACAGAATATCCCTCACGGGAAACCACAGATTGCAGCACCTTTATTTCCAGTTTCAATTGCTGCACTGGAAATTCTTAGATTTTTTACTTATATCATTTAGCTGTCTTCATATGCTTTGTACGTGAATGTAGTACCTACAACTGACTAACAGAACCTGTAAATATACTCTGTAAATAAGTTAGGGCAGTGTCTGAACATACCACCACTATAAATATGAAATAGGAAATATGAAATATAAATATATATTTTATCACAAACACCAATACCAGCATTAGTTTTCAAGAAAGGCTAAGAGAAATACCATTTCAAACATCTCAGAATAGGCCAGAGGGATGGAAAGTAGAAGGCAAAGATAGGCTTTGGAACATCTTAAATTAGCTCAGTTGCCACTACATTGTGAACACTCAGGTGTTAGGTTAATTCCCACTGCACATTCCAGCAGGAATAATTGTTAACCCATGTTTTCCATGTCTTGAAAGACATTGAAAAGTGACAAGAGGCAAACCTGGAACTAGTAACTATAAACCAAGTTTAGATTAAGACAGACTTGAACACTCCTTCTTACCATTTTAGGAGTATGGGAGCATAGGTTTGGCACCTGGGTCACTAAGACCAGGTTCTGTGATTCAACCAATTGCACATTTCAACAAATGTGTAGCTTGGGCTTCTTAGGACACCTGTTCCACTCATGCCCAAAGTCCCAGGCCACAGAACACTTCCAACATCTTATAACAAACAACTTCAAAACAAAACCCACAGCCTGCCATTACAATATGCAAGAACAGTTGAGACTAAGAACATCACCACCAAACCACCTTTCTGAGTCAGAGAATACGTTAAAGAGAAGCCTCCTATAATCTTCTGAAACAAACCATTTCCAGTGGAAGGTGATAAAAAAGCCCACAAAACACAGCCTGACAATCTGACCAGAAGGAATTGAATTTTTCTGTCCCCAAATCTGGCAATTCACTTAATCTTGACATTGTGAAGGGGACGAGAAATCCAGCATCTGGGATAATACAATGACAATGCGAGCGCTGATAGGACTGGTGCAGCCTACAGGCTATCTCTAACTGAATCTAATCTTCACTGCTTCAGAGAAAGATGGAAAAATTAACAGCCAGAAGCCTATTTACACAAAGGTGGAAAACATTTCCTGTCATTTCTAGGCAACTCAACCAGTAAAGCCCCTTTATAGGATAAAGCACAGACCTACTGACTACAAAGCACTAGAAACCCTTTTTACTCCTCAGTGCTGACACAGGACTCTGAAAACTCTACAGTGCCCACAGCCAGCATCATCTGTCCACTGGTTATTCCTTTTGCAGAAGACAAAATAATTCAACACAATGGAGTAAATGCAAAAGGAGTTTCAAGAAGCAGCAAATACTGTAGCTTCTGCTAAGGAAGTACAGATAAAATACAATTTTAAATGGATCAGCAATTGCACCATCAATTCAGACGTGCTGGCTGTTTCAACACCACATAACACGGTCATTTAAGATGTCACAGAAGCAGCAGGGAGAACTCAGTATCTCCTCTAAAAGTACATACCTCTACCACCCACACATTAGAAGATGCACCACTATTTCTTTGTTAAAAAAAAAAAAAATCTCTATAAAATACTTAAGACTTGATGTATAAAACTTAGCTCCTCTGATAGCCTCCACTAGAGGACTTCTCTTCCCTGCAGCCATTAAATACACCATTAATCAGAATACAAAGCTATAGGTGTTTCAAAGAAAGCTTTCTTCTTCCACTCTGAGTCTCCTGCAGGTGGAAGTGGTACCAAAACAAATTGTGATACACCCTACACATGCATTTGTCCTCCCTGAACATTAACTCATTAGTTGGCACAGCCTCTGAAATTGTGTGATTTACCAAAACTATCAACAGCCTAACAGTGTGAAGTTAGCACTATGTAACGAATGAGATGTGAGCCCTTTTTGGAGCACCACTGGGAAAGGGCGCCAGGCCACTCAGACTGCAACAGCTCTCCCTGCCACTTGCTTGTGCAGATTTCTGATCTATTCCTGCTCCCTCCCCTTGCCCTCCTCCCACTGCCCCACGAGCCAATTTATTTTCAGCATTGCTGCTAGCAGAGCACTGCTGGTGCCTCGCTGTCAGGCTCTTAAACCCCAGCACTCTGAAACAAGGGAGCCCAAACAGCATGGGCCTCAGGGGAATAGCCTGCAGCTTTATCTCCTGAGCCACACCACCTTCTAAAGCCTGTGCACAAATGAGATAACATCCTCATGCATCTGAAGGATGCCCCTTTTAATCTTATGACTAAATACCCTCCAAATTATTATTCAGAGAGGGCCCCTTACGATAAATAAATGTAAAGCACAATTTACGCCCATTGAATGAGCCACTCCATCGCTGGGCACGCAGGGAAGTACTGTTCCATCTTGGTGCCTTGTTCCCCTCCTAAACAAAGACACAGCTATTCTCTTCACATGGTAACATGGACCGCAGCAAATTGTATACAACTGTTTCTAGAAGTAAAGGCTATAGATACTTGGTTATTTAATGTATCGTCATGGACAGAGGACCAAATTCCTGCCCTAGATAGTGATAAAGCCAGGACATTTGCAGCATGGGAAAATCCACAGAATCAGTTTGGTACATGAAGCTAGATGAGCTTGCAATAATAAAAACTGAAAAGAAGCAAGAGTGGCAATGGACAGAGTACTATTTTTAAGAAGTTTCAGCTAAATGGATTCAGGGAGGCATAACATTCAAGGCTAAAAATCAAATCACAAGCACTGTTCCTGCATCCCTCTCTCGGGCTCCCACTTCTCTGAAGGAAGCATCCAGCAGTACTGCCTGGATATTAAATTTGCATTTTATTCGGTGTCCAGATCCAAGCCCCAGATAATCACCATACTTAGTGTTTTTACAGAAAGCTTAAAACCTTAATGGCCTGAATCATCAGAGCATTACTTCACTCTGATGCTAGCCTAAGTCTAATGGTTTTAGCAGTGGCACTGGTGGAAAATCAGTGATGTGATCACAAAACTGAATGGCCTAAGTGTCTTATACAACTGTTACATCTCTTCTAGAGGAAGTGATACAGGCACAGAAAGATACAGGAGAAATTTCTCTCAGTATGCACTGGAAGTTGGTTATAAACACATCAACAAAACCCCCAGGTCTCTGGACTACTGGTCACAGCTACTGGATTGATTAACACAAAAAATTCCACTTCCTCAACGCTATGCAAAATAACCACCCAAAATGATTGCTTGCTTTCCCTTTCTCTCTACCACTGCAACCAACTGTCCCATTTGGAAAGCAATCTCTCACTGCCTCAACACTGACACCCACTTTTGAGTATGATGATTCATATCAGACATAAAAACCCCTGGCACAATAAAAAAAAAAAGAAATTGATCCTCCCTACACTACCAGGCCATCAAAGGCAACTTGCAATCTGCCTTTTGCCCTGCTTGCTTCCATTGCTGTAAGATACCTGGGTATGCATTATGCCTTTTTTGCACTAACTTAACTACTAAACAAGGTCCAGACTCCCAGTAATTATGTAAGTACTTAAGCTGCATTTCTGATGAAGCTATTTGTTTACTTCTTGGTTGGGTATATCTTTAAGTATTGCCTGTGACAGAAAGTCCCGGTGCAAGATACTTGCTTTTTATGTTTTCTGATATTCAGGACACAGGCCAGAAAGTGTGATGCTTAAGCCTGCCAGTGCAGTGAGGAAAAAGAGCGGTCACTTCACTTACCAAGAATAGTTCTGGATCCTGTAAATCTGATAGCTAACACATGGACAGGAGTAATACACTCAAATAAGCATCTAGAAGGTGAAGAAACAACTACGGAAACACTTGCTCAGCTCTAGTGTCCATGCAGACTATAGCTTCACAAACATTTGCTATGCTACTGCCTCATTAAGACTCACTTCAGAAAGCATAACAGTAATGGAATTTCTCTTCCCTTGGAAAAGTTTATCAAAGTGCAAATAAATTTAGTAACCTTAAAAACTTTCATTCTAGTTCTCTTCTACATAATTTCACTTAAGAATGGATGCAGAGTCCCTCTAAAGCCCCTGAAGAAATGAAACAGCTAGCGTGAATAAGTTGGTATTTTTCACTTGCTTATAGCTCTCTAGGGAAAGATTGCTTTTGAGTAATCATTCAACATGAGCTTTTTTTCAGTAAAGAATGAGTGAAACACTTTTTGATTTATTCTTTTAAGTGCTAAAATGAAGCACAACGCAAAACCAGAATCCACGTACCTATGAATATTTACAAAATACATGGCACCATTGTGTTCAGCCACTAGAGCGTGCATGAATCAGGTTGTCCTGAGCTTGTGTTATCAAAGACAACACTGAATCCTGCACTGTTTTAAAAGCTCCAACCTGAAACAGTCATATAGCATCCTTCTCGTACAGTAAATGGTGAGACAAAGGCAGAGCAGTGGAGCTGGGAGCCTTTACTATCCATGTAACTGAACCTTTTATCAAGAGGCAACAGGCAACTTAGAAGTGATCAGAGTTTCCTCTAAACCAAAAGTACAGATTAAAATGAAGCAAAAGAAGCCCCCAGACAATGTTCATTACTGTCAAGATTTTAATCATACTCAAGGAAAGAATTCCAAAATTATGATTCTTCCAACAACCACATCTTGATTTCAGTGCTGCTATTTCTTCCACAACATTGTTGACTTTGTCTACCATATATCACCTTATTTAAAACTCTTATCTTACCTATGCTCATTCTTTCTGCACAGTAAACACCATCCTGGAAATAAAGCAGTGTTTCTTTGTGGCTGAAATAAATGGTTGCAAGGAAGAAAGAAAATCTGCTTCATCTGTGGAAAAGTTTCAAAAGCAGAGAGATCAGCCAACCTATTTCTCTAAATGGCAAATGACTGGTACCCTAACAGATGTCCCCCACCCTTGACAAATGCTTTCAGAAATTCATTTCCTTCAGAAACAAATCAAAGCAATAACTAAGGGACTCTTCTCATTTTCTTTGTAAACTCCTTCATTCCCTAGTTTGGGGTTGGAAGCAAAGTTATTTATCTGGGTTTTTTTGGTTTTGTTTTTAAATTGTGTCTAAAGTCATCACACAGCCAATGGTCACAGAGCAGTCAGGGATACAGAACACATCCTTCCCCCAGTTTATCCAACCCATGATGCCTTAGAACCCAGATCAGCCTCTGGGACCCACGTTCAGAGCCCACCCATCCCTGCAGCAGTTTGGCAGAGCAGGGCCACTCTCGAGAGTCGGGCAGGCGAGTGTGAGTGGAGCTGCAGCCTCAGAGGGCCACTTTAAATGCCTCAGGACCGCAGGGATCATGCTGAACAAAGTCAAGCAGGAGGGGCTGTGGTGAGTCATCTGTGCCACAGTAGTTTGCAGGGTAACTCACTCAGGCAGGAAGAGCAAAAGCTGTTAGCAAAAGAAATGTGGTGACTGAGACAATAGTCCCATGTAAATGGGTGGGTGTCCAGGCCCCCAGCTGCAGGGAATGCCAAAGCCTTTCACTTGCAATGGTGGACTCCAGAGAGAACATCAGTGTTTGCTATGAGCAGGTAAATTATCTGCTCAGTCTGGTGGCTGAGCTGAAATAGGAGGTTGAAAGCCTGAGGACTATAAGAAAGTGTGAGAGTTATTTCTCATAACCAACAGATTAGAAGAACCCTACACCAATAGCAAGGTTCACTTTAAAGACCCACTGCCTATTTATAAAACCCTAAGTGCTACTCTGGTATTGTAACTGCATTTCAGTTCAAATAAGTTTAACTACAACGGATTTATCTACAACATAGCAAATATGTCTTTTCTCCTTTATTGCATGCACTAATCTATATAAAACAAATTTGAGATTGTTGCATGGAATTGATTACACTGATTCCTCGATATGGACTGTAAGGTTTAAGTACTTAGGACAGGTAGATGACATAAGTTGCACAGAATGTCTTTGTTAATACAGCCATAATTTGCACTTTCCCATCCCCCATATTCTTTCTCAGCCTGCTCCACACACTGCATATTAGACCTTGCAATATATTTGTGAAACACAGCATCTTGTCGTCATGACTCCCACATTACATGTGGGAGTTAAGTGACTTGCCCAAGACTGCAGGCTCAGCCAGCAGAACTACTTTTGCAGCTGAAGAATGCCTACAGCAGTGGCCTCTGCAGAACCCACGTACATTTCCCTCTGGGATGCCAGGATTTTTCACATTTCTACAATGTGCACCAGCAGGCAGAGAAGCAATGCCTGAGATTTTAAATCTTAGGAGCAAGTGAACTGGAGTGACTTAACTAGGGCCACTGCTTTGAAAGCAAAATTCCCACTGAGATCAGTGGAGTCAGGATTTCACCTCTGATTGTACAGGGTCTGGCAGAGATGGAGTTAATTTTCCCCACAGCAGACCTCATAGTTCTGCATTTTTGTATTGGCAGCTAGAAAAGTTATTGATAACAAAACTGTTTTGACTGCTGCTGAGAAGTGCTCAAACAGCATCAAGGCTCTCTCACCACCTCACACCCTGGGAGTGGGCAAGATCTTGGCAGGGGATACAGACAGGACAACTGACCCAAACTGACCAAAAGGAAAGGAGAAGACAGGGGGCAATCAGTGTTTTCGTGTTTATCTTCCAGAGAAACAGATGCATGCACTGAAGCCCTAAGTCATAGAAAGTATATGAACATCACCTGCTGGTGTGGAGGATAAATCCCTTGCTTCCTTTGCTTCTGCATGCAGCCTTTGCTCTTGCTTTATTTAACCACCTTTATCTTGACTCATGAGTTGGCCTGTTGTGGGGTTTTGCCATCTTATTTTCTCCCCCTCCCACCCTGTCCTGTTGAGCAAGGGACTGATAGAGCAGTTCAGGGGGCACTGGTCTCTAGCCAAGGTCAGCATACCATAGTGATACCAGAAGTCACATGAGCTATAAATCATGATATTTTATACACCAAAAATACATCATACATAGGCACCATGCAAAGGAGCTGTGAATACAGATCACTTACAGTAGCACAAACTACTTTAATTGGTTTGTTTCGTCCTTCCTCATAATTTATTTTGCAGTTGCCTGCATATTTCTGAATCTTTTTTTTTTTTACATGATGAGGTACTGGCAACATAGAACTCCACCTCCAATTCTATCTCTCTGTGGTAAGCAGTGACATAGGGCTTGCCTTTACAGAGCTTTCTGTCCATTGGCTGAATACTGTTGTAGGCAACTGTTGAATAGATACACATATGGACATCTACTTCCCAAAGGTGCACAACTGCTGTAGATAAAAACCATGTAGTCCAGTTAAAGTCACTGTGTGTTCTTTACATGCTCCATGAAGCAACGAGTCTGTGCGAGAGGGTTACAATCAACTGGATCTCATGACTTAGTAGCTAAGTCATAGAATCATAGAATCATAGAATCATAGAATCAGTCAGGGTTGGAAGGGACCACAAGGATCATCTAGTTCCAACCCCCCTGCCATGGGCAGGGACACCCTACACTAGATCACGCTGGCCAGAGCCTCGTCCAGCCTGGTCTTAAACACCTCCAGGGACTGGGCCTCAACCACCTCCCTGGATAACCCATTCCAGGGCTTCACCACTCTCATGGTAAAGAACTTCTTCCTCACATCCAGCCTGAATCTCCCCACCTCCAGCTTCATTCCATTCCCCCTAGTCCTATCACTACCTGAGATCCTGAGAAGTCCCTCCCCAGCCTTCCTGTAGGCCCCCTTCAGATACTGGAAAGCCACAATGAGGTCACCTCGGAGCCTTCTCTTCTCCAGACTGAACAGCCCCAACTCCTTCAGTCTGTCCTCATAGGAGAGGTGCTCCAGCCCTCTGATCATCCTCGTGGCCCTTCTCTGGACACGCTCCAGCACGTCCACATCTCTCCTGTAATATGGGCTCCAGAACTGGACGCAGTACTCCAGGTGGGGTCTCACCAGAGCTGAGTAGAGGGGGAGAAGCACCTCCCTTGACCTGCTGGTCACACTTCTCCTGATGCAGCCCAGGATCTGATTGGCTTTCCGGGCTGCAAGCGCACATTGAGAGCTCATGTCGAGCTTCTCGTCCACCAGCACCCCCAAGTCTCTCTCCTCGGGGCTGCTCTCCAGCCAGTCACTGCCCAGCCTGTATTTGTGCCTGGGATTGCCTCGACCCAGCTGCAGGACCCTGCACTTGGTCTTGTTGAAGCTCATGAGGCTGGCTTGTGCCCACCTCTCCAGCCTGTCCAGGTCCCTCTGGATGGCATCCCTTCCCTCCAGCGTGTCCACTGCACCACACAGCTTGGTGTCATCAGCAACCTTGCTGAGGGTGCACTCGATGCCACTGTCCATGTCACCCACAAAGATGTTGAACAAGACAGGTCCCAGGACTGATCCCTGAGGGACTCCGCTTGTCACTGGCCTCCACTGGGACATGGACCCGTTGACAGCCACTCTTTGGGTGCGGCCATCAAGCCAATTCTTTATCCATCTAGTGGTCCATCCATCAAACCCATGTGTCGCCAGCTTGGAGACCAGGAGGTGGTGTGGGACAGTGTCGAAGGCTTTGCTCAAATCCAGGTAAACGACATCAGTTGCTCGCCCCTCATCTATTAATGCTGTCACCTGATCATAGAAGGCCACCAGGTTTGTCAGGCAGGATTTGCCCTTGGCAAAGCCATGCTGACTATTCCCAATCACCTCTTCACTATTCTTCTGAGTCATTAGTGCCTCCAGGAGGATCTGCTCCATGATCTTTCCGGGCACAGAGGTGAGACTGACTGGCCTGTAGTTCCCCGGTTCCTCCTTCTTGCCCTTTTTGAAAATGGGAGTAATGTTTCCCCTTTTCCAGTCTGTGGGGACTTCCCCAGTCTGCCATGACTTCTGGAATATAATAGAGAGGGGCTTGGCAACCTCATCTGCCAGTTCTCTCAGCACCCGTGGGTGTATCCCGTCGGGTCCCATGGACTTGAACACTTTCAGGTTCTTCAGGTGATCACGAACCTGAGCTTCACTTATGATGGGCAGTTCTTCCTCCCCGTCCCTGGCATCGTCTGCCATGACACCAGGAGTGTGGCTGGAGGCCCTTGCAGTGAAGACTGAGGTAAAGAAGTGATTGAGTACCTCAGCCTTTTCCACATCACTTGTGACCAATTCACCACTTTCCTTTCTGAGGGGGCCCACACCTTCCCTAGTCTTCTTCTTGCCATTAATATACCTATAGAAATTCTTAGTGTTCCCTTTAACCCCCTGGCTAGATTCAGTTCAAACTCTGCTTTGGCTTTCCTAACCAGGCCTCTTGCTGCTCGGGCAGCTTCCTTATATACCCCCTGTTCTATCTGTCCTTCCTTCCACTTCCTGTAGAGTTTCTTTTTACGTGATAGTGTGTCCAGCAGCTCCTTGTTCATCCAGGCAGGCCTCCTAGCATTCCTTCCTGCTTTTCTCCTTATAGGTATACATAGCTCCTGGACACAGAGGAGGTGGTCCTTGAATACTGACCAGCTGTCCTGGGTCCCTCTTCCCTCCAGGGCTTCATCCCACGACACTTTGGCTAGCAGATCCCTGCAGCGATCGAAGTCTGCACGCCTAAAGTCTAGGGTCGTAAGCTTAGAATATGTCCTCCTGATTGCCCTGAGGAGATTAAATTCAACTGCTTCATGGTCACTGCAGCCAAGGCCGTCTCTGAGCCTCACATTTGTTACCAGCCCTTCCCTGTTGGTGAGAACAAGGTCCAGCGTAGCACCTTTTCTTGTTGGTTCCTCTACCATTTGGAGGAGGAAGTTGTCTTCTATGCAGTCCAGGAACATCCTGGATTGCTGATGCTTTGCTGTGTTGTCCCTCCAACAGATGTCAGGGTGGTTGAAATCCCCCATGAGGACCAGGGCTTGTGACCTGGAAGCCGCTTCTATTTGCCTGTGCAGAGCCTCATCTGCTTGGTTCTGCTGGTCAGGTGGCCTGTAGGAGACCCCCACAGTAATATCTCCTTCCCCTGTCTTGCCTTTAATTCTAACCCATAAACTTTCAACCGACTCATCAAGCCTCCCCAGGTGGAGTTCTGCTGATTCCAGCTGGTTGTTGACATAGAGGGCAACACCTCCTCCTCTCCTTCCCTGCCTATCCTTCCTAAAAAGCTTATACCCATCTATCCCTACGTTCCAGTCGTGGGAGTCGTCCCACCAAGTTTCGGTGATGCCCACTATGTCATGGCGTCCCAGCATCACGGTGGCCCTTAACTCATCCTGTTTGTTGCCCAAGCTGCGTGCATTTGCATAGAAGCACTTCAGCTGGGCTGGCCCTGTCGTCCTCCTGTGCCAACTCCCCTTGGTTTCCACAGGGTGTCCTGGTGTGTCATTTGTGTCTTGCCTCAGGGCAGCAAGCTGAGAGCCCCTACTGGCTCTCCATCCCTCCACCTCAGGTGAGCTGCCCCCCTGCTTGTCACAGGCCAGCAGGAGACCACCAACCCCTCCCCCTTCAAATCTAGTTTAAAGTCCTACTGGCCATCCAGCAATCTGATTACGTAAGGTCATTGGGGTTACATCATGACTCAATAGATGTGTTCTTTCTCAAGTAAAAGCGAGAAGACAGGTCAGAAGAGCAAGATGATGAAAGCAGGAGGTGCACACTGGCATAGTCTTCCACATGAGAACAGTCCAAAAAAATCTCCAAGACAGCTTCCTGCATGCTGGGTGGTAGCAGCTCTCTCCGCATAAGCAACTGTGAGACTGTGCCTCCCCTGAGAAACTGACAGCTTCACCAGCCACAAGTAAGGGAGTGCAGGATGATAACTCTGAAAGTTCCCTGTTGGAACCTGCATATACGACACTGCTGCCTATTTGTTTTTCCTTAAAAAGAGTAAAATGTGTCTATGCAAAATCACATCTGTTGTCATTACAGATCCAATTTAAAACAGCCTTGTCAGTTTGAGAATGGAAGAAATCCCAGAAACCTCCTGGCAGCTTGTTTGCTGTCTCTCCATATGTTAATATAATATGCAGATTAGATATTGTTTCACTTAAACGTTTTGGAAAAAACAATTGGATCTTGAGCACAGCACAAATGCCTCAGAAATGCCAGGGTTTATTACAAGAGGAATGAAACAGCACAAACTGGAGATCCCATCACAAGCAGGTACTGCTTTAAAGGAGATTATCTGACAAGCTTTTGGTTGAATGCTACTGCTGGATCTGACTGTGAATTACCATGTGATTGGCAGGGAAAATAAAGCTGCAGTCACCAAAGTTCAGAGCAATGCAGTTCCTCCTAGTGAAATCTGAAAAAGCTGCTGATGAAGGATTTTTGTTCCATTTGCTTTGTTCTTTTTAAACACTGAACTACAAGTGTGCCATATGCACCAGATTGCAAGATACTAATTTGGGAGCCACTATCAGTGTTTTAAAGTTTAGGACTGATAAGGCAGGGAGGATAGAGTAGCTTCATATACAGATCATCCTTGAGAGCATAGACCAATCGCTCTCCCATCAAGCTTCAGCTACAAACATCAAGACCACTTGGGTGGCTGCGAATCACTAATAAATCTATTCTCATAAACAATTATTCAGTTTGTGAAACAAATTACATCTCTCATTGATACTCTAGAATAATACTTAGAACAGGCATTCTCCTAGAATGGTAGTCTAGGATAACACCTAGAACAGACTAGGAAAATGCCTTGCTTCACCCAATTCCCTTTCAAATAGTGCTGCAAATACTGGCAACAGCTACAGATATTAACATAGTTCTTGACTGAGTAACCTCCAAGACTTGGGCTTCCGAAAATTTCTAGAAGCATTTCCCTCTGAATCAATAAACAAAGCAACATCTTTGCATGGAACTTGGTCAGTTCTCAGTCAATTCTCTAATCTTAAACTGCATAGATTGCAATCACTAGAGGCAGAGAGGATACCTAAGCAACAGGCAAACAGGGCTTTCCCAGAACATTTTTTTAAAGATATCGTGAGTAACAAAGCTATTTTAGATATGCTGGCTGCTTTCCAACCTCAGTAATTATTTCCTTTGAAGTTTAAATCAGATGGGAAATTTTTCTTCATTCCTGTCCTTAACTGCTCAAGTTGAATTAGTGTGCAAGCTAAATAAATTGCCATAAATGCTCCTGCCCACACAATTCTGAAAGCACTTTGGAATCCTGAAAGATGAAGGATACCTAAGAACAATTGTGGTATGTCCATTAAGGCACAGTTGCCATGAGTACTGCAATCTTTTTATTTATTCAATAGTAAGCTGATTTCTTACCTGAAGCTGGTTTTTCCCTTGTGCCAGGGCCAGTCTCTGCTTTCCCTCCCTGATGTAGCAGTAAAAGATTAAATTGCCCTTGGTGCCCAGCTCCCACACTAGTTCCCTAAGGATCAGACTTTAGCATTTTATCATTTGGTTCAATGGTCTGTCTTTGTGAACACCTAACCAGGGGAGCCATGAAACTGTACTTAGTTCAGCTCTAGAATAACAACTTCTTTTAACATCTCAGAAGACTACGGAGCAATTCACAGCTCTCTGTTGGCAAGTGGGGGTTAATCTAATATAGCTACATATTCAGATTGCAATTGGAAGGGAACACCAATCAAGACAGTCAGCTGAACCAGCTAGTAGGTATTTGATACTATGATGATGCCATGACTGCAGTATAAGGAAAGGGCTGGCTGGGGCAAAGGATGATGGGACTTGGAGTTAGGACTGTGACATGTGGCACTTTCTGTTTCCAGTGCTTTCTGGCTTTTCTTCTGCTTCCAGGTTTGGGGGGGATTGCCCATTTATGTTTGCTAGCTGCTGGCTTGGGATTGTTTTCTCACTCCCATGCATTTGCTGCGCTTCCTGCAAAATCCAGTACTTTTGTGTGTTATTCCATTAAACTTTCCTTATCTCAACCCACAGGGATTTTTGTTTTTCTTTTGCTCCCAATCCTCCTTCCTGTCCCACTGGGAGAACAGTGTGTGCAGTGTTGGGGAGTTTCATGAGAGTGACTGGGTTAGAACTCAGATGCTGGCTGAGTCAAAACTATAACACTACGAAACAGTGATAAATTGTTAACCAACATATGACAAAATAAAATAGCATTATCACACCCACCTTACTTCAACACAAAAAAAAGAACTCTTAAGCATGAAGGAGTTCAAATATAGCAGCGAAGGGAATTTTTTTCCGCTTCATTTAATCTGTACAAAAAGCAACCTCCTTCCCCATCCTTTCAACAGAACTTCATAATACAGTGATTTTCCTGGGCTTTCTTCCCTCCTGGTTCTTCAACATCAGATTCCCACCAATGGCCCTTTCACAGGGAGCACCTCTCATTTTGAGTGCATCTTACAGCAGCGTGCACAGGAAACTAGAACAGTCCTTCAGGGAGAGAGGCAGGTCCTGGGCACAGCTTGCAGGCATGAAAAGAGTCACTCTCATTTTGACATTAGACAAGGTGCTCTGTCCTGTTGTGCAGGCTGAGAGACACCTAAGAAAACCACATAGGTCACAGCAAACTGGCACATGGAGCAGTGAGCCATCACCTCCTACAACAGAAACTAGTTTTCACTTTCATGAATCAGGGCTGTACCTGGCCTCAGCAGTACCACTCTGCAAGCTGCTGGTCTGAAGGGCACCGAACACCAAGAAAGCTACAATGAGGACTAAAGGAATGACACTTGAAGACCAAGAACATCACTCTAAGATAGGGACAATCCAGCCTTCCTCAGTACTACAACACAATCATTGCTGCATGGAAGAGTCATGACACAGTGGTTGTTGTTTTGGCTTTTGGTTGTTTACCCCGTTTTTTTCCTTTTTTTTTTTTTTTTTTTTTTTCTTTTTTTTTCCCAATTCTCCCTCTTATTGGTCTCTCATTTGTCCTCTTATAGCCCATTGAATATATCATCTTTTTCCTTGGAAAAAGTTCTTTCTGTCCATAAAATGTCTGTAAGAGACAGGGAGATTGCTGGGCAACAATTGTATGAAAGCGGACACAACGTGACCCTTGGATTTTAATGTCCAAAACACTTCAGCTTCGCAGAAGGCTGCAGTGCCTGGTTTTGCCTGTGCAGGTGAGCAGTAGTAATGAGCATCTCAAAAAACAAAAGTCAGTGAAGATCTGCAGTCTTGATAAACTCTTTCTGACCCATTCACTCACAAATGGCAGATCTGCTGGAGTGCTCCAAACAGATGGATTATGCTCCTAAAGGGCACATAGGCAACAGCACATCTCCTGCTTTCCCAGTTCCCCAGTAGGCACTGTTCCTGCTTCTTGACAAGAAGTCTTGCCTGAAAGGCATGACAGACTGGTTGGTTTGAGTGTCCTTGAAGTATCTGGCCAAGTTCACATACCCACCCTCAGTCAATGTTTAGCCAAGCTGCACACACTTAGCCGTTTAAAATTGTCTCATCTCCATCTGGTCCCCTAGGCAGTGTAATGAAAGGTTCCCATCTTGAGTTTGTTTCTCAAGCATTGCATTGGCATGATGCCTCGTTCCTGGGAAACACAGGGCCTTTATGAATCTACAGGATGGGCACCCTAGGGCAGCAGTCCCAGGTTTAGGTACAGATATCTCTGTACCATCAAGCTGCACCAAGGCAACCAAAAGAAAGGACAAATTATTGACTACTGGAAAGTGGTAATTCAGCAATAAAATACAACACTGCCACTTAAAATATGTATCAGAAGTGATTTAAATGAGTAGATGAAGTGCGACTTACCATGCTATTTGATTTCAATGTGCTGGGTGCTTTGGGAAAAGGAAGAGGGACTACATTATCCCTTCTGACAGCTCCTGAACAATGTGTTTTGCTACTGATGCCTCAAAAGGGAGTCTAGATGTCTCATTCCTCTCTGTGTCAAAAACTCACATAAATCTCTCTAGTTGGCTAGCAAGAAAGTAGTATCCAAACTTCAGTTCCCTCCCTCTGATCTTGCATTCTCTTGAATCACAAGTGCACAACTGAATGGGCAGCTAGCCCACCTCTGCAAAACATGCTCTGGTTCCATGTGTGTGCATGTGGGAGATGCTCCCAATACACAGCTGTTTATTCCTTTTCTGGGCTCTCCCCAGTGAGACAATACCAGGCATAGCTGCCATGTGAACTGGCTTGGACAGGAGCACACTGCGTTGGGTTAGGAACTGGCTGGAGGGCCGAGCCCAGAGAGTAATGGTGAATGGCACCACATCCAGCTGGCGGCCTGTCACTAGTGGTGTGCCCCAGGGATCAGTACTGGGCCCCATGCTCTTCAACATCTTTATTGATGATCTGGATGAGGGCATTGAGTCCATCATCAGTAAATTTGCAGATGACACCAAGCTGGGGGCAGCAGTTGATTTGCTGGAGGGCAGAGAGGCTTTGCAGAGGGACCTCGACAGGCTGGACAGATGGGCAGAGTCCAATGGCATGAGATTTAACACATCCAAGTGCCGGATCCTGCACATTGGCCACAACAACCCCAGGCAGTGCTACAGGCTGGGGTCAGAGTGGCTGGAGAGTGGCCAGGCAGAGAGGGACCTGGGGGTACTGGTTGATTGTAGGCTGAACATGAGCCTGCAGTGTGCCCAGGCAGCCAAGAAGGCCAATGGCATCCTGGCTTGCATCAGGAACAGTGTGGCCAGCAGGAGCAGGGAGGTCATTCTGCCCCTGTACACTGCACTGGTTAGGCCGCACCTTGAGTACTGTGTCCAGTTCTGGGCCCCTCAGTTTAGGAAGGATGTTGACTTGCTGGAACGTGTCCAGAGAAGGGCAACAAAGCTGGTGAGGGGTTTGGAACACAAGCCCTATGAGGAAAGGCTGAGGGAGCTGGGGTTGCTTAGCCTGGAGAAGAGGAGACTGAGGGGTGACCTTATTGCTCTCTACAACTACCTGAAGGGAGGTTGTAGCCAGGCAGAGGTTGGCCTCTTCTCCCAGGCAGCCAGCACCAGAACAAGAGGACACAGTCTCAGGCTGCGCCAGGGCAGGTTTAGGCTGGATGTTAGGAAGAAGTTCTACACGGAGAGAGTGATTGCCCATTGGAATCGGCTACCCGTGGAGGTGGTGGAGTCACCTTCACAGGAGGTGTTCAGGAGAAGACTTGATGGGGTGCTTGGCTGTATGGTCTAGTTGTTGGGTGGGTTGGATTGTTTGATGGGTTGGACGCGATGATCTTGAAGGTCTCTTCCAACCTGGTGTATTGTATTGTATTGTATTGAATACAGTAGAGAGAGTTCTAATTATTGTCTGAGCAGAATGGGACTTCTGCATGGTATAGCATGACATTTTGTTGAGACACCAAGGTGGGACTGCAAATAGATTGCAGCCCTGATGTGTCTTCCACCTGAGCTAATGGGTTTTGACCCAGTTGCCTTGCTTTGGGTGGGGCAGTGTTGCACAGCTATGGCTTATATTGCCATCACGTCCTCAACTAGTTTGTTCTCAGTTTGTTGCTCAGTCTGACCTTTGTTCCTTGACATGACATACACAATCACCAAGTCAGCTGACACTCTCAACAGAGCAGCACCCCTTTGTATCCCATCCTGTTTAAGCACTGGAGTCAACACTGACTTATAAAATGAGCATGCTCTGGGTAATTGAATGGAGCCCTTCACAAAACCAGTATACCCTTGCAAATAATCAAAGACTTATTTAACAACTTATGTCATACTCTTAGGAGCAGCCCCTCTGGCCTACTCCCATTGGCTTTGCTGGTTATTTCATCCCAGTTTCAGGTGAACATAGCAGTGGACTCCTTCATAACATAAGAGGTCTCATGGCTCGCTTCCAAAGGGGGTTTTGGTACTTTAATGCATATTGCTATGCTCAGTTTCCTATTATTACACCTCATTACATCCTTCCAAACCCTCAGCAACTTCACTGAAACATCTTTTTGTAGTACTTAGAATTTCTTAAAGGTTTCCCAACAAACAGACTTCTCCTTTGTCCAAAGTATCTTGCAGCTCCATATCCTCTGGTGATCTGGCTAAGGGAAAACAATTTCTGAAGAAGTGTAATACGTGTGCGCCCCATTCATATCTCTTCCCTAGAAAGGGGAGGTGGCTCACTTGTAAACTGCTGGATTGAAATCCATTAGAAGACACAAAAACAGATTTCTCATCCTGTTGCCACTGTAAATAAGAAACTGACAGTACCACAGAAAGGATTCAGAAGACTGAACTAATGTTACTCTCCGCTTCCCAGAGACCATGCCCCAGGGAGACACTAGAAAAGGAAGCGGCAACATGTTCCATATCCCAGACAGGTGATAAACCAATTTATCTTGTGAGCAGTTAGAATGAACCAAGTTTAGGTAGCCACAGAGAGATGAACACTTTATCCCAAACCTCCACACTAGATTTCTATAAAATTCAAATTTTGCCTAGCTGTACAAAGCTTTCACATCCTTGCTGCTCAGAGGTGGAACAGCACAGGAAGATTGTTCCTCCTTGTAGCAGGTGCCTCTTTGCATTAGCTGTAGCAGAGTTCAGTCCCTACAGGAATACAGCTTCCTCCCTCCCCACTGGGAGGATTAACACTTGTGCTCTCTACAAGCAACTGCTTGTCTTGCAACTCTAAAATAAGCACCTTTGAGGCACCTACAGGATACACATTGCCTCTGGTTCCCTGCACTCCTGTCAAGCTCTTGGGGTGATGCAAGCTGTCAGCCACACGATCTGCAGCAGAGGGGGGAGCGATGCCGGCACCCTCCATAGAGAGCACAGGTTTGCCGTAATTGCTTCTAAAAGGAAATTCCACTGAGTCCAGGGGAGGACAGAGACAGGCACGTGTCTGTACATACTCACACAGAGGATGTCTTATTCCTTTCAGCTTTTCCCGTGCAAGCTTACTGACCTCCTGCAGTATTAATGAATTCCTCCATCACCTTCTTGCTCTGACATCTGCTCAGGAGAACGGATGAGTAAGCAGGTAATCCAATTGGGCAAGAGCAATGCAATCAGCCAACTCTCCCACATGACAGAGTTACTCTATTGCTCTTTGGCACTGCCTGTCCCTAAAGGCCCAGTACTCCAGGAAAAGCTTTTGGGATTCCTGCCCTGAGAATGACTGAAGAGAACTCCACCTCCAGCTTATCTTATTGTTTCTCTAAGGATGACATAAAAGACTGTCTTCTCTCACTTTCCAAGATTTCCCCATTAAAAAAAGCAAAAATGAAACCTCGATTTCTCTTCATCTCCTCCTCACTTTCTCTAAAGCAATTAAACTAACAATTGCTCCCTCCCCACAGCAAATCAGATCAGACAGATCAAGAGAGCTTCTAGACAAACCAGATCTAAATATGAAGCATTTTCAGCAAAACAAATTCTCAGGTACCCTTTAAAAAGTTAAAACGGGCAGCAGTATTAGGCGGTTGGGAATCAAGGACAGAAAACGTCCATGAAGTTAATCCAGTTCAGGTCAGGGCTAGGACATGTTTGGGCCATACAAGTTACTAACCAGTTCCTTTATTCAGGCTTGATTTTAAGACATCAGGCAACGGAACTTTTATTGATCCCCTCCCAAAATGCATTTAGATTCAGTTAGTATAAAAATGAAGATGATTCACACGGGCATTAAGATGAATTCTTCTTTGTCCAAAGACTCGTTACCAATACTTAACTTTCAGTTACACCCAAAAAACCCAACCAAACTAAAAAACTCCAACAATGAAACATTCTTCCCCAGCTCATGCACTTTTTTTGCTGTCTGTTTGACTTCCTGTGTTTTACAGGCTTTCAGTGAACACCTCATTGTAGGAAAAGCAGAGATGACTCTCCCACCTCCACCATCTCCCATTCATACCCTATCAGTACAAAATCTTCTAAAATGAAGACTCAAGAGTTTCAGGGGAAAAAGCAAGGACATAGCCTATTTTTTTTGTTCACTATGAGCCTGTTCATTTCTGCATGGCTCAAAATAGTATTAGACAAGAGTGAATAACAAAAGTTCTGAAAAACTCAGAACAATTAATCAAAGAAATCTATAACTGCGTTCCTCAATCTCACTCCTTGCCTACCTTCTTATTGACTTAGGCTGCCTGCATTGCCAGTTCCTAGCTACCGTCTGCTTTCTCCTCCATAAAGGTAACTATCAAAGTAAAAGAGGAATAGAGAGAAAAATGACACAGCAAGCTACTCTGAAGACTTCTAGCACTGTCTATTGCTAGGAGAGATGAAGAGGGGTCAAGGAGAAAATACACAGCACAGTGGTGGTGGAGTCACCATCACTGGAGGTGTTTAGGAAGAGACTTGATGGGGTGTTTGGTGCCATGGTTTAGTTGATTAGATGGTGTTGGATGATAGGTTGGACTCAGTGATCTCAAAGGTCTCTTCCAACCTGATTAATTCTATCCTATTCTATTCTAATTTGTCTTTCTTTCATAAGAAGCCAATGGGATAACTCATTATGAATAAAAAAGCCCCTTATCTCATGTACATAAACACCTAAAATATCTCAAAGTCCTCTATCAGACCAGCCCTGGGGAAAAGAAAAAGGGGGGGGGGAAGAGAAAAAGAAAGAACCAAAAATATTCCCAGAAAACATCAAGGTCCTAGTTAAAATATTGAAGCCAAGACCCTCCCTATTCCTGAAAGAGAGGCAACTACATCATGTGGCCTGTGTACCTGGATATCACTAACCTTCAGAGTTTAGGTATGGAAGGAAGAAGATAATATCTACCTTCATTCTTCGGTTAATTTACATTGTCAACATTTTTTTCCTTCAATTTTCTTGCTCCTGTCTTCCCTCTATGCCCCTAATGCAGAATACATACACACTAACACACTTCTACACATATCTAAATATACCAACCCAGATATATTAGATGCATTTTTATGAATAGGGGAACCAAGAAATGAATTCAAATGATAAGCAAAACCATGTCAAAAATGCTATATTGGTGTCATTCCAAGCTGCAAAAGGGTTAGTTTGAATTCAAGCCAAAGAGAAAAGATATAAAGGTGTATGTGTATATATATATTCTCTCCAAGAATTTGACCTTTTTCACTGCCTTTTTCCTTCTCTGACCCCTTTTATTTTCTGTTGCTTTACATTTCCCTCCTTGTTATTGAAGAGCTGCACTTGATTCGAGAAAGAAAACAAAGAGAAAAGCATTAGCTTTTTGTGTATGTATACATATATACCTATTTATACTTACATACATATATAGATATGGTTCTCTATGCAAGTATGTATATGAAAACACACCACACTTGAACTAATCAAGGAATTACTATGTGTTTTTACATACATCTACATACACACCCTCTGCAAACAGATTTAGTATTGATCACAATGAGAATGAAAAAGCAGCTAGGAAACAATCTTGGGACTGTAGCTGTAGCCACAGGGCAGGTCTCAAGCTGCACCAGGGGAGGTTTAGGCTGGATGTTAAGAAGTAGCTCTTCATAGGAAGAGTGGTTGGCCATTGGAATGGGCTGCCCAGGGAGGTGGTGGAGTCACCATCACTGGAGGTGTTTAGGAAGAGACTGGATGGGGTGCTTGGTGCCATGGTTTAGCTGATTAGAAGGTGTTGGATGGTAGGTTGGACTCAATGATCCCAGAGGTCTTTTCCAGCCTGGTTAATTCTATTCTATTCTATCCATTACACATACAGCAGAAAGCCCTAGGTCCCTACTGTACTTCAGTGCACTTCCAGCCCTCTAAATGCCTACAAGTTTTTGCTTGGTGGAAACCAAACCACATGGAGAGAAGGCTGCACACCATCAGCCCAACACACGATCAAACGTGCCATGGTCTCTTCCAGATCTGAAGGCTGGAAAGTACCTCCAGTTTTACAGTTCAAATGCCCATGAAGGATAAGAAAAAAAATTATCAAAACAAATGTGTGAAATTATTAGAGAAGGATCTCTGCCAAAATGGAGAGCATAGAATCATAGAATCATAGAATCAGTCAGGGTTGGAAGGGACCACAAGGATCATCTATTTGCCATGGGCAGGGACACCCTACACTAGATCACGCTGGCCAGAGCCTCGTCCAGCATCATTATGTCACTGCATATATTTTAAAGGGAAAATACTAACAGTCTAAGCAGTAGTCACTACAGAACTGTTTGATCACACACTTAGCCCATGCAGAGCTGCAAAAGAGCCAACCATAGCACTACAATGTTAAATTTGTAAGTAAGATTTCTTAGAGAGCATGAATGAAAACCGTTCACAAAGTCTTCTAACATTTCTCAGTTTAAAACATCTTTGTCTAACCAAAAAAAACCCCAACAAACTAAAATCCCACATGAAGCCTTGAAAGGTAAGTAGTTTCTTCCTCACTTGACAACTGAGAGTCTGTAACTAAGGTTACTTTCCCAGGCTTACAGAGGATGTTTTTAAATTATACATATGCATATACATATTTTCAGCTACTGCCAAACATACTGATTTAATGCAGTAATGCTCCTTTAACTTGGCTTTGTAACACCGAAAAATAAAGCCTCACATGCTTGAAGCCTTGCAATCATGATCAAACCTCCACTTTCCAATTCTAACATACAAGTGAGTGTCCTTAAAAGCTGAAACAGATTGTGTCCAACTCTTCCACAGAAGCTATAACAGGACTACATCATTTGTGTTTTGTTTTGTCATCTATAGCTAACTTTTTATAAGCAGAGGGAAAACAACATAAAAAAGAAAACCTGAGTTTCTGAATAATGATACCTTTGCTACAGAAAGACCTATTGAAATGAGAAGTCCTACAGAATATGATGGAAATTCCTCTACTTGAGTCACTTCACACAGGATCAAGAAGTCCTCTCACAGACTAGGAGTAACAGGGTGAATGGCAAGTTCAGTCTAACTACACATGTTCTGTTCATATCTACAGCAACATGAAGCATCTGTCTTCCCCAAGCAGCACAGAAGACTGAAGGATCTTTTGCATATAGAACCATCTTGAGCCACACACTGTAGTCAAATTAAATCAATGAGTCACACTATAACACCAAGAAAAATCAGACATGTGGTTACTTCTCCCTACAATGACCTTGATTCCATTCATTCAAGAGCAAATGTTCCTAGAAGGAGATGAAAGCCTGGATATGGACAAGGGAGAAGAAATAAACCACACAGGTTTTATTGGCTTGATACACCAGCACACGCTTGCACTCATCCAGTCCTCCACAACTCATCAAATCAATTTAAGAATGTCAGAAGTCGTCACCATTCTCATCTTGCAAATTAAAACTCCCAACTGGGATCTCCTTTGCTGTGAGATTACAGCAGACTGAATGTACAGCATCCCTGCAGCCTCTCCCACACACCCTAGGCACTGTTTACTAATAGTGGGTTTGATACCAGCCAGACAATTGCTTAACAGAAATCTTAGTAGTAGAATCTCCTCACCAGTAGGGAAACTATACACAAGAACACAAAGTTACTTGGAAGGAAACTCATAGTAACTAAAACAAGAAAGGCAGTTGCCTATTTTTTTTTATACAACAGCCATTAGACTGAACCCAGAGCTTTGACAGGCTGATCAGGGCTTTTGAAAAGAGAATACCAAAGAGGCCAAACCAACAGATAATAAATTAGTTATGAGCAAGCTTTTAAATCAGCTCCTCAATAGGACATATAGTGATAGAATGATTCACTCCAAAGGTCTCAAGACATGATGAATGGAAAACAAACTCTGTCTTCCCAGTCCAACACTCTGCCCACTGGATGGCACTAACTTTCCTTTGAGCAATGTTCCTAGGTTGGTGTTGCAGGTCACCCACAAACATCATTGTCTAGGGTCTGACACAATGAGAAAACTCAAAGAGCTTGTGTAACAGTCAATGAATCAAAGAGTCCATTCAACATGCATATGCACACATAAATACACGATCCATTTCTTAAAGTCAAAAAAAGCATTAGAAGATAATTTTCTGATCAACGAGCTCCTTTGGGCCTTGTTTTGGAGTCTCTTGGGAGCTTACTGAACATATCCTAAGCCCAGTGCTCACAGTTCCAGAGCAGTTGTTGGGTGGGTTGATTGTTTGAACAAGGGTCAACCTGGTGTATTGTATTGAATTGTATATTGTATTGTAATTGCTGCATAACTCCATTGTCAACACCTCAGAGCTGTTCAGTTCCTTCAGTCAAAACCTGAAGTCAATTTGAATGCCCTAAAAATGAAGAGGGGTCTTGCAACTGGTTCACAAATGTCTTGTTATTGTAACTATGACACTTTCCTTTCTCTCTTCAAAGTACTTTATATGAAACAGCGTAACATGGTCTCTACCTCCCATCTTTAGAATTTCTATCCTCCTTTGATCTAGGCAGGAGAAAGAAGGACAATTGTGTTTTTATTTGAGAAGAACAAAATTTCCTTTTCTGATTAAAAAAACACCAAGCAGCTCCTTTAAAGAAATGCAGCTGGATGATTGTTGGAAAGCAAAATGGACAGAGATGGTGGGCATGACACCACAAATGACTCCACAGGTGGTGGAGTCACCATCATTGGAGGTGTTCAGGAGAAGACTTGATAGGGTGTTTGGTTGCATGGTTTAGTTGTTTAGGCGGTGTTGGATAATAGGTTGGACACGTTGATCTTGAAGGTCTCTTCCAACCTGGTTTATTCTATTCTATTCTAATTCTATTCCACTAAATCACAGGATTATGTTTGATTTCCAGAATGGAATACTTTTGCATGAAAATTATTTTTCACCCCCTCTTTCTTTTGCTTCTCTTTTATTTCTTATAATTTTAGCAGAGAAAACAAGAAGACAACATAATTAATTTTGAAGTTTGCTTCCAAAGTTATTCTGAATTATTGATCCGCACTGCTTACATTCCTCTCAGAAAATTAAGGGTATATGGGCAATATATGTGTGACCTAAATCTGGTAGTTCCTTAAATTCTACATCTTTAAAGCCTCTATAGATCTGAGGATGCAATTACAGGGCTTCAGATCAATAAGAAATTAAAAAGAGAGCTGATATCAGAAAATATTTTCACAGCACAAGGAATGTTTGTGTGATGTAGGGAAATTGTTTCATATAAAACAGAGGTCTTGTTTGGCTTTTACTCACACAAAGACCAGATTACATGAAAAGCTCTTCAGCTGTTCTGCTACTTAGAGAAAGCAATAGCTGGAGAATTTTAAAACAAAAGCCATGTAAACCTAAAATGAATTATTGAAGAAATAGGAACCCATGAAGTTATTTGCACAGACACAGGATTTGACTGTGTTTCTTGCCATGCTCAAGAAGGCAAGCCCAATTCCAACAATATGCTGCGGGTTGACCTCCTGAAAAACTAGTCCCAGACTTCTGCATGCTCTGAGGCTTGGCAAGTTGGACCTCAGCATCTTACCGCAGACAGAGAGTGCACTGATACAGATGATGAATCAGAAAAGGAAGATCAAATTGTCATGGTTGTGACTTTTGTGAGAAAGGTGGCAGCAACAATCTGTGGATGAAGGGGAGATGACATTACATGTTACCAAGACCTGGCCACCTATCCTGTATTGGCTTCTTTCCTGCTTCTGCTCCTTATACTATTAATAAGCATATGAAGCAGCATCTTTGCTTTTTCTGGTGATGGACAAGTGGGATTTGCATCCTAAGCATTTCCAGAAGAAACAGCTGGGTGATTTCCACCAGAAAGGAAAAGACAAGAGAAGCATGGCCCCACCTCCAAACTGTACACCTCATCCGTAGATTCATCCTATGGATGTCAGGTTTATTTCCAGTTCCCACAATAGGCTCTTTATAATCACCTTCTTGTTCTGGTTGTGTACAGCACCAAGCTCATCCACACATGACACCTTCAGCCACACTTCCAGCACTGAACAATATTTCTTCCAAAATGCCTAGTTCTTGAAAAAAATGTTTCAAGGTCTGTGCTAGCAGCAGTAGGAGCATGAGGGACACCACAGAATCAACACAGCAGGTTTTGGCTAGGTGAGCCAGCGGCAGTGAGGCAAGATGACCCTCCCACTCATTTACAACACCACTCTCACCATTACCAATTTGTGTCAGGAATGCACCTGACCTACTGACATGTTTGAAATAAGAAGTTTATAGTTTTTGGAGAACTACATACAATATATACTGTATGGCTAAGTACTCAATTTAAAACATTTTAGGGTCCTGTCTGCATATCCTAAGGTCTTTGGTCCAAGACAAACCAAAATTAAACACAAGTAATGCCAGATTGGTGAACCAGGAAACATTAAGAAGTCTGAGATACTGAAAATAACAGCTCTGAGCTGTGAAAATTTACTCATAATATACTCAGTTAAGTTTGGAAGGTTAAGGTTGCAAACATCTCTCAGACCACTGCATGCCACTAGTAGGTCAGGACAGATCTTTGCTTGCTTATGTTACCTCATAGATTATTTGGATACAGGAAGAAATACAGTCTCTAAAGATTATTTTGGTGTATCATAAGAGCTCAACCCAAAGTGAAGGTAATGTTACCATCACTGTTTACTTTAACAAAATAGTCTAAAATCTTGTCTTGGCCTTCACAATACTTGAATGAATCATGATCTAAGCTACTTGACTTTCAATAAACTTCTTTCTAAAGGAAATTAAGTAAAAGGTCAACAGTGCTGACCACTAAACTGAATCATTTTAAGTTCAACCACTGGGCACATGAGCCAGGCAGTCCCATTCTTATCAAAGTGGCTCTTTCAGACAGGCTACAGGCACATGCAGGAATCATTTTGTTGGTCCTTTTAAGATCACCATCTCAAACAGAAGATGTAGGAAAACATATTTTCAACTGGTGAAATCAAGGTAGAATCTGGGTTATAAAAATTCACATAGGATGGAGAGCAAGGCAGCTTTACTACTGCAAGAGTACAGATTCTGCTTCAAGGTATGGGGCACACAGTGTCTATATTGCTGCTCTTCTAATATGTTCTACCTCTCCACAGTGGTAGCTGCCCTTCTCACCCAACAGCCAGCATATGAAGCTTTTGCTCTAGCATATGAAGCTTTTGCTCTGGTCCAACTGGCAGGATGGTTAGCGATCCTGTTCTCAAGCTCTAAACCCAGACCAGCAGAATTTCACAGTGGGATGAAAGCAAAAAATCACTCAGATTTAGGCAGTTGTGAACACTTTTCCTCAGTTCTTTTTGTGAGTCAGGACAGAGAGGCAAGGGTTACCACAAATGAGGCAGCTTTTCTCTAGCACAGTCTCCAAAGCTTTACTGATTCCATGGGCAACAGAATTACCAGCACAACAAAATACCATTTGCGCGCTTTTCAGTGTGGCCGCTTCCATCTGAGCACAGAGCACATACTCTCCATTTCCTGGGTTTTACATAAGCTGCAGGCAACTAGGAACCTAATAACTGTGTGTTTTCAGTTTTGTTTGCTTTTAATCCTGATGGAATTTTCTGGTCATGGCTCATGAAGTCCTTTAAAAGCATGTGAAGTAAAATATGCCATAGCCTCAGTGCGTTGTTATGGCAACTGGAATATTCAAAGTTACCAGGAACTAAATATCTATTTGTTAACTTAGAATGTTATTATTTTTTACCAGAATGTGGCTGTATTCTCTTCCACTCAGCTCACTCCTTTTTTTTTTCTTTTGATTCCCAAACAGCCAAGACAGGAGAGGGAGGAGAATTGACTGCACAATTGTTTAATCACGAAACCTCTACAAAACTTCCAGGTCCAAAGATAATTAAGGTGAGGTTGTAGCCATACAAGTCCATCAACATCACCAGTTCTGCTGGTCACGAGACTTTCTATCTTGGAATAACACAGGTGGATGAAAATGCACATAGCAGACAAAGCAAAGTAAAAATAGTTGGGATTTTGTGCTCTGCTCCAAAATCTGTCATAGATGGTTAGTGAGGAGGCAGTAGGCAAGTGACCAAATCCCATATTTACATTTTTCAAACAGCTTCATTTTTTTGTTTACAGTTTGAACCCCATTAGCCCTGAAGCTTAGAGGAATAAATTATCCACATAACCCAGCAAGCAAGGCTAGAAGTGTGATTGCTCAGCCAGCACACATAAAAATCCCAAAGAAGGTCCACTGGTCATGCCACAATGACAATGCAGGTTTGATGCTGCTTTCAACAGCTGTCTTTAATCTCTCCACGTTTCCGCTTCCCACCTTCAGAAGGGTCAATGATGCCCTCAGTCCTAGCTGTACTCATTAAATTGCACTTCCTTAGAGAGAGGAAGAGCCAAGAGTCTTTCTCTCTGTTCATATACTGAACTATAATTCAGTGCTAATAATATCTGCTAGCTCAGATTAGTTCCTGTGAGAAAAGGCCTACACCTACTCACCTTGAGTCACTTTAATTAAAGTGAAGCAAACCATAACTATAAACAATTATAAGATCACTCAGCTTTCTAGTTAACAAGTATATAAATACTCCTGCTTTTGTTTTATTTCCATCCCCACTTCACTCTGACTTTTCTTTGCTGCAAAATATGGTGCATCTTTCCATGTATTGGTTGCAGTGTCTTTTATATTCCCTCACCTTGCCACATCATTTCTCTTTCTGTCCACCATGTTCTCTTATTCCACTTCTAAATCTATCCCTCACCACTTCACCAGATGTCTCCTTACAATAATTTTACCACTTGCTCACTTAGCCACCATTCTCTGCAACCTCACACCTCACTCAAAGCCTGAGAGGTTTACCAGGACATTATGACTAGGAAACTAAAGTCCAGTTCAGTACTGTGATGGAAATATATGACTTGTTTAACAAGGAGAGAGTGCTTTGATTTCTGTGAGACACGATCCTAAGAAGCTATCCAAGAAATACTCAAACATACTTCTCAATTGATTTCCATGACTGTTTTCCTAGCCCAAGAACACTGCACTTAAAAATCAAGTTAAAGATACTGAACTCTCTGAAATTAAAACATGGTTGAATAATAACAAGTGTCTGGAAGAAAGCAGATGGTCACAGAAGCCCTTCCACCACTATAGGTCCCTGTTGCAATCCTGTAGCTGTCATCACTTTGGACATTTTCACTGCTTAATTCCATTTCATTCAGCAGAAACAAAACAACCGTAAAAGCAAAACCAAACTTTAAATACAGACATATCTTTTTAAAAAAATCTATTAAGTTTTGTTAAGCCACAAACATTAAGCAACAAATATTATCCTGGCTCTGTAAGCTGCCAGTCTTGAATTTATCAAGGACATCTAGCTTGCTTTCTTTAGTTTTTCACATAGGCAATTCAATGCAGGCAGGTAGCCCATTCCTTTCTCTTATCACTCCTATTCAGCTAGTTCTGCAGGAGTTGGGACTATCTCATTTTCAGAGTCTCTGCACATTCTTTCTCCCATTCTCTCACACCACAATTCTCTAAAAACTGGAATGCCATATGAATAGAATTTATCTTGAGTGATCTTCCAAGAAGAAGCACAATGTAGGCTCCTTCTCCATTAACTATTGCTATCTTATTCTGTGCAATAAAAGGTAACCAAATCATTTTGTCCCTCTCTGAAAAGAGAATTTCACTGCTGAATTTCAAATTTAGGTGATATAGCCTGCTCACACAGGGCTTTCAGAGAGGCAACACTTCTAAAAACCAAAAAGTAGAATGCTAACTCCTCATCTGTTTTCCCTTCACATTGATTACCCATGATTGCCAGACTTACCCCATGCAGAGCTACAGGCTGGGGTCAGAGTGGCTGGAGAGCTGCCAAACAGAGAGGGACCTGGGGGTGCTGATTAACAGCCGCCTAAACATAAGCCAGCAGTGTGCCCAGGTGGCCAAGAAGGCCAATGGCATCCTGGCCTGCATCAAGAATAGTGTGGCCAGCAGGAGCAGGGAATTCTTTGTGCCCCTGTACTCTGCATTGGTTAGGCCACACCTTGAGTCCAGTGTCCAGTTCTGGGCCCCTCAGTTTAAGGACATCGAGACACTTGAACGTGTCCAGAGAAGGGCAACGAGGCTGGTGAGAGGCCTTGAGCACAAGCCCTACAAGGAGAGGGTGAGGGAGCTGGGGTTGCTTAGCCTGGAGAAGAGGAGGCTCAGGGGAGACCTCATTGCTGTCTACAACTACCTGAAAGGAGGTTGTAGCCAGGTGGGGGTTGGTCTCTTCTCCCAGGCAACCAGCACCAGAACAAGGGGACACAGTCTCAAGTTGCGCCAGGGGACGTTTAAGCTTGAGGTGAGGAGAAAGTTCTTCACGGAGAGAGTCGTTCACCATTGGAATGGGCTGCCCAGGGAGGTGGCGGAGTCACCATCCCTGGAGGTGTTCAAGAGGGGATTGGACATGGCACTTGGTGCTATGGTTTAGTCATGAGGTCTGTGGTGACAGGTTGGACTCGATGATCTTTGAGGTCTCTTCCAACCTTGGTGATTCTGAGATTCTGTGACTTTGAGTTCTCAACTAGTACAAATCCCACTGAGGAAACAGGAAAGTCTTTTTACTAGAGAGAATTTCCCTGCCCCTTTTCCAAGACCATGATCCGTATCAGTTCTAGAAAGACACAAAGCACATTGTACAGAAAACATTATCAAAGAAATATATAAGAGAAGGTAAGGATGAACAGAAACCAAGTATGTCTATAGCAACTGAAATACGCTGAGAATTTCTTCTAGGGATCAAGTTACACAATGGTGATTTATGGACAACGCTTTGTTTTAACACACTAAACACTTGGTCATAATTCACCTAACAGCAGAAAGCCACACTGGTTGTATAGTTACTGTGATTTTAAATAAAGAGACAGTTTGGACCCGAAAAATAAAAATCAACAAGAACTAGGAGATACACACCACCTTTGTTTCACCTATCATGCAAATTATTTCTAGACTTGTCTTTCTTGAGCTCAAATGGCACCAGGCTGCCATTACAACAGTCTTTCTAATACAAGAAACCCCAAATCTTGTCTTAAGCAAGAAGCTTCCTTAAATGCAGGGACACGGTGTGCAACAGAACTTACCACTGGCAGGCCATGAAAATCATTGGTAGTGAGCCACTCCGACCTGAACAGGAAGGCATTTACAGTTAAGCTTCCTGTAAGTATTCTGTATAGACTTGGGCCACTTGGGGGAGAGAGAGCAGGACACCAGCAAGATCAAGGACTGATCCTCAAAAATAAACTCTTCACCCCACACAAGTGTGCCACTATGGCAGCAAATGTATAGCACTAGCCAGGGTAAATAGAAGCAGGGGAAAAACAATGTTTCCAGTGGAGTCCCCTTTTTGGAGCAGCAGCTTCCAGTTAAAGAGAAGAGTTATCTGTTTCATATCACTTCTCCTTTAACACAGGATCTAGATCAGTCTTTCCCATAAGCACAACCTGACTTCCCACTAACCAGCAACCCGGTGGAAACAATGGGAGATCCAGCAGGTAGAAACTTTGCATTAGGTCTTCCTGTTTCTCAGGCAAGTCCTCTCAGCCATCAATGTGTATAAAAATAGTGAGAAATAGGCAAAAAGTGGCTGCTACCTCCCATTTAATGAACAGCAAAGGCCAGTGATGCATTTGACGTATTTTCAGTCTCCCTAGTAGCAAATAAGATCCTCTCAATAGTTTCCTTGGGAAACTGCATGTGTACAGATAGATGTTCAAGTACTGCGAACACTGTGAGGACCAAACATACTGCAGGGAGGAAACAGTTGAAACTGCGGTAGATAAGCCAAACACAGCTCACTTTTCCTGCTACCCTAACTCTGTTCAGCTCAGACAGATCTCTTTTACTCCAGGTAGGGTTAAACAGTAAGACAGATGCTCAAGTAGATAGGACTCTCCAATTCAACAGCCAGTTATGTATTCTTATCTTTTTTATCACATAGTTGCCAATTCAATTCTGGCCCACATCCAGTACCATAAAACAAGTGGGTTTATTATAGTCAGATCCTTAGAGTGGAGGTCTCCATAGCAATATACCAGCAATATTAACAGTTCCTTACTACTCCTGCATTCTTTTCTTGAATATATCATAGCAGCTCTTAGAGTGGTCCACAATAATCTCCACTTCTCTAGGCAGAGGGCCAGTATGAACACAAAAGTGGCATCTACCATGCCTCTAGTTTGCTATCTGAAGAGAAAGAATTCACAAAAGTGAGAGAGAAGCAATTTATGGTCACATAACAAACTGGTAGCAAAATAAAAATTATACTTCAATTCCCAAATTCTTACCTTGTTTCATTATTTAGTAAAACAACTACAGCAGCAAGGAAGGAGCTCAGAAGTCAAGATATCTTACCCTAGCTATACAACAAAATAAATGGGAGTATGATTGACCTAGCCTAATAACATTTCCTGACCTCAAGCTTACATTCAAACTAGAATCTAAATCATATATGTTTTATAAAAAAAAAAAATTATAATGCAAGCTTGGCAGGTGTCCAAAGAATCAGTTTCTAATCTAGGAAACCCTTCAGACTAAAAATAGCAAAGCACGTTGTACAGCCCTTTTGAGAAAGGAACAGACAGGTCCTCCACAGCGCTTTCCTCAGCATAGCCTGGGCCTGACAACAGTCTGTAATGCTGCCTTGCAGATTACTACCTTGACTTGGCCTAGGACAACCTTAAAGCTCTCAACCCTAAACACTACCTTCTATAAATCACAATTCCAACTTTATCCCCATATATTCTAAATATGACCATTTCAACAATAAACCCAGGGTTCCTGTAGATCCCAGCTCAATGTCAGGGAGCTTTGCAGAACAACCATTCCCTAAGGGATAAGAACTGAGGGGAATAACATGACCAACAAGACCAGAGCATTGCTTCTCAGGGCCTGCCCCACAATAAACAAACAAGACAGACCTGGAGATGGCAACCACATTCAATCAAGAGTCCAGATCATAAGACAGTACCATGGTGACAAGGCATTTCCACAGACAAACTGGGAAGTCAATTCGTAAGTTGGAGCTAGGATGAGGTCTGGAAATTGCCAGGGACAGCCATAGTCATGAGACTGGGCCAAAAATCAAGCCAGACAGTCAAATCCAGGAATTCAGTCTGCAAGCTGATGTTTAGATCACAGGGCTCTGTGGCTGGGCACTAGCATGACTGTAGCTAAGTTAAAGATCACCTTAAGACAATTGAGCCCAGCCATAACCCAGCATCTCCCTGTACACAACTGTTAGACCACACCCCTAAGCTCTCATCCAAATATCTTTTAAACTCCTCCAGTGGTCCTTCTCTGACATAGCTCAAAACTGAACCACTCTGGCTGACCATAAATAGAGCTCTGAGGCTCAAAAGTGTGAGCCCTGGGTGAGGGCAGTACTGGTGTCCAATCTCAACAGGTCCCTACAAGCTCCATCTCTCACCTTAGTTTGAGGGTTGGAATCCTCATGTAGTTTAGTTTAAATCCCCATGTAATCTTAAGCAAGAGATTTATAAACCCCAAATTTTGCCTTAGTGCAGAAGGCGCCACAAGTCCAGACTATGGCTGTCCTCCCACATAGCAAATCAGCCAGAACCAAGACAATCCCTTTTCACAGCTCCAGTAACCCTCCCGTAAGTGATGTGTGCCTGCTCCAGACAGTACTGGCTGGTCACCATTTGTCCTGAGCCTTGCCTTGCTAGGCAGCACATGACCAAGCTATTATACTATATTTTCAGGATGCTGGGACAAACCAGTGCAAGTTGGATCCTTCAACATTCTTAACCAGACATAGCTCTATCCTTCACTCTCAGTCCTCACCTACAATATTTTCTACAGCTTTCACTGCAGGCACAGAAAGAGTCCTCTGCCACCACATAAGAGCATCCCCAGATTCCTGTGTTGAGTGCAGCAGAGCGCAGCAGCTGTAATTACTTTGGTACAGATCCACAGTTTCAACCTTTTTAGAAATCACTTGCAACAAATATGGCAAGAACAGAGAAAAGGCAGGGGGAAACTACAGGATAATCCTACAGGCTGACATTTAATTTTCTCCAATAATAAGCAAGGCATATGTAGTATCTGTAGAATTTGGACATCAGCCTGCTCTCTTAGCAATAGGTTTGGAACTTCTGCCCCTCTCAGGAGGGAAAGGATGTGATCAGCTACACTTGAAGCTACACTTTTTGAGCAGGTCTAGACAAAGAAGTTCCAATCCATCTCCAGCTTAGTTCATCATGGACCAGATTACCAGTACCTAATTCACATAAAAATAAGAACATAATAAAAAAAAGGTTGAATTTCAAGGTCAAAGTAATGATGGACAGGTTATAATTGTGAGAGTAAACATAAACCTTGACAGAGTTATAACTGAGTGCTATACCCATAGGCTCAACAGCTCAGGCAGGGGCAAATCTTTCTGTTCAAGAAAGGAATGCTTTTTTATTCACCCAGCCAGAGTCACATCCAAAAAAGTGAACATTAGATTTCAAAAATGGAACACAGCACCTTCCAGAAAACCTTGCAGTTTCCCAGTCCCCTGGAAGCTACGAGTTAATTGTTCCTCAGTCATTCACCTCAGAAATAAAGACCCCACCCAGGGAGCTGAAATATATGTGTTATGCACTGAGAAAATACATTAACATCTTTATTGGCTGCTCCATCCAACCGAGTCTTTTCCCATAAAGAAAACAGTCCCCGTGACACTAATTTCCCCATTTGAGCTGAGTGTTTTGCAGAAGTCTGTGGCTATCAAAGCAGCACTGAAATGGAGCCACAGATGTGTGGAGCCAAGCTTGCCCCTGGCCACACTGCCAGGGCAGGCTGTCCCCTATGCCCATGCTGGGAGCCTTTACATCACCAAAGTGCTACACTGGCACCTCTGGTAGGACCTGCCTGCAAAAGCCCTGCTCCATCAAAGCCCACTTTTTGCCTCTCCCCCAAAATAAGCCACTCATCTCCCTCTTCTTGAGACAAATTTCACACCACAACAAACCCCACAATATGGGTTTAGCAATCTCCAGAATTGAAACCAAATCTGAGCCAGAGACAGACAGGGGTCCTCTGATTTAGGATTTGGGGGACAGGTATGAGAGGCACTAACTTACAACCTTTTCTAATTCCAAGCTTATTTTTAGAGACACACTATTCTAGTCTTTAGCTAAATAACAAAGGAAGATAAAGGAAGATTGAGGAGGTTGACAAGTTGATGAGGAGGATTGTGTCTCAGAAGCCAAAGCCAAATGAAAGTATATTACATACCCACAAACAACAGCATCAGATGTGTGCCCAAACCTTTCTACTAGGTGCTGTCCCATATCTACTTGTTGTCCTGGGCAAGAGAATACTCCTAAGCAGTGCAGCTGGGAGCAAAGCTATATTTTACACTGTGGGTCACTTCCACAGTCACATTTTGTCTTGCAGCAATGAAAATAGTAGCCCATGAGCAAACATTTTCTCCAGATTTCTCATATTTCTTGTGTAGTTTTTGAATAAAGCCATCAGCCACATCAAAATCTGTTACTTCTATCCCTCTTGCCTGGCGCACAGTAATATGGTGCATTGGTACTACTGGGGTTTTTTTTTGGTCTGAGGATCTACCTCCACACAGGCTTGTGTCAGCTTCATTTCACAGTGGCTCCTGTCCAGAGCAAGGATCTGGAAATATTTTTGTCTCTATAGAGCTACCATCTCAGAGTGCTTTGCATGGGTTTGCATCTAACTCCAAAGAGCAGTTTAAGAAGTGCTCTTGACTTTCTGGGATCTTAGCTTTCAGGGTTTCACACCCAGAAGGAAAACTAAAAGTACACTGAATCACACCAAATTTTATCAGTGGAAGCCACTAAGGAGAAGAAAATCTCTTTCACGTTTACCCTACTAGGTACACAGTGATTTTTCACTGTCCTTTCCTCCAGCTCCCAAAACATTTCTTAATGTATCTTAAGGAGCATTCTACTGCTAAACTTATTAAGTGGCTATCTTTTAGGACTTCATGACAGAGTAAGATTTGGAGCTTTTGACTACAATGCTTTTAATTAACAGGAGAATCATCATAGTCATTAAAACACTGAGGAGAATAACCAACTGCCAGTTTTATCACTTCTCCTGAAACGAGACTGATAGGTGAAATCTGTTGCTTCAAAACTATGCAGCTGAAATCCTCCACACTTTGCAAAAATCAGTCTCAGAATTTCCTGACAATAGTCCTGGTTAAAACAGAGACGAAATTCCCTGAAATTGCTATATCAAGCCAATTAAAAATTACCTAATAAAAAGCCTTTTTGGGTAGGTTCCATGTATGCAGTGACTCAGAGAAGAAAAATAATTGCCCTTTCCCAACTTCAGGACAAATCTGTATCAGCCTTCAAGCTGAACTTCTGATTTGGTAGTTTGTTTTTCAGAACAAGTCATACTTCTTGCAAAGCGAGGCAAAAGACACAGACCTTCCAGAGCAGATATAGCTATTAAGTTTTGTGCAGCTCTATCCACAGTAATTATGGAATTTGCACTCCATAAGTTAATTCAGTCTGGATGTAACTTATAAACTGAAAATTTAAAAGCATGTGCAGATTTAGCCAAGGCCAAACCTTCTGTCAGGTTTGCTGAGCAGCATGAAAAAAAAATCCAGTAATGAATTTGCAGCTCAAAACTAAGAACTGAGACTGTGTACACTGATCATGAACCTAAAGGATGTCACCACATATCCATTACCAAGAACCATCTTCTATTTCCTAATGAGCCAGTCTGGACTGAAATGAATGCCTGAAGATGAACGACACCATAACAGTTAGCAACGTCCTAGAGCATCTGGTCTGTTAAGTGTGCCAACACCACACACCACGGGAACAGGGCTGTTTGCTCAGAAAGTAAGTTTATCAAATTGAGTTTCAACCTTTCTGGAGCTTAACAGGTTCTTCTGCTCTCTACAGCTGAGAGAAAATCTTCCATTCTTCAGGTCCTTCAAACTCCAAGCAACTGCCTAACCCTGTTCCATTAATGAAAACCACTAGAACAACAACTAAAACTTTTACACTATCCAAGAAAGGAACTGTATTTTCCTTTTCTTCCTTATCAGGTAGCACTATTAGATTTAAACACACATCTCTGAGATTTACATCCCTCTCTGACTGCAGCTACTTCAGTTACTACTGAACTGTGTAAAACACAGGAGACATCAAAAATCTGTGCCACATCCTCATCTTTTTTTATTTCTTATCTTTGGTAAATCAGCTCTGAGCAGCAAACAGATTCTTGGCTCTCAGTGGGCCTTCCACCTAACAGCTAGAGACGTTAGATGTCCCAGCACACAGGCAGTCCTCTAGGCTTTCCTTCCCTGAGAAGCAAACTGGCAAAGCAAATGAACTGCTGTTCAGTTTTTACTGGAGAACAAGATTCACTTCCATATTCTGTTTCACCTGACATTAGGCAGCCTCACACTTAGTTTTTCCCTATGGAATACATATTCATAAATATGGAGGAATACATTTAGCAGGGATTCCAACTCTGCACCATTGATCACAATACTCTGAGTTTGATCATTCAGCCAGTTCTCAATCCCTTTCACTCTCCACTCATCTAACTCACACTTCCTAAGCTTACCTATGACAGTGTCAGAAGCCTTGCTGAAGCTGAGGTAGATGACATCCACTGATCTCCCCTCATCTACCTACTGGTCACAGCACCACAGAAGGCCTGTCATGAATCCATGCTGACTGCTCATAATCTTCTTTTCCTCCACATGCTTAGACATGACCTCCAGAATGAGCTGTTCCATCACCTTTCCAGGGATGGAAGTAAGGCTGACTGGCCTGCAATTTCCTGGGTCCTCCCTCATGTCCTTTTTATGACTGGAGTGACATTGGCTTTCTCAGGCACCTTTCCTGTTCTCCATGACCTCTCAAACTTAGCAGTAACATCTGTCAGCACCCTCAGCACTCATGGGTGCATCCCATGGGAGCCCATGGATTTGTTGGTGTCCAGCATTCCTAGATGATCTCTAACCCAGTCTTCTTGACCAAAGGAGAGTCTTCCAACCTCCAGAATTTCTCTTTCACCTCCTGGGTAAAGAATCCTGAGGGCTGGTCTTAGCAGTAAACACTGAAGCAAAGAAGGTATTCAATAACTGCCTTCTCTGTATCCCCTGTCACCAGGATACCCAGCTCATTCAGCAGCGGGCCCACGTTTTCCTCAGTCTTTCTACTGCAACAGCAAGAAATCAACAACTTAACAGCCAACACTGCTTTCTGATACCATAATAATTAGTAAAATGTATAAGCCTGTAGAGAAAGAAAAACCATAACCAAATGATGTCTCTACCTGAACTGAACTTTCATGCTCACAAACACTAATAGTCATCTACATGCATCTTTATGAGAAACCTTTTTACGATGTAAGAAAGCTGCATTTTAATTCTTCACAAGCCAGAGGCCAAAAAGTCAAAGGGCTCACAGTACACGCATTTTCTCTCCCTGCTGAAAATTCAGGTATCATCTTACTCATGTAAGGAAACTGCCTGCATTAAGAGATAGCAAATTTACATCGGGGGAAATAGTTAAAGGAGTCTCTTCAGATTACTCCAATCTCTCTCATAGATTTACCCATTTAAATTAAAAAAAAAGTTTCTCCAGTACCCTTTAAGCCTTGCTTTTAGTCTGTTATCATTTGAATCCATGTTATCAGAAGTAATATAAATCACAAAAAAATGAAGGGTAGAAAAGTATTTCCATCACTTCTGTTAGTGGCCTTCACCAGAGCTGTTTGGTCATGAGGTTTCTCCGGTACATTTCAAGAAATGATTGTGCATCAGCAATAGCAGAAAGAACAACTCTGTGTCAGCAATGACAGCAATGGTCAAACTCATTCCTAGGTAAATATTTCTGTGATGGCTTTTTTTCTGTAATGACTTCCACTATCGTTTTTTTCCTTCTCTTTACACAGAATCACAGAATTCTCAGGGTTGGAAGGGATTTCAAGGATCATCTAACTCCAAACCCCCTGCCATGGGCAGGAACACCCCACACTACATCAGGTTACCCAGAGCCACATCCAGCCTGGCCTTAAAAACATCCAGGGATGGGGCTTCTACCACCTCCCTGGGCAACCTGTTTCAGTGTCTCACCACCCTTACAGTAAAGAACTTCTTTCTAACATCTAATCTAAATCTCCACTCCTCTATCTTGGATCCATTCCCCCTATTCCTATCACTACGTGACACCCTAAAATATCCCTCCCTAGCTTTCTTGTAGGCCCCCTTCAGATATTGGAAGGCTACAATAAGGTCTCCTCAGAGCCTTCTTTCCTCCAAACTGAACCACCCAAACTCTCTCAGCCTGTCCTCATAGGAGAGGTGCTCCAGCCCTCTGATCATCCTCATGGCCTTTCTCTGGACACCTTCCAGCAAATCCCCATTAGATAAAAAAAATCAAATTTCTTAAGTACATTAAAGATTTCCTTAGCTGGAAAATTCCAGTGCAAACTTCAGGGATGATCAGACCTCTGGGTGAATCAGAACATCTACTCACCCAGTTCTAGCCTCTTCTTCCTGGATTAATCAGTCATCAAAAGAGACTCTGAAGTGTCAGGTAGCACACTCCCATCACTCATACCAGGCAAACGTGGCTGTTCGGATCAATATTCGTTAGCAGGCAGAATGAGCTAGTTTTGAGAGTGTTCTAATTAGACAATAGAGATTATTACAAAATACCTGCAATGTTTGTAATCATTTAAAATAATGAGAATCAATATTAACTTCCAAATGCACCATATGGTAAATGCTTATTCTAGGCAGGTGGTCTCTCACAGGCTCTCGAAAGTGAACATTAATGGGTTTTTTTAGATCGGAAGGAATTTGTTCTTGGTTAATGCATTGGCTGCTGGTTTGTCCTCTGCATGTTGACCCCACACAACGATGGCTTGACTGCAATGCCTCCTCATCTCATGCTGCAAGACCTGAGCCAGCTTCTTCCGGAAGTGATTCCACCAGACCAAGGCCACCAGCAGACCCAACTTGACCTCCTCACTGTAGCACCTGTGGTCAAGAATCTCGGAGGTCTTAGAAACCATATTCAGGAAAAAAAGTGTTACTCAATGTTTTCTAACCTAGTGTCACACATCTGTGGCCACACACATGGTGCTGTATTTGCAAATGATGTCCCACAGCAGGGTTGTCTCCAGGGGTGGCAGCCAGGGCCTCTGAACACAGGACTGTAGAAAGGAGCTGTGAGAGCCATAGACTAACTATGTCAGCAGCTCTGGTTCTGCAGAGTGCAGGGGACGTTTGATTTGTAAATGCTAAAGACACTGTGGCAGTTTAGGCTGGGTGCCTCCTGTTCCTGCCACATAAGCTACACCTCTGGTGTCCCAAGGGTCCAGCCCAGTAGGTGGACACAGGAAGCTGCATATTTCGTACCCACAATATCCTGCACCCTATAAATCCATCTGCAGAGTCTCTCTCTTCCTCTTACTTCCCTCTCTGCTCCTATGAGAGATGCTCCCTATCGGGTAACACTGGGGGAGTTATCTCAAGGCCTCTTAGACCAGGCTAGGCCTAATGCCAGGAGGAGAAGTGGGGGGACAGTCTCAGACCTGGCCAGCTGAGACCAGCCTAGCAGTTGGGGGGAAGAAAGAGCCCTGGGGAGCAGGGTGTACCCTCAGGTGGGAAAAGGGAAGTGTTGGGAGGTTTTTGGGTATGCTGTGAGGGGACTCTGTATGCTTTGTGTTTCCTTTGTCACTGTGCTTGTAGCTTTCTGTAAAACACTAATTGCTTTTCCATTTAAACATTCCATCACTTCCACAACCCATTTGTGTGAATGTCATTCTTTTGCCCCTTACAAGGGCAAGAGAGGATCTGCCTGGCCTCAAACCGGGACACACAGACACTGCCTAATCTGAATGAAAACAACTAAAGTGCCTTTCCTGGAAGTCATATCTGCAGATCTATCTGTATGTCAGTTTGATGACAGCTCTTCAAGTCACTGATTTATTTTTTTTTCTGATTGCAAGACAATCAGATTACACACCTGTGTGTTGCTGAAACAAGACATAACAACAAACATAAGTATTCCCATAAGGTAGCTCTTGCCATATCTCTTTTACAGAAGGGTGAATACAGATATGGCATCTGTCCATGCCAAGATAGAAATTATTATTCAACAGGTAATAGTCCAGAGCAAAATGTTCCTGTGTTGATACAAAACCAGGACTCAGTTTCTTCCACAGACACCCTTTGTGCAGTGACTCCTGGGAGTGGATTGTGAAAGAAAAAAAAACAAAACAGAAGATAATGGATTTTTTTCTGTCACTTCTCCCTTTAAGACAGCAAGAAAAAGAAACTGGATTCCAAATAAATGTAAATATACTATTTTACAAATTAAATAACATACTTAAAGATCTCAGCCATGCTCTTAGCAATCACATAGGTGGTGTTGGAAGATAGGTTGGACATGATGATCTTGAAGGTCTCTTCCAACCTGCTCTATTCTATTCTATTCTATTACATTACATCTTAGGGTGCCAAAGAGAAAACCAGAGATTCAGGACCAGGAAACCAGACCAGGAAACAGACAGAGACACATATTGAGATTATCTGTCTAACCTGCTCTAGGTGAACCTGTGTTAGCAGGTGGGTTGGACTCGATGACTTCCAGACTCTTCCTTCTGACTCCTGCCATTCTGTGATTAACTTGATAAACTTCATAAGGTATTTTGTTACTAAACAATAATTACACAGCACTGTGTTTATCTATCAACTTTCATGCCAGGGATCTCCAAGCATCTTATTTTTGAACAATTTAATCACTGTTCCCATCACTGACACACAGCCACTTCTGTTACAGTGTAGAGGCTGCTTAAATGCACACTGCAGAATACTTAAGACAGGTGTGTAGAGTGAATTGTGATGAACTGAAATAGTAGAGGAAGTGTACAATGGCAACTGAATCACCCAAGCTGGAAATTAATTGAGACCCTGGGATGAAAACTCCAAGACTTCTAGAAATACTATCATTGGATTTTTAGTGATTGTAAGTAAAAAGGCCCTCCTTTGAAATATTTAACTACCACTGATGGTGTATTTAGCAGCAATACTAGGCATTAGTTCTGAGCAAACTTGGGGAAGGAAGAAATTTAACAACGACCAGAGGATCTTTAAAGGCCCCTTCCAATCCTTGGCTATTCTCTGATTCTGTTAACATACCAGACTGATTTTGCTATTCATTTTAGAGCATATCTTGTCACAAACACTGTATTTTTTCCCTGCTTTACTTTACTGTTTGGAATTTTTTTAAATGTCAGAGAAATTTCAGTACTGCATCCAGTTCTGGAGCCCCTATTACAAGAAGGATCTGGACATGCTGGAGCCACAAGGCCACGAGGATGGTCAGAGGGCTGGAGCTCCTCTCCTCTGAGGACAGACTGAGGGAGTTGGGGCTACTCAGTCTGGAGAAGAGAAGGCTCTGAGGAGACCTTATTGTGGCCTTCCAGTATCTGAAGGGGGCCTACAAGAAAACTGGGGAGGGACTTTTTAGGGTGTCAGGTAATGATAGGACTAGGGGGAATGGAACAAAAATAGAAATGGGTAGATTCAGATTGGATGTTAGGAAGAAATTCTTCACCATGAGAGTGGTGAGATGCTGGAACAGGTTGCCCAGGGAGGTGGTAGAAGCCCCATCCCTGGAGGTTTCTAAGGCCAGGCTGGATGTGGCTCTGGACAACCTGATCTAGTGTGAGGTGTCCCTGCCCATGGCAGGTGGGTTGGAACTAGATGACCCTTGAGATCCCTTCCAACCCTGAGAATTCTATGATTCTATGATTCAGAGGAATGTCTTGATCACTAAAATGCATCAGGTGGCTTTGCAGGCACCTACTAAAAAAAACAAAAGTAAGCATTTAAATTTAGACAGCTAATAGAGTTCACTTCCTTCCCCTTGAAAAAAAAAGTATTTTCACTGAAGAAATTTGTCAAAATCATATTTTGCAGAATATTTTTATCATCTCTACTTTAGTCTCACCGTGGACTTCTTGTGACATGAAGAGAAAAAGGAGGAAGGTGAGAACTCCAGGGGCTATAAATAATGCACGTGTCACTCTGCTGACCTTTCACAAGCTGTAGCAAGGGAAACACTAAAGAAGGTGCAGATGAAAAGAGAGGACATGAATGCTGGGTTGAACTACAGTCAACAGACTACCCAAAGTGAGCAGCTGCGAGCTGACAGATCAAAGCTACACACAGCAGTCTTGCACCCCTTCTTGCCCAAGATGTTCTGAAACCTGGAGGGACAAAGGTGGTAAAGCCATCGTTAGTGTTTTACTTACTGGTTAGTGCTTTCGCCATTGCTCCTGAACCATAGAATCATAAAATGCTACAGGTTGGAAGAGACTTTGAAAGGTATCTAGTTCAATCCCCCTGCCAAAGCAGGAGCACCTAGGGCAGGTCACACAGGAATACATTCAGAAAGGTCTTGGAAGTCTCCAGAGGAGACTCCACAACCTCTGTTCCAAAGCTCTGTCACCCTCACAGCAAAGAAGCGTCTCCTTGTGTTGACATGGAACTTCCTGTGTTCTAGCTTGTACCTGCTGTTCCTTGTCCTATCACTGGGCACCACTGAAAAGAGACTATCACTTTCATCTTGACACCCACCCCTCACGTATTTATAGATGTTAATAAGATCATCTCTCAGCCTTCTCAAGACTAGGTAGCCCCAGTTCTCTCAGCCTTTCTTCATAAGAGAGATGTTCAAGTCCCTTAATCGTCCTCATAGCTTGGAGTACTTTGTCACTAAGTTTTTCCCTCGCTTTTTATCCTTGTGCATTCAGCTTAGCTGGCATTAAATGAGCATTATCTCAGCACAAGATGGTATATACAGCACCAGGAAAGTCTGTTTCATGAAGAAACAAAGCCAAAGAACACAATAAGAAAAGCTGAAGTAGGATTTATCACAAGGTTTGTCTTTGTCCAGGGATTTTCATTTCATCTTCCTCACTCTATTTAAGTATATGTGGACTTCTTCTCTGAATTGTTCTGGCGAAGCACTGCTTGCTAGAGAGGCTGCAGTCACAAACTCTCTGGGCACTGGTATTTGTCACCATTATTGTAATTCATAGCAATACATAAACTTTTTCCAAATGCTGTGAACATAACTCCAGGGGGTTAATAAAGCTGCTTTCCAGTCCTCCTTCCATTGATAACTGAGTAAAAATGTAATTGCCTATAATGTGCACCCTATATCAGACTACAGCTTGTGCTATGGGTACTCCCTGTGGCCATCCATCACCCTTGCCTATCAGTAAAGTTCTTGTTCTTGCCAGCTGATTTCAGCCAGGATACCATTAACACATGGGGGGTTATGCCAAAACTTAACAGACACCTTCCAACCCCAACTGGCTCTACCTTGCATTTATCATCTGGAATTTCTCTTATTCTCAAACCCAGCTTAGTCCATGGCATACAAATCAGCCTGGCAGCAGCCACTTCCAACAGACAAATGCTGTTTGTGTGTGGAAAACAGCATTGTTGCCACTTTTTTCTCCCCATAAAATTCAGAGACCAAGTTTCCTCTCATCTAAACAGAAGCTTCATCAGCTTAACTCTCCGATGTAAATCACAATAGACTGCTTCCCTAGCCTGGGAGCACAAACAGCAACATACTGTTGAAGAAGGGAGTAGTGGTCTTTATGACCAGTAAGAACAAGCACTCCCAGTAGTTGTAAGGTACCTAAAATTGAAAGGATAGTATCACACAGGAAAACAAAGATGAGTAAGCTTCTCTGACCCACACTCTTATGCAATATACTTTAGCACTTATTTGTAGCACATATTTTTATCTTCGTCATTAATTTTACAGTATCCAAAGTTATGGTATATTGATTCCTGAGATCTATATGACTCTGAAGACTTTCCAAAACCATGTCAAATGAGAGAGACTGCATTAATATTGAGAAGAGGCAGAGGGAAAGAAAATTCAGGCCTGACATGGACATGTGGCAGAAGTATGTGTGCAATACCGCAATACAGTAAATTAAACTGTGGTCCTTTCAGGACATAGCCTCTTTCAGCTCTTCTTTTGAGTCTCCCACTTACCTCTTGCATGAGCTCTGTGATCTGACTTGCAGCTTCCAGGCTTGGACATCATAACAATACTTTAATACATCTTAATTGCAACATTTCACCTCCCAAATTTCTAGCGCTGTCTGTTTAGCAAAAGGTTCACAAGGAATGGTAACAAACACTAGTTTGCCAAGAAAACTATTTACTAACTATTCTTGATATGTACAGATCTTCACAGCTGTGGATAGTGGTTTTCTGGAAGCAAATTAATCCTCAAACCATCTCAGAGTGTACATACTAGTTTCACCTTCTTGGTAGAAAGTTGAAGGGAAAAAAAAAGCCAAAATCAAACCAAACAAACAGGGAGGTGATTGTGAGTCATGCCCAGAGCCATATAACAACGTAAAGGTGACAGATAAGGTACTATGGTAGCTTTGGAAAGTCCAAATCTAGCATCTACACCCAAAAGATTTAGCTGTCTCTCAAACTGTGTGTTTGTGGCCTCACAAGGAGGGACTAAGTCACTAGAAACTGAGGACGCATCTACCTGGTCATCAACAGGCAACCCTGAGACAGCTCTGTCCCTGCTCTAAGATGGCTACATGTGAGCCATATCTGGCCAACAAACAGCATGGTCACCTTAACTGAGGTGCAGTCCTACACCAAAAAGTAAAATGGAACTCCTAAGCATCAAATGCCAAGCCCTGTTTAGTTTCATCTTCAAACAATGAAGAAAATCCTCACATCAGATTAGCAAGTCAGTGTCCATGTGATTGCCTCCACCAGAACATACAGCTGTGCCCTGGAAAATCTTCATCCTGAACCACATTTACTCACAAACCTATTTAATTCTCAGTGATCCTGAGACACAAGTTTATCAGGTGGTTGGGATACACACTGCGACAAGACAAGTTGTACCTGTTCCTTTTCTGAGCCTCCTAAAAATTTGCCTTTCCACTTCCAACAGCTGTTTGCTCTGTGGCTTTACAGTTTTTAGTTCAAGGATTATCTCTTAGTGAGGACACAGATAGTACCTAACTTAATACATAAGCACTACTGAAACATACATCATCACAATTTCCTTACCTAAATATTGCACCACATCCCTCCCCTTCCTCTAGGGACCTCTCACTGAAGTGGCACAGTTGAGTTCTACAGTATTATATTTTTTGTGAGAAATACTAAACTGGCTTTTTTTTTCCCCACAATTATTCTCAGTCCTCTGCACAGCTACTGAACCAGCGGAGGTCCAAGCTGCAAGGAAAATGCAGTGGGTCTCAGCCTAAGCACTGTGTTACTTTAGCTCACAGCTGATCAACTTAATGCATGTGAAAGGAAGAGATAAGCATTTAATTGTTACTAGAAGTGGGGAAGCTGATTAGGGATGAATTAGTAGAATCTGTGTCCTAATTTCATCATTGTTTCAATGTTCTAAAAATTCAGGGCTTATGCTCCTGCCAGGATGAGGCAGACTGTCTTCTGCAATGGGTTTTACCTTTTCCCTCTCAAACTCAGCACTGGAGGCTGTCCAGCCAATCAGCTTGTAACGATTTCTATGCTAAGACAAGATCATCTGCATTATTTGTTTATATTTTTTCTTGGTCTTTTATGTTCAGGCCTTGCTTTTCAGAAAAGACCACCTTTCAGGTTCCACATTAACCTGATCCTGATAGTGTTGTGACTGACAGCAGCTCTTTCGAGTTCCCCAGAATATGCACACAAAAAGCACACATGAGGTACCGTATGCTATGTATCCATATGCTATACCATAGATGCATGTCTTATCCTAGGAACAATTACAAAATAATCAGGTTGTAAGACCTTGGAACAAGGTGTAGGGTGTGACATTGAGCTGTCCTAGCAGAAGTGAACATAGAACTCCACTCCTCAAATGAGATTTTTTTTTCTTGCAGTCTAGTTCTAATATTGGTGAGCATGCCTAACTACTTTAGAATCAATGCCTTTTCACCCAGGAAAAAAATAACGTGTTACCATTCCATTCCTTCCTAACTTCACTTTGGGAGATCCTGCTCTGCATGAGGCCAAAGGGAAGAGATTTTCTTCATCTTGGAAAAAAAAAGTAATTTAAAGATAACAAAAGGGGAAAAGGAAGTGGACTGGAAAAAAATTTTTGTCTGTATTTCCTTCCCTACCTCCCCTTCCACAAGAGAATGCCTGTTTGGAAAGCATTTCTTTGCAAGGGTTTCATTCAGTAGAAGAGCAAACATTTCAAACTCAAACTCTTTCTGACATCAGTGGAGTCCTCATTGCTTAGCTCCTCTTAGGATGAGGCCATAGGTACGAGATACTCTGAATTCTTATCTAGGAAGGAATATAGTCACTGATATAAGAGCTCTCCTCCTTTCCAACTTCATCACTTAAGATATGTGATTTATCTTCCTGGTGAGCACAAAGCGTACCAAATTCCACAGGCTGCTTCTCAAACACGAGACTTAGCATTCCCAAACAGGGCTTCTTCAAAACAAGATTGCTTTCCCCTTGCAATTTACCTTACCAGAGAGTCTGCTATTAGCCTGATATATTATCTGTGATATTGTGAGAAATATTGCTGCCATAAACCCTGCTGCCCATAGTAAAAGTGGAGCTACTTGGCAAAAGGTAATGAAATGGGGAACAACAGCAGCAATTTCCAGTGAATACTTAAGTACCACATGAACCAGCTGCCCGTGCGTGTGTGTGGGTATGCACACATACACACACAAGCACTTCTTCACATGATAACCTACACCAGCACAATTTTCACTTTATGCCATACAAAGCAGTAGGACACTGGCAGGGAGATGGATGTAGGTACTTTCACAGATCCTTAACTCCTATGATTCACATTTCTCTTTACAAAAGCAGTTTAGTATCTAGATTACTTATTAAATGGTTCTGCTTTTCCCTGTATTCTTACCAAAAGAGGAGATGGTGTCTAAGATTTTATCAACAGAGCAAAACTTTCTCTTTCATACCACATCCACTTTAAAGAAAAGTTTTGAGTAATAAAATACAACAGCTAAAGAGTGATGAAAGGAAATAGGAAATTGAAACACTTAAGGCTGCTCCAAGCACAGGAACTGGCCAGGTAAATGCTCTTGTGCCAGCAGTTTCAGGACTGGAAGAAGAGGAGAGGAACATGCACGCTGTATCAGGAGAGGAAACAGAAAGATACAGGCCTTACTAATTCATCTGGGGCATCATGAACATTTTGAAAGATGAGAGACATTTGGAACCTCAGGAATTTACTGCAGCAATATCACTCACTCTTCCCTTTCACTGACTTCTGCGAGTCCCCAGTATCAAAACTTTTGGGGAATTCTGAAAACAGGGGATGTAATAGTCAATTCTAGAAACTACTCAGCTGAAACTGCTAGAGCTGCACAAGCTAAAAGCCACCATTTAGATCCAAGGACAGCACATTTTCTAGGGACACTACTGCACATCTACTGTTTTTCCGAGGGTCTGCCCTGCAGTCCCAGAAAATGAGTGCTTTGGGGCATACATCTATGTAAAACATCTCTACATTCAAGTTATTTTCCTGTTTGTTGTATCTGTAGCATTTTGGCTGTAAACTTTCTTGTCACGGAAGGTGATTAATATTACAAGTAGAAATGTGCTCTGGTTTTGGAAGCTGAAGTACAGACAGTAGATTTCTATTACTTCTTTTATTCTCTTACCACACTTGTATTACCTGAAGAGCTGTGTGGCAGCATTCACACTCAAGGAAAGCCTTTTTCCTTGACAGTAAATCAAGAAAGTCTCTCTTCTCTGGAGAGTAATTTAGCAGCATTTTCTCACACCTCCTCATTTCTCCCTTCCCCCTGCAAAATCCCACTGATGATCAATCTCATTATGGATGCCACTACACTAACACCTCCACTGTATTTACCCTTAACATATTTACATTGCTCTAAAGCTTTGTGTTACCCTGTTTTGGTATGCACCTTGAAAGATATACCAAGACCTGTGTACAGATCAACTTTGGAGCTCTGCAGCAATGTCCATCACCCTAGTACCTATTCATGTATTTCCACAACTCATCTATAGGTGCTTATTGTTAATGATATGCCATTGGCTGGTCATTTCTGAATATTTCAGAGAAAAGAATTGATGTGCTTGTGTTTAACAGGCCTGAGAGAGACCTAAAAACCAGAGAAATGGTCAGCCAAGCAGTGCCTGAGGATCTCTGAAAGAGGACGAAGAGAAGCCTTATTTTGAGAATGTTTGTCCCTTGCTGTATACAACAGGGCTAAAATCCACCACTGCATTTCTGTCAGAAGGAGAGACTAATCTGTCATTGTCAGCCAAGGTGATAGTATTCACAGTGACGGAAGATGAGGAAGTGGAAAGATGCCAGTTTCCATTCCCTGATCTAGTCAGATCCTTCCATATAAGTCCACTGCCATAAAAGAATCAAACACTGTTACAGCAATGAGGGTGGTACATGCAAGAATACTGAGACAGAATTTCTCTGCTGACTCACAATCATAAACCTAAGCATAAGGTTCATTAGTACTTGTGGCCTTATGACCTTCCCGGCACTGCCTGCTCCCATCTCCATTCATCTGTCAAAAAGAGTCTTCTTTGGCATTAATTAGCATTTGTCTCCTGGACTCCAGGAAAGTTGTCTTGATGTACTCAACCACAGAGCATGGCCTCTGTGATTACACAGTGATGTTCCACTCAGCTCCTGTCCCAAGACCTGAGATTTATATGCTGACCAGTCTCCCTTTGGCTTGGCATTATCTGCTCTGCCTGGCAGGCTGAGTCATTCCCTTCAAGATGCAATGGCCCCAAGGTGAGACTGACAGGCTGTGATGAAGAGGGGCAGAAGAAAGGGATACATGCTCCCTTTATTTTGTCATCGCATTTACCCAAGTGCTGCAAGGGAAATGTTACAAGGAAGCTGTTAAAGGGCAACTTTTCTGGAGTCACTGATACATCTCCATGTGCTATTTACTCTGCTAGGAATGATTTATCCCTTCAGAAGGAAAGGCCCGAGTCACAGTCCAGCAATAACAAGTAAATCACCTTCAAGAGGAAGATAATGGTTGGACTTGATGATCTTAGAGGTCTTTTCCAACCATAGTGACTCTGTGAGATAATGGCTCTGCCTATCACAGGTCTTTTTTAAAACTACCAGGCCAAATTCTGCCCCATTCCTGATGAACAGTTACATTTCATGCATATGGTATTAATAATCCCTCCAAATACCCAAGAATATCTGGGGTTTACCCCATCCTGTGCTCTTAATTCCCTGAGAAAATCATCCCCAACCCCACACAGTGATTGCAGAGACACAAATCAATACTGGCAAAGGACTCTAACTTACCCTGGGAAGTGCCAGTGAGAATGTAAGGAACCCCGGACTCTCACTTTTTGCTGTTCTAACCTGAACAAGGAGCCAGGATCACGAGAAGGAACTCATTGGTGCTGAGTAACTTCCTAGCATAAAGTTCTTCCTAGCACTAAGGAGCCTAATAGAAATTTTTTAAATAACATAAAAGCAACAGTGTTAATAAATAATATTCATCAGTAGTATGCTCTTTAACACCTTCCCCTGTGTCTTATCAGGTTACAGCAACTTATGTTCTGCCCCAAACCACCTGCTGTTCACTCTAAGATTATTCTCCAGCGAAGTCTTCTAATTATTTAGCCTAATCCACTTTGAAGTGATTTGAGCTCCAGTTTCTGCACACATTTAACTTTGATCACTTGCAAGTGGAATCCTCCAGACATACACAACATCTATACAAGTACAAGGAAAAGACACAGAAGAAACACAGGGTCAGAGCTAAGCATGTACTGGCAAAGCTCTAAAATGTGACCTAGACAGAATTACTGGAGGAAAGGAGAAACAGATTTATACCTATTTACATTATCCTTATTTCTAACCAGGAGCAGTTTCTTTGTATTCTAAAACTCTAAAATTTCCTATGAGATTTGCTTAAATTAAAGATAGAAAATGAGCCTTTGGTGGCAACCACTTCAGCCTAAAAACTGATGACATGGATAGGGTTAAAAGTAGAAAGGAAGTCCAGCAACTGTGCCTCCACAGAAGAGCTCAGGTGACCAGAAATCTTCTAGCATTAAATCTTCTGGCATTATTCAGCGCTACAAAGATCAAAAGTCATACAAGACCAGCAGAGACTATGGTCAAATATTCTCACTTGCAGGGATGGCACTCGGGTGATTGCATCAGCATGCAGACTGTAGTCTCCAAGAACCTCCTTCAATCTGTTACGAGATTCTGATGTGGTCAGAACTTAAGGTAGATCAGTCATGGCTTGTGCACATCATGGGCAGGACCACAACTGCTTCATACACAGAACTAAGCAATTTTTAAGATAAAGAAAATGAAAAGACATAGTGCACACTAGGGAAAATAAGAAGGTTCAGTTACCTATCTTGCCTTTGCTGGGGACCTTTTCTTCCCCTCGCCCCCGCTTTCAACATGCAATTTTGTAATCTTTAGGTTGCAGCACACTGTGTACAGGCCTAACAGAGTCCATGGGAAAAAGTCGCTCTTTCTACTGCCTCTGCAAACTGTCTCTCTGCTACTGCCAGTATTCTCCCACAGCTGCATTCTGCAAAGCCCCTGCCTATGGAAGTTATCTTCTCTCAGCCCCACTGCACACTCCAGAACATCCTCTCCCTCCACATGATCCCAGAACCCAAATGAAACACATTTTCCTTCACTCTGAAAGATCTTCTCTGAGCCCACGCCTTGAAGGGGAGAACAATGTGGCATAGTAGGCAGTACAAAAACCTCATCTGCCACAAAGTCATTGAAAGTTCTGCTTAAGAGAGAGATTCTGGATTTAGTCATGTACTACATGTCAATATGGACACTACTCTCTTTGAATAATAGCTGCAGACTAACTGCACAGGGCTGTGAGAATTGGCCATTCTTTCTCAGAAGTGGCCCAAGGACTGCTAAAAGCTCAAGAACTAGATGAAAGTATGTCATCTTATGCTCAGAATAAATTCATATCCTGCAGACAGTCAGATCAGGTCCTTTCCTAGATTGAGAGACAAGAAAAAACCAAACAAAAAACCTATCTCACTTTCTACTGCAGGGCAGCACTACCCTGAGAAAGGATAAAAAAGAATTGATGAAAGAAAGTCACTTCTGAGCAAGTGATGTCATGCTGTTAGTCTTTGTTAAAGCATAGGTAGATCACTTAGCTGACATAAACGAATTTGGTAAGAAAGAAAAGAACTAATGAGAAGCGTAACCAAATCCAAAGGAAGCAAGAAAAGAAATACAAAATGGACCATTTGATAATCTGCAAGTGTAGCCATCATGTTCCCATGCTCAGTACTTGCTTTGGTACATAACTCAGCAGCTTTTATGGTGTTTAGGAGACAATAACAAAAGCTAAGGGACTTTAGATCAAATAAGAACGACGACTCTTCATTTCAGTTCCGCACTGCTGAAACACTCTTATTCCCCTCCTAGGAGTCAAAATCTGACAGTATTCTTCTAGGACATGCCTCTAGTTATTCAGACTGGGAAATTTAGCTCCTTGAAGGACAAGGATCTTGCTCTTTTTTGAAAAATACTTGCTCCAACATCTCTGAACGGTTCAGAGGCACACAAAGGCAACTATGAGCAACATCTCAGCAGCAGAAATATGAATTCCCATCACTAACGTCGGATGATATTAGCCACAAAGTTTCATTTGATATACAATCCCACTCAGTCAACGAGGTAGGATTCAGATTTCCATTCCCTTCTAAAATGGAAAGCTACAAGGATTAGTATTTTCTGATATGGGCTCCACCACTACTACAGAGTTGTTTGGAAAACCGTACTGTGATACTTTAACCCAAGCAGGTGTCAGCACTATTGGAGGTCTCATAACCTCACTGCTCATAGTGCTCTTTTTCCATCATTGTTCATGTGAACATTTGAGGGCATCTTTGTGCTGATCCACTAAACTTTTCTCTCTTTGCCTGTACCCCAAGCCCTTGGATGCTCCACAGATCCAATGTCCAGACTGTTTGCTCCATTGCACAGAAATACCATCATGCTGAGAGTCATTTGGCAACACCTGCCAGTGATGACTGTGTTTTATAACAGTCCATTAGCACAAGGTTCTTAATGAAAATGAAAGCCAGTAATGAAGCCAAAAGGCAGCAGCAGCCTCTAGTCTGGGGAAGGTAATTAAGCTAGAAGAGATGGGGAAACTGAAGAACAAAATTAACACATGGATAAAGAAAAAAGAGACCTAGTAGTGCATTAGCACTAATGCAGTTATGGCAAACCATCCAGTTTCCTTTATGAAAACATTTTGTTTGCATTTGGTGGACTATTTTTATATTGCTAGCTGATACAACAACAGATTACTATTCCCTCAGAGACAGAGACATCATCTAGAGTAACACATACAGGATTTCACTGTGAGGCAGCTAAAAACCCTCTGGAAAATGAAGGAGAGATAGATAGATAGATAGATAGATAGATAGATAGATAGATAGATAGATAGACAGACAGATAGACAGACAGACAGATATGTGTATTATGGTACATTTAGTCTTTGAAGAAGGGAGAAGACTTAAGCTATCCACCTCTAAGTTGCCATCTCATGTTTAGCTACACATACTAGGTCTTTCACTGTTCCCTCATAATCAAGCCATGAATTATCTTAATCATCAAGCCCTTTCAAAATTCTTACAAACTGTTTGACATATCTCTACCTTACAGTATTTAAGGCCCTTAACAGTTTAGTCTAGGTGTGACTTATCAGATCTCTTTACAGAGGAATTATCCACCTACTGCTGTATGAAGGATGTCATGGCACTCATGCAACATTTATCCTGTTTTCTATCTAGACTGATGATTGCAATTTTCCCTATTCTAGTCAAATCTACGCATTTCATTAATATGTCATTTCTTATCCCCTTTGTGATCACTGAGGAAACCACAAGACAGAAATGACAGTAGCTTCCAATTTGTCTAGCCTTCCCAGATCATGAAGATACTGCTGCATTTTCTATTGAAAATTTATTTTAGAAAACTCTTCCTGTTAAAGCCAAATTTTAATTGTTCCATTCAAGTAAGATTATATAGGGCTTTCTGTCAAAGAACACATTGAAGTCTAGCTATATCACAACCACTGTCTTCCTTTCATTCCATTAATTTTGTAACTCAGTCCAAAAGCAATCAAATCTCTTCTCTGAGTTTTGTTTATTAAACATCACTGATGACTGCTCATGGTTCTGTTACTCTGTATAGTAACAGATTCATTATTCTTAATATTGTTTCCATTACTTTATTAGAGGCTGAAAAGGCTTTTAAGAAACAGTTTGACAGTTAATTCATGGAAATGTTTGGGCAAAGACTAGAATTTAGCTACACACAGAATTGAACTGTTGAAAAGCTGCCATAGCTTTTTATTCTCCTAAACACAACACACAGGACCAGAAGAAACAAGAGTAGACAAGGACTAAAGGTTATGTTATGATGGTTATACTATTGATAATGTAATTGAGACATGCACACAATGTACTACAACTATTAAGCAAATCCAGAAAGGTTTGACAGCCTCACAGAACACAAGCCTGAAAACCTCACTGCCTGTGGGTTTAGCTAAGTTTTATACATTTCATTATCATTCTATACAGCACAAAGATGTCTTGTGGACTTCAGGTTCTCATACACTAGAAATTATAACCAGAAAAGTGTACTTAAAGCACACTTAAGTACTTAAAGTGTATTCACTTCTTTGAAACAATGCCAGCAAGGCAGGGAGAAAGAGTTAGAAAGGAGTGAACAAGAGGAATTGGTAGTTTCCCTCCCTCTGCAGCCTACCGTGACAACACTTGACAGCAAAAGGGTCGATGAACAGACAGAAAAGGAGACGGACTCTCCTTGCCCCATGCCCACTGTGCCAATTGCCCCCAGACCCTTTTTGTTTGCCCCTGTTGAAGATCCATGTTAACATTTCTAAACGTTTAAAGCAGTGGCAGCAGTAATAACACCAGCAGAGAGCTCTGTTGGCTGGCAAGACAGCCTGCTGCCTAATTTGGCTCAAGCAGTGTACCCTGGGAAGACTGGAGACCTACAATCAAACTCCTGTATGACTGGATTGAGTAACTGGCTCTATTTACAGCTGTTTATGTGGCATCCCAGAAGCTGCCAGATAAACACCTGAAGCTATGCCTGGCCTGTAACTAGAGCCTTGCCATGTAACAAATATGCAGGTCAGTAAAAAAGGAAGGTAATCTTGTAAGAAGAGACTCTTGAATCAGTCTCACTTCCAGTGTTTCCTCCCTTTCTCTAAAGCACTCTGTTAACAAAGTGAAATCTCCATGTACAGTGAAAGTTAATCTGCCCACTTCATGGCAAGCCTGTGGCTCAAAGGTAGAAGGGATTTTTTTAATTAATACTATTAGCCTGTGAAAAGCTAAGAAAATGTAATAGAAGCAAATACTACATCATCTAAGAATGATATCCTTGCTTAGGTCCACATCCAAATATGGCATTGATGTGACTTGCTGTACCTAACAAGTTCATCTGAAAGCACACTCAGCTCAGTGTCTCTGCACCAACAGAAATCTAAGCCTCTGAACTCTGTTCTCAGCACTACTAGTTCACCTGTGTCAGGGGACACAGTCTCAAGCTGCAACAGGGGAAGTTTAGGCTCGAGGTGAGGAGAAAGTTCTTCATCGAGAGAGTCATTCGCCATTGGAATGGGCTGTCTGGAGAGGTGGTTGAGTCGCCGTCCCTGGAGGCGTTCAAGAGGGGACTGGATGTGGCACTTGATGCCATGGTCTAGTCGTGAGGTCTGTGGTTACAGGTTGGACTCGATGATCTTCGAGGTCTCTTCCAACCTTAGTAGTACTGTGATACTGCAATACCCAGTCACTATGGAAATCAGGTGATTTCAGTCCTTCCCTGTCTTCTGGTAAGTGGGGAATACTTAGTGCTCTGAGTGACTACACTACCTCTTATTCACAGGTCTACTAGTGTGTCTCGGTTTAGCTCTGCTGTCCCACCCAAACTCTACTTGCTCACTGTCCAGAGCAATGTGCCTAACTCTGAGTCCCAGCAGTAGGATCACATCAATGTCACAGGATCACAGGATGTTAGCAGTTGGAAGGGACCTTGGGAGATCCTCGAGTCCAATCCCCTGCCAGAGCAGGGCCATAGAATCTAGCACAGGTTACACAGGAATGCATCCAGATGTCCTAGATCAGGGTGCCAGAGGGACCCAGCATTGCATTATCTTGCATGGGTAGTAAAAGCAAGTCACTATCAAGGTTTTTGTGGTGGAGCTGTGGGGCAAGACCTGGACTACTGCTCAAAATATAGTCCCTCAGGCAAGGCAGCATAAGGAGACACTGAAAATATTTGGCATGGACATTTGAGATGGAGAGATACTGAGGGTTATTCTGATAAAAATATACTTGGAACAAAATAGATTTTTGAATCACAGCTATCCATCAACTGACATACTAAGAATAAAATCAGAATTTAAAAAAATATGACAGAAATAATGCTCACCAGATGGAAAGAGAACAGAAGCTCTGGCAATCATTATGGAACAGTAGTATCAGGAAACTGGAGTTCTCATGGAAAACCTAATTATAACTTCTGCAAGTTCATATTCTATATGCACACAGGTCAGAGAACTCTCTGCTCCTGTCCCCATGGTGTTCCATCTGCCTAACACTCCCCAACTGAAACAAACAAATCTTCATTATAAGATTAAAAGATTATTGTTAACTGAATTATGTGAAGGAGTAAGGAACAAACATCAGAGAGCTCAGAAGGTGCATGCAGGAATGCCCCTGCAGTACTCCATCCAAATTATTTGTGTAGACTCAACAGGGTACAATCTCCTCATTTCCACTTACACTATATGTTACTGATGCCCAACTCTGACTGAAGAGGAAAAAAACTCCAACTTCGAACCAGAGTAAAATGAGTGAAGATGCCTGATACTTACCACAAAAGCAATGACAACAAACATTAACTGGTCCTTCTTAGTGCATGCAATGTACAGGGTAAAAACCATAAAGTAGTAGTCATTGTTACATTCCTATTCCCTTAAGGACAGGACTGAAAGGCTTGAGTGAATGGGAACAGCATACAATGGGAAAACACAAAGGGAGAGCAGTAGCAAGGGCAGGATGACAAAAGTTTCTGCCCTGGTCACTCTTCTGAGGAGGATGTCACACCAATGCAAAATACAGTAGGTGCCTGTCAGATAGCTGCTGCCACCACTGCTGGTGTCTGGGAAGCCATCAGCTGTGACGCTTTGGCTTCAGCTGCTTGGTGCAGGAAGAGAGGACATCCCTTCAGTACATTCCTTTGACTAGTACAAGCTGCAACTAATTACTTAGTCTTTGGGACAGACATTTTAGTAGGGCCTGTAGTAATAGGACAAGGGGTAAGAGTTTTAGTCTAAAAGAGGGTAGATTCAGACTGGATACAAAGAAGAAATTTTTTGCAATGAGGGTGGTGAAATACTGAAACAGGTTGCCCAGAGAGATGGTAGTCCCATCCCTGGAAATATTCCAGGGCAGGCTGGATGGGGCTTTAAGCAACCTGATCTAGCTAAACATGTCCTTGCTCATTACTGGGGCGTTGGAACTAGATGACTTTTAAAGGTCCCTTCCAACCCAAACCATTCTATGATTCTATGAAAAATAAACAGCCCTCAGGATAAAACCTCAATTTCACTTGAAAGCAGGGCTGCTATCTCTTAGTGAGAAACACCTCAGCCATCACACACAGATTCAGCAGGGCACCTGATGGAGCTTTTTGTCCCACTCCCATCACCCATCTCCTGTTTAACCACAGTGTTTTATGTCTCAGCACCATACCACAACTTCTCTCAGGTTTATCAGGTCGTGCTGCATGGCAAACACACATGGTGCCAGAGTCAGGAGAGTGAAGACCACTGCTAAAGGTGAACTAAATTTTTTGCCCAGGTCTGCAGCCCAAAGTCCAGGCTCCCAACAGCAGTGACATCTGCCAGGCCCTTTATGAGCAGAAGCCAGTCTCTAGGCCAGTTTTTAGATAAGGTGCAGCATGGCCCAGCCTGCAAGCTGTGTTGTCCCTTCAGAATTTGGGATATATGGCCTGCCAGTCCCATGGGGCAGTTCCTCCTCTTAATAGCTGAGTCCCTGTTTCTACTAGCACTGCGTCTGCCCCACTCATCACACAGGGGGAGAGATAATAGAGGAACAGAAATCATAACCCACTACTAACCACATCTGACAAACTGCAGTTGGATGTGTGACCACAGCATTGGGTATGAGAACATTCTGCTATCATCTTTTGTACTCACTACCCAAAAACCTAGCACTCTTACTGAGTAATTAATCTAGTTGAGACAGGAAAGTTATCACTGCTTCCATTTCACAAACGGACAAGATGAGGTTCACCGTGGGCAATCAGAACAGCCTGAAGCAAAATCAGAGCAACCAAGAACCGAACTGAAGACTCTAAATCTTGTGTCTTAACATTACCTTTCCTTTCTCAGCATGACCTCCTCCCAGGCAGAGATGCTGCTTTTCCATATTCGAGGGTATTACTTTCCTCCCCAGAGAGACTTGAAGGCTGAGCTGGCTTCTCTCTTCTTTTTCTTTGCATAGAGAAAAATAGCACCCACAAACCAAACCACATCCACAAACGCACTCCAAAGGCAGTTTTATTTAATCCCAGTGTAATTCTTGCTGCTCTTTCTTAATCCTTTCACCTGTGAGACAATTGCCAGCATTCTGGGAAGAACTCAATATTAATCATAGACTTGCATAAAACGAGACAAAGAACCAGATAAAACAGACTAAAGGAAATTGCAAGGCCTGAATTAACCATGTATATACACATCCCTTCCAAGCACCCTGCTGAACTAGCCTCTTTCACAGCAGATAAAAGGTCCACTAATAAGCCAGGAGGAGGAGGCCACAAAAAGCCACATCAGAAAATGAAGGCTTCAGTTTTCTTCTGCATGCACTGTGGAGTGAGATGCCACAAAAATCAAAAACCCAGAATAAGCTATTAATAGTAATATCTAGCTGCCTAATTTTCCAGCAAAAAGTAATGGGATATCTGCACCTCTTTCTGTCCCAAATATGTATAGCAGATTACTCTCCCAACATCTTATCTGGGACACTCCTCCCAGATTAAAGAACATATGTTTCTATTACTCTTCCCTCAGTTTCCCTTCCCTTTCATTCCACTACTGATACACCCATTCTTCCTCCCCATAAATGAAAAAAAAAAAAAAAAAAACCCAACATTTCCACTCATTAATTATTTAAGTAATTCTTACCCTGAAACTTTGAACTAGATGATCTTTAAGGTCCCTTCCAACATGGTATTCTATGAATCTATGAAAGCATCCTCTTTCTTTTCCAAGTGTCCCTAAAATTCATGTCTTTGAAGAAAAACCCACATTGTCTCAATGTGCTATTTCCAACCTGAATGTTTCTGTGATATGTTATTTCCTAGCAAAATCCTTACACAGTACACTTAAAGCACCTCTCCTTTATGGTGTGTGTTTTTTATTTTCATTCTGTGTTTTACTGTCACAGAAAATGTGTGTTGTTCCCTTTTCAAGATACCATTGATATTTCTACAGCCATGAACAAATTTACCAACAGATACAGTTTTAATCTTCTTAGAGAATTGCTTTAGCATGTGGAATCTAATTGGGAAAGTCCTTGGTAGAACCAGCAAGTTATTTTGTGGTTTGTAAAACTGATTGTACTGGTGTTTACAGAAACAGGCACGGACAAGAGAACTCTGGCATTTATTGCCTATTCTCCTCCAGCTCTCTCCATCTCTCTGTGCTTCTGCTTATTCAACTGTAAAACAGGAAAACAAATAATTAACCTTCTTACTAGATGGATGTGAAGTTGAATGATAAAGCTGTGCACTCGTGTATTGTTTTCAGGACACTCTGTGTCAATGCAGCAGCCTCCTTGTGCAGTGGGGAAAGGTTTTTGTCCTCACTCCACTGCTGCAGAGGCACAAAGGCCCCGACAATTTGCAGGGAAAACCAGCTACAGACTGAAGAACGCACCTCTCACTTCTGACACCTCACCATTAAGCACAACGTTATTCAGGAATGTGCTCCAAGCCTTTATAAGCCCATTGTCTGGACTGGAGATTGGTGGGATGCCAACATGCTACCGGTACACTGCTGATGACAAACTATCAGTCCACAAAGTATTTTACAGGAGAATTGCAGACAGATAGGGATGGAAATAGTATCAGGGCTGAAAAGCAACCACTCTTAGGAGCAGAGGTTGTAATTCAGCATCTCTTAAAACAAACTGCTGAGAAATGGTCAACTGGAAATCCCAGCAAAATGGAGCCATAACAAGCTCAAGGCCAGAAAGAAGGCGATCAGTGTCCATCCACTGAGAACACCAACAGGAAAACTTGTAAAAAGGTTTCAAGCTCCTGAATCAGTCATATGGGAGAAGAGTCAGAGAGAAAGTGATTCCTGAAATAAATTTCTTTTTGGTTATTTTTGGAAAAGGAGACAAAAAGGAGGGAGGTTGGTACATTGGAAAGCTGACAAAAATCATTATTCTCTATAAATCGCTTTGACATTGTATAGGCAGTGACCTTCACAGCACTATACCAGTTTAATGTCATTTACTTCAGCAGTAGCTGATTTCACTATTAAACAGGGATGCATAGCACAAGATTACACAACTAAATCACAGTTGCAAATATTTAATATCATTGCCTTTATTTTTTTTCTCTTTAAAAAAGTCATTATCAAAGGCAGAGAACACAGTAGAAAACACATTTATTTATTCTATCCTGGAAAAAGCTTAGTGTTCATGCATTTTATCTATCTAGTTCTCCAAATTACTTTGACACTTGAAAGCTCTTGTGATCAAAACAGTCTGAAGGAAAGCAATTTTGCAACCATTTAAGAACTGATTTCATGCACTGATCAACATTTACCAAACTTGCCTGATGGAATAGCACATAGTTTAACCCAACAGATTGATAGCAAGAACCTGAAGGAGAAAATTAGTCAGAAAACTACACTGGTTTAAACAGAAGTACCTTAGGAGGGAAAAAGAAAGAAAACCAGAGATAATCTCTCTGATCTTTTCTTCTCTCCCACCAAAGAAGAAATAAAAAAATAAATCAGTGTTTGGGAAGTCAGAAAGAACCAGTACTAAGAGAAAAAAAAAGTCATACTTTGGCTGACAATACAATAAGCACATCTACCACATATTACATTCATTCCATTATGGACATACACTGCAGCATGGTAGGAAATGAAGTGTTCACAGGTTTCTCTTAAAATAAATCTGTTTTAAAGATGAAGTCAATACACTGAAGATGATCAGTGCCAGGAAGTGTTCTTTATGACACTATTCCAGGAGACAAATAACAGAAATCATGGATCTCTTCAGCAATTTAGCAGGAGAGGAAAGATAAATCAATGGATATTTAGGAAGTCAACAAATTCCAAGAGAAAAAAATAATTTAGTAAACTGAGAGAGGAAAAAGAGGAGAAAAAAAAAATGTAGAGAGCAGATTTCCCCACATGCCTCCTGACTTCATTGAGACTGCCTGTGGAGTAAGACCATCCAAAATAAATACGTGCCGTTGAAAATGGTCTGATAAATGTCTTGTTTGGATGATGGAGTTGGCCAGCCCTGCAAGGCACTGCTGCCCAAAACGTGCATGCCCTTCGTCAGAACTGGGAAATGCAAATGCACAACGATGCTGGGTGCTGCCCTGGGTTTTATAAAAGCTTGCAACATCTCTAATGCAGAGCTAAGCAAGCACCTGTAATCCCTGTGCTGCGATGCAGCATTGTGCTCTCCCCTCACAGGACAAGCCAACAGCTATGCAAGATCCTTTTATCAACATTCACAGGGCTGGAAAATAACTGTTCACAGTTTGATTCCCAACATTACCGAGTGAACCAAGAACAGCTCAGAAAACTGGCAGCTGAATACACACGTAAAAGACAAAGGTTCTTCAGTGATATTTATTCTAGCCAAGTTTTAATATTTCAAGGCTTATAGCAACTAACTCTCTACGTAATCAAATGCAATTGTCTGATCCCAGCTGGTGATAAGCACATTCATCATCAACCTGGTCATTATTAATATACCAGTAATTAAGGGGAACAAAGGTGTGTGGGCTCAATACAATTCCACCGTACCTAATAAGACCACATCCCCTTTTACAACACAATTATTTTAACATTCAAATTATACATTTTTATTACTACTGCTAACAACTAACAATCACAGAGCCATATGATTTTAGAACAAATACCGAAATGTTTTTTTTTTCAAACACTTCAGTAAAAAGAATTTGGTGAATTAAAAGGAACAGAGTTTTGCTTTAGAAACAATCGGACCCATAAGGAGTCCCCCGTCAAAATGTGATTTTAGATTAAATGCATGCAACTGACAGAATCAAATCGTAAGCACTTACCTACATATACTACATACACTCTTCTTGCTCTACTGTAGGAGAGAAAGCGATATCTCAGGCACCACGGTGTGGTACTGCTTGGCAAATGCTACTGACTTTTTTAATGGTGACAACTGTGTACACAAATTCTCTAAGTACCAGTTCTGTTTGAAGTCTTTCCCCACAAAGCACTGCTGGTAAAGGATAATTTCTACTAAATGCTTTGCAGCCTTCTACTTTAATAAGAGGGGAACCGAGGCCATCAGTTAGTAAGAATGATCCAGAAACCCTCAGGTTATTGTTGGAATAGTCTGGGAGCCAGATTCTTCCCTGCACTGTTTCTTTTACATCAGTGCATTTCTTCTGCTTCAATAGCAGTTATACCACAATAAAATCCTTGCAGTGCAGTGAAGAATATGGCTTCTAATACATCAAACCTCTTGGTGTATAAAGCATATCTAGCACACAAACATCATCTCGCAGAAAAATCCTGATAAAACAGAATTCTAGGGTTTTATCCTTGCAGACAAACAACACATTTCCACATGCAAAACACCTTTAATTTCTGTGGCCTCCACCAGCTGTTTAGGGAGCACAGTACCTTTAGCACAGCAACTTGCAGGCTAAGTCATCTGAAGCATAAATTTCCAAACAAAATAGCTTCAAAAACAAATAAATATGCTACAACCTGTGAATGCTGAATACCTGATTCCTTGCTCTCTCTAGTAGTATTTTCTATCCGCTTCCCTTGTTTCACAGCCTATCAGTATTGATCTCTGTTTAGATACATGCACTCAGAACTGCCAAGGCTCTTGAAACACACATGGAAATGAAAGTCAGCATGAGAAGTAACTCTAGCTCTCATGCAAGAGATGAGTATGGCCAAATAAATGAAAAGCAGTGTCACAGGCAGATCAGCAGCTAGCAATGGTGCACTGTGAACAACCAGAATCAAAAAACCAGAATACTGCTGCACACCATCAGACACGACTTCATAACTGATACAGACAACACTGGGTGAGTTATATCAGACAATTGCAGAAAGCATGACCTTCATCACAGTGATAGTTTCACAACCATTTGTACGGCATGTTATGCACTAAGCTGTAGTCAAAATATTTACTATCTGGTAAAGCACTGCAAATAAGGCTGCTGTATCTAAGCACTTCTGCATAAGACCCAGCTTACACAGCACATATTTTCTAAACTGTTCAATACCACAATGTTATCACTCGAGTCCACAAAAGGCCACAAGGAGCCTTAAAACAGGAAACTCCCCTCTCTCACTGGGTTTCCTATTTTTGCAGGCTGTTTGATGTGTGTGACGGGTCTATTTCGGTTCCTGATAGCATTATCACCACTTTGCTGCATTACCATAAAGCCCAGGAAATAAGCTATTATCCACCATCACTCCTCCAAAATGTTATCACAGAGAATCATGCATTCACAAAACAGCATTAACTGCGAGAATTAGAGTCCATTTAAACGGCAGCTGTTCCTTCATTCCTAAATAGGTTCTTAGATCAAAACTTCTCCCTTGAATGGTCTCATTACTAAATGTCCCTTTCAAATGGAAGGGGGAAAAAATTACTTTTAAAAATTGCTAGTTTTACAGGTAACATTCCTCCCCTATATTATGATAACCACGTAAGTGGCACTGAAACCAGGATTATTATTTTTTCCAAAAACACATTTTAGCTTTCAGAATTGTAAACTGAAATTCTGCCTTCCAATGCCCTCTGGCAAAGAAATGGACCTATAATTTTGATTCTCTGCTTCTAATTTATCTCATCTTCAGAATCTCAAGCATCAATTATTTAAGGGAAAGACATTCTGTTTATTTTTAAGGATAACACTAACTCTGCAGTAACAGCTTTCTTTTAAATACAAAACCTAAATCTGGGATCTAATATAAACTCTGGTGTTCCTTTCAGCTCTAAACCCATGTCCTAGAAAAACCCACAGCCCTATGTTCTGCTATTATCAAAGAAAACATTGTTTATTATGTTCCATTTTCCTCCCTGCTTCTTTGCCTCTTTGTTACTGTCTGTTGGAAGGACTCCAACCTGAAGAGAAAAAAACACTCTCAAATCTAAACTGAAAAACCTAAATGCCAGGAAAAGGCACAATGTCTCTTTAAGAGTCAACAGTAAATTAACTTGCCCATAAGAGTGCAATAATTAGCAGTTAGTAGCTTATTAAAAGGATGGCAAAGGCCAAGCTGCCATCTGGGATCTCCAGTTTCTTGTGATTGTTATTATGTCAAGATGCGCAACTTGCATTAGCTTTCATGTCACCGTGCTTGCCCTTACTTTACATGTAAATTTTAATGAAAGATAGGATACTTTAAAAATCAGACGTCCATCAAAAGTGCTATTAGTCTGCCTTTTACAAAGCATATGGCCTGTTTTGCTACCTTTGCATCTCTACACACCACTGAATGCCTTAAATGAAGAAAACGGGGTGGGGGGGTGGGGGGAGGGAAGCCTTTCAATGATATCAATTAAATATTCTCTTTGGGCAGAGTGAAAGCTGAACCTCATTGCAAACAGAAGACTACAATGCAGCATAAGAGGACAATATTTTAGCTCCTGTTTACACACAACCACAGTGCCTTTAACTCTCCCAGGAACCATTCTTCTTAATAAAAATAAAAGTCAGCGAAGAATCAGCTGTTTATACACACGTTTAAAAGGCGCCGTTTTAACATAAGGCTGAAAGATGGCATGTAACAGAAAATAAATTATCTCTAAACTGCAAAATGCTTAGCATATTATTAAATATTTTATGCATAGCCATTATCTGTAAACACACATGCTTATACGCACAAACAAAAAATCATTTACCAGAAACGTGCTGTTTAATGACTCATTTGTCTGCCTCCATAAATATATTATGAAGAGGTATAAAAAATTGTTGTGAGATCTCTATTCCTTTGCATTAGCTGACGTTCAACATTTAAGTGATTTCACTCACCAAAGTTCAGAAGATGCCACCAATTCTGGAATATTAAGAAATGAGATGAATGCCTTGCAGTGATGTCCCGCATTATCTTACATTCATCAGCTATCAATTGTCTCTAATTGGACTTGCAAGAATTACAATAAGCTATTTGTCTCTTCCCTACGTAAAATAAAAAACCAGCAGCAAAAATTCACTTACAAAAAACATTACTCCAGAAGGCTGCCATCTTCATTCAAGGGGGGTTTGATTCTATCCAAGAGGGTTTACAGTTTGGGTATTTACTAACTGTAAAATGAAATGCCTTGGTTTTAGATCGCCCTTAAGAGGAAAATTAAAACTGAAAGTCACCATCTTTCTAATAATGCCAGGTATTTCCCCATGAAAAGGAAAACAAACCCAATACTGCACATATTTTAAAAGTACTAAAGGAAAGGACACTAAATGTAGAAATCAAACCCTAAAATATTCATATTTTAAAGCCAAATATTAAGATATTTTACAAGGCAAAGCAGAGCTTGGAAACCCCTGCCAAGGCTGGCAAGATGAATGTAGTGTTGGTTTTCCCCTTGTATAATTAGGTATTTACGGAGTACAAATTATTTAATTTGTTACTGATGTTTCACTTCAACGTTTGCATAAACTCTTGACCATTCAGATGGACTTATTCACATGGCTCTAAAATCCTAATGATATTACTGGTGAAGAAGAACTTGAAATTATTTTCCAGATCAGTAAGGTCCAGTCATTTCCTTCTATCCAAGTCCACAAATGCTATTTTGTTTTTTCTGTGCCATTACCTCCTGGTCAATATTATTGAACAATTCAAAGAAATAACAACCTCACACTGCTCACTGAGAGCGATGTTGAACATTACAAGACTTAAAAGATCTGCTTAGGCTGAGAGCGGTCAGAACCAAGAGAGATGATCTGATCTTGCAATGCTGAGAACTACATAAGGAATCTGCCAGTAGCATTCGCTCTACACAACACACACTCTGACATGTCCCACACACAAGATAGGTGAGTAGTCTCATTTCCTTCTAAGAATGGGAAAAATACCTGATTCATGTTGACAATCAGTGTGCAGTTGCACCATTTTTAATCCCAAACACCAGCTACTGATGGAGGGAAGGGGTCCAGAGCCTTAAAGGAGAAGCAGTTGCCTACAGACTGCACAGGTGCTACAAAGGTGAGCACACCAGAAATCAAGCACACCTCATTGTCATTCTTTGTGTCAGAGGGGGCTTTGCAGTTCTTTGGCTCACTAAATTCTTCAAGAAGCAGCAGGACTACATTCACTGAAAACAGCAGTCCCACCAGGAACACAGCCAATTTCATCTGGAGACATGAACTTCAATAAAAGCCAGATCCAAACCAAGAGTAATGAAAAAAACAAAAGCCACTACATATATATGAGAATGGTGAAAGGTAGCAAACAGGCAAATTATCATTCCCTTAACAAAGGCTGTCAGAGAGAACAAATTACATGGAAAAACATGAAAACACATTAGCTCCAGTTCAATAGCAAATTAAAGTTGGATATTTATGATCTCCTTTTGTATCATTTACTTGCAGGGGAGTGTTAGGGAAATAAACTTCATATAATTGTTTCTTAATTATCAGTTCCTCTCCAGAAAAGCCGTATTCAGCAATTCACGCCAAACCAAATAAAAGTCCTCCCTGCTCATTGTACATTCACCTCACCTCCACAACCAGTTTCATACACGTAATAAAAACACCAAACAATGCATATTTACACAGTTCAGGTTAAAATGCATGCTGGATCAGTGTGCTTTTCTGTATCTCTAATACTCTACCCATTACCCCAGAACAACTACACTTCATCTTCTTCAGCTTTCCAGGAACTTCAAAACAAATGAACAAAACCAAATAAAAAACACATACCTTAAAAAAAGAAGGGGAGAAAAAAAACCACATACACACACAAAAAACAAAACCAAAATAACAAAAGCAAACACAAAACCCCAACAACAACAACACCACCCCACCACAATTAACAATCTCCTGAACTTTTTTACAAAGATAGAAGAAACCTATTTACTTACAGTGGAAGCAACTAACAAAAGCCCTTGTTTCCAATGATGAATGCAAGGTCACAGACCAGTACACATTGTGAAAAGCCTTTACAAATCAAATACATCATATCCTTTGGATACATACATAGCATGAGACAGAGCTGCTGCCAGTTTTCACTTAAAACTATGAGAACACCAAAAAAATAGGAGCCTTTCAGGTACAATCACTAGGGTTTCTGGTACCACCTGTGAGCTAAAGGCCATGTGTGGGTACAAAATCAGACTGCTTGAGCCCTCTGAATGCAATACCATTTTTCATACAGAATGATGGTTCTCTGATTAAGTCACTTGCTACAACTAGTGCTAAAAACTACACATAGCTGGAAAGTGAAACAGTATTTTTACTCAATGACGCAATAAATTAAATTTCAGTGCATAGGAATTAATTGTGAACTATATATTATAATCCTACAGGCTGAACTGCAAGTTTTCCTTCAGTTTCTATTTACTCCTGACAGACTGTCCTACAGCACAAATGCCGCCTGAGAAAAGGAGGGAGCGACATGAACTGACATCATGCCATACAAACTTGTCCTGATCTACACAGACCCTTAAATCACACTAAGCCATACATCAGCTAACTCAATTACTGGCAGTGAGGTTGAGGCACAAAAACATTTTGTATGGTGTGATTAGAGGTTTAGGTTCTCACATTTTTTACAGTATTCTGATGCTCCCCTCTTGCTAAGAAGATAGCACTGAGTACAGTTTATGTGTTATCTTCCACCACTCAACTTTGGATAGAATAGAATAGAAAAGATATTAAATTAATTATTGGAGTATTTTTTCAACCTCAAAGCAGAACAAATTATATTGATGACATGAGGTACTCCATCAAGCAATACAAATACAACATAGATTTGTTAAAAGAAGACAGGGCATCAGAAAGAGGCATCTTACAAACAGAAAGCGTTAAATATGCTATTCTGGTCCCCAGGTTTCAGGTATCACAGGAGGAGTGATCACTGCTTGTGTCTCAAAGGAAAGTGACTATGAACTCCAAGCCTTCATATACTTCCAAATCCAAAGTAATACAATTAGTCATTTCATGCCTCACTGTCTTATTGGCATGAACACATCTAACATGCTCCAATGCCTTCAAATCATGCTGATCAATATATCAGATTCTTCAATTGCATATTTGTTGAAAGGGAGTAAGCCTCAGCCTAACAAAATCTTTTAATCTCTCTATCTCATTGGAAAATAGGACAAAGAAATGGATTTTCCTCAAGCAGTGCTTATATTTTATCAATTAATCTTCACCCTTCCCTCCAGTCCAACTTGAGACTCACAGCAGGTTTGCAGCATTTCGCCTTTTTGACAGTTTTGATTAGGGATGGATGACTGCCCCCTGCATGCTGAAGACAACAGAACTGCTGAAGAGCAAGCTGGAGCCCCAGAGCAGCCTTTCATGCCCTGTGCTCTACTGAGCTGCAAAAGAGGTGGACCTCTCTGTTAGGCAGTGCTGATCAGTTTCATTTCCTCTGCAGATTTTTGCAACTCAATTTCTCTTTGAAAAACAACTTTTTGCTAACAGAGAGGACGAGAAGCAGAGCTGGGGAGAAATAATATGTCAAAAGCCGTCCATCACCGAAGGGTACTGGACAAGTCTAGGCCCCGTTTGCACCAACAGCAGTGCCAAAATTCCCAGCAGTGACATCACTCCAGTGCAAGAGATTTGGCAGTACCAGCTCATTGGCCTCTGGCTCCGATTTCAGTTGAACTGATGGTCCCTTAGCACTCCAGCATCACCTACCAGCCACAGACAGCCTGACACTGTGCAGCCCAGATTTAATGTGAGCAGAGAGAAAATAACATCTATTAAGACCTTAAAGCTTTCACCTTAATAAATATTTCTTCCACAATTTAATACAAACCAGAAGACTGTTAAGAGACATTTAAAAGTAGAAGCATTCATTTCCAATAGGAACCACATTCATAAAAATACAAATTGCCCATTAACAAACCAACACTTTACAAGCAATGAAGTCTTAGGAAGAATGCAATCTCTACCTTTACTTCTACCTATAGACAGGAAGGTGTGCGTCCAGTTAAGAGGAGGAACAAGAAGGATGTCCATCACGGAGGAGGAGGAAGGAGGAAGCATAAAAAACAGAGATGGATGTCACTGGCCATACTTAAAACCCCAAGAAAATTAACATATTTATGTAGCAGCCAAATCCAACAAAACATAATGCAAAGCCTCATGCATTAGCACACCAGTGATATGCCTCATTCCACATCAAATTCAAAACAGCAAGGGAAACAACAGAGCAGGACAGAAATAAAATTAAAATCTCATGGTAATATATTTGCTAAACACATTTCACCTACCAGAGCTAATCTATTTATATATAATGTTGACATTGCATATTTATTCACACATATACATTTACATATTTTATATCCATGATATATTTATAGAGTAAATATTTATCAAAAGGGTATCTCTGTGAGTTGGTTGGCAAGAAAACTGAAGTCACTGTTCCCTGATGCATCAAGGATAAATAAGGGTGGCTAATGTTGCCAGAAGCCAACAGTTTTCACAAGTTTTTTTGTCAGGCAAGAGAGCATGATGAGGGCTGATGGCAATCATACAGGCCTGAATAGGTCATGCAAGTCTTCATGAGCCAACTGGGCTGCAACTTGTAACTGAAATGGCCAAGTGCATCTGCTTTTATAATCCAGTTCTAAACCACAGACTGCTATAAAGACATAATCAGAACCGTTTTGGTTGGAAAAGACCTTTAAGGTCATTGAGTTTAACCATTACCTAGCTCTATCAAGTGCGGTGCTACACCATGCTCCTTAGTACCACATCTGTGCATCCTTTAAACACCTTCAAGTGTGGTGATTCAAACACCTCTCTGGGGATCCTGTCTCAGTGTTTGATGACCCTTTCAGTGAAAAAGTTTCTTCAAATATCTGATCTAAATCTCCACTGGTGCAACTTGAGGCCAATTCTTCTCATCCTATCACTTGTTACTAGGGAGACGAGACCACCAGCCACCTCACTAAAACCTCCTTTCAGATAGTTGTAGAGAACGATAAGGTCTCCTCCATCAGTCTTCCTTTTCTCCAGGCTAAACAACCACAGTTCCCTCAGCCACTCCTCAGAAGACCCTCCACACCCTTCACCAGCTTTGTTGCTCTTCTCTGGACACAGTGCAGGACCTCAATGTCTTTCTTGCAGTGAGAACCCCAAAACTGAACACAGCATTCAAGGTGTGGTCCCACCAATGATGCGTACAGGGGGACAATCATTTCCCTGGTCCTGCTCGTCACACTATTCCTGATACAAACCTGGATGCTCTTGGCTTTCTTGCTCACCTGCACATACTGCTGGCTCACATTCAGCCTGATGCCAATAACGTGTGTTCACTGTCCTAGCCACTCCCAACATGCCATCATCTTTCCTCTGCCAATGATTTGCCATACTCATTTGCATCCTAAGCAACAAGGACACGCTGAAGGGACCTCTTCGCTGGATGCTACTTTAACAAGCATAACTTCCAAACCAAAAGCCCAGATGAATAATAAGTGGGGACAGAGAAGGAGCTTAGTCAGATGCTCCACACATCCAATACCATGGTCTTGACATGTGTTCATAAAGAGCCCTGTTTATCCCATCTTTCTCACCACACAGGGATGTTAAGCTGCACAGAAACTGAAAAGTGAGCCCCAACTTCACTTCTGATTATTTCCTAAACTTTCATGACCTCAGAGCATACCTCTTGGCCTGGAACTAAGACAAAAACTATAATACAAGACAATAAAAACTGATTATGTCCAATCCAACCCACCCAACAAAGACCTCTCCATCATTTCACTGAGACATGTCCAGACATTTCACTATTTCTCTTTTATTCAAGCACCTAATTACCATTGAGCCTTCACAGATGCTACATTGTGTCTTGTTAACTCTTTGGACTGTCTAACCTCAGATTCATATTCACTTAATGGCAAAAATAATATTGTGTACATCTAGTCTAGAAAAACCTAATCAGGCTCTAGAATCTAAACTTGCATTTTATCCCCATAAACAGTTTGTCTGGTTTTCCCAGTGCACCACATGCACACATCTTGCATCAAGACTTCAACCATGTGACTGCATTTGCAAGACCAGACTGTTTCAACAGTGCTGCTAACTCCTCCCTGTATATCCATGTGTCCTGGTTTGAATCAGAACAGAACAAATCCTGCTCAGGGGTTTAACTTTTCAGTTCAGTCTCTTCTACATAACTGCACTTTCTGTAATTAACAGCATTATTTCAAAGACAGTGTCTGCTTCTAGCAGTAATAACTCTCAATGTTTCTTCATACTAAGGACTGGTATGAAGACCAAGGTCACTGCTATATCTTGTGTACCACATTTGGGGTGTAGAAAAAAAAACTGCACATGCAAGAAGGAGTGGACAGTTCAGATGACCCTCAACTGACCAACTAAGTATCCCATTCCATACATGCCACATTCAGTATAAAGTTGAGGGATCATGAGGGTCAAGCTCTCTTCCTCAATGACCAGTGTCCAAGGGCTCTGTCCATTCTGCTATCAATCCCAATCTATGACTTCCCAAATCCAGATTGAGAATCTAGCTCCTGACTCTAGTTCCCATCTGCTGCTGACTCCAGTCTGAGACTTCTGACACCATATCAGTGATGATGGTGAGGCAATTGCCATCAAGGCATTTGAGCGTAATATTGGGTTATATATATGTAATTTATTATTCAAGTTACTTTCACTTTTCTTTTCCAAGTCATATCTCTCTCTCCCTTTTTCACTTTCTTTTCCCCTTTGGGAAGGGAATGGGGTTAATAGAGAGCATTTGTCACTTGTTTAATGTCCAGCCCAGACCCAACCCTTGATACCATGTCAACAAGACAGCAACTCTGTTAGGAGAAAACAGAATCATCCCTCTTCTCACCAGCTTCTTGGTCCACATGTCTCTAGTGCAAAATGGGACTAACGATCCCATAATGTCATAGTAGATAGATCTACAGCACAATCCAGACTGAGATATTAAAATGTGAACTCTGCTACAGGCCTAGATCCAATTTGTAGCCCAGCCTGGGGTTAGCCCCGTTCTTTTTCTAAACCATTTTGTGCTTTGCATATTGAAAAATTTAAATTGCAGATACAGGACTTATAGGCCATTATATGCAATTTTCCTCAGGATTCATAATGAGTTAGGATCATGCCATGGGGGCTATTAACATATTTTCTGTAATAATTACACTCTTAAAAATAAAGACCAACTCTGAGGTCTACATTTATGAGTCAGAAGCGGGAGTCATTACAGACGGCACAACGAGAAAGAAATAGCAAGATAAAACAGCTGTGGGGCTGCATGGAAAGCAGAAACATACCTCTTTACTATCAATGGCATTATCTCATGCTCCCTTCCAGGCATCTGAGTCCCAGGCTGACAAGCAGCCACAACTCATGGGACACAGAGGCAAAAAATGCAAATGGCTTGTCTGGCACCCAGTAGGCTTAGTTGCTTTTGTCATGCATAGCCCACCTCAGCAAAGCAGCAGGGACAAGATCAGTGACTAAACCAAAGAGAAAGTCGAAGGACTTACCTTGTTCACTCATCATCAGGTGTGAGAGGCCTTTGAAAAAAGAGAGAGAGAGAAAGGAAGTAAGAAAAAAGGAACAAAACAGGAAAAGAAGCAGCAATATCCATGCACAGTATTCACAGTCCAAGAGGTTTGGAGCTCACATACTTGAACTAGACCAAGTATGGGTGTAGCACACAGAGTGCACATATTTACAGGTGCTGCTTTCCACACTGAGCAGGTAAGCATCTGTTACAGGTGAAAAAAAAAATCCTCCTGGTATTTGCAGAACTGTGTTTCACATTTTTTCATATCCTTTGGGGAGCAACTCCACTGGCATTGTACCTTGATATGGCTAAGTGGAGTAGGAAAGCCAAGCTCTGCAACAGGGCTCTGCAGGGAGCATTCATTCCCCTAGAGACAGAAATAGCTTGTACAGAAATAACTTCTCAGCTGAAGATTAAAAATTCAAGGCTGCAGTGGTCAGTTAAAGGGATGCCATGATTCTACCACATCTGCTTCAGGCAAAACATCCGGGCTAAATGCATACACAAACCAGGAGTGAGCTATCTTCATTCTTCAACATAGTGGTTTCACCATGTATTTTCAGTTGAACAACATTGCTCACACTCACTAATTAGACAGCAGTACACCAGAACTAGCAAAGCAGAAAACAAAACCATGTAACTTATTTTTAACACTACTGCATTTCTTTCCAGGAAGAACTGGAGATTCAGCTTCTGAGGGCGGTGGGTTAGTTTACAACTCATTTGCCAAAGCTATTATTTGGTTTTGTAACTCAAGGTGAAGCCAGACAGCAGTACAGCTCCCCTCAGCAGTTACAGTCACTCTCAGCTCCGTAGGTGGGGCTGTGATGATCACTTGGGCTGCTCCAGTCTCTGCTCAATAAATGTTTCCAGCATAACACTTCTTTGTTTTAATTAAAACTCGTTTCTAGCCCAAACTTTCAAATATGCATACTATACAACTGTATTCACACAATAATCATTTAGATACTACTGTATATATATTCATGCCCAATCCATTAAGCCATCCAACTGATTCATTGCTTAATTTTTGTGCCACGTGGTATCACAGAACTAACTTAATGAAAATCAAGGCATATCCACTAAAGCCATGAGTGAACCCTTTTGTATTGAGTTCCCTGATCACCTTCCCTTAGCTTGATTCCTTCTCCACATTTCCCACCTCTCAAAGCACTTAGTACAGCAGGGATTTTGATACCAGTATATGCATACACACACCCTATCTTGAGCCAGTCTATTAATGAAGCATGGCTGTGACTTTCTTAATTTCAACAGGACTGAGAGGTCAAATGGATTTACTAGGATGAAAATTTTCAACAAGCAGCATGCTGAGTTTGAATTTGTTTATTTCTCTCTCTTTTATACTTTTCATTTGCCTCTGCTATAGAAGTTTAAAATCCAGATCATCCCAAGAATATGTTCACCCACAGAGAACTCCAAACCAGATAAGGGGATTAATAATTGTACAGTCTAAGGAATGCAGATGTCTTAATGTTCTTGAAGATTATTATGGATTTAGAAAAATAATCATAAATACAACATAGCTCTCTTTTTTTGGTTGGTTGGGGCTTTTTTGTGTGTGTTATTTCTTAGCTATAAATAAACATTTAAGATTTTCTACTGTGGGACATATTTCTAGTCTAAATTACAAGATATAATTTCACTGAATAACGTTGCTCTGCTAGTAGAGCGGGTTGAATTTGTGTCTCTGTTTATGGCCACTGACCCCATCAGTCTTGGTAGGCAAATATTAGGTCTGAACAAATGGGCACATGAAAGTCACTGTCAAAGACATTGTGAAAGATGAGAAGACAAAATTATAATTGCTAGGACCTACAAATCATAAAGATCCTGTAGTAATGATGGAAAAGGAGAAAAGGCAAGAAAGTGGAAGTCTGACACGCAGCCGAAGCTCGCCAAACAGGGAAGGGATATCAGACCCATAGCAGGATTGGGATTCCCAGCCCTCAGCCCTGGTACACCACAGGGATGGAAAGACGTGGCTGAGAAGCACAGAACCTCAGTTCCTGGGTATCCCAGGGGCCTTGTCCACTTGGGAAGATGGGACACTGCCAAGAGAAACCTCCAGAGAATGTTCAAAGTAAGAGCCTGCATTAAACACCCTGAATCACACCACAAGGACACTGCCTTCTCTCCTCCAGCCACAGAGGAGCTGGAAAAAATATCAAAACTTCAGTAACATCAACAACTCTCTTGTCCTTATCCCCAGAAGTCCAATGTTTTGTGCCCTATCAGGCACATCAGCCAAATGCAGCCCAAAGCCTTTTGCATGCAGTGTAGGAGTGAGTGCACTTCCAAATGTACCCACAATTCTGGCCCCTGTACCAGCCTTGGTTCAAATATCTGTGAGAGAAAGTCTCTCTAAGCAATGTTGACTCTTTCTGCTTCTTGATAAATCTGAAACAGCAGCTGTGGTATTCTGTGTACCTCTTGATCCTCTAGTATTGGAGATAAGGAGATGGGTAAAAAATAATCCCCCTCCCCTGAAATGCTACATTTTCCTTTTTCACACAGGAAGAACAAGGAGGATTGACGTGGAGATATAGTAAAAAACCCAGTGTTACCTCTTAAGTTATCCACCAACACAGATCTTTATTTTAACAAAAAGAACACCAAGAGAATTCCAGATTCATTACTAGATAGAATAATAACATAAACAATGAAACAACATGTCAGCTTTTCTCATGTGAAAACTTTCCTTCCTTGCAATTTAACTCCAACAAAATACTAACAACCAAGATCTTCAGCCACTGAGATCTGAAATCTCTGATATTTGCAGCCTGTGTTACAAAGGCCTTAAATTAGTCACAGTAATATCAACATTGAAAACATTAACTAACATTGTCTCACCTTTACATCAGTTTCAAGACATGACAAGGCACCAAACCAAATCACAAAAGTCAAAGTCATCACAAGGTGGCATGGGGCACCACTGTAATAAACTAAAAGGGCATCCAACAAGTCAACGCAGGAAGTTGTGCCAGGGGAGGTTTAGACTGGATGTTAGGAAGAAGTTCTTCATAGAGAGTGTGATTGCCCATTGGAATGGGCTACCCGTGGAGGTGGCGGACTCGCCATCACTGGAGGTGTTCAGGAGGAGACTTGATGGGGTGCTTGGTGCCATGGTTTAGTTGTTTAGATAGAGTTGGATGATAGGTTGGATGTGATGATCTTGAAGGTCTCTTCCAACCTAGTTTATTCTATTCTAAGTGTGAAAATTTTTGAGACCTGCAAACTAGACCAGATTTTGACAGAACCAGGTGGCTACCTATCACCATGCCATTTGGGCATGATCCATACAGGCCAGCAAAGCTTTCAGCAGGCTCAGAAGCTAAATAAACTCATTTTGCCCCAAAGCAATTTATCCCTATAGACAACTATTGTTTGTGCCAACAGGCATCCTATTCCAGGGTAATTGTGTAAGAAAATCTGAATTTTCACCAAAATCCAGGTAAATCATGTTTTCATTTGAATCCTTGATATTCTCTGAGTAAAGATCCAGCACGGCAAGTCAAGTCAGTGTAGAACTGGGAAAAGGTTGGCACAAACCTGCATGAGCCACAATAGCCAAGGGATTGTGTGCTTTTTCTAAACCAGCCTAGTCATTCATATAATCATCTAGTGACTGGGCACAACTACTGCCCAAAAAAATAGCAAGTGCTTTACAAAAAGTTTCAGAATTCAGAATAAATAGCTTGTCTGCCTGCAAAGACATTTTATGTACAAGTCAGAAATCCGGCGATGTGCTATTGCCGAACCTCAAATGAGAGTGACAGTAAGGACAAGTGCATGGCTTCAGAAAAAGGCTCTGAACAGGTCTCTTAGATAATGACAAGCATCTGCTTGCGCTCAGCCTCTTGAGCCCCAGCTTCTTCAGACTTTCAGCAGTAATGGGAAGAGAAAGTGGCCTCTTTCTTCAGAATATTGTCTCGTTATTAAAATAACACGTCCATTGCTGAGGGCAGACAGACATATAAAACCTGCTCTCTGGCCACAACTCATGACTGCCACAACTGACTGTTCCTATTTAGGTCCAGGAGGGGTTTTTTATATTTCTTTAACCTACCACCAAGGATTAATATTAATCTTGAAGTAACATTTCAATTTGTTAAAAACATTGTGAACCATCTGCTTGCTAGATCAAAATATTAAAATTAAGTGGCTTTAATTGTATGAAGCATCAAAGGCCAACACCAGATTCTTAGGAAGTCAGAGGACAGTTTTTAAAGTAGCTTCAGAGTACATCAGTCCTCAGTTTTAAGGGTTTACCATAATTTTCAGGGTGGTGGAGAAAATGAAGGAAACCTTGGAGGCAGTTTGAACCTTGCTTCCACTACTCCCCATCCAGCACCACATTTAGGTATTTAGTACTTAAAATGCAAAAATAAAGCCACAAAACCTAGGAAGGTGGGGACAAGAACACAAAACATGAGTGACAAATGACTGCAGCAACAAAGGAGAATGGAGTCCATCTAGTTAATTATAGGTTGTCTCGAGTTACTGGGCCCATGCTCTGCGTTGCGCATGTGCACGCTGCTCAATTGCTCTGTTAAGGCAGGCAATCTTACTATTTCCCTTTTAATGGTGCTGCCAGATGATTAGCCCAAAAGCTCTTTATGAATGAGAAGAGAAACTGCCAGGCAGCAGCAGCAGAGCTATCCCCAGGGGCAGGTTTGCCCAGAGAGGATCCTTTCCTGGGTATCAAGCTCCATGACCCATTCAAGCAATAACAGGGCCAGCTGCAATGCATGTCTGAGCTAGAGCACTGTGCCCTCTGTTCAGGATACACACAGAAATCGTTTACGGCAGAGCTGAAGAAAGAAATCAAGCAAACCAGGGATTCTTCCAAAAATAAAGTTACATCTATTATAAAGAAGAGCACTCTGATGAATGATGGAGTCTCTTGTTTCACACCCTTTCCTAATTTCTTAAACCCAGCAATTCCTTAAGAAACAGGTTGCTTTGGGTTTTGGTTGGGGTTTTTTTTTTCCTTCCTACTCCAGCTCCATCAGCAGTTCCCTTTTCTAGTTAGGGGAGAGAGCTGACAAGTCCTTCATTTCCCACGTGGTCCTTCTTTAAACAGGCATCTTGAGATTTTCTAAAACCCAGAGACCAAGGAAGACTCCATAAGAGTCTCTATGTACCAAACAGAGGGCATTCCAGCACGGTCAAAGGATGACACTTAGAGGGACTTAGAGGAAGAAACAAAACCCTTATCTTGAGAGAAGTGATGGATGGAGGACAAAAAAAAAATAAATATATATATATATATATATATATACACATAATTCTGAGATCATTCTGAGGCTTTGTTCACACCTTTCACCTGCCAGACATGTCAGCTTTGCCAAAGGGATGACCTGATCCTTGCCTGCTGGCACACATGACTCCTTTTTCATTCTAACTGGGCAAAGCAGTGGCACAGGATGGGGAGCAGTCATTTTTGTTTGATTCAACCATGATATGCATGACAGCCAAGGGGCTCCTCGCAGGCCCCGGCAGCGAGGCCAGCCGGGAGTGCAGTTTTGTTATTGTAGCCGGAGGCCCACTTCCAATCCAATTACACACAACAGCTGTGCTACCTCCTCTTTTCCATTCCCTCTGCTTCCTCTGCTATGTAATTCCAGGACAGGTTTTGTCATTATTTGGGGCAGTAAGTCAGGGTGCATGGCACCTACTCTGAGTGATCAAAGGAATAAGAGCATGAAGTAGAAGTCAAAGTCATTTGCTCCAGCATCCACAGGCAAAAAGAGCGATCAAGCCACACTATTTCATTTTCCCCATGGCAGAAACAGCATGCATGTGGCATGTTCCTAGAAGTATTCACATAGGGAGGGCTACAAACAGGAAATGTCTGAAATCATGAAATGAACACTCAAGCATTCACAAAGAAGGCCACATGCACAAACAAATGTGAGCAGGTAGCAAAACCTGAGAGCGAATGCATTCTATGGCTGACCCATAAGATGATGCGCATCAATGCAAATGCACCTGGATCAAGTAGGTGCACAAGTTGGGAAAAGAAGACCTCTTGGGCATGAAAGAGAATTTGTCAGCTTGGAAAAGACATCTCTGAAATCCCAAATAACACAGAGTAAGTGAACAGAGAATTATTTTTTTTTCCATTTGCCAAAACACAAGGAATAGGAGTCACTGAATGAAATTCTCAAGTAACATGTAAAAAGAAGTGAAAGAAAATACTCCTCACATTGGAATGATTAAATGATAAGGCTGGTTTTCACAGTGTACTAGGGAGTTTAAAAAAATTTATATTTTTATATTTTTATATATATATATATATATATAAAAAAAAGTGGATTAAGAAAAACAAAGAGTGGACACATCTAAAGAAACTATGTCAGTCAATGACTGTTCAACACCAAGATCTGGATGCAATATGAGGTCATAAAGTACTTTAACCGGTGACAGTGTCTACTTTCCTAAGAAGACACTTCTGGGCTCTGACCCCAGTGTTCACCACTGTCACATTGTTGCAAATGGGTGTGGAAGCTTAAGTGGAAAAAAATTCACATTTCACTGCAAAAGAATCTGACTGGGGGATAGTGCCTAGTGCAAAGGGAATGTAAGAATGAAAACAATGGCAGTACCTATGATGAAAATATGCCTGTACAGACTGGTTTCTAGCACCGGTATGAATGACACTGAAGATAAGGCATGGGTGAATCCTACCCCTGACCAAGTACCTTCTCCAGACAGGAAACTTCAAATTCACATATTTTCATGACCAAAAATCAAAGGTCAGTTTCAAAGAAGTAGAAGCCAGCATATAGGCACTGCTTGAAAGACCCTATGACATGGAGTTAGGGAAGCAAACTAAAGCAGAAGCCCAGAGAGGAAGAAGGGAAAGAAGCATTAAAAGATGGAGTTTGAAAAATTAATGGCTTTGATCAAAATAAAATACAATTTTAAAAGTGGTGGTATGCTTGTTCCTTCAAGGATATTTATGCCTTCATGAAGGAGCTGATTGGGCAAACAAAGAATTTTTGTCCTCAGGGTCCCAACTAACTAGGTCATTTCTACTGGATTGAGTCTACTCAATACATGCAAACTGTAGTGAGAAGTAAAATCATGACATCAAAATGCTCAGAACTTCACCTCTTAGCCTGTTCCCCATGAACATATGAAGGTCTCTCCCACAAAGGGGATAAGTGTGGCATGAATAATAAAAGCTCTTAACCTTCATAATCTTCAACCCAAGATTTCTGTGTGTTCTGAAGGTGAGGTGAGGCTGTAGCTATAATCCCAATGGGAAAAATGAAGTGCTGAGTTATTTCTCTTCTACATGACATAAATCAGTGAACCAGCTGAGTACAGACAGCAAGAGTCCCAGCACCAGGGCTCAAAATACTTGACTTTGCTGCTTACAATGCGGCGTTGTTATTTTGTGACTGGGGCCATTACATCAGCTGGACTAATATCTCATGAACTCTTTTCATTTGTGAAATAAGCCAGATGGGATCTTCAGTGCATCACAGTCCTTGTGGCTGGTGTACCCCTTCTTCACAAGCAGAGACCTCACAGCCTGGGAAGGCTCGTACTACACATTTCTGTTTATTCTGAACAAGATTCTTTGCACCTTGAATGAACTGCTCCCAGCAGAGCTCTGTGGTCCCCTCTGCCACCAGTCCCAGCCTATTCACAGCTATCTTCTCTTACTGGGGACTTATTTCTAATCAGTCTATTCAACATTTAAAAAATACTCAGGTAATCAATGGGCTCTTCACATCCCTAATTTGTCTTGCAAACAGTGGATAGTTGAAGCAACTGCTCTGACAAGGGCACAGGACTCTGTCCTCACAATACAGACGGCCAGATGTCCAAATAGGAAGAAAGCCTCCGCACAGCCAGGCAGAGGCTAAGTGCACACCCAAACCTACCCGGTGTTCTTAGTCACACAGCAAAGCCAGTGTGCTCCCCAACAGGAGATGAGCAAAGCATTAGACTGCCTAATAAACAGTTACAGAGCCCAATAATGAGGTGTGGGTAATTGTAAGAAAGAAAACATGGGTGAGTGCAAGAGCACACAGAAAAAAAGCATTCACATGTGACTAGAAATCCAGATGAGAAAGCATACAGCTGTCCTGAGAACAAGAACACGTATATAAGCAATGGGGAGAACAAAAAAATGCATGTCCAAGCATATATATTACAAGAGTAAGAGTTTAGTGGGGCAGAAGAGTCCCTACAGAGAGCAGAAGGATGGATCGCTCCAGGATGCCTGTGTAACAGCAACATGGTCCTGTCCTGGTGGTGACACCTCTGCTTGGGCTCCTGCTAGTGATGCCATTGCCCTCTACCATGCTGTGCAGGCCTAGGACATGGTGCTGATATTGTTCGAAGTAACATTCGTTTCGTTCATGGCATAATATCATGAGTCCTACTGGTAGAGCATAGCAAGGCCATGCCCTCTCAGTTCTACCAACAGCTTCAGAACATGGTGGAGAGACTTGTGACCCTGAGAACTTGGTGCACGTCCTGTCAGATCCTGACATGATGAGAGGAGACAGGAGTTCCTGGACATCTCACATTGGGGCAGAGAAAGTACATGTTCAGCCCCATGGGTCACTGCAAAGATTCAACTTCATGTTTGACAAAGCTTTTCTTTCCAAGGCACACCGGGCAACATGTCCCCTTTGGCCCCTTCCATCCTCATTGTTACCAGCTGAGATAAGCACAGGATGCAAAAAGGAGGCTGATGAGGAAAGCAAAAAAGCCAAGTATGCAAGGAAATTACCCAAGCAGCCAGCCCTCAATGTGTCTCACTGAACTGTTTCACAAAATCTGATTACCCAAGTGTAGAAAAGAAGCAAATTGAATGGAGAACTTATTCCAGGTCCAGGCCAAATTTAGCAAAAGTTATGCAGAAAGCTGAGAAGGAAGAGTGTCTTAACCCTCCCATCATCCCACTCCAGTCAGGGCAGTGCCAGCTGCTTCCCTCAACTCTCATTTCCATTTCATATAATGATAAACCAGGTGGAGCTGCCTAAGTGTGAGGTAAAAATTAGTTTCTTAAGCTTCAGTGGCAACAGGATGTGGACTACAGCATAAGGTGGTCTAGTTTGATTAACCCTTGTTGCTGGAACTGTGGGACTCCGATCCTTTTGGCAATAAGAGAATAATCTGGAGAGGGAGGTATGGAGTTCTCTGTGGAAGAATTGCCCAAATAAACAAGCATAGAAAACACACAATCTTTTTTCCTTTTACACAGATCATCTGTGCCCTGTCAAGAATTTTGATACCTAAACAAGATTACACATTCGCATGCAGCCAGAAAGATACTCACTGGGTTTTAAAACCTAAAATAAAACAGCAAAAAAAAAAAAAATCCTTCTGTTAGTGGAAATGAAACTCAACAAGTTAGCAGTGGGACTAGCAAAAGGACTCCAATAGAAGGAAAATGGCTGAACTAGCTTTGTATGCCAGACTACACACAGACGAATCAAAAATAAATTATATATGATGCACTGTTCGATGCCAGACAATCAGGCAGACATTTTAATGTAGTTTTCATTCAAAAAAACAACCCTTTAACTGACCAATGCAATGTAATTTCTAAGAGGGAAGTTTGTGACCTTTACCACTATGAAGCTCTCCTCTTAGCAAAGACTTTGCAATCCAGACTCTGGAATGTCCAGTATGATAATTTGCTCTGTAAACTCCCAGGAAGCAGGGTGAGATTTCTGCCCCTAGTAACTGTCCATTACCATTCCTTAGAGAGAAAGCTTTCAGCTCAGCAAAAGCAACACTTACCTGGAATATGATTGACATCTGTGGAGGTGTTTTCATGGCAAGCAGAAGGGAGAACAGGGGAAAAAAAGAGAGAGAGAGAGAAGAGAAAAAAGCCATTAGAGATGCACACAGCAACTCAGCATCCTTGCATGGAAATCAATTTCATGCAAAACCAGAAATAATTAGGTTTGTTTGAAGGCCACCCATCTGCAGCCAAGCATCCAGCCATGCAAGGGAGAAGGCACTGGCTCCCCCTCCACTGTGCATGTAAAAGTGAATCCATCATCATATCTGTCCGGAGAGAGAGTTCCTGGAATCAGATAGAACCAAGCCACATCAGTACCTGTAAGAATATCAGTTGAAATATTCTACTATTTTTCACACACAAATGCAAAGGAAAGAAACAAAAGAATCTGCCTGCAGTAGGTTTCTATTGCACATAAATTCAAGCAAGTTTTCAGAAAATCAGAAAGGAACCTGCTCCCCTTTTATGAGGGGCCATGTGAATTTATGACCAGATGAAAGACACTCAACATAGACCCAAAGTGTAGAAGAAAGTCCATTCTTTTTCATTCCTCTTGCCCATCATTCCTAAACCAACATCCTTCATTGCAGACAGCAGGAGGGGTGGGGGAGGAGTGCCAGAGGCTTGCACATCCCACATGGTTTTTCATAAGATGCTGAATTCAAACCAAATGTCATTCAGTATTTTTTTCTCTTTGACATAAGACTACTTTCCAGAATCAAGCAAATAAATCCCAGAATAAGTTCACCCTCTAAAAAAGGAGAGGAGCAAGACTATGTATCAGTCACAGATGAGGCATATCTTTGAATGTAGTGACTGTTTTGGGCAGAGCCTACCAATCCCACAGAATGTACTTCAAAAAAATGTGTCTCAATTTCTTTTAGCATCCCAGGATTAGGTTTGCTCTGAATAGCTACATTTATCATAACACCATGAGAGAGGAATCCCTTAAATCTCATGGGATTAGACTAGATCATTATTTTCCTTCTAAAGCAGCCCTCCAAAGGAAAAAAAAAAAAGACAACACCTCTCTGAGAAAATAGTGGGACCAGGTTCATAGGTAGTATTCTGCCCTGGAGGCTTTTACCTTGCCCAGGTATCTGCTACAGGTATCATCTTTCCAGTAAGACTTCAGAACAATACATTAACAATTCAGACTACTACAGGTCCTGAACCATTTCTGCCACAAGTTTAGGAGCCTGACATGCTGGGTGCTTCAGCTACACAACAACACCTAAGAACGCATTCTTCTTCCTCCAATGCCCCTTCCAATTTCCATTAGTATTCCTCCTGCCTGTCCAAACCACCTGTGAAACCAGTGTCACTTGTCTTCCTGAGATACTTGAATTTCAGTGGCGAATAAGTGAATCCTGGAGATATTGCTTTTTGTTTAACCACTTTATGATGGCTCCAGAATCATTTGAAGAAAAGTTTCTATGGTACATCACACGTCTATCAGGCCATCTTTCCCTGAGGAGCTAATAACCCAAATAAAACAATGCACAAAGAGGGGAGGGGCTACTGCATCAACTCATTTAATTTCCATAGCTTCTACTAAACATGTATGTCAGGTATGCTGAGCATTATTTGCTGGCTTTTCTCTTTTAACCCATTAATTGTTTCTAAGAACTGCTGTCTTGGCATGCAAGCCTAGAAGGCATGGCACTGAAATTCTGTCCTGGAAAAAATCACATTTAGGAAGGAAAAGCAACCAAGGGTCAGGCAGCAATGCATGCCACTGAGGATGGAAGTTAAAAAAAAAAAAAAGTGAGAGCAGGGGCAGAAGGAAGGAGTTAGATCCTTGAACACCACTGCAGAATGTGAACATGATGACAAAAATTTTACAAGCCCACAGCAGGTATCTGAGCTGAGGTAGCCAGCAGGACTAGAAAGGTGATTGTCCCACTGTACTCAGCACTGGTGAGGCCACACCTTGAGTACTGTGTTCAGTTTTGGGCGCTGTTGTAGAAGAGAGACACAAAGGTGCTGGAGTGTGTCCAGAAAAGGCCAACACAGCTGGTGAAGGTCTTGAGAGTAAGTCTTACAAGGAGCAGCTGAGGGATCTGGGGTACTTTAGTCTGAAGAAAAGGAGAATGAGGGACACCTTATCATTTGCTACAGTTACCTGAAGGGAGGTTTTAGAGGTGAGTGCTGGTTCCTTTTCACAAGTCACAACTAATAGGACAAGATGAAATGGCATCAAGTTACACCAGGGCAGGTTTAGGTTAAACGTCAGGAGAAACTTCTTTACCAAAAGGTTTATCAAATATTGGAAGAGGCTACTCAGGAAAGCGGTTGAATCACAATCCCTGGATGTATTTAAAAGCCATCTAGATATAGTGCTCAAGAATATGGTGTAGTAGAGGCCCTGGCAGAGTTAGATGATGGTTGGACTTGATGATCTTAAAGGTCTTTTCCAACAATAGTGCTTCTACGTGATTTCTGTGAGGTGTTCCTTGGGAAAATCAGTAGTAGTCAGAAATGATCAAACATTTCAAAAGAGGAAGAAAGCACCATAAGGTACAGCAAATGTTTTTGAGCCGATTCTAAACAGGTACAAAGCTCTAGATCCGTGTTGTCCTCTCAGCCTGATCTGACAAAAGAGTGGGCACAGCTACAGCCCAGGTTGCCTCGGGGGCCCAAGAACTGCAGGCAGCTCTAGGATGAAATGTGTAGAATAGTTAGGAAATAAAAAGCATCAGCAGATAGAAAGGGCAAAAGAAAGAGATAACCAAGGGTGAGCAAGGGATAAACACATTAAGCAAATAAGGAAAAGGCAGTGGGCTGTAACTGATACACTGCTTGAAACAATACTTATTTAACTGTACATGAATTAAATGGGTCATGAAGCTGTTAAAAAGGGGGACAATGAAGTGTTATGAGCTACACAAGCATCTCTAAATGCAGTAATAGGGGATAGTCAGAAAGGGGATTCCCTTTTATTCTTTTTTATTATTTTTTTTTTATTTTCTTTCCAGTATCCTTAAGATCAGGCATCACCTATCCTGACCAGTTTTATTCTTAGCTGGCTTTTTGCTGCAGCTTTTTTGGCAAGTTTCCACTCAACACAATTTCTGAATACACTAGTTGCATCAGAAAAGTCACTGTTTGCACCTCTGGGATACTTCTGCAGTGTGTACCTATGTGGCAGTCTAGGTCATTCCTGTTACTTCCCATACCAAATACAAAGGGAGTTTCTTATATTGCAGACACCCCCATGTGGTATCTGCTGGCAAATGCTGATTTTCGAGTGTACTTGGGTTTTATTTTAAAATACACATGAGAAAGCACTACTTGCTTTGTGAAGATAAAAATGCTGTGTAATCAGCCAGCCCTTATAAAAGACCCTACGATAAATACCACTGTGGCATACAACTGAAATTGCCATGCAAGTCCTTAAAGGAAACCCCTTAACACCTCTGCAGGGTTGTGCACCATTCTGCTGTGCTGCAGGATTAAAATTGCAGTTGCATATACTGACAAAAGAGACCCTTAATAAGAAGCCTCTGATCCCCTTAAGGGCAAAAAGGCTGGTGAGAGGCCTTGAGTACAAGCCCTATGAGGAGAGGGTGAGGGAGCTGGGAGGCTGAGAGGCTGAGGGAGCTGGAGTTGTTTAGCCTGGAGAAGAGGAGGCTCAGGGGAGACCTCATTGCTCCCTACAACTACCTGAAAGGTGGTTGTAGCCAGGAAGGGGTTGGTCTCTTCTCTCTAGCAACCAGCACCAGAACAAGGGCACACAGTCTCAAGCTGCACCAAGGGAAGTTTAGGCTCGAGGTGAGGAGGAAGTTCTTCACTGAGAGTCATTCGTCATTGGAATGGGCTGCCCAGGGAGGTGGTGGAGTCACTGTCCCTGGAGGTGTTCAAGAGGGGACTGGACGTGGCACTTGGTGCCATGGTCTAGTCATGAGGTCTGTGGTGACAGGTTGGACTCGATGATCCTTGAGGTCTCTTTCAACCTTCACAATACTGTGATACTGTGATCTAGCTCCTTATGGCTGGGGGCTCCACAACTGGAAGAAAACTAACACCTCAAGAAAAGTAGAAGATTGACATGGCAAATAGACAGTGACCAGACTTGGGGAGCCAAGTTGACTCTCCTTCAGACTCTGCCATCTGAAATATTATCTCACTTTTTTTTTTTCCATGTTTTTGCAATTTGTTTTCAAAAGGACTGTTTAAAACATGCCCCCACTCTATTCCTCTTCCATCAGCACTACCTTCCTCCCCCTACAGGGGCATCTTACCTGCCATAGGGACCCAGGTGGTGGAGTTTTCCCTGATTAAACAGGGAGCATGCAGAACCCATTGGCTAACAAAAAGGCCAGCGACCATGGGATATTTCTCCACTTCCTTCAGCTTTGAGCAGTTCAAACACAGAAAAGTCTGCCTCTTAACAAAAGGCAAGGCAGAGTTCACTTTATTCTGTACACAGGAGTCCATTTATTGCTCCTTTGTAGAGGGCTGAGCAGCAAGACAGTGCTGTTTGCTTTTGTTCTTTGATGCTAATAGCTGGGTTGAAAGAGGGATCAGCAGGGCTGCTGCCTTTGTCTGGTGCAGCCCTAGCCATCTGGGTGGGATGGGTGGAGAAGGAGGAGGATGAAGGGGAGCAGGAGGAATAAAGCAAACATAGTTCAGATCATTCCTATGCCTGTATAAGAAACATCTGAGGTATTTTTAACTCTAATATTTTAAGAAGTTTAGCAATAAGGGAAGATGTCATGAGAGTGCACATCTCTCTCCAGCTGGAAGACAAGGACAGCACAGGCTTTCTAGGCACTCCAGTCCCACCAGTACACATCACCTTGACTTGAAGAGATCTGCTTTCCTTCCCATTTCCATGGTCCATTCAATCTTGTCCCCCACGTTGGTGGGCTGTGAACATCTGTCTTCTGCCAGCTAAACTGAGAGCCACTAACTGAATTCACACATCACAAACCAGCGGTCAGCTAGAAGCATCCTAGGGTAAGTGGAAATAGGCAGCTAAAAGTGAATAGCACTGCCTTGTACTACAAGTCTCTCAAGTTATTGGGTATCCCCCTTCAGGGCTCTTAGGTTGCTCTCTGAATGCCAGTGTGTGGAGAGGACTAGGAAGCAGGTAGAAACGGAGGAGAGGAGGAAGGCAGAAGCTTTAACACTTAGAGGCATGTTTTGGTCATAGGAGACCTGCTCCTAAATAAGAGGAGATCCTGCCAGGAAGATTACCTTATTCTGAAGCTCATTCAGTTACCAACACCTAAAAATGTTTTTCTAAAGCAGATTTGACTCTCATTGTGCTGCAAATACAAACAACAGAAACAGGTACAATTTCACTGACAGAGCATAACTCTCAGTCACTTACTGACGTAGATGAAAACAGCTCAGAGACCATAGATTGATGTATTTATAGCAGCCTGTGAAATTATTCAAAAGATGTGATGAGCCAGCCTGGACTCCTGTGGTGTAGTAGTAAGAGATGCTGGTGACTCAGAACTGGGTGATTTCTTCCTAACTGAGCTGTGATGCAAATTTTTAACAATATGATGCTGAATTTCATTTTGGCTGAGCTGGAAACCCTTCAAATTGCAATGATCAAGGTCCTCATTAATTTGACACTTCATCAAACAAAGGGTTAATTCCAGATGCTGCTTTGGCAAGTGGTCTCCTTCCATTCTAATCTGGTCTATTAAGGTAAGGATAAACATAGGCTCTTACTTCACCTCCTATACCAAGCTGCTGGGGATCAGCGTTGGTGCAAAACTGTACAGACTTCTTGTCTTTCACTTTAGGAAACATTGTTTCAAAGCCACCTGGGAAAGTTATGGCAACACAAAAACAAATAGAATTTGCATTGTATGAACAGCTTCTAACAACAATTTGCTTGGGTAAAGTTGTGCTGTGTAATAAGGCCAGTTCCAAGCTTTAGCAAAACATCCCTGTAGTGCCCATGCTCACACAGGAGACAGGCACCTTGAAGATTGTTGTTTTTATAGTTAACTAGGTTAAAATCTTGAATTCATTAATTTCATAAAAGATTTGAGAGTAATTTTGATAGTGTCACGATTTCATCCCCCATTTAATTAACATATCTTGTCTTACTGTGGTAGTAGAATCCATTGCTGGTATCCTTTCACTGATTCCAATGGAATTGCCACAGAAGCAAATTTGACCAATTCTGTTTAATTTGCTAAATGTTTAGGATACTGAAACAAATCCAAGACCACTCAAGCCTACGAAGTCTATCACTGAGCTGCACACTGGGATCATCAAGAACTTCACAGTACTAGCAGGTGTAGGTCTTATTGTCTCACTCCAGAACAGGACCCTGTAATTTGTGTTAATGGAGTGTTGAACACTTCTGATTTTATTCACTGGAGACAAGTGGTGACACATACACAAACAAGTTCATTACAATCAATTACACTTCTCTGTGTCCTTTGTCCTACGGGATCTCTTAGGCTTCAGTCTCTTGGGAGTAGTACTCAACTTTAAGCTGCATAGAATTGCAGACATTTGTAGTACTGTGCCTTTGCACATATAATACTTAGGATCTCAAAGCACTTATTAGCTGTGAATGTAGGAACCATTCAGCCAGTACTGAAATGCAGCCAGCTCTGAAGTGAAAGAAACAGATGTTTAACAGCTTATAGGAAGGCAACACAGCAGTTTAGCATGTCAGAGTTAGAACAAGAACTACTTAAAGAGGCAGAATGAAACTTGGCCGATTCTACTAAAAGTGCCATGTGATTTTTAAAGCACTCCTGATGTAAATGAGGTGAAAGGGTTTATTCTTATCTGAATGATCAACAGAGATTTGATGCCTCCAATACTCTTCTCTATACTGTGTGCATTGACAGCCTGTCCTCTCCACAGGGTCAAATGTGGTATTAACTGATATGTACCTGAGTATGTCAGCCTCTAAAGTGTATAAAGGTTGAAGGGATCCTGTATCTACTACAGAAAATTGATCCTTTACCTCGTGGAGCTAAGCTTTCTGCTCTCCGGCAGCCAAGATACTCTGGCAATGTGTGCTATAGCCAGCTGAGGGGACATTAGCAAGTCACCATGGTTTTGCTGCATTTGCCTGGCCATATAGAAAAGTGTTTTCCTATCAACATGGTATAGATGGATTAAGTGTGCATGCTGCTTTCAGGAACCAGTGCACCAGTATTTCTAGCTCCATTAAGGGGGGACGGGGGGTGGGGTATTTTTAAAAAGAATCTTAGACAAATGAATTCATAATAATCCCTCTGATTAAGTCTGTATCATTACTATTCTTAGATAAAGCTGCTTGCTGATTTCCTGGCTTCCATCAAAAGTGCCACCCGCTCCCACATATCCCACGTACATTCATGTACATTCCTTGGGGCCCAGCTAAATTACTGGGGAAAAGTCAATAGTTCTGTGGCCTAATATCACCAAAAATCCAACAGGAATTTAATTACTTGGTGCCTTCCAAACAATTTGCTGATCTTCACTAGATACATTGCCTGAGCATTCCAAGATGAATCTTCTTTCCATCTCATGTTAAATAAGGGAATAGAGGATTCACTCCCTGCTATTTTGCACAGCACCGCTGCACATCTCCATTCAGCCAATAGCCTGGTGGAGCACGCAAATGTACACAACTGCGTAACTTCTGAAAGGCATTTGCAAGCAGAAAAAATAAGTGTCTTCTGTATTCACCATTGATTGAAAAAGAAGAAACTTATGATGCAGAAAGATAAGATTTTTGTGATTTTTTGAGAGCTTTGGTAGCAGAAGGGTAGAGAGGCTCTAGAATAGCTTCGCTACTGGGAGCTGGGAGTTAGACACCAGCATCAAAGGCTATTATAAAAAGACTAGACAAGTATTTCTCATTAATTTTTCAGATACACTTGATCTTGTCTTGGAAAGACTAGCTGGCCCTTGAGACCTTTTCCAATCCCATTTTCTATGATTTTATTATTCTAATTCAAACTGCACTCTCCTTAGACAATCCTGTCAGTAACAGCTGCCAAGCGTCACAAGCTTAGAGCCTCAGTAATGGAGCAGGGCAGAGACCAAGGCCGAGCCTCTGACAGCAGCCAAGCACAGGTATTCAGGGAAGAGTCAAAAGAACTGAGAACATTCATGGTACCCTTATTAACAGCTTCCAGCAATGATGGACTGGAGGAGAGTGCATTATGATCAAAATGTTTAATTATCCTTGACAGATACTTATCTCCTTGATTTTTCCTGCTCTCTTCTGGAATATTATGAATAAACATTCTCCATTCTGCATCACCACAGCAGTCTTGATGTTTACTATCTACTTCACTTCATGCTTTAGCCACATTCTTTCTAAACTGACGAGTGCTGGTCCATCAAGACCCTCTGCATATGGCAGTCCTCCTGTCCCTACAGTGCAGGGAGATGTAAGTTACCTACAGCAGGATCAATTTTGAATGTTATGCTTGGGTTAGTTGTACCAGGCCATTTGTGTCATTAATATATTTTAGCACAGGTGTAAACCCGTAGGAAGCCTGTCCCACTCCAGTACTACACAATCTGGCAAAAAAACCAATGAGAACAAAGCTATTATTCTTGTCAGAAACACAGGCTGACAAGTTTATGCATAAGAGATACAGCCTGTGTTTGGACAAACCAGCCTAAGAATTCACTCTGCCACTCTGACAAGCCTTGTTCCTCACCACGGCCTGGTGTATGTCCACATCCCTTCTTTTCTTTCTGTTTAGCAGCATCACACACAGCTCCATCAAAAGCACTCCTCTGCCCTAGAACTCACTTGCAACACTTGGCCCAAGGGTAAGCTACAGCTTCTGCAAGAGAGGAATAGATACCAGAGGATAAATAATATGGGCACTGATAGTGTGTGCCCACATTACACACATACAGTACACAGTCTTCCCCACAAACACTACGATTTGTCATTTAATGTACCATGCAAACAGCAAAAGCTGGCATATGGTTTGTCATATTACGTACTAGAAGTGCCAAAGCTTTTTCCACCTAAGTGGTCAATCACAGCAAAAAGGGGGACTAAATGACTTTCCTGCCTTTAGCTACAACATTTGTGACCACTGTTTATAAGCCATTCATCTATTAGGAGCAGTGTCAGGGTTACATAGAAAATCGGTTTTGCATTTTCACCTTCAGTAGTAAAATGAGGAAGATGGTTTCACTTTCCCTTCCAGCTCAGATGAAACAGGAACCTGTGACCTTCTAAAAGCACACCTTTGTTATACTTCTGCCTCTTTTTTCAACACTTTATAGCATTACCTAGGCATCTCTACACCTGCTCCCATGCAAAGGATTATGGTCGGAGACCCCTATCCGCATTCAGATTTCCTTTCAAGGCGAGAGAGTCTCATGCTTTGCAAAGACTTTCAGAAACCACTGGCAAAAGAGCTACACTCCCTTGGACAGCTGCTTCCTTGTGTTCTAATCACAGCTGAAACTAACTTCCCATTACAAACCAAATTTTCTCTTGACTTTAACAAGGACTAAATCAACCAATGTGACACTTCAGAAGCTGCATCATATCATAGCAAGATAGGGTTTTGTAAGCTAAAGGTGAATCACCCAACAAATCCTAAGGATGTACAACAGTGGACTTTCCTATGCTGACCACCACAAAAAATTAAGCTCTTTTTGAGCAATCTTGCAGCTTATACTGAAGTGAACTAGCCATGTGACCCAAGAAGCATTGCAGAGATTCTGCTATCTGCTTAAAGTACTGAAATCAGACTTGTGGTGTCCCACCTCTGCCTGCCAGCAAGACAGGGACTGGAAAGCGGGGCATTGTTCATCATATGCCACCAAAAGAGAGTACCTCTCCTTCTGCTGAGCAACAACCCAGACACATGCTGAGTATTTTCAGCTTCATCTTGTCTCAGCAGCTACCAAAAGGCATTTAGTCCTCCCAAATCCACTGCAAATTGTGCTGCCTCTATTCCTGCCTTACCATCCAAGAAAAAGAGATGGACAGGGATGAACTTTGGGTATATTCACTGTGACATATGCAGCACTGAGTATATTTGATAAACAGCAACACAGAGAACAGAAATAGGAGTTAGCACAAGGAGATTTTGTAAAAAGTCATAAGTAAGCAGAGAAAGGGTTCGTTAAGCCTATGAAGTGGTCTGAGCTATAATCTATTTGCTGTACCCAGTTGGAATTAATAAAACAAATCCCTTGGTAAGTCTGACAGAGTTATTACAGAATGTTAATATTCCCCTCAGAACAATCTGAAGAAGCAGAGCTGGAGCCACAGAAGGCCACCACAAGCCTAGGCAGACAAGGATGAAGCAAGAATAAGGGGGACCCTTCTTCAAACCCACCTGACTCTCATAGTTGGCATTGCAAACATCTACACCACCTGTTCTGGAAAGGGTCAAAGACTACAGAACAAGGGGGAAGCCTGCAAGGATGAAAACTCCCCATCCCCATTTCTGCTGCTAACCTAATCTTACATGAGGCAGGAAGAGGAATGCTACTCCACTAGTTGAGCTCGGTGCTGCCTGAGCCCTTCCCTGCTCACATCATGCCTGGGCAGCAGGACTCAGCAGGGAGGCCATCCCATACCACTGGCCTCAGAGACCATCACCTAAGCTCTGAAGAAGCAGCAGCTTGTGCAGCCTCGGAGAGCAAGGAACACTTCTTGTCACTTACCAGTCACTTCTCGACATCTACTCATACCACATGCCAACACTTCTTGTGCTGCATCACAGCATCCCAAGACAGAAATGGCACAGTACATCCATTTGCAAGGCACACAGATGTCCCACAGAAATCGAGAGGTGGCATTTTCCACACTCAAAGGGACCCGGCAGACTCCAGGCATTAGCCCAGATACTGTATCTTCAGTATCATGGTACATCTTTGATGGAAGGAATAAGTAGAACTATTAGCATTTCACCACTGAATCCAACTCCCCGATGCCACACACCTCCCTAAGATTCCTGAGATTATACAACTCTTCTTGACAGGGAAAAAATAAAAAAGTAGGGGGAGAAAATAAAACTCCTACTCTTCTTGTCAATAGTGACCATAGCTAATACACAATCAGGCCTAGGTTTATTACAGGATTAAGACTGGATTAATTTGTAACTCAGTTCTGTATTGAGAGCCTTTGAGTGCATGCAAGGAGTTAGTGATCTTGACCAGGCCCTGCCTGCTCTGTTGGCCCCTGTATGTTTAGCAGGGGCAGACACTGCATGAGAACCTGCTGGAGTGCCCTGTGCCAGCCCGTGCTGTGTGCTGGTGGATGTTATGACAGAAATAACATCCCAACCCATCAGGAGAAGATACATTATTCTGTTTGCTGCACAAAATAAAAGGCACTACAGCATAAGAAGTAGGAGGAAAATCCATCCATAGTCCATCTGATGCTGCTTGAGAGCCTGGTTCCCAGCCTCTGAAGTGATACAACTTTAACTCATATATTTTTATTGTACCTTATTAAAACGTCTATTGCATAATGCTATTTGTTGTTAAACCTTCTTGTTTAAGCATGGAAAAATCCCTGCACACTATTTCTCACTCTCCCTCACCCATACGCTTCCCCTACTGTGGAAAAGCTTTATGGGAAAGACTCCTCAGAAAAGGCTGCCAAAGTGCTGGTTAGCCACCTGGTACCATCAGGTGCTAAGATTTGTTCTTCAGTAGGTCACTCCAGCCAAGGAACCACACGCAGTCTCCTGTTCTAAACACTCGTCTCCCTGAATTGCCTGATAGTTTGAAAATAAAGACCATCATCTTGAAATTCACTTAGTATCTATAATGTGCTTAGCATGCCTCTGGGTCTGGCCTAAGTAAGTATCAACTAATTATTGATTCATTCACTCCAATTCCAATTAGGATGGAGTTCCAGTGTGCCTGTAAAGTGAGAACTGTATTTATTACATACAAAAATATACAGTACATGCTCCTCCAACTTACAATGATCACCCTAAATGCAGCATGAGTACTCCAAGTACTCTTTTGCTCTCCCTCCTACACTTACATATAATTTTTAGACTATGTGTTAGTGGGTTTTATATTCTATGTTATTGCTGTATTTGCTGCTGCAATATATATATTTAAATTAAATAGAAGTCATCAAGAGGTTCTATTGGAAGCATTTGCCTTGTTTATTGTTGAAAGGCACTGCTTGGAAAAGAGAAACTGCTGACTGAAGTAAATGTGAAACATAATGACAGGAAACAGCTGCATTCTGCATCCTTCAAAACACTGAATTTTCTGTGTGAATGTCTAAATGTAGACCTCCAGCCTGCAGCAAGATCCATGGAGATCCCAAGTGCATAATCGCAGGGCAGGGCAGGACCTCGTACCCACTGAATTCAGCAGATGTATCCCTTCATTGAATGGACTAGGATCAGGCCCCTAAAATTACAAGCACTGGCATGCAGAAGAATTTTGGGGTTGTCTGTTCCATATACAGTTCAAACCACTTTGATTAATGTGATAACAATACACACACGCTCATACCAAGACGGACAGAGAAGGGGCAGGGAAAAGAGCTGTACATATTATTTTGGTGTTGAAGGTTTTTTAAATGTGTACTCTCTCTTGAGTCCATCGAAAGGAGTGTGTGCAATAAATACCTTCCACACTCATTTTCTCACATCTGTTATACAGAAGACACTGCTGAACAGTATGATGCTTTTCACTTCCAAGCCACCAGTTCAAATGCACTGTATGTCAACAAAGAATCAAAGTTTTTCCCAGCTGGCAGCCCTTCTATGACCTAACAGATGAGTGGAGCCCTCAATTCATACCCTGGGAGATATCTGAATCCAGAAGAGCCACCACTGTCTTCCAGCAGTACACAAATGTGTTGACCACTTGAAAAAACTGAGCAAGAACAACACCCCCCAAAACAGGACTGCCAAACACACTTCAAACACTAGCACTAACTGGTACTTCTCACCTGGGCAAAGAAAGAACACAATTTAGTCTTTTATTTCTAAATGCAATCTCTTTGCAGAAAATTTCCACCAGATGCTTGATGCATGAGTAAAAGCTAGTACCTCCCTTCTAGGAACTGTTATTTCTCACCAGCCAAGATTCATCTCTAAGGGTTCATGCACCAAAAGCATGGGAAAGGAAGGCATTATGATCAGCAGCATATGCCAGGCTGTCCCAGGGCATTTGTACTTCTTTGTGATGAGTTCACAAAGAGCCACAGCCTATTCTTATTCCCTGAACAATTCTCCACCCGTAACTGCAACATGAACCAGAGAAACCTGTTCAGCTTATTCTGGTTATATCTTACACAGCCTCATTCACTGCCAGGTGAGTAATCAGTACCATAATTAAAGAGCTAATAAAAACTTCTTTCAGTAGGAAGACACAACCCTGAAACAAAACAATAACCATTAAGGACCAGAGCAATTCTTTGCTGGATTTCAGTGACGGTCATAAGCAATATTGCAAAGGGATTTGGAAGAGGGGGTGTATATCCTTTTCTATGCCCTCTAATTACTAAAAAGGTAATATCTCTTCTCTTTTCTTCAAGAATATGCCAGTAGGGATCCCACTGGAAAAGACTAGAAAGCAGTAGCCTTCCAGGACTGCAGGAGGAAAGTATTTCAACTATATCAGAGAGAGACTGAAGGACAGTATTCCTGAACTGGCATCTGACCTATGAGCCTTTTCAAAGACATAATGCTTAACAAGATAGAAAATTGTTTATTCTATATTGCTACCTCACAACACATGACAGAAACAGGCACTAGCATCTGATTTTGAGCTCACAAAACCACCAACCAAAAAGTAGTTGAGGTTTGAAGGGACCTCTCAAGACAACGTATTCTGACTCTTCAACTCCCTCAACATCAAACTAGAGCAGGTTGCTCAGGACATTCACTAGCCAGGATTATACTATCTTCAAGGATGGAAGGCTATGCAACAATTATGAAGTGTGCCTGAATATGCAAAAGATCTCCCTCATTTAAACAGAGCTACATATAACCTTTAAGCGGTTCAGAAAGGTGTATCTTTGCTAGGCTGGATATAGCCATAAATACACAAGGAGGTAGTCCAAGAGACATACTCCTTTCCCCTCCACAGAGGAATGCAAAGTGAAAGAAGAATAGCATGAACAACGATTTGCAGAGAACCTCAAGGACATGACAGGAATGATGGAGTTTTAGTACAGTTTTTTTTTTTTTTTTTTTTTTTTGTAGTTCAATCCTCCATAATACAGCTGAAGGAGCCAGAGATGAATCTTTGTATTAGGGGACATCCACAAGAAGAAATATTCAAATACAGTATAGTTTAATGCTGCTTCAAAGCAAACTTCAGAAAGCAGACATTGAAGCTTCAGGTAGAAGTTAAGTCTCTAATGAAAAGAAGTCATTATAATGTAAGATCCTAAAGGATTACAAATACTGGTAATATGAATTTAAAACACAATACCAGACTGTATGTAACTGCATAAGTACATGATATACTGATATTATTGCAAGGTGAACCCCAAGAACTTAATATTAATGCAGTACACTGCAAGAACAGCACATAGGAGACATCCTTTTACCAAGGGCTTGCACAGGTTCAGAGAAATTTAAGCAGCTCCTTTGTAAAACTCATACCAAGAGAAGCAACGCCTGGGTGAGAACTTATTGGCTTGTATGCAAATCTCCTGAATCTGTAAGAAGCAAACTGGTAGCCATCTTATGCTGCTCACCTCCCATGTGTCACACATAGCAGCCACTCAACTAAGAACTTTATCTGCACACCATTTTTATATACATCCATATAAGATGGAAGAAGGGTGGGGTCCAGTTCAACATCTAGACAATTCAGAGACTGTCATTTGGTAAAAGGTGATCAGGAAAAATCATAGCCTTCTACTACATAATCCTGAATACTAAGGAGCATACATGGAGAAGTAATAGACAATCACACAGATGCAAGATGAAGCCCATAGAAACCCAGCACGGGCAGCATACGGAGCAGCAGATGAAGCACGTATTCTCTTCCCTTGTAAAAAAGTCTGTCATGAAATATCTACATTACCAGAAAGTACTGAAGAACATCTAAAATGACTTTTTCAGCAGGCACCAGTAGCTCCCTATCAAAAGTCTGGTGAGCAATCTTGCCAGCTTGCAGGTGTTGAGCAATAGGGTTAATAACACTATATCCAGATCCTGATGATTTCCCACTGATAGAACAATTGAGTACACCTCCCTGGCTGTTTATCTAATGTAACATTATATGAACATATTGCTTATCAGCAGTTCCACAATAGAACTCTGTAAAAGGAGCAGAAACACTGCAGAAACCCCTGACAGCTTTCTATTCTAGGAGATTACAGTAGCTTCACCTCCTTCCGAGCACATTACTCACCACTACAGATAGCTCAGGTGGCTATCTGTGCCTTACAGTGATACTGCCCTGGAACAGTCATGACCATGGTTATTGTGGGGAGGACAATAAAGAACACTCTTTTTCTCCAGAATTAGCCATAAAAGGTTGAGGTGAAAATATGTGATACTCTTGATTTTATGGTGCCTAGATATAATGTATAGACTTTGGCCATGCTCCAGAAAGCCAGAGGTGAAGCCTAACAAATACTATCAGTTCTGCTCACTGCCATTTGAGAGGCACTGACTCCTTTTTACTAGTGTAATGCAGTTTAATCCCCACTTATAAATAACTAGAGAAAAATAAACTATCCAAGAGGAGAATATTTCCTATCAGTCATAATATCCCTGAACTTAATTGTTTGTTATGGGTAAAAGAGTAATCGTTGTTGCTTCTGTCTACTGGGGGAAATAGAATGCCCTTCTACTCCAAATGCTGAATGCATGATGAACAACCCCCTCCACCACCAATAACATGAAGAGTAAAAAACAAAATAAAACAAAACAAAACAAAACACCACCCACAAAACTGACAAAAAAACTACAGGCCTTGTGCTAGAAACACTGAGGTCAAGAGCACCACTCCAAGGTATGCCCTACAGACTGGGTGATGGTACACAAGAACTGCCAGTCAGTCTCAAGCTTGGAGATCTCACTGGCTAAAGGTCCACTCGACTATTCTAAGCTTCAGACAGATGACAATTAAGTCTGCATCTGCTTCATTCCTTCAGACCTAGAACAGTGAAACAACCTCTCTTATTACTTGCTGTAATATAGCATGAGCAAGAGCTGCTTCTGCACTCCTGCCTGCTCTCTTGCATGATTCTCACAGAAAGCCACACCACTTCTGCTAGGGCCAAGCTTTCTTATGAGTGACACCCTGAAAAAGAATGGAGAAAACTATATAAAAGAATAAACGGGTCAGATAACTACAGCCATACTGTGATTTACAAAAGGGGAGGCAGCTGTCTTCAAAGATTCATTCACTGAACTCTGAAAGTGCTCCTAATCACCACTGCAAATTTGCAGGTGTGTAACATGTGTGGGTTGTATTATTACAGAAGACAATAACTGTTATCCTCCAGTATCTTGCTGAACTTCTTGACATGATGTTCAGGTTGCTAAGAAAGTAAAAATCTATCAATCTGAGAACTGGATTCATGACAATTCAAAGACAAAGTGTAAAACCCTAGAAAGCACAAGTTGTGCCTTCTGGTATTTCAGAATGTGGAGTCCTGTCCTGTATTACAAGTTTTCAGCTGAAAGCATTCAGGATTAGTCTACACCACTTTAAACTTCTAATAACTAATATTCCATGATAGCATCTTGCCACCATGACAGACATAGCTATAGTGTTTGGGATTCCCAGTGCCATCTGCAAGACCATCTTGGCCATCTTTAATAATGTCTAAACACCTGTCTCTGTGAAAAATGTGGTGAATTCCATACTGTCATCTTTCAGTAGTGCTTCAGAGTCATGTGCTTTTGACTGTTCTTTAAATCTTATGCTCTAAGTGATCTCTTTCAGGAAATGCATGACACATCAAGAGATTGTATCTTGCCAGGAGTAATGGCAAGAGACATATTCAGTCCTACACCAGGAACCGGCATCTGTAATCCATTCATTTTGCACTGGGTATGACTCAGCCGATGCTGGCAAAGACCTCTGGCATGGCCAAAGAAGCCTATTGATTACTATAGTAATTTTGGTTGTACCATCTGAAATCCTGTAAGTCATACTCGTTCTCCAGAATCTCTGAAACTCTTAAGAACAACTGAGCATCTAACAGCACCTTTAATATACTCCAGTTTGCATGACACTACTTCACCAGATGACTAGGACAGAAGGCATATAACAGGTCCCTTTGGCAGTTAGAATAGAATAGAGTAGACCAGGTTGTAAGAGACCTTTGAGATCATCGAGTCCAACTTATTATCCAGCACTATCTAATCAACTAAACCATGGCACCAAGCACCCCATCCAGTCTCCTCCTAAACACCTCCAACAACAGTGACTCCACCACCTCCCTGGGCAGCACATTCCAATGGCCAATCACTCTTTCTGTGAAGAACTTCTTCCTAACATCCAGCCTAAACCTCTCCTGGCACATCTTAAGACTGTGTCCTCTTGTTCTGTCACAGGCTGCCTGGGAGAAGAGACCAACTCCCACCTGGCTACAACCTCCCTTCAGGTAGTCGTAGACAGCAATAAGGTTTCCCCTGAGCCTCCTCTTCTCTAGGCTAAGCAACCCCAGCTCCCTCAGCCTCTCCTCATAGGGCTTGTGCTCCAAACCCCTCACCAGCTTTGTTACCCTTCTCTGGACACGTTCCAGCAACTCAACATCTTTCCTAATCAGTACTCTGTCACTAGATGTTACTCTTCGCAGTCTTTCACCATATCGATAGGGAAAGACATTTTCTGTTGTCTCAAATGCAGTGTAAACCACTTTCTTATCAACTTCAGGTCTAGCAACAGTGTGTGTCTTCATGATATACAATGGTTTCTTGGATACTACTCAGCTTGGGCTGCTCCTAACAATGTCTGGGGCAAGACCCTGGTAATCAACTTACAAAATACAGGACCTGGCTCCAGGACCAATGACTATCAAGACTTTTCTGCCTGCTGTCTTTTCCACACCAGTCTTTGCTTTCCTGACTGCTACAGGAGGCCCTGATTGAAGCTACTTCAAATGAGAGCAGAAGGCTGGAGTTTATCTCCCTTGTCTCCAACAGGGTCTTCAAAGACTGTTCCAGCAGATGGAGCTTTTACCTCATGTCTTGCAACTTACACATTCTTGTGGAGAATGACAACCAGGCATCTGCTCCTTTCTGAGATTCCAGTACACAGAAGAGAAGTTTGTTGTGTCCATCTCGTATAATGAATGATAAACCCAGGAAAGTGCAGAGTGCTTAAACTGGCATGGCTTTGAATCCCAGAGGGGCTAGGAGGAGTTGGTTCAGACCAACAAAGTAAATGCTCTAGGAGATAACAGACATGAGTATATTCTCAGTTCAGCTTGGGTGTGGTAGCCATGTTCCACTATGTAGCTCTCTGTCATGAGGCCTGGAGAGAAATGAAAGGTCATAGTACATTTACATCATAATTTCAAAAGAAAGAGAACCTCAGAGCTTCCACAACACTTCTAATTTCATATATGTGTAATGTGTAGGCCAAATAGGATCCATAGTGACCTCTGAAGACCTCAAAGAGTTCAGTCCCCAAAGCCAAGAGCAGAGGCACATGAGGAGACGTGGCTGTTGTAGGAACAAAGATTCACACATCCCTGTTCTTAGACCTGGCAAGATTCTTAGGACATACATGATGAGGGTAAGGAACATGCTAAGAGTGTGTCCCTAGTATCAGGTGGCAAACTCCAGCAAGGGGCTAAAACATCAAAAGGAGAAAGACTTAGACCCCTCCCAGCAGATGCTCATGGAACAGATCCTCAAAAGATGTTCATACTTAGCTGAAGATAAATTCTACATCATAAATGTGAAAGCACAGCTTTGTCTTCCAACTGGGTGCCTTAAAGGCTGCTCAGTTTCCCATGCTTGGGCAGTCTTTCCACCTCAGACAGCACAACAGAACTCTCCCATGCTGATTTGCTTGCTTTTTCCCCACTTGCAGAGCCCAACCCCCAGCCTTCTGTAGCTTTGCCTCAGAGAGACTACATTGCCTTCCGGTGCCAGCATGTAAAAGCTGGCCTGGCCAGTCACAACCAGGAGGCTCTTCCCCTGTCAACCATGATCATCTTGACAGCTCTGCACTCTCCACACATCATGTGTCACCTCCTTTTTCTGAAATCAGCCTCCTCCATCTACCACATTAGGGTTGGGGGCAAGAGGAACAAGGATTAATGCTAAACTCAGTGCACCGCTTCCTTCCTGCCCCAACAGAATGATGAGCCTAACAGAGCCAAGGTCAAGCCTGGATGGGACAATTAAGCTGGAGGAAAGGCAGTGAAGAGCAGAAGAGCCATAAATAGCTACAAAAATCAACACATCACACTTTTGCTCTGAGGAAGGAACAGCTGGGATGTTGATGTTTAGTTGTAGTTTGGCTTGTAAACACTGCCAGAAAGAGTCAGGAAAAGATTCAGAGAGTCACGTGCCTGGGCACCACTCTCCAACCATCTATCATGGAGCTAATAGCTCTAGCAATACATCTCAGTCTGGACTGGCCATTCTATTTTGTGTGAGTATCTTGGGATCCACTTTGACAGCACTACCAACAAATGTCACTCCTGATCTCACAATTGCCTGTTAGGTTAGATCTGTTTCCTTCTGGCCTAGTTTTGATGAAGAGTTCTATCACAGACCTGAAGGAATTGCAGTGATGTGCTTCTTCACAGCGCCAACAGTTGAATTCAGTTGTGCACTAAACTAAAATAATCCATAAGTCATGTTTATGGTTTCTAGTAATTGAAACAGCTTCTGTAATAAACACAGATCAGAACTGTTAGTAACCCCTCATCAAAGGAGTCCTACTCTCACTCCTGTACACTGTGCAGTAAAATAGAGTATCTCTTGGAGGACAGTATGGTTAAATGTGTTATGTCATTACTATACAGAAGATATAAGAGCACTTTTGGGCTAACAAGCCTTTACTCAAGTCTTTTCATTATATTGTTTCCAGAATAAGCACAAGATGATCTGCCATCATCTTCATTTCATGCAGAACTGCCTCCTCACTTGGGTGCCTGTTGCTCTCCAGGCAACTTTGCTTTCAAGGGTAATGCTAGAAGTGGGACACACTAGAATAATTGTCAGTATTTAAGGCAGAGATTTCTGGGCAAGAAATACAGAAGAACGAACCCATGTGATCTTCTCGGAAAATAACCAAATGCGTCTTCATCACATATGAACAACCCTCTGTAAAATCAGATCTATCCCTCAGCTACAAGTCTAGCACACAAAAGTCCTGCCTTCAATGGTTTGTTGCAGTCACTCCACCTTGGAGCAAAACTTCCAGTAAAACTCACTGTCCATATTGACAATGAATGCTGGGCAGGAAGAGGCTATATTTGGCAAATTTGCAGCAGGAAGGGGAAATGCAAGATCCCACTACACCTTCCATCCAAGCAATGTTCAGTAAAGCATCCAAGATTCAAAATTAGCATTTAATTTTAGTATTTTTGGTGAAATCATAAAGATCTCTCTACCAAAACATTTAAAGAAACTGTACCTTCTCTTCCCTGTTTCAAAAAGTTATACTGAAAGGCACATAAACCACAGATAAGCAAAGCCAGCTAAAACTTTTATTGCTACAAATCTATTTTTCCTAATTACTGATTATAAACCAACCCTAAGAAGAGTCCATAAAGCATAGCCCAAATGGTAGGTTCAAGAGAGTTTCAGCTGACAAAGTTACGCAGCAGCAGCCACAAAGGGCAGAATTTCTTGGATATGGACAATCCATTCTATCATGAAGAATAAAAAGAGACCTTTCTTTGAATTTCAAGCGACTGAAATTTTACAAGAACAACTAGAATCCAAAGTGCCATTCTTAGCTCGACATTCACAGCATTTTGTTGCTTTTCTAGCATGCTTGGATAAAACTACATAAACTGCTATACTGTTTAATATTTAGGATTTAGCATTCTGGATTCCAATCCCATCATCTCAGGCAGCTTTGGATTTGATATCCTTCCATAATTCACATTCTGTTTGCCTCTCAGTTCTGCCACATCAGTAAAATGGAGATAACATGCATTTCACAGTGTGGCAGAGTCATGTGAAGGCTGACTGATTATTTATCAGTAGTTGTGAGATGCTTAGGAATACTCTGATGAAATGTGCCACATGTATGCACAATTTTTTATTAACCTGACAGCACTTTTGCTCTTTTATTTTCCTGCCTTGCACACAATTCAAGTGCAGGATGCCTGAAGCACATTTGAGTGGATGCCATGTGGCATTTGGATTGTAGCAGGTACTAGCATTTAATTCTGAAAATCACAACTTCAATATCACAGTAAAGCAAGATTTTTGCAATTCATTTTCCTTCTTTGCTCAGTTTTTTAAAAGTAACATTTGAATGGCCTCAGTTTTAGTTCAATATCATATCATTACAATTATTAAAGGCGAGGAAAGAATCTCATAGAGAAATGTGCTTATTGGGACAAATCTTTAGAGGTGAAAAAGGATGGAAAGAAATGCAACAGAAAAGTAAGATGATCAAAACTACTATCTAGAAGTTCAGACCACTCATGAGGCTTGAAGATGCCTAAATCACTTGTCAAAGTGGGATTTAAAAGTAGGCTATTTTTTAAACTTATAAGGTCAACAAATCTAAATAGGTTCGAACTTACTTCTTAGTAAAGAACATCTTTTATCAGTGTAACAGAAGATTTTGCCTGACTAAAGAGCACTTGGTGTATGAGGTTAATTTCAAGTTCAATACAATTTATGTGAGCAGATGGGCAAGAAAATATTTTACACAATGATCTGTCACTCTGACATTTTCTACAGAAAAAAAAATCATTTGTGATACAGTATCTGCAAGTTCAAATAGTTGATGTACTCACACTGCAGCACAGTCACTCAGCAGTTCACAAGGAGGAAACAACTGGGCAAGAGTAAGGACAGAAACTGAAACAGGTGAAACCTACATTTTGTTTCACTTCTAGACTTAAATTGTTTTAGTCAACTTTCCAACAAACAACTTTGGTCAAATAACCAAGAGGAAACATAAGCAATTTCAACTCCAGAAGAAAACTAGTGCAAACCGTTGCAAATGCCCCCAAACAGTGGCATATAGATTCATAGATTTTTAAGGCCAGAGGGAGCATTAAATAGACCTACCACAGAGTGGTGACCTCCACTGTAAGTGGTAGCAGGGCTATAATTAAACACCATTGACAAATGAGGTCTGAAATCACAGCCAATTGTTCTCCCGAGACAGAGGATCTGTTACTGCGGTTTAGAGATCTTTTGCCTCAGGCAAACTGGGAGTCACCACACTGGCAGCAATGACAGGGAAAACATCCCAAAGCTCAAGAATGGCTGTCATGCCATACGAGTGCAGTTTCCAAGTGATTTTCATAGGCAGAGCCTTTCTCAGCCAGTCCAAATCTCAGCTTGGGCTGGCTGCATTTCAAAGCGTATTTCTTAAGCTAAGAGATATTTGTTATAGTGTTCCTCAGGAATGCCTGCTGCCCAGTCCTCAGGTCCAGTTACACTGCAAAGTTCTTAGGTTCAATCCAACGCACTAAAAAGCTGAAGACCAAACTGCTTACAATTCCAGCCTCTACAATCAGCAGCTGTGTTCTTTTTTAATATATGCAGCCTTCCTTCCTTTACTGTCACTGTTCAGAGACTGTGCTGTTCAATGATACTGACACTTTTGAGCAGTCAAATGGGGAATAACCCAACCAAGTCCCACACAGTTAAGATCATTCCTTGGGCCTTCCTTTAGTGGAGCTCTTGACAAACAGCAGTACCTACAGTTCTGTCACTTCCAATGAATTTAAATGATAAGGGCTTCACACAACTCTTCCCTCCTGGGAGGTATCAAAGGGCCTTGATCTGATTCATCACCCTTCCAGTGCTACAGGCTCCACTCACTCTGTGAGCGGGCTATCTGTTCTCTCCTAACCTATGCTTAGGTTAGACTTGACTTTTGCCTTCTCCTCCGAGCCTAGCAACTCCCACACTTGTAGCACAGTAGGACTGAGTCCATGGGTTTTCACTGGAGCTTTTTAGGCAGTGTGGGAGAATACGCATGCCTTCAAACATTTCAACAGTTTTATGACAGGTTGCAGCTTAGCAGCCATAGCGCCACATTAGTGACAACAACATCAGTAAGTTATAAAATAAGCTAGAAATACATTATGTAGAAATATAATTGATATAAATTACATATCAAACAAAGTCAAAATCTAGAAATTCTGCAAAACCAACTTACACTGCGTTTTGCTGAAGACTCTCATAAAAATTGTTTGGCTTTTTGTTTTCCTAAATATTTTGATTTAATTGAAACCCACATTTCTCAAGAGGAGAACATTTCCAAGCTGTCTTATTCTGATGTGTCTTCACTGGTCAAAATGTTGCTTCACACGTTGTTCATTTGGACGCATCACAAGATAGAGCAGCCAAAAAATAGACTGCTTAACTGAAACAAGTATGTGTAACATGAGAAGTGTATAGGTATCACCAGTGGCATCCCCCAGGGATCAGTGCCAGGCCCTATCCTCTTTAATATCTTCGTTGATGATCTGGATGAGAGGATTGAGACAGTCATCAGCAAATTTGCAGATGACACCAAGTTGGGAGTGGATGTTGATCAGTTAGAGGGTAGAAGGGCTCTGCAGAGGGACCTCGACTGACTGGACAGATGGGCAGAGTCCAATATGATGACATTCAACAAATCCAAGTGCCGGGAGCTGCACTTTGGCCACAGCAACCCCATCCAGAGTTACAGGCTGGGGTCAGAGTGGCTGGAGAGCTGCCAAACAGAGAGGGACCTGGGGGTGCTGATTAACAGCTGCCTGAACATGAGCCAGCAATGTGCCCAGGTGGCCAAGAAGGCCAATGGCATCCTGGCCAGCATTAGGAATAGTGTGGCCAGCAGGAGCAGGGAGGTCATTGTGCCCCTGTACTCTTCATTGGTTAGGCCACACCTTGAGTACTGTGTCCAGTTCTGGGCCCCTCAGTTTAAGAAGGACATCGAGACACTTGAACATGTCCAGAGAAGGGCAACAAGGCTGGTGAGAGGCCTTGAGTACAAGCCCTATGAGGAGAGGGTGAGGGAACTGTAATTGTTTAGCCTGGAGAAGAGGAGGCTCAGGGGTGACCTCATTGCTCTCTGCAACTACCTGAAAGGTGGTTGTAGCCAGGAAGGGGTTGGCCTCTTCTCTCTAGCAACCAGTACCAGAACAAGGGGACACAGTCTCAAGCTGTGCCAGGGGAAGTTTAGGCTCGAGGTGAGGAGGAAGTTCTTCACTGAAAGAGTCATTCATCATTGGAATGGGCTGCCCAGGGAGGTCGTGGAGTCACCATCCCTGGAGGTGTTCAAGAGGGGACTGGACATGGCACTTGGTGCCATGGTCCAGTCATGAGGTCTGTGGCAACAGGTTGGACTCGATGATCTTTGAGGTCTTTTCCAACCTTGGCGATATTGTGATACTGTATATAGGTCTCATATCTGTTCAAAACCAGCAGACTTGGGAGTTTGTTGCAGATGCATTCATTGCTGCATCTGCAGCACATCTAAGCCTTTCAGGAAGTAATGCAGGAAAATAGAGAATTTAGGAGAAGACAGCTATTACAATTCAATCGAATTTTCAATGAAAACAAAAAAAACCCAAATAAAAATCGGATCTCCAACAGCACAGTGCCCACTAGAGGAACACTGAAGAAAGAGGATTGGGCCATTTTCTGCAGCATCCACTGTTTTCTTCAAGGGTCTTCTACCCAATACTAAACTTACAGCCATTATCATCATATGGCTAACTTCCAAGCTGCTGTGTTCACACAGCTGTGGGTACCTAAGCTGGCAAAATTTCAGCTAGATATGCCTGTAGATATGCACCTCATCTTTGACACTGATACAAGCATAACTCTAAATCTGGTTATGCTGAGAGATGAAACAACTCTGCTGCTTCACAATGACAATATATCCAATTCTTTTTTTTTTTTTTTTTTAATGTATACTGTTCTCTTGTTATCTTCCTTAAAAGTCAAAGCTATGTGAATAGCAAGGACCCAGACAGATCTCCAATTACACCAAAGGTCTAGTAGGCATCATGCCAGATGTTCCCTTTGTGCAGGCCCCTGCCTTATGACTTCATAAGGATTTATTCACAAAGTTACTGATTCCTACTGCACTGAGTCCCAGAGCAGCTCTCACAGGAGTCACCAAGGAAGAGGCAAAAGACAGAAGGAAAAGCACAAAAATTCTGGCTGCTTTTTCTTTTCAAGCAATTTAATCTTTCCTCTTCATAAATCTTACCTGTTTCCTTTTTCTCTTCATCAGAAAAAAAAAAAAAATATATATGGGGGATATGAGCAATATATTTTTGGCCACATACAGAAAAGAGCTAAAGGAACTTCACTGCGAATGCCACTGATCTATGAAATTTGCAGATCACAACACAAGCCTCTCTCGTATCTTCTAGCCGTCTTTGCCTAAACTGTGGTTCCCGACCAGCCTCAGTGGACAAACCTGCCTTTAACTCTAAAGATTTTCTTGTATTACCTTGAGGACAAAGGTACTGAGAGGCACTCTGGCCATGAAAGCCAAGCTGGCACAATGGAAGCAGCAGGAAAGACCAGATAATCAAACTCATGCCTGTGGAGACATACCAGAGGTTTGGAAAACTCAGACAGTGTAATTTTTCTCAAGTACTAAGGCAACAAACTGAGAAGAAATGAAAATCCACCCAAGAGACTACAGAGTCTGAGAAAGATTTCTGAATAAATGCAGCAGCCAAGCAAAATCTGGGGCCTGCCAGCAGCATTAGTGATTGAATCCTGGTTTTAACCTACAGCTCAGATTTCTACCTCTACCAGTGAACTGCTCCTTCCTTCCTGGTAAAGACCTCTGTCCGACACTAAGAGGTAAATCCAGTCCATTATATTCACACAGGTTACTTTACTGGTCAAATTCCATGAGTAAGCACAGGAAGATCACACCTCAGAGCAAAATCCTGAGAGCCAAGTATCCTTTTCCTCCCTGGCCTACACTGCAAACTGCAGAGCAGCTGCAAATACACCTGCTGTATCTAATCAGTAGGTAGAGTTGTGTCAATGAGAGTTAGGAAGAAAAGAAGGATTTTAGTCAGCCTTTTCAGTGCATTAGAACTACAAAACACTCACCAGCTTTGGACTAATTAATCACTCAAAACCAACCCAACAGGCTTTCTTTTCTGTTGTCCTGCTTTTTATTCAGTGATGCATACAAGAACAGAGGAAATGCAAACTCTACCATTCTGCTCTGGGGGCCTTTTATACTCTCTTTGCTTTCCCTGACAGTGCAATGTTAAGGTGAGTCTAGAGCACGGAGGGTGAAAGGGTCAGGCTGGAACCAGCAGCCACAGCAGTAAGTGTGCCAGTGCAGACAGGTAGGCAGAGCTGGGTCACCATCTGATCAGTGTCTGAGGTTCATGACAGAGGGTCATTTGGGGGGAAGTCAGTGAAGCAGTTGGGAAAGATACAAAAATAAGAGTCAAAGGCTCCCCTCCTATTGCCTCTATCAGTACCCTGCAGGGCAACATCTGTTTCATGTCATCCAACAGGGAAGAGGCTACACTACCGCTTGGACTCTGTCTCCCCCGCATAACTGCTGCCTGGCCTGAGAAGGTTCTTACTACTCTTAGTATGACACTGCACAAAGCAGCAGGAAACTGCCAGTGGAAAAGAAAATGAGGATCACTGCTCAAAGATGGAGACTTAACAAGGAAAGACACCTTAACTTTTAGCTGCAAGCTTAGCTGGAAAACTGACAATCAAACCAGGTCATTCTACTGGATGCTCATCAATTATCATTTATCTGTCTTGCCATGATGTCTCTAACACTGTCATACAGAAGCACATGGCTTTCTTTAATATCTCCAGCACAGAAACCCCATTGGCTAATATTTCAGATATGGAAACTGAGATACAGAATATAACCAGGTATACATCACCTGCAAAGAAAGGTCAGTTGGTTTGATTTTAAGATCTATACTCTTGCCTTCAAATCATGCAGGGAATGCCAGAAGTCTGTGGTAGAAATGGAAATTAGTTTCAGGCACTGATGATCTTATGACCAGACCATCCAAGCTCTGCTGCCCCAGTGCACGGTTTCTTTACACATACCTTCATCCCCTTTCAGGAGCTGACACAGCATGACTGGCAACACTGTCAACAACACAGAACGCGAATCCAGCACACTCAGGTCCCAGCCCACTTCTGCTCCAAGTAGACTGTGACATCTACAGTCCTCCCTCCACATCTATTGCTTAGCTCCTGGGCTGTTTTGCACCCAGCTGACAGCTCCTGGACCTGTTGACAGATGTAAGAATGGCAAATGCTTTGTTCTGCAGGGTAAGTGTACAATGGCAGTGAGTCTGTCTGCAATGAAGGATTCTGGGAGGCACACACACATCCCCAAAAGTCACATTGCTGCCTCTGGACAGCAGTAACATGGCAGTCGCCTTGATTTCTATAGGGAGAGAAAGAAGCTTTGCTATCCATCAAGTTCAAAGTGAGTCAGCAAAGTAACAAGAGGTAAAGGGAAATTAGAAGTTGGCCCAGGACAGGTGGCCACTGTACCATTTCATCCCATGGATTACCACCATCTCCCGCACATGAGAGCACCCAGTGCTGAGGCCGACGTGCAGAGGCTCATCTTCTCTTAGTAGTGCCAGGGTCTGCCAGACAGATGTGCTCCTCCTCCTCCTCCGTTTCTTTTCCTGTAGATTTGTCACATTGTTTCCAGCATCCCCAAGTTATCTAGGAGGATTATCTCCCTCGGTTTTCCACCAAAATATAACAAAAATTGCCCCATTGCAAATGACCTACATACCTCCACCCTGCAATGAAAATGAAAGCAAGGCTACAGCATTTGTTGTCTTGCTTGGGGCTGTATTTACTGCTGATTGACCTCCATGACAGGCTGCCTATCTCAGCAGAAGTCTGGACAGTAATAATAGATCAACACTTTTTTGTTGTTGCTTTACCTTTTTTTTTTTTTTTTTTTTGGTAAAACTAAAGGAAAATAAACCTTCCTTCTGAAATCAAATTATCTCCTGACCATAAGTTGGAAAGAGAAATTTCTGACTCTGCTCACTTGCATAATTATTAGTCATTACTTCTGTTTAAATCTTTATTTAGTAACACCCAAAAAATCCAATTTAGATCCTAGCCGTGCACACTTCAGAACAGAGTAGGAGCCAGCAGGCTGGTCTATAGGCTGACAGAGGAAGCCAGTATCCAGGCTTCAGCTGCATTTAGTCCTCCAGAAGCTCACTCAGCCCATTGAAATCTACTCTTTGTGGTAGCCAAGAACTGTTCTCTTATACCATAAGGCAGGTAAAAATCAAGCTGCTATAAATAGCCTATGCAAGCTATGGCTTACTATTTTACTAATTAACATTTTCATTCTGTCTTTTTTGCCCAAACTCTACTTCCTTATCCCCTCAAATTGTTCTCACACTTTATCAGTTTCACCTCACACCAAACGGTAATAATCTTTGCACCCCACCACAATTTGCTTCATTCCAGCAAAGAAGATGTCCAAGCTTTGCCTGACTGAGAACTATCACTTGTCTGTTGCCTGAGGTCTGCAGCTGATTTGCAATCAAGCAGAAAAGGATTGCAGCCTCGTGGTCATCTATAATACAGAAGAGTAAAACAAGAAGAATATAGCTGTCAGCATGTATTGCAGCCAGCCTGTTTGAATCAACGGCATGCTCCATACAGGGACCTGTAATCTCCATGTGACTCCCCTGCATTAAAAGCAGGGGAGGGTATGGAACAAACCCAGCTGGGTTGGGAGGTGCAGGCAGTCCACACTTAGTGCAGGGAGGTGGGTCCTAGGATGTTTTTGCAAAAGAGTATGTAGGATCTAATTTGAAATTCAGTGGCTCCTGCTCAGTTTTAATATTTATTATTAGGAAAAATAAATGGTGCTTAAACTGTGCTTTGGAGTTTCAAAGCACTTGATAAGCATAAATGAATGTCTTAACACATCATCTTTCTCTGGTCCTCATCTGGCAGTGCATCAAGAAATTACAACCACGCTGGAAAAACATTACTATTTTAAATGTAACCACAGGAACATAAACCAGGAAGAATGAACAAGATAATTTTTTAAAAATAAAATGGCTGCAAAACAAAGTCTCAGAACTCTGACCAGCTTTCTGCCCAATGGCCAGAGCTGGGGCATGAGCAGCAGCATAAAACAATAGGTTTGACTCTTGCAATATTTACTGCACAGCCCTTGGAGGCCATCAATCCTAGAGTTTCACTCTGGTGAGTGAAGATCTGGGTCCATCAAACTGTGTTCCAGAGCTGTCTGCTGTCCTCTAGGACAGAGTCTAAGACCAAATGGAGAGTCTGTAGCTGTTCATTGCTAGGTCTAAGACCAAGTGGAGAGCCTGTAGCTGTTTTATTGCTAGTGAACTCAACAACAACCAATTCATATTCATCTATCAAGGAATATGTGAGTGGAAGAAAATATTATGGTCATGCTCATTTGTTTCTGATTATAAAATAGATGTAAATGCATATGCAAATTAAAGAGCACCCATCAGGTTCATGGCAAAATGCCAAATTAGCCTTTAGTATTACAAATTTTGGGGTCGCTGTCATGGAGATAATTGTGATTGCAAGTGAGGCTAGGCAGTCCCTTTAGATGAAGCCAAAATTGGGCTGCTCAGAAGGGGCAGGTGGAGGATAAATCCTGCAGTAACTTGTCACTTTAAATGAAGCTGAGGGGCTATAGAAAAATCTGTTCCCACTGCAGTTAAAAAGTGTGATAATTACAGAGCAACGGGCTCCTCTGTCATTCAGTAGGCAGCATCCCCAGGAAATCTTGCTCTGTAATCAAGGGAAGAGGTGCAATCAAGCCCCTATTCAGGCTTCGTTTAGAAACAGCCCCTGCAGGAAACACAAAGGATTCAGCATGGTGCTTTGTGATACTGGCGATCATATCAACGTCTTGGTTCTGCAACTACAAGCAGAGTTAATGTCATTTCTAAGCACATCTTCTGCTCACTTTTCCTCACGTAATTTAGAAGGGGGCTAGGGAGAGGTCTTGGGCCAAAATACTATTACATAAAATGTTAAACTCACATTGTCCACTTGAGTCAATTCACTCTCTACACCACAGTGTCAGAGGAACTGAGCATTTCTTGCATACCGAGGAAGAGAGCACAATCCTGAATAAGCAGTTAAGCACATGCTCAGCTGCTTGCTACAGCAGCACAGCTTTTAAAATTTGCATGGGGAAGGTTTTATTGTTTGGTTGTTCTGTTGTTTTGTTTTTCCCAGCAACATGAATGTACCTGCGCTGCTCAAATTCTACAGGAAACTTATTCTCTTGGCAGCAACCTGATCCCACAAAGACTGATGAGGTCTGTTAGAGGGCAGGGTGTGTCTGAATTCAGCTTTCATGTCTAATGCCACCACTGCCCAGAAACATACAAATGAATCACTACTCAGATCAGCCATTCTTTGTACCCTACAGAGTTGTCAGAGTCAATGAATCAGTTTACTCCAACTGCTATAAAAACTGTTTCAAATTATAGTGAAAACAGCCAAATCTTCCAAGGTGTGCATGCATTTGTATTTCCACCATACACACTCAGACACAGAAATCATACTTCTCATTGACCAGCAATGACCAGCTCCAGCTACCCATTTGGGCATGTAGGTACCATGACATACACAGATCTGGCAACTTTGGGTGCACATTAAGTGCCAAAAGTCTTTCTGCAAGTCATGGGCATGTTCTGGAGAGAATTCACAGTTTTGTCTCAGTATGGAATGGTTCTCTGCTGAGGTTCACCATAACTGGAACTTCACTTTGTGTTACAGTAACCCCATAATACTGTAAATGGAGCTTCATTCAGTCACAGTACAAAATCAGTAGGTTCCACTCTCTAGTTCTGGCCACAGACTAAATTTGTTTGCTGTAGTTTTTACTATCTGCAAAGGTATCAGTCAATAACCAAGTAATGGCCTGGATACTGTCAAGAGAAGTCACTATTAAAAAGGTACATCTTGCATTTAGCTGTTCAAACAGAAGTTGTTATTGATCATATTCCATCACTTCCCAGTAAAAGAGTCAGCTCCAGTGACAAAATGAAAACATGCATGCAGACCACAGACTAGTAGATACTGTAATACTGTTAAGGATGCCCTCCAAAAGGGGGCAGATATCCACTTAAAAGAGCATGCCACTTTCAAAAACGAGCCTGGGAATAAAATAACCTTGTTACCTCTGCAAATATCCTAAGGCAGGGTAAGGAAACAAAACAGTATAGTTCTGACAATAAACATCTCAATTTCTTGGGGGAAAAAAAGGCAAACAAAGAAAGAACAATTTGGTTAATGGCCAGTCAAGCCACAGGGAGGAAGAGCCTGCATCCAGTTCTGCTGTTCCTACTGCTTCCTAACTGTTGATCAGCAGAGATTCTGCCACACTCACAGAATTGAAAGAGAGTTTCTTTGGAGTTTGCAACATTTGTTGAAGTCAGATAAAAAGGCAGTTATACTTCACTACTTGGTTTCTGTTTTGTTTCCTTGCCACTTTTCTTTGCTTGTCTCCACTTAAACAGCTTTTCTTCTTGTTTTCCCCTTCTTTTCACAATCTGCACAGACACTGTTATATTTTTGGATAATAGCATTTAACCCACAGAAAACACAACCACTGCAGCGTAAGGGAGGAAGAAAACAAAGCTGATTATAAAACTCTAACATAAATCAAATATACACCATGAACTAACACAGGACAAAACTGAAGAACTGGACAAGGTAATCACCATTTGTGGACATCTCTGTATTTGTTCCAGTGGAAAAGGTTTCTGCACAGCATCTTCAGTGTAAGTGAACAGACCACAGCTAAGAGTGAGTTAAAAATGTTTACTAAAAAAGGTTCATCATGACAAACTTCTTTGCTCACCCTTAATAGAAGGTTGGGCTGGAAACTGATGAGTCACTATAGGAAACAAACAGCAACGGTGACGCATGGTTTCAAAAGGTAACAATAGCACTGCTTGATCTGTCATGTCTACAACAGAAATGTCCCTGGATCCATTAGAAGATGGATTTGAGATTGCTCCACCCACTCAGGAAACACAGAAATTCTACTATCTGAGCCCTGGTTAGAGCTCTCACAATTGCCTCACAACCTGTGGGGTAGTGGGGAAGCCCTGCTACCCCACAGAAGTCTCGCTGACAGTATTTTCTCAAGACATTCACTGAAAACAATAGGTTGTTATGTCTTGAGCTGCAACCCATGGAGTTTGGATCCATTAGCCCAGCTGCAGAAAGAGACTTCTATCTTTATGTTTCAGGGTCCACACACCTACCTGTGTGGCTCTTGAAAACTTCCATCACTCAAAGCTTGCATTTGGTCATGAGATGTGTTTGCTCTGTAAGTGTATGGGAACCAGGTGTGGCAGTCAAGCTACTGAAGTGCCTGGTCACATCCAGCAGTGTCTCCAGCTCACATAACTCATGGCTCAAGCACAGAAATTAGTTCTGGCTCATTACTGGTTTGGACCTAATAGCCAGAAAGAATTCTGGTGTTCAGCACCTCACATGCTGACAGCGCCTATCGAATGGCCATGTGCTACTACTGCAATATTTGAATACAGAGCTGAATTTTGTTGTCATTAAGAGCACCTTAAAATATTCATATGCACATATGGATGTCATGCTTATTTTCCCAAATTCCTTTTTCCTATAAAAACATGTTTGTTTCTCCATCTATACTGCAAGTGTAGAGCTGTATTTATACAGTATTTCCGTAGGGCTTTCTGCTTACACATCAACAGTATAGGGACTTTATTTTCAGCACTTCTCACATTTTACATATTAAATTCCAGTTAAACTGTTTTCATTGCCAAAGGAAGTAAACAAACACTAGCTGTAATAAGATATTATTGCAAGTATCTCCATTCTGTCAGAATTTCATGTTGTGGTTGTTGGGTTTTTTTTTTCTCTTTTTCTCCTTGAGACTGGACATTTCTTGCCCAGGTTCCATCTTTGGCTTAAGCACACACTGTTGTGTTTAAACCCAAATGTCATAAAAAATGCCATGACAAGATTCTCAAATTCACACTGGGATTTCCAGCTGGCTTACTTACGCCTCTTGCACATACAAACACCAAGGTAAAAACCCTGAAACACACTTCATCAAGTGTCTTGCATGACTTCAAACTTCAGTACTCAAATTTTAAAAGAGAGTATGAAACAATGTAGAAATATTCAAATCCCTCTTCCCTATGCAACACCAAGTAAGATCGTTCAGTAAGTCCCACAGCAATTTAATCAGGGATGTTAAAACAAATCAAGGTGCCGTTCAGTGATTAGCATGCAAGCAATTGAGGAGGAGCATGGGGTTTCCACAGACTAGCAACAGCTGACATCAGTGCCCTGACAATCAAATTGTTAGCCTTACATACATGGTTCCTGTACAGTGACATTTTAGTCAGTTTTCAGGAACACAAGTAGTGGAATTCATCACGATAGCCAAGATAACTTCTTACCGACACCAACGTGAGTAATTCTGTATTTACCAAATTATGTTCTTTACCCTTACGGATAAGTGGCTGATGACAATCTTCCTGTGCTACAAAGGCAGAATCCTTTCCAAAAGGCACATCTTGCAATTGCTCATGCTCTCTATCTATACCCATTTCACTACTTTCAGCTGGAAGAAGAACAGTGGAACTTTAAGCCCTCTGATAGCCACCAGCAGGGATGAGAACTCTGTCATAGCCCCGTTAAGTGACAAATTAACTCTTTGTATTATGTAAAGATGAATGGGAGGCAAGGAAGTATTCTCTTACCTTCAGAACAAAGCCTGCCAGCAAATCCAGTGGCTGAGCAGTCACAGTGTGGCTCACCATCCAGAAGGAAGCAAGTGCCACCATTTTCACAGGGGTTTTCTGCACAAAGCCCTTCCATTTCCAGTCGGACCCCTTGACTGCCCAAGAGCTGTGGCTCAGAGTTGCCATACTTCAGATCCAGGATAAATCCTTGAAATGGAGGCTCACCCAGAACACCATCCAGGGTCAAGGCAGCAGGACGGATGTCCAGTGGGACTCCACCAACAAAAAGGTCACTGACGATATTCATATACTGGCGCTGTGGACGCACCTCCCCTGGCTTCGCTTCCCCATCCAGTACCAGCACTGTCCGAAGGTGATTGCGGCTGATCATCAGGAAGTGCCAATTGCTGTCATTGACTTGCTTGTCTGTGATAACTGTAGTCTCTGCACAGTCCACACTGAACTGGAGCTGGATGCGCCCATCAACCAGGGACAGACAGAGGAAGTCACAGACACCACCATCATCAAAGTAGAGGAGCAACCCAGCAGAGACATTGGTCTTGAACTGGAAGCTGAGTTCACTTCTAGTGCTTGCATCCCAGCGGAGGTAGCGGGCCCACTGGTTGGGGATGCCCATGAATTCCAGACCCAAACAGAGACCCAGCAAGGAGCCCAGAAGCAAACTCACCTTCAAGGTGAAGTAAACAGAGTGCATAGTGAAGCCCATTGTTTCAAGAATCTGGTCTTCCCTAGGAGAAAAACAAAACCCACACTACTGGGAAGAGAGCCCCAGTAGTCAACACCGAATGTTAAATCCAACAGGAAGAGGAGGAGAGCACAGAGGGTGACAGAGAGAGGAAGAATAAGAGGAAATGAGATAGCCAGTGCACGTGACCAAGAGGAAAATATCTCCCTCTTAAGCAAAATCTCAATTCTCTTTTAGAATCCAGAGGCTTGTTATCTCAGAAGTACAGCGTATATAAAGTGACTTCTTCAGCCAGTACTTTTATGAAGGGCAAAATAACCCACAGCAATTTGTTTTGGTAGAACACAAAGGTGACACTGGTTGTTCCAAGGAGGAGGGAAAGGCAGAGCTAAAGCCCAAGCCTCAAATTCAGGTTTCCTAGAAGTGCCAACAATATTGATGGAGGAGGCAGTGAAATGGAGGAGAGACTGAATTCATAAAGCACGTGATCCTTGAGAGGACAAAAATAAAGTCAATCTTCATGGTGCGCTGGTGGCTACCCAGCCCATAATTCAGTGCTTGGCACTCACAGAGCTTGCACCACCTGTGGAAACAAGAGAAGAAAAGAACAGAAGAAGTTAGCCCCACTACTTATCATATCTTTACCATGAAGCTTATTAACATCTTGTCCACTTATCACTTACTCTTCTTGATACTCTGGCTACTTCATGCCTGCAGATGACTATACAGACCTCCAAAGCAGCACGGACATTTATGTCCTAAAAACTAGGAGGACCAAATAGAGAACACATCAAGTGATGTGCACACACCACAGTGCTGAGAAATGTTGAGCATCTCCTTTGATGGATGCATACTCATTGCGTTTACCGAAAAAAGGGTGCTGAAGCTTCCTTAGTAGCAATCATCTTTCAATGAAAACACGTAGAGCAAAGATCAGAGGTTCTTAGATTTCAAAACTAAACACAGACACTATCTTAACTTCCCATTCCACTGTTTTTATTATGCTTCCTAGCACACCAAGCAAGCATTAGAGGAGACAACCCTGCTGTCAGCCTATTGTGCAATAACTGCTTTTACTTTACATATCTCGCACACTTCAGAGACTAACAGAGACCTTTGCAACCTGGAAACACGTGTTACGCAAACCATGTATAGCAACCTGTAGCTTAGATGATAGGAAACTTGTAGCTTACATGATAACACCACTTACCCTGGTCTAGTGATTTGGCAAAAAGGCCAAATTCACCCTTACCTAACAGTGAGAAATTCCAACTGCCTTCAGTGAGCAGGATTTACACTTGTTAACACTGGGATTTGACTCACTTATGCCTGTTTGCATGTGGGTGACTGTATGCCTGGGATCGGAGGGTGTTTTAAGATGACAAGACAGTACAAAGCAAGGCTCATTCTTTGAAAATTCAGCTTAAAAAGCAAGTAAGCTTTCCATTAACACAGGTGCTTGTTTCCAGACGTTGGAAGGACACAAGATCAGCTCTGAGAATGGCTGACATTAGCACACATGCAAAGCAAGAAAAGAGGTGATGAGAATCAAGGCCTTTAACCTCCCAGAACACGGGAAGACAGATTTCACCAACTGGATCACAAACACTGAGTCAGCATTTACTTCGGAAAAGCGTTTTGCACTGTGAACAATGAGGGTTGCTGGGGCTGCTGTTGCTCCAAGCAGATGCCTTTCAACCTCAGCACTCACCTGGCTTTGAAAGAGGCCCACAGACACTACAGAAATGAGCAGTGCAGAAAGTTTGTATGGCAAGGCCATGGGCTGAGCTGAAAGAGAATCACTAGGGAGGAGGGAGGAGAGCTCTCATAGTCATGGTCTCTGCCCTGCCCACCCCAGAGATTTTCAGGAGCTGTAGATCTCCAGGGCTGTCAGTCTGACAAATTTAGCCAGCATGAAAAGCAAGTCACTTCAAAAATAAAACGGAATCAATTAGAAGGAAACCCACAAGTTGGGGAGAAACATGAGCCTTCAGTGCCCAGTGGAAACCAGGCCTGTTCCCTGCAGCTGCCTGAGTGGAGTGTGTTAGCTAAACTGCTATAAACACAAATAAAATCAAGTCAAAAGCAGAGGGAAGATAATTCCTTTTAATTGTTAACAGCTTGGCTCAGGAAAATGGCAAGAGGAAAAAGAAGGTGTTAGGAGAGGTGTAAAATGAAAAAAAACAAAACTGAGATCCAAATGCTCAAATCATCTGTCTTCCCAATAATCACAGCACTGGCTCAGTACATGGGGCTTGGGGGGGGGGGGGGGGGGGGGCGGGCTTTGAAAAAATCTAGTGGAAAAAAAAAACAATTATGTGGCTCTTGTCCATTTACCTTTCTCCTCTGTGCTCCCTAGTGGCTCCTCTAAAATAGCCCATGATTTATGGAGAAGGAAAATAGAGTGAAAGGGAGGTTAGAGAGAAAGTGATGACCCAAGTCTGGAATTATTGATGAGATGGGAATAGGAATATAATAATGTGTGTAAATTAGCCAGAGATGTGCTGCAGCAGCTCACACTTCCCTGAAACTACTACCACCACCACAGCAAAATTCACTGCTCTATCAGACAGCTATGCACTCAGCCTGAGCTGGTGAGGGAGGCATGATTAGTGTGGTAACAACCACCCACAGAAACCCCCAAAGCACAGCAGTTCTCACCTCAGCTTTGATTCTCCTAGGTAGGGGGATTTGCACTATCTGCATTAGAAGTAACCCTCAGCCTTAGTCTTCCTGGTTTTGAAAGTCTGAGAATCAGTGAAAGATGATGTAAATCACAGCAGCAAGTGTGAACACTCCATAGATAACCACAGATAAAGATGCATACATCCACACACAGCCCAAATGACTGTCCCAAAAGCCTACCAATAGAATTAACCAGGTTGGAAAAGACCTTCGAAATCATCAAGTCCAACCTATCACCCAACACCATCTAATCAACTAAACCATGGAACCAAGGACCCCATCCAGTCTCTTCTTAAACATCTCCAGTGATGGTGACTTCACCACCTCCCTGGGCAGCCCATTCCAATGGCAAATCACTCTTTCTGTGAAGAATTTCTTCCTAACATCCAGCCTAAACTTCCCCTGGCACAGCTTCAGACTGTGTCCTCTTGTTCTGGTGGTGGTTGCCTGGGAGAAGAGACCAACCCCCACCTGGCTACAACCTCCCTTCAGGTAGTTGTAGAGAGCAATAAGGTATCCCCTGAGCCTCTTCTTCTCCAGACTAAGCAATCCTAGCTCTCTCAGCCTCTCCTCATAGGGCTTGTGCTCCAAACCCCTCCCCAGCTTTGTTGCCCTTCTCTGGACATGTTCCAGCAAGACAACATCCTTCCTAAACTGAGGGGCCCAGAACTGGACACAGGACTCAAGATGTGGCCTAACCAGTGCTGAGTACAGGGGCAGAATGACCTCCCTGCTCCTGATGGCCACACTGCTCCTGATACAAGGTCAGGATGCCATTGGCCTTCTTGGCCACCCGGGCACACTGCTGGCTCATGTTCAGTCTATTATCAACCAGTACCCCCAGGTCCCTTTCTGCCTGGCTGCTCTCAGGCCACTCTGACCCCAGCCTGTAGCACTGCATGGGGTTGTTGTGGCCAATGTGTAGAACCCGGCACTTGGATGTGTTAAATCTCATGCCATTGGATTCTGCCCATCTGTCCAGCCTGTCAAGGTCCCTCTGCAGAGCTCTCCTACCCTCTGACAGATCAACTCCTGCCCCCAGCTTGGTGTCATCTGCAAATTTACTGATGATGGACTCAACCCCCTTGTCCAGGTCATCAGTGAAGATACTGAACAGGATGGGGCCCAGCACTGATCCCTGGGGGACACCACTAGTGACTGTCCGCTAGCTGGATGTGACACCATTCATCACCACTTTCTGGGCTCGGCCCTCCAGCCAGTTCCTAACCCAGTGCAGAGTGCTCCTGTCCAAGTCACAATCTCTCCCAAACCCAGGCTGCTGCGACATTGTTTTACACACACAAAGAAATCTCCGTCTCCATGTGTTGCTTCAATTGTTGGGGTATTTAAAAGGCACAGTAAAGGAAGCAGGCCATTCTGTGGCACAAATTTCTCTAACATCGATGCAAGTTCATTAGGGGTGCACAAAGGCCAGAGTTAACTAGGGAAACCAGGCAGAAATGGTCAAACAGAAACAGCACTGTTGAGTGAGGGAAGCCAAGGCAATCCCTTTCTAGCTGTTTTGGAAAAAACAAAATGAAACAAAAAATAAAACCAAACAAACTAACCACTGTTTCAGAAGAGGAAGATGACACAAAATCCATGAAACACAAGTGTAACTTCTGGGTGCTTCATTCCCTTTTAGACCCTACAGCCCAGGTTTTGGGAAGGCTGCCCACACCCAGCTGCTCCTCCAGAGCTCTCTCAGTACCCATCAGCCTGACCCATAGTGCTTCATGCTGTTTGAGTTTTATGTCACATGGAGTTCAGCCTGTGAGAGCAAAACTCACCACACAGTAGCAGGCTCTTTAGGGGGGGGGGGGTATCAGAAGACTTAGTGTCTTTTTTAGCAGTGGCCAGGACCTGAATCCCAACCTGTAAATCCTAACACAAAAAATCTATGCCTTGTCCATTTCCCACAACAATCCTCCAAGACACACTGAGAATGAATAATTTTCTGCTCTTACCATTTTATTTTTAGTGTAAGTACTACCCTAGCAGCCTCATAAAGCACACTGCTACCATAGCAATACAGTAGAGTTTGGGACAATAACTACAAAATCCCATAATATTTTCCTACATATTTTATCTCTGAAAAAATCTCAAACTTTGTCACAGCATGATCACATCTGACAAAGGAACGAATTCATAATGGACAGTGCCTCTCCCAGTCACGAATCAGCAGCACTCCTGTTCCAATTGCACCTATTGCTCACATGGAAGAGCAGCATAACAAATATTTCCCATGTTATATTTTTGGCTTAATGTGATTTAGCAGCGCAAAACAAGACAGCCAATCTGATACGATCAACCTTTCAACAAACCACTAGGTGAAGCCTTTGCAGAGCATTTTAAATACTTGCTACCCTGAAGGAATGAGAGAGTGAGTTGCAAGTTATCTCTGCTGCACCTCCAGCAGCCTGTACCACCTCCCTGGCCTGCTAGAGAGCTGAGGACAAGAAGGAAGCTGCACACTGAACAGAGGGCTCAGCATTTCACAAACACAGAATCTGCTGCAGGAAACACACCCACCTGCATTTTTGAAACATTCCACTCACAGAGCTGACCGAGTTGTACAGTTCCCAAGACAGGTAAGGGAGGCAGCCCCACTGCAGTGCCATGGGCAAGTGCTACCCAACCACCACACCCCTGAAACTTGAGAGTACCCTATTAATGCCAGGTCAGAGCCATCTGCTCAGCAGCCCATGGAGGGGGTCTTGCCCTCACTTTGGAGTAGCTCTCAACAGCCTATCACCCGTATGCAGAGATTGAGTGACATTATCTAATTGCCAACTAATTTCCATAATTACTGACTGGCATAGGCTGTATGCAAGGCTAATGTCTTTGCAAATGTCTCACAATGCACCTGCTTAGGAAAGAGTGGGAGGCTGGACACTGCTGCTCCACAGTTTACTTACTCAATTGCCCAGAAAGGTTGCAGGATACAGGTTTGTCACTCCCTACCCTTCTTTCTCCACTGCCTCCCCCTCTGGCTGCTAATTGCTTTGGGATGGACTTTTTGTTTTTTAAAATGTAAATTGTAGCAGAGCAGAAACGGAGTTAGATGAACCTAAGGACCCCTGCCACTGCAGCCCAGTGCAAGCTTGTGAAAGTCCTGCTTAAGGGTGCTGTACAAAATCCCACTGACACACTGATAGACGATGTTTACAAGTCGTCCCCCCACCAAGTCTGCCACCACCTCCCACAACCAAAACTGTTCATTATGCCATACTTCGTGTGGAAGGCGAAACATACATTGGTCACCTAGAATTCAAGTATTTGTACTGCATATGAACTCACCCTTAACTTTGCCTCCTCTGTAAAAAAAAAAAAAAAAAAAAAAAAAAAAAATTTAAAAAAAAAATTCAAATCCCGTGGTTAGCTTTGTTCTCCAGGTCCAAATGAAGCAGAGGAGTTTTAGGAAGGGCTAAACAGGACCCTAATTTGGCTCTGCATCCATGTGTGTTCCTGCAGTTGGCCCAAAGCACAGCAATCAGATCATTACAGGTCTATGACATACGCTGCTCAAAACGATCCAGTGAGATTTGCAATCAATAATTCATATTAAAAGCCAAGCTTGCCAGTGGCAGAAAAATGAGGAATTAATAGTATTTATTCAATCTGTGTTCACTCATGCAGTTCTCTAGTGTGCAACGGGCTCCTTTCAACTGGTGCCTTGAGTGTGGGTCTCCACAGAGACTCTTATCTCTTAAGCAGAAATCTTTCTGCCTGGTCTATCCCCAGATGAACTGTGGCTAAAAAAAAAAAGAAGGGGAAAAAATATTTTAAAAAGTCCCCTTCTGATGAAAAATGCAGATGTGAAAATTGTGATCTGCAGCTGTCACTGGAGAATACAGTGGAACACAAAAGTCCTCCCATCACAGTCTCTCCAGCAAGGATGCACAGCGAAATGTTTACAGAGAACTGCGAGGGGACATGGAGGCTTTGAAATTCAGAGAAAACCACATGGATTAATTTAGTTTTTAATTCCTCCAGCAGCATTTGCATCTCAGCTATAAATCCAGATTCTGGCATCATTCCCCTGCTGGGACAGAGAGGATTCTGGGGTGGTGCCACTGGAGCTGAGCTGCAAGAACGAAGCTGCAGATACAAGCAGACATCTAGTCTACGATTCTAGTACCCAGAGAGAGTTTGGTGGCACTACACTGCTTGCAGGGATCAACAGCAGGGCAAGATGGGCCCTCCTTAGTGAAGGGGGTGGAAGTACAACTGAAAATGAGAGCTTTGCAAAGAGCTGAATACAATCAGGTCCTGCTGAAGGCAGCAAACCTTCATGGGGTGAAGCATCTTACATGACTGGCTGCAGAAAGAGAAAACAGGTATTTAAGGCTTTAGCTTGGATGTAGAGATACATGTGGACACGACAGCCACCATCTTAAAATGGGGATTGGGGATGACACAGAACACCTGGTGATCTTTTCTGGATGGTTTCAAGGGATATAGTATTCATGCCAGTCTCTAACATCACTGTGAGAATCATGAGTGTCTTCACCCCACACAAGCCCAAGGAGAACTTGTACTCTCCCATATTCATTGTTATATTTCACCACTGACATATCCTGCAGGGTTAGCTTTTCCATTCCTGGAAGTGAATATGGAGTTCCTCACTTTTCCTTACCTGAATTCAGCACAGAGCTCCCTAGCAGACAGTGGCAAAAAAATCTGTATCAAAGCAAAAAGCAAGAAAAAGAGGTCCAAGACTGCAATCTATGAGTGTCTCCTAAAAATTGAAGAGTTAGACTATAAAGCTAGAATTAGTTCACCTTTGCTTCCCCATAGTGGATTAGGATATACACATGCATATATCAAGATCTGTAGGTGGGTGGGTGGTTGGTTAAGCTTATTGGGCATGTGGCTTGCAATCAGGTTGGTTAAGCTTATTGTCCTTTTCTCTATCCCCCAGTTATCACCTGGGGAGCAAAAAAATTGACTGTTTCTAACAAGTGTACTTTCAGAGTTTACCTCTAGAAGCACCATGTAATACCAAACATATGCACCTATGTACAGGGGAGTTGAGCTCACATACACTCACAAAATACTGAGCTGATATGCCACCAGAGGTCTCAGGAGGGATATGAGCAAGCTAATGTGCTCAGTTCAACAAGCATGGAACCATGGCAGCACAGGCTCACACTTCAGAATTACAGGCCAGGAAGTCATCCAGCTACTGGAAGAGTTTATCATAGTCACCCTTCAAGGTTCCCACCTCCTGGGCCTATTTAACAAATTTAATTCAGACCCAGAGATCCTCAAGTCTGCACTGGAAAAAGAAGGGTTAAAAAGGCCACAAGAGAGTGTGACTCCCTTCTTAAACATTCTTCCCTCCTTACAAGAGGGAATAGAATAGAATAGAATAGAATAGAATAGAATAGAATAGAATAGAATAGAATAGAATAGAATAGAATAGAATAGAATAGAATAGAATAGAATAGAATAACCAAGGTTGGAAGAGACCTCGAAGATCATCGAGTCCAACCTGTAACCACAACCTCACAACTAGACCATGGCACCAAGTGCCACATCCAGTCCCTCCTGAACACCTCCAGGGACGGAGACTCAACCACCTCCCGGGCAGCCCATTCCAATGACAAATCACTCTCTCGGTGAAGAACTTTCTCCTCACCTCCAGCCTAAACTTCCCCTGGTGCAGCTTGAGACTGTGTCCCCTTGTTCTGGTGCTGGTTGCTAGGGAGAAGAGGCCAACCCCTTCCTGGCTACAACCACCCTTCAGGTAGTTGTAGAGAGCAATGAGGTCGCCCCTGAGCCTCCTCTTCTCCAGGCTAAACAGCCCCAGCTCCCTCAGCCTCTCCTCATAGGGCTTGTGCTCAAGGCCTCTCACCAGCCTTGTTGCCCTTCTCTGGACACGTTCAAGTGTCTCAATGTCCTTCTTAAACTGAGGGGCCCAGAACTGGACACAGTACTCAAGGTGCGGCCTAACCAAAGCAGAGTACAGGGGCACAATGACCTCCCTGCTCCTGCTGGCCATACTATTCCTAATGCAGGCCAGGATGCGGTTGGCCCTCTTGGCTGCCTGGGCACACTGCTGGCTCATGTTCAGCTTCCCATCAACCAGCACCCCCAGGTCCCTCTCTGCCTGGCCGCTCTCCAGCCACTCTGACCCCAGCCTGTAGCGCTGCCTGGGGTTGTTATGGCCAATGTGCAGAACCCGGCACTTGGATGTGTTAAATCTCATGCCATTGGACTCTGCCCATCTGTCCAGCCTGTCGAGGTCTCTCTGCAAAGCCTCTCTGCCCTCCAGCAGATCAACTCCTGCCCCCAGCTTGGTGTCATCTGCAAATTTACTGATGATGGACTCAATGCCCTCATCCAGATCATCAATAAAGATGTTGAAAAGCATGGGGCCCAGCACTGATCCTTGGGGCACACCACTAGTGACAGGCCGCCAGCTGGATGTGGCACCATTCACCACCACTCTCTGGGCTCGGCCCTCCAGCCAGTTCCTAACCCAACGCAGTGTGCTCCTGTCCAAGCCATGGGCTGCCAGCTTGGCCAGGAGTTTGCTGTGGGGGACGGTGTCAAAGGCCTTGCTGAGGTCCAGGTAGACCACATCCACAGGCCTCCCCGCATCCACCAGGCGGGTCACCTGATCATAGAAGGAGATCAGGTTGGTCAGGCAGGACCTGCCCCTCCTAAATCCATGCTGGCTAGGCCTGAGCCCCTGGCCATCCTGTAAGTGCTGTGTGATCGCACTCGAGATGACCCGTTCCATAATCTTGCCTGGCACTGAGGTCAGGCTGACAGGCCTATAATTCCCCGGCTCTTCCAACTGGCCCTTCTTATGGATGGGCACCACGTTGGCCAGCTTCCAGTCTTCTGGGACCTCTCCAGTGAGCCAGGACTGCTGAAAAATGATGGAGAGTGGCCTGGACAGCTCATCCGCCAGCTCCCTCAGCACCCTAGGATGGATCCCATCCGGTCCCATGGACTTGTGGGGGTCCAAGCGGCTGAGAAGATCTCTAACTGTCCCATCCTGGAACAGGGGAAAACTATGCTGCTCCTTGGCTCCTTCTGCCAGCTCTGCAGGCCAGCTGTCTGGAAGCCGTTCTGTCCTGCTAGTAAAAATTGAGGTAAAGAAGGTGTTAAGCACCTCTGCCTTTTCCTCATCCTTTGTTACAATATTCCCCTCCATGCCCACCAAGGAGTGGAGCTTCTCCTTGCCCTTCCTCTTGCTACAGAGTCCACAAGAGTGACCTTTAACTAGCCTACCTAGTCCAAGCTCAGCATGAATGCAATTTACAGACCATTTCAGCTCTCCAGCTTTCTTAACACAAAGGAGAAAAATCAAAACCCAAGCACAATGGAAAAGAAAGAAAGAAAGAAGGAAAGAAAATAACCCTGCAGAGCAATCATGTCTGGGGCCCTGATGGCTTTCTGTTCCCTTCCAGGACACAGAAATGACTCCCAGTGTGTTAATTACACCCATTACCACAAACTCTCCACTAACAAGGACTAGCTAAAAGGAAGCGCTGGCAGCAGCTGAGCAGTGATTGCTCTGCACTGTCACACAAGAAAAACCATACCCCCCATCTCTGAGCTGGTACTAACCAGGAGAGCCATTTCTGCAAAACTCAACAGCCTTTATTGTGATTCCCATGGCAGCTGTGCTAGGCACACCGGCCTTCCCTCAGCTCCACCATCGTTAAAAGAGAACGAAGAATACCTGCTTTCCTAAACACTTGGAAATCCAACAGTTGGCAAGCTCTGAATCATTATCATTTTTTTCACTCCTTCTATAATTGGTCTGCCTCCATCCTCTGCATCTTCTCTGCCACCAAGAAGCTTGGAGAGATCCGTTAAGAGGAAGCTTTTCATAGAGTGATGAAGAAGCTCTTCATAGAGTGATTGGCCATTGGAATGGGCTGCCTGGGGAGGTGGTGGAGTCACCATCACTGGAGGTGCTTAAGAGGAGACTTGATGGGGTGCTTGGTGCCATGGTTTAGTTGATTAGATGGTGTTGGATGATGGGTTGGACATGATGATCTTGAAGGTCTCTTCCAACCTGGTTTATTCTATTCTGTCTTGCACACCAACCCTTCATAGCTGTCCAATCTGCTTCCCCCTTTCCTACGCATTTTTAAGTTCTTCATGAGCAAGAAGAGTTTCTTTTCTACTTTACAGAATCTAATACAACACAATCAAGAACAGGGCTCACAGGCACTGCTCGTGTACACACTAATAATTGTGATTTCCTGCACTTGAGCTAGCACTGAAATGCTTCTGCATTCCAGAGTTGACATAGTTCCTTGAAAAAAAAAAAATGTAAAAAGCAGAGAAAGACTGTCAGAAAGACTAGGATAAAAACAAAGGTTAAACTCATTGTTACCTTCACTCACACACATGCAATCAATCTGTTTATTTTAACATGAATAGAGGGGAACACTGTACCTGGCCAGATTTCCCCATCAGTACTGTGGCCATGAATTTATTTAGGTCATTCCCTATGGCTCACAGGAAGATAAGCAGCATCACATAAAAAGGAAATAAAGGGCCTATGGACATCTGGAAATTGGTAGTGGGTTTCCCCATTATGTGACGTGTACCACTATGTTTTATTGCAACTTCATAACCTGGTACAAAAATTTCTACTCAGCTTCTCACAAAGCAAACATGAACACCCCAACCTACCAAGCAGGTGTAATAAGCTGCCCACGGTGCAGGGAATGCTTAGCTCAGTTCCTAAACTCCTTAAATAGCTGATGCTCTATTTCTGGATTAAATGGGAATGCATTATGGGAGTCCAGTTAAACACTGGAATTGATGGATGAGGGATTCATGTTCACACAGCTTTCACAATAATTGATGCTGACCAACACATGCAAGCAAAGACATTGGCAGCCTGGTGAGCCCTCTGAAAGTCTATGGCCACTGTGAGATTACGTGTCTGCTTTCTGAGCTACATGACTCCAGCATCACTGGCTCTAGAAACACTTTGGGTTTTGTGGGAATATAGGCAACAGTGGGATGGAGATCCCCTGCCATAGGAAATCGTTGTGTTGTTCCAGCTCTCTGTTCTTTTAATACTCTGACATACACCATTCCTGCCAAAATTCACTCTGCCCCATTCCCTTCCCCACTTCTACCCAAGGGTTGCTAGGGGGTGTGATGAGAAGTTATGCATAGGTTTTCTGAGTTCTAGCATGCTGGGGAATGCAAGATACACTGCTAGCAAAAATCTTTAGGCATCAGTGTCTGGCTGGAAAAGACAGATGGCTTAGGATATTGTAAACTTTCCAAATCATCGAGGAAATAGCTTGTAGCCTCGCATGATAGGGCCCGGCTTCCAAACTAACCAGCAATTATGGAACAGGTAAGAAATATGCTTGGCATACTGTAGATGCAAGCATTCACTTGAACCCGGCTTGTGCCTGCAGCACTAATACAGTGAACTGTCAGCGTGCACCAAGCAATCCCCCACCTAACCCAGACAGCCTGCTGACAAGGCTGGAATAACAAACCTGCTGCTCTGCCACAGCAATGTCCTCACAACCAAGGAGTGAGATGGCTCTAGTAAAGGCTACTTAGGATCCCAAGCCCTAGGGATACTCAAAGCAGAAATACAGTGCTTACAGCAGAATCTCTTTTGAAAGAAGGTTGTTGATCAAATGTAGGCTCTTAAGCCCTGCAAGCCCAAGGCACTGGGAAGAGGGAGGAGTTACACACAGGACAGGGGGCATGTTATTATTTAATTCATTGTATTTCTGTCCTTTGCACTATTCTGCCCTGTAAGTTTCCTCTCTAGTTACACCTTTTCCTCAGACACTCGCTACTGTGAAATGTAGAAACAAACATTAAGATGTGCAAAAGAAAAGGACTTTTTACCAAATTCACATACAAAAGATTCATCTAATTATTTCAGTGGAACCACCTAATGACAGGGTAATGACATTTCCCAGAGCACGTGAAACAGTAGTCGTCATAAAGGCAGGGAATGAGTACACATAGGAAAACATAAGAGGAATCATCCTAACTGCAGGAAGGCGTGAGGAGAGCACAATTGCCTGATACATTTTTAAATGAACCTAGGTAAAAAACACTAGGAAACAGCATCACAGGAAATAATCTTTCACCACCTAAGAAACAGACTCAGGGCACTGCACCAGCACTCTTCTATTCTCTCCCTCACTGCTGAAACCCCGAACTAGGAAGCAGTATTCCAGGGCCACACACCCAGGAAGCAAAGCCTACCAAGGTTCCAGCATATCTCCTGATGTGAGCCCAAGGGGGGGGGGGGGGAGCTAACTATCGCTATTATGGAAGTTAACACTTCTAGAAATGTATGTCAAATTTCATAACAGAGCATTTTACCACCACTGGAAAAGAAATGTCTCTTTATTTAAGCATTAGTTGCTACACATTGATAAATCAATCACATGTGGTAGATTTAGAAAGACCTAAAAGATATATATTCTACTGCAAGCGTTCCTTTAAAAGTCAGATGATCTTTAAAAGAGCTTCCAGCCCTGGGACTCACAGTGCAGAGCCAAGCAAGACAATTGACATTCTGAGTGACTGGGCTGCGAATTCAAAATCCCAACTCGACCTGCTCAAGACAGGATTCAAACTCACATTATTTTTAAAATAGGGGGTGGGGAAATAGAGAGAGTGAGGAAAACACTTAAATTCCTGCAAGTCTCCAGGACAGAATCTCTCAGGGTACAGATGCAATAGTGGGTTGGGGAATCTCTCTTGTACAGTATCTGCACAGGATACTTTGTGCTTTGTTTCACTAAATACAAATCTCTGTACGGTTAGCAATACCACTGACAAAGGGCAATTATTTGCTATGAAAAACACTAGTTAACATGAAAACACATCTATTATATTGAGGCATTTTCATTGCCTTTTCTGCTTTTAATTTAAAAATGAAACATTCCAATGTACCTGGCTTTGATTGTAGTAACTTCCAGTCATTATTCACTGTTTCTTTTTATTTCTTCTGGGAAAGGAGCATAGAATAGGAAAAGTGGGAAAACTGAGACTGATATATAAATAGCTTCTTTCCTAGCAATTGCATAACTTTTCATTTCAAATCAATTTTAAATGTATTTTCCTCCCCTTAAACAAAAATCAAACAAACAAAAATCTTCACATTCTGAATAATACATCCTTTCTGCTAGCATTATTTTCACAGTCTGAAAAGCTATTGTTTTGATACAAACATCATCAGCAGTTCTTGCTAACAGCACCCACCTTTCCCCCTTCATACTAAGGCCTGCACTCAGCTTAGCCTCTGGCTGTGAAGTTCTCCATTGCCACAAAGATGGGTGATGAGACTGTGATAGGTCTCACTCTTATTCAGCACCAATTTTTGTCTCACTCTTCCACATAAGCTTCCACATAAAGCTTTTTCTAGCTGATAATGAACTGGAAAGCAATGAGAAATGCTTCAAGATTAGTTCCAGTTTCTAAATTAAACAGCACAAACCTCCTCACCAGAAGCAGCAATGATTCTTCTACAGTCCACCAGTAAGGCACGCAAGGAACAAACAGTAAAACTCCTTTCCACACCTAAAGAGTCCCTGTGCCTATGATATAACTAAAGCATGTGGGTGGAAAAGAAAAATTCACTAGTGCGAACACTCATTCCTGGGTAGACTGAGCACTCCAGTATCCTACCACACACCTGCCATGAGCATAAAAATAAGTCTGGGAGGGAAAAGCTTTTCTAATCACCACTTAAAAGAAAGATACCTGAAGTGCTTGTAGTAACCTAGCAGAACTTCTGTTTCTAAATTGTGTTGAGCGAGATTTAGAAGTAACTAAGGAAAATGATTATTTGGTACCACAGGCAACAGATGGTTCCTGCAACCTGCCAGTTGCCAGACTCTAGGCCAAACTTCTCCCATGTGACTTCATCACACATTAATTTAACTCATTTTATCTTTGGTACCTAGTTATTGGCTGCAAATATTTTGCTGCTCAGTAGTTCTTTATGCAATAAGATTCACATACTAGTATATGCATGAGTATATGTATATACTAGTACATGCATGAGTCACAAAAAGGTGGCTTATGACCTGTTTGCATAGCCTTAGGCAAAGTGCTCTTTCAGGGCATATTGCTAGGACTACAGCAGCCACATTGTGAAGTTTAATCAGTGATTGTAAAGAGCTCTACCCACTCAAAAGACAAGCTAACATAAGAGCAACCTATTTTCCTTTATGACATTAATAATCTCCTTTCAAATTAATCAAGGGAAGATGCATCTATAAAACACAGCAGATTTGCCTTTGGTTACTCTCGGGCTCAGCCCCAGAGAGGCACAGGTTTACTCAGCAGGCAGGGAGAAAAGCAGAGCAATGGTGGGGAGAAGGGAAACCATCGCTTGCCTCGACTCCTGATCCACCTCCTGCTTCCCCCTCACTCTATCAGTACCAGACAGCTTTTCACAGCATAAGTTCCCCTGAGCTCCTTGAGCTGTGGAGAGCTGACATGGTCTGCACCTCCTCAGGGACTGCCATGCCCAGCCATATGAGATCTCCTTCCTCTGATACAACAGGGCACTCATATTCACCATTTAAACACAAATCAATGAATCTTCGTGTTTAAACCGGAGTCCCTGCCCACAGTTTAGCACTGATCAGTCAGGAGATTTGCAAGCCCATTTTCCCCCAAACCTCCCTAAAGGAGAACTTGTCTCTGAGGCTCTGAAAACAGGCAGTCGACCATGTGAAAGGAAAAGTGGTTACATTTAACTCCATTTTTCACCAGTGGTTATCCAAACCATTTTAAAGGCTCAGAGGAAGAGAAAGGTGTAAAGTCAGGCAGGATTCTTGTATGCAGCACTACGCAGCACTTAGGATCAGCTAAGTACAATTATATAAGCTTGCTTTATAGACTCCTGCATGTTCCTCCACTTTTCTGGGGCTTTTAAAAGTCAAAAATAAAAGCAAATTTAAGAGACAGGCATCTAACAGGAGAAAATCCTTCTAAGCATCTAATTAAGATCTAAATAAAGGGGAAAAGATGCAAAGTGCATGCCTGTGTGTTTAAGTTAGCCTTACAAAAACATACAAGATTTTAGCTACATTTAATTACAAATATGGCTTTTTAAAGAACTAGATTAAAAACTATTTTCAAAGCAGACAGTTTTCCAACATGTGCAATGCATACTACAAAGAAAGTAAAACTACCTCCACAGTTTACAGGAAAGGAAGCCATACATCACTGTAAAATGCATTTAGAGAATCCCTTAAGTAGGATTTCCTACAGAATTAAAAGAAAAGGGGAAAGGATATGGAAAACCCATCAGTCTGTTGTACTCTTCCAATTACCTCACAAATACAGGCTCGAGGTAATCACCTGTTAAAAAATACATGGAAATAAAAGGTATACAGTTACTCTGCAGCACTGAGTCAGTCTGTTGTCTTGGACTACAGCTCACTGTTGGCTTTCTGTCAGATGTCCCCCAAGAGAATCCTCTACAGCTTTGCTATGACAAACATTGCTCATCCAGGGCAGCAGAATTAGAGGCATTCAAAGTGCGTCTCCTAAAATATCCACTCCCAATAGCTTTGTAAAACTAGCAGAAGAGATTAAGATTGCAACTGTATGAAAATACACCTACCATTCACGGCACAGCTAGTTGATTTTAAACCACAGGACTGCAGGCTGATTCATGGTGATGAAAATTAAGTCTGAGGTAACAGTACAATAGAGGTAAGAGTATGTGATTGAGCAGAGGAGGAAGACAACAGTGGTGTTCAGGAGAATATTTGCTATTTAGGTAGGTATACAGCAAAAACAGTCAGAAAAAAAATATTTAAGCAGCACTGTTGGGGGAAAAAAATTAAAAAATATATATATGAAAGAAAAAAATAAAAGGCACCAAGCCTCCTTCAATCTTCACACCCATAAAAGCTAAGAATCCCAAAACCTACAGGGACATCTTCCTCCCCAGACATTAACCTCCAACAGACTCTGCAACACTAGGCTAAGAAAATTCTCCTGTTGAAGGTTTTTTCCCAAGACACCAGCTAGATACTAATGGCTCCAGGCACCCCAGACAGTGCACATTCTCCTTCAATACTTTCACACTCAAAACACAAGATCTTGCATGTAGAAATCGGCCTGTCTCTATTGCAGTGATTTTGCATTAGGAGAGCTTGGCTTGTGTGCCTTCCTTGCCTCCTCACCAGATTCTTGCTTCAGTATCATCTCATCCTGCCTACTGCCAGAGTGGAAATCCACCTCCAGCTCAGTCATTTTATACCTAAGCACACATTCACACACTTCTAGTAAAAACACTGTGGATTTCACAGCACTCCCTGCTCCAGCCCTCTTTCCACAACCTGGGCAGTCTCAACCATTCCATGTCTCTCCACAGAGATATCACTGAAGATCTGGTGAACGTCTTAGATTCTTCCAGATGAGATGGCCAGAACTGCATGGAGCTGGTAACTGCATCATATTAAGCAGAGATCTTGATGGGGTTTATAAAGCAAAACAAAACCTAATTTAGTAATAGCAGACATCCAAAGAAAACCCAAGGTACACCAGCATACTACTCAGTCTAAACTGCAGTTCCCACTAATCTGCGTTCTCTTTTGATCCTCTTACAGCTTACCTCTTGGAGGTATAGAAGTGCACAACACTAAGCAGTGTGATTAGAATTGATTCAATGAGTTGCCTGTCCCGCCCCAAGGGAACAATAACACTATATTTAAAGGACAAAATTAAAACATTTGACTTTGAATCAGATAGCCACAGGTGAAAATCCATGCCTGTACTAGACCTCCCAAACACAAACTATTTGTCCATACATATTATGCAATTATTGTTTATATATACTGCTAATCTACTACCGGCCATTCCAACAAAAACTCTCAAGAACAGCAAAAACCCAAGCAGTTAGTGCTAGAAGTGGGAGCTAAGCTAAGGGGACAGGCCTAGAATGTAAAACATACACTTTTTTCACACTTAAAGAAAACATTCACCAATCCATTCAAGATGATCAGGTAGAGGGGGTCTGAGTTTTAGGTAAGAGACTAAGTTAGTTTAAGATTTTTGACCACAAGCCATGTCAGTCTTCGCCACAGGGGAATGGTACTATTTTTTACTAGTGAAAGAGACTTTGAAAAATAAAAATCCTGAGTTGCAAAAAAACCAAACCCATAACAGAACTCCTAAGAGAGTAGGTTTGGGTATGTTAAAGCCTCTGTCAGAGAGTAGGGTGAGGAAGAAGAGGTGAGAACAGAGTAACATGAGGCCTATAGTCTCGTGTCAAACAAGTATTTTTACTCATTATGCTATTAAGCATTTTATTATTTCAGTGACTCCAATATCCCCATTTCATGTTCATGGGTTGATGCTTTTCCATTATCAAGCTCTGTCCACAATGCCAATGGCCCAAAAATAAATTAGTTGCTTCCCTTTTTTAAGAGCTGTGTTTGACTTTAATTACATTTATGCTTGCTTGGGAACTCAGACTTCACTCTGAAGAGGGTTAAAGAGTGGAAAGGGAAGGGGGGAAAAGTTAGAGCACAGGAAACAGAAAAAGCAGAGAGAAAGGTAAGGCAGATTAATCCAATTAAAAGTTCCTAAGCTCCTATCCCTGAAGTTTCAGCCAAAGCCACTACTTAGGAATATGAAGAAGTGTGGGGTTTTCATTATTTCTTAAGTTTTCTTTTATCGGTCATCTATTCAGAAAATTGCTGACATTATTCTTCAAGCAGACATGGTTATCAATCATTAGGAAATGCTTTTATCTGGAGCTGCTCATAAGAAATTGAAGTCTTTCCGAGATGAGCTTAATGCAGACGGATGGTAGCTGAAGAGAAAGGGAAAAGAAGTGAACATGGAGTAAGTCTGATTACCTTTTCTTCCATGTGGATTATTAGTGAAGCTTGGAAAAGCAAGGCACTGCAGTCAGTGTACAGAGAAGGTTCTCCAGAAGTGGGTAAGAAGCAGTTGTAACAGAATGCTCCATGAAACATGCTCTTGGTTTTTGAACTCATTCATTTCATCTTTTATACCCAAGTTTCTCAATGACACAATATGATGTTGCTTGTCCAGGTGGGATCCACGAGTGTCAAAATATTTACTCCTGCTCATCAACATTCAGCAGCATGGTCAAACCTTCATCTTCCATCCCTTTCTCCTCTCCTGCACTCCACTCTTCCTCTCCTCCCAGCTTTTCATTCCTCTATCCTTACCCCTCCTCATTCCATTTTAATCAAGGTTCTTTCCTAATTAAAACAAATACGAGGAAGCAATTAACATCTTGAAGGAAGCAGATGGTGGAATAGTGCCATTTTGTTATTGCAGTAAGCCTTAACTTGCTGTCTCTTCAAACTTTCTGCTCTTTAATTAAGCACTGTTACAGGCAAGTTCAATGGGCTCTAGAGTAGGGTTTACCCAATTAGCTCCTGGAAAGTTGATGGTGCACGGTGGCAGGCTGAGCATGTTGTGCAGTATGCAGCTGGAAAGAGCAAACCCAGGGCCAAAAGGCACTAAGAACTTCCCTCACACATGCAGCAGGCAGGAAAAGGAGCAAGGGGGAAACTGAAGGTCAGTGATGGGGCAGAAATGTAAACTAGCCCTGCCCTACCATGTTCTGGCAGAAGATTTTCACTGCCCATGTCACAGGACTCGATGATCATAAATTCTATATGCACACATTATAAAGGGGCCATGCTGACTTACAGTGCCTATGCCATCTTCCCAGATAGAGAGGGCAGGACTGAAGGTCTCAAATCATGGTCAAAAATTATTAATAGTTTTCAGGACCATTACCACCCTACCACCTCCACTATTCCCACCTCTCCAGACCTCTTTTTCCATTATACCTCCAGATACAACAGACTGACAAAGAACTAGCAAGTAAGGAGCTCAAATCATCTAGAAAAAATATACCCACAAAGAGAGTGATTCTTTTGTGCTTTTTCCCCCCTCACATTTATGTTTGCAGTCAGCCTGGCACAGCTCAACACAGGTCTGAGCAGTCAAAGTAAGCATTTAAGAGCAGTTGTGTCAGCCAGGGTCACCCTCTCAACTTGGCTCCCCATAAACGAGCCAGAAACGTGGGCAATCAAAAAATGCTGTGATCCAATCTACCTATGCCCTACCACATTCTGGCAGATGATTCAACAGAGAGATGAATGTCTCTGAATTCTACTTGCAAACATCTAAGGAGGGAAAAAAAAAAAAAAAAAAAAAAACAAAAACCAACAAACAACCAAAACCACACAAAACAACCCACCCAGCATGACTCAGATAGACACAACCCTATAGATTCCAAGCTTCTCTGCACAGAAGCATCTCAATTCTCTACACTCATATGAGGAAAAATATAGATCCCTTTTACAGACAGGAAAACAAGGCACAGCCAATTTCTGTGATTCCCAGTGTCACACAGGGAGAGTGTGGAGGAAAAACTTTTCTGTTTCTCTCAACCACAAAGATCATCTTTCTTGTCTAACCAAGGCTGGAGTATGACTCATGGAGGATTCACAAATTAAGAAGTCAGACATCCCTGTGGGTCATCTGGCTTGAGAAAGTCTCTGAATCAATTTCTGATTGAAGTAGAGGGGGATGGAGAGTGTGAATCCAATCCTGCCTTAAAGATTTCTGTTAATGGAGAGTTTGTAACAACTTCTAGAACATTTTTTCTGGGCCTAGTTATCATAGTTGTCAGAGACTGGCACCTTATTTCTAGTTTAGATTTGTCTATTTCAGCTCCTAACCATTTGATCTTGTTACATACCTTTGCTCAACTGGAAACCCATTTACTGCAAAAGCCCCTCTTCCTTTCTTAATGATAAAACCCGACATGCAACATGAATTTACTGAGGGATGAGACTCATATCATAGTGTCCTGGCATCTCTCCTCTCACCAAAATTTTAAACTCAAAGAAGGAAACCATGGAACACAATACTGAGAAACACAACCACAATATATATAAATAATGATGTCTTCTTTACAGGTCTCTTCCACAATTCTGCCATATGTAATACAAACACATTTCACAGTATCACTGTATCACTAAGGTTGGAAGAGACCTCAAAGATCATCGAGTTCAACCTGTCACCACACACCTCATGACTAGACCATGGCACCAAGTGCCACGTCCAATCACCTCTTGAACACTTCCAGGGATGGCGACTCCACCACCTCCCTGGGCAGCCCATTCCAATGACAAATGACTCTCTCAGTGAAGAACTTCCTCCTCAGCTCATGCCTAAACCTCCCCTGATGCAGCTTGAGACTGTGTCTCCTTGTTCTGGTGCTGGTTGCTAGAGAGAAGAGACCAACTCCTTCCTGGCTACAATCACCCTTCAGGTAGTTGTAGAGAGCAATGAGGTCGCCCCTGAGCCTCCTCTTCTCCAGGCTAAACAAGTCCAGTTCCCTCAGCCTCTCCTCATAGGGCTTGTGCTCAAGGCCTCTCACCAACCTTGTTGCCCTTCTCTGGACATGTTCAAGTGTCTCGATGTCCTTCCTAAACTGAGGGGCCCAGAACTGGACACAGGACTCAAGGTGTGGCCTAACCAATGCAGAATGCAGGGGCACAATGACTTCACTGCTCCTGCTGGCCACACTATTCCTAATGCAGGCCAGGATGCCATTGGCCTTCCTGGCCACCTGGGCACATTGCTGGCTCATGTTTAGGCAGCTGTCAACCAGCACCCCCAGGTCCCTCTCTGTTCTTAACACTCTTCAGAGACTATGAACATCCAGTTCTCACTGTAACTATGATTTAGCCTCAAGTACAGATGTAAGATTCTGTTTTCCTGTGGATTTTATCACAATTATGGCTTAAACACATCATACAGAGAAGAGCATTTAGGAGTGTTAAGGGAACAGAAACTGTCAATTTGCTGGCTTTGGGCACTTAAATACTCTGTTATATTATCACACTATAGGGTGCAACACACACACGATAGGATCTTTGAGTTATTTCGGTTTGGAAAAGACCTGTAAGATCACTGAGCCCAACCATTCACCTAACACAGCTGAGTCCACCACTAAACCATGTCAGTAAGCACCACATTTACACATCTCTTAAATACCTGCAGGGATGGTGACTCAGCCACTTCCCTGGAAAGCCTGTTCCAATGAAGGGCTTGATAATCCTTTTGGTGAAGAAATTTCTCCTCATGTCCAATCTAAACCTCACGTGGTGTAACTAGATGCCATTTCCTCTTGTCCCATTGCTTGTTACTTGGGAGAAGAAACTGACACTCAGCTCATTAAAACTTCCTTCCAGATAGCTGTAGAGAGCAATAAGGTCTCCCCCATCTCCCTCCAGACCAAACAACCACAGATCCTTCAGCCACTCCTTAGAAAATCTGTTCTCCACACTTTTCACTAGCTTTGTTGCCCTTCTCTGCACACAGTCTAGTAACTCAATCTCTTTCTTCTAGTGAAAGCCCCAAAATGAACAGTACCCAAGGCATGGCCTCACCAGTGCTGAGTACAGGGAGACAATCACTTCCCTGGTCCTGCTTGTCACACAATTCCTGACAAAAAACAGGATGCTGTTGGCCTTGGCCACACCGCTGACTTGTGTTCAGCTGACCAGCACTCCCAGGTCCTTTTCTGCTGGCCAGTTTTCCAGCCACTGTTCCCCAGGCCTGTAGCATTGTATGGGGCTGTTGCAGCCCAAGAACAGGACCTGGCACTTAGCCGTGTTAAATCTCATACAAGTGACCTCATCTCAGCAACACAGCCTGTCTAGGTCCCTCTGTAAAGCCTTCCTACCCTCAAGCAGATCAGTGGTCCCTCCCAGCTTAATGTCATCTGCAAACTTACTGAGGGTGTACTCAATCATCTCCTTCAGATTATTGATGAAGATATTAAATAGAACCAACCCCATTACCAAGCCCTGAGGAACACCACTTGTGATCAACTACCAAATGTACTTAATTCCATTCATCACCACTCCTGGCACCCAGTCATCTCAACAGTTTTTTTACCCAGCGAAGTCCTGGTAAACTACATCCACAGCCTTTCCTTCATCCATTAAGCAGGTTACCATGTCATAGAATCATAGAATCGGTTAGGGTTGGAAGGGACCTCAAGGATCATCTAGTTCCAACCCCCCTGCCATGGGCAGGGACACCTCACACTAGATCAGGTTGCTCAAAGCCACGATGTCATAGAAGGAGATCAGATTAGTCAAGCAGGACCTGCCTTTCATAAACTCAGGCTGACTGGGAGTGATCACCTGGTTGTCTTGTACATGTCAGGTGAGGGCACTCAAGATAATCTGCTCCATGACCTTCCCTGGCACTGAGATCAGACTGACAGGCCTGTAGCTCCCCCCAAAACCTCCTTCCTGCCCCTGATAACCTCCAGCCACCTGGGACATCCCCAGTTAGTTAGGACTGCTGATAAGTGATTGAAAGTGCCTTGGTGGGCAATTCCATCAGCTTCCTCAGTACCCTTGCATGCATTCCATCTGGCTCCATAGACATGTGTAAGTATTGTAGCAGGTTACTAACCATTTTCCCTTGGATCATTGAGGCTTCATTCTAGTTACATTTATTTTCATTATCAACGAAAGATTCAAATAGTTTGCTATGTTTATGCAATCTCACGCTAGAAGAACACTTACATGCAACCATTTCACATGAATCCTTTTTTAAGGCATGTTTGTATGTGAAGTATCACATGAAACCATATTATTTTCTTTACAAGCAGATATGTTCAAATCCACATAACTATCAAAAAAACCTGTTACCCTCAATTACACTAACAGAGGACCTGTATTGTCTGTCTGATTATTTGACCTCATAAATCAATTTGGCCGTGCAAATACATTAGGTAGATGCTTAACATAGATGCACCAATAGGAAGCGGCAGCATGCTGGTTTCTGAATTAAATTTGAGTTGCCCAGTGGCAACTTATCCCCAGCCTATGGGGCTGAGCAAATACTACCAACACCTCACCAACATCTATCATCCATGCCATGAAAATCAGATCCTTCTGCTTTGTAAATACCACATAAGCTAAACTAGTTTGCGCAGAGATTTAAAACATGAGGGTTCTGTGCTGAGTCCCAACAGGCAGATCTGCACACAAAGTTGGCAATGAGTTGCCTTACAACAGTACCCAGCAGCCCTAATACATCTGAGGCTTGCCTTCAGCCATCCTTCCAGACACTGGGTAGACCCGCTCTGAAACAGCACATGCTATTCTCATCATCTGTACTCATGACGGAGGAAGCCAGACTAAGCAAGTTTCATGAAAGCCTCCAAGGAAGAGCTAGAAAATCCACAGCCTACTTCATGAAAAGAGACTAAGACAACATGGAACTTTTAGCCTAAGATGAAGGCCAAGAGAGATGACTACTGTCTATATAAAGAGATTTAAGCTGAAGAGCAATACTGGCAGCAGAACAAAGGTGTATAAACTGGCTATAAGTAAGTGTGTACTGGGAATTGAAATAACATTTCTGACAAGAAGCAGACTGAAATTCTGAAAGAGCCATCCATCCAGAAAAGCAGGTGGCATCATAAAACTAATGGGGTTTATTTTCTTTAGCAGATATACAGCCCCATGTCATTGGACTCAAGAGGTCCTCTACAGTCCTATGCTCCTACACTAAGACAGGTAAATATTATAAAGAACACATGAGAAAGCACAATCCGAGTCCCAAATGGCTAATAAATATTAGAAAGGATATAAGACAAACCTGAAGGATGGTAGAGAAGAGAAACAGTTCCCAGTATTCTGTTCCAAATAATGTTTTAAGTCTCCAAAATAGCTTCACTGTATATAAGCATATGCTGTAGGTCATACAGGTTCCCCCATTACAGAGGCAATTGGAGTGGATCATTATAACGTCCACTTCTGGCCTTAAAATCCATGGATCACAAGGCAAGGTAAAACAATACAAGCATCAACAGAAAACCTGAAACACTGCTCCCATTCACTCAGCATAAGGAACCTGACATTGATTCAGACCTCAAATATTTTTCTGGCCAGGAAACACAGCATAAACCAGGGCTCATGCAAAGGTTAAATGTAAACTCTAAACTGTCTGATCTGTATCTGGTAAGAATCCAGGGACACCCTCACAGCACTTGGCTTTGCCTTTCTTTGTTGTCACTTGGGAAAACACCAGTCTCTAGGTAAAAGAATACACTACTACAAGTCAGAAGTGCAAAATAAATACAGTAAGTGAAATCTGACATGAGGATAAGGGGGAAAGTACTTACCCTAAAAAAGCACGAACAAACTGTCAAATTGAAGCCTTTTGGACAAATTTCAAAACAAAATGGTGACTACAGCTTTTACAAGCCCTTCCACAGGAACAGGCAAGTCACAATCCCTGCCTCACCCAGTTTTCACCTCCTGCAACTATGCTCCATCTTACCAACCTCCCACTGCATGTTCAGCCAGCACCCTCTTGAACCAGTCAGCCCTGTTCCCCAAGTCCAGGGGAAAACTACACTGAATCCCTTGAAAAACAACAGTACAGCAATCACTGAGCTTCCTCTGGAAAATACCCTCAGAGAGAGAAGCGGGATCTCTAACATAGACAAAGCAGGCAAAACACCCAGGATGGAAAAGGGGCAGAGCACACATGTGACATTAAATTAGTACATCTTTCTTTCTGAACTCTCAGATAAAATTCAAGCCTTCCTTGCCTAGGGGTGACCAAAGAAAGTGCATTTACCTCATGGGAGAGCTGTTTCCTACAGCAGACTACATGCACACAAGTCCCCTACGTGGCTGAGGAGATGCCAAGTCTGAGAAGAACTCTGGGGATCTTCAGATGAGACAGAGTATCTAAAACCTGCACAAACCAAATATTTATGGGCTATAAATACACACAAGCACATTCCTCCTCCTCTCCCCACAGAGAAGAGACTCCCACTACAAAGTGTCTTGCAACATGTCAGACATATTGACAAAGCAAGCAAAAGCTTGCGCTTTTCTCCTCTGCTCCACATAGCAAGGCCATGTTCTTTATTCCTACTCCTCTGATATTTATCCCTCCCTTTCTTCTCCATCTTCTGCCTCAAGCCAGAGGCTTGTCGGCTGTCTCTTCATATTGGAAACATGCAAGCTTGTTTGGTTTAAAAGGTCAATCACAGCTTGTTTGTACTAAGTCTCTGATGCAAAAATCTCTTACTATAAACTAGGAAAAATACTGGAGAAGAGACAGTGCTGGATAGAGAAGCATAAGACCTGGGTAGCATATAAGGAGCATAGACACATAGTTAGGGCACTGTGGTTTAAGGAGACAGCATCCATCAACCGAGGGGTTTACAGGTCTGTGCTCTTGGTCAGTAGTAAACAATCCAATTTAATTCACCTCATGACAAAAAAAGCTTAAGACAAATGAGGTTACCTCATATTCATCATAAGCTAATAGCATCCACAAACATGGTGTACCACCAGACCAACTGAAGCCTCGTACATTAATCTAAAGCAATTCATAGTATCAGTATCACAATATCAGTCAGGGTTGAAGGGACCACAAGGATCATCTAGTTCCAACCCCTGCCATGGGCAGGGACACCCCACACTAGATCAGGCTGGCCAGAGCCTCATCCAGCCTGGTCTTAAACACCTCCAGGGACGGGGCCTCAACCACCTCCCTGGATAACCCATTCCAGGGTATCACCACTCCCATGGTGAAGAACTTCCTCCTCACGTCCAGCCTGAATCTCCCCACCTCCAGCTTCATTCCATTCCCCCTAGTCCTATCACTACCTGATAGCCTGAGAAGTCCCTCCCCAGCCTTCCTGTAGGCCCCCTTCAGATACTGGAAGGCCACAATGAGGTCACCTCGGAGCCTTCCCTTCTCCAGACTGAACAGCCCCAACTCCTTCAGTCTGTCCTCATAGGAGAGGTGCTCCAGCCCTCTGATCATCCTCGTGGCCCTTCTCTGGACATCTTCCAGCGTGTCCATATCCCTCTTGTAATAGGGGCTCCAGAACTGGAGGCAGTACTCCAGGTGGGGTCTCACCAGGGCTGAGAAGAGAGGGAGAATCACCTCCCTTGACCTGCTGGCCACACTTCTCCTGATACAGCCCAGGATCTGATTGGCTTTCCGGGCTGCAAGTGCACACTGAGAGCTCATGTTGAGCTTCTCGTCCACCAGCACCCCCAAGTCTCTCTCCTCAGGGCTGCTCTCCAGCCAGTCACTGCCCAGCCTGTATTTGTGCCTGGGATTGCCTCGACCCAGATGCAGGACCCTGCACTTGGTCTTGTTGAAGCTCATGAGGTTGGCTTGTGCCCACCTCTCCAGCCTGTCAAGGTCCCTCTGGATGGCATCCCTTCCCTCCAGCATGACTGTGCATCACAAAATTTAACTCCTCAACAGCAGGAAAGGGGCTAAAAAAAAAAAAAAAAAAAATACTAGTTTTGTTTCTGAGAGGGGAAACGGAAAAAGCTACTGAGGCTGACACTGCCATGACCATGGGTCATGATACAGGCCAGAACATTTTAAAGATGTCCTGTGAGTTGCCATGGGGCTTTTTCTTTTTTTTAATGTACATAAAAAAAGCATTAAAATACAACACAAAACTTAGAAGTGTATGTCATCGATAGGATGTTCTACTTAGCTTAATGGCAACAACTGTCTTTCAAAATAAACTGAACAGAGTGTGCAGTGCCATTTCTTAGCTCTACCCAATTTGGCAACGTTGAATTGCGTTTGTGATAAATTCTCTATAGGTAACAGAGCAATTCAGCAATGAAAAGTTGTCCAAAGCTGAAGCACCAGATCCTATTCCCCACTTGATTTGCCAATGGTTATATTGTGTAGCTACAAACTATCTGCCACATCTTTCAATTTAAAAAAGGTTGCAGTTGTTTCTTCTTACCCTGGCCTGGCAAGGTGTCATTGCAGAATTGTGTGTTATTGTCTTGACAGCCAATAGTACTGCTAAGGCAACTCCATACTATTTCTTCTTGGTCTATACCAGATGCTGCAAGGATGGATATTATCCTCCACCAGTGGAGGAAACCCTGAACCCCAGAGCTGGGCAGTAAAAAGCCCATCAGGAAATAGAGTAAATGTTTCCTCGTGTCATACACCCCACAAACCACTTTACATCCACATTTCTGTGCTCTCTGTGATATATACAGGCCATGGTTTTCTCCTCCCCTCACTTGCCAGCATAAAAAGAATTAAGTTCCTTTTCTGTTCCCAGACTTACCCCTCTACCATCTCCCAAAGCAGTTGGGTTTTTTGTGGCATAGTCAGCTGCTCTTGGCCACTCCAAGACCTTAAAAACCTAACCATGTCACAGGCTTTGTCAATTCAAAGACTCAAAAACAGATTTTTGCTTTTAACTTGGTTTAAGAGGGACCAGCTCTTGGTATGTTATTTCCAGAAGTTATTCATAGGCCTTTCACAACTCACTTAAGAATTCAACTCTGCTCTGCCACTTGAGGGTTACAATACCATCAATAGCCATGGGGAATAACATACCCTGAGAGGAGCCAGCACAGACCCACCCTCTCCAAAAACTTTCTTTACCTATGTAGTCTGTGGTGAACCACAGCACAGAGCAGCTCAGCGCTACAGGCTTTAGCTGACACCCACACACCACAGCAGAAGAGCACTCCTCTTCCCCAAGTCAGCATGTTCACTCTAAAAGAGAGGGGGGGAAAAAATCCCCAAGAAAATACTACTGTTTCATTTTTCTTCAGTGCAAAAAAGTGAGTCCCTGTCCTGTATAATCAGAGACAGCCTTGGAGCAAACACCCACATAGCACCCTGCTGCTATTCATTAATCGCTCCAGCAGCTTGCAATGAAATCCCAGAGAAATTTTATAGCCTTTCTGTAACTCTACACGTCTGCTTGAAGAGACCCCAAACAGACACACACAGAGGCACTCGTCACAAGCTACCAGATATATGAGAGCTTGGTCCCTGTGGAGTATCACAGAGGTACCACACATACCTGCTCCCACAGAGACAAGCAGAAAACCAGGTGCGTGGTAAAACACAACTGTACAGACTGTACCTGCCTGCAAAGGGTAGAGATATATTTATTGCACAGCATGTCTTGGGAAATTCCAGTGAGGTATATAACATTTGAGGAGAAAAGCTTCAGGAGCTAAATATCAGCTTCTAAGAGCAAAGCAACAAAGAGGGTGCAAAGAAATGAAGCAGAGATATTCATTACTCCATCAAGACAACAGGGAAGGCCAGCAGTCATGGTTGCAGCAGATGATAGATTGTCCCTCAATTACTATTGTTCTTCTCAGACACACATGGTTCTAAAGTAGAGAATCTACATTTTGCTGGGGGAAGAAGGTGATTAATGTTATCTAAAGAATCAGGGGAAATAAAGCAACATTCAGCTCTGCTGAAGTCAGAAGCAATTTTCATTGGCTCTTCTAAGGCTAGAAAGTACTTCGTAATCCCATTTTTTTTTAGACAGACACTTAAGGCAGGAGATATTTTATAATCAAAGACATCAGTAACTCCTGAAGAAGGAATTCTGACCTGCTCTTTTTTTCCTGGGTGTTTCCCAAAGACATGTGAACTTCCTCTATGTTCTGGTGAGATCTGGAGCACAGAACAAAGCTCTGAGGATGCCTAAGACACAGCAGATGCAAACTGCCACAGAAACTTATACTTTTCATCTCCAGTCTCCTGTTCTGGAGATCAACCCTCTGTGTCCCATTTCAGAAACTGTGATTGTAGATAAAGACATAAAACCTGGTTAACTCTATTAACTTTACAACATCATGTCATGAAATGTCATCTCAGTTTCCATTGCTGTCAATTTATGCCACAACCCCTCTGGCCTGTGCTCCTCTTATTCTTTCCATTCAGATGTGCACTGCAGGCTGCAGCCTTTTTGAGTTAATCACCTTACCTGTGCACATGCACTCTAGAACAATATGAATATTACATGTAGCAGCATTTGCAGCAAAGGATATATTAAGTCCTATATTTTTAATGCCACTTTTAGTATGCCTATAAAAAGACTCCATGCAAAAGACTGGATTATGTATTTTTGTGCTGTATGGGAATAGGGTACAAGTGAGAGACACAGCAAGTGAGAATGCTCCTATCCAGGTGCAGCAGCCTTTGGCAACCAGTGTCTGGATGGGGTTTGCAGAAAATGCTGTAAATTTCATCCTCCTACAAGCACCACAGCTAGTTGAGTCCTGTCCTGGTTTCAGCCAAGGTAGCGTTCATAGCAGCTGGTACAGTGCTGTGCTTTGGATTTAGTGTGAGAGTAATGTTGACAACAAGCTGATGGTTTAGTTGTTGCTAAGTAGTGCTTCTCCTAAGTTAAGGATTTTTCCATTTCCCATGCTCTGCCAGTGAGCAGCATAAAAATCTGAGAGGAAGAACAGCCAGGACACCTGATCTGAACTCACCAAAGGATATTCCATGTGCTAGGATGTCACGCTCAGTATACAAACTGTGAGAGTTAGCATAAAGAGGCCAATCATAGATGGGTCAGCAGAAGGCAAGCAATTGCATTGTACATCACTTCCCTTTTCTTGGGTTTTATTTCTCCCTCTTTTTTTTTTTTTTTAAGTCATATTACTTTTTGTTGTTATTGTTAATAATAAGAATATTATAGTTTTGTTATTCAGCCATAACAAGCCCATAGGATTTAACATCTCAGGACATTCCAATGGGATATCAGATTAGTGGTGCTGGTGAATGCTATCCCGTGCAGCAAGCAGATTAGATGCTGCTCATCGGTTTCTCTGTAACCACTCAGAAATGTGACTTCTTTATGTCTTGTGTGCCCTACTAGAGTTCATATTAAAGGGCAAGAAGGAAAAGGAATGCCTGCCAGACACTTTTAGCAAAATTTCTGATATTTAGAGCCTTCTCTCATGTTTGTCCTCACTTCTTTCAAACTAAATTAGAGCACAAGGAACTACAGCTTCACAAGTGTCTTACCTTCCTCTGAGTTACCCCTGCTACCGTACTTCAGTTCTGAAGAGACTTCACCAGCAGCAAAAGAACATTTAACCTCCATGAACCTTGCAACTTCTGGTCTCCTTGAGATTGCAAATAGACAAAACAAGCAGGACTGGGAGCAATTAAAAGCATGGATAGTTGAGATCACGACAAAGCTATTTTATTTTCTCCCTTCCCTGACACACCAAGAGCTACATTCCTATAAGAGGAAGAGTTCCTGAGCTCCACTTCTGCCAAATAACAAAGAAACTTACCTGGGAATTAGGTCATTAAAACAGAGGGCCTGACTCACAATGAGAGATGGATCAATAAGTGACCTTTGACAGATTGGAGCCACTGATCAATGATTACCTTTTTATTAAATGATTCTTTTCCTGTGCCAGCAGGGACTCCTTCCCTCACACACAGCATTAATGTTAACCTTTGCTGCACAAGGTTTAAAGGAGATGGCACCACAGAGGACTGTCAAAGAAGGAGTGAGCAGCATAAAAGAAGGTAAAACAGAAACTCAGCCCAAGGAAACAACGTCTTCCTCTCTGCTTAGAGGGTTGTCTCAAGCTGCCCAGTTTCACCATTACTACTCCATCCCTCTCTGCCTGTTGCACATAAACACCAGCAGGTGAGTCAAAGAAAGAAGACAGCTCTCAATATGATTAAAAAGGCTGGAAAATCATACCAGTGAAGGCAGATGGGGCAAGGTGACACATGACATGGTTATAAGGACCATAATAAATTAGCCACAGAACCACAATGAAAATCACAGTCTATGATTTAAAAGGAAGCTGTGCTGACCCATACCGCCCAGGCCCCTAACTAATGACAGACAGTCCAAAGCCTTTCTATTTCACTGTCTGGCTTCATGCCAAAACACTTCTGCTTCTATCCATACCAACCTGTTTGACTTCAAACCATTTTCTTCCTAGGAGTGGACATCATCAGTCACACCAATATGTGAGAGCTATTTTGGGAGATGGAGAAAAAAGCCCTTTAGGGAAAAGCACACCTCATCAAATTGGCTACGCCTGGGACTTGGGTTCAATCTTAATCTAGGTCTCCTGGGGTGACCCTGTACACCTATCAGGTGTGCTCTTTGGCACTGTGCCCACATCAGAAAGACCAGGTGGAAAAAGTTTTTAAAACCTTGAACAAATAAAAGGCTGCAAGCATAACACCAGAACATGAAAAACCTCAGCAGATGGCAGGGAAGCAGCTTCCTTCTGTTTGAGGATGACATGGTCCAGCATGTCTTTTACTATGAGGCCTCTGCTGGCTTCTCCATACACTTATCTAGATGATATATCTCACCAGGTCTGAAGGGAGAATTGTATGTTTTCTTCTCACACAGTCTAACTTCATTAATCCCAATAAATGTTGCCCCATAGTCCCCAGTGAAGCAAAATATCTTTGTCTTGGTCTAGTGCCAAGAAGCCAAGTGTCATTTGAGCCTCAGATGAGAAGAACATGCTTCAGGCAGCACAGCTCGTAGCAGAAGGAAACATTTGGATAAAGACAGAAACATGGAAACCAGAGAACAGTACGACAAGAAGTATCTAGTACAACTCCACTTCATACATCTTGCATGTGTACAATTCCCCACCATATATTTCAACAGCTGACACCCAAGGAGATCTCTGACAGGAGACATGCTCAGCTGAAGTCCACATCATCTAGCCACTGCTAATGCCAAAGCAGCTGCACTGCTGGCAAAAACACATACCCTGTTACTTCTCCTCTGGGACGGTCACTTCACAGGATCACAGGATGGTAGGGGTTGGAAGGGACCTTTTGAGATCTTTAAGTCCAACCCCTGCTGATTCTTTAAATCATCAGCTTGATGTGTGAGCTGATAACTCTACAGGACCCCTCCCTGTCAGAATCACAGAACTGTAGAATAGAATCATAGAATCATTTCAATTAGAACAGATCTTTAAGATCATCAACTCCAACCATTATTTAACTCTACCAAGTCTGAAGCTACACCATGTCCTTTAGCACCACATCTATGCATCTTTTAAATATTCACAGGGATGGGGATTCAACCAGCATTCAACCACCTGGGGAGCCTATTCCAGTGTTTGATAACCCTTTCAGTGAAGAAGTTTCTTCAAACATCCAACCTAAACCTACGCTGGTGCAACTTCAGGCCATTTCCTCTCATTCTGTCACTTGTAACTTGGGAGAGGAGACCACATCCACCTCACTATAACCTCCTTTCACATAGTTATAAAAAGCAAAAAGATCTCCCCCTTCAGCCTCCTTTTCTCCCTTCAGAACAACCAACCACAGTTCCCTCAGCCACTCCTCAGAAGATCTGTTCTCCACACAGTTCGCCAGCTTTGTTGCCTTTCTCTGGACACAGTCCAGCAACTCAATGTCTAGCAAGAGCCCAAAACTGAACACAGTACTCAAGGTATGGCCTCACAAGTGTTGAGCAGAGGGACACAATCATTTCCCTGGTCCTGCTTGTCATAACAGTCTTGATAAAAACTAAGATACTGTTGGCCTTCTTGGCCACCTGAGCATACTATTGGCTCAGGTTCAGATGGCTGCTGACCAGCACCCCCAGGTCCTTTTCTGCTGGGCAGCTTTCCAGCCACTCTGCCACAAGCCTGTAGCACTGCATGGGGTGGTTGTGACCCAAGTTCAAGAATTACACAATGTGTTGAATCTCATACAGTTGACCTTGGCCCTTTAATGCAGCCTGTCCAGGTCCTTCTGTAAAGCCTTCCTACCCTCAAGTAGATCAACAGTCCCTTTCATCTTAAGGTCATCTGCAAACTTACTAAGGGTGCACACATTTCCCTTGTACAGACCATTGATAAATCTGTTAAAGAGAATCATTTGAGTTGGAAGGGACCTTTAAAGGCCATCAAGTCCAATCCTCCTGCAGTGAGCAGGGACACCCTCGACTAGATGAGGTTGCTCAGAGCCCCATCCAACCTGGCCTTGAGTGTTTCCAGGGATGGGGCATCAACCACCTCTCTGGATAACCTGTTCCAGTGCAAGACCTTGCACTTGGTCTTGTTGAACAGATCACAGAATCAGCCAGGCCAGTAAGGACTTCCAAGATCATCAAGTCCAGCCATTTCACCCACTCCACCAAGTCTGTCACTACACCATGTCCCCATGGACCAGATCTATATGGCTTTTAAACAGATTCAGGGATGGCAATTCAACCATGGCTTGAGGCCATTCCCTCTCTTCTATCACTAATTACCTCAAAGTTTACACAGGCCTACTTGTCTAAGTCCTTCTGGATGACATCCCAGCCCTCTGGCAAGTCAACCATATCACTCAGTTTAGTATCATCAAGAAACTTGCTGAGTTTGTGGATGATCCCACTGTCATTGATTAAGATATTAAAGAGCCCTTTTCCCAGTACAGACCCTTGAGGGACACCACTTGTCACTGATCCACATCTGGACATGAAGCCTTTGACCAATAACCCCAGATGCAACCATCCAACCAATTTGTTATCCACTAACAGTCAACCCATCAAATCCATATCTCTCCAATTTACAGTGAAGGATGTTGTGAGGGACCTAGTCAAAGGCCTTACAGAAGTCCAGACAGACAACATCCACAGCTCTTCCCATGGCCACTTATGTCATCACTCCATCATAGAAGACCACTAGGTTGGCTGGGCAGGACTTGCCCTTAGTGAAGCCATGCTGGCTGCCTCAATCACCTCCCTGCTCTCCATGTGCCTTAACAGCTTCTAGAAGGATCTGTTCCATGACTTTCCCAGGTACAGAGGTGAGGCTGGCAGGTTGGTAGCTCCCAGTGGCAACTACATCAGCTAATTACCTCAGGACTCTAGGATGCATCTCATCAGGTTCCACAGAATTATGTATGCTCAGGTTCTTCAGTGGGTCACAAACCTGATCTTCTCTCACACTGGGAGGAACTTTGACCCTTTGATCCCTGTCTCGTGGTCCATTGGCTCAGGAGATGTGATACGAGACACTTCTAATGCAGACTTCTAGGAAAAATGTTGCTGAGTACCTCAGCCTTCTCTTTGCCTGTTGTTACCAGCTTGCAGTCTTGCTTATCAAGGTGGGGTACATTTTCTATGACCTTCCTTTTCTGACTGTAGCATACCTGAAGAAACCTTTATTCTTTGCATCCCTTGCCAAGTTCAGCTTCAGATGCTCCTTGACCTTTTTACCCCGTCCCTACACAACAGGGTGGCATCCCTATACACTTCTCTGGATACATGGCCCTACTTTCACTGCCTGTGCTTTTCCTTCTTGCTTTTTAGTTTGACTGGCACATCTCATCATGACAATCATGATGCTTACTTTTCTTGCCCATCTTCAAGTGCAACCCAGTGTGTCCAGCACAACTCAGAGCAACAGGCTGAGGGCCCTTACTAGCACCTCATTTGTCTAACATCCCTCTAAGACATGTCATCACACATCTTGTCACAGGCAAGCCTGATATTAATTTCTGTCCCACTCCAAACATAGTTTAAAGCCCTGTCAGTGAGCCCCACAAGTTCCTGAGCAAAGACCCTCCTGCTTTGGGAAAAGTGAATCCCATCTGATGCCAGTAAGCCTGGTGACATGTAGGCCATCCCATTATTAACAAAACAACAGCCAAAAAAAAAAAAAAAGTGGTGGTGACACCAGTCACAGAGCCATGTATTAATAGACTGGGTCCATCTTTATCTTCCAATGTCACTGCCTGCAACTGGAAGGAGAGAGTAAAAAATAACCCATGTCCCAGATTTCCTCACCAACCATCCCAAGGCCCTGAAGTCTCTTTTGATTGCTTGTGGACTACAGGTTGTGGCTTCATTTCCACCCACATGCTTGTTATCTCCAGAAGAGAGACCCTTTCTGCCCTTGTCACTTCATGTTGGTTTTTGTTCATGCAAAAGGAAAGGCAGAGTGGAACAAATGGAGAGGAAGGGGATGAAAACAAACCATGCCCCCTATATCAGAGAAATGAGACAGCAGAGTGCTAATTATTATCCACAAAGCAGATCTCAACTGCTTTGCACAGAAAAATTCCAGCAGGTAAGACAAAGCTCTCTCAGTTGAAAGTAGTATGCTCTCAAGTCTTCCCATAGTCTCGTTTCAAGAACATATTCCTTGATCTTGTAGCCTCATTTATTTCAACATACTTACAATGTTCACTGGTGCCTTCAAGGTTTCAACCTACATGTACAGTGTTCCCTTCCAATTTTATGCTTCCCTGTTATCCTCAGCAGAGTTCCTGAGCCTCACTACTTTCCCACTCCCATACCAACTTTGTACACCTGCTTGTCATAGTTAGCAAGCATTAGCAGCCAACACCAGCTCCCCAAGAGACCTTACGGTAGCACATCAAGCAGAGACAGCTGATCTCTTCCAAGCATAAGCACAAGCCTCTCCCTCTCCATCCAGAGAAACCAGGAAGGGATGAGGGTACACAGTCAGAGATTCTAAGCTCAGGCTGGTAATTTGATGAAAGATGTGGGTTTCAATACTACTTTTAACCAAGAGAAACATAATTGGGGTTTTTGAAAAGCAATGGCACCCAGAAAAGCAGTAAGGGCCAACATTAATCTTCCTGCCAACTCCCCAGTTTTCTCCAGAGCAGATGCAGCCAGCCCCAGGAAACAGAGGCAGGACTGGCTGCAACATGTATCTCCCAAGAGAGCACCAGAGACCAACAGTGGGAAATGAAGGAGTAACACCTTAGCAATGCTATCTGGAGTCCATACCTTGGGCTGTGCTCACAATATCCTCCCTTTCCTATCCATACATCCACGCTTTGTTCTTCCAGTAACAAGATGGGCAACAAGGCTGGTGAGGGGTCTTTAACACAAGTCCTGTGAGGAGTGGCTGAAAAAATTGAGGCTCTTCAGCCTGGAGAAGAGGAGACATAGGGAGACCTCATTGCTCTCTACAACTACCTGAAAGGAGGTTGTAACAGGGTGGGGGCCCAGGCTTTTCTCACAGGTGACAAGTGATAGGATGAGAGGAAATAGCCTCAAGTTGCACGAGAGAAGGTTTAGTTTGGGTATTAGGAAACATTTCCTCACTGAAAGGGTCATGAGGCACTGGAACAGGCTGCCCAGGAAAGTGGAGGAGTCACCAGTGTTTAAAAGATAATTGGATGAGGTGCCTAGGGAGATGTTGAGTTATGGTTGGACTCAATGATCCTAAGGTCTTTTCCAACCAGGGATTCTAGGACTATGATTCTATGCATGTTGAGTCCTTGCCAGAACTTAGAGTGTAATAGTTGAAGAGCAGATGAGATGAAAGAGAAACATGCCCTTATGCCTTACAAAAACAAGCACATACCAACCAACCAAACAAAAACCTGCAACTCACCTGAATGGGATCAGTGGTCAATGCAGTTGCTAACTGAGAAACTGATACCTTCTTCCCTATAGTATGGAACTCGAAATTAGAAAACTGTACCTGTCTCTTAACAGATCTCACAATCCTTTTAAGCACGTCTAAAATTAAAACCAAAAATCTCGCTATTCGTCTTGGATCCTAAAATGAGTTGTCATTGGGAAATCATATTCCATTAAAGAATACTAATAATTCTTTTTTAAATAGTCATTATTCTATCTGAGTACTTTTTTATTTGATATGGTTACAAGCAACACCTAAGATTAATAAAAGTAAAGGATTAGAAGGGAAAATGCCTTCACCTAAATGCTACTCCATGCATTTGACAGCATTTTGTGTCAAGTCAGTTTTACTGTTTCTCTTGTAAGCAGTCAGATCTCCTCTCAGTTGAGCTGGATTAGACCCATACAAATAGGGAAGGAAAAATACATATGGAAATTTAACTGCAAAACCTCAAATATTAGCAAGCAAGCCAGCCAGCCCAGGGAGAGTACTACTTTTTTTCAGCTAAGTAAAATGAAGCTGCTGGGCACTCCTGAAACAACACACAGGCTCTGAAAATCCTCTGCCTCAAATAAACATGCATTTCCCATCAGGCTCAAAACCATATTCAACATTCAACAGACAGTGTCAATACTGGTTCTTTTCTTTTCTTATTTCAGTAAAGCACACAATCTGCTTTTTCACACATTCTACCCTAGAAACATGAGGCATCTATGATTCATTCTGCAACCTACCTCTCCAATCACACACCTAAGGGGAAGGCATGTTGAATGTTTTGGGGGTTGTTTTTGCATCAAAGAATAAAAATATTAAAAGCATTGCATTTCTTTTGGGATTTTATTCCTCCTCTAAAGGAGTCTCGTCACTTAATTTTTCCCAACCACATTTCCCCACGCTTCCCCCACGTCCAACCCACTGCCTTGTATTCTTTCCTTTTCCAAAGACTGTCTCATTTCCAAACTTGCTCCTTCCAGACACCTGTTCTAGTGCTGCCTCCTGACTCTTCTCTTTCTGTGCCAAGCCAACCAGGCTCTTGTGTAGATGTCAGTGGGGTTAGCACACACATGAAGCTCTCTTAGGTGTACACTTCATAAATCAGAGAGCTGCCTTCGCTCTTTATTCACTCTCTTGACTCAAAAACTTTTCCTTTCAGCCTCTTCCCTCTCAGCCTCTCCCACTTCCCTATACCCTTTTGCCTCACTGAAAGCTTGGTGTTTTTTGCCTCATGCTTTTCCCTTTTGCTCTTAAGATTTTTTTTTTTCTTACTTTCTCTCCACCCACTTCCTTCGGCTTCTTTTGCTACCAGACTGTCATTTATGCTATTAGCCCCAACCACATCTTCAGTACCTCTACAGTTATTTATTAGATCCCTTTAACTTTCCCATTCACTTTTTTGAGTCCTAGCACTGACAGCTCCAAATCACACAAACACCAAACCCATACACTGTCTCAAACAGCACAATCTTTCACTGAGGAGTGCTCACGAAGGATGCTATTACCAAACCTTTCACAGAGGTGCATGATGATGTGGCCACGTTAAGAGGGTGGCTTGCTAAGAACTGATTGGAAGAGATAAGCGAAGCCTTGATAATCAAGGCTGACTCCATTTAAGTTCAGACAAAGGTTTGGGCTGACTGTTCTGGAGCATCTTACCCCCAAAAACACACGAAAAAAAGCTTCAGTTGAGACATTTTGGATGTGAATAGAACAAAGTAAGGACACTAAGAAGTTCCAAGGCAAGGGTCAACCCCAGCAGCCAAATATCAGGGCAGCCATTTACCTCTGCAAACTCTATACACAGTCAGCAGGCAACTGTGTAAGGCAACTTTCCAGCTACTTAAAGAATCTAAGAGCAATGAGTCACGAGGGGCAGCATTTGTGATGCAAGAGTTTCATCTGAAAAGCAGGAGAAGAAAATGAGAGTAACATTTGCTCAGTAGGCTGACCTATAAGGCACACCAGGGGACAAGGACCATGCATCCCCAATCCCCAAGCAGTCAATCAGGACTGACCCTTTCAAAGTCTGATGCATGACAGTCTACATGAAAGTTGCTCATAGTGACCTGTTGCTCCCGCACCTCATAGGAAGGTAGCCTATAGCATCACCTCCAAACTTATGGCAGGTTACACTGTGACATGACATGTTATCCAACCAGATGCAAAAGCAGGAGAAGGCAGGCTGAGAAGTGACAGAACATACAGGCAGCTGTGATTGAAAACTCTGGAAGTCTAAGGTCTCTGCAAACGCCCGAGTAAAAAGCAGAGGCAGTCTCTCAGATCGATTATGCATGCACGCCACTGAAAACATGGGCTGCTAAAGTGCCAGAGCCCTGCTGGATAATTTATAGGCTGGTGTTAGTATTCACAGAGCAGTGGGCAGAGTTCAAAGGAACGAGGTGGAGAATAGAAGTTTGAGCCATATGAAAACACCATCGTAGTCAGCATGAGCCTCAGCTCCACAAAGGGGTGCTGAGTACAGGCAGAAGCCAGAAGATATTATCACAGCAGAAGCCAGCAGGTGCCATCTTGGCACAGGGGCAGAGAGTTCAAGGGTGCCTAACCAGAGTGTGCAAGCATGCAAACTTTGCAAGTGTCTGAGCACATGCCTGCTTGGCCTGTGGGAACGTATGGGAGAACTGTGTGCCAAACAGCCCATGACACATCTTCTTCCACAACCCTTCCTCACAATTCTCTTGATTCTCCTAGGCCTGCCATACACCACATTTGCTGGGCTACTTCTGCCAAGCAAGTAATAACTGTGTGCCTTTTCCACTTATGGACTCACCAGGGTTTCAAACCAGGACTTGAGGGATGGAAATAATTATACTAGGTCACTCAAAATGCAAGTCTTATTTAGGTGAGCTTGAGTTTTCCACTGAGCCTTTGAGCCATCTAGTTATCAGGAGAGAAAGATGGAAAGACAGCGAGGTCATCAATTTAGGAAGCTCTATGTCTGCTCACGTTTGAGATTAGACACAACATCAATGGCATTAAAATAAGTACTGTGTGGTTGATTCCAGCAAAGGCTGACTCACCCATCTTCTCATCCCTCTCTGCAAGGCCATATCTTACAGACAGACATACACATGCACACCACATCCTGCCACTACCCACCACAACCATCTAGCACAGGAGAGAACGAGGAAAGGTCCCACACAGAGGCAAGATGAACTAAGGGGTTTAACCAACATTGTACTACTGTGTGCATCACCTTTACATTCCTTATAGCACCTTTACACAGCACTCAGCATAACCCTCTCCAACCTTATTCACTCCAAAATACACTTGTCTGAGGTATTTTCTGATCTAGAAACTATTCTAAATTAAAGCTCTCTGGCCCTTGCAACACATACCTGAACTGAGAAGGCACACAGGAACTGAGCATCATACAGTGTGCTGCTAGTATACCAGTAAGTACTCATCTCACTCACTTCCTCCTGCAGGTTACAGTCTTCCAGGACATTCTGTCTGGGCACAGTATTTGAGGCTCAGTCAATTACAGAAAGATATCTTTATTAGAGGCCACAGAAGGGCACACTTTAGACACACAAATCACTTAGAATGAAAATCTTTTATTCTACATTTGGACAGAAACACACACAATAAGATTCTTGTGTCTTACTGGGGAATATAGTAATATAATTAAAATAGATTACTAGTTAATAAAACTAGTCTCCTCCCCATACAATTACAATATAAACTTGGATTTTTATTTTTCTCCAAAGTGCCTAGAGGACTAGAGTGGACCTTTAATCATGGGAGGGTTGGGGACCAAAGGGTCAAAATAAAGAACCTGTGTCTTTAATCTTTTGAGCAATGGCACAGAATATCTATGAAAGGCTGCAAACATTTATGTGGAATTTGTAACTTGATTAGTTCAGTTTCTAAATATGTGGTGATCGTCAGGGTCTCAGTAATTAATCTATAGTTAGCCCACAGTATCATTTCAAGTGTATTTTCAACATCAACCTTATTAAAAGTCTCAGCATAAAGGGTACATGGTGCACAGCATTGAAATTTGAAGTTTGGGGCTGCTTAGCCTGGAGAAGAGGAGGCTCAGGGAAGACCTTATTGCTGTCTACAACTACCTGAAGGGAGGTTGTAGCCAGGTGGGGGTTGGTCTCTTCTCCCAGGCAGCCAGCACCAGAACAAGAGGACACAGTGTCAAGCTGCACCAGGGGAGGTTTAGGCTGGATGTTAGGAAGAAGTTCATCACAGAAAGCATGATTGGCCACTGGAATGGGCTGCCCAGGGAGGTGGTGGAGTCACCATCACTGGAGGCGTTTAGGAAGAGACTGGCTGGGGCGCTAGGTGCCATGGTTTAGTTGATTAGATGGTGTTGGGTGATAGGTTGGACTTGATCTCAAAGGTCTTTTCCAACCTGGTTTATTCTATTCTATCTGCTTAGTTCAACAATTATTAACTGACAGAATGGTTTGGGCTTGAATCTCAAACCAACCCTAAGATGAAGAGTGTAATAAATGCAATTAAAGAAATCAGTCTGTTGCCAAAGATATTCAACAAAAAAGATTCTATTGAATTTGAGACCCATTCTAGAGATAAGAAACAGAAATAGCCATTTGCCTTTGTCATTGAATGATTCAATGTCAGAATGAAAAAAGGGGGAAAAAAAAAAGAAAAGTTTGTGCCTCCTGCCCTTTCCATTTGATTATTTACTTCTGACAGTATAAAGAAGGGAGGCATCTCATGGAAAAAAAAACCACCACACCAACAAAACACAAACAAACAAAAAAACCCACCCAAACCAAATAAAAGCAATAAGCAGACAAACAAACACCAAACCACAATAACAAACAAAACAAAGAATCCACCATCAAATAAAGCACATGAGAATGCCTGTACAGAGTCAGGCAAAAAGCAGACAGAAAAGACTTTCATGGAAATAGAGAGAAGAGATATAATGTGTTCAATGTGGAGAGAGAGAAAAATTACAAGAAGAGAAGAACAACCAAATCTGAAATGACATATAAATCAGTTTACAAACAGAACCATTCTCCCAGCACAATTATGGTGACAGAAGAATCACTGGAGAGCTTTAAGAAATCATTCACTCAGCACTTATATAGGATAATCTAGCAAAGGAGCCCAAGAGACCTCATTGATCTTAAAGAACAAACTCCACAAAGCACGAGAACAGTCCAGCTCACCATGTGGGAAGCCAAGCATGTTTGGAAAGAAGCAGGCAGCTGAATGGGAAACTCTTGTCAGAGCTCGAAGACAAAAGGAAGCAAATGTAAGGTGAAAGCAAGGCTGTGCTCCCCCAGAGGAATACTCAAACTCTGCCTCAGCATATCAGGATGAAAATTAGGGAAAAAAATTAAATTGCATGAAACGTCACAAAATGTGAAAGGCAGCAGAAGGCCTTCTAAATGCACGCTGGTAAAAGAGGATGACTAAGGAGACTCTGGATCTGAAGTCAGAGGACTAGCAGTAAAACACTTAGGTCCTCAGTGTCTTCTTTGCCTTGGTATTCATTAGCTAGGACTGTTCTCAGCTTTGCTGTTCCATGTGCCCAGTGGAAGGATCAAGGGGACTGAAAAACTACCCACAACAGGGGAAGACTAAGTTGGGGACATAGTCCCCAAACTGAGTATAATCAAGTCCCTCAGACCAGACAAGATGCCCCAAAAGCACTGAAGGATCCAGAGATGTCCGACTTCACTGCGAGGTCACTCTTGGTCATGTTGGAAAGAGTCATGGTGATTGGAAGAGGCTCCTGATGGCTGGAAAGAGGTAAGTGTTGCATCTCTTTTCAAAAAGGACAATAAGGAACATTCAGGGACCTGAAGACTGGTCAATTTGACATCAGTCCCAAGAAAGATTGCACAGCAAATCCTCCTGGAACCCATTTGCAGGTACACGAATGACTAGAAGATATTTGGAACAACCAACATGGACTCACCAAGGCGGGGTGGGGGGAGGGTGGGGGCACTGTGTGTGTGGAAATCAGCCAGATTGCTTATTTGATGAGAAATGATGAAAACATGGGCAGAGCTTTTGGAAGAGTCTCCAATAGCACAACTGTAAACAATGGTACATAGCTGCCTCAGGGGAAGCTCAGATTGGACATCAGGAAGATGTTCCTCATTGACAGGGTAGTCAGTCACTGGAAGAAGCTACCCAAGGAAGTAATCAGGCTACCAGGCCTGTTAGAGCTCAAGGAGCACCTGAAAGACACATTTAGTCATGTGGTTTAGTTTTAGGCAGTCCTGTGAGGAGCAGGGATTTGGATTCAACGATCCTTATGAATCCCTTTCAACTTGAAATATTCTACAATTCCATGATTTACAGACACATGGAACTAGATGAGTGTACTGCAAAGCACATGGACAATTGACTGGACTGCTGCACTTAAGGCTAGTAGTCAGTGGTACAACCACCAAATGCATCCACTTGCTACCAATGCTCCTTGGCAGTTCTTTGCTGGATTTGATGCATTTTATCAAAGTCTTTCTTGAACTGGGGAGCCCAGAACTGGGCACAGTAAGCAGATAAGATCCCCCAAGTGCTGAGTGTGGGGAAATAATCCCATCCCTTGACCTGCTGTCTATTCTTTTGCCAACACAGTTCAGTACATGATTAGCTTTCAACACTGCAAGAACCATCCTGATGGTTAGGGACTAGAGCATGGTATGCAAAGAACCTGGGAGAGCTGAGTACACTCAGCTCAAGAAGAGCTGCATATTTGGTCCTCATCCTCCATACTCTTCAGATCCAAATCTAAAACTTCTACAAGCACCTATGAAATCTCACCATCTATTAGGTGAGCATAAAGGACAAATTGAAGCCTGGAGACATGAGCCAAAATCCACAGTGCTTTTAATTATTTGTTTCCAAAGATAAACAGATTTCTGCAGTAGATCCAGGAATAAACCCCAAAACAGGCAACTCCCTTTTCTATAAATGCTCGCCCCAAAAATGTGTTCTAGCACTAATGGCCTCATAGTTCTGCAGTTTGTATGTGTTGGAGATCTCCTGGCAACCACTATGCTCAGAATGACTTAAATAAGACTTGATTGGACAGTTCAAGCTTTAACTTTCAGACCTTTTTAACTATTCACCCTTATACACATACTATAAAACATGCAGCTGCATCTAATGTCCCACAGTCACTTCTGGGCTGCTGAACAACAAGTGGTATAACAGGCCAAAGTGGGAGATGGGTGTTGGCAATATGAGGGTTACTAGGAAGCACATCTTTATGTTGGCATTGTGAGTGATAACAAATCTCACAGTGAAAAGAGAGTACATCACAGCACCATACAAAGTTACTAGATATAATTCAAATTCAGGAAGAAGGGCATCCTAAAACTACCTGATGTCTATACCAAGTTTGTGTCCTTCTGAAGTTAATGCTCAAAACAAGACATGCAAATGCAGCCACTGGCATAGGCAGAGCCCTTAAGTTCCCCAGCAGCATGGTACAGCCAGACACCTGGAACAACAGTTCACTGTGCAGCTGAGTCACAACCCCCCACACGTTCATGCACTCTTGCACTCACCAATATACAGCACCAAGGACATCTCCTATACACACAAAAATGTTGCCAGTGAATAACAGCTTTTGCAACACCTTGGTAAGACACTAACTTCAGCCACACATCTTGCACTATGGCATTTAGGATATTCATCTTGATGACATCTGTCAGTATTTTCCCAATGTCCTTTTAAACACGCAGCATCAAAACCCAGTGCTTACTGTCTCATCCTCTTTCTGTAATAAAAAAATAGATTGTTTTCCTTAAAGCCTGCAGTGGACATTTCATTGCTGGACCAGTATGTCTCCACCTACATCAGATGAACGATAGGAAGTTTGGGGATGTAAAAACTTCATCAAGTGAGAATTAAGCTGCTGAAATATCACAGATGGAAGACGCACATGCAAAAGCACCGAAGCAAAGGCCGCCGCTTGAATTATTGTTGTAATCCTTTGCCACATGCCTACAGAAAGCCTGACGACAGCTAAGCTGTCAACGTGCTTTCATACCGCCCATCTTGCTGACCAGTTTTTGTTTTTCTGTACTCCCCCAGTTATTTGTGTCCATCTGTCGTCTCCTGTCTCATCCTTAGCTTGCTGGCTCTTTGGGGCAGGGAACATTTTTTGCCCTGCATTTGAACCAGGATTGTGTAGGTGCGACTACAATAGGCAGAGATAATAATAACAACAATAATTAGGTTATTTCTTGCTATCTCCTTGGGTTGGAATGTTTCCCTCCTGACTTCACAGCAGTGTTCATAAACAATTATTACTTGGTGCAATATGGGGCCTCATAAACAAATAATTACATCCCAGCCTACCTTCGACCATTTCACCAGTCATCCTCTGAGGCCTGAATCTGCTGAGCTCTCCATATGCTTCAAATGATGAGGGTGTGTGAAGTGAGCTCCAGAAGAAGATATTAGCCTTTCTGTGCGGCAGGACATATAACCCCTACATTTTCCTTGGACAGAACAAGCTTCCTACACACTAACAGTTGCCTCCTACTTGTGTGTCAACCCTGACTCACTTCTAGTGCCAAGAAGTAGAGGGTAATATCTTCATCCTCCACTCACTCTGGAGAATGGCAAGAGCCTCAGTTACAAGTTTAGGTAAGCAGGAGGAGAATGGTTATATTATAAACTGTGCACATGTATAGTGGCCAAGCCCAACACTATCACAAGTTCAACAAGCATATATTACTGGATGATCTGTTAAATTAAAGGGAGAAGTTTCCTTCCTTGTGGTTTGCTAGGGAAACCAGCTTTATACATTGGAGTTGTTCAAGAATTCACTCCCAGGCCCAACTTGCTCCAGACAGGCTGTTCATGTAAATTTAAGATTCAGGAAAGGATAGGAGTAAAACACCACATAGCATGTCTTGGGCTGCTTTCTAGTAGCCATTTAAAGGTTTTCCTGAATCCTCAGGGAAGAAAAGCCTCAGTTCTTGAGTAATATCCTCCTCTCTGGAAGTGTCATAAGTTCCTTTCGTGAGTACTGAAGTATATCGTAGGATCATTCAAGTTGGAAAAGACCCCTGTGATGATCAGGTCCAACCACTGACCCTACTCTACAAAGTCCACCCCTAAACCATAGCCCCAAGCACCACATCTACATGACTTTTAAATGCATCCAGGGAAAGTGATTCAACCACCTCCCTGGGGAGCCTATACCAATGTCTGACCACTCGTTCTGTGAAAAACATTTTCCTAATGTCCAGCCTAAACCAACCCTGTTGCAGTTTGAAGCAAACTTTACCAAATCAGGCTTTAGACTCCCTCGTCTCAAATCCACTGGCTGCTAACCCACCTCCTTGCAATGTCTAATCTATTCCACTTCAGGCAACTAGGAGAAAAGATGTTGCAGAGAGAAAAATACTTCACCCTTGACCACCACATCTGATGGACGAGCACAAGAAAATCATCTTGTAGTAACTGTGACACACCATACAAACCTGCAGTGGTCTTTAACAGGTGAAAGCAGAAGTATAAGTCTTCTTTTCCATCTCCAAATCACTTCTCCAAATCTTCCCCTTGTAAATTACTCAATAACTAGGGTAAGAGTTTCTAACAACTTCCATTTCCTACTTACAGGGATGCAGAAAGCTGGGCCAGCCCTTTGCTTGTTTGTTATCTCCAGAAATAGAAAGGCTTATAGTGCTGGATGCTGATGTGACAGCGCCAAATGCACAAACTCCCGCAGGCCTTTTTGAGACATGCAGTGTAAAACTGCATAGTGCTAGGGGCACAGAAGGTGCTGCAGGGGCATTTGCAGAGGAATTGTTTCATCCTGGACCTTCCTCCCCATGCTCCCATCAGAACTGACAATAAGGGGAAAAGCCTGCTTTTGAGGGAGTGCAAGAGGTACTGGGACCAGGCATCAGGAGTTCAGGCAGCCCAGTCCCCTTCTGAAGACATCAAAATTGCAACAAAATCTAGATAAAATTCACCTTTGTCATCTGCTCTTAAAACTCTCTGTGATGAGGGTGCTACAATCTCTCTCAGGAAGCTGTTTGCATGCTTAACTACATGAATGCTCACAAAGCTTTTCCTAGCACCTATTCTCCACATCTTCCTTGCTACAAATTAAGCTGATTACTTCTCCTATCCCCAATAGACACAGAGAACAATTAATCACTGTCTTCTTAAAACAAGCTTTTAAATATTTGAAGACTTCTCATGTCCCTCATCATTCTTCTCTCTAGACTACACCAAGCCAGTTCTTAGAGTCTTTACTTCCAAGTGGTGCTTGTCACTCTGTCTCTTCTCTCCTCATCTCCTTCCACAGTTTCTGTCTTTGCTGCTTGCATTGGAGCAGTGCTCTGCTGTGCCTTCCACAGTGGCTGCTAGAGTAGAAAAGCTACTGCCAGTGTGCTCCACATGACACTCCTGTTAAATATACCCTGAGATTTGCCTTTTTGCAACATCACCACACTGTTGACTCACATTCAGTCTCTGACTCACTGTAGTACCTCCCAGATCCTTTTCTGCAGTTCTGTTGCCCGGCTTGTTATCCCCCATCTTACTTGTTGGAATTCGATTTCACCTTGCCAAGTGCAGTACTTTTCATTTGTCTTTAACAAACTTCTTATGAAATTTTGAGCATTTTTCAGTTTGATAGGTTTATGCCCTATGCTGTGCCAAGAAAGCAGATCAACTTCCTGCCTCGTGTTACACTTGAGCAACAAAGTGAGCACAAAGGAAGAACTGCTGCTTTCAGGCAAACTTCTTAAAAGACCTACTGTCTTATCAAAAACCTAACAATTTATTACTCCCTCTCCACTCTGCATTTCTACTTGATTCACTGTGGTTTAGTAGGGAAGTAGTACTTCACTCTAGTCTCACAGAATATGTTTGTCCAATAAAATTACAATCCACTGCCACAAAAACATTGCAACATCCTAGGCACCACATCCCTATGATCAAACTTGGTACCAAGCAGGGCTGCTAGGTCATATCAACCAAAAAGGAAGACAAGGTGCATATTTAAAAAAAATAATTACATGCAGCTAAATCCTTAAGAACTGTCTCAAGAAAATTATGCCTTTTGGTCCACTGTTGTTAGATACAGCTTCAATATGTGGTCATGCAGTTGGACTAAATAACCACTGTAGATCCCACGTAGCTGGAACTATTCTGTTCTCAAGTACACAAAAACTTCCTTTCAAGGAAATCATTATCCTTTAAAAAATATCCATCCACTGAAAAGTCAAAATTAGGAAATTACTAGTATGAAAAAAATTGGTTTGATGCATTCTGAGAAAGAAATCCAAACTTCTCCTTAATGTTTAAGGGCCACCCTGACTGTTCTGCTGACACTTCATAGTATTCTAGTGATGTTCATGGTCATGCATCAATACAATATGAGGTCCACCTGGCTGAAAAGCAGCTTTGCAGAAAAGGGCCTGGGGGTCCTGGTGGAAAACAAGCTGAACATCAGCCAGTAATGTGCCCTTGCACAGAAGGCAGCTACTGGTACCCCAGGCTGCATTAGGAGTGCTGTCAGCAGGATGAAGAAGGCAACCCTTGTGCTCTGCTAAAGCCGAACATGGAGTATCGTGTGCAGTTCTGGGGACCCCAATACATGAGAGAGATGGAGATAATGAGAAGAACCCAACAAAGGGCCACAAAGAGGATTAAGAACATATCTTACATCAGGAAGGGCTGGGAGGGTTAGGACTGTGTAGCCTGGGGAAGAAAAGGCTTGGGGAGGATCTTACCAATGTACATAAATATGTGAAGGGAGGGTGTAATGAGGACAGAGCCAGGCTCATTGTCGTGCTGCTTAGTGACAGGGCCAGAGGTAAAGAGTACAAACTGAGATACAGGAGGTGCTGTCTGAACATCAGGAAACACTTTCTGTTGTGAGGTTGTGCCTTGTCACACATTTCCCAGGGAAGTTGTGAAGTCTCCCTGCTTGATAGTATTCAAAAGTTGTCTGAACATGTTCACATTTTTTACATGGCCCTGCTTGAGTAGGAGGATGGATCAGGTGATGTTCAGAAGTCACTTCCAACCTCAACCATTCTGCTATTCTGTGAGTTTCATCGGCCATCAACAAGTCAAAAATTCCCCTGGAAAATAGTTGCACTATGACTTAATCTGTTCTTTTCCAAACGTGTCCTGATGCTACAGCAGATCCTCCTGTAGTACAATATTGCAGATGGTGCGGAAAGGAATTTCGTAGCCAGCATAGGTCTCTTTCTCAGGACAATGCTGACATTTCACTCATTGCATGAGCTGATTGAGGTCTTGGTGGCATCGCTTTCATTCAGACTTATGCAGTGCTCAGAAAGGTCAGACAGGTTATAGTCTGCTTTCCGTTATCTCCCAGAACTACAGAAGACAGAAAGGCACAGTGGTCAAAATAATTCAAATTGAACTGTTTAATGCTGTGAGAATATATTGCATATATCAGCAAAGAGGTTTACTCCAGAGAAGATCTCGCACTAAAGCAAGGATTCCTATCTTCCCTATGCATCTCTAACACCTGGAAGCACAAAAGGAGGGCAGCATAGCCTCCCACTGACTCTTCCAGCCTAATGAACAGAATAGAGTTCAACCAAGCAAGGGAGGGAGACACCACAATCTTGTCTCACCTTCTAGTGCACTGATGACTAGAAGAGAGACCGTTAAATGTGCACATCACAATCTCATACCCATGTTCAATGACTGACTTATCCACATGCAGCAAATGAAGGTCAGTTAAGCTGCTAGACATCTGCAAGTAATGAAAGCAAGTATGCCTTTATGACTGGTGCCTTAACTTGGACCACAGCTTAATTAATTTATAGACACAACGGTAACTACTAGAGTAGAAAATCAGGAGAGATCCAAACTGAACAGAAACTCTCTTAAACATTAACATGACTTGAAAAATCTCTAGTTCACTGTTTAATAAAAATTAAGTATTTCATTACTTGTAAGAAAATACAACTGACTACCTAGTAACTCCTTAGTACACATCAGCTGAAAACTATGCAGCTACACAAGGAACAAGGTTCCCCCTTGAGACAAGTGAAGGACTCCAAACTCAAGGCAAACAGGGTTTTTCTCCAGCCCCTTCCTTGCTTCCTTCCATGACTGGTCATGAAGAGAGCTGACAGAAGGTCCTTCCACACATTCCTCACCAGATCCTGTTCCTCTACACTCCATTTAGTTTCTGCAGTTCAAGCAGATTCCTTTTTCCCCTGAAATCAATGTTTAATTAACACATTATTGGGAAAGGGAAAAGGGAAAAAAAAAAAAAAAAAAAAAAAAAAAAAAAAAAAGAGGCTGCAACAGCAGACTGAAATGAAGCCAGCACCTCCCTGCTCTGCAGATGCAGCCAGTCCCATAGACAGTTACCCTGCTGGAGAGTTCTTCCTCTCCTCATCCTCCTCCAGCTGCCAGCAAGCATCACCCTCTTGATTAGTTACTTTCCATTCCATCTCCACGGGAATCTTCCTTTCCTTGTAAGTGGTTTATGACAACAGGAAGGGAGTAGAAGGGGAGCAAGTGTTCCCTCGGTAGCCTCACAGTACGACCAGTGCCTCACCTTTAAACCGGCCACTCCATGGGAGCAGCACACCGATTCCCCTAACACCCCCCACCAACACAGCACTAGACTCAGCAGCACAGCAGAAACAGCATGGTATGTTTTGTCATGAATAGATGCTTCCAGGGTCAAACTCTCAGATTCTGGGACTATGTGCAGCTGTGTGTACCCAAAGGCAGTGGAGAAGCTACCAGCAGCTTCAGAAGGTTTACATCATACTTCCCTTCATCCTCATCAATTATTATTCCATCCCATTCTTTGGCTCTTATCCAGCTGCTGGAAGGTACCTGGATGCAGGGGATGCTGCAGCACTGTCAAGGGCATTACAAGGCAGCCCTAGGCCTTGGGCACCCTCCCTGATAAACACCCAGGCACCCTCTCACTACAGGGTGGTGCAGCAGGCACGAGACAATGGAGTCCATGAGCTCCTCAGCCAGGCTGCCCTAGTTACAAGGGAAGACATCAGGATCTTTGAAAGAGTCTACTATCCCAGCACTGTCATTTCCAGGATCCAAAGCTACTAGTGTTAATTAGTTGCTGTGATGTGATGGATGACAAGCAGAAGGGTCAGGAGTGACACAAGCAGATTGTGTTTGAAATAAGCCATCCCTCACCATCAAGGGCAGAGGAAAGGAATTTGTAAAAGGACAGGAGCGGAGCACACCACTGAGAGACAAAAGGTATGCTGACAGTGTCCCACTCACCCTGATGTTCCCTTCCCAACACCTGCCAGCAGACAAGAAACAGGCAGAGGAGCATGCCTGGAAGAGAATTTAGGCACAGGGCTGTAAGACACAAGGGGAAATCTCCAAGAGACACAGGGGAGCAACACAGATGAACAGCTAATTCACTCACTACTGGCCACATTTCAAAGTTCAACTTCAGATGGCAGTGCAAACACCTTCACTATCCTCTACAAAGCCACATGGCAACACCTCCAGCATGCCAGGGTCCTGAGAGGCTGCAGACTTCAGCACAGATGGAGGACTCTGCCAAGCTGGCTGCGTGATATATAGTTTCCAACAGCTGTCCAGTGTGCAGAGTACCTTTTTCTGTAACTGACAAGAGAAATTGTATCCCCATCTTCCCTTAAGGAAGGAAAGCAGGACCTTCCAACACCACTGGTTTATTTCCACTAGGAGTGCAGGGAAACAGCACATCATTTCTGCCAGACCTCAGTAAAACTACACACAGGCTAGTCCAACCCAAAGTTGTGACTCCTCCATGCCACAGAAAAAAAAGGAAAAAAAAAAGGTACAAATGCAGGGCACTAAAAATGTCATCACCACACACAAGAAGAAAAACAGAACACAATTCTCCCATGCTGCCCTTCTACTAACATATCTTGGTCTGTTTGTTTAGGTTGGCAGTGAGAGATCAAAACACTATCTTGGATTCTCAGGGTCCTTTACAAAGATGATTTACCATTGTCTATGCCCATGTGAGAAGAAAAAAGAAAGCAAACCTGATCCAAGATTATGTAGTGTGCTGGTTTCAAGAAGTTACCAATCCCTCTAGCATGTTGGTTTCTGAAATGTAAAATATCTCCTTTTTCACTTGCTGCATGAATTAAGAGCCAACTCTGCCAGACTAACAGGCTCTGCTATTAACTAGAAGAGGGGGATGAGGGGGAGAAGCAAGCTGATAAAAATTTCCAAAGATTAACCAAAATTTGGGTAATTTCTGGCTCCAGCTGCATTGGCAGTAATCCCAAAATAAAGCCTGCCTCCACTTCATGATGGTGGGGGCAGGGACAGATTAAGCTGGATGTATTTTGGTTTAAAATTAAACACCATGTCTCTTGAAGCACCATCAGAGGCCATCCCTTGTATTGGCTTTTGGTCAGCACAAAGCTTCTGCCTCATTTAGTTTGTTCTTGGCCAGATACTGTGTCTCCTTGTCCTTCATACAACATATTACAGCTCAGCCAGTATCCAGTCCTCCACCTGCACATGCCTAGAGAACTTATGTGAGAAGTGAGAACTGAAGAGGGGGCAAAGGAAAACAGATAAAGAGGTAAAAATACACTCCACTTCTCGAGACAGGTAAACTCAAGATCCCCAGAAAATAAAAGCAAGAAGTTCAGTAGATCCATCAAAGTATCACTGCTGCTACAAGAAAGGGACTAAATTCTCCCCTTCCAGAAATACCCCAGACAACAGCCAGAAGATTTTGTGCCATTTGAAGATGTCCTCTAGGTTAAGGGCTTAAACCCAATCCCAGCACAAAGAGAGTAACAGTTGCGTGCACCTAATAACTTGGGGGGAGGGGGAGAATAAGGGAGGGAAGATGTATACGTATTTCCTTTTTGCACAGGGACTTGAGGCTTAAAAATCCACCATCCTCACTATCACAAATGACCCCTGGCACCACCTCTCACTCTCCAAATGCTCTACAGGAACAGAGCTGCTTCTCACTTCAAAGGTGCCAACCATTCTAAGTTCCAGCATTATGTGAATTTCACTCTGGTCTGTTGGTTGTGCAAACTCAAGGAAGTTCAAAGCACCACAGTCAGGAACTGCTGAGCTACAAAACTCACACTGCAGTCATGGAAGTTTACCTACAACATTTTTTCCCAACCTTTCCTACTCCTACTAACAAATAATTTATAAACAGAGGTTCACTGTGCCATGAGAACACACTAGTACCTTAACCACTGGGGAAACAGAGGAATCATAAAACCAGGGTCCACCTTCACCCTGCAGGGTACCAGAGTGGAGCAGGCACATAGGCCCTGCAGCACCCTCTGCCTGTCGCTCAGCTGGCCACTACATCATCTTCACTGGCCTACAAGCACGGGAGTCGCAGCACAACATCCATTTCTGAATTGAGTGGGGTGAAGGGGAGAGCAAGGACAGATCAGTAAATAATTACTGGTGAAGCTGGACAGGTGGGACAAAACTAGGTCTGGTCAGCACAAAGCAGGGGACCAGGGGAAAATAGCATGTCTCTGAGCATCACCCACACCAACTGTATGGGGCATCGGACCACACCCTTGCCCCATCTTCCTAGATGTAGTTCACTATTGTACCTCAAGGTCAGAGAGAAGGGAGCAAAGCAAAAGGCAAACAGCAATAGCCCTGGACCAATCTATTTATTCAGCTTTTGCTATTGCTCCATAAAGTGGAAAGATCCAGAAATATGGAGACCTCTGAGCAGGCACAGCCACACACAAGAGATGAGAAGCAGCAGCTGACAGAACCACAAGAGAACATACTTCCCCCAGCCCCCTCCACCTGGGTGTGAGCAGCCCATGGCCAAGCAAGGAGGTTCTTGACACTCAGAGATGGAGTGCTAAGCAGGTTTACAAGCCTCGGAAAGGGTCCTGACCTGCTTGATATTCAAGTAAAACCTCTCTCTCCCTGCCTCATCTCCCCCAGCCCTGCACACCAGCCACCCACACCACCTGCTGAGGTTTGCTGGGCCCTTTTCCAGGTTCTAGTTGGGGGAAAGAAGAAAAGGAGAAAGAGATGGAGGAAGAGATTCCCATTTTCCTTTGCTCTCCCCCTCCCCAGCCTTTTCTGTGCTCTACTCGGGCCCGAAAAGCTGTGGCTCTCCTGCACATCTTACAACAGAAACACAAGGAGCTTTTCCCCCGCCTCTCTTGATTCGCCACCCTCCAGCCTGTGGCAGGGACTGCATGGAAATGGCGATATTCCTGTATCATCTGGATCAACGGCACGGATAAGCTCAAAGAGGGCAAGGGAGGATGGCACAGGAGGACGAAGCGAGAAGGCTTTGTTTGGACCTGGCTCCAGCGCAGCACACCCCCTCTCCCCAGCGCAATGCCCTCCAGCTCGGACACGCAAGGAAGCACTGGGGAAGGAGGGGGCCTGGGGTGCTTACGAATTTTGTTTCCCCCATTAAGGGGCTGGCTCACACCCCTGAGTATGCCTGCCTCTGTTGGAGCTCCCTGGAGTAACCTTTATTCCAGTGTGTCGCAAGCATGTATTTCACGGATGGTTACACTGAATCATTATCACCAGACGTTCATTTGACCAAAATAATGTTATTAGCATCGTCAGGTCCATTTTCCCCCCACCCAATTCCTCCCTCCCCAGTACTCATACACTCCCTCCAACCCCTGGGTCCCTGCCATCCACACAGGGCACACCCCTCCCCAACACAAAAATCTCATGATGTGTGACACAATGTCCAGGGAAAGAGAGCGGCAGGATGGGCTGGCGAAAAGGCTGGACGTGCCTTTGGCATTTGCTGCGCTCCCTGCCCTGTGCCAGTGTTTATCAGCCGTGCACACACGTACGCAGAGACACGCACACAGAAATCGGAATTAAATCAGGGCCTATCTTCGGTGCATAACGGCGGTGTGCGAGTGCCCGCATGCGTGCCCAAGGTGCGGCCACAGTCCTATCGGGACCCCAAACCTGTGTGGCATGAAGCAGAGGTCATTGTGCCACTGTTGTGATGCACTAAAAAAAAAAAAAAAAAAAAAAAAAAAAAAAAAAGAAAGAAAAAAAACCGCAGAGCCATCAGGATGTAACACAGAATTTTCTCGTCGAGGGACAAGAAACCTTTGGGGGGGGGGGTGGCTGGGAGGAGGAAAGCGGGTCTGTGGAGGGGGGGGGGAATGGAGAGAAATGGCAGAAAATGGGGAGGAAAGCGAAGAATACAAAGCTCCATTTCGCTAATCCAAGATAGACAATCTATCCCTTCCCCCCTCTCTACGCCCTCCCTCCCCCCAAAATGTTGGTGCAGATGGATTTCTGTATCTTGGTTTTGCAGCAGTGGGTCTAATGACTCCCATACCAAGCCCCCTCCCTATGATAACCCCTCCTACTAATTTTTTTTCAGCGCGGGCTGAAGAATAATGTGTTTTTAGAGATAATGGGGTTTTATAAAAAGGAAAGAAGGGACGCAGCGCAGACATTATGCGAATAAGCTACTCCCCGCATCACCCCCATCTTCCCCCAACCACACATCCCGATTTCGCCCCCTCCCACCATTCTCCAGCCTTCCCCACCAGCTCCCCCAAGGAAAGGAAAAAACCCACAACGCGATCTGGGTAGCCGATCTCAAAATCCCAAGCACTAATCCGCTCGAATTTGTTCTTCCCCTTATATAAGCAGCAGCACGTCAACATGTTCAGTGGAAACGCAGCGTAAAATGAGGCCAGGCTACAGCCATGGAACAGGGGTGATATCGGCAGATATCGCTTCTATCAAGAAGCCATCACCACTAGGATGAGGAAATCAAGTATTGGGCTTTCAGCCATTCCATTCCTTCATTTATTTATTTTTCAACGCTTAGTCTAATTTTATTTCGTTTCCTTTTGGTTTCACTCCACTTCATTTTTCAAAGGACAAAACTGAAATAAATAATTAAAAACCTAGAGACGTACCCTACCGGAAGGTGCCCGAATGCTCCAGAAAGAGAACCCTCACCTCCTAACTTCCTTCTTTTGCTGTTGTTGTTGTTTTGGTTTGGGTTTTGGGGTTTTTTTAAAACAAATAAATGCAATCCTGTTGCTGCCATTATCTTCAAACTTCTAACCTCTCCAGCTGCACCTCCCTATTCCCAAAAACCAGACACTCTGTTAGACAGGGATGAATGCTTAAGGAACTGCCAAAGACAAAAAGAAACCGACAGAAAAAAATGGAAAATTACGTCCGTACAATCCCCTAGTGCGTTCAGCTGATAAAGTGTGCCCAGTATCAAAACCAAGAGCAATAATCTCTGCAACCTCCTCCTCCCTAAAATGCTACTAACCCTTAGAAAAAACAAACTTACCCAACTTAACACTGATGACCATTTTAACTTAAACCGGTGACAGACGTTAACACCCTTCTGGTTCACGTTACAATTAATAACTGACTGTATTATCACGGCCAGCAAAACCTTTTGTGATCAATTTCCCCCCAACCTACTCAACATCTCTCTTAGACTTTTCACCAGTCTAGTTAAAAGTTCACCCCTCAAAAAAAAAGAAGAAGAAAAAGAAGAGCCCCTCCAAACATGTAATAAGCAGGTATTGGTGAGCGGTTGTTTCACTAATCGCCTTTTTCAGAAGGTCTGTGTGCCTGCCACAAAACAATTGTGTGCAGTAGGAAAAAAAACCACAGAAGGAACAATTAATATTTAGCAAAACCAGAAATAATTTTTGGTTTTTAAGTATTTGCCAAAAAAAAATAAATATATATTTAACCATCGAAAGGGGGAAAGAGAGCTTGGAAAAGCAAAAGGCTGGAAGTGTCCTTGTCTTTTTTTAATGATTTGATGTTTTTAGCCTGGGTTCTGCCTCCCCGATCCTTGGGTTTTTCTGCCGCTGATCTCACGCATAATCTTTTTTTTATTGTTTTCTTTGTGGGGGGAGACGTCAGGGGGAAAAAAAAAACAAACAAACAAACAAACAAAACCAACTAAATTTGAAAGAAAAAGATTTGTGTTTGAACAAAATGCATCCTCAAAGAGCACTGGTTAGATATGTTATTTCCTAGCTACCAAAAAAAAAAAAAAAAAAGACTGCAATTAAAATAAATTTAAAGAGTAAGCAAAAGACAAGTCACCTGCAAAGCACCAGAGTCAGTGCCCTTAGGTAGGAGAATTACATCACTCCCTGACTGGACGATGTTTTCTTTTAAATTCTAGAGTAGAAGGATTTTATTTTTCAGAAAAGGAAAGAAGAAAAAAATAAAAAGCAAAAGCCACGAAATCAAAAAGAACCCAACCCAAACCCAAACGCCCAACCATCCCATACATCTTGCACGAAGAAAGCATTGAACCAACCTTTAAGGTCACTGACTGCCTGAAAACCCACAGCAGTCGCTCACGGTGGAAGTTTTCAGGCAAGACGGCTACTAAATCATTAATACAAACAAATGGAAGGCGGGGAAGAAAGGCGCTACAGTAATAGATCCAAAGACTTGGAATAGGAAAAAATATTAAAGGAAAAAAACTTTCATCTTCAGCCTCTCTTCTTTCCTCATTATTTTTTTTTTTTAATAAATCCTTATGCCTTTGGCAAACCGTGGGCTCTTACTAAGCATCACCCTGCTGTAACTCAGCGTAGTATCGTCTTCTCTTTCGTCAGGCTCCCCCGTTTTCCACTCCGAAAAGCCCCGATGTGGGAACCGTGATTTCCCAAAAAGTCGGGCAAAAGAAGCCGGGGCCGGAGCGTCCCGGGAGGTCGGTGCGCGCCCACTCCGCCTGGGTGGACAGCGCCCAGCCCCGCCGGGGTAGCGGGAAACGGGGAGACAGATAAAACGATCCGAAATAGTTGCCGTGAGGGAGGTCAGGGGCAACCCACCCGCGGAGCTCAGGAGCGGCAGCGCCCGGCGCCCGCCGGGTGGGTAGCCCCCACCGATCCGTGCGGTGCCGAGCCGGGCCGTGCCGTGCCGCCCCCGCCCGCCGCCCCCTCTCACCTCCGCAGCCGGGCGGCCACCGGCCGTCGCGCCAACTCGCGGCAAGCCTCCGCTGCGGGGCAGGGGGCTCCAGGGTTGCCCCGGCCGCGGAGACTTCTGGGGGTCCCGGGGAGGCGAGGCTGGGCTGGGCTGGGCTGGCCAAGCCGCGCCGAGCCGAGCCGAGCCAGCCGCGGGCGGAGCTGCGCAGGGCTGAGCGCGCCGCGGTGCCGGAGCAGCCCGAGCCCCGCGCACGCCGCCGCCGCCCCCTGTCGCCGCGCCCGCCCGGCCCGGCCCCGGCTTTTAAAGAGACCGCTGGCCCGCGCCCCCGGTACCCCGACACGGCTAGGCAGTTGGCACGACCCCGGGCAGGGGCAGCAACGTTCCTTCGGGCTGCTGCGCCCGGGCTTGCGGCGGGGCCGCCGCCTCCTCCAGGGAAGGAGGTGGGAGGGTTTCCTTCGGCCCCGACCCCGCCAGTGCCTTATTCCTCGAGCGCTGCCTCACCGGAGCGGCACGGCAAGGGGCACTTGGGCTCCTCTCCTCACAGCAAGAGGAGGGGAGAGATAACAGCGCGTTTTTACCTTCTAGAGTTTGCCAGCGCTACAGAAGCGAGCAGGGACCTGCCACCTGAGCAGCAGGCAGTACCGCCTTTCTGAGACGATCGCCTCCGGGATCCCTCCAAAACCCTTGAAGTTCACAAATAGTTTTCCCCTCTAGCTCAGAGTTTGACCCAAACCTGCCGGGCATTTCAAGTCAGTTTGTGCACTGCCAGTTTCATTCAAACCAGGTACTATGTTTCTTTGTTACCTTGTACAAATCTCTCAAATTTTTTATCCACTCTTTTCCTCATTTGCAAAACCATGGCACCAAGCATCATTGACTGCACTGGGGTCAGTATTTCCTTCACAGTGTATATCATAAATACTGTTGTTTATCATCACTATTAGCACTTAGCACCAGCAAACAACGTAAATCAACGTGCCTTCTCTGAGGAACGTCTATGTGAATACTTTCAACGTGTTATCATGCTGAAAGCCCACCCCAGAGAAGACTATCAGGCAGGAACCAACACTGCATGTGTGAAGTGCACACAAAACCAAAAGTGAGAAATGAAACTTGTTCCTTCTTTCCAGACCCTATGATCTTGGTAAAATTTGTGTGCAGTGCTCATACTACAGTGTCAGATGCTCAGAAACACATCCACCCTAGGGACAGACTGGGAAGCTATTTGCCTTTCCTTTCCCTTCTGGCCAGGTATTCAAAGATTTTTGTCCTTTTCTGCATTTTGTGTAACTGACAGCCTACTCACAGCACTCAATAAATAAGAATTCTTGTACACAGTATGTATTGATCACTTTGCTCACTACCAAAATGCAGCTGTGCCTGAGGTGGATAACAGCCACACAGAAGCACTAAATAGTAGTTTCAAGTAAGATTAGGAGGCCCTTGCAAGGTTTCTCTGGAAAACATAGTCCTTCACAATCCCTAACAAATTCAGATACATGCACAGAGGGGATAATGTTCATCTATTTCAACAAGGTGACAATGGTCCAGCAAAGGTGTATCTTCCCAACTCAAAATCAGCATCCCAAGAGCAGAAGTCATCCTTTTAGATGTCTCAGCAAACACAGGTTATTGTCAAGATTCCTGCTTTATATGGAGAACGCAATGCAGTGAGAACTATCAGTCTCTCCTCAGGGTATGGGATTAGATCCTGGCCTCAATTACTGTGAAGAAAATCAAGTATTATTTCGCTTACTTCAATAGCTAACTTCAGATTTAAAATACACAACTGCCAACAGAATCTGGCTTATACTACCTTGCATCCCCTGATGATAGTTCTGCCAATCTAACATTTTGGTGCTTGCAGTTTATCAAAGTACTGATTTGAGGAGGTAGTCATCTGAAACTGCACCACCTCTCCCCTTTATTCTCCAAAGTCTTCTGAGACCATGTGCATACATATTTGCTTCATATTTTAATCTGGTTGCCTATCACCAGAGTATCTTCCATGTAAAAAATCACTGACAACCACTAGTTCTGAGGTAAATCATCTTCAGCATGAACCCTGAGAGAAAAACAAACTAGCAATGGCAGCTTATAGCCATCTTAATCAAACAAGGTAAAGTGAGCCCAAGAAGATCTGGAAGAAACAAGTTAGTTTTCATCCACACACTATTCTTTCCAATCTAAAAAGAAAAAAAGAAAAACCTGGGGCCTCTATGCATGAAACATTTATGAATCAGAAAGAGGGATAGGAGACTTAATCTAACCTAAGAGCTTCTAGTCAGAGTGCTATAAATGAACCAAGGAAGATAACTGCTTTGGAAATAAAAAAATAAGAATATTTCTGTGCATAACTCGGACACACAGGCCTCTGCTCCTGAAAAATTGTTAGTTAGGCACCAAAATAGCAGCCATCATTTTATAAATAGGTAGAGAGTAGTGAGAATATTAGAAGAACAGGGAAGTTTCTTTGAGGTTGCAAGGCACATCTTTGCTGTGGTGTGGAACAAAACAGAGGCGAGAGGAAAGCAGTGCCATACAAGGAGTTCTTTGCCCAGCAAGCAATACCCTAACTGACAAACAGCAGAGCTGATTGATCCAACCAATTCCTCCAAATCTTCCTTTCACATCCCTAGCTCATACAAGTTGTATGGAGAGGATGGAAAAAAAAAAAAAAAAAAAAAAAAAACAAAAACAAAACAACAACAAACCAACAACCACAGACACACAAAAAAAATAAACACCACCACACAAACCCATACCATTACAATGGCAACGTTCCCACCAGTCCCCCCTAGCACTGCTCTCCTTCCCAGCATACACCACTGGCATCGTGGTGAGACTTTGTAAAGTGTCTGACATGCTGTAGATAAAGTATTTTCTATAAGACAATCAGTAAATACAACAGCCTTTTCTGATGTCTTCATTAAGAAAAGAGCCAGTTCTTTTTCCAAGAGGCCTTGCAAATCAGCAGTGGCACAGATTTATACACCTGAGCACATGGCCACTCCCTCCCTGCATGGGCACTGTGCACTCTGCTCCCACCACCGGGGAGAATAGACAAAGGCAAAGGTACACTGGATAGGCCACACCTTGAGTACTGTGTCCAGTTCTGGGCCTCTCAGTTTAGGAAGGATGTTGACTTGCTGGAACATGTCCAGAGAAGGGTGACAAAGTTGGTGAGGGGTTTGGAACACAAGCCCTATGAAGAGAGGCTGAGGGAGCTGGGGTTGCTTAGCCTGGAGGAGACTCAGGGGTAACCTTATTACTCTCTACAACTACCTGAAGGGAGGTTGTGGACAGGTGGAGGTTGGTATCTTCTCCCAGGCAACCAGCACCAGAACAAGAGGACACGGTCTCAGCCTGCACCAGGGCAGGTTTAGGCTGGATGTTAGGAAGAAGTTCTATACAGAGTGAGTGATTGCCCATTGGAATGGGCTGCCCGTGGGGGTGGTGGAGTCACCATCATTGGAGGTGTTTCAGGAGGAGACTTGATGGGGTGCTTGGTGCCATGGTCTAGTTGTTTAGGTGGGTTGGATTGGTTGATAGGTTGGATGCAATGATCTTGAAGGTCTCTTCCAACCTGGTTTATTGTATTATAGACATATTGCTTATCTTCTTTTGCTTGGTTCCTTTAAAATAAATTTCCAAAACTTGTTTACTAAGCTCACAAGCCTGTTTTAACTAAAAGACATGATGCTGCCAAACTGTTGGTGACATTTTCAATGAATTGCTAAGTGTGCCTGTTTATCTTCAGGGTATTTATTCTGCTCTGAGGTCTGGGCTTGATAACTCAGGGCAGTGGTTGTAGTGCCTAGAAGACATAGCTTTTGCTTACATCTTGCTAGAGAAGCAATCCAACTTGCAGAAGCTACCTAACTCCCTGCTGCAGGACAAACTACATGCGCCGTTGTCATAAGTTTCCAGTTCTCCTATTAAGAGGAGGTGAAAGGGATCAGAGCCTGGAAAAGGCTCTGGAGACAGAGCAGGCAGGAGTTAGAGGCATCATCCATCATGCCAGGATGTCCAAATGCTGCAACAGAGGATCTAGAAGATTCCATCTGCACTATTGCCGTAAGTATAGCAGCAGGATATGGGAAGAGAGGCTGCACTCTTAATACTGTCTGAGTCTCGTAATTTCCTGGGCTTTTTCCTTAGGTTCTCTGGCATTCACCAAATCCTTGAAATCAAACATTTGTATGATACTGTCTAATAGAAATGAGGCTCAAGGGGAACTTGCCATTGAAACAGTGGCAAGGAATTCTGTGCACAAGGCAAGAAAGCAGTTTATCTCTCCAGCTATATTTTGGATTTTGCCATGTTAGCACTTTCAGTGTCTTTTTGCCCAGAAGTAAATACCCAAGGTGAATTTAGAAGCTGCAGTCCAACTGCCATCAGATTGTCTTGGCTGCACCAAACAAAGCTGATCTTATCTCACAGGAGATCTTATCCTACTTGAGAGAGCAAAACTCATTACAATAATAAGAAATAACAGAGATGACAACATTTGGTCAGAATTCCTTTTACCGTCACTTCAGAGGATTCATTTTAAGCCTTTCTCCTCCAAAATAGTTTTTCACTCCAGCAGGAGATTCAACCTCCAAAGTTATTCTGGCCACTTGCAGGACATATCTGTTTATGTTTGATTCACAGTCCTTTTCCTCCTCCTAACACATTCCATTGCATTTATTTAATGGCTACAGAGAAACTCTACACAGTGTATACAGGGAGCAATTTTCAGAGCATTGCTTTGTTTATGGTTTCTGTCTCCTGTACACTCAGATACAGGCAGACATTTGAGTGTGTAGCAGTGTGTGAATGAGAGAGCATGTGCCAAGAAACCTGATGTGTGTACCCAGATGTGTGAGGGTGAACCCATTCAGATGAGATGACTCCTTGCAGGAGGAGCACGTGAGAGGGTTTAAGTGTGGTCTGTGTGCAAACACTGGAGGATCACATTCAGGGCAAGGCCAGTAGGGAAAGAGAGTGTGTTTCATAACATCAACTAATAAATTTGGGGAGAAACGATGCAGGACCTTCTCCAAGTCTCACACAGTGTTTTCCATGCTCTTAAGAGCAGCATTGTGAAAGGGTATCTCATACTTGTGCATTTATACTTAGGAATACATAAGCATAACAACAACACATGAGACCCATGTGTGCACGTTTAAGTGTGCAAGGGAAGAGGGAAAAAAAAGCTGTACATTCTTTCAGACAGCAATATAAAATCTGATGGTTGTCACACTGGCTTTATGAATTCCACTACCAGATACTAGACACGTGCCTATGCCTGATTCTAAGACAGAAAAACATCTATTATTATCTCCCATTGCCCACAATCCCACTGTCACCCTGACTCAGTGCTGGCCATAAAGGAAGAGAACAATTTTCAGAGGCAGCAGTGAGAGTCACTTTTAGAGGCAGCAGTGAAATGGTCAACACCAAAGCCATGGTTCAGAGTTAATACACAAATATTTCAACGAGTATTGCCACCAGTATTGAACTCCATCTTTTCTTGCTTCCTGAGTCATCTAAATCTATGTGATCACTCTAGTTTGAGATATCACCAGTCCCCCTCTGCAGCAAGATTCAGCAGATCTTTTTGCTTAGTACTTCCCCCACTTCAACCTAAGTTCTCTTCTTGTTTCTGAATCCCTAGATGGAGCTATGAAAATGAACCGATGACATCACAGTGTGCTTTCCCAGCAACAAATACCATGTCATACCTGCTTGTTCATCAGCAGTGTTGAGTAAGAATGAGTACTAAAAGAGGAAGAGAATGGAAAGACATGCGATCAGAAAAGCTGGATTTAACTTGAGTGAAAGATAAACCTCTCTAATAAAATGCTCAGCCAATGCATCCACTGGAGCTACTCCTTGAAGAGCTCCAGTGACTCCTCAAGTAAGATTAAATATTATTTCCAGTTTGTCCTTGACCCCTTCAGCAACCTGAAGAACAGTCATCTTGGTTGCTCAAGACCAGTGGTACAGGATAGGGACATTTCCTGCTAGAACCACTTCCCACAAGGTAGGGAGCACAGACAGTTTGGGGGCTGCATCAATCTTTTGTTCATTCTTCAGGATCAACCCCTCATGCCAAGTATTTACTGCAGCTGGCTGTTTATCCACACAAGACAGAAGCCCTCCCCAGCCAACAAAAGCAGGTAGAACAAGGACAGAGCAGAACAGCAGCATCAGTGCAGGACAAAGCAAGCTGCTCTCTCTTTCCCTCAAAAAGCAGCCCCCTCACACCCACTACAGCACCCATCTCACACCTAAGCTCAGATCTGCTATGCAGTCACTGATGTGAGGGCTTCCTTAGACAATTTCTTTTATCCCATGAGCTCCTGAAAGATGCTTGCAGGTATCTTTTTATAACTAACCGATTTGTTGGAAAGCTCTCAGGGTAAGGAACAACTGCTGCAGCCAGTGCCCTTCTAATAGTTGGGCTATGTAATTTTAAAACCTCATGGACTATTTTGGATAAACATGATAGAACAAAATAATCTGTTATCTTCTCTACTCACATGCCAGAAACATAGTGCCATCAAAGATTGTTCTATCCATGGGAGGAAGCATGTCTCCTCCACAATCAAATGACAACAAATGTCTTTGTTTTGCATGAAGATTTAAGACAAGATAAGGAACCCCAAACAGGACTCCCATAAAAATGGAGTGAGAGTGAAAATTTTCTCCCTGCTGTTATAAAACACCATGGGGCGGGAATTTACTAACATAAGTAAAAACCTTCCAGGGAGCCAAAAAGAGCAAAATATACCTTCTCTCCACTTAGTGGACACTATTTTTGACAAAAGCCTTTTAGCCTGTGTTTAATGATAGCTGTGGCATATTTCCAGGGCAAGCTTAAAGCATTTCTTTTGACCTTTAAAGCACTATATGCTCCTTTTTCAAAGTTAATAGGCATTAAATATCCATATTATTTCAGTACTTTCTGAGAATCCTACTGTGTACCTATCTTGGAAAATCCAATCTAACGGAGTTTTGAAAACCTCACTCTAAGTGGCTTGGGTTTCATCACCTGTTTTCTCCAAGGAGGTTAAACTAATACTGACACCCAACCCCACAAGCACGGCCATAAACTAGCAGCCAGGACTCTGCCTTACACTGCTTGCAGGACTATGTCCTTCTACATGTCTAGGGTAAGCTAGTGAAAGGTTCTGACTGATTCTGTGAGACTGGAAACAGGCCTGGTTTTCCCAGTTACAGATTCACTACCCATCACTGTGTATCAAGGCACATTCTTGCATTTCCCAGACTCAGCTGAGGCTTTAAGACAGCGAGTTGGAAGGCTAGACAAATGCATGTGTTTGAAAAAGGGACAGCAGAAAAATGGAGAGCAGTTCCCCTTCTATAGCCTGGCCCCTGTGTCCCAGAGCAAATACAACACTTGCTTTAGGGCACCATATAAATTGGTATTATAAATTCAGATGGTGCACCAGGGAGTGCCTCATTCTGTATGATTGGAGTCATTCTCAGGAGCAGTTCAGGCACTCAGCCTGCCACATGCGACTGCTGCCCCAAGGGCTACCATTACAGATGCATTATTACAAAGCGCTGCAATAAAGCATGAACTAAAACAACTTCATTGAAATGAAGATTAATATGGAACATGTGTTCACCTCCATACACTCAGAAGGAACAGTCCAGCAAACACAAGCACCACAGTGCTGGGGCTGACAGGCTAGAGGAGCAACTCAACTGGCCAACCGCTGCTATTGCTGAAGGCAAGCAATACATTTCCATAACATCTTCTAAGTGTCCATGGATGGATTTAATGCAGCAGCTGTGAAGCAGAGAGGGAGGCAGGCAAAACATGTGAAGTGCTGAAACACGCAGAAAAGTGAGCTGTGTCTGAGATGGAGAACAGGGAGGGATGCTTCAAACCTGCAGTAGCAATACCACTAACTGCAGAATGATTTGTGCCTTTGCTTATCAGACTTCAATGTTGATGGATATTGTCAGCACTTCAAAATGTCATATCCACATGAGAGTTACAGGTGAAAAAGATCAGCTAGGATGAGAGTTCAACCATTCCCCTCACAATCAGAACAGGATTGTTTCCCATGATCTATTTGTTTGTGCTATTGCCACCTCACAAGCTCTTCCATGAACAAAAAAAACAGTCACTACCTTCCCTTTCTGATGCTGTTTCAGAGCCTCAAAAATTTCACCATTGGCATGAACTGAGGGCCATTACATCTATGTATTCCTTCTCTTATGATACCCTTCTCTCATGATACCTTTTTACAATTTAATGGTCATGCTTCCTTTTCCTGCTGTATGGTATGTCATTCTTACTTTCCTTGAAATCAGTGTAAGGGTTGTATCAAACTGCCTGACTACTGGCTACAGGTCCCAGTGGAGTCCTTCCTTCATTCCATCAACAAAGCCAGTCCTGAACTTATAATAGTAAGCATAAAGGCAACTGGGATAGACACAGTCCATCACATCCATAACAAATGACTTAGTCCTGGACTGGGCAGAGTACACTCCTAGATCCCTTCAAAGTCTCCTGAGACATGGCTCTGTATGAAGGCATTGAGGGTGAAAGATGGTACAACATCAGGTCTTCTTACTAAGAAAAAGTGTATAGAGAGGGAACATGGTAGTTCATGACAGAAAACAAAGGGCTGGAGGTGTAATATAGCAACCAAAGTATCAAATTCACAATTAAACTTCATGATGGCATACAGCACTTAAAAGAAAAAGCAACAATTTTCCCTGAGAGCACATCTCACTGAAAACAGATTTTGACCCTCGTGAATCAGCTGCATGTAACGGCTTTTATTCATCCTTTAGCAGTGCTTAAGAGCTCATAGATGGTCTGTCTCTGGCATAACACCCAGGTGGGTACATTGTAATGGATGGCACAGGTAGGTCACAAAAAAAAAAAAGAAAAGTCACACATCTCTTTATATGGGCTGGAAGAGAGTGTGGGGAAAAAAAAGACTAATTAGAAGTAGAGAACAGATGCCCCCATGATGCTGGCATGTCTATTGCTTTCTGTTTCTGGAATGAAAAAATCATTTGTCATAAAAACAAATGAACTGACATCAAATATTTAAATAAAAAGAAACAAGATTGAAAGGGAGATAAAAATATACAGTAAACAAGCAAAAGCTCCAGTTAGCAGGTTTGCCTTTCCTCACCAAGCTGACTGGCACTGCACCAATGCAACTCAGAATGAGATCTGCTGCATGCAAACTATGTCTAACAGAACTGAAACTCTGCATTGAACATGGATAAGAGCAAAGGTTGGGCAGCTGCCTTTAGACAAAGCTGCCACATCACTGCCCATTCAAATGGCAATACTGTAAAGAAATGGGTATGAATTATATTATTTCACAGCAATGTGGCATCCATTCCTCCTTACACTGCAATTTTGTATCCTAAAAATAGAGTAGCCCTCACAGCCCATCCACAGTGCACCCCTCATGCCTTCACAAGTACAGCTCCGTAACAATCTATTGCCATCAATATTGCCCTAACTGAAGATGACTTAATAAAACATTTTTAGAAGCAAATCAACATGGCATGTAATTAAAAAGGAGATAATGTTAGGCTCTGTTGAATTATTGCTTTCTCTCAGCTCTCCTGGTTTTCCTAAACCAGATACCATGGCATATCTGAAGATGGAGCTATGCTATGCCTAGCTGTCAATGGGGAGCCCTGTAGATCTCCGAAGTGACAGGATTTCTTCTGCGATTTTTACAACACAACTCCACAGACATACAGATCTCTTTGATTTAGACCACATGTGGAACCCAATAAATTTCCATATGTTAATGTCTAAAAGGCCTGCATAGACCTGACTCCTGTTGTGCAGAAAGGTTTGTCAATCCCTATGTAGTCTTAATACTGAATGACCATTACACTTCTGTAACAAGCAGACTACCACTAGGCAAAATGCACTTTGCATGTCTATACTTAGCATTGGAGGCACTGAAACTTTCTAATCTTCAATCTAGGAGTGTCAACTGCAATAAAACCGTGGGTGTTACCTAGGTAAATGATGAGCTCTTGCCTCTCAGCATTGGCCTCTTGTAAAGAGGGGTCAGAATGCTCCTACAGAAACTGATCCTTCCACTGAAGGGCAGAAATAGTCAGAAGACCTACTGCATCCCCAGTTGCTACATTTCATATTACTATCCTAAAAAAAGAGAAGAGTTCCAACAGGTTCTAATTAGTAAAGTTCTGCCTAGCCTGTTACTGTCTTAGCAAGAAGCTTCAGGGGTTAAGTCAAGGGGACTATTACAAGCTGGGCACAGCAAAGCAAGTGTCAGTCACAGCTAAACAGCAGTGTTTTGAACACACTGTTGCTCAGCTCTATGCAAGGCATCACAGTGGTGATATAAAGCATGCTTATAATCATCCCATGCACAGGCAAATTCACAACAGAAGACTCCATCCTTCTCCCACACAGCTACAAAACACATCTGGCTGTTGAGACACTAACCTGTAGACAGAAGACATTAATTATGTTGTCTCTTACCAGGCACAATCCCATGACCATAGCTCAATCTACTTGTGGCACCACTGATCACCACTGCAGAAGCAGCCAAGTCATCTCCGAGTTCATCACATTATCGGCAAAGATGATGCACAAAGTGTTCCATCACAAGCAAATGATTCTTTATTTTGTCTGAAACAGGGTTTTACTCAGCTTATCAGTATAATTTCAGAAATCTTGTTAAACAAGCATTATAATTCCTTGCGTGGATGCTTGCTGTAGAATAGGAGCAGCTTTTTTGCTTTCCTTAGCTTTAAGTTCCTACCAAAGTGATGCAAGCTGACCCATAACAAGTTATCTTATAACAAAACAATGAAGTTATACTAGCATATCAATTTAAGTTCACACTTATATACTTCTCCAGGCAGACAACTTATTAGCTAAGTGTCTTTCATAGCATTATCAACATCAAAGTGTAAAGAAGCCATGTAAGATACTAGCACTAAGAGAGAATTGGGGTCATTTCCTGGGTCTTGGTTCCTATCTCTGGAAGGAAAGCAGGGTTTGGTGTCAAGCTGAAATGACTGAGATGAAACCTGACAGCTCAGACACCTGCAACCATGTATATAAGAATCTCTTATGTACTTCATTTCACCCAACTGTAAAAGGAAGAACATTTTTCCAGCCAATTCTTATGTTTTAATAAAGGTTAACTATTTAATATGAAAGATATCTTCTACAAACAAAAATTAACAGAACACAGAACACTGTATGCGAAAAATCTTTCAAGGAGATGTGTGAGTTACTGTCCTGACTGTTACATTTTTTCAGTTTTCTTTTTTTCAAATGTACTTACAGATCTATACACCAGTTGGGAGCTCTTTGGCAGTTCTGGAGACAGAAACCTGTCTACAATTATTCTCCAACTACTTTCCATGTTAACAAAAGTTTCTCTACCATAAAACATTCAAAATTACTCCTCCTTTCACCCTCTGTCTCAGGCCAAAAAAAAAAAAAGGAAGGCCAAAAAAAAAAAGAAAGAAAAGAAAGCAAGCTTTTGTAAGGGGTTATGATGCACCTTTAATGATGGAGCAGACAGGAGCGCCTGCCATACAATGAAGCTAATCAGTCAATCAAGAGCCAGCTCACCAGACAGAAGCTGTCAGTGCCTAACTGGTCTTTCTCCATCTGCCCAGGGGAACACCAAAACAGCATGGGACATGCCTGACAATTGAGTACAAAATACCACACATATTTTTCTATTTCTAAGCATTAAGGGGAAGTTGTTGCTGCAAATTAACATTTCCAAAACTAAGAATAACAAACCCAGAACTACAGACATGCTGATGTGCATTTGAAATTACAGCTAGTGATGCTCTTTTTCTGAAAACAGCACCAATCCTCTGGACATAGAAGGTCAGTAGTTGAGAACTGATATAATTAGCTAGCTGGAAAATCATTCACCATAAGCTTACCAACATAGATCAGTTAAGTGAATGGTAGTTTAGAGAAGGAAATACATCTCTTAAAACCCAAATGGACAGAGCTATAGGACCTGTATGGCTTTGTAATTAGAGAGAGCATAAAGGTCTTTATTTACCGGGTCCAATAATGGCTGGCTGAACAGACTAAGGCAAACCACATTATCCTTATCTGCCTCAGTTTGCCCCCTAGAACAGGATAATGAAAACTACCTAGATTATAAAGGGATTATTTGCTTTGCAGATGGCTTCATTAATACTCCTGAAGTGCTGGGACACCCTTGCATGACAAGTGCTGCCCAGATAGTGACTGTTAAACTTGCCATTTTGCTGAGTGCTCCTGTAAAGAACTTAGACTTCTTTTTCTAATTTTCTTCAAATAGGTGGGTGTTTAGCAAGCACTTAGCACACCATTTATAAAAGCATCAAGTGGTCTCACGTAACGCGCACGGTACCCGGCACACGCCCCTTTCCGCGGTGCTGAACGCCAGCGGGCTCGCCAGTGGCCCCTTTCCGCGGTGCTGGCCCCCTTTCCGCGGTGCTGAACGCCAGCGGGCTCGCCAGTGGCCCCTTTCCGCGGTGCTGAACGCCAGCGGGCTCGCCAGTGGCCCCTTTCCGCGGTGCTGAACGCCAGCGGGCTCGCCAGTGGCCCCTTTCCGCGGTGCTGAACGCCAGCGGGCTCGCCAGTGGGGAAGCTTCACACTGCCATGTTGTGCTGCCCCACCTTCAGGGCTAGGCTCTCACCAGTAACTTTTCTTTAACTGGAACTTGCTCCAAGTTCCATGCTAGCTGGGCTGCTTGGCAGAGTACTGTGAATAACTCTGCAGTGTGCCCTTGGATCATCTCAACAGGCAAACCTGGGCTACAAGTCCAGGTTCTGTTGCTTGATGTTTTCTTGCAGCCTGCTCTCAACACAGTGGCCCCATCACTCCCTGATGAGGAAGGTAGCACAGGTCACAACTGATCTCTGATCTTACCAGACTTCATGGTAAGGGCATCTTCCCTTCCATTTAAGTCACAGACAGTTTTGTGCCTGCATGGGTCTAAAGTCTTCTTGGCTACAGAAGTCTGTTGTGGACTCTGATCATGGCTTTATGCACTGTGAAGTGTGGCCTTACTTAAAGCCTTATTCATTGTCCATTCCTATAGCAGGGAAAGACAAGAGGGATAACTGTGTCAGGGGTGGGGGGAGGGTGCAAGCTACTTGTAGAGGAGGAAAGAGGGGTATCTCCATGTCCCCGGCTTAGCTGCCTTTTCTTTTTATTCGGGGTCACCACCTATCTAGTTATTTCTATGATCACAGGGGTTTGGGCCAGCAGCAGGTCTCAGAGAAACTGTGCAGCTGTTCTGCAGGAAATAGTCTGAAAATATAGGAGAAATTCATCTCATCTCTCTCATGAAAGAAAACACTTGGGTGAAAGGAAGCACAGGTTTTCCATGTGCACTCCATGGGGAGGGCTCACATAGCAGTAAAACTTATCTGATCAGAGAATCCTACTGTCAGCCAGGAAGAAGAGAGAACAGGACTGTGGGGGACTGTGTCCCCAGGACTGAATGCCTGAAGATTAGAAACTGCAAGGAGAGATGAAATGGGAGCCACCTGTTGATGGCTTAACAAGTAACTCCGATAGATGAGATAAGGGTCAGCTGCGCTACCCTAATAAGTATCACCAGCCAGTAAGAAGAGGAGGTCGATCAGCCAATCCTCGGCAGCCACACCAAGAGGAGAGCAACGAGTGTGAGCTGCGAGGAAGGCAGTCGTCAGTCTGCTGGGCTTGCTGCTGCGGGCAGGAGCCCTTGACCTGGGCGCTCCCTACTCCCCTGCTTGAATTCCACCCCTGTCGCCGTGGGTGCCGCCCGGCGCCCTACTGCGACAAATGGTGACCCCGGTGTGATGTGAGGAACAGAGAATTCAAGCGGAAGTTATCATTGTTGTGCGTAGAGCTGCAAAACAGAGCAGAACCTGAAGAAGAAAGGAAAAGCTGAGCTTCGGACAAAGCACCAGACTGAAAGACAAAGCATCAAGCACAAATTGGTGAGCTGGAGACTGAACACTTATTGACTGTTTTTCCAAAATAATTTGAAGATTGAGATAGCTGTTGTGTGTATGTGAAAGCTTAAAGCCTTGGTTGTTGAAATAGAGGAAGCTCATAAGGATGGTTTAAACCTGTATGTTAATAGGCATTGTTACACAAAGTAGATACTGATTCAGAAGAAGGAGAAGGCACAGGCTGCTAATGAAAAAGGACCAGGAGATGTTAACGGCCCAGTGAAACCTTAAGCCCAAGAGCCAGATGATGTGAAGTGGATGGCATGAGCACTCTGTGTGCAGAGATGGCCTTTATGTATCACCCTTATGCTGATGGCTCTAGAGGGTCTGGGCAATAAGCTGCTGGGGCCAGATTCCAGTGTAGCTATTTGACGCCTGTCCGGTGAGGCAGGTGTGCCACTGGGACTAGATTCCAGTGTAGCTAAAGGCAGTGGGGATACTGCATTTCGGTCCAGAACCGGAGTTTTGACGCCTGTCCGGTGAGGCAGGTGAGCCACTGGGACGGATTCCAGTGTAGCTAAGAGGTCCAGAACCAGAGCTTTGATATTTGTCCGGGTGAGGCAAGTGAGTCACTGGGAATATGATGGTCCAAGAATTAATAAAGGACAAAGACTTAGTTAGCCTGTCAGTTAGTATTAGAACAGAGAGGTTGAACAGTTAACAAATCACCTAAAAGAAAGAACAGACAAACAGCGAGCTTCCCAAGGAGCAACTTCAGAGAGATACACAAGAAGCAAAATGAAGAAATTAAGAAACTAGAGTGCATGGTGTGCAGAAAACTTGTGAAAGGGTGGAGGAAAGAAGACAGCTCAGCGATCATAGTAAAGGAAGAATTACCTCTTGAAGGCACAACTGATAATGAAATCAACAAAGATAAGGGAACTTGAAGCCCAGGTGGAATGTCTGAAAACTGATCAGGAATGTAAAAAAAAAAAAAAAAAGATGAAGAAATGAGTTTTAACAGGAGCTGGCAAATATTAAAAGAAGAAAAACAAAAAAGGGGGAATTGTGGGGGACTGTGTCCCCAGGACTGAATGCCTGAAGATTAGAAACTGCAAGGAGAGATGAAATGGGAGCCACCTGTTGATGGCTTAACAAGTAACTCCGATAGATGAGATAAGGGTCAGCTGCGCTACCCTAATAAGTATCACCAGCCAGTAAGAAGAGGAGGTCGATCAGCCAATCCTCGGCAGCCACACCAAGAGGAGAGCAACGAGTGTGAGCTGCGAGGAAGGCAGTCGTCAGTCTGCTGGGCTTGCTGCTGCGGGCAGGAGCCCTTGACCTGGGCGCTCCCTACTCCCCTGCTTGAATTCCACCCACAGGACAGCTGTCTAACATACAATACCCTATACAAGAACAAACTTGATATTTTGTTAATTAAATATACAGTGATTGGCCCCTTGTTACACCTCATCTCTAAGCTACCATCAGTAAGGACAGCAATGACAGGAAATGCCCTGTTTCCCAACACATCTTTAGAGGATCACTAAACTACCAGTTGTTTCCTATCCTGAGTATTTATGCCCTTTCCATGTGGAAAAGAACAGCAAGTAAATCTGTAATCCTTATCTCAAGGAATATATTGAACTTTCCCAGTCCTGTCCTTCTCTCAGGGATCATTTCTAGGCATGAGAAGGGAGCTGGGAAAGTATTCCTCAGCCTCACTGAGGTGATATTAGACTAAATCCATTCATGTTTGTAAAGCTCAGATGTTACAAGAATGCAGGTCAGAAAAAGCTTATCAAGAAAATTAAATACAAGGTCCTCAGTGCCTACCTCTAATCTCAGGAACTCTCAGGATGGGGAAGAGAGATAAATAAAATCATACTTGCTCTGAGGGTTAACTCAGTGTCATGGCTAAAATCCAAATTGAGTAATTACATTCTGTCTCCTGAGTGTGCCCTTGAAGTTTCTGCTAAGCATGTGACTTCCCTTCACTTCCTGTTGCCAAGTTTTGTTACGTGTGCCTAAGTATCAGCTGTACTCAACCATATGACCTGACTCATGCTGTAGGAACAGGAAGGTTTTGTTCATCCACATGCCAGCATCTTTTGATGCAAGGTCTTGTTGCATTATCATACCTCACGTGAGCTGAAAATGTATTTTGCTAGGGCTGCTGCACTATTGGCAGCAATACTGTATTCTCTCCATGGCACATTTTACAAATACCCTTTCCCAGTGACAGCAATACCATAAGTGTGCCAGACCCCCAGATCCACAGCACACCTCTGTATGCTCTGATTTAACAGGGATGCTGAACAGGCTGTGAACATGTTGGCTGCTGTTTCTGACATTGGGGTTTAAAGGTAAAGTTTGGCATCACAGTCATCTACCTGAACTACAGCAAGGGCCTATAGAAATCAGACAAAAATCTCCTTTTGATACTTAGAGTCATGAATTGTCTCTCACAGACACTTTTATACATCTCTTTATTGTGTATTTACTTTGTCTTCCTTCTTCACAGCACACTTTCTCCTTATGGGAAACATGTTTTATACCCTTCAAATATTGCTTCAGCTTCATCCTGGTTTCTCTCAAGTAAAGACAGCATCTACTTCTCACAGGCTGCTTGATTTTCCTCAAATGCACCCTAACCTTAGAGATTCTAGGAAGGCAAGTGGTGATTAGGGTATGCTCACATCAGGAATCCATGAACAGATAATCCTTAACCTGTGAGATTTTTAAATGCCACTGGGAATTGCAGGGAAGTAGGAAGGGGGAAAATAACTAAAATATCAAAGAACCAATTTTATTCCTCCAACTAAAGCTCAGATTTTAAGGATACACAGCTATCTTATCCAACCTCAAATAGATCACAGTTAGCCACTTGAATATGCAAATATCTGTGTCCTAAAATCTCCATTTCTCTTTTCACTTGACATCCTGGACCTTGCTAGCTGATATAATATCATCTTTAAAAAATCCTGAGACTGATAAGCAGAAGGCTTCCAGAAGATCCCAAAATGCACACATCTAAACAGACTAGCTGCATTTCCCAGAAGCTGCAAAGCAAAATAACTTAATTCTGAAGTTCAATCTATTACCAAGGGGGGATTGTTGTTGTTGGGGACTGGTTGGTTTGGGGTTTTTTCCTTGTTGCTTTGGTTTGTTGTTGGCTTTGTGTTGGGTTTTTCATTCGTTTGCTTGTTTTGGTTGGTTGGGATGGGGTTTTTCTGTTGTTGTTGTTTTGTGGGGTTTGGTTGGTTGGTATTTCAATCTAATATTGAGCAGCAAATGAGAAAGGTAGCTTTTCACTACCTGAAATAACAATAAAAATAATGAACTCTAGTTCTTATAAATGTTTTCCATCCACACAGTCAGTACCCTCCATTAAGAGAAGAGAGGTCTCTTTTGTAACATGACATTCCAAAGCACTGAAAACCTGCAGCTCTGTTTAGCTTTAATAAAATCCATGGGCAACAAAATTAAGAATTAGACCAGAGTTGTCTGTTACTAGGGGCAAGTAATTGCCTTCACCCATATCTGAAAACAAGCCAACTTCCATATGCAATTTGGCATCCCAAATGACTTCAAGCTTGAGATCATGCACTAGCTACACAGTAGGATGCTCATCTGCTCTTGAAGGAGCAAGAAAAAGACACTTGAAATCCACCCTTCTGAACACAGGCAGAGCAACAGATGCAAAAGACAGATTAGTATGTTCACATTTCTTACTTGCAGGAACAGCTACTAAAGAAGGGTCAGCCAGTCTTCTGTGGCTGTTGGAAGTCTCCAACTAAAAACAATCAAGGAAGGCACTGTCTGGAGTGTTAAAGGTCTATGGTGTGCATTTACGGACTGGAAGACAGATACTACTAGTGATGAACCACAGTGGTTCAGGAGATGCATAGGCAGCTGACCCCAACACCTCAGCAGAATGTCCTACTCCTGAGTTGCACCAGCTTTTTAATAACTTAACTTTCAGGTCAAGATGTCTGTTCATGTGATCCTGACACACTGCCATCACCTGTAAAAATGAGAACCCTGTCTCTACAATGCTGAGATGTCCCACACAGGTGAAGCTCTTCTGAAGTGAGTGTAAAAAATGCTTAGCTGTTCTAGAGCAATAAAGCACAATGATGACGTAGTACATTCTCTCTGCTTTGCACCTTTTCTCCTACTTGCAATACAGCCCACATTTCATATTTCATAACTGACCATTTTCCATGCTTGACTCAGAGTAGCTCCAGAAATGAAAAGGCAGAAGCTACAGAAAGAGATGACACAAGAGAATGAGCCATCTGATAGTTGCTTACTCAGAGAGCAAGGAACCTTGTGATTCCCACCCCATCCCCCCAGGGTTTTGTCACTGTACTTTACAGAAGGATAGGATAACAAAGCCATAGCACTGCACATTCAGAGGATTGATGTAAAATCCTGCTATCATACAGGATAGCTTCACATAGGACAGCTCTCTAGCTAAAAGGGGCTTCATCCTTGCTTACTTTCCCTGTGTTGCCTCATCTCCTCTGCTGGACTTTGTTTTGCCTCAGTGAACTCCCATTGTTCACAGCAGAACATGAAGGTTGATGAATTTATCCTCACATTACTCTCTGGAAGGCAGAGAAGTGTCAACTTCTCATCTGCAAAAGGGTGATAATTAAATGCTGAGAGAATAAATGACTTGCACAAGGTCACTTGGGAAGTATGTGGCAAAGCTGAAAATTAAATGCAGATCTCCAGAGCTGCAGGTCAAGGCCTAGAACACAAAATCTTTCTGCCCTGCTGGCACAGTGGAGATCAGACTCCCAACATAACGTAAGGGACTCTGCAGGAATGTGTGTGTGTTACAGGAGAGGAGATGAACTTCTTGTGTGCAGTTTATCTGTAGGAAGAATTGGATACATTTCAAAGAATCAGGTAAATATCAGAGATCAAGGGAACAGGAAAGCAACACAGAATCTACTCAAAGAGCTAAGAAATGCCTTTTCAACATCTTGTATACAGGCAATGATGCCCTTGTAGACTTCTTCTATGGAACACACTACTAGACCAGGGGAAGATGTGTCATCAACACCATATTTTATGTGCAGAAGTCACAAAATGCAGCCATGGATTTATCTTTCCAGTTTAATATGAGACTTGTTAACTGATTAAATATTTTATTAGTGCTACAGATCATGTTAGGATTATAGCTTGATGCTATCTGTATCTTCTTGCGTTCTTGCTTGCTATGCAAACTCCTGTTAAGCACTCTCTTTTACCCTATCTTTTTGTTTTCCACTTGCAGATGCTTCCCTCTGATCCATATGACCGTATTTATCCCCTTTCATGCATGTAACATGTTCCCTTCATATATTTCCCTTAAAAAAAAAAAAATAAACATAAAAATGTTCCTGCCCTAAGGCTTTTCAAAAGAAAATAATCATTTTAGCTGGTAGCTACATGGGTCCTCTTGTGCTTTTTGAAGCTAGGAGTGACACAATACATATTCCCAGCATCTCCACAGAACTGGAGAGAAAACTATGGGTTACAGTGCCCCTACAAGTCCTCCTAGAAAGCAACAGAAAGGTAAATGAGTAGCAGCACAATGCTGAGTTGCTATAAAATTGGCACTGGGTGGGCTGGGTGGTGGTAGGAGTGCTTTTGAAGGCACCAGGAAGAGAGCAGGTAAAAGAAATGGTGAAGAGGGAGGGGAAAGAGAAAGGAAGAAACTCATCCAGGTGGAGACCTGCACCAGATGGTTCTCAGCCCCACCTTTGATTTCAGAACAATCAGGCAATGTACAACAATATTCTGTAATTCCTCAATTGTTGGTGCTGCTTTGAGAGGTACGGGTACCATGATGGATTTCAGTGGCTCTGCCCATCACTAATCCCAGCTGCCTGTCTCACATCAGTGGCAAATCTTCCTCACAACTAATGTATGTAGCTGCTTTGCTGCTGCCTGAACTTTGATATGAAGTCCCAGAGTAGTAGTTGTTCTTAATGTGTGCACAGAAGAAAGCAGATGAGTAAAGCTCAACTCAGACAATAATGATAGTTGGGATAATAACAAATTAATTTGAATGCTGTCATCACAATTCTGGCAAATTTCTACCAATTCCACAAAGTTTGTGTTTGTATTTAAAACCTCCAATCATAATTTGTGGCATTAATTCCCAGCTTCATCTGGACAGCTCAGCTTTTCATATTGCATCCCAGTTTCCACATAATTTTGAGGTGCTTAATCAGAGAAAATATTTGGGGTAAAAAAAAATTAATTATATTTTTGTTCCAGATACACTTCACCATCAAAATGAGAGGGTATTTGTTTGGGGTTTTTAAAGCAATTTAAGCAGTCATGGTCAGGAGAAGTATCTGAAGCAGAGAAAAAGATCAAATGACTATAAACTATAGCCCAGAGGGGATTTAAACAACTGTAGTTCAATTTTCCTGGTAAAATAAACTATAGAAGAAAATTTTCAGCCTGAAACAATGAACTTATTATTCTGAAATACATGAAAAAAATAACCCCAAATTTTTACATTCCTGGATCTTTTTGAAACTGTTGCTTAATACTCTTAAGCCAGCCACCAGAGTGTCATCAAATTGCAGCTTTGGAAATACAATCAAGTTAGGATTGCTCCAAAGGCTTCATTCGTCCTAAAGAGCATCCCCGGATGAGCCATCCAACTGTTCTATATACAAAACTTACTTTGCCCTCTATTATCATGTGAGCGCTGCAGTGTCCATAGATAGAACTCTGCTTTACTACCAGTGAGGAGCATAAAGTCAGTATCCTTAAAGTTTCCCCCCCGTGTTTGGAGGATGTATATGTCACTGCATGAGGATAATCCAAGACATTTTTATTAATATTTCAGCAGTACATCACCATATCCCTACTAGTACTATGCAAGCACTGACTCCAAATGATTAGGTGTTGGAAGTGCCTATACACAGATCACTTCATAGATCTTACAGACAGCAACAGCCCATGGCCCAAAGTGGTCAGTAGATTTTGTTGCTAGAATCAAAGCCCTTTCACAGCAAGTGAGAGAGAGAAGAAAGGCTGGTATCATTAGGGAACATGCCCCCTCCTTAACAAGTATGTCCTTTTTGTTATTCCTTCTCCTCCCCAACCTACTGTCCTTAACCCTAAGAAGCAAATGTCTATAAGACTCCACCTAACAGCTACCTAAACCGAATAGGTAAAGCTAAACCCACTAAGATTTGATTAGCAGTTAGCAGAACTAATAGCCTCCATGGAATAAGAACTAAAATACTTTCTGCATTGGTAGGGCAGCTATGGGAGTAAGGACCATTGGTAAGGGCTCAGGTGCAGATCCCTGTGCACAAGCTATGAACTATTCTGGTTGCCCCACCGCAGAAACCACCCCAGTGAGGTTCAGAGGAGACCTTATTGCTGTCTACAACTACCTGAAAGGAGGTTGTAGCCAGGTGGGGGTTGGGCTCTTCTCTCAGGCAACCAGCACGAGAACAAGAGGACACAGTCGCAAGCTGCACCAGGGGAGGTTTAGGCTGGATGTTAGGAAGAGGTTCTTCACAGAGAGAGTGATTGGCCATTGGAATGGGCTGCCCAGGGAGGTGGTGGAGTCACCATCACTGGAGGTGTTTAGGAAGAGACTAGATGAGGCACTTGGTGCCATGGTTTAGTTGATTAGATGGTGTTGGGTGATAGGTTGGACTTGATGATCTCAAAGGTCTTTTCCAACCTGGTTAATTCTATTCTGTCTTACAGCCATGACTGACAACAATAATATGGGACATCCCTCCCTGCAGGCTGCTACTCTAACTGTCCTCTGAGCAACAGCATGCACACCATCATGGGAAAGCATAAACATCATCAAGAGAGATGATGTGGGAGCCAAGCTGAATGCAGGCATATACTACCACAGAGAGACTACCAGACAACGCAACACAGTGTCCCGCTCAGCTCAGAAAGAAGTGTTTCTACATGGAACAGATCCAGAATGGCAACACATGCATGATTTTCAACCTGCCAGCCCCCAATGTGCAAGGCATTTTGTGACAGAGACCCAAAGTTAGGCACATAAAAATTATTAAACTTTCAACCCTAGAGATTTCTCCCCTTCTTGTAATCAACTCTTCCTGTTGCTGCAGCGTCATTATTCTTTGCTTTTGAGGGAAATAGATTCTGATGACTCCAGTGGAAGAACACCAAACTTTGGATGGGATTCAGAGCTTTGAAACCGAAGCGAGCAATGCTCCCACAAAGCGAGATACAAATGAGACATACAAACACAGTCACAGACCTTTCTTCTTTCCTTTGCTTTCGATGTGCGCCCTTGCCACAGAGCAGGAAAGGCACACAGTGGCTTCACCATGGCTTTGCTGGGACTGGCAGCTTCACATTACTTGATTATCACCTTCCACTCTCCTTGATCTCCCACTTCTCAACCTCTGGTTAGACATTGTCCCTGATCTCCCCATTACACTCTTTTTCTCTCACTTCACCATCTCAGCCTTTTAGCCCCCTGTTTGCTGCCTCCTGCCCTCCTCAGCGGCTCCCACTACACATCTCTTTGTTCTCTCTTCTTCAGCCTCAACCCCTCTCTTTCTAAACCTTTAGACATAAGTTTCTCTGCTCTCCCCATGCCCATTCTCTGCCCCCCTTCTCCCATGGAAGAGTACACTAAATTCACAAGCCCCTGTTGCACATCTCATTTTCCCTCCTCGGTTTCCATACTGGTGTTTCTCAGGCTGTCCTCACTTCACTCTGATCATCCCTTCTATTAGTCCCAGCTTGTAACCTTTTGTTTACACATAGCCAGGTCTTCCCTCCTTCGCTTTTCTTTTAGATCTGCCATGTTAGAGAGTCACCATGACCTATTTAGGTTCCCTGACCTAGTTATAGCAGAAATACTGACTCTAAACACTTGAGAAAAAAAGGGCAGCAGGATAAATGTCATCATTGTTGGTTGAAATGAAAACTAACCCACCAGCACACAGCTGCTGAGTTATTCCAGCTCTGACCATTCACCAGAGAAGCAGGATCAGCAATCCACTCAATATTGCAATGCCAGTGTGGCCATGGATAAGGTAGGTCTAGAAATTACCTGGAAAGATGGTCTTTAATGTCTTGCCAGCACCCCATTTTCTTTTCCTTATTCCAGCATCTTTCTCTCTGGTCTTGATTGCCCAAGGCTTGTCTCTTTAGGTCCACCCAGGCATTTTATAGCAAATCTGTTTGTTCCCACTACTGTCACCAGTCTCCTAAATCCAGGCTGAAGCAACAGCCTCTGTTTGCTCAAGAACAGCATTTCTACAGCCAGGCTTCACTTAAAAATCAAGCAATGCTCTCCATCTGCTTGGCTGACCTCCCCAGCCCTTTTATTCTACTTCAGCTATTGTCACAGCTGTTTCTCTTTTCCCTTCCCCTCCAACCTGTGCTATTCGTCCACCTTGCTTCTCTACCTGGCTTGCTGTTGCAGTACTGTCTCCTCTTTACCATCTCTGGAGGTGGTGTCAGCAGTGCCAACACTGGCACTGAGCTAGTAAATCTGACTGAAAATAGCAGATGTTCTCCAGAACCAGTCTGAGTTAGAAATGCCCATTTACTGGAGTACTCTGTACTGTTCTCATGGCATTGCAGCCAGGAACCACTGCTCTGTGACAGCTGGGCCTGTGATTCACTCACAGCTCAGCTTTTATTTTAGCCACTGTTAACAGCTTTCCCTGTAGTGTCTGCATTTTAGGAATCATATTTGCCCTATAGTTCTGTGGATTAATTCATTAAATCAAATTATGTCTTCCCACAGATGATATTTTGTAGTGCTGACCCTCCCTGCATAGGGCCAGCACCCTGACTGACACTGGAAGCAGCCTGTTCTGCAGACTGAGCTCACAAGGTTCTACCACCACCATGGCTTCAGATCCTGTCAAGTATTTCAGTAGAGGGTCCTCCTCCATTGCCAAAGTCCCATCATAAAAATGGAGCTCAGTGGCTGTAGCCCTCTCACAGTTCCACCATGTGAATGTAGTTATTCTGCATTCATGCACTGTGATTTTGTATGTTTGCTAGCTTCAGTATAAAACACACTTTTTGGCTATTGATTTCCTGGGTCGCACACGAATCTACTGTGCAAATGGCTTTGGAAATTTACTGTGGAGGCTCCAAGTTCCTACATTGTCATCAACCACTCCCTGCTAAATGCACACTTGTGGATATACTAAACTGCAGGTTGGACTCCTGCACTTCCTTTGTAGCTGATTTCTCAGATCTGTCCCCCTACCTGTTGGTTTGCCATTCCTCAGTGTGCCGCATCTACAATTGGACACGGCCCTAAAAAGGCACTGCTAACCCACAGTCACTTCAACCACCCTCACCAGGACTAACAGTGTCACTTAACTCCCTACTGTGTCTCCCCATCCAGACATGCTCTCCCAGTCTGCATCACTGCCAGCTGGCCCAGCCACAGGCCCCCACACCATTCTGATCATGTCTGCATCCCCTGACCTGCCTCACATCACATTTAGCCACATCAAGACTGAATTCTTCTAGCATACGGGACTGACATGTACGGTCTGTGGTTTCAACTAGTCATGAATCTGGAACACACTGAGAAAGTGCCTCACACTTAGAGCCATGGGCAGGAACACACTGTGTTAGCATCACCCTCTCCCTCCATCTATAGAGTACAAGAAGGGGCAAGAGGACTGGAAAAGGACAAAGTGGTGCCGGCACAAGCTGTGCACAGAGGATCCCTGCCAGCTTCTCAAGACAATATAAAACCAATGAATTAAGACAATTCCAGATATGCTGATTATGTTTGCCATTACAATTTCTGATGGGATTTTCATATGGCTTTGAGCATTCTCTACCTGGCATGTGTCAGCCACACCTCACTGCTGCTTTTATGTTATTAGTATTGACAGCCACTCAGTTTAAATGCAGGGTAGGACTGAAATCTTGTCTGCTCTCTTATCGCTGCCTGTTTATCTTGTTTGTTTCTGTTCATTATGGAGAAATCCTCCTTTTAATAAAGCCCCCTTGAATACCTCAGTAAACTTGCAAAGGCAATGCCAAATGGATTAACAGGGAGGTACTGCGCTCTGAAACCTGCCTGAAGAGATGCGTCTGGATCAACCAGCTCTGCATACCACCACTAGTGGTCTGAGCTCCTCCCAGGCTTTCAGGGCGTTGAGTGCAGTTCCAGTTGCATGCTGGACACAGGCCTCTGAGGAAAGGCAGAAACGAGGAACAACTGGTTTGTGAGAGCCAGTTACTCAGCACTAACGTGAACTCCTGCAGGATTTTAACACATGGCAATGGCAAGCGAGTGGGTGTGTCACGACTGCAGATTACTGTGCCAAATTTTATCATCTCCCTTTTACCTCGTCCTCTCCCCCATTTTCTGCTTCCCAGCCGCATGCTGGGAACTGCCCTGTTGTTCTTTTGTTTGGGGCAGGGGCAATCGTTGTCCTGTGTGCACCCAGACAGCTTAGCACAGTGTACTCGGCTCCCAGAGTGAGACCTCTGAGCTGTTACCTCAATCTCGACAACTGCAATAACGCTTTCCATCTTCGGGTCCTTACAGCACATTTTCCAGACTTCAGTTTAGCTTCCAAACGTCCCCGGGCAGTCCCCTGAAGGCTTGGCGGGAACCGGTTGGAACCAGTCCGGGGCAGAGCCAGCCTTCACCCAGAGGAGGCGCTGTGCCGCCCCGCCCTGCCACGCGCTGGGGAAGGGCGCCTCCGCCACCTCGCGCCGCCTGCCGGCCGCGCGGAGGAGGTGCCGCAGCGGCGGGCCCGGCCGCAGGGCTGCGAGCCACCGGCCCGGCCGCCCGCTCCCCGCCCGCGGGGCTGGCTGGCCCCGCCGCGAGCTCCCAGCCCGGCGCGCGGGTGCCCCTCCTTCAGCCCCGGGCCTCTGCAGCCCCCGGCCCACCGCAGCTGCTGGCAGGGGTGACAGCGCAATGGATTTCAGCTCCCATGGCCAGCAGTCACTCCTGCTATGACTGATACATACATTTTCCACTTATTATATGTATATATTGGTTTTCAGGGGGAAAGGCATTTATTGCTTTTAGCACACTTAGGAGTTTAAATAAAAACAAATACATCTATATTGACTGTAGTTATTATGCTTGGTTTCATACAGTGTAAGTGGTTCAAATAAAAATAGATTGGTTGGAGTGAATGTGCATCAGTTCCAATAATAACACAGGCAGCTTCAAGAAGCATCTAAGTTTCATTTAATGTGCACTGGGCTTACAAAGAAGAAGGAAGAAACATGGGTTTGGAGCAGCTTTTAGTCTGCATTTTCTGTCTAAAGGCTTCTGCATTTACTGGATTTCTGAAACAGAATACGAGTCCATAAACAAGTGGAGAGAGGGTTTATTAGGAGGCCCAGAGGGATATTACAAAGGGAGAAAGTGATCTACAATAAAACATGGCTCTGAGGTAAAAATTCCCCACCTTATTACCTCTCAATGGCTAGTCCCCTATGTGTGGTATTATCTCCCCACAGGAAAGCTAGGCTTCAAGCTGGAGCAAACAAAACTTTGGTGTAACAAAGGATTGTGGGTTTTGAGAAAGCCATATTAGCCCAAGGAAAATTAAGAACAAGTAAGAACCAGGAACTTAACAACCTTATTGATTTTGGGCCATACATGTTGAGGAAAGGCTACAGGAGACTAGTGCAGCAGAGGAGTACCAAAGAAAAAGGCCCTTCTTTCATCGTATTTGAGTCCATGTGTTTTACATAGATCTCCTCTATGTTCAGCAGAAAAGAAGACATTGCCTGGATATTGGAACCCCCTGCTTCAGCATGGGCTATGTCAGTGACCATCCACTCACACCTGATGTCAATGAAGAGCTATCCTATCTCCCACAAAAAGTTCTTGGAATTTCCCAGCTCTGGGGCCATCTGTTCCCCACAGCACCACCTGCTCCCAGTGAGCAACACCCCAGGAGGGCATGTTTATTAAGACTAGCAGACTGAAGCTTGGTGGAGTATGCAAGAACGCAATAGGAGGCCTTTAAATGCAGACTTTCTATTTGCAGTATGTGAAGCATGCATGTGTGTGTTTCCTTCAACCACCCATACACCACAGGGGAAAGAATTCAAAAATTCAAAAACAGGACCCCAAAATAGAATAAATTGTGTGACTCGCAGCCCTGCCACCCTGCGTTGTATGCTCACCAGAAATCTCAGGCAAAGCAGCGTTAGGTGCGACACCCCCTTCACACTCACAGCTGCAGGTGACCCCAAAGGAAAACCTACATACATAAAACAATGTATCTCGTGCTAAAGGCAATACAATACAATACAATACACCACCAGGTTGGAAGAGACCTTCAAGATCATCGCATCCAACCCATCAACCAATCCAACCCACCCAACAACTAAACCATGCAGCCAAGCACCCCATCAAGTCTCCTCCTGAGCACCTCCAATGAAGGTGACTCCACCACCTCCACGGGTAGCCGATTCCAATGGGCAATCACTCTCTCTGTGTAGAACTTCTTCCTAACATCCAGCCTAAACCTGCCCTGGCGCAGCCTGAGACTGTGTCCTCTTGTTCTGGTGCTGGCTGCCTGGGAGAAGAGGCCAACCTCTGCCTGGCTACAACCTCCCTTCAGGTAGTTGTAGAGAGCAATAAGGTCACCCCTCAGTCTCCTCTTCTCCAGGCTAAGCAACCCCAGCTCCCTCAGCCTTTCCTCATAGGGCTTGTGTTCCAAACTCCTCACCAGCTTTGTTGCCCTCCTCTGGACACGCTCCAGCAAGACAACATCCTTCCTAAACTGAGGGGCCCAGAACTGGACACAGTACTCAAGGTGTGGCCTAACCAGTGCAGTGTACAGGGGCAGAATGACCTCCCTGCTCCTGCTGGCCACACTGTTCCTGATGCAGGCCAGGATGCCATTGGCCTTCTTGGCTGCCTGGGCACACTGCAGGCTCATGTTCAGCCTACATCTCACTCCAAATAGGCACCACACTATGGGGGTCTGGCTCCACTAGATACACAGGTCTTCTGGCACATAACAGCTGAGAGGACCACCTCCCTCTGGTGTGAAAGCAGTAGCCTGGCTGCCTGCAAGGTTTAAGGCATGGCACACAAATCTAGAAATATTAACACACTGTCCTTGGCAACATAGCTATTTCCCTGAGATTTTCAACTAAGAAAGATATTCTTTACTTCTGCCCTTAAAACTTGTTGTGTTCAATAGTCTTCATGGCTCTCCTACAAATGTTCCTATTTCAGAGGTCGCTGAGGTGGGGTTTTGTCTATAGAGACAAAAAGGTACAAGAGAATTACCAGGTTTTGCCCGGGTAACATCTATTTCCCCATCAGATAAGCAGCAACCAGATGCAAATTTTCTCTAGAAATGTATTTCTAATAAAAATACTTTTGCAAAATTTCTTGACCTTTTCTTTTTAAGACTGTCCAGTATTTGAATGCATTTTGGTCTCTACTGAAAGAACTGGAACCAATAAAATAGTAGGCATATTTAAAGCAAGATTCTTCATTATTTTTTTACAAGAGCATTTTCTTTGTCAAAACCCAAAAAGCCTTGAAGACAAGTGTTAGCCAGAAAAGATAAGCAAAACTTTTAGCCTGGAGAAAAGGCTTATTTCATGATCAGCTCCAGCCATTCCCTTTTGCACCATGTTGGCCAGGTGGACTGTGATGCAAATAGCAAACAGGTTTTCTGTGTGTACTCATGTCTCTCTCTAGTGGAAAGCCCTCATCACTACACAGATATAGATAAGAGACATGGGATCATCAGCTCAAGAAAGGGAGACCTGCTCTCCACCAATGCGCTGCTTCTCCTGGAGCTAATGCTGCCTCATATTAGGAACAGAACTTTCCTGCCTTGCACAAGAACACATTCCTTTTGGTCATTTGCTATGGCTTAAAACTACCACACATAACCACAAGTGTTTTGGAGAGGGGGAGACATTACTGTCACACACAGAGCTAAATCAGTACCCAAAAAATGTTGGCATTTAGGGATTTGAGTCAGATCCATTTGCACTGCGAAGGACAGCCATTAAGAAATCTTTAAATGCTTTGTTAAATGCATGTGCAGGCAGGAGCTACTCCACAGAGAGAGGTGCCATCCAAATTCTCATTGCACACCCTTGGAAATGCACCCAAATGCCTACCAGCTACCAGCCTGCTCTGCCCAACTGCTCTCTGTGGACATGGAGGAAATGTGCCCCAGCAGAGCCCACTGGCCTCAGCTTGCCAGTTCCTGCTCATATCCCTATGCAGCCACCCGGAGGTTTTTGCTTCAGGCTGTGAAACAGCAGTTCTGAGCCCACTGGCAGGAGGCACACACCCTCTGACCTTCGTGGCACTGCAGCCAGCACTGCTGCAGAGCACCCAGGGCATGAGGTCCAGCAAACAAGTGTCATGCTGCATGCTGGTGAGAGCCAAGCACAGGCAGCCAGCCAAGCAGATGTCGCACTTGCACATGGCTGGGTTTTCCTTTCCGTGGTGACAAACAAGCACCATTAGACTGGCAGAGACAGGATCTGCACAGCATGGAGGGGTTGGATCGTGCTTTGCCCTCTCCCTCTTCAGAGCCAGGGGGAAGCCAAGCACTCTCTGCTTGCCAGAGAATTGCTCCCTGTAGTGCCAGGCCCAGCTCTGGTCCTCATTTATTCACAAGGCAGCAAGCAGGCCCATGTTGCGTTTGTAGAGGATGACTGTGGAGGGCTGTCAGTGTGGAAGAGCAAACAGAGGGTATCAAAGGGCCCTGTGGCCAGCTGCCTTGAACAAGCCACAGACTGATTTCCAACACCCAGGAACCTTCTCAAAAGCAGCACTGGGGTCCATCCCTGTGTTGTGCTGGGTCTGAGAGCATTGCAAAGAGAAACCATGGAATGGCTGAGGGAAACCTCAGAGATGTAAACTGAGAGAGGCTGAAAGCAGAAAGCCTCCATTATAACTCCAAGATGCCTAAGCTGACTTGATGTGCAGAACCTTGCTAGGTCCTGCTGATGGAGGGGCATCTGCAGGTGCAGCTGTTACAAAGGAGGCACTTTAAATAACTTTGGAAAACCTGGCCTAAGTGATGTGTCGGGGGTGGTAAAATGTGTGCAACACGTAGCTAGCAGCAGTCTTCTGGCAGCTTCCCAGGCCTAACCACTAAGCCTTCTTTTCCTGTGAACCCAGCTTTGACTGATGTCATTGTTATCAGTGGTTTCCTTGCTTACATTAACCTCTGCTTTAATTCTATATAAATATATTAACATAGATTCCATGATAGAGATCAGTGTTATGTTTCTAAGTAATTGTATGCATTTCTGACTATTTGATATATGTTGGGAAGAGGGCAGGGGGTGCAAATGGGTAGTACAGGCACCAAGGCAGGCCCTTGCTCTAAGCAGCACCCACGCTGCCCTCTGCTTATCCTAAGCAAAACTGAAGACTGCAATATAGTCTACATGGGAGGGAGAACTACCCTGTGTCAAGTGTGAGCTTTGCATCAGGGAGTAACAGGCATAAAGCTATTTACTTATTTCACTTGGGATAGAACATCGAGGAGCTACTCAAGGTAAAAGCACTTCAAAGAAGTCTTGAATCTCCCCTTGCCTCATCTATCAGAAATTGGCAGAAAATCTAAGTGGCCAATGTGGTTGCCTAATTTATAACATTCCCCTAACACAGGATGACAGCAGTGAGTGTCAAGGCAAGCGTCTTGACTTTTTGAATGCAGTATTTGTCTTTTACTAATAAGCTAACTGATTGAGCTTGGCTGTTGGAAGTCCTGAATTTTGTCCACAGTGAACCCTGGATAGATTTAATATTTGGAATAGAATAGAATAGAATAGAATAGAATAGAATAGAATAGAATAGAATAGAATAGAATAGAATAGAATAAACCAGCAGCAAGAAGTAAAAAATGAAAGGTTTTTTTTTGTTATTTCCTGCTTTCCTTCCCAGTCAGAACAAGTTTGAAGTGATGAGTTTCAAGGTGCGCATCACTTTTTGTTTCCTAAGCAATTCTTTCCATACCTTCTTTCAGTTACACTTTGTCTCCAGCAGGATCTAAGCAGCAGCTATTGAGCCTGACTTCAAATCTCATCCAGCCCTAGCTTTCCCTGTGGCCACAGAGGGAAATTTTTAGTGCCAGCTGCTCTGCTGCTTCACCTCCTGACACAATATTATTTCATCGCAACCTGTCCAGTGAGCAAATGGCCTCTTTGGCTCTCTTGCCCTCTCTGCATGAGGGCTGGGGTATTGATTGTGCTGGCACACACAGGGTGATTCCTGGTGAGGAGGGATCGATGGGAGCGTAATTGCTACCTCACCAGCAGCAACCAGGGAAGGGAGGCTGGAGCACAGCTCAGCAGCAGAAAGAATGCTGATGCTGCATTTGGAGCATCTGCCTTCTGGCAGCAGGATGCCACACCATGGGGCATGGAACATAGCTGGGCTGCCACCAAAGGAACAGGTGGCAGGTAGTTCCATGGCAGTGGTTTTTGCAGCCACTTAGGAAGAAAACTCCAGACAAGGGGAAAGAATGGATGAAGGCTTTGCATCTAGAAAGGAGGTGCCAAGGGAAGGGTTGGTGGAGACAGTGCTGCTGAAGTGCAGATTAGTTGTTCCTCCAAGGTGCATGTGCATTGAAATCACAGAAAATAGGTCTGGAAGGGAGACTTCAAGGGTTATGTAATCTATTCCCCTGCCCCAAGACATGACTGATTATACTTACACCATTGCAAGGCTGCAGTCTTGGCTTAGGACACAGAATGGTCTAAATGGACCAGGAACCAGCACTTTCCCCTTTGACACAAGACCATAAGCTTCAAAGATTGTAGCAATACAACAATCAAAATCATGACAACACATAATGTGTTGGAGCAGTGCATTTTATAGGCATGACTTCTACATTGAAGAAAATACAAGAATCTTCTTATCCAATGGGTCCATTGGCCCCTCTGATTCACATCTCCCATGTTTGCAAGTACCAGATGCTTTGGAAGAAGCTTCAATCATCAAGTAAAGACAAAACACTGGAAAAGTTTCTCATCAGGAAATTTTTTCTTCACACGAAACAATAGCTAGCCAATGCATGTGTTTAATATACTGCGACTGCAAATGTTTCCATTATTCAGATAGGCAACTAACACCTTTCAGTGTTCTGCTAAATATGTCAAATTCTTGCTCAGACCTATGATAGCTAAACAGCTGAACGTCACTAACAAAAAACAGAACTAGAGTATAAAATAAGGAGTAGTTTTCTGATGATTTGGCAGGCAAAGAACCCACAGTGCTGATCAGAACAGTGACAGTTAGCTCAGTGGGTAATGCAAGGGACCTCATTTTCCCCTTTGTGCTTCAGTTTTCCCACCAAGCAAACCGGAAAAAACAATGCTTATCAGTTAAGTAGAGATACCCAAAATGGTTAATTTCTAATAAACATTAAAAGGCTGTACTTGCTGATTTTACTATCCAAATTAAAACACACAGCCATGAGCCACCAGTGTGCACTTGCAGCCCAGAAATCCAATCACATCCTGGGCTGCATCAAGAGAAGCATAGCCAGCAGGTCGAGGAAGGTGACACTGCTCTCAAGAGACCCACCTGGAGTACTGTGTCCAGTTCTGGAGCCCCTATTACAGGAAGGATCTGGAGGTGCTGGAACATGTCCAGAGAAAGGCTACGAGGATGATCAGAGGGCTGGAGCTCCTCTCCTATGAGGACAGACTGAGAGAATTGGGGGCTATTCAGTCTGGAGATGAGAAAGCTCCTAAAAGACCTTGTTGTGGCCTTCCAGTATCTTGAGGGGGCCTACAAGAAAGCTGGGGAGAGACTTCTTAGGGTGTCAGGTAATGATAGGACTAGGGGGAATGGAATAAAAATAGAAATGGGTAGATTCAGATTGGATGTTAGGAAGAAGTTCTTCCCCATGAGGGTGGTGAGACACTGGAACAGGTTGCCCAGGAGCCCCATCCCCGGAGGTTTTTAAGGCCAGGCTGGATGTGGCTCTGACAAACCTGATCTAGTGTAGGGTGTCCCTGCCCATGGCAGGGGGGTGGAACTAGATGATCCTTGAGGTCCCTTCCAACCCTAACAATTCTATGATTCTATGACTTATTTGGGTAATACTTCTAAGCTGCTATGAACATGAAAAGTCATAGAGGTTATCTTCTTTGTGAGCCAATGTTTGGCTCATTGGCTTCAATTTCAAAGGCTCTTGAGAAGGCAGACTTGCAAGCACTGTGCACCACTGCCACCTCTGCGGAGCTTTCTAAACACAGATACAAACTTGGACCTGCCAAACGCATGAAACGCTGGAACAACTTGGCTACAGCCAACTCCACCATGTTCCCTACATAGGAGACAGCAGCTGTGTCAGCCACAGCCCTAATAGATTCTCCTCCCCATTTAGAAGCTTTCCACATGTTGGCTTTGCTGTTACTACAGTTCCAGGAAAAACTTTGACATAGTGCTTCCCATTGTATCCGTATTTGTGGGTCACTCTCCATCACTGACAGAGCCTGTTGTTGCATTTCTAGCTTTGCAGACTTATCCAGGAGTAAAGGTAGGTGATTTATTGCCTGGACACCTGGTGACAGCTGGGTGCACTAACAGCTGGGTACACTAACACAGCCAGGAATGGAATACTTTTTCTCACCATCAATCAATTCACAAGAGGCCGACACCAGCTGTGCCCAAGCAGGAGCAAAGGAGGTGGCAGAACAGGGCAGTGAGGTACAAGGACTTGGGGCTTCTAGTGAATGAGAAGCTCAGTATGAGCCACCAGTGTACACTTGCAGCCCAGAAAGTCCTTCAGATTAGATCTCCTGGGACTGAAAGAAAGCTCAATTCAAACTTCTTCAGAGTATAGTGCTAGATTTGGGGATCCAAACTTACCCTCTTTTTGTTGGCACTTTACAGTCATCAGATTGGACTGCAAACACCAGGGCATTTCACAGCTGGAAATCCCTTCCCAAGCTCTGTATAAACTGCTACTATTTTCAGTGCCCCACTGGAATGTTTTCCAGACTCTACCTCAGAGATAGTGTAAGCCCAGAGGAGTTTCTGGTGGAAGAAGGGCCTTGAAGGAATTGAAGCTACTTTCTAAAGCTGGGAGCACTGGCCTGGGTTTTACTCACCTTCTTCTTTTTTCTAATTCTATTGCATTGTCACAAATTAATTTCTGCCACACTAATGACACAGAACAATGGCATTAGATTCACAGTGTCAAAACTCTGAGGCTAGAGAATTATAGGATCTCTCAAATATGTGTGGAAAATTATGTCTTCAAAAATCAACAGCGACCTCACGACAGTAAGCAGACTTCTGGTCAGCCAAAGGCCTGAGGTGGCAGCCCTTTTTGCTTCCAATGCACATTACCTTTTTTCTCACAAGTACCACTCCAACTTTTCAGGGCTTCATGACTTGCAAGAGCCGATGTTTGCTCTAAGTACTGCTGTTTCTCTGGCAGGGACTGCATGAGAAAGAGCCAACACGTTGATGGTATCTCCAGTGCCACCTGGAAGAGGCAGCACCAGAATCCTGCCATGGAGGCATCACGCTTGGCTGAAGGCAGGGATGCAGCATTGGGCTCTAACCACCCAACAGTCAGAGAGACAGCAGTTACTGGCTGAGGGAAAGCACCAAAACTGAGGTCTCAGCAACCCAGCTTTTTCCAACCTAATGTATAGCAAGCACAGAAGAAATCAGCACCCAGCAAAAGCATTCTGCCATTCCACTGCTGGAGAGCCTGCAGTACAGCTTGCTCCACACACACCGGAATAGAAAGACAGAAATTACACATGGTCTCTTGCATGAGGTTTAGAGATCCTTTCCTTCTTCACTTGTCAAGTCACATCATCCTAGGGACTGACACAATATATCCCCACATGTGGAGATAGTGTAGAGATGCAGTCATTTGCTAAAAAGAGATTTGATTACTCCCCAGCTTCCCCAAGCTTCACCCAAGTCTGGCACAGAGAGCAGCAGGGAGAAGGAGGCAGGCATGTCTCTTTGTGTTTTTATCAAAGATTCAAGTTTGTTATTGATTCATCCAAGCCTATTTACTCCCCTCCCACCTCTGAATTCTTCCCAGCATTACTGATTCTATATCCAGTACTTAAACATCAACCCAAAGAATTTCCTTCTCAAAAGGATGTGCTGTGAGAAAGCAAAGGCGATGCATGTCTCTGAGGAACTCTGCCTTTTCCATCACACACTGGCCTCCTGCCTTCAGGCTCAGCTTCCTGTAGACAACAACTTTGTCATCACTTGCAAACAAAGTATTTTAATGCAGGCATCGGTGAGGAGAACAAACACAACCCTCAGTGCTGCTTCACAGAGTTACTTCTCTGATGTTCCTAGCAGTACATAGTGCTTCCATGGTTCTTTGTCTTCTAAGATCTCCAGGCAAAAGAGCTGTTGTCAACTTGATTGTGAAAAGGGCTTATCCCCACAACTCAGTCCCAGAGTGAGATTAACCTCTTAGATCAGACTTCAGAAAGGAGCAATCAGTTATGATGGGGCTGAAGGAGCTGATTTGTAAGTTAAAATATGAATGAACTTGAAATAGCCATAAAGCTCAGTTGGTATGCCCATGATACAAAATGTTTCTGGCAATGGTTGATGTTACCATTAACTAACCCTACATCATACATAATCATCATATGATAGCAGAATAAAAAAATACAATCATCTCCAAATCTTGGCAGACTCTCTGAAGAAGAGATAAGGTGTTATAGGAGGGTAAATTTAAATGAAAATAATGAAAAGATGGTCATAAAATAAAGCTAGGATGAATATCAGTGTACCTTTATCAGAAATTCAGCTAGTACAGGAATCAGAACTGGAGGACTTCTTTCACGGAATCATTTCAGTTGGAAAAGACCTTTAAGATCATCAAGTCCAACCATTTGCAGCCCGGAAAGCCAATCAGATCCTGAGCTGCATCAGGAGAAGTGTGGCCAGTAGGTCAAGGGAGGCGATTCTCCCCCTCTACTCAGCTCTGGTGAGACCCCACCTGGAGTACTGCCTCCAGTTCTGGAGCCCCTATTACAGGAGAGATGTGGACGTGCTGGAAGGTGTCCAGAGAATGGCCACGAGGATGAGCAGAGGGCTGGAGCACCTCTCCTATGAGGACAGACTGAAGGAGTTGGGGCTGTTCAGTCTGGAGAAGAGAAGGCTCCGAGGTGACCTCATTGTGGCCTTCCAGTATCTGAAGGGGGCCTACAGGAAGGCTGGGGAGGGACTTCTCAGGCTATCAGGTAGTGATAGGACTAGGGGGAATGGAATGAAGCTGGAGGTGGGGAGATTCAGGCTAGATGTGAGGAGGAAGTTCTTCACCATGAGAGTGGTGAAGGCCTGGAATGGGTTATCCAGGGAGGTGGTTGAGGCCCCGTCCTTGGAGGTGTTTAAGACCAGGCTGGATGAGGCTATGTCCAGGCTGATCTAGTGTAGGGTGTCCCTGCCCATAGCAGGGAGGTTGGAACTAGATGATCCTTGTGGTCCCTTCCAACCCTGACTGATACTATGATACTATTACCTAGCTACCAAGTCTGGTGCTAAACCATGTCACTTAGCATCACATCTATGCATCTTTTAAACACCCGCAGGGTTAAAGAGTTTTATAGTTCCTGAAACTAAATACAGAGGAAGATGCCCATGGCAAAACAACTGCCCAGGCTAGAAGAAACTGTATGCCAAACCCATAAACAGGGTGACCAAGCTGCATTGGTCTCCTCATGAAACCAAGCATAATTCTTCATAAAGATTTGGCAGCGATCTCATACTCGATACCAGCTCATGTTCAGACTAAAAAATCCAAATGGATTGCTATTCATGTATCAGATGGGCAAACAGACACCAGCTGCAGTGTCGCCCACTTACTCTGAATTAACAACAACAGTATTGCAATTCAGCCTTTGAGCTTTTCTAAAATACAAGCAGGGAGAGACCATCATAATATCTGTGATAATGACTGGGTGTGCGGATCATGGAGCTGAAGATTATTCCTCCTAAATTCCTTTCTTAGAAGAGGACATGTGTTCAGATTTGGCTAGCTGGTCTGAAACCGTGCCTGTGTTCATTCATCTCTGTTATATACCCAGTTTGCTCACTGGGACAGATCAGCATGCTGATTTCAGTTCAACAATATCACATCAAAGAGATAAAAATCACATCACAGCCTTAAACTAACCTTCCAACGCTGTATTATTTAGGAGTTTAATAACAATTATAATCTTTAAATTACAATTACACCACGTAGAAACCTAGATAGCAATGTCAATTTGACTGCACACTCAAAATCTCTCTGCTTTTCAGGAACACAAACAAGTTTCCATCACAGATTAACATTGTAGGCAGGATCCTCACCTAGCATAAACTGACAACACCCCTGTGCTACACCAGTTTATACCCACTGCAGAAGGTTTAGTCCAGTGACTTTAAAATAATCGGATCAGCAATCCCATCCACAGCAGTTAGCAGAATCATACACAGGTATAGATTACACATACCCACTCACTGTGGGTTATGCATTTATAGAGCAAGCTAACTGAAAGGAATTAAGCCTGTGCACTGTGCTGCATTCAGCCTTTTGATGTGCTGCATTCAGCCTTTTGATGTGAGCAACAGGGGTGACGGCATTGTTGTGCTGGAATCGGATATGAAGGCATGAACGTGCAGACACGGCTAAGGGTGACACCTGCACTAATACTCAGAGACTTGCCTAGTGCAGGATGCATGAGAAAAGACTTCCATCAGCCTCAGCTGAGGGCCACTGATGTCTGAGGGCAAGGGGGAGGATATGCATATCCATATAACACCATTCCGTGCAGACTGTACCTGGATATAATATGAAGGTTGGTGTGTCCCCATAGCTACAGGCTAAAGCACTGGTTTCACAGGATGCAGAAGCAGATGAAAACGAGTGCCTTGGTCTTCCACACTCAGGACTGAGGAACAGGACAGCACTCAAGCCACACAGAAAAACTATAGACACAGCATGAGGTTGCTTCACTTATGCAGGTAGACAAGCTGTACAAGAGTAGTCCAAGTCTGCACAAGCAGAGCACACTTTGGCTTCAGCTCTTAGCCAGCCTTCCTCTCTCCCTTCCCATCCCACACAAGCAATCTTGCACCTACAAATACCTGCACAGGCAAAACCATAGCTTGTAGTGTTTGTGCAGGCTATCTGACCCAAGCAAACACCCAGATGCTCCAAGAATATGACCAGGTGCAATCGGGAGTGCTAAGCATTGTGGGTGTAGCTTTGCCTTTACATGTAATTAGCAATGCAAAGTTGCACTTGCAGCAGAGCCTGCATAACATACAACAAAAAATGGCCTATTTTGTAGTGCTCTTATTAGCACTGAGTGTCTTCCCTCCCCACCCAGACACAGGACTGGGAGAGCAGGAGACAAGGGCTCTAGCCTTTGTGCATAATCAGGCAGGGCAAGCTATCTGACCCACATGTGCCTCCGCCTCCCCCTTTCCAGTTAGTGCTTTCGTCATGCTGAGCTCCTGCACTGTGGTTTCCAGGCGAATTTCCACTCGGTGCTCAGAGAGCTGAAACCTTTAGATTAATCCCAGATCTGTCAGCCTCCATCATTTTCAAGCAGGGCTGTGAGCTCCAGGGCACTCTGTTACTTTCCCTAGCACTGAGGAGCCTTAAGCTTCATGCTCTGACTCTCGTAGAGAGTGGACAGCCCTATTCCTCCCCCTCCCCATCCTGAGATGACCCTGAGTCTGTGGCTAGTCCAGTTGCAGCAGGATTCTCTATAAATCAGGTGATTAATTTGTTTCCTATCCTTCAATCAATTTTAATTTGATCTGCAAAGGTCAAGCCACCTAGAAGCCAAATACTGCCAGCCTACCCCTTGCTCCCTTACACAAGGCTGCCCCAGCCCATGAGTGGCAGCCACTCTGGCTAGACCTACAATCCCTCATTTGCTGCCGGAGTTGAAATGAGCGTATATCCCCTACGCAGGCACTCTTTGCCCAATTAACTGATAGCTCAACATAAAAGTTTTGCTCAGATCTGTCTTTGGTTAGACTGAACCTCTCTGATTTTTCTGTCACTAATCAGCAGACCATCATTGCCACCTATCTAGCCCCCATCTCTCATTCAAGGAATTTGCATCCTTCTCTTCTGCCCTGTTCCTTTTGCTCTATTCCGGGCAGCAGCAGCGGCTGCTGACCTGAAGCTGCAGTACCTAGGACTAGTGTCTAGGATCCATACAGAATGGTCCCCAAGCATTTAGTGCCCACAAATTGTGTATGAAGGACCATGAAGAACATATCCACCAAGCTTTTAACCTGCTGAAGACACAGCATAGCTAATCTAGTGCCAGTAGAACCCTTGCAAGTGGTGGGCATGGATATCTGAAGCAAGAAGAAACAGGATTTGTAAAATTACTCTAAATTCTGGTCTTAGTGCTATACAACACACAGGCCAAGAAGTGGTCTCTGCCACGCGGATCTGTAAGCCACCACGGCATTTCTCTCCAGCCTGTCCCAGAGTATGGAAGTGGGATATGCTTACTCAACCTGCAGCTGGTTCTGCTGGACTTCCTCCCTTGCACACAAGCATGGTATGAAGATGGAGAGACTCTGTGAGAGGCTGAGCCCTGCAGAAGTCATCACTGGTAGAACAAAATAGTCCTAGTTGCTCAGCATTCCTGTGGTTCTCCCTCATTCTGGCAGCTGGGAGGCTCATGTGAGGAGCTTGCCTGTACCAGAGCACGTGCACCCTTGTGTGAGTTTCTTGAGACCACCTCAATCCCAAGCACCAAGGCCTCCTGTGTCTGTGATAGCTTTGTGTTTTGACCCTGCCATTGACAGGCAAATGTTGGGCAAAGAGAAGAACACAATGCCGAAGTCCATTGAGGAGGCAGGAAATGACATAGAAATAAAACAGAATGAAGGGTTGAAAGATCTGTCTGTCTGTCCCTGAGAAAAACCTTTGCAGATGCTAAGAAAGGCAGCCAACATGAGCAGAGTGGTGCTGGTAGCTGCTGCTTAGGAGTCTAGGATATTTTCTGGACACCTTTCTTTCTTCCACACAGGTGCTGTGAGATGGGAGAGGCCCCATGTGCTGGACACCAGTTCATGCTCCTGGCACACAGCACCCCTATGAAGAAGACCTCTCCTATCTAAAGGCCTTGACAGGGAACATTTGATACTCCAGGTACAACTCATGAGGCAAAGCCCCATGCAGGCTAGCCAGGATGCTGAGCAATGGGCAGTTTGCTCTGACGCCAGAGGAGAAGGTGTTTACCTAATACTGCAAGAAGGACTCCCAGCCAGTAGCCCCTCCAAGCCAGCCATGATCCTGCCCTCTGCAGCCCTGCAGCCGAGCAGGGACACCAGAGCTCCTCAGGGTACCAGGCTCACTGTTTCAGCAATTATCCTTTCTGTGAATACCTCCTCCCTGTATGTAGAAAGGGGAGACAGTCCAGTGCTGGGTGCTGTGAGAAGAGTTTAACCCTTCAGCACGTAACAAATAAATCCCATTATTCCAGCTCCCTGGCTAGGGCTCCCTCCAGCCTGTGCTCCCCCCAGTCCCTTTCAAGAGCAGCTGAATCAATGTTTGACTTGTACAAACAACTGTCTGACTGCAATTTGGAAGGGATTCAGATGGGGATTACGGCAAGGCAGTGGATAAAAATCTATTACATAGCAGTATTTATTCTAGATCCCTGTGGCACTCAGTGTGAACTCTGGCAGCATCTCCTGTTCCTTATTCAGTGGCACATGTGCAGGGGATTCAGAAGAATCATTTTTGGGAGAGTGTTCTCCATAGCAGTGGAAGGAGAGAACCAGGATCCAGACTGATTACACATTCCCAAGCCAAATTTGGCTCTGCAGTGCATACTCCCAGAGGGTGGGAACATCTTCAGTTTTGAGAGAAAAAAATTATTATTAACAAAAAAACATTGATTTGATAGCCCTAAGAACCTGTGCTAGCTCTGGTTTACTGAAGACCAATGGTTCTGGCTCAGTGCTGTTGTATCTGAGATCAAAATTTGATCCTTCCATCTCTCTTTGTGCACAGAAAAGATCCAGGCTCTGAGTCAGCAGCAGGAGCTCCCTGGGTGCAGGAAGCCTGCCTAACCTCAGACAACGAGCAACTTTTGCAGCAAGCCCCACGTTGCTGCTCTCTACTTGTAGCCTAGCAATGGGGGGAGCAGCTCAGACAAGGGGTGAGAGGGGCCTAAATACCAGTCTTCAAGATGAAGTAACCTGCTAACAGGACTGCAAACAACTCACTCATGGCTCACAGGGATCACCAGCAAACCACCACCGTTGGCCCAGCCTGGCCAAGCTAGACAGGAATAGTCTCCCAGGATAGGCATCTGGTCCAAGCACCCTCAGTCCTTTTCCAACACACGTGCACATGGTCTTCCAGCATGAGGAAGCACGGGGAGCACCAGGGCAGTGCTGTGGGATGCTGCTGATTTAATAGGCTGTGACAAGGCACTCCAGCAGCGTAGAGAGGCAGAAAATCACTGCTCTTGAGAAAGAAATTAAGATAGGGAAGGGGTTCAACAGGACTGAATTACTCAGCTCCAGCTTTGCCTTCTTTCGTGTTTTAAGTACCAAGTTTGCATCTGCCAGAGGTACATCACATGTCATGGGAGACCAACCACTCTATACCAACGCCGCAGATTTTCTCCCTAGGGTGATAGTACTAAGAGCAAACTGAGCACTGGTCAAGGACCCCTTGCCTTGCTGCCACTGACAAGGCAATGTACACAGGCACCCTGCTCCCTGGCAGCAGCATTTCTGGGCTGAGCAATGCAGAGATGGCAGGAACAAATGGATTAGAGAAAGTTGGAAGAGCCTGAGCCAGTTAGAGCGGGCCCAGTGACAAGGGACCTGCCTAAGCACAGCCGCAGACTTTGAAGCCCAAACTCGTTGTGTTTGGGCTTAACAACTAAAAGCTTAACAACTCCCTCTGAGGACTGTACATGTGGCTGGATCTGTGCTGGAGTTGACCTTGTGCCAGTGAATGAAGCTCTCCCATGAGGAGCCAGTGCAAATACAAGGTAGCTGTGTTTACCGGCATGGAGCACCATGAGCTCTTCCCTGGGCTCTGTATAAGTCATTGCTCCTCCCGTACAGGTGGTTGCCTGACTGCACAGGCTTCAAGTTAACCAACATAGCTGGATCATGGGCTTAGCCATTTGAACTTTTAGCTTAAACTTTGTTACCTGTAAGCCAGATATAAGCCTTATCTGCAGAGATAGCGGGAAACTTCATGAATGTAAAGTTTTCAATGTGCTTTAAAGATCACCAGGAAGAAGAGACAAGAGAGAGGCAAAATATTGCTATATTGTAATATTTTGTAATAATAAACTTTAAAGTATTTAATGCAAGAATCTTATATAAAGATGTGCTCTGTCATATGTTATCTCTTACAGGACTCACATTGCTTTAAAAAAAACTAAACTTCTGGAAGGAAACTAGGAAGAGAGCATAACTCAGATTTCTGTCTCCTAGACTCAACCCCTTTCACACAGTCTTTTCCCCCTTTCTTTCTTTCTCGCTACAATCCACCCTGCCTTCCTCTGTTGGTCTGAAATTATTGCTCACTGAGCTCTGTTTTCATGCAGAAGCCAAAAAAGCATAAGTAGCATGAAGCCTCAGAGGCAACCACACTAGAATGGCAGCATTCACATATTTTCCTCTGACTGCACCAAGTGCTCTTGGAAGTTGTGACAGGGATATGAATCTGAGACTCCCAGCTTTGTGTCACTTTTCTGGCTGTACAGGTTTTCTGCAGGGACCAGGCTGAAGTCCCTCCTCAAGGAGAGCTTCATTCTCATGCCATGAGTCAGCCTCCATCCTTGTAATTGTAATTTGGTCCATCCCAGTCCCCAGAGATCCCAGCCTACCTGAGCAAGCCCAGCTCTTCTGCCCAAAGGGAGACACTCAAGCACTACATATTACTACTAATGAAGTTGCTTTGTTTGTTCTGTTGCTCACGGGAATAAGTTAATGTCTCAGAATGCCCTTTAACAGTATCTGTCTTTGTTTATTAAATACTTACTTTGAAAGATAAACATGAATAAAGGGCTCCTATCAGGATTCCTTCTGGGAGGAGTGAGCATCAAGAGTCTCAGAGGATAAAATGAGTACAGAGATCAAAGCTGGTCACTCACCCAGAACAGCATGCAGCACCCATGAGTCCTACATTTCATCTCCCTAATTTTCAGAGATTATCCTGCACAGTCAAAAGAAAGTGGATCTGACATGCTTAGGGGTTCTTTCGCTCTTCTTTGCCTGGGGCCTGACACCCCCTTCTGCTCCTGTAAAACAACTATGCATCCCAAAACAGTGAAAGGGATTCTGACAGGCTGACATATGATTGCTGTTGCCACAGGAAGGATTTGAAAAGGCAGGAGGGGAAAGCAGGATGGCACCGGTGTTAGGAAGCCTTCAGCAGTAGAGGAGAAAAGGGAGAGTGTGAATCACATTGATGGAGCACAGCTAGGCATAGCCTGTTCACTGGTGAGCCTGCAGGCTGTGTACATACCTGCTGAGTCTTTCTTTAGGCAAGCAAATGGCTGAGGAAACAGATAAATACAGTTGTGGTTAGAAGTGAGCACTGTGGGCTATCCTGAACCTTGCAGCAAAGTCAAGACAGCCTCCAAACTCTCCTCTGCAGTGCTAGCAGAGTTTGGTGGGTCTCTGCAGAGTAAGACCCACAGGATCTAGCTTACCGGAGATTTAGAAGTGGTCTACCCAAAGTAACCTAATTCCCTCACTCTGCCCCTGACACCCAGAGTTGGACAGGTTGGAAATGATGCTGCTTTCTTACATAGCCATGTTCTATGAGTCACAGTAAAGATGCGATCTCCTCTCTGCCCACGCATGTGAGACTGGCATTTGAATCTGGCCTTTCTGGTCACACAGCCATGGCATCCTTCTCCTGGGAGGGTGACTCCCCTGGCCTCTCTCAGCTGTAAGCAGCTGTAAGGGAGGAAGAGCCATCTCTTCCTGACAAGCATGGGAATAGATCTGAGAGGGAGTGGTGTGGATTCAGCCTCCAGCCACCTGCTGTAGGGAACGGGCAGATCATTACCCAGAGAGCTCTGTAATTTTGCTTTGCAAATGCATGCCCGCTGGCGCAGAGCCTGAGGAGAAGGGGAGAGGGAGGCGGCTCACAGCTCTGCATGCCAAAAAGGCACTTTACGATGTATGAGGACACCAACACTCCTGCAGCCGTAAGACCTTGCAGACTTAACTCTCTCTGCTGCTCCCCAAGCAGCTGTTTTCTAAGAGAAGGAAGGTATGGCAAGAGGGAGCAGAGAGGGAAAGAACATGGGGATGTTGGAATGAGGGAAAGGAAGAGGACGTGATGGCTAGGGAAAGGGGTGCATGGAGCCTATGGAGGTATGTCAAGACAGGAGTCCCGGCAAGAGTTGACAGCATGAAAGGGAGAAGAATCTGTCTCCAGCATCTCCCAAGCAGGTAAGCTGCAAGCACCTTCTGGGAACTAACAGCAGGAGTAAGGAAGAGACTGCTTGGGACTTCCTCTAAATGCACTAAAGTTTTGCAAAGCCTGCCTCCTGGGAAAGCCTGGCTCACATACTGCTTGCCTCCCATTCCTCCTGCCTCCCCAGCCTCCCCAGAGCATTTAAATTTGTGGACACTTTTCAGCCCAAACTTTGACACAGCTCCATCTCCATCTGATATTGTATTTTTTCAGGTTTCATGGAAACAGGCAAAAGGACAGAAGAGAGAAGCCAAGTTTCTCTGAAGGGACATGTGAAATGTGAATTCAGCAGTGTATCAGCAGAGAACCTAAACAGGAGAATGTTTCAGTGAGTAAGTGTTACAACAAATTTCAAACTCCAACTCTCTGAAAAGTTGTTTGGTTTGGGTTTCTTTCATCCAGCAATTGTGCAAAACCACAGAGAGTTGAGTAATCTGGACCCCCAAGCTTTGTGCCACGCTGATACTTGCTCTCCTTTTGATTTTGTTTAGAATAGAATTAACCAGGTTGGAAAAGACTTTCAAGACTATTGAGTCCAACCTATCACCCAACACCATCTAATCAACTAAACCATGGCACCAAGCACCCCATCCAGTCTCTTCCTAAACACCTCCAGTGATGGTGACTCCACCACCTCCCTGGGCAGCCCATTCCAATGGCAAATCACTCTTTCTATGAAGAACTTCTTCCTAACATCCAGCCTAAACCTCCCCTGGTGCAGCTTGAGACTGTGTCCTCTTGTTCTGGTGGTGGTTGCCTGGGAGAAGAGACCAACCCCCACCTGGCTACAACTTCCCTTCAGGTAGTTGTAGACAGCAAAAAGGTCTCCCCTGAGCCTCCTCTTCTCCAAGCTAAGCAACCCCAGCTCCCTCAGCCTCTCCTCATAGGGCTTGTGCTCCAAACCCCTCACCAGCTTTGTTGCCATTCTCTGGACACATTCCAGCAACTCAACATCTTTCCTAAACTGAGGGGCCCAGAACTGGACACAGGACTCAAGATGTGGCCTAACCAGTGCTGAGTCCAGGGGCAGAATGACCTCCCTGCTCCTGCTGGCCACACTGTTCCTGATACAGGCCAGGATGCCATTGGCCTTCTTGGCCGCCTGGGCACACTGCTGGCTCATGGTCAGCCTACTGTCAATCAGTACCCCCCAGCTCCCTCTCTGCCAGGCTGCTCTCCAATGATTTAAGCCCATTCCAATAGAGGTGGCTTCCCTGAGGTGTACATCAAAGATGGCAGCAAGAGGAATCCACTGAGAGCAAGTGTAAACCCAGGTGCTCAGCAATCATTGTCTTTGAAGAAGCTCTCCTTGCCCTGCAGCCACTGAGCCCACAGACACACACAGCCACAGGATGGCTGCATCCTAGACAATCTTTGCAAAAATCTGTGCAGAGCTTCCCTTGCAGCAGGCCCTTACTGCACTGTCTGACATTGCACCGAAGCTGCAGCTCCGACAGAGGCATGGCCCGAGAGGTCACATGTGGTCAGGGTCCTACACTCTAGTGAGGGACCACATTTCCCAATCTTGTTTTCTGCTGCTAGGCCTATGCCTGTGTAGAAAGGTTTACAGTACAGAAGGGAAATAAGGCTTAATTGTTCACACCCACATCTAGCTCCTGCTTCCCTAGCAAGCTGGGAAAGCCAGTTCTGCTGAAGAACTTCTAGGTGTTCCTTTTATGTCCAAGTAGCTCCAAAAAGAGCAACCTTCACTCTTTTCAAATATCATTCCCCAGGCTTGCCTTAAGGGCTCTGGCTAAAGTAACCAACATAAGCAAACATCAAAAATACCTGAGGGAAAAAAGTGCAAGCCAGAGAGAAGCATGTCTTTGGCATCCATAGCCAGAAGTTCTCCTTTTCATAGCAGAACACCTGTTTTCTACTTCACAGGTGCTCTCAATTGCTAATAGTATAAGCCACAAGAAAAACAGATCTGCTGTGGCCACCTGATCTGCTGTAGCAGCAAATATGCACCCCAGTTCTGCTGGCACTATTACATGCTCCAGTAGCACCCATGACTTGCAGGATATTTACTAGGCTTAAAGCCACTTTAAAAAGCAACGGGACACTATTTTTAATGTGATTTTATGACATTTTGATGTGTCACACTATTATAGCACAAATTTGTATCACTCCTTACTTTTCTAATTATTTCTAAAAGTGTGTAATGAGTTTTTCAAGCATCTGGCTAGGGGATTATTGCCTTGAAAAGCTCCAGCCTGAGCCCCTTGATCCTACATGTATGCATAGAGGCTTAACTTCAGCATCAGGACCTCGGGTATGAAAACGGACAAGGGACAGGCAGGAAGGGGTCAAAGCCCAAGATTACTAAGAGAGCATTCTACCAGCTGGGGGTTGTGATTTATTTGTTTCTTCTCTTTCTCCTGAATTTTTCATCCAGCCCTCACCTACTCACAACATGATGCAGTGACAGGTGAGTCTTCCCTTGGCAGAGCTGAGAAACTAAACACCTTACCTTTAGAAGGAGTTCCTTCAGTCATGCTGACTCTGCCTTGTGTGATGTTGGAAAACAGCTGGAAATTAATGTGTCAGAACAAAAAAAAAAAAAGACAAAAAATCCCCAAACTGGAAAAAATAAATATATTGCTCCTGTTTCTTTCATTTCTTTCCTGAGGCAGAGTCCTCATCAATAAGATTTCTAAAAAAGACAAATTAAAGAAAAGAAGACAAAAAAGTGCTGAGACTTTCTATATTTAAAAGGTTCTGCATTTTGGCACCTTTCCTTGCTAAAAATGACTAAACATACTTGTTGGTGGGGTGGGGGATTCAGTATTTCTGCTTTTTACCATCCCATTATCCCAGCAACAAGAGAGATAGACAACTGCAATTTAAGATTCCTTGACAGTTGTCTGCTGAACGTACAGCATTTAAATGCCCATGTTTGCAGAAGGCATGAAGGAACCTGAGCAGGAGGGCTGCCATTGGGGTTAGCACATAGCTGAGGTGCTGGGCAGCACACCGGGGTGTGCCAGTACTCTGGAGTTAATTACACTCCTCACCTGAGGCAAAAAGATGGTGCCCACATTCCCTTTGGGCAAGACAGAGTGGAGGGAGCCACAGGCCACCAAAGCCAGAAGCAGGGCATGAGCGGGGATGGAGGGAGGACATGCCTGGAGCAAGGTCCCTGCCCAAACTCTCATCCCAAGATGCCTCTCTCAAGTGAGATGCACAGCCTGATCTTCATTCCTGGATTAGGATGCAAGTTATTTTTTTAAGGAATGTGGGACTACACTTAGTCTGTTGCTTTTAAGCATTGCCCCTACATACATAGTGTGTGTTTGATAGTCCAGTGTCCAACGCAAGCTGGCTGGAGAACTGAAGACATGAGCTGTGAGCAGCTAAGGAGGTTGGGTTGCCACAACCAGCCTCGTTTGGTGGCTGCATCGCTGAAAAAAGCTGCTATTGCTGCTGTGGAATCCTGCTGCCCACGTGCATCAGAGCATGCAACCAGGCTCACACAAGCTACTTTTTCGGACCAGGACTCAGGGACAAGTTTCCTTGGACCAGGATCCAAGGAAACTTGTCCCCTTAGTGAGTGATTGGTTATTAAAGTTTCCTGGGACTCAGTCTTCCTTTCAGTATAATTAATATTATTAGTAAGTAAAGCATGAAGTGGATGAGTTTACATGAAGCTGATTGTGGTGGGCTGAATAGATAATATATTTTATATCATATAAAATTGCCAGACCAGCTCAATGCAATGAATATGTACAAAATATACAATATTTACAATTTAGTAACACACAAGAACCACTCCTGGACAAAACCAGGGGATTATCAACAGCTTCCCCCTCTTCTCCCACTGTACACAGGACAAGAGGAAAAAGTAGAAAAGCAGAGAGAGAGCTTATTAGTACTTAGCCACAACAAATAATGCAGCCAAGGTCAGCAAGCTAGCAGAAGCACGAGCTAGTATTTGCCAAAGCGAAGAAATCAAAAAGAGAAAGAGTTAATGTACACAACTAATTTTAGGTTAGATATCAGACAGCTCCCTGAAGGGAGGTTGTAGCCAGGTGGGGGTTGGTCTCTTCTCCCAGGCAACCACCACCAGAACAAGAGGACACAGTCGCAAGCTGTGCCAGGGGAGGTTTAGGCTGGAGGTTAGGAAGAAGTTCTTCATAGAAAGAGTGATTGGCCATTGGAATGTGCTGCCCAGGGAGGTGGTGGAGTCACCATCACCAGAGGTGTTTAAGAAGAGACTGGATGAGGCACTTGGTGCCATGGTTTAGTTGATTAGATGGCGTTGGGTGATAGGTTGAACTCGATGATCTCGAAGGCCTTTTCCAACCTGGTTAATTCTATTCTATTCAGACCTCATCGTTATTTTCCCTTTTACATCCAATGGTAATTTATTTACATTCTTCTACTTTCTGTTCAAGATTTGTGGAAAATTCCCTAGGCACAGCCCAAAACTACCACACTGATAATGGTTTAAATTGCTAAGCCATCTCCTTTCAACAGGAGAGCCCTGAACATAAGGTAGGAATTCTTCTTAAAAGGAAGTATAACAACCACTATGGCTTTGCAAGAACAGCTCTAGTCACGGTGAGCCAGTTCCTTTTCCACCAGAGCAGCAGGGCTTGGGAGGCAGCAGGTGCTACGTCTCAACTCCAGTGAAGCTTCTGACATTTTGACATGTGACTCACGACATTTGAGAAAAGATTGTCTAGGTGAACCTACTGTGGGATAATAACATTCAGCTAGAAAAACATTCCTTGAAAATAGCTATCATTATTTCGTTGCCAGATGAAAGAGTTCCTGAGTGGATCCTACAGGTGTGGTGCTGGTTGGAGGGTCCAGCGCGAGTCAGTGTTTACCTTTAATGACTTAGATAATGGACTAAAGAGTATACTTATTAAATCTGCAGATGACATCAAGCTGGGAGGAACTGAATACGCTGGAGGACCGAAATAGAATACCAGACAATCACAGCAAATTGGACAAATGATCTGAGAACACAAGATGAAATTCAGCCAGGACTTATTCGTGTAATTAGACTTAAGCAGGAATGATCAACTTCATAAATATAGAAAAAGGAACAGCCGTCTTGTTGGCAATTCTGCCAAAACCAAGGGAGTCTGGAAGTTACTGTACATCACAAGCTGAAAAGCAGTGAAAAAAAACATGTCTCACCACCACAGGACAAGCAAATATCAGACTAGGACACCAAGATTAGCCTAACAGACCTGTGATGCAGGTTTTTTCACGGAAGATTATGTCCAGTGTTGGGTGCTCCACTCAGAGACAGCAGCCAATTGGAGAGAGCCCAGGAGAAAAAGAGGGGGAATGGTTAAAGGTTTAGGATCTGTGGCCAACAAGAGCAAATGGAGGATGGCTAGAAAAAGAAAAGATGATGGAGGAAGGACACTGCAACAGTTTTCAAATGTCTGAGGAGCTGCTACAAGGAAAAGAATAATCTTTTTCTCCATACCCATGGTGAATAAGAGCACTAAATTCAACTTCAGCATTGAAGATTTGGGTTAATCTGTTAAGAATAGGGAAGCATTGGAATAGATTGCCCAGAGCTAAATCAAAGTACTGTCAAGGGCAAAGGAGGTGCAGCTGAACGTGCCTAGGGCAAGGAGATGGACTAGATGATTTTTCAAAGCCCCTTCCAAACCTGTTTCCAATAGTTTTTTTTGATCAGTAGTAGCAAGTTTAAACAGAATCTGTCCATAGAACTCTCCCTCACATCAGATATTTTCCACAATGAAAAGGGAGAATTTTGAAGCTTTTACGGTACAGCAACACACACACACACACACCAGTCCCTACCCAGCTCCAGCTCCATTTAGGTGCTCTCAACCCTGTGTGGAACACAGCCTGGGACATTAATCTCTAAGGAAGGAAAACACAGTCCTCTCCTAACAAGCTTGTGTTAGGCTCCCCTGGAAGTGGGAAGGAAGCATGTACTGGGAACATCAGGCCCTGCAGCACTCCCAGATGAACAGGACACAGATTATGGACATGTGAGACGAGCAGAAGTGGCCACAGGACTGTAACTAGCAGAACTACAGCAAAGTCATGTGGCTTCCTTCCTAAGTGATGATAGAACATTTCTGGTGTCAAGATGATAAGGAGTGAATGAAATACCCCTGCCCATGCCATAGATGTGTATCTACATGAATACACGGCAACTCTCCGAATTGAGAAGGTCATGCTCCCTATTCAGGCTGCCACTGAAGAGGATAATTAACATAATTTCTTAGATCAACCATAGAGTCACAGACTGGCACCTAGCAAAGTCAAGGAGTAACATATTTTGATGCTAGAGAGCTTCCAAGAGAAGCTGTCAGCTGGCCCTAGTTGTCCCAGCTCTTCCTGCAAGGTCTCAGGGGCTGTAGGGCTTTCCTCCCTGCACTGGGGCTCCATCTGCCTGATAAAGGGCTAGTCTAGCTGCAGGCTGGGTGCCCCCACTTCCCTTAGGGGCAACTAAAGCAGGGCAAGGAATAATTTTGGTAGGAGTCTCCAGGAGCTCCCACCACACCTCATCTAGGGCAATGCAGGTCCCTGCTGCCTGTCTGAGCAGCTCTGCCAGAGGGGCAGGACACAACTACATTTTTCTTATCACACCCTCAGGCAGGGAAGGGAGACCCGTGGGGCAGAGGCCAATCTCCATGGCTGGCCATCCTTCCTCTCGCATCTCTCGCCCACAGCATCTCTGAGTGATGCTCCCAATGCTGGCTGTGCCCCTGCTGCTTGAGTTAATTACAGTAATTATACCTGCACTCCTCAGTTCCAGCTCCCTTCTCCCTTTTGTTGTCACTTCCCTGCCCGTTCATTTGCAAATCTAATCGCTCAGTGGATTGTTAAAAAAGAAAAGGGGTAGGGAGGGCAAAGATACAAATGAGGAAAGAAAGTATGATTCCTATAGCAACAAAACAATGGAAATCGAGGAGCCATTGAGCAGCACCAGGTGCTTTATTTAGAGCCCCTGCAAGGGCTGCATGCTGCTCCTGGCTCTGACAAACAGGCCTTTCCTGGACTACAGCACTAGACCAGAGTGGGGAAAAAGAATTGAATCAGCCTCCCCCAGTGCCTGCCAAATTGTCTCAGTCAAGGTTCACAGCAGACGTTATCTGCTTTGCAGAGGAGTAGAAGAGTATCCTGGGCATCCAGTGTTCCCAGCATAGCAGGATGCCCACATAGGCACAAGCATCATGAACCTCCAGCAACTACTCTTCTCAGTGCTGGGTTCTATAAACAGGACAAAAAGTGTAACCAGGGAAAAAAAAGGCAGAAATGTTTTCATAACTGTTTTCAGGTGCTCTGAAGGAAGCAAGAGGAAGCCTGTGATAAGCCCAGATGCTGGGACCGGTGTTACATAGCTGCCGGAGGGCAGTGGAGTGGTGTGTTTTGCTCACCCAGGACTGTGTATACAGGTTTGAGAAGAAAAGTAAAAAACAGTGTTATTTTTCATCATTTACTGTCAACAGATGGAGACAGTAAAAGAATCAAAGGGCAATGAGATGGCCTGGTTCCTTTGCACTAAGTACAGCAGTTTAATTACACTGAACTGAATCACCTTCACGCCACCTATTGTGTTCAGCATAGCCACACACTTCTGAGCTTGTTCACAGTATCATCCCAGACACCACAATTTCCCACTGTGCAATATTTTGCCAGTTCAGCACTAGGGCTGATTTCTCCCATTGCTCATGCTGAAAAGGCAGCCCAGGAGACTGCAATGGTCAAGGAGTTTGAGAACCACAGAAACACACAGAATCACAGAATGTTAGGGGTTGGAAGGGACCTCAAAAGATCATCTAGTCCAATGCCCCTGCCAGAGAATAGAATAGAATAGAATAGAATAGAATAGAATAGAATAGAATAGAATAGAATAGAATAGAATAGAATAGACCAGACCAGGTTGGAAGAGACCTTCGAGATCATCGTGTCCAACCTATCATCCAACACTATCTAATCAACTAAACCATGGCACCAAGCACCCTATCAAGTCTCCTCCTAAACACCTCCAATGATGGTGACTCCACCACCTCCCCAGGCAGCACATTCCAATGGCAAATCACTCTATGAAGAACTTCTTCCTAACATCCAGCCTAAACTTCCCCTGGTGCAGCTTGAGACTGTGTCCTCTTGTTCTGGTGCTGCAGGATCACCTAAAACAGGCCACACAGGAATCACAGAATATATCCAGTTGGAAGAGACCTCAAAGATCATCCAGTCCAACCTTCAACCCAGCAGTGAAGGGTCAACACTAAACCACATCTCTAAGCACCTGGTCCACACACTGCAGGGATGGTGACTCCACCACTGCTCTGAGCAGACCATTCCCATGTTTGATAACCCTTTCAGTGAAGAAACATTTCCTAATACCCAGGCTAAATCTCCCCTGGCACAGCTTGAAACCATCTCCTCTAGTCCTGTCACTTGCCACCAAAAAGAGGCTGCCCCCTCCTCACTCCAGTCTCCCTTCAGGTAGTCATAGAGGATCTAATTAATTCAACTGATAAAGTATTAGAAGAACAGATGGTTAATTATATTTATTCCCCCCTTTTTTTTTTTAAGAAGTCAGAACTAGGTGATATTATCAGGATTTTCTTACCATTGCATGCTCTGTACACAAAACATTTGTTCTGCATACCTGTATAGGAAAGAAAGCACTTCTAGAAAATGAACAGGAGCAGAAGACAGAGACACCTCTGAACATCATGGGCAGGCAGAGAGGTAATCAGAGAAAGAGGTCAGAACTGTAAAGCATTTCTTTTTGGAGGTGAGAGTCAAAGGGAAATTTTTAGGAAGTGAAATCATAAATAATAATAATATATAATAAATTCATTCTAATATAACAGGGGGAGGGGGAATGGAAATCCCCCAAGGTAATGTCTTGTTTCTAGGCAAGAAATATGAAACAAGAGTACTGCATAGATCTGAGCACAAGTAACTGCAGCATGGCAAACTAGGGAGTCTCCAAGTACTTTAGATGACGTGCTCAAAAGGATTTTCCATCTCCTAGGAGGCTAATTGCAGGGGGAGGAGAGAAAGGACCTGCAATTATGTTGATTAAAATAGTGGTCCCAGTATGGTCTGTTATTCACTGTTGCCAGGAGACTAGAAGGCTGGGGTGAACTTTTTAACCTTTTTGTAACAAAAATAGGTGTTTGCTTCAGCACCATATGATCTTGGCCCTCTCCAAGGCTGTGCATCATCCATTAGTCCTCCAGGGGGGAAAAAAAAATCCCAACAAAACTTCACTTTCTTAGACTTGTGTCAAATGTATCATGTCCAGAACCATACTGATTCTTCCTAGCCTCCATCTTCCCAACCCAGTGCCCAGCTCCAGGCTCTGTGGTAACAGTTCAGTGGTGCTTCTTTCATTTTTTATAATATTAATCCTGTCATTCCTTCCTGACCAGGATCCTAGTTCCAGATAGGCAGGTCAGCTCCAGGTTTCTCACCCCCACCACAGGATATACATCTGAAGCAAAGGCTAGTTTGTGGCTCAGATGGTGGGTGAGGATACTGAGATGGGCAGCCACTTGCAAGTTAAATGGACATACACTACCTGCACTCAGTGACTTGTGCTGAAAAAAAGAGAAGGAGAGGAGAAGGAGAAGGAGAAGGAGAGAAGGAGAAGGAGAAGGAGAAGGAGAAGGAGAGAGGAGAAGGAGAAGGGAGAAGGAGAGAGGGAGAAGGAGAGGGAGAGGAGAAGGAGAAGGAGAGGGAGAAGGAGAGGGAGAAGGAGAGGGAGAAGGAGAGGGAGAAGGAGAGGGAGAAGGGAGAAGGAGAGGGAGAAGGAGAGGGAGAAGGAGAGGGAGAAGGAGAGAGGGAGAAGGAGGGAGAAGGAGAAGGAGAGGGAGAAGGAGAGGGAGAAGGAGAGGGAGAAGGGAGAGAGAGGGAGAAGGAGAGGGAGAAGGAGAGGGAGGAGGAGAGGGAGAAGGAGAGGGAGAAGGAGAGGGAGAAGGAGAGGGAGAAAGAGAGAGGGAGAAGGAGAGGGAGAAGGAAGGAGAGGGAGAAGGAGAGGGAGAAGGGAGAGGGAGAGAGAGGGAGAAGGAGGGAGAAGGAGAGGGAGAAGGAGAGGGAGAAGGAGGGAGAAGGAGAGGGAGAAGGAGAGGGAGAAGGAGAGGGAGAAGGAGAGGGAGAAGGAGAGGGAGAAGGAGAGGGAGAAGGAGAGGGAGAAGGAGAGGGAGAAGGAGAGGAGAAGGAGGGAGAAGGAGAGGGAGAGAGGGAGAAGGAGAGGGGAGAAGGAGAGGGAGAAGGAGAGGGAGAAGGAGAGGGAGAAGGAGAGGGAGAAGGAGAGGGAGAAGGAGAGGGAGAAGGAGAGGGAGAAGGAGAGGGAGAAGGGAGGGAGAAGGAGAGGGAGAAGGAGAGGGAGAAGGAGAGGGAGAAGGAGAGGGAGAAGGAGAGGGAGAAGGAGAGGGAGAAGGAGAGGGAGAAGGAGAGGGAGAAGGAGAGGGAGAAGGAGAGGGAGAAGGAGAGGGAGAAGGAGAGGGAGAAGGAGAGGGAGAAGGAGAGGGAGAAGGAGAGGGAGAAGGAGAGGGAGAAGGAGAGGGAGAAGGAGAGGGAGAAGGAGAGGGAGAAGGAGAGGGAGAAGGAGAGGGAGAAGGAGAAGGGGAGGGAAGGAGAGGGAGAAGGAGAGGGAGAAGGAGAGGGAGAAGGAGAGGGAGAAGGAGAGGGAGAAGGAGAGGGAGAAGGAGAGGGAGAAGGAGAGGGAGAAGGAGAGGAAAGGAGAGGAAAGGAAAGGAAAGGAAAGGAAAGGAAAGGAAAGGAAAGGAAAGGAAAGGAAAGGAAAGGAAAGGAAAGGAAAGGAAAGGAAAGGAAAGGAAAGGAAAGGAAAGGAAAGGAAAGGAAAGGAAAGGAAAGGAAAGGAAAGGAAAGGAAAGGAAAGGAAAGGAAAGGAAAGGAAAGGAAAGGAAAGGAAAGGAAAGGAAAAGAAAAGAAAAGGAAAGGAAAAGAAAAGAAAAAAAAAAGGAAAGAAAAGGAAAGAAAAGGAAAGAAAAGGAAAGAAAAGGAAAGAAAAGGAAAGAAAAGAAAAGAAAGAAAAGAAAAAGAAAAGAAAAAGAAAAGAAAAGAAAAGAAAAGAAAAGAAAAGAAAAGAAAAGAAAAGAAAAGAAAAGAAAAGAAAAGAAAAGAAAAGAAAAGAAAAGAAAAGAAAAGAAAAGAAAAGAAAAGAAAAGAAAAGAAAAGAAAAGAAAAGAAAAGAAAAGAAAAGAAAAGAAAAGAAAAGAAAAGAAAAGAAAAGAAAAGAAAAGAAAAGAAAAAAAGAAAAGAAAAGAAAGAAAAGAAAAGAGAAAAGAAAAAGAAAAGAAAAGAAAAGAAAAGAAAAGAAAAGAAAAGAAAAGAAAAGAAAAGAAAAGAAAAGAAAAGAAAAGAAAAGAAAAGAAAAGAAGAGAAAAGAAAAAGGAGAAAAGAAAAGGAGAAAAAAAGAAAAGAAAAAGAAAAGAAAAGAAAAGAAAAGAAAAGAAAAGAAAAGAAAAGAAAAGAAAAGAAAAGAAAAGAAAAGAAAAGAAAAGAAAAGAAAAGAAAAGAAAAGAAAAGAAAAGAAAAGAAAAGAAAAGAAAAGAAAAAGAAAAGAAAAGAAAAGAAAAGAAAAGAAAAGAAAAGAAAAGAAAAGAAAAGAAAAGAAAAGAAAAGGAGTCTGCAGTAGTAGCTGTTTGGAAGCTGTAACCCTGAAGGTGTCCATGCATTTGAAGCATCTCTGTAGCCTGATGTAAGCCATTTGCTCCAAGATGTCTCATCTTTCCTAAACCCAAGTGCATTAATGAAACTGAGCCCATGTGCCTTTTCTGTGCCTTTCTCTTGTATCTACTGCCTCAAGAACCATGTGTGCCAAGGAATGCACTTGTCAATGCCTTAAGGTGAGGGACTGCAATAGATGGATGCATGACACTTTTGGAAATGTGGGACAGAGAAGACATTGAAGGTAAAAGATTCCAACAACAGCAGCTCAAAACCTAAGTCTCTGCTACAGATGCTGTAGTGTGTGTGGAGGGAGTCTGAAGACCAAGACAGAAGATCCTTGCCCCTGTTAACAGCAACAATCAGGCACTATCTGGAAAAAGCCATTTAAAACTCCTTGTGTAGCTGTGTTATAACACAGCACATAATTACTCATCATGTTCTTTCCACAGCCTGCACAGGCTGCCTGCTGGAAGTGCTGTACTGCACAGCTATTCCAGCACAGCTTGGCCACATCATTCCTTGAGTACCCTCTAGATCAGGCAGAGGGGAATTCATTCGAGTGATGGAGACCTTCCTCCTAAATCCCGTAACAAGCACAAGGCTTCTGCCATTGCTACACCAAGCTCTCTACCTCCTCATTCTTGGGTGGAGAATAAGGGCAAGGCTGCAGAAGCGCTACCAGAAAGTCTGGTTTGGCTCCACATCTTCAGATCCTTTGGCTCCACATCTTCAGATCCTTCTCTAGATTCAGACTAGGACACCACCCCTGTTTGTGCTTCTCCTCTGCGTTTTCTTCGACACAAGCATCCAGTATTGTGAACAAGGTTCTCCCAAGAGGGCATGCACATCCAGGGACCAGAAAAGGTTCAGATGGGAGCATAAAGACACATTAGTTAAGGGTACAAACTCACTATTATTAGAACTGGAAAGAGGACCTCAGGTTTCCCACCAGCTTTTTAATGGAAGTGCTTCTGCTTCAAACCTACCTTGGCTGGATGTCAAAGACACATTATAAAGGCAGGTAAGTCCAGGTGTGAGGCAATGTAGCATAGATATCATAGAATCATAGAATCAGTCAGGGTTGGAAGGGACCACAAGGATCATCTAGTTCCAACCCCCTGCTATGGGCAGGGACACCCTACACTAGATCACGCTGGCCAGAGCCTCGTCCAGCCTGGTCTTAAACACCTCCAGGGACAGGGCCTCAACCACCTCCCTGGATAACCCATTCCAGGCCTTCACCACTCTCATGGTGAAGAACTTCTTCCTCACATCTAGCCTGAATCTCCCCACCTCCAGCTTCATTCCATTCCCCCTAGTCCTATCGCTACCTGATATCCTGAGAAGTCCCTCCCCAGCCTTCCTGTAGGCCCCCTTCAGATACTGGAAGGCCACAATGAGGTCACCTCAGAGCCTTCTCTTCTCCAGACTGAATAGCCCCAACTCCTTCAGTCTGTCCTCATAGGAGAGGTGCTCCAGCCCTCTGCTCATCCTCGTGGCCCTTCTCTGGTGTGGTGGAGTAGGAAGGTTCCCCCCACACACAAAAGAATTCCACAGCTAACTCAGCCGGAGAAGCAGATGAAAGCTGTATTCTACAAGCAGATATGGAATGCAGTGAATATGTACAAAAATACACAATATTTACAATATATATACAGAAATATACAGCAATGTATGTAATACAGGAAACCTTTCCCCAACCCCCCCCCTGCGGCCAGGGGGTTCGGCCTGCCGCTCCCTTCTCCCTCCCTACCTCCCCTTTTTCCCAAAAGGGTTAGAGAGAGAGAAAGGAAGGTAATTAAAAGGGGAAAACTTTGTTAAAGCTCAAAGCGAATGCAAAAGTTAGTTTTCTCTTATCTGGTTAGCAAGAATCGTAGAGAGAAACGAGCCAGCTCACAGCACAGGGGGAAGAAGAAGACGACTACTGACTGACTCCCCCGACTGAAAGACTAAACAAAAATCTACAGCCGGGTTCCACCAATGAAATTGGATTAGCATATCATTGTTTTCATTCTAATATCAAAACATTCGGCTAGAGTGTTCAGAAAGTGTCTCTTTCTTAAAGGCACAGCCTAAACCGGTCACATCTGGACACCTTCCAGCGTGTCCACATCCCTCCAGATAGCAGTTGGAAGGCTGCCAAAAGCAAAAAACCTATGTACAAACCCCAAAACCTTAAAGCCAGTAAGCTCACTGTGGAACTACTACATGAATTGCTTCTTACCACCTCAGATGCTAATTACTTGTGTGTTTTAATTTTTGTACTTAACATTCTTCTGTCCAAATTAAAGTAAAACTAATTTAATGCCCCAACAAAAACAGGCTCTAAGTGTCTTTTTCCTTGAATGCTTCTCTTGCGCAGCATTATTTTAACTCCTAACTTCCTTTTGTCTTAGGTGTTGTGAACTTGGAAGATGAACAGAAAAATACCACAAGAATTAGAGAATATGCCTTCAATCTTGTCTGTGCACAGCTATAGCTATCCAGCCTTCAACAAAGGCTACTGAGAGGGTTACACAGACCAGAGAGATGCACCACTATATGGTAACAGCATCCAGCAGATGGTTCACAGGTTTACTTCTGACTGCAGGAAGAGAGAGCTAGCTACAGAGCCCAAGGGTGCTTCTCTTCAGCACTTTCTTTCTATTTACAAACTCTTCCTAGCCTTCCTAGGCAACTTCCTAGCCTTGTTTACACTGCTTCCATCTTGGATATTGCCCCTCTGACATTAGTTCTTGCTCGAGTTTCTATAGGGTCCTTGCAGCTAAGAGAAACATCTGCCCCATCTGTTGCAGCATCTCCAGGCCCAGTGGCCACGCAGCATAAAGTGGAGAGAGAAGAAAGGAGAAAGGACACAGCACAGGTTTTCTACAGAATCTACAAAAGCTGAGATGCTTTTGAAGAGCCTGCAAAACCAAAAGCTGTTATTTAGCTTCTTGACAGCAAAGCAGGTGGTGAATTTACAGAGCTATGTCTCCTCCCTCCCAAAATGGTTTTGCTACAAATTTCTGTCACTTCAGGAAAGCTCCTTGCGTCCACCTTGATGAGAGGCAAGGAGGATGTTTGTCTCAGCAGATAGATGGCTTTGCAGATCCAGGGGAAACTGAGGTTACCAAGTAGGTGACATGAGCAGATTAACAAGAGCATGGGATACCTTCAAAATAAACACAGCCTGCCACAGGTCTCCATATTTAAGAGCAGCATTTCAGGGTCAACAGCCTGGTAGCTTTGGTCAGTCAAAAAGACCTAGCATTAGCCTCTGAGAGGGTGTCAGTTTCTGCTTCACAAAACATAGCTTACATTCTGCATCTCCTAGAGACTTTTATACTGCAAGCTTCTCCTCATGTGGCCAAATCCCTTCACAGCCCAAGGAGCAAAAGAGAGGTGCTGGTCAGTCAACAGGCAGCAACATTTTGAGCCCATGTGAGCAATGTACAGGTGCACAAAGTCAAAACTCCCCCAGTGACATGGGGTGAAGAGGAAAACAGGAAGGCAAAGACCTCCACAGAACACATCCTCTGAAAGTCTCAGCTTTCCTCACACCTTCTCCCACCTGTCCTCATCACATACCATCCCAGGCAAATAACCAACACACAAGACAGAATGAAGGTCCCCTCATGTATTCATTGTCAAGCTTGCAAAGAAGTCCAAGGAGAGATATGCTATAATGCATTCAAAAGACACCACTATCTCCAGGAGCAGGACTTTCCCTAACCACCCTTCCCTTAGCTTTTTCCAAGAGAAGCAGGATAATACTTGCCTTTCTCCAGATCACCAGGGAAAACATCCCCCTCCTAAGTGCAGCCTCACCTCTTCTGGCTCTGCTCCCTTCCCTCTTTCCTTCTCCACTTGCCCCATGTGTCACACCAAAAAAGCTACAAGAGCCTTCAGCAGATGCACTCGTTACTTCCAGCAAGAGAAAAAGCAGCCACAACCCCATTACAGTTTGTAATGAGCTGAGGGGAAAATACTTCTGCCCAATTAGAATTCTTAATGAGCGCCTGATTATTATGAGTGGAAGCTGGCCAGCCTCCTGTTTTGCCCCATCTGGAATGGCAGGACAGCTTCTAGCATCCTCCATGTATCTCTTTCCCTCAGCCCAGCAGGAAGAGGTATAGTAACTCTTCACTAATCTGTACCACACCCTGGCAACAGCAAAAGAGAAATACTGCTGGTATTAATACATCAGCTCTCGCTGTAAATCAAAGGTTAAGCTTTCTGCTGCTTGGGAGAAACCTTTAGTCACTAACAATGTCACCAAAGACGCCAAAGACACTGAGTCATGTTGCACCCCAGAGACTGCTCTGGTTGGGGGTTTTAAGACTCTTTAAGAAGTGCTTGGAACCGTGATGCTCTTTTTCTGTCCTATATTATCTATTAAAAAAATGCCCACCTCAAGCAATGGCTACTGTCAGGTGATCTCAGCGGCACAGGAGAACTGCAAAACAGGTATTTACAAAAGAGCACACAGTCAGTGCTGCATGGTAAGCACAGGGCTAGGGTCTCCCAAGGCAGAAACACAGATCAGGTGCTGCCATGCTTCCCCCACATATCTTCCCTGCCCACAGCTTCAGCAGGAGGGCAGAGGCCAGGATAGGGAATGTGCAGTCATCTCAAGGGGGATCCCTGCAGGGTGGGCTTGTGGCGTACCTGCAAGGCTGCTCTCTGCATCATGTTAAACATTTTGCTCTTTTCTCAGCTTGGGACCACAGACATCCCCAAGATGCCCCTCAGCAGCCTTCATGTTCTCCAAGCACTACAGGCCAACCAGGCAGTGGCAATCCATAGGAGGATCCAGACTTTCTCCACTCCACATCTATGTCTGAGACTTTCAGCCAAAACCCTTGCAGCTGTTGTTCCTGTCTCCTCCAGAAACCATGACTGCCACCTGTTCCTTTCATCACAATTTTTCATCTTCTATAGTGATCAGCACTATCTTTTCTCTGGCTTTCCAACAGTCCTTTCTTCAGCCTAAAAAACAAGCCAGCATGTGAGGTTGTCCATGCCCAGCTTAACTAACTGATGTGACAGTCCCATGCAGCATTGATTTGAGTGAAAGAAAACAAACCCGAACACGAAGTGCTCTGATGAGATACTAGAGATGGAGAACATCTTTACTGTATGTTTAAGGCTACCTTCAGAGTTTACCTGCAGTTTAGAATCAATAAGGTTGGAAAAGACCTCAGAGATCATCAAGTCTACTGGAGCAATTGAAGTGTCTCATGCAGTCTTGGTGATTCAACTCTAGCCCACATAACTAAAGTGCCCAAGACCACTTGATGATGTGATAGAGCCAAGTGACTCACAACCAGGAGTGCTTGGACAGGACACTCCAGTGGCCACCATGACTCAGTTTTTGCTACTACTGTGACACACACAAGGAATGACTAGGCCCAGATAGACACAGGCAGTGGGTTAGTCACTGTACCTTGCACTGATTACGAAGGTTTCAAGGTACTCAGTAATCACTGAAAACTGTACAGTTGCATTATTTGTCAATACATATGTACATATATATATATTTATGTATGTATCTTAACAGGAGAGACAGAAACTTTCTCATTAAAAGTTTAGACCTGCTATGAACAGAAGTACCTCTTATCCTATCACTACAAGCCCTTCTAAAAAGTCCCTCCCCATCTTTCTTCTAGGCCCCCTTTAGGTATTAGAAGGCCACTCTAAGGTATTCCTGGTGCCTTCTTTTCTCCAGACTGAACAGCCCCAACTCTTGCAGCCTGTCCCCATGTGGGAAGTGCTCCAGCTCTGGGTCTGTTCCTCTGAAGATGACTGTCTCATGTTGAGAGTGGATAAAGCAGCAACCAAGTGGCAAGCAGCCACCCAGGGGTCTGATGCAGTCCTTTGGCACTTGTGCTGGAAGATCTTTCTGGCTGCATTGCCAGAGGAATGTGGAGAATGCAGTGCACCAGGAGCAACTGAAGTTCAGCACTCCAGCCAGCATGGGGACACATTGACATGAGTCACATACGCTGGCTTATACAAGCAGCAATACAGCCTCAAATCTCAGGATGTGGCTGTAAAAAGAGCCCAAGAGCAAGACACATGTAGCCTGCTCTCACACTGCAGAGTCCTCCCTCTGAATCAGAAGGGGGAACATTCCTTAGCAAGAGCTGGGTAGGGTTTTCAGGTGACTTAGGGACCTTGCACCATGTTATCATCTGAAACAAATGAGAAAGTGGACTGCAGCTGAACATCATGCCCTTGCTAAGCCTTGAGTCCTGTTCTTGCAGTGCTGCCAGACCTCCCTGCCAGAGCTGGTGCTCCTGCAGACTAGTTGATGGGCTTCAGCCTGCCATGGTTAGCACAGCACCTCCTTTTCCCTGCTAACATCTCTTCTGCACACAGAGTCCAGTCCATCTTCTCAAGAAGTGTGGGGCAGCACCTCGTAGCCAACGATGCCACTGCAAACCTGGCTCTCCCCATAGCCCTGCCAAAATGCCTCCAAGCCTGACTACTGTGTCCACCTCAGTCACCTGCCCAGGTTAAGCTGAGATCTGGCCTACACCACTACTTAAGACCAAACTATACAACTCTGAGTGATCTAAAGCACATACAACATCCCTCTGCAGTAAGGACTATCAATAAGCAACATCAGTATCTTTACAATATGGCCCAAACCACAGTCAGGCTTCCTTCAGCCCATCATGATGTCTTGAAGAGACAAACCAGGAGCAACAGGAGCATCACTGCACATTTGGTTCCAAACACAGAGTCCAGCAAAAAAAGAGTAAGAGGGAAGTTATTCAGCATGTGAAAGTACCACAGTTTGCTCTAGGCAGCTAGGCATGGCCCTACCAACTTCATGAAGTCAAGATGGGGCAACATCTGCCCTGTGGCTAAAGCACAGACTGAAGGGAAGCTGCATGCCCCATGCTAGCTGGCAGTCCCTCCCTGTTTGCCGTGCCCCTAGCACTGGCTAGCTGTGTCACAAGGTGACTGCCAGCACATGGGCTGTCAGTGCTGCAGGAACTGGGGAAAAAAATCCGGCTAAGAAGCTGGTTGCAAGTGGGATAAATATGTGAGAAGAGGTGTAGGCTCCTTTCTGGGAGTTGAGCTAGGCTGGCCAGGCTGCCGGCACAGTGAATGAAAGTCTGAATGACATAACAAGGCATTTAAGAAGTCCAGTTTCCTCTGCTTTACACTATCTTTTCTTTCCCTTCTTTACTTTGGCTTTCTGGTTAGTCAGTTTAAGGGCAGACAGCTTATCCTATCAAGCTGCCCTGAGAGGAGGAACTGGGCTGTCCAACCTTCTAGCAGCTCCTTGCTGACAGACATTTATTCAAATCATTCTCCAGTTTCGACCCAGAGAGAAGCCCAGAGATTCCAGAGATAATGAAAGTCCTTTGAATTTGACGAAAATAGCAAAGTGGATAGAGGAGGATGCTCTGAACATCCCCACAACAGGAGAGGCTGCAGTTTGAGTCAAAATACCAAGCACCACAAAACCTTCATGGGAGAAACCATGTAAACACCCTAGGCCACAGGAAACACCTCTATGCTCAGAAGAGCACTGGCAGGGAACCAGCAGGTGATGGAGGCAGGGACAGCCCAATACGTCTGGGTCAGCAGCAGGTCTCTCTTCTCGTGGCCTCTGCACAGATGGAGGACACGTCTGTCTGGGAGCAGATGCATCCATTGCACCCAGTCTGCTATTGTGTAGATTCCTTTCCTGGCATCATTGGTCAGCACTGAACTGTGCATTAATGTCCAGGACTGCCAAAAGTGTTTAAAAGGCCTCTCCATCTCTTAGAAAGGAAAGCACATCCTCATCCCTCTTTACACCAGCCCCAAGGAGACTGTATCCTCTATACTAACAGTGCTGGGCCAGTTTTGTGATGAAGTCACACTGTGCTGCTAATGCTCCTGCATCCTCTAGGCAGAATGAGGCCAATGAGCCTGATCTATGTGCAAATCTCCCCACACCCTCTCCACAAATAAGCTCATGCCAGGTCAGAGCCTGACTCCACCACTGACTTTGCTGGCACGCGAGTGCCCACCAGTTCCTTCAGAAGCTGCTGAACCAGGATTAATGATGGATGTGACTCTCGCCTGCTCTCTGTGGATTTTCTGCACTCTGCTTGGGAGATCTCAATTCCCTTCTTCTGAAGGAAGATGACAGCAAATGAAGGAGCATTATTCCTTCTGTTTGCACTGAAACACTGGCAGTGCCAGCATACAAAAACTGGAAGGAGTCACATACCTTCCTCTCCACATTTAGGCCATATCTTGGGCTAAACTATAGCAATTCACGCAGTGACCCCTCCCCAGCGCAGAAGGGGAATAGAGAAAAAGGAGAGAAAACCCATAGGTTGAAATTAAAACAGCCAAACTAATGCCAATATAAAGCACACAAAGTTATGCTCAGTCCCGTGGATGTACGGTGGTCACAATAAACTGGAAGGCAGTCCACAGGAGCAGGAGGACCCCCCCGCCCTCAGCAAACTTCCCCCTTTACATCGAGTGTGATGTCATCCATGGTCTGGGATGCACCTGTGAGCCAGCCCAGGTCAAGCTGCCCTGGCTGACTCAGAACTGCTAACAGCCTGCAGCCTGTGGCACGCCTGTGATTCTGTCCCAGAGAAACCAGGACACTTCCAATTTAAAAACACAGAAGAGCTAGGATGCTTTCCAAGCCTAGAAACAAACTTAAGGCCAAGGCTGACGTTCCAGGGATTGTTGCCAATTAACTTAATGGATAAAATTCCCCTCTTCAGCTGCGCTTTGTGCATGCAGGAGAGGAGCCGGACTGTTTTCATGCCCCAGTTCCATATACTAATTTTTGCTGTGTTCACTCATCTGCCTGTTTTCGTGCCTAGAGTACAAGCTGGTGTTGAAGTTGCATCTGCTGAAGAGCCTCTCTGCTCCCTATCTTGGGGGCTATTTGAGGGCAAAAATATCCATTAACCATTTACATTGAAGCACATACTCCACCAGCATGAGCAAAGAACATAATGATGCATTGAGTCCCACAAATTTATCAGCTGCAGCGACGCTCAGAGAGATGGAGGGAGCAGTGCTGAAGAGCAGGGTGGCTGCTTGTGAGGTGCTCACCAGGCTGCATGGGCTCCCCACCCCACCTGTACCATCACCTGGAAGGTGCAGCTTGCTCCTGGAGCAGCACAACACAACTGAAATCTCTAGCATGAGCAGTGACCCCACAGAGCCCCCATGTTCAAGGGTGGCTGGGCTTTCAGGGCAGCTCTGCTCACCTGCTGGCTGGCACTAGAGAACATGCACTGCCATAAACCCCCACAGCCCTCTGTTCCTTCCCTGCGGACCTGAATTCACATCACATCCATCCTCCTCCCAAAGACACAAAGGCCCAAGCGGTGCTTCCTTGTCTTGCAAGTGGCTGTTTCACCGGCCTCAGCTTAAGAGATGTTGAATAAAATAACAGCAAGTTCCTAAACCCACCACAAAAGGAGAAAAGGAGCAAGAAAGGTCTAGGTGCAGTGTGCATTTCAGAGTGCATGAGTGACTGGAAACAAACCCCAGATCCCTGAAACTCAGAGAAAACAGGAACAAAAGGTGGGTGAAAACCACACAAGCACAGGGGAGGGGGTGAGGAGAGGGGCTCTCAGTATTGATGCTTGAAACAGGCTCTTTAAAATGGAAGATAATGACACTGAAAATTATTCTGAGCTTTTCAAAGGCATAAATGACCAAACTGCCTCCTGACTCCTGAATTACATTATCCAGAAAGAACTTAATAGCACGTTATTATCACTTCTTCTCGCTGACAGGATTTCGGCACTGAAAAGACAAACAAGAAGTGCATTCATAATCACAACCGTGTTCACCTCTGCTGCGTGCTGGCCACAGCTAATTCCAGGTAAGTGTCTCAGCTGCTGGCCAGGGGAGCATGGCAGAGAGGTAATTGCCTTTGACACTGCCTGACGGGGACTGGCTGGGGGTCCTCAGAGGACAGCAGGTGCTGAAAACCTGCTGTATGGTGAACAGCATGGCTTGAGCTGACTAGTGGCAGCTGATGAGGATCTACCCACCATGGACCACCTCTGGTGGGTCACAGTGCTCTCATCCCAGCATACACCTGTGAAGGGCCTAGGACTGTGCAGACAGCAGTGGAGTCCCCCTGTCTGCTGCCATTGTGGCTCTGCTGGCCTGTCAGGAACTTACAGGAATGGCAACAACACAAGATAGGAGAACAGAGGAACATGCAAGGTCTGGGGAGTGTAAACAAGCAACCTGGCCCGAGTTCTCCAGGGATAGCCCCAGCCTCTGTTTTTTGTCATGTAGTTACTTTTCATGACTGGCAGCCAAGGTGATAGTGGTGCCATTAATTTCCAGAGCTGGACAGCTTGCTAAGTCCTTTTCTCTCTTCTTCTACCCCTGCCACCCCATCCTTCTGCCCTGGTTCAGAGGCTGGAAAACAGCTCAGTCACATTGTGCCCTGGCCATGCCCTAGGGTGGGCATTGTCCTGGTATAAGCCAGGGATGACCCTGGATTCATACAGCACCATTGTACTGCTGTCTGAAGGGTACCACACAACACAGTTTACTCTGAGCCACTCCCAAGGCCTTTCTTTACATTTCCCTTGTGTTTTATCAATGTGTGCCACAGCAATCCAAAAATCCTCTCTCCCAGGAAGTATCCCATCTCCTCCCTCCAATGACCAGAGACAGCTGCAGCCATGTCAGAGCAACACAAGAGACCAGTCCAGAGGAAAAGAAACAAAGACAAGAGAGAAGCAAAGAGCCAGAGAGCTCTGCTTGGCTGCCACTGCTGCAGAAGTGTTTCCATAGGGCTGCCTAGGATGCAGAGCATGACCCAGTCCATCAGAGTCCCTGGGAAGGAGACTGTCCGTGCTACAATGCTCACGAGGGCAACCTAAACCCCAGGGACAGCACTCATACAAGCACTCTGTGGGCTGCTCATGATCTATGTCCCAGAGTTAACAATATTTCATTTCAGCAGCCTTGCTTTGACATCCATAGGCCACTAAGCTAGTGAAGAGGGTAACCACCAATAACAACAGCCAGCACTGTGCTCTGCTGCCCACTCACCACACATGTAGTGGTGATTTTTTCTCCCCTGGTAGCACAATACGCCAAAGAAATAGTCCTTCCCCGGTCACAGCAGAAGACAGGCTGAGAGGAGAGCTTATGCAGTGTACCCAGAGTCACTCACACCACCAGGGTGGGACTCCTCAGCTCAGCCTCGGCAGGAATCTCCAGGAGGTCATAGGAGCAGCCACTACCACAGCAAAATTCCAGTGCTGCTGGGGCAGAGCACATGGCACAAGAGCATGCAGTCTCCTACCTCCCTCAAAGGCTCCTTCAGGGTCCACCTCATCTAGCCAGTACTTGGCAGAAGGCATGAATGTGGTGACCAAAGGCAACCATGGGGAGAAGACCTGGGACAGAGCTCCCAAGAGTAAGACTGTGAAGCAGTTTCCAGCATAAATGAATTGTGTAAATCATATAAACTGGGCAGGGAACAGCTCTTGGCCCATGAGGGCTGTGAGGGCAACGCTGTGCAGCTTGCAGAGCTCTTCATTCTGTTCCCTGGCTTCAGAACTCTCACTCTGTGTGCACACAGTTGAACAGTTGTCTATAATTTCTCAAGGGTGTCTATAATTTCTCCCAGAAAATCAACTCTTCAGCCTGCCATGCACAGTTAGTAGTTGCACCACACTTTCAGCTGATGTCTCACACCACGTCAATCTGCTTTCTTCCCTCTGTCACTGCTCAGATCACATCAACACACTTAAGGTGCATGGATGCGCCAAAGTAAATCCCCCAACCCACATCAGCTCATTGCTCAGTTCTCCATGCTGGCTGTTGCAGAACAGCTATGTCTGTGCTGACCTTCTGCTCCTGGTAGTTATGCCAATGGACTTGCCCTGCTCCAATTTATCTGATGACCCCGCAATGCAGGGGACCAACAGCAGTCCCAGTGCAGATTGGGTGCAGCATAAGCAGCTGCAGGATTGGCTGTCCTATGATATATGCATCTTATATTGCCTTTTCCTTTCAGCCTTATCAGCATGATGGATAGTTTAGCTATGGTGAAGTACAAGATAGTAATAACAATGGCCATGATCACTATTTTTCGTATTTCCTTTAAGAGCAGCAAGCCATTACCAGGCTTCACACATGTCACTTTATTTATTAGCCACATTTAGTAATCTCTCCCATCTTTGCTTTATTAAAGCGAGAGGCACTATTAGGCTGTGTGCTGGGAGGAGAGCAGGGACTCACAGGGCAGCCACCATGGGGAGACACCCACTTGCACCCACACTGAGCCCAGAGCTGCAGGCCTGCAAGTCACCAGCAGCTGACTTGCATTTTACATGCAGGCACATTCTGCTAGGCCAGACTTCAGTGTTGTTTCCTTTTTTGCAATGCTCCAGGTATAGGGAGAGGCTTTATGAGTGTTATTTATGCTCATATGTACCAGAGGAGGGAAAAGTAGCCTCAGCACAAAAAGATTCTGAATTAAAATAACATATTCAATAAAATAATAAAAGAAAATATCAAAGCTCCTCCTACTGCACAGTGCTCATGCAGTCTGGGTGAACAGTTCTCACCAGTACCTGGGCTGCAGCAAACAGCTCAAAGGGCAGCCAGTGATCTGACACTATGGCTGCTCTGTAGTGCCACAGAGGGTAGTAAACAGAGTGATGCTCTCTGGATCACACAAGCAAATCCAGGAAGGCCCTTTGACAAGGTCACCTTGAGCTGCCTCGGGTCAGCAGGAGGTGCGTGGCTATGTGCAGAGTCACAGCTGCAGGCAAATGGATGGTAATGATCCCTGCAAGGCACAAAGACACGGATCACTACTCTGCAGAGAAGCAGCTACAGCCTTCTGAGTTGTCGAGGGAAAGGCCAGGCTCAGCTCACACCTCCGAGTGTGCTGAATGCCCTCAGCCTGGGAAACTCAGTACTGTCTCTATGGAACCTGACTACCATCACACAGAGGTCATTTAGCATCCTTCCAGGCTGCACAGGAGACCTTCAGCTGTATGTAAGCAGAATTTACTCCCAGTTTAAAGCCTATTTGACATCTGAAGTAGCCACATTAGGACCATGGAGAATGCCCATAGTGCCTCTTCTCAGGAAGGCACTGTAACATGCAGGTTTTGTCCAGGAAGGACCTGAGGTGGTTGGTCAATTAGAATGGCCAGGCAAGCTACCCAGGCTACCATTTGCCAGGACAGGCAGACTCACAGCTCCAATCCACGACCAAAGTAAACAAAAGGAGCCAGCAAGCTGGGCTTCGGAGCAATGACAAGCCCTGGGCAGGGACACTCTGCCTCATGTCTGAGCACAGACATTGACACAGAGGGAGAGCTGAAAAGGCTGAAACCCGGATCCAACCTCATCCCACAGTGCTGACTCGACAGTGATGTGAGCCAGCCCCCTGCCTGCTTTGTGCTGTGGATGTATGGCTTCATGGGAAGCCTGGCTGGAAGGAGCAACAGGGCATCTGTCTCTTTCTGTCCTCTTGCTCACAGAGCAACTGAGCCACACTTGGGCTGCCAGTCCTTGAAGCCTCCAGGGACTGAGACCCCCTCTGCATGACATGTCCTAGCTCTGCACCACCCTCCTGGTGAAATGCATCTCTGTGCACAATCTAACTATCCAAGCTGTAATTTGTGGCTATTGTCTCTTGCTAAGCCATCTGGCACTGCCAGAAGGAGTTTGGCTCTATTGCTTCTATAACTCTTTCAAAGAGCCACTGGCCATTTTCGGCTCATGTCTTTGCTTCCTCCTTGCCAGACTAAGCAAGTCCTTCTCCCTTTCAGGCTATGGGCAGTAGGTCCTGGCTATGGTGCATGCCCTCCTGTGAGAGACTAAATCTTGTCTCTCTTGATGTGACTCAACAAAGAAAATCACCTTTGCTGCTTGCCCAGACAACAGCTGATGTGTATCAGGCACTGGATAACGACTCTCTGGAATGTGCACAGACAAGATCATCTCTACCCATCAGCTACCCCGGCAAGGGAGGATGGTGCAAAGGACAACGAATTCACCACCTGGACATACACCTGAAAAACTGTATAAAAGATGTGAGCAACTACTGGCTCGGAAGAAGGAAAACGCCTGGGCAATGCCACTCTGGAGAAAAACAAAGAAAATACCAGGAGAGAAAAGGACAGAGACATCACCATGGAGCCTGGAAGAAGACCAGCAGGAAGCCTCTCTCCGTGTCCTAAGTTCTACCTGCTGCAACGCATGGAGCTGAAGAGGTTGCTCAGAGAAGGACTTGGACTTCAGGATCTCTCCCTCCCCTCCTCCAGCAGAAGACAGCACAGCCAACAAGGATGACATCTCCTCCATGCCAGAGCGGCAGCACCCTTCCTCCACAGACCCAAACTGTCTTGGGGGTGCAGTAATGTAATTCCTTTCCACTTTTCTCTCTCTCTTCTCCCTATTTTTTCACTCTCTCCCTTCTTCTGTTCCCTCCACTTTATTTTGTTAACAAATAGCCTTACTGTTGATATTTTGGCCTCATTTGTGCCTCCAAGTTCATAACACAGGAATAGTCAAAAGAACTGAATCTCTTTCTGTCTCTGGACTGCGACACCTCCCCAGTCCCAACCCAGTTTCCCCACATCCTTCCTCAACTAAGAGAAATTTAAAAGGACATGGTTTCAGTTTTGGACTTAGCAGCACCAAGATGAGGAGGAGAACAAGTAGCCTCCCCTGCCACATTCCTCCTGATGTAGCCTAGGATATATTTTCCACTGCAAGCCCATATTTACCTGGGATCCCCCATAATCCTTTCATGCTCCTTTTCAGCAGGGCTCCTACTCCACTAGATCTTCTATTCAACCAAAAGGTCCGAGTGATACCTCATGGAGTAAGATGTTAGGGGGTGCCACTATCACCTATATAGTGCTTGGAAAGGATCATTTTTCGCAGCAAGGTAATTAGGTAATGTCAGTCTCTCACTGTGCAGCTCTTTTGCAGTCTCAGGCAGCACTTCAGGAACACTGGAGGAAAGAGGACCCCCACCTTGAAGGAACATCACCAGGGCTGACCGAGGGCCAGCCCCATGCCAGCAGGAGCCTGGTGGCCCCAGTACCCTGGTGGACCCAGGTTGCCTTCCAACCGAGGGCTTTAGCATGTGTCAGCCCATCATCCCCAGCAGAGTGACAGCTGCTGGCTGATCAGCTGGAACAACAACCGAAAAAAGCCCAGGAGTCCTGCCCGGGGGAGTGAGGGAAACAGCCACAGGAGAGCTCCACAGAAACAGAGCTGAAAAAAGTTGCTGAACTGCCTTGCAGAGACTGCTGCACCTCAGCAAGTGTCATGCCACACTGTACTCATGGAGGGCTGGGAGGAATGGGGAACCCTCTGTTGTGCCAGAGGTGGCAACTCACCTGCCACAGCACCTGGCTGACCTGTGAAACAAAAAGCCAAGAATGCAGTCCAGAGCATTTAAAGATCACAGCTCCACTTAGAACCATGCTGGATTTCAATACTTACACACAAAAGGTGGGGGACACCTTTTCCTTTTTTTCTTTTTCCTTGCCCTTTCCTTTCCACAACTCTCCTCCCCTCCTATTCCCAAACCCTCAGCTCTCACTAGCAAAAACTAATTGCTGTGAACACACAGAAACATGCACATCCTCCCACTGCTCTGCAACGCAGGTGCCTGGTTGGAGCACCGTGGCCACTGCTAACGGTCCATCATCACACTGTGGCAAACCAGTTGAGGCCCAGTTCCCTTGCAAACAACACAGGCAGGACAGCAATCGCCCCGCCCCCCTTCCCCTCCCCTTGCTGGCAGTGCATGAGGACTGCCAATGGGAAGGATAAGAAACTCTTTGGGCCTTGCAGACTTGCTCCACACAGCATGGAATGATGCAGCAAGCATGGAGCAGTGGCTGTGGCTTTCCCCCAGAAGCATCACCAGTTGGCACCTCACTGGCTGAGGTGCTCCCCACTGGGAACTGATGGAGTCCTGGCCACCAGAAGTGCTGCAGCCCTGCCCAAGGTACAAAGCCACATAAGTGTGTGGTCCTGGAGCCTCAAGCAGGGTAGCAGAGGGACAGCAGGATTTGCTGAGGGCTGCTGTGCTTCTACAGCCATTGAGGCTATCAGCTAGACCTGCAGGCATTAGGCAGGAGAAGGCTTTTTGGTGTGGAGTAGAGAGCAGCCCTTCTGCTTTGTTTCAGACATTAAAAGAGAAGTGATGAGAAAATTTACAGGCTCCAGTTGCTTCCTTCCCTGTGTGGTGGTTCCTCGCATGCTCTAGGAACAAGCAGCCTGCCCACACCCCTTTGGACTCTGGGTACAGTTGGGGAGAACCGTACCAAGGGGACATGGAGATACACAGTGGGAGGGGGCAGGAAGAGCCCTGCCAAGTGATGCATTGGAAGGTAGCCTCAGTGACCCAGGGGGAGTCATTCTGGCACTGCCCAGGCTGTGTGCCAGTCGCAGTGCATTTTCTATGGGACGCAGGGAGTGGTTCACGTGGAAAGCTTCTACGCTGCAACTGGATGATGTTCATACGCCCCTACGGGGCAACAGAAGGCACCATGTAGCCTTGATCTGCAAATCTGTATGCCACCTACCTGTCACTTTTCAAGTTCAGTGGATGCACTGGGTAAAGGCTATGGTGTTTAGTCATGCTCTCTCTGGCTTTTTCTTCAGATGGATGTAAAAATTCATACCCTGACTGCCTCATTCTCCACCTCCAGCCAACCTAACGATGGTATGTTTAAATGCCAGATGAAAAGCCTGCTGGATGCCCAACACTTCCAGAAGCATTGAGAGCCTTTAGGGGGGGGATAAGTTTACAATGTCATAGGAACTGAAAGTCAACTATTAGTTTTGCTTCTCTGGCCCTAGCTCTTACACCACACCTGTTAGTCCCAAGAGTCAGTGGGCTCAAAAGTCTGCTGTAAGGCAAATGTTTAATGCCTGCACCAAACTTCAGTTTGCTCACAGCTGAAGCCAGGCAGACAGCAGCCTGTGCACTGCCCACAAGCAGAGCAGCAGAGGCTATGTTTCTAGTGGTGACAACACCAGTAAATGTAGGTTGGAAGGAGAGGCCGAGTGCCCAGAGCTGGTCCAGGTCATCCATGTCTGACAACCACAAATTGGGATGAGAAAGTGTCTTTTCAAAACACTTTTAACACATTCACCTTTGAGAGCTTTCAGCAAAAAGACAAGGCAGGAATGTTAAAGGGTCAAACTCTGGGTCTTTCCTCAGGCAAACCCTCCTTGATTGACTGTGGAAAGGGAGAGAGCTGAGCACAACTGACAGAGGAGTCCCACTGCTAACACTGAAGCATACAGCCTCCTGGCACAGACCAATGACAACAGACAAAGCTCTTCCAAATACATCTCGCTCTCTGCCTGCTGCATGTTGCCAAAAACAACAGTGTGAGAGGTTGCTGGCTCTCTACCACTTTTAGAGCCAGAACCTTCCTCAGGCAGCAGGACTAGCAGTGGCATGGTGGGATTTAGAACAGGTAAATGGACAGGCAAGGCTGAGAGTAGGCTGGGGGCTCAGTAGTCAATTAAATGCCAGCTGTGCAGAGCCTCTCCACAACACAGGATCTTCCAGAAATGAGGGATATAACCAGGGCCTCGCTGTGAGATGTGCTTTTACACACAGGTGTTAATGAAACCCAAACTCTGGTTGGTATATCCAGACACGGACAGGCAAAGGCATTTGCAGGGGCAGCTACAAGATGAAGATGTGAAGTCAATGACCTTTTCTAGGGTGTCTCCTAGACTTTAGTCAGTGCATCAGGCTATTTTTCTGAGCAGAGCTGTACTTGTGAGGAGAACAAGACAGGCCCACACACTCCAGCCAGCCTAGATGCTGGAAGTGCCTAAGCAAGGCACTGATTCAGCCTAACTACTCACATGAGCAAAGATTACTCATGTACAGGCTACAGGGCCAATACTCCAAGGCCCCTATGACTCCCTGTCGACTCAGGATCTCGTCACTGCAATTACCACCACTCTCCTGCCTGACGCCACCACAGAGCCCAGAAGTCAGGGCAATCAATCTTACCAGGGTTTATGGGTTTAGTACTTAGCAAAGATGGGACAGCACATCACTCCCACTGCTGCCTCCACAGTAGGAATGGCTCAGAGAGTTAACATCAAGGTGAGGAGACTGACTGCATGTGAGACCAAAATCCCTTGTTCATCTCCCATCCAAAACTCTGCTAGTCACACATTTCTTAACAGTCCTGAGCCAGCCAGCCATGCCTACAATCCGGAGCACAGTCACTGTCATAAGCCACACATCTGCAGCCACCAACTCACCACACCCAAGCACACCTGTAGTCAGGTACTTTGCCTGGATTACATCACTTACCTCTTCCACACAGACAGAAAGAGAATTGGTTCCTGAGGGACTGACCCACACTCTGCCCCCTGCTTCCCTTCCCATGCAAAGGGACTCAGTGCAAGTTGAGGTCTCCCATCTGTGAAAGCTGTCAAACTCTATGCAAAGTGGCAGAAAGCATGGTCACCTTGTGGCTTGCTCTCAGGCACTGCCAGGTGACTGAGTGACAACCCTCAGCTTAGCAAGCTTGCTGGCAGTAGAGGGACATTCCTGACCTGTCTTTCATGCCCCTTTCATCAAGACAGTGTATGAGAAAGCTGAAATTATCTGAGCAGTCACCTCCATCCACCCTTCCTGGCTACAGGAATCCTCACAAGCAGCAGGGATGTCTCCCAGAATCCCAAATAAGTCTCACATAAAGGAGACCTCCAGGTGAGACTTCCTGGTAGTCACCCCATAGCTGCAAAGTCAGAACAACCAGACCTGTCACTTGCACCACCAAGCAAGAGGCAGGTTTCCATCTGAGGCAGGAGCAGTGAAATGTCACAGGTGAAGGTGAAATGCCCAGTGTGTGGCACAGACATGGTGACATCTTATAGATGCACTGCAACGTGCTTTTACAGGCAGGGAGGAGGAAGGATCAGGGTGGATTTGGGTGGAAAGGAGTGGTGCATTCTCCCAACAGATTAACATATTCTCCTCTATTCCATCCCAACACACACTGGCACAGCACCAGAGAACCCAGATGTGGAACAAACCTCTAGAGCAAAGATGAAGAGGCCATTTCATTTTGCTTGCAAGGAGTTAACAGAGATGTCTGGCATCACTCAGTGGAGAAATGAAAACAGGACTGATGTCAGAGGCCCAAACATCATCCTGAGTGCACAGACAGGCATCCATCTCCCAAAAGTCTTTCAGCCAACACATTTATTTTGCTGTGTGGCAGCACAGTACAGTCATATACATTATTACCAGCAATTTCAGAGCCCTGAACACCTGAACAGAAATCAGACTAAGGAGACTGCTAAAACCAATATAAAGCCTGTTGGATTTTAAAGGGACTTTCCATGTCTCTGTAAGGGTCTGAGAAATGTTTTCAGGCGTTCAAGGCAGGGTGGGGATTCTTTTAAATTTGTACGATTCTTTAAGGAGAGGCTTTTGCTTCCAGTGCTGTCCCACTGGAATCTGAGTGGCATTTCTCCTGCTCAGATGGGGAAAGAAAATACTCTGCTTGGCCTGTCATGTGGTATCCCTCACCTCCTTTTCCTAAACTGCGAAATGGCAGAGCTCCAGGACCAACTCCACCTTCCGGCGCCAAAGGGAAAGCTAGTGCTGTAGCAGGCAAGGACAGTGCAGCCTGTAACATGGAACAAGACACCACAGGATAGACAGACACAGTCAGAAAGGCAAATGTGCTGTGGTGAGCAGAACAGAGGGAGGGAGGGAGAGCACCCAGACCTCTCCCACGGGTTCAGGTCAGTATGTGGAATGCTGCATCCGGCTCAGGACAGCGATGACCAGCTTCCCCAGCGGGGACCCCTTCAGCCACAGGAAGAGTTCATAGACGTTGATCTGCCACAGGCTCAGGGACTCTGTGAGTGAGATCTGGGCCCTCCTGTAAAGTGAGTGACTCTTGCTCCTCTGGTACCTAGAAGGAGAAAGACAGCTGCATTAGATCCAGCAGGATGCAGCCCAGCAGGAAGGCCTGTCCTACATTTTCAGTACAACTGACCCTCCCTAGAGGAGGCAAACATCCCACATCTGGGCAATCACGAGCAGTGGGGAACCCTGGGAGTAGGGATTGTCTCCAAGTAATGTTCCTGAGGAGCTGGGGACTGCCTCCCTAGCAGGAATCTGGCAGAAGAGACAGCCTGCTCCCCTGTAAGCCCAGCTCTCTTCCCCCTGCATTTAGTGACCCAGGAACATAGTGTCCTCTGCTTCTATGCCCAGCTTCACTTCAACTAACAAAGATGGGTGCATGCTCCTATAGCCTTTCCTGGCAGCACACTCACAATGGTCCAGCAATTCTGACACACTGATTCCAGGAAATGTAGTCCTCTACCTTTCTTCAGAAGCAGAGGTTAACTGGGCTTTGTGGTCCCTCATCAGCCAGAGAAATAACTATTATTTCTTCTGCAAGGATGAGGAATCTGAGGCAAAAGTGCATTGACTCATAAGATTCACAGATGGAAATCTCTTGCATGACTCCTGTTCCTGGCTTTTAAACATCAACCTGATCTTCACAGTCAGCCCTAGTCCCTAAATCAGGCCGCAGAAACAGGCAGCAGAGAAATGGCAGGTCTTTTCTACCCACACTTTCCAGTGGTTACGCATGTAATAGGCAGGTAAGGACCTTTCCCTGTCTGAAGGGGCTAAACCCTAAGCCCTTACCATAAGACCTCCAACCCCATCCCTGGGCCTTAAGGGCCCTGACTAGCCTGGCACTTCCTCCCCAATCCTCTGCCCAGGATCTCAGTTATACTCTGGCCTGCATCTTCAATCCTCATCTAAGTAATGGTCCTCAGCTCATGACCTGCTGTGAAGCCCCTTGATCTGGACCTTAATTCATAAAATGACCTCTTGGTTTGTCCTCAGCCATGTACTATCACCATGCATCTGCCTGACAAGCACTAGGCCTGAACCTGATCTGCAGACTGACTTTCTGGTTTGTCCTTGGACCTCTTCTGTCACCATGATGTTGCATCACAATACAGGCTTTTGGCTAGACTTGACCACCGTCTCTGTGTCTGTCTTGCTCACCTTGCTCAGATGTTGTGAGACTGGGCCCTGACTGTCTTGCTGGCCCCAGGGTCCTCCCTGACTCCTGGCCCCCAGGGACAGACTGCCCCTGCTGCTCCATGTCTGGCCTCTGGTGCGTGGAGCAGAAACTCACGTGGAAACAGCTCTGATGCAGCAGCGAGACATGTTGAGGAAGGAGCTGGCACTGGCCCGTGTGTGCAGCGCTGCCTCGATCCCCCTCAACAAGTCATTGGTCTTCAGCAGCAGCAGCATCTGGCGGGGACGTTGTTGAGGAGCTGGGTGATCTGGGGCAGGTAAGCAGCAGCGTTGGAACGGATCTCCACATCCTGAGGCCAGCCAGGTCATGTCAGAAAGAAAGAAGAGAGAAACTGAGAGTCCATGCATGGCAAACCCAGGTAGGGATGCAGCTGAGATCTGGCAGGGGTAGATGGTGTTATTCCAGACCATGATGCTGAACCAGAACCTAAAGAGCATTTTGTCCTGTTTTCCAGCAGACACCTAGCTGTCCCAAGCACTTACAGCACAGTCACAGATCATATTTGCCATATTCCCACCTGCCCCTCAGTGAGATAAGGACTTGTCCTCTCACTGGCAGGATTCATAATCCCTCAGGAGACCAGGGCACTTGCTGCTATCTCAGTTCTTGGCTCCGGGCATCCCTGCAGCAGCCATGTCTCATTACTGCCCTTGCAGCCTTCTGACTGAGTCTCACCTCACCAGCTCCAATGCTGGCAATGCTGCATGTAGCACAGGATGGCTCAGGAAGGCGAAGGCATGCTGCAGAGACAACCAGGTTGCTCTTTGTCTTGCTGTTCCATGGCACTGATAGCTTTTTGCTATACTTACAAAGCTGTTTCCAAGGCCTAGTTTAGTCCTCTGTCCTCCACACAACACAGAAGAGGTGAGAAACATCATGCAGTTATATGCCACGTTAACCCAAAAGACTGAAAACTGTCATCTGTCAGATTAAGGGTATATCCAGGCCCATATCCTGTCTGGCAGAAGCCAGTAGTAGGCACTTGAGGAAAGAGTGCAAGATCAAGGCAGACACAGGGTGATCCTTCATATTCCTTGGTTGCCCAGCTTCCAATAAATACACTATCCCACAGTATGATCCCAGGGGTAAGAGCCTGAGCCACTTAAGAGGACCTCCCCTGCAAACATGAGCCACCACAGCATGCAAGACAGTCAAACCCCACTCTCCTGTCTCCTTTTAGATCTGAGAGTTCTCCCACAATCTTAGTAAACACAGCACAGCGTGGTGTGGGGCCAATCTCATACACATACCATGTTCCTGCCTCTCCCTACAGAGCCACGAGACGAATCAGCAAATCAAAGTAGAAGTCCCTTGAACACCTGAGATCTCCAGAATCCATCAGAACACATGCAGAGAACAGCAAATGGCTTCTTATAAGATGGAGGCTCTTTTGTGGGAAAGGACAGCTCTAAAATCTTCTCTCTGGAATGAGGGACAGCTGACCTATACTTCATGATATTGGATCCCACATTCACTCTTTGTGAACTTCAGACTTATAAAGTAACAGTTCTGTGCAAATTGAGCGTGCAGGTCACAGTGTCAAAGACGTGTACAGCTCAGACATCACCACAGTTGCTTGGCTGCTGACACCATCACTGAACAGATACACAAAGCTTCAGCAAAAGGATGCTTAGCTCTCCTAAACAGTAAATGCTTTGTTCTATTATCTGTTGGCAGAAAATCCCTCCCGATTATCCCTTATCCATTATCCCACCCAGTATCGCTGCAGAGCCTACTTATTTTCCACACACAGGTTATATTTGCTATTTATTTTCCTTTTATTTTTAGCTCCAACTGCTTGACCACATCACAAAACAACCACATGACCTGTCATCAGAACTGTCATTTTCTGTCAAGGGCGAAGGCTGTGTGCAGAGGAAGAAATGAGCTATGCCACAGGACCTGAGAAAAGCCCCTTGGCTGCAGTCACAGAGGCTGCTGCAGGATGCAAGCAAAACATAATCATAAAATCAGATGAGATGAGGCCAGCAGCCACCCTGAGCAGTCAGCTGCCTGGCCCTGGCTTAAGATGGGAACAGCTACATCTATGGCAATCCTCACACATTTGCCCTGCTCCTAAAACACTGCAGTGCTGTGACTTAAAGACTCCCCTCTCCTCATCTGCACCAGTGTTTCACTGGCCTTGCTGTTAGAACTGTTTTTTCTCAGGTTAACCCCAACCTCCTTTGCTGAATATGAAACTCATTACTTCTTGTCCAGTTTACAGCAGTCCTCACCAGATTTGAAAATCACTACCACAACTCTTCTCAGCCTGTGCTCTCTAGGTATTTTCTGCTCAGACTTACCTCATGGGTTGCATCTGTTTGACCACTAGGCCTTGTACCTTCCTACTGGACTTGCCCCAGTGTCATGGAAACTTTCTTGAGTTGCAGTGCCCCAGTCTGGGCACAGCACTAGAGAGATGATTTTATTCCAGGAGGGTTGCTTCCTTGTCTCACAGGCTACTCTCATGTCAATGCATCCTCACGCAAATTCTCTGGAGCTCTGGGCCGATGGTAGCTGCCTACACAGCACTCGGCTCCTGCTGCTGATACAATCTTTCAAATTCACCTTTAAACTAAGGGCAAGCAGCAGCTCATTTCCTAATGCCACAGCAAATCTGCTCATCTCCCCATTATCTGCCACAGGATTATCCAGTTTCAGCCTTAATTGTGTCATGTAGGCAAAGACAACAAATCTTGCTCCACAGACACAATTCAACTCAGTGACAAAGTTCATTAGCCCACACAAGGCACCATGCAGTTGCAGTTGCACCTCTGGCATAACCTTCACAAGCCACTTCAGGATAAGCATTTCGTATCGACTCAGGCTCAACACCGGCCTTGTAGTACTGGAACCAGCTCTGTGTTGATTTCCTCTGAATTTTTTTCTGGAGCTACAGCACAAGAACTCACCAGATCAAGCACAGATCTGCTAGACAGTCACTCTATTATTTCTGATCTGCAGAAAATTAACTCATGTAAGAAGCAATCAAATTACTGGGCGGGGGGTCCATTACCCAAGGTATCTGACCTGCTCATTGCTATGGATAATGGCAAGCCAGTGCAGCAAATGCTGCCACATCCATCACAATCAAATGCCAACCCAAAGGAATTTCCAGAAGAGAACTTCACAGGACAACATTATAATGCTATCTTAATGAATTTCATCCTTTCTACTATAAATTCATGCAGATAAAACCAAACCATAGGATACAATATGTTTCTGCCCTAGTCCATTACCTGAAATCACATCACTATATCTGCATCTAAGAACGGCACAGCTGCCAGTGGCTCTGACTACCCGTAAGGCGGTGTTCAAGTGTCAGGAGTGTGAGAGGACTTCAGAAGGATCCAGCACGTGTGGATAGGAAAGGGTGAAGAATGTAAGTGGCAATTTCCTAGATTTGTAGTGATTGAGTTGACAGGATCTGCAGTTAAGCAACCTTGACTCCAAGTTAATAGAGTTTCTGATTGGGTGGTAATTTCCAAGGGTTTTTAGGAGTTTGTATCAGTGCTGATAGTCATTTGCATGAATAGTGATAATGCATTATCCTTCTCATGTCTTCCCACTATGCCTTTATGTCTCCTCTACCTTAACCTATCCTCTTTGATGGTTCCCTGCACAGCTGCATTCAACACTTTTTTAAGGAAAAGGCTGACTACAAATGTCAGAACTGGTGAACACTTACCCATTGAAATATTATACAAAATTCAAGCAGCCCACGACAAGTGTATCTGGGAAATGAAGTTCAGCCACTACAAAACACATTGCAGGAGCAGTCCTGGCTTCTTCCAGCTCAGCTATCAATGCAAAATTTGCTACAGAGCTGCCAGGGGTCGCCCAGCATCACTGCCACATCAGGTGGTGATAACCATGAAAGGCACCTGAAGAGAAGAAAGGGCAAAGACAGGAAAGGGCACAGAGGACCCACCTCTCTGGCTGAGACTGGTGACCGGTCAATGCCCCTGTTGACAGACTCCCAGGACCTGGCAGTCAGCATGCAGGCAAAGAGAGGGTACAAATCCCCTGCCCCGAGCCGCCGGCTGTACTTCTGTACTCTCTTCATGTCAGCCTTGATGAGGGCCTGCCAAAGGCGGCAGTAGTCCATGCGGAATGACTCGCTCAGCACCTGGGGAGAGAGACACGGCCCCCAGAACTCCATGGAGGGATCTAGGGGGAAAACCTTGTGCCCCCTAGCTTGCCCTATCTTCCACTTCAGAGCTTGGAGGGCAATGAAATTAATAGGAAAAATATATTCGTCTGTGCTTAGCAGGGCAAGGCTGCAGCTGGATATGCTCTTCCAGCCTGACGTCCACAAGCAGCCTCACAAAGCCCTGAGAGCTCCCCACAGCTACGCACCTGGTAGAGCCCATGGTCCAGGAGGATAATGTGGGCCTTGCCGGAGGCTGGGCACTTCCTCACTAGCACATTGCCTGGGTGTGGGTCACAGTGCACAAAGCCGTTCACAAAGATCATTTCGCTGTAGAGTTTCCCCAGGTTTCGAGAGATCTGTGAGCAGACAGGAGATGGTCACACGCTGCCACTCACAGCAGGGCGCCTGCCAGGGAGGGAGGCAGCCCCTTGCATGTCAAAACTGCAGTAAGCGAGGGTCTGGTATGTGCCAATGTCCCCACACAAAGCTCCTGCAGCTCTTCAGACTGCCAAACACACAGGGTGGCTGCTGGCATCTACTACAGAGTGATTCAGGACATTCAGGGAAAAATCTTTGCCAGGGTACCATGAAGGTGATTGTGGGGTCAGGAGTTATATAGGGACACTTGCCTAGCATAAAAGTGAGAAAACACCTGTGGGTAGGAACAAAGTTTCTGGTAAAAAGGAGGGAAATGAAAGAGCAGGTAGGGCAGACAGACACTCACAGAGAAGGCATGGAAAGAGTTCCCTCTCCCTTCCCCCCATGACACTGTTCCCCACTTTCCCCCTTACTTTCCTCAGACTCATGTTAACCTGTGAACACAAAGCAGCACAGAAACACTGTTTGAATTATCCTGTCACTGCTATGTCCCTCCATGCTGCTGCTCCTTATCACCAACAGATGTTAGCGAAGTTAAAAATCTCCCAGGAGCAAGCAAATATTCCCAGGGCCTGGCATCAATCCCTCACCATGCACTAACACAGGAGCCTTGCCCTGACATCCCACTGCCAGCCCTCCCTGCCATCAGAGAGCAGCACAGTGCTCCACAGAGGAGTGCTGAACAAGCAATTAAAAGACAATCATTATAAATTATTCCAAGCATGTCCCCAGACACATAATGGAAGCAGCAAACAGGCAGCTGTCCCCATCAGCAGAGGTGGTAGAAGGGGTAACAGGAGTACTAATGACAGCTTGCCCTACAGAAAACCAGACGGTCAGGGAAGGGTTTGCTTTAACCACCGCTGCAGCATGACCACTTCTGAGAAAAGCATATGTTATAAATAGTGCCCAAGTAATTACAAATAAGGGGAAAGAATGGAAACCCTTCCTACAGCAACAAGAATGACTGTAGGACAGGGGGGACAACCCTCTGTCTCTCAAGTGGGACCTGAAGCCATTGCTGAAATCATGGAGAATGCTGCCCCCTATGCTGGCTCACAGCTCCCCTAGTAGCAGGTGTCACTGTAACAGCGACTGAGAGGACTGATGCTTCCTTTCTGAATCATCAGTAGAGATCACTGGTGTGACCTTTATAGATCTCCTAGATCAACAAGTACTAAAATTGCATAGGACCAAAGTACCAGGAGCTGTGACCTCTGGAAGAGCTGAGCACTTGCTGGCAGCCCAAGGACATGCCAGGTAGTCTGGTTTAAGCCAGTCATTCATTCACACAGCCTCCCAAGGACCTGTACACCAGGAGGAATGGATTTGGACATCATGACTGATCATGGCATCAATCATGACACCTGTGTGCACACTGAGCAAACCCCATTTTGCCCTCTCTGTCTCTGCTGTTTGCCTTACAGAGACCTGGAAGAGTACAGAATTATTGAAGGTGAGAACTTGGAGACAGTCTGAGGCACAATATGCTGCCTCATACCCACTAAATAAAAGTCCAGACAAGGTCTGACAGTTCTGTAGATGTGTTGGCTGGTTATGGATAAAGCCTGGAAAGCTATTAATTTGGGACACTGGAATGTGGGCTTCTCAAAGACAGCAGGTTCTCCCTGTGCGCTGTGGTGAGGGAATAGGTTGGGAATGTCAAGCAGTGGAACAAGCTGTCCAGAGAGGCTGTGGAATCTACATCACAGGAAGTTTTGAAGACCAGTGCTGATAACACCCTGAGTAAACTGGTCTGATATCATAGCTGATCCTGCCTTAACAAGTTTGATAGGACACCTTCTGAGGTCCCCTCCAATCTCAAATATCCTAGGACCCTACAAAAACACCTCTCACCAAGTCATCCATGCCATACTCATAACAGCACTTTATGGTATGGCTGTAGGTTCCAGGTGCAGAGATCTCCCCTCCTGAGTCACCATCAGCAGAGAGGTGACTAAACAGATCTACAGTCTTAGCCTTTTGCATCCCATGACGCAACACAAAAGCAGCTCAGGACTCATCTCACCATGAAAACAAAGGGATCACAGACTTGTTCAGACCCTCAGGGTGGATCATGAGTGCAAGACAATCTTCCCTGTAAGATCCCCATCCTCTATCCCTTCTCAGCTGTACTTATATTTACCTCTTCCCCAGCATGCAACCTTGAGTATCTGCAGTAGTTAATTCACCAAAACCAGACATGATGGCTTCTTTAAGAAAGACCAATGCAGTCTGTATAACTGAGTGAGCATACAGAAGATATGTTACAGGGATTTATGATATAAACACAGAAACAGTCTTCACTTTTGAAAAAAAAAAAATAAAAGCACAGGGTAAGAGCTGTGCTGCAGAGTACAATATTTTTCCTTACTTTTGTATGTTGAATTGCCTCCAAAATATGATAAAAATTTAATTACTATAGAAGGCACCAATACTGTTGAAGTCTAAACAAGCAAAAACAACAAAAAAGGAGAAAGGTTAAAGGCTGTATTTCTAGGGCTGAGTGTAAGATATGAATAGTGACCCATCATTATAATTCAGACAAAAAGAGTTCATGTTTCTAGAGAAAAAGTTTAGGAAAAATAGCATGACACCATTAATTCTCCAGTACTGTGCCACATCACCACAAGCCTTATTATAACACATGCAAAATTCACTTTGGAAGAATGCAGTTAGGAAAAATGAGAAAACAAACAAGTGAAAACCTCTGCTCAGGAGGAATTCAGCATGCATTTAGGCTGTGTAAGACCTTGGGGTGAAGGTGCTTCACAAATTAGACAAAAGGTTGCAGAGCTTTACAGAAGCAAAGACCAAAATAAACACACAGGCATTTTGTTATGACATGGAGAGGTCATCATTCCTTTCTCTGTTTAGCATCCAACACAACAAGGTCTTTGTCATTACCAGGGTCCCCCAGCACTGTTCTGCTGCACACTGTAAAACAATGATAATCACCCTTGGAATCCCACATTCATTTCCAGACACCTCATTAACACAGAGATGCAGACTACAGAGAGTTCAGAGAAAGCATTAAATGACCAAGCCTCAGGAGGAATTTACTTGGGGAAAATATTAAAAGTTTGGGAAAAATATTAAAATATTAAAGATTAAGATTCCAAAGTTGGCTATGGAATGGCAGAGGAGGGGCAGTCTACCCATATTAGGAGATTCGAACAGCAAGGAAACAGAAGCACTTGTAGCACTGGATGTGCTACAAGAAATGCAACTAGGCAACTAGGGGTGTAATCAAGAATGGCAGGATTTATCCACAACACACAAGAAAAAGAACCATGCTAGTCAGTAAGCAGACCTGAGCTGGATCCATCAGAATAACACCACGCACTGCCTCTTGCCAGAGGCATATCCTTGCCTATTGGTATGTTGCTGCCTAAAAGGAGTCATTGCAGATAGCAATCTGCCTTTGCTACATTATGTGACATGCCCATGACACTGTGTCAGGCAAATCACACATTTTCAGCTCAACCTTTTCATTTTGAAAGAAAGTGTAGCTGAAGAGTAAGTAGATTGCAGATGACAAAATGGAGAGTCAGCAACCTGGGCCAAACAACGGAGTGCCAGATACATGTATGACAGCCATATTTGGAGTAACTCTGCACCAAACTAAGCACACAAAGTTCATTTTATGTACTCAGTATGGCACACCATGGTCACAAACCATACCCTATGAGTTATAAGCAGACACATAATAAGAATGCAATGCAGACATCACAGATTGTGACTGTGCAGCATCACCATCTCTCTATAAACTGGTCAACTTCATTGGAAGTAAGAAAGATAGAAAGCATGACTGTGAAGACTCTTCCAAAATTTCACTCTCTAGATGGTGAAAACCTTTGCCCTAAATCCCAGCCTAATCTTAATGATGTCCAGTTTAAATAATTTCCTTAGCTAACATAACCCTAGAGCTTAACTAGCTCCTTTCCTCTCCAGCATTTACAACTCCGATGTGTTTACCAGTAAGATAATGATCATCATAGACAGAGCATAAATACTGCCCCATTTCTACAGGATCCTCATTTATCTGCTATGTCCTAGGAGTCAACCTGCTTTTTCCCCAGTCACACTGCACTGGAAACACACACTTACCTTGTGATTGACTAATATTCCAAAGCTAATTCTAGTATGTCACTTCCCTCTGATAAATGCCCAGCATATTTCAGAAATCCTTCTTATTAGTTCCTAAGTGCAAGTCTTTGCTCATTTTTATCCCTTTCTATCACTTCAGTCCCCAAAGCCACCAAGTGCTATTGCTACTCTGGTCCTCCTCTACAATGACATAACCTCCCAATTTTGTGTCATCAACCACCTCCTTCACACAGTTCTGTTCAAGTTGAGGTCATCACTGAATCTATTAAATAAGATCAGTTTGCAGAGCAAACCTCACAGAACTCCACCACAGTAATTTTTCTCCATCACTGCCTCTCTCAGTTTCTTAACCACTTTGCAGTTTACTTACTAATCTCCACCTCTTCTAGTTAACTGATTCATATCCAGAGTACCAAGTATTTTACCAAGTACACCTACTGCATTTCTGTCACATAATTCAGAGGATCCCAAGCTGTAGTACAGGGAGCAGCAGTGACCTATTTCTTGCATGCATACACAGATGCAAACTGTTGCAGCCCTCAGTTTTGAAAGCCTAGACAACCTGTTACCTTCCCATGATCCACTAGGAGCTACTTTGGATGAAACTATATTATAAGTCCCTTGCATATAGCCCCACAGCAGCAAACCTCTGGACACACACTAGCCCCTGTATACAACTCTCCTCTCAGCACGTCCAGCTTACAGATCAACCTGACAATAACAAAATACTAGAAAGTCCATCATAAATTAGTATCTTACAAACTCCAATATGCAGTAGGTAGCAAGAAACCTCTCAGGAAGCAAAGAATGTGTGCAAATTTGAGGTTATGAATGCAGTAAAAAAAAAAAACGGTACAAGTATCATGTTCACAGGTAGCTCCAACGTGAAAAACCAACCTGGGTTATCCAGGGCAAGTCACTGATACTTCCCTGGCCTTGTGAGCAAGCTGGACCTGGCTTCATGCCTCTGGCTGACATGAAGAAAGGCAAAGAAAAAAATCCTATGACATGGTCCTGTAGACCTGATCTCACCGCCTGCCCCTGATAAGTCTCAGATGAAACTGCCAGATAGTGCATCATACTTTCCTATCCCACCTCCATCTGTGACTGTCTCTTTAGATAAGGAACAGATACTAGTCTCTGACCTTAATTGGGCTTTAATATTTGCCAATTATTTTAAGAGATGGCGACACTAACTTCTATTGATCTCATTAAAAGTAAAGGTCGTTGTGCAGCTCATTTCTCAGGGCTCAATATTACCTCCTCAGGCCAAAATAATACCATTGATTTTGGAACCTTAATCGAAGGTTAATTGGATTGAAGAGTGTATTGGGTTTTTGCTTTCTTTCATTGTTGTTATTACAGCCTTCATCCAAGAGGTTGCTTAATCCTGCCAGGGCAATCCTGCCCAATTAAAATGGTGTCAAATTAGCAATGGGTGTGGACAGAAAACAGCCACAATTTGGAGCCTGCTGTGTCTCTGCTCTGAAATGGCTCTTGTTCACAGCAGATTAGGATGGCCACACATAAGAGATCCGATTTCACAATCTGCCTTCTGTGATCCAGTTGTGAGGATCAAAACCCAGTGTTCTCTAATGCAGTGCTATCTCTATGCATTGATCTACCACCACAGCAAGGTGATGTCTGGACACACATGATGTCATTAAGATACAGGAATAGTTTTTAGAACTCCTGGAGTGTACTAACAGCATATGCCACACTCCCAGCTGGGGACTGAGGAAATTATTTTCCTACTCAATGCCCCATCTTCCATGGCATTTAAGTGGGGAACAATATTTAGACTCAACTGCTCAGGGAACTGAGGGATTAACTTGGTAAGTTTCTACAGATTCTCAAAAGCACACAGGTAGAGAAGACCAGTCATTTATTTAATTGCTTCTTGTACCTCTCTCGAACGTGAAATAGCCACGGGGATCATTTTCCTTTAGTTTTAAATGTAGTTCTGTTTCCTTGGATTGAATATAAACCTTCTTTCCAAGATTCAAGCAATGGACTGATGCTGATGCTTCAAACTGACTTTCAGTAAGGAACAGGTTCATATGCAATTTAACTCTTTTACCTGGTATCTTTGCACAGTGCAGAAGCTGCAAATGCTGGAGGTCATCTTTGCTTACCAGCACCTTATGAATTTTCATCAAGCTTCAGACAAGAGGAAATGTTGGAGGATATGCAAGGAAACCTCTCCCCAGACTAAATCAGTAGGTGCAAAGAGCAAGAAAAGCCTTTTTGCCCAGAAACAGTGTTCTTCTCTGTGCTCCGTTTCAACTAACACTTGAGTGTTATAAGCACAAATACTTGAGACATGAGAGGTTTCCACACTTGTCCTGACAAAGGCATTCCACCCTGGGAAATCCCACTTAAATTTCAACAGCTATAAGGCAGCAGCTCCTGCCTCTTGGCAGAAGAGTAAATCCCACACTGAAAGTGTATTTCAAGTTGCAAAGCTGTCAACCATGAGAAGGTAGCTTGGCTCTTTATTGAGCCTTATAAGAGATACCATTCCAGTGCAGAACCCATTTAGTAACAGAAGGAAGCAAAAAGCCACAGAAGGATGGGGTGACAGATGGCAGTAATTGCATACAATAGCTCATCTTAAGTACCTTAGCTGTTTGCTTTCACTTCTCAGCTGGACAAAACACTTTTCCTGAGTTCTGAATCATCCACAGCTCATCACCAGGCTCTTAGTGAGCTGAAGAAGATGGCATTGTTTCCTTTCCCTGACTTAAGTCCAAGCCAGGGCGATAATGGGGGACTCTGCACTTGGCTAACTAAGCCGGCTGGTTAGCTGGAGGACACGGCATGAGTGTATCTGGTAAGCTCCACAGCTCTCACAGCCTGCTGACCCAGCAGCCTCTCTAGAGGCAAGCAGAGCATCCACAAAGAGGGACAGTGAGGACCCAAGCAGTGGATCAGAGATAATGATACGATTTGCACACAGACAAGGTCTCTCTAAGTAAACCAGGTAAGATCAGAATGGGTGCAAAACAAGCCATTTGGGATCCTCTTTAAAAGTCCATGCTCTACGTAGCCCTGCTGTCCTTCCTCCCTCCTGCATACAGTATGCTATAAACATCTTGAGATCTCCTCAGTCTGGTTTCCCTCCCCTTTCTACCCACCTCTGCCAAATGTACTGTAAATGCTCTTGTGTCTTAAAACAGGAACAGTCTAGGTTCTATGTGTCCTCCTTAACCCTGCCACAGCCTGGTCTTCCCTCAAAACTCATGCCAGCTCATTTCTTGCTAACGCTACTCTCCAGGCTTCCCTCCCACTGTCAATATCTTAGCTGCATGCTCATCCTCAGCTACGCTTGCACATGAATAAGTAACTGTTCCACAGGCAGATATTTCAGTGTTTGCACTTGTCTTTAGAAATCAAAGCCTTCTCTGATTAAATGCCATTACAATCCAGCGCTTGCATGGATCCAGAGAGATTAACGTGCTTTTGGGCAGCTTTAATGATAATCCTGCTACAGACGGTATTAAGTAAATGTCAGTAACCTGGTTTGAAGGAAGCTTTCACCTCAGGGATCCTTTCCATTTAGAGGAGGGAGGCTCAGCTTGCTTTTCAAGGCTGCATTGTCAGACAAGAGAAATCCTGCTTAGTGAAAATTCTTCTTCTTCTACCCAGTAAAACAAAATGGAGTATGATGACAGAGGGGTCAATAGATAAACAGACTGAGGTGATTCATCGGGAGCTAATGCATCCCTTGAAAGCCAGAATCTTATAAGCCATGTCATAGTTCTGAAACCCCTCCTCATGGTCCTTTCAGTGTTTGATGCCTTTTGCTCACTTCACCACCATGTCATGCAGTTATTTACCTGAAATATTAACAGCAGCAACTGAAAATGGACCTTGGTCATATTTGTCCCCACCTGCTGCACCTTGCCAGAGGGTAGATCTGTGATGTGCACTGCTCCTGCCTCATTTTACTGCGCCCATAACAACAGACCTTATTCCCCATCACATGATTCTGACAGGCTTACAATACAATACAATACAATACACCAGGTTGGAAGAGACCTTCAAGATCATCGCGTCCAACCCATCAAACAATCCAACCCACCCAACAACTAGACCATACAGCCAAGCACCCCATCAAGTCTTCTCCTGAACACCTCCTGTGAAGGTGACTCCACCACCTCCACGGGTAGCCGATTCCAATGGGCAATCACTCTCTCCGTGTAGAACTTCTTCCTAACATCCAGCCTAAACCTGCCCTGGCGCAGCCTGAGACTGTGTCCTCTTGTTCTGGTGCTGGATGCCTGGGAGAAGAGGCCAACCTCTGCCTGGCTACAACCTCCCTTCAGGTAGTTGTAGAGAGCAATAAGGTCACCCCTCAGTCTCCTCTTCTCCAGGCTAAGCAACCCCAGCTCCCTCAGCCTTTCCTCATAGGGCTTGTGTTCCAAACCCCTCACCAGCTTTGTTGCCCTTCTCTGGACACTTGGTATTCCCTCCTTCCTACTGTTGCTTTATCAGTAATCAGTAAAAATTAATCATTAAAATTTGGGTGTGAAGAGAGCAAAGGAAGAATGAACAGCTCAATGCAGGCACTGACAGTGTTGGCAGAAACTCAGTCCTACCACTGAGCTGAGTAACATCCTATACGTGACAGACTGCCAGAACTTCTGAAGCTTCATCTTTGCAGTAGAAGTCTGCTGCCAATCTTTTTAAAATTGCATCTTAGCCACCGTTGAGACACCAGCTCAGAATCAGCAAAATATGTGGTTTCATTGTTGCACAGAACCTATTGTGCCAAAAGGTCACCAAAATTACCTTCTCAAAGGCATGAATGGTCAAAACAAAGGAGATGAATTTTCACCCCAAACCTCTCATACTAGAAGAAAAAGGCTCTGCAAGCTAGAAGAACTGAAATTAGCTGCTTTTCTACTTTGTTTTGGCACATATTGGCAGAAAATGTCCCACTGAAAGGCTGAAGTAACTGAATTCTCCACCATGACTGGCTGGAGAAAGCTACAGAAGATTGCAAAGAATGTTCTTCACCAGGCTTCTCCAGATAACTTTGCCATTTCAGAAAATCTGAAGTAGAAGCCAAAGCCCCAGGGAGCTACACTATCCTAGCTACCTTAATCTTAGAATGAATCTGCTGTTGAAGTACTGTGAGGAAGCACAGCTCAAAACAGTCACTGTTGTATCTGAGTGCAGTGGGCTAGACCTGACCTGTCTTTATAGTAGAAAGAAGGCTAGGATTAACTCAAATTAACAACTCTGTCACTTCTGACCAGTTGACTTCTCCAGGTGAATGGAGCTGACTGTATGTTCTGCCATGGACAAGGCCTTCTTAAATCTCTATTGATAGCAAATTCCATGAGCTGCCATGTTCTCAACAGTCACACTATGATGTTCTTGGTAGACCAGATGCATCCAGGTACCTACCTTTGTAGGTACAAAGAAAGATCATCAGCACAAAACAGAGAAGGAATTGTTTCTACCTCTGATCACCTGACAATTACTTCTGGATTGCCCTGATGAGCGGGAAGAGGAGAAACAGTGATATAAATGCTCCAAATTCTTCCTGATGGAGACATGAGAGACTATGCTATCTATGGGTGACCTTCTATTAATTTAAGAAGTCCCTTAAATGAAAATGGACCACCCATCTTGCAGAGAAGAAAGTGTCATTCAGTATTACCCATTGACCTTGGCTTGTTCATCACAGTTACAATGGAAAAACAGTTTCAGAATCTACTTTAACCTTAACTTTTCCCTCCTGTGGAAACATGTGAAAAGATGCCTGCCTTTCTACCTGCAGAGCTTACCAGAAAATCTCTCTTTGAGTTCTGCAAGGTGCAAGAGCAGAGAAACACGCGAAGAGAAGCAGAGAAAGAGGCAGGTTACTCAGTCTTCCACCTCTAATTTTGCTGAGTTCCTTAGGCAGAGAAAAAGCCACTTCCTGACACAGGGAGGCAGCTGGGAAAATAGTTAACCCTTTGGGGGTGCACCAAACTCAACCTCAAATTTCCCCATCTCTTGAGAGGTCTTTGGCATGTCTCTAACTGATGGCACATGAACTTTGCCACGGATAGAAAGGGGGCAGAGGAAGAGCAGGGAGAGAGGAACTTTCATGTTTCAGAGGTAAGTGGATGGACAGATTATGTACAGTTGATTTTATGCCGTAGCTCTTGAATGACCAGGCAACCAAGTGCAGCTTTGAGGCTCATCCACAGGGCACAAGGGAAGGAGCAAGCAGCACTCACTGAGGGAAGCACTCACTGACTGAGAGTTCTGGCTTGACACACTGTCCAGTGGCTGAAAACCCTTTCCCTGGCATCTTCCCAATCCTTCTGGGATGTAATGCCTTCTTTTCCTCAAGAATCCTTCAGCCACAGAGAATCCAAAGTGCTCTTCCACCTTCATGCCTCACACACAAACTCAATCACAGGAGGGATGAAGTCTGTTTAATGAAGGACTGCAAAACTACACAGCAATGTAGGACCAGGAAGCAATGAAGAAAACCACTGCATCCAAAAGAAAAAAGGAGGCTTTGGAAAACAGAAAAAAACAATCCATGTCAGAATATTATACCATGGCTAAGGGCTCCAGCACTCTAATAAATGATCACGTAAAACCCGTATCTCCTGCATAAGGTGACAGATGCATTTGTCCAGAAGAAAGTAAATGCAGAAGAAAGAGGAAAGGAAGGGAGACAAAATGAACCAGAAGCTGAAGCTGTTCCTTTAGGAGAACATTCTGGAATAAACTGTGGGTGTATGTGATATAAGAGCATGGTCATCTTTTGCGCTCTGGCTTTCTGAAGATCTTTTCTGCAGTGTACAGGACAGTGTTCCCCAAAAGGGGTTATGGACTTTTCCCAGAAGCACAAGAATTGAGACCTCTTAAACTGATTGCTCTGTTCACATCTGTATGTTGCTCTCTTTTCCATTCCCTCCTGTCACGTTAGCCTCTGTTTTGGATCAATGTCAGCTGATGTCAACATCAGTTTTGCTTTGCCCACCTCACCCAACTCAGAGATGGCTGAGTAACTACCTCATTGACATTGATGCCATTCCTCTCCATGTAGGCCCTGTCATTCACTTGTCCCCCTTCCATAAATTCCATGAGAAGGACACGCCTTGATGAGAGCTCCCAGTAGATCCTGGGGACCTGAAACAGGAACAGATGGGTTAGGTCAAATAACAGGTTGGGAAAGCAAAGAGAATATATAACACAAAGCCCAGAAAAAGTAAAAATGGACTTGTTTTTCTCCCTGAGAACAAGGGAGCTAAATCCATTTATAGGCCTCTTCACCAGAACAGCGGCAACGTGTGCAAGGATAACACAACAGTTCAACAACAGCAGGATATGTCCTTATGGCACATTTCTGGCCACACTCCACAAGATTTTGACCACCTCCCACATCCAATGATTTCTAAGGGCTTTACCTGCTCTGCAGCTCCTCTAGCTGGGCTGCCTAACTAGTACCTATCTCAAGTTTCTGAATCATCCACTCAGGTCCTTTAGACAGAAACTGCATCTCATTTGCTATGCCCAGGGCCTACTTAAGCAGCTCCAAAAATGATAAACCATCATCATAAACTGTACGTCTGCAGGGCCCCATGGAACACAAATGCCTTTGAGCTGACAAACCCTGCATAGTTAGGTCATCTGCTACTGAAAACCAAGTGTCAGAAATAAGGGGCTTGTCACAGAAGCCCTGGGAGATCCTTAACTATCTTATTGTCAGTGTGACACAGCAACAAATGTAAAATATCAAAGCACTTGTCATTCAATCCACAATAAATCAAACTGAGGTGAGATAACAGTAAGAGGCCTAGTGTCATCCAGGAGGCAGTGACTGGCTCCCTCTTTTCCAGCTTCTTTCTCCTGCCACATTCTTTCCATGCTGCAGCCTCTATTGTAGAGAGTCCTTTGCTGATGTTCCCATTGGGTATTGCTCACATCACTGTGCTGACTATCTCCCAAGCTGTCCAGATTTGCTTTGGCACATGGGTAAAGCCACGCAGGTACATTTTACCAAAGGTATAAGGGAGTTCCACCCATTTTTGTTACTATGCCCCAGTAGAGTTGCACATTTTGGATCCTCTAAAGGGAAAGACAGCTGTGTGGACCCCTCTCCTTACCTGCCTGACTCATCCATGGACTCAGGAATCACATACTGCAAGGGTCCAGCATCTTGGGGCAGGACAAGAAGAATTAAGAGGTCCTGTCCATCTGGTGTGACAAAAACCAGAGGAACAAGACAGGCCACTGTAACTCAGTTTCTCACAGCCTTCCCAGCTTATCTGGATGTCCATTCTTTATAGTCAGATAGGTGAGAAAGCAAACCAAAACAGTTCCCTAGACCATCCAGCTCACCGATCCCTGCTGCCTTAGATCATTTCAGGTGACACTCGTTCTTGTCTCAAGATTTACAGATGCAAGTCAGTGGGCTTGTAAAGTACTATCCATGCATTTGGAGATGCCTTTCTCACTCTCAGCCAAATTCTTCAGTGCTTTTTTTAATTACTCACAGATGTTTGCCTGTAATGCTACTGCATGGAAACGATTTATCTCTGGCTTTAAAAGCTCAAACAGGTTCACAGCACAAAATCTACTTCTCAGCTTTCTAGCATGTTTAGGAAAATTAATGATACAGGAGTCCAATTCTTCTGTTGCCTTTGGGTGATGAACATGTCTCTGAATTGGCAGGTCAGACAGGAGGATCCATTACTTAGCCATCTCAAGCCATTTGTTATTGTTACACGTATTGATATCATGATAGCTCCTTAACCCAGTGAGGAGGTAATTGGCTGTCTCCATGGGGATTTACTTCACTGTATCCTAGTTACAGCTGCAACGGATACAGCTCTTCAAGGTGCATCACTTCTGATAAGCGCCCACTCAGCAAAATCATTGTCCTTTGACCTTCTGTAGCCCTGCTGGCTTTTAGCTATCTGTGTCTATGGGAAGGCCACTGCTGCTACAGGGCTCCAGGACTTCCCAAAAGCTGGAGTCAGGTAACAAGGAATTATAGCCCTTAAATGGGGGACACAAGGATAAAAAGGTGCACCAGCCTGCAAAGTCTAACAAAACTCACCTGATTTCAGATATTTGTCACTTCCATTTTGGGACTTCTGCATAAACCTGAGCTGAGAACCTCATTTTGATGTGTGTATGCAGGAGGGTCCAAAGGAGGGGCCATTTTTTACTGCCTTTGTGCGTGCGCAAAAGCAAGCACATCAGTGACTGTGCCCAGAGCACTGTGTGCTTGATCATACTTGTGTATGTCCAGAATGCACACAGAAGAGGCTTCTGCCTCTTGTGCATCAGCAAAAGAGGTGTGCATGTGCAAGCTTCAAGATAGGGGCTCAGGTCTTTCCAAGAATGAGATGTGTACGTGACTGGCTGTACTTGACACATTTGTCAGTGACCTTAGTGCAGCAGCAGGGCAGGTGGGGCAAGAGTGTCTGTGGGGGAGAGCAAAATGTTGGTGCAATTGACTTTGTGTATGAAGATAACATGAATACACAGGCCATGAACATGTATGAAGGCTGAATGTTCAATCCCAGATTGAGAATGTGCTTTTTTGAAGGAGGAAAGATCATGCTTCCTCCTGAGATACACAGCATTCCCAGTCCTACTTGACACCATCAGCTTCAGTCTAGCTTTTCTGGTTTCTGTTTTCTGGACATTTCTTGTCCTCAGTTGAGCTAAAGCCCAGGAAAGAGGTACCATCAGATGGCTCAATAAAGAATGGAAAATTCACAAGTCTCTGGACAAGTTCAAAAATGCTGGGAAAACAAGTAGCAGGATCCAGAGACAGCTGGCCCCAAGTCACCACTGCTCATCCAGTATACAGTGCTTACAGTAGGTAACTGGTAAGGATGATGCCTGTTTCAGAGAAGTTTCTGGCTGGTATCAGCAGAACAGTTTAGGATGAACAACACACGGAGACTGAGCTGCATTCTCCCTCTGTATCATTCCTCTGAGTGGTGAATGAGGTGCACAAGATGCCTAAAGTCAGACTATTAATGTACATACATAGAAATACGTGTTTCCTCACCTTCAGGAAGTCAAACTTCTTGAGCATACGAGAAACCTTCTCAGCATTTCTGCCTTCATTGAGGAAATCCAGCTCCAAGGGCAGATTCTTCTTCGCTTCTTCTACCAGCCACATGAACTCAAAATCTGGAAAGATCTGCTTCACAACCAAGAGGAGAACCTGAGAACAAGGAAACAATCAGCTGCATCCTGGCTCCAAAATCATGCAGCTACAGATAATGCTGTGATAGGACTCTTCCATGTCATTTTCAACATCCCTAGCCTATGGCCCAAGTGCTTGTAGGGTTCACATTGCAACACATGGTGTCCTACAGAGGACTCTTTGATAGGACTCTTCCACATCATTTACAACATCCCTAGCCTATGCTCCAAGTGCTTGTAGGGTTCACAATGCAACACACGGTGTCATGCTTTGGTCATGCAACACAAATTTTGACTTGCCCTTCCACAAAGGCACACCTGGCAGTTAAATGACAGCACAGACACCACAGGGAGCCCTGCTGACTAGAAGAAAAAGAGCAAAGCCCTGGAGAAAAGACCACCTGGCTAGATCTCACCAGTGGCTTGGCCCAGGAGCAACTCTCTTCTGAGTGCTGACTTTTAATGTTACTCCTTTCCACTGCTAAGCAAGAATTTTGCTAGCACAGAAAATCCACTGGCCAGTTCACAGAAGACTGTGGCATCTGGATACAGGTAGTAGGCTACATATCTTTAAAGGACGCTTCTGGTGAGGGTCAGAAGGCAGGCTGCTCCTCAGCACCAGTCACAGGCATCCTCAGCAATGCTGAGGTGGTGTTTTCCAAGTATCACGTATCGACCACCTGACATCCTCCTCTTCTTAAAGGGATTAGGTATTCTGCTACACAGGGTCTCAAAAAGCTCAGCCAAGATGTTTCTGGAAATCTTTGCTTAAAACAACATTTAAGGGGTGAGTAATGGGCAGTCCTTCCTGAAGAAAATGAAGCCTATGTGACTGGATGGCGTAATCAAAGCTGCACAGCAGTCAAGCATGTTTTCTGTTCCAGTGAAGGGCCAGTTTCAGAATCAGTCACAAACTGACACCAGCTGACAGTCTGGACCACATCTTAAGGAAAATAAAACATTCTGTGGGCTTTTTACCTAGCTACCTGAGTCATAAAACAAAAATAAAGCACAAAAAATGCAAAATGCAACCCACATTGCTGTCTTTATCTTACTGGTTCTGTACACCCATCTGAAAATTAAAATAGACTTGTCAGTGTGCGTTTCTGGACACTTTCACCTTCTAGACCTTCACCACTGAGGTGGGAATTCCTGCATGGCAGGAAGAACATTTAAAGACCACGCAGAAAGCTGCTATCATTGAAATGCATGGAAAGTAATAAATTTATGAATCATCACTGTTCCTGTTCAGCCGTGTGAAAGCATTCTGTTCTCCACCCCTGTCTCTACTTCCCTTATCTAAATGTAAGTCTCAAACTCAGTGTTCCTTTAAAAATGTAATCACCAGGTTCCAGACACTATCGAATGATTTTTCTACTGTCAGATCTAGAGGCTTAAATCCTTTCAAATCTATCTCACTCAGTGATCTTCATGAACATATACATAAACTCTATAGAGGCTGCACAATTATTTCATTGGTGTCCAACGTGAGAAAAGGCGTGCATTGTTTTTGGCTTTCTTTAAATTCTTTAAATGCTCTTTTGAACCCATTTGCCAATTTGACCATCAGCAGGGACTTATTTAACAAATACCTGGCCTGTCCTCTTTCTGACATCAGTCTAGCATATTGTCTTGAAACAAGTACCAACATAAGAAGAGGTATCTCCCTCTGGATTTATCAGATGCTGCACCGATTTTTAAAGAGTCAGTACTGACGCCATGAAACTTCAAATGAATTTAGGAATCTTCCATCTAGCTTTTTCCATTCAGGTTCCTTCCCAACAGTCTCTAAATTAGACCATCTCCATCAATATTTAAATCAACCTCCCATCTAACTGGAATGTCTGATTCTTAAAGAACCAGACCTTCAGTGCATATTCATCTGGCTTTCACTTCAGCCTACACAAAAATAGCCTCACACAAGGATACAATTATGCATGTAAGCCAACGCTCCATAAGAGACCCTTTAAAAACAAGACTGCATGTGTCATGTTGTGAGCTACGTCTCCACAGATCTCAAAGATGACAAGCTAGACTGTCTGTAGAGGAAGGACAATAATATATTGCAAAAAAGCAAACACACTGGTTTCATTTCAGGTTTTCTATGAGGATTAGTCTAAAAGCAGAAAATAAAGGAATCATTCTCAAATTGTCCAAATGTGCCTGCCAATATAACCAGGAATCACAGCAGCATGGTGTGAGGGAAGATTTTTCCTGTGACACCTACCGTCAAAAGGACAAATATCCTAAAGTGGGTGTAGATGGGTGGCTCATTCTCTTATTGTCCTGGGCTTACAGTCTTTCATTACCTGTTAGTCCTTCTTTAACGGCTTAGTTTCTGCCATCCTGTCCTGGCCAGGAGTGAAGGATGCCATAAGCCCCTTGAGAATTGCTGTACCTGTGATGACTCACAAAAGCAAACTCTGGGCAGATCACTGCAGTCAGTCCTGGAGACGACCTGAATCAATTCCAAATCTACAGCTGGACCCAAAGCCAGTTCAAACAGTTCTGTGCTCTAAAGAAGCACTGCAACAGAGATATCTAATCTAACTGGGATATCTTTATTGAACCATTTTTTTTTCACTATGAGTCCAAAATAAATGTTCAGCTGCAAAAGTATGTGCTCCAGCTGGAACCAGCTGTGCATCTTTGCAGACTAGCCAGGATTGCTCAAAGCAGAATGTTTTAGCTGCCCAAAGAAGCTTCAGTCATACTCTTCTCTGAGAGGGTGCTGGCAGCATCTTTGATTCCTGATCTCCTGTGATGGAGAACTCTGTGTCACTGCATCAGCAGCTCACTCTAAAAACTTAATAGACCCCCCTTAGCTTAAGGTTCCCCTCTTTATTCCCCTGGGTGTACCTGTATGACAGTGGATACATGCATTACTGCACTACACATATGGATATGCCTATTAGGAGAGCTTTTAGCTTTAGCATGTCCATTTACAGACCTAATCCTTTGCCTCTCCTTCACCTCAACCTTATCCCCATTTCCTACCATATCATTGGCATCTCTGACTACCGCAATGCAGTGCTGTGCCACAGCTTTTCCCCAGCTCCCCCTTTAACAAGGGGAAGTGTAATAAATAAAGGGATGAATTATTTGTTAACCATATAAATGATCAATGATGGAGTTGTGATCAAGTCAGACAACGCCACTCAATGATAAGAACATGTAACATCCTGTTTTGAACAGTATGTACTTAGTTTTAAGCTTGTTAGGCAGAAATCTACAGAAGTTGGGCAGCTGGGTCGACACCCACTGAGCCTGCCAGAAACCAGGTTAAGATAAGGAAGACTATCAACATCCTCACAAGAGACTCTGGACCAGGATGCCGATCCTTATCAGGAACTCACATTTGCACAGCCAGAAGGGTGCATCCTATGCGTGACAAATTGGCTGTTACGGTTGCGACATATCTCCACCTTAAAAGGAGAGAGTGGATCTTTACTCGGTGCGTGCTGTTGTGGAGCAGGAGACTCCCAGCTGCCCAGCGCACTGCTTTGGCTTATTTTACCCGCGATAAAACTTCTTATACTTAAAACTCTCGATTGGCGTCGAGAGTGTTTTTAACAGAAGTTTGGGTAAAGCTACAGCATGGTACTGGGAACATGAATGGTACCTACCATTCAGCAGAGGAACAGGGGACAGGCACTGAAACTTCTTGCCTAACTGAATCCCTCATTTGTGAGTCTGCCTGTGTTGGGTGATCCTCTCCGTGTTTCACTGTGTTTGTTTCCAGCATCAACCAACTCAGCACTAAGTTGCTAATCAAGAAAAAAAGCTGAATCACAGCAACCTTAGCCACTGTTGAATCCATACTGGAATATAATTGAAAACATACTAACCCTAAAGAATGATTACTCCTTGGCCACACAGCCCTGAATGCAAGGGCAACTGAGATCTGTTTAATCAATCAGTTGATGGGCACACAGGCTGAAGAGAGACTTCAGGACTCACGTTCTAGTTCTTAAATCTCATATGGACTTCATCTGTTGCCATTCATGTTTACCTATCATCTCATTCTGCCCCCCATCACTCTTACCTTCTTGCTCAGCTTCTCCTTCCACACAATCACCTGCACTGTAATCCTCATCAGCTTTCTGTATTATTCCCATAAGACAACACTCACATTTGGAGGTTTCAGGGCTGCAGGATGATGGTGTTACACCTGCTTACATCATGTGCTTATGCGTCTCCCATAGGTTTTGATGGCAATTGCTCTGTAAATCAAGTCAATAGCTAGTTTTACCTCCATAAGCAAAATATCCTTGGAGCTCTGGGCTTGGACCTTTGGGTGCTGGACTTTCACTGCCACCGTTCTTCCATCCTGCAGGACTGCCTTGTGCACCTGAGCTAGTGATGCTGCTCCTAAGGGAGTGTCCTCAAAACTCACGAACAGCTCTTCCATCTGCCAGGAAAAAGAGACAGAGTTATCAGCTTTGGGGTACCAGACGCTGGCCACAGGCCAAAGACAGCAAGTGCCGAAGCTGAGGAAGCTCAGCCATTTGATTCTACCTCTCATAAGACCTGAGCCTTGTTGCCGCTTGGCCTCCCAGTGAAACCTGCCAAGCATGGAAGTGCCCTGGAGATATTTTGTTTATGGAAACCTGTGGCAGATCCCAGCAGTACATTTCAACTAGGACACAGAATAGTCAGGCAGCAAGTGAGGGACCTCTCCTGAAAATGTTTTGCAGCAATAATATCCAGCATCCTTGATTGCTACTGCATGCAGAAGTCGACAGCTGTCCCTTTGCATGCACTTCTTTTGCATATATTTAATGCCACTTATCATCACCCCCTGAAACCTGACACCTCATTGTTTGCATGCATTACAGCAGCAGCAGTGAGCTTACTTGGTCAAAGCCAGCAGATGGCCGGAAGCAGTAGTAAGGGGGTGGGCATGGGGACAAAAATTGTAGTTTGCACCTCTGACGATTTGCCCTGAAAATACGTTTGGTGTGTGTCCTGGCTTCCCTGGGTTAGAATCAGAACCAGTTTCATATCCAGGAAAAGAGCATTTGTGAGAAGACTGCAGCACGCAATTCAGTGAGAACAAAGTTGCTAAGACACCATGGGTCTGTTTATAGCTAGCCATGGTATGCAGGTCTCCATAGTTATCAAGGTCTTTAGCAGCTTTAAGTTAGACAGATGCTAAAGCTAGAAGGAGCAAAAGCAGCTTGATCTCAAGCTGGCCAACACACGTATTCCATACCATAAACATCACACTCAGTATAAAGACAGTCCCCGGAGAGTCTTGCCCATCATTCTGCTCCCAAAACTAATGTTCCTGTTCACTGTGACCCTCAGTGTTTTCACTGCGGTGCTCACAGTGCTTGACATCTTGCACTCACGCCAAGTGCATGGCTCACAACCACTACACCGCCTGAATACAACCTTGTGTACTTTCTGTTAGTATTAAGAGGGTTATTATTTTCTTTTGTTAAATCTGTTTCCATTTCAGTCCATGTATGCCTTTTCCTTTTCCAAGTTCCTCTTGCTAGGGACATGGGGTGTCACTGGGTAACACAATTAGCTAAACAAAGACAGCATGATAGACTTTCTCACACATCCAGTAAAAGTAGCCAGTGCTCTCAGCTCAGAAATAGCACCAAGTGGAGACAGCAAAGCACTTCATGGGCAGGAGAGGAAATTATCAGCAGTTCTGTCTGTGAAATCCAGGACTAGACTATAAGGAAAGTTGCAGATGAAGACATAGATTTACCAGGTGAATGAACAGAATGCAAAAACCGAGGCAGCCATGGGTGTGACAATGGGAGGTGGGCAAAGGCTCATCTTCCCTGCGTAACACAGCACCCTGATAGAGACTCTCAGTACAGCACTGGACAGCTTGAGCCCTAGAAACTGTTACTACAGTAGTGTGGTATCTGCCTAGTGACTAGCTCTGCACCGTTAGTTAGCTCAGAGCAAGTGCCAACACAGTCATGAAGCTTCAGGCATGGAGCTAGTTCATGTAACGCTAGTTAAGGGTTTCTGTCTTGCTCTGCAGAGCAAGGTGCAAATAGGCTCTGAGGTATCAATAAGTCAACAAAGGGAACCTGTCCCACTCTTCCCGCAGGCTGGACTGGTTTGGGGCAAGCAGCTGAGAAGCTTGTAATTTATGCAGTAACAAAAAAGAAGGAATGTCAGTGCATTTTTGTAACCTGCTTTTTAAAAGGTAATTAAGGATGGGAGCTGCAGAGAGCTAGTAATTAACTATGAATAAAGACTTTCTAAGCAAAGTCTTCATGCAAAGCACTTGAAGGAATATTCTTTTTGCTGACAACGAAGAAAAATACTATACAAGGAGCAGACTGTTCCCTCCTGCAGCTGCCAGGGAATGAGCCCCCTCCCACACCACCCTACCCCTTCTCCCCCAGTACCTTCTACAGAAAACTACTGCTAGCAACAAACTGGAGCATTTGCAGCAATTAGATTCCAACAGAGACTCAGCTGCCTCCAGTAATTCACTACGAAGGTGCATTTTATTTATTTAATTAATTCCCTTTGGTCCTGGCAGCAAAATCAATTAAGTAAAAACAACTGCATTTAAAAGCAACTAGTTATGTGGTTTTTAATTACAGCAGGTCCATAATTCAAACCTATTGACGTTCATGTCCCAAGAGAAAAAAGATTTTTCTCTCTTTAACCCCCACCCTTTTTTTCTAACTCACTTCTGGATTTTGAGGCTCTTGTTTCAGTTTAGTAAAAAAGAAAGCCTTTTTCCTTTATGTAAAGTTTGTCTATCAGCCAAAGAGAGGATATCTTAAGGGGAATAATACAGACAATATTCTTGTGTCACTACGTTTTTTTAAGGAAACATCCTTTGAAGACAGCTGCCTCTAGGAGTTCTTTTGGGCAGAAGCATTGCTTTTAAAAACTTGATATTTAAAATATGAAAGTCAGGTTAGCGGTCTCAGATCCAGCCCAGCTACCCTGCTGCAATTCAAGAGGGAATTTGTGCAGACCCACAGGCTGCAGGTGAGGGCAGCGAGGTGAGGGACTGCAACAGGGCCTGCGAATTGACAGCTCCTCCAGGAGCGTAAGGGTAGAGTGTGCACATGGGGGAGGGAGTAGATCACAGCCAGGCCATTACATGAGCAGCTGTGAGGCTGAGATAAAGCAGCAGCACCATTACAGCTGGATTCCAGGACCCCCCACTTAGCAAATCACCCTCATTCATTATGAAATTCTCTTTTTCACAGCTCGCTAGAGGCAGCTAGTGCTTCTGATGCAGGCTGTGTGTCCCAGACAGGCAAAAGCAAGCAAGAGTCTGTATGACTTGGGAGCAGAGGTGAGCAAGGCTCCCATGCTGCCTGCCAGAGAGCAGGGTCCATCCCAAGGGGTGGAGGCTGCAGCCATTTCATGCAGGCAGTGAGTTCCTGGAGCAGGCTGCAGGCTCTTCCTGCTCACAAGCACCTAGCTAATAAATGCCCTTAACAAAAACTCTACCCATGGGTTTGGGATGTATAATTAGCAAGCAAAGGTCTAGGGTAGTCTCAGAGCCCACACAATATAGAATTCTCAAGCTTCTTTCAAGCCACAGCTGGTCTCAAAGGGCCTTCTCAAACTGGCTCTTACCATCTGTAACCCTGGCAGGAGATGAAACAAGCATAGTTTCCAGACAGGTTTAATAAATATTTAAAAGAGAAAAGGAATTTTAGGGCTGCTCTTTTAAAAAGGAGCAGGACAGCCAGCTGCAGGTTTACAGCTGTACAGGTGAGCAGTGTCCCTGCACACAGTAGATTCCCTCACTAGCCTTCTGCACAGCCAGTTCCCATCAGGTATGTGCTCAGCCAGCAAATGAAGGTGCCTGTGTACTTCTCTGGCTGGAAACGGAGTCCTCACCATTTAAAGAATGAAACTTGTTTAATTTTAAATATGTAAAATCTTTTCATGATTGTTGGTATTAGTATTCACACCTCAGGGAGATGATACAAAAGCTCTAACAGGATCTATCTACTTAGGCACTTATTAGTATGTATTTGTGCTGAGGTGGCACCTAGAGACCATCATTAAGCCCAGAGTGCTGTTGTACGAGGTGCACATCCACTGCAGGCCCTGCACAAATTCAGCTTTATGGGAGTCCCCAGCCGTCACAGGCCTCCTCACATGCTGAAGTGCCTTCCCAAAGCACACAATGCTCTGCTGGCAGTCTGTGGCATACACCAGCTAGGCTGCAATGATGAGTATCAGAATGCCTCAGTATTTTTTGTGCATCTGTCCTTAAACACTGAGGAAGTTACTGAAAGTCAATTGGACTTAAGCTCCCAAATCCTGAGTTCTTTCTGAAAGTATTACCTTACATGACCTGCCCAGCATGTTATGAGAAGCCTATGACAGAGCTGGGATTTAACCCAGATATCCCAAGTTCCAGCCTGATGTCTTAATCTCCAAACCATAAACGTTAAATGTGCGTGTCTTGCTAGCTAATTTCTTTTGAAATACACTGCCTCTTAATCCCAACCTTTTTATATCCATTTGCTGCAGCAAATGATCAAATATTACTGCCTGGTTTCAACCTGCCCACTCCAGAGAGAGGGACATTCTCTTCCCTCTCCGCAAAGGCTGCTAACAAGGTACCCTGCAGCAGGAGCTGAAATCACTATGCCCCTTCCTGACCCGGTGATGTCATCCTGAGTGTAATGCGGTGGCTGCACTCTGACGGAGTGACCACAGCAGATGAAGCACCATGTCATGTATCAGTAGTCTGTTCAGGACAAATTTAGGATGCACTGGGAAGAAGGATCACTAATAGAAGATGTCTCAGCAGCCCAGCCCTGTTTAGCTGACAGGCTGAATCCCTTCCAGCTCCAGAGCCCTGTATATGGTGCAGCCTGAATAAGGCCACTGTGGGGTCTAAGTAAGAATATTTTGCGTTACAAATCCTATCCAAGAGTTTTCCAGGAGAGTCCATTACAGTTTTGAAAATTCCACTTTTCCACAATCACTTACAAAGAACCTTTCCTCTACTCTGTGCCAGCTGAACCAGTCCAGTACAGGTGGTGTCAGTGAAGAGACTTTCAAATGCTCAGCACTTCCCAGGGGAAGAGAGTCCTTCACCAAAGCATTTTGAAAAATGCCTTCAAATATTTTCCAGGACATCAAAGGACTCTTCAGCCTGGAAAGACAGACAATAGGGAGGGAATGTCACAGAGCTCTATGAAATTACTTCTGTCATGGAAAATGGGATTGGGCACGTTCATTCACTCCACAGAAGAACTTGGGGGCAACAAATTGTCGATTAGCACACAAGATTACCAAATGGCAGGAGTAAAACAAGCAAAAAGAAGGGGTTTTTTCCCTACACCAATCAAGCTGGACAATTTATTGCCACAGAATGTTATGAATACCAGAAGTCCAGCTGGGTAGATAAGTCACTGAAGAAAATCACAAGTTATTAAACACCAATACACAATCTCAAGACCAGGCAATCTAACCTCTGGATTACTGGAACCAGGAAGATGACACAAGGTAAAGCTTAACTGTATGTCTGCCATGCTTTCATAGCCTTTGTCTCTTAGCCAATATTTGCTACAGTTAGTGGCAGAGTAGTGGGCTTCAGCATTTTGTCTGATCTGTACAGTTATCCTTATGTTCTTCAGAATCTCTTCCCACCAAACTGACCAATGCTCATGACAGCAGCATGGACAACGTGGGAATTATTTCACAGGCTGCTAGCTTGGGAATCATTTGCTGTTTGACAGCCTAGAAAAAATAACTGAGAGATCCTGTAAGATTCTGAGCCTTGCACTTTGTATTTGGAAATAGCAATGTATTGGATCTCCTGCTATTTTAGAAGGGACTGACAAGGCAACACAGGATCAACTTGAACTCCTTGCCTCCAGGAAACTCATCACAGGCCATGATACAACAGAGCTTCATTAACAGTACTGTGTTGCAATGGCCTGCAGTAGCTCAGTGTCCTAGCATTTTGATGCCATGTACAGGAAGATGCAAATGGGAGAGCTGGGCTAAATCCATTCAAGACAAAGAGAACCATACAGTTGGGAGACAGGTACATGTCAGAAGCAGACAGAAAGAAAGTGAATACAGTAGGTAAATTTTGCATATCTCCTTGTGCTGTGATTCTTCAATGGAATTCCCTTGATGAGGTGACTTGATTCATCTATTTATTCCATTCCTGACAGACACAGCACTGAACAGTCCCCTCTTAATCATAGCTACATGGATGGTGATTTGCTAAGGTGAGCTCAATCTGCAGGAGCTTTCTGAGATTTACACAGGGATCATGCAGTCTGCAGCCTCCTAGTCAAGACAGCATGGGGCACTGTGACAATGGGATTTGTGAGCTTGTTGGAAAACAAACCAACACAATACCACTCTGGGAAGACAGCAGTTTCCCTGGGGAATTTTGAGGGCTGCATTTGCCACCTTAACACTGCCTAGTACAATGTCCCCTCTATTTCGTGTGGCAGAAGAGCTGAAGAGTTACTCAGTTCTGTAACTGATACATTTTAAGGCTTGTGGCTCCCAGAACTTTTGGAATTCACTTTATTTACACTAGGATCCTATTGCTCTCAAAAATCTGACAGCCTTTCCTGGAGCAGGTTTAAAAGATGTAAACTTCATCCTAGGTTGGTCACCTTTTGAAGAACGTAACTGTCCATGGCACAAAGGACTTAGCAACCCCTGCAAGTCTGTCAGACCAAAGGTTCTAGGAGTGAGAAAATGTTACCTTGGAGTAGGGCAGTCTACTTCCCAGTGAGCAAACAAGGGTTTTTTCCATTGTCCCAGTCTTTCTATCCCCACTACAAAAACAAAATATCACAGTATTGCTCCAAGAATTATTAAGACAGCAAAACCTGAAAGATTAGATTTATCACAGCAGACAGTGGATTATGAAGAATAATTCATCAAACGTCAGAACAAACAGTCCACAATTTACAGGCGGCTTTGTTGAGTCAGTGAAATCTGATTGGACTTCTCCCCACCTAATGAATGCCAAACCTAATTGATGGCTCCTAAATGCATCTGTCAAAAACAAGTATTTATTAACTCAATATTTTTATTAATACTGTAGATATACACAGAAGAGTGGCTTTGTTCAGAATGGGTTCCCTGGTGTTCAAACACATGTAAGTGTGCACATACAGAGAGGTATACACCACACAAATGCACAGGTAAAAGGTATGCATGCATTCTGATGCACTGAAACAATTAGATATCGCTTGCTACACCAAATCCCTGCAGCTTTCAGTGCACAGGATGGAAAAGCAATGTGGTCTATCTCAAGGAGAGATGTGCCTACCTAGCATTTTTTAGAGCTGAGCTCTTACACTGGCTCTCTGTGATATCCCACATGATGCTGGACGACCATGTTGCAGAGTTCATGCACAGATGAGCAGAATTAGGGCTGTCCAATTAGCTATAAATGAGCCCTTGTTTAATTTCTAAGGGCCAAATTTCTAACTTCAATATCTTTTTAGAAAGAACTTATCTGTATCATTCATTCACACAGCAGTTATTACACACACAGCCAAAGTCATTGAACTTCATCTACCAGTGGTACACATTTGCTCCTGGCATGTTGATCACTGCTAACTTGGTTTGTCACTGCTAATGTTGCACCACAGTAGCACACCACCAGGGCTGTCCATCAACTATCAGCCTTTCTTCTGGGAAAGGGGTGTGAGACAGCCTTCCTGTTATTTCTACCTGGTACCACTTTGGTACTCTGCATTCCACTACCAGCTGTATCACTTAGAATCTTCTCTGGGATCCTACCACATCATTTCCCAGTGTAAAGCCATGAATCTTACAGAAAATTAACTCTGTTAAAGGAACAGTTTTGGATTGCATCATCTAGAGACCAAAGTTGGCTCACTCATTCACTGCCTGATCATAGAATCATCACGGCTGGAAGGGACCTCCGAAAGTTATCCAGTTTAACCCCTTCTGCAGTAAGCAGGGGCATCCTCGGATAGATCAGGTTGCCCAGAGCCCTGTTGAGCCTCACTTTGATACCTATTCCCTGTTCCACTCACCTATCATCCTCTCTAGTCTCTTCTGAATAGAAATGCACTGGGAGACCCTACATGAAGCCATCCTTGCATCTATTCATTCACTGTACTGTACAGTAACAGTGTCAGTCCACTTGCTATAGTACTTCTAATTGCTACAGAGACATACTTTAAGGAAAAGTGCCCTTTTTTCCATTCCTGATGGCTCTTGCTTGTCTGTGCTTAGACACACTCATGGTAGGTTCATTTATTTTCTTGAATAAAGTCAGACCCTTAAGACAAGACAGAACTGTCTGAGAATATCACTCATCCTGGATCGAAACCAATCTCAGTGGTGACAGCTACAATAGGCAGTAACAGCAAGGAGCAGACAGGGCTGATGTACATCTCCTGAGATCCTACCTGTGAGGTAGACCTCATCTCCCAACTCTCTGAAGGATAAGTCAGTTACCCATGGCTCCCACAAACAAAACAAATATGAACAAAAAACCCAAACCAAAACAAAATACCCAGTCCAATAAACACAAGGATTGCCATGGTCATACTGGAACCTCACTGGCTCAGGAACTTCCTCTGTCTGGCACAAGGAGATAAATGTCCTTCATCAATTAAGCCACTGGGCATCCTACTACCTTCCAGAGACACAGGATACTAAGATTCACTGACTAGCTCACCACTCTGTGCTTTCACAATGGGTTCTACAAGTTTTTCACAGCATCCTCTTCCATGCTCAGCTTCAATCACCTGTTTTTTTGTCCAGATGTTGGTTTTACAAAGCACTCTGAAAGAAAAGACACTGCACATCAGACTGTCACAAGGCAGATATTAAGCTGGATAGTAGAAAAGCAGAGTCTAGGTATTACTTGTATGGCCAGTCCAACATCTCCAGTGGCACAAGCACATACAGCAAAACAGAGAGAGGAAACAACAAAACTGGGATGTCTGAGAGTAGGTCTCTAACCTATCCACCAGTATGAGCATTACTCCTGGTATTCCACTTCAGACAATGCAGATAGCTTTCCCCCACGTCTGTAATCCCATGCCCAGAATTAAATTGCAGGAGGCAGTTTCTTTGCAAAATGTCCATTACCAAAGGAAAAATTTTGCTGTCAGAAGCTGCATCATAATTTTAAGATGCAAGTCCAGATCTCATAGAGAAGCAAGAAGGTGGAAGAACCTTGCACTACTGAAGTCAATTATTTCCTCAGTGATAACAAAGCACCAGCCCCTCTAATTCTGATGTAGCCATTGAGAAAAATGTTCATTTCCTGTCTCCAGATGCAGTCAATCAGCACAATGACCTGGCCTGTTCAGCATCCCATTTGTTTCCACCCCAGAATAAACTCTTGTGCAGCTTGTCGCTTTTCCACTAGCCTAAAACACCCACAACTCAGTCTGCCTGTGACTGGCCACCACCAGCAGCTGTTGTTTCCTCATCCAGAGAGTCAAGCCAAAGTCCACCAGCAACACTGCTTTTGTAGAGAGAGCAGGTGGAAAATTATAGTCTTTCAAAATGCACACTAAATAGTGTCACTGCACTCTGTTTTGCATGATCGAAGCATCTTATAGCCTAAACAAAATGCACAGATCAAAGTAGTGTAAGGCTGAGGCATGCATATACATTTATATACACACTTGGTCACTTCCTTCCTTTTCATCATCCTGAAAAATAGTGACTTGTGAGTGACTTATTCCCTGTAATAGTGCAGGCTATGGGGCTACCTTATGTTCTCTGCCCTCCCCTTGCACATAAAGACTTCCCTTTATCTTAATTTGCTCTTCCACCTTGAGCTGTCTCTCACTTGAGCAATGCTGATTGAATCTACTCTTTTCTCTCTGTCTTTTTGGAGAAATATTGCTTCACCTGCATCTCTCCTACCTGCAAGGATGGAGCCACACTTGTCAGTCATTCAGACAGACTGGGATCACAGCCCTTCAAGAGCACACAACCTCTCCACCCCCAGTGCTGAAAGCACTCACCCTCTTTCTCCCCCTGCTAATCAAGAAGGCTCTCGGTTTTTATATCGGCATGTAGTGAGAGCAGGCCAGAAGACAACTCTTTTGCAGTCAACAAACTTCTTTCTGCATCCCATCTGCCTTAAGGCATTCCATAGCTCAGGAGAAGCAGTGGTGACCCCTTTCTCCAGAGATCTTTGTGGCTTACTGTGTTCTCTGCAGCTGCTCAGCTCGTAAGCCACAGAGCTGAAAGTGCTAACATAGGAGGAACATCCCTGTAGTTCCTAAGGAAGGCAGCAGTTTCCCCAGACTTCTGCTCTTCTAATGGCTCTGTCATTGTATCTGAGCAGCTTCCTTACCCCTTTCCCAGCTTTCTGGACATGTTCCACAAAGCTCTGCTCACAGCCCCTAGCCTCACCATTGCATCTAGATAACAGCTCACATAAAATTTCCACCTTCTTTCTGGTGACTTCTAGTGACTGTAAATATAGACTACTTATAGACAAACTACAATTTCAGCTTGTCTCAGACATCTTCTTTCAGGTAGTCATCTCTCTGTTCATATTTAACACAGAAAAAGCAGTTTCTAATAGTCTCATTCAAACCATCCCTCCTTGTCTCCTTCCAATACAACAGACAATGACACAAACTTTCTGACAAGCATATGCATACAGAGTTGGCCTTGTCATCAACACTGACCTATGCCATTTCCAGACTACGTTTCCATCTAGTACTAGACACAGAGTACTAATGCTCACTAGTGATAGGTGACAACAATCCAACTGTTCTCCCCAAAGTTCCCATTTCTCTGGAGCTACACATGTAGTGAGACATGTGAAGGTCCCTGGCATACCCAGAACCCCTTGTCTGAATTCCTGCAGACATACTCCCAAATAACATATCATTTCTACAGATGCCAACAGACTGTGGCAAAGATAGCACACTTGGAAAGAATGACCACATCACAGAATATCCCAGGTTGGAAGGGATCTCAAAAGGCCATGTGGTCCAACTTTTCATGGGAAAGGAGCCTAGATGAGATTATCACATCTTGAAAAACTTCAATAATGGGGACCTTACCACATCCCTGGAAAAAGTGGTTCCCATGATTGATAGTTCTCAACATAAAAAAATTCTCTTATATCGAGACAAAACCTCTCCCAAAATGCCACAGAGAAGAAGACATGCCACAGAGATGGGGCCAGCTGGCATATTAAGCAAGAAGGTAAGATTCAAGAAAGTACCCATAAGCAAACGAATTTCCAAGACCCTTTTGACTTCAGGCATAAACACATCCCTGCCATGTACTGGCTGAAACATGAGTAGGAAAGGGTCAACAGACCCACAATAAACAGGCTCCACAGTTAGTTGCAGACAGGCAGAGGGAGACTCTGCTGAGATGCCCCAAGGGCCTTGTCAGCAGTAAACCTGCACAACAGCAGCAGTCCTGTGAGAAATAACCAGCTGCCAGAGACTGAGAATATATAGGGACTTTCGGGAACACACATCACCTGTGCCTCATCTCAAATGCCTCTGATTCAGCTTTGAAAGCCTAGGGGCTTCTGGAAGCACACGAGAGAAGGGGTGGTGAAGAAGAACCGTCCCTGGGCAGGTTTATGAGACTATACAGAGAGTGTTGAGGAGATGTCTAGAGGTATGTTTGGAAGAGGTGAGCTACAAACATCAGCAAGCAAGGGTGTGCAACAGCTTGTGCAGAGAGTTAAGGAGGAGGCACAGGGCAGCACATTTGTGTGTGCAGCTTGAGTGGAGCAAAATCCTCCACTGGCAGAGAGACAGGGTCAGGACAGGTGTGTGGGTGCAGAGGCAGGGAGTGCAGGGGGAGTGGAGAGCTGTGTTGCAAGGGCAGGTATCTGGTAGGACAGTACTGCATACATGTGAGTATATGCTACGCTGACAGACCCTTCTCCAGCTCCTGAGAGAGGCATACTCCCACGGGTACTATTGGAAGGCTCTTAGGTGTCTTCTCAGAAAGAGATGATGGAAAAGTGCTTCTAGGCCCGAAACAAAGAGCAGAAATGACAAAAGCAGCATTGCACTATGAAGCAGCCTATCATCCCAGTGGATAAATGGACAGTGCAATAAAAACACCACAGAGAGCAAAGCCCAGCCCCAGTCAAACTCTGCCCAGCTACAATGCCTTCCCCAGCCTTTGGTCAGAATTACATCAATGCAAGCATGATAAAGTTTTATTGAAGCACAATATAGCTCCAGAATAATAAGAGAGAGAAATAAGAGTGAGGATCTGAAGCGGACATGGAAGTACATGTAGCCTGGCAGACATGGGCAGCTGTCTGAACTGAATTCATATCAAGAGCAGGATTTAATGAGGTCACTACCATTAGAAGAAATTAGCTAAAAAAGTAGGAAAGCTCTGCTGAAGATGTAAAGCTTCTAATCCAGTTACTCTTGCTGACTGTGCCTTGATGGGATACTGAAACACTGTCACACCTGGCAAAACAGCCAGTGCAAGAGGCACAGCTGTATAGCAGTCTACACCACCAAGAAAAAGGTGTGGGAACTGAAGAGAAGTCAAGGAAGAATGACTTACAAAGGGATCTGGATGGGACCCTAGAGTTTGTATCCTTTGCAGCCTGCTCTCAGAAAAAGTAGAGATCCAGAAAAGCAATCAGAGAGAGACAACTGCATGGAAAATTAAATCCACAAGCAACTCTGCCAACAGTATCACTGACACCATGCTGGGGAACAGGTTCCATGCATTCCCTAATGACCAGTTACACAGACCCCGGAGCTCAGAGTTCTCTGCACTGATCCAAAGAGAAAAGTCCTGTGCTTAGCCAGGTACATTACTTCCTGTTCCCTCCTCGTCAATCTCTCCTCTAAATATCAGCCTTCCCTTTCTTCTCCTGCCTATATTTTCCCTGTTTTCACATCTCCTACAGTTTATTTATTATCCCTCTTCCTTCCCCCCATGTTTTGTCATTTGCCCCCAGATCTTCTCGTTGGGCTGCAAGGTTCCTGGTTCAACGGCGCAACTCAGCTGATTTACTCTTCTTAAAGCGGAGTCTGCTCACATGTAAATCACCCTCCAAACCCAGCCTGTGAAATGGGCTTGTTCACTAAACTCTATGAATAGGGAAGTAGGCACAGCTGGCCTATTCATAATCAACATAAAAAATAGATTAGCACTTTACAGATTAAACATTATAGTTTCAAGAGTTAACATAAATCAACTACACTTACAGGCCTAGCATTGCTGCTGCCAGTGCACAGTGACAAGCACTGCAAAGGAAGGGCTGCCAGTCCAGGGCGCAGTGGGAAACTGCATGTATGTCTTCCACCTTGAACGCATGTTCTTTTCTGGCACCCCCAGGGTGTACTGCTAGAGGTTGTTACAAGGAGAAAAGTGGGCTAAGGCAACAAAGGTAGGGGGTTAATTTTGATTAATTTACATGCATTTCAGAGCAATCCAGCAACTCACTATTCTACAGCCAAAATTCAGCTGCCCTACTTTACTTCCCAGAGTTGATGCAAGTCAAAAACAGATGGAGCAAGAGAGTCAGTCTCTGGAATAGGAATAGGACAAGGAGCCTCTAAACACCAACTGGTAGCTAGCTGTTTCCTGTAGTTCAAAATCACTGGGCTCCTGTAGATGAAGCAAAGACATTTGGGGGAATTCTATCTAATGTAAGTAGGGACACCCATCTCAAAACACAACTCGTCATAACTCCAGCAGTCACCTCGCCAAGGACTCCAGACATGCCCCAAGAAGAGCAAAGCCAGAACAGAGTAGTCCAGAGCCTGCTACTGGTCAACTTGCACCTCTTTCTTCATAAAGGACAGGACACAAAGTCACTGGAGATGCTCCACCCAACACATTGTCATCAGAGTGCTACGGCTGTGCAGACAACAGAGAGCTAATGCCCATAGAACCAGTGCAGACCATGCCCTTTCCCTCCCCACGGCCCACTCACAAAGAACCACCCAGCGTCTTAAACATTTAGCCTGGGACACCCAACCTGTAATTCCTGAGCTGGTCCTGAAAAAAACCTTTGACAGGATATCCCAGTAAGAACCAGACACACAGGTCTTTCAAACAGAAAGGAGGAGAAAAAAAAAAAAAAAAAAAAAAAAAAAAAAAGGTAGTGAGGTTACAATCCACAGGACAAAAGACAGCCTGGGACAGGACACTGTGGGCTTAGAGGCTCTTTTGGCAGCCAGGGCAAAAACACTAGCAGTTCACAAAGGAGAGGGCAGCAAAAGTCAAAAGTCACATGGAGAGTCTTCTTTAGTATAACCCCTTTTAACAAGCCCTAGTAATTTTAATTGCTCTAGCCTCCTTCTAGCCTTTCTTGATAAATGGGAATAACAGTTAATAGACCTGAACCAATCAGTTACATCCAATAAGCTGTTTGGCAAAATTAGCTTTGTTCTCCACTCCAACTGATACCACCTCGGTTCCATTCATTATCTGAAATGAGCCAACTAATGGATATTTTCCACTAATCATTTGAAATTTGGAAGGCTTGGTGCTGAACAGCCTCTTCCAAGAATTTGCCAATTTGAGATAGAGTAGTTACATGAGCTTTGTAAGGCAGAAACTCACGGGTTTGTAACAGCTGAGCTTTTCTGGCACAAGCAATAGGTCACATGAGTTTATTGCTTCAGTTGTACAGACAGCTTCACAGGTTTGGCTCTGAACCACACACCTTGTAGAAACAAAGCACTGCAAAGCTTACAGAAAAGAAGTGCAAAATGTACTTAATGTTCACAAACATAACTTGGTTTTTCCGAAGCAAAGAGGAAGAAACTTTCTGCCTCTCAGGCCAGCCTGCCTACTAGGGACTGACACACTTTGCTCACTGGAGGAAAGACCTTCGAGACCCCTTAAATCCCAATTTTCACTTCAATTCTCAAAACACAAAAGCATGTTGACTGTGAGGTTTCCCATGAGGAGAATTTTCAATGTTCTCTCCCACAGCAACTTTTTCACTCTGCCAGCACGGTTGAAGCTCAGCATCCTTCTATGGAATTAGGAGCTGTCTCTCAGACAGGTCCCAGAAGTGCCATAAAACAGAGCCCATTAGATCAATGTACATCTTAAAAATGCATAAAAATGCTATGTGTCTATTCTCTTAGGAAAATGCAGATGTGCCAAGGTTAGGCCCTGTAACTCCTTATTTCATTTTATGTCATTGGTTTCATCTACAAATGACCTACTGCCACAAGTCACCCAACACAATGCACCATGTTGTCATGTTTCCCATGGGTCAAGAGCCAAGTAACTGTGCAGATGTAAAATTCAGAGACGAAACAGGAGACGTGAACCAGGCAGAATGAAGTAAGACATTAAAATATCAGTTAGCAGGCAGAAGACAGGATTCCCTGCAGCATCAGAAAAATCAGGCATAAAAAACCCAGCCTGAGTCTAGATCAGAGTATTGAGTAAGACTGTTTCTGAGAGTACCACCAGCAAGCTTTGAAGCAGAAGCCAGTCACTCCACATGGCAGCTGAGTGCTTCTGCCACTTCCCAGATCCTGCCAGAGGCTGCTGAGCAAAGGGGACACACACCACGTTCAAAAGAAAGGAAGTCTCGGTGTGCAAGAAGGCCACGTAAGAATTATCAAACCCAGTTACAGATAGCAATTTCCAGTGATTGTTTGGAACTGGAGGAGTTACCCATGGCTGAGAGGTAGTTTCTGCTGATGGCTAGAGCACTGCTGTGCAGCACATCCTCTGCATGATGTGGACACCAAATATGAACTTTATTTGCATCAGAGCAACCTTTCAAGTGTCATCAAAACTCTTGAGAAACTGAAGAAATATTACCACCTGCACACAAGACACTGTGAGCAAACAAATTCTGTGTAGGTATGTCATACACTGACCCACAGGCACCTAAAAAATTTTGTAAACTAAAGGAAAAAAAAAGTCACTAAGTATGGAGAGGAGAACCACTCCTTATAGCAGGCCATTCCCCGGTGCATTTTCTGATCTCAAATCTTTCACTTTCTTGCAAAAGGCTCTCAAAAAAAAAAAAAAAAAAAAAAAAAACCCCCACCAAACCAAAAACCCAAACAAAACCAACCACCAAAAAAAAGCTTCAGACAATATACTGTCCAACTTTCTGTACTGTAAATCTTATTATCTTGAAAGAAGCCAAAGAAGATTATCCTCTAATCTATTCACAAAACCTTTCTTCTCTTAGACATGGGGCTTAGAGCACCCAAGAAGAGGCTGCCATGAGCAAGACTCAGATCCTCTCCCAGGAGCTGTGAACAGAGAGAAAACCCCCTGTTCCAAATCCTCCCTGCCACAAGGGCACATTTCAGCATCATTGGTGTGGATCACTAACACTGGACCCTGAAAACAGAACAACTAGGGACACAGGGAACAAAACAAGGTGCACCACCTAAGCCACACAAAGGTCCCTGTTTGCATTCCCCACCTGGCCTTGGCAGTGAAGCAGCAGCTCTGAGCAGCTACTGCCCACATGAGAGCTTGGTGTAGAGGCAGCCACACAGAGATGCAGCAGTAACTGGGGCCTCTTACCAGAGACAGGGCAGGGAGAGCACCACGGAGGCTGCAGCAGCTGCTCGTGCCTTGCAGTTGAGTAATGCAGGCACATTTGTTCTGGATGACATTAATGCTATTCACCATCCATCTCAGACTCTTTAAATTACCTTTTTATGGCCAAAATCCTTTTCATAATTGATAAAAATCTCTTTTTTATATCCCAAGTTATTGCAAAAAATGTGAAGGTTTTTTACTCCTCATTACAGTTTTAATACAAATGTGTTTTTTATTGACAGCTGCTTGGAAGCCCTGACAGGCCTACTGAGAGAGACTCAGAGGGCTGTGAGAAGGGCAAGATTCTTCCATCTCATTTCCTAGCACCTCACACTGTCAGAGTAATGGCCATCACAGCCCAGCCTCCACTCTGATGGGTAACATCATTCAGGAAGAGATTTTCTGTGATGGACATAACACCCAGGGCAGGCAGAAGAAGCTCTTGCTGATCTAATTCTAGTTTCGCTTTGTCTATTAGTAAAGTATATGAGAGCCAACTTGACAGAGCACCCCAGCACAGTGTTGCTGGAGTGGGGTACTTCAGGACAGAATCAAGGTCACAAGCTGTGGGAGAGATCTAGGTCTTTGGCAGAGCCATTTAGCATCAGTCCCACGGCCTCAAGCAATCATGACAGCAAACATGCACTGACTTTGCCACACATCAGTGCTTCTAGGCAGAACACTTGACCACAGGCTGTGCAACACTTGAGGAAGCAGGCACATGTCCTGGTATCCTGGATGGGCTAGACCACACTGCCAGCCTGGGAAGAGGCTTTCTGGAGCCATAACAGGATCTGCAGCATCATGACCTGAAGACCCTGTGATCTAGCAGGGTAAATGAATCTTCTGTAGAGCAACATACAGAGCCAGCCACAAAATGCGGCTCATACTCCCTTGAGAGCACCCTGGATGCCGTAGGACATGCAGCATAATACCCAACAGCCTACTGAAAGCCTAAATGCTCTCCCACAGGGCTAAGCACTGCTTCAATAGCTTTGCAAATAAGAAGTAAGCATATGTCTCATCAGAGCTCAAAATGCTAATCAACAGTTACAGAGGGAAGGGAATCAGTCCATCCTCCCCGTCACTGACACAGCAAAGACTGCCAAGCTGTACCAAGAATGAGTACAGAAACAGAAGTGTAAATAGGAATCTCTTCCCTCTGTCTTTTCTTACACTCCAACAGTTCAAGGGAAGTCTCTTGCTGTCTGAACTAGCACCTTGCTGTGGTCTCATTATAAATCTTTTCAATAGTAGGTTCACACAGGCATATGAGTTTTGTCCCTCCCTGTCAAATGGCCACATGTCATTGGTGCAAATCACTGCAGTGGCCATGCTCCCATCTACATGGGTACACTTCAGCTGGAGGAGTAACACTCATGTGCCCAACCTTGAACACACTTTGGGAACCTTAGAAGCAATTTTAAGCAAGGGGACAAAGGGCAGTATTCTTCTTAGTCACAGTTTTGCTGCAGGGATAGTAATTTCTTAGATAAGGACTATCTGTTTCTTACTGCACAGCACTGATGCCATGCCAGCTACAACAGTAGGAATCTAAGGAGGGCAAAGTCCTCCAACCTAAGGCTGAGTCCTCCAAACATCCCTGTGTAAGTGCATCCTGCTTCAAAAACCACAGCACAGGGGGTTCCTCTACCACATGTGCTTTGCTTACAAATCACAGTCAAACCACTGACATATCTGGCCCTGCTCAATCAGCAAACTCCATTACTGTATGGCTGCAGGAGGCTTCTTGCAAATGGCAAAACAGTCCTTGAAAAACAGGTAAAAACTGCAATTAAGTGTGGATGAAAAGGATGGTCTCCTTGGAGGTGCTAGCTAATCAAGCAAATAGAAACTACTTCCCATTACCTGCACTCCCACAAAGCAGAGCTAAACTGACATCCTTCCAAATGACTCTTTCCATCTCCAAGCCCTTTATACAATTTGGTTTCAGCAGAGACAAGCCTTGACCTCTGTGCACTCGCAAGCCCTTCCTCCCAGCTTTGAACAAAGCAAGTACTGGAACCAACATATTCAATCACTAATGTGTTCTCCCTGTGGAGCCTGTTTAGCCTCTCAGCCTTCCTGGAGTGCAGCAAACTCAACAGCAAAGGTCTATCTGCAAATGTGGATGCCTGGGGTCAGGATTTCTTGGGATCCATCACTCCACACTCCACAGCATCTGCGACTGCTCAGCTTTGGCAATTTCTACTCATCTCTGCAACATCCTCATATCTCTTGCTAACAGACGTTGAAGCTAAGTCAAGGGGCAAGAAGAAAGGACAGATCCTCACTCCCATGGCAAGCAAGGCTGGCCCTGTGCCCTACACCAGCTCCTTGCCCTGCAGGCAAAGATGCAACCTGGACACAGAGCACTTGGTAGCCACACAGCACAGGTGCTCTACCAGCACGAGAAAGACCCTACATGGGACCACAGTGGCCTCATGGGGATGCTAAATTTATCCTTGCCTTAACTCTCAACTGCACAGGAACAGGGGCCAGAGAACCAGCCTGCCAGGAACCTGCCAGAAAGGAGCAAAACTGGAAGAACCAAATATGATTACAAAATTCTGATGGATAAGGATGGGCTGACAGCAGATGAGCAGTATCCCTGTAACCCACAACCACAAGCCAGTTCCTTCCAACAGACCAGCCAGAGGATGGAAATGCCCTTAATCCCAGTGCTGGCAAAATATTTCTTCCATCATTTCTGCTTCCCAAGCACAACAATTTAGTGGTTCTATGATGCAGCCATTATGAAAGGTTTCTCATTCAGAGCCCCTCATCAGCCTTTCTCCCTAAATGTCTGGTATCTGTGTTTCACCAGAAGTTGCCTGGCTCTCCTCTGCATGCCCTTGGTTGAGTTAGAGAGCATAGCTGAATCAGCTGTCTTTCCTTGAGTCATTAATAGCTATGGAGAGAAAATAACAATTCTGGGGTGGGTAACATACTCATTTTGCTTTCATTTTCCACACGACACCTTTTCACTTTCAGAACCTTCTTCAAGCAAGGAAGATGAAAAGAGAGGTAGAAGAAACTCCATCAACTGTATCTCATCAGCTATTATTATGCATACAGCTTTTCCCAACTGCTCAAATCCAACCTATGGTATCTCCACTGACTCCCCAAAAGGCTCTTACTCTATGATCTTGATGATGATTGTTTGCAGGACTCATTGTAAAGATTTCTTTGTGCTGCCTCTCCCACAGGTACTACTTGTACCGCCCTGAGAATGCCTTCTCAGCCTCCTGCATACAACACTCAAGAGAATGGATCACTTCCCACCATCACTTAGCTAAACCACTGTGGCTATTAGAAAGACAACATCTGCTCGCTACTGATTATTTTTATCCAAATGATCCCTAACAGCTACAAGGGCTCCCCTTAGACTTAAACCAGGGTTTGACAGGGCAGCCCATCAGTATGCATGCACAATGCTCCTCCTTCCGTGTCAGATCAGCACACGTGCCATTTTCCTTTCAAGCAGTGCATTAGCCCATGCAGCACAGCTACATGCTGCAGCTCTCAGCTTCAAGCCACAACGCTGGCCTAAAGTGGGAGATTCCCCCAGTAGCAGTGTCACACAAATCTGCATGGTGACCAAAGAACTCCGCTGAACTGCTGTAAAGCTAACTCACAGGCCCTCTGTCTTTGCTCCAAGACCAGTCCCATTGACATGGTCTCACTTCACTTTTCCCACAAAATCACTCCATTTGTCAAACAGCCAAGCCTCTGACAAGATTTTCAGGAGCAGATCACAACAGAAGACAGACTGTTTCTAATTGACTGAAGATACAATGTTTCTGTACAAGAAATTGGCTTTTTTGATCTTCAAATATACGTGCCTTTTTGCAAGCTCTTGCCTAATTCGTCAGCCTTCACATTCCTCCCTATGTATCTCTGTATTTCCAGTTGCTGTTTCTCCCATTTGTTCTGCACTGACCCTAACTGGATGTAACTACCTCTTGCTTATACTTGGGATTCATCTGAAGAGCTCGCTCCTGCACCCGATAGGGAAAATGGAAGTCTTACCACTGAATTCAAGAGCTATAAGGTTAGGCATAGGCACCCTGGGAAGGTTCCTTCTCTATCCTTTTCTCTTCTATTTGAATTCATCTGCAAGTTCCCAGGTGTAATGCAGGCTGCAAGAGGAGAGGTTTTGGGATCCCTCTTGGCACCCTCCTCTGCCCTGCCACTCCACTTTGCTCTCCTGCCATGTATATCATATTTTAAATGTACTGAGAATGTAGCTAAATGGGAAATAAATTTATTCCTGAATTAGTCCCATTAAATCTTCTGGGCTCCAGAAAAGACAACTTTGGTGCATTATGTTCCCCAAATACTTTTTGTTTTCAAACACCTTGAACTGATACCTTCTAACTAACAGACATGGGTGTTTACCTTGGCATTTAATACTACCCAGCTCCTTTATTTCTGTACTTGTCATTCTCTCCATTTTTCTCTTTTACCATCCTCTAATTAGTATTTCCTTTCTGTCCCTTTCTTCCCATTTCTACCTTTTTCCCACCCTTTCTGTATCTCTTTAAATATTGCCCAGCACTGCAAATGTGGGTGAAATGAAAACTAAGACAGAAGGCTGCTGTAGAGACTGGATTTAAGCTGCCTTGCTGGGAATCAATGAGGTATGGAAGGCTCATCTAGGTTCAAAGAAGCTGAAAGAAACCAGGGAGTATCAGTGGCAGCTGAACACACACTTGAGAAAAGAAAGGCACTGACCTCTGAGAACCTGCCTCAACCTCTGAAAGATGCCACAAAAACAGAACCAGAGGTGGCTGCTGTAGTAATTTAGTGGGTGCTAATCTTGAGGTGGCTTTCCATGACTCCTGTAGAGGGAGATTGCCAGATGGAGGCCCACAGAGCAGCAGGAGTCCATCAGCCTACCCTGCACCATCTATCCACTGAGCTATGAAACACAGCTGATACCAGCCAGGCTACAAAGATGCAGTGCTGAGAGAGGGAGCCTCTTGCAGGTCAGGAGCTGGTATTAACCCTGCAATTAAACTACAGGGAAATACTGTCGTTCCTGACTAGATGACATCTAGACCCTAAAACTACACAAAGGCAGACTCACCACATCCAAATCTACCCATAATATACCACTAGGTACAACTATTTCATTTATCCCATTGTGTTCCCCCAGCACCTCCTTATCATGTAGTCAGACAGTCCAGAACAACCAAAAACAGTCCCATAAACCTATATATGAGCAACAGCCTCCCTTCTTCAGCTTCCTGTCTTCCTCCTCCTCACACATACTTTTTCTATCATTGCTTTTGCACATTGTTGCTTTCTGCCTCCCTCACCATGTTGGCTGTGATCCTTGAAATGCTTCTCCTCAACCTAGGCTGGAGTGAGAGGATCTCTTTTTTGTAAGGGGCAAGATGCAAACCAGCAGAATACCCTCCCTAAATACTGCAATTACTTCCCTTGTATCTAATGTTGACTTGCTGAGCTTGACTTGCTGGAACGTGTCCAGAGAAGGGCAACGAAGTTGGTGAGGGGTTTGGAACACAAGCCCTATGAGAAAAGGCTGAGGGAGCTGGGGTTGCTTAGCTTGGAGGAGACTCAGGGGTGACCTCATTGCTCTCTACAACTACCTGAAAGGAGGTTGTAGCCAGGCAGAGGTTGGTCTCTTCTCCCAGGCAGCCAGCACCAGAACAAGAGGACACAGTCTCAGGCTGTGCCAGGGCAGGTTTAGGCTGGATGTTAGGAAGAAGTTCTATACAGAGAGAGTGACTGCCCATTGGAATCGGCTACCTGTGGAGGTGGTGGAGTCACCTTCATTGATGGTATTCAGGAGGACACTTGATGGGGTGCTTGGTGCCATGGTTTAGTTGTTTAGGTGGGTTGGACTGGTTGATGGGTTGGACGCGATGATCTTGAAGGTCTCTTTCAACCTGGTGTATTGTATTGTATTGTATTGTATTGTATTGCAATGAACACTGATGTCAGTGCTGTGGGCTGCTGAGGGTTAATGGTGATAATTTCCTCAGCTACCATGCTACCTGACTGCAAGCAACAGAAATGATTTATGCTATTATTTTCTTTGGGGGTTAATTAGGGGCTCCGGAAAGTAAAGGGCTGTCAGTGCCAGCTGGAATTGGTCTAGTGCGGCCAGGGGAGAGCAGTCATCCCTCACAGAGTTCTGCTAATATATCTTTGCTGCGAACATCAACACCTCCAGATCCTACCTCTCAGTGTGGCAGACGACCCTTCATCCTGACCTCCGGTAACTCTGTTAGTCTTGGCATAACCTCTGAGGTATGCAGTTCTGCTGAGTCCTGCCATTTCCACCTAGCAGCTTTCACATCCTTAATCCTCTGTTATCTTCTCCTTTCCTAAGCTTACCAACCAGTAATGCCCATCAACAGACAGGGAATATTAGCATGGCACTGTCCCAGGGGCAGGTAGAGAACTCCCCTCGGTATCTCTTGCACCTCAGAAGCACCAAGGACCTCCTGTTTCCCTTCCTTTAGCTGCCCTGGGCTTGCCAAGGCCCAAGAAGGCAACAGGCTATCGGCTGCCCTTACCTCTTTGCCCAGATCCTCACGAATAACTTGCTCAATCTCCTGCCTGGTGCTCTGCGGGGCTTGGCTGTGCAGCACTTTGAGGGTGCGTGTGTACTCCTCCGGCAGCAGGTAGTCCAGCGCTCCCAGGTGCTGTCCCACCTTGATGAAGGTGCCCCGGTTAGCGCAGCACAGCTCACGGAGGCGCTCAGCAGAGCGCAGGTGTACCTGTGGAAAGACCAGAACGTAAGCCAAGCCCTTCTGCTGTCTGTTACATGCACACACACACACAGGTACTTCTCATTTGTCCAGTATTTAAACAGACCAGGGATTTACTTTCCTCATTTTGGGTATCATCATCCATGTCAGCTAAGTATTAGGACTCTGACTTGATTTAGAGGGGCTGAACCAGATGAGAGGCTGAACTGAACAAGATGCTCCAGAGTACAAGGGGGCTTTGACGCTTATTTGCACAGGCACCGGGATCAGTGACAGCACATCAGTTTTTGGCTCTATCCAGAGCCACATCCTTGCACAGAATAAGAGGTCTAGCCATAAGGCAGCACTGGTTTGTCACTGTGATCCACCACTACAATGTGCAGTTTGAGAATCCCTATTCAAAATAATGTAAGTCAGAACCACAACTATGTATGTTAAGACTCTTACAGTGTGTGATGAACAAAAGTGAGAAGAAAATCACAGATACCATCCCAGAAACTTTCAGGAACCTGGAAGAAGAACCTGTTAAAAATCAGAACTTCCTATGTCTACTTGGCAGTAAGGAGAACAGTATGTCAGAAGTCCTTCATACTTCTCAGTTCACATCACAAGGAGAAAGTACATCCTTCTAGTTCAACTAGGTCTTGGTCTTACTCCTTGCATTGCCAAAAAAAGCCTGCAGAGAGAGTGTTTAAAAACTAAAAATTAGAAGACTTGCCAGCTTTGCTCCTGTTTGCCAAAATGCAGACAACAAATGAGAAAACCCATCACCAACCACTTCCCTCTTCTGGATTTCAGCTCCTGAGGTTCTTTCTGCCTCTCAAGAACAAACCAGCCACCACATCCTTCAGTGACAATGATTTATTCTGCCTTTATTATTCTCACTAGAAAAGCCTCCTGCCAAGGACACAGACATACTCAATATTCTTTAATAAACTTCAGATAAGTTTACTCTGATACATTAATAAAATCTAAGCATGAATCAATGACAAAAAATAACTCTGCACCGATCTCCTGTTAACATCTGACACCTATCTGCATGGAGGCTCCAGCTTCTCTAACTGAAGGTCAAATCTTGTGTCTGCAGACCTCATCTGTGCAAGATTCCATTAAAAGCCTCAAAGTATGTGGCAGAAAGGAATGCCATGGCAAACATGCATGAACAGCACACACAGCCACCCCATTTAGCAGCTGCCTTTGCCCTCTGTGCAAAGCAGTGCCGTGTCACATCACAGGAGAGGGTAAGTGTCTCACATTTGGGAACACATCAGGGGGCAGACTGGGTGCTGAGCTACAAGTGCATGAAACAGAGGCCTAGGGGAGTGTGAGGAGAAAGCCTAATGTGCAAGTCTCACGCTCCATGTGTGAGACTTGACAGCTTGATGCACATAGACAACACACACACGAACTTCCCCAAGTGGGCATGCCCAGGCAAGCATAACTCACGCTAGGAAAGTGAGCTTCCCCTAGCATATTGCCCGCTCAGAAGGACTCATCAAAATACCATCCATGAGCATGCCTAGTGTCTCCCACACTATCATGCTGTATTTTACACACCAGCCTCAAAGCTCATGCTCTAACAAGCCAGCCTCTGCCCTGGCTCTTTCCCCTGCTCTTCTCCCCTGTGTCTGGCAGGGGTAAAAGTAAGCCAGAAGGGGACAAGAAAAGGAAGCTGTGAAAGAGAACGAGAGAGCAAGAAAAGCAGTGAGGGCATAACAGGATGAAAGAGAAAAGCAGTGGGAGGGAAGGAGCTAGAGCAGCTGGGTAGTTTGTGACAGCACTAGGAGTGCAGCCCATTACAGGGAAACAGCTTTTATGCAGCTCTGATAATCGCCTTCTGCCTGCTGCCTTCAGTCGTGGAGGAGAACCACCTGCCAGCACTAAAGGGGAAGGGGGACGGTGTCCTGCCACCCCCCGTTAAGCATCAGGCAGCCATAGCCCAGGGCACCAGCAGGAAACAGTGGCAAGGCTCCTCGCAGACGTACTCCTAAAAACCCAGCTCTGAGTATGGGCCAGCACAGGGCCCTGTGACCTCCCACAGGCACAGCAGGAGCCCATAAAATAACCTCAGGCTGAGGCATGGCTCATGGCAAAGTGGCAGCAACCCTGGGGCTCTGGCACTGTGCTGCACATGAGGCTGGGCAGCCAGGCTGAGGTAGAGCTGCTGGCTCAAATACACCTACAGATCCCCATGCAGATCGCCAAAGGAGATAGAAAAAATAACAGATGGAAAGCTCAAGTAGCTGAAAATGCAACTTGCTGTAGACACACTTGGATGAAACATCCATCTTTATGTCAGTCACAGCTGAGAAGGAGGCAGAAATAGCCTCTCTCTTCTCTAGCACATGGAGAGAGGAAATTTTGGCCCTCCCAGATTTATCCATCCTGTAGAGAAGTCAGTTGGCCTCATGGGCACAACAATTCTGGCCAAGGCAGACTAGTGCATCCTCAGGAACAAAACTCTCATGCACCCCATCCTTCACCATGCTCTCACTCTGGCTTGGCTGTAGAGACAGCTGCCCTGGCTAGCTGACCAGACCAGAGTACCAGCTTCTAGCCCTCCCCAGGAGAAAGAGGATGACCAAGGAACTTATCTCAGATGTAGGAAATGTATCTATAGCCCTAGGTCACATTAGCAGCAGAGATACAGTGAGAATGAAGCAGGACTGTGAATGCAGCTTCTAAAGTTGCTTTTCTTATCAACCAGGTCAGGATTTATAGTGGAAAAATATTCCTAACACTATTAATTGCCTGAATCTCCCCAAGCTAGATCACAGTCCAAAGAGAGCACTTGCTTCTCTGATAGATGACATTCCCTTAATCATAAGCAAGAGTGCCACATTTCCACTACTGCGTCCAATACTGTTGACCCACACTTCTGCCCTACCTTGAAGAAACTGCACAGTAAATGGAAACCCCAGAATGGCTCAAACCTTTTCTCCAAGGAATCCCATGAGATATTGCTCTTTGTTGCCCAAGCAATACCTTGGAGACTCTTCTCATCAGGAAAAAGAACTGGGAACAACAGCCAGTTAGACGTGGACCTGCATTATGCCCAGGAGCTCACTGCAAGGAAAGGAAGCATTTCATGTGCTGAAGATTACCAAGAATAAGCCTCCCTCAGGAAGCACTTCAGATCACAAATACTATCTGACTGCATATATGGTTCTTTACTCAGCCTACATGGGCAACTCTGAGTGTCAACCACCTTCCCTAAATTTCAGCAGGACAAATGCTGTCAGCCATCCTGGAGGAGACAGCTCTTCCAGGAATGCGTGCAGCAGCAGGAAACTGGACTGGATGAGCCAGGCTGTCCCTTGGACTCCATGCAGAGAGAAGACATGATGTCATCACACTTCTGTAGGGGGTATCCCAAAAATACAGTAAGTTGAGGAGGAAGAAAAGACGTGTCAGAGAAGATAGGAAAGGAATCTGGTCACAGTCCTTTTCTCTTCCATCTCTGATAATGACAGGGCCATATGCACATGGCTGATAAAACTACAGCTTTAGATGATGCAAGACAGCACAAAACAGAAAGGAATGAAGGGATGTCCACCTCAGCTTAACACAGTGAGAGACTGAAATGAAGCCTATGCCAAAAGATTAGTGGAGATTTTTAGGCAGGTTACAGCTACTGGTGAAGTTACTAGGCTACTTGGGTGCCTTAAAAACAGCAATAGAAAACCTAGAACCCCTTGCAATGACAGTCTAGTTACATCTAAGGGGCTATTCTCTCCACTTTCAAGAAATTGTAATAAGCATACAGCTAATACAAACATCTGTAGCCTTCACTAATGTTACCCATCCAGTAATCAAGCTGACTGACAGCAGGGATGCTGCAGGGAGACACACGACTCTAAATTGGACTGTTATTGCTTCCTTTTGTACTCACTTCCCTGCCTACCTGTTATGAAAAAGCTCATTCCTCAGCACACCAGATACTTTCCATTCAAATGCTTCCTTACATCAATACTAACTGATAATACTGCTAATCACAGACAGATCCATGGCTTTGGAATTTGAATAATTTCTGCTTCAATATACCCCACTACCTAATACTTGACTATTTGTGTACATTATGTATTACATCCCTAAGGAACTACCTATGGGTCCCTGCTTGCCCATATGAGAGTAGGGCATTCCCTGTGTTCCCATTTAGGCAAGTATATTGTTATCTCTTCAGACCTACAATTTTAAGTTAATGTGCCCTGGTACAAACCCTAGTTAAAAAGGTATTCCCCTAATCCTCAGCTTTGACTTCCATAGCTCAAAATAGTCTCAGTACAGATCAAGATCCTTCAGAAATTCCACCACAAGAGTTGGTTGCCAGTGCAAGAACCAGGAAGCAAGAAAGAGAGCTATATGGCTTGCAAAGGATAAAGGACAGTTGAAGAAGCACAGGGAACTAATGGAGAGAGCCCAACAGAAGGCTACAAAGATGACTGGGGGACCAGAACATCTCACAAGGAAAGGCTGAGAGACCTGGGGCTATTCAGCCTGGCAAAGAGAAGACTGAGAGAGGATCTTATCAATGCACATAAATACCTAAAAGGTAAAAGTCATGAGGATGGGGCTCTGATCTTCTCAATGGTAGCAAGTGATAGGACAAATGGCAACGGGCACAAATAGACAATAGACACAGGGTTCACCTGAACTTAAGGAGAAACATCTTTCTTTACTTTGAGGGTGACAGAGCACTTGACCAGGCTGCCCAAGGTTGGGAAGTCTCCTTCTGTGGAAACTTTCAAAACTCACCTGGATGCATTCCTGTGCAACCTGATCTAGGCAAACCTGCTTTAGAAGTGGGGGTTGGACTAAATGATCCACAGAGGTCCCTCACGAACCCTATCATTCCATGAGTCTATGATTCTATGACAGGGATGATCACTTAGACTAAAATGACAATTTCTTAATTCTCAGTTTCAGAAGCAAAGGAAGAAGGACTCAAGACAGCCAGCAGGATTAACAGGGAACTCTCTACAAACGGAAGGATATACACAGTAAGCCTGCATCAGACAGCTGAAATCTGGTGTTGGTGCTAGAGCCTCGTATCTCTAGAGCTAACGGCAGCTGAAGTTAAAGCAAACACTTTTCATGATTTGTGCAAACCTTCCCTGGAGATCAAAAGTGACTTTTCCCAACCACTGCCAGCCCATTTCACGCTGAACAGACATGCAAGCCCCCACTATTCAAGACTCTGAAAATCCACAAACATACTGACCTCCCACCTGTGTTACACATACCCCCATACTTTCCCCACTAATATTCTGAATGGAAAACATGGCTTTTAATAATCCATACAGGTGAGTAAGGGGTGGCCTAGCACAAACTTCTGATCGAAGATGTCAGTTGGGTCAGGAAACATTCATGCTGAACTGAGGTCCATCTCTTCAGCCGGTCACTTCCCAAGCTGCCCTGGAGAGGAGGAAGCAGTGTTGCTCAACTGCAGCCCAGAGCACCAGTCACCTTGCTGAACCCTGCCCTTGCTGGCTGGTGCATACACAGCCAGAACCAACCGCCTGCTCAGGTTCCATCTTTGTTTTGCTCCAAGCTTGGTCATTTGTGCTCTGATTATCTCTCATTACTGACGACCTTGCTGTAATGAGTTTTAATCTGCCTCATATTAATTAGAAACATTTTCATTAGCCAGCTCAATTTTAGGTAAATAGCTAATAGAAGCAACTGAGCTGCAATTAGTTATCTGTGGGGCAGTTCAAGAGAAAAATCACAAGGGAGCAGCTGTTTCCCCTCTAGACACCTCTGTGATACAATGCACTATTCTGTCTAAGTGTCCTCAGCAGGGAGAACAAGGACCACAGACGAATGGTCAGAGACAAAAGGCAAATAACATGTTTAAACAACTCAGATGCAACACTGCTATGGCTATAGCATTGCCTGTCTACTCTCTCCCACTAACAGTTATAGATCTGATTGCTGCATACAGGAATCTGGGAGTCAGGCTGAGTCCTTTACACCTACAGACATCACCTCCAGTGAACAAGATTCTGCTCTTGAAGCTGTTTTACCTTGTGACTGTACAACACGCTCTTCATGTTGTACAATCTCTTCTGGGGCGTATACACTTATGTGAATGGTAGAAGAATAGAATAGAATAGAATAGAATAGAATAGAATAGAATAGAATAGAATAGAATAGAATAGAATAGAATAGAATAGGAATAGCATAGACCAGGTTGGAAGAGACCTTCAAGATCATCGCGTCCAACCGATCATCCAACACCATCTAATCAACTAAACCATGGCACCAAGCACCCCATCAAGTCTCCTCCTAAACACCTCCAGTGATGGTGACTCCACCACCTCCCCAGGCAGCCCATTCCAATGGGCAATCATTCTCTCTATGAAGAACTTCTTCCTAACATCCAGCCTAAACCTCCTCTGGTGCAGCTTGAGACTGTGTCCTCTTGTTCTGGTGCTGGTTGCCTGGAAGAAGAGACCAACCCCCAGGTGGCTACAATCTCCCTACCTCCCTCCCTACTTATAACCTACCTAATGGTACTTACACACAAGGATATTGCATGAGAAGGAAGGACCAGACCTATGCATACACAGATCTAGAATACTTGCAAAGTTAGCAGGTTCCCAAAAGTGCCCTCAGTGCCTTGCAGTTCAGATAAGGTTGGTATACAAAGAGATCTGTCCTATGCTTCATTACAGAGTACCCATGGAGGATAAGAAGAAATTCAGCAGCGTAGCTGCAGAAGGCACAGTGACATTTATAGAAGCTGCAGTGAAATTAGGCACATGTCTCAATCCATTGATCACAGTGCCTGCAGCTCCTGTTACAGAGGCAGGTGAAATTATAATAAATTTGACACAGTATCTCTCAAAATCTTGCAAACAAAATTAATTCAGCTCAGTTTGGATTAGACTATGTGAGATGGCAATGAAAATAAGATGAGGGCTGTAAGGACACCATCTTACACAGCTTTGTGTTTAGCTGTAGTAGAGGGCCCTCCCAGCCATCAGCCATATTAAGCCCAGTTTTATTTGCTGTTTCCAGGTGCTGTAAGGAATAAGATCAACTGAGACACCATATTCAGGAGAGTTCCATAAACAGGAGCTGCTGCCACATCTTACAGAAATCACAGACTATTGACTGAATGGCAAGAGATGACATGCAGCAAAGATGCCCTGAAGGGAGAGCAAGCCACAGACAGCTATGTCCATGTAAGGAGACCCTGAGAAGGCAGTAGCATGGGAAGTGAGGTCCTGGGCCACCATCCTGGGGAGGGTGCGGTAAAAAAGCTCAAACAAGGCCACAGTGGGAATTGTCTCTTACTGAAGATATACAGTAATAATTATGTGTATGTAGGCTTCACACAGGGGAGAGGGATGCAGAGATGGTGTCTTCACTTTAAAAAAAAGGTCTTAAGTTTCAAAGGGACCAGAGAGAGCAAAACCAATAAGGAAAAGTACATCAGGAACCACTGCAAGACACATGAACCAGTATGGTATAAAAGAGTTTCATGGTTTGCCCTCAATAATAAAATGAGATATTGTCAAAAGGCTGACCTTGTAACATTCTCCAACTACTCAAGAGGTTGAATACTGTAAATGTGAAGGAAAACATACAGGGTGTTACTAGGGTGAAGGAAGAGGTGGAAGATGAGAGGAAATGAGTATATGAGGAATGTTCATTGATGAATATTCCTGGCCTTCAAAGAAAAGCAGAGGAACTCAGCAGCAAGGATGACAATGGACATTTGACAGCCTCTTCCCTTAGTCCTCACACACCATTCTGCAATAAAATGCAGCTGAAAAAGCCATGGACTCCACAGGAAGCACTGACAGACAAAAGAGAAACCTCACTTTTCAGTGTGTCTTTCAGCATAACAAGATGGATGGCCAAAGCACAGAAGGAAAGATGGAGAAAGCTCAGCTAAGCCTAGTCTGATTCAGCAGCTGAGGGTCATGACAGGGTAGCTTCACACAGTCTGCTCTCCTAGTGTGGGTGTGCAGGAAAGAAGGAGGCATGAAGGCAGCCGTTGCAGCTGGAGGGGAGAAATCGTCACATCCACTTTGTCAGCGCCAAAGAATCTGGGCTGACATTTTTCTCTTCCCAACAGTCGAATCCCACCCTACCAGCTGCATGTCACAGCTGACCTCCAGTCAGGACCTATCCGAGTCAACGTCAGGCGATTAAACTACGCAACAGCAGCTTCTCCCCCTTGTACATATGTAACTTCTCTCCTGGCAGGCCACTCCAATGGCCAGGGGAGCACAGCAAGCAAGCTCCCTCTCTTACAGCCACACAGACAGGCACCAGCACTCAGCTTGGTCACAGAACACAGAAAGAAGGGTTTCTACTGCAGGCTCTGCAGAGATCTCAGTACAGCTCCTTACCAAAGAGAGGGGCAGATTTCTTCCCCCTTCTTCCATCTGAGAGCTCTGACCTTTAAAGTACAGACCTCTTCCCATAAGAACAGGATGCCTGAAGAAGAGACAGTAACACACAAAATACCTAGAAGTGATTCAATTGGATTGACAAAGAAGTCAGGAAAAATAACCATGGTATTATGCCATCAGTTCCAAAAGCCTGCAGTTACTGCCACAGCACCACATCCAACAGATGAGTGGCTACAGTGCCAGTAAGCCACCATCAATGGCAAAGTGCGGGTCTTCTAAAAGTGCCTGTGCTCACACAAACAGGCCTCGTTATTCAGAAGGCCTGTTCTTTGTCAAGTACCAGTGTTGCTGACTTCAGTGGAAAAAAATTATAATAAATATATACATACATATATATATAAAAGACTCTAGCTTTTTCAACTGGTTACCTCCACATAGCTCTACATCAAGAAAGGCAGCTAGTCCCAGCAATGTCACCACTATGGGAGACTGATATCTCTTCTGATTCATACGCAATCAAGAGACTTGCTAAACTAAAATTAGAAGCTCAGATCTTTCCTCCCATCCACTCTTGTGCTTTCTCACTGAAAACCATAGGTTTGTGCAGGTGCCAGTGAAAGAAGAATTTGGGGGAAATGGGCTTATGTGGGTACTAGTGAGGGCAGCATTCAGTCTACTGAATCCTTACAGCTGCTGGAAATGCAGCCAACAGAGAGAGTTTATATTGGTTTTGAGAGTGCCACTTCAAAATAGCAAGAGATAGCAGTTTAATAAAGTAAAACATGAATATTTGACATGACACCAAGCTGAGATGAACTAAAGCAAAGCCCAGGTGATGCTGCACGTTGGTTATTCATCATTGAGAGCAGACTAGTTTTGCTGCCACAATAAGCAGAAGGAATTACCCCCAGCAGCAACAGAGGCAACTAGTTTTATCGCAGCTGGTATCACAACAAACAGCATTGGGCATATCCCTCCTGCACTTGTCTGTGGCTCACCAAGGTTGTGAAGGGAATAAAACTGAGATCAGCTTTGTATACAATTACATATTCAACATTTTGCCCTTTCCATTGCCAGTTGTTGAGTTTTCCCTCTTATCTAAGAGATGAATGAGCATCCACGTGGCAGAGATGCTGCACTGGTAAATGTCAAACATATTACAAGAACCTAGAGTAAAATAGTCAGTAAAGCTGTTGAGTATCATGTCTCATTCCAATTTTAAGAAAACTGAGTGGCCCTCCAGCTGCAGACTCACTGTTAACCCTGATTTTATTTACAAGGAATTGGGTGCAAAAGGAAACACTTGGTGTGTGATGAGCTGGGCACAGAGCCAAGAAGAAAAGGAGCTGAAAGTCTCCACCTCCAGGTTACTTATCCCACCCAGTATTATAGTGAATATTTAATAGTCAATATTTAAGAACAGTTCGGTCTTGAACACTATAAAACAGATTTCTGCACACTTGCCTGTGAAGGAAAACCTTATCCTCCATCATTCCAGAGAAGCAACAAATAGCATGAAATGGGTATCTAGGGTGAATTTTCTCTTGATTTAAAAGATGCTGATTACTACAGACCACCTGTGCAAGTACTCCAAAGGGCAGGGTAGAAGAAAATTAATCCATCACTACCCAGTTATAACTTCTCTGAGGAGAAAACTGCAAAAACAGGCAGAACTTGCCACAATGTTAAAAAGAAAGCCTCGTCTAGGAATCCACAGGTTCAGTCTGAATCTCACAAAAGCAAAAGCCAAGGTTTCTTTGTCAATAGGGGGAGAGCCTGGTATAACAGACTTACCCTGGACAAGAAAAAAAAATAATGACACAAACACTAACACAGCAGCAGAGATAACAGGCAATCTCTATCAACAGGTTAGTCAAAGTGCTGGGCCCCGTCCTATCAGTGCTGGGCCCCGTCCTCTTCAATGTCTTCATTGACGATCTGGATGAGGGGATTGTGACAGTCATCAGCAAATTTGCAGATGACACCAAGTTAGGAGTAGATGTTGGTCAGTTAGAGGGCAGAAGGGCTCTGCAGAGGGACCTCGATCGACTGGACAGATGGGCGGAGTCCAATGGGATGGCATTCAACAGGTCCAAGTGCCGGGTGCTGCACTTTGGCCACAACAACCCCATGCAGAGCTACAGGCTGGGGTTGGAGTGGCTGGAGAGCTCCCAAACAGAGAGGGAGCTGGGGGTGCTGATCGACAGCTGCCTAAACATGAGCCAGCAGTGTGCCCAGGTGGCCAAGAAGGCTAATGGCATCCTGGCCAGCATTAGGAATGGTGTGGCCAGCAGGAGCAGGGAGGTCATTGTGCCCCTGTACTCTGCTTTGGTTAGGCCGCACCTTGAGTACTGTGTCCAGTTCTGGGCCCCTCAGTTTAAGAAGGACATTGAGACACTTGAACGTGTCCAGAGAAGGGCAACAAGGCTGGTGAGAGGCCTTGAGCACAAGCCCTATGAGGAGAGGCTGAGGGAGCTGGGGTTGTTTAGCCTGGAGAAGAGGAGGCTCGGGGAGACCTCATTGCTCTCTACAACAACCTGAAGGGTGGTTGTAGCCAGGAAGGGGTTGGCCTCTTCTCCCTAGCAACCAGCACCAGAACAAGGGGACACAGTCTCAAGCTGCACCGGGGAAGTTTAGGCTCGAGGTGAGGAGAAAGTTCTTCACCGAGAGAGTGATTCACCATTGGAATGGGCTGCCCAGGGAGGTGATGGAGTCACCGTCCCTGGAGGTGTTCAAGAGGGGACTGGACATGGCACTTGGTGCCATGGTCTAGTCATGGGGTCTATGGTGACAGGTTGGACTCAATGATTTTCAAGGTCTCTTCCAACCTTAGCGATACTGTGATACTGTAAAGGTAGCTAACTTTGAACCTTGGGTAGAAGGTAAATAATAAACTGAAAGCAAAAGGCCTTCCAGAAAGGTGATCAGAGCAAAACCTGACAGGAAAACAATACTGTTGAAGAGCCTCCAAAGAAACAGACCTTGCTGGCAAAATTCAATCACTGTGTATAGCCTCAAAGCAAAATTTTGCATGACACAAAGGACCACAAAGATCCTACACAGAAGGATGAAGTCACAATAAAACTAGAAGTTGGCATCAGCAGGCAGGAGAAGATGGGAAATGGCATAAACATGGTCTTGATTTGTTCTCTGGAAAGGAGTGGAACTTCACTTAAACAGGAAACCCTTAGTGGCAATAAAGCAGTCCAAATAACAACTTTATGTCTTGTTCTAAAATCTGTCAAATCCACAAGTCCAGCATTTCTCACTTCCAAGCCTTCACAATGCTGCTCAACCACGACCCAGAGAGAAGATATTGGTCCGATACCAACCGGGAAGACCTCCCTTTCATACAGCAATGCCCAGGCTCAAGCTCATTTTGGCACACGGTATCAGGAAGCCAAAAGCTCAATAAAAGTGAGCTTGGAAACCCACTCTATTCTTTAGTCCTAATTATGCAAATCCCCCATCTCCAACAAACTATGCTGGATTACAGGGAAGCACATGTCTGTAGCAGTTATGCAGAAGCTGCTAAATTTTACCATTCAGTTGCCTGAAAGAAGAAAAAGAAAGAAATGTCTTCTGTTGGCCCTATTAATCTGTCATAACGAGATTCTTCATAATTAATTTGTCCCTAACTGTTGCTTTGTAATGGTACCAAGAGAATATTTCAGGAATGGCAATTACCTCTGGTATCAAAATGATGAGGAAAACAAATGTTCAACCATCAACAAAATGCAGTGTCTTTTCCACTCCCACCCAATGGTGGGTGACAGCACTGCACATCCGAATTACGGTGCAGTGAATTACCAGGCATGGTGCAACTGAGAATTCCTTCTTCATCCTGAGATTACATTTGTTGAGCAATGCAGGTGGAAGGAGGTGCATCTGTCACTGGGGTGGAGGTTGCATGGGGAAGCGATCTTACCTACACATTGCTTCTTCCTTCATTTACTACACAGCCAACAATTATAAGCAGTGAATGCTATTTAAAGATGTCTGCATTTGCCTTTTAATGCTAATAGGAAATATAATGGGTTTCTAGGTTATTTGTAAATTGAAGAGCTCCTTGGGTTATGAGCTTATTGGATTTCAGTATGTTACAAAATCTGACATCTGTTTCTGAAGTGGGATTTCTAGGAATGAAGCTGACACATACAATGTGGAGCTCACCTCTCCAGGTGAGGACCAAGTTCTGCCAGAGCTGGGGGAATCCTACTCCAGAAGGGACTGGGGCATCCTGCTGGCTCAACTGTCAGTGACAGGTGCGCAAAGCTGCAGACTGGGAGAGCTTTCCTGTCTGGGGTCTCAGTTTTCTCAGAAAATTAAGACTGTGGCAAATCTTTGCCATGAGAGTTACTTATGAATTCAAGGCTGAGTGAAGTAAGTCTGTATCAGCAGCACAGTGTGGGCCAGGCAGGACTGAAGGATCAGTAGGGAGAAGTAAAGGCAGAGCTGGGTCAGGCTGCAGGAGAATCAGGAGAGAAGGAAATTGATTCAGTTCAGTGGCAGTGCAAGTGAAAGAGAGGTCAGCTGTGCAGGGTAAGTGTGAGAAGCTACAGATGGGGATGCACCAGAAGTGCATGTGTGAAGCTGCTTCTGCCAATGCATTTTGCTCAGTTCTCAACCACGTTGTCAAGCACTCACTACCCTAAAGTTGTTTTGACAGGTTTAAAAGAATCAAACATCAGACTCCCTCCTGGTACAAACTCAGCCCACACCCTGTGGCCTTTAGGGTCAACAGAGGTAAAGGAAAGTTGCAGTGGATCTAATTCTGATGGTCGGGGTTGCAGGAGTTTGTACAGTTCATGGGAGGAGGAGACTTGATAGGGTGCTTGGTTGCATGGTTTAGTTGATTAGGTGGGTTGGATTAGTTGATAGGTTGGATGCAATGATCTTGAAGGTCTCTTCCAACCTGGCTTATTCTAGTCTAGTCTAGTCTAGTCTAGTCTAGTCTATTCACGTGTCAGAGGTTGCACACACTTTTTGTCTTCAGGGACACAGTCCATTACATGCTCAGAGCAAGGAAAGCATGATTCCAGCTACCACCCTTGCTGTTTCTCACTGCCCATCTCCCAGGAGCCATCATTTCATTATAACAATGTTCCCCAGTCAAAGATCACCACTTCATATATTGGCAAGGAATGACACCCAATTCAGACTGCCACAGCAAAACCTCAGCTTACTGGAAGAAACAGAGAAGCTGTCCTGTAGAGGAAGTGGAGAGAGAGTGCAGGGCACTGCAGAGATGAAACAGTTCCTGCTGAGCTCTGGAAATGCCCATCTATGCTGCTTGACTGTGAACACAAAGGAAAGAGCTTTAGGGAAGAAAGTATCTTCCCACTTCTCTTCACACAACAGTCCTGTGATAAACAAATGGGAGTGCAAAGCCTGCTGCCCTTCAGCAATCCTGTAAAAAACAGCTTGTGTTCAGAGCACCCTACAGTAACAAACAGGCTGCACTGTTACAGAGTTCACAGGCAACCCAAACCCCTGTATTTTCAAACAGAGACTGCAGGGGCAGCATAGATAATTTAGGAGCTGGGTTTTTTTTCAAAAGCAGTTCTGCTAGTGACCTTTTCAGTGAATTTACCTCTAAACGCAGCAAAAATGGATCCAGGCTTGGCAGGAGGCATTTCATAAAGCACTGTGCATGTGTGTGAATGTGCAGGCTCACATGCAGATTCATTGTCCAAGCGGAGCTGTATAAAGACAACCCTTGTCACAATGTTTACCCGCTCCCTGTGGGTCCCTTCCAAGTCACATCAACTCAGTACAGTGACAAAAACAAGTTGTTACTGGTGTCAGAACTGCCAAAATGATGCTGCTGCAGAGGAAGGAGCAGCAAACTGCTCTGAATGGTGCATCATCAGCAGAATCTGCAGCCACTGAGACAGGACTCTCAAGTCCAAAACAAAACCAAAAACAACACAAAACAAACAGACAAACCAAACAACAACAACAACAAAATGCAAACCACTTCTACGGGACCAACAGCTGGCTTACCTAGGCTAGCAGTGAATGTGATTATAACCTTGGACTCACTTCTCCAAAGCCATTTTTGAACCTTTGACTCTGTCTCAGAAGTGGCTAGTTAACAGAAGCACTCACACTCATACAGGCACATGTCCACAAGCACATATATGACTGTCCAGATGTACAAAGATGCAGGCACTTGCTCACATCAGCAAATTTCTAGGCAGGGCAGTAAAGACACCTGAAGACACCAGTAAATAAAGTAAGATGTAGCTTCCAAACCTGGCACTGAACTTCACAATTTGTTTTGTTCTGAAAATAAATCAGCAACTGCTCCAACTCGAGGGAAAACCAGCTTCCTTCTTTCTTAGTCCCCAGGGTTTCCACAACCTGGCAGAGATCTGCCTGGTCTTAGAGCACCAGATGGAGAAAGATAGCAGAGTTCCTTTCAGAGACACCTCTCCCTCAAGTATGCAACAGAGTGGTCCCCACATAGGTAAAACAGTTTGCCTGGAACCCACTAATGGACCTTCAACATTGATAAAAAGCCCAGAGAAGTTTTTGCAAGATTCCACCCACCACGGCAACTCTCTCAGCACTGGTTTCAAAGACTAAATGAAGACACTGGCTTGACGAGTAAGATAATTGTGTGCTAACCTCCAGCACATTCTTGCATCAGATACACTTTGGGGAGAATGTGATAAGGTCACTGGTTTAGCAGAGCAAATCTACAGTATTCAGCCCTGCTTTGAAATTCCAACCTGGCCTGATACAAGAAGTACCCTCTGCATGCCGTGCTAATCTTACCACTCCTAATTTAGGGCACTTCAAGCTGGTGTTCCATTGCAAGCTGACTACGGCAACTTTAGAAAGGTGAACAGATTCCATGACACAGGTCTTGTTAAGGACACAAAAGACAAAGAGGATGCTTACTTTGTCACTGCAAGTACTGATGTGTCTCTACCCCTAAATGAATCTTTCAGGCATCCATTTTTCCCACTCTCAAATAAGACTATTTCAATTCTCAGGCCAGCTGTTTTCCCAATATTAAAATACATAAAGCACAGGCTACCTGTCAGCAATATTGATATTACAGGTGACCTCCAACACCCAAGTCATACAAACTGGCTAGTAGTTCATGACTACACAGTCCCTCCTGAAGAAAACATCCTTAATTATGGCCAGATTCAAAGTCAATGGGACCAGACTTAAGTTACTTAGGGTGGCATTCTAAAGCAATTGCTTCTTTTTGATTCCTCCAGTCTTTACACAGACCTTCACAACTCTGAGAAATCCTATGTTCACATCTATTTGTGCCACTCACACCTAGGGGGAAAATCTAGGCATGTAAATAAATCTCTACAGAGAAGATACCGCCTCTTGCCATATCTCTTAACTTTGCATCGATTAATTGTTCATTTCACACTGGGATTCAATCACCATCCAAATGCAAAATAAGATTACATCTTCACTTCCCATTTGCTCTTTTTATAGTGCTCCTCCTGGGGTAGGCTCCTCGCAACCTACATCATTCAAGGGCTTCCTCACTGTACCGGTTGAGATGTTCTTCAGATACTGCTTCGGCTATTGTGTAGTTCAGCAGCTACAAAGGAACAAAAGTAATGAGGTCTTCAGGGATTCAAATAAAAAGGGATAGCCCCACCTGGAGGGCAGAAGACTAAATGTTCCCAAGGCACAGAGTTAATTTAACTCCTGCTGAGGAGGTGCAATAAAGATGTAGGACCGTTTAGGCAAGTGTTTAACACCTCACACTCATGCTCCTAGAGTGAGGCACTTCAGGGATAAGGGTGCACAGCCAAGAAAAATTACGCAGCGAGGCGCTGCCTCTTTCTCCTCACTTGTTCCTCCTCCAAAAATGTCACAGTGAGATGGCCCATTTCTCTGAATAAATCACTGCACAGGACAGAAAACACATCCTTCCCATAGGCACACATCCCTCGCCGCCAAATGGACCTTCCTAATTCCACAAAATTAAAACCTAGAGATGCTGTGTCCATAGTATTCAGATGACACTGCTCTAGAAAGCAGAAGGAGGAAAAGGAAGTGTTTTATAACGATAAAGATTTATTGTACAGCTTGTTATGTGTTTTCACTGCAAAGCTTTCATCCTTAATGTGTCGGCAGGAAGTTTACTAGACAGCAATGCTCAAGTGCAAAGTCATCAAGCCACCAGCTGGCCCTTGCTAGTAGCTTTTTTAGGCTGCATTAGTGTCCAGCATGCTTTTAGACTAAGAGAAATCCTGGGGAGCACATAATAGGGCAACCAAATATGATGAGCTCAGGGACTGTGAATGGGCTGTGAAGCTCTTCACCTCTGGTTCCCATTTAGATTGGTGATGGAAAGTCACTGCCACCTATTGGCTTTTCCATCTTACAGGGAAGTTCATTTGCTTCTCTCCCAGTTCACCATAAGTTGAAGCACAAGCAAAGAAGGCCACCACCACAGGCACTAACCATGGTGTGGAAGAGCTCACAGTTCCCACTCACAGTTGCCTTTTTGAAGGAATGCCATGGAGAGCTCAAAGGGTTTTCTCTGCAGAGATAGTCCACCTCCATCACAAAGAAACTTTTAGGACATAAATTCCTATAATCTAAGGCACACAGTGCTACTGACTCATGAAGGAAATCCAAAGACACAGGCTATTCCATTGGCCTGATTTATCCACAAACTGTAGGTTATTTTTGAAAAACACATGCACACATACACCCACTCATTTTCTTTGCAGCATCCTTCTGTCCATCAGCTTCACTGTGAGATACAGCTTATTGTGAAAACATCCACCCCATCGTGAGAAGCAAACACAACACACAGTATGAATAGCCTCCATGGAACAGGAAATCACATTCTGTATAATGATGGCACAAGATTACACCTTCCAAATATTTGCCCAGATACTGACAGCCCAATAACCAGGAGTTTGCATGACAGCATCCTCATTCTGCTCTACAAAAAAAAGCAAAGTTAATTAACCTTGCCAAATGGCTTCCCCCTGACAAAGCAATTCTGTAGCCAACATAGTTAATTCAAGAATGGATTCTCACTGTCTCCCAAGACACCTTGACCACACATCCTTTCTCCCCTTGCTACCTACTCTCCACTAAAAATAAAACAACAAATAAACAAACCAACCTGCATCCTCATGCAGCAATCTTTTGTCTTACAGAGGAAAACAAAAAATGTCCTGCTCATGGTTTTCAATTATGTCTGCCTGTGCTGAAATCTGCAAAATGAGCAACCTATTGCAATCCTCTTACCACCGTGGTGGCAACTTGGAATCCCACTGATGCCAGCCCTTAAACAAACTGCATGTTGTGAGATCCTGACAGACTGCAGCGGGATGAACAGAAATTGATGCCAACAATACAGGATGTGCTAACCAAGACATCCAGGTGCTGCAGTGAAAGACACACTGGAAATGTCAAAGGGTAGGCTGACTTGAACTGAGGAAGCAAACACTCAAGGAGGCAGAAGAATGTCAGAGAAATGCAACCCTCTACAAAACTAAATGGTTTGTTGAGAAAGCAATAGGTAAGGAAATATCACTGAGCAGGCTTCCTTCCTCCTCTGAACCAATACAAGCAGGGGCAGAAACAGGAAGAAATGCCCAAGCTTACAGGAGCAAAGACGGCCATGATAGCAAAGACAGACATGAAGAAAGCTCTTACGTTCCCTAATGCTCCTGACACTACAACTACAGATGGACAATGTCTTGGGGCTAACCACCGCTACCACTGGCCTTGACATTAATAAGATAGCATTATCATTAAATGTAGAAAAATGGCAGACACCACAGGAAAAGAGCCTTAACTCAGGAAAAAGCTGAAGTTTCCTACATGGCCAAGCCACTATGCAGCGAGATGAAGCAACCACTGGGACAGACATAAAGCCTGACCACTTAAGCAAGTTTATATTCCCTGTTAAGGCAGGAACAGGCTGTTGCTGAGGAAGGGCTTTGAGTGACATCAGCAACTGGATCCTCATGTCTTCTGACTAGTAGGAGAATTAGAGAGGCAATGCAACCCCAGGGGGCCACAGTGAATTTCCAGATACTATTTCCTGCCTCTTGGAAAGCAGTAAAGCATCCCCAACCTGCTGGCCATAAAAAGGTGCTGAGAACTGAGGAGCTGAGAACGTTAGCATCAAAAGTGGTCCAGGAGGGACAGAAAAGTAGAGTAAGATTGAAGAGAATTCCTTGGAGCTAAGGAGGAACCTGGCTAAAAGCCCCAGGGGAACCCATTTACTTCTTAATCTGCTTTGCATTTCATTGATTTCTAATGACTACATCCCTGTTTGGCCCAAACACAGGGCTGCTACCGAGGCTTCCCATCTCTCATCTGAGGCCATGGGCAATTTAGAGTCTTCAGTTTAACAGTTAAATGGGAATCTGTGGAAAGGAAGTTAAACATTATTTCCACTGGAGTAGCACCCAGTGCAGAGTACTAGGAGGAGATGCATGGAAAAAGTGCATGCAGCCAGCTGCAACCCCATCCCAGAAACACATGCAGCTGCATCCTCTCACTGGAGAAGAGGCACAGCAGCTGCATCCAGATCTGCTGGTACTATTTGCAGCCCCAGAGTCACCAAATTCCTGCTTCACAGAGTCTCTCTTCCAACCACAGTAGCAAAAGTGAGGCTAGAAATCAGTAACCAATTCATACACATGCTTAAAAGAAAATTCCAGACTCTTAGCATACAAAGAGAAGGTTAAGATGCCCTCTCTGAAAGGACAGAAATGAAAGAGTACGAAGAATGGCTGAGAGCACCAGAGATCTATCCAGGACAGCAGTATGAGCAGCATCTGGATAATTCTCCTTCACATATACTGGGGAAAGGCACTCACATTCTCTTGACCTCTTACAATGACCAATCTCTAGTACTGCCTCCAATGGGGCAACTTCTTACAAATTGTTCCGAGCTAGTTCTAGACCAACAAAATCAACTTCCGCAGGTTGTTAAAAGAGTTGCAAGGTGATATACACTTGGTTGCCACCCACTAAATTTGCACTGAGATGAAGGGTTTGACACGTAATTGCTCAAACACAAAAAGTTCTCCCGTGCAAACTGTTTGCTAGCACAAACTGTACAGAGATGTTACTGAGGAACCCACCCTTGCTGTCACTGTCAGCCTTAGTGGCAGCCCTCCGTAACATCTGCCAACAGCAGCACAGGCCTTCATGTGCCTGCATCTTCTTCCTCCTGTGTCCCAGCTCATCCCCCTTTAGGCAGCCAAAGGCTAGTGCTGGCTATGCCACAGAGTGGTGCGGTGTCATGCTGACATGCTGTACTTGCCATTGGCTCTGCCATGCACCGGGACTGACTCAGATAGTCCTGGCTGCCAAGCAAGGAGAGCACAGATCTGTGCAGTGGAATTTGCAAAGGCTGCTGGAAACTGCTGCCAAATGACAAGCTGTCCACAGCATTGATAACTCCATAACTTGGGTGTTGCTCAAGAAAGCTACAAGCAGGCTTTCTGCAAACCAGGTTTCAAAGGTACATAGCAGAGACATGGGCAGATGCAAAGTGAAACACTAAACTCCAAGACATCTATCTCCAGTTTATGCCAGAGCAGCTGTGCCATTCTCCTGGGATGGGGGCTACAGAACAGCTTAGCATCTTTAGACAGGAAAAGATGAGAACAAGCCCAAGGAAACCACCCTACAAACTATTCTAAATACTCTAAGACCATACAGATGGTGTGGATTTTCTGCCAGAGAAAGAGCAAACATCCTGGAGTCCAGTGCCACTGACTTTTATCTGGTCCACTGATCAGAGCTTTAGAGTCCTGAGTCCCTCCAGTCTGAGAGTCCTTGGAGCGCACTACCCCATGCATTACAACCACATCAGCAGCCTATGCACCAAGGGGAAAAAATGCAGTTAAAGACTTTCAAATGCACTACACAGAATGGCATAGTTTGCCACAAGCCGTATTTCCCACTCTAAAGAGGCCTTGACCTGAAGTAGCAGAGAGATCCTGGCTATGTAGATCATGTTCACGCAGCTAAAATTTAAATGTCACTGACAGCTCAAGGTATTATAGGGCTGTAGGCTGGAGTGAAAGGTACAGCATAAGACTGAGAGGAGTAACAGGGGTGCTCATCGTACTTCTCACTGGAAATGCTTTCTCTATTTGTGTTAATTACTGGTATCAAAACACAACAATGGGTTTTGCAATGAGATGAACATTTCTTTGCCCAATTCTTACTTCTTTGGAGATCTACAAGCCTAATTCATCCCTATCACCCCTCCTCCAGCAGACTCCTTTTACTTTAATACCCTCAGCCTTCATGTTATGGCCACTACCAACCAATAAGCAAGGTAAGAAACTACTGCCAGTCCCTTCTCAGCAGCCAACTTTCACACAACCAGTCTAGGCAGCAGAGGACTGGTGACAGAGCCCAAATGCATCTTATCCAACACACCAAGCACTTGAATCTCTAAAGGATGCAAGTGAGCACTGGCTGCATGTGGTTTCTCCACTGGGCAATGCAAGTCCTGCAAGAATTTCATCTAATGTGCAGCACAGTTTGCTGTTAGCAATTTGTTAGAAGGCACACTGAATTATTAAACAGACAGTTTGATGGTTTGCTTTACAGCAATGAGTTTGGCAACACACCTCTCCTGTGCCTTGCAAAATGTCCAAGGAACACAGTCCAGTGCTATCACCTACCTGTGACCTGAGGATGTCATACTCCTCTGATCCATATGGAACACTCCGAAGAGAGGTGAGGTAGTCATAGCTGATAATTGCTGTCTGCAAAAGAAAACAAAAATATTGAGCAAGCTCTGCAGTTATCAAAAGAACAAGATTTCTGTAAAGGAGAACGTATGTAACTTAGGCTCCCAAGTTTAGTCTCCACAGTGAAGTTTATGGTAACACTCTCAAGAAATGAAAATATTCCTATTTCAATACACATTCATAGAAAGCAGTGCAGCAGCCTCACTGATGTGCAGGTATTAAAAATAAGCAACACCTGACACTCCTGTACTATTCTCTATTTGAGAAGCTCAAAGCATTTTCATAATCTCTGTATAGCACCTTGCACAGCAGACTCCCATTCTCAGTCAACCATTTGGAGCTTTCACAATAAAGTTGCTGCTAGTAATAGAGGCGACGAATAGCTTCTTTGTGCCCCATCAGTTATCTCACACCATCCAACCTGCCTAACTATGTTGGCACACACTGAGCTCACTATGTGTTGCTGGCTCAGCAGAGAGCAGAATAACTGAAGACAAGCTCCCCAGTTAGCACCAGCAGTAGTACTTTTGGAGATATTCAACTGTATAGAGGACTAGAGGGGTAAGGGGTCAGATACCTAATTACAAAACAACAACATGGGGATCCGGCTAAAGCTTGCTAGCCAGACCGTCACAAACAATGAAATTAGGTTCCTAAGTGCCTCCACAATGTCTGAAAGTGGGTATTTCACAATTCTATCCTATGACTAAAGTTCTTTTCTTTCCACCGTCAGAACAGCCAGCAAATAGAACTCAAACATACATGTCATGTTTACTAAGTTTACTTGGAGAGAAGGGAATTAACATCTAGATGAGTGTGTCCACTAACCTGCTATTTGAGCTTCAAGATCCTAGCCATACATAACCACTTGCATAACTCAGATATAAAGTCAGATTTCCTACAATCTCTGCACTGAAGAGGAACTATCACATTCTGGGACACATACTAGCCCCACCCTTCATCACAAACATGCCTAGAAAGGACATAAAGCACAACTGATGTATCATGAAACCCAGGGAGGCAAGAGAAACAAATTTGGTTTGAGACAGTCACTAGAACTGACAATAGAGAAACAGTGCAAAGCTCAGAGATGCATCCAAGTGGGGATCAAGCTGGGAATCAGTTACAATCAGACACACTCTTAACTTGTGAAGGTTGGGTTTCTCATGTTCCCTGTTTTCCAAATTGGAAATGGAGAACAGCATCTTACTTTCTGGCTTTTTAGGCTCCCTTGCCCCTGATGAACTCAGGAGCTACACACCTACATAAAGACCCATTCAGAAAAAAAGATTATTCAAAGCATCTTCACAGCTTCAAGAAACAACTTTAAAGTGGAGGGAGGCGCCTATCAGCCTTGCATGAAGTTCCTATTTTATCTCTGGTCCAAAAGGGTAATTATGACCTCCAACTTGAAAAGAAGTAGCTAACAGATTGGCCTGTATTAGAGGAAGAGGGAATTAATTAAGTGGTTGCTAATTACATTATAATCTTTAACACTGAATTAGTATTATGATGATCCTGATAGGCAACTCTGACATTGCCAAATCCCTGCTAGTGTCTGAGATTTATTCCAGCTACTGCACAGAACATCTCTTCCATATATCCAGAATAAGTGTGATACCCTCAGTGAAATACAGCAAATGCACAACTGCTCTGCCAGGCTTCTAATTTTACCAGAAACCATCTGAAATGTGATGTTGCCCGTGCCACTGACTTCATTCTCAGCTAAGACTAGTGCTGTCATTCCTGTTACAGTGTGAGACTGAATCTCAGGCACATAAGACAACCTACAAGATCAATCAGTCACTCCCCTTACAAATGCCAGATTGCTTAGCTGATCTTGAATGCAGGCCAGTGTCAAATGTCCCCAAGAACAGGGCTTCCACTCTGCATCAAGGAATTCTCAACACCTTACATTCTTCCATCACTGTTAAAACTACCCTCAGATCTTACCAAGTCATGGTGCAATGTTCCCTCTGAATAGCTGTCCACCCACAAGCAAGAGCCAGTTGCCTAAACTGAGGTTCAGGAAGATATTTTCATCAAGCTTCTTCAGAAAGTCTGCAGAGGACTACTGAACCAGTATGCCTAAAATATAAGTGGGCTCAAATCTTTCTTATCAACCCCAGATAAAGCCTGCCCAGAGTCCTGTAGTTATAGGTCAGATTTCTCGATCTCCACACTTTCTTTCCTCCAGGCTTTTGATTTGTTTTGTTTGCAAAACCATAACTTGTCTTAAATTTTTGTGTCAGCTGCTGCTGAACTTAGCTCTTAAGAATTACAGACTCCCAATTGCAGCCTGCTTTTGCCTGGCTGTGGTCCAATGATCAGATCAAGCATCCAGGTAAAAAGCCTGGGCATGGCTAGGATTGAAGGACTGACATGCTACATCCATGCAGATGCCACCAATATCCAAAGTCACTCGTTTGTAGTGCTACAGAGTCTCAACTTTCATTTAAAAAAGAGCAAGCCCAAGAAGCTGAGCTTCTTAGAAATTAACATGTCTAATTGCTCTATTGACTTCACTCAGTCCATGGCTAAGAAATGGGAGTCATTTGGGCTGCCAGTGCTCAGATGAGAGATGACCAACAAGGAGCAGACTTCAAGCTGAAGGTACAGCAGGACTAAAGGATATCTTGGAAGCAGCCTAACCCAAGTCTTATACATGAGAGAACACAGAACTGAAAAAGAGACAGAAAACTGTTTGAAAAGTATACACATAAACACATGCTACCATCACCCTCAGAAGATTGAGCATTCATAGCTTGGGTTTGGGGGGGTCACTGCTATGGGTGCGTAACCTTGCAATGTGTGTAAGAGCAAGGACAATTAAGTGCTTTACAGCCCGTGACTTGTGACATCCCTGAAGGCAGAGGATGTGAAAGTCAAGCATGTCTTTAGATTCAGCAGCATGTAAAGCAAATAAAATCTCCCTTTCTCTAATTCCTATTCATCAGAAAAGTAGTTTCTCCTGGGCACTCAAAACACAGACCAACTGCACAGCCTCATCTCACTTTTGTGTTAAATGGAAGATAGCCACAAAAACACTGGCTTCAAAAGACTGAGAAACACTGCTCAAGCAAGCAGAACTCAAGGGCAGACGGGAGAGCCCCAAAAGCTTGAATAGAGGAATCCCCTCCAGCCAAAAAATTGTGTTCCATCTCCATGCCTCAGATTCCTGTGCAGCAAAAGGGAGAGAGCTGCTCTCTGCAACCAGGCAGCACTGCCCTATGGTCAGGAACGGAGCACAAAGCTCAGCACTTTTTAGGTAGGAAGGAAAGATGACAGTTTGTATTTCTGTCCTCACCCTTTCAAAATAAACACTCATTTCTCACAAAAGCTCGTGGTGCAGCTCACATGTACAGTGAGGCACCTAAGCCAACCCACAGATCTTGTTTCTTATTGCATGTACCCTCAGGAGCTAATTCCCTCTAAAACTCATTAATGAAGTGCTTAGAAGTCATAAAATACGCAGAGAGACAGCTGTCTACCACTGGGGTCTCTAAATGATGGAGATCATGGCCTGAAGTGACAAATGTATAATGCAAGTGAGGTACAGGGAGACAGAGTTCGCTGTTGTCCTTGTTCCTGGCTGCTCATGGATTCATCAACTAATATCCTCCAGAAGGCAGCAACCTGTTTGGCTGGCAGTCTCCATTCTGATATTTTCTGGATAGTGATGACCAAAGGTGAAATAATAGTGACAGTAGGCAGGTGCAGTTTATTTCACAAATCTGGAAACCAATCACAGAAGTACATTACCTCCCATCCTCACTTTACCCTTGGTTTGGGAACACCTCTCAAAACACCTGCCCTCCCCTCCCCAAATCTAACCCAGAATGGCTACCATTCCTATTAATATAACAACCACTACCCTTAAAAGAAAACACTCCAGTGTGAAAAAAATGGCACATGCAGACAAGGTGGTTTGAATTAGGTCATTGTTAAAGGCAACAGGACATGGTACCCAGGTCACTGGCCTTGAAGCCCAAAGTAAGTCCTTGCTCTGAAGGTTCCATCCTATCCAGGGAAGCAGAGACAGGTCTCTGCAGCTCAATATCTTGCATGTTTTGGAAAGGAACAAAGAAAAAGACAGTTCTATTTCTCCCCCAGTGCCAACAACTTGAAGAGCTCCTCATTGACCTTCTGACTCCTGAAGCCAGATGTCAACTGAAAATGTAAAATGGGAATACAAGAAATTCCAAGTTCTTGTGAACTCAAATTCCCTTACCCAGCCAGGAATCTTCCTGCACACTACTAGTGTGAAACTTACTGTGGCAATGGCTCGGCCCACACGAACAACTCCAAAATCATTGGGATCCAGGAACTTGTTTCCATACAGATAGATGCCAGAAGCAGCTGCTACCAATGAGGTAAGTTTCAAGACCCTTCGTGCCATGACTGATGAACCCTGCTAAGATACAAAACAGCAACTGTAACATACAAGGACCTACTGGCCTGATGCCCACAGACCCAAGGGACCTGGCAATCCAAGTTTTAACTGCTCCTTTGCTACTGATGCATTGCTACCACTGTCCACAGCCAAGAGCTCAAGCAAACACACAGAGATCAAACGTAAGCTGTTGCGCTCTGACTCGATTGCTATTCCTAACTCAACAGTGTCTACAGGACACAAACCCAGAAGTAATCCAATGCTAAACCTTGTGTACCCAGAGCAAAACAATTGTTCATGGTCCCAAAGGTTTTCCAAGGAGAAATAACAGGCAGACAAAGAGAAAGAAGCACAAGCTCATCAAAAGTCAAGACTGCCTCCTGAATGCAAATGTTTTGAAGATAACACAATATAGGTAGATTGCAAGAGGGTAAGAGAAAGCAAGAGATCAACAAGAGTTCTTGCAACATCAAGAGCGTCCGAAAGTTGGAAACCCTGCCATACTAATTGTTAAAATGCCTCACTGCTAATCAGTTTGGGGGGAAGAGGCACTGCATTCCTGGAAGTTGCATGCAACTCCATTAGCCAGTGGCAGACAGCTGCATACAACACACGGGATGGGGGACCTGATCTGTGACCGAGTGAGTTTTGTTTTCTTAACACGTCCATCCTGTTCAAGTGCAAGACAGGGACTGCACTAGCTGAACAGACATCTGCAGGAATCAACAGCCTAATCCTGGCTCTGTCACTGGCCCAGCCCAGGGTTAGGTCCCTCTCATTGACTTTTTCACTGGGAGACAAGGGCACAGAACAAACACATTTGCCCCACTAAGCACTTTGGAGCAATACATTCCTTCCTTATAGTATACAGAGGAAGTGTATTTCTTCCCTTCCTCTTTAGCTGGTATTCGATAGAAAATGTTTGATTATTCCTTCTGCTTGTACCACGAATCAAGAAGCATGGCTCACCTAATAGACAGGCTCTCCACAGCACCCTTGAGACTGCAAGCTTTTACCCCTCTCTACATTTCACCCATATCTGGGGCTAAACCATCGCCACTGCTCTATCATCCAATGACACCCCACCTCCCCCAGCAGAGAAGAAGAATCAGGAAAAGCAGAGAAGACAGATTTAATGAAACAACCAAACTAATACCAATGCCAATATAAAGTACACAAAGTTACACTCAGAGCGGCAAATGTATGGTGGTTACAATAAACAAGAAACAAGACCTCCAGACATGAACCTTAGGTAACCTTTATTATTTCCTTTTATTTCCTTACAAGCCCCAGGTAACTTTGAGGCAGAAAAGCCGAGATATATTCTGTCAGCACCTGTCAGAGCTGCCTGCAGCACCCCAGCTCTTTCTCCTTTCAGAAGGGGTAGATCGTTGATGAGGACTCCTCCAAATCTATAATTAAACTCAAGAGAAAACAAGCCTGGCCTCTTGACTGCAGCCAAATGAACATGTGCCACTGCAATTCCAGAAATGGAGGGTTCTTCCTGAAGGACTGGTCTTTTTGTACAGAAATTTATTGTATACTCTGTCACCTTCAAAAGACATTTTCTGCAAAGTATTTTAATTAAACCATTTCTACATTTTTTTGTAGAATTTAACTTACTGGGAAGTGAAAGGTGCAAAAAGTGACCTTTTTTAACACAGAAATTACACCTCTCGTTTTCATTATTTTTCCTTCACATTCTTTATTACTAAAAGAACATTTGTTTGAAAGCAGGATGCAAGTCCATCTGTTCTTCCATCTTATTACTACCCGAAGCTATAATCTGCAGTTTGTGACATCACATCTATTGCCATACCCGCCAGCTGTCCGTCACGGACAGAAGATGGGAACTTTAGCTAGCAAACAGGCAGAACAGCTGACGAAGTTTCTACTTTCATGCTTAATGTGTTACACCAATAAAAAGAGAAGAATTAAAACTTCTGAGTATAAGGTATAGAAATGAAACTGTCAGAAATCAATTGTATTTCAAAGTTTTGCATAAGGTGCTGAGGAGCCTTTTCTATGTAAATGAGCCATTATGGCATCCCTAGGGGTATCTTAAAGACCCTGTCAGCTGTGAAATAGGGCTCAGGATGTCACTGCCTCTCATTATTAAGGCCGGCGATGATGAATCACCAAGGTGAGCTGCCATCTTTGACTTTCACACAACTTCACACACGTTAGGTTTTCTTTCGTGACAGCTGGACGCCATGACTTTCCTAATCCCACTCGGGTGAGGGGGACGGGACAGGAATTTAATGTGTTATTTCCCGGAACCCCAGCGGCGAGCCCCTAGAGGCACACCCACCGGCCAGGCCCGTCCCCCGGCGCGGCAGCGCTGCCCGGGAGGTCGTGCCCTCATAAGGCCCAGGGACTGGCAGAGCGCGCCGAGCCCCGAGGGACAACGGGAACAGCGCACCCGGTCCCACCGCAAAGCCCTAGCAATTAGCAATGCCCGCCCTCCGAGTCCGCGCCAGCAGCGTGGCGCAAGGTCTTCTCGTGAAGGACACAAGGGCCCGGGGCCGGGTCCAGCTGCTTTCGGTTCTCCTTCAGGAGAGCGGAGCCGCGCCGCGCCTCCAGGGACAGCGCCCGCGCCCCTCGCTGCTCCTGCCTTCTGAAATGACCCCGTCCCCGCCGTGCCGTGCGGCAACTGGGCCTCCGTTCCCGGGGCCCGCGCCTGCAGCGGACATCTGCTACCTAGGCCCGGACCCCCTCGTCTGCCGGCATCGGCCGGGGCGCGGAAAACTCGAACGGGCCGAGGCGCCTGTAACGGCAGTGAGGGGTGGGAGGGCAGCGAGGGTCCAGATCTGGATGGCAGTCCGAATCCCAGTCCTTTCTGGACCCTCCACAGCCGCCGTCGACCGCATCGACCCCTCCGCCAGCGCACGGAACCGGCACTTACCGCCTTGCCGGCACGGCGGCACTTCAACTCCCGCGCGCTTAGCCGCCTACTCCCCCTCCACCTCGTATATGGTACGGTCCATTCCGCGCTGCTAGAAGCGGCGGTGGCCTGGCGGGACTTCCCGAGGCGGCCCCTGGGCGAGTCCACCGGGAAGCGGCGGGGAGGCCCCCGTGCTGGGGACACGCGATTGCCGAGGCAGGTGCAGGGAACCAGTGCAGCGTACACTAGGGTAACAAAGTCTCCCCTGTTTCAGTGGCGCTGCGGGCCTGGCACGGCTGTCTAGAAATGCCTCTGCTGCGCTCTTAAAAGCGACTGACGCTTTATGGTATTCGGTGTGCCCTCACTGGAACCCTGTAGCAGGAAGAAGACCTGCAGATGTACATCCAGGTATCAGAAATCATGAACGAAGGCAGAAATGCCAAATTCGGAGCACTTCTTTTCTACATTCTATGACAGGTGCCGGAGTGGCGCTGACACTTTTATTGACTAGGGATCACAACTGCGCTTTAGCAAAGGGTGTGCGTTTGACCAGGGCACCATCAACATTCCCAGGCTGTGATTGCAGCACATTGGGATGAGGTGTGAGCACAGTCACCCGCACAGCCGTCGCACATGAGCTGGTAATGCCGTGTCTCTCCCCGGTGCTGTGGCAGTGTGCTTACCTGAAGTCTTCTGGACGTAGAGTAGAACATTTGTCCTGCTTGTGTTGACATGTGGTCAGATCCCCAAGCAGCACAAACTGACAGCATAAACTACGCTGCTATACTTTGCTTTCACTATTTGGTGACATGAACACATGGCTGCCTAATACCACCTTACATTTAAAGGTATAATTGTGAAGGCCAAAGGGATGTGTATCGTAAATATTTCAGAAACTGCTGTTCCCTATCAACAGAGTGATCCTGTGTTCATCAGGAATAAAAGAGCTGTTTGCTACAAGGAATAATAATTTCTGGATTAAAAACACACACACACACACACACACACAAAAACAACAACAACAAAACCACCAACCCTTTGATCTCCAGCTAGCTTTTAAGTCCTTACTAAAAGAAATAGAAATTACAATAAATTTTATCATACTGAAGATCCCATTCAAAACTAACCTCTTCACCAGCATCTTCTAATAAAGATTACAGTAAAAGAGAGAACAGAGCAGAGAATGAAAAAATGTTGATGAATCATCAGAAATAGTCTAAGATTCGTATTCCTGAAACTTGTCATTTCTCATTTCTCCCATTGTGAAAAGAAAGAAACTCAGTGTTGTTCACAGTCATTACCTTCCTGATTAAAAGAAACCAATTCAGTAACACCTGGGAACCCATAATGGAAAACTGGAAGTATTTGGGCCAGAGTTAAGGGCACAGATACTATGATTAATCCTTAATACTTTAAAGATGCCAGAGACCAAAACCAGAAGAGACCAAAAGGCTCTTAATTCTTTGAGAGTTATCATTTCCAGGAAGGTCCTGGAAACACTAAAACAAATCCGGGGAAATATTACCACACTGCATTTCCATTCATATCTGCAGAGATGCAGTTGCACCCAAAAAAAAGTAGAGACAAGGAAAAAAGGGATCTAAAAACAACTGAAGCAAAAGGTCTCTGCTTCTAGAAGTAATAAACCAGAACACTGAGCTCTGGGACAGTTAATGAGACCAGCTGCTCTTCCGGGATGAATTTTCATTCAAGCCCCTGTACAACGTACTATAAAGGTAACCTGTCCACCTTCTCACTACCTGTAGGACAATGGTATATTAATTTTTTCCTAAAAGATCAGTATGATATTGGGAATATTTGCTAGGTACCCCTTTTGTTTCCATGTGACTTCATTTTTCTTTTCCTTACGTGTCCCCTGCAGCAGACATTAACATAAATGCCTGCCCTGTGTGAGCTTCCTGCTAAATATTATCTCTGAAAAATCTCTGCAGAATATTATCTCTGAGAAATATTTAGCTTCCTGCTAAATATTATCTCTGAGAGCAATTACAAATGATGAAGGGCAGAGTTGAGGATGAGTACCCCACCAACACACAGAGGATTCAGGGTCCACATGGCCAGTTGCTGCATCAGCCACATGATGGCCAAACTGGCTACAATCCCATAAATTTATTTCACTTCTTGGACAGATGGGAGCTTTTGAACTGATGGAAGGTAGTGATGCATCCCATCTTAGTCTTGGACCATTACAAACTGTGTAAGAAAGCCTGTTCTTGGAAGATAGCTTTACAGTTGAAAGGATGATGTTAAAAGAGGAAGAAAATAAAAGCCAGGGAGACGTGTGTGATGTACTACTGAGAGAGATGAGTGCAGGCTGAACATGAAGTAACCACTCTGAATGAGAGAATAAAATAAGCTTAGAAATATGAGGGAAAGATCTATTACTCCTGTATCTGCTAGAGCCTGTGGAAGTGTTGCTGTGCATTTTTGTCTTGGCAAATTCAGGACCTTCATGGCTCAGGCTGATACTGGCCATAATAATGCTGTCTCCATTTAAGGCTACTGTGCTACTCCACACAAAAATCCAAAACAGAGACTAACCTCAGCACAACCACAAATTCCTGATCACACACACAGCCTGCTTTTTCTACAAGGGATGTTTAAGACTGGCCCAGGCTATCAATCCCCTGCTTTAACTGCTAGATCACATGTGCTGGCAAAGCTCCCAGCAAAGGGAGCAGGTCAGTATCTCATTTTTTATGGCCTCTCCTGGAAAACCTATTGGAGGCTGCTTCAGTTTAATTCTGTTCCTTGTAGCTCTCAGTTAAACAGGCTGATGCTGGGTCTGCTGTGGAGAGGGGGAATAAAAAAGAGGCTTTTGTCATATAACAATGCTGTGTGCTGATGTGCAGTGGGCAATTATGTAACCAACGCTAAATCTTTCTATAATTAGAACAAGCACCTAGTTAGACTGATCAGAGCTCTTTTGTGTGAGCCTGCACAGGGATAAGGCAAGAAAAAGCTTGGCTCAAAAGAAAGATGCTGGCTTGATTTTCCTTTTCACTTCAACTGGTGAATAAATTAAATCTCAGATTACCCCAAATTGCTGTGAAAGATGAAAAGCAAAAAGCATTTCCTTTTCATTCTTGGCGAAGACATTTGCATCCCAGGTGTGAATTTCATGAAATGCAGAAATAAACCCAAAGACTCAGGCCTCTCTGTGCCAAGCACCAGCACAGGAAGAGCAGCCAGACTGCCTGAACAGAGGACAGAAGGTCAGAATCAGCCCACCCTACTGAGAATCAATCTCTTTTTTTAGACTTGCTTTGATGAAGACCATGGCATGGTATCTGGAAAGTCTCACATCAGACATGTCTCATGAAGGGGAAGAAGCACAGTAAAAGAGATCAAACAGTCCCAGAAAGCAGGTAGTCCTGTGACTTTGTGGACCCAAAGAACCAATTTAACAGTGAGACACAAAAAGGTATGGGGAGAAGTTGCTACCAGTGCAGTGGGGAGAACAGCTTGTTCTTCTTCACTCTTCTGATCTGTCCTGCCATTCTGTGGATGTTCAGCAACACCAGTACTGAGGAGATCCATCTGCAACTGCAAACAAGTTCAGCTCTAAAACTTGCTGTAGCAATGGCAATTCATACACATTGAAGATCTAGCTGGTGGGATCTTTGCTGCTACAGAGCTGTACATATGAAATATTTCCTGATTTTTCTGGTTAATTAAGGTCACCAGAACAAATATTACAAATACCTCTGTGTAAGTGTTGACAGATGTGCAAATCAACATGGAAGACAGGAAGTAAAACCTGGAACTAATTCCAAAGATAGTTTAACACACTCCCACAGGTATCCTGCTAGGCCAAACACACCCATGTTCTTAGTGTAACTTTAAATGGAGATTGACAGGGTTTACCTTCATATCAGCAACAGAAAGCTCAGACCTGACTCTGGGAGCCATCAAATTTTAGAATTTGGTCTTTTATCCCAATCATACTGTACAAAGCCAGTATTTGGATAAGACATCTCTCAAAAGAAACATGCCCTTTGCCCTCAGTCCCTTCAAGTCAGTAGTGACCAATGTGTGAATGTGATAGCAGAAAGTGATGTGCTGCTTGGAAAGCTGTGCTGTCAATGAGCTGCAAAATCCACCTCTACTGTTGTTTTGCTCCTTCAAGGCTGTTGCACAACCCTGTTGCACAACAACAGCTTAGACAATTGCAGGCCATCTCCATACCTCTCTCCTCCAGTTTCTGTTGGCAAAAAAATTCCACCTTACTTTGTTTGCTAAACCTGTTGGTGACTAACTGCCACTTCTAGCAGTTGTAGGAAGTGTCCTTGGGCCACTATGTACTGTGTGAACAGATCTTTAGCATTCAGGAGTGGAATGTTTCCAAAACATTTGCAAAACACGTGGAGTCTGGAAGGTTGCAGAAGCATGAGATAATTTTTGCCTATGGGAGAAAGTGTACTTTATAAAAAAGTAAAACAAATAACAGAAATTAAACCATCCTCCATTCCAGTCATTCCAGAGAATACAGATGTGGCTTGAAGAATTTAAAGATTTTTACAAAAGCACTAATAAACCTTCTGATCTTTTTCCCTCAGCTACCATTATTCCTTCTGAATGCTGCCTGTAATCCTTAAGGGAATGTGAAATGTGAGGGCTGCTGATGCAGCTGAACCTTTCCATCTAGGTAAATCTCTTCTTTTTCACTGTTTAGCATCTTACCTGTGGCATAATTTATCCCTTGAGTTAAGAAGTGTCATTTATTTTGAACATTTTTGTCCTACAATGTGCAGGCATACAGATATCTGATATTAACAATAGCTTATTCCATTACTTTCAATTGTCGTCTTCATTTGCTACAAGATATTTCATGAACCATTTAATTCTGCATTTGCAAATGTGAAAAGTGCTGAAGTAGATTATATAAAAAAAAAGAAAAGTGCAGAGGATTCAACAGCCTCAATCTACCCCAAAAGGCTCCTTGGAATGCATCATAACTGTGTTCTCAAAACTAGGTATAGTATTCACATCAAACTAAAAGCATCCCTGCTGACAGCCATGCCATGCATTAAATCCTCCACAGAGCCTGAACCCGCACTCACTGTACAGAGGATAATTCTGGTATGATTGTTTTGTGAAAAGAGATGTATGTGGAAATCTGATAGCAATATTGCCCATAAATGTTAATCAAAAATTATCATGGGAAAACCAAACAGGAATTCATCCTTCTTTCTCAGAGACAGATTTATATTTGGGGAAAATGTGTTTGAGGGTGTCTGAACCATTCCTTGCCTAATATTTCTTTTTATCAGAGCTCTGCCAGACCTGGTGTCTCTGAACCATTACCAGGTCTGGTTCAGAAAATGTCTAGAACTAGGAGATACATGAAGACACACAGAGATAGTTAATTCAGAAGAGAATACTAACTTTTCTTATGTGATGCTGTATAAATTACGAGACATAAGTTTTACTTGGCCATTCCTGTGTGGACCCTGGTTGCTCAGGCATGCCCAAAGCAGATCTTGCAATAATGAAACTGTTCCCATGGGATTTCAGCTTTGATTAGAAGATAGGAAATTGAACACTGAGCACCTCCCACAGTTTTCCAAAGGTTAATTACTCTCATTGTTAAATATTTATGTGTAATTTCTCATTTGAATTTCCCTAATTTCCCCTTCCAATCACTGGTTCTTGTTTTGCCTTCCTCCAATGAGATTGAAGAGTGCCTTCAGATCTTGTATTTCTAACTTGTACAGGTACACATACAGGGAGGTCTAATCTCCTTTTGTAATGAGCACAACATAGTAAGTGTCTTAATTTAGTTGTGTCTCAGTCCGGAGAGGGAAAGAGACTCAGTTCTTTTGAATATTCCCGTGTTGTGAAATTAGAGGCACAAACGAGACCAAAATATCATCAGCTAGACTATTTATTACATAAATAAAGTGGATGGATCAGAAGGGGAGAGAGAGAAAACAGAGAAGAGAGAGAGGAAAGGAATTATATTACCACACCCCTCACCCCCCCACCTCCCAACCCCCAAGACAGTTTGAGTCTGTGGAGGAAAGGTGCTGAAGGAGATATTGGGTCTGTAGAGAAAGGGTGCTGAGGCTTTGGCTGTAGAAGAGATGTGGTCCTCTGGGCAGCTTCTTCAGCTCCATGAGTTGCAGCAGGTGGAACTTATGACACGGAGAGAGGGTTCACTCTGCTTCTTCCAGGCTCCATGGCCTCTTTTCTTCGGAGCAGCATTGTCCCGGGCTTTTCTTTCTCTCGTGCTTTCTTTCTCAGCGGCATTGTCCTTCTCCTGTGTTTTTCTTCATCTCCGTTTTTTCTTCTGCTGAGCCAGTAGTTGCTCAAGTCTTTTATACAGTTTTTTAGTCCTTAGCTATGTGTCCAAGTATTGTCTCTCTGGAAATCAGGGGCCAGGAAATCATCCTTAGGTAAGTATCCAGGTATCGGTATCGTTCCCCAGGAAATCTTTCTGCGTATTCCTGTGTGTTTGGGCAGGGGTCTGGATGGGGATGTGGGGGCGGCTCCTCCTTCTCCATCTACCTGCCCACACACTCATTACACATCAAGAAACAGGCGGTGAATCCATTGTCTCACCATCCTCCCTTTCCAGGGTACTTGATGGGTGGAGATTATCTTGTCTTATGAATATTCCTGAAGGTGGCCTCGGTCCATTGTTGTGAGGCCAGCTGAGCAATGTTATCTTTGCACCTTCCAAGAGTCGTTCCAGTGGCTCTGCCCAACACACATCAGCTATTGTCTGGGCAAGCAGCAAGTGCTTTTATCTTTGTTGAGTCACACCAGGAGAGACAAGCTTTTAGTCTCTCACTAGTTGCTAAGACCATTTCTGCTTGTAATATAATTGACTGATAGCACAGACAAATGGCGTTTACCTCATTCTAATCTGGCAATGTAATATGTACACAACTTGGACACAAAGAAATTTTACATATTGTATTCCCCCAACACTTCCAATTAACACTAGCCTTATATTATCTTTGTTTTCTCCTAACCTTCTTCTATCTTCCAGCACTGTTTTCAAAACTTTGAACACCAGGACAACTCAGAGTCCCTGCAGAGTTCACCATGTCCCTACTTCTCCATCCCCATGGACAAAACCTTTTGTTACTTCCTGGCACAAGAAATTCATGCTAAACTGCTACTCTCTCATAACCCTCCTGAACCCTTTTCAGAACCACGGTTTCCCAGGACAGTCTGTACTTAATCCCCCATTTCTTACTTCCAAATATAGAAGCTGTACAATGTGATATTAAAACACATCTTGTTTATATTAATTCTACTTAACATGTAAACTAGATCATGCTGTATGACTCTCCTCTCAGTATAACTGAACATTTTGCTAATCATTTTGAAACCTACACATTCTATAAACAGCAATTCCATATTGATTCCAAGCTGATGAAAATGGTGACTAGCATAAGTCTGGGTCCCTTCCTCTGTAATTTCCTCAGAAAGACCCTTAGGCACTGGTGATCCTTTGCTTTTTGAAATGCCAGCCAGTTGTCACCCAGGTACTATATGTCTTCAGTTGTTGCACAGTGCTAATTCTTCAATCAAAACATCTTGAAAAGCAGAAGATGTAAGTAATGGGAGGTGTACCAGGTCATTTTCAAGGTCAGCTTTATGAATAATATATTTCTTTGGTCTGGTGGCTAACCTAACATAAAAAAATAATGGGTTCCTCACTCCAGGAAAAAAGTGGGGGGAGGGAACCAACCAACATTCTGTATACATATATTTAAAAAAAAAAAAAAGAAGGAAAGAAAGAATAAACAAACAGAAAATCAACAACAAAAACAGCAGATCAGAAATTAAACACATTCTGGGTTTAAGGATTTCCCCACTTTCAAAAAAAGTAAGCACATTCAGACTATACTTGGCCAACAAACACTACACCAAATTTTGAATAATTCATGTTGCAAATGTTTAAAAAGATTCCAACTTTCCAAGCTTCCCACAGTTCTTGAGTTCAGAACTTCTCAAAAGTAAGCATCTTTGTAAACATCCCAGTAAGCATTTTCCACCAGTTATACCATATATATAAGCCTTTTCCAGGTTTGATAGGTGCTAAGTAATGCAGAGTAGGGACAAGGAATTGTTCACAGCTGGATTAGCAGCACGTGTGTAAAATAAAGACTGTGATATGTTTTAAGCAACTGAGACATCAAAATTAAACCACAGAAAGAAAGAGGTTCAAAGAGAAGAAAATAAAGTATTAAAAAGAACTAGCATTGCTTGTAGCCAGACAGCTATAAACATCTGCATGCACAAACAACTCATGGTCTGCAGACAAAGCAACTGCACAGTTTTTGGAACAAGCCGTGAGACTGAGGAAACAAAAGAAACATCTCCCTAATCATAGAATCATAGAATCAATAAGGTTGGAAAAGACCTCAAAGATCATCAAGTCCAACCTGTCACCCAAGACCTCATGACTACTAAACCATGGCACCAAGTGCCACGTCCAATCCCCTCTTGAACACCTCCAAGGATGGTGATGCCACCACCTCCCTGGGCAGCCCATTCCAATGGCTAACAACTCTCTCTGTGAAGAACTTCCTCCTCACCTCAATTCTAAACTTCCCCTGGCACAACTTGAGACTGTGTCCTCTTGTTCTGGTGCTGGTTGCCTGGGAGAACCATGTGGCTAAGTTGGTAGCGCATAAGACTCTTACTGGGAAGGTCGTGAGTTCAAGCCTGCAGTGAGCAGGAGAGTTCTCTCTGGGCAGCAATGTCCTCCCTCCTCAAGAGGGGATTGGACTTGGTGCCATGGTCTAGTCATGGGGTCTGTGGTGACAGGTTGGACTGGATGATCCTCGAGGTCTCTTCCAACCTTGGTGATACTGTGATACTGTGAGAAGAGACCAACCCCTCCTGGCTACAACCACCCGTCAGGTAATTGTAGACGGCAATAAGGTCTCTCCTGAGCCTCCTCTTCTCCAGGCTAAACAATCCCAGCTCCCTCAGCCTCTCCTCGTAGGGCTTTTGCTTGAGGCCCCTCACCAGCCTCGTTGCCCTATGCAGGAGTGGAGGCAGATTGCTCACCTGTAATTTTACCTTCTAAACAATAATCTTGTATTGTGGCTGCCTGCTAAGCTGGGTTGTGAAACAGCTCATGAAGTTGCATATTTACCATACAGCATTAAATAATGCGTCATAGCAAAGGATGAAGGAGAAATGTCATAGCAGGAGGGAGAAAAGATTTTTTTTTTTTCCAGCTGAGACTGGGAACAGAGACCCTGGCAACTTCCAACAGTGAAAGGGAGCTCCTGAATCAGAAGGTAATTTTGCCAGCTTTGACAATAGCAATTGTGTTGCTAAATGACTGACAGCAATAGGTAGGAGAGATGACAGATGAGTTTTGTTCAAGGAAATTATTGATAAACGATGTATGTCTAAGTCTTGTATCTTTAGCTTTGTCTTAAGTGCTCATAAGAGACCAGCTGTCTTGGAGAGAAGGGTAAGTATCTGTCATTCATAGAGATGATGACAGAGCTCTTTTCACCACAATGCAAAGCCAAAGTCTGATTCCCACTGGAGACAACAAGAGTTTGGGCAGAGAGCAACTGCAACAGGACTGTCCTTGCCTTCCTTCAACTCTCCCCATCCCAGAAATTATAACAGACTAATTTAGTATGCCCTGCTAATCTGAAAATGACAGACAAAATTAATAGAAGACTGAAAGTCCTGCCTCTAATGGTATGATTTTTTTTATTACTAATGAAGATTGTGTATACTTCTTAATCATTCTACTCTTCTCTGGCCAACTTCTGTTTCTCTTCTAGATGAACCATGCCTAGCACAATGGGACTCTTCTCCCTTTGATTAACTAGGTACTAATATAATTATAGCAGTTACTAAATAAATCTCTCTTGTTTATATATGGTACCACATACTGCCACTTCAACACAAATAGCCATTTACCCATGTAATGCTCCACCTACAACATCTACTACAACTCCCCAAGAAGTACTTTTTCCTACTCCACACTTTAACTGTATTCTAAAGAGTGCATCTCTTGGCTTGGTTTAAAAATACTCCTCTACATGACATATGGAGGCCCATTAAACATAGCCAGTACAAACTCCTGGTATTTAATAGGTAAGTTTTTATTTTAAGTTATATTTTTACACCACTTTCAATCACTTTTCTCCACTTCTCTCTGTGCCTCTTTGCTATAGCTTATACTAGCTGATGGCTTTTGCTTGGCTTTTGCTGACCTTGGCTGTGTTCTTGTGGTGGCTAAGTAACTAACAAGCTACTCTCTGCTCTTCTCTTTTCTCTTTTCCCTTGTATAGGGAAACGGGGGCAGAGAGGAGGAAGCTATTAGTAACCCCCTGGTTTTGTCCAAGGGGGTTCTTGCGTTGTTTATAAATTGTGAATGCATGTAAATATTGTGTATTTTGTACATATTCCTTGCATTTCGTATTTCTAGATTTTAGGTTGCTTGTAAATACAGCTTCATTGCTTCCATCCCAAACTGAACCAGTCTGGCAATTTTTTTCTGTGGGTTAGTTCTCCAAATTACTTGGGGGATAATTTCAACCCACCACAGCCTCTCGTGTCTCAATTCAATGATATCTATGTAGCAGATAGGAGAATAAGAAATGTTATTCCAATCCATTCTCTACTTTTTAGTTGGACACCATCAGTTAGATTGAGGTGTAAAGCTACTGATTAGATAGGATGTCAAGAAAAAAAGAAAAAAACAAACAAACAAACAAGGAGGAATGGGATATTGTAGAAAGCTCATTTTTGTTTTCTTCCCACATAATCAGAGTCACTATGGTTGGGAAAGACCTTCACAATCATCAAGTCCAACCATCATCTAACTGTACAAGGGCCACTACACCACCATATCCTTGAGTGCCATATCTAGATGGATTTTAACCAGATACAGGTAACTTAGAGAAAGACAAGAGACTCAGTAAGTTTCTTGTACTATGCTTCAATTTCAGTGCTGGACACAGGTAAAATCCCTTCAAAAGACCTGTGTGTCTTCAGAGAGTTTTGTGCAGGCTTATAGACAAAAAGTTATCTGTCTAAAATGACAGAGCTATGTTAATATTTCACAAAAAAAAGCCCAGATGTTTTCTATCCATACAAAGGTTATCTATCTAAAAACAACAGAAGTATCTTACAGAAATCCTGGTGTTTCTTATCTATGCGAATGCTGTCTGTCTAATCCTCTCCCCCTTCCTGCCTTTCACCATTCCAGCTAACAATGGGGAGTTCCCCATCAACTCTGTTACTCTGTTAAACTCAATATTTTTAAAAGAAATTCCTGCTCATCACAGGGGTGGCGATTCAACCACTTCTGCAAGCAGCCTGTTCCAGTCTTTGACAGCCCTTTCAGTTTATGTTTTTCTTAATGTCTAAACTGAACCTACCATGGCAATTTCCTCTTGTCTTATCACTTGGAACTTGTGAGAAGAGGCAAACAGCCACCTCTCTACAAGCTCTCTTCAGATAGTTGTATAGCCATAAGGCCGGCCCTGTGAGAGACTAAAGCTTGTGTCTCCTGATGTGACTCAACAAAGATAAAAACACCTTTGCTGCTTGCCCAGACAATAGCTGATGTATTGGGCAAAGCCACTGGAACGACTCTTGGGAAGGTGCAAAGATAACATTGATCACTGGACCACAGCTGCCCTCACAACAATGGACCGAGGCCACCCTCAGGAATATGCATAAAACAAGATAATCTCCACCCGTCAAGTACCAAGTATCAAGGAAAGGGAGGATGGTGAGACAATGGATTCACCACCTGGCCCCTGATTTCCTGGGGGACAATACTTAGACACACACCTAAGGACTAAAACCTTATAAAAGACTTGAGCAACTACTGTCTCAATAGAAGAAAAACACAGGAGAAAAACATGGATGAAGAAAAACAGAGGAGGACAATGCTGACTGAGAAGGAAAACGAGAGAAAGAAAAGCCTGGGGCAATGCTGCTACAAAGAAAAACAGAAAGAGAAATGACAGAGACATCACCATGGAGCCTGGAAGAAGCAGAACCCTCTCTCAGTGTCCTAAGTTCCACCTGCTGCAACTCATGGAGCTGAAGAGGCTGCCCAGAGGACCACATCTCTTCTACAGCCAAAGCCTCAGCACGCTTTCTCTACAGACCCAACATCTCCTGCAGCACCTTTCCTCCACAGACTCAAACTGTCTTGGGGGTGAGGGGTGTGGTAAAATAATTCCTTTCCTCTACTCTCTCTCTCTTCTGTCTCTCACTCTCTATTTTCTCTCTCTCCCCTTCTGATCCATCCATTTCATTTATGTAATAAATAGTCTAGCTGTTGATATTTTGGCCTCATTTGTGCCTCTAATTTCACAACACGGGAATATTCAAAAGAATGGAGTCTCTTTCCCTCTCTGGACCTAGACAGGCCTCCCTCAGCCTCCTTCTCTCCATGCTAAATAATGCCAGCTCTCTCAGCTGCTTCTCATAAGACTTTATTCTCAAGACCCTTCACCAGCTTTGTTGCCCTTCTCTGAACCTGCTCCAACACCTCAGTATCTCTCTTACACCCTGGTGCTCAAAACTGAACACAGTGCTCAAGTTGTGGCTTCACCTGTGCTGAGTACAGTGGCACAATCACCTCTCTAGTCCTGCTGGCCACACTCTTCCTAATGCAGGCCAGGATGCTGTTGGCCTTCTTGGCCATCTGACCACACTGCTGGCCACAGTGTGGTAGTTTTAGGCTGTGCCTAGAAAATTTTCCACAAGTCTTGAACAGAATGTGATAGAATAAATAAATTACCACTGGATGCAAAAGGAAAATAATAAGGTCTAAATAATCCAATTGGTCTGACTAACTTTGTTCATAGTTTGTATAAACTTTCATTTTCCTTCTCTCTGGCAGATACTAGCTGCTGCTTCTGGCTGGCTTTGCTGACTTTGAATGCATTCCTGTTGTGGTTAAGTACTAATAGCAACTCTCTGCTTTTCTCCTTTCTCTCTCTTGTCCTGTGTACAGGGGGGAGGGAAGGGAGCGGGGAGGGAAGGGAGCAGGGAGGGGGAAGCTGTTGGTAACTCTCTGGTTTTGTTCCGGGGGCTCTTGTGTTGTTTATAAACTGTGAATAACTCTAAGTATTGTAGATTTTGTATATATGCATTGCATTCTGTATTTCTGGATTGTAGGTTTGCTTGTAAAGAAGTTTAATTTGCTTTCAACTGAGCTGGACTAGCAATTTTGGGGGTGGTGGTGTGGTGTGTGCGTGTGTAATTTCAACCCACCACATTAATCCAGCTGACCATCAACATCCTCAGGTCCCTTTGTGCCAGGCACCTTTCCAGCCACTCAGCCCCAAGCCTGTAGTGTTGTATGCAGTTGTGATCAAACTACAGGACCCAGCACTTGGCCTTGAAGCCCGTATGGTTGGCAGCAGCCCCTGAATCCGGCCTGTCCAGGTCCTTGTGAAGAGCCTTCCTACCCTCCCAACAGATCAGCATTCCCACCTAACTTGATGTCATCTGCAAACTTACTGAGGGTGTTCTCAATCTCCTCAAGATCACTGATATTGAAGTGTTGTGCCTACTAAAGGATCATTATTGCTCTTGCTCCTGCTCTTCTCGTATGATGTTCCTGGGATTGGGCCATTTCCACTGGGCTCATCTCCTCTGGCCAAGAGGCCAGGAATGCCTGAGGAAGATGTCCAAGCGGGCCAAACATGCAATACGGGAGATACCGTGCATGTTGGCCGGGGCGGGTTCGTTAGATTGTGGCCGTCAGACGGCAGACCCGGGCCCGTGGTCGCGGGAGCGCACAGCTCGGCCGGCTGCCAGGCCTGGGGGTGGCTGTAACCTCGCGACCAGCCTGTACGGACGCAGCCCCTTCTTCAGCCCTGTGCGCCCCAGAGCAGGCAGCGGCCCCGACGGCCCTCAGCGCCGCGGAGACGGAAGAAAGACACCTCCCGCCAGACCTTGCATTCGCGCGCGTCACCAGCCGCGCCACTCCCCCTGCAGTCCCAGCTACCCACAGCGGGGCTGGGCGCATGCGCAGCTGCCGTTATATCCCACACCCCCCCCTCCGCCGCGGCCTAGCTCGTGAGAAGACGACGGAGGCGGCAAGATGGCGCTTACCAGGTAGGTGTCGGCCTGCTTCGGGTGACTGGTCTCCAGGGTTTGCATACAGCTTCCCAGCGACTGTGCGAGGTTCCGGCTGACGAGAACCTCGCCTGGGGAGCGGACTGCGGGGCCGCTGCCTTTCCTGGTGGAGAGGCCTCTCCTAGTGGGGCCACTAGCCGGGTAGTAGGATAGGCCCGGCCGCGGTCTGAGGGAGGGCCGTGTCGGGCCGTGTACTGCTATTGTCATGTCTTGGTGGGAGTGTGTGTGTGGGACTGCCGCTGGTTAGGGGCTTTGTCTCCTTCGCGTGTTTTCTACGCAAAGAAGGAGCATCTCCGCTTCGGCCGGAGGTGATCGGTTCCCCGAGGGTTTTGTCGAAGTTTCCTTGCCGTGAGTGAGGGCAAGTCTTTGTTACAAGCTGTTGCCGTTCATCGCAAGGCTCAGGAGTCCAACTTTAGTGGTTGTTCCAGAATGCAGATGTTTTCGGAGGTGGACGCTTCCTTAATAAACACATAAAAAGACTCTGTAATCCAGACGAGCTGGAAATGGGAGGTCAAGAAATTGCGGATTAGTTTCTTAACTTTGGCCGGGAGGTATCTGATATTAAGGAGGGAGGTTGTTGTTATGTCTCTTTGTGAGCATTTGCCATGTGGGAAAAGAAGGGCGACTTGTTGGCACTAGTCCGTAGCGGCGGAAAGAATACACAGTCATATGTAATGTTCCTGTTGGTTAATGGGCATTGCCACACTCTTATTCAGGCGGGATGTGAATGTGGATGCATTTAGCATCAGTTTTTATAGGAATCTTCCAGCTGAGCCAGCGCACATTGGTTTTGTCCTACTGCTCTCAGGTTTATGAATGCAGTACTCAAGTTTCTTAAGTTTTCTTACTCTGTGATTGTAGAGAAAGTAATAATTTAGCAGTAGACTGAAGCATAGTTGAGTGTCACCAAGTGAATTTATGATAATTAACTTATGTGTTTGGTTTTTTCTTTCTTTCATGTGCAGTTTTTTGCCAGCTCCAACCCAGCTGTCCCAAGACCAGCTGGAACTGGAAGAAAGAGCAAGAGCTCAAAGATCTAGGCAGACTGCTCTAGTCTCATCACGAAGGGAACCTCCCCCGTACGGTTACCGGAAAGGATGGATACCACGTGTCCTAGAGGTAGATATTAAATTCATGTTGTAGTAGTGTGTCTGCTAATCAGAAGAGGAAGAATATATTTTCAGGAGTAGAAGTAAACTCTAAGCATCTTGAGCATAGCTCAGAGGTGTGCAAAGCTGTGTCATGTGCGTTTTATCCATCCAGACTGCTTGATATATTCTTGTTTTGGGGAGGTTGTTGTAGTTCACAGGATTGCTTAAAACATTTGATGACAAAGCGGATGTTATAAGGATTCTTCCCTTTGGAGATTCTGTTGTAATACAGAAATACATTTGTGGTATTTCCAGTTTACAATGTGTGAATGCAAGGATCCTCTGAGAGAAATCTATATTGTTTTTCTGTCATTTGTTAAATATTTCTTCCAAATTTTGTCTGGAATAAGTGAAGGTGAGTATAATCAGTGAAGAGAACACTCTTGTATTCTGCTCTTAACAACAGATAGCTGAAGTTGGAATGGAAGATTGTTAGGGTTGGAAGGAAAATTAAAAATTATCACATACTTAAAGTATGGCAGAAGGCTGTTGGACAGTGTTGTCTGTGTTTAGTTGTAATCCCTGCTGATTTAACTTAATTTCAACTGGAAATGTTAAAAGGTAGAAGGGATAATACAGACGTATGGCTCTGATTACAAAACTGGTTTAGTATATTTTCTGACTGTGAGACAGGACCTTGCAGATTTTAAAATGTTTGATAGTAATGTCTGAGACCTGCACTGATGAGTCACAAGCCAGTGCTCTCAGGACAAGGCACACTGTTGTGGTTTTGCTACAGTATTTTGTGTATGATTCTTCATTGTTCCCAAATCCTGATTTCATGAGCTATTAACAGCCTTGCCCTTATTTATTTGAGTCTCAGTTTCATGAAGATGGATCCAGCATTGTGCCGTGGTGATCCGTCAGTACTAGATAAGGTGACTTCAAATAGTAGTTCCAGTGGTTCTCGAAAAGAAAGCATCTTTATGTAGGTTCAACATTTGATAAAGCATATGTTAAAGATTGTACCTTTATTACATGCAGTATAGAGTTCCCTCACTACACTAGTGATTACTCAAGTTAATATTTCAATACTTATCCTGACAAGTGACTGATTTGTTTTGGCTAGTACTTGAACCTTGATTCTGTAACTGTTGACTGTAGGACACCCAGTGAAAGACATTTAATAACTGGAGCAATATTTCAGTGAGCATTTAAAGATGGCATAGGCATGTTCTTTGAAAGTATTCTGCTCCTTTATTCCAGCCTCAGACTACATTCTGTTGCAGTGGTGTTAACTATTTGGTCACATGGTGAGCATGGAGATATTTCAGTCTATTTTGTTATAAGATTCCATATGAGTGGTGCCATTGCAGCAGAGGGAGGGGGTGATGCTCGTGCTTCTTTAAGCAGAGGCCTATGAAAACATAGCCTGAAGTTGGTTTATGAATAGTATCAATTCTTTGTGACTGCTTGGTGTTGCTGTGTCAAGATGGTCTGCTTTAAGAAGTTTTTGTTATCTGTTGATTAAATGCTTTTACATCAATACATTGAGTGAGAGAGGAAGGAAACTCTAAGAAGGCTGGGCTGTTGCGTGCTGGCCCACTGTGCTGTGTGTCCGTAGGTCAGAGTAGGGAAGGATGATAGCCTGGCATTCATATGATTGTAGTGCTACGAGCTGCAGGCTTTGAAAGCAATGGAAGGCTTTTTAAACTTCATTATGGTGTGAAAAGCAACAAATATTCAATCCAAAAACTTTCATAATTTCAATATTTCCACAGTTCCTTTATTACAGAAGGTAAGCTTTTGAAATTCTAGTAAATAATTTGTATATGAATTAAATACTTATGTGCTGTTGGTAGGATTGTAGTGCTTGTGCATTCTAGTCACCTGATATGAGCTGTTGCTTTGTGCAAGGAACAATTGCTACAAGAAGTCCATGCACTTCAGTGTCTTTTAATAAGTGTCAGTTCTATAGTCCATTATTCTCTTACCAGCTGAAATAAAGAGTATTCTGCCAATGTTTAATTTTGTTAAAATAAATTCACACTTTCATCCCATTCCCTTCCCTGGGAGTTTTTAAATACTTTTTTTTTTTTTATTTCAATAATTCAGTACTTTTTCTTTTGTCTAGGATTTTGGAGATGGAGGTGCATTTCCAGAAATTCATGTGGCCCAGTATCCATTGGATATGGGCCGGAAGAAGAAGATGTCCAATGCTTTGGCTGTTCAGGTGGATGCAGAAGGAAAAATCAAGTACGATGCAATTGCTCGACAAGGACAGTCAAAGGACAAGGTAATACTTCTTCAGATGTGTAGACTGGCATGTATACCTGGAAAAGTTGTATATGCATATTGCATATACTTAAATTTCTGGGTCTGGCATTAGCCAAGTGGATTGTGTACTGTTTTAAACTTTTAAGAACTGAACAAAAGAATTTTGACTGAGATCACTGTGTGATCTTCTGTTAGGTAATTAAAAAGTAAGGTACAAAAGGTGAGAGTTGCTACATGAAACTTAGTTGACAGTTTGGCAGCTTTCCTTAGAGAGATTTCCAGTGGAGGCAAGAAACTGAAAACAGGCTTGATGACAGGCAGCATTGTTTCAGTGTGTAGAGAGAGGACAAAAAGATAGAAAACAAAGTTCAGCTTTCAGAATACTACACCTAGAATCCTACTAACTTAACATTGGATGCTTCTGGCTGTTTTCAGTACTATTAGGTGCTCTTTTCTTTCTTAATTGCTGCAGAAAGTATAGCCAGTAGTTAACTTCACCTTTTTTTTGTTAAGCTCAGTGATGGCAGGATTCTCATCCACTTCAATGGGAATCAACTTTGTGTTCCTTTATAACAAAGAGGTGACACTATATCTTGATGCCTTTACTAGGCAGAAAGCAGTCAGACTGATATTTTTATTGAAGGGACTTGCATTGGGGTTCTGTAGTCTCTTGAATTATTTATTAAGGAGGGTGGTAAAATATTAATTACGATGAAAGGGGCTTGACTAAATTTTTGATACCTGATAACCAAATAATTCATACTACAGAGAAATTTGAGTTATCCCAAAGCATAAAAAATTGGAGCGGATTACTAGAAAAGTAAAAGTAGTGATTTTTGGGGAAGATGCAGGGCAAGTGGCGGGGGAGGAGAAAGTGTAGTTAAATCCCCATTTTTGTGACTTGTCAAATACGTCTTTACTTACCTGTAGGATAAGATTTACATTTTATATAACAGAGCTGCTCAGACTGGGATCTGCGTGTATTTGAAAGAACTAGAAATTATAGTAGACTTCAGGCAAAAATGATTGATCTTTCTCTGTGCCTCATTTGGTTCAGAATTAGGAAGATAGTTAGAACAGGTAAAGTTAAATTTAATCTGTTAATATTTGACATTGATTCACTGTTTGATTCATGAAGATCTGTACCAGCATTCATTAACTTCCCATGTGGCATCTATATTGAAGCAGTATTACTCTAATATTGTAGCCATACTTTAGCAGAGTGGAAGAGATGTTGGCTTTTCCAAATCTGGACTCTGTAGAATTGGAATTACAGTTTTCTAATCCTAAGATCTGCCTTCTTGGTCATCTTGATTATGATTGCATCCACCTGGATATAAATGTTGAGAGTAAAGATTAAGTATTGTGATTCAAGGGGGGAGTGAAACTTGGGAAAAATTACATAATTGGAATCTATTTCACTGGAAGTAGCAGAACTACTATTGCTTGATTTGTCTTGCAGGGGAGAGAAAGTATTGGCAGAGATGACATAAGGAATAGTTCTTAAGTGATCTGTCCTGAATAATGTGGGGTAATTTTTGTGAGAACTTCTGACAGTAGTGTCAGTAGGATTACATACAGAAGCTTCATTATCCTGAGAGCTGTAGTATTAATTGAAATATTTCTTCAGTCTTAATACTTTTTGCTAAGAGAAATAGTTACTTGGCAGCATGTCAGAAGCAAGATTGAGTTTCTGATCCTGTTCTGTGAGCTACTTGTTTGGTCTGAGTTAAGCAAATTTTGGTTTTGCTACAGTTTATGGATTTTTGAAGTTGAATTTAGTGTTCTGACTTCTTGTAGAGGCAGCAGTTCCATCACCTAGACCCTATATCTGGATGGCTTGTCAGCAGTTTCTGCTGTTGCACTGGTTCATTTCTCTGGCATCTGTTCTTTTACATATTTAAAAATACAGTTGCTTCAGATAATTTTCCTTGAAAAATGCTGACCTAAATGAGAGTCTGACAAGCCTCCTGTTTGGGACTGGCAGAAAGTCTTCTAGTCATGAAGTGCTGGATAACTTTGAACCTCAATGTGTGACCTCATGGATTCCAGGATGTAATTCTGTCTGGTTGTCCAGATGAAGGATTTCAGCATTAGCTGGAGATGTGCTTACCTCTTGTGCTGCTAGAGGTTCTTCCAGCACTCTCTACACACATTGCTAAAATAATGCATCAATAATTGATATGTTTTGGTGAGACTTGTGCTCCATTCCCTTAATTAGGAAATTAAGGACATAAAATTGCTTCCAGTGTCTTTATTAAGATGCAAAAGTGAGTAAATATTCCCCTTTTTTTTTTTTTTTGACAAAGTTGATTTTTCTGTGTGTGATTTGGGTTTCTTCTTGGTGGCCCAAGGCTGTGGCATAGATGTTAAAAGGAGGAGGGAAAAAAAAAATCACAGCTCTAATTTTTTTTTTTATCAAGATTGTGCATTCAGTTGAAGCATTTGGAAGGAAGGTTCTCCTACCCCTCTACAATGGTGAGGCCACATTTGGAGTGCTGTGTTGAGTTCTGGGCTCCCCAGTTCAACAGAAACAGGGAACTACTGGACAGTGTCAAACAGTGCCACAAAATTGATAAGGGGCTGGGTATCTCTCTCACAGGGAGAGACTGACAGACTTGGGGCTCTTTAGCCTGGTTGAAGACCAGGAGAGGGTCTTATAAATACATGTAAATATTTAAAGAGTGGGCATCAAGAGAATGAGGCCAGATTCTTTTTAGTGGTGCCCAGTGATAGAAGGGGGAACAGGAACAAACTGGAACACAGGAAGTTCCACAAAACACTTCTTTACCTTGAGGGTGACAGAGCACTGGAACAGGCTGCCCAGGGAGGTTGTGGAGTCTCCTTCTGTGGAGACTTTCAAAACATACCTGGATATGATCCTGAGTAACCTGTTGTAGGTGCACCAGCTTTAGCGGGGTGGTTGGACTACATGACTTCTAGAGGTCCCTTCCAACCCCTGCTATCTGTTACTGTGTGATTTACAAGAGAGAGTAGGTCAGTTTTTGAAGGGAACCTGTCACTAGTGACAGTACATGCCAAGAGAACAGGAATATAGCTTCAGTAATCAGGCATGTGCTTTACTCATAATCTATTTGCCTTTGGAGATACAGCTTGGTTTGAGAGCTTATTGCCAATTTCTTTCTCTGGTGTATATGCCAGGCTTACAACCAAGTAATTGTAATGACTTATAAAATGTTTTATGCTTCATATGAAGAAACCATTAGCAGACAAGGAATTCATTCTGCAATGCTTGATGTTAGCTGCTTGACCTACACATAGGATTGATGAGTACTGTACAGGGCTGCTCTGGCTATATAGAATATATGAATGGGAGGGTTTTATGTGTTAAAAATTAAGACTTTTCTGATAAGACCCATGTGTCCATCAGGTGTGTTGTGAGACTGAATGTGTGTCTAAATCCTGCCATAAGCTGCAGTATCTTGCACAGCTAGTTAGGTAAGAGGGTTCTCTTTCTGATGGCATGCGGATTTCTAATTGCTGTCCCAGCCTGAGCAGGAATCGCATAGATGAACCAACATTAGAGATTTTTGTTTCTGCCTAGAAGAGGACTCTGCTTTTCAGTAGCAGTCAAAATGAAATACCTGAAATGCAGGCTGATGCTTCATGTGAAATTTAGTAGATGAAAAGTGGTAGTGGGTGGGCATATGTCAATATCAAACAACCGAAGTCTTCTCTATCTTAAATTAATAAAATATCTCAACATTACTGAAGGGAAGGTAAATATTTAGAAGAACAACACAGTGCAACATCTTTACCTGCTTGTCCTTATCTCAAAACCCAGCTCCAGTTAGAACATGCAACTGTATCAGGTTTATGATGGAGACAAAACTTTTTCATATTTCCAGGCTGCTCTAATCTATATTATGGGTTTCTTCCATGTTAATGCAGCATACCCTTTGTGTGCAGTAATTCAGAGTTTAAATAGTTCACGCATCTCATTTGTACCTCATTGTACTGTAGATCTTAGAGCACCTCTTAGACTTTTATTTTCTTTTCTGTCTTCTGGGATACACTGAACTCTTTCAGCATACTTTGTTCTTCATGCAGCAAGACACTTGGATTTAATTACTTCAGAGGGACACTGCTCTTCAGATGTCTTTCAGCATCTGGGAAGCTAGCATATTCAAATTCAAATTTTAGGAGTGAAGGGTGAGAAGCAGTAAATGGCTCTTGAATGACAAATTAATGCTGAGGCTAAAGGTCAGTTTCATAGTTGGACACACACTTAGAATGAACTTGAAATAATAGTTGTAATGACTTTTAACCTCTTGAACTAAGACTTTCTGATGTTATTTTGTTGGACAAATGCGAAGCATTAATGCAGTTTTTTTCTGCAACTATCTAATACTGTTCTTCCACTGTATTTAGCTGTTAGCAGCTGTAAGCCCCAATTTTAGCTGCATGTTGTATGAAGATTGAAGTACTTATATAAGGGAGACTGTCAAGTACAGATCTCTGAATCATTATTTCAAGAAAATAGCAAACAATGAAATTGTAAAAATGTAGCTGCTGGAAGAGTCTTGTATCAAATTCTTAAGTATATTTTGGTCTCATTTGGGGAACCTGAAGAAGGAAAAGGATAGGAAAGGGAAGCAAGAAGCTGGTGTCTAATCCCAGCTCAGAGTGATTTATATAATGATGTTTATCAGATTCCTTATTTTTGCTAGTTAAATGGTGTCCTGGGTATATTCTTGTTCTGCGTGAGTGATTGAAGAGTGTGTAATTGTAATGCATTTAGAGTTGTATGCAAGTTTTAATTAGTACCTACAGTATAGTCCAGGCCTGAAAAATGCCTTTTGAGATATGTACCTTTATTCCTATTCACTGACACTAATAAAATACAATGTCTTCCAGGTTATTTACAGCAAATACACAGACCTTGTGCCGAAAGAGGTCATGAATGTAGATGATCCTGAACTGCAGAGACCAGACGAGGAGGCAATTAGAGAGGTATTATATGCACTGATGTGCCTAGTTGTAAGTGATATATTGTATGTCTTGCATAGATGACAAGATAACATACTGTGGTATTTTTGTCTTCAGATAACAGAGAAGACAAGAGCAGCCTTGGAGAAGTCAGTCTCCCAAAAAGTTGCAGCAGCCATGCCAGTTCGAGCAGCTGACAAACTAGCTCCCGCACAGTACATTCGGTATGTAGCGCTGGGGTGTGTGTGTAAGGTGGTGTTTTGTATAAAATGGATTAAAATTGGGGTATTCCTCAATTTCTGCAAACAGATTCCTCTTAAATTCTGTTCTTCTTGAAGTAGTATGAAACTGGCTTTTATTTTTAATTACCTCACTAAGGAGAGCCTAGTTTGAGGTGCGATGAACATGTCACGAGCTGTGGCACTTTGTGGAAATGTTGCTTTAGCAACAAAATACAGGTTTGTCAGGGAGCGCTGTTGATGCTGCTGCCCTGAAAGCAGTCTTTACTGAAAGTTTCAAGACAAGGCATCTCGGACAGTTATTCTCTCATATAAAATGAGCAGTTGGAAGTGGAATTACTGGGAAGCTGGTACTCGTTTATGATGATTTTCCACAAACAGAAAAATTATGTGGCAGGGTTAGATTTGGCCTGAGGTGAATTCTGAGGGGGGGGGGGGGGGGAAATGTGAGGAACTTCTTAAATAACCAGTAAGTATTCACCTGGGATTCACACATAGGTAAAGACTATTGTGGCATCCTCCATGTGCTCTATTAGTTTTTTCTACTTCAGAATCTGGGCTGAAAATGGGGAATATAGCCCCAGGAAGACAGATTCTGTGTCATGTAATTGACTCTCTGCATTTAGTCCAGTATCCTCTGTGCAGTTAACCTGCTCCTGGCATTCACAGTGGAAAAGTCTTAAACTGGTGTGGGTAAACTGAAAATGCAGCTAGAGCTGTGAACAGAATAAAAATGGTGTTGGACAGGGAATATCTGGCTGTATGCAGAGAACTGGACATTTGACTGTTGTTTTCTTCAGGTACACACCATCTCAGCAAGGTGTTGCCTTCAACTCTGGAGCAAAACAGAGAGTTATTCGGATGGTGGAAATGCAAAAGGATCCTATGGAGCCTCCAAGATTTAAGTAAGTGTACAAAACTTGTTCATGGCAGGTAGAAGATTCTGAAGTGTATTTCCACACAGCATGCTGATTGTAAATATTTTCTTAATTGTTAGAATTAATAAGAAGATTCCACGTGGACCACCTTCTCCTCCGGCACCTGTAATGCATTCTCCTAGTAGGAAGGTATGAAATGCCATCGCTGTTCTCACTTTTAAATTCTGGATGGGTTCACAAATCCGACTTCCATGTAGCTCATTTCTCTGTACCTTCTTAGTGTTGGGTTTTTTTTTTTTGATGTGATGTTAAGTGCTAGGCAGTGCACAGGCCAGTCTTTTTGGGTTTGTTTTCTTTTGTTTGAGCAGTTCTGAAGGTAGCTGTCTTCCCATGCACCTTGTCAAAGGCTGAGTGGATTTCTCACACGTTATGTGCAGGGCTGCATTGCTGAATTTGTTCCTGACATGGATGAGTTGGTTGAGGCTTTAGCCTTGGTACACTGACACTGCTTTTGGACAACACTACAAGCTAATCCTTAACAACACTAATTTGTGTTATCAAGGATTAGTTCCTCCTGAGAGATGTGTGTTCATCAGTTTCCTACAACTCAAACTGCCATTAGAAGTGCAAAAGTTATAAGGCTGGCTGTGACTTAAGGCCTCTGTAAAGAAACTGAAGAGGATGGTTGAAAACCTGTTGTGACTTTATTCAGTGCTGGCAAAGTTACAGTGCAGAAAATAGCATCTTACCGCTGCTAGAAGCATTGGGGTTTTTGTAGCAGTGGCCTGAACTTTGTGCTGTAATTTATTCCAGTAGCTTCATAGCTGCTTTTGAAAGAAACCAGTATTTCTTTCTGCTATAAATCTAAAGATTACTTTTTGCTTTTTCTGCTAAATCCAGATGACTGTGAAGGAGCAGCAAGAGTGGAAGATTCCTCCATGCATTTCAAACTGGAAAAACGCAAAGGTAATTAAGTTGTCATAAATTCATCTTCCTAGTGTTACACCCTGCTGGGGGCCTTCTGTGAGTGATATAAGCTTGAATAATACTAGGTTTAAACCTCTAGAGTTAGGTAAACTGGCTGCTTCCAGCATGGAGAACACATGACCGTACAACTCCGTTTTTTCTCTCTGGCATATAAGGCTTGTCAAATTGACAGGAGTGTAGAACTGAGAGAGAATATATTACTTTGTGGCAGAGATAATGTGTTTTGAAAGCTAAAAAAGGCATTGGTTAAAATACCCGTCATAGTGCAGTACATGGACTCTGAAACTGAAGTTTATGGTGCTCAAAAAGTAAGGTCATCTAAACTGAAAAAGGGAAAGGGCAATTTATAGAGAACCAATCGTGTTTCTTTTTAATACTGCAGTCCCAGGTTTATGTAAAGTACCACTTGGTTCATTCTTTCACTAACCAGATTTCATCACTGGTTTGCTTAGCTGTTTTCATTCCTTGTTTGAGTAGGTATGTCCTATTTTGATTTATCGGCCAGTGAGTTTATATTTAGAGAGAAGGAAGAATTTATCATTTGCTGCACTAATTGGTCTAATCATTCTCAAACTTAGCAAGCTGCTGTTGTGAGGCAGCCTTCCCAAATAGAGGAGGGAAAAGCTGCATATTTGGATGTTGGGTTTTTGTTAGGATTTTTTTCCCCTACCCCAACACAGCTGTATAACTAGGTCTAATGCTAATTAGAAGATCAAATTTTAGGTTACAGATGCTAAAACCAAAGCAATTTTTTTTTTAAGAGCTCACTAAAGAATCTTAAAATATCATCTGTAGGTAATTTTTGGTTTCAGCTTTTGAGAGCAAAATTGGTATGTTATTTCTTATATCGTGGCAGCTTTGCCCCTTCTCATTTTGAATCAGCTCTTAACAGGTATGAAAACAGATTAGGGAAAAGAGTTTTTAAGCACAAATGGTAAAAGAGCTCAGAGGCTGGGAGAGTTCTTATCTGTAGTTCTTAACACAAAGCAAAGACTATAACTGAAAGAGAGTTAAAGGCAAATTGTGATTCAGACTTGGGCTGTGTAGAATTGGAGCGAATCTTAGGACTGCCTGGTATAAATGTGAAGCCAGTTATAAAGGAGGTCCATTGAGGCATATTAACAATGGGCTCTGAGTTCTGTGTGTATGTTTCATTATAAACATCATAATGGTTGCTATTACAAATAACATTGGTTTCTGTGACAAACTGGCTTTCTGTTTCCACTGTAGGGTTACACCATTCCATTAGACAAGCGTCTGGCTGCGGATGGCAGAGGATTGCAGACAGTTCACATCAATGAAAACTTTGCCAAGCTGGCTGAGGCGCTCTATATAGCTGATAGAAAGGTCAGTTTTAAACTTTTGTTCCATGCAGTTTTACCTTCTTTGAACGCTTATTTCCTTAGAAAAATCAAACATGAATAGGTTAATTTTTTTACTTGTCCTGTTTCTTGGCTAGCTTAAGACATAAAGTCTTACCCCCAATGCCTTAGAATCAGTGGCTCGGTGTGGGTTTAATTATTAGAGGCTGTGGGTCTTACTTTGCAGGTCTAGCTGCTGTGGCTGTTTGGTTTTGAACTTCCACTTTGTGGCTTGATTCTTGCTTGCTGGATGACTCTATTACAGAAGATCTGCTTGCATCCCAGGTGCTACCTTTCTGTCTTTTTTAACTGTATCTTATGTGTGCAGGCTCGGGAGGCAGTAGAAATGCGTGCCCAGGTGGAGAGGAAGATGGCACAGAAAGAAAAGGAGAAACATGAGGAAAAGCTCCGAGAAATGGCTCAGAAAGCCAGGGAAAGAAGAGCAGGGATCAAAACCCATGTTGAAAAAGGTATGTTTCTTTATTACTTGGATGCTGTGGGGTTTTCTGGCACCCTGTGAAGTGTGGGCTTGGTGAAGTAACCGTATTTCTAAGCATGGCATCTGTTCAAGTCTTCACGTGATCAGCCACTGAATTTGATTAATTCACTAGCTGGTTTGACGGCATTTGGGTTTGAACCTCACAGCAGTGTGTCAGTGTATACGGATTTAGGACATTGTTAAGAATTTCAGAGGGTGTTGGGCTTTTTGGGTTTGTATGTTTTATTGAAGCTTGTGGCACTGTTTACAAGAACTGATCCATCTTTTAAGTTTTCAAGGATTGTAATTGCACTGTTCTGACTAGTCTTGCAGAACTGTAGTTCTGTCAATTGCAAGGCCCAAAACCCATTATTGAATTGATAACCCTTGTGGTCTGATGTTTTGATTGAAATGACTCTTCCAAGATGAAGATGCTGAACTTAGAGCGGTTATGATCCGTCTAGAAGGTGGAGGATGCAATCGTAAAATGTCAAGTCCTGCATCTGGGAAGGACTAAACCTCTTCCCAATAGGTTGGGAACTGGCTGGCTGGAGAGCCACTCTGTTGGAAAGGACCTGGAAGTCCTAGTGGACAGTAGGCTAAACATAAGCCAGCAGTGTGCCCTGGCAGCAGTAATGTGAGGGACATGCTAAGATACAGCTGCAGAAGTGTAAGCAGCAGGTCAAGAAATAACCATTTCCTTTTACTGGTGACCTGTTGGACTGCATCTGGAATACGGTGTGCATTTATGAGCCCCTAGGTAAAATACAGACGTGGATAAATTAGTGTGAGTTCAGTGGAGGGCCCTCAGAATGATCAGGGGTCTAGAGAATCTGCGTAGTCAGGAGATGCTGAGAGAATGAAGCATTTTCTGCCAAGAGAAGGTGTGGGTTTGTGGGCACCTAATGGGAGCTTTCCCGTATCTATGGAGAGCTCAGAGCTCTTCACTAAGCTGCACAGTGAAAGAATGAGACAGTGGTCAGAAGTTGAAGCAGGAGATTCCAATTACATGTGAGGAGAACAGTGTTCATCATGAGGACAAGCAGCAGTGGAACAGCTTGCCCAGGGAGTCTGGCAGACTCTATCCTTGGATGTTTTCCCCACCTGCACAGGGAAAGCCCTGAGCAGCATAGTTTGTATTTAGCATTGATCCAGTTTTCAGGAGGAGGCTGAACTAGACTCCCTTCCAGCTGTTCTTTGACTCATGGAATGATCTTCAAAGCACTTAGATGCCTGTGTGTTTGGTGTTTTCATATTATAAAAGCATAATATAATGATCTGTAGGTGTTTTAGGCTATTAATTCCTAGCTGGACTTGTATTTCCATTTCCTAGATTGAAAACTGAGAAAACATAGTTGTTGGCTATGTCTGCTTGTCAAGGGCAGTTAATTACTTGTGGCATAAGAAAGCTGTGGTTTTCCATGTGTTCAAGTTGTTGAAAAATTCTGTGAAAGAGTCACTGTGCCAACATCTGTGGCTTAGTCAATTCAAACCTAAAAGAAATGTCTACAATGAGTAATCTTGGTTTTGTTCAGAAGATGCAGAAGCCCGAGAAAGAGATGAAATCAGACATGACCGGCGCAAAGAGAGGCAGCATGACAGAAATCTTTCCAGGGCAGCTCCTGACAAAAGGTGAGTCACAAAAAAAGCTGCTTTACTCCTGTACTGGCACTGGATTTCCCCCCTGTTAACACTGGGCTTCCTTTTGCTTGATGTCAGTGCCTGAATTTTGCCTTGTAAAGGTGCTTACTGGTATGAAGCACTGTCATTTGTTGTATGAAATGGTATTGCTGTGTTAGTGCACCGCAGTACTCTTCTAAATTTAGAATCTTCCAGATTTAGGGAGGAAGGGTGGGGGGAGGAGATTTTTGGGCTTGGGTGGGTTTTCCTTTAGCAGAACTTCAGTATATTCCTGTTTAACATGTTGACAGCAAAGTTTGAAACCTGGATTGTATAACTTTGAGACCAGAGTATCATTAGTGGCTTTGTTTTTTGAAGCTGTTCCTTTTGATGTAAGCTTAGATTTATGCATGCATGGTGAAGTATCTTGTTTGCCCAAGCTACTGATATTTCCCAGCACAAATGGTTTCTGGAGGCTTAAAATCTTTAATATCTTCAAATTAGATTGCTTGGCCTTCCCAGGATATAATTACACTGGTTCTTGCAAAAAAAACCAAATATGACATTTTAGACCAAGTCAGCTTGATGTAAATTGCTGATAGTGGAAAGCAAATTTAAATGTCATGCCCAGCTGAACATAACTTTCCCAAATGTTTCCTTTGCCAGGAGACAAATCTTAAATGTTACCCAGTAAGGAAGGGCAACAGTCAAATATGGCTTCTGAGGAAAATGTTAGCAGCTAATGCAAGATCAAGTTGCAGTTGAGTATGTCAACAAATATTATTAACTGACTTAACTTGAAATTTTTAATTCAGGTCAAAGCTGCAGAGAAATGAAAACAGAGATATCAGTGAAGTTATTGCCCTAGGAGTACCCAACCCCAGGCCATCCAATGAAATCCAGTATGACCAGCGGCTATTCAACCAAAGCAAGGTAAAAATACTTGTCCACAGCTGTGTAGCTTTCTATGAAAACATGCTCATCCTTCCGTAGTGGCTATGCCCAGAATACTAAGGGGACCCTGTTTTTTGGGTTGGTGTGGATTCACTCTGAGGCCTCTGTATTGGTTTGTTGATCTGTTGCATCAGCTATGGATAAAGTAGAAAAGGAATATTCTGAATGTGTAACTGAATTCAACTATTTTTTGTTGTGGGTTTTTTTTTCCCCTCACTGGGGAGCGGGAAGAGGCTATTTTGCCCTCAAGCTGCAGTGACCTCACTTTCTTTTGTACGAATGTACTGCCCGAGTATGGGAAATCTCTCAGAAGCCAGTAACTAGTTTCTATTCCCATTACTGCTTGTGTTAAAAACCCTTCTGAAGCTATAGTTAACAGCAATGTTTGCTTTTCCTGAACTTTATGCTATTCAGAGATGAAAAACCTAGATCAGGCTTCAGAAAATCCCTGAATAGACTTGCAGTTTGTCAATCATTCTTTTTCACATCTCCAGTGAAAGAGTTGCAGGCCGAAGGGAAAGCTGATGAATCAAAAGTGAACAAGCTGGCACTTCTGCTTGCACATAAGTCTGTCATCTGTATCAACCAGCTTAAATCATGTTTTCCAGAAATTCTGAATGACATACACTTGTGTATAGTTGTACTTGGCTATTCTAGACAGCTGTACTTGCAAGGAAGACTTGAAATGATTCATTATTCTGTAATTGCATGGCCTGTAATGCTGCCCGTCACTTTCTGGAAAAGTGGTCCTGACTGAGGCTTGCAATGATTGTGTCATGGTCTCTGAACTTAATCCCAGACTCATTTTCTAATTACGTTCTTGAACTAATTTGAAATAGATAGTAAATCACACAGTACCACTTTGTGCATTTATGACCCCATCAGTGTATCTTGATGTTAAAATGAATTAGCAGAAGCTTTGCAGACTCATTTGTGTTACACTGCTGTTGTTTCTTCTTCACAGGGTATGGATAGTGGCTTTGCTGGAGGGGAGGATGAAATTTACAATGTTTATGACCAGCCGTGGAGAAGTGGCAAGGATATGGCCCAAAATATCTACAGACCAAGTAAAAATCTGGATAAGGACATGTATGGTGATGATCTGGAGACTCGAATAAAGACCAACAGGTAAGAAAATAAAGTTAAGAAATATTATTAGTTAGCACTTTGAAGAGACAATCAGCTGAGTATCACCTCTCCTTTTGCAGGTTTGTCTCTGAAAAAGAGTTTTCTAACTCGGATCGTAACACAAGAGGGAGGGGCAGAGATGGACCGGTTCAATTTGAAGAGGATCCCTTTGGTTTGGATAAGTTTCTGGAGGAAGCCAAGCAACATGGTGGATCTAAAAGGCCATCAGATAGCAGCCGTCCTAAAGAACATGAACATGATAGCAAAAAGAGGAGGAAGGACTGAATGCCTGTGCTCCTAGAAATGGACTACAAGCTTGGACTTGAGACAAGACATTTTTAATACCAGGTGTATAAGCATGGTAATGCAGCCATTCATGACTGGTGTTGTGTGGATGTTTATACACAAATTGTTCTGCACAGGACAGCTGACCCTGGAGAGTAGAGGAAGTGAGACCACTTTGAAACATTTCACAGGAGAATTTTTCTTTAGCAAGTGCTCTGACTTTGATTCCCTGTTGCCCAGCACCTTGGGGTAAGAATGTAACCCCTTCCTACAGCTTTAGTGTTTGTGGGTAGCTTGACTTCATCTCTTAAAAGCTTTCCTGCTGTATATAATTATGGTCTTGCGCTGTAGTGGATGCGAGGGAGTTTGGTTTGGTGTTCCTCTAGTGCGTCTGTACAGTTTGTTGGAAGAAGGAAGGAAAACAGCTGTATTTGTTTTAAAACCAAACATCATAGTTTCTCAATCTTTATTTTTGTTTCTTTACATTTAGTGAAATAAAACCTCCTTCCACTGCTCACTCACTCAGATTCCTCCTTTGACTGCGTCTTCTCTGAGACTGCCTTCTGAGAGTGAGCTGAAAACAATGGAAATTACTCAAATCAGTTAGGCAAGAAGGTTCAGTATTTTTCACTTCTGGGCTTCTAAAACATTCATATGCAAGGTAGAAGATGGGTTTATAATGGGTTCAGTATCATGAGCCATAACCATACATGCTAAGCTCCTGCCAGGGAAAGTTGAATATAATTTGCACACCAATTGCTAGTTGTGTCAGCAAAATGTATCTTAAAGCTTGTGCATTCAAGTGGAACTAACAGAGGGTCACTGTCTAAACCTATCCTAGAACAAAGTGGGAGAAGTGCTCATATTTTGCTTCAAGGGAAGCTTGCATTTTAGAAGAAATTAAGAAAGCTAAATATGGGCTGCCTTCTGGTTTTGATTTCAATATAAACCAGCTTATTAACTTTTGTACCTCTTGAGAGAGTAGTCCTCAAAGCTTGAGCAGCAAAGTCAAAGAAGCTGGCTTACAGCTTCAATAAAAAGCAGCAAAACCATTTCCAAGAGGTTGATGCTAAACACTCATTCATGTTCTTCCTTGTACAAATGTCTTGATGCTTGAATACAGGTACTATCCTCAATGTCTTCAGCCCACTTTGAGAGATCAGCCTATTGCCTGGCTTGTCACAGTTGTAAGACTGAAGTTGTCAAACCACTCAATTTTTTTGTAGCTCACAGGTCATCTCTTCTTAGCAATAGGTACTGAAAACCGCAACCAATGCAGTAGTATGATGAGTGTCAGGCCCAATTCCTTAGCACAAATAATATGCTGCATCCCTGAAGTCCCTTGCCAATTCATTTTACTCCAGTCATCTACTAGCACTGAAAAGTCTGAAACCAAGAAACTAGTCAGGATGCTACTGAAGAGTTTTGTATTTATTCAAAGACATGAGTTGATCATGCCTGTTACACCAGGCTGCTCGTGGCTCATCGTCTCATTCTGTACTAGGTCTGAGTAGCTAGGTCAGCTGAAGCACATGTAACTCTACAAGAGTATTTTGCCCCTATTTAGTGAACCCACTAAATGCAAATTTCTAATGATTTTTGACATAAGACCTGTTAATTCATTAATGGCTTTGGGCAGCCATTGACTCACTGTCCTTTTATCCTTACCTGTCAACATCACTGCATACTAAATGCTTGGAAGGTGGTGGGATGGCCAGTTTCTTTGCTCTATTCGTGGCAGTGATACTAGATGATAGTTGTCTGGCTCTGTCATTGACTTAATGGCAGCTACCTTTGTATGGGTACTTGACCAAAGGTTTTTAACTTAGTGTACACTCTCTTGAAATCATCCACTAATGCACTGATACTGATTGAAGTGTTGTATTTTTGCCTTTATTAACACTGTTGGAGAAAGCTTTAGTGTAGCTTTTTCCCACCTGAAGAGCTCAAACAGCTGACTTCTGTAAGCAATGACAACTGAAGGAAAAAACAACAGAATTTTGGCTAAAGTTCAAAGCTTAGCTTTACACTATCTTCATCCAAATTAGATGTTGGAATCCACCTGCATAAACCTGTATTTACAAATAGTTGCATGGCAGCTACTGAACAGTTAGGCAGCATTTGTATTCTTTTACCTTAGGCCATATACCAGAGATCAAAGCTTCTTGCTCTATGTGGTAGTTATTTGTGAGGTTGAGAGGGGGAATGAACCGAAGTGTTAGTGGTTTAAGAAACACTAAGAGCACCTTGAAGTGTCAAAATGCTTAATCACACTTGGCATGAGTGTGGCACTACTGGGATGTTACAGCATCCAACCAAAGGCAGAATTAAAGAGCTGAACTCATTACTTCATTAAAGGAATCAACATCTTACCTTGGCACCTTCAAGTATGTGGGTGTCCTTCTGAAACACATTCTGAACATCTTGTGGAGTCGAGAACTTAATCCAACAGTGGCGTCTGTGAAAGCCTGTATCTTTGTCCTAGTTACCAGTTCAAAAAAGAGAATCCAGTTACTGTAGGAAATACTCAGAGGCTGATAAAATCTTTATACTCAAATCAACTTAAAGATTCAGAAATTATCAGGAATTGGCACACTTGCCATTTCAGAAGCCTTTTTCACACTCTTTAAGACATTTACTTGCAATGATAATGCATGGGGGTCTAGCAGACCCTATTCTGCATCCCTGTCTCTCAATTTGAGTCCAACGATTATAAAACAAATCAAGATTTTAAAGACGAATAATGCACAGCCAGTTACTTCAAACTGCAGTCATTACCTATTATTAAGCCAGGCACAACAGAACTGACATTTAAATGTCTGCCTGATCTGAAAATAAGACTGGCAGAGTACTTGAAAAGCATTCAGCACAATAAAGCAGCTTCTTAGTATTTTAAGAAAGCAGGCTGCAATTCAAGATGACAAGCACTAACAGCATTAAAAAAGAAAGTTATTTTTAAGAATAATTTGCCAGTTAGAACAGACAGTTGCCAATTAAGAAAAGATAATGCAGAAAAGCCAGGTCTACCAAAGTGCCTTTTATCCCAGTTGCTCCCCATCAGAGTTCACAGCAGCTCTGGCACACTGATCAGCAGGCATGACTGGCAGCACCTCTGAACACATTGCTTCAGCGTTCCAGTGATGTTTTCATTAGGGTGTCTTACACCACTGGCAGATTTTTATACCTCTGGCAGTTTTAAGCATTAATGAATGCTCACAAAGGAATCGCTGATCAGCTATTATCTGTGATAGAGGCAAGTTTATGGTAAGCTGCCAGCCTTTGCAGTGAAGCAACACATTCTGTCCTGGGCCTGAGGCACAGAGCATGGCTGGCAGACATCTCAACTTTAGCGTTCAGAAATAATCGAACTGTTTCAAATGATCTCTCCCTTTCGAAGCTAGTCCTCAAGTGATAGTGAGCCCATCAGCTCAGTAACTGAAGTTCACTATATGCTGAGGCTAACTTAACAGACCATTACTTCACCTGGAGAGACATGAACAAGCAGGAAAACCTCTACTCAGCTTGCAACTTAAGAGTGGGAAGGGAACACTTTGACTGTTCCATCTTTTAGAAACTACACTTGGTACTATTATCCCTGGTCTCAGAAGATAACTAACCTAAACAGCAGAGGCATGAAACAGAGGCTTGGGAACATCCTGAAGAGGCTGCCGTTTCTGCATTAGCCTCTGCACTCTGGATTGAGTGTGAACAGCAGAAGACTCCCAAGTTCATACCCAAACCTCCAGACTTTTTGTTGGCCAGTGAGATTGTACCCAAACCTTCCGGTTTTTTGTTGGCCAGTGAGATCAGAAAAAGAATAACACTATGAAGAAGGGTCAAGCTTTAGGTTAATTACTCAATAGTGGCAGCATCGACGAGCTTCCTAAAACTCTTTCAAACCCCATGCAAACCACCAAGCTTCAGTGAAGCCTGCAGCTCGCAACAAGCTGCGACACCCATTAAGAGAAGGAACTAAGGGTGAGGAGCGCCGAAAATCTGACTAGAATACAATACGAAGCTTCCAGAAAGCAGCTCCGAGCCCAAACAACAGGATCACCCCGCCGGGACCCGGGGAGCGCCAGCCGGCAGCTTCTCCCAATTTTACCGAGAAGGCAGCGGCGTGGAGGATGAATAGGTACTCACAAACGGCAGCTGGCACCTCTGTATTGACCCGAACTGGGAAAAGTACTCCTTCAGCTCCTCTGTGGGAGAAACGCACACTTCGTTAGCGGGCCGCGGCACCCCCGCGCAGCCGCCACCGCCGTGACCCTGCCTCTGGCCTGCACCGGCATATGCGGCGGGGCCGCCTCCTCCCGCACTGCCCAGCCCGCGCCAGCCGTAGCACCGGCAAGGGAAGAGGAGGACGGCGCAGACTCACTGCTCGACACCGTCCAGGGAACCTCAGCCACGAAGATGTCAAAGATCCTCCTTGAACGGCGCCCCACCGCCCGCACCGCGCTAGTGGCTGCCATCTTGAGAGCTGCAGCGGGAAACGGAGCGGCCGGCCCCGCCCCGGCAGTGCGCAGCGCCGCTCGCCACGGCCTGGCCAAGATGGCGGCGGCGGCCCTGACCCGGGAGGGCGGGGAGGACGCCTTCCGCCGGCTTTTTCGCTTCTACCGGCAACGTGATGTGTCGGATTTGCGGGGCGTAGTGGACTTCTCCGTGCCGGGGGGCAGGTAATGCCGAGTTTCTCCTGTTCTCGGCAAGGGGCTGGTCCCAGCGGGCGGCGCGCTCCGGGCTTGTCCCGCGTTTGAGCGGTGTCGCCGTGTTTCAGCGTGGTGCTGTGGCAGCGGTGCCGCAGCCTGTTCTCGCCCTTCGCACTTTACGTCAAGTCTCTAATGCCGTTCTGTTACTAGCTACAAGGTGCTGAGCTCTTGCGGGTCGCAGTAGTGTTTAAAAGCCCGTCGTGCGGCAGTTGAACGGAGGCGTGCACGTTTGCGGGCCCAGCGCCCTTCTGTGCCCGCAGCACCTGGGAGCAGGCTTGCCTAGGGTCCCATTGCGCCTGCTGCCATGGGTTTACGGGACGGTGCCCGAGGGCACCAGGCGCTATCCCAGCTGCCCTTGGCCAGCGTGTCGCTTATTCACAGATTTACCGCTTTTTGCTTAGGTTTATTTGTTCCCATCATGTTTAGTTTGGGCCCTACACTGCAGCAAGGGATCTCCAAAGCCTCTCCTAGAACCGTGCGAAGGAGCAAAGGAACACCTGGGTGCAAAAACCCCAGAAGTTTCACTCCTGAAGCTGACGCTATTTCCTGGCCCTACTAATCCTTGCCTTGTCCCTGAGACACTTGAATGAGCTCGAGTAGGAGCTGAGATCAACTCTTTGCTGTGCAGTGTGCACCCAGGATTCTTGCTTTCTTCCCCTTGGTAAAGTTTCTTCTTTCTTACTCCTATATATAAATGTTTGGCTTAGCTATCAGGGCAACTCCCACCACTGCACTGGTCTGAGGCATGTCAGAGCACATCTGAAGGAGGTAGCCATCGTAATTAGTAACGTCCCATGAGGTGGGTGATGGAGAAGTGATCCTTCAAACTCATCTTCTGTTTTGTCACCTCCCGAAGGGATAATGGATGTTGTTAACCAGGGATTTTCTATGTATGAGCCTTCATGGAAAAAAAGAGTAGGGAATGTAGTTAAAATGAAACTTTGCCTAATGTTCCATATTCAAATGCTTGGCTTTTTAGTGTTCTGTTAGAATATAATTTTTTGTAGCTCTTCAGACTATAATTTTGATATTAACAGACACAAAACCCAGACCCATGTGAAACTGTTCAAGGTGTTAGCATTAAACAAGGCAGTTGTTAACATTTCAGCCATTCTTGAGCATGCAGCAATCCTTTATCAAATAAAGGATTGCAGCATTACAGCCCTTCTGGGTAATCTGAAGTATGTGAAAGCATCACAAGCATCTGTCCCCTCTTCACAGCATTCTTTTTATGCCTGTTACCTTCTATGATCAGTTGATGGCTTGCTAGTGAAAGCTTTCTCCCAGGTTAAAAACATCTGGCTTTTATCTTTAAGAACCACAGGCCAGGCACGTTGGCTCGGAAATGTTGCTTTTCTCTCAGAAAAGTGCTTCAAGTGATTGAGCTCTTCAGTGAAGTGTGACATATCCCAGCTGCCTTGCCACCAGGCTTATTTAACTGATTCAGCACTTGTAATTCTTCAGTGCAGAAACAGCTTCTGTTCTCCAGGAGCCCTGGCAGCAGCTGGTTGGTAAGCAGTTTGAGATGGCAGAGAAGTGGCAGAGACTTAGCTGAAGGAAGAACCTTCCTGGGGACATTCTGCAGACAGGACTCTGAACTGAGCTCTTCAAAGCTGGCAGTCACAGAGCTGGTTTTGGCAGAAAGTTGAAAAATTGGTAAAATTCAGCATGTTGCCAGAAGCTGCTACCGTGTAGTAGTTTAGAGTTTTCTTACAAATTCTGTGTACAAAATGTAGACCCTATTGCTTAGAAACCAGAGAGACTTTATTTACACACAGTTTATGTGCTTAATTTCATAAACACTTTAAATTATCATAAAGTCTTCTCTGTCACTGCCTGCTTACTCCCACAATACCTGGCCAGCTCTTTCCTTTTTTCCACAACCACATGGAGATCTGGACTGGGGAACCTGCCTCTGTCCTGCCCTCCCTAAGGTGTTTCCCAGCCCTAAAAGAAGGGAGTGGGAACACAGTGGGTAAGTTTGGGTTTGTTCAGCAGCTCTTTGCTTATTGCAGCTTAAATACAAGCATTGTGACCCAAGAGAGTCCATCAGGTAACTATCCTGCTAAGCCTTAAGCTGTTGACCCTGCTGTTGAAAAGCAGGAAGTGGCAATGTTTTATTCAGAATTTACAGGGTTTCAGCAGTACTTCACACAACTTTGGCCACTTAATCATTTTATTACTTCTCCTTTAAATTACAGATAAGAATAGGCATCTGCCCTATGGAATCATGGCCAACTTGTTATTTGGGACATTCTACAAAGGTATAAAGTGTTAGGGGTACCAATTACTGCTTTCTAGTGGATGTTGATAGTGACCAGAATGTGTTCTAATGATAAGGTTGTACTGTGTAAATGGACAAATAGTGTCAAATTGTTTTCACTTTGGTGTAAGTTGTTTGGGGTTTTGCTTATGAATGGAGAACATCTGATCCTCAAGTACTGTGAAAACTGTAGGTACCTTTTGATTCATGTGTTGAGTACATGCTGGCTCTGTTAGCAGCGTGCCCTGTTCTGGTCACAGCTGCTTAGACAGTAGCCGTGTGATGCAGCTGGCATTTCTGTCAGACTTGCCTTGGAATGTGGCAGCACTCTTTCTTACAGGGGCTATTTTTGGATAATTTAGTATTTCTTCATTTCAGGGGTGTGGGGGTTTGGTTTGGTTGTTATTTGGGTGGGTTTTTTTTTTTTAACCAGATCCATTTCCTTGTGCCAGGTGTTCAGATCACAGCTCAGTGTTTCTTCAGTCAGTGATCAAGATGCCTACAGAGCAGGATTACAGCCAGTTAGCCAGTGGAAAGCCTATGGCCTCAAGGGATATCCAGGTAGGTTATTCTGATTTGAAGAAAAATTAAACACAACCTGTTGCTCCTTGTCCTGTGACTTGCCACTACTGTGAATCGTCCAGCCCCATCCTTCACGATCTCCACCCTTTTAGATATTGGTATGTATTGGTAAGATCCCCTCTCAGTCTTCTCTTTTCCAGGCTAAAGAGCTCCAGGTGTCTGAGCCTCTCCTTGTGAGATGCTCCAGTCCCCCAGTCATCTTTGTGCCTCTCTGTGGGACTCTCTTCAGTGGTTCCCTGTCCATCTTGAAGTGCAGACTGCAGAATTGGACACAATACTACACCCCACACCATTGATCACAACCCTCTGAGCTCTATCATTCAGCCAGTTCTCAGTCCATCTCACTGTGTACTCATCTAGCCCACACTTCCTAAGCTTATGTGTGAGGATGTTATGGGAGGGTGTCAAAAACTTGCCGAAGTCGAGGTAGTAAACATCCACTGCTCTCCCCTCATCTACCCAACTGGTCACACCATGATAGAAGGCTATTAGGTTGGTCAAGCATCATTTCCCCAGTGTGAATCCATGCACACTATTCCTGATAATCTTCTCCTTCACATGCTTAGCAATGACCTCCACGTGCTTAGCGTTTGCACACCTTCTCTGTCCATCTGTTCCACTCTTTGGCTATGCTTTTTTGTACATTTTTACATTATTTTTTTCACTTTAATCAAAATTTGCCTTGCTGTAATTTGTGACTCTTGCCTCTTACCCTCTTGCTGTGCACGTGTGAGAAGAATCTGACTCCACCTTCCCCGTGTTGCCCCTTCAGGTAGCTGTTAGGAATATAGGCCAGTGTGTAATCAGCCTTTATTGTCGCGAGGGTGCGCTACAGACTCATGCACCCCGGTCCTTTGATTTGGAGCTGCTCCTTGGGCCGCAGGCTGTGCTGTTGCAGGGTATTGTGCAAAAAGTAGTATCCAGCATACCAACTGCTGTCCCAATATAGTGTTTTCTCTAAGTGTGATGAAGATGAATGTCCTGTTATCCAGGTAGATACAGTTACCAGTCTTGGCCCCCGTATTAAACTGAAGAATGCAGCTCACAACAGCCACTGGTTAGACTGAACCATCAAATCACTGTTCTTTAAGGCTAGCAGCCCAGCCAGCATTTGCTCACTCTTTTAGTTTATTCATGAAATCCATGAGCCCCCAGTTTGGCTGGAATGATGCTGAAGGAGGCAGACTGGAAAACTTTGCTAAAGCCAAGGTAAAGAGTATCCCCCACTCTGGCATCTCAGTGTCGCAGGCAGTAAGGTTGGTTTGACAAAATTTCCCTTCATTAAATCCATGCTGTGTTTCTCAACCAGTTTGTGTCTGGAAAATGGCTGTCATTAAAGTTTGCTCCATAATCTTACAAGGGGGTTTTAGTAAGGCTGATGAGTGTGTAGTTCCCACATCCTCCTTATTTCAAGAATTTTTGTGGTTGATTGTTAGATTATTTTTTTTTCCCCCTCGCATTTCTTTTGGTTCATTGGGACTGCAGTCAATGTCATTCTGGGTTGCTATAAAGGCAGCCTACTGTTTCTGTTCCTGAGGCAGCCACACTAGCCATCTGGTATGGTTATTACAGGGAGAACTGAATAACTTCAGTAGAAAGGCTTCTACCTCTCTTTTTGTTCCACTTACCTGTCATATTAGAGCTGCCCTTGCTTGGTCTCTCTTGTCATTTGATGTCTGTCTAAACATTTCTCCCAGAAATTACATTGCAGCAGGGGCATCACTTTCTATCGCTATAAATTAACCTCTAGTGTGCTGCAAGATTTTTCTGCAGTGAGAGAACTGCATTTTCTTCCTCAAGACAGATTCCTTTAGTATACAGGTCACCAAAGAATTTGGCTTTTGACCATTGCACTCAGACCAACTCTGTTAAAACGAAGAGGTTCAATTGTGCTTGTCAGTGGCATTATTGATTCAGCTCATAAAGATTCAGCTCATAAAGATTGCTACTGAAATACTTTTTTCACTCTTCTTCCTCCCATGTGTGGAAGGTCACTGATTAGCCCTATTTGCCCTCCCAGGAACTGTTTGTCTTGAAAGTTAGCATAGAATTTCATAGCAAAACTCTGCAACTCTTAGAAATTGAAGGTTTTCTGTCTTTCTTGACATCAGAAGCATAGCAGTAACTCACATTTTAGTTGTTCTCACTTTTGCAAATCTAGACTGGGCTACACAAAGGTTTGGAGACACATGAGCATGTTCTGAGTTTCTGATGCAAGAATCATAACATTGGATTCTTGTTCTCAGTTCTGTGTGTCCAGGCTTCAATTCCTTCATTAATACCTAGAGATAAAATACACACAGTAGAGCGTAATTTCCTGAATGTAGTCAAATGCTTTCAGAATCCCACATCAAAAGCTGTAGACAGGAAGGGCAATATTACTATTATGCTCTCTGCAGAGGCCACAAGAAAGTAAAGTTAATGCTCCTGGCAAAGAAACTTCTGTAACCAAACCTGTCAGAAGCCTGCTATACTCTGAAGGTGCAGGGAATGGAGGGAGAAGAATGACAGTATGTTATTAACACACTGAAGGCTCTTTTTCTAACTAGTTAATTTAGTCTTGTGAGGTCTGTGAGATAGGCTGGCAGGAAGCATTTTATGTGCTTTTATTACCACTTCTATAAGGCCACAAGGCAAGCTTGTATCCTACTGATATTTCTAGCCTTGCTTCTTCCTTCTTTTCTCTATTTGACTTGGTGTGACTGAGAAGTTCAAAAAGACACAGTAGGGTAAAAACTCAAAACCTCCTTTTCCTTTGTTCCTCCTATGCCCTTATCTCTTCTTGTAAGTGAATTTTGTGTTGATGAGTCTTCCTGAATTGACAGTCTTTGAGAGAGTGCCTTGTTCTCCAAGCAGGTACAGTACAGAGTAGTAGCATATTCCTGACAGAGACTTATTCATCAATAACTGATGGCCAGCCCTGGCCTAGGGAGAAAATTGGGGTGAAGAAACCTGTTAGCACTCCTGGTGATGGAAGCTCTTATGTCAAGGACTCTTGTCCGTTAAGATAGAGACCAAATCAATCCGTTATATCTCTGCTAACCCTCTTATCTGAGTTCTTGCTTGAAGTCTGTCTGAGGTGCCTGGCTGAGTGAGTGTGCAGACTAACTACATGTTTATTTTTTGTTAATTAACAATGGCTGCAAAGTATTTGCAGTCAGCAACAAGCAGTTTGGGATATAATTTGACTTTCATCCCCTCTGAGTATTGCCATACCAAAATACAAAGATGGATACAACGCTTCATGCTTACTTTCAGGTGAGATTCAAAGGAGAGTTACAATACTAGAGATTTGCTCAGCCTGTGGAATGCTCTCTGCAGTTCATGACACTACATAACAATAAGAAGATGGTACAGGTTCAGGGGCAGCACAAGGTTAGTTTGAAGCCTACAAAACTGGACCAGAATTACTTACATTTTGCAGGGTTCAAGAGAAGAATTTTGCTGAAACATTTGAAAATCAAATATATTTCGAAGCAGTTGGTTTTCCAAGGTCTTACTGCTCTATCTACCTGTAATCATAGAATCATAGAATGGTTTGGGTTGGACATGACCTCCAAACATCATCTAGTTCAGCCCCCTTTGCAAGTAAGCAGGGGCATCCTCAGTTACCTAGAGCCCTCTCTAGCTTCACCTTGAATATCTCCAGGATAGGGCCTCAACCAACTCCCTGGGCAACCCATACCAGTGCTCCACCACCCTCACGGTAAAGAACATGTTCCTCTCATCCAGTCTAAATCTACTCTTCTCTAGTTTGAAATCACTGTCCCATGTGCTTTACACAGATACTTCCTTTATTGTCGTTTTTCCCTCCCTGCTTCCTACCTTGTTGCCACCATTTGTTTGCACTGAAAAAACCCAACAGATTTTAACTTAATTATTCAGACCTGCTACTAGATTTCATCAGCTTACATGCAAAGTCAGTGGCTGTATGTCTGAGGTGTTTTTCAGTACCTGCCATTCCTGTCCTTTGCTCTAGTTCTAGGGAAAAAAACCACAACAAACCAAAAATGCCTAATCATACTTTCTCCCCCACCCTTTTTTCTCTCTGATCAGGGTTTATTTTCATTCTAAACCCTTTCCTCCCGGGCTGCCAGCGTCATTGGGTGAAACAGTGTCTCAAGCTTTACCCCCAGAAACCCAATGTCTGCAACCTGGACCTGCACATGGCTCCTGAGAAGACCATTGACCTGTGGGGACAGAGCAAGGAGCAGCTAAAGTAAGTCCACAATAACCTTTGGCCAGAAGGTCTCAGCTCTGATAAGGTCTGAGAAAAAAGAGCAGAAAAGGGAAGCTGGAAAAAACTGTGTACAAGGTGGCAGTATGCAGATGGTGTCAGATATGCCAAGTTAAAGATGTATTTTTCAAGGCTTGATGTTCATCCTTGTTACTTCTCTGCTTTCACACTCAGCATGGGATTTTGCATAGCAAATTATTCCAAAGCCATCAGTCAGATGTAAAATAGTGACCCTGGCTGGTATCATATCACAGCATAACCATGGTCCACAGTATAATCATGGTGCATGGAAGCTTGCTAAGCTCAGCTGCAAGTGGAACCATGAGGTCCTCTGGGCCTCCCATTTTCCTAAGGCAAAGAGATCTTTCCAAACACCCTACTCATGCTAGCTCTTCTTCCCAGTCAGGTGTCAGACCTGTAACTTGCAGGTTTTGTGAACTTCTTAAGCCAGCTAGTTCCTGTGGTTTTGTTATCCAACACCTTTGTTTGGTTTGGTGGGGTTGGTTGGTTTGGGTTTTTTTTATTCAATCTGAGGTGGTGATTAAATGTACCATTTTAATGGCAACCCTGTTTACTCTTGAAGATTCCCACAGGTTCAGAGTTCTGTGGCAGACACAGCTGCCCTTCCTCTATCTGATTTGGAAGTTAATTTGGAAGTTAATTTGGAGAATTTGTCCAAATTTTGAATTCAAGCAGAAAGTTTTGAAGACTACTTCTTTTTTTATTTAATGGAAGTCACCTGTTAAAATACATACAAGACAGATGCTCTGTGCAGTGCACAATCTTTTAGTTCTTTGGGTATTTAGCATTACCTTGTCAATTTCACTGCTCATTTTTCTGCACAGTTGTTTAATGTGATGGAGAGACCAGAGTTCCCTACAACTCTCGTCTTCCACCTTGAGCTCATAGTAAAACTGAGATGCTTGAGATTTCTCTTCAGAAATACTTTTTGACATCTACAAGATACAGAACAGCAAAAGCAAGATTTCGACTTCTGAATATTTGTACATAGAAGTTATGCCCCCAGTTGTGTTTTCCAGGCTCAGTCAGAATTAGTAACAGAAATTCAGACACCTTTTTTCATGTCCTATCAAGCATGACAAAATTGTTCTTTGAAAGTATTGTGCCCTACAGCTGGAAAAAGTGGGGCACTGTTCCACCTTGACAGTTGTTTCCCAGCAGTGCCTCCTGTGCACACAGAGAATGATTGGAGTAGAGGTTAATTTGCAGCTGAAAACAGTGTTTAGAAGAGTGATGGCTGGCAGAAACACTGGCAGTTTTATTAAGCCCTTGTCCAAGTCTTCAAGTGGGCAAACTGCAAACTGCATTTGTGCTTTTACTTGGGAGACAGTGCATCCAGCTAGCCAACTTGTCTGGAGTGAGAGCCTTTCAGGGAGGCCAGAAATGGAGTGCTTAGCTAAAAAGAGGTCTGCTTCTGAGATTTGACAAAACTGTCATACCTCCTAAAGCCATCAGGAAGATGCAGAAATGTGCTCACATCATGACTCCTCTGCTCTTCTCAGGATGCAGGTATCACAAAGCCCATACAGTTCCTAGAAATGTATGCTGTGCTAGTCTGTCTTCACAAAGAGGAGTTTGGGGATTTTCTTTAGTGCTGGGGACAATTAAAAGCATATCCTTGAGTATAATGAAAAGGCTGGGGCAATTTTACAGGTGCAATAATGTACCAGTGAATAAAGGGAGCTTCAGACCAAAGTACCCCTGCTGTTCAGTCTTGTTCTAATATAGTTGTACCAGAATTTTTCTGTGTTTTCTGCTGCTACATCTCTAGGAACTCATTGTTTGCAGATGCACTCAGGCTTTCCTCTCCTTAGCAATCACCTGTGAAATCACACACAAAATTAAGTTCTGGGACTAAGGCTCTACTGAGCATGTTAGGGCTCCTACTATTGAGCAAACACTCCAGCACTGTAGTGGAAGAAGAAGGGCACTTTCAAAAGGCACATGCTAAAAATGATTAGTTATGAACATTACATTTGTCAGTTCAGAGATGCAGAGGAATGAGCTCTGGGCTCTCCCTTGTCTAAATATTGTGTTGCCTGCTTGTGGGCTCCGTAAGTTGTTCCAATCAGCATCTATTTGACAGTTAGTGTGTTGCTGCATTATGGTAATTGCAGCTGCTATTATTCTATGACAAAGATAGAAACTGGAAAGATTACTTTCTTTCAACAATCAGTGAGCTATGAAAAAGTACTAAAGGTAAAGAAACTGGTCTTTTATTCCTGTTCCTCCTTTAGCATAGGAGCTATCAGTATGGTGTAAGTGAAGGGTAGAAACAAGCTGTAGAAATCCAGGTGGAAATACACACCAAATGCAGATTCTTGGCTGAGACTTGACCATGGCAGCACAAATATGAATCCTGGTTTGTAAGAGAGCATGTGAACAATACAATACAATACACCAGGTTGAGAGACCTTCAAGATCATTGCGTCCAACCCATCAACCAATCCAACCCACCTAAACAACTAAACCATGGCACCAAGCACCATGGCACCATGTCTTACTGAAGTAATGAGGCTGTAAATGAGAACAAACTATCTGGTGCTACTATTTATGATGATGTTCTGAGTGTACTTCCTTTTTCTTTCTCTCTGTATCATAACACATAACTTGAGAAAAGCTGAAATTCCTAGAAGATAGATATGTACCTTCCTCTTTTCATGTGGCACTAGCATGTTTCCATCTGATAAGCTATAGGAATATCTTTTCCATAGGCCATAGCAGGACTCCTCCTGCCTGACAGCAGTTGACAGCAGACCCTATAGTTTGCACAAACTGCATGAACTGGATTTTTAGAGTCTTTAGAGGTAAAATATAATGGCACTGAAAATAAAAGTTTAGCATTGATGGTTTTAATAGGTTGTCATGGGTGAGTGCATCTCATTAATGTGTGCTGCACTACCAGAAAACCACTCAGAAATTGACACACAGCCTATTTCTTTTCATTTTGTCTTTGCAGAAGGAAAGGTTCCAGTAAATGGGAGCCCAGAAGCTTACTGGAGAAGCTGCGCTGGGTGACCCTTGGCTACCATTATAATTGGGATACTAAGGTATTGAAATGAAATTCTTTCTTTTTTCAGCTGTAAGCACTCAAAATGGCAGACAGGAAGGTATCATGCCATAAAATGCTTATGATTGTAGAAAACAGCCTTGAGGAAAGGCCTTAACAAACCATGCTTGTAAGAACATTTTAATCTGTGTTAGTTTACTGTGAAGGATTTAACAGCAAATGTTAACAGCTGCATTCCTTCCTTTGAAAAGTAGTGTGGTAGCATATACTTGGCTCTAGACCTGTTTTATCCTGCTACTTCAGGGGAGAATGACCCTGAGAGCTTGGAGACAGCTGTTTATGAGAAACCCCTTCTTTGGAGCGGCAAGTGAGAGCAGGGAGAGACTGCTGCTGATGTGACTTTGAACTTAAGAGTCTGAGCCAGTATGTTGTAGTCTCACCAACCAACAGCTAATTTGGGGCTCTTAATCAAAATGAAACTTTCATGAGACTGAGCCAGATAGAGGCTGAGAAAGGATGGCAGAGTGAATATGCAGTCTTGGTCCAGTATGTGCAATACACTGATAAATCTGCTTGCAGCCTTATATTTACCAGGTCAGATCCCTTCCGTAAAAGCCTATTATTGGGTGGCCTTAATAAAAACTTGGCTGTTCCCTTCCAGCCTTCTCAGAATTACTCACACAAGACAGAAAAAGTAGGTTTGCAATTATTCCAGTTTGCCTTATTCTTCAAGGAACAGATGCTTGTTTCAGAGCTCTGTTGATGAAACACAGAAATGCCTTTCCATTGGTGGCTTTAGGTAGTGACTAAGTAGATCCTCAAGATGTTGGTACTAACCTTACTGAGTTCAAATTTGCCATACAGATACAATTTTTAACTCCACGACTGGTTGAATCCCTGGCAGTCTTGGTATAGGCCCAGAATTAAATGACAGGAGATAAACTTGCTGTGGTTCTGCCTATGTGGTAGTCATTTTCCAGTCCTTCTCCATGAATATCAGCCAATCTAGAGTTCTTATTCAAAGTGTGTTTCCAGTTGTATTTGCTGCTCTGATATTCTGGGTGTGGTTTGTTTTTTTCTTTCCACTCTCCTTCCTCCAGAAGTACTCCGCAAATCACCACACTCCTTTCCCCTCAGACCTTGCATTCCTGTCAGAACAAGTGGCTGCAGCCTGTGGGTTCCGAGGTTTCCAAGCCCAAGCAGGAATCTTGAACTACTATCATTTTGACTCTTCACTGGGAATTCATGTGGATGAGTCTGAACTAGACCATTCTCGGCCCCTTTTATCATTCAGGTGAGTCAAGGAAAGTATTTTGAGTATTGTGGAAGGATTGCTGGCTTTTTTATTTCCTCTGGTTGCATATGGTTATAGGAAGTTGGTATGGCTTAGTTGGTTAATTGAATAATGTTTGCTCTCTGAAGATTTGAATAGTAGGAGGCTGTAGCTCAAGGGCATAATTTTTTTCTTTGAAGACTGCTTAAACAGCATAGATGTGGCACCTGGAGTGGAAGAGCTCTTTGCACAGAGCACAATTCTGTTCTAAAGCAGCAGAGTGGCAATTGGGTACTAACAGGGAAGGATGAAATACCTGAGCAGAGCTTCAAACCTGGCGAGGCAACTGCTTACTCTATGCATACCTTGAACTAGGCCTCCTCTTAGTCTGTTTCCCATGTTGTCATTGTAAAGTTCTTGCTAGGAGTCCATCGGGTTTTCTCATTCTGGATTATATTATTTTCCACAAAGGGATTTAGCTGCTAGTACTTTCTTACTGCACATATAATCATTTATTTTCTCTTCTCTCTCCCTCCCTCATACTATCTCTAGTTTTGGGCAATCCTCAATATTTTTGCTCGGGGGCCTGAAGCGGGAGGAAGCCCCAACAGCAATGTTCATGCACAGCGGAGATATCATGGTGATGTCCGGCTTCAGTCGTCTGCTGTACCATGCTGTACCCCGGGTCCTCCCCAACCTTGAAGGGACAGTTTTGCCTTCATGCCTGGACCAAGCACTCTCGTCAGACCTTCCTGTTGGCTCGGTCATTGAGCACAGCTCTGAGGAGGACTGGCAGGTCTGTGCCAAGTACTTGCAATCTTCCCGCATTAACATGACTATTCGGCAGGTGCTGGCTGAGGGCCAGAAATTTCCAGAGGAATCTGGGACAAACGGAAAGAGCCAAGCACCCTCTGAAGACAGTCACCATCAGCAGAACAGCAGAGCCAAGAGACATAAACCAAATACAGACAGCTGAGACCAGGAGATCATGCTGATATAGACCGGACAGGCAACCTCCATATGGAATTGGGAACTGAAGTAAACATACTAGAAGTCACTGGTCTGTATTTGAGTTTATTAATAAACTTCTGCACAGTAAATGTGGCTCTTCTTGCTGTATGGAATGGGTTGGGCAAGAAAGAATTTAAAAGGAAAAGAAAGGAAACCGTTCAGGACCAGGACTCAGGAGATGAACTACATTGGTACTTTGTTGCAGATGTTTACTGTGCACTGTTCCCTTAAAAATACAGAGAATTGTAAGCTTGATTCATGAAGTGTTCTGTAATCGTTGGACAGGCAGAAAATGCTAGCAAAAGACACATAATTGCAATGTGTTAAAGAATCCTATTGGGCTTGTAAAGCTCAGCTGAAGGGCAGTGACAGGTATGAATGAGAATAGGCTGCTCTGGCTGTGAGACCTACCTGCAGCAATTCCAGAATTGCCTCTACAGCAGAAATTGGTTCAATAATCAGAAGGGAGCAGCTCCCACGAGCAACACCTGCTATAAGCTTACTCTAGCCCTGTGCTCTCCTTTTGCCTGCTTGTACTCTCTTACCTGCAGCAGCAGGTGAGCAGTGTTATGAATGGAACTGGACTTCATTTGCATACCTCAGATTTCAGGGAGAAACAACTAGGGGCAATAATCTACCATGAATGTGTAGTAGGTCCCAGCTGGATCTCCTCCCAACAGTAAATATGTGGCTGAGCCCTACACCCTCCTCCTTTCAAAAATGCCCACTTAAGTGCCTGAAGATTATGGTCCTCCAGTCCCAAGCTAGTATCTTTAAGGAAGAGAATGACTTGCAAGTAGAAGCAATGAAGTTGTAAATTAAGTACCTAAAAAAATTAATCAGTGACTATCTCTGCCACAATGACTCTAATGAAACAAAGAAAAGGACTAGCTTTTGTGCCAGTTCTTTTTAAGACTCAGACCTTCCTATCTGCTTTTTAACACAATTTTAATTGTTGGAGTTGAATGCACTGTGTCTGGGGTATTTTGTTGCACTTTCTCAATGAATGAGCTTACTCAGTTTTAAATTAAAGGTCTCTATCAGTTTGGGGCTGGCTTTTTTCTTCATTTATTTTTTCCTGTTAGTTATTTCAGTGTATTGTTAATGCTCTTGCATCCCTCGTGCTGCTCCTTCCAGGCTTCTTTTGAATCTACTGCCTCTTCCATCTGCCAGCTCTGGTGGAGGAACCCTGCATATGTCTCCAGGGCTACTTTGCTTACAGGCAGTTCAGTATTTGTTAGGTAGTGGCAGAGAGGTGTTGTCTGCAGTATGCAATTGAATATGTAAGTGGCAGCTTTCCCTCAGGGAAGAGCCTGTCTGTCTGCTTATTTCATAGGAGGTGGATATGTCTATGTGTGCAATTAATTCCTTTTACAATACTGCAAAGAGAGCTCAGTAATTTCATGTCTGAAATAATCAGATGTGGGGGTTTAATATCTTATTCTATGACAGAAATGTGTCCCTTCTGTATCCTAGGCCTGGTGTATTTACATCTGAGGTCTGGGAGAGTGAATACTGTCATGCAGAGAGGTGACAATGTGGCCAGAAAAGAGGGTTGATTAAGTCCCAGGAAACAGCAAAGCTCCCTTAGTAGCACCTGAAGGTGCATAATGGAAGGAAAGTATTTGTTTTTTTTCATAGTGAGAGGGCAGACTGACTGTCCTTCACCTTTCACTCTTAAGAGGTGAGCAAAGATCTGCCAACTCATTCAGCATTGAAGATGAGAGAAGATGGAGTCATGGAACTAGATCACCATGAACTGGAGCTGGTTTCTTCCTGTCACAGGCTGAGGTTTAAGTCCATGGTTCTCCTTTCTTAGGTCTTCAGTTCTCTAAAAATATGTAACAAATTGCCAGCAATCATTTATTCCAGCAGTCAATTGTTCTGTGATTCAAGGATGAGAAGCCATGCTGTTTATCATCTGCACTTTGAAACTAGTAAATGCTAGCAAAATACTGATGGCACTTGGTCATGGCAAGTATCCAGTCCATTGAAACCTTACATTTAGATGCAAGGGAGTTTAGAATTTACTGCGTTACTGATGTGCAGTCAGGCCATTTTGAGTGAGAGGCAGCCCTGATCTAATTCTATATCACACACCCAGAACATGAAAAGTCCATGACCCAGAAATGGGCATAAGGGAAATGACCTAGGGGGAAAAAAAAGTACAGAGGAACAACAATAAGAAGGGAGAATTTCCTGAACTGTCAGCAGCCTATCAGAACCATTGATTCTGTGACCACAGAAGAGTACAAATGAGCAAACCACAGAACTGCAAACTATGCTTCCAGAACATGATGTTGAAGAGGCAGCAGCAGTCCTAGGAGGACATGGAGAATAGGGCTGCATCCAGTGATACACTGCTTATTTTCCTTCTAGGATAGAATGATTTGGAACCACTGACTTTAACTATTCTACAACGCTCTCAGGCTGCAACATTGCACTGGATTTGTTTAGGTTTGTGATCATACAACAGAATGTTTCATAGCACTGATCACATTCTTGTATCTATAGGTAGCACAACATTTGTTTGCATTTGTATAGGTGCACACTGAGATAATCTCTACAGCTTTTAATTCCTCTAAAAGGGCCCAAGGGTCACAAGCAGAAAATCACATCAATGGCATAGGCAGCAGTCTTCTGGGGTGATAGGGTTGAGGGGTAATGGTTTCAGACGGAAAGAGGGTGGATTCACTTCAGATATAAGGGACAAATTCTTTACTGCGAGGGTGGTAAGGCACTCCTGGTGCCCAGATTAGTTGTGGATGCTCCCTCCTTCAGTGGTCAAGGCCAGGCTGGATGGGGCTTTGAGTAACCTGGTGTACTGGAAGGTATCTTTGCCTATGGCAGAGTGATTGAAACTAAATGACCTTTAAGATCCCTTCCAACCCAAACCATTCTATGATTCTCTGTCCTGCCGTGCCCAGCTGAAGGGAGGGACAGAAGAGGACAGCTGGAGCAATTCTGCAAGAAAATGAATTAGTTGATTACAAGAAGATAATTGTGTGTTTATTTCAAGGCCTCTCAAAGCTCTTCCAAAAGGTAGGTCCAGACTATTACCTGATCAAGTAGCAAGGCCAATTTATGTGAAAATTGAGGGAAAATTAAATGGAAGTAAGGTGAGGTGGCACTCAACATGTTGATGTGACACTTAAGAATAGAGTGGTGGACTTGGCTGTGTTAGGTTCATGGTTGGATGTGAGAATGTTAAAGGTCTTTTTCATCCTAAATGATTTAATGAGGTATAATGAAACATTCTCCAAATATTCCTTTTGAAACTACAGAGAGTAAAAAAAATGAGTCAGCCTAGAAGACATACTGCCTTTCTTCTCTGCTGCTGGGAAGTCAGCACTTGACATTAGCTTTTAGCTTCCTTCTAGGTGAATTTAAAACTCATTCTGTATTTACTGAGGAAGGCCAGAAGAATCAATAAAGGCCTTGGCTTTCTAGAGGTGATCATCTCACCAATCATTTCTGTCTCTGTTCTGCACTAAGGGCTTAGATAAGAAGGTTTTGTTTTTGTTTTCTTCCTCCTTAATGGATAGGATTCTTAATTAGGATGGGGGATAAAATGACTGCAATTTTGCTGTGGCAAATTAAAACCAAAATGAGGCAGCAAAGAGCAGGGTCTGGAGGGGAGGGGAGCAATCAGAGACAGATATTGATTTTGAAATGATGGAGGAGACAAAGGAGAGCACACAGCCTGGAAAGGAGACTCATCTTTCAAAGCACTGTTCTTGCTTAAAAACAATCAGTCTAGGCAGAGGTGTTGGTCACTGCTGAAGCTTCAGGGTTAGCTTCATTTTCAGACAGAATTTAAATTTTGGAAAGACTCACTAGCTCATAGCTCCTTAGACAAATCTTGAGATTGTGTAGCTTATAATCATGGGATGGAGATGAACAGAAGTGAACCTGAATGGAGCATTGAGAATTCTTAGTAGTGGTAACAAACAATGGTTGGAAATATTTTCTTCCAAAGATGAAGAAAAAGTGTCACTGCTCATACAAACAACATACACTGAATATGGGGCAGGCACCAAGATCTAACACCCTTCTTACTCCCACTCAATGCACAGCACATACCATCTTTTCTTTCTAGAACAGAAAGAATTGGTCGGATGTTGTCTTGTCCCAGTAGCTGAGATCAACCTTAGGTACAGCTTTCTGCCACTCCAGTTAGCACACTTCAATGTACACTGGCCTTTTCCCCCTTGGCTTTTCAGAAAGCATTCCTCTAAGATTAAATCAGATGTTAGTCTGACCTTTTGTCAAATATAGCCAGCACCTAGAAAGACTGTCAGAGAACAGTACCAGTCTTGTAATAGACGGTTTGAGTTTGTCAGCTTGTTCTCATTGCTATGATGAAACCTGACTTTGCAGCAATGCTGATTGTCAGGTGTCCTCGACAGGGACAGAAAGATTTAAGCAGCCATACTGCAAATCATCTGTAGCCATTCTAAATCCAGCTGAATGCTGCATGCAAGTAAGTCCCTTCTCACCCCAGACATCTGAAAACATGCCACAGGTCCTTTCAAAGCAAAGGGTTTGTCCCACCATGTAGGAGACCTATCTTCTATTCTTCACACTGACATCGCTCCTTCAAACCTTCATCAGAATGCTGGTGACAAAGCAACATCCAATAGGACTGGCAGTTTCTAGGAGATAGTGTGTCCTTGTCCACAATCCTAATTTCCCCCTCTCTTCCTCCTGCCTTCAAGTGCTGCTAGAACAAGAAAAATCTGTCCTTTCCCTATTGATTCCCTCATCTTTGCAGCTCACCTCAGATCCTGGTATGTCACCTGTTCCTTGCCTGAATCCCAACCATAGACAATGCAGGTTGTTAGCTGGCAGAGAGAATTCTTCATCCCCTCCTAATGCCCTGTCCTTGCTCATCAACAGCAGAAGCACACCTCTCCAACAACTGTTTCTGTGGCTGCTCCTGTCATTGACAGCTGCTGCTGGTTGTCAAATATAAGTGTAGAGATAAGATCTCCTGCAAGCCCTTCCTGGTGTACTGCTGTAATTGTGCTCTGGGAGAGATACAAGTGTGGCATGCTGTTTTGATGCTTCAGCGTTTACCTGGGCTGAAAGTGGAACCAGTCTGGGGACATCCCCTGGCTTATACAGGGGTCATAGGCAGCAAGGCAAGTCTTACACAGTCTTATTACTACCCTTGTCTAATCCACTTGCACTTCTTCCATTCTCCCAGGACAAAATATTAATGAGAAATTAAAGGAAAGAATGATCCCATGTGAGCAAGTATCAAGAAGTGAAGCCATGTCATGCTCTTTCTGATCCCTGTGGCCTACTCGCTCCTCTCCTGTAGCTGTACCACTGCACGCTGTTCTGAACAACACAGGCTGCTCAGTGCCGAAGGCTGTTATCCCTGGCTCCACAGATACTTAATATTTCTCCTCCCTGGAATTCACACAAGAAATCATGTTTTTTCAGGTAACATAGAACCTACTGAGAAACCATAGGTCCCATCTGAAGTGCAAGTGTGCAGCTACTCAGTGCTTGATTAATTGAATATTATTTACTGCAGCAGAAAAGTAGGAGAGAGCAAAGTATTAGTCACATACTTGCTTATTGAGATCTAATAGCCAAGGTCAGTGCTCAGACAAGAATAGATAGCAGAAGCCTCTTGTGATGTATTTTTGTGATGAGATGTTCACAGCACACAGACATTATTGTTTTTCACTATGAAAAATTTAACTATCTCCTGGAATATGCTCAATTCTATTTTGCCTAATTTCCTTGCTTTGTCATCTAAAAATATCTTTCAAATGAGACCTTGTGATCGTGGAAATTAGTAAATCTGTGTTATCTGGAAATATCGCTTCACCTCCACTGAAGTGCAGCTATTTGTTCTTTTGCCAGCCCTCTACAAGACAATGATGCCCATTTGTCAGCATCCACCATGGGTTTTTGTGCTTTAAACAAAAACCCTTAAAGGGAAAAGATGAGTAGTCAAGTGAAGGTGCTGCAGCAGGCACACTGGTGAGGAAGACCACCAGAGGCGGCAGAACTGACACGATGGCCTATCTGCTGGTGCACAGTGCCTCTCTGATCTCCTGAAGCACAGCAGCTGACAGGATCAGCACAACCCTCTATTTGGTTTGCTCCTTCTAGCTTTTGCATATGGGTCTGTGCAGGATGTCTCAGCAGTCCTCCCCAGTTTTAGACACAAAGCCTTTCCTCCTCCAAGTCTTCCCCACAGACTGTAAACCAACCATCTCCCCAAACCTTTAACTGAGAGCACAGGAGAGATATGATGTATATGGTTTCTCAGACCACTGAGCACTAAACCTAGAGAGCTGATGAAAGAAATAAGGCCTCTGAAGATGAAAGGAATAGGATCTTTTGGAGACTTGATAGGGTGCTTGGTTGCATGGTTTAGTTGATTAGGTGGTGTTGGATGATGGGTTGGATGCAATGAAGGTCTCTTCTAACCTGGTTTATTCTAGTCTATCTCTGAGAAACTCACTTTAGCTCCTGTGGTACCTGAAAGATGCAGCTGTACTTTGTTTGCCAGGGGCTACAGCACAGGACATGATTTGATCCAACTGAGTAAGAACAGAAAACATACTCTATGTGAGCACTAACAGCAAGTGTGAGCATGCTCAGCACAAGGAAGGGGTATGTTCCGGTGTACATTTGCTCTGTTTCTGGAGTCTTGTGCTGCCTATTGCTGGTGAGCTCCAAGTTCTGAGGGGGCTAGGGTTGAAGTTGTTTCCTGTGATGCTCCCTGGAGCACCTTTTGCAATTGCAGCATGGGTGCAAGGTCCTCCAAAGCTTTCTGTACAGCCTAAGAACTGGGAACTTGCTCAGTTTTCACTGCTCTTGAGGGCACTTTGTGGACAAACAGTGGAAGAACCATAACGTAATTACCACAGTAATTCAAACCACAGCCCTTCTGTCTTTGCACCGCAGCAGCCACCAATGTAGGAGGTACCCAGAAAGTGGCCCACTTCTACTGAAGGATGCAGTGTGTAGAGACCACCTCCATATCTCAGCATCTACCCTTCTCCCAGTCTGGAGTGGGGGCAACATGGTCCTCAGTCTCAAAAGAGGGAGACTGAGTTTGGGGCTTTTAGAAGAACACACACACACACACTACTGCCTGGGAGCTTGGCATCTGGTAGGGAAAGTGCGGTCGCCATGGTAATGCTTCACCTCATTTAACTGCAAAGTAGCCTCTTGTGTTGTTATTTCATGCAGCCATTCTCAGCACATCTGCCCTGCACACAGCACAGACAGCACTCTGCCTGTGTACCCACACACACAGCAACGCTCTGTCACAGCCCATACAGACAGGCTGCATCCTATGCTGTGCAGCACCCCTGCCCACACGTGACACCCAGCACATATGTGCTGAGCAACACATGTTCCCTCAGCTCTCTCCCACCCGTATCACTTCTGCCTCTCGAGAGCCAGCCAGGATTAAGGTCTCTGCACCCAAAACTATAGGTCCCTCTGCTGCACAGGCCTAAGGTGCTTCAGAAACACAAGATCACTGCATGCTTTGAGAGCCATCAGACTCACCCCTTGCCCAACACTCCTGCCACAATCCCTATTCACAACTCTTGCACAGTTTATTTCCGGACACATTTTGTCTTCATGCTGTGGTATGAACAAGGAACAAATGCACCTTTGTCTCATTAGTTTTCCTCTGGGTTTCTGGGGTTTTTTGTGCTTTGTTTTTTTTTTCTGCTGGGGAGGGGGGAGGGAAGGGCAGGTGGGGGAAAGTTGCCTGAGAAACAGATCTACAAGATGGAATGCCTCTCTGCAGCACCAACTCATAGGAAGGTGGTGGTCCAGTCATTTGGTGCTCCTGACCAGACCCCGCTGCTCACATTTCTTGCCATGTAACTATAGGAAATTAATCTCAATTCCCTTTCTCCTCAAAGCACTCTGTGGATCCCTGCAGGAGGGCTTAATTCCGGAGCCATGAGCTGAGTTTCTAACTCCTCTGCTACACAACAGCCAAGTATTGCCTCACACAGAATCACAAAATCATTAACATTGGAAAAGACCTCCAGGATCACCAAGTCAAATCATTGACCCAACACCACCATGCCCACTAAATCATGTCCCAAAGTGTCATGGCTACATGTTTTTTGAACACTTCCAGGGACAGTGACTCCACCACCTCCCTGGGCAGCCTATTCCAATGCCTGACCACTCTTTTCTGTAAATAATTTTCTTTTCTCAATATCTAATCTAAATCTCCCCTGGCACATTTTGAGAACATTTTCTCTCATCCTATCCACTTGGGAGAAGAGATTAACACCCACCCCACTACAACCTCCTTTCAGGTAGGTCTCCCCTCAGCCTCCTCCAGACTAAACACAAACCCAGCTCCCTCAGCTGCTCTTCATAAAACTTGTCCTGTAGACGTTTCACCAGCTTTGTTGCCCTTCTCTGGACCCAGTCCAGAAACTCATTGTCTTTCTTGTAGTGAGGGGCCCCAAACTCAGGGTATTCAATCTGTGGCCTCATGGGTGCCAAGTACAGGGGAATGATGACTGTCCTACTCCTGCTGGCCACACAATCGCTGATACAAGCCAGGATGCTGTTTGCCCTCTTGGCCACCTGTGCACTTTGCTGGTTCATACTCAACTCTCTGTCACCCAGCACCTCCAGGTCCTTTTTCTACCAGGCAGATTTCCAGCCAATCTGCCCTAAGCCTGTAGCATTGCATGGGTTTGGTGTGACCCAAGTGCTGGGCCCAGCACTTGGCCTTGTTAAACCTCATATAATTGATCTCGGTTCATCAAGCCAGCCTGTCCAGATCCCTCTGCAGGCCCATGGAGTTTGGTGTCATCTGCAAACATACCTAAAAGATGAAATTTAGCTCCCACTTACACCACCAGACATAGCCTGGGGATTTCTCCCAGGATACCAGTGTCACATCAGGTTCCTTCAGCTCCTCCAGAAGCTGCTGGTGTGATTTGAGCTTGGGCAGTGTTATTAGAGTGGGCAAAGACCTGCTCTTCACAGTATCACAGTATCACAGTATAACCAAGGTTGGAAGAGACCCCAAGGATCATCAAGTCCAACCCGTCCCAACAGACCTCACAACTAGACCATGGCACCAAGTGCCACGTCCAGTCTCCTCTTGAACACCTCCAGGGACGGCGACTCCACCACCTCCCCGGGCAGCCCATTCCAATGACGAATGACTCGCTCAGTGAAGAACTTCCTCCTCACCTCGAGTCTAAACCTCCCTGGCACAGCTTGAGACTGTGTCCCCTTGTTCTGGTGCTGGTTGCCTGGGAGAAGAGACCAACCCCCTCCTGTCCACAACCACCCTTCAGGTAGCTGTAGAGGGCAATGAGGTCACCCCTGGTCCTTCTCTTCTCCAGGCTAAACAACCCCAGCTCCCTCAGCCTCTCCTCATAGGGCTTGTGCTCAAGGCCTCTCACCAGCCTTGTTGCCCTCCTCTGGACACGTTCAAGTGTCTCGATGTCCTTCTTAAACTGAGGGGCCCAGAACTGGACACAGGACTCAAGCTGTGGCCTAACCAATGCAGAGTACAGGGGCACAATGACCTCCCTGCTCCTGCTGGCCACACTATTCTTAATACAGGCCAGGATGCCATTGGCCCTCTTGGCCACCTGGGCACACTGCTGGCTCATGTTTAGGCGGGTGTCGATCAGCACCCCCAGGTCCCTCTCTGTTTGGCAGCTCTCCAGCCACTCTGACCACAGCCTGTAGCTCTGCATGGGGTTGCTGTGGCCAAAGTGCAGCACCCGGCACTTGGACTTGTTGAATGTCATCCCATTGGACTCCGCCCATCTGTCCAGTCGGTCGAGGTCCCTCTGCAGAGCCTTTCTACCCTCTAACTGACTAACATCTATTCCCAACTTGGTGTCATCTGCAAACTTGATGATGACCGACTCAATTCCCTCATCCATATCATCAATGAAGATGTTAAAGAGGATGGGGCCCAGCACTGATCCCTGGGGGACACCACTGGTGACTGGCCGCCAGCTGGATGTGGCACCATTCACCACCACTCTCTGGGCTCGGCCCTCCAGCCAGTTCCTAACCCAGCGCAGAGTGTTACTGTCCAAACCATGAGCTGACAACTTAGCCAGCAGTTTACTGTGGGGGACGGTGTCAAAGGCCTTGCTGAAGTCCAGGTAGACCACATCCACAGGCCTCCCCACGTCCACCAGACGGGTCACCTGATCATAGAAGGAGATCAGGTTGGTGAGGCAGGACCTGCCCTTCCTAAATCCATGTTGGCTGGACCTGAGCCCTTGGCCATCCTGCAGGTGTGCAGTTATTGCCGCCAGGATAATCTGTTCCATCACTTTCCCTGGCACTGAGGTCAGGCTGACTTGACCAGGCCAGGTTGCAAGCACCTGGGTGAGCATACTACTGAAATGAGATCTCTCCACCTGGCTGCCCAGCATCTCTCAACAAGGCATCCCCAGTTCTCCCAGGACTAGTCAGGGTTGCACATCTCATCCTTCTCCATCTTGAGGAATTGGCAGGCATTTGCACAAGGCAATTCCCTGTTCCTCTCTCTCCTCATTATCACTACCTGCATGTCTGGCTGTGGCTAAGTTCAGGTGCCTCCGGAGGCAGAGGCCCTGCTTTTAGCCCTGCTCAGGAAGTGGGACCCAGGCAGAGGCCGTGCTGCTTGCAAAGCTCACAACCAGCCCAGGTGGGGCTGCTCTAGCCCGGGGAAAGACACTGAATGCCTAAGCACACACTTCCCTCTTATGGCCGTGCCTGATACAGCAGCCACTCAGGCCTGCAGCACCTTCCCCGGAGATGCAATTTTCCTGTGAATATTGACATTTCCCATCGCTGCCTCTTAGAATTGTCGAGCACAGGCATTTCTCCCCTGTACTTGGGGGACAAGCACAGGACCTTGTTGCCCTGCTTGGGTGATGCTGAGCAAACCATGAGCAGGAAAGACAACTCAAGTGCTCAGTACATGTCCTGCCTGTGTCTCATGCTCTGACAAAGTATTCATCCCTGGTCCTGGGGCAGATTTCCCCTATAGTAGGGCCCAGCCTCTAGTGTCTTTCCTCAACTTAAGCATGGCTTTCACTTACTCTGATTTTGAAGGACAATTTTTTAACTATTTAATTATAGATAGTTAAGCTTTTTGATCAATTTCCCTCATCCCACTGCACTGTATGGCAAAGCCTCTCACTTATACACAAATAATATCCTTGCCAAAAGGAGAGGTTGCAGCTTTCTGTTTTCCTGTACTGACCTTCTTCTCAGGACTAAGCCTCAAATTGCTGGTTCTTTCTGTGCTCCTAGCACCACTAATACCAGACTTTATTCAAGAGCTGCATAGCTCTTGAATCCCCTTATATCTAAACTATGGCCATCTTCTCCCAGCCAAGAAGTCAGTTCAGTTCACTGACCTGAAGGAAAACTAGTCAATTTTCCATGGGATAATTTTCTATCAGATCTGAGAGCTGAACTCATGCACTCTTCAGGTAGAAAGAAGAGAGGCAGGAGAATAAGTACCTTCAAAACTGCGCTTGGTACCTGAAAGGGGACAAACTGCTCCTTCTTTCTCCAAGCTAAGTGTTGGTCACTGCTCAGGTGCCACAGTACTGTCCTCACCATCTCTCTTCCTCTCTACAATGTGCTGTCTTCTCATGGGTCAACTTCGTAATAGCATCAGTAAGGTCTGAAACAAAAAGTATCAAAGACACATTTTCAAGGGAACCCTGTTTATACTTATGTTCTTCACACAGGACCAGGTGAATGAGAAGGAATCTGTCTAGGCTCCAGCAGTACCAGAAATTTTGTCAGAAGCAGTAGTTGTGACCCTTCTTGAAGGGAGCCACAGCAGTCGGTTCATGCTTTGCCGAGCTCACTGCCCTAGTGTTCTCTGAGCACTCTGCAGCCATTAGGGACATCCACAGTGCCAAAGGCCATAGGCCCAGATCCTCAAAAGTATTTAAGCACCTAAAAAGAAGTTAGGAATTAAAATACCATGGAGCTGTGGGTCCTAATGAGGATGCAGTTATATTGGTATTCAGCGTTTTTGCTGATACAGCTGATAGTGCTTAGAAAAGTTCTGCTCAAAAAAAAAAAGTCCTATTCTGCTGACATAAGCTGCCTGCACACAAGGAGGGGTTCACTGCTACAACTCTGCTGCTACAGCGATACTGCACGCATTTACATGTAAATTAGGGCTTTGTTTACACGCACAGATGCAGCCTTTCACTTCATCCTGGATGGGGAGGGAAGAGAGAGGGTAATGGTCTCACTACTCGAATTTTATGGACTGAAAAAGCAAGGCACAAACAAAATGAAGTAACCGGCTCAATATAACCCAATATTGGTGGCAGAAAAGGCAGAGACTACAATCACAGATTACAGCCACAGGATTTCAGTGCTAGAGACAGGGAGACAAATTAGTGAATTATTAAGTACAAGCCTTGTCATGTCAACTATGGAAGGTCAAATCCCCAATGTGTTTGAGATGGGGGGGGGCGAGTAATGAATGCACTAGAGAGCCCTGAAGCTAGGGGATTGAGGCCCGTTTAGATGCACAAAGCACTGTCAGAAAGTATTTGAACCTGAGACCTGAAGAGTTTATGCTATGCATTGTAGAGTTTTACAGGTTATTTCCAGAATAACATTATTCTCTGAGCCAGTAAAACAGAAGCTGTGGTGAGCCTGGAACTGTAGTATTCACAGCACAAAGTGTTAAGGACAGGGAGGGACTTCCCTGGTGCAGAAACACAACTCTTAGCTGAATTTAAGCCAACCAACTCTATTGCTTAGAAAGATGTACCTGGTACCTGTCTACCCCTTGCCTCCGTCAGATGGAAGCAATCTGCTGTGGGCATTCATGCTTTACTTACTTATCAAGATATGCTGAGGACAAACAATGGTCATTTCTACACCAGACTAGGAAATCTTCCAAGTATCACTCCCTCTTATGAGCTACACCAACACCTCTCCAGCTTTCCATGAATTTTACCTAAGGGCTTGACAAATTCTCCTGGGGCATACTCATAGCTATCTGGTTCTTTAAGAACTATGAGGTCCCCAAGACCTCCATACTGCTGCTAATTCTTGTCCTATGCTTCAGGCAGTGATGCTGCCTTTCAGCACCCAAGGTTCACTGCTTCCTTGAACTCCTTTCCCAGCACAATCCATGCAATTTCAGTGCTAGGTTGCTGTAACTGTGAAAGAAAAACAGGGAGCAGAGACCATGCGCACCTCACAGCGCTGGTCTACCCAAATTGCAGCCTTTTCAATTATGTCTTTTGCACTCATTTCTGCTTACTTCAATCTGCACCTGGAAACTGAAGATGAAAGGTACCTGAAAACTGCAGACTCTCAGAGCAGCCTGCCTGCTATTAACTGCCTCACATGCAATGGCTGAGGTATTGCTTATTTTGTGTCACAAATATAAAAGGCAAAGGCTTAGGTTATTTTTGACTACAGCTGCCTTGAAATCTTCCATCAAGACTCTTTACATATGACATCATTCACATACCCAATGTTTTCTCAATTGCCAAATCTCTCCTTTCCTGAAATTCTTCCCCTCAGTCACATCTCAGTGACAAGTCCTGGTTATTGCTCACCAGTGCACAGGCCCCTGTTCCCTCTGTTTGGGATGTTAGAACAGAAATTTTTCCTGCTATACTTCTGTTCTAGTTGATTCAATTGTTCCTTCTTGAGCTCGCCCTTCTGCTGTCTCCAAACTTTGCAACTCCACTCTGTGATCCCCAAACCTACAGATGGTTAGAAACAGTACAGCTCTCTGTTGATATAAGCTTGCTGCACAGCAATCCCTGGCTGTCTGACCTGTCCACTCATCCTTTTGCCTCGTTAGATCTTTTGATACAGTCCTTTGCTTCATTCAGTTGGCTGAGTAATACTGTTTGCTTTGCAGCTCACAGGAACAGCAGCCATGAGACCTAAAAGGAAACTCAGAACTGAAATTCCCTGGTTTAAGTTTGTTTGGCTCCACAAGCTGCAGCCACCTATGTACACAGGCATCACATGTGTCACACCATCAGTGCTGCATCAGAGCTACCTAGCTGTGACTCCACTCTGCAGAATGCAGTCTGCCAGCAGCTGCTGTGCCCTGGGATGGTACCCCCATGCTAGGGCTTACCTACACATCTATCTTGGACTCTTCTGTCACTGCAGCCACAGGGTGAGCATGATTTTTCCTGTCCCCAGTGCTGTGTCAAAAGGGGTCAGCTGCCTCTCAAACACCAGGTTTTGCTGACTACATGCTGAGGGTAACTTGGTTGCTAACTTCTCTCTAGCTCCTTTTCTTTTTTCATTATAGTATTTGTTCATTTCCTCATAATTTTAACTCTGCAGAAGCCCCCTTCTTCTTATGCAGAAAAAGCTCAACAGCAGGAGAGGTCCCTGTACCTCTTCCCACCAGTACTCCTAACTGCACCTACTTCAGCAAGTCCACTTGCACAAGCAACCAAATGCTGAACAGGGACATCTGCTGCTTCGATCAGTAGGTTCTTCCTAGCAACACCAGTCTACCTCATGCTCCCATCCCCCAACACGAGAGGGGACATGGCCCATCCCATCTTAGCTGACAGCACACCGAAACCAGGTGAAGGAAGAACGCTTCTTAGACAAGACCATACCTGCTTTAGTGGCAGTCAAGATATGGGAGTGGCCACAGAGAGCAAAAATAGGAACCAAGTCTCACGCCCCGCCTGTGTGCATTACCCCATGGCCTGTTTGTTCCCCTCACTACAAAAAGCCCTCTGATCCAAAAATGACACAGAGATGAGGAATATCAGACACATACCCCTGCCTAGAAACAGGCTGAAACCAGGCCATGGAGCTCTCCCAAGTCTTCTTGAAGGAAGGAAAATTACTGTCTTTCACAGAAGCTAATGTATTTTTGTCAGGGACTCCATGTTCTTATTGAATGTGCAATGAAACCCACAACAGAGGCTCCAAGATGTGACTATAATATTGAAAAATAACTATCGGTAGTAGCGAATGAGAAAGAAAAGGCTGAGACCATCTCCTCAAATCCATCTGCTTAAACCTGTTAACTTTCCAGTGCATTAACCAAGATCTGTGCTATTCCAGGTTGCACTCCAGGAAACACCACAGCCCTTCCCTCTCAATTACACTGGAGAAATCAAAGGTCATCCTCTTACATTTCTTCAGTATGTGATTAAACATGTTAAACTGTTTCCTCTCTACAGATTAACACTCCTGCAACATGGAAACCTCTGGATGCCTTCCTCTTCCCACTCCCTCACCAAAACGTAGACAAGCTGTTTAACAGTGCACAAATACCAGAGGAATTTTGTGGTCGGCAGAGCATCTTTCCTCTGGTGTTGTCCATGTGATGTTTGGTAACCCAAACTAAGGTTGGTAATAACTACCCCTGAGCTAAATACAGCGTTTAGTTTACCTGGCTTCTAAATAAAGTATGTTCTTTCAAACTCTCAGAAAATACTCAAATTTATAGCCAAACATACCATGATTTTTAAACACAGCCGCAGGCAGAGTTAACGGACTGGCAACTCAGCAAAGCAGCCAGGCATACGCCTACCTTTAAGCCCAAATTTAAATCCTATTGACTTAAGTTCTGCCAGGAGCTTGTCAACAGCGTTTCCTTTCAGACCCTTCATTACTTTATGGAGTAGAGCCAAGATTTACCTCTCCCAGCTCGATCCCACGCTGGAAAGGGCATTACAGTAATTAAGTTTGACCTCCCAAAAAGCCATTCAGAGTTTTACCCAGGAGGTCTCCTGTCAGACTTGCAATGGGTTACTTTAGCTTTCCCACTGCCCATCACGACACAGCCCAAAGCGTGCGTGTCCTGAGGCCGCGCCCAGAGTCTCAAAGGAACTGCTTCACTCTTCCAGCTCCCTCAATTCACAGCAACGAGGGCAGGCGAGGAGCTCCCTGGCTGCCGCACCATACCCTAGCCCTCTCCTCGGGGACTCCCGAAGCTAGCGCCGCCGCGGGTAACGAGGTGGCACCAGCCTGCGCACTCGGCGGCGCTGTCCCCTTGGCGTCAACGAAAGCGTTTACAGACCCACCGGGTGCCTTCCGGAAGCCAGGGCAGCCTCACACACTCGGCTCCCCCGCGCACCTCCTACAGGGCCGCAGCCGTGGCCCAGGCGGTGCACGCACAGCTGTGCTGCTCGGCCAGCCGACCGGGCGGCTATCCTAACCGGCCCAGAGCTACCGCGCTTCCCTGAAGCCGCTTCAGCTCGCTTCAGCTCGCCTCCGCCTCATCCCCCGTCCCGTCAGTCCGCTCCGACGTCCTCCATTGGCTGCCGTCTCAGCTACCGCCCTGCTCCTCCCTCCTGTCATTGGACGGATGCCGCTGCTCGCTCGTGCCCCTCCCTCCACTTCGCGCTATGATTGGCTATCTCATCTTCCTCCTTCGTTCCCGGTTCCATCTCTGCCAAATGATTGGATAACTTTTACCTTTTGGCTCCATCTCCCTCCCTTGTGATTGGGCAAGTGCCTTCCTTCACCTCACTTTCCTCCCATCTGATTGCCATGCGGGGCTCTCATTGGGTGCCGTCCCCTCGATGCCGTTCCCCTTCCCCAGCCTCTGCCGCCAGTCTCGCACGCGTTCTGATGCGTCGTTGCGGAGTCCGTCCCCGCGTGTGACGCCTCCGCCGACGATTGGAGGAAGCAGTGGCTCGCGCTTCCGGTGCGGCGCGGCCGGGCGGGGACAGCGGCGCGGGCGCAGCGCAGCGGAGTGGAGACGGTGGGATGGAAGGACCTGAACGAGCTGCGCCGGCGCTGGGTGCCCAGCCTCGCGCCAACGGCTGCAGTGGCGCGGCCCATGGAGCGCTCCGCAATGGCTACGTGCGCGGGCTTCCTGCGCCCGACACCCAGGTGTGCGCGGCGGGCGCCCTCCGCCGCCCGGGCGGGGCCGGCACCGGGGCGCGGGATGGGCTGGGGAGGCGGGGAAGCTTGTAGCCACCTCTCATGTCGGGGCTGCAGCGGAAGGTGGGCTGCTCCGGGAAGCCATCGAGGTGGCTGTTGGGGAGTTCGGCAAAACTTCGCTGGCCAGTGGGGTTCGGATTTTTGCCTCCTGGCCCTCGCCTGAGGATCTGGGAGGGCAGCGCCTTGCTCCCGGGCCTGTTTCGGGGGCTGCGCCGGGCGGATGATTGTTGGCTAGACTGGTAACTTCAGATGGAACAACTGGCCCTCAAGTCACTGCTATACCTTTACTGCAAGGTTTTTGTCACCAGCATAGATTTAAACTTAAACCTTTCATAGAATAGGTCTGTGCTTGAGAAGAAAGGATATTTGCACTACTTTTCTCTTTTTCTTGTTACAGGTGTGATGCACAAGACTGTGGGTTCAGTGGGCTTGTGTAGGGGCTTATACAGAAGAGTTAAAGGTTGATGCAGAACTTCACATTTAGCTCTATTAACACACTGTGATGTGAGTGCATCTGTGATTCAGGCTTCTAGTTTCTCTGAAAGAAAGTAAACCTTTGTGTAAGTGCGTAAGGGACAGCATGATTCTTGTGAAGGCAGTCCCAACGAGATGGAGAAGGTCGTTTCCTTGGGCACCTAAAGCTGCTTGAGAAAACGTACCTCCCACTGTCATCCCTCCTGTTACTCTATGCTTTTATTCCACTGCTGCTCCGTCTGTTTTTCCTGTAGGCTTGTGTAGTCACTAGGTGAAGCAGGTTGAAAGCTCATGCAGGATAAAACTAAGCTTTTCTTTCTTTTCTTTTTCTTTTCACTCAGAAAAAAACAAACCAACAATCAACCAAACAAAAACAAACAACAAAACTTTAACCCAGGGCACTTACTGTATTCCTTTCACTGGGTGGATGCTCACAGTTTTGCCCTGCCAGCTGGAAGGTGACAGCACAGTATTGGGAGTGAACAAATTGGAGAGTATGGTACCTTCATTTGGCATCACTGTCAGTTATACTGGTTTAGGGGGCTCTGGCACCTTAAAAATCATAGGTGTAAATATTTTCTCTAAGGCCAACTGTGGTGATGATGAGGGTTCTTCTGTGAGTGTGAGGTTTGTTGTTATTATTTTGCCCCTATGTGCTTTTTAAAGAAGGCCTGACTTAAATTACATTCTTCTGAACAGAGAAGTAAGGTATGGAAAACCTTTCTTTCTGGGGATTTTGTTCAGCTGTGTATCTGGAAAACATGGGAGGTGCAATATGTCAGTGGATAAACCATCAGTGTCAAACTGAGGAAGCTTAAAAATGTTCCTGCTTCATGAGACATTCTGTTCAGTTAGTAGCTTGCACTTAGAATCAATAAGGTTGGAAGAGACCTCAAAGATCATCAAGTCCAACCTGTCATGCAAGACCTCATGACTGCTAAACTGTGGCACCAAGTGCCACGTCCAGTCCCCTCTTGAGCGCCTCCAGGGGTGGTGACTCCACCACCTCCCTGGGCAGCACATTCCAATGGCTAACAGCTCTCTCTGTGAAGAACTTTCTCCTCACCTCGAGCCACATGATGCTACACTCAAATATATCTTGGACACCTCAGGTGTGTGGATAACTGTTTCTAAAGGGGAGGAGGACTCATGACAGAAGTGGTCATGAGAAATCTTAGCAAAGAATCAAAAGTGTATTGACAATGTCAAAGAATGTAAGAAGAATATAAGGAAGTTGTACCTTTTTTCATGGCAGCTGCTCGCTAGTCAAGCAGAAATTTATAATTTAGAATCTTGCATTCTTTTATCTGTAATTTTATATGGGTCAGGTGGCTACCTTTCAAAATAAGGAACTAAATATCAGAACTTGACTGGAAGAAGTGTCTGTTCACGGGTACATGTATAGATTTCTCAAACAGCATCAGTGATGTGAGGTTAAAGCTGATGTATCACAAATTTGGCTACTTGACTGGCCCTTTGTCTTTTGAATTTTGGTTGTTGAGCCTTTACACAGGAGAAGGGAAATGTTAATGCTTACTGTGTGTTGAATGCATTTGTCTGTGCATGTATGTTATATACCATACCAATACAATACTTCAAGTGAAGAGGTCTGTGGAGTGCAAAATAGTCAAGTACTAGAAAGGAAGCTGCTTGCACATGCAAACTTAGTTTAAAAAAAAATATAATTGAAAAATAAGGATGGGGGTTGGGGGGGAGGAATGGTGCTTTTGGAAAAAAAGCTTATGACAGGGTCCTGGAAGAGACCTGACAACATCCAAATAAAATGAATATATTGATGGGAAGGGGAAGGAAAGCCATTGGTATAAAGATCTGTTTCAGTTGCTGACAGTTTTATCTGGAAAAGCCTGGAGCTTGTGAGAGGAGAGCTTAGATGAAAGGTAGTATATCACTGTGCCCTCCTGTAGGGCTTGATTGTGCAGGAAAGCTTTCCCCATTTTATTGATGTGAAAAAAGGAGTCTGCCTTTATTTAGGGCATCTCTGTTGTGGTTATCTGGGTAAGTTTTGGGGTCGTTTGGTTTGGTTGTCCTTTTTTTAACCCTAATCAAAAAACATGGATTCAAGGCATTATTATGCTTACGATGCACATTTCGGTCTTTCCTTACAACTTCCTGCCCAGAGAGAGACAGGTATTTCACACAGTGTGGGCTTTTTGCTGTTACTCGGGCATGAGCAGAAGAGGATGAAAGTGTTCACCTTATTTTTTAAACACATTATATTACTTTGTCTTCTGTTGGGATCTGGGCTGCTAATCCTTCCTCTTGGGAAGAGGAGAGAGAAACTTGGTGCCTACTAAGACTGTATGGTAATTGCTGCCTACTAGGACCCTATGGTAACTGACTTTGGCTGCCTTGGAGATTAATATTACTGGTTGCTAGGAAAGTAATCATTTGAAGTTAGAGTTTCCCTGATGTTTCTAGAAGATCTTCAAATGCCATACCCTAGCAATCTCCAGATATCTTGCTGCATTCATGCTTTTATAAACAAGATCTCATACTACTTCCTCAGGAAGACAAGGAGTAGCTTGGCTGCAGAGAGTGGGAGGACTGTGGGATTTGCATGCCTTTAAAACTGTTACAAGTCTTGAATTCTCTCTCCGCAGCTATTAAAATGGGCACCATAGATACTGTTTTTTCTGAAAGCTTTGGTATGTGCATGTTAAAGAAACAGCTTGTGTGGTCCTGCAATTTGTATTTGGGGTTTTGTGTTTTAGAGAATAATCATACTGCTTATAGCCTCATATCATGAGATGCTTCAGGATACAGGGGGACAATGTCTTCATTTTATAGATGCTGTTGTTGCTGGAGTTCAGGTTAGTGTAGCCTCTTAGGGAGAGCACACCTAAGAAGACGAGAGAAAGAAATACTGCAAGTTTTTCTTGTTACAGTGAACTAGTGATAGCAGTGATGCAAATGACCCCTGGTTTCATATGGTTAGGTTAAGATAAAGATGCCAAATAACTGCCCTGTCCACTAGTATAAAAAGGAATTTTAGTACAGAATTGTGTGGGCTTGCTTTTACATCTGTGTAAAATGAAAATTCAGCTGTTTCTGCTAAAAGGAAAAAAATTGACCCTGAACAACTAAATCTCATTAACATACTCACAAAGAAGTGATCGTCGCCCCTCACTCAGCATTGGTGAGACTGCAGCTTGAGTACCATGGCCAGTACTGAGCTCCCCAGAAAGTTGCTGATAGAGCCATGTGAATGTCTGAATCCAGTGGAGGGCTCCCAAGAAGCAGAGGAGGCTGGAATGCATCACTCCGATGTGTTCTGCTTAGAGCAATGCAGTCCTTTCTAGCTGTAGCTAAATGTTGCTGCTCGGTAACTGTTAAAGTGCTGGTTTATGTGATTGGTTTCCCCAAGAGCTTGGCCCAACACAGGCATTACCTACCTGTGGCTGAGTCAGAATGCCATCTTTTTACTGCCTTTTGTAAACAGCTGTGTGGTGCAGTCTGATTTTTCTCTTGCAGTAAAGTTTCTTGCTAAGATGGTGCTCTTCTGTGTGCACACAGTCTTGGACGGTACATGAAGGAGAGAGGTAGGTGAACATCTGTTTTGAGCAATAGATTTAGCTTAGGTGAGTCCTGGGTTTTCTTTGTCCTCTCCATTTAAATACACAAGTACATGCTAGTTCAAAGGTCATGGCTCACTGGCTCACATGACTTGTTGAAACCATAAAAATCTTAATCTTGTCCCCTTCCTTTTTCTACTTGTTTTTCCTCCCTGGGAAAGGAAATTAATTACTAAGCTGTAGGCACTTTCTTGGGGTCTGGAACTGCTCTTGCAGCTCTTTGGCAGCAAGCTTGGAGCTTGCAGCATGTAAGCCTTCATTGGAAGGCTCGTGTGGATTCATAAGGCTTTCTTGGAAAAACAAATAGGCTCATATCTAAAATGTGGCTACAAATGCCTCTTGTATAGGTATATTCATAGTCATAGTACGCCTCCTGAAAAGTCTGTGGAACTGCATTCAGAGTATTTCTTTAGTTCAGCTGGGATAACATAGAAGCTTCTCAGCCTGTATGGTAGCTGACGTGGGAGTTTAAGGACATATAAGCATGCCGGTAGGAGAACACTGGGAGAGTAAATTGATTGGAGTGCATGTTGAATCAATACAAGTATTCCCAAAAGGGTGTTTCTCAGTGAAATAATAGGGTTTAATCATATGGAATAACTTACTGAGTTTTAGTGTTTGTTATAATCAGAGACACCTCAAAGAAGCTGGAAAGAAATAATATATTTTACTTCTGATTGAAATGGTCTGTAGGTTTGGGTTTGTGGAGGTTTGTTTATTTTTATTCTTTTTTTCAGTAGCTACTTTTTGGTATTAGATAACTTAGATCCATACCCTTAGGATGTAGCCTTTAATTTCTTCCAGATGAACTTCATGTTACTTGGGAAAGGCATTAAAACCTTTGATGTGATCTCTGTTTATTAGCTGCTAGGTAGCTTGTGAAGTAGTCACTGTCAGTTTTCTGTGCTTATTGAGCAACTGGCTACTAGTAGCCAGCTATAGGTAGCAGGTACATTGTGTGTTTCCTCCTGAGTAGCTGCTGTTCACAGCATAGTTTGTCAGCGTAGGGACACAAAATTCAATTTTAATCTTATCAAGCTGTGAATTGTAGTAGTAATAGTAATTGTAGCTTTAGTGCACAATCTTTCTCAGATCTGGATGCAATAATTGGAACCATAGCGTTGCAGTTAAGCAATCTCAATAGTAGCAGAGAAGATAAAGCTTTCATGGGTTTTCCTCTGCAGTGCTAGCTTACCAAGTTGCTTGATTGTCATGGCCTTCTTCTCCCCCATAAGATGCTGGTTCTTGTTTGCTGAGATGTATTGAATGAGTTTGTGGAGTGGTGATGCAAAGATTATTAAGGTCTAATAAACAACCTTTCCAGCCTGAATCATTTCAGTGTTGGAGGGCTGCTGTGCTGAAAATGATTAGTTTTAGTTGTGCAAGCCAAATGGGAGTGAGTGGGGCGGAAGGGAGTTCCTTTGGCTGGCAGTGTTCCTGAAGAAACAATGTATGAACCTATGGCCTGTATTAAAGCTTCCAACTGGCATCATTAAAACTTCAAACTGCCATCATCTGCCATCTTCATGTGGTAAGCAGGTGTTCCTACACTTGTTCCAAAGCATGGTCATTTTCTAGTTTAAGCTATCACTGTACACTGCTTTTAAAAATTAACTTCAGTATTAAACCTGGCCTCAAAGCACTGCAAGTTAGTTCCTTGCATTTGGGGCAAGGGTTGCTGCTAAAAGACAAGATCTTAACTATGGCTTTGCTATTTTGTTTCCGCACCAGTTCTAAAGTTTCTGCAGCTATGGTGGCCAAACTGAGGATGTGCTCTGGTTAAAACTTTGTTCTGGATGTCCATGTTGGCAAAAGGGAAGAAGCACAAATCAGTAGCAGAAGGAAGGTGCTGGTGCAGTTTATACTGTACAATGACTGCATTGCTGTAGCATAGTTGTGTCCTAAGAGCAGAATTTTGCTTCTAAAAATTACTTTCAAAATCTTAATGCCAGACTTCCAATTGAGGCTTTCTGCAGCACCTGAGATAATCAGGTATCGTTTTTCAAGTAATGCAGCATCTGATGAAGCCAACAAGTGCCTGTGTCTTTATTGATTCATCTGGTTGATACAGAGGTTAGTACAACTCTGTCTCCTTTCCCCATACGATAGTGTGAGGGTAAACAACTGGTTTTATTCTGTCTGCTGGCCCCCACTCATTAATTATTCGCTGTTGTCCTTTTTTGATGCATTTAGGTTCAGCCTTTTTGCTAGGTGCTGATGTTTCTTTGATTAGAGTGTATTTTTTTAATACATTTCTTATTATATCTGACTATAACATGCAATTTGAGTACAGTCCAGAGAAACTTGGGCAACATCCTAGATGCTTCCTTGTTTTAGCCCTCTCTCCAGTGTGATGTTATTAATAAAGGCATTTATTGAAAGGTATTACCTTGGTCTCCTTCTTGTGCTCTTGCGCACATCCGGCATATTTGGATACCAGAAAGGTATAGAACCATCTGCCAATCTTAATCCATTCAGAGGCTGTAATTTTCCTAGGACTAGGGGTACTAGCAAAAATAAATTTGTTCTGCAAGGAGTTGGACTTGTCCTTGGCTACAGGTAAAGGATTTATGTCTCGGAGAGTGTTTTTTCACACATCATATTATGTGGTAGCTGTTCTCTAACTTTTAGGAATACAGATAGCAATTTGCATCTACTAGCTGGGTTTCTGTGTTTTGATACATTGACTTCTGAGATTTGATCTTTTAACTTTGTTCTCTGAAGAGGTGGTCTAGTTAAAACCGTGATGGGGTGTTTTTTTCCCCATAGTGTTATGTTGAGTGAGCCCTGTCAGGATTTTCTGTAGTAGTCACCAATGTTACGTATTACAGTAGTCGTACTTCAGGTGGGCTTGCACATGCATTACACATGTAGTGAATTTCTTGTCTCCAGGAGAGGGTATGCAAGTAGCAAGATGGCTTTCAGGGTGGATTTTATGCAGAAAGCCTTGCTTTGTTCTGCATGCTGACGTACACATAATGTTGGGACCGCGTACACAATGACTTTTTTGTCTGTGGTATCATGTCCACTCATGGATGAGCACAGTGTTTACGTCGGCATCTTTAGGCTAAGGGCTATGGAGACACATAGATTATGTTTGTTTTGTTACAGGAATACACGGTTCCAAAGTTGAGTCTCACTCTGATATGTTCCAGTTGTTTTCCAAGTCTCATAATTCTGAAAAGACATTGTTTAGATGAATGAAACTTCATTTCCATTTTGGTTGGATGCCTGGGAAGCGTCAGTGTTCTGTTATTTGTGCTTACCTAGCTCTTGGTGAAGGGGGAGGGCAGACTTCATCTGGGTTGGCCTGGATATAAGCAATGTTCTCTATGTAGCTTCACAAGCTAAAGAATTTTGAGAACTTAGAGTAAACTGTACTAAGTTGGTAACTGTGACTTTAGTTGTATCAACAACTTGGCAACCTCATGTATGGAAATTTACTATCAACAATGGCTGAACTCAGCTGAAAGTATGCTGAGCTGGGTAGGGGGATGAAGACCGTATAGCTGGTCAGAGGGCCAGGGACTATGCTGAAATGCCTACCTGTCATTTCTTTAATTAGTATCTCACAAATGCCTCTCTTAATTTTTAGATGAATCATATTGTGCACAATGGAGGGTTATACAAAAGGCCTTTCAATGAAGCTTTTGAAGAAACACCGATGCTGGTTGCTGTGCTGACCTACGTAGGCTATGGTGTTCTCACTCTCTTTGGCTATCTGCGAGATTTCATGCGGCAGTGGAAGATTGAGAAGTGTCAAAATGCAACAGAAAGAGAAGAACAAAAGGTAACCATTGGGAAATAGTGGTTAGTGGGAAATGATGTGGCTGAGGCTGTAAATGAAGCATTTCTTTCATGAGCAATGTTATTTAAAGTTTCCTGCTGTTTCCCTTGTCTTCTGAATGCCCCAAATATTTTGATAGCACTGCTGTTTCATTAAACAAAATGTTTCTTTAGTTGTGTTGTTGTTTTGGTGGAGCAGTTCCTTCATCTAGTTCACTGCAAAACTGCATCAACAGTTACATCAACATGATGCCCAAGCTGCATAAACAAGGGTTTGGTGAAGATATATCACTTATGCCAGCAGCTAAAGAAATGCTTATCAAAGGATCCGGTTTAGGTTTGAGAGTAGTTGGAGGTTTTCTGATACTGCTCTAGTGGCTGTGTTTTTATTTGGAAGCATACCATTAATTCTCTTTAGCCTAGACACTTGTTAAGAAAACCCTTGTGGATGAGAACCAGAGCACAAACTGAGCATCCAGAACAGTAGCAGGTTAGCGGGTGACTAGTCTGAGGTACTGACTCTTGACTCACTGATAGCAATTAATAACAGTAAATTTGTAGTAAGACATACAAAAACATCTGTTACCAGGTGAAAAGTCTTGCCTGCTTCAGCAGTTAGTCTGGAATAGATAATCCTAATTTTGAATAATTGTAAAATATTTTGAGGCCTTTATTCCCCGCAGGAATTGGTTACTCTTAAGAAAGCTGAAGTTTAAAATTGCAGTTCACAAGCTATTTCCTGATGACTCTTAATGTGAGCCCTGTTAGCACAGTGTGAATACTAGTGAGCCTTGCTCCAAAGGTAAAGTCAGTTGTCTTACTTTTTCTGATCAGGCTTCTATTTTTCTCAACAGCTTTGGGGAGCCAGTTTGGTTTATCAAGTGCTAAGTAGAGTTGTTTTCCACTTACTGGTTTCTGGTTCCCTGTTAAGCCACACAAACAGTTGGTTAGCAGAAAATAGTGTGGTGGGAAGGATGTTGCACTAAGGCAAACAAATACTCAGTGGTGAGAAGGAAAAATAGGAAAACTTAATTGGAGGATTTTTTTGAGTAAAGTGCATGTCATCTGGTGGTAGGTTAGGTAAGATGTAGTAAACTAACCAGTACCATAAATTACTTCACAAGGGCTTCTTTGAACATTGCGAGGTAGAGTTAGGCTGGCTCATAATAAGGTGCTTAATTCCAGAATAGAAACATTCTCATAGCAATTTGATGAGTAATAGGTATTTAATATTTGTTAGAAGTATAGGAGTTTAAATTTGCACTATTTCCAAAACTGACTTCTGGAATCTGAAAGTAAAAGAAATTGATTCCTTTTAACAGTTGCAATATCTGAATAAGGATTGGTAGCTAAATCTCAATTCAAACCCCAAAGTGTTCATTAATGTTGTTTAAGCTCCTCTGGTTTATGTCACCTGAGAATGTGGCACCCTTGTATTTTTCTGTGTACGAACTAGAAGCTGATGCAGAAGGGAATATCCAAACAGTTGTAAAAATCTACCAAGACATTAGAATAAAGGTTTAAATATTGGTCTATACTCATGGTACTTGAAGATTAGAAAGGGACAACTGAAGTGTTGGTGCAATTATTCCATACTGTAGTTATTTTCTGTTGCACAACTGTTGTGAAATGCTTATTCTGTTACTTAAATGTAAGGTGCAAGACTGCTTACAGTAGTCCTTTTCTCTGGGAGCAGTCATGACTCTTACATGAGAGCGTCCAAATGGAGGACCTCAGGCAGCAGGCCTAGTTTGGTGATACACTATTGGTTAAGATCATCACACAGGACGCTGGAGTACAGACTTTGTTAGCAACTAATTATCCTAGTTCTGAAAGAAATTTAGCTTTGACTTTTTTTCTAGGTTAATTCAGCACTGCATCTTTCCCTGAAAGACATTTGCTTAACAAGTGTACCTCCCAGACAGATTAATTTAAAACCCTTTGAGTTTATATGTTGGTCATGGCTTGCAGGAAAGAGATGCACGTGTTCTGTATTTGTTTTGTATATAGGATGTCTATGGATGGAGCTAGTAAGAAGTGCCAGTGAATACTGCGTAAGAATGAAGAATAGGAAATCCTGTTTTAAATGGTGTTGAAGAAATCTCAGCCTAGTGGACTTCCCCTAATCATGTTTGTAGTGCTTTGGCTGGAATAGCTGGGTTTGGTGTTGGACAAACAGAAAAGTGATCATGTGAGGTCTAGAACATACAGTACTTATCCTCACACTTTGCTGCTTTGAGCTTTGTTTGCCTGCAAATGAATTGATGAGAGCATGTTGCAGCGCATCTAGTGTGGGAGCCAGGTTTTATTTCGGTGCTGGGGGAGTGAGGTGTTCAATGACTTGTTTGGAAACAATTTCTCCTGATTTTCAAACACTTGAATCTCTCTCGCTGCTGGCTGACAGCCCAATCATCTTAGGGTCAGAGAATGCAGATACTACTACACAGAAAAGGCTCAGAACTCACACTTTTTTGTTAATACATGCTAACTGGAGGAGCCCTGTGGTAGACTCTGGCAGATTTGTGACCTGTGTGGAAAGCAACAGTTTTATTGTTTAAGTTCTGAAGAGCTGACTGGATGATTATGATCTTACTTAGATCTTAAGTATCAAACAAAAGGAGTTAGATTTAGCTTTTTGAAATCGTAATTGCCTAGGTGAAAAAGCTCCAAAGCAAAGACAGTAGGAGTAGCTGTATAGCTGGGCAGTGTGACAACCTGCCTTGTGAGCAAAACAAAATTACATAGAGTGAGAAAAGGTTTCATAATGGTCTGAATAAACTTGTCCTGAAAGTTTTTCTCCATAGTATCAAGTGATAGAAGAAAAGGAAGTGGCCTGAAATTGTGCCAGGGAAGTTTTAGATTGGATATTAGGAAGCATGGTCAGGCTTTGGAATACGTCACCCAGAGAGGTGTTCAAGAAACATGTGGACATGGCACTTTGGGACCTGCTTTAATGGCTATGGTGGTGTTAGGTTGATGGTTGGGCTCAATGCTCTTACAGGTCTTCTCCAACCAAAACAGTTCTATGATTCAATGAATGGAAGTATGTGACTTTTCTGTGGTGTGTTTCTGAATGTGATCACAGTTAAAAGCATAATGTAAACTTGGGTCCAAAATGTAGTTATGAAAAACTAAGACCAGAAAAATCCACCTTTGCTTTTTGTGTGTTATTGAGGGCAGTTTATTTCAGTAGAGCAAATCCTCTCCTCAGTTTGTCTCTTAATATTGTAGTCCTAGTCTGTGCATCAAAACTGGAAACCAAAAGTGACCAAACTAGGTTGAAGAGCAGACTTCCCAACGGGTCTTTATTGGAACTGCCTCTGACAGTGGGCGAATTCCTTGGAATTTATTAGAGCCTTGCACTGAAGTTAATGATTCCAGGAAAACTTCAATATCCACTCATGGTTGGAACACAAAAGGGTGAAAATGAACAGATTTTACTAGTACTGACTTCCAGGAAATAGTCTGATGGGTCTTGGCTTTGTTTAAAATATACCTAGCTAGGCTTTTCCTGGAAACCAGCGTTGTGTGGCACATCCTCTCCGAAGCCTTATTAGTCTGGTTTAGACATGGGCAGGCAGCAGGATTAAGAGTTCTCAGTTACCCTGGCATCAGTTTGTGGATCCAATTTTAATGTAATGTCTGGTCATACAATGTAGTTAAATCTGAAAAATGCTTGTGGGATTTTATTGGCTAGATGAAAACCACTTTTACCTTTCTTTAGGTCTGATTTGCCTTGTTGATTACTTTGTATATTTTGTATGCAGGAACAACTCTGCAAATGGGGCTGGTAACAAGATCTCTTAGCATACCTCTTCATACTCAGTAGCTTGCCCAGTTGGAGTATGTTGCTAGTATCTGGGGTTTTCAAACACTTGTTCACAGGAATCCAGCAGTAGTATTATCTCAGGGGCAGTAATCTGTTGTTTTAGCATCTGTATAGCTCATCGGAGGCCTTCTAATTGTATAAAGGCTACCTACACTTATTGCTCCATTTTTCTCTTGACTCACTAGCAGTGAGATGGAACTAGTTGTTCTGCTTCCTTTTAGAAGCCTGAATTTTGTTGCAATTGTCTACCTGGTTTCCATTCAGAGTCATTTTTGTGTTATCGGGGAATGCCTTATGTGAATTGCAGATAAGCCTGGCTGGTGCTCATGGCACCATTTGTTAGCTTAGGTGCAATGCTATGAAAACTTGGCTTTAAAAGCAGCGTAAGTACTGCATTTGCATATCCTTGTGCCCCAGGCTAATGCTTACAAAGCTGGCATTATGACCTTCACTTGTAGTATTAATTTGCAATATGATGAAATCTTGGATTCTCAAAGCACATGTACCAAGGTGCTGCACCCCAAGGGAGAATTTTATTCTTCCCTGATTTTGCTCTCTCCTGAAATTGCTGTGCCTTTCAAGCTTCTAGGAGACCACTGATACTTGGATTTCTTTGCCATAGAATCACAGAACATTAAGGGTTAGAAGGGACCTCCAGAGATCATTGAGTCCAACCCCCTGCCAAAGCAGGTTCACCTAGGGTAGTCCACACAGGAATGCATCCAGATGGGTCTTGAAAGTCTCAAGAGGAGACTCTGCAACCGCTCTGGGCAGCCTGTTCCAGTGCTCTGTCACTCTCACTGTAAAGTTGTTTCTCTTCATGTTGAGGTGAAATCTTCTATGTCCAAGTTTGTATCCATTGTTCCTTGTCTTGTTGCTGTGCACCACTGAAAAGAGCTTGGCCCCATCCACTTGACACCTACCCCTCAGATATTTATAGTCATTGATGAGATCCCCTCTCAATCTTATAAAGATGAAACATTCCCCATGTCTCTCAGTCTCTCTTCATACAGGAGATGCTCAGGTCCCCTAATCATCCTTGTGGCAATCCAGCAGATCCCTGTCTCTCTTGAACTGGGGAGCCCAAAATTGAACACAATAGTCCAGGTGTGGTCCCACCAGGGCAGAGTAGAGGGGAGAAGATATCACCTCACTAACAGGGGATATGTTCTGGGCCTAAACCAACAGGAATTGAGCTGTGTAGGATTTCCTAGCCCCGTGTTCAAATTAATTCAGATAAAAGAACATTTTGCTTTGCCTCCTGCATTGGAAAGAGCGTAACCTTTGCATGACCTTACTCTGAACATTGCTCAAAGAATCAACACTCTTAGAATATTTTTCCTCCAAATAAGGCTGTTCCATCTCAGGCTGATATTCTTAGAGTCTCTTACAGCTAAAAAGAGTGTTGGACCTTAAATAGGATGAGAACTTGATGAAAAAAGTAATAATAACCTCTGAAGGTCATTTAAAGGTGATAGTGATTGCTGCCAGTAGTAGGATGCTATTGCAGCACAGCCCTGTGGCTGTATGTGCCAAAATTTTGAAGTAGTATGGATTTTGATAAATTTCATCCCCCCACTTCCTCCCCAGATGTTTTTGGGTTTTTAATCTTTGAAGTGGGGGGAGGGGGAAGAAACCACACCAGAATTTCATTTCCATGAGAAGTGGTCTTTTTGCTATCATCTCTCCTCTCCATCTGAAATACCACACTGTAGACAGATTTAGGGAGAAAAGAAACAAAACCCCAACCCCCAAACTAACCAGGCAGACCATCATGTCCTGTATACCCACCCCAGACGTGGTCTTCCAACCTTCAAAAGACAGTAGCAGATTATAAAGGCACATTGACCCTACCATGTCTCTTTCTCATGTTCTCAAGTGCATCGGTCATGAGAACCTCTTGGTGGGGTTAGGATTACTGAGGAAACAGACAATCTAGTTACAATTTATCCCAAAATAACACTTCCTGCCTGTTGTATTCCAAGGAGGATGGTTTACTAGGGGAGGGGTTCCTTGAATTCTTGTTGATTTTTAAGACATTCTTTCTTCTTATAATCCATTAGATTCAGGGCACTTGGCAGTTAAATCACTCTAAACTTAATTTTTGCTGTTGGCTTGTAGGATCATACTTGCATTGTGTATCTTGGTGGTGTCAAACTGTTGTGGATGATTGTCTCACCAGTTGAGCTCGTTACTCTTCCTGCTTTGTCAGCTTGAGTTTCAAAATAAAACATGCTCTATCTGATCATCAGTCTCAGGTGAGATTGGACTCTAAGCCCAGGCATACCTGCTTGAGTTCGTATAATGACTCATTTCCAGACTCTGGAAAAAAATAATCTTCTTTTCAGTGGTGCCCAGTGACAGGACAAGAGGTAATGGACACAGACTTGAACATCTAAACATGAGGAAGAACTTCTTTATGTTGAGGGTAGTGGAGCAGTGGAAGAGGCTGCCTAGAGAGGTGGTGGAGCCTCCATCTCTGGCCTCAATTCAAAACCCGCCTGGATGCTGGCCTGTGCAACCTGCTCTAAGTGATCCTACTCCATCAGAGAGGTTGGACTAGATGATCTCCAGAGGTCCTTCCAGTCCCTATCATTCTATGATTCTGTGATTCTCTGCTTCTAGCCAAGAACCTTGGCTAAAATCTCCATTGTTTCCAAGGTCACATAACGTGTTTGAATTACTGCTGCAAAGCCAAATTCCCAAGCGAAGATGGCTAAGAGCTGAAAATGCTTAAAAATATCTCAGTAGATGATAATGAGCCATAACAAGTCCTTCAAGTGTTGATCTTCTAATGTGTCAGAGATCCTGTTTGATCTCATTTCTCCCACCCCCCTATGAATGATGTAGCACTGGGTTTCAGATGCTTTTAGATAATTATTTCAATTTTGTGTCATGAATCAGGATCCTATTATATTGCTACAAGTACTCTCATGCATATCACCACTTAATCACTTAATAATACAGTACTCTCCATGTGACCTCACGTATGAAGGAAGATCCCAAATGTATTTGTCAATGCCTAGATGCTTTATTCCATTGTCACAGTTACCAGTTGGTTAGTGATTCAGCCTTGAAACCCATTTTGTGCCTGGAACAGTACATGACACTGAAATTGAAGAAGGATAGAGCTGTGTAGCTGCTTCAAGAAACTAATGATTTTCTAGCTGCAGCTTTATACTAACTGAGCTGTTACCCCTGTTAAGCTCACTTGATAAAGAGCCTTCAGAGAAGACTTGACACATGAAATAACGTGAAACTATCCTTAAGTACAGGAATGTGAAAGAAATAATTGCCCCACCCTACACCTTAGCTCATGGAAATCATATTCCTTCTTTCTGTCTTTGAGAGAGAGCATGCTTGTGACTCCCTGGAGGAGTGATCACTGGCTAAATCCAGCTTGTTTGTCGTCATCAAAATGATGACTTCTTTGTGCCTTTTGGGCATGTCTAGAGAAAAGGAGGCTGAGGGGAGGCCTTGTCACTCTCTACAGCTTCCTGAAGCGAGGAAGGGGGCCAGCCTCTTCTCCTTGAAAACAAGAAGCAGGACTAGAGGAAATGATTACAAGTTGTGCCAGGACAAGTTTAGGCTGGATATTAGGAAATATTTCTTCACCGTAAGGGTTATCAGACATTGGAATGGTCTGCCCAGGGCAGTGGTGGAGTCATCATCCCTGGGGGTGTTCAAGCAGTGTGTGGACCTGGCACTTAGGGACATGGTTTCATCTTGGCCTTTCAGTACTGGGTCAAGGGTTGGAGTGGATCTCTTCAGGGACCAGAATCTTCAGGGTCTCTTCCAACCAGATATGTTCTGTGATTATGCACAGGCAGATCAGAAGAAAACTTAAGTGAACTGTCTGCCTTGAAGTAGTCACTTTCAGGCTCTTTCCTATACGATTGGTGGTATGCAGCTGCAAAGGGGTGGACCTAGAGGTTCTTTTACTCCAAACTTAAAAAACAAAGTTGCTAAGTCATTAATATAGGAAGGTAAAGAAAAAAGTACTCTTCCTGCAGTCACGCATTTTAAGTAAAAGCTTGTTAGTGGCCATTTGTTTGAGTTGTTATTAAAAAGCTGGCATAAATGCTCCCAGTTTGGCTTTGGTGGTGCAAATGTGAGGCAGCATAATTTGGTCAGATAATCTGTCTTGCTTATCGAATCACCAGAAATGAAATACCTCTCAATGTATTTGCATTTCTCCTGTGAAAAACAGGAAGAAATACTGTGCTGGCTCTTGCCTTTGTCATAAATTCTACTTTTTTCCTTTTGCATATTATTTAAAAGGCTTTTTTTCTTTTTTTTTTTTTTTCCCAGCAGCAGCAAATGAATTATGCATTATTCTCGTTAGTGAGGGTCAAACTTTCTTGTAATCGAGTAGTAATAAAGAAATCTCATTATTTTGGAGCATTTTAAATAGGCTAGGAAAAAAATATTCTTGTGTGCTCAACTGTCCTTGCTGTCACAGTTAGTGTGACATTCTTGTGTGTTATCCATTCAAGACAGTCACTTACTTTTCCTGAAAAACGTTGGAAGGGAAGCTAGAATGCAGGAAACGCTCATGCAAAGAAATCCTGTGGGATGTAAGTGCCGATAAGCTGTGCCGAAGAGAGGTACCACAATGGAGTTTATTTGCTGGAATTCAGGACAAAAAATTTGTGGAAAGTTCTAGCTGTAACCTCTCTGATAATGCAAATGCTGCTATATTAAATGAATGTCTGATGTACAGAATAAAATACGTCAGAGTACCAGAGTTTTCAAACTCTCTGCGTTTTCAGTAGAGCAATGCATACTGTTTGGTGCCAAAAAGCAGCTGCGTGTTCCCTTGCTCTGCTAAGCTCTGAAAGCTGAATATGAATCTCTTGTAAAGTTGATACGGCTATGACTTTCACAGAGGAGGTTACTGTATGTTTTGAGGGATGCTCTCCTCAACTACCATGCAAGAGATGGAAGGAGAGACAAGGTATTTCAAGTCCCATTTTTGTTCAGAGAAGGAGATCTCACTGTGTCATTAGGAGCTCCCAGTTCAGTTTCTGTGTTGCTTTCAGCATTACCTCTCCTATGTGTTAAAATTCTTAGAGGCTTTAAAACTTGAAGCACGGCCTAATGCCACAGTTATTTTTCCTGGCTGTGGTTGGTGGCTTTTAGTTTCTGTGAACTGCTCGAAAAGTTGTATGCAAATCAGCGCCTAATTTTGAAGAAATCTCGAGGGCATGGTAGATTTACAGGCTGAGAGTGTTCAGAAATCACATCTAGCAGATAGATTTTTGTGCTAGCTGATGAATATCTGGAATTCAATAATTTTGCACTGGCATGGATATCCAGGATAAAAACCACTTTGGGTGGGATTGGTTTCAGGGCTTGTGATGAAGAGCTCTTGAATTTTTTTCTTGAGTTCTCTTTTGCCATTTCTAAATTACACCTGAATAACAGAATTAACTTATTCCTCTCCTTCTTGGTTTACTGTAATACACATTTTCCTTTGAGTACTCTCAATGTTTTTCAGGACTTTGTCCCATTGTACCAGGACTTTGAAAATTTCTACAACAGAAACCTCTACATGCGCATTCGGGACAGCTGGAACCGTCCAATCTGCAGTGTGCCAGGGGCCAAAGTGGACATGATGGAGAGAGTTTCCCATGACTATAACTGGACATTCACGTGAGTCAGAATTGAAGAACAGGCTTCAAATAGCTGTCTTGGAGTAGAGGGTCTGTAAGAGCAAGTTGCATAATGTGAGGTTAAAGGAGCAGGGTATTGTGTGTGTTTTGAGCTTTCCAGTGGCTTTAATCCATGAGTACTGTGTCCAGTTCTGGGCCCCTCAATTTAGAAAAGATGTTGACTTGCTGGAACATGTCCAGAGAAGGGCAACAAAGCTGGTGAGGGGTTTGGAGCACAAGCCCTATGAGGAGAGGCTGAGGGAGCTGGGGTTGCTTAGCCTGGAGAAAAGGAGACTGAGGGGTGACCTTAGTGCTCTCTACAACTACCTGAAGGGAGGTTGTAGCCAGGCAGAGGTTGGTCTCTTCTCCCAGGCAGCCAGCACCAGAACAAGAGGACACAGTCTCAAGCTGTGCCAGGGGAGATTTAGGCTGGATGTTAGGAAGAAGTTCTATACAGAAAGAGTGATTGGCCATTGGAATGGGCTGCCCAGGGAGGTGTTTAGGAAGAGACTGGATGGGGTGCTTGGTGCCATGGTTTAGTTGATTAGATAGTATTGGATGATAGGTTGGACTTGATGATCTCGAAGTTCTTTTCAAACCTGGTTTATTCTATTCTATTCTGTTCTAATCAATGAATTTGCTTTTTTGAGACACATCTGACCAACAAGGTGATTATATGCCAGTGATGTTTTGGCTGCTTACATAGTCTTCTGACTGAGTTAAGATTTCACAGTCATATGCCTATAATAAAATTAATACTTAGGGTGTGATAACTAGAACCTGCAGCAGATACATTGGATTGCACTGCTGACTGTACCTTCAGGTTGATTTAGAACCTGTCCTGACACGTGAAATAAACATTTGAAAATGTTTAACACAATTGTTTTGAATCAGTCTGTAGAAACAAAATCAGAAATGCAAGAAGAAGGATTCTTACAAGTTGGAGACAACAGTGTTGTGAAGGGGTTTGCAGCACAGTACTTGGTGAAGCTAGTCATGTCTCTCCTTGGGTTTCAAGGGCAAAAGAATTAAAACTTTTTTTCTTCTAAAATTCTTCCTTAATTTCCTCCTCATGTATTGTTAGCACAGCCGTGCCAGATGGGTTTCCTTTATATGGTTGGAGGATATCCTGCTTGAGGGGCTGCCAGATTAATTGATCTAGCGATCTTAGTTTGTAATTGACAAGAAAGCTGTGTATTTCTGGGTTGGGGAGAGGGAAATGTCAGAGAAACAGCAAATGGGTTGAAAAGCCTCAAATAATTTTAGATATGTTTTTAATTCATCTTTTATTGTAAACTCTTCTACAGTCTAGTGTGAGAGGATAGGATAGGGATAGTGTTTTTGTCACTGATCAGTTTCATAATGAGGGGTACTACTGAAATAATGCTTGGTTCTATTGATTTTTAACATTGCAGTGCATATTCTAGGAGACTAAAATAAGAGTCTTCTGGTGCAGTGACTTTTTATCTATTTTTTTAATTGTGGGTGTCCTAACTTGTGGTGGTTTTAAAACAGGTACACGGGGAGAGTGATAAAGGACATTATTAATATGGGTTCCTACAACTACCTTGGATTCGCACAGAAGTCTGGGACTTGCCAAGAAGCAGCAGCTAAAGTTCTGTCCCAGTATGGAGCTGGGGTGTGCAGCACTAGGCAGGAGATGGGTAAGTTGGAGCAAGATAGAGTGCTCCCTCAATGTATTTTGTTTCAAAGTCAGTAATCTGATTGCAGGTCTTTGAAACATCATGTGTTCCAGCTTTTGAACCTTAGACTAATCAATAAAGAAGTTTTTACTTTAGTGAATCAAAAATTACTTGCTGGGTTTAGTTTGCATGGCATGGTAGTTGGTTCACTTATATTTTCATAATTTGTGTTTTTTTTCAACACTCCCTTATAGGCTTTTAAATAAAGAGCAGTCTGGTTGGTGGGAATCTTTCTTGTAGAATAGGCAATAGTGAAAGCTTCTCCTCACTCTGAATTTCTCATTTGTCTTCTGTTCAGGAAACTTGGACAAACATGAGGAGCTGGAACAACTAGTTGCCAGGTTCCTAGGTGTGGAATCTGCAATGGCATATGGAATGGGGTTTGCAACCAACTCTATGAACATTCCTGCTTTAGTTGGCAAGGTATGGCTTCAGTACTGGCAAAAGTTCATCTAACAGATTCTGCTGGTTGGGGTTTCTAAAAATCTGCGTGTTTGGTTTTGTACTACTTCAGTGGTAACCCCTATTCTCTATGGAAACTACAGATCACAGTATGCATCTCCAACTTCTGCAGAAATCTTTGTGGAAAACGGCATCCATGAGACCAGCACCAGTCCAGATTGTGCCCACTTTCTGGGATAGAGCCTCACATGTTGAGGCTTGTTTCCTCAGGCTACTAATTAGTGTATGAATTGGTTGCTAATTAACAGGCTGATTGGCCAAAGAAATTTTGATGCTCTTGAGACACTAAGAAATAGTTGTGTCAGTGAGAGACACCGATGAGCTGAATTGCATCTTGGTACATACAGAACTTTGTATCTTTGAGTGACAGGTGAAAAATCCTTCTTTTGAAGGAGAAAAATCCAAGTAGAAAAGATACTCGAGAGAAGCAAAGTTAAATGTAGACTGGCCCTGCATATTATGTGCCCCATAAACCAGTACACAACGCAGCCTGTGTGTCCTGCATCTCAAACTATGTTCTTTTTAGTTTTTGAGAAGTGAAATGGAAGAGGGGTCTGTGTTGGCATCTTCTGATGCAAGTACTTGAGCCGTTTCCTCCTTTTGAAAATGATTCAGTTAGCCTACTACTTCTGCCCTATTGGAGTTCTTTCTCCTTGTGTAGTGTGTTTTCCTTCTGTTCACTTATTTTTCTAGTTCCTGAGATCATTTTGTAAATTCTTCACTTGTGATATCTACAGTTTATAACATTGCTGCCTTTTTCTTCCTGGTAACTTTTCTTCCTGGTGAATCTTTTCTTGACTAGCTGTAGTGTCTTCCTGGATGCTCTTCTATTTGTAACAATGAAGCAACACTGTCTATGTTATGCCTCTTTTCTTTTGGTCTGTTAAAGTGTATAAATATCAGATGCTTTCCGTAATGAAAGGTGTTTTTGAGTCCAATGCCAGAGACAGATTCAGTGATTCAGATTTAGTCTTTCTGGAGCCAAATACTTCCACAGTGCTGTGATGCTGAACAATGAATGTTACTCCTGACATACCTTCTACTTACATTTTTCTCCTCTTTGTCTTCCCACATCTTTCACTTCAACAGAAAAATTATTTGTGTTTTCTGTGAGATCTTTTGGACCCAGAACACACAGTTCAATATAGTTAAGTAGACTTCTGTCTGTTGTAAGTCAGTAAAAATTGTCCATTACTGCAAAGCTGCTTAATCTTTTTTCTGTATGGATCCCACTGTATATATTTAGTACCTTATGATAATATCTGAGATGCCTGACTCAGCTCCTTAGTTTCTATATTTTACAGCCGTTGAGAGAATCTGAACAGTAAATTCCAAGGCACATAACATACCTCTTTTCAGGCACATAACTTGCACATTTACTAAACCACTCTTCATAAATGGATAGAGAAGTCTATATTGTGTTAATAATGAGCATACTTGGATTTTTGTGCACTTTTAGCAGCAGAAGCTTCTTACTTCTGTATTAATACTAGCAGTGCCGTTAGGCGAATAATTCAAACAGAAAATGCCCTCTTTTGAAGAAAAGAGGTTTTTGTCGAATGAACCATTCTGCAGTTTAGGGTGTTCACTAAATGCTTTTTATGGCTACCTGAAGTTGCTTCTCACTACACTTTTGATTTCTTCGTTGTTTGCAAATAAGGACTCACATAAATCCTGAATTGTGGCACCACCTGGTACACGATTGGCTGCGTGTGGGCAGCTTGCTTGGCAATGCTTTGTCAAGAGTCCTTAGTAAATCCCAAAGATTCCCATACCTGATTAGTATCTGGGGCTCTCTCTCTTTATAACTGTTGTTTTTTTTTGTCTCTGCATGTCCTACATGCATTTTCAGGTGCAAAGCTACTTGGAACATGAATTTTTGGAAGTTTGGCAAATATAATTGACTGCATTTGGCCAGAATGAGTTTCTTTTGACAGTCACTGATATGATTTGAAGCTAATAATTATTCATATTGTATCCAGGCACCCATAATGTAATTTAATTAGCGCAAAACACAAACCACTGAAATGAAATTACTCACATATGTGTAATATTGGACCATTCATTCTGGTTCTGCTCTGCAAAATCCTTGAGCACTTGATTTATATAGCTACTGAATCCTTTTCTAAAAGTAACAAACATGACTTGACTATCCTAGAGATACAATTCTACTCCATAATCTAATCGGCATTGGTCAGCAAAAGAAATTCAAAATCTTCATCAATGTTACCTAGTTGATCTTTATACACTATACCAGCAGCTTCTACTAAGCCGATCCTGAAAAGAGGTATAGTTGGTGTGCATTGAAAGTTGTTTTTCAGCACTGCTAAAACATCACTAAAAACAGGTCTTTCTGCACCTGGCAGTTTTCAGCAGGAGACTTGCTGATGGCAGCCAAGTTGTTGGCTTCCCAGTAGAGTCACTGCTAAATATGCTGAGTTTAGGGCGCAGATAATACGAGATTTGAGGATTACATTGTGAAAAGTTGTTAGACTGTTTAAGGCTAAGATAGACTCCAGTTAGTGTTTGTCGTCTTCTCAAATGTAAGATTGCTGATAAATGCAACCTAAAATTGTAGTAGCAGCATCAGTGATTGCTATACTGTACCAGTGACTTCTTTGATCCTTTCCCCTCTTTCTAGTGGCAGAAAATACTTCACTGTTTTTACTTCCTCTTCAGTTTTAAATTAACTTACTTTGTCTAATTTCATGTCCTTCTCTTTACAGGGGCATGAGAAGTTGCTCAGCGATTTTGTTAAGCCGTTTCTCTAACAAAAGCTTGTACTTGTTTTTATGGAGAAGCGCCTTATAGCCTATTAATATTTTCCTCTTTTTTTCCCCCCATTCATTTTTTCCATTCATTCATTTAATTTCATTTTTAATTTCATACAAGAAGGATGCTAATACCTGATTATTGCATTCAGTTTTTGATACAGTATTGTTTAGCAGCAGTGCTCTCTGGCGTAGCATCACTTTGTCTGGTGTAGGAGCTGCAAAGATCAAATGCTAGTTGAAGATTTCTGTGCTTCTTATGCTAAAGTCTGAAATACAGTATTTCAGACATGTCTGAAAGGACAGTCTGTGTCCTTGTATCAGCAGTTTGAGCAATTGGGATTTAGTGCAATTTCTGGGGGAAACCATTCCTGAGCTTTCCCAGTATGCAGAATATTTCTAGGTACATTACAGTTCTAGTGGAGAATTCCCTTTTTTTTGTGGTACCTCCTTGTGTCAGAGGACATTGTGTAGGCAATGCTTTCACAGTTCCTTCTAGTAACTCTCATCGCAGAGATGTTCTTGACACTTCCTTCCACTAATTATTAATAGAGAAACATAGAACGAGTATGTGTTTAGTGTCAAATCTTCAGCACCTTCAGCATGCCTTTAGGATTTTAAAGTTAACAGTATCACTTCTAGAGTTGCAGCAGATATGCATAGTGGGCCAAAGTTATTTGGAAATATTATTGCTTTCTTACAGATTAAGCCCCCAATATACGTTTCTGTAGTCCAGTGATAACACTGTGCCTGAATGTTTACCATAACAGTTACTGACCTGTAATCGTTGCTGCTCTCAAAACAGATGTATACCCTTTTGATATTTGTCCAAGGATATATCTTGGTCAAATTTAATTGCTTTTTGAAAATGGTAACAAATTAAATATGTCTAATGGCTTCAGGAAACTCCATTTCACTGCAGTTTTGTTTTCTACTACCTGTCTCTTGCATGTTGCCTCCACCTGCAAAGTACTTAATAATTCTGTTGATTAAAGAAAATTAGTCCCTTAGGAGCTGAGCACACATGGGTTGAGTTAGTGGTTACCTCCTAATGTAAGAAATAGTTGAACTTTGATGAGGTCTTTAATCTAGGACTTTGGTGGCCTGTTTCCTACCACTGCTGTAGACTTGCTGAATGAACTGTGGCAAGAACCTTCTCTTTCATGACAAGGTTACCCACTTGGTGGATGAGGGAACTTCAGTGAAGCTTTTGATAGTGTTCCGCACATCATCCTTGTGAAAAATCTGTCTGCCCTAGGCATGGATGGCTGTACACTGGCCAATGTGGTCCCCATCCACAAGAAGGGACGGATGGAGGAACCCGGAAACTACAGGCCAGTCAGCCTGACCTCAGTGCCAGGGAAAGTGATGGAACAGATTATCCTGGCGGCAATAACTGCACACCTGCAGGATGGCCAAGGGCTCAGGTCCAGCCAACATGGATTTAGGACGGGCAGGTCCTGCCTCTCCAACCTGATCTCCTTCTATGATCAGGTGACCCGTCTGGTGGACGTGGGGAGGCCTGTGGATGTGGTCTACCTGGACTTCAGCAAGGCCTTTGACACCGTCCCCCACAGTAAACTGCTGGCTAAGTTGTCAGCTCATGGTTTGGACAGTAACACTCTGTGCTGGGTTAGGAACTGGCTGGAGGGCCGAGCCCAGAGAGTGGTGAATGGTGCCACATCCAGCTGGCGGCCAGTCACCAGTGGTGTCCCCCAGGGATCAGTGCTGGGCCCCATCCTCTTTAACATCTTCATTGATGATATGGATGAGGGAATTGAGTCAGTCATCATCAAGTTTGCAGATGACACCAAGTTGGGAATAGATGTTAGTCAGTTAGAGGGTAGAAAGGCTCTGCAGAGGGACCTTGACCGACTGGACAGATGGGCGGAGTCCAATGGGATGACATTCAACAAGTCCAAGTGCCGGGTGCTGCACTTTGGCCACAGCAACCCCATGCAGAGCTACAGGCTGGGGTCAGAGTGGCTGGAGAGCTGCCAAGCGGAGAGGGACCTGGGGGTGCTGATCGACACCCGCCTAAACATGAGCCAGCAGTGTGCCCGGGTGGCCAAGAGGGCCAACGGCATCCTGGCCTGTATTAAGAATAGTGTGGCCAGCAGGAGCAGGGAGGTCATTGTGCCCCTGTACTCTGCATTGGTTAGGCCACAGCTTGAGTCCTGTGTCCAGTTCTGGGCCCCTCAGCTTAAGAAGGACATCGAGACACTTGAACGTGTCCAGAGGAGGGCAACAAGGCTGGTGAGAGGCCTTGAGCACAAGCCCTATGAGGAGAGGCTGAGGGAGCTGGGGTTGTTTAGCCTGGAGAAGAGAAGGACCGGGGTGACCTCATTGCCCTCTACAACTACCTGAAGGGTGGTTGTGGACAGGAGGGGGTTGGTCTCTTCTCCCAGGCAACCAGCACCAGAACAAGGGGACACAGTCTCAAGCTGTGCCAGGGGAGGTTTAGACTCGAGGTGAGGAGGAAGTTCTTCACTGAGCGAGTCATTCGTCATTGGAATGGGCTGCCCGGGGAGGTGGTGGAGTCGCCGTCCCTGGAGGTGTTCAAGAGGAGACTGGACATGGCACTTGGTGCCATGGTCTAGTTGTGAGGTCTGTTGGGACGGGTTGGACTTGATGATCCTTGGGGTCTCTTCCAACCTTGGTTATACTGTGATACTGTGATACACTCTGATGGATCAAGCATTGGCTGAGTGGCTCGGCCCAGAGAGTGGTGGTGAGCGGAGTTAAATCTAGTTGGTGACCAGTCACAAGTGGAGTTCCCCAGGGCTTAGTGCTGGGGGCACTTCTGTTTAATATCTTCACCAGTGATCTTGACAAGGAGTTTGAGAGCATTCTCAGTAAGTTTGCAGGTGACACCAAGTTAGGTGGGAGTGTTGATCTGCTGGAAGGTAGGAAGACTCTTCACAAGGACCTAGACAGGTTGGATGGATGGAATCATGTGGGCTTCAACAAGGCCAAGTGCTGGGTCCTGTGCTTGGGTCACAACACACCCATGCAATGCTACAGGCTTGGGGCAGACTGGCTGGAAATCTGCCTGTCAGAAAAAGGATCTGGAGGTGCTGGTTGGCATACAATTGAATATGAACCAGCAATGTGCACTGGTGGCCAAGAGGGCAAACAGCATCCTGGCTTGTATCAGCAATAGTGTGGCCAGCAGGAGTAGCAAAGTGATCATCCACATGTACCTGGAGTTGCTGGCTGACAGCTCTCTGAACATGAGCCAGCAGTGTGGCCAGGAAGACCAGTGGCTTCCTGGCCTCCATCAGGAATAGTGTGGCCAGCAGGACTAGAGAGGTGATTGTCCCACTTGTACTCAGCACAGGTGAAGCTGCACCTTGAGCATTGTGTTCAGTTTTGGGTGCTGCAGTGTAAGAGAAATGTTGAGGTGCTGGAGCAAGTCTGGATAAGGGTAATGAAGCTGGTGAAGGGTCTTGAGAAAGGGCTATCAAAGACTGGAACAGGCTGCCCAGGGAAGTGGTTGAATTCCTGGATCTATTTAAAAGCTGTCCAGATGTGGTACTCAAGGATATGGTGGCCCTGATAGAGTTAGATAAGGGTTGGACTTGATGATCTTTGAAGGTCTTTTCCTACCACAGTGATTCTGTGATTCTTTTTGCCTGGCTGCTTAGGAGGATGAGTGTATCACCAGGAGATACTCAGGCAGATTCAGCTGTAGCACTTCTGGGAAAAGTGACATTTAAGTAGTTCTTTTAGTTAACAGCAGTCATGTAATTTTTATTTGCCATAGTAAGGCTGCACATTTTCTGAGCAAGTCTTGCTTGGACTAGCTGTTTTTATGTGGGAAGTATGTATTTATTTATTTATTAAATGATCTCTTAAGCATTTCAGAGCTGGAAAGTGTTGCATGCTTGGCTGTGAAACATAAGATTTTCAGTATCTTCTTCTTTCCCCTTCTAATTCAGGGCTGTCTGATTTTGAGTGATGAACTGAATCATGCATCACTAGTGCTTGGAGCCAGACTGTCAGGAGCAACTATTCGAATCTTTAAGCACAACAGTAAGTATCAGATGGTGGGCTCTGCTATAGAGGTGCTATAGATCAGATTCAGTCTCTTCTACCTTCTGATACTTGGAAATCCAATTTTGTACTGGTGACCTAAAAGGTTAGAAGACTGCTTCCACTGAGAATTCTACCAGCCCAAATTAGGTATTTTTTGATACACTTATCCTGGAGTTGTTCTGGCTTATATCTACGTGTGAAGAGAAGCAAATCTAGGCGCACCGATGTTTTGATGTGGCTTCTTGTTACTTGGATAGTTCAGTGTAGTTAGACTATTGCGATAGCCTGTGTCACATAGTAATGTGATCATGGGTTACTGTTTGGGGAATAAGAAAATGTAATTTTAGGACCAGATGCCAACATGATCCTACAGTAACAAGCTTAAGAATGCAGATATTCTAGCTAAACTGGACTGCCATGCATTGGTATCATGTACAAAAAGGAATTTTGGGATGTGAAGCGTAGGTTGATTTTACTGAACACTTGCTTCCACTGTTTGTTTCCAAAATAAACAGAATTTTCATGTTGCTAGTCTCATCATCTTCCAAAGGAGACAGAATATCTTTCAGATTAAAAAATAGTAAGGGTTTCCTTCTTTTATTCTCAGTGAAAGAGGTGCCTGGTTGTCCTTGATTACTAAAGCCACTACCTTCATTCTTCAGCCACTCCTAATGCTTTTTATAGGATTATCTCGGAGATCATGATGCTTCTTGCTCTTTGAAGTGTGTGGTGATGGCAAAAAAAGCTTGGGTGGCAGCAATTATTTTCCTTTCTTTGTCCTACTTGATAGTGGATCCTCTGCTATGCTTATTGTTTCTTTTGTTACTCTTTCTCTATCATTTGAATAATTTTTTTTACTGAACTGTAGAGCTGACCATACTTTTATTTATTTATTTATCCATAATACTTCATAAATTACAAAAGCTTTGCATTCAACTTCTGCATTTGTATGGATATACTTTTGAACACATTCCAGAATTTCAGAGAACACTGGTGACAGTGTTCTGAGTATGAGGAGAAGGACTTAGGAGCTCTCTTGTGATGAGGAAAATGAGATTGTCTGTTTGAATGGGGTACAAACTTGCAGTGGGGAGACTGGGGGATATTCCAGAAGCTTTATAGGTGGTGGGGATCTGTGAAGGTGAATGGAGTGACCAATGCTCTTGGCCTTTCAAGGTGATATGCAATTCACAATTAGGCATATGTTCTCAGTCTACTCTTGTAATACTTTGTGTTGCCTTAGGTAACTTCATTTTCCTGAGATGTTAATGGCTTCATTAATATTCTGCTTTTTAGAAATTATGGAAGAAAATGTAAAATCCCCCTGAAAATCCTTCTTCAGTGGTTTCATTTTTTCCCTACCTTTTTCTGCATTCTGTAGCTTTCATTAAAGTCAGACCTAGTTCTCAGTCTTTCCCTCTTTCTTGAGAAATTGGAGCAGAAGTTTTTATTTCATTGTTCTCTCTCACTACACCAAACTTGTCCTTTCTTCCTGGAGAAATTTGTTGGAGGCAGGGGCTTCACTGCAGACTTCATCTTTGTCTTTTTCTGGGCATTACCTGTCTTTTGCAGTCTATTAACTGACCTATTTTTCTGTATGATTTCTAGTCTACTAGTTCACAAGCTCCTCTTCCTGCTACAACTGATCTAGTCTACCAGTCCTCCTTTCATGATCATTTGTGTTCTTTTTCACGCCTTAGTGTTTATGTCTGTCTCTTGCTCAGCACTTTAGCTTTTATGGTTTGATTACTCCCATCTCCATTCCTCTCTTCAGGTGTTTATTCAGGACTCACTTCATGTGTATTTATTTGCTCACATTAGTCAGGTTCTCCTAGGGTCGTGTTGAGTGTTCATAGCCAAAGCTAGTTAGGTTTCAGAGTGAATTGCTGTTAGCAACATCGTCTATCTAGTTTCTGAAATGCTGAGTACTGTCCTCTTTCCTGCACTGCTGGCTCTTTTTTTCTTCCTTTTCTGTTTTGGGTTTAGTAGCTTCCTGTTCCACACTTCCAGTCTGTTCAGCTTTAAATAAAGTAGTTCTCTCGTTCTGCACTTTGCTCTGTATTCTGCTTATCTTTAGTTGATTGTCCTTAAGCTTGCTTGTACTTTTTTGACTTACCTTTTTCCAGCAGGACACACTACCTACATTGCTTTTGCTTTTCTTCCCAATGAGATACTTCTTTTCTCCACCTCCCCCTTCCTTGTTTGCTGTTTGTGCCTAATACTCTAATTTGTGCTTTTAGCTTGGGATAATTAAATTCTTCCTCAGAGTTCATACGGTCCCTCATTCCCTTCAACCTCGTCTGTGGGCTTGCAGCTAGATGAAGCCCATGCTTGTTGACTTCTGTATGGTCTGTCCTCCACACTGGAGCAATTTGTGCATTTCTGGAATATTGCTGTCGTTAGTCATGTCAGAGCTCAAGCTAGTAGCTGTTTTGGTACGGTTTAACAGTAATTTCTGGTGCAGATATGCAAAGCCTGGAGAAGCTGCTCAAAGATGCTATTGTGCATGGGCAACCTCGTACACGGAGGCCCTGGAAAAAAATTCTTATCTTGGTGGAAGGAATATACAGGTACAAACTATTCTTTATATTCCTAAGACCCTCCACATGAGATCTAGCTGCTTAGTATTTGGGTTCCTTTGCCAAATCAAACAATGAATACTGTCACTTCACAGTTATTTCATTAATCTCATCTGTGAATTAAATGGAGCTATGTTTGTCTCACATCCTGGACTTTCTGTTGCTGGTACTGTAGCTGCACCTGCTCTTGTCACAATGCTTCCCATATCCCAATTAGATCGTAGAAATTAATTAATCTGATTGTTTCCATCAGAGCCGAGATCCTAAGTTGCTTGTCTATTCCATTCTTTCTGTGTTCATAGACGATGCTAGTGTGAATGGAATTGTGCAATTGGAATGTTTTCGCTGAGAGCGAGTAGGAGCATCTAGTAGGCTTAGTTGTGTTAGGCATTTAAATCACAGTTACTTTCAGCACTTAATAGGGTATTTTGGAGCGCTGCTAACCTAAGAACAACAGGTAAGTAGGTGTCAGATCAGAATGCTGACATGAGAATGGAAGTAAGAGTGAGGTGATGAATTTATAGATTGTCAGTGAGCACGTTGCTTTATAAAATTGTCACTGAACACATTCCTTTGCCTTAACTTACTGTTGCTGCTACTACTTGGTCTCTATGTCAGCATCCCAGGGATGTTAAACAGGTAGAAAGTAGACATTTAGGCCTCGGGTGCAAGGATCAGTTACATCTTTCTGCAGAACATGATGTGTCTAGCAAATTTTGTGTTTGTAATTACTGGAAGAGTGAAGAAAAGCACGCTCAGTAACTTTAGGCTTTATCAGGCAGCCCCAGCAATTAAATGAACTGACCTGAATTTCTGTTTCTCAACAGTATGGAAGGATCCATAGTCCGTTTGCCTGAAGTGATTGCTCTTAAGAAGAAGTACAAATCCTATCTGTACCTTGATGAGGCTCATAGTATAGGTGCCCTGGGTCCCAGTGGCCGGGGTGTAGTGGAGTATTTTGGACTCAATCCTGAAGATGTGGATGTTATGATGGGAACATTCACCAAAAGCTTTGGAGCTGCTGGAGGATACATTGGGGGCAAGAAGGTAAAAAGCTAGGAATCTCATGGCTGCTGGCTGGAGATGGAGTCCTTCAGTAAACGTTTTATAGTCGATCTATTTCTCAAATTTTCTGATTATCCATTTGTTTCATGATTTTACATACTGCCTAGTACAGTGAAATTCTGCAGTGTAGAAGAGGCTAGTCTAGTAAAACACCTCCTAGGTGTGTAGTTTTCACATGGTCAGCAATGGTCCCAGTTTCAGAATGTACAGTACTGGTGTATCATTTTAGAAACTGCCAAGAGCCAGGAAGCAGGGATTTCCTACTGTTATTTTTAATGAGACTTGCAGGAAAATTGCTAAATGCTGAAGTTTCTCATCCTGTTCAACATCTTAGGTTAGTGTAGTAGAGCTGATTCTCTCCAGACTTGAACAGATTACTTTCTCTTAAAAGACATTTTCTTCACTTTTTGGCTGGTTTTTTGTTTGTTTGTTTGTTGGTTTGGGTCAGGTTTTTTGGTTTGGGTTTGACTCCTTTCTAGAAAGAGTACTGCTAGAAAGTGTTACCCTTGCCAGACTCCTCGTCTTGGGAGGAATAATGTAGACAATGGCATGTGTCCCCTTTCTCATATCCTCAACTGTGTTGTACAGATCAGGCTTCCAAGTTTTATGTGAGGGTATTAGTCTACCATTTTGTTACCATGACAGTAGTTATTTAATTTTTTCACACAGTGACAATTGCTGCAGCCCATCCAAATGGAGATGGGATTTGCAGATGTTTCTTTTGGGGAGTTTACTGGAATTGGATTAAAATTACTATGACATCTTCCCCAGAAGAAAGCACCCTATAAATCTTTTTCCAAAGGTAGTGAGCCAGCAGGATTAACTCTTGGCATAATGTGAAGCAGCTGAGAGTCCACAACTGTGTTTTAGCTGCTGTTTGAGGGATTGCTTTAGAGCTAAGAGAACTTAAATCTTCTTACCTGGTTTAATTCAAAGTCTCTTTACAACTTCCTTGAACACTCCCACATATTTCTAGAATATGTTCACAACTTGTGCTATCTGTAGGGCCATCATTATTAATTTTTATGATAGCAGAAAGCAGAATCAGTCCTGCCATTCATACTGCTCCTTATAATATTTTCCTGGAGTGTTCTGGATATTTAACAGTGGGCTTGTTGCCGTTAACAAGCAGCCTATATCTACAGTGTGTTGGTCCTTTTGTTCTTGTAAGATCACCTTTTGTTCTCTAACAAATGTATCAGGTGTGTTTAGCTGGGAAGTGCAGGAAGGGACAGGCTCTTGGCTCTTAAATTAGACCTGCTGCTTTATTTATTTGTGCTGATAAATGGGAGAAAATATTTTGTGACCCATTCCTCTGCTTGGTAACTTGTGGTTAAACATGTTGAGCATGATACACAAGCACCAATGGATCCTAGTCCCCACTATTCCATTTGTTTTATACTCTTATAAACTCTTTTGAAACAAAGCTTGCACACAGCTTGGGTAATGCAAGCAAAACACCTTGCTGCAATCCAGTGCTCAGGGTGTTGGCTAAACAAGCCTGTTGTAGGCATTTGTCTTTGATCAGCACACGTTCTTGCCTCCTGATATAATTATGGGTTGTTGTGCCCTTGCTGTTCACTTTTCCATTGTTTGTTACATATACCATAAAAACTGTCCCTGAGATATCTATTCTCTTCCAGGACGTTCTGAAAGAGGTTTCTTGTGGTGGTCTGTTTCACTGTATGATTAAGACATGACAATAAATCATATCTCTTGTGCTGGGAAGGCAATGTCTGATGGCTCTTGTGTTTTACTAGGAACTGATTGATTACCTCAGGACATACTCTCACAGTGCTGTGTATGCAACATCACTGTCACCTCCAGTTGTGGAGCAAATCATCACCTCAATGAAGTGCATTATGGGTGAAGATGGTACAACTGTTGGTGAGTCTTTCTAACAGTAAGCATGTGAAAGGGGGAAGCTAAAGAGAGCCACTATCATGTTTAACAGATAACTCATTAAGTGGGCACAACAACAAATAAATTTACCATCCTACTTGACAGATCAGCCTAATAACAGGATAATGAATTTTCAGATAGAGGTAAGTCATCTTAGCCTTGTCCAAGACACAGGATTGTCTTGTATTGATTTTTGTTGTGTCCAGCTGTTGTAGCTGCCTTCTTTCCTTTCCCCATTGTCTGTCCTTTGTTGTTTGCCTCACTTCTAAGTTGCTTTCAGAGCATTTTGCTTTGTATCCTTTACAGTCCTGTTGGCTGGTTACTGCAGAGACAATGCTGTTTGTTTTCATCATGTATTATTGTTTGATGTTTGCACCTCAGTAAATATAGGAATGTTTCTGAAATTTCATTTTACTTGGGAAGCTAGAGGCAGTTTTCAAGATCAGTAGAGTTAGTGTATCAGGAGAAGAAATTCAGCATGTTCATCGTCTTTGTGTGCCTGAAAGTAAGAACAGAGAAATCCTTACTAGTCTCGATGCATTCAAAGTAAAACCTACAAATTCTCTTGTCTCATTTGCCTAGGAGGTAGCAGATTCCTTCACTTACAGCAAGAAGTAAATAGCTTGCACTTGTAATGCATAAGCTGCCTTAAAACTGAAATTGTACAGCACTTGGCATGTAGGTTTCTTTTCCCTCTTCACAGGCAATTAAAAAGTTGTGAGTAGCTCACATAGGATGGCAGTGAAGATCTGTCAGTGGTGCTCAGTTCAGGGGCTCTTTGAAGAATTCAAACTGCAGAATATATTCAGTTGTGGGAGTTTCAGGCAGCTGGCCACGAGGTGGTAGTGGTGTATACTAAAGAGCTGTGTTTGCTTTTCAGCACGGGTCAGCTGGGCAAATAACCTGACAGATGACTCCTGCAGTGAAAAAGCTAGTTGGAGAAATTATCTGGAAGTTTTTTCTGTTGTAATGGATTTCATTCAATCTGCTTACAGAGTTAAGTGCTAGCAGTTGGTGTTGGTGGTTGCTCAATAGAGAAGGCGTCACTGAGGCAAGCACAGCCAGGCAAGCAGTCTGTATCTGCACGCTTTCGGAGCGATCCGTGTGAGATATGTGTACCATCCAAGAGCAGTCCCCAGGGTTGCTCTCGAGGACAGATACTAACCAACCCTCAAACTGCATGAAAAGTTTAGCTGTGCAAAAGCCCTGGGTCTTGCCATCATCTTAAAAGTAACTATAGCACTCTTTTAAGCTGATGAACAGTGTGTGGTCTGCTCAGGCGTTGCTTCTTTTGGGTTTCTTCCAGTATCTGTTTTGCTTAATGAAGTGGAAAGCAAGGAATGTGTAACTGATTTCTGTTTGCAGTATTCAAACTAAGGCATTTTTGATTTTTTATGAGGCTACAGTGTGATATTTCTTCAAGCCAGGAGAATGGAAGCAACTTCCACTCCAGACTGTTCTCTTGCCATTATGCCAGGAAGATCCATCAGAGCTGAAAGGTGAACCAGATTGGGAATCACTTTGGCAAAAGAATAAGAGGTCATCTTCGTTGTTATGTTCCGTAAAATGGACATCAGGCTACGTGCTTCTCACTTGGTGCTAAGGAGTACCAGAATTCCTATCCACTTTTTTTATTGAGGGGGGAAAAAAACCCCCACATTTCAAAGAAGAGTATGTATGTCTGATTTCTGTATGAACTGGAAATGCTGGATTATAATAACTGGATAGGCAGAGTCCTGTCTGCTGGCACCCAGAATCCCTCAGCTATAGGTCTCATGAAAGTGTTACTGGCTTTCCAAGCCTCTAAGTCAGCCCTCAGCTAGGGTGATCACCTCATAGGATGATCTCTGCATGGAAATGCTTCTCTGCTTCATCTTCTGTACAGCGCTGTTCCCAGTCATGGATTTTTTAAACTTGCCTTAAGGCTTTAGGGATAATATTCCCTTGTAGGCATTTTATGTGGATGCAGTTGGCAAAAGTTCAGCTGAGTAAATTGAGCAGCTGCTAGTGATAGCATGACAAAATTTTTTCCTTGTTTAAGGGCTTTGGTTGAAAAACCTCTGTTTGGATTCTGTGGAATTTTGGGTGGGGCTCTGGGGGACCACTGCCTGCAGTTGGTTAGGCTATGAGTAGATGTGGAGTAGAGAGATGTGGAGAGATGGTGCTGGTAAGAGTTGTTAACTGTAGAAGACAAGTAGAGAAATAGTGTTAAACTGGGTCCCTGGTAAGTACCTCTGAATTGACTGTCTATTACAAAAATTTGCTGCTTTTATAATTAGTCAAGCTGAGCTAATGGAGGAGAGGAAACTGAGAGCAATGGTTTTACAAGGGCACAGGAGTTGGAGCTGGAATCAAAACAGTTTTTTGGTCCACAGCTAAATCTTTTAATGGTTTCAAGAACGCCTTCTTGAAAAGGGTCTTTGTGGCTTCTTTGTCTTCCTGCTTCTGCTCATCGCGCACTATTTTTAAGAGCTGCTGTCCTCTGTGGCATAAAACCTGTGTGGAAATTCTGATGTCCTGATAGGTGAGGTATAAGTAGAAGGAAGCAACGGGTTTTTGAGAACAAAAGAGGGTTTTATACATTATTTTGCAGGAATAAGTTCATTCTCTCCTCTTCAGGTTATTTCTAAATCTAGTGAAACATCTGGGGGCTCTAAACTTACAGTATGAGGCATTGTAGTTACTAAAACTTCACATAACTAAAAAAAGTAAATATCTCCTTTCAGACCTTTCCAGCAAGCTGCCAGTGACTAAATAGGATATTAGTAGGAGGCAGCACAGACAAAACACAGATGCTGTGAAAAACTGAATGGCTGCTTATAAAGAGCTTTAGACGGCATGCGGTGTGCTGCCTGAATTGGAACAGTAGTTTCTTGTGTCTTGATTTCTGTTGAAACTAATCTGTTAATTTTTTGTACCATTTATGCATGTAAGTGACTACCAAGTTCCAGTCTCTCTGAAGACAGTTACGAGAATGTAATTATGTATGAACACAAGTATCACTTGCTCCTTCATCCAGACTGCAGAAAACCCTCCCAACAACCTAAGTGATAGCAGAGCCGTGTTATGGGTTCTTGATGATGGTGCTTCGAATACAGAGACTATCTTTGAAGGAACAGTTGTCCTCAGGAGTTGTGAACATCTTAAGCACACAGAATGTCTTTAGACAATGTACATGGTTATCTCACATATTATCACATTTAGCTTTGGTGTATAGTAGAACAAGGTCAGTAGGAGCGACACAGGAGGCTTCTTTCCACAACAGCAAAATTTTGGAGCTAGCTTTCCAATTCAAAGTCACTATGGTTGAAATTGTTAACAAGCAAGTGCTGCAGAGGCTTGTCAGCAGTTCAGTGGATGCTACTCATTCTCTGTTCAGCCACAAAGATGAATAGACTTCTGAAAGTTTATAGATAAAGGGACATTTTTCAATGAATGATAAAAAGCCACAATAAACAGAGCTTTTGGGGTTGTAGGATCCACAAAGATGAAAAACTGATTTCTGGAATGGGGTTCTGAAAACTTGTTATGTAGAGCCATTTGATTCTTGCTGTTCATGTGGTGGTTGGGTTATTTAAATTGACTATAGGGTAAATGAGACAGCTTGGTGCTTGTCCTGGCAAATGAAACATTAGGACTTAGGGTATTAAGTGCTTAATCTGTCTCAGTGACTTTTTCAGCATCAATTATTTGGGTTGAGTGGAGAACTGGATTTTTTCACCATAACTATCTCCCTAGGACTGGGAATCAGGTTGACTCCTTTCCACTGTTTACATAAGAGCCAGTCATATATCACTGGAGGTGTTCAGGAAGAGATTGAATGGAGCGTTTGGTGCCATGGTTTGCTTGATTGGATGGTGTTGGGTGATAGGTTGGACTCAATGATCTCAAAGGTCTCTTCCAACCTGGTTTATCCTATCCTATCCTATCCTATCCTATCCTATCCTATCCTATCCTATCCTATCCTATCCTATCCTATCCTATCCTATCCTATCCTATCCTATCCTATCCTATCCTATCCTATCCATCTTCTGTGCAACTGCAGTTCTTCTAGCATTGTTGGTCTTCAGGACTCTGCCTGTTTGCTGCCATGATAACATCGCTGGGGTAAGTGGAAGAAAATCATAAACCTGACTTAGGTGAGGGCAAATCAAAACATGCAAGGTGAAACCAGTCTAGGAACTGGTTAACGTCCTTCAGAGATTACATTTAATTCTCTCTCCTGTGTGTTAAAAACTGAATGTAAATCTTAAATCCAGTTTGAACTAAAGCTGGCAGTGTTATTGGCTTGTAAAAGAGATGAACTACTTCCTTCCATGGAAGTTAACAGTAGTACTTAAACATGCTGACATTTTATAATGTCTACTGTCTTCCATCTCAGTTTCAGGAGGCAAATATGCAATGCTCAGTCACAGCACTGCACTTACTGTGTATAGGCTAAGTTGCTGAGAGATCTTGCCCAGGATTACACTTAAATTTCGAATGGATGTTGTTTTGAGCAGTGTTTAGAAACCAAGGTAATGTTGTACGTTATCCTGCATAGCTCCTGTGTTGCAAGTAATAGAAGTAGCAGTTGTATAAGCCACTCCAGCTGCTAAACTATCAAAAATTTTTAAGTAACCTTTGAAAGCTAGTCAGCTGTGCATACTTTGATTAGTATTTGTCTCATTTGAGCACCTTAGTTGTAAAAAACTAGTAACTGCATCTCGTCAGAGGAATCGAAACCAAATGGTCAACAAGTAAGGATTTCTAGAATTGCCATGGCTGTACACAACAAACTCCAGTGACTGAAATCAGAAAAGGGAGTTGAACCAGTTATAGGCAAGGTACAGTAGCTGGCAGAGTACTGAGCCTAACTGAGTTTCTGAGAAGACAGGACCATCTATAATATGCACAGGGAAAAACAGGATGGAAACGAAGCTATGCCTGGTCTGATTAAATTTTGCGGGGGTGGGGGTAGTAAGACTACAATTGGTATTTTAACTTCCTTGTGGTTCATTGGGCTCTAAAGTGAAGGTATGATCTCAGTAGTTCAATCAGCTGTCTATCAGGTATCTTCAAGTGTTTAGTAAAATTGCCCCGTTCTTTCCAAAGACAAGCCAGAAGTATATCCAATAGCAATAATGTAAGCAATAATGAAAGATGAGCCAATGTTGCATCACTTAAAATTGAATATTATGTAGCAAATAGTCTAAATATGAATTGTTTGTACCTTCCCAATGTTAGCAGTAATTGAAGCAGTGGCTGCTCTTGTACTCAGAAGGGGAAATAAATACTCCTTTTGCAGGCTGAGCTTGAAAACATTCTATTTGCATTAAAACTAATTCATTTGCATTTCCTCCAATAATGCACTTGCTAATGAGGTGTTAAATTATCGCCTTAGGAACCCAGGGACCAGTCAAAACTTTTTTGTTTTGTTTTGTTTTGTTTTGTTCGTTGATGCCCTTGGGAATCTCAAGCTGAGCTGAGAAACTGTTGGAAAAACAAATACTCTGGGGGTCATAAAGAGAGTTTCCTGCTTCTCTCCAGAGGACTAACAGTTTTAAACATCATTCTCTGTAGTTGTGCTTTCAGCTGGGGATCTTTTAAATCCAGCTTGTTGCTGCACCCTGCCCCCCTCCCACAGAGCATGGAAAGCCTCCAGAAACATTGCTTTAACCTAGGCTATGCAGGAAAAGTCTTTCAGCTTCGGGTGCTTTGAAGAGTATTTACAGATGTTAGAAGAGCTGCACCCTTTGTGTTGTGCATTGGAATGTGAGAATTCTTCAATGCCTCTTCCTTTGCACTTTGATATCAACACTGTGGTGTTTATGCAAAACTTACAAACCTTTATAACTGTACACCTGCTTTGTTCTCATAACATTCTGGTTCTGTTTCTGCTCAGGTGTGAACTGCCATCTTCTATCTTTGTAGCTTAAACACTGTGTCATAACAGAAATAAAACTAGGAATGTGCTGCTTTGAAGGAATTCCATTTTTGTCTTCCTTACACTACATTTGACTTAAAGCTTGTGGCTTGCTTTTTTTAATTCTCTATAGGACTAGAGATGTCACATTTCTACAGAATATTGATGTCTTGCTCATAGAGGGAAAGGGGGAAACACTGGAGAGGAGCTCACTAGCATGTATTGTTAGCAATAGTGTGATTAAAATGCTGTAAGCCCGTATGAATGTTGAAGTAAAGCATTTGAACAGGAGTAATCACAAATTAGGTGATGTGCACTCTGTCTCAGTATGGAAGAGTTCATTATACCAAGAATGGTACATGATTTACTAGAGCAGACTTTACTGAAAACAGGTGAATGACCCACATGATTACCACTTCCTACCATCAGCCATGGCAATTGCAGCAGCTTTCTACGTAGAAAAATTAATACTATTATTACAAGAGTGTCTGCAGTGTACACGCGGCAAAATTTCATTCCCTGGAGTGCAAATGTGACTGTTTCTAGCTTCTTTGGAAAGAAGGAATAGTCTGTAACTGAAGCCCTTTCTGTGAACGATGTGCAGGTGTTTTAGGCTTTGTGGGACTCACATACTGTGCTTGCCTATTGCAGTGGACTCTAATGTAAAATGTAGTTGGCACCAGGTCAACTGATGCCACTTCACATCAGTGCAGTTGATCTACCACATATTCCCAAAATTCAACCATTTTGACAACCTGCAATTTGGAATTTAGTGCTGTTTGTGTGCAGATGTTTGCTAGTGTTGCAGAATTAATAAACTTTGTTGAATAGTACAGATCTAGCCCTTGAAAGAAGAAGTTGTCTGAAAAACCTGCATGCCAATTAGAGCATTTTGAGAGCACGTATGGCCAGTGAAGACATTTGAGATGACTTCAAATAAGGTTGTGCAAGATCTGTTGCAGTCTAGCTTCAACAGAGCAGTTTAGTTCAAGACAAATTGGCTTGTCAAGAATAGGAGATAATGACCTGTAGAGCTTCTTGCTGCCAGGTGTAAGCTCCTGTCAATGCTCAGGTTATTGCCCAATTGTTGCATAGCGGAAAGGTTGTAGTTACAAGGCTGTCTGCGTGGGGTTGGGAATGTGCTACAGAGTATGCATGCTTCTCAAGTTTATGTTGGCTACCAGCTCCTGAGATTTCTTAACTGTTTGGGATTTCAAATTTAACAAAAAAACCCCAAGCAAACAAAAAACAACAACAAAAAAGCCATTAAAATACTTCTGAAGCTTCCTAGGACTTTAAAGCTTGTTTTCCTACTAGTCAGCTTTAATATTCTATTGTATAAATGTACTGCCAAACTCAGGCCCTAAGTGGGCAGTGGAGAACTCTCTTGCCCTGCAACTAGCATCTCCACAACTAAGTACGCTGCACAAACAGATATGGTACTCTTGCAGAACAGCTGTCTGTACCAAGAGCTGGAGTCTGAATATTTAGTGCCTTCAATCTCTACTGCACATAACTTGTCTTTTCTAGGCTTATGGCTATATTCCTGACAAGTAACTTTTTGTTCAGGACTTGGCATTGTACAGACAATTGTGGGGTTTATATGCTTTGATCTTTCCAGGATCTTTGGAAAGTATAGCTGTGCAGGAAAAAGCAAGTCTATAAAAGTCACAGCAGAGACAAGGCTTCCAGGGTTTGGGCCTTTTTAGGCTCAAAGCCTACTCTTCTACCTCACTGCCCTTCCAGGTGGCAAGCTACCAGAAGCTGATTGCCAAATACAACTTACTAGCATGGGAGGATTCAACACCCTTCCTGTTGAAATTATTGCAGAGTTTAAGGGCAAATCTAGTGTTCTTTCAGAAAAGGACAGCTATGGCTGTTATAACAGATGTGGGCAGTCCTGACATGGTGTCAAATTTGCAAGCTGTGGCTTTACATCATGAGATGAACCTCTTAGCTATAAGCATCTTTGATGTTGAAGGAGAAACTTGAGATGTATGAGGACTGTTCTGTGAATGACTGAGGTGCTACCTTCTCAGTGACTTCACACATAAACTTTGTTTAAAAAAGCCAAATAAATTAAATCAAGTCAACTCCCCCAGAGTAGAAATGCATAATTTTAGCACACGTTAGTGAAGAGCAGATACACATTTGCCACGTCCCATCTCTTACACGGTTGCTTGTGTTAGGTGGATGAAATCTCTAGCAATATTGAGAGGCATAGCAAAGTCATGTTGAAGGACAAAACAACCTTTGGAAACTAATGTTCACCATTCCATAAAGTCCCATTTAGTACCACTGAGGAAAAGTAGGGTGTTTAGGACTATTCTATTCACTGTCCTTATTCTTTAAGGGATCCTTCTACCAAGAGACTAATAGTAGAAAATAACCTGCCAGGTTTTTTTGTCTGCATCTTCAGATTAAGTGCTAACACAAAGATGAAAGACTTTTTATAGTACCTTACAGTATCAGTTACAGGTCAAATCTTACTTCTGTGTAGGATCTCATTATTGTCTCAAGCTTGGGTAGCCTATTTTATAGTGCTCCTTTCATTGCTTTTTATGAAGCTGATTTCTGTTCAGTTTGACCACAAGATGGTACTCCAGTGTTTATGACTGCTGTCTCCCAAAGACATTTGCCAAAGAGTAGAATAGTCAAACACATCCCAACCCTCAGCCCTGTTCGTGAGGTAAGAGAACGGATGCCCCAGCTTTATTTGTCTCTTTTTAGAATAACCTGATTTTCTGGCTGTTTCTGACCAGAGATGGTCACACACCCAGAGATATGTGCTGACTAGTACCTATGTCTCTTCCACTCTTCTTGTTGTGTTAGACCTTGTGCATTAGTCTAACTGCTTCAGGAACAATGCTGTTAGAAATTCCTAAGGTATTGGCATGGATTGTGACCAATTAACCTGCTTCTGCTGAATACTGTTTCTTACACTTGTACACTTCTCATCTGATTTTGCAGTTAAGAGCAGCACTTCAGTGGCTGAGGCAACTGCAGGGAGTGAGGGAGAAGATTGTTGCTTGTCGTCTGCAGTTAGTCTGTGCTGTTTCTTATGCCTACTTCCTTGCCTGCGATTTCCCTGTTCTACCTGTAGTGGTACTATTGTAAGTTTAGGTATGTACATTCCCTATGGAAAAGTTTACACATTCATACCTTTGTTAACTTCATTTTCACAGTCCTGAGGTTATTGGAACATCTGGAGTTAATATGTTGTGATTTTTAATTCAAACCATAGGATTTTTTCAGAGTACCACATCTGATATATAAAAATATGTTAATTTAAATATAGGTGTAGAATAGAATAGAATAGAATAGAATAGAATAGAATAGAATAGAATAGAATAGAATAGAATAGAATAGAATAGAATTACCAAGGTTGGAAGAGACCTTGAAGATCATCGAGTCCAACCTGTAACCATAACCTCACAACTAGACCATGGCACCAAGTGCCACATCCAGTCCCCTCCTGAACGCCTCCAGGGATGGAGACCCAACCACCTCCCCGGGCAGCCCATTCCAATGACGAATCACTCTCTCGGTGAAGAACTTTCTCCTCACCTCCAGCCTAAACTTCCCCTGGTGCAGCTTGAGACTGTGTCCCCTTGTTCTGGTGCTGGTTGCTAGGGAGAAGAGGCCAACCCCTTCCTGGCTACAACCACCCTTCAGGTAGTTGTAGAGAGCAATGAGGTCGCCCCTGAGCCTCCTCTTCTCCAGGCTAAACAGCCCCAGCTCCCTTAGCCTCTCCTCATAGGGCTTGTGCTCAAGGCCTCTCACCAGCCTTGTTGCCCTTCTCTGGACACGTTCAAATTGCAGCTGGCAGCTTAAAAAACAAACAAAACCCCCAAACAAACAAAACCCCCCAATCCACAACAAAACAAAACCCTGAGAAAACAAAAACCCAAAACCCTGAAAACCCTACACATTAACAAACAAACAAACAAACAAAACACAGAAAAAGAAATAAGCTAAATGGAAAGAAAACAAACAAACCCCAAACAACACAAATAAACCAACTTGGAAACTAGTTATTTTAATGCTCAGGCCATTCAGTGACACAAGGTGTGGCTGTTGGACTCTTCTTCAGCCTTCCCAACCCTGAGCATTTGCTGTAAGTCTGATTTGTCAACACTGTTGGATTTTAATTCTTTTTATGATGCCACACCTGCTTCCTTCACCATGTTTAGAGAGAAAGTAGCCCTGTTTGCAGCAGAGGAAGGCTACACAACCTTCTTTGGGGTTTTTTGGTGTTATTTTTTTCTTTTGGTGTTGGTTGGTTTGTGTTTGGTTTGGGCTTTTTGTGTGTGTGGTTGAGGGTTTCTGTGTGTCTGTAGCCTTTGTTGTTGTGGGATTTTGTCCATCATGATGAAGGCAGTAACTTGTAGCCTGTTGATTGTGGAGATTGAGGCCTAATGTCTTGGTGGAGTGCATGTATAGTTGGTGTTGAGTTGGTGTATAGTGGAGTTGAGTTGGTGGAGTTGATGTATAGTTAACTCAGAAATTTTGCTGCAAAGGGAAACCTTAACCTTTGTAGACAGGACAGGGTTCACCTACAAGTGCTTGTCTTCATGACTGAATTATTTTGGCAGTTCTTCATGAATTTTGACATTTCACAATGATTTTCACACAGTGTTTTCATGGCAGTGCTGTAAATACCTGGTAAACTTGGAGGAATTGCACTGTGTTCTGAGAAACACCTGTGTAGGCTTTGGGGGCCTTAACGGTTCTGCTTTAGTGACATTTATTAGCTACAGCTCAGGCATAGATCCATGAGGTGGTGTACATAAATGAGATTGCTTAAGTTAGGGGTTTGATGCATTCAGTAAGATTGGTGGGTTACTTGAAGGCTTATATGTGGGGGGGGGTGTCCATAGTGAAGTTTTTCCTAATACAGATTGTACCTGTTCAATGACTTTCTTCAGGTTTGAGGGTAGTCTAACATGTGGCCATGAGGGTTGTACGAGCCTTATGTGTTTTGTTTTCTATAGCAGTAATGTCTTGTGTAAGTGTTTCAAGTGCCTTTGTCATTGAAGTGTTGTCTCTCTAGATCAGACTTAAACTTGAGCATTGTGCTTTTCCTCAGAACAGGTAGTGTGCACTACACCTTTTCTGTGATTTACTATGCTATTTCTAGTAGTCCATAGATGTAGAGACCATCTATGCCATAGAGTGCAGGGTGAACTCCAGCCTTGCAGCTGGCAGCGTGGCAGAATTTATGATATATAAAAGTACAATTGATGCCATTTGTTATTTATCTCTTTTGAGGTGGAAATTTTATGTTTCCCCTGTAGGTGAACTTCAGAGATGAAGTTCTTAAAATGCTGGCATTTTTGTTCTTCTCATGCTTCAGTTAAACTTCAATTTGTAGTTTATACTGACTGTATCCATTTTTGTCTGGAAGTGGAATGATTTTCTATTCTTGTGGCGTGTCTAGCTGGAGGTGATAATCTGTCTGGTTCTGTAAGGTACTGTATATCTGTGTGGTATTTTACAGTTAGTAAAGGCAGTTGATAATGCTAACTGAAACTAGATGACTACTGAGTTATTTGTAACACTTCCTAGTTGAAGCATACGAAGACGCCATATCGCTAACCATCTTCTCTTGTACAACAAAGGCGAAGAGCCTTTCTCTGCCTTTTTCTGTTTAAAATCCTAAAGAACAGCTAGCTTTGATACTGGCTTCCATTGTAGAGAAACTGCAGAAAGCAGATGGAAAATATAGTTCACACTCTTTGTTGCTCTGTTGTAAAGCTACTGAGCTGTCTCCATGGAAGTAGATTATAAACATCCTTTATATAACATGCTTTGTCAAAGCTTGCACATTCCTTCTCTTGTAAAGAAATGTTGTGTTTATATGTGTCCCTGATGTTTTTTCTTTCAGTGGCTTCAATCTGCCATAAAGGCCTGCCAACTTATTTGTGTTGAGCACAGGTTTGAGTCTGTTTCCTTCTGTTTCTTCTTTGCTGATGCTTTGTCTTATTCCTGAGATACTGTGCGAAGATGTGCTTTTTAACTTCCAGTGTCCAAGGTGTCATAATAGAAAAAAACCCAGAAAGTTTAAAAAGCTTGCTTTTCTCTAAGATCCCATTCTCTTGTGAAGTAAAATTTTATTGAAAGTGCATAAATACACAGTTTTCATGTTTCTGACAACTTCATGGTGGAGGCACCATAATTAGTTCAGAAAAATAGTCTGACCGGCACTTTCCTGTCAGACTGTTTTTCCTGTCTTCTCACCTAGGCACAAGACTAACTGTCAGACAAGATCTGTACAGCTGCCTTTGCAATGATTATGAATGTTGTTATAACGACTGTGCATTTGTGGTAATATGCATTTTGTCTAAGCTGATGTGTAAGTAGTGCTAATACCAATCCTACAAGTCCTCCCTCTCAGTAATTAACATGCAGAGTTAAGTAATGCATGTACCCAGGCAATACAATCTTAATTCCTTTGTTATGGAGGGAGAACTCTAATCTTAGTCTTCAAAATTATTGATCAGCTGAAACAATTTCAGAATAGAATAGAATTAACCAGGTTGGAAATCGTTGAGTCCAACCTATCATTCAACACCATCTAATCAACTAAACCATGGCACCTAGTGCCCCATCCAGTGTCTTCCTAAACATCTCCAGTGATGGTGACTCCATCACCTCCCTGGGCAGCATATTCCAATGGCCAATCACTCTTTTTGTGAAGAACTTCTTCCTAACATCCAGCCTAAACCTCCCCTGGCACAGCTTGAGACTGTGTCCTCTTGTTCTGGTGCTGGCTGCCTGGGAGAAGAGACCAACCCCCACCTGGCTACAACCTCCCTTCAGGTAACTTTATACAGCAATGAGGTCTCCTCCTCTTCTCCAGGCTAAGCAACCCCAGCTCCCTCAGCCTCTCCTCATAGGGCTTGTGCTCCAAATCCCTCACAAGCTTTGTTGCCCTTCTCTAGACACCAAGCTGTCAATTTTAATTGATAGTATGTGGTGAATTTCAGCCACCTGACCATGGTGTAACCAGATACAGGAAACATGGTATAAACAAACATGAGCAAACAAAAAAATGTGAACCATCATTAAAAAGTGGTGCTCTTGTAAATTGGATTTCAGAAATTGCTCTTGGTAGATTCCTGGGGCAAGGGGAATTATTTGTTGCAGGGAATACTGCTGTTTCTCTGCAGGTCCTTCAACTACTGTCTGCTTCCAGTGTGCTTTTGTTCTCACTTTGTCTCACAGGGTAATTACTTAGACTAGCTATACAGACAGGACTATTTAATTAGAACTTAAATTGTTTTCAGTAGAAATCCAGCCTCTAGAAAAGTTATGTGTGGAAACGTACTGCGGTGGCTTGTGGCATTGGAGTTAGGGTGCCCTACTGGGTCTCTTCTTGAGCCTAGTCTCTCACTGCAGTATGGTTGCACTGGGCTTGGAACATATGGGAGGAGGTAAGTGTCATGTAACCATGAAATGAAGTTGTTCCTATGCAGTTCTTTGCATATGAAATAATTTTGTGTTCAGTCAGCCTTGCTGTTATTTGGATGCATGTGCTCTCACCTTCTCAGTCTTCTTCATGGTGAAATAGAGTTTGTGCATACTTTTTAGTCAGCTTTATCAGACCAGGCATTGTCTTGAATTCTGCTTTAAATGGACAGGGTTTGTGTGTTTCTGACAGCCATTCACAGGAGGCAGTGTTTCGATTTGGTTCTGGTTGCTGGTGGATTGTTGCGGGTTTGGGTGGTTTGGGTTGTTTGGTTTATTTTGCTTTGGCAAAATCTATTCTCCACCAAAGACATCAAATCCTCCCACTTCTGTCTAGGTGGATTTCTTACAAGGAGTCACACTGAAAATCATTGGAGAGCCTAGGATCTTTTGTTCTGCGTTGTGTGAAATTTAGGAACAGTTGCTGTTTCTGCAGGGTTGGACTTGGATCTGATACACCATTGTAGGTAATAGTGGGGTGAAAACATAAAAGCTTATTAGCAGCTAAATGTAATTCTAGTAGCAATTAAGTAATCTGATGCTACCATCAAGCAGCAGTCTTTCTAAAGACTTTCCTGAGTCTTGAAAAAGCAGGTTTCTGTAATGCACAGTGCGTGCTGAGCATGGCAAGAGGCTGTATTATGCCTTCTCATCTCTTCAAACTGGATTCTTGCAGTAAAATACAAGTTGTTGGCATGATGTTTGACGGTGTGGTTCTCTGTTACATGGTTAATAGGTTATGCAATGTAGATCTACTGTTTGGTCATTTCTGTGTCTATAAAATCAGGGGGCTGCTGACAAACAGTCTAAGCAATCATTTTGGTTTGTATGGTGTCCTGTGTGAGATAAAAGACTAAATGTAAATAGGAACTGTAGTTAGCTTTCAAGATAGAAGAGCTATATAGGTTTAGGGGTCGGGGTTTTTGTTTATTTGATCCCCAATGCTAACTGATCAGTTAATTCACACTTTGCAAAGCAGTGCTTGCCTCATGACATTTTGTTACTTTAGGTTTGAGTAAAACAATGATATGCAAACTCTGTTTCACAGCAGTGCTTGAACATTGTCTATAACCACTGCTTTTCTGGGCTGCCAAAGTGTTTCTGGATTTTGAGAGAAGCATTGGTCCAGCAGAACTTTTTGCAGGGACAAGCCTAAGGTGGTGAATGTCCTACTAAATCACTTCCTCTTCTCTGCCTACTGCTTGTGTAGACTTCAAAGACTCCAGAGGTCAGAAAATAATTTCCTCTAATTACCACACAGAGAGCCTGAGATGCTAATGGCTTCCTATCCCAGTTCTGTGTCACGTTCTTATCTATATAGAGGGGAAGGGCAACTTTTAAAATCAGAGGTGGAAAAAGCACTGCAGCTCAAGTGTTAAACCTTGTGGAGGTTACTGCTACAAACCAGGTGGTTCTTAAGATCTCTTTTAAAGGCTTACAAATGTAAACACATGCATTTTGCTGAATTGCTCACAGCCAGGTCAGTTGGTATCCCTAGCTGTGAACTCCTGAGGACTGTTCCCTTATAGAACAAAGAAATGGTCTGATGAAAAAGCTCTAGATTTAGAGGGCAAATAATCTCTCTGGCAACCCGAGAGGGAGTGTGTGGGAGGTGGGGGTACTGTTATGGGCAATGCATCAACTGGTGGACTGCACATAAGGGCACAAAAATGCACACACTTCAATGACAAATATGTGGCATGTCTCAAATGTCAGAGTTGCATAGGAATTATCCTGGTATTAAGATAGCTGAAATGTTTCCATATTAAATTACAAATCATCCTATCTTTTGGATGTACCAAAGAGTTGCATGTTGTTCTTATTGTGGAGCAGTATTTTAAACAAGATTTGAAAGAATACACAAACTATTTCCAAGTCTAAGCCCCTGGCTGTATTTTTATCACAGTCCTGTAAATATCTGATATTTTTTAAAATGCTGGTTAGTGCACCCATGATGTTGTATACCAGCGGAGCCATTATAAGCCTGTGTTCCCCAGAATACAGCTTCACAAAGCTCAGAAACATTGGCTGTTGGTGCCTTGTGTGTTGTTGTTTGGCTTGTTGTTTGTTGGGGTGTTGATTGGTTGGTTTTGTTAGGTTGGGGTTTTTTCCCCCTTGTTTTATTTAATTACATCTCAGTACAGATACCAATCCGTCTGTGTGGCAAGAGAGGCTGAGGTGTATCAGTTAATAAAATAGGTTAATTTGGGTGGTCACTTTAGAGCATTCAGATAAATTAGGAAATCTAAAATGTAAACTAGAAGGGAGGAGTCATAGTAAAACCTTCAGCAAAACTGTTCTGACATGTTTGCCTTAAGAGTTGTATTACATGATTTGACATGGTGTTAAGTAGAAACTGGTATCAATTCCTCAGTCACTTACTGAAGAAGGAGGTTGCTCAAGAGCAGGGTTCTGAACATGCTGCAATGTGGTTCTGCCCTCGTGTAAGTGCTCATGTAATTAGCAGTTGATTATCTGTGCTATGGTGTAGCCTATGTTCTTTGGCTTCACTTGTCCAAGTACTGTGCATCAGTCAATGTTGGTAGCTCCACTGGAACAGGCTACCCAGGGAAGTGGTCAAATCAACATTTCTTGAGGTGTTATGTAGATAGGGTGCTTAGGAACATATTTCAGTGGTGGATTTGGCAGTGTTAGGTTAACAGTTGGACTTCACCTTAAAGGTCTTTTCCAAACTAAACAATTCTCTGATTCTCTTTTCTTCATATAAGGACAGATGGCTTCAGCTATCCTTAGCCTAATTGATTGATTTCTGACAATACAATATGTACTCAATTTTCACTAATTTCTCATTAAAGTACCTTTAATAGCAGTGAAAACATGAACGCTTATAGCCAGTGGGGAGCTCAAAAGAGATGATTTTGTTATGATGGTTTTGTTTTGAACTCTGTGTTACAGAGCAGGGTTTTAGAGAACAATATTGTACAAAACAAGAACAGTAGAAAGGGTTCATTATCAAGATGAAACTAATTGGTGTGTGTCGGAAGGCAATAAAAAGCCTCTACCTTGTAAAGGACATTGAAATTTCTCCTGCGTGCACCTTGGTACGCTGAGCTGCCACACGCCTGTGTCTGTGAGCTTTGTAAAAACTTGCAAAACCCCCACTGAAGGCTGTTGCATAAGTGCAAGAAATGCTCAGACCCAGAGCAGAGTTTAAGTGTTAGTAAAAATAAATCCTTCTCGCTGTGGAAGATTGCTATTTCCTGTCTCCATTGTGTTACGGCCTTGCTGCATGTACTCCTTAAGAAAGAACAAGAGAAGTTTTTCCAGGGGTGTTTATGAAGCTGTGGTGTGGATGGATATCTAAGGTAAGAGCCATGCTTGCTTATTCATACAGAGGAGATGATTTATTCTTACCCTTTGAAACTTTTTTGCTCGTGCACATAACTGTATTTGTTATGAGGGCAGGAGACCTTTTGCTTGATCCTTTTTTTATTAGTTATGGTCTTCTGGGTGGTACACAGTCAGCTACTGACTGCAGCTCCTGAAGCTGATGGGCAGAAATGTGCATCAGCTGAGATTTTGCATGAATCTCAAGTGCTGCTCAGTTGTTGTTGGGGTTTATCTCCACTATCATGCTTTCCCTTTTCCTTCTAAGGTTGTAGATCACATGTAAAATATAATGGAATCTGAGTAACATCCTTTAGGCAACTGCTCCATGAAGAACAGAACATGCTGATTTGATATTAGTTGGAGGGTCAATCAAGAGTAAAATGACTCAGCCATCTTTCAATAATTTTTTACAGTCTCAGAACTATAAAACTACAGGAACAATTTCCTTTCTGTTAAGTGTAACTCATGGAAATGGCCACACTTGGGATTGCAGCTCACTTTTAATTTCTCAGGTTGAGTATTCTAGATTTTCTAGATGAACAAAATGTTCTGCTGTTTTTGAAAAGAGGATGTGTTTCTTAACCACTTTATTAAATATGTCCTGTTTAAAGAAGAGGAAGCTGAAAATCAAAATTTGACTTGGAAACAGACTCAGAAATACTTTGAGTGTTCAAATAATCACTGCTTTTTATTTGGCAGAGTTCAAAACTCCAGGGGAAATCTAGTGTGTATTGAAATTCACCCAGTCTTTTGCACTGCTCAAAGTGGAGGCATGATTTGGTTGTACTGTAGTGTAATTGCACCACAAGGTCCAGTTCCCTGATATACTCCAGTATAGTTGGGATGTGTTTCCAGATGTCAGAGTAATGTCAGCCTAGTGATATTTTGCTCTGGAATTTCTTCTTTGGTTTGGTTTACTAGCTAACTTTTAATGTTCTATGCTTTATAACCCTTACCTGTTATTCTTTCCCCCAGAATAAATGTCCCTTCTCCTGCTTTTGAGATGGAAAAATGCAGAGCCAGAAGTGGTGCACACCTACCATAATTTAGGTAAAAGGTTTAGCCCTAGGAGGTGTTTTAATGCAGTACAGCTACTTTCTCTGTTTGGAGAGTCTATGCAATGTGTTTTTAAAGAAGACTCAAAATGCCTCTTTTTTAAAATCCTGTATCAGCAATGTCCTCTTTGAGAGACTTGTGTTTTTAACAAATGGTCTACTTCAGTTCTTTGAGTCTAATGAATTCTGGTGCTGCACAGTGGGAGTCTGACAGGCTGGAAGTTGCATTAAACAGCTTCAGGTTTATATTGAAAACATTGTCCTTGGTTCAAAGGAAAGGTAATTATTCTGCCCTGGAATGATAGCAGCCCCTCCTTTATTGACAGCACACCATCTGGTTGTGATAAATTGCATAGCCCTGGCAAGGCTGCAGCTTTTTGGTAGCAATGGATGACTTAAAGGCTTCACAATTCAGGTTGGTAAAAAAAGTAAGACATACATATTGTTTATGGAAATTGCTTATTTCCCTGTTATTGCTCACAGTGCTTTTGTCTGGTTTTATGTTCATTAGGTGTACCTCTAAAGGAAAATTTCACAAAGCATGGATTTTTCAGGAGCTAATTCTGGCTGCAAGTTCAGTTCTACTAATTTTTTTGAGGGAGAGCTTGAGAAAGTGGTTATGGAAATCTTGAATATTTCAAGTGTAATTGATACCATTAATTGTACTTTGCCACCAAAGGACTGTTAGTAAGAGCAGTGCAGATAATTAGTGGTTTTTTTTTTTCTCAAGGAGTGATTGTTCTTAAATGTGTTGGTTGCTGTAGCTTCAGGGTGGTAGGTTCCTTTTCTGAAAACTTGCCAAGTAGTCGGTTTGCATCTATAAATAAAAGTTCAGAGTGGTGCTAGGTAGTTTGCTAGCCAGTTGGTCCTCTCGCAACTAGTTCTTGTTCTTGCTGTCCCAGACAAAGTTACTTCTTCCAGCCTGCCTAATTGTATGATATGTTTGGGTTCAGCTCTGTGCTTTTGACAAAAAGAAAAAAAAAAAAAGAGTCATTGGTGGTTGTTAAACAGAGATATCTTCAGGTGTCTTGGAGGGGTTGGTTATAACCCCATTGTAAGACAAGGTTAAATGCTTGCCGTTACAACACACTGAATGTGGCTTACTGTCGTGTCTGATTTGTTGAAAACGTTGGCTGGTCTCCACTTCCAGATTTTCTTTTATTTTGGAGCATGATTCTAGATTTTCTTCCCATACATTACTGCTTTTGCTTTAGAAATTTCCTCAATTTGTTGATTTTATTTGCTTGGGGAAAAAATAATCACAGCAACACCGCGACGATGAACCTTACTTTGGCCAAGTTCTTTTGATGCCTTCTGTGAAGCTAATTGCTCTAGAGGGAACTACCTCTGCAAAGCATTTTAGACCTTCTTACTTGGACAGAGGTAGCAGCAATACCACTCATTAGTAGTTCTTACTTTCATACCACTTCTATTTTTAGAACTGGAATCCTTGTAGTTATATTTGCACAGTGTGGCATGAATAACATTTATCTTAGATTTAGATGTAAAGAGAAAACACTTTGAACCTGGCTTTGCTATGCTTGTTATTTCTGTGGCTAGGCAGTTTGGACGTTCATGCAGGGATTTGCCACAGGTTAAAATAACTCTGAAGCCATGTTGAGTTGTTACTAAAATTTAGTCAAGCATTTTATGTGTAATGAGCGAAGTGCCCTGGTAAGTTTGACTTGCTCATTGCCTGCCAGGGTACATAAGAACCAGATGTATGTTAGTCTGGGGTTTGGCAGGCTTGGTCCTTCACCTTTTGCTGGCAAAATATCTCTAGAGCTTCAAGTCATTTAGGCAAGACGCCTCTCGTTTATTATGTGCAACATATTGATGTGGAAAAGTTGCAGAGTGCTCTTTATTTTTAGTATCTCAAACTGATAGGTAGGAAATTTCATCCTCTGTTGTGGGAGGCTGCTAAAGTACAAGGTGGAACTGAATTCATGTGGGTAATTTTAGCTGCTTTCTACATCTAGTAAATGGTAACTTTTTTACAATTCTAAAATTTTTCAAGAGGGAGGAAGTCTGAAAACTGAAAGTGTTAGGGTAGCCAAACATTGGAACAGGCTGCCCATTGAGAATTGTGGGGTCACCATCTGTGGAGACAGTGAAAACCCAACTGGGTACAGTTCTGGGCAGTGAAATGGATTGGCTGATTTTAAGACATCTCTTCCAACCTAAAGGATTTTGTGAAAAGTGGAAGTGGAACCTCCCACAGCAGTAACATCCTGTTTTCAGCATCTGTGATACTTTGTGGGTTTACAAAGAGTATAATAAACCTGTAGAACTTCTTTTACATTCCACAGACGCCTTTTCCAGTGCTGCTGGACCACAGGGAAAGGTGCAGAATGGAAGTTTTCAGAATCATTGTCTGTGCAAGATGCATCCTAGAATGATCTCATTGCATTGGCATCTCTTAATTATATCAATTCCTGCTGCTTTATAGTTGATTTATTTCTGAATCCTTGTGTGCGTTTCCAGCCTGTGGCCAGGGAAGCTGATTTGGTTTCTTGAAGTTTGCCTTGGCCACTTATGTCTTTGAGATGTTATTATCTACATTCAGTCACCCTTTACCCCTGAAATACCAAAGCAGACCAGTAAAGTTGTTTTCCCTAGTGAAAAAGTTCCTCCCTAAGGCAAATTCCCATTTTCATTCCTACTATACTTATATGCCTCATCGGGACAACAACTGCGTTCTCATCCCCTCTATGAGGACTCCTTTTTCTGGTGATTTTCCTACAGAGCAATGACTGACAGCTTTTAGTACTAGCTTCTTTTTGATTGTGTTTGACTTTCACCCAAGTCAGGATATTATCTTCTTAGATTTTTGGCTTAAGCTTTGTACTGCAAGGCTGAAACTTTACTTCCCGCTATGAAGAGCAATCATGTCTCGTTTAAGACTTTAGTTTATCCATGGCTGCAGTCCATCCATGGAGTGTTGATACTCATTACAGAAGATTCTTCACTAGTAGATTCATAGAATCAACCAGATTGGAAAAGACCTCAGAGATCATCAAGTCCAACCTATAACAAAGGAGAAAAATAATGGAAGCATACTCTGTTAAAATATTCTGTCATTATCTGAACTAACTTAAAAATGTGTCTTGGGCATCTGCAGATCAATCTCATATTTTAGTCACAGCTTCATGAAAATCTGCCACTGGTACAGTGTCTGGTAGTGATGCCACCTTTGGTAAAGCAGCATTTTAAAGATTTTAAAGATTTGGATTTTAAAGATTTTAAAGATTTGGACTCATCACTGGCTAATTCTAATGGCAGAGAGCTCTTGGAGCCTTCTGTCCTCTGGATTTTTAGATGTACCATTCCTAAGGAATGTAAATACTTGATGTGTTCTTCTCATGTATTGTAACTTCCTACTGAGTCCTTAGTAGGTTTCCTTAGTTGAGAAACTGTGAAGGACGCATATAAGGCTGAACTTTAGCCTTGTTTCAGTCACGCTGAGGAAGATGAAGGTACAGTTATGCCAACTGCAGAGGCAGAAAGTATGAACATTGGTAGTATGTTTGCACTCAGAAGAATGGACCTGCAGATGAAATAGTTAAAGAATTATTAGAAGTTGTTTTCCTTCCTGTAATCTTAACAAGTTTCTCCATACAAAACCTTTTTAGCCACTCTCTCTAGACTGGACTGTGGGCATATTAGAGTCCATATGCATGCCACCTCCATGGATCGGACCTGTAGCGTATAGATTGGATATGCTTTTAACCACTGGCTTCAGCAATGTGCAAAAACATGTAAGTGGTGATTGGGGACAGCCCTTAAGTTCTGAACTGCCTGTCTGGTATGTATGTGAATCTTGGTCTGCCACATGGTAGCTCAGTAGAAATGTCTAGTTGGAGGTATGCCAGTGTGGTACCTTTCTACTCCCAGAGCTCTGCTGTTAGCTGCCTCTGCTTTGTTCTGGCTGTTTGTACAAAAACTTCCCAGAGTGTAGGCAAAATGATTAACATTTGGAATCTCCTTTTGATGACTATGGACTAATAATCATTAAGTTTCAGCATTTATAAATATTTCTAATGGAATTTACTCATTTTGTGTATGTGCAGCTATTGCTAAATGCTTGGTCTGTGCTGGTTTTACGAGCCAGCTTAGGCCAGATTTGAGGCAGGATGGTCCATTAACCCATCGATTTATTATTTTTTTCTGTGGCATGAGTGGCATTGTGCTGGTTTAGTCTCTATCTCCTTAAAGCTTGAGTTTTCAGGATTTTCTAAAAGGAACTTGGCTGTAGAAAGCAGTCTCCTGTGGTTTGATAAATATTGGCTTAGTTTAAATCAGTTGTTAATACTGCTTTTACTAACTCCTTAAAATGTTTATTCACAGTGGTCTCCTTTACGTGTGTGTCTTATTTCAAAGTCTCTCTGCTCACATAATGAAGCCTGCTGTTTGAGGCAAAAGATGACTTCATCAATTGTAATATTTTCATGGCTGTGTATGGGTGATAGGCCATTTCAGCTAATTTTTATTACCACGTCGTTTTGTAACAGCTTTATGTCACCGTGTTGCAGAAAAACTATGCCATGAACTAAGCATCTTGTGTTCACTGCTGTACTGAGATTGTGACTGCTCCAGAGAATTTGCAGTTTAAATGATACACAGATCAGGGCAATATGAAGAAACCAGATTTATCCTGTTAATACAGATACTGTTCTATTGGCTACAATGAGGTTGAGTAATACTACCACTGTGATGTTTGGAGTGCATGTGCAGACTGATCAGTTGGTTTCTTTTGTGGTCACCAACAGGGAGTTTCTGTTAACAGAATAATAAACTGTGGAACATGGCTTATTTTGAACAATTAGTAAGATCTTGGTGATACTGTGATCTTCTGGGAAAGTGCCTCCATTGTAGCCTTTCAATACTTAAAAGGCTTGTAAGAAAGATGGGGAAAAACATTTTGGTAGGACCATGTCCTGGTTTGAGCTAGAAGAGAACTAATTCTGTTTGGCAATTTAACTTTTCAGCTCAGTCCCTTCTAAGTGACTGCACCTTCTGCAGTTAATGTTATATTTTTGCAGGCAGTGTCTGCTTCTAGGAGTGGTAACATTTGGTGTTTATAGTTAATACTAAGGATTAGTCTTTAGAAAGTTCTTGCTTATACCTTCTCTTACAGACACTGAGTTCACTGCTAAATCTTGTGTACTATGTTGGTGTGCTGCAAAGCAAGAGGTCACTACTGTGGGGAGGAACAGACAGGACAAATGGCCCATAACTAACCAAGAAGGTATTCCATCCCATATGTGTTGTATTCCATATAAAGCTGTGAGGGATCACAAGGGTTAAGCACTCTTCTTCAGTGGTTGGTTCGATAATAATAATACAATACACCAGGTTGGAAGAGACCTTCAAGATCATCGCGTCCAACCCATCAAACAATCCAACCCACCCAACAACTAGACCATACAGCCAAGCACCCCATCAAGTCTTCTCCTGAACACCTCCAGTGAAGGTGACTCCACCACCTCCATTCTCGATTCTGCTTTCGATCCAAATTTCTGCATTCCTAAATAGTATCATACTATCAGTCAGGGTTGGAAGGGACCACAAGGATCATCTAGTTCCAACCCCCCTGCCATGGGCAGGGACACCCCACACTAGATCAGGCTGGCCACAGCCTCATCCAGCCTGGTCTTAAACCTCTCCAGGGACGGGGCCTCAACCACCTCCCTGGACAACCCATTCCAGGCCTTTACCACTCTCATGGTGAAGAACTTCCTCCTCACATCCAGCCTGAATCTCCCCACCTCCAGCTTCATTCCATTCCCCCTAGTCCTATCACTACCTGAATCCAGTTCCATATCACAGCTCCTGAATCTGATTCCTGTTTGCTTCTGCTGAGCAGAAGGTCTGAGGGGTTTGGAGCACAAGCCCTATGAGGAAAGGCTGAGGGAGCTGGGGTTGCTTAGCCTGGAGAAGAGGAGGCTCAGAGGAGAACTTATTGCTGTCTAAAGCTACCTGAAGAGAGGTTATAGCCGGGTGGGGGTTGGTCTCTTCTCCTGGGCAACCAGCACCAGAACAAGAGGACACAGTCTCAAGCTGTGCCAGGGAGGTCTAGGCTGGATGTTAGGAAGAAGTTCTTCACAGGAAGAGTGATTGGCCATTGGAATGGGTTGCCCGGGGAAGTGGTAGAGTCACCGTCACTGAAAGTGTTTAAGAAGAGACTGGATGAGGCACTTGGTGCCATGGTTTAGTTGATTAGATGGTGTTGGGTTATAGGTTGAACTTGATCTCAAAGGTCTTTTCCAACCTGGTTAATTCTGTTCTATTCTAATCCAGTCTGGGACTTGCCCAGTGCCTGCTCTCAGTGTGTGATATAATTGCCATCAGGGGTTGGGTTTGATACTGATTTTGTATATATTTCCTTTTATTGTTATTATTTTCATTAAAACTGTTTTGATTTTCAATTCCTAAGTCTCTCTCTTTCCTTTTCTCCTCCCCTTCTGAGAAAGGAAAGGGGTCAATGGAGAATGTCTGTAATTTGTCTGGTAGCTGGCCCGGCCTTAACCCTTGTCAGGCCTGTTGAGATAGGACAAAGGGGTAATGGTTTTAAATTAAAAGAAGGTAGATTCAGACTGAATGTAAGAAAGGCATTTTTTACAATGAGGCTGGTGAAATGCTGGAGCAGATTGCCCTGAGGTAGTGGATGTTCTATCCCTGGAAACATTCAAGGCCAGGTTGGATGGGTCTCTGAGCAACTTGATCTAGTTGAAAATATCCCCACTGACTGCAGCGGGATTGGACCAGATGACCTTTAAAAATCCCTTCCAGCCCAAACTATTCTGTGATTACATACTCAACCAAAGTTCTTTTAAAGTCAGTGTATTTTGCATGTCAGTTCTTTAACAGATTGTATCTTTCCAGCCACATGATCTCTTTATGGTAAGAGCTGCATCTTTTTGTGATGGTGTTCATGGTGTGAGCAGGCTGCCTTGAAATTCTCTGTATGCAGCTGGTAGTTGCAAACAAAACGAGAAAATGCAAATATAAAAATACTCCTCTGGTCTTAGGAATATGCCAAAGGCTTCAATCTCACCAGTATATATAAACTAAATGAGCACATAATGCATGCACCCAGCTGGTTTTTGGCATGCTTTTAGACTCCACTGGAACTGTTTGGCTTGATAGCAAATGTAATGACAGATACTTAGTATTAGCATAAATTTTGTTTCTTGGAGACCTTTCAGTGCCAAGAACCTCAGCAGTAATTTTTCTTTTCTCCTTTTTCCATTTCTGAATCTCCTTGGCTTTACCACTGCCAGTTTTTTAAGTCAAGTTTAATGGTTTTCCTCTGTTCTTTAAAGCACTGAGCATTTTTACCATCACCTCTGAAAAGGCTCCATGCTCGGTGCCCATGTAATCCAGGCAAATCCTCTGCAGAGGGTCCTGTTAAAAAGCCATAGGCATGGGGTTAAATCAGAATGGTCAAGAGCCAAGCCATCCACTGTTTCTCCTAAAATAAATCATTGCTAATGCTGCTGCCATATGGCCAGTGAATGTGAGGCCTCTGTGATTTTTTATTTATTTATTTCCTTGTTCGTGCTTTCAAGTGCTCTGGCTCTTAAACTGAGCTTCTCCTCCCATGTTATTTGTAGTTTATCTCCTGAGCAGTGAACTTGGGAAGCGTGCAAGTGTGTCAGAAGAATAAGTAACTTGACTCAGCTGTCCACTTAGTGGTTCCTTAGTGTCTCCTGGATGAATAAAGCATGGCTCTACCGTGATGTAGGTAGGCTTTTTCGTGGGAGCACATCCTGACAGCAGGTCACTGCTGCACGGAAGGAGTCCACTGCTGCCCTCGGGTACTGCAGAGGTACTTCCTCTGTGCAGCAGTGGCCCCTAGTGGAAGATGCTGAGTCCTTCTGGTGACCCCCAGACTAGACATAAGGCCTAATGATTTCCCATAAGGACTCTTGCCATAGCATAGTATCATAGTATCAGTCAGGGTTGGAAGGGACCACAAGGATCATCTAGTGGGAACTGCCATGGGCAGGGACACCCCACACTAGATCAGGCTGGCCACAGCCTCATCCAGCCTGGTCTTAAACACCGCCAGGGACGGGGCCCCAACCACTTCCCTGGATAACCCATTCCAGGGCTTCACTACTCTCATGGTGAAGAACTTCCTCCTCACATCTAGACTGAATCTCCCCACCTCCAGCTTCATTCCATTCCCCCTAGTCCTATCACTACCTGATAGCCTGAGAAGTCCCTCCCGGCCTTCTTGTAGCCCCCTTCAGATACTGGAAGGCCACAATGAGGTCACCTCTGAGCCTTCTCTTCTCCAGACTGAGCAGCCCCAAGTCCTTCAGTCTGTCCTCATAGGAGAGGTGCTCCAGCCCTCTGATCATCCTCGTGGCCCTTCTCTGGACACGCTCTAGCACATCCACATCCCTCCTGTAATAGGGGCTCCAGAACTGGATGCAGTACTCCAGGTGGGGTCTCACCAGAGCTGAGTAGAGGGGGAGAATCACCTCCCTTGACCTGCTGGTCACACTTCTCTTGATGCAGCCCAGGATCTGATTGGCTTTCCGGGCTGCAAGTGCACATTGAGAGCTCATGTTGAGCTTCTCGTCCACCAGCACCTCCAAGTCTCTCTCCTCAGGGCTGCTCTCCAGCCAGTCACTGCCCAGCCTGTACTTGTGCCTGGGATTGCCTCGACCCAGATGCAGGACCCTGCACTTGGTCTTGTTGAAGCTCATGAGGTTGGCTTGTGCCCACCTCTCCAGCCTGTCAAGGTCCCTCTGGATGGCATCCCTTCCCTCCAGCGTGTCCACTGCACCACACAGCTTGGTGTCATCAGCAACCTTGCTGAGGGTGCACTCAGTGCCACTGTCCATGTCACCCACAAAGATGTTGAACAAGCCTGGTCTCAGGACTGATCCCTGAGGGACTCCGCTTGTCACTGGCCTCCACTGGGACATGGACCATGGCCATTTCTGAGCTTGTTTCAAATCTGGATCACCCCCAAGTAGCGCTGTGGAAAGAAACCCATGACTCACTTCTCTCTCCTGACTGGTTTGCTAAATACTAGAGTTTGAGCTATTAAACAGCAGTATAATTACACTGAGTTAAGGAATTAGAGACTCTTTAAGTACTTTTTTAAGCTTCTCATTGCTTTGGCAGGTTCTCTCAGCCTTTGCCAGTGTGAGCCTGCACTTTATAATGGAAAACTGGGGGAATATAATATTCCAACCTATACATTTTAATTTGTCTCTGTGCAATCTCAGGTTACATTGTATAATTGTATATAATGCTTTTCTGAAGACCTGTAATGAAAATCTATATCTTCTGCTTCTGAAGGGAAGGATATAAAATTCTTACTGCAAATATTGGCAGTGGTGCAGCACTCACAAATGCAAACAGAGGAAACAATTTGGTAAATGTGGAGTCACCTTGTCCCTGGAACTTAAACAATGAGATAGGAAAAGTATTCTGGAAGATAAGAAATCTGCCTGTAATGATATTTTCCATATTGGCTTTTATAGTATGATCTATTAAAAGAAACCAGTGCAAACTTTGCTTCAAACCTTCCTTTCAGATTTGAGCTTTTGTAAATCCCTGTATTTTTTTGAGGCTGACCAAATAGGTTGCTGTGGGAGGCAACTTTTCCATTGTTATTTTGGGTGAATGCTGCTTTTTGGCAGGACTGTTCACATGAACTGGTCTTAATCCTAGTTTGAGTTAGTCTTGTTTCTTATAGATTGATGTTGCAAGCCTCTTAAAATCAGCTCTAGCAGGTATTACCATCCCAGGTCCTTAAACATCTATTACAGCCTTTTTAAACAACATTGTGCTCTTCCTAAGTGCTGCTTTTCCTGAAAAGATGAAAGTGTTGGGGTTTAATCAGCATTGGACTGGAATTTTGTCTAGTGTTCAATGGGTATTAGTATGAAATCTCATTCTACTTTCTCTAGTTTTCATTTTAGTTACTGTGGCTCTTAAACAGGTACTACTTTGTTTCAAAGCTGACCCTTATTTCCAGTCAGATATTCTGCAGTCCTGCTTGTCCTTGCTGCTACTTGGCCAGTCTAAAAGCATGTTGCTATTTTTTTTCCATTGTGCAAATGTTGTTAGAAGTCATGTTGGCTTGTGCTTTTCAGGAGAAGCCATAAGGAGGGAATTTTTTCTATCTTATATGAAAAACATGTTCATGGCAGTGAAAGCACAGTAGTGCTTTTATGCCTTCTCGAAACAGGAATTGGCTGTTGTGTTGTTTTTAATGATGAGCTATTTACAAGCTTAATGTCCAGAAAACAACTTGGGTTGTTATGCTAACATTGCACAAGATCTTCATAAGCCCTCAGGAGGCTGCTTAGCTTCTGAAAGCTTAGTGGAGAATCTGTTAAATCAGCAGAAGAATATTGAATTCCTGGTTGACTTGAAAAATGCTTATTTCCAAAACAGAGTATGCTGAATTGTGTCTTCCACTGAAACAGCCAACCAAAAGACAGGAATGTAGGAATAATAAACAGAGTGGAAGTGTAAGCCTTTGCAAAAACAAGAGCATTTTAATGTGGAAAAATTTACAAGCTCTGATTTGCAGAAAAAAAAATCTAGAGAATGATAAATGTAGCCAAGTTTTCATCACCAGTTTACTTCTATTTAAACTCTCCCAAATGTCCAAAAATACATGGAAATTTTCTTCTGTTTGACCAATTTGAGAGCAAGGTATATGGAGAAAAAAGCTCTATCCATGCTAGTGAAATAATGGCTTATCCCCAGAGTCATTGATGCTTGTGCTCTCAGGAAAGCAACCATGTTGCAGCCTGGTTCATGTTACTTCCATGTAGGATGCATTTAGACATCTTATCTTCTGTTTGGGGAGCAGGACATGATGGTATTACTTTGTTCTCTTTCCTTCATTGTGATTTCTTTCTTTCTTTTTTCTGTTTTCAGTGATGATTTACGTGCAAGTCTGTTAAAAATCTTAGTAAGCCTATGTGATGGAGGTTGGCCATAAAACCAGGCTGTAGATTGGTGGTGTCATTTGGGAACCATGGCGAATGCTACAGAACACGCCCTTTGCACAAGCTCTTCTTGTGCCACACAGGAATATGGAGGCTCAGTTTTAACATTAGCAGCCAGCAACAATCAGTAAACATTACTGCTTAGGTTATAGAATGCCTTTCAGCACCATGTTCTGAAAAAGCAGGCTGAGTTCTGCTGCTTTGATGTCCTTCTGCATGTAGGCGTGCATGTACCATAGTCTGCAGAAACACGTTGCCCAAGTAACTTCTTTTGGGTTAGCTTTATGTTTTGTTCATGCTTCTTTTTTATTCTAAGAAAGATGAAAAAGTGTTTAGTCTTGGGAAAGCATTTGTGTAAGAAAAGGAAAAGGTTTGTTAGGTTCCCTAGATTGTGATTGTCAGGAGAGAAGAGGACAAGAAACCTGTCCAGGTAAGCCGTCCCATAAATCCGATAGCTCTCCTAGCAAAGTATTCCTGCTGAAGTCATACTAACATCAGTCAACCTGTAAGCTTGCTGCCAGGTAAATCCCTTTATTGACTCAAATAAGCTATAGAAAGATAAATGCTTCTGCCACGAATTAAGGATGGTACATGTGCTTCTCACCTCCAACACCTCTGAACTGGCAACAGTTTGAAATATGGGACAAGCTTGAAAAACAATTTGAAAGAAATTACATTAAAGAGTGAAAATTACTTTTGTGCAAAGAATTAATTGAGTGTTTTCATCTCAAATGTGCCTTATGGATCTGATATTAAGATTGACTTGCCCTAATCCTCTTTACTTCTTGCAGTGATTTAAAAGATGTCTTTAATATGCTCCAGCCAATCTTCTTAACAAGACCTACTTCTTGTTAGATACATACTGAGTCTTATCAGAGGCAGTGTGCTGTTGTCAGAGTACATCTTCACAAGTTCTCACAGAATTCCTAGAAATCTCTGCTGCTAAATGTTTTAATTTAGTTGACCATGTAATGAAAACTGGAACTGAGGTCATTCCATTATGTTACAGCATGAGCTGTTGTGGAGGAACTGAATAATTGAGGTAAAAAATATGTATTGCAAGTGGAATGATTCTTCATGTACCGAATAGCAATCTACTCATGTCAAGAGCTTTCATTTATTCTCAGATTTTCATTGAATCATTCAAAGATGTTAGCCTTCAACTTGTGTGTAAGAAAAAGGCAAGAAACTGCTGTTTACCCTTTTTTTGTCTGTGTTGGCAACAACAAAAAGATAGATTAAATTAAGACTGGAAGGTCAAAACTGTGTTAAATAGCTAGAAGGTTAGTTAATAAAAGAATATATTATAGCTTCATCATAGCAATCTAATGTGAACTAGTATTTGTTGTCCAACAAGAACTATATTGCAGCTAGTGCACACCATTTCACTGCTCAGGAACCACTTTTAAAGTTGTTTCCTCCTATGTCGCTTTGAAGTCTTTATAAGAATGAATTAAAACTGTAAACATACAGCTTCATTTGTATCGCATCAAGTATCTGTTGTAGATCCAGGTGACAGTGATCCCTAGTGTGACAAGCAGATAAAATCCTGCTTGTGTTTTTCTGCCCATCTGAAGTTGGTTTGCCCCTCTGGAGTTCAGTGTCAGGCAGTAGTCTGTGTACGATGCAACATGCCTTTTATTTCTCAAGAAGCCTTGCTGATGAAGTGTTGCTTTGTTTGGGAGGACAGATTTGTGATTGCTCTCCAATTACTGCCTCGAGATCACAAGAGGGGGAAAACCAAATACACCCTGGTTGAAGGAAATTTTCTTTTGAGTCTAATGCCATCCATGATAGTTTATTCATCAGCCTTAACAGATGACAAGAATGTTAAAAATATTGGATCTTTGTGACAGAGTAACTGTGGTGGGTTGAAATTACCCCCCAACATAAAATTGCCAGACCAGCTCAGCTGAAAGCAAATGAAGCTGTATTTACAATACAATACAATACACCAGGTTGAAAGAGACCTTCAAGATCATCGCGTCCAACCCATCAATCAATCCAACTCACCTAAACAACTAAACCATGCAACCAAACACCCCATCAAGTCTCCTCCTGAACACCTCCAATGAAGGTGACTCCACCACCTCCACGGGTAGCCGATTCCAATGGGCAATCACTCTCTCTGTGTAGAACTTCTTCCTAACAGCCAGCCTAAACCTCCCCTGGCGCAGCCTGAGACTGTGTCCTCTTGTTCTGGTACTAGCTGCCTGGGAGAAGAGACCAACCTCTGCCTGGCTACAACCTCCCTTCAGGTAGTTGTAGAGAGCAATAAGGTCACCCCTCAGTCTCCTCTTCTCCAGGCTATGCAACCCCAGCTCCCTCAGCCTCTCCTCATAGGGCTTGTGTTCCAAACCTCTCACCAGCTTTGTTGCCCTTCTCTGGACACGCTCCAGCAAGACAACATCCTTCCTAAACTACACTACAATCTAGAATATGGAATGCAATGAATATGTACAAAATATACAATGTTTACATATATATACAACACAAGAACACCCCTGGACAAAAGCAGGGGGTTACCAGCAGCTTCCCCCTGCCTGCTCCCTTCTTCCCCTGTACCTGGTAAAAGAGAGAGAGAGAAGAGCAGATAGTCACTGGTTAGTACTTAACCACAACAAAGAAATGCAGCCAAGGTCAGCAAGCTAGCAGAAGCACCAGCTAGTATCTGACAGAGTGAAGAAAATTGAACAGAGAAATAGTTAGTTTACCCAACTAACTTTTATGTTAGATACCAGGCCAATGGGATATTTAGACCTTATCATTATATTCCTTTTTACATCCAATGGTAATGTATTTATATTCAACCACGTTTTGCTCAAGATCTGTGGAAAATTTTCTAGGCACAGCCTAAAACTACCACAGTAACTTCCACAAATTCTAGGGCTTCTTTATTCTTTGCTGAGATTTTTTTGTTAACAGAAAATCAGAAAAGTTAAGCAAATCTTAAGTCTAAGAAATACCTGGTTCTTTGGCTCTTGGTTTGTGGATTTTTTTTTGGTGTGGTGTTTTGGTGGTGGTTTTATTTTTGTAGTTTATCCTAGCCTTGTAAAAATTCTGAATTGCTGAGCAATTCCTGGGTTTTTATTACACTGCCTTTTGCAGGAAAGGGTTGGCTGAGAACCTTTGCAATATTTGGGCTGTTAGTTTAAGCGTGAGCTTTTGTGATGTTTGCTTCACAATGGTAAAGAGCAGTGACACTAAACACAGGTGAGTTTCTCTGTTTATGTGCCTCATTGATAAACCCATTGCAGGCAGAGTCTAGATTTGGTGTGGTGGAATGTGCAGCCCACTTTTTATCCTGCATGTAACTACGTTAAGCACCAGCTTAACTTCTGCTTACAGAAGAAATGTGTTCAAATATCTCCTGTGTAATGTTTTCACTTCTGTCTTTCTGAGCAATAATGGTCTCTAAAGCAGAGGCTTTCATGAATGATAAAGTATCATTTTGGCCTGTAGGAACCTGTCCTGGCCAGAGATGCTCATTTTGTTTCCACTAGGCTTGTGGGGAGCATGTCTCTCATGTACCTTTAGATTCATGTCAGAGTGCTTTCTCTAGGGTGTTGGGATACTTTATTTGGTGTTCTCTTTCAGGGAGATGCTAGCTGTATTTTGTAAAGAATATTGCTTGCCTTACATATTTGCAAGACTTGATATGCCATATGGTAAAATGTTAGAAGAGATAAACTCTCCCTCAGCACAAATCTAGAAACACCATCTTGTGAAGCTTGTGCAGAAGTGGTCAGAAGTTTGCTGTTTGTATTGGAAGGTATGTGTTAAGTATGGGAAGAATGGTACAAATACTAGTCAGTCAGCCATTGGTAGTGACCTCTGCTGCTGCAGAAAAAGCAGGCTGTAAAGCCTGACTTGTCTGCTCTGGTAATTCTAGAGTGAACTTGCTTAAGGTTTGTAAATGCAAAAGTACATATCTGGCTTTCTTGACCATGTGGAGTAGGTAACAATTGTGGGCAATGCCTTGGAGTAAAGGTTCGAGAGGATCTCCAGGTGACTTCCTCAGCAAAGCCACTGCTTGTCTGGGAGCTCACAGATGATTATTAGCACCTAGGATAGGAGGGCTGTAACTCTGTAGTGTCTGTTGCACTTAAGGTGTACAGTAAAACAAATGCCAGTATGAAAATGAGCAATGACAATTCAAAGTGACTGCCTGTTATCCTGGACTAGTATCAGGTTCTGTCAAGTAAATGTATGTTCCTCTTCTCAAACTGCTAGCTGTGAACATCCAGCTCATCTTAGCTACCCAGCTATAGGCAATTGTTGCATTTTTTTTTTCCCTCTTCCCTCCCTTTTCTCTATTGAGTCTGTACAGCTCTGAGTTGAGGGTGGTAAAAGTTAGTCCCCTTTAGGTGACATGTGACCTTTACTTCTGATACAATGCCAGCTTGCTCTTTAGGGTATACATGTGGACTTTAGACTAAATGATGCCAAAGTTGATAGAAGCACGTAATTGTTTTGGTGTTTTGCTGCATTGCAAGAGCAATCTTATGAGTGCAGCAAACTTGCAAAAGGGTATAAAAGCAAAGGCAAAGTTATTAGTTAATCCTCTAATTCCAGTGTAGCTCTGTCAGTAGCTAGTTTAAGTCATTTACAGGCCCCATAAGGGTCTTCAGATCAGTTACTTTGATAAGGCGTTCTAGTTTTCTAGCCTTTTGAAGAACTCAGTTCCAGTAATTCTCTCTTTCTTCTCCCTTTCATTCCCTCCCTAAAGGTCATCACATTCCAGTTTCCTAGATGAAAGGATGTTACCAGAATCATTGCACAACTCTATGTGAGAACAATTGGTAGGGTGGTGTCTGAGCCAGCCTTTTTTTCGCATGGTCTTAAAAATGAATCTTCGTACTGCCAAGAAAGCCAACTGCTGGAAGACTGATGCAGTCCCAGCAGTCTTTCTAGGCCTACAGTTGACCAGATGTGGACAAAGCTCTGAAGTTCAGAATGTGTTTGGTCTGAGAAGGGATTTTGAGGTTCTGACTGAATCCTCAAGTACTGTTTGGGTACAAGTGGGATTAGCCATGTTACCTCGTCACTGCTGTCTCCAGACACTGCTTGGTTTGTGGTCCCAGAAAACATGATAAAACTGTGGTAGCAGTTAACAGCCAGTTAGCATGCACACAGCTAGTGTGTACCAGTGAGGCTGAACCAGGGCACATTAACAGAGCAGAACATTGTGGGTATGCTGCTTGTGTAATATTGCAAACCCTACTCAATTACCATGTGACTGTTTAAGTGCAGGATTTTATAGTGGAAGAGGAAAGTAGTTGCATAAGATACAGGGAGAAAGGAAAGCAGAGGATAAAGAACCTGCACTCAGTTCTGGTTCAATTCCTGGTGCTTAGCATGACCACAACTACAGTTCTCTTCAGAAGATAGTAATGACCTGTGGTGGGTAGTGAGAAGACACCACTGAATATATTTTCAAGCTTGTGGTAGTGATGTAGCTGTGGTAACAAGTTTTTAGAAAGGTAGTAATTTCATTATGTTGACTGATGGTTCTGGAGCGAAGTAAAAGCTGACAGGCCTTTGAGACCCACAAATGAAGGCTGCAAGTGTCTTCCAAGTCTGTCAGTTGCTGTAGTAGGTGATTATGTCTGTAGAGGACTAGAAGACTTGCACATGAAAGTTGTTTACATCTCAAAACACTCTTCAATCTATGAGGACAAATCTGGAATCATAAACTCTTGTTATGGGAAAGAGTCTAAGGAAGACTGAAGTAGTTGCCAACTACAAATTAAGGTTGCTCTTTAGCCTGGAAGGCTCCCAACAACTTGAAAAAGGATGTGAATGTATAGAGGGGAAAACTATCAAGGTGCTGAAGTTCCTTCTGCTTGAGGCACTGTAAACTTCCCTACTTCATGGGAGCATGGAGAGGCTGTATGTATGGGAGAAGCTGCGCTCCTGGTTGTGGGAGAGGGCTGATCACAGCAATTGTAGCCAGCTGTTTATGTTGTCTTACTCTTCTCTCAGTGGTGAAGTCTTTTGTATTTTGATGAGTTTGTATATCACTGACTTGAAATGTTACCAGAAGTTGTGTATTTCTGCATAGGACACATGCAGATGTAAATTCCTCAAAAGGTACTATACAATAATACAATACAATACACCAGGTTGGAAGAGACCTTCAAGATCATCGCGTCCAACCCATCAAACAATCCAACCCACCCAACAACTAGACCATACAGCCAAGCACCCCATCAAGTCTTCTCCTGAACACCTCCAGTGAAGGTGACTCCACCACCTCCACGGGTAGCCGATTCCAATGGGCAATCACTCTCTCTGTGTAGAACTTCTTCCTAACATCCAGCCTAAACCTGCCCTGGCGCAGCCTGAGACTGTGTCCTCTTGTTCTGGTGCTGGATGCCTGGGAGAAGAGGCCAACCTCTGCCTGGCTACAACCTCCCTTCAGGTAGTTGTAGAGAGCAATAAGGTCACCCCTGAGTCTCCTCTTCTCCAGGCTAAGCAACCCCAGCTCCCTCAGCCTTTCCTCATAGGGCTTGTGTTCCAAACCCCTCACCAGCTTTGTTGCCCTTCTCTGGACACGTTCCAGCAAGTCAACATCCTTCCTAAACTACTAAGGTAGCTCTTTCACACTGCATGTAGGGGTTTTGACCCACCATCTGTAGTACCTTGCAGTAGGCCTGTTTCTTTTGCTGGGTTTCTTGGGTTTGGTGGGTTTGGGGTTGTGTTTTTTTTTTTTTTGACCTTCACTTTGCAGTCTGGGGTATTTAAAATAATCAAAAAGATAAGAGAAACCTAGGCCTCCATTAGGTGGCCTGATCAGAGCCAATTTATAAACAAGCTCCATAAGCACAGGATGCCTTTGTGGTTTACTGAAATCTTACTGCTTTTGAAGGAAGAGGAATTAAGCTTCTGCAGAAACTGTGTGGGAGAAAAGATTAAGAAATAATGCTGTTAATGGAAGAGAAAAGATGTCTTAAATAGCAATGATTGCTGTTAAAAATACCAGCTGTTACCCACTAATGATAGACCAAGTTTTGCAAACTTAACAGGTTTCATCCGTTTTTCTCACGCTTTGCTTTTGATGGGATTTTTCCATTTGATTGCATGGTTGTGAGTGGAGTGCCCAATGTTCAGGGCTACAAAAAGTATATAGGTTCTTAAAATTACATTTGTTGTGGCCCGGAGCACGGCTGTGTGGATGTTGGATGTTGCTTTGAGACCTGGCATTACTTCTGGCTAATCCCTTTGTTATCTACAAATTCAAAGGAAGATGATTAGTATCTAGCAGCCTACTTCACTAATGTGGTATAGGCTTGCACTGCTGTAGATTTAATGCTTCAGTATATGAATCATTCATCTGGTGAAAGCAGTTTTGGGTAACTGATTAACCAGAAATATACTCTGTGGGCTAGAGACAAGTAATTATAAATGTTGCTTATTACAGTCTCATCGATGGTACAGTGCTCAATCTCTTAAGCAGGATGCAGTTACTAGGGAATTCTGAATCTTACTTAAAAGCAGATGACTTTCTTGGTTAGCCAGGTACCTCTTGAATCAAAACCTCTTATGGAGAAACTAGGGAGTGCTTGGACTTGATGGTTGTGTCTGTCTTAATCTGTTCAGCTACAGCCTTGTCAGAAGATGAGCGATTAATCTTGACTGCACGAGGGAGAAGAGACTCTGATTACTAATTTGTGTTTAATTTTAACACTTCCATAAGCACAAGCAGTACATTTCTTAGTTTGTACTTTAACTAGAGATCTTGTGTTGCAGTTACTCATGTGACTTAATGACTATTGTGTTCATGGTCTTACCTTCATTTCTTCTCTAGGTAAGGCACGTGTGCAGCAGCTAGCAGAGAACACAAGGTATTTCAGGAGACGACTGAAAGAGATGGGTTTTATCATCTATGGAAATGAAGATTCTCCTGTTGTGCCTCTGATGCTGTACATGCCAGCAAAAATTGGGTAGGCTTAACAGGATAACTTCTCATCTGTTTCCTTTAAAACTAGGATGGAGCCAGAATATTAAGACTTCTCTAAACGTAAGAGAAGACTGATTTTGATTGTTTGCTTTTATGATCATTACTGAGTCTTATAAAACGTGGAAACTTCCTATAAGCAGTCTGGAGAAAACTGAGGATTTCAGCTTCAGTAAGAAAGACTTCAGGGAAGTAGTTTTAAAACATGGCATGTAGTTGTGAATGTTGAAGTTTGGGGAGGATTTTCTAATTTTTTATATGTAGAGTGTATATATGTGCTAAAAGGAAGCCGAAATTGAATGGAAATTAACATTAAAAGTCACTGGAGGATTCTTTCAGCTGCTCCTGGATCAAAAGCAGCCAGCATTTCCATAGATGGAATCTGAAAATTAAGGGGGGAAGGCAAGGGGTAAGACATGATGGGTCACAAAAACCTGTATTTGATGAATCCCCAGTTTTTCAAGAGGTCTGGATTTAATAGCCGAGATACTGTTATTGTAAATACTTAGATTTGTAAATGCCTGTGGGCTGCTGTGTGGATAATTAAGGCTAAAACTCTGCCAGCAGAATATAATGTATATATAAAAAATTTTTGCAACATAAACAAAAGCCTGATTTCAAGGACAACTTGGCTTTGATAGCTGCTTTTCAGTGCCTGTGTATATTGCAGTGCTCAACCAACACTTTGAAATTTGGAAAGCAGAGCTTCATTTAAAGCCATATCACGCATCTCTGGTGCTCTTCTAGCTCACTTAGGCTTCAGTCTGGTTAAGCACTGTGGTTCTGTGAGGGAACAAACATCTCTTGGCACTCTGCATGAAGCTATATATAGTCTTCTCCACCTTTCTCAGTTCAACCAAATTTAAAAGGTCTGTAACCTTTATGGGTGTTGTAGAGTCTGCAGTTTGCACCATCCAGCACACAGAGGCATACTGTTTCTACTGCCCAGCTGCTCTACCAGTCAGTACAATCTTTTCCCTGGAAGTGCTCATGGAAATATTTAATAGCTGAGCAGTTGGGCCAGTAACTTAATTTAAAAAAAAAAAAACAACAACCAAAAACTCAGAGCTCTGATGAGAGCTGGCTCTCAGGATCTACACAGACTCTACTTCGTTCTTTCTTTGTCTCTTTTAGTCTGCCTTTACAATAGTTTGGGACTAGTGAATGGATACAAAATGAAGTGTATCAGAATACACCCATGTATAAAAAAATAGTTGCAGCAGAAAGGAAAGGCAGAAAATTTAGACACCTAGTAAAAGGATGGTCTTTCTTTACATCCTTGTAAGTCTCTGAAGTTCATTGCTACTTCTCAATGGAAGGTCAATTAAAAAAGGTTTAACCATTTCCTGTGGCCTGTAGAAACACTCATTTGTACCACCATCAATGAAAGTTGGTGGATTTTCATGCCTCTCGAGGCATGTCACAGACACTAATTCATTTAATCCCCATAAGCATTTGTTTTGTTGAAGATACTGTATGACTCTTTTATGAGGGTTTTGCAACCTCCTCAAAAATATTTTGCATCAGATTAGATGATCTCAATTTACTGTGGCAATTCAGTGGTTCCCATGGTAGGCACTGAAAAAGTACTATGTTCTGTGACACCATGATGTACTTGAATTAAATTGGTGAAAACAAATCATCTTGAAACTGCAGAAGCATCTAGTTTGGGGTATTGCAGCATGGGGGATTCCTTGTGTAGTCAGACTTCCAAGCCAAAATCTCCATTTCCTATCAACAAGGTTTGCAAGCTTAGGTTACAAATCCATCTAGAAACAGCCTGCTAAAAGAGCAGCCCCTGCCACATACAATCTTTCAGCTTTGTTAGAGCTTAAGTCAATGAAACCTTTTGAGGAGGACCACCTTGAGACTGAATTTTTTAAAAGCCTTTTGTGAACAGGTGTTCTGCCTCTGAAAAAAAAGGTACTGGAAGCTCCAAATGCTGGTCACAGTATCACGGTATTACCAAGGTTGGAAGAGACCTTGAAGATCGAGTCCAACCTGTAACCACAAACCTCACAACTAGACCATGGCACCAAGTGCCACATCCAGTCCCCTCTTGAACGCCTCCAGGGACGGCGACTCAACCACCTCCCGGGCAGCCCATTCCAATGACGAATCACTCTCTCAGTGAAGAACTTTCTCCTCACCTCAAGCCTAAACTTCCCCTGGTGCAGCTTGAGACTGTGTCCCCTTGTTCTGGTGCTGGTTGCTAGAGAGAAGAGGCCAACCCTTCCTGGCTACAACCACCTTTCAGGTAGTTGTAGAGAGCAATGAGGTCGCCCCTGAGCCTCCTCTTCTCCAGGCTAAACAACCCCAGCTCCCTCAGCCTCTCCTCATAGGGCTTGTGCTCAAGGCCTCTCCCCAGCCTTGTTGCCCTTCTCTGGACACGTTCAAGTGTCTCGATGTCCTTCTTAAACTGAGGGGCCCAGAACTGGACACAGTACTCAAGGTGCGGCCTAACCAAAGCAGAGTACAAGGTCACAATGACCTCCCTGCTCCTGCTGGCCACACTATTCCTAATGCAGGCCAGGATGCGGTTGGCCATCTTGGCCACCTGGGCACACTGCTGGTCTTACAGGCTTGCTTCAGAAAAGGCCTCTCTGGGTTAACATACTGAGCAACCTTAGTGCTATTGATGCTTTGCCTCCACTAATAGCCTTCTGACAGTCTCTCTTGTTCTCTCTGGCAGCGCATTTGGGCGTGAGATGCTGAAGCGGAACATCGGTGTTGTGGTTGTGGGCTTCCCTGCCACCCCCATCATCGAGTCCAGAGCCAGGTTCTGTTTGTCTGCAGCTCACACCAAAGAGATGCTTGATACAGTAAGTGTCTCATCTTGTCTTCCTTTTTGCTCATGCCTTCTACAAACAGATACAACAATTGTTTGTTTTTTGTGGACCGGTTCAATGTTTGGTACACAAACTAGTTGAACCAAGTATTCAAAGCTTTGTGTAGTAAAGCTGGCAATGACTCTGTCTCTTTCCTTGCTTCAACAATGCAGAATGGCTGCCTAGAGTAACTTTCTTTTCCTGTTTTAATTATGTGTGAGAGTCTCATTCCTTTGAGACAATGCTTTCTCTGCTCTTAAAGAGGCTCTACCTTCCACAGAATGTTAGAAGGAAAAACTTCTGCTGAATAGAAGTTTAACATACACACACATGCAAAATCCCAAAAGAAATACCCAACAAACACCTGAGAACCTCCAAAAATCTGTGATCTTCTCAAAAGCAAGTGCAAACTTCAGCATGTGATTACCAGTGAGAATTCTTATTCTGAAGATTACTATTCCAGTTCTTGTTTACAGTTTCAGAGCACTTATGTCTTAAATAATCCTGTCCTAAATGAGTTTGTGCCATGTGCAATGCCTTACTGACTCCTGCCTGCCAGAAGCATGTTCCAGCAGGAATGGAGGCTCCCTCTAAGGAGGCCATTTATGATATGCTGCCTTAAAAATTAATTATGGAAATTACTCTCTGACTAATTCATCTGAAAGGGGATTATATGAATAAGCCTGCCCCTCCTTGTTACATTTTAGTGTGGTAACTACATGCATTTTTGAGTCTTCTGAATAATCTTCTTTGATGGACACAGACATGGGCTGCCTTAGGCCCTTTCAAAGTTTTCTGTTGTATTTTTGTTCCCCACTCAGAATCTAAGGTAGATTGAGTCACAACCTTGGCCTTCTGAATAATAGATTGTCCTGTTCAGAGACCTGCTTGAAGGAATCCCATAGGATATGACCCTGAAGAGAGGAGATGTTCAAGGCAACTGTTGGTTTTAGTTATTTCTCCCTGAAGAATAATCCACCCTGTCTTATAGGAAAGCAGATGTAGTGGGAAACTTGCACTGATTGACAAGACAACAAAAGCATAAAATGGAAGCATATAAGAGGTGCAAGCAGGAACAAGTGACCCAGGAGGAACAGAGACACGAAACATACAGGAATGGGGTCAGGAAAGCCAAAGCCCACCTGCAGCCGAATCTGTCAAAAGACATGAAGTGCAGCAGGCAGAGGATTTTTTGGGGATATCAGTAGCAAAAGGATGAACAGAGAAAATGTGGGGTTACTGATGAATGGCACAGGGATCAGGTGATATATGGCACACCAAGAGCACAGGGTACCCAAGTGTTTTCGTTACCTCAGTCTTTACTAATGAGGCTTGCCTTCAGAAATCCTGGGCCTGTGAGGTCAGTGGAAAAATATGGAGCAATGAAGACTTACCCTTGGTAGGAAGGAGTGTCTGATAAGGAAATATTTAAACAAACTGAACATACAGAAGTCCATGGGACCTCATGGGCTGCGCACACTAACGTTGAGGGAGCTGGCTGTCCCTGCAAGACCACTCTTGATTATCATCTTTGGAAGGTTGTGGTGATCAGGGGAGGTTTCTGAATATTGGAAGAAAACAAATACCACCACTAACTTTAAGAAGGGCAAGAAATACACTCTGAGGAACTGCAGGTTGAGAAACCTGAGCTTGATCCTTGGGGAGGTAATGGGGGGAAAAAAACCCTTGAAACTATTTTCAGACATTTTGTGGACAAGAAGGTAATTTGGAGCAGTTATGAAGGTGAAATCCTGCCCAGTGTCTGCATATGATCAGGTGGTGACACTTCAGACTTTTCACATTTCACTGCCGCAGAACTTTCAAATCAGCAGCTGAAATTTGCTCTCTTTTATTTCAATTTGCTTAGGAAAACCAGTAGGGCAGCGAGGCATGCAGTTTGATGTATAGTTCATCTTGTTCTCTATCAGTTATACAACCTGCCGTGTGTCTGTGGTGTTGCACGTGATGCTACCGAGTTGATTTTGCCTTGGAAAACCTGAGTGATTCTTCCCTGACACTCCAACAGCAAACTACTTTGGGAGTTCCTTCTCAGCTACTTGTCCTGCTGCTCTTCCCCTAATTTTCTTAATTCAGTTGTTTCTGTTCCAAATAAAAATTCTGAAACCATGGAGAAGGCCCTCTCCTTCCTTTCCTCTCAGTGTAAAATGAATAGTATCGTAGAGTTCACTCAGCACAGTAACAGAGCTGAGTGCATTGACATGAGGGAGCAGTAGAATCTGGCCAGGTGGACATGGGGATACAAATGGGCAGGAGACGGAAGGAGAAAAGAGAAAACTGAAGTCTGTGAATTCACACTGCTGCAAACTGAGCTGCAACTGAAACCATGCAAACTTGGTGTGTTGGCATGACCTGAGCAATTATGCAGACTCACTGTTGGTTAGGTTCTTGGTCTTTTCTCTTAGTGACTAACTGGAGTCTTTACCATAACAAGCTGCTTTTGCAGAGTCTATATAACTACTGTACTTAGTCTCTTCCAAAAACAATCTGTAACTTTTACTACTCTTCTGGAAAAAAAGCTCTTTTCCTGTCAATTTGCTTACAAGTCTTTCTGCTTTCCAGACAATGTTTCAAGCTTTGTGCATTTAACTCCTAAAGATTCATTTCTGGAGGACTTCTGTAGGTGCTGAATGCTCTGAATTGAGGAAATGCTTATTTAATATATTAGGGCTTGTCTGCCTAAGTAAATTAATCCAGGGCAAAATGAGGTGTGAATTTTGAAGCGAATGAAGAAATCCCAATTTAGCTCAGTATGTGGAGGCTTTGTTCCAAGTTACTTTAATCCACTTTAGGCTTCAAAACAGCTGCATACTCTGAACCCAGAACACTGGAAAAAGGAGTTAATAAGGAGCCAGTCTTTCTGACAGTGACTTTGTGTCATGTTTTCTTGTGATGCAGTGAAAGGGGATTGATTTCAAGCAGCTAATCATTAAAGCAGCCCTAAGATCTGATCCCTCTGCTGAACTGTAGCAACAATATCCGCCAGGAAAAGGAACTGGAATGAATAGACTTGCAGAGAGCTGGCAGAGAGCTTCTTCAAGTCAGAGACAGTGAGGAAAACTTGGTGGCTCATCCTTGTGCAATAACTAAGGCTGTTATGGCATTTTCTTCTAAACAAAGTCCAGCCACGTTTGGCCACAAGGAAGAGAAGCTTGTGTTGTAAATGCTGATACTTGTAATGATTCCTTGTTCTTATTAAATCAACCCACATGATGAGGAACAGTTCTCAGTTACAATTTTAACCGTTTTATGTAAATAGAACTTCCTTGCCTGAAAATATTTGGCTCAGGATCAGAGTGAAGTCCCTCATAACCTGCATCCCTGTGGGCTAGTACTTTCTTTTCAGTGATGAAAAATATATTACACTCTCCTGAAGTCAGAGTTCACCAATGCCATTTCCTTTGTAGTCTTTGCTGGTCACATGGTCCTTTTTGTTTTAAATTAATAAAATCCTAAATCTGCATTCAAGAATAACAGTTAAGACTCTTTCAACAGAAACTCAACCTTAAATTGTTTCCATATGGGATCTTTACTTAAAGCTCTGGCAAACTGTGCCCACGCTTTTCTTTTGGGGGTTTTGTTGGTTGTTTTGGGGTTTGTTTGTTTTGGGGGTTTGTTTTGGTTTTGTTTTACCGAGGTCCAGCTTGGGTTTGTTGCTCCCCCCACATTTTAGAATGGAGAGGTTTTTGCTGCCAGATATAACAAGCGTGAGCAAGCATGAGGGGATGTTGTTTAAAGAAACAAAAACTTGAACTATCCATCCAGGAAGGAAAAGCATGTAGGGATATTAACCCCTGTCTGCCAGCTATTCTCAAGAGACAGGCATTTGACCCAGAACATGTTAATATTGGAGCATTAATGCTGCATTGGTTGCATGCTGAAGGAATTCTGAATGTATCTATCTGAATAAATTTACAGTTCAAGGGAGCACAGGATGGCAATTTTTTTAACTCAACCTTTGAGTTCCAAAATCCCACTGGACTTGGAAGTCATCTTCTGAATTCCTTTCTTTGTCACTTGCCTGTATAAGACAATTAGCCTGCAATGTACTGTTGCTGAATTATCTGCAGCAACTGATTTATTTTGTACCTTGCTCCAGGAGTGTTCTGTAGAGAGATGAAGTTTAGGGTTTGGCTTTTAGCAAACACTGTTGTGAACCAGTGTCTTATCAAAGAGATTGCAACATAAAGAAAGTATGATTAACTGAACTGGGACTTTCCTCATTTCTTACATTAGCAGATGTTTGTTCTCTGGTAAACTTCATAACATTTTATTCAGGTCAATGGTGAAAGGTTTTCTTAGCTTGTTCTGGGCCATCAGCTGTGTGAGTGTTGTTTTGTGGCACCCTCATTCAATGGGACTTGTTTTCTAGGGAGAAAATCCTTGAGATCCTACCTAGAATAACTTTTTTTTTTTCATTCCTTGGATTAGCTGGCAAGAATCTCCTGTGCAGTGTTGTTAACAATGTGGTTAACATCTCTAGTTGGATATGGACAATGCGAATTAACCAAATGGAGATGTAACAAATACTTCAAGAGAACTTGATAGCACAGTATTGCAGTTTGCTTTTTACTATCTTGCAATCTCAAAAAAAGAGAGTATGTCAGAGATGGTATACTAACAGGTGCACTAACACACAGGCTGGTTTCATACTGAATGATTCACTAAGAGGAGTCAAACCTCCACCTACGTTTTTTCCATTTCAGCTCTGTTACCTCCAGCAAGGCAGGAACATTGCTCTTGGTTTTTTTCTGTCTGTGAACAGTCATGGGTTTTTGGAGATGACTGTGAAATTTGAGTTAGTATTGCTGGATATTATGATCCCACCTTGGAATTGCAGAAGTCAGATGAGTGCAGTCTCACGCTCAATTGAGTGAGCAGTGCTGCTCACTTGGTCTTGAGACTTCTAAATGCTAAAATCAAATTAAATCCTATGCACCTCTGAAGCTACAGACTTCTAGCACAACCCTACCTCACCTAAGTAAAATGTCTCTCAGTAGTCTGCAGGCATGTGAAAAGGAAAGTGTGCTGATAAATTGCTTGCATGTGTCTCTTCTGCTGATCTACTGTGCTCTCTCTCTCAGGCTTTAAAAGAAATCAATGAAGTTGGGGACCTTTTGCAACTGAAGTATTCCCGCCACCGTTTGGTACCTCTCTTGGACCGGCCATTTGATGAGACAACATATGAAGAAACAGAAGACTGAACTCCCTCCATGTGCCTTGGTGGGATGGACACACCCTGTGGAACACTCCGTGGCATACAGGCCGACAGCGTCCATGAGCAACACACTTGTGACTGCTTAGCATAAAAGACATTTCCTCACGATACTGAAGTGGCCACATCAGCTCTAAATGGCATTTTTGTAAATAAGGAGAAGAGGAGAGGAAAGGGAAAGGAAAAAAAAAAAAAAAAAAAAAAAAAAAAAAGCTTTGATTCCTGTGTCTTCAGGGTCTGGCCCTAGAGGTGCTTGGCTTATTTTTTTTTTTTTCCTTGTTGCTTTTTTATTTATTTGTCTCAGTGAGTTCACAGCAACCCAAATTGGCTGTGGCTGATCAGATCAGACTTTGTATGCACCATGAGCCTCCCAAATGCTGGCTGAGATGTTGTGAGCATGTGTGACGCTGGCATGGCAGCATTCCCAGTGTCACTGCTAGGTGTCTGACCTTCCTAGTAAGGAGTGAGTTGACCTGTCTGTTCTTGGAGACTTCTAGAGAAGCTATTGATTGCTAACTTTGACATATTTAACAAGATGGATAATCAACCAAAGCTGGTTTTGTTGTTGGTTTTTTGGGGTTCTTTGTTTTATTATTTTTTTTTCTTTTGCAGTTATTTGTGTTTAAAACTTGAATTTAGCCTTTTTTTAGAATAAATGTGTTGTTGACATGTCACTGACAGGATCATTGTTCCCAAACATTTATTTAGTTTTGTAAGCCACAGACAGGATGACTTCTGGAACTCCAGCCTCTTTTCCTTCTCAGTATGGATAGTGGATTGTCTCCTTGTTTTGACACTCATTGTCCTCTTGATAATAGGGAAAGTGATGTAGAGGGGGGTTGGTTTGGGTTTTTTTGTTTGTTTCATTTGGGTGTTTTTTTTTTCTTTTAATGAGTTGTGTTTTGTCTTCCTTCTGACATACTTCTGTTTAAGAAAAGAAAATAAGATGGGGTTAATGTGCATTGCCCTCTATCTGGAGGTTCGTTTTTCTTGCTTTAGAATCATTACAAAACCATGCTAAGTTCCTGAAGGGTCTTCTTTGGATTAAGTAAACCCTAGCAGGCCTATACAATGGATGACTATTGGCAGAACCACTTATTTCATGCAGATCTGTGAAAGACTGATTGCTACCCTTGGCCATGCTAATTCACTGTTTCTTGTCATATATGAGATGTTCTTCATTGGCCTTGCTGCACAAGGCTTTCACACAAAGAGCATAGACAGCTTGGATCTTGTAGAATACATTACATTTTGGCTATTCATCAAAGTCAGTTGGCAGCTGCATGCCTGCATAGACCTTTTCTGAAGAGAGAATGTCTTCACAATTACATTTACTTTGAGAACTTTGTTCTTTTGCATTTCTCTTACTGAGATCAAATTAACAGTCACTGAGCCAGCTGCTTTTTGGAATATTTATTTGTAAGTTCCACGTTGTCTTGCTCTGGTCAACATTTGAAATGGACATCTTTGCTCTAGCACACTTTAGAGGTGCTCTGCTGCTCAGTCATTGCCTTTTGCATTCTTTCAGGAAGTGGGATGGATTGTTGAAGAGGTACCTAAAACATCCTAATAGGAGTCTGTTGCAGTATTGTTTGTTTCTGTATTTTATATCTTGGACCCACAGGGTTTCTGCTTTAACACTGATAGTTTTGTTTGGCAGCATCGTGCTCTTTGCAGATGACTGGAGTTTTCTAAGTCTGAGCACAGCTCAAAGCTGTTGGCCTGGTGCTACAGGAAAGAAAGACAAGTTCTGTCATGTTCATTCTGCAGTTAACAATGAAGAAGCACTTTGGTCACTAGAGCCAAACAATTCTGCATATACAACTGGTGATTTAAAGCAAAATTGGCATTTATGGAATATCTATCTTCATATATTTATAGATCTTGTTCCACTTTAATGTAACAGAACTTCAAAGCAGGAGTTCAGATTTTTACCATTGCATTTCAAAAATTTAATTAGATGAGAAGAACTAAAACTGTTTCACAATGGGTCCAGATAACTGTTTCTGTCTTAGTCCACCAATGCTGATTTGCTCACCTTCTGGAGCACAGTCGAAGAAGTCTATGACCTGTACGTGCAACTTTACCTAGCTATGAAGTAGTCTCATTTGTTCAGCCATAGAGTGAGTAAACTGCAACTACATGAGCTTACTTTCTCACCTGAGTTCTGCCCAGGACTAGCTCTAACATTCCACCAGATGACCTGCTTTCTGACTTCCAAGAGGCTTTGCCTCAAAGAATTACTGCCTCTTTTTCCTTTCTTTTTTTTTTTTTTTTTCTCTTTTTTTCTTTTCATTATGGATTGTAGTATGGAACAAGAAGAGGTTAGTGCAGGAAGCCCTGTCTCCAGCTCTGGAGACTTGATCACAAAACTGTTTAAGATTAGACAAAACTGGCCAACTTGAAGGCATAGGCATGGGTCAGTAGGGAACTGTTTTGAGCATTCCCAGATATACCATGTGCTTGTGTCTGCTGTGTAGTCAAGTTAGTTTGAAAAGTGTGATGTGTTAAGTTTAGAAGTGGGTTATTGTAGGTTCTGCAAGTCTCGAGTCTTAATCTTGTCTCTGGGATTCATCTTTAGGCCAGCTTGTCTTTAGAAGGGAGAAAAACTGGATACATCTCAGTAATTCAGATAACTTCTGTGCAACACTTCTGAAATTGTCAATGTTTGGAAATTACTGGTCCCCATTGGGATTCCAGTCGCACTTGTTCGGGAAATTGTGTTCGCGTTAATCTGCCATTTAGTATCTTTTTGCCTATGACTTCCAGTTCTGGGTTGCAAAGACATTTCAGAAATCATTCAGGCAGTTAGCAACATTTGCAAACTGCTTGGTTACATTTCAGCCCTCCCACATCCTTTTGGGGAAGCAGCTTCACCCCCCACACACAGTCCCCTCCCCAAACCCTGGAGGCCTTTTATTCAAGGGTAGCTTTTCCGCCAAAGTCTGGTACCTGTTGAAGCCACTTCTGGAAAAAAAGGAAATTACAAGTCCAAGATTTTTCACTTTTAAGTCAGTAATTCACTGAGCTTGAAAGCCAGGAATGTTTGGGTTTTTTTTCACATCATCTATAAAATACTCTGCTCCCACAACCAAAGGAGCAACCCAGTACTGGTTTGTACTAGGCAAACCTGTAGCATGTGTAGGTTGGATATTTTGCTACTTTGCTATTTATGTACTAGACAGAAATGTGTGTCTCTTTTGTCCTGGCAGCAGAAGTGAATGAAAGAACCAAACTTGAAAGATCACAAAGGAAGAAAAGCTGCTTTAGAAATAGACTCCAGTCCCTGCCAACTTTTCTGAGACATTCTAATTGAAAATGACTCCTGGTATTTCTTCAGAGATGCAAAATTCAAAAGAAAATGAAGGCTGCTTTTGAACAAAAGATTTTGCCCTGTACTGTACATTGGCTAAACTTACTCATAAATATACAATAGTTACCTTACCAGTAGCTCTGTGAAGAACTTAGCAAGCAAAATTTTGCCTCTGCTGAGCAGAATGAAGAGTTTAGAACCATTATAGTTTTCAAGGCTGATGGCCATATTCTTTTACACTTAAGAAAACTGAGAAGCTCCTATTACTAAGCATCAGCAAAGAGTGAGAGATCTGCTTCTTGTTAGAAACTGGCCTTCCCAAGGAGACCTTTGTCTTAAGGAGCCTGATGTGTAATTTTTCTTTAGTTCTTGAGCAGAGAAGAAACCAAAGGGGTTTTTCATGTCAAAATACTCTAAACTTTTGGTTTTGTTGGTTGGGGGATTTTGATTTTGTTTTTGTTTGGTTTGGTTGTTTGTTTTGTTTGGTGGGGTGGTGGTTTTTTTTTACACAAGAGACAAACTTTTGTATATTATCTGTGTAAATGGTATATTTAACCCTTTGTTTAGTTTCTGTATTTTTTTGCCTCCTTAAAAAGAGCTGCTCTGATTCTTGTACTACTGGTGCAGTATACTTCTGCTTTAGGCAAAAACTCAGGAGTGAATTGCCCAAACATCTTACTGTGATGAAGTTGTTCAGTGAAGGAATTGCATCATTCATCCTTCTCTTGCTGTTTCCTCTAAGAGTGTGGGAGTGATACCTGCTGTCAAAGCTGCATCTTCACACAGAGCAGGAAAGAGGAAAGTGAGTCCCTGAAATCAGTGACCTAGCCCTGTGCTGTGTGGTTGAAGGACTGGTAGGGCAGAGATGGAGAAAAGGGGGCAGTCAGTCATCACTTCCTCTCCGCTGTATATAAGGATCTCTCTTGTGTACTTGAGTGAGCATCCCTAGAACAGGATTGCAGCTTCCAGTGCCCAAAGGGACATCCCTCAAAACCTTTTCCACATCAAGTAAAAAAATTTCTCTCCTTTTGTGCAAATTTTAATTTCTTTACTTCTGAAAAGTGTTTGGCTTACAGTTGTTTGCTCATCCAGAAGCCAGGTTATCCATTCAGGCAGATCATAGGAGAGGTTGGAGGAAAGCATGAGCATGAGCTCTCCATTTCAGAGAACACCTTGCAGCACTGGATCTGATGTGCTATGCATGAGCTCCCTTGCTGCATCCCAGAGAAGGAAACTTGTGAAGATTTATCCCAATACACAATGCCCAGTCAAAATGTATATAGTTTATACATACAGCTTAGATTATATTCTTTTTACAGTTTATACTCAGCCTGTGAAAGTGTCAAGCATGCTGGGATCTGTGTGGGTGGCACTTTCTGCACAGAGATAATGAGGTACCTGTGATCTGTTCTACTGATAGTGAAACACTGAGCTATTTACCAATGCCTTGTGTGACCTCTTGACAGGTGCATTGCAGGCTTTGGTGCTGGACCTGGAACCCAAGTGGCATTGGCCCACTGTGTAGGAAGAGCACCAGTCATTCAACCTGTGTAACTTGAACATGATTTTGAAAGGAAGAAAAGATAAAGAAACAAAACCAAAACAAACTCAGATGCCATTGTGATAGCTTGTATTCCTGTAAATGTCCCCAGCCTTGCAGTTGTTCACCTGTCCAAGGATTTGGATGTGAAGCTAGAGCACAACCATGAAGTGTTTGTGTGAAATATTGTGCTTTATCTTTCACTAAGAGAAGCATTTGGTGCAGACATTGAAGCTGTTGTGTTTACACACCCAAAAGGGGCTGGGTGAAGATGATGACTGCAGTGTGTGTTCGAGGCCTTAAACTGTGACTCTTGGTAAGAAGAATTGAAATTAAAACTGACCTTAAAGAATGCAGTGGATTTTAACTCATGGAAGAATACTCTGTGCTTTCAGTTAAGCAATAGGTACTGCTTTTTAAGGAGCAGAAGAGGTGTCTGTATGTGAAGGCAAAAAAAATAGTGCAGTTCTCTGCACTGGTGTTCCCGTGTAACAAGCATCAGTAACTTGTTGGCGAGCTGCTGAAAGTGGGAGAATTATTGAGAGGATCAGGGACCTCAGAAGCAGTGGCAGCTAGCAAATTAATTTCCTCAACAGTATGTAAACAGGCCTCACTTGAATATGCCAAGGGTTGGTGCCGTTCCCAAAAAGCCCATGGTGAAGCGAAACATGCACCATTCATCTGACCCCTGTAAAGCATTTGAGTTTCCTGCAAAACCTCACCCTGTTCAGACAGTATTTCTGCTACCCTCTAACGGTATGTTAAGCTAAATGCATCTCTGGCCTTTCAATATTATTAACTTCAGACCAGTGTGAAAGAGATCAGAGGATTGTTGGAGCCTGAGGCTTTAGGCTAGCAGCCCCAAGGCCAATGGTGGCCCACATTTCCACAAGCCCTGGGCAGAATTACCAAGTCACAGCACTTTGTCTAAAATTGCACTGTATTCTTATGCCTCTGTGTTGCTATAATGTACATATATATTGAATTTTTTTGTAGATAAGACATTTTAGATAAAATTTTTAAATGGGCTTCCCCCAAAATATTTTATGCCAGATGTCTAATTTTTTTTACACTTGGGATTAATATGAAGTTGGATGCTCTGTAGGCAGGGGAAAAAAATAATGGATGGTACATTGGCTTTAAAAAGATAACAATGCATGTTTAAAAACAAAAACCAAACACTTGGAGACAAAAATGCTTGGGGAAAAAATCCATTCAAATATATTCTATGTTCTGCATAATAAAGACTTTAAAAAAAATATATATATAAAATCTGTATTGTGATTTATTTGTTTTTCTTGATGCTAATGAGTCTTTTACCCTGAGAGGGAGACCAGACTCTTCCCCCCTTCTTCCCAACTCTTCTATCCCTCTCCTGCCCATCCACTCAAAAAAAAAAAAAAAAAAAAAAAAAAAAAAAAAAAAAAAAAGCCAAAACCAAACCCAGCACATGAGTTTCATATTGGAATAACTGGGCAAAACAATAGCCTGCTTGAGAGCTCAGATAGATCAGTGTCCACCCATAGCTTTGGACTCCAGAGGCAGGAAACCTTGCGAGTGAGATGGACACTCGGCTGTTGCTTTTCAGTCTCAGGTCCACCATAGAGCAACAGCCCTGATGCGCGGTCTAGAGAGGCTGCTTCTCCTGCGGAGAGACAGGTCTGCAGAGGTTACTAATGTTCCTGAGCTGCAGTGCCCACCATAGCTCTGGGCTACCTTCATGAAGCTGGGTATGCTGGGCAGCAAGGCTCCTACCTTTGGGTGCTGTTAGTGTTAGGCTATCAACTGTCATGCTGCTAATGAGATGTTTGAAAAGATGAGATGTTTGATCCATCATGCATGGGATTCCTGACCTCACATGGCCCTTGCAGTCTGTGCCTTGTTTTAAATACTTCCTTCCATTCATCTTAGCCCCGAGTTTGCATAAACCAGATGTCGGTATTTGAAAAGGAGGTGCCAGGTCCTGTTTCAGCTGTGGGTGCAGAAATGGGACCAGACAGAAACGTTTGCCTTGTTTTTTTCTTAGGTGTCCCCTTCTGGGGTCTGGGCCAGGACTGGCACTTTTCCTCAGAGGCCTCCAAAACCTCCTTTCAAGTGTCTTTCCCGAGTAATTCCTTCGTAATAATTTCCTTCACAGGCTGATGTGGAGATCCTGGAAAAGATAGTCTGTAGACCTCAAAGAAACAACCTCGCCATATTTCCAACGGGTCTTGGGGATGAGAAAAGATGCTGCCGGCGCAGGAGAGAGCAGATCAAATATTAAAACTTATTTTGAGTGATGGAAACTTCCTTCCGCAGCTCGGCAACAGCCGGAGCCTTCAACCGGGGAGTACAGAGCCCTGTTTCTGCCTGCCACAGGCTGGCTCAGATCGGGGGTGGCCCGTCCCCGCTCACCAGCGGAGTGGCCCCAACGCTGCTGGGATACGGGCAGGGGGAGGCCTTAGCAAGCGGAATCCGGCTCCTCGCACTGAATCTGCTTTTCCCGGGCGCCAGGCGGGAGGCTCCGAAACCCCGATGCGGCTGAGTCCCCAGCCCCGACGCGGCTCCCGCCCCTCCACCCTCCCCGCCTCGTGCGGCCGCGCCGGAGCCCGCCGCCGCCCCGCCCCGCTCGCCGTGAGGGCGCTGCCCCGGCTCTGTGGCGGGGCTCCCCGGAGGGAAGCGCCCCGGTGCCACGAGGCTTGTGCAAGGCCGGCGCCGCCGAGGCGAGGCGAGCCGCCGCCCGAGAGCGGAACAAAGAGCCCCGAGTCGGGCCGGCACCGCCGGGTAGAGGGGGTCGCGCCCGCTCGGGCCATGCAGCTGCCGGGAGGGGAGGAGCGGCTGGCGGCGCCCCGGAGGGGACAGCGCTCGGAGGTAGCTGGGAGGAGGCTTGGCAGCGCCGGCAGCCCCCGAGCTGGGCCGGGGCGCGGCGGGGCCGTGCCCGAGGCTGGCTGCCGCGCTGCTCGCCCAGGAGGGGCTTGACCGCGCTTCATGCGAGAAGGAGCCTCGCGGCAGGGAGCAGCCTCCCGCCCTCCGGTGCCCGGCGTTGACTAAAGAGCCGCTGCAGCACCGGAGAGTGACTCGGCGGGGGGAGGAGAAGAGGAAGATAAGAAATCAGATTGCCGAAAGGATTAGGCAGGGGGTGGAGAGGCGAAACCTTCTTCTCCCCCTCCCTCCCCCCGCACACACTTGTGAAGCTTTTCAGAGTTATCCTTCAGCATCAGTGGCACCGGCAGCCGAGCCCGGGGAGCAGCGACACCGAAACGTGCTCGGCAAACTGCAAGAGAGATCAGAGGGAGCGGAGCGGTCCGGACCGGCAGACCCTGCCCCGGTCCCTGCCTGCACCCGCAGGGAATTGCACTTCCCGTCTGCGATATTTTATATATTCTTATTTTTTTAAATTTCCCCCTGCTCCTTTCGCTCCCTCGAGGAGGGACGGGTTTAGCAGCACTGCGGGCGGGCGAGCTACCGGGCCGCCTGCCCTGGGCGTGTGAGGTGGGGTGAGAGGGAGGGAGAGATGCCTGTGATTAGAGGGAGAGTCCTGCTCATCCTCGGCTTCGTCTGTCTGACAACTTTCCTGGCTGCCGTAAGAGGACTGCCCGTGAAGAAACAGCGCAGCAACAGCCCGAAGGAGAGAAGCTCTAAGCTGGCGGAGGTAAGGCAGCTTTTGGGGAGGGATGGAGAGCCAGGAGGGTGCTGGGGCGAGCCCTCCGCAGGCTGAGGAGGGCAGCTGGCCACCTGGGCAGTCGTCGGGATTCCCTTGGAGACGATCGTACAGCTCGGAAGGGAGCAGAACGCAACACGTGTCCCCGCGGCAGCTGGGAGAAGCGGCGCTTGGTGCCCCTCCGCTCCTGGGCTGTTCTTCACTCGCTGAGGGGCAGAACCCTTTCCTGGCTTCTGAGAATTCCGGGTAGGCTCAGGTCTTCTCATTTCACAGACGCTGCAGTAAAGGGTCTAGTTTAGGTGCTGTGAGATGGGGCCCGAGTGCCGGGACCCAGCGCCCGGGAAGATCCGCTGCCTCCAGGGGGCAACAGCCCTCGGAGGAGAGGGGAGGGCAGCCGTGGCCCAACCTGCAGTAAAATTAGCAAGGTTGGTGGCTTGCCAGGAACTCTAAAACTCCGCTACTACAAAAATAAGACGTGGCGGATTTCAGCCACCATCTCTCCTTCACGCTGGGACGACCCTGTGGCAGATTCCGGAGTGCTCATGCTGCGTTCTCAGACCGGCAGTCAGCGCCCAGTCAACATCCCCCGGACGGATGGCCTGTGCCCGGTCCGGCGTTCCCCGGGCAGGAGGCCCTGTGAGCCCTTACAGGCAGCGGAGGGAAGTCCCGGGGCTCTGCCTTGTCCTGAGAGCCACGTCCTGGCAGCGCTGGCTTGGGAGCACGGATTGTGGAAAGTGAAACTTAAGCAGGCAGTGAGGGACTAGTCAGGCTAGGAACCAACTGATGAGACCTGATGAGAATGACAGGAAGGGAATGGGGTAGAAGCAAACTATCAAGAGGAATAGAATTTGAATAAGATAGAGAACTGAACGCTTAAAACAAGCTGTTTTCATCTCGAAACTGTTTGCTGGAGAAAAGTAATTCAGTCAGCAAAACTATTTTAAAATAACCTTTTGAAAAATGCTGCTGCTAAAAGTGGATTACAGGAATAAGTGGGAAAAGTGGCAATAGGTGGAGGCTGAGCAGGACAGGGTCAGAGCAGTGCAGCCCTTGCTGGTGGTACATAGCAATATGAGAAGGAGCAGATTTGATCTGCAGCATCACACTGGAAGAGGAGATGCTGAGTGATGGGCATATACCTTACCATTAGTTATTGCCAAAACATTGTGCTGATCTGTGGAGAAGTCATGCTGGGAGCTCCTGGCAGATGTGCTAAATTTCATTGCAGCATGAAATCCAGGGAGCAAGTGTGAAGAAGGACTCTGCTGCACGTAAAGCCTGGCCAGCAGACAAGAGAGAACATGGGCTGCATCCAGCCAAGTACCACCAGTCGAGCATGGTAATAGTTTTGTCTGGAGTGTGGACCATGCATATGCAAACAGGACTGCTGTGGATATTACGTGCTGCAGTGCTGGTAATACCATGTTGATGCTGTACTTTGCTTATGAAGCTTCAAGTACTGACATAGGTAGTGATTCAATCACTAAACAAATGCCAGGCAGAGTGTACTCAGGCTCCGGATGCTGAGGGAATAGAGATTTCTGGCTTGAAATCCAGGAAAGTACAGAAGCCCTGTGTCAGGGCACATAGCATAGGGACAAACTGCATATTAGGAAGCTGTGCAGGTTTTCACCATAGGACCCTGCAGTGCAATCTCAGGCTCCTTTTAATCTGATGCCTAAAATACATCAGGAAGTGGGGTGAGCTGCTGTCAGTCCATTTTGTGAATGGTTGTGAATGGCAACGTTGTGTGACCAGCCAAAGATCACATACGGCACTTACACAGCACAGCCTCTGTCCCATTTGCTTCTTGCAGAAATAAAAACATACAAGAAGTTTGTAGGCAAAGGTTTGAGGGTGGAGGTGAAGAGCAAGGAAGAAGATGAAGAATGGATTCCACTGGGCATCTTTCAGTCATCCCATGCCCGCATGTCCCCTTGGGGTCGTGGCTGCACAGTTCACACAGCAGGGAGAAAGCAATAGGTATTGGTATGTGTCTTCTAGCTGCATTTTTGGAGGAAATCTTCTGTTTCTGGTGTATGTGGGGGAGAATTTGGAGTAGTAGTGCCTGGCTGTTTGAACTAAAGCCTGAACACAAGCACAGCAGTATGGTGTTTAAGAAAAAAAAGAAAATCCAGAGTGATTTTGGGTCATATGCACAGATGGTTCCTGTTGCAGCACTGATAGGTCCTGTCTCTATGGCAGCAGGGCAGCCACAGCTGGAGTATTGCTTACACTGTGGGTAATACCCTACAGATGTGGGTAGAATGAAGGGGGAGCAGGACAAGAAAAATAGAAATAATGTAGCAGAGCAGATAGACAATCAAATCCATTAAGCAATGACATAACTTGGACGTGGTTTAATTTAACATCTTTATTTAAAGCAAACATTTGGCTTAGAATTGATTGGGAATTTTTATAATCTCAGCTGATCCTCAGAGTTGAACTTCTATACTAAAACAATTTTGAAAAAATTAAATCTTTAAGGTTCTCAGTACATTTGTGAGTTAGAAACTCTTGTAATTGAAGGAGGGATGGAGGGAATAGATGCTTTATCTTTGGGCAGTAGCCACACTGGTATGTCTCAAAGCCCTGTACCTCATTCAGAATCTGTTACTGCAAGCCATTGCCAAAGGAGCAAGCACTTACATTTACATTTTCTCAGCAGTGATACTGCAGAAACAATTTGCCTGAGTCCAGTATAAACAACAGATATAGTGAGAATGTTTGCTATTTCTTCAGTCTGTTTGTCTGGAAGTTGAAAAGGCTGAATACTTTCTTTCCAAACTATGACTTAAACCTAATGAAAGAAGATACCTGCTCATTCAAAGAATCTTTGGTGTTATTTGGGAAGGCAGATGAGCTCCAAAGCAGCAGGCAGGTGTACAGCAGGGTTTTCAGAAGCACTTTTGCAGGATGAATGCATTACAGTCTGATGTGGGCAGAAATGTGACAGGTCTAAGCACAGATCCATGCTCTTTGGATTTGGGTAACTGAGTACTTGGAAAAGCTTATGGCCCTTGTGGAGACAAAGGGCATCTCATCACATTACTTAATGGGTTGATTATTTATGAAGTCAAGGGGGTTAAATGCAAACTATGTTTTGATAAACTCACTGGATTTCAGAAGATTGCCTTTAAGCATTACTAGTAGATGTTTGGATTCTTTCTGAGTGCTACCCATCGGTTCCAGTGCTCCTCTAGTAAAGAGAAAATAGCTAATGTTCTAATACACTAGAAATTTAAACGTTAGAATTTAATAGATTTGTGTGAACCGACACAACTGCTTCAGTAACTGCGTGGAAATATTACTGCCAGTGGTAACTGTGATGGGAGTGTTGGTAGTGAGTGTCTCAGCAGTGACAGAGAAGCCAGAGGTATTGTGTGGAGGGTCCAAGCTGCCCAGTCCAGCTCCAGTGGGCTTGTTTGGTTCTTCTTCACAGGAGCAAATTACTCTGAGGGTGCCAAAAGCAATGGCAGCGAGCCCCCTGAGGCACAGGAGCAGGGTGGGAATCCAGGCTGGAGCTTGCTGTTGGAGTTCCCCTATTCCGAGACTGTGAACTAAGCAAATCTGGGATCTGTGATAAGAGATAACGAAGGGCAACAAAGAAATATCAAAGGTAGCATAAGGGCTGTAGTTGCCTGCAAATCAGTGGGTTTGTGCAGCACCTGGTATGTCTGGCTCCTGGCCCCTGAGACGTAAGGAAACAACGAACATCAGTGTTACTTGCCTATTACATCAGGCAGCAAGAGCTGTGATGGGAAGCCACATTTAAAACTGAAGATCTACACCACGGGGTTTCACTTGCTGATTAAAAATCATTGGCTGCAGTATATGGGCAGTCTGAGTGTTGGGCAGAGGAGTGTTGAAGAATTAAATGTATAGCAGTGACGTGGTGCCTGACTGGAGCGACCAGCAAGCAGAAAGGGAAGGAGCACCAAGGTGATGTGGCATGGCTGTACTAGATAAAAAGCATTAAAGGGAAATACCAACTGGGGTTCAACCATTCAAGGAGTTTGTCAGGAGACTGTAAGTTGGGGTAGACCTGTCATTTGAGAGCCCTAACGTAGCCTAGAGAGTCTGCCTAGGAAAACCACCGGAGGGATGGGCCGTCAGCAGCCTGGGAGTGGCTCCTGTGTGCAGAGGAGCCTCATGTGCCTCCCCGAGATCTCGGTCCCCCTTGGATCACCCAGGCTGTCTGGTCGAGGAGAGAGTCTCGCTTTCCCCAGAGCCGTCTGGCCCTGCTGCAGATCTCCGGGTTGCGTTGTCACCTATGCCTGCCCTGCGTGGGGACACCTCGCCGCGCTGCAGCCCGCTCCGGAGGGGTCGGTGCTGGCTGTCTGCACTGCCACTGCGGACTGTGTCAGTAGCAGAGTCATTCTGTCTGCGGATGTGCTTTTTACCTTTTCATTTCTTCAGCAATTAAGCGTTCTTGTCCCTGGCTTTGTCCTTGGCGGAGGTCGGATTTGCGGGTACAAAACGTGCACTGAAGCATCCTTCCGCTCTGAAAGGGGCTCTTTGTGCACTGGGAGGTACTTCGCCCTTTGTAGCAAATTTCCTTTTGAGAAGTGCCAAATTATCTTAGTCAACACAGTTGAAAACCCTCCCGCCCTGGGGCTGAGGCAGGAGCAGAAACAAAGGAGAGCCGGGTGTAGGGAAGCTGCCCGACATGGGGGCTTCTTCCCTTTTCACTGCGTAAATAGGTCTGCTGCATTCCCATTGTCACAGTCAAAGGGGTTCCTGTAAAAGGCACATGTAAGGGGAAGAGATTAGGCATAAATCGCTCCACAGGGCATTGCCTGGCCCTCTCTCTGGGTTCCCAAAAGTGCTTGGTTCTTGTAGACCTCCTTAAAAGCTGCCGGGCTGGGGTGTCCTCCTGCCTCCAAGCCCAGCAAGGTGATAGTGGGAGTGTACTGGGGATTAATTCCTCTTTTCCTCTTGTCAGTGGCCTAGGCCTAGGGAGTGCAAATCAGGGATCTTCTGTTTTCCACAGTATCAATAAATATTCTTCCACACAGAATAATCCCCAAAACAAGATACCCAGACACTTCCCGTAGGGAAGCCTGAGGACAGTGTGAGCTGCAGTCATGACAGCAAGGTGGCCCATGTTATCCAGCTCCTCTAATGCTGTCAGCCTGAAGCTTGGTTTGTGTATAAAATACTGGAGCTTGTAGCCAAGAAGAAGCAGAGAGGGTGCAGCCATGTTTCAATGTGAAAATGTTTCTGTTTCAGACAGAAGCTTGCAAAAGTGCAAGAGGGTTTTGTTTAGTTGTTTTGTTTTGTTTGTTTTTTTCCCATTTGTTTGTTTGTTTTGATGGGGTTTTTTGGTAGACCATTTTTGCAGAGAACCTTCACTGTGCTGTCAGATGTTTTCACGTGGCCAGCTGTAAAACTCAGCCTGCATGGTATTGGTTTCAAGCGGTTCAGTTTCTGCACATTCCCTGTGTGTAAGGACGCCTGGGGCTTGTCTGAGAAGCTGCTATGAGTGTCAGTATTTAAGAGATGAAGACACTAAAAAGATGGTGACCTACTTGCTTCTGAGTTCCAGGTGGCTCTTGTTGTGAAGGGAAACAATGCTTCCTGGACTGCAGGTTGGTTTAGTCTCCAGAGGAAGCATACAGCTTCAAAGGGAACAACATGTAGTAAATTGCTGCCTTCTGCTGCCCTCCACACTGTTGGATGGGCATGAGGTAGGGACTCAGCTGTGGATGGCCACAAAGCACCCATGCATGCAGGAGAGAGGTGGTGGCAAGACATGGGTTTATCTTGGATTAGGAGCTGTTGGTTGGCGTGGTCTACCAGGGCCTTATCTGGTGTGCGGGACTTGGAGTGTGAGGCAGGGCTGGGAACATGTCCCCAGCCAAGGGAGTCTCCATCACACAGGGCACAGGAAGAGGCTGGTGTTATGGCACAGGTACTGTGTTCTTCAGATGAGCTCTCCTCCATCCCAGTCCCAGCAGCCTCAGTCTATGGCACTTAAGACAGCCCTGACTCTCCTGTCAGCAGAGCCCCGAGGTGCTTGCCAGACAAGGGGATAGTATTTATGGAGTGGCCAAGAGGTGTTCCACCAGTGGAGGTTTAGAACCTCTTCACCTCTCTGGGTCGTCCTCTCTTCCCCACTGCTGCCCTCTCTGCTCTCCCCTTTACTTGCAGTCACTCCTACAGCAGCTAAAATCCCAGGGGAGGCCTCCTGTGCCATGCTGTGCAGCACCTCCAGCAAGACAAGGTGTACAGATGTATTCATGTGCACTGTTTCCCCTACTCCTTCCACTCCAGAAACATTGTGGTTATGTTACATGGTTAAGCTGGCTGCATCTTAAAAATCTAAGATCTCCCTTTGGGGATTGCTTCTGGTTCTCCCCTGGGGATCATCTGCAGGGTGGTCCCCCTCATGCTTCCAGTGGAGCAAATTTGGGACTGCCTAGAGATGATGTGGGCATTGTGGGGTCAGCTTGGATTCCCCTGCACCTGGGATTACAACTCAGCTATTGAGCATCTGTGCCCATGCTGAGGATGGGTCCTGAGGTTACAGCTGAGGTCCCACTGGGAAGTGACTGGCCAGAAAGAAAAGAAGGGGTCAACTGGAGGCTAAGATTCTGGGGAAGCAGGTGTCCCCATTTGGATGTGCCCTAGCTTTGTTCTGACTTTGGAGTTGCCTCTGCAGTCCTTCAGGCCTCAGACTCCTGTCTCCTGGTGGGGGTAAAAAAAGTAATTATTTTTCAGTGAGGCTCTTAGAAGTAGCAGGGACTGTCCTGGAAAAGCTTATGAACAAATGAGTTATGAACAACAGATTGGAGATGGAGAGGAAGGTTTCCATGCCCCAGATCCTTTCTCCACTCCATGCTGGTGTGCAGGAGTCATTAAATCCTGCCTCAGGGCTGGGGAGGGGAGCCACTGCTTTGGGAAACTGCAGCCAAGCCTCTGGATAAGGGGCTGATGGCTGTGAGTCCCTCCACTTTGTCCCTTCAGGAGACTGAGATGCAGTGTCCTTATCTGGATCCCTTCCCATGCAGGGCATGGAGATGCTTCAAGTCCAGCTCAGGTGCCCATTTTGTCTGTATTTGAAGGGGTGCCTGATGGATCTCCATCTGCTTGGTCAGATGTGTTCCCTGTCCTGCTGCCTGCATGGAGCAGGCAGCCTGTGTGCCTGGCATGGGGCAAGGGCAGTAGGTGCCCCCTGCACTCCTGTCTGCCCTGTGTTCCCCTACACTGTAACCTCTTCTTGCATTCTGGGGCGGGCAGGGGGATGCTGGCATTGGTCTGATCCCTCCTCTTTCTGCATTTCGTTTGCAGCTCTGCCTGGGCTGCAGCAGGGAGGGAGCAGCAGCTGGAGCAGTCTGAGGGTTGCGGTGTGCAGGCTAACAAATGTGGATCGTTAGCTGGAACAAGTTAATGGTTACTGAAGCACAGGAGGTTCAGAGCTGGAACAAGTTACCAGCACCTAGTCTGAGGCATTAAGAGCTTATGCACATTACAACTCAACTATGTTAATGGAAAACATGTGCCCTAGCAGGAGCATTTTCCAGAGAGCACCAGAGGGTATGGATGTGTGTCTGTTAACCTCTCCAGGGGACCTCTCTGTGCAGTCCCTGCAGAGACCCTGCTCCCATACCCACAGCTGTGCCCCATCTGTGCAGCTCCAAGCTGTCCTATCCACAGCATAGGTCTTAAGGATACTTTTCTCCTCAGGTAAGGGTGTCTTGCTGCCAGCCAGGCTCCTTGCAGCAGGTGCCATCTGTTAAAGGTCATCCCTTGGACCTATGCACTTAGGCAGAGTCTTCAGTGCAAGGACAGCCCCAGCTGCTGTGCTGGGACATATCAGTGGTGTTAATTAGGTGCTGCATGTCCTCCATTGCAAAGTCTGCTTGGTTCATCTGTGTGGGAGGCAGGGCAGCTCCTCCTGTGGGGCAGGTGGGGAAGAGAAACTGGTCTGTGGTAGATATGCCTGAGATCCTTCTCCAAATATGGCATGGAAGACTTGCATCTATTCCTGGCCTTGCCACAGGGTACCCAAGAGACCTGCCACAGGTAATTTTGTTTGTCTGCAAAATGAGGGGTTTACAGGATTTGGTTTTATATCGAAGAGGGGAAAGATATTTATGCTAGAGAAGCACCTAACTGAAGCATAATGGCCGAGCTCCTTCTTGTCCTTGTGTCTCACAAGTGACCTGAGGAGTTGGCCAAGGATGCCATGGGCAAGTTACTCATTAGTGTGCCCACAGGAAAGCTGACTGCAGCAAGAGGGGCTGGGTGATGCCAACAAGAACATGTTGGGAGGAGCACTGACAGCAGCCTGGCCAACCACCCATTTTTGATCTTGCACAAGGTCCACCGTGCCATGTCCTGGCTCCTTGTGCCGCATGCTGCTGCTTCTCTCTGCTGCGGTGTCTCCTGCTCCAGGGCTGACTCTGCCTCGGGAGCAACCAAGTCACCAACTCTGGAAAGAGTTTTGTTACTACTGTTGTTGCAGTCATGAGACGTGAAAATAAATGTGAGTTCTGAAAATGAATGAGACATGAAGAAGCCTTCGCTGCCTCCTGCAGCTTCCTACTCAAGACAGTTGTGATGAAACTAGTTAGAAAAGAGAGAGGTTCCATAGGCTCTTAAGTATTTTCATAACTGCATGAAGATTATAATCATGAGGGCATAATAATGATCCACACAGCCCAGTCTGCTGCTGGCTCCCACTGATCTGTCATAAACAGGATCTGCCCATGCAAGTGAGATAACCAAGTGTTTTGTTCCATGAGCATTTGCAGAGCTCTGTCAAAACCTAATGGGAGATGTGTTTGTCTTTATATTTTTTAAAAATCCCCAAACCGTCACTCAAGATCAAGTTGATCCTGAGGTAGACCAGTGAGTAAAGCAGCTAGATCATGATCCTACCCTTTACATGTGCCACAGCCCCTATATGGGCAGGAGTGTAACCCAAGGCAGAAGATGAGGGAGACAGCTGGAGGTGTCCACTGCCTTAAGTTACCTCTGGCAGATCTTCCAGAGCTTACCTGCCAAAACCCTGAGTGGTGGCTCCTGCTAAACCACCTGCCTCTGAGTCTAAAGGTGTTGTGTCTGACTGTTGGGATTGTGGTTTGGGAGGATTTACGGGAAGTAACAGGGACTGTGTGGCACCTTCTTCCCCATTTTCTTGTAAGTACCCACCCAGCTCTTGACAGCTTTAGAAGCATGCTACACTTTGGTACTGTGGGAAGTTTGTTAAGCAGGTGATGAACTGAGCAGAGATCACTTGCCTGATGTGCGTCCAGTGGATTTTCCGTCTGGCTGAAAGACAGGTTGTGTGCTGGTCAGTGGGTAATGAGCCCCCAAGATGAAACTGCAGCCCTCAGGAGGCTAAACTGATCTCAGCCTGATGGGCTAAAAAAAAACTCCTTTCTTTAAGCAGTGTCTGTGTTGGGGTCATGGAAGAAGAGAGCATGCCCAGCAGTGAGGCAGGACCTTGAGGTCCCTTCCACCCCTAACAATTGTATGATTCTACGATTCTTGTTATTGGAACACAAGCCCTATGAGGAGAGGCTGAGGGAGCTGGGGTTGCTTAGCCTGGAGAAGAGGAGACTCAGGGGTGACCTTATTGCTCTCTACAACTACCTGAAGGGAGGTTGTAGCCAGGTGGGGGTTGGTCTCTTCTCCCAGGCAACCAGCACCAGAACAAGAGGACAGTCTCAAGCTGTGCTGGGGAGGTTTAGACTGGATGTTAGGAAGAAGTTCTATACAGAGAGAGTGATTACCCATTGGGATGGTCTGCCCAGGGAGGTGGTGGAGTCACCATCACTGGAGGTGTTCAGGAGGAGACTTGATGGGGTGCTTGGTGCCATGATCTAGTTGTTTGGTTGGGTTGGATTGGTTGATGGGTTGGACGCGATGATCTTGAAGGTCTCTTCCAACCTGGTTTATTGTATTGTATTGTATTATTGTATTACCCTGTTGTTCAACCTTCCTTTGTTTTAAACACACTTAACAGTGTTACTTGTTAGCACTGGAAAAACCTCCTCTTTTTCCCACTCCCACCAGCAAAAACCTTCATGAGCCTTTCTGCAAATTACAGCCCCAGAGCTTCCCCCAGACAGGCAAGCAACCAGTGTCCTTCTGCTTCCATAGCTGTATAATAAACCTCTGCTCTGGAGTTTTTCCTGCCTGCTTCCAGTTCAAAGATAATTTTATTTATTTTTTTTAATCTTTCTCCAGATCTTTGTACCTCCTTTAAGTGAACATAGAAGGCAAAGTTTTAGGGTAATAAATAGATTTATTTTTTTTAAGTTCTGGTTTCTATCTTGTACTTGGCTGATTCATAAGTGGGGAAGTTTGCCACACACTGTGGGACAGATTTTAAAATAATGTTGGAGAGAGCTTGGGGGAAGGAGTCAGAAGATGCTTGTGTAGACTCAGCCTTATTCAGGAAAACATCAATAGTTCTTCTCATGGGGTCTTCTTTCAGTACAACATGGTAAACTGTTCAAAGGAAATCTAACACAAGCAGTAATGAATTAGCAGCACCCCACCCCCATTCCTTACAGTTAAGCCCAGTGCGGTGTCGGTGTTTAAGGCCTTGTTTTCACTGCAGGGTTAAGCCCAAAGCATGGCCTGGACATTGCCTCTGATCTGAGTCCCATATGCACAGCTTGCTTTGGTTCAAGATCAACAAGTTTGTGTGCTTGCTAATTGGGTCAGGATAGATGTGGGTAGAAACTGTCCTCTGAGCTTGCCCTACGCTGGGGACTCGCTTGCTCCAAGCTGCTAACGCACAGGCGCTGCAGGCTCCAGCAGTGCTTCTCTCTGTGGTGAATGTACTTGGCTTGGATGTAACCCCGTGATGAAGAGCAGCTCTGCCCAGCGGTGTATGTAGTTACAAAGAGCCCTGCTGGTGGGCTCGCTGGCAAGTTGCTGGGCCTGCAGAGTTGCTGAGGAACGTGCTGGAGGAGAAAAGTACCTGTGGTTGCAGTAGCAGCATAGTGGTGTCCCTGGTTGCCAAAGGGCAGTACAGTACAGAGACTAGTCTTGTTGATGTTTTCAGGTTTTAACCGGCTGTAAGATCTGAGATGTCGTATCTCTAATCACATTTATTTAAGAGCTACAGCATGTGAGCACTGGTTGTTTTGCTTTCTTAACCTAGGATTTAGTTCAATCTTTAGAGAAGTTTGTAGCAAAATCACAGATTTTTAAGACCAGAAGAAAACAGTAGATCCTTGAATTTCTTTCCTAGCACAGATGCAGTGCACATGTGTTGAGCCCAGTGACATGGATTTGACTGTCTCCACTTCCCTTGTTAGCTTGTTCCTGTGGTTAATCACCTATGGTGTTAAAAGCACGATCTTTATTCCTCAGTTGAATTTATCTGGCTTGGACTCAGGCACATTGGTTCCTACTATGTGTTTCTGTTCTGGATTAGAGAGTCTCGGGTGTCTGATGGATTATTGCCTTAAAGAACTGGGAAATCAAGTCATTCCTTTCTCTTTTTAACATGACAAACAAATTGAATTATACATCTTTCACTGGTGAAGTTTTTCCATCCCTTGAAATGATTTTGTGGTTGCTCTCTTCTCCATCTTCAGACTTCCAAGCAATTTTAATAGAGGTGTATGGACTAAAAATGGGAAAATGCCAACCTTGATTCTCTGCAGAAACGATGTGTGGCCTTTCCCCACACTTTTTCCACGTGCTCTGTTGTCTGTGTTACATACAAAGTAGGCACGACACTGGGGTGAATTGCTGACAAGTTCATTCCCTTTCCTAACACTGTTGCTGAGCTTGTGCCCCAAGGTGTTTTGGTAGTCAGTGCTACGTGTGGGAGAGCCCAGGCTATGTGAGAAGGGCTCCTGGGCTGGCAGAAAGGAGGCTGTGATCCTGCTTACAGCCTTTGGTCTAAACATGGTCTGTCTCGAGTGCTATCCCAGAGTTTCTCTTGGGCTCCTACCCTGGAAAACCTTATTCCTGGCCAGACAGGATATCCCAAGTATATGCAGGAGACACTGAGGCAATTTCTCTTTTGGCTTTTTCCTTTACTTGGTGCTGACTGGTCGCAGAAGGCTGGAGCTCAACCATGAGATACTGGTGGCTTTCCAGTACTGCACTCTCTGCTTCTGAAGTGTGGAGGCAAGTGTCCTTCCACAGTGGCAGGAGAAGGGAGCTAATAATGACCAACTCTGCAAAGGTTTGCAGCCTTTCCCCTGCACTCCATGGAGAGTAGGGGAGTGGAGTTTTCACTCTGGTCAGGCCAGCTCTTCCCTTAGCTAACGCACTGCAGTGAGTTAGCTCCAGGCTTGACTGCCTTATCCATCTGTTGCCTAGGGCTTAAGGGCAGAAGAGAAGGTAGGTGTCACACAGGAGTGTGACCCTTGAAGGGAGCTGCCTCTGTGGCTGGCAGAAGCCCTGTGGTGAAAGGGAGAAGACACATCTACCCATCAGGATCATATTTCCACAGATGCACTGACCCAGTGAGAGCACTAGGCATCACAGGACCTTGCTTGATCATAACCCATGGCTTGATCAGCAGGGGCTGGGCATTGAGCAGGACCTTGCTCAAGAGGGACTTCTCCTGATACAGGGACAAATTTTAACCAAGCAAAGCCTCAGAGCAATGCGGACATGAGAAGGGTTGGGTGGTACGGTGCAGTGACTGTTGCTGAAAGACTAGGCTATGCAGTGTGGACACCCCCACAGACTCTTTTGCCTCTGGAGGATTTGGGAGTAAATGAAGCTCTGGTCACCCTACAACACTCATATCCAGTCCCCTTAGGGCAGTTTTGTATTTTCCCAGTGGGAGCAGTACTCTGAATTTCTTGAGTTTGTTGGGCATAAAATCTGAATTAGGCACTGGGTGTAAACTTAGAGACTTGGAGTCTGTTCCTGCCTTACTTGCTCTGATGTCCTTGGGTAAGCTTGGATCTTGTTGCTAGAGACCTCTTTCCATGTGTATTAAATTTAGGTTGTCTGTGAAATGAGCTTACCAAGCCTCAATAAGCTCATTGCCAATTAGGCAGGAGTGCCAGCCTCGCAGGGCTGTTGGCAGCCCCTTATGCAGGGGTTGTGTTGGGCACACGCAGCTGGCAGCAAACCCAACACCGGCAGGCAGTGTCATGTGGCCGACACCAGAATACGGCCAGGTTTGCCTGCTCGCCTCCCCTTGTGGTTTCTGCTCCACCTGGGCTGCTCCTTGCTCTCTCCCAGGGTGTCCCTGGGCATAAGACGAGATCTGGCAGGGGGCTGAGGCACGGGAAGCCAGGCTATGGCAGAGCCAGGCATTCTTCCCATAGGCCCTTTACAAAACTGTTGTGGTTTTGGTTTTGGTTGGGGGTAAAGGGACTAGGAGAGGAAGGTGCAGGCAGAGGGGTCTGTCTGTGCCTGCGTTTGCTGCCAGCTCCCTGGCCAGGGACAGGGGTGAGCCTCAAACCCTCTCAGCAGGCAACACAGACTCCCTCCTCCCCACAGCTCTCTCTTCTCTGGCCCCATCTGGTGAAGTCTGTCACCAGCCCTTCCCTGTGTGCAGCCCGCTCTGGGCAGCAGCCAAGGGACCAGCAGTGTCCCTGCTGCTCTTTTCCCTCCCCGGGGACCGGAGAGGGGGTCGCGAGCTTTGATGTGCGGGCACAGGGCTGGGGACAGGCTGTGTGAGCTCATGAGAGCCTGGCCAGGCTCCAGCTGCCTTTGAAGTGCTCCAGTGATCAGGATGAAAGGGAGGGGAGTCCTTCCCCGAACCATCTGGCTCTAATTGCAGGTAGAAATGCCTCTCGCGTCCCCCGTGGAGAGGGGGCATGCCGCTCCCTTCGTTAATCCCGCGGCTGGGCTGGCGCAAGGGCGAGAGCTTGGGAACAAAAGGGGATTTCAGCTGGGCAGCCGGGAAGAGGCAGCCGCTAGTGAAGACACTGGGGCTCAGGGCATCTCTGCTCCCAGCCTGAAGCTGCGGGGCCCCCAGACCTTCCCGGGGACGTCCCGTGCTGCGGGGGGGCTCTGCCAGTTGTTCCATCTCTGGTTTCTCGGGCGCACTGGAGCCTGCTGGCCCTTTGACTCCCGCTCTTGCGTGCCAGCGTGCGCCGAGGACGAGGACAAGGAACATGGGAATTCAGCACAAGCACGGCCCGTTGGCAGGGTTTGTTGGCTGCCCCCTGTGTCCCTGGCCAGCCGGCACTGCCACCCTAGCCAGGCTCCCTACCCACTCCCCTGCACCTCCTGGGCAGGGCTGGCTGCCAAGGCCGTGTGCCACCACAGCAGTGGCAGCAGTTAGAGCCCTGGCAGCACTGGCAAGTGAGTCGTGTTGTCCTGTTCATCTGGCATCTTCCTTTCCTAAGGAGGTGAAGGTAGCTGGGTTATATCAACCAGCAGTTTCTTTCCCTCTTTGTGGTACCCTTTGGGCAGCAGCTGAAATCTCATTTAAACTCCACTTGCTTGTAGTCATCTGTCTACTATCAACACCACAGAACAATACGTTTAGGTGAGGTTTCTCCCCTTGTTCTAAAGCCCGTGTTATAAACTTGTTATATAAATACAGAAAACTATTAAGCATGAGCTCCAGTAACTGTGACCAGAAACAGCCCTTCCCATTGCCCATCTCCAGGGACTAAGCAATGGCCACAAAGGGAGGATGAGAAGTACGAAGCCTGGTGGGATGGGCAGTGGGACAGCAGAGAGGTGCAGAGAGAGTGGTCACAGGATGGAAAGCACCAGCCTGAGTAGACTTGTAGGTTGTTCAGATGCAGTGGGGCTAAGACCCAGCATAGCACAAGCTACTGGGTATGAACCTGGTTAATTACCATGTTAATTACTACCCTGATGCTGCAGTGAGGTGGGGTGGAGGAACTGTTTGGTGCAGGAGACCAGACCCCACTTTGCTGGGCAGTGGTTTTTCTCCACGCACAGCTACCCTCAAGGAGGTATTCTCACTGCCTCTTCCTTTACCAGGTCTCTGCCTCATCCAACCCCCATTCGGCAGGGGACGAGGAGCTGCCACCACCAGGCAAGGCACGGGGGCTGAGGCGGAGCGGGCAGGCTGGCCTGCGGCGGCACAGGCGCCGTGGGGTGGCTCAGCAGGTAGCCAGGAGCCCAGCACTGCCCCATCCTGACAGCACTGACCAGGAGCAGAACCTACCCTTCGTGCTGGACCTGCAGAGTTTGACGGGGCTGGCCAATGTGGACCTTAGTGCCCAGAATCCCAACATCCAGGTAGGGATCAGATCTGGGCAGGCTGCAAGGGCATGTGGGTGAGTGCCACATGTGCTCCTCAGGCTCATTTGGTTCCCTAAGAGGAAAGATCTCATGTGTGGGCTACCTGTAGGCACTGACATCTGTCGTCTTGGTAGCTGTCTGATGCAAACAGCTGACAAAGACAAGCTCTGTGGCAGGGCAATTTGCTTACTCCCTTCTCCCTGTCCCTTACCCTCTCCACCCCACCCCTGCTCCTCTCTGTAGACTGCAGAGCAAGAGCAAATGCTTCTACAGGGGTCACCTGTCAATTTCTGAGGGTGGTGTTGGTCCCTGTGGGTGACCACCAGCATCCCTGCACCTCCCACTCTGCCTCTGTTCAGTCCCTCCAGGTGAAAAGAGTCCTCCTGCACCCATCACATGGTCCCGTAGCCCACAGCATCTCCAGCATTTCAGGTTGGGAACTAGTGCATGGGCTGGTAGGTCTGTTCCAGGGCTGTGCCCTGGCTCATTGCCCTACCTCTTATCTGGCCTCCAGGTGACCATTGAAGTGGTAGATGATCCTCAGGCTGAGATGGAGATGGACTTGTTGAAGGAGACAAGCAATGACTGGTCCCTGATGTCCTCTGAGTGGTTGTCCCACAAGGACCTCTTCTGGCCCCTCTTCTGGGAATACACCGACCCCAGTGAGAAGGAGGAGGAGGATGAGGAAGAGGAGGAAGAGGATGAGAAGCTGGATGTAGGAGACAGGGAGGAGGAAGAGGAGGAAGAGGAGGAAGAGGAGGAGGAAGATTACATGGCAGAGTATGAGGCGGAGTCCATGCTCAGTGGAGTGGGAGGTGACTGGGACCAGCAGTGGCCTGGGCAGAAGAACTGGATCTTTAAGGAAAAATATAACTATGGTGAGTACCCTGCAGACTGGCACTGCCCTCTGCTGCCCTGCCTCACCCACAGCCCTGTCTCACTGCAAGGGGAGCAGCCCTGCACCACGGAGCACAGCACAGTGGTGTTCATTTCCTACTTAAAAATTAAACAAGCATGCTGAAGAGCAAAGCCAGCACTCATCCAGGGCTGCCTGCAGGCAGACACACCCCAGCATCCCAACAGGAGTTGTCCTTGCATGCAGTCAGACAGGAGTGTGGACTCCTGCAAAGGCAGGCTCAGATGAGAAATGCAGGGAAAATGTTTAATGGCAAATGTCATCAACTCAGATCCCCATGGTGACACCAGTGGTAGAAGCCTTTGCCACAGACCTGAGCAATCCCCCAGGAGGGGAGCTGCAGGGGGTTTGATGGCAGGTGCCAGTGGATAGGCAGGCTAGGGCATCACTGCAGCTCCTTCCTACAGCTTCACAGCCACAAGCCCAAAACCAGTCAAATATTGCTAACATGGTGCTTCAGCATCGTGGCCAGTGAATCAGGCAGGGTCAGTGATGATGGGGGTGAGCAGCAATGCCTGTCTGAGTGGGTACAACCTTCAACAAAGTTGTGAGAACAAGAGCCTTTGCTTGGGGGCTGCTTTCCTGAGGTTGCCAGCAAGGGCAAGGCTGGCCCTTGGCATCACATGGTTGGTCACCTCCATGTGCCCCAGGCCCTGTGTCCCTGTAAATGACATCCCAGGGACAGGACAGAGCTAAAGGGAGGTTCCAGGTGGCTGCTGAGGCTTTGCTGTGGTCCACCACTCTGTCCTGCCATGCACAGACTATGAAGATGAGGAGGAGTGGAGCCTGTGGTCCCCTTGCAGCACCACTTGTGGCAGTGGCAACCAGAAGAGGACTCGGTCCTGTGGCTATGCCTGCACAGCAACAGAGTCAAGGACCTGCGACCTTCCTCACTGCCCTGGTAAGCCTTCCTCCATACCAGTGCTTGGGCACTCTCTACCTTGATGTGGGCTGGTCTCCCACCACTGTGGGCTGAGTATAACTCATGCTTCAAGAACTTGTTATGTCTAATGTGATCTGAGGTAATGACCAATGGGCCTTCATGACTCCTCAAGCAGCTACATGGTGCCCAAGAGTGGCAGAGCTGGTGCTCTTCTCAGTGTGTGACGACTCATGTTCTTCTCACACTGGGAGCTTGGAATCCTCTCCTGAGACATACTGGGAGCTGGCTCCATCACTGGAGCCATAACCACAGCCTTGGGGCTGTCTGTCCTGCTGCTGGCCCTTCCTTCCAGGCACAGGTTTGTCACCAAAGCAGTAGCAGAGGGGGTGTAAAACCGGACAGTGTCTGGTGCACTTGTGGAGGGAAAAAAGTACTACTCCTCCTGATGTTCAGCCTGGCTCTTTGTTGTTTTTATTTTTCACCTGTCTCAAGGAGCAGAAGGGGAAATGGTCTTCCCCACAGAGGAGATGCCTTTCAAAAGTGACAACACCACAGAGCTCTTCAACTCAGGTCAGCATCTACCTCTGCCTTGCTCTGGGGGCTTCTTGTGGGCATGTTCACTGGCTGGTGGGGAGGGCTCTGCTAAGGTCTCCTACATCTGATGTCCAGATCTAAGTCACCCAAATATGCAGGCTTTTGGAGTCATGCTGGGAAACCCAGCTCCTCCCACAGCCCCGGTACAACACAGTCCCACTTTGTGGTGCAGTGGCTGAGGCCAACCTGCTGCAAGCCCTCTACCAAGAGATGATGCTGCCAGCCTGGCCCCTGCAGCAATGGGTGCCCCAGGCAGGGCCCCTGTGAGGGCCAACTCAGCCTTGGCATGAAACCTCTTCCCTCTGTCATTGCCTCGGTGATGGAGTCTGGGTCCAGCTTGTCCCACGATCCTGCTTGGCAGCTGCGGGACCCGCTGGTGGTGCTGGTGAGGCCACAGGCAAATAGCAGCTGGGTAAAGCGAGGTGCAGGGCTGCACGCACCCTCACCCTTTCGGTGCGCTCCCCACAGAGGTGGACAGCTGCGAGAAGTGGCTGAACTGCAAGAGCGACTTTCTCACCAAGTACCTGAGCAAGGTGCTGACGGATCTGCCCAGCTGCCCCTGCTCCTACCCGCTGGAGGCTGTCTACAGCGCCGTCAACCTGCAGGACGAGCAGCGGGGCAAAAGCTTCCAGTGGCGGGACGCCAGTGGCCCCAAGGAGCGCCTGGACATCTACAAGCCAACGGCGCGCTTCTGCCTGCGCTCCATGCTGTCCCTCGACAGCACCACGCTGGCCGCCCAGCACTGCTGCTACGACGAGCACACGCGCCTCATCACCCGCGGCAAGGGCGCCGGCGTCCCCAACCTCATCAGCACCGAGTTCTCCCCGGAGCTGCACTACAAGGTGGACATGCTGCCCTGGATCCTCTGCAAGGGCGACTGGAGCCGCTACCACACCATCCGGCCCCCCAACAATGGGCGGCGGTGCACCGACAATCCTGCCGAGGAGGAGTACCTCTCCCAGCTGCAAGAGGCCAAGGAGTACTAGCCACAGCCACGCTCACGGGAGCCAGGGCTGCCGCGGCCCCTACCCCGGCCCAGCCTGGCAAAACCCTGGCCCTGCTTGTGGGCTCCATGCTGGCGCCGGGCAGAGTGGGGAGGAGGTGCTGTCCGTCTCATCTCCTCAAAGGGGTGCCTCAGCCGCCCTTGGATTTCAGAAGGGGCCAGAGGTTGTTGTGGTGGGATCCCTGCCTCACCGCCTAGGGCAGTCTCACACCCTGGGGTGCCTGGGCTGGCGTGCAAGGAGCCACAGGGGATGGGAGACATATAGTGAATGGGAGGCTGCTCCCATCTGCTTCTATTCTCTATGATATATCAGTGCAAGCTGAAAGCTGAGGCTCTGCAGGGTGAAATGGCCTTAGCTCCTGCTGTCTTCACGTTACATCTGAAGAACTGGCCTGCTGCAGGCAGAGTTGCCTGCTCTTGCCTGTCCACCTGCCCTGGTACATGCTGATCTGCTTCTGAAACTGGGGGTAGGTCCTCCTGGGGAAGGGCAGGGCTTTCCCTCTCCTCAAGTTCTTGCATGCTCAGTTGGGAAGGAGCAGGGAGAGGCTTATCAGGGTTTCATGGGTCCAGGAATTATGTGAGGCAGGAGGAGACTGGCCACCTGGGCTTCTTTGGCCAGACTGTCTTGCCACCACAGTTTTGGCTGTGAAGGGGAAAAGTAGATGTCAAAGCTAGACACTGGTGAGCCTCAGAGTTGGTCAGCACAGGTTGGCACCACCTGTGTGCATTTCAGCCTCTGTCTCAATGCTTGGGGTGGCAGCACCCATGCAAGTCCCACCACCAGCCTGTCTCCACACCTGCTCCCCAGGTTTCAGTGCTTGGGAGTGCCCTTGATGCAGCTCAGCACAAAGTCCTGTGTTTCTTACCCATAGCCCGGCAGGAGGCAGGAGGCAGCTCAGCCACTACTTATGCCATTGCTGGAGGAGCAAAAAGCACTGAGCCAAGTTCTGCACGGAGAAGGGAGAAAGTCAGGGACTGCTGGGAGCACCTAGCATTGCCCCTCCCTGGTCTACTGCTGGCCTCAGGCAGCAGAGAGAGACAGCAAGCAATTGTGGCTCCAGAGAAGGCAGATACACACATGCTAATAATGTCAGTTGACCTGGTGTCTGCAGATCGTGGATCATCATGCTCTCTGTTGGCACTTTGGTCTTGCTGGGTTTTATTTAGCTTTTCACAGGTTCATGGCAGCATATTTTGGGAGCTCCCGAGTTTCCTGTAGAGAAAGCACCTTCATCCCTGGACAGTCAGTTGCTGAACCTGGGAGAAACTGTTCAGAGCTATTTAGCAAATGCTATTCACCAGAGGAAATAAAAAGGCAAGTCAAGCACACATGAAAAAGAATGGAGTTATTTCTAGACTAGAGGTTGAACCCAAGGCTGCTGTCTACTCCCTGTTTTAATGCAAAAAAAAAAATCTGTCTGAATGCAGAGGTCCTTGGTTGACTAATCCTGTGCTAGGTTTGTCCTTCTTTCATGAGCTTTCTCCAGGGCCAGTGAATATCCATGAATATCAGTGAATTTCTGGTAGCACGCTGGGGAGCCTTTCTGGGAGTGTCTTATGTATGTTGAGTACATGTTGATCCTTTTGCCTTGGTTACTGGTAGAGTATTACATCCTTGCTCATCAGTACCTAAAACTTCGTTGTTCTTAAAACAGAAGTATTAATGAAGTTACCACTGAGTTGTTCTTATTTAAATACTATTCTACACATATTCCCAAGGCTCCAGTTATGAGTGCTGTCAAAACATTGGCAAACACAATCCATTTCCCGGCAGCTGTGCAGTCTGACATGATCAGTATTATGTAAAGGGTGAGAAGGAAGGCATAACCAAATAAGCATGGGTGGAAACCCAGATCCTGGTAAATGTTCATGATGTTTTCTAGTCCAAATGGTCATTTGCTCACTAGTAAAGAGTGACTAGTAAAGACTGGTAATGAGGTAGGTCATAAAGTGGTGGTCAGGAGGGGGTGGTAGTGATCTGGTGTCTTGGTTCTGGGAGCCTAGCACATGTACTGGGAGGCTCAGCAACAAACAAGGAGGTGTTTGTATAGGAAGCAGACAAACGGAGTGGCCCAGGCCAGGGAAGGATTAGCTTTTACCTTCTGTCATTCAGCAGAGGATCTTCACATTTCCTCTCCCATATCATACATCAGGTCTGCTGTTAACATCAGCAGGCTCTCAGAAGAGCTTATTTACCATCAATGCACAGACTTTAAAACACTCTCCCTTTAAATGTGCCAAGTGCCCCAGTACTGAACCCACACATGGAAGCAGGACCTCTGCAAACAGCCCTTCTTGAAGGAAACTTTTGATAGCTCAGCCAATTTATTTGTTAGACTGGCTGCTCTCGGAGGAAGTACTATTATAATGAGGACTGCATCCTCCTCCTTTTTATACTGGGTATTGCCAACCAGTCTAACCCCCAAAAAAGAAACTATAATTGCTGTAATAAATGGGATTCCCATCAAAGAGGAAAGAGAATCATTTCTTGCTTTGAGCTCCCTCACAGAAGAGCTGGTTGAAAGCTGAGTGGCTGTTCTGCCTTGCTGCCTCTATGTTTTAGGTGATACAGGCATGAACTGAAGCATGAGAAACGTGAAGCAGTGTTGTTCCTCACACAAGCACCTTATATACTGGGAGGTTTTGCAGGGCACCATGAGAAAAGTAGACATTAAGGAAGCATTTATTTTTATATCCCATCAAAGGTTCTGTCCAGCTCAATGCTATTTAAGTGATAAATCTAAGCTTCCACTCCTTAAGTTGATTGTGGTTTTTATATATAATATATAAAATGTGGTTTTTTTCCTACAAAAGTTCATAGAGAAGAATCCTTTATTCTGATGCTGCAATAAAGCACTTTACATATGTATGTGTTACTGATGTCATTCAGGTGAAACTGAAGCATATGTTGCTATTTGTTTTGGTCGATGACTACATTAAATCCTACATGTCTTGGGCCTCCAGCCCCAGCTGTGCTGCAAAGACCCTGGTTGCTTTGCTTCCTTCCCTTATTATTACATATATTACAGAATTAACCAGGTTGGAAAAGACCTTCCAGATCATGAAGTCCAACCTATCACCCCACACCATCTAATCAACTAAACCATATTACATGGTGCTTGACTGCAAGAACTGCAGCTAACAGAGACTATCTGGAACCCACCCCTGCAGCCATGGGATATGTGGAGTTCCTCTCACAGGGAAGGAAGCCTCCTTCATCAGGGTCAGGGCTGAGAAGCAAATACAATGCCTGTACCTCAGCCCTTACCCTGGCCAAAGCTGGATGCCAGCCAGCCTTACACAAGCACACTTCTTTAAGCAGGGACTGAGCACGGGAATGGGTGAAAAACCCCAGCATCATCCCAGCTGGAAAACTAGTTTGACAAACCACCTCCAGCTAATGATAGCAGGGGGATTTGTAAAGCTTTCCAGGGATCACAACTTATTGTTGCCATTAATTAGGCACATAAATCATGACCACTTCCAAGCTCTTTCTATTTCCAGCTGTTTTCCCTTCTTCTCTCTTTCTCCTTTTGCTTTGTGCTGGCTGCACATCTGTCAAGGGTTATCTGTTACTCCAGCATGGGGCTCTGCTCCACAGCTGCCTGGTGCTATTACTGACCCCTGCCTGAGATTAGCAGATGGCTCTTCTCAGTGAAAGATGCTCTGATCTTCCTACTGATCTTCTTCAACATCGAAAACATTGTTGCATGGAACCTAAACTAAGGACAACGGGCTGAGCTGCACTTTGCAGGAAGAGCAGCACAGCACACTCTTTCCCTGGATAGGCAGTTATGTATAACATGCCTAACATGCCTTTATCCTCTGTAACAAGGTCCTTGCTGTGCATAGCTGAGGTCTGCTCTGAAACTCTCAGGCTGTAGAAAGCCCACAGCCAAAAGATAGAAGCAGCAAGAATTGCTGCCCTAATTCTGTTAGTGCTCAAGACCTGGAGATGTCACCTGAAACCATGGAGTGTGTGCTGCATTTTCGCCTGCTGCTTTGAATGCAAGAGTTCTTGACCAGCTGAGTTGTCAAAAGTTTGCTAGCCTGGGCTGGAGCTCTGCGTGGCTCAGCTGTACACCACTTACCTGGCATCCAGCCTGCAGCTGAGTTAATTCATACACAGAAGGAGCTGTGCCCAGACGTTGCTAGGCACAGCAGTCAGCATATTCCTGTTGCTGCTGACCTCCAGATTTGGTCCCAGATGAGTCAAGAGCAAGCTATGCAAAGACTTTTTCGTTGTGAATGACACCTTGAAGGCATGAGTGCATGGTCAGCTGCCTGAGAGGCAGGTGAGTGCAGCCCATCTCTCAGGGATGAACATGAGATTTCATAGAAGCATCTTTACAGTAACAGAAACCCCATTAGCTATCTGCTTTTTTTCAGGGCTCCTGCTCCAAGAATCTGCTACTTGGAAAGCACACAAAAACCCTAACTGGACCCCAAAGGAGCTGCTTTGGGAAGAAAAGACAGAGAATGACAATGCCAGAAGAGTTTGGCCAAAGCCTGTGGAGCAAACCTAACTGCAAGGCCTGGCCTTAGCCTAGGCAAGCACATGTGTTTGTGATGGTCTGTGGACCTTGAGTTAAAACTGAGGCTCCAAAGAGGAAAAAAAGAACCTTCCAAGCACTCCCATTTTGGGACGGTAAAGGCACTCATCCCACTGTGTGGTCACACTAGCCCTCTGGACTGGGTGTGCTGGTGACACAGCATGGCACACTGCTGCCAACTTCTCTCCAGAAGAGTAAAAAAAAATCACACTAGCTGCAGTTCTCCAGCAGCAGTCCTGCTGGCCAGAGTGTAAACACTGGACAAATGGGAGTTTGTAGCAAGACCTGGTCTCCTGGGCTTTGCCTTCACCCCAAGTGCAGAAAATCACTCCCAGTGAGTGCTGGGTCCCCAACACCCAGCAGAACTCCTCCACTGCTCCACTTTTCACTGACACTATGCAGAGTCATGCTGAAATCATGTCAGGGTAGCCCTGCCTGATGTGTCCATGTGGAAGGATTTACTCCCTCCATCTCCACAGAGAAGAGACCCAAACGTTTGCAGTCAGGAAAGGAATGTCTTCTTCCCTGCCATGCAGTGGCCAGCTGCCCCTCAGAAATGCCTGAGAGGAGCCCAGCTGGCAGGGCTCAGCCTCTGCTTTGTTCCAGGTCCTTGCAAGCATGTCAGCTATTCTTCTGTCACTGCATGGAAGCCCAGCAGTAGGGATCACAGCTCCACACAGCTTGATTGTCACACAGAGGCCAGGGGCTGCAGCAAAGCCATGCACCAGCCAGTGTCCCCCACCACACCAGCTCCTGACAGCCCCGACCCTTCCTGGGCTTGTGTGCACTGTGGGAGCTGAGCAGCCACAGGCCAGGATGTGAAGTTTCTGAAGAGCCAGGAGAAAGTGTCCCCCCCTGCCAGGCATCCCAGCCTTTGCATACAGGGATGTACCACAGAAAAACAGATTTAGACAAAAACCTTGGGAAACTACACAGCCCCACCATGGGGGACATGGGCAAACTGTTCCTCACTGATGGGTCCCACTCCCTCCTGGGCTTCAAACTCTCTGGTGATGGAGATGCCACAGTAACCCTCAGCTTTACTGTGCTTCAGAGAGAAATATTTTCCTATCAGCCTTCCTGCTTTATTTTATGACAACTGCATCTAATCTGCAGTGGCCACAGAGAGCATATTATTATTGCCTTACTTGCTTATGCCTCTCATGTATTTCAGGATTTTATCATGGTGCTCCCTATTTCCCTCCCTCTCTGCCCTCTTCTCTAGACTTAATGTTTCCTTAGAAGCTGTACTTGCAGATCTCTGGTCAGTCTCATTGCCCTCCACTGAACTTGACCTCTTTCTTGAAGCATGTAGCCCAAAACTGGGAGGCTTGCTTAATGCTACGTGGAAAGATCTCTTCACAAATGCTACAAAGCGCAGCCTGCCCAGGCAGCTTTTCTTCTCTTGCATGATGTTTGGAATTTGTGTTAATTTGAAAATTCACCATAACCTGCTCAGTTCAACCATCTTCTACAGATGTGCTGCCAAGCCTTTTACTTTTCCTCTTGTGGTTTCTGCCTCGCTGTAAAACACGCTGAGGTCAAATACACATTTATTCTTTTTTTGATCCCGAGTCACTTTTCCACTTGGGTACGACAATTTTCAGTCCTAAACTTGTCTCCTAAGGATTTTGCAGCACTGGCAGTGATGTAAATTATTTGAGACATTTAAGTTATCCATTATATTATCTTCTATACCAAAACATACTGGATTAATTACAGCTCTATTAGGCCTTCCCTCAGTTGCTAATAAAAATAACATATAAAAAGCATTGCCTAAAGCCTTAATAAAGCCCATGCATTCTGCTGAAGCACCAGGTTAGCTCAGTATGACTTGTGCTTGATGTAGCCATGATACAGGTGTGTTGATCATCTGGGTATCTGCTGCTTATCTGGGTATTTACAGGTTGCTGAATGCATTTTTTTGTTTGTTTTGGAATGAATTGATCTTGCAGACTGATCTAATTCCCTTGGTCCTTGCCTCTTTCTTCCTCCCTCCCCTACTTCATTCCTCTTTGAATTATGACAGATTGCTCTGCTGTCCCAAGTCTTCTAGAGTGAACTGCATCAGGCCCTGCCATGCTGGAAACATCCAACTGCTTTTGCTTTGGCTTTTTATTTTTTTAAATATGTACTTTCTTCCTGTTTTGCTACTGAAGGAGGGTTGGGATGAAGTTTCAAAGCAGTTTTAAGTTACTTAAGCTAGGGATTTCTGTCTCTTTGATTCGTGGCCTGGTTTTCCCATAGAAGTTTCACATACATACATGATCAAAACACATGAAAAAGGGCTGAGCCATGACACAGGTCCACCTAAACCAGCATCCAGTCTCTGGCAGCAGTCAAAAGCAGGTGAGTAGTAAGGAAGAGTAAAGAGGACAAGCACGTGTAGCTATTTCCCTGAAGTGCTTTCCTTGTCAGCAGTTGGTGGCCAAGACACTTCCTGAGATAGGATGGTTGGTCTGATTAATAGCCCTTGGTTAGTTTTTCTCCCATGATTTTTTCCACTCCAGTTCTGAATCTATGCAAACTTTTAGTGCTACTGAATCACCAGCTGCAAGAAATCCCCAAATTCACTAAATGTGTGCAGAGACTAATTTGGTTGGGCCACCCTATTCCCTCCCTTGTTGGTTGCTCCTTACACTCCATGTGCCTCATGTGTAGCCAGTTAGCATCCACCTCTGACCTCTCAGCACTGTAAAAAATTACAGTTTACTTCTATCTTTGTTTTCCAAGGTTTTTTTAACCTTTGTTTTCATTAACTCACAAAACTTTCCCTCTTACCCTGTGTCAGGTCAGATTCTCAAAGAGCTTTTGGGCAGTATACAAGACCTTGCTTTTCTTCCTCATCTTACATAGCCCTCTCTCCATCAGGCAGTTAAAGGACTGAAAACTGTGTCCAGCTATCCTGGCATTTTCAGGACAAGCAAAGGTCTGGGCTTTCTCATTAGCATCTGTATCACTTGCACCAGATGTCAGCTGTAGCTGAAGGAGGGGGTCTCCATGCTGTGAGAGCAGGTGAATGTAGCACAGAGACCTTCACCAGCATGCCTCAACACCATCTCGTGACACACTCTGTGGCTCAGGCTAAGGGCATGCTGGCACAGGCTTTCCCTCACCAGTGAGTTAGGCCAATAGATTCAGTTATGAACAGCAGCCACGGCATGGCTACACAGCCACCAGCCTCTGCTGCTGCTGTGCACCATTTCCAGACCCAGGGACAGGGAACCAGCTGGTGCAGTACTAGGGGAACTCAGGGCAGGCAGTTTTGCTGGAAGATGAGCCCTCAAACAGCCTCCAAGCAGAGCCCTGAGCCCATGAGCCCCATGAATATGGGTTGCTGGCTGAGGCCAAAGCCTATCTTATTAAAGTAAGCAGCAGGATACCCGAAGTAAACCCTGTTTGAGATGAAAGGAAGGCAATTAAAATTCCACTTCAGCTGCCTTCCCGTCCCACTTCCTAACCTTCCAGCAGCAGGTGATTAGCAGGGCCTGCCTTCTGCTGCCCTGGCTCAGCTGTGCCAGCAGAGCCCTGCTGCCAGCGAGCACTGCTGCCAGAGCCTGGCCAGCTGCCAGCACGGCTGCCAAAGCACAGCAAGGACACTCGATTCGGCTGCTGAGTTTGTCCCAGGTTAACTTACAAGGAGCTAATTCCCCCCCCCCCATTTTTCAAATAATTTGGCAGTTCTTTTACCAAAGCTCTTGCCTTGGCTGGGAAGATGCCTGCTAGGCTTGCTGGTTAAGGTTTCCCATGGTTCAGGATTTCCCAAACAGAAAACCAAACATTCACAGTGACATCAGTGTGCTTACTTTTGTTACACTCCTGCAGCCCAGCAGATGCCTACACAGATGTTCATCTGTGCATAAGAATTCTGGCACAATAGGGTTCAAGAGGGGATTGGACATGGCACTTGGTGCCATGGTTTAGTCATGAGGTCTGTGGTGACAGGTTGGACTCGATGATCGTTGAGGTCTCTTCCAACCTTGGTGATTCTGTGAAAATACCTGCAGCACCTTTCCCAAACAGACAGCTCTTTAAGGAAGGCAACCTAGGGGGACACAGGGAAGCCCTACCCTATCTACACCTGCCCTATCTTCAAACAGCTTTTGTAGTCACAGGTCAACACAGGAGTAAGCACACAACATAAACCTTGTGCATTCATACTGCACTCTTGCCATCCCTACACACCTTGCCATGAAGAGTGTGTGGAAAAGGCTAGAAATGCTCCTTTCACTGCTTAAAAGAGAACTCAATTACATTTGTTTTTTTTAAAACAGGCACTATAGTGGGGTTTTTTTCTGTCTCCTCTAGTGAAGGGGATGGATACAACATGCCAGATTTAGTAAGAGATAAATTGGAAACCTCCCCAAGATAGTAAATTCTCATCCAGCAGCAGTAATTACTTCTAGCTTACTAGAGGCACCCTACAGAAAACACCAGCAGAGGACAAAATCTGTGAGAGGAGCTCATGCCTCAAAAGGAAAACTGAGCACTTGTTGCACTTTAGGTTAAGCAGATTGGCACTTCTGACCAGCACTGGATTTCTTCCTTATCCTCTAAGCAAGTTTATTGCTTTGGGAGACATCTCAGCAAATTAACTGTGTTAACATTAGAGAACAAACAAGTGGTTTTCCCCTCACCAGCCAAACAACGGTGGAAGTGGGGTCAGCCAAAAGTACAGCACCTTGTTTATTTTACAGGAATCGACCCCACCCTCTGAATGTAGTTTGCTTTGGCCTAAAGCTCTTGGAGGTAGCTGACCCTGGGACCTGCAACCATTTTGTAAGTGGGAGTTTCCCGAGCGGTCATTTGGTTTTCTCGGATATCAGGTGAACAAACTATCAGCACTCTCGTAGAGCAGGCTTGTCTAAGAATGGATTGTGTTGGAGAAAGGGATGTGTAAGGGAGGAGAGAAATAGCTTGAACAGCATCTTAGATTCCTTCAGAAATGGAAAGGGTTTGAAACATTTACTAGCGGCAGATCAAAAGCAGAGAAAATGAGCAGCTGCTCAAACTAAAAACTGCATCAAGCTAATGCTCTCTCCTCTCCCAGAAGTGAGGAGTAAATCACATTGGGATCAGCACTCCTTATTGATTGCTGTTTTTCCAGACAGATCCCTTTCTCAGCCTATCAACCAACCCTTTGAACTCAAGCCAATCTGACAAGTTCCACAATGTTTTTTTTAAGTTAGGTTTATTTAGCAATAGAAGTATGTACATGTAAGAGAATCCCCTGCAGCACGAGACATGCACAAAGCAGTGAGGGACTGAAAGTGGTGCTGCTCAATGGCCTTCCTTATCACCTGTCATCCCACTTTACTCAGCAGCAGGGCCAAGATTAGAAAGGGACAGGTGAGAAATGTATCAGTCCACGTGGCAGAGTCTTCAGGCAGAGCCTTCCCAGCAACTGGTATTAAAACAAGCGGGCGCCGTAGCCAAATGTCTGTTTAATGCCCTCGAAGTAGTAGCGCTGCCAGCCTTGCTTTGTTCTTTCCTCCTCACTGGCAGGTATGCCCTTTCCTTCCAAACACACCTCTGTCTCACCACCTTTGTCAGTGAAGTTCAAAGTAATTGTTGCAAAGTGCCCTGGAGGAACCAAAGCAAATCTGTCAGTGTGTGGTATACTATATGCTGCCTCAAGCTGCTGCTCTGCTCCTCCTCTCATACAGCACCACTTAAAAGACTCCTCAGGATCCATCCCAGAGGGTCTATTTATGACAGCTGCAGGCCTTCTTCAGATGGAGAGGAAGGAGAGGGCTCCCTCTTCATGGGATCTGAAGCACTTGCAGCCACAGCTGAGCAAACTGCTACTTCCTTGTTCCTAATCCCTGACTACTGCTCTAAGCCATGGCTGACAATTCTGACTTGATTGTGTGAGATATGAAGCTGGGATAAGGCTGGTACTCTGTGTTCCCTGATCACAAGCCAGAGTGCAGTGTGGCAAATGGGGATGGAAATCTTGAAACACAAGCAAGGGTCCATTCTTGGACTACTTACCAGCTGGCCAAGATTTAAATCTCCATTTCATAACAAGTTGCTTCTCGGGGACCTTGAAAAGAGAAAGACTGAGTAGTAATTTTTTGCAGATCTTGCAGTCTAGTAAGAAAGTTAATCTGAAGCCTTAGAGACCCCTTGAGAAACATGCACACACATACAGAGGGAAAGAGTAAGTGTCCTTTTCTTTCCACTATTCTAGGATTGTAGGCCATAGTACACTCCCAAACTCAGAGACAGCATCCCTGTCCAGAGGACTTCAGTGGAAGGAGGGCCAAAGAGCAAAAGGGTCTTTTACTATCTTTAACACCCTCCAACCCTTAATAAGTAAGTAAAATCAAAGACACGGCAGCTGCATGACTGGAAGCCAGATTTTCTCCCAGACTGAAGTCCCATACATTAATCTGTACTATAGGGAACAGTTCAATAGCCACAGCAATTGATTAGAGATAACTATGGGCACCAGGCAGAATTCCACAACTAACTAAAGTTTTGTTAAAGAACTGATGCCTGAGAAACAAGAAGCTGCCCCTAAGCAAGGTATATCTGCACTAGTTAGTACTTACTAGGTCAACAAACTCTCCTGTGACGCTGCCATCCAGCAACTGAAATTTGCCTCCTTTATCAGCCTCCAAGGTGGCTTGTGCATGAGTAAAAGCCTGGACCATCTGAAAAGAATTCAGAAGATCTGTATTACTTTGCATCATCAGCTTGCAGACTTCTTGTCTAATGCCTCCCTCACCAAGATACCAAGGCTCTGGAAGAGGAGGTAAGACAACAGTGTGAGGTCTTCATCAAGACAAGACAAATGCCCAGCCCTGGCCAGAAAATCAAGGCTGTAGCCACCACAACAGCGTTCGGCCGGCCAGGGGAAAAGAACCCCTAGCTTACATATTCCATGTAGTGTTCTGTAAGCCATGCTTCTATTCTGTTGATTCCTTAAGGAAACCGAGTTCTGAGTTAAGTGGGGTTTTTTTCCACTTTCTTTGCATTTTCCTTCTTTTCTTTTTCTTAAAAAGAAGGACACGACACTGAGACCACCTTTAAATAATAACAAAATGCCACTCCCTCTCCTTAAACTACATAACAGCATGTGCAGGAGAGGGAAAGCTATGCCCAAAGTACCCTTTGACACCACCTAACCTTAAAAAACAACACCAAACACAAAACCACCACTCCAAAAATCCCCCAAGAGCACACAACTGTAAATCCCAAGAGATGTGGCCACATGCACTAAGGGATACACCTACAGACAGGTGCTGATAGCATTCTGGAACTGGCTTCTGGCTGGCATTAATCCTCTCCTATCAGCAGTGTGAAAAGATGGGCAGGTGAGCTTTAAGCCAAGTGTCCTGCAGACCAGCTTTCTTACTCCAATCTCACGGGTCATGGACATCCCACGGAATGCTCTAAAAGCTTTTTCAGCAACAATCTCCTATGTGCACAGGGCAAATCTGAGACTCTGCCTGGCATTACCTCCTGCGTAACGAATACCCGGTAGAGTTCCTCGGGAGATGTTAAGAAGGTGTCCTTCAAGCTGATCTTGCATGTAGGGATCTTGACTCCTATGGATTTGGACTGCGATGTGGCAGTACCGCTGCTGGCAGCCGTCTAGCAAAACAACAAGCAAAACACACACAACCCCCTCGATTTTGCACCAAAAAGGCTGAACAAGTGCTTCACATATCCAAGAGAAAAAAAGAAACCAAAGGCCTTGGGTAAAGGCATAATTAGGTACAACCATATCTGAGCGCACAAAGCAGATTTATCACTCTGAATCAAGAAACATCACATGCTGCAAACTGAAACAGTCAGGCCTCCCCCACAGATTCCTGACTACATGCATCCTATAAACAGCACAGGTTGCTCCTGTAAGCTCCAGACTCTAATGCTGTGTACCTTTTCCTTCACAGATCCAAAAGCACGTTTGCACAGTTTTATTTACCTTGCGGTCTTCTGCTTTAGGAGCCACCTGAGGTGTTGTTTCCATGTGTTCACCGTTCACTGTGGGCAAAATCATGCCCTGGGTGAATTCTGGAAAGACAGGAATGTGCCCATGAAACTAATAAAAGATCAAGTAAACAGTTTTAACTGTTCTTTGAAATTCACAACCAAAAAGGGATTCCTGATTCCTCCCCTGCCCTTGCTAGCATCCATGACTCAAAACAGCATTGAAAGAAGTAGAGAGACCTCTTTTTACAGGCAACTAGTTCTTCTTGTCCTCACTACTCCTCACTGAAAGCCATCAGAACTTGTCTGAGCTTACCTCCTCCTCCTAGCCTAGGGATACTAATCACTATGTTCCCCATGGTGTTCTCATATTAATGTCAGCCTTACACTTACGTAGCTTTTTCTCCCCTCTCTCTCTCCCACCAATATAAACATCAAACGTATCTCAAATACTTCTATCTTGCTGGTCTAGACAAAACCAAACCCAACTTTACAATTCCTTGTCAGACTGGCTCTCCCTTCCTCCTATTATTGTAGTACAGAACAGTTACTTCTAACTCCATCTTCACATCATCTTTGTTGACACCAGATGACAGGACTACACACAGAAACTCAGGGGAGGTCTCACCAGTGCCCTGCCAGCTGCACTAGTGTTTTTATAAGTCCACCAGAAGCTTCTACCTTTCTCAGCTTTTTCTCCAGCTCTATCACCAATTTCATTGCTCTTTCTGCTTCCTCTTCATCTGTTTAAACTGACAAAATCCCATTATGCAGCAGAATTGTATTTTTTATATACATCTGTGTGTCTGTCTGTTTAATCTTGTATACCACACCACTTACTTACTAATTGTTACTTATTCCAGACCACAAGATTATATGGTTATACCTGAACAACATTCTCAGCTTCCACTGGGTGACTTCATCTCCCACCCTGAACACTAAAACATCTGAACAAAAAACCCCAAGGGTACAGAAACTTTATCCTGGAAAAGCAGCAGCCAGCAGCAGCTTGTATTCAACACAGCTTGAATACCTAGCACGTGTAGTGCAGTAGAAGTAATTAGATATAAAAAGCAACTGTAGCGTTCCCAGTCTGTACTAGACAGCAAAACAGAACCCTCCAGAGCACACTGATTAAAGTCCAACTGCTGGAATCGGGTTTATCTTCTATAATAAGTTTGATCTTGACCTGAGATATTCAATGACACACACAAAACCTGTAGAGCCATGTCCAGTTTTGAGTTATTCTCAAATCCAAACACTAGATGCCTTTAACAGTGTAGCAAAAGAGAAAAACTAACAAACGAAAGAGGAGTTCTCACCTTCTGCAGGACTAACTAAAGGGCAAATTGTGCCACACGCAGTGACTGGTATTTGTGTCACCGGGGTAACAAACACATTTTACTGGCTTTCATATTCTCCACAGCTGAGTTTCAGTGTGTGAAGGACATTCTCAGTTTTAGAACATCAATACAAAAACATTATTACTGGGTTATCACCAAGCCAAATCTTTCTGGGCTGTGCTAGTATTTAAAGACAGAAGAGCTTCTTACCAGATGCTAACCATTTTCAAGAGACAGAAAAGTTATTGTTGTTGCTGTGACACCCTCCTGTTGAGATGGGGTGAGGATCTAACATTCAATCCTCTTGTTAGCCCCATTCTTCCTTTAACACTAGCCCATATGGGCTCCCATAGTACTTTTCCCTCTCCATTACATACCTGTTTTGAGAGTGCTGATGTAAGTTTTCATTGCATCTCTTATTTTTTTTGCACCCTCTTGCTTCATCAGAGTCTTCAAGTCAGTGTCAGGCTCATCTTTAGCAAGGCTGACAAGGATCTAAATGAGGACAAGTACAGATAAACAAACCTGAACTTGCATGGTCCTTTTATTACTCAGATCAACATCACAGATAGATTTTGACTAAACTCTCACAAGAAACAGTGTAATTTCATTAATCTTTCACTTTATCTCTCTGAGCCTACAGCAATGTACACATGTACCTAAATACCTTCATGCATCATCACAGAATCATTCAGGTTGGAGAAGACCCTCAGGATTACCAACTCCAACCGATATCCCTACTCTGTGAAGTTCACCCCTAAACCACATCCTCAAGCACCACATCCAAACCACCTTTAAACATATCCAGGGTTGGTGACTCTACCACCTCCCTAGGGAGCCCATTCCAATGCCTGACCACTCCTCCTGTGAAAAATATTTTCCTAATGTCCAGTCTAAACCTACCCAGTCATAGCTTGAGGCTACTTCCACTTGTTCTGTCACTAGTTACCTGTGAGAAGAGACCAGCACCAGCACTTACATCTAGAAGACAGGAATTTGATCAAGATACATCCCAGGAAGTGTTCAAGGCCAGGCTGGATGGGGCTTTGAGCAACCTGGTCTGGCGGAAGGTGTCCTTGCCCATGGCAGGGGCACTGGAACTAGATAATCTCTAAGATCCCTTCCAACCCAAACCATTCTATAATTCCATGGGTGTGTTAACTTGAGTAGTCTCTAACACTAAAAAAGTCATACACAAATATTCTTTAAAAGGTAACACGAAAAGAAGTATTAATTATGTGAGAATTCTTCTTACAACAGCCACACAGCCCAACAGTATCAGCCTTTAGTTGTGCTTACCTCGACTTCATCGATGTCATTTTCATCTGAAAGATTAGGAATCTCCACATAACCTTTGTATTTCACTCCTGTCTTTGAGGTGCCTATAATTACAATTGTTTAGATCAAGATTTCTTACTTCAGTTGTTGTAAAAGCAAATATGTTTTAGCACAATGCAACACTTCATTACTATTTCCCAAATGACACATGTATTCTTATCTTTAATCTCATATTTGAAGCAGTGTTTGAAATAGAAGCGGAGACCATCACTCACCAGTCCACGCCAGCTTGATAGCCCATTCATAGAAAAAGATAAGTTTCCCTTTGCGGTTGTTAATGGAAGCCTCTCCATCCAGTTTGCTCACTTCTGTCACCTCACAAGCCCCTTCCTCACCCTCCACTCTGACAGGCAGGAGAAGAGTTTTCAGCCGCTCGGTGGACCAGTTGGAGGCATCTCGCTCCGTCCTGTGAGAAAGCAGGTGGTGTGACAATGTGGGACAGGCCGCAGCAGCAGCACACACTGGGACTACCTGGCCTTTCCGGGTCCTTCCCCCTCTGCCTCGCACCAACGCGCACACAGAGCCCTTCCCCAAGGCACTTACCCAGGCATTCCTCGGGCGCCCCAATGCACCAGCTCGGGTACCCCCCACCTAAAGTAGGCAAGGGCCTTCTCAAGGCGTCAGCCCGGACACCCCCAGCCCAGCACCAACACACACGTAGGGGAAGAAGAGAAGAGCCCATTCCCAGGGACACCGGCCGGCAGCCTCCCCTCCGCCCAGGGGCACGGAGGACACCAGCAGAGACGTCCTGACGAGCCTCGGGGCCGGCGGGCCCGGCCCGCTCACCAGTGCCAGTTGTTGACGTTAGTGGCGTCCGCCCGCTGCTCGACGATCCAGCGCGGGTCTCCTCCCCCCACTTGGCCATCGGGACCGCCGCCGCTGCCGCCGCCTCCCCCGCACCGCTTGTCCGTGGAAACTGCTAGAACCGCCGGCCGCCGCGCCACCTCCCGGCTTCCGTCACCGGCACGGTCCCTTCCGGCGCCCTTCCCCCGCCTGGCGCAGCCCTGCCTTCTTGGTTCCGCTGCGCCACCTCCAGCTGCCGCTTCTGCCGGTAGGCAGCTCCCGGAGCCGGCCACGCCTCACAGTCGCCCGAACCCGGCTGTTGACAGCCCAGCCCTTAGTGCCCAGCACGTAGACCGCGCCATTGCGCTGGGCTTGCAGTGCGGTGCAGACCGGGGCGCAGAGCATGCCGGTACTCGTAGTGTGCCTAGGGGCAAGCGCCGGGGCGGGCAGCGGTGGAGAGACCACGAGTCCCGGCGGGCTCTGCGCGGCAGCCGCCCTTCTTTTCCTCCCCTCCCCGGTCGTACCCTGCCGGTGGCGGTGCCTAGCACGGGAGCGGTGAGCGGGACCGAGGGACAGGAGGGCCGGGAAGCGAGACTGGGACCGGGACCGGGCGGCGGGGACGAGGATTCCATTCAGGCAGCCGCGCCCCTGACACTGCCGCGCGGTGCCATTACAGATGAGCAGGGCGAGGGCGGACGAGGAAGAGTATTGGCACAGCTCCAAGTTTCGTGCCTTCACTTTCGACGATGAGGATGATGAGCTCTCACAGGTAGGGTCCGAGCCCGGGTCTGCCCGGGCGCCGCAGCCCGACGTCAGAACCCCCTGGGCAGGCCCCTCCGTGGCCGGCTGAGCCCAGGCCTCGGGTCCGCGCTTCGCGGAGGGTCCGAGCTTCCTGGGTGGGGGCATGCTTGCCTCCTGCCCCTCTTGAAGGCCACCATGGACTCCCTTCTCGCCCCTTACGGTAGCCAGTCCGAAATCTCAGTAGGGCGGTGGTGTATCTCCAGCTGTCTGAGCTGTCAGTATTTGTGTTGGTGTCAGTAGCCATTGGATTCCCAGTGGTGAGGAAGGGTTGCTGTATCTCTTAAACATCTCCGAAACACATACACAGGCATTGTCTATGTTCTTTAGAGGTGACAGTGGAAGCCGAAGAAGCTGTATTCGAAGCTCTGAGAGGGAACGTTTGAAGGGAATAGGAAACAAATCGTGTTCTGCACCACTGGTGGGTTTTATACAAGCTCTTTCTTTTGTCTGTAGCTAAAAGAATCTAAACGAGCAGTGAACAGCCTTCGGGATATCGTCGATGATGATGATGATGACCTTGAGAGGGTCAGCTGGAGTGGAGAACCTGTGGGAAGTAAGTGCAGAAGTACTGCAAGTTATCCTTGAAACAGATGGAGTTTAAAATTACCACTTAAGTCATTTAGTCAAGGTTAGGACTACTACTTGCTATCTAATCCTGCACATCTAATCTAATTCTCATCTCCTCAGGTCACATAGTGAGCCACTTGATTTATCTGTGTGGATCCACTGAAAAGAGAGCAAGCAAAAGTCCAAATTACATAAAGAAGAGGAGTGCAGACAAGTGGAGGGAATTCACTGTGGTTTTCCCAATATGTAGCCCAGCTTAGAGCTGATATGTTGGAGGTTATGGCTTGGTATTCATCGTGCTTAGCTGGCCTGCAGGATTCTAGGTGATCATTTCCTTCACACTGCTGCTTGAAATGGCACTATTCAAAGTTCTTTGTGCTTTGTCTCCACAAGACTTTAAGGAGATATTCCAGGGCTTAGTGTGTGTTTATGAACTAACTCTTATGCTAGAGGTTTTAAGGGGTATTGTAAGCATTAAGCAAATGCATTTCTAGTGGTGATGGGAGTGAGCTCACGACCCACACGCAATGCTGTCTATCATGATTTGGAGTTCATGACGTACAGTGCGTGTGCAACTTGCTAGCCAGTGCCAAACTGTGAAAATTTACATGTGGGTTACCCAGAGGACTTTTGAAGAGCCTGCTCTTGTCCTGTGCCACAGCTCCTCCCTCTGGTTCAGGCCACTTCTTTTCCCACCTAAGGTCTCTACCTATTGGCTTTTTTGCTCTGTCACCCTGTCCTAAATCGTGTGTGTTGTGCGGCTGCATGAAAGGGCAGCAGCATGTGCACATTGATAGTTTCTTTTGTCTGTATGGGGAGGAAAACTGTCTTAGTTTCCCAGTGTTCAGGAAGGTAGGCTTTTATGTTTCTGTAATCAGAGGTAAGACAGGGATTCTCCGTGTGGCTCTGTGCCTTAAGAGCAAGGATCATGCTTTACCCCATGCAACAAGATAAATGTTGGGTGGTCTGTGCGTTTTTTTTTCCTATAAGCCATACCAGCTGTCCAACATAAGACACAACAGGTTGAAGATTTAACGTAGAAGGTTTCACCTCAACATGAGGAGAAACTTCTTTACAGTGAGGGTGACGGAGCACTGGAACAAGCTGCCCAGAGAAGTTGTGGAGTCTCCTTCTCTTGAGACTTTCAAAACCCACCAGGATGCATTCCTGTACTGACTACCCTAAGTGATCCTGCTTTGGCAGGGGGGTGGGCTCTCTTGAGGTCCCTTCCAACCTCTAATGCACTGTGATAACTGTGAACATTGCTGAAGTTGACCATTTCTGCATAAATGTTTTCACAAGCAGTGTTACATGAGGCTAGGATTCTGGCTACTTCATCTACTTAGTGCTGAGGGTCAGTGTTATCAGGATGTGCCAATTCAGAACTGACTGGGACACACTTGGTAATATTCCTGCTGTGCCATAAGACGGATCTTTACAGGATGTTTTCCCCAGTTATAAATGTCTTCTGTCTGCACGCAGGTATCTCCTGGTCAATTAAAGAGACAGCTTCCAGCAGCACTAGCTCATTGGAGGGCCATGACTCCAGCCTACAGAAGGGCTCTTCCTCCTACGCTGCGTTTCCCAAACAAGCTTCTTCCTATTCTCTAAGCAGCCTATTTAAAGGTGAGGTCTCTCCTATACAATATGGACAAATGGGTTTTCCCTCTAGAGTGTCAAGGGACAATTGTGTTATCTTATGTAAATCTTTTAAGTGTATTGCACCACAGGGAAGCTCTGATCTCTCCTCAGTGTGGGAGTATATCTCTCACTAGCATGTTCTTGTGGTATGGGAGGGAGCTTTGGAGTTTATGGCTTTTTAAAAGCCAGATTCCCACAGAGCAGCAAGGCAGAGTACACCACTGTACAGCAGACTTTGCATGGTGGAAAAGAGCAGGCTGCAAAGGGTCTGGCTTGACTCATGTGGCCCTCATTTGATCTTCAGTACTGTAGAGGACACAAGTTGATTATTGTTTATTTGGAACTCCTCTGGAAGCTGTTGATGTTTTAGTTGTTTCAGCAAGTACATGGTAGCAGCAGTGGTAGCATAGCTGGTTAGGGGGAAGCTGTGCCATGGGCAGACTTACACAGCTTGCAGGTGTTCAGCTCTGTTGTTTCACAGCCAGACAACAGCCCAGCTTTTGTTCTGTCTCTCTGGAGTGGATTTTATCCTCAACTTTGATAATATGGTGATAATGAAAGGCATCCAAATCACAGCCCTGATGAAGAAAACTGTCTGTGTTGCCATGGCCTAAGCAGTGATGCATGCTTGAGCCTCTGCTCTGCAGGTAGGTGAGTGAATTCAGGCTAACCTCTCCCAGCCTAAACAACTAGAGGGCAGATAGGGCCAAGGTGTGATGTGGTTTGTGATGCCACAGACATCTTTGAGCCTTACATTGCAAGCAGGTGAGCCTCAGCTATGCCAGTGAGAATCACCATACAGAGTGGCTTGTTCTAGAGCTGCAGTACGCTGGCCTGAAGTCTAGATTTGTGTTACCTCTGCAAGAGATACTGCTGGTGAAGAGACAGTCTCTCATGAGTGTTTGTCTTGATTTCAGGACGAAACAAACTTCCAAGTTTCCAGTCCCTTTCAGATGGTAAGTTTTGAATCACTGGCTCATTTTGGGAGGGGTGCAGATTTACACTGACCAAAAAAAAGGGAAGTGTCATCTTCCTTACGTTGCAGAAAGGGAAACTGAATCTGGGTTGTCTGAAAGTCATTCAGCAAAGAAGCAAAAGAACTGCTATGCTGGTGTGGGCTAATCTGCTTATGTAGGACTAACAGCTGTTGGGTTTAGAGCAATTTTGTATTGCTGCTTGGTGCTTGAGTTTGGACCTTCTACCCTGAAAACCAAGAAAAGGGTGATTTTTGGAAGTGGGTGTAAATCAGGATTTTGATGTGCTACTCATCTTTGCCTTTTCCTCTCAGCCCTCTCTGACACAGGAGTTAAAAACTATGCCCCAGAGCTGCGCAGACCGAAAGCTGAGTACAAGGTGAGCAGCCTGTGCTTGTGGCATGCTGAGATCAGAGCACTGCCAGAATTTTCTACTGTATTGGTTCTATGTGAGGTGATTAATTCTATTTCAGACAGCAGAGGGCAATGCCAGGAAAATGCAGCCTCACAGTAATTGAGGTGTTCTCTGCTTATGCTCAGAAGTGAGGAGCTGTGCTGGGGGCGTCTTTACTACTCCTTCTGCTCATGAATGATCCAGCAGACTTTGTGAGAAGGATTTCTAAATAGTGCTTTGCCTGTAAGCTGCTTTCCTGCTGGGTCAGATGAATGGGCATCATGTGTGCAAATTTTAAAACATTTTTAAAGGCTTCTAAATTTCCTGTTCATGAATCTCTGGGACAGCACAGAGGGAGCTGCACAGAGATGGAGTTCCAGTTGTCAGGACCTTCTCCCAGACAGACAAGTGTTAGATGTTGCAGAACCTAGTGGATGTGGGGACTGAGTGGGTTTCTCCTACTAGGTGCAGTGTTGTGATTCTATGTCCCCATATCCAGCCTGTAAAGGACTGAGCAGTTACTCCAAACACATACAGACATGCACAGTGCTGACTCAGCTGGCAACATGGATTCACACAAACCAGTGCCATTACCAACAAACACATAAACAAAATGCTGGAACCTGATCTTGAGCCTCCTTTCTGTCTGACCAGGCTTAAATTCCCGTAGTGGAACATATGCACACTCCTGGGGGCTCTGCAGTAGCTGGTCTTGGACATTCAGGTTTTGTAACTGACTCCCAGCCCCCAGTGTCCTCCAGTTGGTGGCACCTGGACCCTTGAGCCCATAGGGTCCATGGTTCCATTCCAGTTCTTGGTACTCAGACCGAGCTTGAAGTTAACGAGCATATGAACATGTATACTTGGAACAGGGAGCCCACCCACACAGAAGGAGGTTAAATATAGAATTTAATGAGAATATAAGACAGACTGTAGTGATCCATTGCAGGGCTCAGTCAGACAGGCACACTAACTAGTCACTTGTTTAAACATGGCTGGCACCCTTATGGCTTCTATTTTTCTATGCTTGTTCATGCCCAGTTAATTTTGATCCTTCCCTTTCCCTGTTATTTTTTTTCTCTTTCCCATAAACTTCCATCACAAGTCTCACACATTTACATAACCCTCTTAAAATATCCCATGATTATCTTTCCCCTGTGTCTCATGTTGAATCCTGTGTCTCTTTAAGGTTACATGGTGTTTGGGGAAAATTTCTTTGCTTTACTCATCTTGGGGGATTTTACACAACAAATACTGACCTAACCTGCCTAATTTGAGGGTGGCAAGAGGTGGCTGACTGACTAGGTTACTGGTTGTATCTAGCTGTCCTTGGCCACCTGATCTTCACCATGTTGGTGTGTTTGTGTTGACTAGCCATTAATCACATAATCTAACAGGCAGCACTTTCTGAAAGCACAGCAGGAGGAATAAGTATGCCCTGTTGTATGCCTTCATAAGCAGTGGTGCAGGAAGGAGAAGGATTGTACAGCCCCTTAAAAGCAGGCAGGAGAATTGTAAGTGAGGTGAAACAAAGAAGGGAGAGTTAGTGAAGGCTTTGAACCAGTTTCCAGACAGCAACAGGCTGAAGAGCTGCCTCTGGCCAGAGGTGCTGGAGGGAACCTTGGTGTTCAGGACATTGGATGCTCAGCTGTACATTGACTTGAGAGACATGTGCAGTGGTACCCTAATAGGATTGGGTCAGCCCTTTGCTTTTTTCTTTAGTCTCAGTACATCTTCAATGAATTTAAAATTCAGTCCCTTTCTTTGGCTCATTTGAGGCAGAAAGCTGAATTGCAACTGCTGGTTCAAGTGCTCAGGCCACTGCTACTGTTTCCAGATCGTAGTGTCTTCAGGGGAAGGACTTTGGTCATTGTGGCAGTGGTAGCATATTACCTGAAGATGGTCTCACTAAAAGCTTCAGTGCCCTTGTTACGTCCTGTGCAGCTCTCCACCTATTGAAATGCACTTCTTTTAAAGGATATGCTGATGGTGGACCTTACTGAGACAATAGATGCTGTTAAGATCTGAGCCCCTAGCTTCTCTCTGCACCAGCATGCAGAATCTGATGGCCCTACATCTGCACCTGAGAACTATAGGAACACATGCTGCAAACACCCGCCCTGGAGCTACACATGGGCCATCACTCTGATCCAGCACAAGTGGAAAGCAGCTTTGAGACTGCTGGTGTAATCTGACCTCTTGAGGCTCAAGAGCTCTTTATTTTCCTTCTGTCAGGATTACAGCAGTGATTGGAGCCCCAAAGATACAGTCATACGAATGCAGAGGGGTAAGGTAAGGACTTTCCACTCCCACCTGCTTTCAAGTCTCAGAGGGTGGGTGGTCCTAAATGGTTTTACACTTCCCTATGCTCCTGGCTGTTCGCAGAGCAGGATGAGGATCTGAGTTGCTTGCAGCATCTAGCAGGGATGGTGCTCTGCCTGCCCACTGCTTTACCAGGTGATGGTGTTTGCATCACACTAGCTCAGGAGCAGCAAGAGACCTTCAGGGTTTTGTTGCATTGTTTTCTTGAGTCACTCCTCAGCAAGGCTTTGACAGGAGGTATGTGCACTACTGTGTCCCTCTCTACACTTTCTGCTCCCTGGGGCTGCGTTTATGGAAAAATCTGAAGGTGTGGGGCTTTACATCTCTTCTTGGTGGCAAATGGAGGGAGGAAAACAGAAGCAATATTGGTTACACCAAAGCTGGAGTGTTAAGTCTCGGCTGCCTCAGTTTGGAAGTGAGCACACAGGGAGCTTTTGGGTTTACTTCCTCAAAGGCTGAGGCAACCTAAAGGCTGAGAGAGGCCACAGTTATGGGGTAAGGAGAAGGAAGGAAGAGTCTCACAACTCTACTTTTTTGGTCTCCTCCATGGAAAGGGCCCTGCAGAATTTCCTCCTCCTGTCAGGCCTGGTGGTTTGCAGGGAACTTTTGCTTTGTTACAAGGGTATTTGTGCTGAATATACAATGTCTGCTGTCCTAGCTGGGGCAGTAATGATGGCTAGCTCTGCAAGCCTTGTGGACAGAATCTCAGGGATCATGCCACATGCTGTTTCAGTTAAATGAGTAGCTGTCTGCTGGTTGGGAGGGCAGTTACTGATGTTGCTGAAGGACTCATGGGGGAAGAATAGGTAGTACCTTGTGGGTTGGTTCAGCCCCAGGATCATCTTATGTCCCTTTTGTCTCCAGGTCTGCTCTCTAGAGAGGTTCCGCTCCCTGCAGGACAAGCTGGTGCTCTTGGATGAAGCTGTGGCAGGGCATGATGGAAATGTCATTACAGCTGTGAGTCCTACTGGGGCTGTACAGGGCTGGGATTTCCTGGGTGGTTGTGTGAATGCAGTATCTTGCATGTTGGGGAGTTGTTATTTACTTAAACCCAAGAAGCTACTGAAAAGCAGCAAAGCTAAAAGCTGGGAGGTTGCATATTGCTGATGGCTTTCCTGCCACTCTGCAGAATTATGTCACGTTACTAACAAGGAACCTGATCCTTCAGCCTTGCAGCAATCTTTGCAGCGGCTTCTTGAAGGCTGAAGCTTAATATGCTCGTTGCAACACTGAAGGTCTGAGAGGTCTTTCCAGTTTGGCTTCCAAAGCATCAGGCAGCAAACTGGGACTGTGTCAGAGCTTCCCTCGTCCAGATCTCACATGGAATGGTTTTTCTCTGCAAATCGTGATCTCATCTACGCTCCAGAGTAGGAGTTAGGCAGGTGTCCAGGCAGCTGTGGCCCTGGCTTACTGTTTGTCCTGTGTCTAGTGGGTAGCAGAATTCAGCATGGTGCTATGTGTATTCAGAGACCCTTTGCAAAAGCTTCCTCAGTTACTGCTCTTTCTCTCTCTGTCTTAATTCTGATGAAGACTGATCTGGTCGTCTGAGAGCTGCCTCTCTGTGTTCACAGGTCCTGATATTCATGAAGCGGACTCTAAGGAGAGGTAAGTGCGGCTGGCGCCAGGGTTTCTGTAGTGTGTTTCAGTTCAGGGCACGGGGTAATTCTTTCACTGGGTGCAAGTCACGAAGAGGGCATCTGGAGTATTGTTACTTTACTGAACATGAAATGTTTTTGCAGCAAGTGTAACGTGGCAGGGGTGTTGGTGGTGCCCACAAAGGCCCCAGAGAGGAGCTTTAAGCAGTGGTAGTGGTGATGGGGTGGATATAAATGAATCTGTAGGGCTAGCAGACTGCGGTGGATTTAACTGGCAGCCTAGTGAATAGACTTTCTTGTGCTCTAGCTTCTAAGACTGAGCTTTGAGATGGGGTAACGTTGTTGAATCTTGCCAGTGGCTTGTAACTCCATGCACCACGCTTGGCCCTCTCTGGCTTGGTAGAGGTAACTTTACCATGTCACTCTTTACTGTAGAGATCTTGTTTCGGGAGCTGGAGGTGCGGCAGGTGGCCTTGTGTCACCTGATCCATTTCCTCAAAGAGACTGGTGAGCAGAAGTTCCTTCTGGATCTGCTCAGGTGAGGCTCTTGCACAGCCTTGTGGCAGGGCTGAGCATGTTGCTAGGAACCTGCCTCCACAGTAATGCTTGCTTATTCCCTTTTGCAGGTTCCTAGACAGAACTGAGGAAGTTGCTGTGAGTATTCCCAGGAGGAGAAGCTCTCTTTTCTCAGTGAAGAGAGAGTGTAGTGGGCAAGGGGATGCTGGCTGCAGGGTGTCCAGTAGTCAGGCGAGAGCTCTGGGGTCTTGTACCTTCCAAATCCATGAGAACAGACTGTGCTCCTTTTCCCTCCCTCCAGCTGTCCCAGTACCGGGAGCATTTGAACATCCAGGATGTGGAAAAAAAGAAGGGAATTTCTGAAAGGCTGCATTGGGTAAGAAAAAAGTGCAAGAGGGATGAGGGTTCTTCACTGATGGTGACAGTAAAGAAAATTAGACTTCTGTCCCAGTGCCACAGCTCAAGAGCTGACGTTGACTTTACCCCAGTGGGAATGGGGTGTTGTGGACACAATGTAGACCAGAGAGGAAGAATTAGTGTTGATCACTAGTCAAACAGCTTTTGCTGCTTACTTGGGGGTGAAGATGCTTCAGGTACCTTCTCATCATTGACCCTTCAGGTTGTGAAGGATGAAAGCTTGTGAGTTTGAGTGCTTGAGGGAATTGGTAGCATCAGCTTCAGGTTGTTTTGTGAAGACATCATATGATTTTTCCTTCTCTGGAGTTTGTCTAGGAGAGAGCCAGTTGGAGAGAGCAGTGAGGCAGAAGCTTGAGTACCTACTAACTACTCAGGCTGGGGAGAATGGGAAGTGTTCCCTACATGCTCTGTGGGGAGTACATTTTGTAGAGAAGAGCATCCTTTTAAGTGTACTGGTAATAGCTGTTGACAGTGTCTCCTTCCTCCATGCCTCGCCAGGCTGCCATTTTCAGCTGAGGATACCTCCCACATCCAAGACCATTATACCCTATTGGAGCGACAGATCATCATTGAGGTATGACATTTTCCTTGCTGGGCAGGAGATGACTGGGACTAGCTGCAAGATCTCTGTCTGTCCCTAACTTATACCACTCCTGATTTAATCAGCTTGCCCTGGCTACTCTTAATGTAACTGGTTTTCATGCCGCTGTGCCAGGCACGTGCGTGAGATACCAGACCGGAGCCTTAATGGCTTGTTGAAGCTGTGCTATCACGACACTCTCTGCAGGTCTCTACTCTGCAGCTAGGTCAGGCAGTTGGCCTGGCTCAAGCTCACCCTCGCTGTCTTTCTGTTTCCACAGGCCAATGATCGACATCTGGAGACCGCTGGGCAGTCGGAGATATTTCGGAAGTATCCTCGCAAGGCTTCAATTCTCAACATGCCACTAGTGACCACCCTCTTCTATTCCTGCTTCTACCACTACACAGAGGCTGAGGTGAGGATGATGTGGGAGAAAAGAAGGGTTACATCTCATCCCTGTAGCCCTCCATATGTGGTTAAGCCAGGCCATGCTAAGGCAAGAACCAGGAGAAGGTCATATTTCATCCGTCAGAGAGACCTAGAGAAACGCAGGCCCTGTTGTTCATCTGGGACCATTTGGGAGTTCTGTGTTCTTCTAAGATGGGACGTTCAACCTTGGACAGCTTGTCAGGGAGCTGGCTTCCAGAAACAACTGTCTTTTGCTTCTGGCTCCAAGGGGCCAGAATCAACCCTTAATCCCATGAGGCTGAGGTGTGTGATACTGATCTTGGAACTGCTGGTGGTACACCAGTTGAGGATGTAGGAGAAACCAAACTAGAGAGCTAATGGTGTGGGATAGTTGCTCTCTTCTGCCAGCCGTTTCCTCCTGTGGTACTGACATGAACAAAAAGCAGTAAAAACTTGGTCAGGTTCACCCTGTGGAAGGCCTTACAACAGGTGTCTGAACCTCTCTCCTAGTCTGCCCTGCTGAGTTTTCACTGACTTGTCTGCTGCTCTCTCTAGGGAATGTTTAGCAGTCCAACCAACCTGAAGAAAACATTTAAGGTATGTGAGCCTCCTTCCATTGTGGCAGCAGTAGCAGAAAATGTGGGCAGCCAAATTGTAGTTGGGAAGGGGGAATTCGAGGGGCTCAGCACTGAGATAGGGAAGGGCATGGCATCTTCCTTGAGCAGGGACACCCTGGAGGCTTGGAAAGGCAAGGGAGAGCCATGTGGAGATTTCTATTGGGTGTATCCTGTCTGCTGCAGCACTTGCAAATCCCGACCTCCTGCTCTCTGCAAGTGCTGGCCCTGGCCTCAGGCATCATCTCATCTCCTTGTCTAGCTGTTGGTGTAGGTCCTGACAGGGCTGGGTCAGATGCAACTCACACAGGTCTTCTGAGCTGTGCTAGTGCTCGACCACAGTTTTCTGCCTCGCAGATTCCTGATAAGCAGTATGTGCTGACTGCCCTGGCTGCCCGTGCCAAGCTGCGAGCCTGGAATGATGTGGACGCCCTCTTCACCACCAAGGTGAGCTGCAGTTCCAAGTAATGCCATATGCTGCTGATAGCTGGCTTGTTCTGGAGTTACCAGACTGGTTTTACTTCAGCAGGGCCCAGCACCTCTACTGCAGGGGCTTGCACTACCTTCCTCCTCTCCTTGCCTAAGACCTCTACTTAGTCTGGCTTGGCTGTAACAAGATCAGGGCTGTCTTCATGCTCTTGTTACCAAAGACTTTGCAGCCAGCCTGTGTCCAGCCACTGCCTGAAGGGCCGTGCCAGCTTTGCATGCGGTGGTTAGTGGCATATGTTGCTGGCACTGGGGAAAAACATTTTCTTGTGTATGGAGAGATTGCCCTTTCAGGAGTAGCAGAGGGTTTGGAGAGATTGCCCTTTCAGGAGTAGCAGAGGGTTTGGAGAGATTGCCCTTTCAGGAATAGCAGAGGGTTTGACTCTTGTTTCAGAACTGGCTGGGCTACACCAAGAAGAAGGCACCTATTGGCTTCCACCGAGTGGTGGAGATCTTGCAGAGGAACAATGCTCCTGTGCAGGTGAGCATGGAACCACTGCTTATGTCATCTTGCTCTTTGGGTGGGTTTAAGTTGTGAATGATTCCCTGAAGTGAGCTGCTTCCTAGCTGGGAGTGGGAGAACAGCTTGTTGAGCTGCTGACTCTGGCAGGTGGGCACAGCAATTAGCTGAGCAACCCATACACCAAAAGGAATTGTGGGTGGTAATGAGGCCTGGGCCCTAGGTTTGACTGCAAGAAGGACAGCGGTTATCTGGGAGTTCTTTTCCCAGTGTGTTGTCAGCTTTGTTTGCTACATTAACTTTCCTTACGCTTAATCTGTCTGGCAAAGGTTCACCCAATCCATAGGAGCAAGGTAGCCTTGGACTTTGAGCTTTGTGAGCAAAGATTTACTGCTTCTGGAGTCCTGAGCAGTCTTGTCGTGGTCATTTTTTTGCCTTAGGAAGGGTCAAGTCTGTGTGACCAGCAGCCTTGAAAGGTTTTGTGACTGGGGTGAGAGAAGGAGGCAGGAGATGGCTGCAGAAGGCAGCTGAGATGCTCTTCCTTCCCTCACAGGTGCTGCAGGAGTACGTGCGCCTGGTGGAGGACGTGGAGACGCGGCTGAACCTCGCCACCAAGTACAAGTGTCATGATGTTGTCATTGAGGTAGGCCCCTGCTCTGTGTGTGAAGAGATGGGATAAGAGCCTGCTTTTTTCCCCCTAGCTTTTTCCTGCTCTGCCCTGTGCCACTGGAGTCCTGTGCCTGGTAGAGTTTGCTTAGCTATGTGGCCTAGGAGCAGTGATACAGTGGCCAGTGGAAAACAAGTGGGCTGGGAGAGTGGCTCCTAGGATTTGTGCTGTGGAATTGTGCTGAGGGGCAAGAGACAGGGCACCATCTAACTGTGGAAGCGTCCTTCCTCTTCACTCAGCTGGGTGCTGGTTTTTCTGTTTATCTAGACATACAGAGATCTAAAAGACCGCATCCAGCTGACAGCATATAAATGCAAGGTGGAGCGAGGCTCTGCAGAAGAAGAGAAGATAAACAGCATTCTCAACAACATGGTAAGAAACAGCTTACTTTTTCTTCCAGGGACTTGTCAGAAACAGCCATAGATAGGTGTAAGGGCATGACTGTCCTGCATACTTTTTATCCATGCTAGGAAGCTAATCTTGTGTTTGGGGTCATAGTCATTGTAGGAGTGAAGGGAGAAACTGAGAGAAATAGCACTCTAGCCAGAGTTGTCAGGGTGAGGGATTGTGGGACTCACTGACTTTTCACCTGAGGGATCTGTGTTCAGCACTAACATTAGTCATGTCTTGTTCTTTCTTTTAGCAAATCCGATGGAAGAACTGAGCACCTGTGAAGCAGCCAGCTCAGCCCTTGCCTTGGCAGTGAAAGAGGAAACTGCAGCACTCAGTCCAGTGCCAACAGAGCAACTGTTACTACTCATTGCATGATCAACATTTGTCAGTGACAGTGGGTGCCTGTGGCTTGTGGGACAGTGGCATTCAGGCTGGCTGAACACAGCTGCTCCAATGTAGCCTGTAAAACCATGGTACTGATCTACCAGGGTTGATTCTTTTTGGAATCTGATTCTCTTTGACTTGGCTGTAAGCCAAGCATTGCTTTTGTTTACAGAGGGAAGTTGCTGGGCACAGGAAGATTATCATTTGCTCTAGGTGGTGCCTGGGCCCATTCTCACACGAGGAACAGGTCTGTCTCACTTGTCATCTTGCCACCGGACAGTGCTGACCTGCCCCTGTAACACTCAGGGGACAGGCTTGGGCACCACCAGTCATGGCTACGGTTGGAGTAAAGCCTATTGGACTGTGTTCTCCCTGCTTCAAAGAGTGTATTGGGGGAAAGGACCAGCTCAGCAGCTGCACCTTTAAACCTCTTTTTTGGGTTGTTTATTTGTTTGGTTGGTTTTTCTCGGTTCATTCTGGCTCACCCTAGCAATAGAGGAGCTGTGTGAATTCCTACAGAGAACCAGGACAGCAGCCTCTGCCATCATCCTTGCACTGCTACCCTGCAATACTGGGGCGATCCCTTTATCAGGGCAGAGCAGGCACCTAGTGTGGAGCTGGTCAGAGCCCTGCTGGGTTGGATGGAGAGCAAGGAGGGACCCTTCTCAGTTGGCACAAAGCTGCTTGCCACTGCAGCTCTTTTCTTTGAGAGTGTTACACCAGGAAGGATTGAATTGCACTTTTGTAGAAATACAACTCCTCAGGAAACTGCTGGCTTCATCCTTCCAGACCTCGATTCAATTCCTTAAATAAAGCTGTGTCTCTTTCTCTTTGGGCTGTTTATTTCCTTCCCACACCGAACACTTTTTCTGCTAACCCTCAGCAATTTCTCACACCTTCCACAATGTGAGTATGCAGGGTATTTTCTCATGTCCTCCACAGCACCGTGCATGTCTTCATGAAGTGACTTTGCTAGCAGTAGTATCTTATTTTACACTTCCAATGCCATCAGGGTGGTCACACCAATCTTGAGGGCAAGCTTGAGCTCCAGCCTCTCTGCTGCACTCTGCATTGTATTTTTTTCTGTCAGTGTTTGGTTTCCTTCTCACAGAACTGTTTAAGTTAGTAGGGACCTCTTGATCGTGGAACAGGCACACCAGGACTATGGCTGTTAGGATTTTCAGTAACTGCACAGCTGGAGATAGCTCAGCTTCTCTGGGCAACATGCTCCTGAGTGTGACTACTTACCTTCACAGTAAAGAGGTGTTTTCCTGTCTTCAGTTTGTGCCCACTGTACCCACTGCACTTTCTTCATAGCACTTCAGGCAGAACTCACTAAATACTTTTCTGACAAAAATTTTGAAGGCATGGAAACACTAGGGGGTTTATTAAGAAGCAGAGGATGCTTCAGAGATTTTAATTTTGCTTTGTTCGTTTGGTTGGAAACTCACTGTCCACCAAAACATTCATTTAGTTGTTTGGTTTTTTCACCAGGCCCATCCAAATGTGGTGGACACATTAACCCTGTTTACTGGCTAGTTTGAAGCCTGTTGTAGGTGGTGCTTGATATTCCAGGTTGATAAATATTTACCCAGCAGAGAAAAAAATCACCAAATGAGCATCAGTGCTGAAACAGAGATGCCTCTCTCCTTGTTGCATGGTCAGTTGTAGCAGACAAGCATCTGGGTGGGCTCTGAACACCTAGCCAGGAGAGTTCAGCCTGCAGCATTACAGCAACTGTTTGCACAGAAACTGTCAACTGCCCTGTAAACTCTTATATAAAACAAGGCAAGTGGGGAGTATGGTCCTCCAGGGAGATGCTTGGAACAATAAAATCCTCTTTCCAATCATCTCAGGGCAGAGAAGAAGCAGGGATTATTTAAATAGCTTTTTATAGACCTTGAAGACTGGCCAGATCCCAAGGCCTGGCTGTTTCAGCTAAAGGCTTTAAATCAGCCTGCATGAATGGGCCAGGCAGCTGAGGCAGATGAGCTCCCTGCATTTTATTCATGGCAGAGGCTTTTTGCTCTGTGCCACTCTGGTGCTGCCCTTTGCCATGTAGGAACGGTGATGGGCAGCAGTTAGTGTCCTTCAGTGCCACTTTGGGTAGGCAGACAGTGGTCCCAGCTAGAGCATGGTGGTTTGTGTTTCACCTGCATGTGGGAGAGCACAAGCAAGCATGCTGCTGGTGTCCAGAGGTCAGCTGCCTCTGCTGGTTCCATGGACTTTTGAGTCGTGTGCTCCTTGTTTATCACAGCAGACTTGCAGAAGCAGGGGCTCGAGTGCTTTTACACCCACACTCAGCTGGTGACCTGGCTGATGTTGCATTTCTCTGCTGCTTCCTGTTGCATATGCTGCTTATCTGCTTCATCACTCAGTCTGCTACCTAGAAACCCTGCATTGTGTAAATCCTTGTCACCACCATCCCTCTCCTCAGGTGAAACGGACAACATTGTTTCAGAGCATGCTGCCCTTGTTTGGGTAAGCACAGTGCATATGCTCTGGCTGAGCCACAGGTCTTGTGGCCTCTCATGATTGTATTGTGAAATGTCATTGCAAACCTTGCCACAACTGGTCACTTCCCCAAGTCTCCCAACTGCTAGAGTCACAGAAACACTTTAGAGTTTCACCTTTCTTGTTTGTCTAGAGGAAGTTGGAGACTTTATGGCTATAAACTTGAAAATGTGATCAAAAGGAGTTAAGGGAACTCCAGATTAAACACAATACTGGCATTGAAATTCTGCTCCTAACAGGGCCTCAGATTACCACTGCAAGATAATCACTTGTGAGACAGAACAGGAAACAAGGTGTGGAGAAACTGCCTGCAGTCTCTGGTCAAAAAAGCAAACCCAGTACATTGCATTTCACTTCAGGCTGCTGTTGTAGGTCTTCCAAGTGTTATGAGTGCAAGGGTATGACCTGTACCCCCTGCTTATGACCCCTGTGGGCATCTAGCCCCTGCAGTCAGGCTAATCCTGGCCTTCTGCTGAAGCAACCAGTGAGGGGACAAACATGATGCTGCTCTTCATGCTGCAGGCAAAGCCATTTACTAGCAAAAGGATGGCAGATCTTGCAAAGGATAACAACTTCCTCCTCTTTACCAGCTAAACCTAGTTTCTCCCTCATCAGCTAAACCTGGGCGATGCTGACTGTAGATTACAGTGCTGAGGGAGAGCAGACAAGTAGTGTGAATGGGGAGGGAGAGAAGGGAAGGGGAAAGGGAAGGATGACCAGATCAGACCTTGCTTGAAGGAATCTGCCTGCCATGTGGAGGACTTGAATCTCGACATGTTTCTGTGCCACTACAGTTCTGGTACTACCTACGACCCATGGATTAACTTTAACACAAAGCAATGAGGGTCCTCCATCAAATAGGAAGAACTTTTTTAGCTGGTTAAGGTGGGTCTTGAAAAGGAGTCATTATGAGTGGGATATTCTAGGCGGCTTCCTCCGAGTTTCCCTCATACAGGACCTTAAACCCTCACGCTCCCACCCATGATGTGTGGCATCGCAGGAGCATCCTTGTGCTGCCCTCCCCGTGAGCCCCTTTCGGATGCCTCCACTTTGAGGTTGAAGCAACTCCTTTGCTGCAGTGCCATCTTGAGGCCGCAGGACCAGTGCTCCGGTCGGGAGCCCTTGGGTCAGCGAGGCGAGGAGCACAGTCCCAGCTGCGCTGCCAGACGCTGCAGCTGGGCAGGCAACGTGCCTCTGCAGTTCCCCAAAACTCCTCTTTAGGCTTCAACTTGGATGACCATGTGGCTAAGTTGGTAGCACGTAAGACTCTTACTGGGAAGGTCGTGAGTTCAAGCCTGCAGTGGGCAGGAGAGTTCTCTCTGGGCAGCAATGCGCTCCCTCCTCAAGAGGGGATTGGACTTGGTGCCATGGTCTAGTCATGGGGTCTGTGGTGACAGGTTGGACTAGATGATCTTCGAGGTCTCTTCCAACCTTGGTGATACTGTGAAAACTTGGTAGCAGTTTTCCCGAGGAGTTGTGCTTGGCGGTTCCCCTGCCTGTACGATTCAAGGTTGGGTCTCAGATCTGAGCAGGTGATAATTCTGTTGGTGAGAAGTGTAGCATGAGTGAAAAAAACCTCCTAGAGAAATCTACACTGTACAGCTAAAGCTAGAGTGGAAATAGCATGCATGGAAGGGGGTAGTCATGCATGCAAAGTGGATCAGCAAGATCATGCAGCATGTGTCTACCTCACCAGTTTCTCTAGTTTGGGGTCACCCTGTCTTCCAGAAGCACTGCTTTCCATGTAACTGCCATCAGTTTTTTAACAGCTTCATGAAATAACAGCAATTCTGAGGCTACATCAGTGAGAAGGAGCTAAGATGTACTTGCTGAGCAAGAATATGGCCCAAAATCTTTTTCCCTTGCCTCAGGCTCAACATCTATTTCCATGGGTGTGCTGTTCCTATTGTCAGCTGCTACACCTGTCCACTGCAATTTCATTATCCCCTTCTGCATGCTTTTCTCTTTCTTGTCTCCATGAACACTTAAAGCAGGCTATAATGTCTGTCCATGATGGCTGAAAGTTTGACTTCATACGCAGCCTGTAAAGGACAACTCTTTGCTCAATGAGAATGAGTTATAGAACACAGAAGCTATACTAGAGTCATTACTATTAATTTCAGCACCCCCACCTAAAATGGTCCTAGATCACAGATTACAAATAAACCACCTCTAAGCAATCACCAATGCAATCTTTCACAAATGTGAGAGATGAGAATGTCTCTTCACACCTGTGTGCACACTGGTAAGTGACATTTGGCTTTGTTTGTCCTGCAGGGAAAGTAGCTGTCAATGCTAAATGGCTGGTGGCCATTTACTACGCAGCCCTGAACAGCAGCAAGTTTCCCTGAATGCTGCCCTATCTGTGCAGAAAATTCTCCTGGCCATGGTTTATGTGCAAGAGTTTTGTCAGCATAGGTTTTGCTTCTTCAGTGATTCAGAGGAATAAGTAAAAGGTTGAATGCTAAGGCACTGCTTGTCCAAGCTTCCTCTTTGCTCTGAAACTTGTCTCATCCCTCAGGTGAAGGTGCTGAACTATGTATTGCCCTTAGGACCTGCCAAGGAAGATTGCTTTAGATGATGTTTCAGCAATAAAAGATCTGAAATATCATCCCTGAGTTATTTTGTCCCTGGTTCCTGTTTGACTACTTATCAGGGATGTCTGAAGCCAGTCATCAGAACTACAGCATGGGATGCAGAAAAGAAGTTCTTGTGGGATATCTAGTCAGGACAGCCATTGCAGGTAGTGAATTTAGTCTATGGATTGGGCTAATGAGGAGAATAAGTAAAGGGAACACTGCTTGAGGGAAAGGACTCCCACTTGGCTCTGTTTTGCTCTGCATGGCAGAGTAATACCTGGTACACTTTAGATTCAGGTATCTGACTTCATTCTCCACTGCTTTCAACATCTGCTCAGAAATCCCAGAGGAAACTGCTGGCTGCTTCTTAGTCCTCATAAACTGTAATGAAGCCCATAGCAGAATGCTTTGCTGAGATCTCATCCCAGCCACTTGACAGGACTGAGGAGTGCAAGAACCAGCACTATTCACTCTTAGACTCTAAAATATTCCAGGCAGTAAACCTATGCATACATTTGTGTCAACAAGTTTCACTCTCTAGACTGCTCAGTAAGCTTACACATCCGGGTCTGCCTGAGTCTCCCTTTATTTTGGTTTGAATTTGTTTATTACATAGTTATCCTGACCCACGAACTGCTTCAGTTTCACTGGGTTTCAGTGGCAGTTTCAACAGAAAACGGAATTATAAACCCAAATTGCAGTTATTTTGTAACAGCTACAGCTTTGGTGTAAATAGCTAAGCAGGACTGAGCCCAGACTTTCAAATAATTTTTTTTTTCCATAGGGGATCTCAAGGAAGAAGCCAATGATGCCAGACAAAATAGCAGTGATTTAGTCAGGAGCACTCATTCTGTTGAGCCAGGCTTTAATCAGCACTTATTCATACTGCCTTGATGCTGATAACATACCACCCCCACCACAGGCTATGTAATATTCCTTTCAAGGAAAAAGGAGGTAACTGGACAGTCTCTCCAAATACATCCAAGACAAAGTATTTTTTTTATTCCCTAAATCTCTAGTGCAGTTTAGAGTATTCTTTTATACTTCCTACTGTTATCTATAATGTCTTTCAGTGGTGTTTACTATGATAAACCACTGCCTAGTTTTCTCTCACAGGAAATTATTTCTGTGCTGAGGCCAGGGATTAGTTTTGCACCTTATAACTGTGCCCCTTTTCTGACAGTGATTGCTGGCAGCAGCTGGCACCACACCTGTACGCTACTTATTGTATTTTGCATCTGGGCTTTACAGTGAGCCCAGTCTGCAGAGACTAAAATCTGGGAGAAATCTGTTCACTTAAGCTGCAAGCAAATTGTTATCAATCACAGGTAATTAAAACACAGCTATGATTATCTTTTTAAATTTATTTATTTACATTTGTCTTTTTAATCAACTGTGAAGCAGAAGTGGAAGACAAATGGGTACAATCTGATTTATAGCTTCTGCTTCACTTCCTGGAAGCAAACAAAAGACTGCAGAACAGAGCCAGTGTGGGGATGTGTTTGCTGTCATCAGGTGGCTAAAAGCTGCAATGACCTTCTCTGTGATCTGGAGAAGGTGGAGCTATATACCTCCTTGGACAAACTGCAAGGTAATAAAGGTGTATTCTGCTGTCCCTGATGGGCTTCTTACAAAGGTGGCTGTGCAGTGTGGGATTTTAATCCTGCCTCTGGGTGCCCTCTGGGAGAGCATCTGCTACCTCAGTCTGGGCTTGTTGCAAAGGAGGAACGGTAGTATAGGGCTCTAATCCTGCTTCTTGGATAAACTGTGAGAAAGTGAGGGCGTCTGCTTTCTTTCCTGATCGGGACTTTTGCTCCAGGAAGATACCCAGAGTGTCTCTGTATGGGAGGACAATGGATCTGTTGAAGAGAGGCTCCTCAAACCCCAGCAGCTCTCGCACATGTCGTGAAATCTCCTGAAACACAAAACAAAATACCAGGAGGTTTCATTTCACAGAGCAACAGCTAATAGTATTCATTCTGTGTCAGAGCAGAAGGAAAAATAACTGAATTTTGGAACAGTTTCACACTTGAACTTGCAACTCAAGAGGCATCTGAACCCACTAGCCTTTTGTGACATTTGTAAAAGCAGAGCACAGTGCTCAGTCTCCAAGGTTTACTGGTAGGAGTGGCAACACATCTGGTCTCTTAGTGGCACAAACAGCTCTGCTTTTCTCTTTGCACTAGCAAAACAGACAAGTTATGGGTGAATGAGCTGGAGTCTGTTCTGCCTAAAGCAAAAACTGGTGTTTGCTAAGTTATATTGTCAACAACAGAGAATATAGACAGAAGATGTGTAAAAACTAATTAAACCCATAAGTCATATTGCTCATTAAGAAAATGATGAGTGACTGAGGCAGCTGGTCAGTGAAAAGAGCTTTGCCATTATTTTTGAAGTCACCTCTGAGAGTGTAACCTTATGATTTGACTGAAACTTCAAAATATAATTCACAAAGTTTTGCTGATCTTTCACAGTATTGGCTCAAAACCTTTCTCCAACTTTAGCTTTGACTTTGAAGAGCAGTACCCTACCTTGTGCAATATCAAAAGAACACTGGACTAGTATTTTCAGTAGTTTTGATATTTAAAATACCAGTACAGTGGAATTAAAACCAGTAGTAACTTCACTTGTCCATGCTGTGTAGCTTCCACGCAATTCACTGTGTAGCTGCCCTCTAGCCAAGTGCCATTTCCCCTGAATTGCAAAAAAGTATCTTTCTTTCTGAGCTGATGCTATCACATTTATTCCTATAGTAACTATCTCAGTTTCAATTGTTCACAGCCTTTCACTGGTATTTCTAGTTGGGAATCTTATGTGTAGAGGATTATGGCCTTAATTTGTATCTGCTCTGCTGCACATTTCCTGAAAGACCAAATGAGCCACATCCCGCTCAGAGCTCTGCAGGCTTGGATATTATCAAGAGTAAAGTTCTCTACAATACAGACAACTAGCAGGATAATGCACAATCTTTGAGAACCTCTAGGTTCCACTATAGTCTGTGAGATGCCCCAAATTCACTTGCAAGCTATGGAAAACACTACAGAGAGGCTCGTTTCGAAGCCTGATGCTATACGCTGGCTATTGCTTATCCTGTCTCTGAGGAAATTCATTTTCTGCAGGAGGAAGAATGGATTATGGTTGACATCTCTAACCCATGGCTTAGCGTTTCTCAGCAGCTAAACTACCACCATGCATGATCCTTCTATCCCAATGTGAGGCTTACAAAGCCTGTGACATTCTTCCCATCTTTGGTAAATGCAAGTGGCTATAAAGGCTGCATCTGCTTGTACTAGAAATACTCTTCAATGGCTGTTGTCTGAAAAACGAAATTCAATTCGGTGCCTTCTCCTTCATGACACCAATCAGTAATGTATTTCATTTCAAACAAGCAGTCAAGATTGTGCAGCCAGACAGAACTGTGGGGAAATTGCTTTTTGATGCTTTGGAATAAAACAGTGTTCCTGTTCTAATCACTGGACCACAAAGACTTTTCTTTCTTCCTGGTTATTTGAACTTCTACCTTGTATCCTCTGGGGAAAGCAACTTTAAAGTATGCTGCAAAACAAACCAATTGTTTGTTTTGCAGCCCTCTGTGGTTTCCATTAGCAAGGGGAAGAGGGTACTAAAATGTAAGTCAGCTTGTTTATTTTCTGAACCTTCAAGAAGCTTTGGCAGGCCAGACTGTAGCCCTGAACTTCAGTCTAGCTAGATTAATTATCAGTGCTTGCTACAGAAAAGATGTAGGTTTGAAAGGAAAACGACCAGACAAGTACAAGTTTATAAAATGAGGAAGACAGAGATGCTGTTTGTGTTCAGCAAAGTGTAAAACAAGGAAGTAACAACGAGTTCCCCTCTGCTGCCTGGGATCAGTGGCTCAGTTGCTGCAGGTTAGATCTGACCAGATTTTCAGAAGTACTGCGAATAAGCAAGCGGAAAGTTACTGGGGAAAAAAAAAATAACTGAGGGACGTATAGGCTTCATTTCAATCTAAGACGGGAGCATGCATCTTGCTAAACAATTGCATGTGGTAAGAGGAGCGACATAGTCTTAAAGATAGGCTAAGTACTTCCAGCTGCTCAGTTTCGGGTTCACTCTTTGAATCCCAGCAATCTGGTTGGCAATAGCCTAGCTTGCACGCTAACAGAAAGGGTCAGAGCTGGACTCCAAGGGGCTAACGTGCTCCGGGACCCGCAGACCGCCGCACCTGCATGTGGCCGAAGTCCGTGACGCCCATGGCGGGCAGACTGGAGCAGGTCACAAGGACGAGGCGGCGGCCAGTGATGCCGTTGCTCCTGAAGCACTCCTGGGCAGAGAAGCAAAAGGAAAGGCGGATGGGCAGTGGGTCGCACTCGGCCACTACCGCTCCCGCGGCACTCACACACTCTCGCTCACACACAGAGAGAGCTGGGTGCCATCGGTTCAGGCGGCGGTAGGGGAGGGGGCTTCCCGCCCGGGCCCGCGGGCCCGCAGTCCCGCACCTCGTACTGGGGAAGCCGAGCTGCACCACCCACTTGGCCACCTTCTCGGCGCTCCAAGACAGGACGGGGCAGGGGAACTGCGGCCATCCCGCGTACCCAGGCTCCGAACCCTCCTCGGGTTCCGGCCCCTCAGCTGCTCCCGGCCCCGAGGACCGCGGGCTCGGCTCCATTGGCACCACGGCCAGGCCACCAAGGCAACGCGTCCTTCCGGGCTTCCCATGGCAACCGCCACTTCCACCACCTCCACCCTGCTAAAAGCCTGCAAGGACGCCTGCGTTCCGCGCCCCTGGCTCTGCGGAACTTTGTGATTGGCTGTGTTCTCGAGGGGAGAGGCTGAGGGAAGAGCACCTAGGCGCCGCCCTCTCCCTCCCGTCCGATCCACACGCACCCACCCGTTCTTCTTGCTCCACCCGCGTTCACACTCGGGTTTTTCCGCTGAAGGCAGCAGCAGCGTTTCGGCCCTACTCGGCTCTTTCCGCTGACGGCGACCGCAGCACTTCGGCCTCACTCGTCTCTTTCCGCTGCGGCGGGCTGCCGCCTTCGGCTCCGCGCGCGTCGCCCGCCCGCTCAGCCCTGCCCATGTCGGACGTGCTGGCTGCTGCCGCCGGCTCCCGCTTTGAGCCCCCGGCCACTGGGACGCCGGGCGGCTGCGGCGGCCCCGGACCCCGGTACCCTCAGGTATGGGTTCGGCAGGGGAGGGGGCAGCCGGTCTGGTCGCGGCGGGCAGCGGGAGCGGCTCCTTGCCTGCCCTCTTCCCTCCCGGCGGCAGCGAGCGGCTGCAACCCGGGCCAGGTCCCTGAGAAGTACCCCCAGCAGCTGATCGGGCTGTCCGCCGGCTGCGGGGCAGTGGAGGGGGACCGCCACGATGAGGCGGCAGGCCCCGGGGCGCGTATTTTAGCGCTCGTCTTGAGGCCAGGGAGAGGACCCTGAGTTTCCTTTTCCGTGGTGGGTTTCCTCGTTTCTCCGGGAGAAGCTTTATTTCAGCAGTAACAGTTTGCTTCGGTAATACTGTACCGCTAAGAGCAGCATCTGGAGTTGTCCCTTGGATAACAAGTGCTGTACAGGGTGGGCTGGCTGCTGGCACGGCGAGGGGCCGGCTGTGATGTCCAGGCATACCCATCTGCAGCTGGTACCCGCACTGTGCCCCGGGGGCTCAGGGTTCCGCTGCCGCCCCTGCACCCGAAACTGCAGCTACAGTTCCCGGCGGTTTTTTCCGGCAGGCCAAAGACCGAAGATTAATGTAGGTTTATTAAAGACAGGGTGTTTCCCTCCGTGAAAGAGGCCTCCATCTAGCCGGGCGGTGGGCTACCTCACCTGGGGTCTCTGTCGTGAGCCGGCGTCCCGGAGCTGTATTGCTGGAGAAGCCTCCCAGCTCGAAACAGGCTCCGCGAAACAGCCATCAGAGAGCTGATAACGATGTGTCATAACGGAGCTGCAAACACAGGAACTTGCCGTTACCCAGTTCACTGCCTTAATGCGATCAGACAGCGGGGCTGTGGAGCGTGTACCGCAGCTGTATGGGGACAGAGCTTTCCCGGAGTTCAGGAGACTCGGGGGAGACCAGGAGCCATCTTTGTAGACAGTCCTTTTAGCAGTGAGCTAGGAATTTCCATCTCGTCAGAGCCCTGTGGGAACTGCATGATTGCTTTTTCCAGGGCTTTGTAAGCCCAGTTTTACATGATGCAATTTGGCCTTGTTCTACCCTTCTAAAGCTAGGGATGGTGCTGCCTGAAATAACTCTGCTTCTGAGAGTAGTTCTGCATGAAAATCATGCATGGGTTTTGTCCTCCCAGTCCTAAGGTTAAGACAATTATAAATCTTTGTTCTGCAAGGTCCTGGAAGGCGTTAGGTTGGACTGGATGATCTTGGAGGTCTCTTCCAACCTGGTTGATTCTGTGGTTCTAGATACAGATCATAACATGAAAAACTAGTTGGTGCAGCTCTTTGTTTCATTACCACGTGACCTTGTCAATGAGTGGTGCCTGTAGTTTTTCCTTTATGTGTTCTAAACCCCCAAATTTGTTACACTTTTTGTCTGTACATTCTACTTGTTTTTAGAAAATGACAGCTCAGCCCTAAAGACAGAGCCTGGAGATCAGCTGGTTGATTCTTTGGAGTCTAGCACTAATCAGAACAGGTGGGTAAATCTTTTTCTGTGTTGTTACCCATATGCATGACAGCCTGTCACACCCCTGTGACCTCCTCCTATGGTAGTTGATTGTGTGCAGGTGAAGAGAAGGACTGGAGATGCCAGAATCACTATAGCAAGGGCTGTTCGTACAGGCTTAAGGCTGTTTCAAAGGTTATGAAGTGAGGAAGTGTAGTTCATGGCTCAGCTATTCAAATCATAGAGTCATTCCCTTTGGAAGGTTTTGTAGTCCATTGTAAGAGCAAATAAACTCTCAGAAGGAGATTTTCTCTACCCTGTCCAAAGAATATTTTAATAGTTGGGCATTCCTACTGTCTATAATTCTGGTGGAAGCTGAGTAAGAAAACACCTTGTACTGTCTTCTTGACAGTGTTTGTTTTTTTTTTCTTCACTCCATTTTCTGTGTCACTCATTTGTTAATGCTGCTAACTGATCCTGTTACCAGATGTTTGGCTTGTTATCTGTTGAGTATGTGCTTGTGGCCAAGTCATTGCGTTGGTTACAAGAACTCATACCATAGACAGTAGAGTTTTATTTGCCATCATACATTTGTTGCACAGGTTACAGTTTCAGAAATGTGTTAATTACATCAGACAGTAGAAATACCCCAACCTCACTGAAAAAGAGCAGAAATAAAATCTAGGGGAAAAAAACCCAAACAAACCCAACCCAACCAACCAAAAGCAATTAAAAAAATCCCAACAACCAAAAAACCCAACACAGCCAACCACTAAAACCCAAACAAGGGTTATTTGAGGTAGGAAAAAACAAGCAAGCAAACAAACAGTGGTCAAGAAAAAAGAAAAACAGTTTTCAAAAAAAGTCCCTGCTACCTGCAGAGGATTATTCTAGCTGGTGATGGTCAGTGAGTCTGCTTCTCTTTTTCTGCTCTCTATGGCAACAGGTACCAGTTTAAAGTTTGTTTCATGGTGTTATCCTCTCACAGATACAAAAGGAAGGGTGATGAAGCAGATCCCTTCTGGCCTCTGCTTCCATCATTCCTCTGACCACAAGCAAGGGAAGATGTTTCCATTCTTGCCCATTCTTTGTCTGCCTTGTACCTTTCTTTTTGTTCTAACATGTCCTCCTCCTCTTGACACAGAATCACACACACAGAGTCACAGAATGTTAGGGGTTAGCGAGCTGCTATTATTGTGTTGCTGTTGTATATTTTACGTGTTGCTTCTCTGTGCAGCACATTTGAATACAACTGAGACACCTGGGCGCTCCGAGTATCTCTTGGGATTGCTAATAGGGAAGGCATAACAGGGCACTTAAATAGGGGACATTTTCAGGGTGGCTGTCAAAACTGTTTTAAATTGTTTTACTGATCCAGCTGACCACTTATGGAATATCTTGCAGTAGCTGGCATAGAAGAAGTTGGTCTTTCTTGAGCAGAAAAGTTGTTGCTAATTTCTGCACTTAGTACAATGCTGGTGACCAGGCATGGTGCTGTCTGAAGGAGGGTAAGCACCAAGTATCTGCAACTGAAATTGCTCCCTTGGGTTCACAGGGAAGATAAGCACATGGAGATGAGGTGTGCAGAAGGTTCTTTGTGCAGTTGGCAGGTGCTAACCACAGAAGCTTTTCCCCTTCATTGCATTTGAATTTTAGTTTCCGTTTCAGAGCAGAGTGATTCCTCTGTCTGTGCCCTGGATGAAAGTGCTGAATTTAGTGTACTTTACTTCTGACAGGTCACAGATTGGGTAAACTCCTGAATGCTGGCATGATGGAGGATTTGAAGCAAGAAGCTGGCACTTTGAAGGACCAGGAAGTGTCTGAAGCAAAAGAGAAGCTGCCTGACCAAATCCAGTCTCTCAAAGAGGTAGGTGGGTGTATCTTCTGTCTGAAAGCAAGGACAGTGGTATGGCAATAGTTCTCCCACTCTACTGTTGTGCTTATGACTGTGGAATTCAGGCTTTAAGGGTTGTGTTAAGGCAAAAGTAGAATTACCATAGATTCAGTTGTACTTTATTGGGTGCATTAGTTGGAGGTAAATGTTAACTGTCTGATTTGCAAAATCCTTCTTGTGACTTTGGATAGTCCTCACTTCCTTGCAGTTTTTGTCTCACTAAGTCATCAAGTTTATTTTCACCTTCTGCCTCTTGTCTGGGGCTCTTGGGAATTACCTTCTTGCAGCTTTATGGAAGGGGGACTTGAAAGTGACTTCTGTCTTGTTTCTTTTGTTGAGCAGCCAGTTTGCACTACAGATGAGTCAGGAGAGCTTGTGCAAGTGGCACCTAGCTCATGAACTGTGCCTTTCCCTATATGAGGAGAAAGGACTGGCTGTAGTGAACCAGTGGACTTGTAACTAGAATGCAGCAAATGACAGTGTGATTGTGACTGTAGTCTAGGTGCATACAGAGCTGAAAGGGTCCCCATAAAGAGAGACTCATGTCTTGGGAATTCTTTGTTAAGCCTGTATGGCTGTTGCTTTATTGAGAAATGACAACTCAGGCAGAGGCAAAGATGTGCCTGCCCAGGGACTCCTGGTGAGGCCAAGGGGTATGTAACACTACATTTGACTTCAAAGTTCATAACTTCAGTGCATTGGGGGAAATAATGCAGAGAGCTGTCTCTGAGCCAGCCATTTAATTTTAACTAATAGAAACTTCTGCAGATTATTGGCTTCAGAAAGATGCCTGAGTTATTAACAAATTCTTTTAAACACATCTTGGGACTTTCTTACCACCATGGTCTTTATGATGATGGTTTTTATGTTCTTTGTGCAGAAAGCTGTTAGGATAACCAACTACCATGTTCCTCAAGGAGCAGGGGATATAGTTATGATTCAGTCAGATCACACTGGTGCTGTGGATATCCTTTCAGCTGAGCTGGAGACTGCAGACCTCCTTGGGGAGCAGAGGAAAGGTGAGTACTGAGGCCTCTCCTTAGGTGCCTGCTCTGCCTAGAAAAGAACAGAGGCTATCCTGGAGACACTGTTAATTCCTGCTGGGGTTTTGGGTTCCTGGCTTGCGAGTGGGAAAACTCCACAACCAAAGCTTCTGAGAGCAGGCTTCAGAATGCAAAGCTTCGCTGATTTCGGGTAGCAGTTTGTCAGTAGTGAAAAGCCAGGTGGGCCCATGATATTTTCCCTTGTTTCAGCTCAGCCTCCCCCTCTGGCTCCACCCACCATGTGGACCACTGAGAAGATGAAGGAATTCAAGGCCAAGATGGGAAAGGAGAAGAATGGGCAGATGGTGGTGAAGCGAGGCGAGGTGGTGACAGTCCGTGTGCCAACTCATCCTGATGGGAAATGCGTTTGCTGGGAGTTTGCTACAGATGATTACGACATTGGATTTGGAGTCTATTTTGACTGGACCACAGTTACGAGCACTGCCATTACTGTTCAGGTCAGCGAATCCAGTGATGAGGAGGATGAAGAGGAAGAGGATGAAATTGAAGGTTAGTGCAAAACTTATAAAGGTTGATTTGTGGTGCTTGTTACCATGCTGCTGAGAAGTGTCTGTCAGATGCTGTAATTTCTGTCTACTTTGTTTACTCAGACCACGTGTTATCTCTGCAGCCTTTTGGGTTCTTGGTTAGGCTATGATGAGAAAGCATTTAGCCCTTCCTGCTGCAGCACATTTCAGTGACTGTCCTTCTCCAAGAGTGTTCTTAATATTTAACACATTGAAAAATAAACCCAGAATTCACTTGTTCAACTTCTACTTGATAAACAGATTAGAATCTGAAATTTTAACTTGACTGTTTTTCTTAGTCTCTCAGACAGAGAAATTTCTGGTGGTGAATAGGAGCAAAAAAGTTGAGGGTTTTGTGTGTGTTTTGGTTTGGTTTTATTGGTTGTTTTTTGTTTGATTGGTTGTGGGTGGGTTTGTTAGTTTTTTCTCCTATTACATTAGTAGCTCCCACTGACTGCATTGGAGAGGATTGATGCCTGCCTTTGTGCTTCTGAAACACACAGTGACGCTGTCTGTTCTGTTGCTTCAGTGTGTGGGTGGCCAGGGTAGATGGGAGGCTAGTGTCAAATTAATTTTGCAGGCTATCCTGTATGAGGAATCCTCTTGGAGAATAATTGATGGCACAAACACAGTGATGTTGTAGCTAAGAGTTTTCCCACCTTTCTTTTCCTTCTGTATCACTGGATCGCTTGTGGTATGTGTAAAAGAAAAGCAGTGAGGTATCTAAAACATAAGTCCAGGGAGAGGAGACCAGGCTGGCAGGTAAGTGGGTACTGTCCCATCAGTATTCCCAAGAGATCTGTTTCTTACCAAATTCTTTGTCATGGTAAGGAAAGCTGGACTTTTTGGGTGTTATTTGCTGGGAGGTCAGAGCAGATGCTATGTTTAATACTATCATAATTAGCTTTCTGTATACCTGCCTGCCTCTGACACATTCTGGTCTTGATAATGTTTTGCTGGACTGCCTAATTGCTTAACTGCCTCTGGCCTACTTACTCGTCTCCTCTTTTGCATGCAGGACTCGCCCCTGTTGGTGATGTAGAGAGAGGCTCTAAAAGCTACCTGCGGAACCGCTATGGGGAGATCCTGCCTGTGTACCGAAGGAACAGCCACCGGGAGGTGCAGGCAGGCAGCCACGAGTACCCAGGCGAGGGCATCTACCTGCTGAAGTTTGATAACTCCTACTCCCTCCTCCGCAATAAGACTCTGTTCTTTCATGTCTATTACACTAGCTGAAGAAACAGGAAGGGGCAGGGACAGCAGGCAGGTAATGGTGAGTGCAGCAGGCTGCCACCCAGTCCTGATACTGCCTGATGGGCACTGTTGTGTGACAGAACTAAGGCACAGTTCTGCCGGCTTCTCTTCAGATGCTAACTGGTTTCTCCCCACACCCTCCTTGTCCGCTGTCCCAGTGGAGAAAGGTAGCTATTACCACGTGGTTGTCCACAGGTAGCTGCTCTTTCTGTAAAACTCTGGGAGATCTACTCTGTGTGGGCATTGGCTGGGCCTTCATGTCATAGCTGATAAATGCCCAGAGGCCAGGTTCAGGTGGTCTTGATTTCGATCTGTTGTGCTGGTATGAAACAAAATGAAAATATTCTTGATCTGTTACTATTTTTGTGAATACCTTTTCTGACTCTCCTGTTGCATCTACATCACTAGAGGGCAGCTGTCAGCTGCAGTGAGACAAAAGCACAGCACTTAGCCGCCGATAGCCTCATCACCTGCCACCAGTACAAGTCCACCAGCAGCCAGTGCTTCCTTCGCTTCTGTGGATGGGGTGCATCTGGCCAGTAGCAAGGCCAGGCCAGAACAGGCAGGCCCCAAATGGCAGTCACAGTGTGTAGCTGAACGGGATGGGGGGAGGGTGCACTCCTGGGAGCCCATAAGGTTTTCCTACAGATTAAGAATTGGGTGTTATACCTGTTAATTGTAGGAATATGTGTGATGATTAAAACTTCTGTGACTACCAGAAGTGTTTCCTACAATCCAGATGTGAAGTAGAAGAAATTGCTTACTGCTGTGCTGAATAAATACAGAAAGGGTGGTGTACAACTATTAAACATGCAGGAAATGTTTCTTAGTAGCCAGGTAGTTCACTGGTATTGCTGCCAGATGGGTTAATACCATGTGTGGCAAAGAAAAGGCTCCCAAGAGAAGTGTAGCTTGTCAGCTGCCATTGCTGTTGACAAGGTATTGTTAGAAAAGAACACCTGTGCTCAGAAACTCAAAAGGTGTGGGATTTAACCAGCCCTTTCTGTGAACCAGAATCACCAAGGCCATTGCTAACCCCAACCATATGAAAAAGGATGGAGTACCATGGCATGTGCTGGTGGCTAGCAGTGGTATTAGTGATCATCATCTGCTGAAGTACTAGCAGAATTGAACAGGGATTAAGTTAATCCTTCAGAGATGAATTTTAAATTGCATTTGTCTATAACTGTTGTTTATTTTAATACTTTTTGACTTGAAATCATTCCCTTTTCTAGGAATACTGCTGTATTTATATTTTGATACCTCTTTGCAGAGAAAGAATATGGCTATTTGCCTGGTGATTCCAGCAGAGTTCTGAGTTTTGTTTTTAAATCCTCTAGGTAAAGCACCTCTGCTTGATCCAGTTCCTCTATTGAGAGGAAATGATGGACAAAATTATTTTGGAGTAGTTAAAGCCAAAGATTTCACTCTTGTAGGAGGGCTATGTATTTCATATTTAAGGCTATAGTGTAATGCTCTGCACTTTGCCCCATATTCAAGCTCTTCTGCTTACTTACTCGCTGCCCCAGAGAGCTTAATAGGTTAGGACTGTGTGAGAGAGAGCTTTCAGTCCATGAAAGAGCAGGCCAAGAGAGGAGCAGGAGGAGGAGAAATGCAAAGCCCACTGGTTGGAGTACAATGAGAGCAGGCAGGGTGCAGAGTTGGTCAGGGTAAAAAGCAAGAGTTATTGCTGGTTTGGGCCCTGAGACTGGGAGAAAACAAATGCCTTTTGTAAAAGAGAGTTAGAGTTGCACATGTGGGCAGGGGGAACTGCAAAGCTGCCTTATTTAAGCAGGGACAACCACAGGACAGCCTTGCAGGGAGACAGAACAGCAGGGCTTGCTACCTGTCAGAGTAAGATGCTCTTTCATTTAGCAGCCTGGGGAGGATTGTTCCTTCCTTTAGCTTCTCTTGGGGGTGATGAAGGACCATCCTGTGGTCTTCATACAAGCACTCGAATCAGGCCTGAGCAACTTGGGTAAGGCGCTCTCCTTTTTCATCCTTTTTCTGTCAAGTTCCTACACACTGGGTAGAAGAAAATAAAAAGGACTTTTCGGTCTCACCACAATGTCAGCAGTGTCCCACTCAATGACTTTGGTCCATTGCCTTGAGACCCACAGAACTCTGTATGCACTTGCTGGTTAGTGTATGATGCACTGTCTTGTCACTCACTCTACTGTGTCATTAGGACTTGCTTACGATGAAGGAAAGCCTGACCTGTACATAACAATAGACACTCTAGCGTTACTGATCCTCAGTTGCATGGTTTATTGCAAGCTAATAGGTTATCTCCACTAAAAACTATTTCCCTTACAGATTGGCCTCCCTGTTGCTAAGTCATGGCTGCTTTCCTCTTCTGTCTGTGTATTGCTTATGTTAAGGTTCAAGATGAGTTTTGTCATGTTGTAAGAAATTAGTCAGCCTTGCCTCACAGCCAGCTTTGATCATTCACTGACACACAAATAGCATGTGCCAGTTTTCAAGCCATTAGTGGTTTTAGTTAAGTTGCACTGTAGGTGGTATTGTGTTGCTTACTTCTACCTTTCTGAAGTGTGGATCAACCTTTAGTAAGGCTCGGGTCACTTATTTGGCACCATGCCCGTCTCTTCGTCTTACCGACTTAGGCCCAACAACAGCACTAAATACGGTGTCATCCCGGTCAGCATCCACCTGGTCTGCAAGTGCTGTGTGCCCACAGATGGGCCTGCTGCAGTGCAGCTGAAAGCATTCAATGTATGTTACATCACTGCTTAACTTTTCCAGAAGTATCTGTTATCTCTTATAAACACAGAGTATTTAATCTGTAGGAAACACAGTAGCTTCACAGTTGCACAGGATTATTCTCTTTATTTTTCCCTCTCTTTTTTGCTTTAATTTCCACATGACACGAGTATGTTGTTTCTGGGCTACTCAACATTCATTAATCCAAGTGACAGCTTCTCTTTGGATGGATATGTTGTCTTCAATAATTTTCTGATAAAGCCAATAGCTTGGCTACATGACTAGTAATTAACAGCAGCCATTCCCATTTAAAGTAGAGCCTGTAGTTGGTTCAGAAAAGTAATTTATTTCTCAGTTTGGTGTATCTCCTAGATTTGCATTCAGTCCTGCTATCTGGCTGAGGCAGTGATGGAACTTTTTATTATTGTAATTGCAGACCTCTGGAACTAAGCCTTTAGTTTAGAAAGCAAGATGAATTTAGAAGGCAGTTGCACTCCAGAGAGGGAAATTAATCCTTGAGAAAGGAAAATTCCTTCTTTGTTGCTGTAGAAGGAAGATTTTGGGTAAGTGTGTGTTTTCTCCCTGTAAATTGTCTAGGAATTCAGAAAGCTAAAGAAGCTTCTTTTGCAGTTTGGGTTTGCTTTTGTAAAAGCACAAAATTGAATTATATTAAAAAGAAAATGGAAAACAGATCTAGAAATAAGACATGTTCAGTAAGAGATACAACACAGTACTGCAGTGCAGGATGTGTATAAAACTTAGCTTACAGTAATAAGCAACAATGTTTTGGGCATTTCTTCTATGTCAAAGAAGGTCATAAGCTCTCCATTGTTTTCTCTTTTTCTCTTCAGGTGTAATGTAGTAGCAGGAGTTTAAAATGTATTTTACTGAGGACAGAGAGTTAAAATTGCTTCAGTTAGGGACTACTTGGACTGATCCAGTTTACTCTCAAACTCTTTGGAAGCCTGCATTATGGCTTCTTGTGAAAGGTTACCAGTGTCAGACATTGGCTGATTGCAAATTAATGATCAGGACCCATTTAATAGTGGCAGATGATTGTTAGTAGTGAGCTGTTTAAATGAGCAGGTAAGGTGAAAATGCATAAGAGAGAGAGTGAGTTTAGTTGTTGACTTCAGGTGCTAGGAAAAGAGTTGAGTTACCACACAACTGAGTCTAAAAGACAGCCACACACCTTTCATTTTGGCTTTACCCTGCATGCTTGTCTACTGTAGCTGTGCACACATGTAATCTTCATCCATGGTTGCCAGTGGGTCAGTTATTGTGGTGCTGGACCTTGTGAGGTGGGTTAGGGATCATATGTCTATTTGCTGAAAGACTTATTCATCCTTGTGGGGAATCAGAGTAGAGATCCTTAAATGAGTTCACTTCCATCCCTGCTACTTACACCCTTCTTTTTTGTCTCACTACCCCTACTAAAGCCACTCTACAGAGGATTTATTACAAGGTGCCATAGGAACAAGGAGTGCAAAATAAAAGCCATAGATGTCATTAATCCAAGAGACTTCTTGTTTCTCTACCCATGAGTCAGACAAGGAGAGCCCCTATAGGCTGTTTCTGCAGATTTAAGCTGTTCGTTAGAGACTGTCTTGTTGCAGTAAAATTAGTTTGAGTTTCCTGGTGCCATAAGATCCTTGCCTTGTAAAAAATCACACATTGCTGTCAGATATTGAGGAACACCATTGAGGACTAATCCTTTTGATATCCTGGTGATAAACCTGAGGACCAGAGGAACACTAGACAGGCATAGAATAGCATTCCTTGTGTCCATTCATCATTTTCTCCAGAAAGTGTGTCTGAATCCAGTGTTGAGAGTGGTGTGTGCTTGTATATATTGAGGTTGGATAAGAGACCAAAGCAACAAAAGGGTTTTTTACTATCTACAGGAGTGAAAGAAAAGACTGTTTCTCCTTTTCTCATAATTAGGGAAATGTTGGATCTGGTAGTGTCATGTAGATGTAGCAGAACATCTCAATGAAAACTGGGAACTGATCATGTTCAATACATTGGTTAATTAAGACTGTGAAAGAAGCCAGTTTAGCAGGTGTTAAAGTGCTGCATCATTTATCTAAATAAGTTCTCTAAAGCAGTAAATACCAACTAAAAGTTTTTGCAGTTTTATGTACCTTCTGAGTTCAAATACATCTTGCTAGGAGGGGAATATTCTCTGGGGTTATTCCATATTTGCCTCCAAAGAATTTCTGGCAACTTAATCACTGGTGCTGAAGACATATAAGGTTGAGTGGATGGTGGGTCTAACTCCACTTGGCTTTTCTGTGTTCCACTCTGCTTTTACATTGTTGCTTTCTCAGAAGCTCTGTCACAAGAAATTACCCTTTATCAGGTAGGGAGAGAGGAAGAATTTTGTAATCTCTCAGTGAGAGTCATCTGGTATAAGCCCATCTGGACTGGTGAGTCGGATCCCATGGGCAAGAAGCTGGATGCTAGCCATTAAGCTCAGAGCCATGGAGGCTTTGATGAGTAATGAACTTGAAGTTTAGGAACTGTATTTGAAAATTAGAAATAATTGGAGATGGTCTCCCTGCAACCCCCAGGATGCTCAGAGGCAAACAGTCTTTTCTCAACTCACTGCTCCAGGCTGCTACCGTAGTCTTTTAATGGGGAGCACCTTGTAGCTGGTCATACCTTTTACAGACCTATATTCTTGTGAACTGTGAGGGCTGTCTGTCAGTTCTTAGCTATGTGATGTGAATATCTTTGATGTCCTGTGGTTTCAAAATTGAGTTCTCAGTGCCAACTGTTTGCTTTTCGTGTCCTCTGAAGATACAAATTCTAAATGGAGGAGAGGATGTTTCAACAAAATGTGGCACTGAACCACTTGCTGAAGGGCACATAAGAAGACTATTGTGAGATTGCATTGCTTCTATGCTTGGTTTGTGTTACTTATATTTGTGTTATGGCTGATTTATAACAGTATATTGGAACTTACTCTCTTTAAATAAACTTTTCACTATGCAACCAGAACCTTTGTTTTCTGCTTAAAGTGAGTGCTTTCACTGCTGTCAGTGAAAAACTGAGCTACACACTCTCCAAGAAGACAAGAATGCAATTATAATTAGCTCTGTGAGCAAAGAAGAGGCAAACTTGTAGCACACTGTGCATTCTGGTTGAAGATGGATTGGGAAATACTCTGATATCAGCTGTAAATGATGGTTCCAGCCAGGAGGCTTTGTCTGGTAAACTGACTTGCTGGGATATTTAATTCTTTAAATTTTCTGCAGTGCTTGAAATTGTACTGAATAACTGAAGAAGTTGAGAGGAACAAGCAAGTAGCCAAGCTCATATCAGGGACATGTGCAGAATTTGAATGTTTTACCCTCCTGTGCTTCATATTAATACTTTCCACGTTCATTTGCAGAGATGCCCTATAGCTATTATAGCCCCATTCCATTCCATCATCTTTCAATCTGAAGGATTAAAAGCATGTATTCAGTGACCAGGTGCTCATTAAATTACCCTTCATAGCTCCTGATAGCTGCCTACCCATCACCTTTATCTTACTATGAAGACTGTATTTATGTGGCCTGGAGAAAGCACCTGCTGCTCAGGAGGAATGATACTGCAGCCTGAGCCATCCTTCCTTGCTTGTGAAACTCCATAGTGCAAGTGCTGCAGAAGTTCAGTGGTGTCTGTTTCTAATCTGCTTTTCTGTGGAGCACTTTTATGAAATAATTGATGGGCAGGAGTAATCATGAAGCAAGGTGATTGAAGGGATAGATGACTGTCAAGTGGAAGGCATTTCATCTTCTTTTCAAGACCACTGAAAAGAAACAGCTCTACAGCAATTTAGTTACTGTGCACTCACTATGAATTCCTGCCCTTGTGCTTGACTCAGACACAGGGCCAGGAGGAAAACTAAATAACTCAATGGAGATGCAGAGAAGCAATGTGAAATTTACTTAACAGCAGTTCTTTCCCACCCTTTCTGTGATTGTTGTGGCTGTGCTGCAGCAGAAATGCTCTCATAATGATCTGCTCAGCAAATGTCTTGCAGTAGGCTTTGTTGACCCTGACGGGGAAGTGATTCTCCCCTGCTTCAGCTACACGGAGAGAATATAATTTTGCTGCTGAAGCCCCGTCATTGCTTTTAGGGGGTAACACGGGTGGTAGTGGAGACACAGCAGAATCCTGTGGGAACATATTACACAAATGTCCTGCCTTCTTTTGCTGCTACCCCTGACTGCAGAATAAGGGGGAAAAAAGTTTCACACCTGCTGGTTTTTATGAGAGCTACGGGAACTGTGTACCGGTGCCGGCACTGAGGAATCGGCAGACAAGCTCCCTCTTTCCCCGCAAAGGGATGTGTGGTTTGGGTTCTAGCGATGAGTACAGCTTGCCTCGGCATGAGGGGGCCGGAGCTGCTAGCCGTGCTCTCCTCACTTTCTGCCTGCTCCCGGGTCTAAACGGGGGCGGGGGCGGCGGCTCCGGGCTCTCCTAACGCCGACTAAGGCGGTGCGGACGGGGCGCGCCCCTGCGGGTGCTGGCTCAGAGAAGCCGGGGGGCGGTGGCCGGGGGCGGTGGCCGGGGGCGGTGGCCGGGGGCGGTGGCCGGGGGCGGCCTCATACAGCTGCGCCGCGGGGCTTTTATGGCGGCAACCCGCAGTCGGCGCACTCGCTTGCTGCCATGCTGCCTGCCTGCCGTCGGGCCCAGCCGAGGCCATGGGGCAGTGCTCAGGAGAGCGGCCTCACCTTCTATGTGCTGTGGGGGCTGCTGGAGCCGCCGCGGCGGCTCGGCAGGTGCGGAATGGCCCAGCTAGGGGCAGTCTCGTCGCAGCAGCGCTTGTTTGGGGGCTGCAAGGGAGCTGTGAGATCGAATCGACCCCGTCTGTGTTCCGGGGTGGGCTCCCCGGCGGGCCGGGGGCGACCTGCCTTGCCTCTCGTCTGTGTGGAGCTACCGCAGCTCATGGCAGCCTTCCCTTGCTGGGCTGCCACTTGCTTCTCGCTGCATTGCTGCGCAGTGTCAGTTGTAAATCGCACAACCCCTTTCCTTTTGCCCTCCCGTGGCATAAATGTATTTTCAAACCTTTCCATGTGTTTTTTTTTTGGACCTTCCACTTTACTACTTGGTGGTTATTTCTGTTTTCTCTGTTGTATTTAGTTTTGGTTTTTTTCCCACTTCCCTCGCAGCCAGTCCAGCAAGATGGTTTTCCACGCTTGGCTGCCCCTGCCATTGCCAAAGCAGCTGGTGGTGTTTGCGCTGGGAGACTGGAGCTGTTACTCTGCGGACACAAGCGTTGTGGTGGACGTGCTGGTGACCCCAGGCATTGCACCGCAGCAGGTTGGAACGCTGGAGCCTGCCTGCAGGTCCGACAGGAACTGGTGGTCTCAGGGTGTATTGGTATAGCTTTCCACTGTGCGGTGCTGCCCGGTGTGCCAGCCCTCCACCATGGTGTTTCTTTTTAGTAATGCTTTTGGCAGCTTCCTTGTGGCTGCTTTCAGGGATGGATGTGTTTGTGGGGTTTTTTTTTTTGGTTTGGGGTCATTACCAGCTAGCGTGGGAGCAGGAGTTTTTTCCGGGTCAGTGTCTCATGTTGGCTGAAAACCCCTGGTCCCCTGTGCAGGTCTCTGGTGTGGGAAGGTGACTGGAGGAGAGATATTTTCATAGCCTCATTGAAAGAGATGGATGAAGGCAACTATGTGAAGCTTATCCTGACTGTCAATGGGCAGGTAAAAGAACTGAAGTCCTCCCCTCTTCTTGTTTTGGGTCCCAAAACATTGTCACTGCTGAGCTACAGAACCTCCTCTCCCACCTTCTCCTTCTTTTTGCTACCCAAGGCAGAGCTGCCTCACGCACAGCTGCTGAGTCTAAACCCTCCTGTGATGCTCCAGGCCTATTGCCTAAACATAGCTTTGACAAACTGTCTTGTGCATTGCAGGAGATGGGTAGCAGAAAGCTGTTCACTGGGTCTGCGGTACATACACAGTTGTTTTACCGTGCAGTGAAACTCTTTGATTTAGCATCCCCAGTGCCTGGCTTTGCTTTTCTTTGTTTATTCTGTGGCCGCTGAAGATGGAAGCTGGGCTATTGCCTTGCAGGGAATTTATCACTTGCAAGACATCTTTTGGCTCACCCCCTCGGGGGTGGAGCCCAGCACACTCGGCATGTCCTTTTAATTCTCAGTGTCGCTGTTTCTGCTGCAGCTGCTCCGAGGTCTCTCCAGCAGTACCCCAGCCCGCACTTTCCTTGTGCCAGAAACCACCCAGTCACCAGTGCTCCCAGCAGGTGATATGCCCCATGGCCAGGACATGGAGGAACCTACTACAGTATGTCTGTACTTTGGAGACTTCCTTTTGTTTTTCCATCTCTAAGTATCCTCTCCCTCACTCATAGCTGTTGAGTTGATATCTAGCAGAAACATTTGCTGCTCCTGTCTTTGAGACAGCCTGGCTAGGCAACTTTTAGAGCTGAGGATTCACTTGTGAAAGTGGTACTCTTAATTGAAACGCCTTTGGAAGGAACAAATTTAACAGCCCTTGGTGGTATGTTTGATTAGCCTGCTCCTAGCACAGATGGTCTTTCTGCCTTTCCAATTGCTTTGTGCTAGCTGTGCCCATTGCAGCCAGCAGTCTGAAACCAGGCTGCTGGGCATGTAGTAGCAGGTAGCAGCATTGCTCAGTGTGTATTTGGCAGCTGATTACTGTTGGCATGCTAGCCCTTATGACTCAAAGGGAAGGAAGATGAGCCTGAAAATAGTCACCACATAAAACTGATGTCTGGCCCACTAGTAACAGTGACCTCAGGTCTTTTTCTTTAGGGCTGATTTGACTGAGGCTCTTGTTACAGGTTAAGGGTCAGAGCTCAGAGGTGACTGCTAGAGCATTCAGGCCTGGGAGGAAGGACATCCATCCACCACTGAGGACCCTGGCAAACACCTGTGCCCTTAAGCCACCATCTGACAAGGGGGAGCCCACTGAGGCCTGCTGGAGGAGTCCTGTCCACCTCAAGAAGCCCAGGAAAAATTTATTTGAACCCACAGCATCTGAGAAAGATCTCAGTGAAGAAGGTAACTCTGGCAGCTCCCAGATTTGTTTTATAGATCTTGTCTGAATGCTGCTGGGCAAGAAGCTTCCAGACCATTCTCTGTATACCTCAAAGGCAAGATGGGTTTGTTTAGTTAAGCTTGAAAAATACTGAGAACTGTTCTTTAGTCCTGGATAAACTGCTTGATGATTTTTTTGTGCCTGTTAGCAAAAGGCCAGAAATAGAACATGGGATACTTTTAGTGTCAACACACTCTATCATAACATCATATGCCTATCTCTTTGTAAAAGTGCTTTATAAATGAAGGCAAGTATTGTTAGTCTTGTTTTACAAAACAGGAAGCTGAGGCATAAGACAGTTACCTAATATGATGTTCTGTAAATTCTCCAGCCTGTTCTCCTACTCACACTTGGTCCATAGAAGACAATGGATGTTATTATTAAAGTATAGAGAATATGAAAAGGAATTATATGCATAATTAGTGTAATTGTGCTCACTTTTCAGTAGTGAGGAGGTAGCTGCCAAGGGCTTTGAACCTTTAGCTTGTGGAGTGTTAATTCCAAGTCAGCTTCAGGGTGTGACCAAGTTTGTGTTAACGTTTGACAGTAACTCAGTAGTCTGCATGTAAAAGTGACTTTTGGGGGCTTGACTTGCTCATTACAAAGGCAAATATAGCTTCATCATAACGTCACTTTTGCTGTAGGCAATGTGAGAAGGGGGGAAATGAGCTTCTGTCAGAGGGGTAGGATGCATTGGTGACAGCATGATGGCAGAGAAAGTGTCCCCTGCTGTTACCTGTCTTCTGCATTCCTGATAAGACTTTCTTCAGGATTCTTGGTCTTGCATCATGTTTGTTGCTTCCAGGTAGCTTTGTTCTAGGCTAAAAAAAAAGAAAGAAGGCTACAGGGCTTTTAAACCTTAGAGCTTAGCACTTTCCAGGGTGTGTCTGCTGGCTGCATTCTTTATGGGGCCATCTCTGTGTTTCCTCTGCAGATCTGGCAGTGGAGGAGTTGCAAGGTGAGAATCTGGTTCCTGGGCCCTGGTTTGTCTCTTCAGCCACTCATTGATGCCATTCCCTTTAATGTCACAGGCCTCTCACAATTCATCCTTTTCATCCTTTATCTCCTCAGTGATTAAGAATATCAAGTAGGTTGTGTGTATATACTGTTCTTCCCCATGCAATTGCCCTCAGTATATGTTCTTCCAGTACTGCCAGACTCTCCAGTATGTTTCTGTAGCCCCTCTGAATCTCAGGCACACCTCTGGGTGCATAGCTGATTGAGGCAAAGGGACAGGTATGAAATAGACTTTGATTGAAAAGTATTTTTTAGCTTACTCAGCCAACCACAGGGGCCTGGGAGCAGAAAGGAGCAGGAACAGAGCAGTACAAGCAAAATCTCTAGAAGCTGTTGCAAGCTTCTGATTGCAGTATCTTAGGTACTGGCAAGCTCTTCCTGGGTAGCCCTCTCTTACAAGAAATAACACAGGGGAATACCACAACTGGGATAGTCTTTCTGGGGATGGGTAATTATTTGGGGGTATCCAACCATGTCTGAAGTGGCAGCCTGTATGCATCCTAAATCCAGCTAGACTCCTTGCAGGCTCCTTCTGCTAGTAGTGTCTCTTGTAGTACAGCAATTATTCTCCTAAACCAGCAGAAAGCCTTCCTTGGGAAGCTGTCTCTTGCCACCCAGAGGGAAGGATCCTAGGCCCTTTGCCTTCCCACTTCTTCCCTCTGAGCCTTTAGCTGCCTTGTCGTCCCCAGCAGGGAAGGGAGCTGAGGGTGCGTTGTCTGACTGTGCTCTCCCCTCCCCAGGCAGTCCCAGCCCACGGTGGTGTCATGCTATGTGCCTCAGTGACCTGGGGACAGCTGTTCTGATCGGTGGACAAGGTGTCAATCAGCAATCCTGTGAAGATGCGCTCTGGAAGCTGGAAATAGGTGGGAATTTAAGGGTTATCAGAGGCAATAAGGTCAGTAGGACTCTAGGGTAGCTCACGCAGATGGGAGGAAGTACTCGGGTGTCTGTGCACAAGGAGGGGACCGGAGTCGCCAGGCTGAGCCGACAGTTTAGGGTGCCATGAGAGGCTGTTGGGTTGTGTGTGAGGGCCCTGTAGGAGCCAGGGTGTAAGATCTGAAAAGAATTGTGTGAGTTTTAAGGGGTAAAAGCAACAGTGCCATTTACTGTCTGTGTGCTCTGACTGGTGGAGACGCACGAGATAAAATTCCAGTGCCTCACAGCTTCCTGCCACTCACCAATTCTCTCTTCCATCTTCGTATTCCACACCTAGTTAGTGTTTCCCTTCATTCTTCAGAAACATTTCTGTATGAGTCCCCTCTAGGCCTGACTCAAAAGAGAGGAGGAGATGTAGGAAGCAAGGTCTTGAGTGAAGATTTTGACATATTCTTTAAATATAGAGAAAACAAGAGCATCTTTGAACTCTCACACCATCTGTCTGGTGTTGCTCCAACAGACAGTGATTTCTGGCTTCCACTGGATTTCCAGCTACAAAACACCACACCATTGTGTTTGTATGGTCACACAGCCACCTACGACCCAGACACCAAGCGCATCTATGTCTTTGGGGAGTAAGGGAGGACAAAGACTGCAGCAGTGTCTACATTCTGGACACAGTTACCTGGAAATGGCTCCTTGTGTCTGTAAGTACTGCAGCTCTTCCAAGAGAAAAGCACAGGGTCGGTGGCAGGTCCTGCCTGAATGTGGCAATCTGTGTGCCCATACCCTTACTCTAGTAGTCTTGGGCCACTGCTGCTGCAGGTTTTCTGAGCTGCTTAGGTGGGATTGACATGTATATGAATGCTATGATGAAGGGCTACAAGCTTAGAAACCAGGGGCTGTGCTTACAGTCAGTGAAGCAAGGTAAAAAGATAGTTGTAGCAGAGTACTGTGACTGACCAAGGTCATGGGTAGGAGGACTCTACAAGTGACAGAGGGAAATAGCCTCTCATTTGATATGGTGCTGTTGAGAGTTGCACTGGCGAAGTGATGGTCTTCTCAAATCATGGACTGCTGGGAGCATGGCATGTCTCTAAGCTCTGTAGTTGCTGTCATGTCCTTACAGAGGGCTTTCTGACCTGTCACAAGATTGCTTCTACAGAATAAGCCTGGATGACATTTGTCTGTTTCCTGAGGAAGCTAGGTTAGGAGATTGACCTCCTTCTCTCATCAGAGCATTCTGGTGGTGCAGAGTATGCAGAGGATGCACTGTCTGCCTGTATGGCAAATCTCTGGCTGGGGAGCAAATAAAGTGAAAATTAATACTTGTTGAACTCCCTGCATGATGTGGGCCCCTTTCCTACAGGTCATGCAGCAAACAATGCACTTCTCATGACAAAAGTATGCTGAACTTTTTCCAGGCTAAAGGGAGGGTGCCATTGCTCACCTACCACAGTGCAACCATCTACCACAAGGAGCTCTTTGTTTTTGGAGGGACTTTGCCCAGGAAGGCATCAGTGGCAGTCGGACCCTGCAGCAACATGCTCTATGTCTTCAATCCAGAGCATGAAATTTGGTACCAGCCCATCTCAGAAGGGGAGAAACCTCTCCCTAGGCTTGGGTGAGAGTGCTCTTATTCTAGTCCTCCAAAATAGAGCAGGAAAACTCTGCTCACCCTCCCTCCCACCCCAGTAAAATTTCCTAAATATTGGGTGATAGTTCTCCAACATTTGCCCCTTGAGACAGGGCTATGGTTTCAGCAATGTGACTCCCAGTACTTCCTGTCATGAATCCTGATGGGATTTTCTCTTTGGGTAGCAGTGGCTGAAGGCAGAGGCAGCTGCAAACTGAAGCTATGGCAACCCAAGGCTGAAATGTCAGTTTCGGGAACCTGATGAAGATGCAGAATTACAGCATATACCTTGTTGCAAGAAACCTCAAAGATCATCCAGTCTAACCCTTGACCCAGCACTGAAGGGTCAGCACTAAACCACGTCCCTAAGTGCCAGGTCCACACACTGCTTAAACACCTCCAGGGATGGTGACTCCACCACTGCCCTGGGCAGACCATTCCAGTGTTTGATAACCCTTTCAGTGAAGAAATATTTCCTAATATGCACCCCAAACCTCCCCTGGTGCAGCCTGCAACCATTTGCTCTACTCCTGTTGCTTGTTATCAAGGAGAAGAGGCTGCCCCCTCCTTGCTCATACCTCCCTTCCGGTAGTGTTAGGGAGTGATGAGGTCTCCCTTTCAGCCTCTTCTCTAGACTGAACAATTCCAGCTCCCTCAAATGCTCCTTGTAGGTCATGTGCTCCAAGCCCTTCGTGAGCCTGGAGTACTGTATTCACTGGCTTCTTCATTGCCCAGGCATTCAGCTACTCTGCTGAAGAACAAGCTGCTGATTTTTGGGGGTCGAAGGACTTTCTCTACCTCAGTGACATGCATATCCTGGATCTGGGTAAGAAAGTCTGTGCCAGGTGGATGGGGAAGTTCCTTTCTAAGGCAAGGACTGGGGAATGAGGCATGCTTGATGGGAAGGGAGGATTAATTTACAAAAAAATTCCTGACTAGGCAATAGAGATGGAAAACTGAACCAACCAACCCAAACAGCCAACACCTTTCTGGGGTAAATATGGGGAGCCTGCTTTCTTGGAAGAAGCTGGCTAACAGAGAATACAGGGTGCTGATGTGACAGAGTATGCCAGTTTCTATCTAGTTATGAGGCTGAGCTTTTTGAACATTTCACCTGCATTTCTCCTGGCTGTCAGGCTTCATGGAGTACACACCAGTGCCCCTCCTTGCAGGACAGCCTTCTGCACGCTGGTAAGATGCTACTGCAGACCCAGAAGCCCTCTTCCTCTGTCCTTTCTCTTTGAAGCCAGGTTTAAACGGTGCCTGTGATCAGACCCAGTTATGTATCTCTGCCCCACTAGTCAAAATACAGTGGATGGCCCCTCTGCTGTGGGACCAGAAAGTCCTGTGTTGTCCTAGTTCGTGCCTGTAGGGTGGGGGCAGGGTACAAACCCTTAGTCTCCAAGAAAATCTGCCTTTCAGGCTAGGGGAAGTTTTCTGCTCTGTGCTAGTGAACTTTTGTTGCCTACTGTTTGGTCTACACAGTACCTGGAATACCACAGGCACACAGAAAAGATTAAACTAAATCAGGTCTAGGCTGTTCCTAAAGAGATATTGTTGTCCACTAGAACAATGACCTAAATCAGAGCAAAACCCAGCTAGCCTGCTATCTCACTCCACAGAGCAAAGCACAGGAGTTTTAATAGCTCCTTCTGAGATAATAAAGTGCTTTTCAGACCTGCTTATGGCCTGACCTGTGGAGGCAAACAAGCAGCTCTGTCAAGGTTATTCAAGTCAGAGCAAAAGAGAAGCAGAAGTTAGCTTCTATTCTGCAGCTTAAGCCCCCAGCCTCCTGCTGAAGTCTGCCCACCACTGCCCATTGCAGACTGAGGTAACTGCAGCAGGTTTTCTTGTAATCACCTTTTGCCTCTGCTTTGGTCACAGTTTTCATGCAGCTCTAGCTGTGTCAGACCAGAAGGTTTTGATCAGTGGAGGCTGCAATGCCAAGGGAGCCCTGCAGGATGCCTTCATATTCCACCTAGGTGAGTGACTCTCCTTCCCTCTTTCCATAGCTCAAGGTGACTATGGGGCTGCAGTGGTGTTTTTGAATACCTAGGCTGCTCCACTTGTTTTATCCCTTGGACTAGGAATGGGCTTGTCAGTGTTAATAGCCCCTTTCTGCTTCAGATACTCTTTCATGGAGCACGGTGATCCATCATGACCTCTGCTCTGTGCCCCGAGCTGGCCACACATTGCTTGACTTGACTCCTGCCTACCAGATGGATATGGACCAAAAGAACAAACAGGAGCATAACCTGCACACAGTGTTGGTCTTTGGGGGCTCCAACTGTTCTGGGTCCTTTTACAACAGCACAGTCAAGATCCAGCTGGACCTAGGATAATGCACAATACTCAGAATGAGCCTGGAACAGAAGGGCTTTTCACCAGCCTGAATACAGACATGCATGGCAATAAATGACGCCAAGTAATGTGGCTGTCCAAGCATCTGTATGTAAGTGAATGCTACTTTGCCCCAAAAGATCATGGGTTTGTGAAGTCCTGAAGGCAGTGGTATTGTCCTCTTATGGTAGCCATAAGAGGACAATACCTTCAGCCTGGCAGAAACTTCCTCCCATGTCTCTGGCTTGGTACCTGGCTTGAGTGCCAAAATAATCAGTGTGATCTGAGCTGAGCCTACACAGGAGCAGTCACAGGCTTCCAAGTTTCCCTTCTTGCTTTATAGTAGTTTCCCTTCTCACTCTGCAGGTTTCTGGGCTGGAATTCTTGAGGTGTTTTCACTCAGGTAACACTGGAACAGGTGGTTCAGGGAGGTCATGGATGTCCCCTCCCTGGGGGTGTTCAAGGCCAGGTTGGATGAGGCCTTGAGCAACCTGGTCTAGTAGAGGGAGTCTCTGCCCAGGGCAGGGGGTGGAAGTAGATAATCTTTAAGGTCCCCGCCAACCCAAACCATTGTATGAATGGGATTTACTCCTGCTGCTTGGAAGGTCCTCATAGTCAGGCATGATTCCAGTTTGGAGGGAATCTGAGGTGGTATTCCCTTGGGGAATACTCTGCAGCTGAGGACTAGGAAAGCGCCTAGAGCAGTGTCTTGAGGATGGGAAGAGAATGCCGTAATTTTCAGGGTATGGGAGTGAGCTGGTTGTGTCTTGCTGACTATGGCACAACCACCTTGCTTTGGACAGGCTTTTGTTATAAATCCCATAAGTCTGCTACTAGACATAAGGAAGTCAACTGTCCAGGAAGTAATTCTCTTGTCACTGCAAGGGGTGGCAGAACTGCTGACTGATGACTCTCACAAGACCTGCAGAACCCAAGAAGGGTTGGGGTTAAGCTGCCTTCTGTCAGAGCCTAGCTCTTAACTATTTATATCCACAGCACTGATGACTATGCCATAGCTCTGAAGCAGCTGCAAGGACAAGCAGTCCTACTAGGTTAGTAGCACACTATGTGCACTGGTTCCCTGATGCACTTTCTGTAGATGGTAGAAAGAAGCCCCTGGGGGAGTCCAGAATTGGCTCAATGCTTCACAGTTGTTCATGGTCACGCTCCCCAACCCAAAGACACACAAGTGAGACTTCTGATAATTATGGATACTTCTGCTTTAATTGTTTCATGGAGATACATCAGATAGGAAAAAAACCATAGTCAGAAATAGCTGCAAACATTCCAGCACAGGCATAGAATAGAATTAACCAGGTTGGAAAGACCTTTGAGATTAGAGTCCAACCTATCATCCAACGCTATCTAATCGACTAAACCATGGCACCAAGCATCCCATCCAGGCTACTTCCAGATCCTCTGTCTTTCTTTCCACTCAGATAAAAGTGAGACAATGGTACTAGGGCTTCCTGCTGGCACTGAAGTCCTACTCAAGCTGTACCTGTTTTCTTCTTTGACAGCTTACTTGATTTAATGAGTAGAAGGGCTTCAAGCTCGCAGCTCTGCAGGAGTATCTGGCTGCCGGGATGGGTGGCTTACTTTGAATGCCTCTAACTCCAGGAGAGCTTTGTTTATTCTGGTTATTGTAGGATATGGACCCATGTCTACTTTGTATCTGCAAAAGGAAAAGAGTTTGTGATCAGAAGGGCAGAGCAGTGTGCTGTGCTCGCCCAATACGCAAGAAAAGGTTCATCTTTTTTTAGGTTTATTTCTTCCATCTTCAGGCTCTTACACAGAGTGCAGCACAGCATAAGAAGGCTCTATGCTCTTCCTGGGAATTGTGCAGCCACTACTAGCATAGGTTTTCAACAAATATAGTCTGATTAATCTTTTGCCACTGTGTGTAGTGTAAATATAGGGGAAATAAGGCTGCTCATTCTCCACATCCTCTCTCCCTAACTTTTCTACGGCCATAAGATCAGGCTTCTCCCAGGAGCCTCTGGAAGACAGCACAGCTCTTTATTTCCAAGAGCTTCCAAAGGAGACAGTATTTCTGACAGGAAAATGAATGCAAAGAAGAATCCGTAACTGGACAGGCCAGGCAGAAGGGATACTCTTCTTACAGGCACAAGGAGCAGCAGAAGCTAAGCTCTGACAGCCCAGCACAAGGAACAGATGCCCTTGAAGAGTGCCACTAGTTTAGCTGTAATTACCTTTCAGCGTTGAAAACTTGAGGTACCAAGCACAGATCAGCCATGGAAACCTGCAAATGTAGCAGAAAAAAAGAGGTCAGAGTAACTCAGAGCCTGTCCCATCACATTCCAGTGTGGCAGCAGGCTTGGAAGCAGGATAGAAATTATTTTATCATCCAGTACAGAGGAATTGTCCTGACAATCTCATTCTTAAATCCAGCAGTAATAATACAACAATGGTGCATGGAAAGGAACTTCATAGTTGTCACTAGCAGAATAAGCCATCTCCCTGATTGTGAGGACCTCAAGGACACAGTGCTTCTATGGCAACTGCCTCTGAGCAAACAAGTCCGCTGGCGAGCTACAGAGGGAAGCAATGGAGGGAGGAGGGAGCTTGCATGGCTGGGAGAAGATGAGTAAATTTTGCATGTTTGTATTGCAGGATTATCTAGCAGCTCCAGCCAGTGTCAAGGCTTGATATGTGATAGTGCCTTTGCACACAGGCTCAGTGACTCACAATGTGAAAAGACTCAAGGACTTGCTGCGTAACAGCACAGAAGCAGTTGTCATCCCATTCCCCAGGTCACAAAGTCCTGAGTGCCCTTTAGAGGGCACTCAGCACAAGATCTTCTAACTAGCCTTTGCCCACCAAGGGTTCCAGTTCCATAAGGCTCCTATTAGAAAATCCTCTGCATTATAGTGTATTGCAGAAGCTTTCCTGTTTTCTCAGCCTTTTATAGGAAAGATCCAATTTCCTGCTAAACAGGACTACTAAAGTGGAGAGGCCCAAGAGGCCTCTACCTTGGTAAGAGTTAGAACAGCTTGTATGTGAGCTCTCTGAAATCTATCCATGTTAAAACTGGACAAATAGAGCAGAAAAATACAGTGCAGCTTGGTTAATGGTTCCACAGAGCACAGCTAAGAATTGAATCTGTGTTTGAGACAAGCTTTGCTCCTATGACAGAACTTCAAATCTCATAACAGATGAAACATATGTAATCTGTTTCCACATTCTCTAGTAGCAGCAAAATCCTAGGTACAGCTGCAGAGTGGCCATCAGCAGGTTAGAGGTAGGGACAAATAAACATCTTTGTAACTACCTGCAAGTCAATAAGGGCCTAAATAGGATTCATGCAGCTGTTTCTCTTAGGGTGAAGGTAGCACATATAACGCCAAGCACAGGGTGGGGTTGTGCTGTGTCTCCACAACTTCCTTCCTTTCCTATTTTATGGAATATACAGGAGTTCTCAGCTCTTCAATGGTACACAATACTCTGTCAGATACTTACATCATCCCCCACACAGTAGCGCCCAGCAGTGTGCTGCAGAATCTGCTCCAGCGCTGTCAAGAGAAGTGGTACATTGGAGTGAGATACAGGAAACTCATTTTGAAAGGGACACCAAAGATCTTTTAGACTGTGAATTGTGAGCAAGTGTATTTCCACTCTGAGATAAATATCAAAACGGAGCTGTATGGAACAGAACCTAGACGGAACAGAAATCTTACAACGGTGTAGTCATGGGAGTCTTTACACTCCTTCAGCTTTTTGGGACCAGGGGTTTTCAGCTGCTTCACACAATGCACCTGAAATACTAAGAGGGCAGTGTGGGAGTACATGAGTGGAGAAGGGAAAGATGCAGAGGTTCAGTCTGTTTGCACCTTTGCAGAAGTGAAGACGTGCCTGCCGTTCCACCATGTGGGAGAAATGGGTTTTGCGGAAACAAAAAGCACCACATTTCTCCCAGGGAGGTAACTAAATATTCTACTACTTGCTAGATTCTGTGGGATTTTGCCATCAGGTACCTTTTGTCTGATTACAAAAGCATATAAATATAGACTGATATATCCTTGAAGCACAAGGCTCTAATCTTGGAGTAGAGGCGTGGAAAGAACTGCTGTCAGCCTTCATATTTCAGGGTGAATCAACTGCTGCAGTATAGAGGAAGCCTTAGGCCTTCCCCTTGCATGCACAGAACTGCCCTGGACAGCATCCTTCCTCTGAGACCCTGGAGAGCTACCTGGGAAAAGGACTCAGCAGAAAGAGCACTACCTCTGCCAGCAGGGTGGGACTCCAGCACACCAGTTTAGGGAGGGCTGTTCTGTTCAAAGAGGAAAGTAGAACCCCAGAGGTGCAGCATTCTGAAGGGTCGGTTGAAGTGCTGATCATTTTGGATGTGGGACGCACCTTTAAAGCCAGATGTGATGCAGTTCTGAGCCCATTCCATTTTTTTCTCCCCCATTTGATTCAGGATGCTCAGGTTCTGCAAAAGCAAGCAGTCTGCAGGTTAGATTGACTACTGCTGGCTGCAGCTTACCCACTGCCCCATTCAGTGGAGGAGAGGAGTTGAGGACTTGCCAAACTGGAAGCCCTAGCCTGCTGGATCAGCCCTCTTCTCACCCTTACTGAATAATGTATTCTGCTGTCTTAGAATTGTCCTTCTGTAACAGCTTTGTCTCTGACCTTTGGGTTGCTCAGTTGTCTTCCTGAAATATCCTAGACCCAGCAGTGAAACTGTGGGTTCTGCTGTTTCTGGAAAGACCCCTGGGGTGCTATAGGATTTTCTCTGTAGGCAATACATATTGTTGTCATTGGCAGATGAGGCAGAGGCCAAGCAGAGATTGCATCTGCTAACAGCCTTAAGGTCTGCCACTCTATTGGGTGAGTTTTTCAGAGATACAGACACCTAGAAACCCATCCTGGGTTTCTCATTTGTATGGCTATGACAAGACAATACCTGGAGTGGCTGAATGCCAGAAACAATGTGTTCAGCAATCATTCTGACTTGGGCTTTCTTCTTTGGATCCTGGGGCAGGAGCCTGGGGTTAGGATGGGTATCCTCTAGGTAATGAAGTATAGCTAGCTGTAATGAACAAAGAGATAAGGGAAGGTAATTGGAAATGTATCTGGGAAAGGGAAGCTGATCCAAGAGAATACAACAGCTTTTGAACGAAGCCACAGAACGTCCCCTTCGACGTCTGCTTGGGACCTTGTCATTTAGCTCAGTTGCAATATCAGGAAAACCCTGGCAGAGTCATTTAAGTCAGACCATAAACTGCTCAGTGGAAAGTGAAGATACAAATTAAAGATGAACTGAGATTAAATCCTATGCAGCAGTTTCCTAGCAGAGACTGTGTGCTATTTCTGACCCAAGTAGAATTGTTTATCACAACTGCCAGCTCTTTTCCAATACACAGATGAGAGTTCTGGTGGAAAGATGTGGCAAAGCTCTCTCAGATTGGGTGGCAGGTTGGAGTGAATGGTTAATAGGGATGTGGTAACTTACTGACTGAGAAAGGGTGATGCCATCAATTTTCAAGGCTGGGACTTGCTGCATTGGGTTAATTGCCTTGAATTCAGCAGAAAACTGTGGAAACAAACCTGAGATTAATGCAACAAGAATTTCTTCTTTCTATTTTTTTCCCTCTAGAACTCAGTGACCAATTATTTTTTTTCACCTGGCTTTTCCCTTTACCTCAGTATCAATATTTGAGTAAGTTGTGCTGTACTATTAACCTACAGCAGGCTGTTACTGGTGCTCAGGAATTACTGTTATCCAGGGCCAGACTGCCTTACCTGCTGATAAAGCATTGGTACAAATCCCAGGACAAGTGCTGCAGCAGTGTCACTCTTACTGTTCTAGTTCTCCAACTCCATCTTGGCCCATACTAGCACATCAAGTTGGTGCTGCCTGGCATACAACTCCCTGCTACAGCCCCCTCAATAAGTCCTCAGTGAAGATCTCTTCTAGCAACCCACCCCTTCCTTTGACAAGCCTTTTGCAGCCCCTTGCTATATCTTTTAGACATGCATCCCCTGCCACACACACTTTCTGGTGCTGAGAGAGGTCAAGTCTGTGTTTAAATTGTGGTGCAGCTTCTCTGAAGTCTGTATGCCAGGTATGTTCAGTTGTATCATGCTAAGCAGGAGCAAAAGACCTTCAGCCTTATGAAATTCAGTCACAGATGTTCAAGAGAGGGAAAATCTTTACTCCTGCAGTCATTTTCTCCCTGTCCTGCATGCCAGGGAATACTGGCTGAAAGCACCTATTAATTACAGAGAAAAGGTGAGGAAATGAGTGACTTTGATTTTGAACTTTCTAGTGCTAATCTCGATTCTCCCAATAATTCCCAAGTTCAGCACCCCTGGAGAGAGTGATGGTAGCTGTGTCCTTACCTGCTGCCCCCCATCCTTCAGGAGGTTGACTGGCACCAGGTCATAGGAAATCCCTTTCAGAGCAAGTGCTAGGGAAAGCAGAGTGTACAGCTTCAGACAGGCACACTGAGACCACTTCCATTGGTAATGGGCTCAGGGAAATGTTACCATCTCAGTTTGAGAAAAGAATGGCTTTAAAACCACAGAAAACCCTATCCCTCAAGAAAATTGGCCTGGCTCCACCAAGAGGGTAGTGTTCTGGTATTTGCCAGACCAAAGCACTGAAGATCAGTCCTAGTAAAAGCGCTGCATTTTTCAAAATAGGCTTTGTCATTCTGCCACACAGCCCCTCCTGAACTGGCTTACAGAAGGCAGGGGGCCCTGAACTCACCTGCAAAACAAGTAGGGACTGTTCCCAGCCCTGCTTAGCTCTCAAGACCTAGGCAGAGCAGAGACTGAGGCAGTACCTGTGTAAAAACAGTGTAGAGCCTCTCCAAATAATGTGGAAGAAACAGCTACCTGCAGCATGTGAGCTTTACAGAAGGAGTACTTCCCTCTAACTAGCTGCAGGCTGAGTGACGCCCTCCTGTCTGCTCCTCTCTACTCCTGCTGCAGAAATTCCTCACAGTTCCAGGTTCATGTTTGCTGATCTTCCTCTTAATAAGTGACTGATTAACTGCGTTAATGAGGGGAAGTATACTGCAATAACGCCAAAACAGTAAGAGATAAACACGGGATCTTACCGATTCTCACTCTCCATGAGCAGGAACTTCGAAAGTAGCTATAAAGGATCGGCTGAGACGAGAAAGAGATAAAATGGTTGTATGGTGGTAACACCAGAGCATTGTAGGGAGAACAATGCATGAACAGAAGGCGTTTCAGGAAGTGCAAGACAAGGAAAAGCAACATTTTGGGCAGAAAAGGCTCCTTCCTGAAAGTAACTTTTGGGTGCACCGCTAGTGCCACTGTCCTTTCATGCTGACCCTCTGATATTTAGTTGCACTTGATGTTTCCAGCAATGCACAAGATTACCCTTTACAAAGCTTCCCTCTTTGTCCCTTGCTAACTTCTAACCCATCTTAGATTTGTAGAACAAATTCCCCACTGATTGGTGCTAAGCACCTGCACTGGGTATTTGTGTGGCGAGAAATAGCTTTTCCAGCCGCACGGGGTAGGGCCTGGCCTCTTTCCAAGCAAGAAGAGTTTCTGCTGTTTGAGAGAAAAGCCAAGAGGGTGGACAATTAATCTCTACATGAACTCTAGCACCGAGGCAGCTTTCCCAGATGAGTCTACCCAGTTCAAGCTCTCACCTTTTCAGATGCCATGGTCAGTGTATGCAGTCTACTCCACAAACTAAAACCAACCTTTTTACTTTCCTTTTAAAGCCAGCTGCAATGGGGGAAGGCTTCTCTCCTAAAGCCAATGAGAAAAGGACCATGCCCCCCAATCTGTGCCCAGGACACAAAAGCCAGCCAGTCAGATCCAATCCCGAGCAACTGCAGTCAGCTGGGTCCACATCCGTATCTCCACGCATTATGTGGCAGCTCCAGCATTGGTATCAGAACCAGGAAGCACATTTAGGAACCATCCTTATTTCTCTGTCTTTTTGTCCCGGAATAAAAGAAGGTATCTAGAGAGTCAGGCTCGCAGCAGTTTTTAATGCAGAAATATATCCTGGGGGAACAAACCAGGGATCTGAAACCACGTGCAGATTTTCTGTTTCACTAGGGAACGACTGGAAGCTCCCTGAGCAGCAGCTGGCTTTGCGGGAGGGCCCCTAGGGTCTTCCTGTAGCCCTCCTCTCAACAGTACCAGCCAGTGCAGAGGGCTTTTATACTGCAGGCTACTCTGTTCCTGGGTCATCTCTGTGCAAAATATGAATCTTGCTCTTTTGGTGTTAAAATATTTTCTTTACCCACAGGAAACAGGTACCTGTGCATGTCTCTAAATAAACCTGTAAATCTTGTCTCTCCTTCCTTTCATAGATTCCCAAGGCATGTCAGGGAACCCTCTGTGTCTCCACTCTCCCAAAAAGCATAGAAATTATACCAGAGACCAAAAGCAAGGGGGGGGGGAAAGGGAGGGGAAGATATTTGCTTACTGATACAAAATCTGTCAACAGAAAACCAGAGGCCCCAAGGCTCTCTGTGTCTTTTTGTAAACATGATGTTTCTCTTACAATTTAGAGTGGTTTAAGTATCTTCAAATGAGAGTATGCATTTGATTAAGTTAGTCAAACTTTACTGGAGAAATGGTCTTTAAGTTAGAAGGTAAGTCATGGCAGTACTAGCACAAATTTTCTGGACAAAGTGTTTACTGATTTCCTTAAATTCTCTGGTTCTGGAAGCAGAGCACTAGAAACCTCTGCTGTGCTTTTTATCGAATGTCTAGCCTGCTGCATTGCAAAAAAAAAAAAAAAAAGAAACAGAAACTGTGACTTCAGAAGGGAAACATACAGCATTCATTACACTCATTTTTGGCTCAGAAATTCATGTCCTTCACCCCATCTGTTTTGGACTCTGGCTTCTTAGCTGGCAGAGTAATTTCTCCTGACCCTCTCTATGGATCTTTGGTTTTGCAGCCTGCGATATCATTTGTCATAAAATGTGCTAAGCCAATTGCTTCACTCTATGGTGTCAAGGCCCCAGAAGACTTCACAAGAAGAACAGGAAAAACAATCCATTCCTCAGCTGGGAACTATGTCTCCAGAGGCTGGGGCCTGGAATGATCTCTGAAATTCATGCTGTTTTGCTCCCAGTGGCAGGGCAGATCACAGGCAAAACAATCAGCTAAGTAAAGCCTAGAAATAGCAGCAGTATTTTCATCCTCAGTGGACAGGTCCCAGAGCGACTTTATATCTAGTCCTCCTCAGAGGAAGAGCTGAGCATGGGCCAGGAAAGTAGCAGGGAAGAAGTGCCCCCATTTACAACCTGGTGACATACAATCCCCATAAGCTGCAGGCTAGACCTGTTGGAACTGGGAGGACAGTAGGACATTTCCATGATGTCTACTGAGATTTTCGGTTTGATTCTGGTTTAATTTCCAGTATCAGTGGCACAGTGAAGGAAATCTGGGATTAAATTCTAATCCAGAATAAAAATCTGGGAAATTAATGCCACTGTTTAGGAAGATGGAACAGTCACCCCAAACTTTGCCTGTTAAGATCTCAGGTTTCCAAGCCTGCCCACTTCAGTATGGTCTTCTCTGGATACCACTTCTTCCCAAGCTATATTCACGATGCACTCTGTCTTGAGACTCATCACACCTGTACACACCGATATACACAGGGCAACCACCCACGTGAGACATGAGTGAGAAAACTGCTCCTTGAAGGCTTGTGTAGGGGAAACCTCGGTGTTTGAAAGGCACTGCTTGTATCGGGCTGCCTTGAAAGACAAGCAGAAAGTACAGCTTTGCTCCGGAACTCAGTACCTCTGCAGCAGCTGCCGGCGTTAGCAGCCCACATGGCTCAAGCGAACACCACCACTGCTTTCGAAGGCATTAGTTTTACTTAGCATGGGTACAGATTCCACTGAGGCAGACAGGAGGAGGCTGGGGCTGCAGAAATCTCCGGAAGACACTGCACGGGGCTGCACTCCCCCCGGTAGCCACCATCGGGACCTTCTCGGGGAGCCCGGGGCAACCGAAGCCGATTTAGGTCATCCCAATCAGCTGCCGAGGAGTGCGACGAGCCTGCGCCCCAAACTCCGTCCCCCATAGCTCTGGCGCCGCCATCGTCCCCCGCGCCCCTCCCGCCCGGCGGGGACGCTCCGCAGGGAGAGCGCGGGGCCAGCACCGCGTACCTTGGCTGCAGCAAAGCTCATTCCGCGCCACGACCCCTTGCGGGCACTCTGCGGGATCACGGTCAGGCCCGGCACACCTTAAAGCCGTTCCCTCAACTAGAGCTCGGCTGTGAGAGCCGCGGCGGAGCAGGACTATATCTCCCGGCGTGCCCCGCGTCCCGTCCCGGACTCCGTCTCCCAGGATGCGCCGCGTCCGGCCCGGCGTTGCGCGCGGCGGAGCCCCGCGGATGCTGCCGGCCGGGGGCGGCCAGGCCGAGGCGGGCCAGCGCAGCGGGCGGCGGCGGCGGGAGGCGCGCCGGCTGCCAGTGGGAGCGGTGCGCTCCGCCGCCCCTCCCGCTGCGGCTCGCCGGGCGGCGCTGGCCCTCGTCACTCTCCTCAGCTTCGTTTCCCGTTTCTACCGCCTGCCGGAGCCGCCGCACGTCTGGTACGGGCCGGGGAGAAGCCTGTGCTCCTCCGGGGGACATCGCCCCGCGGGCGGCGTGCCGGGCCCAAACCCCTGGTTGTGGGTGGGTGTCTGTTTCCACCCGGGAGGCGCCCCAGAAACAGCCGGCTTTGGCCCCCTCGCAGGGGAGTGCGCCCAGACTCCCAGCCTTCGCCCCGTTCCCAAGCATGCGTCCGCCCCTGTCTCGCTCGGCGGCGAGCGAGTGTTCGTTCTCGGCAGGTGCTGGGGCGGGATCGCGGCAGTGAGGGCTGCAGGGAAGGGCTGCGCTTTCTGGCCAGCTCGTTCCCGGCCCCGCGATGTTACACAGAGGGGACCGGGATTTGGGGAGGCTGTTCGGCGATGTGTGAGTTGACTTTTAACATCTCTAGGCTTAGTGGAATCAAGAGGGCAGGCTAGAGGTTTTAGAATGCTAATATCAAGTTCATTAAAAGGAACCCTCCCTAGAATGGCTGAAGAACTCTCCATGGTGTCCCAGTGAATTTAGTGCATTGTCTCATTTTGAATGTACGACACTGTCCTTCTGATGATCAAAAGCATGAGTAAAAAGATCTTCCTGGGGTTTTTTTCTGCCTTCAGTATTATCAGGTTAATGGCTGATTTTGTTTATTTTTTTCCAGTTGGGATGAAACTCATTTTGGGAAGATGGGAAGCTACTACATTAACCGAACCTTCTTCTTTGATGTCCATCCCCCATTGGGGAAGGTAAACTGTTCTTATGTTACAAGTTTTAGAAGCTGACAAAAGTCTTCCACTTACTTCTGGCTGAAGGGTGTGATGAACACCAAGCAGTAGCTTTCTTAATTGATGTTGACATCATGGTAATTTTCTTTTTACATCCAGAGCCTCAGCTTGCAGCTTTTCTTCTTTGCGAAAATACTTCTAATATGGGAAAGCAAAACTATATTGCATGTTTAGTATTTGAAAGGCTTGAAATAAAACCATGAGTGTGGCTATGGGCTGGGGTCGAAGTGGCTGGAGAGCAGCCAGACAGAAAGGGACCTAGGGGTACTGATTGACAACTGAACATGAGCCAGCAGTGTGCCCAGGTGGCCAGAGAGGCCAATGGCATCCTGGCCTGCATCAGAAATAGTGTGGCCAGCAGGAGCAGGGAAGTCATTCTGCCCCTGTACTCAGCGCTAGTTAGGCCACACCTTGAGTCTTGTGTCCAGTTCTGGGCTCCTCAATTTAAGAAGGATATTGAGACTCTTCAATGTGTCCAGAGAAGGGCAATGAAGCTGGTGAGAGGCCTCAAGCACAAGCCCTACGAGGAGAGGCTGAGGGAGCTGGGGTTGTTCAGCCTGGAGAAGAGGAGGCTTAGGGAGACCTTATTGCTCTCTACAACTATCTGAAAGGAGGTTGTAGACAGATGGGGGTTGGTCTCTACTCCCAGGCAATCAGCACCAGAACAAGAGGACACAGTCTCAAACTGCGTTGAGGAAGTTTAGGCTCGAGGTGAGGAGAAAGTTCTTCACAGAGAGAGTTGTTTGCCTTTGGAATGTGCTGCCTAGGGAGGTGGTGGAGTCACCGTCCCTGGAGTGTTCAAAAAGGGATTGGATGTGACACTTGAAGCCATGGTTTAGTCAGTCATGAGGTGTTGGGTGACAGGTTGGACTTGATGATGTTTGAGGTCTTTTCCAACCTTATTAATTCTATGATTCTATGATTTGGAGGAGATACATCATAGTTCATAAGGAACCAAGCAGTTTGTGATAGTATATGTGTGAATGAGATGTCTACCACAAACAACTGAAAGCCTTGAGTTGCTATTCTGTAATCTAAGAACTTTTTCTAGCAACAGTCTATAGTGTTGGTGAAGGTGGACTCCCTCGGAGAAGTAACTTTCCTTTCAAGGTTGGGCCGTCTTAAACTGGAATAGAATAGAATAGAATAGAATAGAATAGAATAGAATAGAATAGAATAGAATAGAATAGACCAGGTTGGAAGAGACCTTCAAGATCATCGCGTCCAACCCATCAACCAAATCCAACCCACCTAAAAAACTAAACCATGCAACCAAGCACCCTATCAAGTCTCCTCCTGAACACCTCCAGTGATGGTGACTCCACCACCTCCCTGAGCAGCCCATTCCAATGGGCAATCATTCTTTCTGTGTAGAATTTCTTCCTAACAACCAGCCTAAACCTCCCCTAGTGCAGCTTGAGACTGTGTCCTCTTGTTCTGTTGCTAGTTGCCTGGGAGAAGAGACCAGCCCCACTTGATCAGATTTGCAGATCTGCTGCCAGCCTGGATAGTTCCTCCTCCAATGATACTTCCCTGACCAATTTTTTTTTTTGCCTTTCCTCTTCAGATGCTGATTGGACTTGCTGGCTACCTTAGTGGTTATGATGGTACATTTCCTTTCCAAAAGCCAGGGGACAGATATGAGCAGCACAACTACATGGGAATGAGAGGGGTAAGGCTCTCCAGGCTAGTATCAAGCTAGTTAGCTCTCGTGCTTTTCCGTACTGAGTGTTGTCTCCTGGGTCAGATTAGAGGTCTGTTTAGCCTGGTGCCTGTTTTTTTTAAGCTCCTTAGAAAACTGCTAGTGGATGTATTGTAAGCCTTAACGACTGTCTATGAGAGGCCAGGTAAGAAAGTAAAGTGACTACTGAGGGCGACTTTTGCTGTTAAGTAGTAGGACTGCACTGCTAAGTGAAATGGATATCTTGCCTGTTCTGCAAAGGCAACATTTGGCTTCTGCCCACTCCATTGTGTCTGGCTGCTCTGCTGAGGAGCCAAGCATTTTGGTAAGCCAGAATCATCCACTGCCACCTGCAGTTTGCCAGCACCAGTGACACTGAGCTGAGTAAGCTGGTGGAACAAGTCAGGCTAGGGAGCGGAATTGTATCTGAAACTCTGGCTGTTCTGCTACCTAGGAAGATCAAGATTCATAAAAGTGGCAGCAGATAACACGAGTCAAAAGAAGAAACAGTGGCAAATTGCTTGTACCTAGAAAGAAGAAGAAAACCTGGGAAAGTGTATTGTCTTGGTTTAGTTTCTGGGTCTCTAGCAATTGATGGTTCTAGAATTCTGTGAGCCAAACATGGGAGAAGTGCTAGAACCAGACACTGAAAAGAAAAAATTACTGTGATGCTTTTTTTTTTTTTTTTTTTTTTAATTATTTTGTTTCTCTAATTATCCTCAGTCTCATTTGTGTGGTGGAGGTGAGATAGTGAACTGCTAAAGATGTAACCTGTGGGTGTATTTTGTTCTTGGATTTTGTATTCTGTTATCTTGTGAAGAGTATGGTGGATGTGTAGTGCACCTACGTGACACACCTTTTACGAGTATCTGTCTATCAAGAGAATGACCAGCAGTTGTTGCTGACACCTTGGCAGAACAGAAGAAGCCTTCTCTGTCCTTCTCTGAACAATGTCTCTGTTCACTTGGCTTTTATCTGATGTTCTGAGCGAGTCCATTCAGATAATGCAGTACTGCCTGCTGTTGGCAGGTGTGGAAGATGAGGGAAGGGATGCATGTTCACCTTGGGGAGGGTTATAACTCCAGTGATCTTCTTTTTCTGCAGTTCTGTGCATTTCTTGGCTCCTGCCTGGTTCCCTTTGCCTACCTCACAGTATTGGAACTGTCAAAGTCACTACCAGCAGCCTTACTCACAGCTTTCATCATTATTTTTGGTAGGTGTTGCTGCTGTGGCAAAATTGATCAGGTTAATTGTTCAGAGAATTGAATTTGTTTATTACTCTTTGTTAGCTAACCAGAATATATCGATGTTAATGAGAGAGTTTCTCATTAAGCAAAATAATTCTGGTTTATATGTATGAAGCTTGGAACCCTTGAGAACTGAGAGTTTTGTTTAGTTCAGACATACTTCTGTTACCTGTGTAATCACAGCTTTGGATCACATTTCACCTCAGGTTTGAGGGTTTTTATAAGATGGGTGGTCAGGAAGGATTTTGCCCACTAGTGAAATACTGGTGATTCCCATATGAATTACAGAAGTATTTAACAGCCTGTTGCATTGCTGTGGAAGAGTTCACAGTAAGAAGTGAATACATTTCCCTGTTGAACTGAGCCATGGAGACATTAGCATTGCAAAGGGAGTTACCCAAACTGGGGTATGTGAGGATGCACAGATCCTGAGGCACAGAGACTTAAATAGCTGAAGTCATGTTAACTTCTTGTAGGTAACATCTGAAAGATGACTTCTCCTGTGGCAACCCCTGGCACCATCCTGGTGCCTTAGTGGGTGGATCATTACTGTCTGCAACACTCTCCATCTGAATATGTTAGCAGCACTTCCCAAGTGGTGTTTTGCAGATACTGTTGTGCTGCCTGGGCTTTGTAAAGGTGTTGTTCTTTTAATTGGTTACACAAATAGAAGTTGAGATGTTCTGACCTGCTTCTGAACCTCCCCTGTTCCCCCTGTCTTGACTACACTGAGGAAACTCACTTCCTGCAATCTTAGATTCACTTTGGAACTGCAACCCTTGTTGACCTCATTGTTCATCTCTTTCCAGATACAGGCTGTATTACCCTGTCCCAGTATATTCTGCTGGATCCCATTCTGATGTTCTTCCTCATGGGAGCAGTTCTGAGTATGGTGAAATGTAACAGCTGTGCAGATAGGTAAGATAAAGATGCTGATTCTGTTAAACTATAGGTACACAGGTAAACACAGGTAAAGTAATAGAACTTGTCTGTCACTTGGCAGTCTGGGTGAATGGCTGAGATGAGATTGTTTCAGGAATGTGAAGTGAAAACAGCTCATGGTAGGGGAGAGAAATTTTTAGTATGAGGGTTTGTGAAACTGGGGAGAAAGTACAGTGGCTAAGGTAAACCATGAGAGACTTAGATTACTTTGGCAAGAAAGGAAATCTTAGCAGAAGTAGTATTTATGGAACTGTAAATCTTGAAAATGAAGATTAAAGCTTTTTTAAACTTGACAGGAAGGAAAGCTAGTATAGAGTTGTAGGATAGAGAAGGAGGAAGGAAGGATGGTTTTAACCTGTCCAACACTTTTCTCCTTAGTGGCAAAAATACTCATTTGTTATCTTGAACTAGTCACTTTGTCTCTAGGCTGGAGAAACACAGTTTATTTGTGACTGTATCCTGTAAGTAGTTGGAAAATTCTGCTAGCTGAGGTAAATAGTGTGATTTGTTTGGTATAGAACAATTGGTACCAAAAAATTTGAGGGAAATACAGCCAGGATGTTTCTGAATAAAGCAGTCAAGTTGCTGACAATATTTGCTATAGACTCATCCAGAGAAGGATGATGATTTATAGGTATTTGGATATGTCAAAAGGCTTCTCTGTGGCTGGGCTGTACAGAGTAGCTTCCCCATAATGCATCCAGAATTGAGAGATATTGAAGCTTAGAATACTGTGTACTGTATTAGCAATTGGGTTTTATGAAATGTTCAAGAACAGATCATATCAATCTTGGTGTGACTGCAGCACACATGGCTAAAATGCATCATGTAGAGCCATTCAAGGCCATCCTGACCTACAAAACACATCCCAGGGAGTGCAGGCACTAAGTTACAGTGTCAGCTCTTTCTGCTTTGACCCAAACTTATGTTTCATGTCTTAGAGCTAATCCTGTTTTCAGACTAGGTGATTTTATGGAAATGGAGAGCCAGCTCTAGCTATTGTGTGGCTTAGCGGGTCACAGGGGTTTTGTCTAGTCAAAATACAAGCATCAAAGGTGTAAGGAGTGAGAAAGGATTTTAAATTTTGTCATCTTTTTTTTCTTTTCTCTGTGGTTCAATATTGGTTTAGTTTGGAGTTTGTTTGTTTTTTCTGGCAGTTTTTGTTGGTGCTTGGATAGATGTTTTCCACTATGGCCTTTCTGCTTTAGGAAAAGTGGCTGTTCCTTTGTCCTCTTCTCCTACATGTCCTTAGCTTTCTGAGAGAAATAGGTTTGCATTTTATGGAGTAAAAGTCCTGCTTCTATTTTCAGACCTTCCATGTGTCAGATATTCTTCACACTGGTGTTTTAGCAAATACTTGCTATCGTGTTCTTTTCATTAAAGGGGAGATCTAGGGCTGCCCAGGCTTATGTGTTGGGCCCTTCTGAAGCCTGTAACAAGACTTCACACCCCTTTATCTGAAGCCAGTACCCTTCCATCATTCTAAAATTAATGAAAAACTTGTCTTTCTGTTCCTCATGGGCTCCTGAGAAGATGGAATGCAATTTTTGCAGGGTAACTGATGTGCTGTTCACATGGCTGATCAGAGAAGCCCATTCATGCAGCTGTCATTTATTTACTGACCTCCTCTATCTGTCCTGCAGGCCATTTTCTGCCTCCTGGTGGTTCTGGCTGAGTCTGACTGGTGTGAACCTTGCTGGAGCGATGGGGGTAAAGTTTGTTGGCCTTTTTGTAGTCCTTTTGGTTGGCCTGAACACAATCTATGACCTATGGGACTTGCTGGGGAACCTCAGCCTGTCACTGGTGAGTTCAGGAATTTGAGATGCAAGTTGTAGTGGGAAAAACTATTGCCATACCTTTGAAAAAACAACACCAACAAAAAGAAACATACACGTTTAGCAGGATGTAATGTCATAAGAGCACAGCAAGAAGGTTTCTTTTTCCTATCCTATTGAATGCCTTAGTTACTTTTTTGGTTTTTTTTTCAGTCTGGGCTAAAAATGCTCAGTGGGAATGGCTGAGAGTGCAGGGGCATAGGCCACATAGCAGTAGCATGTTGTAGTCCATCACGAATCACAAGAATGCTTTGCAACTTGCAGTCTCCACAGCCAGTCCTGAGGATGGGGAGGCAGCCATAGATAGCCTGCTTGTTTTCAGATCTAGTTCTTAAAAGCTCTAAGAAATTTGCTAGTGAGTTTAGCAGCTCTCTTAGATACTGCATTTTGTAATTGGGGACTGTGAAATCTGATTTACCATTTGCTGTCTTGCAACCAGCAGGAAAAGAAATCCTTCAAGCACATCTTTTAAAAGGCATTCAGTTCTCTCATCTCAGCCTTTTCTGAAGCCTGAAAATTCTATTTTTTCCCACTTAACTGTTTGTCCTGTTTGTATCATAAACAGTGAGGGTTTGGGGTGACTTTTTCTATTCCTGCTGTGTGATTTCTTTTCTCTGATAAATGTGAATCAATATAGGTTGCCAACATGGAGTGTTTCAGCTCCAGAGAAACACTTCTTGAGCAAAGTCAATTAATTGCATTTGAAATGGAACAAATCCATCATGTCTAAGCTTTCTGCCAGAGGATGGGTGCACAGTGATTTAATTTGTGCTGCTGGCAGCAGAGACAGCAAGCCCTTGAGTGTTAGGATATGTGAAGAAATTTACTCCAGAAGGTAGATGCTTTCTGAATAACCATTTGGCAGCCTTGGCACTTGAGATTAAAAAACCCAACCAAACACAAAAACCTAACAACAAAACCCCAAACACACTAGTGAAGATTAAACCCCTGAAAGCCTGAATAAATTCTCTCTGCATTTGTTAGGAAACTACTCATGATTATTTATGTGCAGTGTTTTTCAGACTAATTTGATTTCTAGAATTCTCAGCTTGATTTGATCCACTGTTGTGGTTTGCTTGATGGTGTCCTTCATGTGTGTCCTCCTGTTTTGACTTTGCATTGAGGTCTGTCGTTAAAAGAAAACCTTTTCACAAAGGTTAAAGCATTTTGAGCAGGGGACTGGAAATTAGCTCATGTGCCTCTCCACTGGGTAAATACTATTATGTACCATCAATCAGCACTTTTCCAAGTGGCAAGTGTTTATTAAATATTTTGCTTTCATCCATTTTGAAGTTGGATATTTAGCAAAACCTTTTTGCTATTTAAAGGTTTGTTGGATTTTTTTTTCCCTCCTGCAGCTATTTATTACCCACCTTGTATTTTACAGTATTTATTTGCCAGCAGTGTCAGTAGGATGTGAATGTGTAGTTGCTTCTTCAGCATCTGTGTACAAACCACCTTTCCAAGTGGCTTAAATAAAATACTCAGGTTTTGTGTTAAGGCAGCTGAAACACTCAGAGGTTTTCCTGCTGACTTTTCTGTAATTTCTGGCTGAGCTGCAACAGAAGTTGCTGTGTGAGAGCATCCTTGCCTAAGTAAGCTGGTTTCTGGGAATGAAGCATGTCTAGGACCCCAAGAAGCACAGGTTACAGGGAGGTTACAGGGAGACTCCAGGGAGTCCAGTCCAGGGAGACTTGTTGGGAGAAAAAGGTTTCTTTTTCCTTTTTGCTTAGGTTTGACATTTACTGTTCTGGAAGCCATCTCCTTGCTGTGATTTTGTACCAAATTAAAGTCCTTGTTCTCAAAGTATTCTCAGTGGGAGGTGCCCAACCTCCTTTGCCAAGGTTGGTGATGCTCAGTACTTTGAAAAGTTATACTCTCCTATTGCCTGAGTTTTGTTTTCCTCCTGAGACCATGAAATTTCAAGGTTCTACCGCTCCAGCTTTTGGAGATGCACAGTGAGGCCTGCCTAAGCTTTTCTCTCTCCCTAGGCCTTTTTGAGGTAGTTCTGCAGCCTTCTGAGGTTGCTTGTTGGGCAAGCTATGACTATAGGGCTGCTGCTCAGAGTCCTGTGGAGTAAGGAGTGGAGTTATTCCTGCAGCTGCACTGTTTGATCCAGATTGTGTTTGTTACAGGTCATGCTTTGGAAGCATTTACTGGCTCGTGTACTCTGCCTCATCCTGCTCCCGCTTGCCCTCTACACAGCTATGTTTGCTGTTCATTTTACAGTATTAAATAAAAGGTATTTCACAATGTTTTCTCCAGAAGACTCACTAGTCTTTATGTTGAATTAAAGCCTGTTGATTATGGATTTCTCCATTTTCAGTTTTGGAAGCACAGCCACAAGCTTCTTAGACTCCTGCATTAGAAATAGAATAGAATAGAATAGAATAGAATAGAATAGAATAGAATAGAATAGAATAGAATAGAATAGAATAGAATAGAATAGAATAGACCAGGTTGGAAAAGACCTTCGAGATCATCAAGTCCAACCTATCACCCAACACTATCTAATCAACTAAACTATGGCACCAAGGACCCCATCCAGTCTCTTCTTAAACACCTCCAGTGATGGTGACTCCACCACCTCCCTGGGCAGCCCATTCCAATGGCCAGTCACTCTTTCTGTGAAGAATTTCTTCCTAACATCCAGCCTAAACTTCCCCTGGTGCAGCTTGAGACTGTGTCCTCTTGTTCTGGTGCTGGTTGCCTGGGAGCCTGCCACCTCCCCTTCTTTCCTGGACCTGAAAATGTCTCAACCCCATTCATTCTTTTTGTGATTTAAAATAAACCACAAGGCATTGCATTCCTGAAAAATGCTTTGACTGTGATGAAAAAGCCTGAGTGTGCCCAAAGGGAGGTCTCTTCTCTGAATGCATGCAACCAAGAGATGCCTTTTTTTTCAAGTGGAAGGAGCACAACAGCTAGTAGAACAGCCAAGTAATGTTTTTCCATATTGCAGCATATGAGATTAGGTGAATATAAAACTAAATCTGTTATTTTTCAGTTTAAGTCAACTGGACTAACTGCTAACCTCTTAGCAGAAATGAAACTTAAGGGACCACAGAGAGAGGCTTTGTTGTATCTAACCTGAGAGTGGGTCAGCTTATTTGTCATAAGAATACCTCCAAAGTCAGCTTTGTACAATGACAGAGTATACACTTCAGTGACCTCAAGGCCTTGCAGCTCTAGACAGTATTTTGCAAGACTGTCTCTGCTGTGATTAGAGGTGTGTGCATCTAGGGGCACTAAAGTCATTCTTCTGATGCCTCGTCTGGTTTTGTCATCTTCTGTAAAAACAGCTTGGTAATGTGTGACAGAGCTTTGTATGCCAGTTTTGCAGACTTTAAATTGTCACTTTCTTTGCTCTCTTTTGTAGTGGTCCTGGAGATGGTTTCTTCAGTTCAGCATTTCAGTCCCAGCTGATTGGGAACAATCTGCATAATGTCTCTGTTCCAGAACGTGAGTGTCCAAAGAAATAAACCACTCTTGTGTTGTCGTCAGCGTATGTGGGAGTTTAAATAAAAGCAAGGTCTCCTTGTGACTCAGTGCAAGGCAGTTGAGATTTTACCTTCATGGTCATGGTCAGATTCATGCTGTTCCTCTGTGCAGTTTTATGTATCAGCAGAAGAGAAGAAGGCTGCAAATAACACCATGTTTAGACATGGTCACTAGCTGTTTCATCATATTCCTTCTAGAGGGAAAGATGCTATTTTGAGGGATTTGACAGCTTTGTATGTATGCATCTTGTTGTTTTTTTTTTAGCCTCTATGGTGCTTGAGAGAACAAAAATAGATTTGTCCTGTTTACCTTAGGTTTATAGGTGCTCAGATGTGGGATTTGTTTTCAGAAGATGTGTAAGTGAAGACTATCAACTCCTTTGTTACACATCAGTGCTCCTGGTTCAGATACATTATATTCAGCATGAGCATGATGATGTTATGTGTGTAGGGGAAAGATGGCTCTGTGGTTGCTCCCTAATGCTGAGGTTGGCTAGGAGCTACTGAGCCTTTAAGATGGCTTAGCTTTCTGATTACTTCAGCTTTTCTTTGGCAGGCCCATGCTCCAGAGCTGTTACTATGAGAGCGTCAGGTCTGTTCTCCCAGACTATGTTCTCTCATTGACGTTGGCAGGCTGTGAAGGAAGGTATCTTAAGCCAGAGAATCAGCTCTGCTATCCCATAGCTGGGCTTGCCTCCACTGCCTCTTGAATTGCTCCAGGCGTCCAGCAGTGGAGTGCTTCAAATCAATGACATGCTTTTCAAACTTGGTCATGTTTTAATCTGACCACACACTCCTATGCAAAGTTATTTCAAACCTCTTATGACCAAACTTACATACAAAAAAGAATGAGCTCTTCTGATAATTTTAAAACTAGGTGGGAGAATTTTCAGTGCTTCAGCCAAATGTTATGTAACAGCTTTAATGAATTTTGGTTGGGGAGGGAAGGTAAAATTGCAGTGAGCTGTGCAGAGTGATGTGTCAAACAGGAAATGAGCTGTCATCAAAACCAAGCAGGAGAATGCTTGCCTAATCAGAGTGCTGCAGACTAGCTGAGGGAGATATTTATAGGAGAGCTGCCTTATGCTTGTTTTGCCTCCTTCCTTCCTTCCTGTGTAGACTTGGCCTATGGGTCTGTGGTCACAATGAAGAACCTTCGGATGGCAGGGGGATACCTTCACTCCCACTGGCACCTCTACCCAGAGGGGGTTGGGGCTCGCCAGCAGCAGGTTGGTGTGCTTGAGGAGCTCTGCCTCTGACTACAACCATGGACTAACTCCCACTGCACTTAGCATTACAGGGTCACTGTGACAGGAGCTATGTATTTACTCACCATCTGTTACCCTCTCAGCTCTGCACTTGGCTTTGAAGTGTGAGTAGAAATGATGTTTGAAAGCAGTCTACTACATTGCACCAGAGAGGTGACTTACAGCAACAAGGCCTCATTGTAGTAGCATGACCACCCTCCATAGATGGAGGCCAGGAGGATTACAGAATTATGTTCCATAATGAAAATGCTTTTGTTACCTCAAGTAAGGCTGTAAAACTTATGTTGAAAGCAAATACCTTATAGGTTTCATTGCTGTGTTTATCTTACATGAATTACTCCCCTTTGGAGCCTTGCTTTCCTCCTCTGTCACTGAAGAGTTTGTAAGGCTTTGCTCATTAAATTAGATATCTGTACATTCATAAGCTAACCATAATGAAGCTATCTGAACTCTAAGAATTTCTGATTAAACAAGTGATAAAGTGAAAATCAGAAGTCAGGTAACTATCACTAACTAAACAGTATGAAAATGAGGTGAATTTCTTAACTTTTGTCCATCTTCATCAAACTTCCCACATCTTTTCAGCTCTTGCACCTTTCCCAAGATGTGTTTTGCAGTTTGCATGTCAGTGTCTAAAAATTGTTCTGAGCTCCATGAAAGAAAGTTGCTAGAGAAAAACAAGGGTTTGCTTTTTACCTCTCCTCAGTGAAGAAGGTTTCAGAAATGCAAACTGTCTCAGTCTTCTTTTCCTGCTGTTCTTCCCAACCAATTTTCTGTGTGGCATTCATGTTGGTTACTGTGGATGGAGATGTCTACCAAAACTGGCTCAAGGATAGGCACTATTCAAGTGCAGAGAAAATGCTTTGTGACACTAAAAGCATTGAAGGGAGAGGACACTGGTGGCAGTTTCCTTGAGGCTAAGCGGAAAAGGGTAGAGATGCCTACTATCTAGGTAGGACAGGGATAAGGAGCTGGAGAGTTTGGGTGCTGTGGAGAGGGGAAGAGAATTCAGAACTTGGAGGAGATTTAGGCAGGAAAAGAATGGAGGTAATAATCTCTCTCTGCCTCCTCCTTTCCCTTCCCTTCTAATGGTATAACCTCAAGTTATGATGTTCTACCACCAGCTCTCCATTTCTCCCCTCCGCCTCAGACATCCCTGTATGTTCTGCCTTTCACCCACCCACTAGGCCATCTGCTCCCACCTGAGTGGGAGGCACACATCTGAGGCTGGGCTAGAGTTCCGCAGAGGAGGGCTTGCTGCTTGCTGGAAGAGGAGAATGAGCAAAGTGGATGCAGTTCCTCATGCTGTTTTGGAAGGATGCCTTGGGGCCAGATGACTTGCCCTGCCATGGTAGCAGTAGGAGCAGTTACTCTGTGTAAGGCTGAGTAGGCCAGTTAGGATCAGCTGTGTAGCATGTGCAACTTTAACAGCTGATCCCTAAATCCTTACCTTGCCTAGATCTTCTGGCAGAATTATTATGATTGTCACAGGCAGCCAGTTGTTATCAGTCTCTGCCAGTGTTGCTCATTTGTAAAGCCAGTGCTGTTTCCATCTCCTCAACTGGTCAGTGACTATACAAAGAGTTGAGGTTTGGATCTGTGCCTGTTGCTGTAGGGTGAGAGGAGGTCAGGCTGTAAGGTTGGAGGTCCGTGATGCTTGTGAACTGACAGTAAGTGTGGTGATTCTGAGTGTCCAGCCTATACACCAAATAAAAGGGATCACTATCATCAAAATCATCCCAAGGTTTCTGTGTTATCGGTGCAGTTTGCTGGCAAATGTGTGTCTGCTATCCCCAGCTTTATTTCCTGTTTGGTGAAATAAGTTTTCATGTGCTTTCAGGTCACTGCCTACTTGCATAAGGATTTGAATAACCTGTGGATTATAAAGAAACATGATTCAGATGCAGGTAATAAATAACCAGTTACATGCCTTTTATAAAGGCTGGTTCAGTTTTTCACTTAAATGTTCTGAGTTCCCTCCAAGGCACGGATGCAAGGGGGAGAGGAGGAAGAAGAGTAACCTGGCTCCATCTTGATTAAAGCTCTTTGTATCTGCTCCGGTTTTGTTGTTTTTTTTTCTCCAGACAACATTTCAGCTAGGTAGGGCTGCAAATAACAGAGAGGAAATTAATCTGAACTCAGTTAATATTTTATGCAATCTATTGTTATGGCTATGGGCCCTGGAAAAACTGGGTCCTGGTACATTCTGATATCTTGTGTTGATTGATTTGCATGGATATTTGCCTGTGACAAGAGTGCTGAACATGGCGATCTGTGGTTCGTACACACATCTGTTGTTTTAGAATATCGTATCGTGTAGCTCAGGCATATTTGATCTGGCAGAGTTTCCTTTCTTCACCTGAAGCTTGTGTTTGTAAAAATGAACAAGAACTGGCTAAACAACAAAAATGCAAATGGAATAAAATTATCAGTGTTGCAAGGCTAATTTTTATAGTTAATAGAAATATGTAGTTATTGTGTTCAGTTAGCCTGAGCAGGCATCCCCTTTATGTAAGGGGAGCAGTATGTGCTCCTGCGGGTGATATTCTTTGGAGTAGCCCTCTGGTCATTAACTCAGAGCAGTTGTTTACACCAGGCTTGAAGCAGACACAAATTAGTTTGCCTTGTCTGCTTGAGGGAACTTTCAAACACCCGGATCTGTTTGTCAGTGCATTGATGTGATTAGCTTGCCTTCCTTTGGCAGATCCGTCAGACCCCTTGAGCCCTGTGGAGTTCGTGAGGCACGGAGATATTATCCGTCTGGAACACAAAGAGTAAGGATCATTTCTGGGATTCAAAGAAGATGCATGGTTGAATAGATTGTGACAGAAGTATCTGTATATCTGCATTTCCAGTGTGGGGCTTGTGGAATTTTTTTCTGTGGTTTATCTTTTGAAGGGTGTTAAATGGGAAACTTAACAGAACCATCATTAGAGTTACCTACCTAAGCAGCAGAGGGATTACTTTTCAGCTGCGTAACGTGCAGTATTAAGGGTAACTCTCCTGCAAAGAAGCAATTTCAGAACCCTCGTTCTATTGCTTGTGCCAACTCAGTGAATTTTCTAGGCAAATAGAGTGTGGTGGTTTTTTGTAAGTGTGCTGCACATGTTCTGGTCCTATGGGTACAGGCAGTATCCACCCACTGAAGTTCTTGACGGCACTGAGATCACAGCAGTGAAACACTTTGAGCGCAAATGTTGGCTGATGCCTTCAGGGAATACCTGAAAGGAAGCCCTAGTGGCTTGATATTTAATCTTCATCTGGCTTAATGTCTCTCTGCTACAGTTCTTAGTGCTGTCACAGCTTTGATTTCTTAACAGAAAGCTCTAAACAGAAGCTCTAAACTTGTGAGCCTGGAAATCATGTCATATTGTGTTCAGTATTGTGCGTTCACAAATTGTTGCTTAAGTTTTCAAGTGTTTTAATACTGTGGGTTTTAAAGCCTTCAATTTTGGGGTTTACTATCAAAGATAGGAGAATGAAGGTGATAGAATCTTCATCGGCAACTGGTCTTGACTAGGTCTCTAGAATGGGAGATGGAACTCTGGTGCTGCAGAATAAATCCAGCAGGTGGCTCTGGTCTCCTTGCATATGAATCTAATCCAGCCTGAGCAGAGGGTTTCTGTGCAGATAAGGCTGGGCTGGATGCAGCTGCATTTTTGGTGGGGAGTTTCATTGTTTGAGTGGGTTTATTAAAGACTGACCAGAATATAGTCAGACTTTTCTGGCTTCCCCAGTTAGTAGTTCTCATTAGAGCAGTAGGCTGTTTGTCTGCATCATGCACAGCTTGTGCTAATATTAGTGGGCCACTGGTTCTGCCCTCAGAAAAAAATCTATGCCTAAATTGTACAATCTTTTCCCTTGAGCAAAACTGGTAATCGAGGTCAGGATCTTACTTGCTTGTTGCAGGAAGAGGACTGTTAGTCCCACCTTTACTTGTAATTAAAAAAAACAACCCTCATAATCAACAATGTCTTTTCCACTTGGAGGTGGTGGATTATAGCTTGAGGATTGGATTTATTCATTCTGTCCTCCTTTTCCTGCACTGCCCCATGTGGCATGAGCTCAGACTTTTGTGGTGGGAAATGGTAGTTTCACTCTGTGGCCTGTTGCTGTTAAAGCTGCATCTTACAATAATACAATACAGTACAATACAATAATACAATACACCAGGTTGGAAGAGACCTTCAAGATCATCGTGTCCAACCCATCAACCAATCCAACCCACCCAACAACTAGACCATACAGCCAAGCACCCCATCAAGTCTTCTCCTGAACACCTCCAGTGAAGGTGACTCCACCACCTCCACGGGTAGCTGATTCCAATGGCCAATCACTCTCTCCGTGTAGAACTTCTTCCTAACATCCAGCCTAAACCTGCCCAGGCGCAGCCTGAGACTGTGTCCTCTTGTTCTGGTGCTGGCTGCCTGGGAGAAGAGGCCAACCTCTGCCTGGCTACAACTTCCCTTCAGGTAGTTGTAGAGAGCAATAAGGTCACCCCTCAGTCTCCTCTTCTCCAGGCTAAGCAACCCCAGCTCCCTCAGCCTTTCCTCATAGGGCTTGTGTTCCAAACCCCTCACCAGCTTTGTTGCCCTTCTCTGGACACGTTCCAGCAAGTCAACATCCTTCCTAAACTGAGGGGCCCAGAACTGGACACAGTACTCAAGGTGTGGCCTAACCAGTGCAGTGTACAGGGGAGAATGACCTCCCTGCTCCTGCTGGCCACACTGTTCCTGATGCAAGCCAGGATGCCATTGGCCTTCTTGCCCTGTTCTCATCTGCAATTCAGTGATCAGAGCACTGGCAGCTCTCTGAATGGCTCAGACCGAAGTTCTTACCACAAATTGACTGAAACATAAAAACAAACCCAGATTTACCTTTTTATTTCAGAACTTCTAGAAATCTTCACAGTCACCAGCACGAGGCTCCTCTGACAAGGAAGCATTTCCAGGTCACTGGATACGGAATAGTACGTGAATGGCAGGATAAAACAAAATCTCCTTCTTTGGGGGAGGGTTCATACTATGCCAAGGGAGTCTTTTCTGGCTTTGGGGGTTTTGTTTTTTTAAAAACAGATAAAAAATAAATAAATGTACATCAACCATACTTGAGGAAAAACTGATTTACCATAAAATAGTTCATCTCATATATAAGGTCTGTTTAATGTGAATACAGATTTAAGCTTTTACTGCCAGTCTACCTTTGGCAACATTCAACTCTTGAAATGCCAAACTAAGCAACCTTGAACTTTCTCTGGCGGGTATTATTTAATATATTTGGCCTTGCCACATAGACAAGTGCCTGTTTTTGACAGAATGGTGACAGAATTTTGAATCATGAAAATGAAATCTGCTTTGAGGGCTGAATTTTCAAATGCAAGGGGCTGTTGCCTAAACTCCTTTAGCAAAGCAGCCAAGTTAATCCCATTGAAAATGTAACACTGAGCAACAGTCACATATGAATTGGAAGGAAAAAAAACAACTTAAGGTTGGCAAGATACAAAATGCATGTGTGAGTAGTTGCTCATGTCTAGAATTGTCCCTTCCTGATGGGAAATCTTAGGTGAAGTCTGAGCAAACTTCTTTGTTTAATTTTGCCACCATTAGAGTTTGAGAGCTTCCTGTTTGCAGGGCTTTAATCCTCCTCATCTTCTAGTTGGTGATTTATTTATTTTTGTGTGGTGGTGTGTTTGTTGGGTTTTGGTTGTTTGTGTTTTTGGTGTTGATTTGGGTTTTTTGGTCCTATTGTATGTTTGCGTGATAGAATGGATCAGGAGACTCCAATGACTTCTGGCGGATTGAAGTGGTGGGCAGAAGGACCGGGAAGCTCATCAAAGTCCTGCGGAGTCAAGTCAGGCTAACTCACGTTGCCACAGGGTGTATATTGGGATCTTCTGGAAAGACTCTGCCAAAATGGTAAATGGCTTGTAATCCCCCTCCACCTCTGCTGATATGTTCCTTTGCTCAGTGGTACTTTCAAACTAGGCAATATCCACCTTTCCTCCAAGTGTTTGTCTGCAAAAGAATAACAAACTCGCTGGCAGGTACTAAAAATAAAACCAGAGGGGAAGATCTGGGTTGAGGTTATGCAGTCTGCTACAGAGCAGCTCTGATAGATGCTATCTCTTACTGAGAGAGCCAAGGGTGTCATGGATTTTGTCCTGATTTTGGCTAGAATAGGGTTAATTCTCTCCAGAAGTTGGGAGGGGACACATCTGAGCCAGCCAGTGGGGTGTTCTATGCCATGCAGCCTCATGGCAGCTATGTAAGGGGGGCTGGGGCAGGCAGTCCAAGCAATTCTTGGGCACGCAGGGTTCAGTGGGGTGCAGGCACTTGGTGTCATGTTTTATCTTGCTCATTTTTATGTATCGCTTCTTTACTGTTGCTGTTATTCCTGTTGTTCGTTCATTCTGTGTATTGTTCTATTCAACTCTCCTTATCTCAACCCACAGGATTTGGCATTGCACTCCCAATTTCTCCTTCCCATCCTATTGGGGTGGGGGGAACCACCACAGGCACAGACCTTGTCATCTATTAAGTCCAGGAAGGGGTAGCAGACGTGTTCTTCAAGGCCCATTTTTTGCTTGGGATTCACAAAAATTGCTAGAAACTGAGGCAGTTCATGATGTTCCCATACCATAGTCCTCCAAATTAATTTTCACTGGCATTAATTTATTTTGTGGTTGGAAGATCATCTGTCATTTTTGCATGCAACATCTGAAGCAAGGGGAACAGTAACAAGCTCTTAGCAGAGGTCAGGATTTAAGATATCCTTACATTATGTGTCTTCATTATTAAAAGGAGGTATGTGCAGAGACATCCTCTGTATCTGCAGAGCTGTACTGTGTGGGATGATAACATGGATCCTGAAGCAGCAGGCTGTGTGCTCATGTTGCTTCTGTTTCCAGAGCAGCCTCCATTACTGCTAGCTTAGGTTTCCCATCACTGTGTTACAGTAAAGAGGGCTTCTAAGAAATCCTGTGGATGCTGCTCACGCAGGCAGATACCTCTGGTGATTGCCCGGTCAGGAATGCCAGTGCCATGTAGACTTTACCAGTAAAACCAATGTGATTGGTTTAAACCCCAAAAATAAATCACTGCCTCTGTCAATAGCATTCAGGAAAGGGAGTGTTCCTTTTTCCCTAACACAAATGCACTCTGTGAATAGAAGTTAGTGCCACAAAATATTGATGATGTTAAGATCTGCGGGAAGAAAATACTTTTTAACTGCAAACAAGGATGGTTAGAGTATACTTCTGTGTCTTTTGAGGAGTGTAAAAGGGAGTAATCACTGTCCATCAGACAATCAAGTGGTGAAGCCTGCTGAGTAGAAAATTCCTTGTTAATCTGTGACATTACTGCAGGGTCCGATGCATTTTCTCCTTCAGTATTTTGGCACGGCCTGCTAGAAATAGGGTGAGAGAGTGAATGAACAGCTGGTGGGACCCTCTGTAGTCATTCTTTTGTTTCTGTAATACTGTTGGTTTAGGCATGAATTGACTTAATGATGGTGATTTTCTTCTGGAGAGACTTGAAGTACAATTTCTAGTTGTCAGTGTGCATGATCTTCATAAATCCCACTGCATGGACATGTTTTTTTAGTTTAAATGCCCAAAGTTAACTGTTCTTCAGGGGTTGGGAGCAAGTTGAAGTCACCTGCACACCATACCTGAAGGAGACTCCCAATTCCCTATGGAACTTTGAAGATCACATCAACCCTAAGCGTAAGTTCTTTATTTCCTTTGGGAGTGAAACATGGCTTTGCAGAGGGACCTCGACAGGCTGGACAGATGGGCAGAGTCCAACGGCATGAGATTTAACACATCCAAGTGCCGGGTTCTGCACATTGGCCACAGCAACCCCATGCAGTGCTACAGGCTGGGGTCAGAGTGGCTGGAGAGCGGCCAGGCAGAGAGGGACCTGGGGGTACTGGTTGATGGTAGGCTGAACATGAGCCTGCAGTGTGCCCAGGCAGCCAAGAGAGCCAATGGCATCCTGGCCTGCATCAGGAACAGTGTGGCCAGCAGGAGCAGGGAGGTCATTCTCCCCTGTACACTGCACTGGTTAGGCCACACCTTGAGTACTGTGTCCAGTTCTGGGCCCCTCAGTTTAGGAAGGATGTTGTCTTGCTGGAGCGTGTCCAGAGAAGGGCGACAAAGCTGGTGAGGGGTTTGGAACACAAGCCCTACAAGGAAAGGCTGAGGGAGCTGGGGTTGCATAGCCTGGAGAAGAGGAGACTGAGGGGTGACCTTATTGCTCTCTACAACTACCTGAAGGAGGTTGTAGCCAGGCAGAGGTTGGCCTCTTCTCCCAGGCAGCCAGCACCAGAACAAGAGGACACAGTCTCAGGCTGCGCCAGGGCAGGTTTAGGCTGGATGTTAGGAAGAAGTTCTACACGGAGAGAGTGATTGCCCATTGGAATCGGCTACCCGTGGAGGTGGTGGAGTCACCTTCACAGGAGGTGTTCAGGAGAAGACTTGATGGGGTGCTTGGCTGTATGGTCTAGTTGTTGGGTGGGTTGGATTGTTTGATGGGTTGGACGCGATGATCTTGAAGGTCTCTTCCAACCTGGTGTATTGTATTGTATTGTATTATTGTATTGATTGCCCATTGGAATGGGCTGCCTGGGGAGGTAGTGCAGTCACCATCATTGGAGGTGTTCAGGAGGAGACTTGATGGGGTGCTTGGTGCCATGGTCTTAAGTGGGTTGGATTGGTTGATGGGTTGGACGTGATGTTCTTGAAGGTCTCTTCCAAACTGGTGTATTGTATTGTGTTAATGTATTGGCTTGCTGTTAAAGGATGAGCCATCAGACATCAAGAACTGGCATTCAGTGTTTGGGATTTGTCTGCTCTTTCCCAAATCAAGTACAAACTTGCTGAATTTGGGCCAGTTGTCCAGAGGTGCATGGCCTTTTTCTGCTTCACTATTTGTACTGTAAGCTAGTAACCATATTGTGAATGTAATGGAAGCATAAGGACTCCTAAGGACTTTGAGATCTTCATAGACAGTAAAGGTGTGCAGTTCTATAGGCACTGCAGTAAAGGCTATTATTTTTAACATCATTGGTTTAATTGGGAATTACTGTCCTCAGTGTGAGAATGTGATATACACTTGAATGATTTATTACAAAACAAAAAAGCTAGGATCCACACAGTTCTGGTGGAATCTTTTTTTTTCCTTTTCTTACCAGGGTCATGCTAAATGATGGCTTTGCAGTACCATCAAGAAATGAATAGAAGTGTGGCAGAGAGCTAAGTTTACCAGTAATGACAAATGTGCCTTGCAGCCTTATCCAGGAGTGAGATGTGTGTAGCAGCCTCATTTGGCCTGAATTATTTGATACCATTTTCCTTTCATGAATTGCAGATGACTTGGGCTAAATTCTGACTTAAAAAGCCTGCTGTTCTTCATCCTTTCAGAGCCAACTGTATGCAAACCAAAGGAGAGAAATCCTGGGCTGTCAATTTGTAGAATTTAATCTTCTATTGTAATGCATTTTATGTTCCCACACTCATGGCTCATTTGCAGCCTCTGTCTGTAATTTCAGCTATATAAATACAGAACCGTTTATTTCGTGGATTTTTATCTGTTTGTTTTGCTCCTGAAAGTAAAGGAGGAAATCTAGGAGTTACATCAGTTGTAAAATTAACTGGGGGATACTTTTGACTGCAAGCCTCTGTGTTTAGAATATGACTGAACTGGATAGGTAATTAAAAGAAGTGCTAGAGGAAGATTTGCCCAGGAGGAGAGAATTTAGTTTATTATGAAAGAGGCAAATAAAAGTAAACCATACAGACTTCTGGCCTTTCTTTTTCTCTTCTCTTTCTGAAGTGCCCAATATCAGCCTGGATGTTTTGAAGCCCTCTTTTGCAGAAATTCTGCTGGAATCCCACATGGTTATGATCCGGGTAAGATACTGATTCTAGGTTATCATTTTCTTCCTGTTTTCTCTCGCATCAAAAAGATACAGCATCTTCTTGGGTATCTTGGTGGTGGCTGCAAGCTAGGGCAGAATTTACATACCCCAGCAGCCTACTTGATTTTATAATTAGAAAGAGGAGTGCTCTTGCAGCTAAATCTTCCAAAAGTTTGGAAGCCTTGGGCTTCATGCCTGGCTCTGCTGTTGGTGTGATCTAGCTACAGTTATGCAATCCCTCCGCTGCTGAAATTCGGTTTCACAATGAAGAGCTGGAAATTTTCCCTGCCCTACTAGAAGGTTTTGAAGTTAAATTCATTTTTGTGAGGCAGGAGGATATGACTCTGGCCAGTCAGGAAAATTAGCTGAACAGACACTTAGGAGAAAGTAAATGTTTGGATTGAAAATCAAAAACTTCTGATCTATTTTTTTTTAAGTTGAATCAAGGTGCTGAATTTTCTGCTTTCCCTATTTCCCCCTGCTATTAAAAAAAGAGATGGATGTAATATTCTCAAGGTGGACTGCTCTTGTGATTTTTTTCCCCCCATGATTGTTCTTTGTGCTTCTGGCCACAGCCTTTCTGCTTCCACCTTTTGTCTGAAAAACAAGGAGTTAATCTCTGCAGAAAGGAGTCTAAGGTTTTATTTGCTACTGTTTGCGAAGCTCTTCTCAGATTCGAAGAGAGGGAAGGTAGTCAAACAAATTAGTATTAATGCTAAGCATTTCCATGGCAACCAGTGATAATACTGTCTCAGGTAAGGAAGCACCTGCATGAGTTTCCATGGAAATAATCTTTCTGAGGCTTTTTTTTTCCCCAGTGTGAAGGAAAACCTGTCGAAGTAGTCTCTTAATGAACAAAGAGGTTTTGCTTATGCAACGTGTCCTCAGTGACAGAGAAGCTGTAGGAGAGAGACATGAGGGAATGGTGCCTCTAATGGTGCCCAAAGAGCATTTTCACTTGCACAGTAATATTAAAGCATTCATTGTCTTCATTGTGGCCATCTCCAGCCTTTATTCAGGAGGAGTGTTCCTGTGTGTTTGTGTACTCAGACATTTCTGTGCAGGCTTTGCATCATAATTGCCTGCTCATTTACATTTGATCTTACCTGTAGGGAAACAGTGGCCTCAAACCAAAGGACAATGAAGTTACATCCAAGCCTTGGCACTGGCCTATCAACTACCAGGTATATTGATTAATCCACTTAACTTTTTGTTTTCTAGTGCTTTTATTATGCTTCTTGAAGGTGTTACGCTTCTTCATTAAAGGTGCTGTCAGCTTGATTTTGTAACACCTTGGCTGCATGGATGGGAATTTGCCTCACCTTTGACACTGTGCAAAATACAAACTGGATTGCTGGAAACCCATTTCACCCTCTTCTGGTCTGTTTCCTCAGGGCCTGCGTTTTTCTGGTGTCAATGAGACCGATTTTCGGGTGTATCTGCTGGGAAACCCGGTAAGCTGGAGTGGGAGGTTCCATGCCAATGTGCTCAGCAAGTTTTAGCTTAGTCTTGCTTCTACCAATGACAGCAGTTCTCTGTCTCCTCCTCCTCCTTTTCGACTCTTTCTCTCATTGTACTCTTATGCTTGCGTGTAGCTTTTCATTTGCTCTCAACACACGTGTGTGCAGCCTAAAGTCCTAAATCTTCCCCTTTTTATCTATGTAGGTGATTTGGTGGCTAAATCTGGTCACTATTGGATTATATCTTCTGATAGCAGTTTCTACTGCAGTTACCCTGAAGAGAGGTGTCCAGCTGACACCTGAGCTCAAAGGTGAGGTCAGTCTTCCTATACTTCCTGCACTATAGAATCCCTATTACAGCATCCTGGTTTGCCAGTACAGGAAAGCTCATATTGGGCTGCTGCCTGTGTTGCAGAAATCTTTGTATGTTGTATTGAAACCCTGGAGGGTGTACAAGTTACACTTATGGCAGCTGTATGTACAAAACACTGAGCTGTAGAATGCCTCGAAAGCATAGCATGAATGATGTGACTGTTAACAAAGGTTCCATACCAGAAATAATCTCTCTGATGAATAAATCTGACTTTTACATGGCAGGCCATTCCTGATGGGTTGTCAAATTTCCTAGGCTTGTAAGACTTGATAGGAAATCTTCAAATTGGCAAGGGCCCTGATACACCTACTTAGCCAAAGAGAAGAGCTCTGAAAGTAAGTCACAGGCAGGCAATGTGATCAGTGGCCCCTCAAAGTCTTACCACTCCATTGCTGGAGAGATTGGAGCTGGATAGGTAATAAGATGGCATTTTAAGGTGAGCCAAGGTGAGGTACCAGTCTTGGTAGGCTTTTGTGGCTTTATTTTCTTGCAGGAAACAAGGGCTTGGATTAGTCAGTAGCTGGTATGTTAGCTCTGCAGGTTATCACTCAGCCTAGCATAGGAGTTTCTTATGGACTGCTCAAAAGTCGAGATGCTGGCCACAATTGCTGTCAGTTCAGCCAGAAATGACCAGACGTAAAGCTGCTGGAAAGATTCTATTCCATCTGGGTCTGTCAATAAGAGAAAGTGATAAAACATCTCAGGGAAACCTTACTGATGCAGAAATCTGCTGGCCCCATGTCTTTTAACTTACACTGCTTTGCAAGCTTCCAAGAAGTGTTTTCTGGTAGAGATAATTACCTCAGATAGGTTACAGATAACAGGCTTCCTTTTCACAGTTGCCTTTTGCAGGCGCCTTGAAAGCATGTGGGTGGCAGGATTTTGTCTGCCAAGGGCGAGAAACCACTGAGCTTAGATTATTGAGCAATGTCATAGAATCACAGAGTGTACTAGGCATGAAGGGACCTTTAAAGGTCATCTAGTTCAATCCCTCTGCAGTAAGCAGGGATATCCCAAGCCAGGTCAGGTTGCTCAGAGCCCCTTAAAGCCTGACCTTGAATGTCTGCAGGGATGGGGCCTCCACCCCTTCCCCTGACAATCTGTTCCAGTGTTCCACCACTCTCATAGTGAAGTTCTTCCTAACGTCCAATGTAAATCTACCCTTCTACAGTTTAAAACTGCTGACCCTTGCCCTAGTGCTACATGCCTTTGTAAATGGTCCCTCCCCAGCTTTTTTGTAGGCTCCCTTCAGGCACGGGAAGGCTGCTGGCTGGTCTCCCCAGAGTCTTCTTTTCTCCATGCTGAACATCCTGTCTTTGTAGGAGAGGTGCTGCAGCCCTCTGATCATTTTTGTGGCTCTCCTCTGGACCCTCTCCATCAGGTCCAATCCCTTCTTGTGTTGAGGGCCCCAGAGCTGAAAATTAAAGGACTCAAAGCTGGACACAAGGAAAAGAGTGTGAGCTTCCTATAGTAGTGAACTAGGCTGATCTTCCAACAGAAGTACTGCAAGTTGCTACCTGTATTGGCTGTAAGAGAGACAGACCAGCTGCATCAGTGCCCTGCTCTCAAGCTCTGCATGTGCTCTGTACTACTGTAATATATATGGTGTTTTTAAAATGATAATTATTTCCTGGTATTTGTGAAAAGCAAATTATGCAAGAAAAAATATGCACTTATGATTATGAAAATGCAAAAGATGCAATGATTCCTCATATGCCCAGTGCCAGGGTTGTGGAGCTTTCACAAACCCCAGAAAGTGATAGTTTGGCCATTCCAGTTTATATCAGTGGTTGCTTCATTCTCTCTGTGGGAAGTGAATTCTAAAATGTGATGTGAAATTACAGTTAGCTCTTTGCTAAGCTGCATGCAGACACCAGAGCTCCTGGTCCCTTCTCCAGGCTCTGAAAGATAGGCAACCTTTCTTCCCAGGAAAGGCTGGAAAAACGATGATCTGGATGCCTATAGCCTTATTGCTGCAGAGAGAATTCAAAAACATCAGAAACTGAAATGATGTCATTAGTCTGATGTGTGTCCTGAGCAACTGCAGGTTCAGTCTTAACACAGAGCATGATCAGTCAGTCATCTGCCAGTCTTTTGAGACCTAGAACTTTGCATACCTTGCCTGCTAATTGTTCTCCTAAAGTGTCTGTATGCTTTTAACGAGTGCAGCTGGGATGCTGCAGAAGCTGGAAGCAGTTTCAGACCAGTACACGACTTCCTGCAAAGATAACCATCTGCTGAGTTTACTTGCTTGTGATAAGGCTTGCAGTAAGGAACTGTAGTTGAGTTTTTCTCTGCTGAGGTCTGTTTATTTGTGTTCCAGAGCTGTCCAGAATTGTACTGCGTGGCGGAGGGCAGATCACCCTGGGCTGGCTCCTTCATTACCTCCCTTTTTTTATGATGGGACGAGTTCTCTACTTCCACCACTACTTTCCTGCCATGCTTTTTTCCAGCATGTTGACAGGTATATACTAGAGTCTGGAAGAAGACAATTCTGGTAACTGGATAGTTTTCAGGCTAAACAGTATTTATTTAGTTACTTTTAACAGGTTTTCTGATTGCTTGTGCAAAGTGCTTGAAAACATTAACTAATTCAAAGTGTTTCTCATAAAGCAGCTTGCATTGCCAAATTGTCTTTTTTTTTTCTGTTAACCACCAAGGAGAGGCAGTTATGTCTAGTGCTTAGGGCATTTAAATTTGGAAACCTGATTCCTGTTGTCTGCTGTGTCACTGTTTGTACGTGTGCTTTGTTACAAGTTACTTCCTGTTGTTTGCTGCCCCCACTTTTCTGTCATGTCTGCTTATAATTCACTCTTGGTAGTTCTTCCAGTGGTTTTTGTACCAATTTAGCATGCTGGGCCCCAGATCTCTTTTGTATTTATTCACAGGGAAAGGACTTTCTACTGTTACAAAACAATACCTGCAGTTCTAGAGGTTACTAAGATAAATGAAGTTAAAATTTACAAGCTTTTCTGCTGTTAACAAGGCTTTGTCATCCTGGTCTGTGCTGAGCATAGCAGATTTTTTTCTTTGGCCTCTTCATTGCTCCTGACTTGTACTTCTTCCTTCTCCTAGGAATCACCTGGGACACACTACTGAAGTTCTGTGCTGGATTCTTGCTGCCCAGCACCACAGCTAGAAAAGTATATGGAGGAGGGTTCTTGATACTGATCCTACTCATTGTGTACAGGTGAGCACTGGAAGCTGAACTTCTTCTGAATGTGTGACAGTTTCTGTCTCAATGGAAATCTTAGTGCCTGTTAATTATCCCTAGTCTTTGTCTCACTTCTCTGCTGAACTTGTCAGACATCATCAAGCCCAATCTTAACTCCTAAATTTGATTAGATTCAGCATTTGTGTACCAGTAATGCATTATACAACATCTTTCTATTGCAGGGAATCTTTCTTTTATCCCAGCACTCAGTCTGAATGCTGTATTCTCCTCTAAACCCCTCAGGTCACTGGTTTCTGATTCTAGTCCCAGTGTTGGGTGGTGTCACATCCCTCCAGTACAGGCAAATTCTTCATTGTTCTGGTTTTCAGAGATGGCTTTTCTGACAAGCTGTTGCTTTATAAGATAAAAGACCACCTGTGATGGAACTGTGTTCAGCAGAGATTGGAAGGTCCACAATGGAGCTTAGTGTAGCCCAAAAACAAAGGCCCCATAGGACATCTTTGTGGACTAATCTCCTTCAGTGCAGTCTCTGATGGACATTTGGTGTCTTTCCACAGCTTCTACCTCTTCCATCCTCTGTCCTATGGGATGATAGGACCCATGGCCTCTGACCCTAGCAGCCCCATGGCAGGGCTCCGGTGGATGGACTCCTGGGAGTTCTAGAGCCAGCAAAGGGAACCTGGAAACAGCAAATGAGGACCACGTGATCTGCTGCATGTCAGGCTGTTCTGGTGCTTTGGAGATGTGTGACTGTACAATGCTTTCTATGGAGAACTCTGGGTATAGTAGCCCTGTTGCTATGGCTTTTGCACTGCCTGCATTGGAAGATGCAGAGGATGGCCATGGAAAGGTCCTCTTGAAAAGACACATACTCTGAATCCTTAGATTCCTGGATAACCGACTACTTAAATCTCTGTTCTTTGAGCAATATATGTATTAATCAGACAGCAGTGGCATTCTAGCTCTCAGATGGGTACAAGTTGGAGACTGTGGGTAGTTGCATGGTTGTCATGCATGTGTGTGTGTCTTCCTTCTGGTAATCTAAGCATCTTTCAGTCTGAGAGCCAGACAGTGTCTGAGACATTAGGATTTTTATCAAGATGAACAACCTTCCTTATGGTGAGGTTTGAGAAAGCTTCATGTAAGTATCTTGGTACCTCCATTCTACCCTGCCCTGCTGTCTACCTTTTTTTGTTGTTGTTCTGACCTTGAATTTTTAAAAAATTGACTGAAAGGAGCCTGCTTGAAGTCTCCTGAGCCACTGTGCCTTGCCTGTGTCACAGGCCCTTTGCAGACAGAGATGAAGGTTGTTTACCCCTGTATACTGCCTTGCTTTCTAGTCACCTTTAATCATTTATCACAGTCACCTAGCAGGCCTGAGCTCAGAGCCAGATTGTTCCAGCCTAGCACTTCATAGCTTCTTTGCAGTTCTGTCTGAAATTGCTATGGGCATCGTGGTGGAAATAGCAGGTGATTTGTTTTCTGCCCTGAGTATGCTGTGAAGACCAGCTTCTTGGGGGTGTGTGGGAGACTGAAATGATGGCTTTGGAATTTTACAGACAGCTGCCAGTCATTCATGTTTTGATCCCAGCTATTCCAGTGCCAGTTCTGTGCTTTTAGGGGGCAAAGCCTTATCTTTGTGAATGGCATCTGCAGAACTAGCTGTCAGTGCTAAGGTATCTGCACACTATTCTAGCAACCCTCACATAGATGGCTGGTCATGAAATTACTGCATTGAAGAAAAAGTCAGGCCAGGAAAAAACTCTTTGACGAGTGAATGTCAAGAGCTATTGGATGTTGAATCCACCTGTTCCAGGAAAGCAGTATCTTCTTCATCAGGTGCCTTTCTCCTGCATTAGTCTGTTTTTGTAACTGTCCCTTTTAGCCCATCTCCTACTCTTTTTCCCAATTTCAATTTCTTGTTACATCTCAAGGTTGCTACCTTGCAGCATCCAACATGAATGACCCTTAGACCCCAGATAACACTCCTCTCTCAAGAAGTAGTATTTGCAAAATATTATGTATATGTTTCAAGGACCTCAAGCCTTTAATTTCAGAGTTCTTGCTGTGCTTCACAGCCTTGCATCAAAATGACAGGTGCAGGGAGAGCAGCAAGTGAGTATCTTTAAACATGAATTGTGCATTAATTTCTCCTGCCAAACCTTTTTACGACACAGAAGGGCTGTGTTCCTGGAGTTGTTTGGGGTGGGGCCATTGAAGCTCCAGTCAGACTTACTTTCATTCTTCTTTAATAGAGATCCAGTAGCTGCTTGCTACTGTAAGGCTCTGGCTTGGTGTGTCACATCTCTGTTCAGAAGCTGACTCCTGTAGACACTAACTCAGATGGTAGAGACCTGTGCTTTTGGTTCTAAAGGTTTTGAGTTAATCACCTGCTGGTATCACATGGTGGGAAGTCATTGTGCTGATTAGCTGCTGGGTTTGATGATACTTTTCCACTTGCAGGATGTGCTCCCACCTGCATGAGCCAGTGGTTCACAGGGATGATATATAGCCAAGCAGCATGAAGAGGGAGGGAAGGCTGGTAACTTTGTCAAATCCTCCTTGATCTGGCAGCAACTGTCAGTTGTTAACTGTTGGCAACATAGCAGACAGTGCAGTGCTGCCTATGTAGCAGTGTGATTCAGGTCTTCTGTTCTCATGAGATTACTGGCTTAACACCTGCGATCCTGAATGTGAACTTTCCTTAAAATAAGTCCCGTTGCCATGAGGAGGATTCGCCGGAAGAGATGATAAAAGTCATGATTTAAACACACTTGACCTGAACAGTAATAACAGAGAACACTAAGAAACTTAAGTTTTGGAATGGCAGTTTCTGACACTCTTTATTCATCAAATTGAAATCTATGGAGGAGCAAAGTTTGACTTAGTAACCTTGATTAGTTATTGTGAAAAGGTCAGCTTTGTAGGAACTGTCTGAGGTGTGTTCCTTGGTCAGGATCCCTCTGTGCTTTATTCTAACAATCTTTTGGGTGAGGGTTGGCCAGCTGAAGGTGGCAAATGTCGTACTCCTATTCCACTTTCCCATGCACAAGGCTAGTTTCTGCTTCAGTACAGGCAAAGGGTTATTTTTCTTCATGACTGCCATTTCAGAAATCCTGGGAGCATTTGGCTGGCATTGAGACTAACCTAGCAATTCCACAAGAGGGAGCAACCTGCAGCAGAATCTTTAGCTATTTATTTATTTAATAAAGAATTCAGAGTTACAGTTATCTAAAGGTCTGCGTCTGAAGACTGTAGTCTTCAAACACTGTCTTCGTGACGTTTCCTCTGCACTCTCTGGACTCCAAGGGTTGGGACTTCAAGTAAGTGTAAATTGATGTGACTCTGTTTTTCTTTCTATCAGGAGAAAAGTGCTGAAGAAAATGTTTTAGTTAGAATTGGACCATCAGTATTTGCTTCCCAAAACAAAACCTGTCGGGCTGTAGCTGGAACATAACAGCAACCAGTGTTCTGGGAGATCAGTGAAATAAAGTCGTTGGGATTCCTTTACTGACTGGCAAAATGTCTGAGTGGTCCAGATGTGAGGCAGTGGGTGCAGGGCAGAAGGTATTCTGCATGGAATTTGGGCTGCTTCAGTTTGTCCATTTGTACTTGTGGAATAAGTTAGGTTCATTCTGATGACCCCTTGTTAGTCCTCTTCCCTCCTTGTGTGGAAAATAACTTTCTGAGGCCAAAAGATGTTCTCTGGAGCAGCTGCTCTCTTTGAACTTTGCTTGACAGAGTACTTTTATCACTGGCAAAGTATTTCATCAAACTGTCCATGCATTCAAACCATGAAAAGCTGCAGGCTGCAACATTACCTACTTCAAATTTTTTTTTAATGTGTAAACTCTATTTTCATCTCTTCAGTCATTGGAGGATAGCTTGAGGGCTGCTAGGCTCATGTAGCTTCATCCTAGACAATTCAGCCATCCTAAAAGGTTTCTGTTAACAGCAGCTTCAGGGCACACGTGCACACTGCAGCAGAGACCGGCCTGCTTCCAGGAATTGGACTTGTCTTGCATGAGTGGGGTTTGAGTGGAGATTCCTCTGCCAAGATTGCCTGTGATCTAGGTGGAGAACTTTGTGTCATGCACTGCTTATGGGTGGGAGAGCCACCACTAGCTCTTGACTGCAGAGAGTTTTCTTTTTGCATCTTGATTGGAAGGCCTTATTGATGCACAGAGGGCATTGGCAAGGTCTTCCTTTTTATATCTGTCTCCTTCTGCTTTTCCAAGGATGCCCATTGTACAGGACATGTCTTTGCTTCCCCTCCAGTTTTTAGGCTGTTCATCCATTTCTTATGGGTACCTGAACAAGGAGCAGGACATGACACCTCATAGTATCTTGAGTGAATGCACTGAGAGCAAAACCAGAAACTTGTGGAAAGGTAACCAAGTGCATTATTTGATAGTAAACAAAGGTGTTCTTTGGCAGTTCCATCCTGTCCTTTCTCTGTCTCTGAGAGTTGTTTTCAAGGGACATGAGAGTGAACCAGCTCTCAGCAGGGAAACACATGAAATTCTGAATACCTGAAATTCTCCATTGCCACACTTAGCAGCTTCCTTTCCAGAGGCCATGCACTCTGCACACCAGTACCATCATAACACTGTTTCCGTCTCTCAGGATCCTGCTGACAAAGTGAAAATCTCCTTAGCAGTGCCCTGTGCCTCTGCCAGCTGGGGAATATAGGTAAGATTAGTTTTTCTCTCCTTTGCAGCAAGTGACCACACATGTTGGCAAGTGTGTGTCGTGAACACAAGAATGTCAAGTGTTAGACACTCTTTCCTGCTGGGAAAGGAAGACTGAGGATATAAACACCACCTCCATAGCACACTTACTTTTTTCAAAGGGCTGTGGAATGCAAGCAGATAGGACTGAAAAGTGTCTTTTGTTGACTTTAAAGTACTAAGACCTTAGTGGAATGTCCTGGTTATGAGTTGCTTTACTTTTTTAACTCCCTTATGTTTACTTGAATGTCAAGGGCTACAATTGTCACACTTAATATCTGAGGTAAGGGACATACTAGCACAGAAACACTCCTGCTGGATTTGCAGTTGGTCCTAAAACTTTGCCAAGTTTTTTATTGCATTCTCCATCTTTGGAGAACTTGCCCCTGACTGAGCAAGGGTTTAGAGCAGCAGTGAGAGGGGTTCTTTTGTAATTCTGTCCTATACTCTGAACCTTTCTTACTAATCCTCTGTGTGTGTGTGTGCTGTCCATGAGCTGAATGTCTTCTAACTAAGGTGTAATTACTGCACCAGTGAGTGTGGATGTGAGAATGTTCCCTGGATCTATAAATGTATTTTGCATAGGAGATCATGGAAAATGTGGTAGAATTTGGAATTTAATTTTGTAATAAATGCCTCTTTTTCAAACATTCTCTTTATGTCTAGATCTTGGAGTGTGGGTTTCCCCCCCTTTTCTCTCTCCCTCACACACATCCTGGAAGTAGCAGCATGAACTTGGACTCCTTGGAGAGCTTGATCTAGGACAATGGGGATCTACATTAGCTTTTAGCACAAAAATGTTGCTGGACTGTAATTTTAGGAGGTCAGGTTTTACTGCAGTCCTGATAAACACAGCAGAAAGCAAAACTGATCCATCTGGATGAGAGTAGTGATGAAGCAGATTTATTTCTCCATGTTAACAATGTGTCAAATTGTGATATGTAAAATATTTAATGGGTATATTCATCAGGCTTCTGGTATGTTGCCTGTGAACTCTTCATTTGACAGATCAAACACTTTATTCAGGAGCTCAGTGTTTCTCCAGAAGTCATTCTTATGTTGGATGTGTAGTGTCCATAATACCAGAGCAATGAACAGGTCTGTACAAATGAGGCCCTGACTGTAAAGTGAATGTGGAATCTGTAGTGATGCTGGGACATGGTACATCAGAATCTGGCTCTCTGACAGGCTGTCAGCACAGACTTTTGAGTACAGTGTTGACCAGGGGGTTGCCATCCTTGGTGTGGAACTAGAAGAAGAAACAAATACAGCTGCCTTCTTTGGGGCTACACAGCAATGTCCAGATCTGTGCTGGAGAAGGGCCAACCAGTGTGTTAGACATGTTCCAAGGGATGCTGAAGTAAAGCCAGGATAGCTAGAAACTGGGCTATGGCTTGCACAAGATGATAGATTGCACAAGTCTAATAGATGGTTACTGAAAAGCCTATTGACATCTTGTATTACAGGATACATCTGGCTGGAAGAGACCTCAAAGATCACCCAGTCCAACCCTCAACCCAGCACTGAAGGGTCAACACTAAACCATGCCCCTAAGCATTAGATCCACACAGCACTTGAACACCTCCAGGGATGGTGACTCCACCACTGCCCTGGGCAGACCATTCCAGTGTCTGATAACCCTTTCAGTGAAGAAATATTTCCTAATATGCAGCTAAACCTGCCCTAGCAGAGCTTGAAACCATTTCCTCTAGGAAATGTCATCATGTCGTCAAGGAGAAGAGGCTGGCCCCCTCCTGAATGGCTACTTTGCCTCAGTATTTGTCAGTGACACCAGCTGCTGCATGAGAATTCAGCCCTGGAACTGGAAGACAGGGATGGGGAGCAGAGAGCAGCTCCCACAGTCCAGTAGGAAGTGATCAGTGACCTATTGTGTCACTTGGATGTGCACAAGTCTGTGGGACCGGATGGGATCCACCTGATGTGCTCACCAAGCCACTCACCATTATTTGTCAACAGTCCTGGCTAATTGGGGAGGTGCCACCTGACTGGAGATTGGCAAATGTGATGCCCATCTACAAGAAGGGCTGGAAGGATGATCCAGGGAACTACAAGCCTTTCAATCTGACCTTGGTGTCAGGAAAGGCCACGGAGGAGGTCATCCGGAGTACTATCACAAGACAACCAGGTGATCAGGCCCAGTCTGCATGGGTTTTTTGAAAGGCAGGTCCTGCCTGGCTAAATCTGATCTCCTTCTACAATAAGGTGACCTGCCTAATGGCTGAGGAAAGGGCTGTGGATATTGCCTGTCTGTAAAACCTTTGACACTGACTCCCGCAGCATCCTCCCTCAGAAACTCTTCAGAAAGTGTAAGCTGGTATTTGGATACTGTCTGATCAGGGCTGTCGTTCTGGAAGGAAGGACTGCTGACACAGAAACTCTGCTAGAGTGTAGGGAGACAAACTTGAAGAAAAGGCATAAAGTACTTCTCAGAAAATACCAGATAATATCTGAAGTAAAACTTCTCACCACCCTCTAAAGGCAGCATGGCTGCTTTCTGCAGGCAAGTGTGCTTAGGTGGGTGGGCACTGGTGACTGATGCCTTTTGTATTTGATTTGAACCTGACAGGTTTCTAGACTTCTGAATTCCAGACATCATCCCATTGTATGTTCCTCAACAAGAATAAGGCTTTTTTTATAACCCACTTTTTTAATACAGATTTTGTGCTCTGGCTTCAAGCTGCTGCTTTGGGGTTTTCTTTTTTTGCTAACTAGGCAGAAACTTTCAGTGCAAGTTGCTTTCTCTGGCCCCAAATCTCCCGTGCTGCTTCACTCATTTTCATTGGTTTTCTCATATGGTTTTTCCAAACTGTACAGTGTCTTCCAGTATCAGTCTCCCCAGCTCCATAGGCTGAAATAAATCTTCATTGCTTCCTGGTTTTAATCCAAGGGTTGTGGTTGTCTCACACTGTGGAGTTGCTTTCTGATACACCCTCTTTAACTCTGTTGCTCTGGCCCATGTATAATGCATGCTCTGGAAACAGAAGGTTTGTGCTTTGTCTGAATGGTCACAGTCTACCAAGTGTTAGGATTGCTGTAAATTGCTTTGTCCATATTTACTATTCTTGCAGTCATTGTTTTATCTCCACATTTCATCCAAAGCTAGTCATCCTGCTGTCTGCCAGCTGACATCCTTGCAGATGACAAAAGATAGTTTTCAGGTTTGTCTCAATATGATCCTGGTTTTCACCAGGTGTTTTAGGATGAGGTACTTCATAGAATCATAGAATGGTCTGGGTTGGAAGGGACCTTGGAAGATCATCTAGTTCAACCCCCTCTGCAGTCAGCAGGGGCATCCTCAGCTAGGTCAGGTTGCCCAGAGCCCTGTCAAACCTCTCCTTGAATATCTCCAGGGGTGGGCCCTCAACTACCTCCCTGGGCAACCTGTTCCAGTGTTCCACTACCTTGATGGTAAAGAACGTGTTCCTAACATCCAATCTAAATCTACTCTTCTCTAGTTTGAAACCATTGCCCCTCATCCTATCACTACAGGCCTTTGTAAACAGTCCTTTTCCAGCCTTCCTCTAGGTCCCTTTCAGGTACTAGAAGGTCATTAGGTCTCCCAAGAGCCTTCTCCAGGCTGAACAGCCCCAGCTCCCTCAGCCTGTCTTTGTGGCAGAGGTGCTTCAACCCCCTTATTTTTGTGGCCCTCCCCTGGACCCTCTCTGTCAGGTCCATGTCCTTCCTGTATTGAGGGCTCCAGAGCTAGGACTCCCTGTGTTTCTTCACTGACCAGAAAGGAGTTTAGATTATTCACCCCTATGAAGGCACCTCTGTTGGGTCAGCTGAGTCCCACCCTACCAGTATGCTGGTCCCTTGGAATGCTTTAGAGGCAGCTCTCTGAGAAGTAGGGAGGGTTGGTTGAAACAAGAATGTGAACATGCAGAAGGTGGTACATCTTTATTTAAGATATGTGAACTGTGTGAGAACAGCCAGATGCAGCCAGTGCAACTGTAGAATATGAATTTAAACAACTTGATAACTTTTGAGGCAAAATCCCACTGGAACCAAGTCTGAGGAGCAATATTTAAATAAAGGTCAACAAGAGCACAAGCACTAATTATCCCAGTGCAAAGCAAGACCAGGCAGAGCCAAAGATGAGAAGATGAGTAACAAGTTAATTAGCTGACTTCAAATGCAAGAGAGAGAAATCAAGAGAGAGAACTCAAATTACTAAGGACTGCTATAAAAGAGTCCTAGAGAAGGGGAAAGCAAAAAGGCTGGCTCACAAAATGAGGATTTAATGAGGAGTATCAAAAGGTAATTGAAAACTGTCAGGACATAGGTAGTAAGAGAGGGATCAAGAATTAGACCACTACTTGGCAAAGACAGAAAGGCATGAACTGATGGATTGTTGTATACATCTGAAATGCTTTAATAATAAACTCCCTCTGGCTTTTTTTATTATCTCCTTTGTGTTGCCAGGCATGTTAGCTACAGAGCCGTGTTGAGCTACCAAGGCTGGAGAGCTTTGGGACCACATACAATCAGAGAATTGTTAGAGTTGGAAGGGACATCAAGGATCATCCAGTTCCAACACCCCTGCCATGGGCAGGGACACCTCACACTAGATAAGGTTGCTCAGAGCCACATCCAGCCTGGCCTTAAAAGCCTCCAGGGATGAGGCTTCCACCACCTCCCTGAGCAACCTGTTCCAGTGTCTCACCACCCTCCTGGTGAAGAACTTCTTCCTAACATCCAATCTGAAACTACCCATTTCTAGTTTTGTTCCATTCTCCCTAGTCCTATAATTACCTGACAGCCTAAGAAGTCCCTCACCAGCTTTCTGCTTACATCCCACCAGCTTGGAATGCAACACCTCAATGGTTCTGTCTTTAGGATAGGGATAGGATAGGATAGGATAGGATAGGATAGGATAGGATAGGATAGGATAGGATAGGATAGGATAGGATAGACCAGACCAGGTTGGAAGAGACCTTCAAGATCGTGTACAACCTATCATCCAACACCACCTAATCAACTAAACCATGCAACCAAGCACCCTATCAAGTCTCCTCCTGAACACCTCCAGTGGCAGCGACTCCACCACCTCCCCAGGCATTCCAATGAGCAATCACTCTCTATGTGTAAAACTTCCTCCTAACCTCCAGCCTAAACCTCCCCTGGCACAGCCTGAGACTGTGTCCTCTTGTTCTGATGCTGGTTGCCTGGGAGAAGAGACCAACCTCTGCCTGTCTACTTATGATCAAGTTCAGCTTGCATATCAAGGCTGACACCAGAGGTTGACTTTCTGAACTCACTTTGGTAGAGTGACTTGCAAAAGGGAGAGGTTGCTCCTTGGAAGGTAAAGTAGGTGTAGCAACTGGTGGATTATCACTGTGCTAGAGAGCCCAAAGTGAATAAAAACTGAGGTAAGGTCTGAACATCTGTGACTGCTAGACCTGGTCCAAAAGCCTCTTAAGTCAAAAATACTCAGGCTACAGCTCTCTATGTATTCCCCTCTGGCTTCTTTCCTTGCTTCATGCTCTTGTCAGCCTTGGATTGTTTTCAGCTGCCTGTACAAACTTTCCCAAGCTGGCTCTGGGAGATCCAAGATGAACCTGGGGATGTCTAGTAGCAAATAGAAATCAAAAGGCATATTTTAATTTTATTTTGTTGTTGGATCCTCTTCTACACATTGTTCCTCCTCCCTCTGCCTATCCCTCTCTCCTTAGCCCAAATGCTCAAGGTCAGCATTGCTGCCCTGCTCTCCCTGCAGGCACAAGTGGCAGCCAGCAAGCTCTGCAGCTGTTGCCTTCATCATTTTATAGGCAATATTATTCCCTCCTGCATCTCTTCTGCTTCTTGTTATGTAACTGTATTTCATGATTTGCTTTAGTACATGGCCTGAGGAGGTATCCTGAGAAGAGTGATGGGAAGGTTGCATGACTTCTGCTTCCACCTGAGGATGGAGACAGAAGTTTGGGGAAAAAGAGAAACCATTGTGGTCTGTTGTTTTGAGACTAGGGGCAAGGGGAAAGAAAGGGGATTAGCTAAGACCAAGGAGCCCATATCTTAGGTGAGCAAGGAGCCTGAAGCAGCTAGATCAGAGCGACATTATTCATAAAGAGTCACATCTGTGGAATTGGAAATGAGCAGGAGTCCAAAGGGGATTTTGGGTTTGTTGGTACAATAGCTGAGCTGCAAACTGACAGTGCCACAGCAGTGTGTGCAAAACAGTCATCCCTGGGCCAGGCTGATGTGGTGTCTCTGTCAAGTGAGGGTTGATCTCTAAGCACCCTGAACCCCAGGTGCAGGGTTAGGAGGCTCTTGCTTGCAAGCTTATTCCTAGTTCTCTCACACTGTTCTATGAGGTCAGGCAAGTTTCTTTCCCTGTGGGTAAACTGAGACACTGAACTATTAAAGCTGACACTTAGCAAGAGGAGTTATGAGTGTTGGTATCAGAACTTAAAGGGACTGCAGATTACAACAGTGAGACCCAGTGCAAACTAAAAATACGTGTGCTTCCAAAGCACAAAAGAGCTTTAATATCCTCTTTGCAAGTCAGTTGCTTTCTCCAAATGGCCTACATGTGCTTTTGGAGCAGTCTGTGTTGCTGACCTGATGTTGCATCACTCATGAGAGCTCCAAGAACAGTCATGTAGAAATCCAAGAATATCTCCAAAAAGAGCAGAGCTGCTGGGCTAGGTAAGTAAGGGAGCTGAGAACCACTGAAGGAAACCCTCACACCAGGGAACCATCTGCAGTGCTCAGTCTCTTGATGCATTCTTGGAACTTCCTCATGCTTGAAGGCTCACAAAACACTTGAACAAGAAGGGAGGTTTGCCTGCTTGTTTTTTGTTGTACTTTATAGCCTCTCTGGATTCAGCTTCAGCTGTCATTACATCACTGCTGTGGCAGCAGGAGGAACTCCTTTGACAGCCACATAACTCCGAAGGAGAAGCTGCTTTGCACATATGGTGGTGGTTCAGATGTTTCTGACCCCTGAACTCTCCCTCTCTTCCAGTTCAAGTCCTTCATTATAGCTCTCTGCTCCTGTGCTGGAAGATCTGTACTGTCAGGGGTTTAAAAACCTGCTAGTTTTATTAAGAGACAGTCCCTTTTATTAATGGGTAGTTTATTACCCGGCACCAGTGATGTACCAGTGGCAGAATGCAGTGAAGGAATGGATTCACTGGTTGGAGGAGCAGGAAGGTGGAAAACTGATCCTGAGTGTGCCCCTACCCTGTCCAAAAAGAGTTGTTAGTAGTATCAGGGAAGGAATTAACTCTGGTCCTTAGCTCATGCTGTCATACTAGTGTGGAGTTTGGGTGGGCAGCAGGGGTATGGTGAGGATATTGTCCCTTTGGTCAGCTGGAGCACCTGCATGTTCAGATTCACAGATTGCTTCAGGTTGGAAAGGACCCTCAAAGGTTGTCTTGTCCAACTCGCATGCAGTGAGCATGGATCTCCAACTAGACCAGGCTGCCTAGGGTCACATCAAATCTAATATCTCCAGGGCCAAGACCTCAACCACATCCCTGGGCAGCCTGTTCTGCTATTTTACCACTCTCATTGTAAATTGCTTCCTTATGTCCAACTTAAGTCTACCCTGCTCCAGTTTTAAACTGTTGTCCCTTATCCTATTGCTACAAGCCCTTCTAAACAGCATTGCCCCAGCCTTCTGGTAGGTCCCCGTTCAGGTGCTGAAATGCAGCTTTATAGCTGGGTCTCCCCAGATCCTTCTCTTCTGCAGGCTGAACAGTCCAGATTCTTTCAGCCTGTCATCATAGGGGAGATGCTACAGCCTTCTGAGCATTTTTGTGGCCCTCCTCTGGATCCCAATTGTGTTGGAGGTCCCATAGCTGGACACAGTACTCCAAGTGAGGTCTCACCAGAGCAGAGTAGTGTGGCAGAATCACCTCTCTTGATCTGCTGGCCATGCTTCTTTTGATGCAGCCCAAGATGCAACTGGCTTTCCGGGCATCAAGCTGGCTCCAGTACCCCCAAGTCTTTTCTTTCAGGACATGTCAGGCTTAGTAGTCTTGTTGCTGACATTTGTATCTTCTGTGTGAGTGCTCAGCATGCAGCCACCATCTGCAGCACAAAGGGAAGGTGTGGGGGAGAAGACTTTGGACAAGAGCCACCATTTTGCCTTGCTGTCATGGCTTCACTGCTATTGTCTGAGATACCCTTGCCATCAGGAACGAAGACTGAATCTGCATTTTGTTGTTGCCCTGGGATATGGTAGCTGGAATAGTGCCTGCAGGGACTCAGAAAGGTGTCCCACATGCCAGCTGAGCTTTAGAAGCCAATCATTCTTAACTACAACAACTTGCTTTTGTGATGCTTCTCTTCCTCCTCTACTAGCCAGCAATGAATATATTCAGAATGTTGCTAGGCAAATACTCAGCCTGCTTGTTCTGCACCACCTTCTCGTTAGCAGGGTCAGGCTGAACTGTCCAGCCAGGCTCTGGTGAAGCTCCACGTCAGTGTGGTTGTGAGAACTGACTGGAATGTGAGAGTAGCTTGTGCATATGCATGTAGGATGACCATGCTCTTTGTTGGTGTGCTCAGCCAGCTGCAAGACAGTGAAAGGTTACTGTTCATCTTGGCACTATGCAGCTTGTGTTAGCCCCCCTGCCCAGGTTAACCTGCCATTTCCTGCTGCTCTTGCAGACTCCCTGCAGCTTCAGCAGTTATCATTGTACTGTTTTGTCATCAGTCCCCGATGTGAATGTTTTCTTTCCACACAGCTGAGATTTTGCTTTTAGTGGGGACTGCTTATGGAACAGAAGATGGTGGCCAACAGCAGAGAGCACTGTGGCCTGTCAGGTTGCATGTTCTGGACCCTCAGCCATGAGATGGACCTGCAGCTCATGCCTTTTCTTTATTATTGGATGCTTTCTATTTATCCCCGGTTCTCTAAGAATGTCGACATGTAGAGGTCATGTGCTTTTCTGGCTTTTCTTCGTTATAATGAAAGCTAAAATGCTGTATTTGTAAGAGGAGCCCTGAGAGAAGCTACTTGCATATTTCTGGGACCTTTGACATGAATTCTTTTCTAGCAATGGCATTCAAAACACAGTATGCCTGGAACGTTGTTTGTTTTCTGGCTCAGCAGCCAGAGGTCTGAAATATTTGTGGAATTCCCTGGTCCCATCTGACAGTTCAATTCCTTTGTAAGTTTGTTGGACTCTAAGCTTTAGGATAGGGTTCTCCAGCTTCCTTTAATGTATATGGAGCTTTTCCTATACAGCATCTTGTCTGATGTGTGCTGAGAGTGTGACATCTCAAAAGCCTGAGTAATTTATTCTGGCACTTACAGAGATGTCTCGGGTGGCTTGCTGCTGTCACTGCAGTCACTGCTGTCACTCTGGCTCTTTAGGAGAAAGGCCCCCTGGGAGGCAAGCTGGGGCTGGGGCTGAGGATACAGCGTTGTGCCTTTGAACTTGTCTCCTCCCAGGGATTATTTTCAGTACTCTGATGAGAAAGGCCTCGTTTCTGCCTACACTGATTCGGTGGGTTCCTGTGCTGGGTTGGAGTTTGCTGTTTTCTTCCTGATTGCAGGAAGTAAGTTTGATGTGTGGAACCAGAACCTGTCATAAAATCAGCACAACTGTTATTTCAGAGCAGACTGTGATGGTTTCCATAACATTATGTTGCTTGCATCTTCTGAAAACTGTAGCTTGCATGACTGCTCTGGCTTTCCTGACTTCTGTTGTGCTGCCTGAGACCTCGCTTGCCCCTTCTCGCTTTGTTTCCTCCATTCTGTCTGAATCCCAGGGCCAAATTAAAGGTAGCATTTCCCTTTGTCTGAGCGATAGAGAAGCTGGGTGTCCTGATCATCTTTGACAAAGATGACATGTCTTCTGATCTGTTATTAATGACTTTGCCTGGTTCAGCTGTTTTAATTAGCCTCAAATTAAACATGAATCTTTCAGTGTCTAGACTGCATCTGTCTGTGGAGATAGCAGGTGGCTGTGGGGCATCCTAAATTGCAATGAAAGTGGCCAAGAGCAGGAGGATGCTGTAGTGTGGGAGCAATGCCCATGACCACCCCGGCGAAGCTGCACTTGGAAGGAGCTATGCTGAATGGGGAGCAAACACCGTGGGTCACGGTGGTCCCGACCTCACTGCTCCACGGCTGTATGTCAGCCATGAACGAGCTGAACTTTGTTCTCTGCCCTGCGGCAGTGCCTCCCTGTGTGGGCAGTCGGGGTGTGTATGTTAATTTCTATTTTGTTCCTTTCCTTGGGTGGGAAACACAAAATGAGTTCTCCCTTACCATTGAGGAGGGTGGAGAAGCCCCGCGTGGCGGAGAGGGTCGCCGGGGAGTTGCGGCAGGGCGGGGCGCGGGTGCCCGCCGCGGCGGGGGCGCGGAGCTGGACCCCAGGTGAGCGTGGAGCTGCGGGTGCGGGAGGGCAGGGGCGGACGGCGGCCCCACCACGGCAGAGCGAGGGGCGGGCGGCTGCCTCTCGGCGGCCCCTCCGTCCGCGGAGCCAGCCCTGCCAGGGCCGGTGCCAACGCAACGCCTCGGCGAGGGCGGCGCGGGTCAGGTCCCCGCTCCCCGCCATGGATAGCGGGATGCCGCTGTCCGGTGTGCAGCGAGCGCTGATCCGGGAGAGCTGGCAGCGAGTGAGCGGCAGCCCCGTGCAGCACGGCCGCGTTCTCTTCACCAGGTGAGTGGGGCGGCGGGGACGGGAGGCGGCTACCGCCCCCCAGCCCCGGCCGCCCGCCCGGACCGACCCGGGGGCGATGGACAGGCTCCGCTTCTCGCAGTGAAACGCTTCCCTTCGCCCAGCGACGGCTCCGGCCGGCTGCCGCACGCCGCCCTCTCACGGAGGGGCTAGGGTCCCGGGAGGAGCGACGTGGGGATGAGACTCATCCATCGCCAAGGGCAGCAGCGGGCAAGGCCGCCCGCCGGTGAGAAGTTTGTTCTAGGGAGATGGAGAACAAGGGAGAGGGGCAGGTTTTGTGCGTGTCTGTCCATTGACCCTCTGCCTTGCCAACGTTGCTTCAGCCCTTTGAAGAGCTGCGTGGACGCCCGGCTCTGGGGAGTGGATGGAAGGCACCTCAGGTGGTCGGTGGCATGGCACCCTGCAGCCCAGCCAGAGCACTGGTGAGAGGCTCAGCCTCTGGGCAGATGAAGTGATGTGCCAGTGGAACAGCTGGACCCCAACTCCTTGTCTCTCCTAAGCAGATTCATGTCTTGATTATGGGAACAGAAAAAGGGGAAATCTATGAGAAGTCGTTTTAAAAGGATAGTTGGAGAGTTGATGACCAGCTTAAGGAGTAGGATCTATCAGGTGGGAGCCAAAACTTGCAGAGCAGAGCTGGGAGCAGTGACAACAATTTGGCAGTTTTAGTGGATGGGATGCACCAGTTTAACATACAGACTGGGGAGAAGAGAGACTGTCTGGCCTGAATTCACTGTGGCCTCCAGGGACAGCACCAGCCTGTTAGACCTGCTTGAATATCTGCTGCTGAATATGTGCTTGGCATATGCTGGTGTGGTGGATGAGAAAGAGCAAAATGGGAGCTGGTGATGGTGTGGGAGAGTGGGACATTAGGTGAGTTTATACATGCCCTCCTTGCTCAAGTATGAAAGGTAACTGCTGGAGCTTGCAGGCCTTCCCCAGACTTGAAAGCTTTTGGGCTCTCGGGGGTAATTAAGTGGGAACAGGAAGAGTTGAGACAACAACCAAGACTTTAGGAAGAAGGGCCAGGCTGGTGAATTTCTGATCCTCAAGCACCTGCCTGAGTGCTGGGACTGTGAGCTGAAGAAATAGTGACTTTTTAGACTATTGATAACTAGGATTGCCCCAAAGTAAGACTTCAGAATTTCTGGGTCCTTTACATATGGAAAGGGATCAGTAGATGGGAAGAAAGGCAGAGGGGGCCTATGAGTGTGGTGCTGATGAAGTTGTTCGTGGAGTGAGCAGAGTTCTAAATAAAGCTGAGGAAATGAGAAGATGGAGGTTTCTTTCTTGCTCTTGCAGGTTATTTGACTTGGACCCTGACTTGTTGCCCCTTTTCCAGTACAACTGCAAGCAGTTTGCTAGCCCTCAGGAGTGCCTCTCTGCCCCTGAGTTCCTGGATCACATCAAGAAGGTGAGAGGGGCTGTGGCATGACCTGAGCACATCCTCTGTAGAGGAGGGAGCCCTTAGGCAGCAGCTTGACAGTGTGGGGTGTCTGGCTGGGGAGCCAATGGGAACCATTGGGAACCACTGGGAGTTACTTGTGCTGGCAGAAAGTGTTATTGCCAAGTCAAAGTGCCCTACAACAGTGGGGAGATGATGAGGATGCAGGTTGTGGTGGATAAGAAGAATCACACTTGTTTCCATGCCTTTATCTGGGAGTGGAGCTCTTCTTGTGAATGTTGGAAGGCCTCTACTACTGTGCTGAAGGACTCTTCTACTTTGGTGAACTCACTTCTGTCCCAACAAGGACTAAAGCCCTCCGCTTGGTCACATGTGGACCCACTGTTCTGGAGAGGCTGTTAGCGTGGCTGCAGAGCCAGAAGGCCCACAGAATCTCATGGACAACCTCTGGGGGAGTGCTGAGATATGCATTTGCCTCCTCCTGAAAGAGAGAAGAGCAATACTGATGTCATGTCGAGGAGCTCAGGCATGGACAGAATTACGCCTGGTGCAGCAGATACTGAGCTGAGCCCTGAAGGGCAGCCATACTGGGGCAGGGCTCAGCCTTGTCTTGCAGATGCTTTCATAAACTCTCTGTCTCCATCTTTAAACCAGTTTGGTGCTATCTTTGTACCAGTTTGGTGCCGTGTTTCCCTGTCCTTATTCCTCATAAGAGGCTGTTTCAGGATTGTGCTCTTCTGATAGCTGAGAGATTTTTGTTATTTTCCATCCTCTGTTTATTGGCAAAGTTAAGTCCATTTTTACTTCTGCTGTTACTGCTTTGAGCTGAAATAGCTCTTTGCTCTTGTTGGAGATAATTTCCCTGTTGAAATTATAGAGTACAATTCTATCACCTCTTGGCTTTGCCAAGCTAACTGTGCCCTGGCTTTAATCTCTTCTAATTTGTTGTGTCTGTTCCCTTCATCCCACATTAACCCTTCTCTGTCCTGTTTCTGTTTGCCTTTTCATGCTCCTGGGAGGCCGCAGTGATACAATGCCTTACCAGATCAGGTTTCTTGGCTGTATTATCTACCTCATCCACTTGAAATACTTGGTTGATCTTAGAATTGGAGTTGCCTTATTTGCAACTGCATTGTCTTGGCAACTTCTGGTTGGAAACTCTAGTCCTTGCAGCTTCCCTGGAGTTGTCCTGGGATCCTAAGAGCTGTCATGACTGCATCAGCATTACAGCTTTACCTGTAGCTGCTCCACTTTAGGGCTGTTTACCCACTCCAGGAGGTCAGCAATGCTGCTTGCAGTTTGCACCTCTGGTAGTCCCCCATGGAAGGATTTGGTGTATGCTGCTGCCATCATACCTCATTGATGTGACACACAGATCACCCTAAAGCAAAGGAAAGATCAGAGGGCACCTGCTGGGCTGGGAGGTGGTTGGGCTGAGAAAGGAAAAGTAGAGGGGCCAGACTGTTACTCTGGGAGGGCAGCAAGACCCTTGTTGTTTATTGCCATTCTGCCCCTCTGCTCCTGCAGGTGATGCTGGTGATTGATGCTGCTGTAAGCCACCTGGAGAACTTGTCCTCTCTGGAAGAATATCTCTACAACCTTGGCAAGAAGCACCAGGCAGTTGGTGTGAAGGTTGAGTCTTTCTCGGTGAGGCATCCTCTCTTGTCCACTACAGTTGTTTATGCAGCCCTGCCTGCAGCCCTGCTGCCCTCCATTCCTCTGTGCCCACCTGATGGGTTCTGCTGGCTGGAGAGGAAGTTGGTCACTCAGGGCAATCCCTGAGCTGCTGATACCTCTGTAGTGATGTTGGCTCGATAAGGGAAACCCTTGTTTTCTGCCCTCTCCCAATAAGCTCAGGGAGAAAGAAGAGGGGAGAAGGGGATTTGCCCTGTTTGAAGACCACAGTTGGGTTACTGTGACAAAGGGATGCAGACTCAGCCTTTGTCCTGGACCCTGGACCTCTGCATCAAATGCTCTGGGCAAACCTCACTGCACCTGGGAAAGAGAGCATCTATCTCTTTGTGTCTGCACTGTATGATGGGCTGCCTGCACCTTGACCCTTGCTTCCTCCATGGCAGTAAGACAGCAACATTCTCCATATTAAACCCTTGCTTATTCCTTTCCTGCCATCAAGCACAGGCAGAAATGCTGGATCATGCAGTGGGAAAGGGCAGGGTAAAGGAAAGGTTTCTAACTAACACATGGCTCCCTCCTGACAACCACTAGATTTGGTCCTCTTCAGAAGGAGCAGGGTCTCCTTTGCCTGGTATGCTGATCTTCACAAGCCCTGTGCACAATGTGTAGATGCTCTTGGGTGGAGCTGCTCACAACAATGTGAGGAGCAGTGCCCTGTTGAGGCAAATGCTGAACATTCAGCCTGGGGTCTCAGCCACTCTCTCGACATCAGAGCATTGCTCAGCTCTGCTGATCCACTCCCGTGACAGGGAATGGGGCTGGCTATCTGCATTGGGAAGCCATGAGGACAGACATGTGCCTCTCTCCTGGTGTCAGAGGTGCAGTATCAGCCCTTGCTCCCTGCCTGCACTCCCTACTCACCTAGGGTGGGGTAAGGGTCAGGGCAGGGGAAGGGTATGTCACAGGCTGGCTCTGGGCCCCATCTGAGCAGAGAGGGATCAGGTGGCCTGGCCCTGCTGGTGGAGGAGGAGCATCTGCTCTGCAACGGGAGAAGTGCAAAAGGCAGGGAAGCGAGATAAGGGGCTGCATGTCATCCCCTCCTGCTGAGCTTGATGCCGTTATGTTTGGTTTGCAGACTGTTGGTGAGTCCTTGCTGTACATGCTGGAGAAATGCCTTGGCACTGCCTTCAGCCCAGACATGCAGGAGGCTTGGAGCAGACTCTATGGTGCTGTGGTGAAAGCCATGCGACGTGGCTGGGACACTCTCCCAGAAGGGGACTAGATCCTGCCAGCCATCCCCATCCCCAACCACGCAGCTGTCCTGGGTAAGGGGAGCGCTCATGCCATGCTCTCTGCCTTTCTCCACCTCTGTCTTTCTCTGTGCACTGGCCCATTGCTGTCTCGTCAGTCACTGTGCTTCAGGGCTCTCCCAGTGATTCTGCCTTGCTTTGACATGACCACATCTCTGCCTTTGCCAAGGGCTGGCAGGGTACATATGCAGTGAAGCCTAGGAGTGCCACAGCACAGGTACACTGCCCTGCCCCAAGTTCCTTCCAGCTAGCTGCAGTGCTAGCATCTAGGTACCTACTCTGGTTTTTAGCTGGTCTGTCTTCCCTCCTTTTGCTACCCACTCCAGTCAGATGACAGCTACCACAGGCCTCTCAGGCTTCTCTGCCTGAGATCCTATTTTCCATGTCCAAGACCTGCCAAGTCTGGCACTGCTCACGTGTCCTGTGCTGCTGTGCCCAGAGATTTTGGCTCCCTCCCAGAAGTAGGGGAAACAGAGGTGGGAGCTGGCTGTGCTATGCAACCATCCTCCTCAAACCTTGTGTAGAGATTTTCCCCTTGTCCCTTCAGCACCATTGTCACTACCAGATGGTTAATCCTGGTACTTTCTTCTGCCTTGCCTCTTCCCTGGATGGCATCCATGGCTTTTCCTTGTGTCAGCTTGGCCACAGCTCAGTGTGTTTCCTGAGGATGTTTCAAGTAGTGACATCAAGTTAACCCTGAGGTGAGGTTAGTTTTAGCAGATCTGGGCTGCCAGCTGAAAGGCTTTGTGTTGCTTTGGCTGGTTGGTTTAACCTCAGAGCCAGTGGAAATGCAGCAGCAGTGGTGGCTCTTTACTGCTTTGTTTTAAGGAGAGTAAACACAAAGACAAGATGTCTTAAAGTAAAAATGAAGCTTGCAATCATGTCATGGCAACAGCTTCCAGAAAACATTTTGGCACTTGGCCAGAGAAAGCACAGCTGAAATTTCTCTGGTGATGCTGTCAGGACCTGGAGCACTTCCCAGCTGCACACAGTGCCCATCTGCAGAACTACTCACCCTTTATTAATTCCTACCAGCCATACCTGAGACCCAGCCACTTGGGAGCAGAAGAAAGCCCGCAGTTAGGTGTGAGTAGCAGGGCAGTGGCGTTAGGACAGGAGAGAGAAGACAGCATCGACCAGAAGAAATCCCAGGATGTGACTGAAAGGCAGCACCTGAAGGCTCTGAGGGTAGCTGAATTTGAGCACTTTAAAAGTGCTCTTCTTTACGGGGAAGTTGTTATGGGACAGGCAGAATCACGTTTACAACCACCACCAGTCCCAGGGCAAGGACATGGAGCAAGTTTTCAGTCACAGGTAGTGTAGCTTCCTTTTTTGCTGCTCCTTACAGGCAGGAGGAGCCTGGCATTGAGAGCTAAGCTGGTTCTGCTCTAGAGACACATTTCTCCTACACTTGGATGTCCTCCACTCTGGGGCAGAATAGAGCTGCCTGCACATCACAGCTGCAGCTGAGGTCTCCCAGCCCCATGCCATGGAGAGGATGTTGTGGTGCCCTGTGAGATGGGGCTTTGGTTCCATAAGATCAGGCCTGGTGGTGGCCATGAGCTTCCAGTGAGCAAGGAGCTTTCCAGCTGTTTGGGTGGGGTGATGAGGGGTGTTGTGAAATAGACAGTGAACGTCCTCATGTGGGGTGCTTGCTGTCCTCCCCTGGGGAGCAGGCTCTGCTTCTGCAGTTCTACACCATGGTTTGCATTCTGGCCCATGGCTCTTCCCATCAGCTGGCTCAGGTGAGGGTCCTTCCATTCTTGTGCCAGGCAGTAAGGGATGCAGGAGCTGGGGCTGGGAGGAGGCACTAACTGTGATGGCATGGTACGGGGCAGGAGAGTTTGGGACTAGGGACATCCTGTTTGCAACTCTGTTCTGGGGCATCAGCCTTCAGCAACACAAACCAGACGACCTGACTCTGACAAGTAGGCAGCTGTGTGATGGGTAGGGTGTGGGTGTTCCTGCTACTGCCCTGAACCATCCCTGGTCCCTCTAGCTTTCCCAGCTCTTTGACTTCTCTTCTGTACCATGTTTTGTGTAACTCCTAAGGGAACTGATCTAGTCTGTGTGCCTCTTATACCCGGCTGTACTGTTTAATAAAGAACAACAGTGAACCTTGGCCATTTTTGCTGCCTTGTGTTTATTTTAATATAAAAGGCCTAAGCAAGAAAAAAGAAAAGAAAAAAAAAAAAGAGGATGGCAGAGAGGGGTTTACTGGTTTCATGCTGGCTCTAACTTTGGAGATATTGGTCACTGGGAGTGATTGTGTAGTCCAGATTGACTGACATGAGAAGGCATCCAGCACCAAATGTCTTTTGAGAGCTTTTGTGCACTGTAATTGAATGGGTGAGCAGCAGAGGAGCTGGCAAGGGCATCCCACTGCTGGCTGCTCATTACATTTCCAATTTAACAATCTCTAATGCAATTAGAATTTTAAGCAATCAGCCTAAAAATCCCCTTCCTGTGGTTCAGCTGCTTTTGTTCTTTGAGATAGCATCAGCTCACCCACTGCTGGTTGCCCACAGCAGCAGGGCACAACCTTGAAGCAAAGTCCTGCCTACTTCCTTGCAGTGTCTACCCTGCCAGCTTGGACTTCAGAGCAACCCAGCAGCCCTGCCCCAGGGAACAGCTGGTGAGGATGCAGGAGATCCTGTCTTCCTCTTCCTCAGGCCTGTTCTGACTTTAGCAGGGTGGATTTTCAGCCCTGGGACAGTTGGACACTTGGCACTGAAGTATGATGATCCCTAGAGCAGGTAAGCAAACGTGATGACTGTAACAGCATGACCTGGGCAGGAAATCCCTGTCCTGCCATGAGAGAGCATGGTCAGCATCCTGGGAAAGCCATGCAGCTCTGCCTTGAGATGTGGCTGGTTCTAGAGGGAAACAAGCAACAGGCTGTGAAGGGCAAGTAGAGAAGCAGAGATATGAATGCAAATAAATCTTCCCTGGGGTTCAATGATAAAATAAGTATTTCAGCTCTTCCTGGGCTGGAGCACTGTTGCCAGCCCCTGGGCTAGTTGGGGGGGGGGGGGGGGGGGCAGTCCTAGTGCTGCAGGAAAGAGACAGTGATCCCCTTAACAGTAACCTCATCTTTGACTTGCTGTGCCAGCACAGAGGTTTGCCACAGCTGCCACAAAGCATCCCAGGGAAGCTCCAGGCACTGCCTGCCCCTGGCCCGCGGTGGGAGGCACCGTGTGACTGCTGGGACCCTGCCTGCCAGTGGCTTATGTATAATGCAGGCTGCGCATTTCCTGAGGGCAGGAGTGGCAAGGCACAGCCAGATGGGGCTCACACCACCTCATTAGGCTGGGAACAGCTTCCATGGCCTGAGGGCTGGGAGAGCCATGAGGTGAGGGGGCAATCACGGCCCTTGCCCACAGCAAGAGCTCCTGCCTCAGCTCCCTGGTGTCAGCCAGTCCCTGCATCTAACCTTGTTGACAAAGTTATCAACTGTGAGTGGCTTTTGTGGGGGCATGTGATGAGGAGAGTGGGGTTTAAAATTTCCCATTTTTTTCACCCAACAGGAAGCCCTCCCTGAGTCCCCTGTTTGGGACCTGTGGAGCATCCAGCAGGAGGGATCTGCTGAAACAAGAGGCAAATAATTCCAGTAGGAAGTTGAGTATAATAAGCGCTGTCTGCTCAAAACCTAGAGAAAGGCTCTCACAATGGAAGGTGTCCCTGCCCTATGGTGGGGGGCAGGGTTGGAAACTAGATGATCATTAGGGTCCCCTCCAACCCAAACCCTTCTATGTTTCTAAAATGTTCACCCCCTTCCCTGGGACTTGTTGGTGGCAGTTTAGTTTTGGAAACATCTGCTCCTTCCCCAGATAAGATGGGCCCCTCTGCTACCCCCACTCCTTGCTGACAGCCTAGAGGACTTCCAGGCTGTCCTGCTCTCTCCAGGCAGGTGTACCACTTTGGTGGTGTCCTGAGCCAGCCTTGCCTGTGGGACAAGGACTGGCAGAACAGCAGGGGAGGCACATGCCTGTTCCAGTCCTGCACCCAGCCCCCAGTGTTTGGGATGGTGCTAAGGGCTGTGGCAACCATTCTGAGAGGAGAAGGTGGGGTGCTTCCTCACTCCTGCACCTTTGCTGTTTCTGCCCACTTGCTGGGGTTTTCTTTTGCAGGGCCCATGGTAGGTGGCAAGGTGCCTGGAGGTAGAGAAGTGTCCCATCAGTCTCCCCCCCCGAAGCCTCTGCAGGACATCCCCAAGAAGGGTCAAAAGCCACCTGCAGCTGGGAAAAGGGGCTTGGGGTACATTCACAGGTTCCAGCAGTGAGGGTCCTTCCCTCTCCTGGTCCTGGGCAGGATGTGCAGAGGTGACATGAGGCAGCAGCTGGGTGAAGTCATTTTATTCAAGGCACAGTCATAGCAATAAATCACAAGAAGGTACAGACCTCTGGCACATTCCAACAGCGGGGCAGCCAGGGGCAATCGGACCAGCAGCCCGAGCTCCTCAAGACATGGTGCCACTCACAGACACTTGCTTCCACCCAGAGACAGGCCACCAGCATCTTCCTGCTCCAGCCAGGGGCAGGCAGGGAGGGCAGCAGCTGAGCTGCAGGCAGCCCCAGGGACACTTGAGCAGGAAGCTGTGAGCTCCCCACAGTGCTTGTTGGGGTTGGGAAGGAGAGGCTGAACTCAAGGCTCCTGCAAGGCAACTGCTCAGTGGCTAGTGTGCTGCAGCCATCATCCCAGCATGCAGGAGCGTGAGTCAGACAGGGGCTAAAGAGCTGCCAGCTAGCCAAGCTGAGACCCACCAGCCCACAGGGATGTCCCAGGGCCCACCTAAGTCCAACAAAGACCTACAGCTCACTGCTGGGCTGCCCCCTTCATAGGACTGACACACCAGGTCCACTCTGCCACTGGCAACAGTAATGCTGAGTGGTGCCAAGTATTTGCCTTTGCAAAGCAGCACTCCCCATACCAGCAGCCTTGGTGCCATCAGAGCTGTGTTGTTGGTTCTTCCCTCCCTGCACAGCCCTGGGATGGCAGCTAAAATTGCTCTGAAGCCAGCGGGTAAGTCAGAGGCAGGAAAATGGGCCCCAAGGTCAAAGCAGGGCCAAGCAAGGAGCCAGCAGGATGGGACAGGTTAGCCTGATGGGATAGAGGCCAAGCAGGGCAAAGATCTACCCTCATCCCCAGAGGCCTCCATGGCTGCTGTGGAAGAGCCAGGAAACACCAGGGATGCTGCCCAGGCAAGGAGCTGGCACATTTACACTCAACCCAGCAGGACTCACGCTCAAGAGACAGTGTGGCTGCTGGTGGAGCATCCCATGGATGTAGCTTGTGGGTAAAGGTAGGTGGTGCACCAGGATCCGGAGGCTGGGGTCCTGCCAAACTCCTCACCCCTCATTTCTCCTGCAATGGGATGGAGTCTACCCCACAGGGAGCCTGAGCACAAGGGAGATGCTACCCAGGAGAGAGGGATGATAAGGAACTGCCCTTATAGCCATTAAAACAACTGTGCCTTCTCCCCCTGCTCCTCCCTGAAGACCCAAGGCCACAGGTATGGTGCAGCAGTGGAGGGACGGAGTGGCAGAGCAGGGAAGAGCTTGGTTTGTGTTTTGAAGTCTGCCCCAGGGTAGGGCCACTGGTGCTTAGGCAAAGATGGGAGCAGCCCCTCAATAAAGCACACTCCTCTCAGCAGTCCCTGCTTTATTGGGCAAAGCCTTAGGGATGGCAGCAGGGGTGGGCAGGAGCCTGCAGGGTCAGCAGTTGAGGAGGCAGTGGGACAGCCGCCAAGAGCAGTGGGTGGGCATGATGGGAAGCGAGGAGTGTCTGTCCCATGCCACTGAGGACCTGGAGGACAGCACGGGGGTGGGCACATTCGTCTGAGCTGTCTGGGCTGCTATTCCCCTCACAGAGGGTCCAGGGCCTCCCTCCTGCCCACAAAAGCATTGCCTTTCAGAGAGATCCTCTCCCCACATCACTGCACCCTCTCTTCCCCAAGATGAGCTGGAAAAGGTAGTTGGGTACAGGGGCAACATGGGGACTGAGCCAGTCCAGGCAGCAGAAGGGACCAGCAGAGGCTCCTGCCACTTCACACACAATGAGGTCTCTCCTTCACATCAATCCTGGTATCCCCCAGCCCTGTCAGCAAGGTGGCCCCCACCAGTACTGGGAAGGCTCCTTCCTACTCCCTGGCACATACTCCACTTGGCACAGCTGGTCCTTGCCCTGGTGGATGCTCACTGGTAGCGTGCCTGGCTCTCCATCACCGGGCCACTCCTGTACTCGCCCTCCACTGTCTCCAGTTCTGTCTCAAAGCTCTGCAGCCCTCCATCCTCCCCATCCTCTGCTGGCTCCAGGTGATTGCCCATGGTGCCGTAGGACTGGTGTGCTGGGGAGGCTGCTGGCGTCAGACTCAGCTCAGGCTCCTGTAGGACAGTGGCCACAAAGAGCTGCCCCGGGAGGGGGCAGTGGAGTATCAGAACCCAGAGGACTGAGACTGGGGTGGCCACAGTAGGGCTGGGGTCGGTTACTCACATTGGAGTTAGGGGTAGAGGAGACACTGCTCCGCTCCACATCATTGAAGGCGCCCTCAGACTGATCAGACATCTGGGGAGAGGGAGGTTGGGATGAAACAACGGTTTGGGAGTCCACAGCTCATGCTGGGGCAGCCAGGCACTACCTCAGACTCTCCAGAGAGGCAAGGGAACAGGACAGGTACATGCCTGCACTCACCTGGTAGCTAGAAGGTTTCCGTGGCTGCAGCTTCTTCAGACAGAGGCCAAGGAAAGAGAAGACGATGCAGGCAAGGAGGACCACAAAGGTGAAGAGGGTGACAGGGCGAGTGGGACCTAGAACACAGAGACACTGGGGCAGCACATGAGCATCCAAGGACCTGCCACACATCCAGCGAGTCCCAGGCTGGGTCCTGCTTTGAGTATTACAAGTTCTCAACCCTCCTCCCAACACACTAGGTGACACCCACCTCTTCTGCCAGTTCTCCATCACACATTCCCCACTCCCATCCCCTTTCCCACCCTCCATGCTGTGCCTAACTTAGACACATTGTCCCACTGAGCATGAGATGTGACCATCAGTGTCAGGAGGCAGCCCCAAGCCCTCCCTACCGAGGCGCAGGACGGAGAAGAAGAGCAGCCAGAACATGCAGAGGATGGGGGCCACCACAACCTGGCTGATGGCCGCAACGTGGAGGCGCTGGTTGAGCTTGGTGGGGATGTACACATAGTAGATGTTGTAGCGGTCCACCATGTGCTTCAGCAGCATGTAGAGCAGGCCTGGTGAGAGGAGAAGGGCCACTTGTGGGGGACGGAGTGCAGGGTACAGCAGGGCAGGCCCAGGGTATAATGCCCACGGGTGCCCTCCTGCACCACACAGGAAGCTTACGCTCCTACACTGCGGCTGGTGGCTGGGACAAGCTGCTCTTGGCATGGCCAGGGACACCAGGACGGTGGGATGGCACTCACCGAAGGGGACGATGATGGGGCAGGTGATGCTGTAGGTCATAACGACAGAGAAGATGCAGCAGGTCCAGGCGTACTCCAGTCCAAACTGGAACTGGTAGGCTTGGCTCTGAGGCACAATCAGCATCATCATTAGTGTTCCTGCTACTGCAAAGGCTGAACCTGCCTTTGCATCCTGACCTACACAATTGCCTCCCTCTGTCAGCCCCTATGAGGTCTGCAGAAGACCCGAGCCTCCCCTCTGCAGCAGGCCAGCCTGAGTTTCTGTGGCAATGCATCCAAAACCCCTTTCCCCACCGCGGAGTTGGGAAGGGGGTAAAGACCAGGAAGCGTGGAGAGGTAAGGAGGAAGGCAGCTCCCACCTTTCATGGCCATGTCAGCTGACACCTGGGCCCCTTCCCCCAAGTTGCATGTCAGGGCAAAGCCCCGGGCCAGCACAATGCAGAACATGATGCTGATCAGTTTCTTGCCCTTTTTGGCCTGTGGAATATGATCTGTGGCATTTGCGACACAGGACACGTGGGCCATGAGCTGATATAAAATGGGTTGGGTAGAGAGCACTAGAGGCTCTTCCTGGGGTTTTCCCCCTGCACATGTGGACCACACCTTGCAGGCCAGAAGGATTCCTGGAGAAACAGAGACACTAGAAGGACTACACCCACCTGGAACCAGCGTTGTGAGTGTATTTGGAACCTGCCCGAGTCTCCAAGGAATACCTTCTCTTGTTAGTAGGGGCAATATACTGCTCTTGGGTCCTATCATTTTCCAAGCACTGATCTTCAACCATCTGTACCCATTCCTGTACTCTGGCAGATATTGTGCCACCGAGCAACCAAGCTGTAGATAGCATTTTTCTGAAGGTGTGTCTAAGTTAGGCGGGTGGCAGCATTTCTGCATTCATAAAACCATGTGTTTCTGTTAGCTGCCTGCCTGCACCCCTCTATCCCTAACGGCTCCAGCAAACACAGCCCTGCTGCTGGGCGCCACGCACGCCCGGGTGTGACCAGAGCCACCTACCCGCTTGACGTGGAGCCGCTCAGGCTCGGACTTGGCAAAGCAGAGCCGGGCAGTGTAGACGAGGAGGCCTGGGATGCGCAGCAGCTCCATGGCCGTCCCGATCAGACTGGAGGTGACCACGTAGTTGACGAAGAAAGCGCCATTGTCCGGCAGGAAAACGCACCTGGCCAAGAGATGCAGAAGGGGAAGAGGATGCTTGGGCAGGTGGCCAGGGAACAGCCAAGGGCTGATGTCAGGAGCTCTCCCTTGCCATGGAGGTTTGGGAGCTCCTCGATACTCACTGGAACTTGATATCAGCCTCATCCAGAAAGTGGGTATCGAAGAGCCAGCGGAAAAAAAGGTCCAGGCTGAAGAGGGAAGAAGGAGAGCGAGCTGCCCTTATGAAGGAGAAGAGTCACAGAGCAACGTGGGAGGCACCTAGTGGGCATGTGCTTTCCTCTGACCTGGGTGGGTGACACCCTCTAGACTCTACTAAAGCAGCCCCTTCTGCCGTATGGGATCACTGTGGCTGGGTGCTCACCTCCTAGCCAGGATTTCTGTAGGTGGGGCTGGGCCACACAGATACCTGACTTGGTCCTCTCAGGGTCTGCTAAAGGGCTGACCCCAAGCTGGACACCACCAGCACACCCTTGGGTCCACCCTGGCATCCTAGCATGCTGCTTCACTCCCCTCCTCCCTTTCAGGGAATCTTTTTGTTTGTAACCATCTGAGAGCTCAGCACAGCCACAGAGCGAGTGTTTTCCTCCCAGAGCCAGCCCTGTTTCAGCAGCAGTGGGCCCTCTGCCCTTTGAGGCTAGCTCATGGGAAGCGACGGGCCCAAGTGTGCTCCTGGCTGCCAGGAGTAGGGACTAACAGCATGGCAGGGTGGTCTGTACCTGCTCAGCCCCAGTGAGGGCAGGATGATGACCATGAACACCAGGAAGAAGAAGCACTTGTGCATGGTGAGTTGATTTTCACTTGACCTGCAGAAAGGGGAGGGAAGAGAAGAACATTGCACTTTTCCAAGGCAGAAATTCCAAGGAAGAAATTGGGCTGGATCTCACTCTTCACCAAGGTGCTGTTTCCAGCCCCAGGAAGCCAAATGCATTTGATCTGTACATCTACTTGTAAGACCTTTCTGAGGCCAGTGGAAGTCACCATAAGGAATCTGCTCCAGTAAAAGCTCTTGTCCTCTCAGCCTCTCCCCTCCATCACCCCTGTCATCACCCACCATCCCTCCTGGTGTAGACACCCAACAATTCAGCTAGGTGTCTACAATGAGTTCGGGAACCCACATTTCCCCCAAGAAGTGATGACAAATCTCCTGTAAGGACTCAGAAAATCAGGATTGAGGGCTGGGGCAGGGTCAGAGAAGGTACATCATAAGAGTTGGGCAGACTGCTTTGAGTACCCCAAACTTGTACTTCCACTGTGGAGGTCTGGGAGCATAGCTACGATATGCCACCCAAGTCAGGGACTTGGTGCTGCCAGTCCACCATCACACTATCCCTTTCAAAACCTTCTTCAGATTCACATTAAACCCAGATCCACATGCCTTTGGCAGCACTCTGGAAGGACTGGGGGCTACTGCAAGGAAATGGTTCCTTTGGGCACGGACTTGGGGCTCTTTCATGAAGGGCAACACCCAGTGGGTTCTGCAGGTGTCTGCCAATCCACTGCCTGCCCCACTGCAGGACAAGTCCCATGAGTCCTCCCATCTCCCACAGCCCTTAGGGAGTGTGGGGGTGAGCCCCTTTACCTTGTCCAGTGTGACTCGAAGAATGCTGAGTAGTAGACGAGGAAAGGCAGGAAGACGGAGAAGGCCCAGAGCAACAGTGTGGGGAAGAACTGGGTGATGATAGGGTTCTACAGGAGGAGAGAAGTCAGACACCCCCTCAGGAACCCACCAGAACTCAGTCATGTTTGAGGCAGCTTCCTGGGCCTCCCAGCACAGGATATGTGCAACAGGTGGGCTGGGGCATCCCCTCCCTGAGCAGCAGCATTTGTTTTGGGAAATAAGAGCCTGAGGCTAGCCAAAATCATCACAGGTATGCTCTGAGCCCCAGTGACCACCCAACAGCTCACAGGTCAGTGAGCAGGAAGGCAATGTGCTGCTGGCAGCTCCTAAAATCTTGAGCTCTTTCCATCCCTGTCCTCTTGCATGGACACTAACCTGCCCTATCCCATGGACAACAGCACTAAAGCTCAGGTTTGCATAGGTGCTAGGGCTCTGCCACTGGAAACACATGGGGCTGGATGGCAAACAGAGGCATGACTACTCCTTGCCTCTCATTAATGCCCATCCCAGTGATGCCTCATCTTCTCAAGCCAGTACTTTCCCCCTGTTACAGACCAAGCTAGAAACTGAGACTTTGGGAAAGCTGGCACAGAGCCCCAGGGACTACCTTCAGGCTCTCCACAGGGTGTGTGACGTTGAACATGTCCATAGTGTTGACAATGATGGCTGGTGTGGTGAGGAAGAAGAGGAGGATGAAGAGGCAGGTATTAAGGAGAATGAATCTTAGCCACCAGGATGTGCCACGGACAGATAAATTCTCCCTGTGAGAGGAAAACACAACTCAGGCATGGTGTGGAGGAAAAGCCACGTGTTTTGGGCCTCCTAGCTTGGCTCCCCAAAGCTCTGCCTCTCACTGCCTGCACCAGCCATCCTGGCAGCCATTGCTGTGAGCTCACCCCTCCCCTCTCTACTGTAATGACACTTGCAGAGACCTCAGAACCAGAGTCTGTACCACCAGGAGACTTTAAAGTCAGGCTGAAGAAATCGGAGCCTGACAATCACTCCAAACCTCACGTGGCTGAGGTGATCACCATCTCCCCTGCTGACTTCTGTTATGGACACAGGAGGGATTGTCAGTCCCTGCCACACTGGGAAAGTGCCCTGTAGATATGGGCACGGTTTCCCTACAGCTATGTGGGCTTTCTGCTGTGAGCTCCCTACAGGTATGGACACTGGTTCCCCTGGCTGCTCCCCTCCCTTCCTCCTTCCCACCACAGGGTTCACCAGATGATGTCGCTGGGTGCAGGAGCATAGCGAATGCCCCACTGGTGTGACTTGACCACAGTGGTGACAGACGACTGCTGGGGGTGCTTGCGGCAGCGGATGTGGCTGTAGTCCTTCAAAATCCTGCAGGAGAAGAGAGCCAGGTGTCAGGTTCAGACTAAGGGCTCAGGACCCCCCCACAGTTCTGGTCAGACTCCTTCTGCAGCCTCAACAGAGTGGCCATATCTGCAGATGGCAGAGGCACAAAGGAGACAGACCCTGCTGCCTGGCTTTGGCTGGAGAAGCCGGCAAGGTGCCCCAGTTCCCCAGCAGTGGTGGTCACCAGGCCAGGGGATGTCCCCATGGCCACTGATGGGGGTACTCACACAGCTGTCATCCGCTCATCCTGGAAGGTGACGAAGGCCACATCGAGCCGCTTGAGCGTGATGCGGTTGCGCTCAGCATTAAACTCATCCGTCAGCTTCTCCTCCAGCTCCCCATAGTACTGCTCTGCATCCACCTGCAGGAGCAGCCAGGGCTCTGCTGTGCTCACCGGGCTGGGGCACAGGTGAGCTGCCACGCTCTGCCTCGCCCGGTGGGGCTGTGCTACCTGCAGCCCTGCCGGCAGCCTCATACCTGCTCAAAGCCACAGAAGCGGCAACAGAAGAGGCGGGCGCAGGGGTGGGTTTTGATCATGATCTTCCCCTCCTTCTGTGCCTTGGTGGTGAAGTAAAGGCGTCCCTTCATTGCCTTGCGCCTGCCGGGAAGCGAGCAGGGGTGAAGCTCATCTGGGGAGGGCAGCCAGCCAGCCAGCCTGGGTCCCTTGACATGGCAGGGAGGCAGGGCGCACCCGCTCACAGCGGCAGCGGGGAGCTGCCTGCGCTCACCTCTCCCCATCCAGCTTCATCAGCTTGCGCACGTCGAAGCAGAACTGGACGTTGGTGACGGTACAGCTAGGATAAGCCTCACTGTGGACACAAAGACATGGTGGCACCAGGAACTGGGTGAGACAGAAGCAGGCCCTGCCTCCTGCTTGCCAGCCACCTGGTGAGGCTGCAGCACACTGCTACTTACTGGAAATGCTTGATGATAAGGGAAGGGTCTGTGATCTCCTTGGGGATGTGGGTAACCATCAATGTCCGGGCAACCTCAGGAAGGAGAAAGTACAGAGAAGGTGGATGGGCTGGGGGGCCTTTGGGACCCATCACTGCCACCCCTGGTCACCCAGCCACCAAGAAGGCAGAAGTGAACCAGGTCACTGATTACTACCCCAGAGGCTGCTCAGCAGAGACCTCCTCAATTTCCACTCCCAGGCCCCAGCGGCATAGCTGAATGCTGTCACCCCCCAGGCAAGATGGGCACAGCAGAACTTCAATCTCAAGAGACAAGGCAGCAAAACATTTGCCTCTGGGGTGCTGGCCTTTCTCCAGAAGGTGGAGAAGAACAGCTCTCTCTTTCCCTGGCTGCTCAGTCCCAGGCTGTTTGTAAAGCTCTCCCTACATACTGGGAACATCCTTTCTGCAAAGCACGGAGTTGTCCATTGGCATTGAACAAGGCAGAGCTGGAGGAGAAGCAGTTGCTCACCTTCTCATTCTCTCTGTATTCAAGGTGGACAGAGTGGTGAGCCATGCAGAGGATGGTGAGGATGAAATAGATGAGGGCGAAGATGCTGTGCAGCCACAGGAGACGGTCTCTAGAGGAGGGGAAGAGGAGACCAGTGAGCAATGTGGCAGGCATGTGGCATGCAGGCCAGCCTGGCATTCAGTGTCTCACCTATGGCCACCCCCACTACCCAGGAGGACCTTCCTGAGCTGGCCACTAGGCCCCCACCCTAGGGATGAGAAGTGCAGCATCCAGGATGTTGTCTGAGAAATGAAGCTGTCCAGTGTCCCCAAGAGCACTTCTGCCAGCAGAGCCAGTGTGACAGCTGCTGTGATGGTGCTCACACATGGTGCAAACAACCACCAGACACGGAGCTACTGTGACTGGCATACTGCTCAACATGAATCTGTTCCTGCCACGCATGGAGCTGTGACAAGTGCTGCTCCTGGGGGCTCCCAGCAGTGCCCACCACAGCAACAGCACCCACAGCCCCTCCGGACACAGGAGCCACATACTGTGTTGGGATGTTGGCGATGGTTGTCCGTCCAAAGTGGGTAGGATTGTGTCCTGCAGGGAAAGAGAAGCAGGAGGTTAAAAGATTAAACCAGGGAGGTGTGCACAACCATGCTTGCAGGGGTAGAGTCTGTTATCTTTGCTCCCTCCTTTTCCTCAGGTCCCCACCAGGTTCCCACTGCCCTGAAGCTCCCTGTCCCTTGCATTCCTTGATCCCACAGCTGATGGTGGATTCCTGTGCACAGAATCACAAAATTATTGAGGCTGGAATGGACCTCTGAGCTCATCAAGTCCAGCCTATGACCTAACACGACCACATTGACTAGGCCATATCCAGTCTTTCCTTAAAAACCTCCAGGGACAGCAATTCTACTACCTCCCTGGGCAGTCCATTCCAGTGCCTAATTACCCTTTCCATGAGGAAGTGCTTCCTAACATCCAACCTAATCCTCCCCTGGCACAGCTTCAGGCCATGCCCTTTTATCTTGTCACAAGTTGCCTGGAAGAAGAGCCTGACTCCCACCTGACTACAACTTCTGTTCAGGTAGTTGTAGAGTGTGATAAGGTCCCCCGAGTCTCCTCCAGGCAAAACATCCCCAGCTCCCTCTGCCTCTCCTCGTAAGACTTTCCCCCTAGTCCTTTCACCAGGGGGACTCCTGACAAAAAAGGGCCCTCCATCCCTGCAGCATGGTGCTTGCCTCAAGACTGGGGAAGCTTGCATCACACTCCTAAGCCATCTTGTGACTGGAGAAGAACCTACCCAGAAGGTCCCCCGAGAAGTTGATAGGCAGGATGACCGCCACAGAGAGCATGCAGACCAGCATCAGCAGAACCAGGAGGTGCCGCTGGAAGGAGAGGTAGGTGGTGGCATCGACTCCGCACTTGCTCTGAATCTCCTCATCCCTGGGGGAGAGATGAGTAGGAATGAGAACTAGAAGTGCCTCCCCACCATCTACCTCCCCAGGGACACTGGCTGCTCTGGCCTCACACAACCCACTTCATGACATCCTGCCCATGGCATGTGGGATTTGGGCACAGAGGGAATGAGGGACACAAGCAGCCCTCAGGTTGCCATACTATTACAGGACCAGTTCCTATCAGAAGAGGCTGAAGCCCTTTTCTGCGGGACACTATCCAGGGCTCAGTGGAAATGCAGAGAGGAGCCTTCTGCTCTCTCTCCAGGTTGTGTGTTTTAAGAAGGCTCTCCTCTGCCACTTGGCCCAACAGCCCTGGGTCATGGGGCACCACCTGTGGCCACTGGTTCCCCAGGGGTGGGCAGCAATGGGGCACAGCCATGATGCTGAGGACATACTTACTTCATCTGGTAGATAGAAATGAGCCAGGAGCAGAATCCCTAGAAGGGAAAAGAGTTGGGATGAGGTGGGGTCACCACTCCCCATCGAGGAGACAGGGAACAACATGCACTGGAGACACATGTGGCAGTGGTACGATGCCTGAGGCCCCAGGACTGAGCAAATGGAGGCAGAACCCCAAGCAGCCCAGTAATGCTCAGCCCAGTTGGCTTATCCACAGTGATGGCAAAGGCTTCAGGAGCAGCAGGACATCTCTAGAACAGACTTCTGGCTTCCCTGTTCTGCCCCATCCCTCATGGTCCTCAATGTGCAGTATGCTTTTCTGACCACTACCAAGCACTGCACCAGCAGTGCTGCACAGGGACTCGGGCACAGGCTGGATGTTGTGCAAGGGCTCACTCCCTGTCACTGCCTAGGCAGTATCCCTCCCATGCATTATTTCATGTTTTATGGACACCAGAGGTCATGCAAGTTCAAGGTCCCTCTGCAGTCTGCCTGGTCATGGTTGTATCCAGTGACACTCAGCTACCTGGTCGTTCTTTTCACACTTTCTGGAGGGTTTATGCTGACATTGGATGGGAGGCACCTCAGGTAGCTCCCTGTGGGATTGCCTTAACCTGCCCCATCAGAACTGGCAGTTTCTTCCTCCTCTCCACCTCCTGGCTTTACCCATGCCAGGACCTTCTCTCCTTCCCCACAGCTCAGTTTAATCTGATTGACAGCAGCAGGAGACTTTGGCAGTGCAAGTGTCTTTGTGCCCATCAGCTGTGCAGTAGTTGGACAGCTCCATAGCACATCCAGGCTGATTTCTTTCCTACACCTTACTCCAGGGCTCTGCTCCAGAGAACATCTAGGAGGTTGTCTGTATAGACTCTAAGATCCCTGGCTTGTAATTTCTTGGGATTTGTAGGGTTTCCAGAAACTGCCCTGATAAAACATCATTTATTAGCTGATTCCCAGCTCTCTAGGATCCCCATGGGCAGGAGAAAGGTTGCACACTGCAGTCAGTAGCTTGGCTATGTGTCTCAGGGTGGGAGAGAAGTCATCTGCCCACTCCTGAGAATTAGCCAGGCTGCTTTTACTGCAACCTCATCTTCCAGCCCCGCTGCTAGAGGGACACTCCAGTGCTTTCCCAAAGAGAAGGGCTCTCTGTAAGGAATTTGGTCAAGCTCCTCCTCACCGAGTACAGGCACCAAAACTTTATTTAGCTCTCCTGCTCCATTGTTGCCTTCTCCAGCAACTGTTTTCCATCTTCAACATCTACAGCCCTACAAACTCTCTGGCAGGTTTCCCATTTCAAATGTGTGAAGAAAAATCCAGTACTTTTATGCTCTCTACAAATTTTTCCTCAAAAGGAATCTTCTCCCCCTCTTTGACTATTTGATATCTAACCTCACAGAGTTTAGATTTTCCTCACTTGGGAACAGACTGACTTTTAAAAAGATGCCTTCCTCCTTCTGGTATTCTCCTTTGATCTGCTCTTTAGCAGTGCTGGCTTTCCCTGTGGTCTTTTTCTCAGTTATTTGTTTAATAAGCAATATAGGTTTGCTCAGAGCATCCAGTACAGCAGCCTTTAAACAGACCTCCTGCCACCTGCAAGGATTTTGCTTCTCTGCCTTTCCTGCCTAGGTGTTTGTTTTTTTAAATAAGTCATGACATTATTTTTGTTGTTTTCATAATCACACAGGTGACTGATTTTTGAACTCTTGTTGACAAGTAAAAAAGAGAAAGAGAGAAAAAGAGAAAGAGACAGCAAAAGATGTCCATCCATGATTGTTTCCAGCAAAGCCTGATTTGAGCCTGGTGTGGAAGAGAAATAGAAGTTGTCTTTAAAGCCCCTGCAGCCCACCACATCAGCAGAGGTGGAGGTGTGTCATGCTGGGACCAGAAAGTCTGAGAGCACACAGTGAAGCTCTGGCCATGAGCACAACTAGTTCCCTGCAGCTGGCAGGGATGGCCATGCGGCTGGGAGAGGTTCATCCTGGCAAGAGCACCCCTTCTGAGCTGCCATTCAAGGCAGAGGACTCAAAACAAACCAAGACAAATAAACCTACCAACTCTCCCAGGAATACTCTGCTGCTAGAGGGTGTTAAGGAGGAAAAACCCACTAGAGGGTTTAACTTCTATTTAACTTCTGACCTGGATTTCTGGTGAAGAGCAGGTCAGGCTAGGCCAGGAGGAGCCCAGCCTGGGCTCCCACTGTCATTGCCACTGGCACTCACCATGTCCTTGTTGTCAACATCCAGAGGGCTGCTCTCTGATGGGGACTTCTCCTTCTCGCTCTGCTCTCCGTAGAAAAGCGACGTCAAACTTTGGAGTGAGAGAAGGAGCAGAGCAGTGAGGCAGGAGAGAAGCAGAAGACAGAAAAGGATGAGCACCCTAGAGAGGCTTCTCCTAGGACAGCAGCCCAGGAAATACCTCCTCACTCCCTGTATCCTTCACTAGGGCTGGACTACCACTGGGCTCAGGGCAGGGGCTGCATCTTGCTGCCTCCATGTCATCTTTGCAGCTTCTCTGTGACCCTGGACCATGCTAGGATGGCTCATGGAGAACTGGTCATAGCTCCAGGACAAGGGGCTGCTGAACCAGATTTTTTCTGTTCCACTTGTTTCAGTCCTCTCAAGTGGTATTACAGTAAAAAGGAAGGTAATTTTAGGCCTTGATTGGTCCTTTGACTTCCCTGGTGAAAGGAAAAGTCTCCTATTTATTGTCAAACTCATTCCAGAGCCCAAGGCCAAGAGAAGCTGGAGAAGGTGAGAAGACAAGAGAAAGCCTATATGGAATTTGCTTCTGCAGGCTGCCCAACCTTGCAAAGACCCCTCCTGTGTCCCCTGCTTGCAGAAAGAAAGATGCTTTGCTGCCTGGGGTGAGCTGCGCTCCGGCAGGCAGGCAGCTGCTGGCTGCACAGCCTGCCTGGAAATCTGGTCTGGCAGGACAGCAGTATTTTTTGTGGAAATCTGCATGTAGCCCAAAGGATGTGCCAGGCAAGCTGCCTTGGTGACAGAAGTAACAGTGTTATTGCTGCGTGTCTCCCTCTGCCTCCTCCACTGGCCCACCCTGCTCATCCTCAGAGAGTCATGGTAAGAGGCAGTAGCTTGGTCCCCTCTTGAAAGCAGCTCTTGGGCCTCTGATCTTCCTAGGACAGTTCCCTCCCTGGCACAGAGAGCACCATCACCAGATGGTGCCTGCAAAAGGGAATCAAAGCTGGCCTGAGCTTTCCCTCTACCTGCAGCAGATGGTGCCTGTGCCTTCACCGGCAAGGACAGCCAGGCCATTTGTAGTGGGAAGAAGGGACAAGAACAACTGCTGAGCTTCTCCATGAGCCACCCTGCAGTGCTGGCCCTCCTGACAGCACTCTTGGAGAGACTGGAGCCATTACCCATGGTGGCCTTGCATTCTTCTCACCTGTCATTGTCCATCAGCAAGGCCAGGCGCCCATAGTCCCAAGCAGCTTTCCGAAGGCAGGAGAAGATCAAGAGGAGAAGCTGTAAGAAGAGGGAAGAGTAAAGGTGAAGGTGTTTGCCACAGGGTCTCACCTCTTAGGGTCTCCTCACATCCCTCCCATCTGTTTTCTCACTCATGAGCCCAAATGTGTGCAAAACTCTTGCCTCAAGGCAAACTTCTGCTGCTCCATGATTACATCACTGCTGCCCAAATGCCACCTGCTACCCACCATGACATGGGCAAAGCTTTTGGCTCCCTGCAGTCACCCTTGCTCCCATAATAAGCTAGGTGCACCAGAGACAGGCTGCACTCATGTGGCTGTCAGCACACCCATACCACACTCACCCATCTGTGCTCACAGCCAGTTGCTGGCAGCACAGCTGAGGGCTGTAGCACTGTGGTAGTTTCAGGCTATGCCTAGAAAATTTTCCACAGATATTGAACAGAAAGTGGTAGAATGCAAATAAATCACCACTGGATGTAAAAAGAGAAATGATGATAAGCCCTAAATAACCCCATTGGACAAATTGGCAACATAAGCCAGTTCTGTAGACTGCCTTTCTCTCTTTTTGCTCCCTCCACTCGTGCTGATGTTTCTGCTGGTGTCTGCTGACCTTGGCTGCATTGCTTGGTTATGGCTAAGTTGAACAAACAACTTTCTGCTCTCTCTCTTGTCCCTTGTGTACAGGAGGGGAGAGGGGAGGAGAAGCTATTAGCTCCTCTGGTTTGCCCAGGGGGGTTCTTGTGCTGTTTATAAATTGTAAATATTGTCTATTTTGTACATATTCAGTGCATTTCATTTTAGATTGTAGTTGTGCTTGTAAATACAGTTTCCTTTGCTTCCAGCCCAGCCGTCAGGCAGTTTAATGCTGGGGGGAATTTTCAACCCACCACAAGCACCCACAGACCCATGCCCTGGGCTGCTCACCAGCCAGAGGATGAAGTTGATGGCAAGCACCGTGGGCACCCCTCCGAAGGGCAGCCCTTCCAGGACGGTGCTACGGGAGCGGGCGCTGAAGCACTGCTCCTCCGTGCTGTTCCCCAGGGCGTCCAGCAGGCTGAGCGCGGCCGGCCAGGTGGGGCTGGCACCGTCCAGCATCGGCTCCACAGAGTACACACTCTCCACTGATGCCATTGTGGGGCCTCACCCTGCAACACACAGAAAGAGGGCTGCAGCTGGAGAAACCTTTGCTTGAAAAGTGGCCTTGGCTCTTTTAGGTCCTCTAACGAGCCCTGAAGGAGCTAAGGGCAGGGAGGGGAAAGAACTGGCTGGTAACCCTGGAGCTTCCCCAGTCCCTGTTACTCCCAAGGAGATGCTACAGGACACTCGGCAGAGGGTGCTGCTGAAGAAATCTCACAGCTACCTCATACCCTTTCCCCACTCCATTAAATTACATGGTACTTAGTTATCTCCACCATACCTGAGACAGGTCTCTCACTACTTCTGCCCCTCAGTCTTGGAAGCTGGTTTGAGCCATGGCCACCCTGGTGTGGTCAGCAGACAGGAATGAGGACCTGAAGCATTTGCTTGAGTTTCTGAGAATAAGAGCAATGATGATGTTAACAACTGGGATGTGTTTACTGCACTTCTTTGCTTCCCAAAGCCAGATAACCACTGTGTATGGAACATCTTAAGCCTCTTTTCTCCTCTGGCATCATGATCTGTGTGACTCAGGAGTTGTGGGACCTCCCTTTCATCTTTCCACCAGAGCAGAACTGTTCCTTCCAAGGTATCTAGATCACTCAAGAAGAATCAGCTTCTCAAAATCCTGAATGTCAGGCCACTCCACTCTTCCCCAGGAACTGATACCACAGGCTACCGTCCTCACTGGTAGGAAACATGGCTTGTTTCCAAAACATTTCCTACAGCCATACTTCAGGTAGGAGAGGAACCTCTCCAAAACTGCAGTGCCTGGGACCCCTGAGAACAGGCATTCTACAGCAGCCATCATACAATACAATACAATACAATACAATACAATACAATACAATACAATACACCAGGTTGGAAGAGACCTTCAAGATCATCGTGTCCAACCCATCAACCAATTCAACCCACCTAAACAACTAAACCATGCAGCCAAGCACCCCATCAAGTCTCCTCCTGAACACCTCCAATGAAGGTGACTCCACCACCTCCCCAGGCAGCACATTCTAATGGGCAATCACTCTCTCTGTGTAGAACTTCTTCCTAACCTCCAGCCTAAACCTGCCCTGGTGCAGCCTGAGACTGTGTCCTCTTGTTCTGGTACTGGCTGCCTGGGAGAAGAGACCAACCTCTGCCTGGCTACAACCTCCCTTCAGGTAGTTGTAGAGCAATAAGGTCAGTCAGTCCCCTCAGTCTCCTCTTCTCCAGGCTAAGCAACCCCAGCTCCCTCAGCCTTTCCTTGTAGGGCTTGTGTTCCAAACCCCTCACCAGCTTTGTCGCCCTTCTCTGGACACGCTCCAGCAAGACAACATCCTTCCTAAACTGAGGGGCCCAGAACTGGACACAGGACTCAAGGTGTGGCCTAACCAGTGCAGTGTACAGGGGCAGAATGACCTCCCCGCTCCTGCTGGCCACACTGTTCCTGGTACAGGCCAGGATGCCATTGGCCTTCTTGACTGCCTGGGCACACTGCAGGCTCATGTTCAGCCTACAATCAACCAGTACCCCCAGGTCATGGCTGTTACTTATGGGATGCCACAAGCCTGCACACCAGATGGTGCTCAACAGCCACTGCATTCACCAGGACAGGAAGAGAGTGAACCAGCACAGCAAACAACAACAAACCTAGGGTGAGGGCAACAGGGTCAGAGTCTCTTATCCCTGCATTCTGTCATGTCATTGTGCCTTGGAGCCCCACCAGCACCTTTAGTGAGCTGCTCCTGGCTGTGGTGAGACAACCACAGGCACCTTGGGACACTTGGAGATCTTCAAGATGTTCTAACTATGGTCTATCAATAGTTTGGGGGTGGTGTGGTGGTGGCTTCGAAATGACAACCAGGTTGGAGCATTTTCAAAAGAGACATTAGGGAGCCAAGCTAGGATGTGTATTACTTTTTAGGTAGATAACCCCAGCAGGCTGAAAGCCTTACTCACTGGAAAACTGGGGTTACCACTGCAGGGGAAAACAGACAAAGCAGCATTGTCTTTGGAGGCCTGGAGCAACAAAAGATAATTTTGAAGTTGGCCTGGTTCTGAGCAAAGGCTTTTATCAGATGCGACCTCCAAGTGGGTCCTTCCCACTGCACTTATGCTACCTCTCTGTTCTGGGGAACTCGTGCTCCTGGCAACAACATCTTCATAGTATCATAGTACCAGTCAGGGTTGGAAGGGACCACAAGGATCATCTAGTTCCAACCCCCATGCCATGGGCAGGGACACCCCACACTAGATCAGGCTGGCCAGAGCCTCATCCAGCCTGGGCTTAAACACCTCCAGGGACTGGGCCTCAACCACCCCCTGGACAACCCATTCCAGGGCTTCACCACTCTCATGGTGAAGAATTTCCTCCTCATGTCCAGCCTGAATCTCCCCACCTCCAGCTTCATTCCATTCCCCCTAGTCCTATCACTACCTGATAGCCTGAGAAGTCCCTCCCCAGCCTTCTTGTAGGCCCCCTCAGATACTGGAAAGCCACAATGAGGTCACCTCGGAGCCTTCTCTTCTCCAGACTGAACAGCCCCAACTCCTTCAGTCTGTCCTCACAGGAGAGGTGCTCCAGCCCTCTGACCATCCTCGTGGCCCTTCTCTGGACACGCTCCAGCACGTCCACATCCCTCCTGTAATAGGGGCTCCAGAACTGGACGCAGCACTCCAGGTGGGGTCTCACCAGAGCTGAGTAGAGGGGGGAGAATCACCTCCCTTGACCTGCTGGTCACACTTCTCCTGATGCAGCCCAGGATCTGATTGGCTTTCCGGGCTGCAAGTGCACACTGAGAGCTCATGTTGACCTTCTCGTCCACCAGCACTCCCAAGTCTCTCTCCTCAGGGCTGCTCTCCAGCCAGTCACTGCCCAGCCTGTATTTGTGCCTGGGATTGCCTCGACCCAGATGCAGGACCCTGCACTTGGTCTTGTTGAAGCTCATGAGGTTGGCTTGTGCCCACCTCTCCAGCCTGTCAAGGTCCCTCTGGATGGCATCCCTTCCCTCCAGCGTGTCTGCTGCACCACACAGCTTGGTGTCATCAGCAACCTTGCTGAGGGTGCACTCAGTGCCACTGTCCATGTCACCCACAAAGATGTTGAACAAGCCTGGTCCCAGGACTGATCCCTGAAGGTCTTCACTTGTCACTGGCCTCCACTGGGACATGGACCCGTTGATAGCCACTCTTTGGGTGCGGCCATCAAGCCAGTTCCTTATCCACCTAATGGTCCACCCATCAAACACATGTGTCACCAGCTTGGAGACCAGATCTTCTGTCTTGTCTGAAGTTTATAAAGGAGCCTTGTCCTGCAGACATGCTGAGCACAGTCTGTTGTGACCAGTATGTTGTCCAGTGAGTTTTGTATTCAAGTCACTGGGCATTGATTTCCCTCCCTCCTTTTTAATCTACATTCCAGCCACAACCTGGACCCTGCTGTAGTCCCTGCAGACACCTAGCGACAGCTGATCCCTTTGGCAAGATGCTCACACACCACATGGACAGGATGGAGGTAGAGGAGCAGGAGCCATGGTCTGATTAAGCAGTGGAGGAGGATGCAAACAAAGACAGCCAACACCTCCAGGGACCTGGAGATGCAAAGTGTTTATGGCAGGTTTCTCCCATCAAGACCAAATAGGATCAACTCTTCAACACCAAAGGAAATCTGATGGAGAGGCCCTTGGGGAGCACAGAGAGAGCATGCACAAATGCCTTGGCTTAGAAAGAGGATCTTCCCGAGTTCTACACAGATTTGGTTTTGTTGGGAAACATTTACTTCTGACGTGTCAGTGTGACAGATGGGAGACTACAGCAGCACGTGGTTTCATGTGCACTGCTGTAGCCTCAGCCTCTCTCTCAGACCATGCTGCTTCCTGCTTGAGGAGATAAATCCCACTCTTAAGCTCCTGAGAAGCCCAGATATCCTCCAGCCCATGGCTGAGCAGAGCATGTAGTACAGGGGTGCTGGGGCAGGAACTGACATATGTTACACACACAGACTCTCTTTGACCTCTTCATCCGGGGATAGACTGAAGGAGGTTTTCAAACACATATTTAATGCCCACCATGCCCCCTCCCCCTGCTAAAAAACCAAACAAAAAAAGGCTCTGAAAGACTGACAGCCTAACAAATGCAATGAGGTGGACCAGGGATTCCCACACAATCTCTCAAGATGGCTGAAGCCTTGGTTCCGGCAGTTTCCAAACTAAACACCGAGACAGGGACTTTCTGTCTTCTTTATTTCTGTAGCATAAATTCCAGCCCACAGAAAAATCTCCACCCTCACTCAGGGTCTGAAACAGATCTGCCCATGTCGCCCTCTTCAGTTCTCCTCAGAGGTCCCTAGCCACATACCTGTTGATCTGTCCAGTCCCCATTGTCTGAAGACATCATCACAGTATCACAGTATTACTAAGGTTGGAAGAGACCTCGAAGATCATCGAGTCCAACCTGTAACCACAGACCTCATGACTAGACCATGGCACCAAGTGCCACATCCAGTCCCCTCTTGAACATCTCCAGGGACGGCGACTCCACCACCTCCCCGGGCAGCACATTCCAATGACGAATCACTCTCTCGGTGAAGAACTTTCTCCTCACCTCCAGCCTAAACTTCCCCTGTTGCAGCTTGAGACTGTGTCCCCTTGTTCTGGTGCTGGTTGCTAGAGAGAAGAGGCCAACCCCTTCCTGGCTACAACCACCTTTCAGGTAGTTGTAGAGAGCAATGAGGTCGCCCCTGAGCCTCCTCTTCTCCAGGCTAAACAACCCCAGCTCCCTCATAGCCCGAGCTGGGACAGCTGACTACCAGAATGGTTCCCAAAGGAACTGCCAAGTCACCTGAGAGACGCTGATACTGCTCCAAAGGACATCTCGGTAGACTTGGGATTGAAGTACCATCCCTGCAGTCAGATGCGAAGTGGGGAGTGGGCCAGGAAAGGCTCCTAGTAGTGTCCTCGGTTGTGGCCTGCCTCTCAGACACAGCTGGGAGTCCTGTACCTACAGGCTCACTGTGGCCCCATTGGGATAACAATCCCTGAAGAGGGAACTCCAAAAAGGAGAGATGTGGGAAATGAGTGGGTCACTCTGGCAAGCAGCAGCTCTTTGCCCTGGCCTGTCTGCCTCCTGCTTGCCATCAGGTGGCTGTGAAACCACCTGGGCCACAGGGACCTCTGGCCAGGATCAGCTTTTTCCTATGGAGATGTTCCCAATCTGTTCTCTCCACGTGCACATATCCCTGCCTCCCTTCCTCCTGTAAGCAGCAGAGCCATCGCCATCTGGCATTTTCAGCTGCTAAATAATTAATTGCCTTTTTTGTTAACAAGGAAAGTGTGCCTCTGACTAAGGGAGCTATTGGACTTTCAGCAAATAAGCGAGGAGACTCTTAGCAACCTCTGAGTCCCTTCTCTGCTACCACCACTTCACTACCAAGTGGTAAGGTCCAGCAGCTTGTTTCTAGGCACCATCTTCACACTTGTTGAAGGAACATCCTGCTGGAGGATGGTAGGGTGAGGGGGATTTTCACACGGATTGGTACAGGTTGTCTTTCACTGTCAAGTCCTTGTTGCTGTTCCCTTCCTCCAGTAGCAGATGTTTTGCTCCTGGTGGCCAAATGCAGTGATTTCCTCCTGGAGATGGTGCTTGTATTTCCTGCTTCAAGTTTTGCAGCCCTCAAGTCTCCCAAATGCAAGCATTCACTCACCCAGCAAAACTCTACACAGCATGGCTGTTTCAGTGCCAGAGCCTTGCTGCCCAGAGAAACTTCAGGAGCAGAAAAATCCTGAAGCCACCAGTCCAGCTCTGTCCCCTCTCTCTTTGGCACCTTCAGCTACATTGCCCAAAGGAGCCACAGCATCATGTTCAGGCCTGTAACGCAGTCCTTGCAGCTCCTCTGAAGCTAATCACATGCTCATTCTCCTGTCTTTTCCCAGGTCCCTTCACCCTTAGATACCCATGGAACCCACATCCAAATACCCAAACCAGTACTTCTAGACTGTTTTTTCCAGCTAGTCTCACCTTTTATGGTGCTGCTCCTAGAAGAGCTTATGCAAATTATATATCTGCAGTGTTACCATTAAAATAACTATTGGGAACAATCAGCTAAAAGTAAATCATCTAAATGTTCTAGGAACAGCACATGCAGCAGAAACAGTGAGAGATTTCTGCTCACACATGCCAAGAATAGCTTGAACTCAGACCTGGAGGACATATTCAACCTCCTTCCAACTGGAGGAGATACCTGACTTGATATACAGAGTGAGAGATCAGATGGACACTGTAGACCAGACTTGATCTCACCATTACACACCTAAGCTAAATTTTCACACCAGACCTATGAGATAATTCAGCATTTTGCAGTACTTGGCTGATAGCACTCTGCAATGGCATCTTAAAGGAACAAGCCAACCCCACAGCATGGCCAGACCAGTTCCCCTTCCCAGTCAGGCCACTGCCATTGTTAAGGGCTAGAAGAGGAAATGTGGCTGTGAATAAGAGAGCTGAGTGAGTACCTTCACCTCCAAAGGGTGTCAGGACAGCTTCCTGTTAGCAGTGTATGAGGTAGTGCCTCCAGATGCCAACCACAGACAGGTGATAAATCAGTAACATAGGGGCAGAAACTGCAATACATGGTCTACCAAATCCAGGCCTAACTTAGAGGAAAGATGCTAAAATAGGCTCAGAAAACACAGAGAGCTACAGAGAAAGACAATCCTTCTTCCTCCTCTTTGTGATGGTTGTGTATGCCCAGTGAATGTATGAGGTTTAACACTGAAAGAGATTTGCTGGGTAATGTCTATGAAGCATTTCCAGTGTGTAAGGTTTGCCTTGAATATTCAGTGCCCTGTTTGTGCTGTTGATAAACCAGCATATGCTTCTCCTCTCCGGCTGGGTGGGCACTCATCCAGAGAATCAGATTTCCAATTAAAAATAAGGCATGTCTTTTATGCAAATGCAATTTCTCAACATTTATCTTTCCCTTCAAGCACCCTGCCAGCAAATTCATTTGCTAGGGATTCACGGACAGCTGGAGCAGCAAAACACCAAAACAAAGTCTTGGGAGCACTCAGATGACTAAACTGGACTTCTTGGAATGCCTGCACTCACCCGGCCTTGGTGTCCTGCTCTGGCAGGGAGGGGATTACTCACTCTGGCTGGCAGGTGGGCGCCTGGGGTGCAAGGCTGCTGGTGCTCTAGCCATGTGTAGCCAGCAGAAATGCCAGGCTGAGAAGCTAGACCTATCTCCTAGAAAGCAAGCATCGCCACCTCTTGACTGCCTCTGCATCCTGCTTCCTTTGCAAGGAGATGTGGCCAGGCTGCAGAAGGGGAAATTGAGAACCACTGTAATGGGAAGATCAGGCTGTGAAGATCCTGGTGTGCCCAGGACTGAGCAGGGAGGTGAGCCTCTGGCTTCCCATCTTGCAGGACTGCAGTGACTGACCTTGAAGGACTGCAGTGATGGGGAGACCAGGAAACCAGAGCCACTGCCACTGACTCAGCACAGCTAACGACAACCTCAGGCTGGGAAAAGGCTCATCACTGCACTGAGCTCAGATCACACCTTGGCAGAGGCAGTTCGGGCACAACAGGGCATGGTGACCTCTTTGTCCCTCAAGCTTAGTGTACAGGACAGTGAGCACATTACAAGCCCCCTCCATCCCTGAGAAGGATGAGTTCAGAGGGGATGGGACCACAGACATGACCCACCAAAACCCCACAAGGGTCCAATGCATTCCTCCCCAGCTCTCCCTTTGTCCTGTCTCTTTGTGTCATGGCTTCCAGGTGCAAGTTGCAAAAAGAAGGTCAGGTTGCTGATGGTCCATGGAATGGGACTATGGCATGAGGCAGCAGCATCTGTAGGCAGGGCTCTTTGCACCACCTTCAGCGTTGTCAGGGCAGGTGCCTGCAGAGGAGACCAACCTCCCTGTGATGGTGCTTACCTCCCCTAGGCTGTGATCCACACTCACAGGAGTAGAACCAGACTCCCATGGGGAGGCCAAGAAACTGGATGCAGAGAGACTGCTAGCACAAACACACTGGTGTGAATGCTGCGCTCTGCTAAGGCCACGGCACAGTCAACCCACCAGCAGAAGACCCCATCCCATCACCAGCAGGATGGCAGCTGCCTCACATGGGATACACCAGTCAGTCCCACTAGCCTGCTGCAAACCAGACACGTCTTCCAAACAAGGAGAACCACACCATGAATGGCAATCTGGCTGGTGGGCTGAGGGGCTAGAGGCCATAAGATCTGGAGGCAAGGACCATTCTGCAGCAGCAGATCACAGAACACATCGGGTTGGAAGAGACCCTTAAAGGTCATCTTGATGACTCCTAATAGGTATAAAACACTTCCTCAAAGACTAGTATTGTCATTGCTAACAAAGATATGATTACTCAGCGAAGTATGAAGGACTCTGCAGCTAATGTCCCTTGTCCCCATGTCACCCACGAGTGACCACATGTACCAGGGTGGATAGGAGTATGGGAGCCAGTGGGATCAATAAGGAAATGTGTGAGCACATGGCTCAGTACAATAAACCCACTTAAAGATGGTGCAAATAAACATCACCTTCCCCACCTGTAATCTCTAGCACTGGTCTTCTAATGAGGGGTGCAAATGTCTGCCATGCTCGCTGCCAGCTGTGGCAGGATGGTGAGGGTGTCCCACAGGCCCATGTGATGCAGACCTCACAGCAAGTCACCTACACTCAGTGGTGAGCCCACATTTGGCACCACTGCTCTCATCCCTGGCCCTCAGGGAGCATCCCACAGAAAGAGATGGCATGGAAGCACAGGAACCTACTGCAAGGGACCATAGGGGTAGCAGGATGAGGGTAGATGCATTTGTTCCTGGGACAGATAACAGATGTCTTCCCTGCTCTCCTATCCTCACCCACCACTCCCAACCTTCTTTGCCAGCACTGACCATCAAATATTTCAACCTAACAGAAGGGCATGACTGTGAACCCATTTGGGGGAATCATGCAACTTTTTCTGCTCTCAGGAATGGCAAGTTGTCACCACCTTCAGAAAACCCTGTGCAGGTTCATGCTGCCCCAGGGACTCACCTGAAACCAGTACAGCATTTGAAAGCTAACCCCTCCCCTGCCACAGGCCCCTCAGCTTCTGCTTCCTCCAGCCCTCTCCTTCTTCCCCAGAACTACCATGCAGACCCTGGGTGCTATGTTTTGGCACTGTGACAGACTAAGCTTAATGGATGAGGTTTCTGAAAGAGGTGTCATCTCAGCCCCCAGCCTCCAACAGGGCTCTCTGCAGGACTACATTTGTGGCCTTCCTCTGTGGTACAGCAGCCACCTGCAGAAGCCCCATCCCCCAGAGGGATGCTGTAGACCAAGCATAGCAGCGCTGACACTGCAGAGTTCCTCAGCAAAAGAATAAAGCCAAACCTCAGTCCATGGAGAGCAAATGGTACTCACAGTGAGAACTACAGCCTGGGAGGCTGGTTTGGGCCAGTGTGTGGGAGATGCCATGCACAGAGAAGCTCTTCTCCAGGACCCCTCCATGCATGCGTAAGCCAGCAGCTGCTGGAGCCAGCACACGGCAACTGGCAAAGAGGAATCAGAGCAGAGTTTATTTGTTTCCCCCAGCCCTTCTCACCACATGACTCAGCTGCTCTGCAGGCTGGCTCCAGCCCGTGTTTGGTTTGTATTTTGGTACCCTGCTGTGCACACCGTGTGCTCACCCCACACTTCCTGTGTGCAAAGCACCGAGTAAACATCAGCTAACTGGGCTGCAAGGTCCCCAGGGCAGTGGCCTGTCACTCATTCTGCAGCATCCACCCTTGTCCTCTGATAACACTTAAATCAAGGCTCTTCAGCACAAAGGATAACCCAGGCCAGGTCCAGCCCAAGCAGAGGGGAAAGAGCCACTGGGCTGCTTGTGGGTGATGGCTGAGACCAGAGAGCAAGGAAAGATGGGAAGGGAGATTTTAGCAGGGCCTGTAGAGGCACAAAAAGGGGCAATGGTTTTAAACTAAAAGAAGAGAGATTTTGATTAAATAAGGAAGATTTTTTTTACAGTGAGGGTGAGGTGAAACACTGGAACAGATTGGTCAGGGAGACGGCAGATGCTCCATCCCTGGAAACATTCAAGGTCAGGTTGGATGGGGCTGTAACCACCCGATCTAGTTAAAGATGTCCCTGCTCACTGCAGAGAGGGTGAGCCTTTCAACCCAAACTTTTCTATGATTCTATGAAAAAGCCAAGGCTGACTGTGGGGAACAGAGGCTCAGGTTGCTCACAACAGGGAAAGGGGCAGTGAGTCATGCCAGGGCTCTCAGCTGACACACATATGTGCACATGCATAGAAAGGAAAACACTAAAGAGACCTTCAGGGACCACCAGGTCCCCACTCTTGGCTGGGACGTTGAATGCTGCTTGCAGTCCCCAGAGCAGCCCCTGTGCTTGCAATTAATGAAGGCTGATAAACGTGGGTGAGGACAACTCTCAGATCCCGCTCCCTGCAACACTACTGCCACAGCCAGTCCTAGGGAAGGGCTTGAGCTTCAGGGCAAAGGGTAACCTCAGGTTGCTTATCACCTGCCAGCTCCAAGACCACAGCATGCTGTGCCCATGCACAGCCAGCCAGGAACCAGCAGCTCCCATTTGGCATCAAAGGCCAAAGGTGGCACCTCTCAGTAAAGCTGCAACAGCAGTGGGACGGTAAGCATTTATGCACAGATCACTCCTCCTTCACCAGGTAACTGTACTCAAACAGAAGATTTTAAAGAAGGAAAGTGTCATTTCCACTAAGAAAAATACTCCCTTATGGAAACCCATACAGAAACCAGGAGCATCTGGGAGCCAGCCTGAAGCTGTCACTACAGGCCATGGTCATGTTTCACAGTGCCACAAGGTGTCAGGACTACTGTGGTCCCTGGACAAGGAGGAAAAGGCAGGATAGAGATAGCAGAAGAGGCAGCCGTTTCCTTCTGCTGTTTGGGGAGCAGGGAGCTATGGCAGGTGGAGAGCAGAGTGGGAGGTTTATCTGCTGTCTTTTATAAAGCCACCTGCTGCAGAGAGCCTGCCAGCCACAGCAGCATCCAGCACGGCTACAGCCATCACCAGTGAGTAGAAGAAGCCTCATCCTAGAGAAGAGAGAAGGAGAACACTGGCAAGGAGAGGACCTAGGCTGTGCATAAGAAGGGCAGAAACCAGGAAGCCAAATATTGCACTGCTTGGACCAGGCAACTCTGGTGGCACTGCACCCCAGTGTCCTGCCTAGCCAAGATGGCATGGCATGTTTGGGTAAGGCAGGGACCTCACTGCTGAACTGGTGGAGGAAGTGGGTGCATTTCAAACCTCCTGCATAGTTGCTCTCAGCTGCTGGACTCCAGTCAGCCCCCTCATAGCTAACACTCGCAGGGGAAGGTGTTTGGCACTCATACTGCTAGGCTCAACTCTGCTCTACTCGAGCCTGCTGATGCCTGATAGGAACCTGGGAACACCCTGCCACCTAGCACCCTCATTCCACAGCCTCCTAGGGGCCAATACCAGGTGGGCAGCATCATATCTGTCCCATTGATGCCCTTCCTTTCGGGCTCCCCACACACCTCCCTCCACACCATTCTGGGAGACCGAGCTGCTGCCATTCTCCTCCTCTTTGCTCCTCCCCGGCGTCAAGCAGCCACAACTTTCCCTGCAGCTGATATTGCTGCAGGAGCATAGAAACACTCCTGCCCTGGCCAGCTTCCTTATTTGCAAGTGCAAAAGCTTCTTCCCGAGAGCAATGGATTACACCACCATATACACACATGCACATGCATACATTAAATATAATTTTAGAGCTAGAACATTTCTATCACCTGTGCCTGATGCCAGCAGCACAGTGAGATTTGGGCTGCAGCAGGAGCCCACAAGCACACTGCTCACCAATCCTGGCCCCACCAAGGCTTTCTTCTCACCTCTGCCCAGCTTCTGAGCAGACTTGGGTAACACCAGATGACCAGGGTGAATCACACCAAGCTGGGAGCATGGGAGATGGCAGCTCAGTGAAAGCCCTGGCACTGGTAGGTTGCACAAGCAGGGATGGCTCTGGCAGCTGCTGCACTAGCCACATCCAGACATGCCAGAGGGATTAGCTCTCAGCATACCAGTTTGAGTCAATAGTGCATCAAAGAGAAAGGGAAGCCTTTGATGGTGAACAGAGAGTCTTGCAAGGGGAGGACAAGAGAAAATGCTCAGATGCTCCTCAAGGCCTGGCTTGGCCACATCCATCCCTTAGGGATGCATCCATAAGGGATCCATCAAATTGCTATCTATCCTCCAGTGTGCAAACAAATTTGGTCCTTGAAAAGGAGGAGGGAAAAAGCTGAAGCCATCTCAAAGTCTCAGCACCAGACGACACTGCCTTTGTCTGGGCTGTGGGCCAGCCACCTACCCTCCCACCAAATCCTGACCACATGCAAGGATGGTCCAGTGCTGCTTTTTGCTGGGGCAGCAGAGGGAGCACACAGTCTGTCTCCTCGGGTCACTGGAGCATGCATCCAGATGCCTCTGCAGCCCACACAATCTTCAGGAGAGGTCAGAGGAAAGCTGCTGCTGTAACTGGGCAGATGAGCAGATGTGACGTGTGGCTCTGCAAAGCACTGATGGCTCCAGCTTTCTCCCAGCACAATAGCTGCCTGCAAGCAAGACAACTTGTCCCCATCACTCCCATCCTCCTGGAGATTTCTGCTTGCTGAGGACACCCATGCATAGCCCCAGCCGCAGGGCAGAGCAGAGTGGAGCTGGGCAGAGCAGACAGGTCACCACACCCACCAGCCTGCTCTTGTCCATGGTCTTATGAATGGCCCTGAAGCATCAGAATTAAGAGGGAAATCACGGGGCTGTTGGGATGGACACATCAGTGCATCTCATGCCAGGAGGAGCAGGGATGAGATGCATGGCAAGAACCAAGGTTTAGGATCCAAACCAGCACACACCTACTGCAGGGTGGATGGCCCAGCACACAGGGCTAGGTGGGACACAGACACTCCCTGCAGCCTCTGAGGCAGAGCCTGCACCTACCACACTGCCTTCCTGCCCCGCCCTGGCCATGCCCACCAGCCAGCAGCTGCCCACAAGGGCTGTTGAGAGCAACTGCTGTGACAGAGAGAAACACAAGAAATGGTTTCTTTCTGTTCAGGCAGAGAAGGGAGTGTCACATCCAGACATGTACAGCAGTCAGGCTGGGAAAGGGACAAGGAACAGGAAGGAGAGGAGCTGTGGGCTGGGATGCACAGAGGATGCAGTAAAACAGATGGCAGATTTGGCAGCAAGGTGGTCATGGAGTGACCTGCAAGATCTTCCTGCTGCAAGAGCAGGTAACACAACACTGTGTAGGGGCTGTCAGCCCAGCCTGGCAGATTTAGAGGGGATTGCATCCATTCAAACATGCCACATTGAACTACCAGCATTAGAGGTGTTCCATGTGCAAGTCAGCCTTGGAAAAAGACTATCTGGGATCAAGTGGAAAATGGGAAAAAAATATCAGGATTACAAGTTTTAGAGGCAGGGAGCCAGAAAGATTGCCTCTGGATTTTCTGCACAAACCTGCCTTCCATGCACACAGGGCTGTGGGGCCCTTGCAGCACTCTGCCCATCCTGCTAAAAGCACAGGGTCCCCAGGCAGCCACCTTCTGTGCTCCACATCACCACTCATATGGAAGAGGAAAGGAAAGGAAAATAAACATGAGGTGCTGTAGCAGATGGCTGCAAAAGGAGCCTCCCTAAGCCTGTGCCCCCTTGTCCTTCCAGTGCACTTTTGGCACAGCAGTGTCAGCACTGGGAATACAGCTGGCCAAAGAGGGGGCCCAGGCAAGAAGCAGTCTTCCAGTAACAGCCACTGCAACTTCTCCACAGCACACCAGCTCTTGACACAATTAACAGGAACCAGGCAGGCTCCGTGTCTGTTCTGGAAGGGATGCTTAGGGATGCAGCAGTGATAAGGAGGGGTTTTCACAGCAGCTGGGTGTTCTGGCCCAGCCCAACCTTTTGCTTATTGGCTGGTTTTGGACATGCTGTTCTCCTTGCCTGCATCCCCACCTAGCACATTCCAAACCTGCCACTGTGAACACTGCTCTTGCCTGGCTGGGCTGACCCTGCAGTGACCACCTGGAGATCCTGTATTTGGCCTCTGCAGTACCAGCAAGACAATAATTAAACAAGGAAGGGGCTCCACCTCCTCATTCACTACACAGCTGATAAAAGAGGCAGTCTGGTACACGCTGTACTGCGTAGCTGCCGTCCCTGCTGTGGGAAACATCCCCCCAACTGGAAAAACAAAGAGCCTCCGGCCAATCTGAGAAAACCAAAGGTGCACAGGACCTCAGCACACAGCCACACACCCCCTTCCAGCCTGGTTTCCTGGGATAACCAGTGCTCCCAGTAACACATGGACACATCACACCCTGAAGCACCCTTTCACCAGTACCAGCGCCATACCTGCACTTACTAGAGACAAAAAGCTGTGAAACTGCTGTGGAGCCTCTGGCTCACCTTGATATCCCTAAGCTGACCATGGCCCTGGGAGGGCAAGCAGAGGTCTGCACAGGTGGCCAAGCCTTCCTCCAGAGTGGCAGGAACCAATATTTAAGCCCCTGGGAACAGGATCATCTGCAGGACACATTGCTCTCCAAATCCTGCCCAGCTGCTTTCCATGCGTCTCCTGGCAGCACAGCATGGTTGCAGGGCACATGGATGTCATGTTGGAGGGAAAGGACCAAATAAAGGACCCTGCCCTGCAGCACTGAGAGCAGTATTAGATCTGAAGCTCAACAGGTCCCATGACATGCCTGCATATGCCCTCTCCTGCGCCACGGGATGTGAAAGACACAGCACTGGCACAGCAGACTCCCCATGGCAGTCAAGGAGGTGGAGGGACACCTCTGATTATCACTCCCAGACGGGAGTTAAAGGCTACAGATCGTGCAGAAACTTCATTCTGACACCAGGACATTTCCCACCAAAAAAAAAAAAATAATCCCAAGGCCAAAGAAGAGTGCAATCTTTTCTCTGCTGAAACCAACTGCAACATGCCTTTCACAAGGGCCAGAAATTCACCTCCTCCTTAGGGTGGGAAAGGCCCCCCCCCCCCAAAGTCTGACTCTGTGCCAGGGCTGTCCAGCTAACCAACTGGCCCCTCAGACTTAGGATGAAGGAATCCTGAAAGCTACTGATTACCCTGGAACACACATAAAGCTGTAGTTAGGACAGTGTATATACATACCCAAGACAAGGCTTAGGGCATGGTCATAGTTTCTCTAAGTCCAGTTACTAAAGTTTTGCATAGCTAGGTTTATCCAGCCCAGTGTGTAGGACATTAGAGGACTGTAGCTACAGAAATATCCATTCCCTGGCTTTTGGTTGTTTTTTTTTTTTTTCCCTGTTGTTTCTGAACATGGAAGAATGTGATGAAATTTCATGGAAGAAAACACAAGAAATTAAAAACCTGAATGAAAGAAAATTAAGCTTGATGAAAAAAAAAACCTCAGCACAGAAAAATCCAATGAAACTACCTGATGAGAAGATTAGCAGCAATGCAATATGAAAAGAAAAAGCAATAAAGATAACTTGGAACCAGAACAAATAAAAGAATTATGACTTTTGGAAACACTTACCCAAGCCAAAAGTAATCAGATTTTGCCTGAACTAAAAACTTTTTAAATTAAAAGACAGTCAGTTTAAAACTGGGAGTTCTAGCCACCCACATGCTAAGCCCATGGATCATTCTCATCGTTGGAAAAAATGCCAGGAGAAACTCGTGCAGCAGGTCCTTGCTGCCAGAGTAGCTCATCGTCTGAGCACCTGAATACAATACAATACAATGAACCAGGTTGGAAGAGACCTTCAAGATCATCGCGTCCAACCCATCAAACAACTAAACCATGCAACCAAGCACCCCATCAAGACTCCTCCTGAACACCTCCAATGACAGTGACCCCACCACCTTCCCAGGCAGCCCATTCCAATGGGCAATCACTCTCTCTGTATAGAACTTCCTCCTAACGTCCAGTCTAAACCTGCCTTGGCACTGCTTGAGACTGTGTCCTCTTATTCTGGTGCTGGCTGCCTGGGAGAAGAGACCAACCTCTGCCTGGCTACAACCTCCCTTCAGGTAGTTGTAGAGAGCAATAAGGTCACCCCTCAGTCTCCTCTTCTCCAGGCTAAGCAACCCCAGCTCCCTCAGCCTCTCTTCATAGGGCTTGTGTTCCAAAGCCCTCACCAGCTTTGTCGCCCTTCTCTGGACACATTCCAGCAAGACAACATCCTTCCTAAACTGGGGGGCCCAGAACTGGACACAGTACTCAAGGTGTGGCCTAACCAGTGCAGTGTACAGGGAAGCTAAAGCCTGATGAACTGCTAAAGTACTTGACAGTAGCAACCTTTTGAAAGTGTGGGGGGGGAGGGGGAGGGGAGAAATGTTTCAGTTAATTTAGTACACTGATTACTTTAGTCAAAGTTCAGAAAATTACTGCAGGTTAACATGGGAGAGACTGGTTCCCTTTCCAAGCCCGATGAAGATGAAATGCAAGAGGATAATCTCTACTAGTTCTGACATCTTAAAAGCCAGAAATCATCAGGTTATATTTTATGTCTGTTTAGGCTTGATCTTAGAAAGAAGTTCACAGAAAGAGAGATCGCCCATTGGAATGGGCTGCCCAGGGAGGTGGTGGGGTCAACATCCCTGGAGGTGTTTAAGAAGAGACTGGATGAGGCACTCAGTGCCTTGGTCTAGTAGATTAGTTAGGGTTGGGTGACCAGATGGACTTGATGACCTTGGAGGCCTCTTCCAACCTGGTTGATTCTGTGATTCTGTAATAAAAGTCTGTTCCTTTAATGCAGTATTAAAATAATACAATACAGTATGGCAACACAGTATTGTTACATTCATTACATATACAAATAACGCTTTCATAAACTTATTCTTCTTTTCTTTTGTGGGCACAGACATTTTAAGCAGTTTTATTTAACCAACTGGAAACCATTTTTTTTAATGCCAGCTTTCTGCCTTTTGAATTGATTTTCATTTTACACCTATTTGCTGGACCAAATTTACAGCAAATAACGAAGTGACAGCTAATAAACGAATGTGTGGCTCACCGTTTTCTAATGCCAGAAATACAGACATCAAGAATCTAAGTAACTGTGTTACACTGTAAACCCCTTCACTCAAGCATGGTGCAGCCTCCTGTTCAGCCCTAAACACCACAAACACCATAAACACTCATCACCAAGAAGCAACTTGTCCTTGAGGAGAGAGCAGAAGTGTACACATATGACAAGATTAAAACAAGGTACTTCAACTGTGGCTTTCTGATTTAAATCATCACTTTAATCCATCCACCCTACCCAGCTACAGGTCAAGAGCCAAACCAGGTGCAGATCAAACTTACTCTCAAGCCTATTCATTTTGGTTTGGTTTTCTGCCATTTTTGCCACTTCCCTTCCACACAGTTCTGCCATTTGCAACTTCTCCCTCAGAAAAGCAGCCTGGAAACACAAGGAAAGGTGCATGTTCCCAGCCTGGAACTTGCAACTCCTGGGAGTCTTTTACTGGTGCAGAGACCTTGGGATCACTGCTTGCAGGCTCAGGGAAGATAGGCAAACTTCCAAACTTCTGGTCACTTCTCTAATGCTGCCTTGGGGATCATCCCACCGTGACCAAATTTGACAGAAGATAGGGCAACTAATCACAGAAGGGTTGAGGCTGAAAGGTGATTGTCTAGTTCTGCCTCCCTTCTCAAAGCATGGTCAACCAGAAGAGGTTGCTCAGGGCCATTTCCAGACAGATTTTTAGTATCTCCAAAACCAAAGCCACACACTGTTGCAACCAGGTCTTCTATCCAGCTAGGTTCCAACTCCTGGGCTAATGGGGGCTGTCCCAGCACCAGCTGGGTTCCTAGCTGCACTGGTACCCTGTGGCCCATGACTGGCCACTTCCAAGCCTTATGAGCACCCCTCAGCCTGCCACATGACACCTCAGCACCTCAGCCTATGCCACTTCCCTGGTGTGTCATCCCACCATGCACCATCAGGCTTAGTAGTGCAGCAAGGAGACTCCTCCAGCAGTGGCATCTTCATTTGACCTCTGCAGGGTCCCCAGGCCTTGTCTTAGAGTTCTACAGACTCACTTTGGACCACAGCTGAGAGCTACTCCCCAAATTCCAAACATGGAATTTGCCCTAAATCCCCTACTTTTACCTTCTCTGAATTTCAGTCTCACCTAGCCCATCCAAACCAACACATCAAGCATCTCGTCTCAATCTCCATCACCTCCTGCCCCAGCTATCTCCTACCACCAAATCCCCAGTAACAACAAAGTGCTCTCCAGTGAACCAGGGATGGAGTCCCTTCCTTTTGAGGAGAAACTCAAAATTACATGGCAACATATTTTTCCACCTCTCATAACCTGCCTTTTAGCACTCAAGGTGCAGTGCATCTTAGCTCATTCAGATCCTGCCTTTCTCTTAGCTCACCCACGGTCTGCAGATGACAAGACAGAAGATGCTGGGGCTGGGGCTAGGAGGATCAGGTCACTCAAAGCTTTCACATGCTCCCACTGAACAGAAGCACAGAGCCTCTTTGCTCTGGTACTCCACTTTAAAGACATTTTCACTTGAGATCAAACAATGACAGCACAGAAGCTCCTTCTTGGTCAAAAGGGTACCCACAGCATTTCATGGCGACTCTGCTGGGAACTGCACAACTGATCCCAGTGTTGAAATTCTTCTATACTGTGGTACTCATGCTCCCCAGAGGCTGGGCAACATTACAATAATTTCAATTAGGGAGGCATTTTTTCAGCCAAAGAGATTTTCTCTGCAGCTCTTCACATGGCTGCAGCTCTTATGCCAACACAGCCATCCACTAAGAGGGTTGTACCGGGACAGGCAAGGCAGGACACTGCTGGGGCTTAGGTAGCCACCAAGATGAATCATAAAAAGTGAACGTAATCAGAGGGTGTGAGATCAAGCAATGACTGAACTGATAGAGAGGAGAAGGTGAGAAAGGGACTGGGACAGCAGGATGGGAGAGTTCATACTCCATGCCTGTCTACTCCACTTCTCCTCCCCACGTCTCTGCAGAGACGCCCTGTGGGACCTGCCATGCCCGGTCTTCCCCATTAGTCAGCAACAACAGTGGCTTGGGGGATGGGAAGGACTGCACACAGCTACCTGGCCAGAGCTGTCCCATTGTTGCTGTAAGAGTGAGAGCAAATTGCTGCCATTGTCCCCACGTAGTAACAAGGTGTGATCACTGCCTAATTACCAGTCCCAGCTACATTTGAAACAATAACTTCGAGGCAGCTTTTAAAAGATGTTTATGCATCTTAAAAGTGTGGGTTGATGCCAAGTGGGATCTTCAAAAGCTCTAAGACCTCTCATTGTTGAGGGATCTAATGGGTGGTTAAGGATTAAATGTAATCAAAACATAGCTGAAGGAAATCGGGACTGGAGCTGTTTCTCCCGAAACAATCTCACCGCAAACCTGAGCACAGTGCATCAGCAATGCAATGTTTTCTTCAACCTCAGGGCTAAGTACACGAAATAGATTTACAGCAGTTAAAGTAGGTAAGAATACCAAATGCAGAAGTGAAAATGCTAAAAAGCTTTGGTGTTTATAGGACTCGTGGAGGAGTCACATTTGCACAGCACACTGGTGTTTGCCTAAGAGTTTAGATGACTGATTAGTTTAATATCAATTGAATTCACATGTGGGTGTTAGAAACATTTCTCCTTCTCCTTGCTGCTTTGGAAAAGCTCTTACAGTCTGTTAAGACGGGAGTGTTTCCTGCAAAGAATATTTTAAGGCAGTGACACTCCCTCCTTTTACAACTCTGCAGCTGTAGGCTCTGAACCTGTGTTGAAATCTGCCTTATTTTCCCTTGCACCAGAAGTCTCTGCATGAAAGGAGAGTCTTTACCTGCAAGGCCTACACACACGCCTGACATTCCCAACAAGCACTGCTATCCTTGTTTGCAGGACCACCCTATGCTTACAACTGTCAGCAGCCACCAAACCAGGGATGAATTAGTTAACCTAAGGAGAGCTCTGAAGAGGAAAGCAGCTACAGAGCAATTCAAATGTTATCATAAAAAAAAAAAAAAAAAACCAACCCAAAAAAAACCCTGAAAGGCATTCAGATAGAATTGCAGGAGCCAGAATGCTGCAATGGGAAGAAGACAGAGGTTTCAATTTAACAGGAAAGCTGGAAAAGCCCATATGTGCTATGAAGTCAGAGGCTGTAGGGGTGCCACCAGCCTCCTTGCTTTTATTTATTACTTATTTGTTTGCCAATGGCTGTTTGCCAGGCTACTTAAGACAAATCCTTCTTGAAAGAGCTGCTTCTGCTTCCCTCTCCATCTGGTACCTGGCCCTGACCACCACTGTGTGTAATTGCAGGGAAGACAGCAAAGCTAAGGTTCAGATCTGGTCTCAGTCTTACTGCCTTCTGCTTTTTCCACACTTCCTCCCCTGAACAAATACCACCACACACTTCAACAGTACCTTTTATCCCAAGCAGCACATTTTTCTGTGTCTCTGCTGGTTAGACAGACAGCCTGACCCAAAACACAGCACTGTAAAACCCCAACATGGGGCAAGGTGATTTCTGATATCTCATTTGCCCGTCCAGCTTTACCCCCACCTCCTGCTCCCCCTGTACTCTACAAAAGGGAGAAGGCAGGCATGTATATCAGTACTGGAGATGGTGTCTAAGCAGTTAAAAGTAGAAAGAAATAACATCAGACAGTCAGACAAAGGTCTCTGTTCTCCCTGGATAACACCCATTCCGTTCAGGTGGTTTCTGAATTGCAAACCCCCTGTGCAGCACTGCTGCTGCCAGAGAGGATGGGGAAGCAAGCGAAGGAGAAAGCAGAGCCTTGATTCATGGACAAATCGGGATGAAATTGTAAATTGGGGAAGAGCAGCTTAGCCACAGCATTAGATCATCCTGTCTTGACAGCCCTTTCAGAGTCATCAGTCTGTCCAAGCTGTGTGAGAAGTGGGGAGATGTTCCCGCTCCTCCTCCCTAATAGCATTAAGCATTTCTAACACCATCAGGTGTGGCTCCTGTAGGGAGGATTCTGTAGCCAGGATGACGTGGGAACTGAGCAAAAGCCATGGCATGACATAGCTGTGAGATGACATTTTATCTCGCATCAAAGGACAGTAGGGCAGGCCAGCACGCGTGCAATTGGAGAGGACACGGAGGGACTGGGGCTCCCTCCCTACCGCCGACTTACTCCAGCAGGCCAGAGAAGCCCCTGCTCCTCACTGGGCCTCCGACGCCCCTGAGGTGGCTGGAGATGAGCATTAGTTAAAACCACTTGGGCAGGTGATAATGAGGAGAGCAAACCAGTACCTGAATAGAGCCAAGAGCCCAGGAATCTCCCACAACAACTAACCAAACCCATTTCTGAAGTCCAGACCCGCAGAGTCGCCCTGACGACCTCTGCCCGGGTGCTGCCAAGGCGGGGCTGGCACACCCGCCCAGGGGATCGCCCAAGTTGCCGTGAGCATCCCTCCAGCAGTCCCAAAGCCAGGCCCACCTAGGACGCGCAGCAAAGCACGGCGGGGCATAAGCCCCATGCACACCGAGGCTTTCTTCTCACCCCGATCACCCCACCGACAAGAGCGCTCCCGACTCTCTCAGCGCCCCCGGTCACCTTTCGTTTGAGCTCCACTGCCTGCCGGGACCCCTGTCCGCTGCCGCGGCAGGTGCCAGCTGACCCCCGCATTCCAAACCGCGGCTCCCGCCCCGGACTGACCTGCTGAGAGGGGTGGTCCTGGCTCCGCTCCGGGCCCTGTGCCTGCCGTGCCTCCCTCCTCCTCTCCTCCCCGCGTCTCCCCCGCGCCGCCCGGCCGTGGGCTGCCCGGCCCGGCCTCTCCAGCATGGGAAAGGGCCGGGGCCGCTGCCGCTCCGCCCCACCGCCCGCCCCGCTGCGGCGGGGAGGCCGCGGTCCCCGGACTTCTCCCTCCCCTCCTCACCGATGCTCGGGCGCCGAGGCCTGCGCTGCCGGCCGCCGGGCCGAAAAGCCGCTGGAGCTGCGGTTCCCGCTGGGGGAGCCACTTCCCAGCCCGAAACGGGGGTGGGCAGCCCCCACTGCGCTGCCTACCGTGCGCCCCGCAGCATCCGAGCGGAGGGCGAGGCGGTGGTTCCGGCTCCTGAGTGCAGGGAGCTGCCGGCGCCTGGGTGCGGGGCTGCGCGTCTCAGGCTATTTCTGGGTGTGAGGCTGTGCCCGCCGCACCAGCCTCTCCGAGCAGCTTCCGCGGCGCTCGGGCTCCTCGGGATGGCTGCCGGACGTGTGCCACTGCGGGAAGCGAAGGGGCCTGCCGGGCTGTCAGCTTAGGCAGCAGGGGCACACGGGGGTCAGCCCTCAACACAGCGGCAGGTGGATTGGTGCGCAGACGACCTCAATGGCGTTTGCAAACCCTCTCCCGTTGATGGAGCATGGCTCAGTTGCTTCGTTGGGGTGATACCTAAGATAATTCCTAGGGGTCTTATTTCCGCAGAGCAGCTGTACCTTCCTGCCATCGGAAGTGACCAGCAGGTGGGACAGAGACCTGAGTCACCAAAGTGCAAAAGGGCTTTGAGAAGCTGGTTTTCCTTAAGCATCCCACCCTGTTCCCCATCTCTCCAAACCATGAGAATGCAAGCAGTGCACCCCGGCCTGGAGAAACAGCCACTGTCACACCTGCAACTGGGCTACCGGGAAACAGCCTCCAGAATGTGATGGCATGGACATCCCACTAACATTGCAAGTGCTTCATTGCTACCACCTCATATGGGGGGCCTGGGGTCCCACATCTGTGGCTTCTCCAGATGCTGAGTAAACAGTGTTGCTCTGCAGCAAACTCCAAAGGCTCGTTTGGGCTCATTTTATCTCTTTCAGGCTGAAGAAGCACAGTCCATTGGCTAAACTGCCGTTTGAAGGACCTTCCAAGTCTGACAAACACAGCTGTGAAAGTCACCTGGAGAAGCATCAGGGAACTAAAACATGTAATGAGCTGTCAGCCAAGAACTTCCCTCCATAGTGCAATAGGCTGGCACAGCTCATGGACCATAATGGACTAAGGGGTGAAAAATTGGAGTCTCCTATAATGACCTTCCTTTCCCCTCCCCCCCCAGGCTTCCCAAGGCTGAGGGGATTTCAGCTGATTTCTGCTCTGCTGGAGCATGGTACAGAGCACAGGTGGGCTACAACATGATGCCTTTTGATAAAACTTTGCTGTAAATGAGACTTTTGTCCCCACCTGACTTCTAGGAGCTGCCATAGCCTAAACAACAACATATGCATAAAGTGTTAGGGAACAGATGAACAAAAAAAGAGTTCTGAGTCTCTTTCACTGCTGTCTCCTTCAGCCCCAGCAATATGTCTGTGTCCTACAGCATCACCAAGGCTTGGAGACCTTGACTTCTGCCTTGGATCAGGTGACATTGTCTTCCTCAGGAAAGAGCAGAGAGGAGACTTAGTACGTGTCCTCTGCCAGCACTGAGCAATGGGGGCCTGTGGGAGAAACACATTTTCTAAAATGCCTTGCAAATATGATCTGCCACGGGGTCCCAAATATTTGATACCCTAATTCTCAGCAGGTGCAGACTGTGTGTTTCATAAGCCAAGGTTTCTGTGACCTGCTGAACTGGAAATCAAAACACTCTGTCACTGAAACTGGCAAATGCTGCTGGGAAATCTTTACTTCTCAGCAGAGCTGCCAGCCTTACTGCTAGTATACTGCCCCAGACCCACAGAAATGAACACTCGCTCCTCATCCCTTGACCTGGCAAGACATCAGGGATCAAACACAGCTGGCCAAGCCTCCCTGTGTATAAGCCAGGTTAGGGTTAAGGTTAGGGATACCTGTTTCTTCCTAACTGATCAAGATTGTGCCTAGCTGGGATGGAATTGAGTGGGAATGGAGTAGAGTAGAGTAGAGTAGAGTAGAGTAGAGTAGAGTAGAGTAGAGTAGAATAGAATAGAATAGAATAGAATAGAATAGAATAGAATAGAATAGAATAGAATAGAATAGAATAGAATAATAAACCAAGAGGGAAACACAGAGAAGTGCAAACAAGGAGAAAAACTCCTTCATTTTCTATTATGTATTAGGTCTCAGTGGCTGTGATTTTTCCCAAGAAGAGTCTTACAAGGGTTCAGACATCCCGTGATTTTTATGTCCCTCCACATTCCTGGCAAGCACAAGCAGTGTGTGTCTGAGCCTCCAGCTCTGTGTGTGGAGGAGCCTGTTACCTCCTTCCTGTGCTGCCTATAACCCTGCAGCAGTGCAGAAGAGACGTGGAGCTGCAGACTGAGGCAGCGGGAAGATGAGGCACAGGGAGCTGCTTCACAGTTGGAGCTGTAGCACTGCATCCTGCTATCTGTGTAGTGCTCTCAGTTGTAACTCCTCTTTTCCATCATTTATGGCTTTAATATTTAAGCTGAATTTCTCCAGGCAGGCTCAGGGATTTGGGCTGAGTTTGTCTAGAGGCATTTCAGGCAAGATGGTATAACTGTTCTAAGAACAACATCAGCAGAAAAAAAGAATCTTTTGCCCATGCTTTTTGAAAAGGGCTGGTGGTTTCTTCTTGGTCAGCTCCAAGAAATGCTGGCAAAGGTGTGGCCTTTACCCAGGTATGTGCCTTGGAATATGCCTGTGGAGCCAGTGCATGTCCCTGGAAAACCGGAGTTTGCCTGGACTGGAGGCAGACTTGAAGGGTGTGAAAATGAAAATACCTGTTAGTTCTTGCTCCTAGAGCAAATGAGTCTGTGTCTGTGCCCCTGACTGGCAGCCCAGCCTGGCACAGCATGGTGGTGCTGGAATGTCCCCATGCTTCTGCTTCCTGTCAGGATAGGCCAACTGCCCATGAGCAGAGCCCTCAGCTGGGGCATGCCTGTAGGCAGCCATCAGTGTGAGCTCTCACCTCCCTAGCAGTGGGGGGGACAGAATGAGATTTCATGAGGCCATGTGGTGCAGATGGGTCTGGACATGGCACCTGGAAGGCTGGGAATGGGCAATGGCATAAAATGGTACGGGTGCAGCACAGCCCTGGATGTGGCCCCATACTTTCTTGCCTGCAAACTGCTTCAAGGACAGAATGGTTTCCTTGGAGGAATTTTCATTCATTGTTACATCATGTTCATTCTTCAAAAGCAGGAATTAATATCTTCTCATCCCTGGGACAAGTGTGGGATTATCACCCAGGTAGAGATGGAAACTCATACCTGAAGAGACTGAAGTTGCAATTACCCAGTGATGCTGGATGGTTTCTTGGGTGTTCAGCACAGCCCAGCACTGCAGCCCTTCTGTGCTAACTTTATCTCTGGCTGTGTGTGCTTGGCATTTCTTCCAGCTGGACTCTGTGGCACCGAGTGGACACTTGGAAAATGAAGCTTAATCTCGGTGTAAAGGAGGTGTTATTGAAGCACCCTACCTTGCACAGCCCAGGGAATGGTGGCAGGAGAAAGGCTGCTCCCCAAGGCAGTGTTACCCCTCCTCTCCCGAGACCTGCCTTTCCCAGCATTGCTTGCCTCCTTCTTGAAACACCTCCTGCCTGCCGTAACTAAGGAAACAGGGCTCCTGTAGGCAGCAGCTTCTTTCAGTGGGCCTCAGAGTGCAAAGGACCTGCAGGCACCATCCTGGCCTGAGGCAGTGCCAGTCGCCTCCACAGCCTGGCCAGGGGCCTTCAGGCTGCCCCATAGCCCATTCTCAGATCCCAAATATCAGACATCACCTCTCACGTGCACCCCCCAAAATCTGGGGCAGAGCTGGCTGTGACGGATGACATCCCTCCAAAGAGGGAAGGGCTCCCTGCCTTTCACTGAGATCTGCCTGGCGGGGGGCCCTTGGCCCCAAGCGAGATGCTTCTCCCTTCCCACAGGAGGCTTGAGCTTTGCAAAAACAGAGGCTGGAAGAGCTGCAGCAGAGACTGAGCTGCCATCACACCAGCCACCTCAATTCCATTAATTAAAAAAGTTAATTTCTTAATTTTCGAGTGCTCACCTCAGACCTTTGCAGTGCTCTTTGAAGGCAGCTTGCCATTGGAAACTGGGGCCGCAGCTGCTAAGCTGGGAAATTGTCTCTCTCCTATGCCAACTCCCTCAAGGTTTGGTGTCTGCATGCTTGTAATTTCAAATTTGCTTCAAACATTACCCACCACCCAGGCTGTGTGACCAGGCACTAATCAGTTACATTAAAATATGCTAATTGGCTGTTCACAATTGCCAGTCAGGCAGGACGGTGTGGCTCAGTGCTTACAGGCACTCCATTTCTCCATGGCTCCAGATTGCAGTTTTATAGCTGGCCTGGGGTAGCAAGTTGTTCCCACAATGCTACCCCACCACTGCCAGCACTGCCTCTAAAGACATCATGGCTGGGCCTTCAACACAGGACTCTCAGCTTGTCCAAGCCAGTGATGCAGTTTAAATCCAACTACTCAACTCAATGAATACTATCCCTGGTCTCCCTGACTGTCAATCACCCCTGCCTCCAGTGGTGCCTCTATGGGTGCTCCCACCTGCTCCTGTGTTACTGAAAGCAACTGGTGTAGCTTCTTGCTTGAGGCTTTCCTCTCTCCATCCCAGAGTCCTGCCTTTTGCACCACAAAGTGCTTCACTCAACCCCTTGAAGGAGGACACATTGCAGATCTTCTACACCTGCAGGCTTGCACTTGGTAATGCCAAACCAGCATTTGTGTAATCAATATCCTCTGTTCCTGTGCAAATAGCTAGTTTGCACTTCCACAGAGCTCAGACTTACTGCCCACCTGCCCTTTCAGTGACTGATGCTCTGACCTGACCCTGTGTCTGCTCTGAAAGCCCAGAGTGTGATGTGTTGCTTGCTTGTGGCTCTAGAGAGGTACTCACAGAGGAATACAAATGCATTTATTCTGTGGAAAATACATCTTCTTTTCTTATGCATGTATGTGTGAAAGGAAAACAAAATTAATACATGGTTATATGGAGCTTGAAGGGGAGGTCATGGATCAGAGTAAAATTTTTACTGTACATCTCAAGGCAATGACCCCTCTGCAGCAGGAGGTGCAACCGGTAATTCCTGACAGACAAGAAGAAGATCCAGGCTGAGCACTTGACCTTCTGAAGCAGGAAATGGCATTTGCAATGATGCTTCAAGCAATGAAAGGTTGATTGCAGAGATACCAGGGAAAAGTGATGGTAGCTTTAATGAGAATGTTAGTGGACTATGGGGGAAGGATGTAAGATGACAGGCTGAGCTGGGGGAGCCAGCAAGGAATATGCACATCATGTAATGAACCATATTACCATGCTGGCCAAACACAGGGCTCTGTGCAGGCTGTGTCTCTGCCCACATGCTCGACTTTCCTGGGGCAAACACTCAGTTTGCACTGATGTTCTCCCCAGCTAAAACAGTTTCCAGCAGAGCAGCTAGCTAATGCACAGTGGCACGGTCCTTTATGAAAGGCATTAACTCCAAACAAGCTGTCTCATACACAAAAGCATCTCTGCTAACTAGCTCTTTGGCCTTTCCTCCATGTATAGCACAGTGTTAAAATGAAGAAAAAGAAAAAAAAAAGACCAAGATAAAATAAAACCAAAGGCTACCCTGAGCCAAAAAAGGGGATTTGTGTGCAGTAGCATTTGATTTCTGGAAGCAGCTGCCAGAAAACACCTTGAGAGCAAATGCAATGCATCTTGAAAGAGATTCAGAAGCCACATAAAATGTGAGCATCCACGACACCTTGCAGCAAGGTATTCCTCGGGTAAGCCATGTGTTGTGTGAAAAGCACAGTCTCCTTACAGTTCTTCTGACCCACTCACCAGCTATTTTCACCCACTTCTCAGCCTGCAACATTCAGTCAATGTTTGAGCCTTTTCATGATTTCCTTGCTCATGCTGCTGGCTTTACCTATGGATTTACTGCATGTGTAATATATCATCTTCAACTTCATCACAATCTTTGCACCTGCTTTCTCCATCCCCTCCTTTCACATGTACTGAAACGAAACCATCACTCAGGCAGAGACAATATGGGGTTTATCAGGATGGAATTACACCAGAGAACAGTTGGGAACACTCAGCTGAACTGAAACTGTAAGGGAAATGTGAGGGGATGGAATGCTATTAATGGCTAATAATGTTATCTCATTACAAAAGCAAAATCCTGAAGCACTGGTGGTCATTGATGATCACAGCCCTGCTTCTAGAATGTCCTTATCTGCCTTCCTGGGTGGCTCAGCAACTAGCAGCTCTGCCACAGCTTCAGCAGATCTCCAAGAGCCCCAGGGCTCTAGCACACTGAGACAAGGCAGATGCAGCAGCCCTTTTGCTCTGTTGGTGATCAATGTACTATGTGGTGTAACAAATATATAGAAAGCACTGGAGCTCCCAAGCAAAAGCTTGGAGAACTGGAGCATGTCTAGCTATGTTGCAACAGAGCATGAATCACTGCAGTGGGCAAGAGTCACATCTGATGCAGATTTTATCCTCCTGCAGTGAGTCCTGCAATCCTCATCAGTAGTAATGTGAGGAGTTCTGGGTGGGGGATGCTGCTCTGCATGTGGATCCTTCTTGGGGAAAAAGTGCTGCCCTCCCAGGGAAGATCACGGCTGGGTGCTGCCCAACAGAGATGAAGAGGGAGGCATGGTTGAGGTCTGTCTTGGGTTATGATGGTTGGCACCTCTGTCCTTGAGATGATTAACTCCTGACCCATGATGGTGGCAGCCCATGCTGTGGGTGACCTAGGGAATGGATGTGTAAGCTTGTGGCCCCCAGTCTACCCCCTGCAGCACTGCTGCACCCTCCACTGCCCCCATCGTATTGCAGGGCTCCCACTCTCTTATCCCTTACATATCTTTAGCCTCCCTTGTAAACTCTCTCCACCCCTACTATCTGCCCTCATATTGCCTTTTGTTGTGAGGGATGTAGAGTTGTGCTCAGAAGAGCTGATTGCCACAGGGTGTATGCTCTACAGTCAGTGCTAGCCACTGCCTCCTGACTGTTCCAGACCCTGGCTGAGGGGGTTGAGAGCCAAGCAAGCTCCCCAAACTCTGCAACCTAGGGGTCTGAAAATACAGCACACCATCACGTAACAGATGTATTACAGGCCTGGCTTACAGCTACTGACCTAAACATCTCTTGCTCAGCAGATCCATTCCCCTCTGTGCAATTGCCAGCACTTTGCCCAGTTTATATTAGCCTCTGACAAGGTGGCATTTTGCTAAGAGATGGGCGTGAGCTCCCCAGGGCCATATTTAATGGGTAGTTTGGAGCAAGCTGAGCCTTGATGTTGTCTATCTTGGACACACAGGAAGCAAGCACCATAGAGAAAGTCAGTTTTCCTGGAGTTTGGCAGTCTGTGCTGATATCCTCTCTGTGCAGCCTCTGGATTTGCTGCTCCTTCCCCATGGGCAAGCTGATAAAGGCTTAGAGGAGGTGACTCCCGCCCCGCCCGAGTAGGGGATTGCTGCTCCCCTTTACTTTGCTCATTGCTCCACTGCCTTCGGATACCTCTGGTAAGCATAGGTAGGGGCCAAGCTTTTCTGAAGAAGACCTTGTTTGCCTCCGTCTGCATCTTCCCATGGGAGCTGCGCAATGAACGCTGAAAGCCTGGCTTCGCAGAGGCTTTCTGTCGCCTATAGGAAGACCTGTCCCTGAGGGTCACCACGGCTAACCGGGTGGGAACACCCTTGGGAAGCGGCTCGGCGAGGCTTTCCGAGGTGAGACTGCAGCCAGGGCTGCGCTCCCCTCCAGTCCCTTCCGCCGCTCCCGGCGGGCTCCCAGCGCCACCTGCCGGCTCTCCCAGGCATCCCCGCCGCGGCCGGCGCCGGTGCGGGGTGGTGGTGGGGGTGCTCCCCTGTCCTTATGTGCCAGCCCACTCCCGGCAGTCCCAGAGGGCCGCTCCTCAGCAGATGACAGGCTCAGCCGTCACACGCGGCCCGGCAGCTCTTCTTCGGCTGCAAAGTGCTGGAGAAAGGCCCGCGGCAGCCCTAGAATGCTGGGAGCGGGACGGTACCTGCGTGCCCCGGGGTGATCCGGTGAGAAGTGGAAGGATTGGGAGGGTGCTCGGCAAGCAGGTGCCTCCTGCACAAAGTCCCTCTCATCTTGGCGATCACCCCAGCCACTCCACTGGCCCTTTCTGACTCCAACCTCCCTTGCTTTTTCCAGCTTTCACGTCACATGCAGCATCTTCGTCTCTTCTGCTTCTGTTTCTCAGTCTGCCCTGTACATCATGCCAGGGCCCCCTGTGCCTGTGCCCTCCCTAGGGCTTCCCCTGGCCCCAGTCCCCCGAGTCCCCAGAGTGGCCATGCTCCCTCTTCCCGCTGCACAGCTGCTGCTACTCATCTCCCTGGGTACAGCCTGCCTGCTGTCCCCTCCAGCCCTATTGAGCAGCCTCCTTTCCCCAGCTATGAGTGAAGATGTTGGCTTCTGCTTCTGGGAGGCATTTTGGAAACCTGGATACTGGCTGTGTTTATCTGAAATCAGGAGTCTGAGAGAAGCAAGTGAATCTTGAAAAAATCCAAGTCCCACTGCCATGGGACTTCTCCCCTACATTTGTTTCCTTTTTTTTTTTGTTTCCTCCCATAACTCCTCACTCTGTCTTCAGAGGTGAATAATTCACCTCCCTCCCTGCTGCTTAAAAGCGCTGCTGCAGTGCTTTTAAAAGTGGACTGCAGGCTTCTCCCTTACATCTATTCCCACTTTTTTTGTTTCCTCCCATAACTCCTCACTCAGTCTTCAGAGGTGAATAATTCACCTCCCTCCCTGCTGCTTAAAAGCACTGCTGCAGTGCTTTTCAAACCCTGCTGCAGTGCTTTAAAAAGCCTGTGTAGGGCCAAACAGGTCCAGGACAGGTCCAGAACATGTCCCAGTAGGTCAAGCCTCAGGCCCCCACTTCCCCCTCCTGCTGGGGGATTTTTTGGCTCGAGATAGACAATGGGGCTAGGAGTCTGTAAGTCTGGTGACCTGAAAATAGCCTAGACTTGCCTGGGCATAGCCTGGGGCCCAGGAAAACCAGCATGTGTTGCGCATGGGTCTGACCTTGTGACACCTATTGGCCTGTCTGTGTGTCTCACCATGTTTGGCCAAACTCAGTTCCGTAGGTTAAGGTATCATGTTTCTGTCTTTCAATCTTTTCTACCATTGGTCATTGATTGACTTTGGATGTTATTAGTACAAGCTGAAATAGTGGACAAGCTGCCTTGTTCTGCCTTGTTCTGTATCTGAAAAGTCAAGAAGAGCTGCCGTCGAGGTTACAGCTGAAAAAAACTCTTCTAGCAGGCAAGCTGTACAGCCAAGGAGCCAAGAGCTGCAGGGGCAAGAGCTGATCCAGACTCGTGAGTCTCACCTTGCAAATCAGCAAGCTCCCCCAGACCCATGAGTCTTGCCCTGTGAATCAGAAAGCTAAGGAATCGGTCAGCTAAGGAATCTTGCACTCTGCGTGCGTCCAGCAGCTGCCCTCAGAACATCGGCTGCAACAGCAGTGCTTTTATTAAGCCCACTGCAGTGCTTTGAATGCTCCACTGTGGAAGTCCACTGGTCCTCCATTGTAGTCCTCTCTTGGGTTTTCCTCACTCAATCACTGTGCTTGCAAGAAGGGAAAGTGCAGTCACAGGTGCTATCCCCACAGCAGACATTCTGTAGGCCTTGGATTCCCATTGGCCTTTGTAGATGCCCAGAAGCTTGTAGATAAGGGAAATTACCATCTAACAGGAGCATGTGCTGTCTTCAGGCAGCCTGATGTTTGGTTGCCCTTGATCAGGTGCCACTAATTTAACAGTGGGCTTATACAAAGCAGTGCTAGGGGCTTCATATGTCTGATATCAAATACATCAGGTGGGTACTGGAACCTGGCAAATATTTACCCTTGATCAAATAATGTCTTTCCTTTCTTCTGGCTAAGAAAATAAAGTAACATCTCAATTACTCTGCCATGGCTCATTTAAGGAGGGTGTTTCACTGGACTCCTACCATCTGTAGGGATACTCCCCACCCAGGAACAAAAAGAGTGGCCACCCCTGAGAGTCCAGGCCACACAGGGGCTGGAAATGGGTGAATGTGGGGCTACCTCCATCTTCCTGAGAAGGTCCTGGCCTTTTATTCTCTTCCTGAACAGGGCTTTGAATTTCTTCTGCTAACACAAGCCTAGTCTGCTCTGAGAAAAGATTTTGTTGATCACAAATAGGGACAGAAAGCTGCCCAGAGGATGCCCTGACTGGTGATAAGGCAGAGCAGATGTCTAGCTCAGGGATGCACAAAAAACACCTCAACCTACTCAGGGATCAGTGTGGGAATCTCCCTAATGTGAGCACCTGACTGGCAGGGATAATGGCCCTTCTTCTGCACTAAATCCAGGGCTTAAATCTGTGCTCAGAAAGCAAGGTGTCTGGGCTCTAAGTCCTCTAAATCTGTCAGACTTTGAGCTCAGCATCTTTCATACCAAGCTACCTGATGGATGGAATGGGCTCTGTTCCTTTAATAGAGCCAGGCAACTGTGTGTATGACAGCATGGGGACAGGGAAGGGCAAGAAGCAAGATAGTGTCCAGAGGCCTGTTCTCTGCTCATGGTGCTGTTAGTGCATTTTGTATAATGAGTGATAAATGGAAACACATTGACTGGGGCAGGTGGAAATGAAGCAGGCAGAATCCAGCCCTCCATGTAGCAAACAAGTAATCAGTTAAATCCTGGCCAGCTGCAGGGCAGCTGGGATAGTGGTGGTGTGCAGAGCTGCTACTGCACTAGGCACAGCCAGCGTTTTTGCAGAGACAGAGTAATTTAGGAGCTGCTCTTTACAGACCCACTGCAGGAGTACCTTGATGACAGAGCAGCAGCCATGAGATGGCAGGGAGCAAGATTACTTTTCCTAGAGCACTGCTGCAGCAGGCAGAAGGATTAATCCAAGTCTGTTTTCAGGAACTGATTTAATACCGTGGTCATTTATCTGCAGCTCCTGCTGAAACATTTCATATTTCACGTATGATTTCGCTGTTTCCAAGGCTGAAAGGCTTCCTTCTCTAGGGAGCAGCAGTTCTGCAAGAGAACAAGTTGGAGCCCATGGGAAGCAGCAAAAGGGAAGGACTATTTCATCTTTAGTAACTGGTCACTTCCATTTTGGAGTCAGAGAGAGAAGAACCATCTGGTGGGTGTTGAGTGTTCACTGTGTGAATAGTGGCTGGGTTATGAATATGCGCATTAATTCTCTACTTAAGACCTCTGCTCCCACAGCGTCCTGCCTGGAAGTGATGCAGAATGAAAGGAATCTTGGTTCAGCACCTTTCCTCGCTGTGTTATTATGCTTAGTTGGCTTGAGTTTTTTGTCTCAGGAGCTTCAAATCAGTCAGCTGAAACAAAAAGAGACATTTTACTGTGCACCTTTCCTGTTAGATGAAGTACCTTGAAAGCAAGAAGAGGAATCCCATAAAATCCCAGGATGACATCTTCTTGTCTGGGTGTAATATCCTGTGCTGAAGCCTGCTGGGGATGATGGGCATTTGAGAGCACCCAGACACCTGCAGAGCATGCTTAGAGCTTTGCAGGAAGAAGCTGTCTGTAGTTACTTCCCCCTCATCTTGTCCTTCTTTTCACTGCCTGAGCTTTTCTATAGCAGTTCTTGCCACTGGCATTTAGCCATTGCTCTGGTGCCACGCCAGTACTGTGGGCAAGGTTTGATGAAGGGGAAGTCATAAGCACTTGAACTGAAAGATTTTGGGTCCCTTGGAGGGACACTCCCCACACCACTAGGGGGACAGGGCTTGGGGCATCTGTGTGGCCAGGGGACAGAGGAATGGGTGCCCCTGTCCTGACCTCTGGCCCATAAATGCCTTCTCTCCTTCAACACTCCCTTCCCACCTATCAATATTTTCTATTCCTGCTGTTAGGCTCTTACACACTGAACTTTACTTGACTGCAAAAGTTCATTTCCCAGCACCACCAGCAAGCAGCAAATGAATCAAATGTTGATTTTTGTGACAGCTTTCCTAACACAGCAGTGCTTTGTAGATTGTGACTTTAATGTGCTTGTTTCAAACAGGCCTGGGGTTTTGTTGCATGGGTCAGCTAGAACTGCCCAGAACATCATCAACAGTGCCATATCTCAGCTCCTTGTAAATACACTGGCCATTTGGTCTTTCTCCTCTGCTCCAAAAAGAGATGTTTATATGACTCCAAGAATGAGGGAGATAGGCCAGCAAGGACAGGGAGACACACAAGAACTTTCACACAGGATGAGGCCATGTTAGTGACTGCTCTGATTCTTTGTGGGAAGAGCTCTGTAATCCTTATTGAACATCTGTAAACAGCTGGTGTCCCTCAGTCACAGGACTCTCCTTGATAGTCATCACCAGTGTCAGAGAATTGGCAGCCCCTTGGTTACAGGAGGAAAAGCAGCCCCAGGTAGCCAGCACCAATTCAGACAGACTAGCAAATCAGCTCTTGTTTTGAGGGATGGCCTTCCTTGTACCCTAGGCATCAAGTCCTGTGCTTAAAAATCATAATAATAATTTTAAAAATCCTGTGAGTGGTAAGACACAACTTAGAAACTAATCCTTTTCTTTTTTTCTGCTCTAAATATACCCTTGGTGCTCAAACTACTGGGGTCACCTGAGTTTTGGACTTTCTGACAGAAATGACAACCTGGTCTCTGTGGTGGGTTGCTATTCAGAGGTTCAGAATGTGGGTTTTCTTTAATAGACTTGAAACATCCTCTACAGCCTACTCAACTCATTCTTCATTTGGAGGCAACTGACCTTTTGTCAATAAGTCTTTCACCTTGCCTTCTGAAGCGCTGGAAATCCATTCACTAAAGAACATCACCACAGGGAAAGGCAGAGAAGAAGCCCTTTTGAAGAGTGAAGTTCTAGGTGCATTTTTCCCCCCTCAGTTCCATTTCTCCTCTTCATTCACATAGCTTACTGACCTGAAAATATCTCTCAAGTACAAAGATGCAGCCATGAATATGTCACTAGATGGCAAATTATTTACTTACTTAGTTTAGAACTGTTTGGATTAGTTTTCAATGTATACCACTATCTGGATCGTAATGTGTCCCTGCCTAAATACCTTGTACACCAAACATTACCTCCTAGCTTCATTTTACACTGAATCATAAGCTGTGAAGTTAGTAATGTAAACAGTGCAGGTTCACCAGCTTGGGGGAGGCTCTACACACTGAAGCAGGATGTGTGGCTGTATAAACCCCTTCTCCCCCTCAACATTGTCCTTGGAGGAAGGAGAAGGGGAGGGCAGGTGAAGATTGGCCAGATGGGAGCTGAAAATGAGGTTCAGTAGCTTAAGTCATAAATTCAAATACAGTATGGTCTTGACAGTGTGCTAAAGTTCTGACCATCTGTCAACTGTTTAGTTATCATCTCTTTCCTTGTTAATAAGTGTCCTCCTCACTGAAAACCCCAGCACAACTGATGCAGCACAACTGGCAATCTGGGTCAAAATTATTAAAACTTGGCTGCCTAAAACTATGCTGTCAGTCTGTCTGGCCACCCTCAGCTCTCAGGTACTTGCACAACAGACACAATACCCTGGGTCCTTCAGTCTTTCTTTCAAAGGTTTCCAAAACACAACCTAAGAAGAAAGATTGAGACAACAGGAGGGCTTCATCTAGAGAAGGCATGGTAACCACTTTCAAGTATGTAAAAGACTGCAGAGAGGAAAGGATGTATCTGTTCTCTGTATCCACTGGGCTAAGGACTAAGACCTTAGATTGCTGCAAGGGAGTGTCAAGTTAGGTATGAGGACATACTCTGAAAGGATGGCAATGAGCTGAATGGATTGCCTGGCAATGGTTAAGAATCTCCATCACTAGAGATTTAGGGACCTGATTGAACTCTTCTCTGCAAGGGATAGGTGTACTTGGGACAAGGATATGGAGAAACTGGGAAAGATGGTTGAGTTGGCCTCTGAATGTCATTTTGCACTCTGAGTTGGAGTTCAGCATTAGTTTTCTGTTTCAGGAAGATAGGTCCATCCTGACAACCTCAGCAATGTAACCCAGAGCTGAATGAAGAAAGGACTGAGGTCCCTTTTCCTCTCTGTTTGTGTCTCCACATAGGCAGATTAGAAGGCAGAGCTGCGTGCTGCCAACCATGCTATACTTGTTCTGTTGCTGAATTGAAGACATCATGTCTCACCTGCTGCTTTTTATGGCCAATCAACTTTCCCTAACCAAAGTGGAAGCCTCTCCAGACATTGAGGGTGTTCAAATTTTGAAAGCTAACTAACTAAAAAAAAAATGAAAAAAAGCCCACAAAAACTTCCTAAGGCTTGTATTTAAGTGATAATTTGAGGCAAGTAGCACTGGGTTTACCACAGAGCACATTCATTTCTTCCAAACTATCATAGAAAATAGCAGAGATTAACTCACTCATTTCAGAGAAGAAAATCACCATTGGGCTGTAATCTTGAATGCTGAACTAATGGGGCTGTCTGAGGCAATACACCTTTTGAATTGGAGGAAATGGTACATCATTTGGGGTGCAATTTAAATCAAGACTTTGGAAGATTTTGGGTAGGCATAACAGAGCATGGCATCAACTGGAACTGTATTTTATTCTGCTTAAAGTGTCTAAACACAAGGAAGATTCAGGGATCAAGATACCGACACTGTCATCTGCCGGTCATCAAGTGTAGCCCAGGTTATTGAACTAGATCATGAAAACACCAGCTGTCTGACAACTGTATGGTTTATACCACTGCCCTCCTACCTTGCTTGTTAAAGGGACATATTGTGAATGGGTTCATACAGCTATGTGCAAAGCCCCTCTGCAGAGCTGCCCAGGAGGTAAGTGTGGACTGGTAACAGCAACATCAAGGATAGGATGAGAGAAAGGGGCTGGCTGCAGTATGCTGTATGAATTTCTGGAGAACATCTGCATTGTAGATAATACCAACAATAAATTGCTCTTTCAGGTGTTACTTGTGGCCAGCTACCAAGGTCTTCCAGAGAAAGGCATCTAGCATAATCCTGACCCTAGAAAGGAAAGAAAGGAAAATGTTGACATATGGGTTGCATGTACCTATTGTTGAAAAGCAGGATGGTTACAGTACTCCATCCCCTGGGTCACAACCAAATTCTGTCTAGGGAAGCTCTGTCTCTCCAGGGGTCAAAAAGGAAGATAGTATTTCTGAGTGCCACACATCCAAATTCTCTCATGATGTTGATTTCACAGCAGCAGAAAATTAAATTGCTCCAAATTAACTTCCATTCTCATTATTCACTTACTCTCTGTGCTAATCTTCTTATTTACCCATCTCTTTCTTATATACCCATGCATATGCAGGATGGCCAAGGGATCAGGCCCAGCCAACATGGATTTAGGAAGGGCAAGTCCTGCTTCACCAACCTGATCTTCTTCTATGATCAGGTGACCCTTCTGGTGGATGTGGGGAAGGCTGTGGATGTAGTCTACCTGGACTTCAGCAAGGCCTTTGACACTGTTCCCCACAGCAAACTGCTGGCCAAGCTGTCAGCCCATGGCTTGGACAACAATACTCTGTGCTGGGTTAGGAGCTGGCTGGAGGGCCGAGCCCAGAGAGTGATAGTGAATGGTGCCACATCCAGCTGGCAGCCAGTCACTAGTGGTGTGCCCCACAGATCAGTGCTGGGCCCAATCCTATTCGATATCTTTACTGATGATCTGGACAAGGGAATTGAGTCCATCATCAGTGAATTTGCCGATGACACCAAGTTGGGAGCAGGTGTTGATCTGTTAGAGGGTAGGAGAAGTCTGCAGAGGGACCTTGACAGGCTGGACAGAGGGGCAGCGTCAAACAAGATGGCATTTAATAAGTCCAAGTGCCGGGTGCTGCACTTTGGCCACAACAACCCCATGGAGTGCTACAGTCTGGGGTCAGAGTGGCTGGAGAGCAGCCAGACAGAAAGGGACCTAGGGGTAGTGGTTGAACATGAGCCATCAGTGTGCCCAGGTGGCCAAGAAGGAAAATGGCATCCTGGCCTACATCAGAAAGAGTGTGGCCAGCAGGAGCAGGGAAGTCATTGTGCCCCTGTACTCAGCACTGGTTAGGCCACACCTTGAGTACTGTGTCCAGTTCTGGGCCCCTCAATTTAAGAAGGATTCTGAGACACTTGAATGTGTCCAGAGAAGGATGAGGCTGGTGAGAGGCCTCGAGCACAAGCCCTACGAGGACAGGCTGAGGGAGCTGGGGTTGTTTAGCCTGGAGGAGGCTCAGGGGAGACCTTATTGCTGTCTATAACTACCTGAAGGGAGGTTGTAGCCAGGGGGGGTTGGTCTCTTCTCCCAGGCAACCAGCACCGGAACAAGAGAACACAGTCTCAAGCTGTGCCAGGGGAAGTGCCAGGCTTGAGGTGAGGAGAAAGTTCTTCACCGAGAGAGTTGCTGGCCATTGGAATGGGCTGCCCAGGGGGTGGTGGAGTCACCGTCCCTGGAGGTGTTCAAGAGGGGACTGGAGGTGGCACTTGAAGCCATGGTTTAGTTAGTCATGAAGTGTTGGATAATAGATTGGACTTGATGATATCTGAGGTCTTTTCCAACCTTATTGATTCTATGATTCTATGATATGCATAGGCAAATTCATCCCCAGGCAACTTCTCCCCCATCCTGCCAACAGCTCATTGTAACACCACAAACAGCACTGAAAGAGGAACTTATATATATTTTTTACTATATTCTAAAATATGAAAGCAGTATTTTGACAGTGAGAAATCATAAACACCAATTTGCAGGGGCATTTTAATGAGACTGTGCAGATAATCTTGCTTCACCATTCTTCCATGCCTGTGGAAAACAGTTCCCTTCCTTTCCTTTCCCTTCCCTTTAGCTACAGCTTACAATACTCCCCACACAGGCAGGATTAATGTCTTTCATGAGATGCAGTCCCTTCAGTCAAAAATCTTTCATGACATGAAAAGGTTTCTCTGTAATTCTTGTTATTATTATTTTGATGTAAGCTGTTAAAATATGGAGAAAACACTGTCTGATTATTTAAAGATAAAATCCAGGCTGGGTCACGTATCTTTATTGCAAGGCTCAGACTACTTTAAGTTGATGAGTTGAGGGAATATTGGAGGATTTTTATTCTCAGTAGTCGTGACAGGAGAATGAGGGAGGTGGGAGTGAAAGCTCAATCGTTTCTGAGCAGCTTTCCCCCAGCTCTGCTGAAGGTGTCTCTTAGTTGTTCATCACTGCTGATCCAGTGCCTACAGATAGGGTTTGCATTTTCTTTTATTATTGCCCCTGTTTGTCTCAGAAATGTTGAATCATGAAAGTTATCAGGGGGGAAGGGGAAAAAAAGTTATTTCTGATAAAGAACCCTTGAATGCTTGGCTGCTGTCATCATCATCCTCCTTGCTAGTGCACGAGCAGGAGACAAACACGGCTAGTCTTTCCTCCAGGCTTCTCTCCCTAGAAACTGAGACAAGAAACACACTTTAATTTTGCTCTGAACCTTCAGGCAAAGGGAGAGCCTCTTTTGCAGAAACAGAGTCTGTGCTTAGGGGCTGGTCAGTAAGTCTGAGATTTAGTTAGAACCATCTTTCTTTGACTTTTGATGAGTGCAGAGTTTGACTGTCTCCAGGGGCAAAGATACAGCTCAGCAACACTCTTCTCTCCCTTTCTCCTGTCATGGGTGGCTCATCTGTGGAGGGAGAGAGGAATGCTTTCCATCAGAGCCAGAGAAGAGCCAGGGAGGTGAGGCATGTAGGTGTGTAGGAGAGTGAGAGGCTGTGCACAGCGCCCGTGTAGACAATACAAGGATTGTGTGGGTGGGCAGAGAGGGGTGAGCGTGTGCAGCTGTCAGAGGGTAAACACATCTGCAAAGCTTCTGCCAGCATGTTGTACTGCCCAGCCGCCACCTGCCCAGTTCAAAGCATTTTCTAACTACCTGCTGTTGCTCTGCAACCCCAGGGACGCTTTGACCCTGCAGAGATTTTCCTTCAAATTTCTCCTTGCCTCAGATGTCAGTTCCAACAGGGGCAGATTTGGGGTGGCAGGGAGACACTGTGAGACCTCACCTTGCCTCCCTCACCCACGTTGAGGGTGGAGAAGGGAAACCTCCCCTCCTACCCCCTTCCTCTTCCCATGGGAGTTGTCAGGACCTCATACCCCATGCACACCCTTCTCCTTCCCAGGGTCCAGGGTCGTGGGGGGAGGCAGAGGGACCCGCAGGATGTGCGGCTGGTGCTGAAGGGACAGCGCTGGGCCGAGGCAGGCACAAGGACAGGGGCAGAGGTGGGGGCAGAGATAGGGACAGGAGCACAGACAGGGACAGGGAGGGAGACCGAAGACCAACAAAGTCGGGGGAGGGAGAGGACGGGACAAAAACAGGACAGGGAGGAGAGAAAGAGGGGGGGGAGAAGGGACAAGGGTTGGAAATTACAGGGCTAGGGAGAGAGACTGGGCAGGAGACCGAGACAAATGGACACGAGGCAGGGTCAGGGAGAGGAGTGACAGGGCAAAGGGCAGGAGAGGGAAAGGAACAGGAGGATAGGGGAGAGGTAGAGGGAGGGCAGACGTTGACCTACGCGCTCCTGTTCAGCTGCCGTGGGGGTCTCGGTGTGGCCGGAGGCGGCCGCCGCGCCGGGCGGCAGCAGGAGCTCTGCCGGCACCAGACACGCCAGTACCGGGCGGCCCTACGGTGCGCCCGGGGACCAAGGGACTGAAAGGTGGCGGCGTGTAGCCGATCCCCGGGCCGCCGGAGCTCTGCAGATACTGCGGCCCCGGGAAGCCCCTATGGCTGCCGGTGAAGGGGTGCTCGGGGTACTGGGGCACTCAACCCCCACCCAGCTAGCGTGTGGTTCCCCGGGCTGTCCTGTGCCCTGGCGATGTAGGCTGAGCCCCAGGGTCAAGGGGCATCGGGACCAGGGGTGTCCACCGGGCCGGTGAGGACCCGCCGTCCCCGGGCGGAGCCTCGGCTGTGGTCGCGGGGCCGCCCCGGCTTGGTAGCCCAGCGCCGCAGGTTGCATCCGGACAGCACTTGAGCAGCTGTTTTGTGCATTTTCTAATTTCGTGCAGAGCAGGGCAGCGGTTATAGAGGTAATCTGTAGATCCGCGGCTTTAAAGGATAAATGAGAGCACTGGATTTGATCCGTATTGCAGTGGATTAGAGCAACCTCTCCCCCTCCTCTTCTCCTCCACCCCCTCCTCCCCCCTTCAATTCACTCCCCCTCCTCCAGCACCACCTTTTTTCCTCTCATGCAATACCAAAACTGACCCTGCCTGGTAGAGCGATTGTGCTAGGCGAGCAGAGCAGTGCCCACGTCGCCGGCACACCGTGGGAGCCGGCTCTCCCCTCCAGCCTCCGCAGCCCCTCCGGGGCATCGCTGCTGCAAGTTCCCCGGAGGGAGACGCCGGGGAGACTCCTCCGGGCGCCGAGAAGCGGTCGCTGCCCACGGGTTCTCCCTTTATCCTGGCCCATCTGCGGTCCTAGGGCGGCAGCGAGGGAGATCGGTCCCCGGAGGGCATTTCCCGGAGGCAGCGGGGCCGGGACCCGGCAGGAAATGGAAGGATGAAGTGTGCAGCCGGAGCGGTGATGTTCCTTCTCTCCTTGCTTTCCCCTGCAGGAACGTAATCCGCAATGCTAGTTCTCAGGTTGCTCAATGTTGTCGCTCCAGCCTACTTCTTGTGCATCTCCCTAGTGACCTTCGTCCTCCAGATCTTTCTCTTCATCCCCAGCATGTTCAGAGACCCTTCCATCACCCCACTTTTCTCTCCTGCTCTGCTGCATGGGGCCTTCTTCCTCTTCCTCTCAGCTAATGCCCTGGGCAACTACATCCTTGTGATCCAGAACTCCCCAGAGGACTTGGGGAAGGGCTTAAACTTGGGCAAAGGAGCCGAAATGGTGACGGACTGGCTGGATGGAAGCAGGTCCCCTGGCTCAGCCTTGCCCAGCACTCACTTCTGTAGACTGTGTGCCAGGGTCACCCAGAGGCATGACCACCACTGTTTCTTCACAGGGAACTGCATTGGGAGCAGAAACATGCGAAACTTCATCATGTTCTGCCTCTATACCTCCCTGGCTTGCCTCGACTCCCTGGTGGCAGGCATGGCTTACATCTCTGCTGCACTCTCCATGTCTTTTGCAAACCCACTGGCTTTCCTTACTCTTCTGCCTCACTCCATCAGCCAGTTCTTTTCAGGTAAGAACTCCTTCCTTGTAGATGAGAAGCATCTTCTTCCTCCAGGGCTCCTGGGGTTGGAGGGACATGATCTCTCAGAGATAGCTGTGTGTGGGGAATGGTGGTGAGAAAATGTGCAAGAGGGAGAATTGCTTGTGTTTTGCCAAGTTCTTTTTAGAGGCTAGAGGCAGCCTTTGCAAAGAACTTTGCTTCACCTGAAATAAAGGCTGGATCCACTCTAGGTTACAGCCAGAACCCTGTGCATTAGGCTCTGGATAACAACCCACAGTCAACTTGCCAGTGATAGAACTGAGCTAGCTGTTGTATTGCCAGTGAAGATCTGTTGGCTGCCATACAGGCAGAGCTTCAGGTCCCGCAGGTTTTTGTATCCTACAAGTCTGTAGGTTCCTTGGATCCCAGTGGAGATATTCTCATTCTCTTCATCCAGGTTCACTCCCTCCTCCACTGTTACCTACCTCCTGCCTCCTGGCAACACAAACTTACTGAGATCTTGCCATTCTCCCAGCAGAGAAGGATTGGTGTTTGGGCAACAGAAACCAGGAGAGGAGTTAATGGGACATGATTAGCCACCTCTCTCATGAAGACAGGCTGTGTCAGAGGTCCACAGAGAACCAGAACTCTGTGCCTGCTCTTTGCGAGCTCTCCACACCAAAAGCAACTGCCTCTTTCTCCTTGTCCTCATCCTTTACCCTTCCTTCTGCTTATCCCCCTTTCTCCTTTCTTCTTGCCTTTCCATAAACCTCAATAACCTTTCCCCTTCCTGATTCTGCTCCCATAGCTCTTCCTCTCCTCTTCCAACCTTGCCTCTTCACCTTTCAACACACCTTTATACTCTCAACTCCATCCAAACCCAAGAGCTACATGAAACCTAGTCCCAGAGAAGGGACTATGCAGGCAGCCTAGACTGCTACTCTGCTCTGAAAGCAACTGTAGAAAAATGCCTTTCCCCACTCTGCACCTCATGCCTCGCACACTTTGATCAGCTTTTGTTAGACTAAAATAGGTATCCCATATATTGTAGCTTTGCAGATTCAGCAGATCTCAGTAAGAAGGGCCCAGATTCTGTTTTGGCTTGTGCAATGTCATGAGAAGTGATTATGATCTGAATGTAAAGACTCTACTGCTGGTGATACAGGACCTGCAGAGGCCTCAGTCTTCTTTTTGGATTCCAGGTTGAGTTTGCAGGGTTGCCATCTGAAAACACGTATCTCTCTATTTGGTGAGCTGGCAGATTTGTCATGGTAATCACTGAGAGACAATAAGCATGAAATCCTGCCATGACATTTTTATGGAGTCATTTTTCCAAGTAGAAGAATTTTTGTAAATAATTGCTCAAGCTTCACTAGCATTGAAAAAAACTGGGACTGATTTTCCTCTGTGCCTAAGCTGTGCTCAACACACCAGCCCGGGAGATGAAGCAGGGACCTGAGAGGAGATTATCAAGGAATAAGTTCTGTCTTTCTGACTCTGAGGGCTCATCTGCACTGAACTGGGTCCTGGGATACGTACGAAGAGCTACTGAAGTGCCTCAGCTCTGGTGTCAGCAACTGTAGTGCCAAAGACAGCATGTAGGCAGTGTTTGAATGGGACACAATGGGGCTGGGATCTGGGAAGCAGGATGCCATTGAGAGGCAGCAGCTCTCAGCACCTCCTACTGAACCTCCAGCTTGGCTGGGGTGAGAACTGCTGCCTCAATGTATGGGTGTGTGGTATCTTGGTTGCTTTAGAGGAATGGTCTGCTGGGTTTCTACCTAGCACATTTAACATTCGGACCAGGAAAGACAAACACAGACTGATATAGTTACATGGAAGGGTTGTCACACAATATTTTTAAGCTAACATAACTATTAGAGGGCTGTCGTAAGTTATTTCTTCTCTATCATGCCTTCTGCGCTGGAGGAGAGGTAAAGGAGAATGAAGGAAATCTGCTGGTCTTATGTCAACTGAGTGTTCCCTGCTTTCATGCTAGGAAAATTTTCACTTGGTTTGTTCTGCCCAGACTGTGCTCAAGCATGGAGTTTAGAATCTGATCCAGAGTCTATAATTTCAGCCTGTGATTCAGCTTTTCTGGCACAGATAATGTATAGCAATAAGCTTGAGATCACACCAGGTCAGTTAGGGCAAAAGTGAATCTGAGACTAAAATGGACTGTGGTGATGAAAGACAAATGGAAAGCACTTCTGTTGACACAAGTCATACTGGATCCACAAAACAAATGCTAAAAATTGCTTTATGTAGGTAATCTAAATAAAAGGTTAAAAAAATCATGCATCTGGAAAGCATGGCTCAGAGATGCTCAACATTTGCAAAGAGAAACAAGGGCAATTAATTTCTTGATGTCAAATTTCAGCAGCTCGTAGAAATAAAGCTTACAGCCACCTTGAAAAGCAAATAGCTGTCTTTCTCCATGTGGCATATGAATATCGGCTGTAGGAAAGGACAAATGTCTGTCACACTCTGGTCCAGTAAAAGAGGGGCAGAGAAACCCATATTTAGTTCTGGCTTCTTGCCTGATAGATTAAGTTATTCTGACAGAATTAGTATGAGGATTTGTCATCATCCTAAGGGGCTTCTTCCCTTGCTGTATTGCCTATGAAGCCCACTGAGCTGAATGGGATCTAATACGAAGGGAGAGATGACATTGCATTTAGGAAGAAAACTGAAGGACTTCTGTGCCTTTTTCAAGTGAGGACAATCTCTGAAAGCTTGAGGCTGTAGTCACTGTCCTTACGAATCATCCTCAGAGGGGTTTGCTGGCTGAGTCCAAAGCTTGATGTGATTGCCATGAATCAGCCCCAGTCTCTCACTTTCAATGTTGCCAGGTGAAGAAGCCAGGTTTCAGAGACTGCAAAACCAGGTGACACCACCTATTCAGTCCTTCTGTATAGCAGAAGCAGCCTTATACCGAATTAAAAAGTTGAAGCAGCTATGTACCTGCTTAAGGCAGCACACCTCCAGTGTGCTGGAGCAAGGGTTCCAGCACAATTGCTCTTGTTGGGCCTTAAAGTGACCAGAGCTTCCACCTGCCAGAGTCTGTCTGCTAAATGGTCTTCCAGAGGCACAGGAGCATGGGAGAGCTTTCTCATTTCTAAATTTTGAAGGAACCAGTGAGAAGGTATCAGCTATTTCTTTGCGTGCCTGTGTGCAAATATGGATGTTTCATAACACACTGATATAAACAAAACACACGTGTACACATTCATATGCAGGCACAAAGAAGAGTGTTTTAATGGGCTTAGATCTGCCTCCACATGGAAAGGTCACTCAGTGACACCTGATATTATACTAATATTTTCCAGAAGGAGTTCTGAAATCGTTGTAGGAGCAAAGGCCCACATAATAATAATATTGAGCATAAATATATACTACAAACACTGTTGAACTAGGAGCTTCAGACCTAAGAAGTGTTTTGAGTATTTCAGCAATGCCTTTTAAAAAGGAAGTGCTATTGTATTTTAGAAAGTTTTCTGTTTCTTGCATTCATATGAAACTGATCTTTGCCCAATGGTAGGGAAGTCACTACTGATTTATTTTGCTTTCTAAACACATTTTTAACATATACATACAGTGGTGAGAGAGAGATGTCCCAAATCTTTCTGCCTAGTATTAATGCACACACTAGGCTTCTGGAAGCATCTTCATGCTCTAGGATCCACATCTCTTTTCATGAGGAACCTGGAAATTTTAGATTCACTGTAATGAGCGGGTAGGTCCTGGAATAAATTGACCATTCTTCAAAGTAGTGCTGAAGTCTTGCAGATGTGTTTCATTTCTGGCTGAAGTCGCCCCTGTAATCTAAATCCTTACACTAAGAGCAAAGAGATAACTGTATGGAGAGCATTATCATTTTAGTATTTCCCCAGTGGGGTCCATTACATCAGACACTACAAAGCAAACTGTTATACCTGCCTCAACCAGCTTCTCTTGCTCCTAACTTCCCACTTGCAGCCTGAGAACACAGGCAGCTCGTCGGCTTTTGGGGCTGAGTGTTACACTGGCATGTGAGGTCTGTCTAAACTCTTTCTTTTATGGTTCTCCCTCCCCTGACTCTGTCTGCAGGAGCTCTCCTTAGCTCTGAGATGTTTGTCATTCTCATGCTCTACCTCTGGCTTGGGATTGGACTGGCCTGTGCCGGCTTCTGCTGCCACCAGCTGCTGCTGATCCTGCGTGGGCAGACACGGTACCAAGTGCGGAAAGGGATGGTGGTAAGAGCCCGGCCCTGGAGGGAGAACCTGCAAGAGGTCTTTGGCAAGAGGTGGCTGCTAGGACTTCTCATCCCCGTGCTGAATGTGGGAAGTGACTACCGTAAGCAGAGAGAGAAATAAAATTCCCAGGCGTGTGTGTGCATCCCATGTGCACAACACCTTCCCTGGTCTCTCCCACTGTCTCCTGGATCACTGAAGAGCTGGGCTACTCCATCTCTCAGAACTGCAGCCTCTGTGGGAGGAAAGGACTGGCTATCAAACAGAGCAAATTTAGCATATTAACAAGGAGATCAAAAACCATGTAGATGAAGAGATACTGCAGCTTAGTAGTCACATCACTGCAGCTGTGTATGGGGCAACAGCCTTTGAACTAGCCAAAAAATTAGTCAGACCCTCCTGTGGCTTCTTGCCTGACTCTTCCAGCCCCATTAGCTACCCTATACAGTCCCTAACAAACTGCAGTGGGATCTTTCAGAGAGCCTAGGATGTTGTTGTAGACTGAAAAAAAAGGGTGCCTGTTCCTTGGCAGGGTTTGGCAGGGGTTTGCAGGGTGCCATTTGCAGCTCTTTGAGAAAACTTCTACTGAGAACCCTTCAATGACAGAGCTGAAATACAATCAAGCTGCTTTAGGAGCAGGCTACACAGATGGCTAGTGTGGCAGGTAAACCTTTACTCCACAGGCTCAGAAATCAGGAAGAAAACAAAGAGAAATTCAGAATTCCTCATTTCTGTTCTTGATCTGCACCCTATGCAATGATATATCAGGACTGCAGCGCTGCTACTTATTTTCAGCAGTCCTTTGCTGAATGACACAGTCTAGGCAATGCTGCCCTTCTGACAGGGATCAGCAAACAGATAAATCATGATAAGAAAGAAGCACAAGGAGAAGAAACCACAAAGGTGAATGAAAAGGCTATGTTTGAGAAGCTGTGTGAAGAGGTAGGCTATGTGTGCCTGGGAGAGAGGGAGAGGAAGTGCAGACATGCTGTCAGGAGTGTGCCAAGAGCCCTGCTGATGTGTCTGAGCCCTGCTGCATCACGTTGTTGCAGGGGCACCTGCACCATTAGTGCTGTGAGGAGTTCAAAATCCCAGAAGACAGGGAGATTTCCCAGCATGTCAGGATGCTTCACTCTGCACTAAAATAGCAAAAATATTGTTCACCTTGGACATCCCTGCCACAACATAGTTACAGGCTCTCCAGGGCAATCCCCTCTTGCATTGCCGCAGAGGGGTAAATTCATCCATGTTATAACTCCATTAAGGAGGTTAATGGAATTACTACAGGGATTAATCAACCTAATGTGTCAGTTGTTTTCTAGCTGTGGCAACAACCCATGAGATCAGTGGTGAGATCCTAATCTAATAGGTGCCTTAAGAAAGGATACCATGACATCTCTACCAGGATCATAGTGCTGGATTCCCGAGCAGCTGCAACAAGAAGCCTCCATTTGGGGAAAGTGCATCAGCTTATGCAAGCTGCATAGGAATCCACTGCTTCTTGTTAATAGGCTGGGGAGTATGCTGACAAGCCGTGAAAAATGTTATTTCTTCCTCAGAAATGCTTTCAGTTCATCCCAGGTAGGGCAATGCACCTGCTTTCATCTTTGCATTTCCTGTGAGCCAGAACAGAGGCACTCGTTCCTATGGGCTTTGAAACCATCTCAAACCACTTCACACTTGTGTATGTTTGGGTCAGTAACAAGCATAGTCTATTGTGATGAGCAGATTAACCATGAAAATATACTGGAAAAATTCTTGGCTGGATAATTAAAACTTGTAGGATAAATGTCCTTACACGGTGTGTGTGTTCACATGAATGCACTGCTGTTCCCACGTGTGACGCTGTATTTTCACTAACAGTGAACAATAAAAAGTGGTCTGTTTTTTCAGATGGGCTGCATTGTGCTTTTTTGACAGTTCATTACCTGTCTCTGTACATTTTTATTTTTTTCACAGCATACACATGGACATGTTGAAGGAAAAAGTTAGGATTAGTTTCTTGGAATTGCCAGCAATTCACTATATGATTTTGGACAAGTCCTTTAATCTTTCCTGCTTAAATGTAATGACCAATCTAAAAATGCATCTAATATCCAACTTGCAGACCCTTTCCAATTTCTATTTATAAATTACACTGTCACCCTCAACTGAATGCTACAGGAAAATGAAGCTATTATCATCACCCACAAACAGCATCTTCACTTAAACTGTTCCTTGCTGGCATCAAGGTGAGCAGACAGTCACCTTGTTGCTGGAACAGGAGCCAATGCCTTGTGCCATACACCTCTCCTTGGAAGGTTTCCCAGGATTATTTTTATTTCACAAACTGGTTGCTCCAACTTCTTTTTCATTTATTTCTGAAGTCAACAGGCTCCCAGCATTTCATCCAGCACCTTCCTCACATCAGCAGAAATTATCATGTGACACCTTTGCCCTCTGCTTTTGGCATTTGATTGACACTGCAGTCTCGGGCAGCTCGTGGCACTTGATGCCTGCTGCCACGCTGCCTCAGGCTGTAAGCTCTTCAAGGCCACATGCTGAGAAGGGCACAACCAACTCAGTTTCAGCATTCTGCAAGAGACAGACAGACAGACATTCTGCAAGAACAACCCCCATACAGCACAACAGAATTAGCTGTCTGTGAAGCCTGTTGCCTCTTCACACCAGGGCTGGATCAGGTCTGGCCCCTGTGTCACAAGGTCACCACTGTCTGCCCCCACTGCAAAGCCTCAGTCCTTGCTGAAGCACAGAGAGCTCTAATCTGAGTAACTGCAGCAGAGTTCCACACAATTATTCTTTCTGTCAGGTACCTCTGTTCCCAGCTGTAAATTGCTGTATCCCCATTTTATGCCTCTAAATGGTTCCTTTGCAGCAAACTACTGTATTTCAGCAGCTGCAGTGGGACTTCTAGGTGGATACAGCCTTTACAGTCATGTTCCTCCAGGATGAAAAGAGCTATAAAAACATAAAATTAGTCTCACCCTGTATATTGGCTTATTTCACTGTTCATTCCCAAGTGTGTAGACTGCCCTGTTTGGGGTAGAGTAGTGGTTCTGCAGGAACAGTTGAGAGTGGCTCTTTAATTATCCAGCTGCTCCAACATCCCTTCCTTGTCATATCTGTGCAACCACTTATAAAAATCCTTGGCAAGAAAATGTAACAGGGCTCAACAACTATGAACAGAACCTTTGCTCTTAGCTGTGATTTAATAAATGAAGGCTGAACTCAACAGCAATGTCACAAATTCTCTCTCTTCAATGGCTCTGAAGTGTTTTTAGTATAAATAATAAAACCTTCTCATTTTCTGTGCCTACAGACTCATCACTTATTATTTGAATTTTATTAAATAGAAGCTGCAACAGTACATGTATTTTCAAGCATGATTTATTGTGGCAATGCCCAGCCAGTCTCTGAGCAGTCAGACCCTGCTGCCCACTCCTCCCAGTTTATATACTGAACATGACATCCTATGACTTGGAATATTCCTTTGGTTTGCTTGGGTCAGCTGTCCTGGCTGTGCTCCCTACCATATTCTTGTTCTCCTGCTCACTGGCAGAGTGCAGGAAACAGAGACATTCTTAACTCAAGACAAGCCCTTCTTAGCAACAACTGAAACATCAGTGTGTTATCAACATTATTCTTGCACTAAATTGAAAACACAGCACTGTACCAGCTACTAAGAAGAAAATGAACTCTATCCTGGCTGAAACCAGGACACACTATCAATCTAGACCAAATTTGGTGATGCAACCGATAAGTAAACTAGAAGTCGTCTGTTAGAATAGAATAGAATAGAATAGAATAGAATAGAATAGAATAGAATAGAATAGAATAGAATAGAATAGAATAGACCAGGTTGGAAGAGACCTTCAAGATCATCGTGTCCAACCGATCATCCAACACCACCTAATCAACTAAACCATACAACCAAGCACCCTATCAAGTCTCCTCCTGAACACCTCCAATGAAGGCGACTCCACCACCTCCCCAGGCAGCCCATTCCAATGGGCAATCACTCTCTCTGTATAGAACTTCCTCCTAACCTCCAGCCTAAACCTCCCCTGGCACAGCCTGAGACTGTGTCCTCTTGTTCTTGTGCTGGTTGCCTGGGAGAAGAGACCAACCTCTGCCTGGCTACAACCTCCCTTCAGGTAGTTGTAGAGAGCAATAAGCTCACCCCTGAGTCCCCTCCTCTCCAGGCTAAGCATCCCCAGCTTCCTCAGTCTCTCCTCACAGGGCTTGTGTTCCAAGCCCCTCACCAACCTTGTTGCCCTTCTCTGGACACGTTCCAGCAAGTCAACATCCTTCCTAAACTGAGGGGCCCAGAACTGGGCACAGTACTCGAGGTGTGGCCTAACCAGTGCAGTGTACAGGGGCAGAATGACCTCCCTGTTCCTACTGGCCACACTGTTCCTGATGTTCTTAGGTATAGGAAAAATCTCAGACTAAAAAGAAGCAGATGAGTTTCCTCTTCATTCTACACTGCAAGGCAGCCCTCAAGGACTGCATGCAAAAGGTCCTCATTGGATATCCCCAGAGGATATAGAGTTAAAACATGAAGTCTCAAGTAATAAGGCACAGGGAACACGTGAGAAAAGATGATGTGAAATAGCATTAATCTTGTTTAAGAAATAGCCAACTCAAGGGAGATGATCACAGTCTAAAAATACTCACAAGGAGACAGAATAAATGAATGAGGAAACTCATTAACTGTAAGGAGATAGCTGGAGGAGGATGGGCAGTCCTGGACTGAGAGAAAAACTGAGGTCGGCGCTTAAGGGATCTATCTTTAAAACAGTCAGAAAAGAGCAATCAGGGAAAGTGGCCCTAGTGACAGCAGAAGTGATTTGACTTTGGTAGGGATAATGCTCTGAGAAAACAGCAGGCAGTAAGAGGTATGATAAAAGAATTCAGTTGCCATTGTTTGTTGACTGAATGGACCCAAAGAAAGCCCAGGCTGAGAAACCTCATTGCTAATCACTTTCTACACACAAAACCTCAAAGCTCCAGCACAGTCAAAAGGGGTTTTCCCTTCTGAACAGCAAATGTTGTTGCATGCAGGAGGTGCATGGGCAGAAGTCATAAATAGCAAAAGCAGAGTCTATATAATTCTCTTTGAGTTATTTAAACACTATCCAGAGTGTTTAAATGGTTGGAGTAAAGCAATGACCTACTTGCTAAATATAAATAAATAAAGAGAGAGGAAAATTTAAAGCATATGTAGAGTCCCTGTGCTCTGCTAGATATTTAAATCAATGTTAGACAACTTATATTAATGAACAGTAAAATGTTCTCGAGTAACTACATGTCCACATGTGGGTCCTCCACTTTCCCACCTCTTTTCCAGAAAGCCAGAGGAATAAGGAGTCCTTGGAGATTACACCAAAAGTCAGTACATATGGACAAATTAGTGCTTCAGTCCTCTTACAGCACCAGCCAGCCAGCAGCCTTGTCTTCATTACACCGAAGAGGTATTAGCATTGATTGTGCTGCTGAATCTAACTTGTGAGTGATGTCAGAGCTCAGGCAGGGCAGCCCCAGGGCAGGTTTTTGAAGCAGGAAACTTGTAGTCTCCTCGGATGTTTATAAACAAAAAAATTTGCAAGTTCTCAAGTGCCAGTGTGATACAGTGTTTGTGCAGCATGGCATGTTGGCAGACACCCTTATAGTACTTCCAGAATTGCTATCAATTAAAAATAAATGGAGCATGTTGCTCAGTGTACTTCAAAAGAGAAGTGGTGGATGGTAATAGCAAGCTCTGCATATGAAAGAGAAGGCTCTCCTTGTAATCAGCAAGGATGGGAAAGTTTCATTTCTCTGCTGCTGATTTTCTAAATACTGCTGTTAATCCACCTTGACCGTGATGAGTTATCAACTTGGTTTTCCTTTGATTACTGTATATCCACCAAGCTTAGAGGGAGGCACAGCCTCTGACATGTATTCCAGCTGTTTTGTTTAGTCTATCTTTACCATCAGTCATTACCAGATTCACAATATTACCATGCCTGACAGGAAAATTTCCATTAGATAGCAGGCCAGTCTTTTAGCTGTGTTGGATAAGAGATGAAGACATGAATCTATGTATCAGACTGCTGAAAATATGATAGATTGGTTTGCCATCACTAGACTCTTAAGACTCTTATATTCACTGAGCAATGGGGTTAAGATGACGCACCCACATGAGAGTGCTCTAAGGAGTTAACAAGTAGCTGCTGAATGAAGCTTTGTCACAGAAGCTGTTATCAAGTAAAGATGTTATCCTCCAGAACTGCTTGAGACCACAGATGAGCTCTACAGTCAGTGACAGATAAACAAGAGACAGGTCCAGCATCATCAGCCAGGACTCCTAATGATTTAATGATGCTGGGAGGAAATTGTTGATTGGTAAAACATCAATGTTTGTGGGACTAAACGGGAACTGCTAAAGTTCAAACTCCACATGCTATGAAAGCTGCTTTGAGAAAACTATCAAAATAGCATTACCTAAAGGAGAAAGCATTTCACTAGATAAGAATTTTCAAGCACTTAATATTTTGAGAAATGGAAGTTCCTTCAAGAGCTGGAGAATTTGTCCCCCTGCTGACAACTTCCAAGAATCAGTTCTTTATTAATCTTCACTGAGCTTGGTATTCAAGGCTGTCCCTAGATATTGTCCCAAAGCATCCAGTGCTTTGGAAATAAGGGGACTGACTGCAGAAATTAAGAGATGAGAGAATGTTCTACTAATTGCAGCAATATAGTTGATGGAGATATAAAATCTCTTTTAAAGCCTCTGGAAACAAAACTCAGGAAAAAAATCATACAGTTTTTCATGCCAGGAGGAAAGCTGAAATTTCAAATTAAACTGTAAGACCCAGTTTCTGGGGCCCAAAGCTGGAGAGATTTTCCAGGTGTTTGAATTCGTCCCACAGCCACCTCAGATCACTCCACTGCTTCAGGGTAGTCAGGTGTTTCAGAAATTTGTCTATATAATCAATGCAGCTGGCTGTCACAATCAGCTTGGGCAGAGCCAAGGTCCTGCAGCAAGGGATGCCATCAGCTCAGAAAGAAATGTTACTATCCAGGCTGTTGACAGCACAATAAAAGACCTTTAGCTCAGGCAAGGATCTCTCATGTAACACAGAATATTTCTATCAGAACCAGGCTGGGGTAGGAGAAATTTTGTTGTCAGGCTGGAGGCAATCACCACATCTCTCCCCCTGACAATCTGTATTTGGCTTTGTGTATTGACTACTCTTTATGAACTAATTTGGCCAAAGCTTGTACAGAGTCATCCAATCAGCTTGTCTTCTGGGAAAGAATGAATTTCAGCAGAGACTCATTAAGACAGGTATTATGCTGATGGAATAAGAGTAGGAAAGTGTGAAATATGTGAAGGAGTATGCCAACCCAGCCTACAAATTATAGCATGATGGACAAACTTGATATGAGACTGCAAAATAAGATGACAGTATTTCAGACTGCATATGAAAACAAGCTTGAAGCTAAAAAAAAAAAATAACAATAAACCTTTTACATGGTGCTCTGATGCATGGAATATTACACTCAGCTTTATCTTCATTAGTCAAACCAGATGGTGCTCACAGAAAAGCCACAAATGATTAAGAAATAGAGAAATGGATTTGTGAGAGGTAAAAATAATTATATTTCCTAGCTTGGATAGCTGCATCCAAACTGCTTGTGAAGAAAATGTGGCTACTATCCATGTATTTTGGAGGGTGGTAGAAATAATTCTTGTTGGATAAACAAGCATCTATTAGAAATGGAGTTCAATTTAAGAAAAGGAAATGACATGTTAACACTTCAGGAAATACTTCCAAACAGCAGTTTTTTCTGCTGTCAGCCCTTAGAATATATGTAGGTTGGAGAAGCTGAAATCTTCACACTTAGGGAGCTTCAGAACTGAATGGGCTAAAGCAGAGTGAATAAGGAACTGCCAGTGGTTGCTGGAAAATAGTGGGGGAAAGCTGCTACTTTTTACCTAGGTGGTTGCTCAAGCACAAGCCAAGAGGAGATAGATACTGATCTTATTCACTCATTTGTATTACTATGAACCTTCTCTATTCTGCATTTCACTTCTTGCCATCTCAGCTCATTTCAAAATATTTATTAGTACCAGTGCTTTATTTAGTAGAAATAACATGAGATACAAATAGTTATGCAGATAAAGTAATTATATGTAGGTGAAATATGTTGGAGAGTGTTTTGATTTTCTCTTTATAAGCACTGGATTAGAACATGTGATTCCTACATGGCTTCTGTTTGCAGATGCTACAGCAAAGACTGACAGCAGAGAACTTCACAATTTTATATCCCTGGTTTTCTGTTCAATGAGGAGTTATGCTGTTATTTCTTAGCATTTCAATAGGACTAAGAGATGGCAGGGGGGTTGGACCTGATGATCTCTTGAGGTCCCTTCCAACCTCTGATATACTGTGATACTGTGATAATCTGCTCATGCATTTACCCTCTCTTATACTTTCAAGTACTGCCAGAATGACCACTCCATGCATGTAAACTGAAGAATTTATTAGAACCACAGATTACTAGGGGTTGTAAGGGACCTCAAAAGTTCACTTAGTCCAACTCCCTTGCCAAAGCAGAATCACCTAGAGTAGGTCACACAGAAATGCATCCACATGGGTTTTGAATGCCTCCAGAGAAGAAGGCTTCATAACCTCTCTGGGAAGCCCATTCCAGTGTATGTTTTTTGGGGGAAGCCCATTCCAGTGTATGTTTTTTTGGGGGCTTTGGGGTGGTTTTTTAACCTTGAAATGAACAGTTAGGTATCTTAACTTCTCATAACATAACTTTCAGATGGTTTGGAGAAACTGCTGGGAATATCAGGACCTCTCAATGGAGCAGCTACATAAATACATTCAAACTGAGATGTCACAATAGTTTTAAGATCACTTCTGAATTCTGACATAATTTTAAGATATTCTTTATTTTTCTTCTTTACTCTTGTTCCATCTCCCTCTCCTTCCAAACTGAGTACAGAGAAACATTTTTTTAATAAACAAAGTAAGTTGTATAGAAAAGATTTACATGGAAGAACTGGGAGATCTTCACAGCATCTGGGAAATACCAAAGAGGAGAAAACAGACATTTCATTAGCTCAGCTATTATTATTTATGAATCAACTAGAATGACCTTTTATGCTTGTTTGATAACATTTACTTACTGAAGCCCTAGTGGAAATGTAACCAATACATAATTTAAATTTCCAGCAAAAACCCCAAAATTAAAGTTTAAATATAAATTGGAGTGTTAAGAAGCTCTACAGATTCTCACTCCCCATAGGAAGTCCCTGAGGTATCAGCAGCATTACTCTGATGGTCAGAAATTTCCAGCACTACATCAGAGAGGGTGTAATCCCTTTGCAATTAACTAGCCAAATGTCAAATCTTTTAACAAATGTGAATTTGGGGAGAAATGCTGAAACACTTGGCTTATATAGGTGCACAAAGGGAAAGACTGTGCGGCTGAAGTTTCTTCAAGGCATACAAAAATTCCACTCATTAATGCGCTGCTAAGAGAATTATAAATAATAGAATCATAGAATCAATAAGGTTGGAAAAGACCTCAAAGATCATCAAGTCCAACCTGTCACCCAAGACCTCATGACTACTAAACCATGGCACCAAGTGCCACGTCCAATCCCCTCTTGAACACCTCCAGGGACGGTGACTCCACCACCTCAAATCTTCACTCTTTCTTGAAAGCCTCTCCTTATAAATCCCATGCCCTGATCTTTTTCACTTCAGCCTCTGAGAAATCCTAGTGTTTCTGCAACAAAATTGTGCAAACTATGTAAACACACACAGACAAGCAGGACAGAAGCTCCATGGATGAAGAGACTAATGAAAACATTCAATTCTATTAGTTACAGAGCACTGTAGCTCAGTCTGGGAGAAGAGACTTGAGTATATTTTTAGCTTCAAGCATAGACACAGTCCCATAACTGCAGCTGCAGTACTCATAGCCTTCATTTTACCGTTATGTTTCTCAGTTCTGTTGGCAATGCTGCACTGCTCAGTGGCTTCCAGGACTGCTTTGAGGTTTTTTTCTGCTTTCAAATATTTTAATTTTTTTTTCAATAAAAAAATGTAGCATCCAGGCTTTTGACCCCAGTTTCACATGTTGCATTACTAAGTACATGAACAGGTTTACTTGCTGGAGAGGAAAACGACATTCGTGGGTGTAAATTAATACATGAGTGGGGCAAGACAGATGTCTGCTTACACCATGAAAGGTTTTTTTTTAGGCTGGCAACACAGCCACCTAACAGAGTCTACGTTCCTTTAGTCTTATCAACTTTGAGATATTTATTAAAGTTTTCTTGGAGAAATAAAATAAGTAGAGATTTTAGTCCCTTGTATTCCTTCCTGCTCAGTTTTGAGAAAATCCAGCACCAGAACCATCATGGCCCACAGCCATGACTTGTAATAAATATCAATATTGTAATTCTTATATAAGAAGCTTAAAGCACTGTATAATAGAGAACAATCAAAGAATCACAGGATGGGTTGTGTTGGAAAGGGCTTTAAAGGTTATCTAGTTCCACACCCCCTACCATGGGCAGGGAGACCTTCCACTAGACCATGACGTGCAAAGCCCCTCCCAACCGGTGGGGACATCCACAACCTCTTTGGGCAGTCTGTTCCAGTGCCTCACCACCCTCAAAGTGAAGAATTGCTTCCTTCTATCAATTCTAAATCTACTCTCTTTCAGTTTAAAACCATTACTCCTAGTCCTACGACTACAAGCCCTTGTAAAAAGTCTCCAGGTTTCTTGTAGGCCCCTTTTATTTGCTGGAAGGCTGCTACAAGGTTTCCCTGGAGCTTTCTCTTCTCCAGGATGAACAATCCCAACTCTCTTAGCCTGTCTTCACAGGAGAGATGCTCCAGACTTCTGATCACCTTTGCAGCCCTCCTCTGGACCTCCTCCATGTCCTTCTTGTGCTGGGGGCCCCAGAGCTGGACACTACTCCAGGTGGGATATCAATGTAGTGGAATAGAAGGGGAGAATCATGTTCCTTGACCCTCTGATCACACTTCTTTTGATGCAGCCCAGGATGCAGTTTGGCCTTCTGGGCTGCAAATGCACATTGGTCATGTTGAGCATCTTGTTAACCTACATCCTCAAGTCCCTCTCTTTATGGCTGTTCTCCATTCTCTACCAAAGTATTGCTGTTCTCATTTTACAGCTGATAGGATCACAGTGCTTTCTCAAAAGTGAGACAAGGAACAGAGGTTGGGGCCACCTTGATTCCTACCATATGTTATTATTTGAATTATTTGATGCAGCAGTAGTAATGCCAGTGCCAAATGCTTTTGAGCTGGGTGTGATTTGCATGATCCAAGCCTACAAACTTCAGCCTACAGCATACTTATTTGTCTGGAGGAAAGAGGAGGGGAGAAGAACAAGCAGTCAATGAAAGCAGTAAGTGAATTAATCTCTATCATCAAGATACATTTCAGCTTATGCATCTAGATCAAATGGAGAAAAAATAACCTTGGTGGTTAAAAATACAGTGTTCAGATTTTTAAAAAGAAAGCTGGGAAACAGTTTTAGGACACTGGGTGTAGATGGTTGCCTTTAGAATCCATTGTCATGCATCTGTGAGCAAAAACCTTGGCAACACCGCTGTTCAGTATTCCTTGCTTTTGTTCTCCTTCTCCTTTACTAACAGCTGCCACCTACATACAGCATTATTTTTGTGGAATTTACTTCATCTTTTTTCCACTTTCTTCATCTCAAATTGTTGAGACTTTAGGCGGCAGCCATATGGCAACCAGTTCCTCACTCAAAGTTCTATTACTTTATCTTCTACCTGATGTGACTGTGTAGGGCGTAGAAAAGGAATGGAAAATTACAGGGCAGCCAGAACAGGGTGTGGTTTTAAACAAACACTTTGTTGTGCCAGAGAAATACTAAACATCAATACCAAGCACCGGAAGAAGATTGAGAGCTGATATTACACCATAAATACTACATCTACATCAAAATCTTTCTGAGTTAAGAAGGAAGAGACTAGGGCAAATCTCAAAAAAAGGGAAAAAATCCAAAAGCATTTGTTAGACACATCAGCGTCTAACAACTCTACAACTACCTTAAGGGAGGTTGTAGACAGGCAGAGGTTGGCCTCTTCTCCCAGGCAACCAGCACCAGAACAAGAGGACACAGTCTCAAGCTGCGCCAGGGGAGGTTTAGGCTGGTGGTTAGGAAGAAATTCTACACAGAGAGAGTGATTGCCCATTGGAATGGGCTGCCTGGGGAGGTGGTGGAGTCACCATCATTGGAGGTGTTCAGGAGGAGACTTGATAGGGTGCTTGGTTGTATGGTTTAGTTGATTAGGTGGTGTTGGATGATAGGTCAGACGTGATGATCTTGAAGGTCTCTTCCAACCTGGTTTATTCTATAGTATCATAGTATCAGTCAGGGTTGGAAGGGACCACAAGGATCATCTAGTTCCAACCCCCCTGCCATGGGCAGGGACACCCTACACTAGATCAGGCTGGCCAGAGCCTCATCCAGACTGGTCTTAAACACCTCCAGGGACGGGGCCTCAACCACCTCCCTGGATAACCCATTCCAGGGCTTCACCACTCTCATGGTGAAGAACTTCCTCCTCACATCCAGCCTGAATCTCCCTACCTCCAGCTTCATTCCATTCCCCCTAGTCCTATCACTACCTGATAGCCTGAGAAGTCCCACCCCAGCCTTCCTGTAGCCCCCCCTTCTATTCTATTCTACAGTGCTAATGACACTTGTTGGATATTAAGCATTATCACAATTGCCCATTATGCCATTTTGTGTGCACAGGTGTCATAGTTTAAACCTGCCAGACACAAACCCAACACGTCAGGTTAGAGCAGTTCTGACCTGGAGCTTCAGTGTCATGGCAATGTGTGAGAAAGGTCCAAGAAGAACTGAGTGCAGCTCTATTTGCTCTCATTCCAAAAGGAACCAATTTCAGGCAATCAGAGAGTTATTTTCAGTCGCATTTACGTGATGAAGGGACCTAAAATGGATGCAGTAGCTGATTTCCTAAAACATTATGTGCTAAGGACTCATCTTGCATCAGAACAGGGTGTGATAAAGAAATTACAAAAACATGCCCAAAGTTAAATTAAGCTGTGGAGGACAATGAGGTGTTTTCCTTCTTTCCTCATATCGCTGTGAGCAGCAGCTGGTGGGCTTTTACTGTTATTGTCATTGTTTTCTAAGAGGTGAATCTTTGTGGGGCTACCAACCACTTGCTTGTTACAGAACCAAATGCCAAAACAGTGAGAAGCAGCAGCCATGTGGGTACTCCTCTGAGGTGTTCACCCATGGATTGACAAGATGTTATAATGGCATAGAAGAGGAAAAGTTGTATCACAGAATAATCACACCCCCAGGATTTTTATTTTATTGCCATGCACCTGCTTCCACTCACTCAACTGATCTCACTGATAAACTAACCCCTTTTAGATCAGATGGTTGTAGTGTCTCAGGCTGGGTTTATGCATGGGGAAGCAGCAGGACTTGAAAAAAAGCCCAAGCTTTAGAACCTGCAGTAATGCTTCCCATAACTTTTTGGGCTCCAGGATCATGCAGAGGCAGGATCATTCTGGTTTGCCTAACATCACTGTTTTAACTTTGGCTGTGGAAACAGGGTAAAAATTCTGATGTGCAGGCAAGTTTTACCTTTCCATCCCAGCCTTTCCAAGAAATAGACCTTTTGGCTTCGACCATGAGGTGCATGTTCAGACTGCCCAGCTTGATTCTGAACTGATAGAAACTAGCCAGGGCCATTGGTGCATCTGTGCACTAACATCTTGCTCTGAATGGCATCACCTCGCTAACTACAACAGTCTCTACCCAAACACTGTCACCGCAGACTGCAAGTGCTGCAGCAACAGACCCTGAGTGCAGACCACTGCACTGCTCTGTTCTAGTTTGGGCTGGCTGAAGCTCCCATTACACATCTGGAGGCATTTCAGTGTTCACATTATTATCTTCAAGCTCAGACTTGTCTTCCTTGCATAATTAGCATGGAAACAAATGTTTTGGAATTCTTTTTGGCCATTTTTCACACAATTGAAGTCAGCAATCTCCTTTCAGAGTCTCCTCAGGAAGAATTCTTGTGTAAGCATGCTGTAAGCAGGGTCAGCAGTAGGATGCTGAACAGTGAGAGCCAGTTTCACTTTGATGAAGACTATCCTGTTCTGACTTCCAAATATGTTAGGAAACATTGTATTGCATTATCATTTGCATAGGAGACAATACTTAGCAAGAACACAAAACAATAGGCATTGTTAATATTAACTCTGGGTTAAACAGCTCCCTTACTATCTACTCATATTTCACACTTTTCACACTAAACACTACTCATTTCACAAAATAGTCACTGCATTGAGCTCTGCCTCTGGCAGATGCAGGACAAGGCCTGCCTGGCATAGTGACGTTTTGCACCAAACAAAACCCTTCATGATATTTTTTTATTAGAATTCTTAAGGATATGGTAAACCCAAATGTTTTTGTACTCATTGAGCTAGCAATTGTCTCATGAGGTGCTCTTCTACCCTCACTCCTCAGGAGCTCTCTATTAGTGTCCTCCATCACAGATGATTGAGCAATTTTGGCTGTCTGTGTGGGCCTCTGCTTCTTTAGTGTGAGGTGATGGAACTACTAATCTAAGTCATGTTTCTCTCTCTGGTACAGGCAACCCAAAACAATCCAGGAGAAGGGGATAAGGGCAAAGGGAAACAACATCTTCCCCCATCCCCGCAGTCCAGATTATTTCTATAGTGCTTGAGATTCACTGAAAAATGAATGCTGTGCCTAATGCCATGAAACACTAAGCTTCCAGCCAAAATACATCTTCATTTCCAATACAAAACATGGGAGGATTCCATTTAAAACACACAAAATTTTCAAGCAGTCCTAAAAACAATAAGGATTTGGTTTCTCTCAGTTATTGAATTTGTTAGCCTTGGCAAATACAAGTGGTCTAAAAAACCCCCTTACTACTACTATGGAAAAATAGCAAGATTACCAAAATGGGCATGGTAAGAGGCATTCCAGTTCAATTAAACTAACACAATTAAAGTAATCACAACAGGAAAGAGAAGAAAACAATGAAGAAGTTGATGAAATTCCCCTTTTGGCCCTGGAAAGCCCACTTCTTCCATTTCTTAAAATGTATGAGATGCAGGAGAAATTTTTATGCTGGCAGTGCTCCATTTCAAGAGGGAAATTACATTGCTGCAGTGCAGAACAGCAAAAGCATTTCACAAAAATTTCTGTTGAGCAATTAGAGAAAAGCCAGATGTATTCCTCTCATACCAGCACAGCAGCTTGATTTCCACTTCAAAAAGTAATTCAGGACATTTAAAACAATGGTTATTAAACATGTTGAACTCAGCAAGTCTCAATAGGTTGTGATTGAAAATTTAACAGGGTCTAACCAAGGAGCTCCTTGAACTATCAACATTAGTTCAAGGAATTTCAGACCACTAGGAAAGATTTCAGAGGACTGTGGGGACAGAAGCACTAACACAGCTTTTTGGTGGGTAGGTAGACTGATCTGAATGAACTGAGAGAAAATAATGGAATAATCCATATTTTTTTTTATTTCATAAAGGACACAGTAAAAAACCTAACTGAAATTCATAGAATAGCTTAGGTTGGAAGGGAACTCAGAGATCATCTACTCCAACCTCCCCATCATGGGCAGGGATGCCTCTCAACTAGATTCAGCTGCTCAAGGCCTTATCCAGTCGGCCCTTGAACACCTCCAGTAAAATGTCCACAACCTCCCTGGGCAACATATTCCACAGTCTCACCATATTCATACTGAAGAACTTCTTCCTAAGATCCAGCCTAAACCTACTCTCCCTCACTTAAAACCATTCCCCCTTGTTCTACTCCTAGACACTTATATGAAATGTTCCTCTCCAGCCTTCCTGTAGGATCCCTTCGGGTGTTGGAAGGCAGCTACAAAGTTCCCCCAGAGTCTTCTCTTCTCTAGGGTGAGCAAACCCAGCTCCCTCAGTCTATCCTCATAGCACAGGTGCTCCACCCCTTAGATCCCTCCACAGGACTGCAGGTTTTGAGTTGGGTATCACAAGAGCAGTGTAAAGGGGAGGAATCACCTCTCTTAACCTGCCCTCCACACTCCTCTTGATGCAGCCCAGGACACAATTTGCCTTCTGGGCTGCATGAGCACATTGCCAGCTCATGGCGAGCTTCTCATCAATCAATTCACCCAAGCCTTTCTTTAGCGCTACTCTTAACCCACTCTGCACCCAGCCTGTATGTGTGCCTGGGATTGGCCTGACCCAGATATAGCACCTTGCACTTTGGCTTGTTGAACCTCATGCAGTTGGCACTAACCCACTTCTCAAGCCCATTAAGATCCTTCTGAATGGTAACCCTTCCCTCAAGTGAGTCCACCACATCACAAAGCTTGGTGTCATCAGCAGACTTGCTGAGGGTGCACTTGATGCCACTGTCCATGTCACCGAAGAAAACATTAAACAGCACTGGACCCAGAACAGATCCCTGAGGAATTCATGAAGCTTATAAGAAAGAGAGTTGGTCAAATAAAACTTACTGCTTCTTTTGATGAAGTAGAATTAAAAACTGGTTCAGGACAAGGTCAACACAGATATAACCTATTTCTGATGGGCACTGATGTGCGCTCCATGACACAAACTGAAGCCAGAATGATACGGAATTAACTGGATGCTGTGGAATGCATTACAACTAAGGTTTCTGAATTGAATGCAGATCTATTAAACACTATCTTCTACTCTTATTTTGGAAAGGGTATAAAAATTAATTCTTGACTGTAACTTTATTTTTAATAATTGGAATCCAACATAAAACTACTTTTACAATCCACAAGTGAGAAAGTTTCGAGGCAGAGAAGCAGAGGTAACTAATGAATGCAACTGGTACTTATTTAAACCAGATTGCTTTGCTTTCTAGCTACAAACTGCATTCAAGAGTGGAAACATACTTAAGAGAGACAGGTTCACCAACCACAGAAGCAACAGTTCCAAAGATGATTGACTTCCAAGCTGTTGCCATGGCCAAGGCTGCTATACAAATGAGGCAGGGCAGCAGTAGAGAGTGTTGATGTTGTACAACTCTTGGCAATCCTGTTTTGCTTTTAATCTTAGTGATCCAATTAAAAATGCATTTAAGTAATTTTAAAGGATCCAAGGAATAATGTCACAGCTGAATAAAGGATTCAAAATATTTGAGAGTTTCATCAGTTACTTTAAAAAGGAAAGCTGAAGAATGACTTGCTCATTTTGTAAAAGACTGCAGTGAAAACAGCAATGTCACAGCATGTGCTTCAGTTTAGCAGACAAAAGGCAAAAGATCTGACAGCTGGATACTGAAAGACGACAAATTCAGCCTCAATAGCAGAGGCACATTTTTAATCGTAAGCAATTACATTTTGAACAATTCAGGTGGATTCTTCACTGCTAGAAGCTTTCAAATCAAAGCAGGATGCTTCCTCTAAAACCATCCTTCAATTCAAACAAGAATTTGAGGCAGTATGGGAAGCCATGCTCTACAAGACAGCAGGGTGAACACATGGTGCTTCCTTTTTTCTTCTGACTCAGGTTACAGTGGAGCAGTTTAGGTTTGTCTTGTGGACATACCTCCAAGGTGGTACAGATTTATGAAGGGAAGGTAAGTCTCATGCATTTTGGATGGATGCTTTGGACCATGCAGTATGGTTGAGGCTGTATGGCTGAATTGCCTGCAAGAAAGCATCACCTACATCAAGCACAAGTGTAAAACTGTGTAGGTAGAGAACCCACATTTCTCTCCCAGGAATTACGAAAACAAAAGCATGCCTCACTCGACCAGGAATTTTGCATGCCTGGAGACTCCTCAGCCCAAGTCTGTAGGGGTACTACTCCTTTCAACCTGTTTGTGTGTCATGAGAAACTAAAACAAGACACACGGTGTACACCTCTTTAGCTCCAGTGAAATAAAAGGTGGATAGGCCTGACACCCTGACACTTCACCACGTAAAAAGAAGCTAGCCAGAAGAGACAGCGAGATCTGAAAATTGCCTGCTTGAATTGTACCCTTATCTTCTACAAATTTGAAATTTGCAAACACTTGAGTTTCCAGTCTTAGGTAACAAAATTACTTGTTGATGGTACATCCAAAAAGGTTTGGATGTAATGAAATTCAAGTTACTGCCTTGCCTGATGCTAAGAACTTTAACCAAAATCTCTTGTACCTTAGGACAACTACCTGAACGGAGGTTGTAGCCAGGTGGGGGTTGGTCTCTTCTCCCAGCAACCAGCACCAGGACAAGAGGACACAGTCTCAAGCTGTGCCAGGAGAGGTTTAGGCTGATGTTAGGAAGTTCTTCATAGAAAGAGTGATTGGCCATTGGAATGGGCTGCCCAGGGAGGGGGTGGAGTCACCATCACTGGAGGTGTTTAGGAAGAGACTGGATGCGGTGCTTGGTGCCATGGTTTAGCTGATTAGATAGTGTTGAATGATAGATTGGACTCAATGGTCTCAAAGGTCTCCTCCAACCTGGTTAATTCTAATTCTAAAAATTCCAATAGGGAACACTGGACATCCATTAGAAGGACAGGATCTCACACCAGAAGCTTGGGTACTGTGTTCAGTTCTGGGTGCCACAGGACAGGAAAGACATTTGAGGTCCTGGAGCATGTCCAGAGAAGAGCAATGAGGCTGTTGAAGGGTTTGGAGGGCAGGCAGACATGGAACAGCTGAAGGGGCTGGGGAGAAGACTAAGGGGAGATCCTGCTGCTTTCCACAACTACCTGAAAGGAGGCTGTCATGAGCCTGATGTTGGTCTCTTCTCCTAAGTGACTAGCAATAGGACAAAAGGAAATGGGTTTACATTGTGCCAGGAGAGGTTTAGAGTGGACATCAGGAAAAAATTCTTTACTGACAGAGTGGTGAGGAGGGAGGAGTGGTGCCCAGGGAGGCAGTGGAGTCACAATCCCTGGAGGTGTTCAAGAAGCTGTAGATGTGGAGCTTCAGGCTATAGTTCAGCGGTCAGGGTAGTTGTCCTATTATTGGACTTGATGATGTAAAAGGTCTTTTCCAACCTTAATGATTCTAATGCTGCTGGGTGTTCTGTGCAAGACAGCCTATGTTCTCACTGTAAGAATCATCTTTGAATACAAAGAAGAGACCATGTAAAGATGACCACATTTTGAAAAAGATGGTTTAGTGAAAAGCTGGTATGCCTATTTAGTTGAAAAAATGTTCTTAGAGAGTACAATTTTTCACTCAAGCCAATCTTTTAGTAGCAAAGACCCTTACCTTGCAATTTAGAACTGCAGCTGACAGGCTTAAACTGCAGCGTAGGAGCTCACCCTGCACAGACGGTGAGCAGAATGTAGTCATCACATAGAGATAACAGTTCAGAGATGGAAAAATCCTCCCAGGCTCCTCATGACAGATCTCTGGTAATAGTCACCCCCCTGACAATATATTTTTAGTGTTCTGCACAGCCCACTTTTGCTCATGCTCATCTCAGAGACCCTTTAATTCATAGATACTGTTAAAGCTCACATGACTCTCTGCAGGGAGATACCTCATAGTATCACTTCTGGATCTGCACTTTCCCACATGAGCTGTATGTTTTGAAGCATGCTGTGGAATAAAGGACAATGCATTTAAACAGCATTAAAGCAGCACACAAACTTTTCAAGTATATACTTTATTCAATTTGTGTTTCACAGTCTGTTTCTGTAAAGTTTTAGCAAAAAAAGGTCATGTTCTGTAACAGTTCTTAGGCTACTGTAAGTCAGAGCTGGTAACGGCCTTTGAAAGGACAGAAAGTGTTTACATTCCAACTACAGCAAGAGAATTTCAAAAATACATAGTAAAAGTAATAAAAAATACCAACATTTATTAAAACTCAATAGAAAAACAGCAGTCTGCCTAACCCATCGAAGTACCTTGCCTGCTAATTGTCAGCAGCAACTCATGCCCCAGCAGGTGATCTGAATGACTTTTTAGACTGGGAGAGAGCTGTTTTCAGTTAACTTGTTAATACAAAGTCTTGCTGCTTCAAGGGCAAACCCCAAATCTGTAAGTTCAGTGCTTACAGGTTTCCAATCAGAGAGGCCGGTCCTGATGTAGTCAACTAAGATTCTCAACAGTTTCAGGCTAACCTATTCTATTAAATTGCAACCAAGAAAGGAAAGCCTTTGTTGTTTAAAGGTTTAACAGGGCTTCCAGGAGTAAAGGTAACTCGGAGAAAAGGAACAGAATGGTACTTGATGGAATATTTATCATGAGGAGCCTTCCACACCCTTTTTTACAGGTGTTGCGTCAAGATTTACAGTTAGCTAATGATGTGGTTTCTAAGGAGTCCCAGTTTACATATAATAGTGCCACAGTGGATTTTTCTAGTTCAGCAAATACTGCTTAAGTCTGGAGTGTTGCCCAGTAGGAGATTTCTAACCAGCTGCTGGACTTTATTCACAGATTTATTTATTTATACAAATTATGCCAGCTGAAAGGCCGATCAGCCTTAACTACTGTAGCCCACCCTCAGTGCTGTTGGGGAAAGAAATACATGTGGTACTGCATGGACTATGAGAGATTTCTGTCAACCAAAGTCTCCCCATTACCCTTCAAGGTCAGTTCTTCATTCCTTTTACTCTACCAGAGCATAGCTAGGACTTCTTTTCATCTCCAGGTAGCCCAAGTCCATAACCTTGTTTTCTAAAACAATCACCTCCTAAAAACATATACATCTTCTGACCTTCAAATTCTCTTATTCTGCTTGTCAAACAGAGAGTAATTTCATAAAGAGTAGAAAAGGCTCCATGCATTTTCTCACACCTCACCACTAGGCCTCTTACAGATACCTGATCAATGGAACTGCCTTCTACTGCCTCTTCTCCTTCCTGTCAGAAGCTCAGAAGAAACAAGCTTCTCCTTTAGGATTCTTTCACAAATGGCCTAAGGTACATGACATCTATCCTGCCAAATGTGATTCAGTGCAGATATCACAACTGATCCCAAAAGAGTTAGATTTGACATGTCCTACATTATCACACTGTACTATGCTGCCTTCCTGCCTGCTGGGTTTGCTGCTGAGTTTTGATATTGCTGCACCACGAGGTATGAAACATTCTAGTATGCACAATTATAGTAGGTGTATCTAAAAGAATACAGAGCAGAACACAGCCTATGAACACTTCTCTTTTAACCAATTTGCACATACAGCACTAGTCTTCAGCCAATGGACAGGATACCATGGAAGTCATGGCCTCTAGCTTGCTACAGCTCCAATAGGCTGAATCCTGCAACAACACTTCTCTCTAGACCTACAGTTAGTACAAATATGACTCACATTTCTCCTCTTTGTAAGGCATGTACAGCATTTCTTTTCATCAGTGTAGAAAGGGAGAAACCCCTCACAAGAAAGAAGCCCCTCACAATTTCTCTAATGCACATATTTGAGAAAGATTACAAAAGCATTCTCTGCAGTCTTCTGCAATATTGATTCCGGAAGCATCAGAAAACAAAAAGGTCCACTCTACTTTCAAGTTTGTTTTGTGGTGGTGGTTTTTTTTGAAGAACCTGAAGCAGATACCTGATCAAAGCACTGAAATACACAGCCACCAAGACTGCACCGTTTTTTAAACCATCACCATGCAGAAGAGAACACACCATAAAGAATCCATTCTCAGCTCTCTGCAGTCTGCCTCAGAAAATAAAACCCTCCAGATGGGAGTGATATAACTATTTATGTAAGTGAAATGAAATAAATATCTGTAGAACAGTTTTTGTAACATGTGGATCTCTATTAGTAAGGCCTGGTATCTTATGCACACAGTGGTGTTAGCTATAGCTCAAAGCAAGCAGGCTAGGAATTTATATATAAATTAAATGTGAAGGAAAAATGTTTTGAGGTTTGCTATTGTTTTAAGTCAAGTAGATAATTTTTTCTTTTTTAGGGAGACTATCAAAGATGACATCTATTTCTTTCCCCTCCCCTCCTTCACTTCCCTCCACTTCTCCAGGTACATTCATCTGATATCTCTGAATAAAAGGGAGGGAAAGGGGATGGGAGAAGGACTTGTTTCAGAATAGGTCATTATGGTGCTTTTCCTTTCAATTGTCCTTTTTGTTTCTTTTTTATAGTAGAGCAAAATCTGACTTCACAGGAGGGGAAAAAAGCCAACCCAAACCAAACCACTTTAGGCTTATAAACTACACATATCAAATAATATGTAGTTAGTCTTGCCAAATTAATCCTGGTGAATTAATATATTTCTTATACTTTTATTTTAGAAAAGTCACTACAGTCTTCAATTACAAAGTTTAATCTGCTAGCTACCAAGAAAACTCAGAGACCCTTGGATGCTTATTAGCCATTAGTAAGTACGGCTTTGAAACACACACTTCCAGTGCAAGCCCTGTGATTTTCACTCACTCAGCTGTACAACTCGAGATCAAAGATATGCTCATCAAAATGTGCCATACCACTTGGGTCCCAAGAGACTCACCACTTTGCCCAAAGACTGCAGTGAATGCAGAACATTATTTCAGAACAACCAGATCTCCACTAATTCAAGTGTGTTAAAACTCCTAAGCAAGACACATTGCTACAATAAAAGACTTCACCAATGAAGTTTCCTCTCCTCACACCAACTACCTTCACTTACTTGCAACTGATGGTAGCCCAATACTGGGGCCTGCTCTGCTGTTCCATTCTCAGAACTGACTATCTGAAGATGGGAACAGGAAGATGCTTGCTTGCAGAATACTGCAAATGACTGTCATTTCACTGCAAGAATGGCAATATGCCATCAGAGCACACTCACCACAGCTTGAGTTCAAGGAAGTACACAGAGTTAGCATGGAGTTCAAGGTCACACTGAAATAGCAAGTACCAACTCTGTCAAGACCCTCCCATGCTATTCCAGTTCTATAACTGGCTCTGAAGACAGGTTGTTAATGGCATGCCACTTTGCAAGTCTTGGACTCAGAAAATGCTCAAGTAAAAGCTTGAGACAGGAAATAGGAGGCACGGAAACAGCTTGATGAATAGCTATGTACCTTTTTACTACATATTGGGATAAGATGGATCTTCAAGGTTGCTATCAGCTTTATCAGATCCTGTTAGAGATGCTTCTAGCTTTGCCCACGACTGTGGAGCATTGTTTTTTATTGCCTCTATAAAAAGTTGTGTCTGGTGCTTCAGCAGGTCCAGCTCAGCCTGAGTCACCTGGTTCTGATGAATGAGCTCCTTGGTTTTTAAAGTGATCTCCAGCAGCCCTGACCTGCGTAGCACAACAAGTGTATTCTGAAAGCGTCTGCATTTGCTTTGTTGTTGCAAGAGCAACTCGGGGTAGTACAAATCTCATCTGCTATCAGTGGGGCACTCCACGCGGTAGACTGCACTGTAGTTTGTGCTGCACTCTCATGAGGGGTGCACTTTGTTGCCTGCAGAGCTCCAAAAGGCAAAAGAGGAGTCAAACCCTGCATTTTCTGAGTGTCACTGGAAACATGATGAAAACCAGGAAGAGCTGACCGTTTTCCACTTGTCACCACAGCTGAAGAACTTTGCTGGTTAGAATCCTGGGAAGTCTTAAAGCTAACTGGTAGGTGGGCAAAAGGACTAGTGGGCAAGCCTGTGATCTTTGATATGGGAGAAGTCTCCATCTTGGGTGCTTCTGTGCAGAGTCGTTTATGGCAATTGGTTTCCTGACCTTCTTCTAGATCAAAGGAGTGATCTCTTTTGCAGGGCTGTGGTGCTATTTTGGGATAAGAATTCAGGATGGGCAGGTAGTCAGTAGAGTCGTTTCTCTTCTTCCCGATAGGATGAGGGTTCGTAGGAGGTGGAATTGATGGACGAAGAAGCACTAGCTGTGGCTGAGCTGGAATCACTTCAAAGGATGGCTGCACAGTCCAAGACTGGAGTTGTGATGAACTCCCTGAGAAGCACAAATGGGGAAAAACCAGAAGTCTTACAACACTATTGTAGAAGAGGATCAAAAAGCTTAAATGGATCAGATGGCCCATGCCATTTCTCCATATTTCATATACACTCTCCAATGAATACATTCTGAACAGTTTTCCATCAAGCTTATACTTCTCTCTGACAATGGAGAGCTTATACTTCTCTCTGACAATGGGAGCCATAATAATTTTACTATGGAACAGTAGATACATTTAAAACCAACTCAGTCTGAATTTATACATGCCTTCCTAAATGAGTATTACAGTCCATGCTTGCATTGTACAATGCTCACGTATAAGCTCAACCGAGACTTGGGGGTCCAATTAACAACCATAAGGAAAGGTGAAAAATAATTAAGCGCTGTGGTTATGAAATAATTTTAGAGTCAAAGACAGCACAGAATTACAGGAACAAATCAGATTCCTTCTTTGTTGAAAGGCAGCAACTCTAATCCTGTCAATTCTTACAGCAAGCTTTTGAAATGGCTATTTAAAAAGGACAAGAATATCAATCTCAGCATCTTAAGTACAATACAGCTTCCATTAACTTAAAACCACGAAGTAGAAGAAAAAAAAAATGCTATCAACCAATGCAAAGAAAAGAAGCCTGTTGTAAGCCCACAGCAGTTTAATGCCATACCTCTGGTAAAACATTGTACACCAATAAACCTTAAAAGAATAATATTTCAAGAGAAATGCTCAAGTTTTCACTCTCTCCCACAAGTCATATTCTACAACATAGGGGAATACATCCATTTTTAGAAGACATTACCTATTTCTGCCCCCAACACAGATCTTCATGAAGTCTCCTGGCCAAAATGCATGCCAGCTTTTCTCCAAGCACATCAAATAGTCTAGGAAGAGATACTATTGTTTTCTGAAGCAAAATCTCACTAATTAATATATTGAGGTCATCACCACTACAATTATATTACTGTAATACATTCAGTTGCTTTTCCAATTCTTCACAACGGGAATGCTACTGGCAAGCCTGTTGAAGAAATAGGTTTTAGCTAGCACAAATACATTTTATTATTTTTAGTGCTACACTGTGTCATCTCAAATCCATCTCCTTTCCTCTCCTGTCTTCTAAGATTTAAACTGGCAAATGAGAAAATTCTAACAGGCTTTGCTGAAGTCCATTCCCCTATTGAAAGGCTTGAAATTGTCAAGAACGGGTATTACCCACTGATTAGAACACTGAGAATCACAGATGAGATTCGGTTACCTACTCTGACACAGAATTTGTTTAGTTCAGTGAGTGAGATGCTTATGGAAATAGGGCTACAGAACAACTACTTGTAAAAAAACAAAGAGTACCTCCTTACCACAGAAGAAAGGACAAACATATTCAAAAGACAAGTATCTGGAGAGGGCAGGAGTAAGGAAGTATGTAAATACCATGGCTATACACACTCAAGATAGATGATACAACCTTAAGGTACAAGGTTTTCAGGTCACAAGTTTTCTCCATCCCTGGAGATGGTTAAGGTGAGGCTAGACAGGGCTCTGGGCAACCTCCTCTAGTTGAGTATGTCCCTGCTTATTGCAGAGGGGTATGGACTAGATTACTTTTTGAGGTCCCTTCCAACCCAGACCATACTATGATTTACTACATAAACTGCACAATTGTACATATGATTTACTACATAAACTGCACAATTGTACATATGATTTACTACATAAACTGCACAATTGTACATATTTAGCACAGCAGAGCTCCAAAATCATTGAGGCTGAAAGGGCTGTGGTAACCGTTTATCTTATTCCATCTTATTATTTACCTATCTGTTATCTACTTTCTTCTCCTTTCTACTCACACACTGCCTTCTGCTCTTATTCTCCTACCCAAAAATCTTATTTTTAGCAGAGAACAGTTTATTTTACTAATTCTGCAAAGTGCTGTGTTTTGTTGTTTTGGTTTTTTGTGAATTTTTTTATGAAAGCTAACATCCTGTCTTTATCAGTGTTTCTTGTTTTCCCACTTACTAAGGACTCTTACAAGACCTACAGAAACCTTGCCACAAGCAGCCCTGTGTTTCAGAGAATTAATCTCCACTCAATTATCTTAATTTTTTTTTTTTAGCAACCTCATTGCTAGCTCTTTACATTCTAAAATTAAGATAGCAGGAAGCCATCACTGCATAGAATCACAGTGGTTCTAAAACAGAAAGTTGATGCTGTATGAAACTGAAAGTGGGACAAAATAAATAGCAGTGACTGGATGCTGCCTTACTGGGGGGGCTGGGTAGACTGACTGAGCACTCTGTTGAACATATTTTAAAAACATGACCGGTATGGCTATATGACTATGAGGTAACTAGGCATAATGGAAAGAGGGAGAAAGACACTTCATTATTATTATGAACGAGACCTGCTGCTTTTGTTTCTTGCAATAAACATTTTTAATTTAACATCATTGTCCTTAACCACACATAACTAGTTCAAGAGAACCAAGTCTGACAATTTTCTCTGCCTCCAACCCCTCCTCCCCAAATCCCCTTTTTGCTACATTACCTGATTTTATGTATTTTTACATATGCAAAAGCTACTTCTCCTGTTTGCAACACAGCCTCAAGACTACCTTAGCAATCAGCGGTAGTCAGCGGTAGCAACCATTTTTCAGCTCTGGGTCAAAGGCTATCAATGTTTGTTGAAGCTTGCCTACTCTCAACTGAACTTCAGTATTCATTTACATAGTACTTTGTCCACCCCTGTCTAGGAACATGACCATAAAATAAAATTGCTTCCTGTCAAGATAAAACACAGTGCTCAGAGATCAGAACCATCTCCCCCACAAACGCATCATCTGCCAAATACTAACAGAAACCCATGTCTGTGTCAAAAAAGATACATAGTACTTTTAATTTAATAGGTTTTCCTTGTTGTCATAACAGATCCAGCAGAAAAAGAATCAGATTCTGTATTTTTTCCCCTTCGCACTGTGTCCTCAGAAATATACTAATGAAACCACTGAAGAACTATTGCTCTGCTCAGAGTACAGAGCAAGATGTCTAATAATATGGCAATACTTTAAGTTACTACTGACTTTCTGGACTGAAACAACTTTGAAAAATATTTTTGAATGGAAACAATATTTAATAAAAACATATTTAATATGCAGTAATTTTCACCAGGTATTATTTCTTCCCTACCTGCTTAATTAACACATTTTTCATTACGACCATAGGAGAAAGCGCAGGAAAGGAGTTGCTTCTGGTCACTGGGCATTGCCAAGACCCATCCTCTGCATTCCAACACGAGGCATTCAGCGTGTCCTCCGAGTCAGTCTGCTCCATAGCACTCGGGCACTCTGAACTTCCATCTGCCAGATACAGAATTCAGGTGTTAGTTTTTTCACATGCAGCAAGTTTGCTATCCCTTTTCAGTTCTACTGTTCTGCGTTCTTTCAACCAAGTCTCAAAGAATTCTGGAACACCAATAAAATCAGACCTGCTGTAACAGTTGTCAAGTATCAAACTTTTCATTAAAGTATTTCGTACACATACTGTCTCCCCAAAAATCTATTACTTTCTGTTCTTCTGCATTTAGTATCCAAGGGACTGCATACCATCAAGCTCTAAAATCTAGTGCAGGAAAGAACTCCAGGCTCCAGCATTGCCACAGCCCGAGCTGAGGGTATTTTCTTTCTCGAAATCATCTGTGTACAAACCAAATAAAGTAGGCAGCTCCCACAAAAGCACTCTTTGTTTTTTCTTTTAAAGGCCATCTTTGCAGTTTTGTTGAGTATTAAAATGGCACACTGTGTCTACATTTTACCAGTGTTGTAACAATTACTCTCTGGTTTATCAGGCACCACTTACAATTGAGTCAAATAGATAGACAGAATATTCCAACAGTTCATTCATCAATGCAAAGAACAAGAAAGTAATTTTGCCATCCCCACTTCTAGACTTTAAAGTCTGAAATTACACAGAATCACAGAATGTTAGGGGTTGGAAGGAACCTCAAAAGATCATCTAGTCTAACCTCCCTGCCAATCATCCACGCAAGCCTTGCAAAATTTAATTATCTACCCATCCTAAGATAGCCACAAGTCCTTCTGGAATCACACATTTACAAAACTCAACAGTTCTCTGACATATACCATTAATTTCTTTATTAGGCATGTTTTAAATTCCCATGCCATTCAAATTCACAGGATGAACTTTATTACTACATAAAGCTCTACTCCAAAAAAAGATTGATGGTAGGATGACTGCAGATGCAACCTGTCTTGCACAAAAAGGCCCTCACAGGTAATAAAGCACAAACTGTAAGGGGCTGCAATCAGATTTGTCAAACAACACTGATAAAAGCAAGATAACACACACACAGAGAAAGGTAATGCAGTGGTTTTCTACACCTGAATATCCAGAGTCCTTGTCCGATTCAGCTGCCGCCATGTTGAAGCGGTTGGTTGTTGAAGGCTGGTTCAAACTCTTCATTTCCATCACTTTGCCCAACTGTTCCTTGAGGGTCTCAATAAGTAACTATTTTGTCTCCACACGACCATAGTAGCACAAACAGTTTTTAACACCTCCTCCATTGAGGAACTACAAAACCAATTAAGAATAAAAAAAGACTTTCTTTGAATCTAAAGTTCCATTAGTATAAAACAAATGTTTGTCCTTATGGAAATCAGGTTATCAAATGTTGTTGTATCTGTTAAGCAATCTGCAGAATTCAGTTAAACTCCCTGCTTCACATTTGCTTTTTTTTATAGCCTATTTAGCTCGCCAATAAACCCACACTTTACTCCCTGCAAAAGCCCCTGAACTATGCATGTTTAATAACACATTACAGAGCTGAAAAGAGAGACATTGATTCTTTGCATCAACTGACATGTTACTCCGTAGAGCCTTATGGACTAAAGTTGTCCATCTGCCTTAGGCCAACTATTTAGTTTTAGGATAGTTTCCATGACCCAATTTTTCAGCCCCTTGCATCAACTAGGGGGAAAAAAATCATATTAGGCATGACTGTTGAGTCCTTTCACATAGAAGATGCCAAAAACCCTCCAAAAACCCAAACAAATCTAAGACAGAGGAAGGAAGGAATTTATTGAAGAAATGCAGTACAGATGTGGGTATTTTGTTTTGGGGGTTTTTTGGTAGTTTTTACTACTGTTGTGAATGACATCAATTAATCAAATCCTGTGAGACGTCACCTGGAGTAGTGTCCAGCTCTGGGGCCCTCAACACACCAGAGACATGGACCTGCTGGAACAGGTTGCCCAGGGATGCAGTTGAGGTCCTGTCCCTGGAGATACTAAAGATCAGACTCAACGTGACCCTAGGCAGCCTGATCTAATTGGATGGGTACCTGCTCTCTACAGGGAGGTCAGACAAGATGACCTTTGAGGGTCCCTTCCAACCTTATGGAATCTGTGAATCTGTATTTTAGAAGCACTGAAGGCACGGATGGAGTTGAAGGGTGTGAACTGAACGCACTTGTCTCATTCAGCGCCTTTCTTCAGTGCCTGAGCGAGTCAGAATACAGAGCACAAGTCAGCCACTCTTGCTGAATCAGCTGCAGTACAAAACGTCATACTTAAATTTAATGAGCAAAGTACACAGCAGGTTCATCGGGAGAGCAAAGGCACAAGAAATTTCTAATGGTCAGATAAGGTAGTAATTCCTTCCTGTGCACCAAAACTTGGGAAATGGGAATGTGATGGCTTGATATGCTAGAAGTGTAATGCTCATTTCTAGAAAGTTATGATAAAATGGCAAATACCACGTATGCAGTTGTTATCTGTAATTAAATCAATGCTCCTTTGAGTCAAGTGGGATAATTGCATATCGATTTTTAAATACAATACAATACACCAGGTTGAAAGAGACCTTCAAGATCATCGCGTCCAACCCATCAACCAATCAAACCCACCTAAACAACTACACTGACAGTGAGCTAACTGGAGACTTTTAGCATAGAAATATCTCAAATTATTCAAAGAATGAAATGGAGACATAAAACTAATGTTATTATACAGGTTCCTCCAACCCCAAAATACAAAACTAAAAGCTAAAGGCTAATAATAAACCTGCCCCCATCCCTGAATTAAAAATTACTCAGGCCATATATTATAAAACCTCAGCTATCCCGCAGACTGAATTCCAAAACAAAAAGCTAGGTGAAGCCCAAACAATAAACACAGCTGAATCTGAACAGCTGTGATTTTGTTAACAGAGTCTGTTTCACTCTCAAGAGTTAAGGAAGTCATCAGAGAAAAGAAAGTCAAGTCAGTGATCAGATAACGTGCTAGTGCTGGAGAAACCTGTACTGCTATAAGTGCAACACATACTATACCTGCAATCTCAATGGAGACATGGCCTTAGAAACACCCCCTTCTTCCCACACCCAGAATGAGAACATTGCAAGGCTGAACTAAAAGCTATGAAAATCAGAAAAATGTAGTTACATTATGGCCTCTCACTCTACATACTTGTCACAACTTTCAGGTGCTTCCTGAGAGTAGGCAGACTCTACACTTTCAGCTTGTCTTGAAGATACACACAAGATTCACCAGCACAAAAATGACAGGGTGAATTGCAGAAATTACATCTAATGTTATTTGTAGAAATTATTTTCCTTTGAAGTTCTGTCTCATGTTAGAGTTGTGTATTTAAATTACAAATACAGGAACTCTGAAGTCTGCATCATAATCAGGCCAGCTGTCCATTAATGGCAGTCTCCAGTACAAGCTACTTCATATGACATTTCAGCAGATGTTCTGGAGAAATCTATTCCAAAAGGCAAGTTTCTTCTTAAGGTCCTGACAACCGGTCGTTAGAGTTCTATTCCAACATTTTGTGCTTTGGCACCTCCAGCAATGAATTCTGTATGTTAAATAACAGTGCTGAGACGGTATGCTGACTGCCTGTTTCAAGAAAGATAGCGGAATGGCCATCAGAAGAGAACTTCCTCAGTAGCTGTTTCCATTATTTTCCCTTTGCATCTTTAGTCACATCAGCTGACCTGCTAACAGCTATGTTCGCTCCACACCTACCTAAGAGCAATCCAGATACTATCCCTTGAAGCTGAGTTTTAAGTCCCCATCTACACTTCCATTACTTAGTCCTCTCCCCTCCCTCCAAAAAAAGCTTTTAAGAAAGTGATACATATAAAGGCTAATCTTCAAAAAAGCTGAACTAGAAATAGAAGGCGAACCAGAAACTTGTAAAATCACAACATGCCACCTCCTAGTCTTGCATCAAGGTAAGTTTTGGGAAGGCTTGGCTTACCTTCCTCTTTCCTTACAGAAAAAACAAAAGCCCACAACAACAACAAACTACAACCGAAAACAAACAAGACAGAAACATCACTTTCCCGAGACACGGGATCCCTGCTACCCACCCACGGACCACAGAGAGGGGCTCCTCTCTGCACCGACGGGAAGCACCGGGCGCCAACCTCGGCACCCAGGGCCCTCCCTCCTGCTGCAGCGACAAACGCTGACCCCACCCGTTTGCCTTCCCGTCGCTTCGCCCACACGCCAGGCCCAGACGACGGGGACCCCGGCGCTCTGCCCACCCGGACGGGGTGCCCTCGCAGCGGGTCCGACGTGAGGAGCAGCTCTCCGCTCAGGCGGGGCCGAGCACCCGACTTCGGGCCCGAGCTACCGTCCCGCCACACGGCGAGGCGAAGCAAAACAAAGAGAAGCGAGGTGAGGCAAAAGAGACCCCAGCAATGGCCGGGGATCCCGAGGCCTTACAGCTCAACACCGCTTTGCTACGGCCGCCTCACACCACGCCGAACCCCTCACCTCCTCCTGGCCGCCGGACCGCCACAGCTCTAAGCGCGCCGCGCAGGCGCGCCGCCGTACGCTGGCGCACGGACTTCCCGCAGCGCCGGGACCCCGGAAGAGGAAAGGTGTGGACGGGAATGGCGGCGGCGGCGCGCGCGCGGTGCCTCTGGTGCCTGCCCTCGCGCCGGGCACGGCAGGGCAGGGCGTTGAGATGGCGTCGTGGCGCCCGGAGCAGCGCTCCTGTGAGGAGCGAGTGCCGGAAAGCACAGGCCTCTAGGGGACAGCAGGGACAGGCTCGGTACAGGAGTCCATACTACAGGCCCTGGAGTGCGGCAAGGATTGAGGAGTGGGCAGCTCTATAGGCGCTAGCGGCCTTGGATGCGCACAAGGCCTGTTAGGGACAAGGGACGCCAGTATGGTGGTTTTGAAAGGCTTCTAGAGACCCATCTTACCACGACTGTTAGGGACATGTCAGAAAGGAGCATCTTCACAGAGAAGTGGTGTGGTTACCTCTTTTTGGCATTTGTCACATGGCCAGGCAAGTGTGTAAAGGGTTGAAGCTGTTCATTGCCTAACCTGGACTTCTGAGGGAGTCGGGGTGGTCGAAGCCAGGATGCTGCTGGAGTTACCAAATATGCAAAAGTGTACAAGTCATCTCTATGCAGGAGATTACTTTTGTAGAGTCTCAGTCCAAGTATGAGAGATGACAGCAAACTCCCAACAGCCATTCACAAAAGGAGGAAAGCACCAACGAGGTTCTGAAACTTTAAATTTGTTGCAAAGAGGGAAAACACAGAAAAAGGAGAAACTGCTGTGAGCTGAGGGTAGCCTTACTCTACTGCGTGGTTGGTAGGTAGGAGATAGCGAAAGAAAGAATGGATTTGCCATGAACTGCATATAAACCAAGGGTAAATAAGTAATCCTCTGATTTAATGAATACAACTAGAAATGCAGTTCTTGTTCTGAGAACTACATAAATACTACAAGCACCCAGAAGTCTCTCAGAATATTTTGCATCTGGGCATGAAAGCCATTGCCTTAGAGAAAACTGAAAAGGCTGTGTGGAAAGGCATGAGAAAGACACAGTTCCCTAAAAAGAAATGGTTGGGAGAAAAGCTTTCACTGTTAACCATGGTCTTGTTAAGCACATGAAACACGCTGATTAAAAAAATCAGTGTGACGCTGTCATTTTGAAAATGCGACACAGACCACATTCCATTCCTGCCAATCCAATGTACTGTGAGAGAATGCTGGTGACACATACTGCTGGGATCTATTTTTGAGTATCGAAATACCTGAGTTGACTCTGAGTTATATTTAAACAGTACCGTGAGATGTGTGATCCCTAGACTTCAGATTTGGATCTCTCTCTGTTTGGGGTTCTGAGGAGAAGCATGCTTTGAATGCTATAGTGTCGTGCTCAGGCATGGTCCTGGCTGTCTTCTCCCTGGAAAAAAAACCCTTACTGATCTCCACAGAGGCTGGATTTCTCAGGATGCAGAGTATGTGTGGATGCTCACTGAAAGAGCTCAACAGAGAGTGAGCAATCTGAATTTGGGAAAGACAACCGGCCGTTCACGTGATTCAAAACAGCTTTGAAAGGTGTGATACCAAGCCTTCATTCAAGGGGTGACAGGTAGGAGAACTTAGCTACGGCGCTGTTTAATAGAGAGACTGCACTGTTTAATAGACAGGTATTCTTGGATAGTCAATGTAAGCCTCTGTTTTAAGTGACTTAACCTCAGGTTTATACATTTTAAATAAATTTGTAAAATAAATTTATAACTTTAAAATAAATTAAACCTGAGGTTTATCTTGAGCATTATCTCCTGAATTCTTCCTACTGAAAAACATGCCTTTTTTGTGTGGTTTTGATAGGATTTCTCTCATTGAACCTTTTCTCCCTTTTCACTTGGTCATCCATTGATACAGGTCTCATTTACTGTGTGCTTTCGGTGATTACTGTCAGTGGCAACAGGATGTTCTTTTTTCAGGGGTTTTCCTGTGGTTTGTTTGTTTATCCCAAACATGAGTGTTTTCACAAAGAAGTATTAGCTTTTTGTTCACTTCCTTGTTTATTCTGTCACACGACAGGAGGAGGTTGAAAAGAACATTGGTGAGTATGGCTGCATGTTTACCCTGTTTAGGTGTTTCAACACTTTTATTAAATAAAAAAAAAAAAAAAGTATTGAATCTCTTCTTCCAGGAAAAGATGTAGAAATAATTTTTCATGGCTTAAGAGAAACAAAAGCAAGTATTTATCCAAAGAGGCACTTAAATAATAGGTCTTGTGTGGTTACTAAACAATTAATAAAGGTGTTGATGCATGGACCTTGTCAATACTTGCGGAACAAAGGGTCTTTTGTCGTAACACAGCAGAAGAAGGAAATGTTTGGCAGACTTCGGAAGTAAAGCATAGCCAGGTCAAAAGAAGAATGTGGTTTCATAATACATTATCTGAACTGGAAAGCTTTGGTGTTTGTCTTGAAAATGCCATGTACTCAGTCTTTTTCTTCTTGTAGTCACTGATTTATTTTGTGATCACAGTCTAAATACAATTTAGTAGGTACTGTATTGCATTAGGTTAGTCTGCAAATAAATAGCTTTACTAATTCCATGTTACTGAGCCAAAATCTAGCTTCTTAGGAAGAAGTTCTTCAGTATGAGGATGTTGGGACTCCTGGGGGTGTTCAAGGCCAGGCTGGATGAGGCCTTGAAAGGCCAAGTCTAGTTGAGAAGCATCCTTACCCATGGTGGGGATGTAGTAGTATGATCTCTAAGGTGTCTTCCAACCTAAGCCATTCTATGATTTTGTGATATTCTGTTGCAGTTATCATTGTTCCTTCTATTAATTATTTCTCTAAATTTAATACACAAATGGAAGAATATTGTTAAAATGAAGCCTCTAAATTTTCATTGGCCTTAACCAAAGAATGAATTCATGTGGTGGAAGTGTTTACTTCACCTTTTAGCAGAGGGGCACTAAATCTCAAATGTGTTTCCTTTTATGTTTGTGTTAGTTGTGTCATTGGCATTAAAACAAAGCTCCGATTCTGTATGAAAAGACATTCCACATATGGGTTTTGTTAATATCCTATTTACTAATATCCAAGTATGAAAGAGATACTGTATGATCTCCTGCTCTGACCTGAACTCTATCACATAGAATTTCACCCAGCAGTTGAGTTAGCAAAATTTTGCTGTAATGAAGGTTTTTTAATAATGGCTTGTTTTTCTTCTGTAGTTCAACATTATCTAGGTATGTTTCCTTTTCTAAGTGCAGATCTTTCAGATTCTTGTATCTGTCGACAACTTCACCTTTACCATAAGTGTTTCCAAATTAAGGGAGCCCAGAATGATGATTATTTAACAATTACAAATGATTAGCAGAGACAGTGTATCAAGAATAAAGCACCTTTGATGTTCTGTACCATATTATGTTGGAACTTTTCTGCAACTCCTAGACTCTTGGGCCAACTGAGAATTTGGGGAACCTATGCAAAAGAGCAGCCCCTCTTCCTTGTCCTTCTCTTACTGATAACAGACTTGGTTTGGAAGTGAATACAACATGAAATCCGTGTGGAATGTGTGTTCTGTTTCTTCTTTTGATGGAACACTGGGACTGTATACACTGTTCATGTTTGGAAGCTGAGCACATGTAAGGGCACAAAATCAGGGCTGTGCTGATCACTTTTTTGGGTTACTGCTTTTAACTGGGGCACCATCATTCCATTTCAACAGTCCAGAGTACTTTGGAGGGCAACACCTTTCATACTCTCTCACTTCCCCAGCACAGTACTCCTTTTCTCTGCCTGTCTTAAGTATAGTCTCTGATGTGTGGAAAGAGATAGGATGTAGAAAGTTGACTACTTATTCAGCACAATTCCATCAGAGAAATCTCATGGTATTGTTATTTTCTGATGGAGAAATCTACAGGATTTACACTACTGTCATGAAAGAGATACTGTTTACTCCAGAACGGGATAGACGTCACGTTTTCCTGGACACAAAAATTATTTGAGTTTGTGTTTCAGATGTTATTGTCGTTTGGGGAGCTTTTTGTGTGTCCTAAGTGTGGAATCTGTTAAGGCCATCCATACTGACTCTTTACTGTGCATTGTAACTTGTCTGGTATCTTAAGTTTTTCTAGTTGCAGTTTAATATTGTGGTCCTGAGAATGGTGAGAAGTGTCTCCATATTACTGTGGCTTCTGTATCCTTGCCTTACTTCTAATAACCACTGGGTGTCGTGTGTCTCTGTGCATTACAGCATCCAGGGAGGTCAAACTTCCTTCAACCAAGCACTGCTTGTGGATTTATTTATTTTTTTATCATAAAAATTACTTTATCTAACTTAGATAAAATTATAATAAGTACTCTCAAGTCTTATTTTGAAACAATTGTATTTATATAGGAAAGTCAGCAAATAAGAGCTAGGGCTGCTACAAATAACAGCCTGATTCTCTCCATGATTTATTACCAATACCATTTACCCAGATGACTGAATGACACATTGTTTGGTGCAAAAAAACTAAGATGTCAGTAGGTAATTAAAGATAGCCTGATAACATAAATGCATAACATAGCAGAGTTAAGTCTGCACTGGTGATCTCAAATCTGTACTTTCCTAATTGATGGGAACTACATATAATATAGCTATATTTGAGAGTATTATTTTGATAAGGATTTTGGTCTGTTCTTTCCTGTTATGTTTACAAGTAAACGAAAAAAGCAAGAATTTGTTACTTTGTGTGCAAGAGTAACTCATGTACTTCACACAGAAGAAGATTTGAACCTTGAACCTTCGGTACAGACCCCTGCTTCAGTGCATTAAAGACTGGCCATGTTAATAGCACATAGAAGGATTAAATTTTCTACTGACTAGTCATTAGAGAGATCATATGATGCAGCAATGTGTAGTGCCTCACAGAACAGATAGATCAGCCAAGGGTATAGACTGGATGTAGGCTTTCTGAGAAGCTCAGATGCTACTGTGGCTCAATTGCTTTCCCTCTAGGCTTGTTATGTTAGATGGCTGAATTCATCTGTTGTGTGTGGGTTCTCTTAGTAGTGGTTGAGGCTTTGCTTAATAATATGACTGTGAAATGTTCAGAATTACCAGACCCATTGAAAGAACAAATATAGAACTGGCTCTTGGTTTTCAGGGCAAAGTATCTTCTGTGCTAGGGAATAGAAGCAGGATCCATTTTACCCTTACCTAGAAATCTCGACTGCACAGACTCTCACAGCAAACAGTTTGTGTCCAAGGCTGAGTATCATGAGGGCTTATAGGAGCAGATCAAGAAAAAGCTGTAACGAGAGCTGATTTTTCCAGTGACCTGTGTAGGGTGTAGCTAAATCTGAACAGATTTTTATGAGGCTAGAAGAAGACAGTGCCTTGATGGTAATACTTCACAGTTCTTCAGACCAACTTTCTAAACTTACCAAGTGTAGCAGCAATTCTAAAGAGGTCTAGTTGTACAAGAGGTTGTTGGTATCAAATAAGACATGCTTTTGTTCTAGAGCCATTTATGGACCTTGCTGAGGTGTCTGTTTGCAAGCTTCTGATCAGGGAGAAACTAGAAAGAAGTTATGGTTTCAAGTGAGATAGCAGAATTGACAGAAGATAACAACTGGATTCCAAGTCCACATGTAAGGGCTGATTTCTGTTGTGCTGAATTCAGAAGGATCTACTGGGGGCTTACTGCTCTTGAAAATGGGGCCACTTGTTTGTATGTCTTTGGGAAAGTAAACAGCTGCTTAGAAATATTCTGACAGTAATTGTCTTCCAGACAAAAGTAAGACTTTTAAGGAAAATGTGTCAATATTGAAGAAAAGTTCACTGAAAAATGATCTATTTTATTTTGACTTTTATAGTAGGAACACAATTTGAATCAGTACAATGCAAATCAAAAGGAAACAATAAAATAGAAATAAAATTTGGTGATGTTCCATTTTACTTTATAAGAGTTGAAATAAATATAGTTACTGGGTTTGGAAAAAAATGTTGGCATTTTCTAGAAAGTAGAAAAGCTCTTCTTCTTCTTTTATTAAAATTAATATAGCCCTTTACATTTCCAACCTTCATGAACAAGTTTTAATATTTTTATCCAAGTCCTCAGCTGCAGTTCCCACAATGGTCAGATAAAATGGAGGATTGCATACTGGGAACAGTAATGCCTGAAAAATGTCTGATCTGAAGATAATTTATGTAATTGGATTTTTGATACTCTGCTGTAGTATTATTTTCCTTTGTATTGTTGTTGCATGGGAAGAAATAGCTTTGGTGCTAAATGTTACTATCTTCCTGCAGACCAGAGGAAGAAACCTGTAATGAAATAGCAGAAGTGACAGGCTGTCACACTCCTGACCAGCTCTGTTGTGCCGACAAGTACACTGCTTCAGTAGGGCAAAGTATACTAAGGATGGTAGAATATTTAGCAGGTGTTTATGGGATTTGGGCCTCCAGGACTAGCCCTGTGTAGATGTGAGACTGAATTAGATATTTTTTTTAGTTTTGCTAAGGGCAGGAAAAAATCATAGCCAGTCAGGGAGGATGTAGGGGTTTTTTCATTTTTGTTTTAGGAAACTCTCCACATGATGGCAGTAAAAAACCTCTGGAATTCAGAGGTGGTTTTTGTTTCACCTTCAATCGCCAAAGGGAAAAAAACAACCCAAGATGAAGAACTGAGTATGTGACTGAGCTTTTAGATTTCCCATTTTTCTCCTGGTAGTCCTTAAATTCCCCAGATAGTTTTGTAGACAGCAAGGCTACATGCATCCAAGCACAAGGAGAATAGGTCACCCGTCACATTATGCTAGGGTGCAGTGTCACTCAGAGGCACAACTTCAAAGGATATTTTTTGTTTTTTATCCTGTGTATTAATGTACAGAGGGAGAGGACAAGGAGAAAATAGGTTGTTTTTAATCCATATCCAAAAACTTGTCGCTGACCAAAGAACGTGGAGACTGTAGCTCATTACTTCAAGCCACATAACAGAAGGCATTTGGATGAGGACCCAGTTTGCCCCAACTGGGCATTTGACCAACTTGGTTTAATCGCTGTAACAATGCCAGACAGAGATTAGTTGTGGAATGAGTTTGCAGTTGCGACTGAGCCTGTCTAGAGTGCTTGGATAGCTTGGTGTATGGAAGCACTTAGAGGGGAGTGTATTTAGAGAACCCAGAGGCAGCTGTGTGACTAAAATTAAAATGCGTTTTTCTTGTATTGTTTTTGCCTGGTTTCCTGTTGCACACTCTGGACCTGTCTTATAAGAGCAAATGGGCAAAGGAAGGGGATGAGTCAAAGGGGTGAAAGCGATCCTAGAAATTCCTGCATTGCTTTTGACAGTTTAGATGCACCAGATATTTGGCATGAGAAGGCCTGTGGCTAAAACAGTTTGAAAAGTATCCTCTTCATATTCATATGCCTTTCACTTTGTTCTTCATTTATTCAGCCCACGGATTTTGTGTGTGCAAGTATTGCTGCTTCATACCTTTCTCTCCATCTTTGTTCTCCAGAATATAGGAGGTCTAATTCCACAATTCATAGCACCAAAACCAATTCTGTATAGTTACCAAATGTGTGTGAAAGCATCAAATATAGGTGGCAGAAAAATACTTGTGTCTAAGTGAAAATGTAAGGTATGGCTCACGGATGAATCAGACCAACATCTCTAAAACAAAGTTAAAAACAAGAACAGTTTATAGTCAGTTGAGCAATTGCTCCCCCAGCAGAAAGAGAGTTTTCTTTCAAAGAGGATGTGAGACTTAGAAGTCTCATTGTAAAAGATACTTAGCAGTAAAATTATACTCAGATGCTTCTGACATGGTGAATTAGTAAATAGAATTTGAAAACTGATCCTAGAGGAAATCTGTAGCCGAGTGAAAAAAACTATGAGAATGGTAATGGCAGTTCCTATTCACCATTTCCCTCTGACCATAGGCCTTATAGAGGTTGTAGAACCCTGCTGTTAGACTAAAAACACACATAGTCTGATGCCCTAAAAGCTGCTTTAGAGATAAATACAAACTTCTAAGTTATGGGGAGCCTGGGATATGATTCCATATGAACTTGTAGCAAAGAAAAAAAGACACATTTATCTGTCATAGCGAATGTAAAGCAGCTATTAAAAAACCCCACAACCCCTTTCCAAACCAACGAGTATACTCATTGCATCTGCTTTAAATGCACTGTAAATCTTTCCTAGTAGATTCAAATTAAACAAACAAACAAACAAACCAAAACAAACAACCAAACAACAAAACAAACAAACAAAACCCCACCAACTTACAGTATGTGTTAGGCAAAGTAGTTTTCCAAAAGAGTAGAATGCTGTTAGGGAGTGGGATAAAATGACCAGTTTACCTTGCCACTGATATATGGGAAAGTAAAAGGGATGTTTTTGAAACCATAGGTTGATCAGAAGTAATAAACATGTTTCATGTAGCTCATCCTTTGCTGGTGTAGCAAAACTTTATTTTAAAAAGGGATTAGATTCTTTGTGCCCACGTAGCATTCGTGGTCCTGGCAAGGAGTTCAACAGACTACTCAGAACCCCCAAGTCAGCAGCACTGAAAAGATCACATTAGCAGTTTGAATTCTGGCCATGTCAAGGGTACTCTAGAAACAATGAAACCAAAAACCAGGGGTAGTCAACAGAGTCTGACTAAAACAACGAAACTGAAACTGTTACTGGTCTAAATCAGCCTTCTGCCTCAGCAATCGTTTTGGCCAATGTTTGGGGTTTTCTACTGAAATCTCTCGGGTGAATGATTCAGGAACAGAAGCCCCATTAAACGCTGCTAAACACTGTGGTTTTCACAAGTAACAACTTCTCTGTCGTACAGATAATGCAGCTCTGGTACCCGTGTAGGTTTTCTGCAAGAAGAAAGAATGGTGATTACATTTTATATTTGGTGGTTGTTTTTTCTCTTCAGAAATAGTTCATCTGTGAATGACCCTGTGTGGTGAGTAAGAAAAGTTCAGTATGCAGTTTTGGTGCTACAAAAGGGCCTGTTGGTAATTTCAACATTTCAATGCATGTTTCCCAAGTGCTCAGAGAGGTCATTGAGGGTCTCCGTTATGTGCAGTCTAGAGCTTGCTACAATTTTCTCATACAATATAATCTGCTATCTGGATGGCCTCCAGTGTGCATGCAACTGACAATCTAGTCTTTGGAATTGATTTCCTGGAATCGTGGAAGGCCTGCTTGGCCTCCAGATGACAGATGTGTGCTGGAGCTCTTAGTGCAGCTAGACGCTTTGCAGAGATGAGAGAAAATTTGCTTCATTTCAGCATTTTCTATAAGCTTTTAAATCTTCTTCTAGTGATTTTAGGGATAAAGTTATTGCTAAGATATGAGCATCAATCTGAGTGGGCATTATTAATAATAATCCTTTGCTTTCTGTAGCACTTATCATTTGGGGATCTTCATGGGTTTATAAATATTCTCCAGGACAAATACCCCACCTATGAATTTGATAACTATTGTTACAGCCATTTTACAGCTGGGAAACCAAAAATTGAAGGACAGATAAATCAGACAAATGAGTTGCCAAAGTTCGTACCCCCTGGTAGTGTAATCACCAGAAAGAAAGGTTTTAATCTGAGAGTTTACTTCCAGCAGTTAATGTGAATTCATGTTATAGCTCTCTTCTCTTCACTAAGATTTTACTTGTACTTTATTTAAAGCACATAAAAAATACATGTTCTTCTTGGTAAATACAGTGCCTGGATAAGAATCACAATGAGAAAACAAATTACATCTTATTTTCCAGTTTTAAGGCCAAACATTCTGCCTATTTAGCTTCCATATGTAGCAAATGCAACTAAGCCCAGACTATAGGTACCATTCCTTCCTCTCATGGTATAGAGCAGGAAACTCCACATCTCAGACTGAGGATCACCAGAAAAAAAAGACAATTCTAGTGGTGAATATGAATACAAACACTTCCATAAGAATGGGTGTTAATTTTGTCCCTTGACGACGAGCTAAGCCCAAATGATCTGCTGTCCTTTCAGATCTAGAAATGTCTTTTCAAACATAGAAATCAGGAATAGAAAATAAGAACAGGAAAGCTGGAATTTTTACTACAAAACTCCAACTCAACTGGCATAGTAATGGTTTGTTAGAATGGTTCATCTGACTAAATGGTAAGGACACACATGGTGGCTTGTGCAGAAGGAGGATACACACACCTGTTATGAGATCAGGAAGATTTCTGCTGCAACTCCGAGTCAGAAATATCTGTTGCATGAAGCTTGAGTTCACTGTTGGCTCTTTTGTGGGGGTGGTGCTCTTTTAGGGCAGTTTCCTTTGAGAAACTAGCCACATCCTCCAAGACACAGAATTTTATGAAAACAGGCCAAAACCTCTACATAAACTTTGGCTAGAAAGGAATATAATGACTTACAGAGAGAGAGCAAAATAAGGATTTTTTTTTTTTTTTTTTTTTTTGGCAGCCTTGGTACAGAAATTAGAGGAAGCAACTAGAGAGAATCATCATATCATAGGATCATATAATGCCTTGATTTGGAAGGGACCTTGAAGATCATCTAGTGCCAACCTTTTCCCTGTCATGGGCAGGGACACCTCCCACTAGACCATGCTGTTTAGAGTCTCATCCAGCCTGGTCTTAAACACTTCCAGAGATGAGGCTTCTCTGGGCAGCCCATTTCAGTGTCTCACCCCTCTGATTGTAAAAATCTTCTTCCTAACATCTAGTCTAAAACTGCCCTGCTGTAGTTTAAAACCATCACCATCTGCCCTTGTAAAAAGCTCCAGTTTTCTTGTAGACCCCCTTCAGGTACTGGAAGGCCTCTATAAGGTCTCCTCAGAGTCTTCTCTAGGCTGAACAGCTCCAACTCCCTCAGCCCTCTGATTATTTTTGTGGCCCTCTCCAACAGACCCATGTCCTTCTTGTGTTGGGGGCTCCAGAGCTGGGTGCAGTACTCTGGGTGAGGTCTCACCAGAGCAGAGTGACAGAATCCCCTCTCTCCATCTGATGGCCATGCATATTTGATGTATCCCAGGGTATGGTTGGCTTTTTGGGCTGCCAGTTCGTGTTGCCGGGTCACGTCAAGTCCCCCATCAGCCAGTACACCCAAGTCCTTCTCTACAGGGCTGCTCTTAATCCACTCATCACTCAGCCTGTGTTTGTGCTTGGTATTGCCCTGACCGAGGTGCAGGACCTTGCACTTTGCCTTGTTGAACTTCATGAGGTTGGCATGGGCCCACTGCTCCAACTTGTCAAGGTCCCTCTGGACGGTATCCCTTCCTCCAGTGTGTCAACCACACCACATACCTTGGTGTTGTCAGCAAATTTGCTGAGGGTGTACTCAATCCCACTGTCCATGCCACTGACAAAGATGTTAAACAGCACTGGTCCCAGTACTGATCCCTTGGGACTCCACTCATCACAGGTCTCCATTTGGGCATCAAGCCACTGATTACAACTCTTTGGGTGTGGCCATCTAGCCAATTCCTTATCCTTCAAGTGGTCCTCCATCAAATCCATGTCTTTCCAATTTAGAGACCAGAATTGCCTGTGGGACAGTGTTGAATGCTTTGCAGAGGTCCAGGAAGATGAGGTCTGTATCAGCTTTGTGCTAAATAGGATGTGGATAAGAACATGAGCATGGAAGAGAACTTGTGTGAACATGAACGGAAGTATCCATGATCCTTTTGAAAGAAAGGAGGCAGAAAAGCAAAATAGAAAACGAGGATTTCAAGAAAGCAGGCTACAAGAAGCTCAGAATACTGGAAGATCAAATGTCATGGAAGAGAAGTTTGAAAGAATAAAGGAAATTATCATTTCATGATGAAAATCATGCTATTCAGAATTTAATGAGCCCAATGCAAGGTATGAATAGCAAGTGTATAGCAAGAAGTCATCTGGTTAAATCATATACGTTGACCTCAAACACGTGAAAGTTGTACAGGAAATGAAAATTATGTGAGATTACTAGGATTAGTATAAAGGAATGCATAAGTATGTGGGTACAGAAATCAAAGAAGAACAAAGCAGAGAAGAAGTTATAATTAAGAGGAACAAGAAACCTTTTGTAAGTGACCAGCTTAAAAATGTTTTTATAAAGAACATTACAGTTTATAACTACTGAGTTTCTGCTTGAATTCCATAAGGAATAAGTGAAGGACTGAGAAACTATTCAATACTCAGTTGGAAGAGAAAATTAGTAATGTAAGATGTCTTAGGTCAAAACATTTAGTACCTTCTTTGTTTCAGTATTCACTGAAGAAGTCTGCTGTAATCATGTGTCTAATACAATTGTTATGAAAAACAAAGGAGCATGATGTTACAGCCTAATAAAATGGACTCTTGCTTAATCAGACCACTGGCCAAATCTATTTTTAGCTGTCAGGAGGCATCTCTGATAACCTGGAGATGCTTGCTAAATCTCTAAGAAATTGAAAAAGAATAAATGTAATGCTTAAGGGTAAAAAGGAAGAAGATAGGGAATTTTCCATCAATCAATTTAAATTCAATTCCTAAAAGAACATTAGAGCAAATAAACAAGTAAACATCTGGAAGACAGCAAAGATATGTCTGTCAGACAAAATGGGTCTGTTAAGCGCAGCCCAGTTCAAACCAATCCGTTTTTCTTCTGCTTTGGGCTTACTAAATTTTTATAAGCAAAGCAGAAAAACTTAATATGAACACCATCATGGTAAGGATAGTGCAGAATTATTCAGAAAGCATATTCAGGCAATAGTTAGTAATAGCAGTAGTAGCAAAATAACAAAAGTAATCATCTCTGCCAAATTGGAAGGAGGTATCAACTGGGTTGAACAGGCATCTCTCCTGTGTCTCATACTATTTAGTATTTTCAGTGGTGTCTTGGGGATAGAATACAGATTATGTTTATTCCATTTACAGATGGTAGTAGGCTGGCCACAACAAGTTGGAGGACAGAATTCAAATTCAAAATGGTGTTGGCCAGTTGGAGAAGCAATCTGGAAAACTGGAAGCAGTTCAATATGGAGAAATGATAATTTTCATATTTAGGTGGGATTAAGCAGTTTTAACAGCTTGGAATAGGAAATAATTGGCTAGGTCTTTAGGAAAGGATCTAGAAAATGAAAGTAGCTCTCTCTTGGGTGCAAAACTAGAAACACAGGCTGTAAGATACAGGAAATTATGGTACTCACCATCAGTAGATTACCACAGTTAGCATCTGGCATTACACTTCACAAAGGAGGTGAGTTAACTGAAGTGAGAACAACGAGAGTGATCAAGATTTATGAGGAATGTTTGAAGAACTGGTGGTGTTTCATCTACAGGAAATCACATCTGAGGTGAAACATGTCTTCAGATATGTAGTCTGGGCTACTCCAGAAAGAAAGGAGATACTTTTTCTTCAGAGGAGATCACCAGGGCTTAGCACAGTTCTAGTTACAAAATGAGAACTTAGAGCATTATTCTTATAGCCCAGTAGCATGGTGGTAAGTCAAAACATGGTGTATGTTGATCTCTTTAATAGAAAGCTAGTTCCTGACCTCCAGTGACTTGAAAGAATCAGGATTCTTTTCTAGGGGGAAAAAAATCAAATAACATAATTTTGCAGCAGTTAGGTCTTGTTTCACTTTTATTCCTGTCTCCCTTTTGGTACATGAAATCTTTGTCAAATTTATATTATAAAACTATAAAATACTTTTTCTTTCTGCTAAGCATTAACATAGTTACAGAACTGGAAGCTTTGCAGGTAATGCATACAGGAGAGCAAGGCTGGAGCTACATGTTGTGAAGGAGAAAACAAGAGTATCATGTCATTAAGGATGGATTTGAGCTGCTAAAAATGAAGATAAATCATTGGAGAACATGATTAGCACATCTTACAGTATTCTTTACAGAATTCTTTACAGTATTCAAGAAGTGGTTATTTTAGTGGGGATTTTAGTAAATGGAAAGCTTTTTATTAATACAACAAATGCATAATTTAGAGGTAATTATTACTAAACTTCTATGTATATTAACCTGGCTTAAGAAAGGAAATACTAGAAGGCTTACTGGAAAAAAATTATTGGAAACACCAAAATTATGAAAACAGCTAATTTTTTTTTCTGAAGTGAAACATAAGTATTGTCAAGAGTTGTTAAATCACAAGATAAAAAGAATTCACACTTATTTCAAAAAGAAAATTAGTTTCTTCAGAGTCTCCACATCAAATGAATGAAGCTTTGTCTGTTGAAGTGGAAGAGATAACATGGGGTTTATGATCTTCCAAGTGAGACATCTTCAGTGTTATTGAACATTAGCTACAATGAAAATGTAATTCCCTACTCCAGGTCTTCCAGTAGCTCTTCAACAGGAACCTCCTTTCAGAGCATTCTCAGTTCATCTTTTAAAACCTCAATATGACAGATCAATTGGTGACTGCACCTTAAAAAAAAAAAAGAGTCGACAGAAATGAAGGCAAAGGCTTGAACTTGATAGAAAGTTGCAGCCGCCTTTTCTTCTAAGAACATCACCTTCAGTGTAGCACAAAGTGAGCAATTTAAAAGTGATTGAAGCACTTTGCCCTGAATACTCTCATTCAGACAGATTTAAATTTGTAGTTTCATATTATATACTGCAAGTGAAGAGACAGAGGAAAGAAATTAAAGGAACAACTAAAAGAATCAACTTTGACGTTAAAGCAGATGGTCCGTCGCACATGAGAAATGATCCAATAATGGATACAGGTATCCATAGAGAAAAACGAGTTCCTACTTAATGCTATTGATTTTCTGTCTGAAAAGAAAAGCAAAGGATATTGTGTCCAGGTTGGTACAGATGTTGCCCACTAGTTCAAAAGGTAAACATAAAAGGGATCTTTTTGTTTGTTCAAATGATGGAAATTAAGAGAATGAAGCTATTTACATGTTTTAAAAATCACTTTAGTCATTTGTATGGTAGATTATATTAAACTGTGAATTAATGTAACATCTGACACACTCATATAGCACATTTGGGAAGTTCAAATACTGTCCTACAGCCATCAGTCTCATGTTTGCTAGATTTAAGGAATAGAATTGATATTGCGCCTTCCCAACGGTGTATGGAGGAACTCCATGTGAAGTTGTTGACCTAATTTTCATTTCTAGTTGGCTTGCATTGCATAAAATAACCTAAATACACCTCTGAGTCCATTTTGCACTATCTAAGCAGTATTCTGTCACATTTTCGTCAAAGGAATTCAGATTAGAAGATCTTCATACTTTAATCCGAAATAAGACAGACATTCAAATTTCTGTTGAGCCCAAAGTGCGCTGAGGACAGAACACAATGGACTTTATTGCTTTAGTTTTACAGAGATACTGCATTACGAAAACTATTAAGTTGTGATTTTGAGGGACAGCAGACATACAAGTCTACTGTCACAGTCACAATGTAAAAATTGCATGTGTAATTAACAGCTACAACCACACAGGGAGAAAATATATACTTTGATTTATACTGTGCTTTTTATAATTAGAGATTATAAATTTTTTTTTTTAGCTAGCATCACTGATTATTAATTCAATTGCCAGATTTTGGTCTGCATTTAGGAAGAAGTGCAGAAATGCAGTAGGTAGGCCCTAAACCTACTTTTCTTCCTTGTAACATTTACAAGCTTTGTACATGACATATGTGGGAAGAAGTTATGTCACAATTTATGCCACAGTAGTAAAATTTGAGAGTAGAATCAGAATGGACAGATAGTCAAAGTCTGAAAGATGTCAGTTCTGTTCAGCATGCTCAGTATGCCTCTGTGGTGATTCAGCTTAATTTGGTTAAACTGTTGATCTCTGAAAATCACTGCTTTTAAATATTCTAGAATGGCTTGTCAAAACCTAGCAGCAAAATCCACTGAGCATTCTCTGTCTTCTTCCCCATCATGGATCTGCTTTCTAAAGGCAAATGGTCCATTTAGAAAAACTCTCTGAACGGACTGCATGACCACAAGATCAGCCATCTTTATTGTAAAGTGCCATGGCAACGGAGAAGAAACTGTAAGACCTTTTTCTGTGTATCTTAGAGCTGCCTCTTCTTGCTAAGATGGAGAATAGAAGAGACAGCAAGCTACCTAACATCCACAGGAACGGGTAGGAAAGGATAGTTATGGGGGTATGATATTTGTCAAGATATGAGAACAGCACAAGCTAGGATCAGTAAACAAACAGGGAGGAAATTAAATTCTCTCATTAACAGAACATATAAATAAATCTGAGTCCCAGTGTTCTTTTGCTGTTGTAAAATATATCTCAACTCTGCTAGTAAAGTGCATCTTACTTCCCTCTACCATCTAACCTGTACTGCAGTTTACCATTTATACAGTGACAGACAGCAGTGTCTACTCAAAATTTATAAGATTAGAATCCTATTATTATAGAGATCAACATAGGTGGAATTTGCATTCACCTCTAATTAATCATTTTCTCCATGAAACTGGAAGAGTAATAAGGTTGTGCTAACATTCCAGAAGGTAAGCAGAGTGATTCAAATAATAATCCAGATCTGCTATCCCGGCATCAATCCATGCCAATATAATGGAAAGTTATTAAGGACTTACTAAAAAGTTAAAAAATAATAAGGAAAAAAAAAAGAATGGAAAGAGAATGAATGCCAGTCAAAGCATAATTATAGAAAATAGGCCTAGTCAAAGAAATTTGATTCACATGCATTGTTTACTAATTTGAAGGAGCAATATATACAGATTCATATAAAGTGGTCGAATTGGTACTAAAAAGAACCTGAAACATTCTAGTTCAAGAATGAAGCCTACACAGTATCAGCACATGCTGCTTTGGTTGAAGAACTTGGAACACAACAGAGCAGTTGTCAACAAGGAGTCGTCATGAGTGGAGTTTACCTTGCAGAGGGATTTGTGCTAATACTGTTGGTTAGCTAGTGGAAGTCTAATGCTATTCAATATTTTCCTTGTTATTTTAGTAAATAAATGGTACTGAATGTATTTGTAAAATTTGTGAATAATAAAATGAGAGAAATAAGAAACACCGAATGAAGCCAGGGCAGTTTTACACGATTGTTTTATTGAGTTATTGTTTCATTAAGTTCTGCCCATTCAAAGAAGGTTACATTTTAACACTGCCAAAAGCAGGATCATATATTTAGGGATAGAAAACATACTGTCTTCTGGTCTATATGAAGAGGAGGTGTTTCCCTGAAAACAGTGATTCTGAAAAGATTTCAAGGTCACAGTGGACATATAACTCAGTGTGGGTTCCCATTGTAATGATGTGGCAAAAACAGGTCATTTGAGTAGGAAATGGACCTCTTGAGAGGCCATTTAAATTGTGGATATGAAATTGGCCCTGGAATCCTGAATAAGTTTGTGTGGCTTACATTTCAAAAAGAATAGTGAGCACTTTACATGGATAGAGCTCCACAGAAAAAAATTCTGGAGAATTACCCTGTAGTGAAAACTGAAGAGCCCAGTCTGCTGTGAAGGGGTAGGGGATGGTGGGAGGGAAGGGAGGGAGAGATTTTTCACAAGTTATTTGATTACAATGTGCAAATACTTTCCTGTGGAGAAAATCCCATATTCTAAAGCCTTTTACATTTTAGGGGAGAATTGCATATTACAATATTGTGCTGGTATCACAGAATTGTCAGGGTTGGAAGGGACCTCAAGGATCATCTAGTTCCAAACTGCCTGCCATGGGCAGGGACACCTTCCCGTAGATCAGGTTGCCCAGAGCCATGCTCAGCCTGGCCTTAAAAACATCCAGGGATGGGGCTTCCACCATCTCCCTGGGCAACCTGTTCCAATATCTCACCACCCTCATGGTGAGGAACTTCTTCCTAATATCTGATCTAAATATCCCCTCTTCTAGCTTGGATCTATTCCCCCTAGTTGTATCATTACTTGACACACTAAAAAGTCCCTCGACAGCTTTCTTGTAGGCCCTCTTCAGATACTGGAAGGCCACAATAAGGTCTCCTCGGAGCCTTCTTTGGACTGAATAGTCCCAACTCTTTTAGTCTGTCCTCATAGGAGAGGAGCTCCAGCCCTCTGATCGTCCCCATGGCCCTTCTCTGGACACATTCCAGTGTGTCCATATCTTTGATGGGAGCCTGGAGATGCTGGAATGAAAGAGATGTAATTTCTGTAAATTTTGTACATGGTTCTGCAGTCTCAGGGATGACTGAAAACTATGATTGCAGAACTGTGAGAATTCTAGATGTTATTTCACGTTTCTGTGGGCTGAAAAGGCAGAAAGAGGACATGTCATAACTTTCTAAATAAAATGAGAATAAGACATAATTTTAGTGATTGCTTCTTGTTCTCAGCCGCATATTATAGGGATGGCTTTTTCTGCCATATGCTACTTCAGGAACAATTTAAATGGGCTTCTCTCATGGAATAGTAGTAGTACAAAGAAAGCAATACAGAATAATAAGAAGCAAATGTAGCAAGCCAGCAACCTCTGTGTTCTGTTTGCAGACTATATACTCACATTTTACAAAGCATACCTTTTTGTTTGATAAAACTTGACTACATAAAACTTAGCAGTTCTCCTTTTTCCTTTGCAACACCTTTCTTCTCATTCTCCTTTCATGAGAGGCGTGAAATCAATATAATAGCTTTTTCCTCACACTAAAGGGAAAACTTGCAACAACTGTCGAGCCTGTAGTAGAAAATACTTGTGGGAATTATATGTTGTTGTGAATGGTTGGTTGGGTTTTTATTTTAGTGATATTCTTCAAATATCACTGAGCCAACCAGTGTTCATGGACCTTCATACTGGTTTGTACTTTGTAGTCCATTTCTTATATCATACTACCATAGTGCTATTGTAAGACATGTACTCCCATTAATGTGGTGACCTAATGCATTTAAATATGAATAGAGACATTATGTGGAAGGAGTTAAGTCTTCATGATTTGAGACTTAGGTGGGGAATAAAGATAATGATATTCAAAGGACAAGGATACCGTACCCAGTGGGAATGATAGGGTAATAGAAGTGACTGTCACCAGTGTGGAAGGATATAGAAAATATAGACTTCTTATCCTGAGAAAACAGGAAACTTCTCTTATGAGCCAGAAAGAACTGGCACATGAAATTGCAACTCTGCCAGCAAGGATTTTCAATTAATCTTTCAGTTCTGGGATGGTACCATGTGATTGGCAAGTATCAAAAATTTGGGCTTTTTTACAAAGGGGAAGACTACAGGATTGTTGTTTTGACCTTGACGTTGTGCAAGGTCTTAGAAAAAGTTTGAAAGGAAGGAGTAATCAAGATCATGTAAATGGAGGTAAGTGGAAAATGGGATAAGATGTGAGATGGTTTTATTGAATGTAGATCATGTCAGACAAACCTCATCTTTCTTTGGTAAGATAAGGAATTTATTTTAAAAGGGTGACACAGCGGACCTGATACATCTGGATTTAAACAGAGTTTGAAACAGTGTTCATAGAAATCATTTAAACAGGAAAGGACGGGAATTGGAATGAAAAGCTGGGTAAGGACTTTAGTGGGACATTTTGAAAGAGGTTGTAAAAATGTAAGGATATTTTTTTATGGTATTTTTAAAGATTCATCTTGGGACTGTTTAATATTACACATTAGTGACCTTCGTGCAAAGCCAGTATGTGCTTGTGAAATTTGCAGGTAACAGAGGGTTGGAAGGTATTGCTAATATTAAGGAGAAGCTGTGTACAATATAGGAAGAGTGAGATGACTGACAATAAGAATCACCACAATGAGAAAAAATTCAGGGTTTTATGTTTAGGAACCTGCTGCTGTGAGGTCACTGGTAAGCAGGGAAGCAGGAAGTTAGACCTCCATGTTTATTAAGATCACAGAATCTTAGAATAGAATGGTTCAGGATGGAAGGGACCTTAAAGACCATCTCGTTTCAACCCCTCTGCCATGGGCAGGGATATCTTCCACTAGACCACATTGCTGAAGGCCTTGTCCAACCTGGCCTTGAACACTTGCAGGGAGGAGGTATCCACAGCTTCCCTGAGCAACCAGTTCCAGAATTTCACCACTCTCACTGTAAACAATTTCTTCCTAATATCCAGTCTAAATCTACTCTCTTCCAGCTTAAAGCCATTATTCCTCATCCTAGCACTGCAAGTTTTCTTGTAGGCCCCCTTCAGGTACTGGAAGGCTGCCGGTCCCTGGAGCCTTCTCTTCTGCAGGCTGAACAACCCCAACTCTCTCACCCTGTCCCATAGGGGAGGTGCTTTTGCCCTCTGATCATCTTGTCTCTCTTCTGGACCCACTCCATATATAAATGCACTAACAGTATTTTTCAGCTGTGACGGAGGTCACTGTAAACGTCAAAACCACATTTTCTCTGAGTATTGGAAAATATTGATATAATTGGGACAAAATAATGTTAAGATCTCATCTGGGTTACTGGTATCAGCCTGACCATCTGTACTGGAAAGAAAGGTGTAGTTAAACTGGACCAAACCCAGAACAGGTCTCCAAGGACCGTTAATGGAATGCTAAAAAAGTCTTTTGAGATGAGATTAAAAGAATGTGGCTTGGTTTGACTGACCAAGATGAAGATTCAGAGAGGATATAATTACTTTCTAGAAACACATTTTGGGGTAAATAGTAAGTAGGGAGAAGAACTAAAGATAAAGGATAAGATCAAATGGATATGAATTAATAAATAATACATTTAGACAGGAATTAAAAGAAGTTCTTTCGCCATCAGAAACATGAACTTCCAGAACTGTCTTCCAGAGAGCTTAATGGGTGCAAGTAATCTGAACAAGGTGAAGTGTAATAAATGAAGGGTAAACCAGCAGTGGGCATGAGGCTGGAAAGTAAAGTTGATGAAATAAGGCTTTGTGCATTTGATTGTCATTCTTCTGTAATGCTATCACACATGCCTTTGTAAGGGGACCTTGGGAGTGCCTTGTGGAAGATGGAAAGTGTACATGTTCTTGTTCCTGTAGTGCCCTTCTCTGTTCTGTGTTCCAGGACTGAACTGATGAATGATATTGATGCTGGAATTATGACTCAGAAAGTATGTTTTATTGATGAACCCACATTCTTTGTTGTTTGATTTTATTAAAGATTGGTAGCTTCTTTCTCAACAACTGAGGTGCTAATCACAGCTTTGCAGTTAGTTACCAGCTGACTAACTATATTCTCTCTAATGTCTGAAGTGGGCATGACATTCTTCATCACTTCCTGAGCTGCTGTGCAGTACTGTTATGTGCTTTTCTGTGTTTGAGAGTTTGGATGCATTTAAATTATGCTGCAGATAAATTTATAATTGTCATCATGCTCTCTTACAGAGAGCAGTTTCTAAGACACATTGTGCTGAGGCATTAACATTTAGCATGTTATGTTGTTATTAAATTACTATGACTGGCATTTAAACTTCTTTACTATTAAATGTAAGTATGAAAGCATTCCCTGCCTTAAAAGATATTGTAATGCTAAAACCCCAAACCAGGGATGGTGTGCTTGGTGCCATGGTTTAGTTGATTAGATAGTGTTGGAGGATAGGTTGGACTCGATGATCTCAAAGCTCTTTTCCAACCTGGTTAATTCTATTCTATTCTATTCTATTCTATTCTATTCTATTATTCTATTCTATTCTACTCTATTCTATTGGAAAGCATTGTTAAATAGTTCACATGGTAATTCAAGACAAATGAGTACTTGTTACTTCCAGAAAAGAAAAATGCAGTGCCAGTAGAAGGTGTAAAAAAACCAAATTAAAATATTTATAAGAAATTCTAATGGGAAAAATATTAAAATATCTTCTATCCATTTTTAAGCTTTTACAGAGTTACTGAAGCAGCTGTGCTGCTAATAAAATACTCAGTGCATTTTTAAAAATCTGAAATAAGTTACCATGATATTTGAAATATGGACACAGAGGTAAATGTTGTACCTGTTGCTGGGAGTGAAATGAATTTCCAAAGTAAAAGCAATTAAACCAGTGCTTCACTAGAGAGCATTCAGAGCAAACCTTTTTCATATGGAAGAAACAAATTTGTAAAATTGTAATCTATTTTTAAAAATCTTTAAAGTAGATTTGCAACATTTATTTTAAGGTTATTTTTTTGGCAGGTTATCAAATTTGGGACTTTTTTTAGGCTTTCTGGTCCTTGCCCAATATGGCAGATACATCCAAACTCAGTGTTTGTTATTCCAGGGCACAGAAATTGCCTTTATGCAATTGAGAAGCATGCTGTCATGGGATATGGTGTCAAAAACCTTTCTCTAAGGGGTCCAGAAGGGACACACTTCTAAGCCTGAGAACATAGTCTTTCAAGTTTTTACTCTAAAACCTAAAAAAATAGACCATCTCCCTGAAAATCATGTAGTTGTGGCCATGTGTGGCATCTTTTCATTTGATCTTTTAAAGGAGGAATTATAAAGCAAGACCAGGAAAAGCTGTAGAGAAGCCATGGCCTACAGGGGTTTTTTTTTAGTTTCTTCTTCTCTTCCATGGGAAGAATGTACCTCCTTCTCCCCTCTATCCCTGCTTTTTCATTTTATAGTCTCCCCTACTAAGAAGAGAGTTTTCATCTCTTCTTTCTAGCAGTCTAACAAGTCACAGCTGTTAGTTCAAGCAGCATGTAGGAGCTACTTTCCTGTTTTCACACAGTGGGAGAATTTAAATGCAGAGCAAACCAGGAAGGGGTTTATGTGTGTTATCCCTGACACAGAACTGTTAAGTGAGTTCCAGTTTAGAATTTGTCAGATGAAATGGAGGAGAGCAGCTCCTGTAATATGAGCAAAGAAAGCAATAGAAAGTACTCCAGCAGTAAATGAATCTGTTTAGTCACTAGCCTTGGATCCTATTTCAGTGTTCCCTGCATCTGGACTGACTGGATCATTCATCTATAGCAATGTGCTGCTTAAGTTTGTCTGGCCAAGGTGCCATCAGTTGTCATCTTTGGAGGAAATGTCAAATAATCAAACAGTAACTGATGCCCCAACATCTTTAGGAAGCATTTTCTCTGAACTAAATGAGAGTCCAGGAAAAGGACCCTTTGTGTGAGGGAAGTCAATGTTCAAAGACAACTTTCTGTCATTGAATTTTTGAAATCCCTAGATCCCATCTTGTTGACATAAACCTCTCAGAGTCATATTGTTCTTTTATTATACTTCATGTTATTCTTTTGAAACTCCACTTAATAAAAATCATGTTTAAGCAAGAGAACATCTTTGAAAGCATTGCTGATAGTTTAGATAGCTCTAGAGTTCACCTACTGACTTTTCTTCCAGGTATTCCTTAGCATGGGCAGTTGGTGCTAAGGTTCTACTCATCTATCATCCATTCTTCTGGCAAGAAAAGATTCTATATCTGTCAGTGCGTAGAAATTCAGGCATCACCCTCTTTCAGGGGAATACATCTTCAGATGGTTTCAGTGTCTTGTGGCATACCTTGCAAGCTCACTGATAGCCAAGTATACTCCCTGTGCCAGAAATCACTTAAAACCTTCTTATTTTGACTTAGATACAGAAAGAGAGGGCAAAGGGGTTTGATATGGGGGGAAAAATGAAGGTAAGGAATATCTTTATTTTGTCCACCACATATGTAGACTTAAATTTGATGGTTCTATTCAAAGCCTTAAAAGGTGCTATTAAATGTCTCTGCTATTAAAAAAATGGGGGAGTAGAGAGAATTAGTAAGTGTCCTTGGACTGCTGGATGCCAGTCCTGGGTTAGTTGGGTCATTGGTTTACTTTATAGATTAATAAAAGGGAAACACATGGGAAATACAAAATAGCACAGAGTGTAACTTTCATTTGTGTCATAGCATGCAGAGTAACTTCTGAGAAGTGGCAGGTCCAGCATTTTTAGATGCTCAAAGGCTTTTCCTAGTTTTGATTTGTTTAAGGCACTACTTTCTGGTCACTGACTCACAGAGAATTATGCAAATTAATAATTTTTGTGTCTGCCTGCATCAGACCTTCATTAGAAGGAAAGCAAACACAAGGAAGATAGGAAAGACCAGAAAAGAATCTGTGGGAAAGCTGGGCACACCACAACTTTGGGGAAGAAAATCACAGAATCACAGAATGATTTGGGTTGGTAGGGACCTTACAGATCATCTAATTCCAAACCCTCTTCCATGGGCAGGACACTTTTTACTAGACCAAGTTGCTCAAAGCCCCATCCAACTTGGCCTTGAACACTTGCAGGGATAGGGGTTCCACAACTTCTCCGGAGGCTGCCTCACCACCCTCATGGTGACGCATTCCTTCCTTAGATCTACTCTACATTTGCCCTCTTTCAGTTTAAAGCCATTAACCCTTGTCCTGTCACTACATGCCCTTGCAAAAAGCCCCTCTCCAGCTTTCTTGTAGACCCCTTTTAGGTAGCAGACATAGTCTAAAGCAGCCTGAAAACAGACATGTACAAACCCTCCTGGTCATCCTGCTGGATATGGAACTGTTTATCTATACATCCTGCTACCACAGCCTAACAGGAAGATATCTGCCAGGCTTCAGATGCTCCAAGCAGCCAGGAGGAATAGGAATCTTAAGTTGATACTGCGCACATTAAAGATTCATCTAAATGTAGTAGTGCAGATATTGTCTAGTCCTGTCTCCTCACCTAACCATTCGTGTAGCTTTATCAGAGATGTTTTAAAAAAGCCCTAAAGGAGCGCTAACAGCTATTAAACTGGGTGGGAGAAGAGGGGCAGGAATGCATAGAAATTCTGATGATGAAACTTCTTCCCTTCCCTGTCTCTTGAGTTGTTCAGTCTGACAACCTTCCGGTCTACAAACCTAAAAAAGTTGCCAAACAGCTACAGTAAAATAATTTCCAGAAAAGGGTGGCATCGGATTTATTTCCTGCATCCTACCCTGTCTTCTTGTGGTTTTGGCTGCAAGACTGCAAGTCTACAACTGAGAGAAGTGTCATCGACCCCTAGAGACAGTGTCCAAACAATTGAGTGTGTTTGGAGGAAAGGTTTATTCTTTGTCTCTCCCCATACTTGTGGCTGCCAATTATTGAATAGTTATGGCCAGACACAGACTCACTGTGGTTCATGGCTGGCTCTTGCATTCAGAAGTATCTGGAATTGTTCAGGGAAGGCTAAGGAGGTGTCCAACCATTTCGTCAAGGTTCCTTTGATATTTTGTGGTGCCGGTGGTCTTTAAGCATGATGGTTTCTCTCAGGAGGCATTACTGACTCATATTTCAGAGACTAGGCTAGTATGTTAACTTAAATGGAGAGATGAGCATTCCTTTTCTGTTCATCTGAGAAACTGGACTTGCTCAGATCTTTTCAGCACAAGGCAGACAAGGTTTTGGAAATGCGGAAAGTCACAGAGTTCACAGCCAGTTTTCAGGGCTTGAATCAAACTCTGCTTTTGCAGGAAATCTTTTCAGTTCTGTAAGTGACATCAGTTAGCAGTCCTCTTTTAGGAACTGGCTACCTGCAAAGACCACAAGAATCTGCCAGTCCTAATCAGAGGAGAACACAAAAAGACACTTCTCTTACAGTTTTCCCTGTTCTGCCCCATTAAAAAACAAAATCAAAATTGCCCCTGAAATCCAGAGTTAAAGCCAAAGTTCAATCTAGATATAATTCATGACTATGACTGAGAGATCTAAAGCCAGAGAGATGTTTTAATTTATCTTCTTACAGTGATTCTGTGTCTTGCATTTCTCTGGGTCATTTGATTTGAAAGTCTCAAAAGGATGGTGATTCTGACTAGAAACAGAACCAAAGCCGATAGGTCTTATCCCCTTCTGCTCCTGGTATCTTGCAGATGAAAAAAAACCTTGAGGAGTATTACTTGGCCATGATGAAAATGTGAATCATTGAAGACATTGCCAGGGCCAAGAAGAAGCATTTAAATTTCTGTATTCTTTTTCCAAACACATACACATACACAATATATATTTACTGGATTCAGAACTCTGCAATTTGGACAAATATCTCAGCAGAAGGAAATTCTGGATGCTTTACTAGAGGAGAGTAATCAATCCTGCCAGTGCTCAGGATGGATTCGCGTTTCTAGGCCTTTGAATCATTTCCCTCTATAGCTCAGTAAGACAAGAAAGTACATCATGTTCTTGGTGGGCTGTGACCATTGCCTTTCAAGCTGCTATCCTTCAGATCTTCAGTAGTCCTTAGGCTATCATTAAATGTTTGGCAATGGTTTTATCTTTGTTGCTAGCATCTACAGGTGCATTAGTTATCTAGAGAACTTACTCCTTAGAGATCACTTTTACAGCAGGGTGGTTCGTGCCTTCTGGGAAACTTACTGCATGAAGAATCCCTGTCAGAGTAAGATTTTCTTTTGTTTCAGGTTCTTGTCTTGACAGAGGCCACCTGGGGTCTCAGAAGGGCTCTAGTTTACATGTACTTGGACAGCTTCTAAAATATAATTTATACAGGAGATCAATATATCCACATATATCCACAACAGTATACCCAGGATATTTTACTTTGTTAATTTTATACTGAAGATTGGATATGATCTATACCAGAATAAGAGAGTTTAAAGTACAAAACAAGCATTTGAAGTTTGAACTCAGTACATTTTTCCATCAACACAATGAAAGACTTGATCCAATGCTGAACAAAAATACTTTGATGCAGATGCCCTTCTTTTAGCCTTCTCCAAAAATTATGACTTATAAGGAGTATCCAGTCCAAAAACCAGAGTAACTCTTAGGTGTTTGGAGAAAAATGCTAACACAGAGCAAACTCTGCAATCAGTACACCTTTACCAGCTCCCTTCTCTGGCAGCCAGGCTATAACACCCCTTTGTGCTCCAGTCAAAGCTTCTAACAGCATCAGTTTTATGGTTAAATATGCTCATTCTCACAACTAAAGGTTTTTCCCTTTAAAGGACAAAAATTTGGGACATCTGATCCTGAGTTTTCAGATGCTTGCATCATCAGAATAAGCTTATCCAGATGTCCTCTCTGATTCCATAGCAGTCCACTGTCTAGGTTCACACACAAGAGCAGACAAGAGCAGTTAGAGGTGTGCACATGCCTGTAGGACCCTGATCTTACTGGCATCACAAAGACATGGTTGGATGGCTACAATGACTGCAGTGTTGGAATGGAAGAATACAGGCTCTTTAGGAAGGGCAGTCAGGGGAAATGAGAGTGTCACCCTCTGTGTCAGTAACCATTTACAATACAATACAATACACCAGGTTGGAAGAGACCTTCAAGATCATCGCGTCCAACCCATCAACCAATCCAACCCACCCAACAACTAAACCATGCAGCCAAGCACCCCATCAAGTCTTCTCCTGAACACCTCCAATGAAGGTGAGTTCATGGAGTTCATGGAGTCCTGCCTGGGGGTGGAGGAGGACCTCAGAGAGAGCTTAGGAGTCAGGATTAAAGGGAGGGCAGGGACTAGTGACATTATACATGGGGTCTCTACCCTGGACCTCAGGAAAGCAGACTTGAGCCTCTTCAGAGATCTGCTTGGTAAGGTGCCATGGAGTAAAGCCCTGGAGGGACTATGGGGACATGAAAGCACATTCAGGGATTATCTCCTCCACCCCAATGCATCCAAACAAAGGGGAAGTCAGGCAAAAGCTCCAGAAGGCCTGCATGGATGAACAAGGAGCTCCTGGACAAACTCAAACCCCAAAAGGAGACCTACAAAGGGTGGAAGCAAGGTGAGGTAGCTTGAGAGGAATACAGAGATATTGTCCAAGCATCCAGGGATCAGGTTAGGAAAACTAAAGCCCTAACAAAATTATATTCTGGTTAGAGACATCAAGGGCAACAGTAAAAGCTTCTGTAGGTACATTAGTGGTAAAAAGAAGACTAGGGAAAATATAGGCCCTCTCTAGAAGGAAAGAGGAGATCTCTTTACCCAGGATATAAAGAAGGCTGAAGTACTCAACAACTTTTTTACCTCAGTCTTTTACCTCAGAAAGGCAGGGACAGGGAGACTGAAGAACCTCCCAGTGTAGAAGATCATGTTCAAGACCATGTAAGAATCCTGAGGGTGCACAAGTCCATGGGGTGCTACAGAGCAAAGGAGTTATACCTTAACTAATCTGAATCTCACAGGCAAAGCTTCAGACAAAGCCATGAAAGTTATTAAAGTCACAGATAAAATACTTCTATGAATTAGCTACTGATTAAAAGGCATAACTGTGAGATTTTCAATGTGACAAAAGGTTAATAGTGGGGTGCCACAAGGCACAGTACTGACTACTACTGTTGTGTGTAATATATTGAGCAGGGTGAATATGCTGGGGGGGAACAATGAGATGGCAAATATTGCAGATGACGTGAAAGCAAATCAGTCACTCGAATTCAGATTCATAGCCAGCTTTTCCCCTGATCCACTGCATTTTTCATCACAGCAGATTCTCTTAGTCCTTTTCACTGTATTCATGAATGTAACTTGCACAATACAATATCCCAGCAACCTTATGCTTTCCATTCTGCTGAGTGAGTTTTATAGCTTTTTATTTTCAGCCTTGGGCTGACTTGAAAGACTGAATCCACGTCCCAGCCTGCAGACTGGAAGCACTTGATTAGTATTCAGGGCAGGTACTGCAGGAGGCTGTCTCTATGCGACAGCTCTCAATCCACTCCTCTGCTTTTTATGGCTCAGGGAAGAGAGAGTGCAAGGGAAATAGGAAAAAAAACAGTGAAAGGGAAAAAAATGACTGCCTTTTCAAATTAACATATATATGTATACACACACACACACACACACACTTAATGGCATAAAGATTTGGAAATATCAACCAAGATAATGTATCTGCCTCAGTATTAGTAGTTAGTCATTCCCCCAGTAAATGAAAAGCAAATTCCTGTTAAAGATGGTCACAAGGGAAGAAGCCAAGCCTGAAATACTAATTACCTGTTGAATTTATTATTTCTGGACTATTTTAAGAAAAAGCTTATGACTTCAATATGAAAAGTGTAATAGCATCAAGTCATAATCCACTCTGCTGCTAATTTTCTTGTTTTCTGCTTGGGCAGATGTCTCCCTATCAAGATTGTAAAGCTAAGCCCATTGTAACTGTATGCACTTGCTCAGAGGGGGAAGAAAAAGGAAGATATGTGAGAAAGGAAATGTGAGATATTATGATGATGATGATGATTTATCTGTGTTGTCTTAGCAAGATGTGAAACTGGAGCAGGGGGCAGAAGTACTATTTTTGTCAACAACAATCAGATCCCCTCCCTTTTTCCAGTTACAAATATCCCATCACAAGGTGGCTGCTTGTTCATGGCTAAAATACTGTCACTTCTGGGTAGAAATATCATACCTGTTTAACAATGGATTGTTATACTACACAGTAGTTTTAGGACCAAATATTACGTAAGGAATCATAACTAATTTCTTCCTAAAATGAGATTATAGGGGTCACCTTTTATATGGTGGTTACCTTAACTGGCACTAGAGCTCTTGCCTTACCCTCTTGGCCAGTGGTGAGAGCACTTAACAACAAAATTCATGGGGTCCTCAGTTTAGTTTACTTAAAGAGGCTCAATTGTACCATTGTCTTCCTCCCTAGGAGCCTGCCCTAAGAGCAAACTGGTTGGATAGGGGCAGTGTTTTTTCTTCCCGTTGGCTCTGTGCCTTTATGCTGAAAGGAGCACAAGATATATGGTTCCAGAAGAATGGCAGACAAGAAGGGGCATGACTCACTAGCTTGGTACTTGGAGTTCTTACTTTGAAGATGGGATTTCAGCAGTTCACATTTCTCTCCCTTTATGCATCTTTGTGTAGCTCACCACTCATCCTTTTCAGTTCTCTGATTGGGGCACTTAATTTTTTCCTGGACTACAGAAAGACAAGGTACCTAATCTTCTTTGAGGGTCAGGAAAATAAAATTATGTTCTATTAAGTAAATTTTTTATTAGCAGCCTGTGGGTAATTGCAAAGAGTGCCCATTTCATCAGAAGCAGAACTCAGGATTTTGATTATCAGGTTGGACCCAATGCTCTCTGGAGGTCCCTTCCAACCCTTAACATTCTGTGATTCTGTAGATCACAGAATCCTAGACTGGCTCAGATTGGAAGGGACCTCAGAGATCATCTGCTCCAACCTCCCCACCATGGACAGGGTTGCCTCACAACTAAACTCAGCTGCTCAAGGCCTCATCTAACCTGGCTTTGAACATCTGTGGGGAGGAGGCATCCACAACTTATTCCAGAATCTCAGCACTCTCATACTGAAGAACTTCTTCCTAAGATCTAGTCTAAACCTATTCTCTTCTCAATTTAAAACCATTCCTGCTTGTCCTACTGCTAGACACATGTATGAAAAGTCCCTCTGCAGCCTTCCTGTAGGATCCCAACGGTTTCAAACTTAAACATAGAAGATTTCACCTCCACATGATGAGAAACTTCTTTACAGTGAGGGTGATGAAGCACTGGAACAGGCTGCCGAGGGAGGTTGTGGAGTCTCCTTCTCTGCAGAGTTCCAAAATCCACCTGGATGCATTCATGTGTGGACTACCCTAAGTGATCCTGCTTTGGCAGCGGGGTTGTACCTGATGATCTCTTGAGTTCCCTTCCAACCTCTAATACACAGTGATACTGTGCCAGGGGAGGTTTAGGCTGGAGGTTAGGAAGAAGTTCTACACAGAGAGAGTGATTGCCCATTGGAATGTGCTGCCCGGGAGGTGGTGCAGTCACCATCATTGGAGGTGTTTAGGAGGAGACTTGATAGGGTGCTTGGTGCCATGGTTTAGTTGATTAGGTGGTGTTGGATGATAGGTTGGACACGATGATCTTGAAGGTCTCTTCCAACCTGGTCTATTCTATTCTATTCTATTCTATTCTATTCTATTCTATTCTATTCTATTCTATTCTATTCTATTCTACTGTGATACTGTAATTCAAGATGAACTGTAATGTCACTAACCGTGGAACAATTCCAGACATCGGGAGGTGTGGGGTTTTACTATCCATCTATCATGTATGATCCAGAACTATCAGTTTAGTTATTTGCATGCAGACTTATATAAAATCCATAATCATCACTGTAAGTGAAAGCTAGAATTCCATGAAGGAGAAGCAACACCAAAAAATGGTGGAAATGAAGCTCAAGTCTCTATACATCAGAGCTTGGATTTCTTGGGTTTAAGCTGTGTGTATGTATAACCTAGAACCCGCATTTTTCTGTATTCTGAATTTACAATTTATTTGACAGTCCAACTTCTGCTTGAGGGTGGAGCTGATTGTTTACATAGCACAATAGTGGCAATTAATTACTAACTCTTATAGGACTAAGACATGCTGTCACCTGACACTAAGGGAGCACACAGGTTCTGGTAGAGATTCTTGGTGATAAGTTGTAGATACAATTTAAACTTTCTTTTCTTAACAGGTTATTATGATTATTAGAGCACAGAATTTATGGCTGGAGTTGCATGAGATTTCTACCAGCATAATCAATGTAGTATGATGAATAAGTAGTGTAATGCAGAATTTATAGTGTAACTCATGATTCTAACCACCTAGACCCACCCAGGACTTGTAACTGCTTGATTTTCTGGACAGTGCTCTGTGTAGTGTTACACCTCCCTGTTCTGTGACGGGATCAGCAGCAGCACCTCTCTGGCTGGGCGCCTCAGACCTTCAAGGCCAGTAAGGAAGGGACTAATCAGCCTGGCTCCTAGGAACCTTGAGGCTGGCAGGGAGGAGACAAATAAATCTGTTTGATTGTCTGCTTGGTTCACAGGATCTTCAGGGCCTAATAATGAGCAGAAAGGGAACTCATACATGACTGACTTGGTCACAGAGAATGTCTTTGCCTCATAAAATGGTGTTAGTTATGCTAACCAAGGGTCAGGAGCAAGGGATATCAGTCACACACTCCTAGAAACACCAAGTTATTTTCTGCCTCTTTGAGACTCTGGTGGGTTGAAGTTTCCCCCCAGCTTTAACTTTTGCCACACTAACTCAGTTAGAAGCAAATGAAGCTGTATTTACAAGCAAAAACTACACTCCACAATGGAATGCAATGAATATGTACAAAATATACAGTATTTACAACATTATACAGATATTTTCAATTAGCAAACAACATGAAACCCACCCTGGTCAAGAGACCAAGGAAAGCTCCCTGCTTCTCCCTCCCTGCCTCCCCTACCCCCCTGTACAAAAGGGACAAGAGAGAGGAGAAGTTAGACTTAGCCAAAGCCAGCCAATAAGCAGGTTGTCTCTCCCAAGAGAAGCAAAACAGCCAGAGATCAGAAGAGAAGAGGGAAGAATTGTTATGGTACAGCTTGTCTTATTCCAGATATTTACCCAATAAATTTGTTTAGAATAATATTTTGTTTTCCTTTTTACACCCAATGGTGATTTATTTATATTTTTCTACTTTTCTGCTCAAAATCTGTAACTAAATTTTAAAGGCAAAGCCTAAAACCACCACAGAGACAAACACACACAAGAAAGAGGCTTAAATTTACCCGTCGTGAAGCACCTTTGCCAATGAGAAGATGTACATCACTCCTGAAACTAGACTTTATTTTGCAAAACATATTCATGGTATGTGAATGGATGATAAAACATCAGTGTCCTTGCCCTTATGTTAAGGCTGCAGAGTCTTCTTCAGCACAATTAAGTATGTATGCTCTGCTAAGTACAAGGTAATGCGGCTGATTTCCTGGGACCTGTTTGTACCCACATTTTTAAGCAAGTTCCTCATCTTGTGCTCTGTGTGAGCAACAAAGAAAAGAATGAATTAAGATTTTATGTCAGCGTGAATGTTGGCATTTTAAATTCTGGAGTGTTTGACTTTGCAGGGATAATATTCTCTTAGTATAATCTCTTCATGTGATATTTCTTGAACTCCATCATATGAAACCACATTGAATCTCTCATGGATCATCAATAGAGCTGGAACTTTAACATGCTTGCACAGACTTCTACCATTTGTGCAAGCTGACCTTAGCAACACACAGCTATCCTTTCTGAGAACCAGCCACTAAAGGCAAAATGAGACAAGCACTTCATGATTTCATGGCTCTTTGCTGACAATAGAGGAATGATAGGATGCAGCAAGCTTTGTCCTGGTACTGTCCATGTGCTAATGACTACAGACCCTCACTCTAACTCTCCTCAGTCTATCTCTTTCTGTATTTGGAAAGAACCCCCTGTCAGCTCAGTTCAACCTATAGCAGGATGCTCTAACTATGGGTGAAATACTCAAGTACTAGCCTCTTAAATGTACTGAATGTACACAGATAGCCATTGTAGACTTTATTGTGTCATGTTGTTTTCCACCTTACCTAGGGAATTACCTAGGGAATGAAGAAGAATTTCTCTCTACCAGGGCTACTCTAGCATTTTGTCTGCAGTTCTGAAGCATTAAGTTACTGAACCTTCTGCAAACGTGTAAGAATTTTTTATCATTGACAAAACAGTATCATTTTCTATAAATCATTCACCAGAAAGGCAGAAACATCTATGCTGACATTGTACAAAGTATCAGCCTGAGGCAGACAGCACAGAAAATTTAAATTCAGATTATTAAAGGGCTTACAAATTCAAGTGTTAGGTAACTATCACTCTATTATATCAGCTCTTGACAAATGCAAAACTTTCCAGGTAAGATCTGAAACATTAATCAGGGAAATACATGAGACTCAGAAACTGCAGATCAGATCTGTTTCACTGCCAATATTCAGGAAAATCAGTAAACAAACTAAACAGCCTGATTATTTAAAAGCAACATTTGAAAGAGCTTTTGGGTTCAGTATCGTAGATTTTGGTAGCAAGGGCATTTCAAACACAAAAGTGTATCTGGATTGTCTCCTTTCAGCACTTTTGGTCACTATACATTGTGAGAGCTGTGAAGACCTTGGTATGGAACACCAGCCTGAACCAAAACAATTTGCTTATTCTGATAGTTGGCTAGAAACAAACCCACATGTGCCAAATATAAAATTGAATACTTTTATCTTGCACATTCCTGTAATTACTAGTGTTTATGTAATGCTGTCAATCAGAAGTCTTTTATAGTCAATTTCTTTAACGACACTTTAGTAACTGAATTTTAAAAACATACCTGGTTGCAGCCTTTTCTCTTTTTTTCCCCTTTTATTTGTGTCGAAAGCTAACTGGAATCTCTGTTGCAGTGTATAGTATTATCACCCATATTAGGTGGGATTTTCAAAAGTTCTGCCTTTTGAACAAAAAACCTAACTTGTGTCCTGTCTTAGAACAAAAGTTAGTTTCTATTCCCACTAATATAACTAGAAATATAATTGATTTTCTGACTGCATAAACACTGGGCTACTTCAGTACTAAATTTGTGACTGCCAGTTGAAGAGTAAAATCTGGACATTTGTTGATATGCTCAGGCTTACCCTGAGAACTTTTCTTTATAGTTTACCTGACCCAAGTAGCAGCATAGTTTACCTGACTATGCTAAAACTAGAGATGCTCAGTTCTACTTTGTGTATATCTATGTGCCATTCACCTGTGTTTCACACAGGTGTATAGAATCATAGTATGGTCTGGGTTGGAAGGGACCTCCAAAGGTCATCTAGTTCAACCAACCCACTCTTCCAAGAGCCCTGTCAAGCCTCACCTAGAATATCTCCAGAGATGGTGTCTCAACCACCTCCCTGGGCAGCCTGTTCCAGTGTTCCACTACCCTCATGGTAAAGAATTTGTTCCTAATATCCAATCTAAATCTGCTCTTCTCTATTTTGAAGTCATTGCCCCTTGTCCTATCACTATAGACCTTTGTAAACAGTCTCTCGTTCTTATAGGCTCTCTTCAGGTACTGGAAGCCTTCTCTTCTCCAGGCTGAAAAGCTCCAGCACCCTCAGCTTGTCTTCATCCTCATCCCTCATCCATCTCTACAGAATACAAGCTTAATATATGTCAAGATTTTCTACTAAAGGGGAAACTAAATAGTCTTATGGCAGGAAAAACTTACTTTGGTTTACAGGCAAACAGTACATATTCAACCTGTACTAGGCCTACCCACACTCCAGCTCTCCAGAGATATCCTTGGCAAACATTCTGACTTTGCTAGTCTTGATGCTTGTCAGCAAACTTGGCACTTTGCTGGTGGATAGTGAGAAGCAGGAATTGATGGGAGAATAGATGGCAAAATGTAAAGGTATTTATATGCCTTTTTCTCATGTTAAGATCTTCCTATGTAATCTTCAGATTTTCTGCTATATTCTTTTCAGTTACTTTGCTGAAGTAAGTAGTTTATTGCTCTGTTTGCAATTTTTTGAGCAATAATGAGCCATCTGTAAAATGAATAATGCACTACAATAATACACCCTCTTGCATTTTTCTGAATTTTTAGATGCTGGCAATTCCTTTAGGTTTTGTTCCCTTCACCTTCATGGGCCTTCATGTGTAGGCTGAAATAGGCATCCTGTGTAGAGGGAGAAACCCTGGTCCAGAATGCAGTGTGAAGTGGGCACTGGGCATGAGACTGAGGTAATGGGGTGCCCTTGGAGAGCCACTGTATTCACAGGAGATAAGTCTTTCTAGCAGTTTAGGAGGGAGCTCCTCTCAAATGCACTTAACCCAGTGATTAAAAAAGTCACACTTACTAGCCTTTGGTTTCCTTTTAGGGGCTGAAGCCTATGGATATTCCTGGGGAGAAGACTTCAGTCATGAGGGGCTGAAGAGCTGGGTCATGACGGAAGAGGGGGGGGAAAAAGAGTGTCTAGGAGATGTTTGCACTTTGTGAACGTGCTGCAAGTTCTTCTGCAAAATAAACTCTGATGGCTTCTCAGACGTGTCTCCCCATCATGAAGACAGGCTCACTGCCTAGCTTTTGAGAAGCTGCTATAAAGGGCTCTATTTGCAGAATCTCTTCTGGATGGAAAAGCTCTCATGGGCCCCATGGACAACATGGTACACTTAGACTTAATGAGTTGATTGAAAGCTTGTTTATCCCCTAACCATCAGGAGTTTAGTGTGTGATGAAATAATCCTGTTTGTCTCCCTGTCTAGCAGGACAGCATGACCAGGAGAGCACAAGATACATAGTACTGATCAAAAGGCAATCAATATCCTAATCCAGAAAATACAGGAATTATATGTTCAGTGGGCACATTCTTTCATGATGTTCTTGTATTCTTCCTTGTACTCAGCAAGGCTCTGTCGGCCAGAAAGTGAAATCTTCTATCAATAATTTTGTCAAAGGCCCTCTATGCCAGGCACAATTATCTAATCTCTTGGCCCTTTTCCCTCTATTTGAGCATACTTTCTGGGAAACTGCCTTATGATCTCAGGGTAACAGTTGTCCACACCACTTGGGGGTGGTAGACTTGAGTACATTTGTGCTGACTACCTGGCAATTAACTTTTCTGTCTCTGCAGGACTGGTTGCAGGCATTGGGAATGAGCAGGTTGCAGTGTTTATGGACATGAGGATAACACCCATCATGCAGGCTCCAACTGTTTGCACAGAGTGACCCCTTATGCTGAAGTGGTTGAGACAATGTCCATGCTCCCTATGCAGAACACAAAGCAGTCCTTCTGGTGCATGCTAATCTCTCTCTCCCCCTGTTTGCTGGGAAGATATCTGCATTTAATAGTCTGCAATAGGGGTAAGTCTAGGTGATGTGGCAGAGGTGTTCTGTCTTATGCAGATTGTTCCCCTTCATCTAGGATGAGGGAGAGGCCTGCAATCCCAAGCTCTCCTGGTCATCGAGAACTGTGTCCCTTCCTACTATGTCCAAGTTAGTTCTTAAAAGTCTGATCCCTTCCAAGTCAGTTGCAGCAGGTGCAGAAGTTCCAGCAAGAGGCATCATGTGTATGTGTCAAAGTTGCAAGGTGGAGGCTGATGAACAGTGCTGGATGAAGTCCTGTTTATACGGTCACAGGCTCTGGGTGAGGCCAATGAGTCAGAGTGGAACACAACTGCATGGATTTGTGTTACTGGAAGGCAAAGCCAGAGGGTAACTCCTGTGCTGTTGTTCTTACCTGTGCATTCACTGTGTGCTCAGGGAGTATGGGCACAGCCTGTCTCCTCAAAAGGTCCTCAGACTGGAGTAGTGTGTTCAGCCCATGCCACATGACCCAGCTATATAAAATGTGTTCTGACATGCCTGCCAAAGGTATAATTAGAATGTGTGTTTACCCAGTGTAGTCACTGGCAATGGAAGCAGAGAAAAAGAAATCTGAAGTTAAAATTGCCTCCACGTGCTGTAGATTTCTACTCTCTTTATCTGAGTGGAAAATGTTACGATAAAAGCTCATAACTACACGTGCTGAGAAGTTGTTACTGCTGTGTGTCTGTGTGTGTTTGCTTGAAAGACAAACTGAGCTCTATTCAACATCTAATTACTCAAATTCTTTAATGCCATAATAAGATACAGCAGGAGGAATTTGTGTGAATCCAGCAAAAAGAAGAACACGTGCAAAGGGTTTAGGATGTAATCTTGATTGACTCAGAGTAGGTGACATTCCTTTTTCTCTCCTGTCCTATGCTAGAGATTTTCTGTTCATAAAAGGAAGTCTTTTAAAGGAGGCCCTCCTTTATCATAGCCCAAACTGATCACCCTTAATGCATAAAACAAAAAACCACATACATTTGTATGGAAAAAAAAACCCAAAGCAAAAATTACAGCAAACAAAAATCCTAACAGTAAGGCACATATTTTACAAGTTGTAAATACTCTAAATAGGAAAAGGAAGGAATCCATATAGAATGCTAATTGAGCTATTAGAGAGATATCATTAGTTCTTAATTTTCTGAGGCATGCACAAAGATTCTGAATGTATAATTTTAGGAAGGTTTTTATCTTAATTTAGGCCCAGATTCAGCAAAACATTTAAATACAGACATAAAATTATTTATATGCTAACTGCCCTTGATTCTATTGGGTCATAGAGGAGCAAAGTGCTCACCAAAGACACTGTTTATGGAAAGGACTTGGGAAACTGTAACTTCCTGCATTGCATAAACTTCCTTAGTCAAAAAAACTAAAAGCTGAGACAGGTTTGGCTCTTGTTCCTTCAGTGTACAAGATCTGCTAATGCACAGCAATAGGCACAGTATGGGACTGTTACATGTACATGTTACTTCTCATGTAAGTGCAGGAGCTGGAGGGATGATGGAGTAACTGTGCAAGTAGAACCTGCACTGCTAGGATTCCTGTCCAGCTGCAGCAAAGAAGCAGCCTGAGACTAGCTGTCGTTATCTGAGCAGCAAGTGTTGGTTTGGCTGGAAAGAGAGACATCCATTTTCTAGAAAGTTCCCACTGTTCTGTGAGCTCTGTGTAGCTTTGCCAGCAGGAGCTTCTTCCTCTTTTTCTTTTGTTTAAATATAGTAAGAATTAAAGTAGATTCAAAGGAGACCAACCTTCAAAACTGTCAAATCCATGTGAAACTGACAACCTGACAGACAACTGGCAATAGCTGTACTTACCGTAGATCCCATGGTATGCTGTGGAAGTCAGGTTATTAATTCTTACTGTCTTGGCCAAAATCCAGTGTGCTTTATTATTTTCTGCTTCCTTCAAGCTCTCTTCTGCACTTTCAGTAACATGTGGAAGTTTTCTTCATCTCCTCGCCTAAGCTTAGGCACTGTTGCTTGCATGATGCTCCAGGAGATGGTAAACTGATAGTAAGCAACAGGATTCAAATGTGCATACCTGTGAGTAAGACTTACTCCTCTGAGCTCCTGCACATGGAATAAAAACAACTGCTGTACTTTTGCTCTAGGAAAGCAGAAGGAGCTGAAGGAGGTTAAAGATGAAGTGGTGTTAGCAAGTCACCATGAAATGGACAAAAAGGGATACTGTGCAAGCAGAATTTTCCTCTGACTCAGCCTACAGAGTCGATCTAGCTCACAAAAAAACATGCATTGCAACATTTTAAGAAGTAGAGCAAAGCCCATTTCTGCATTCTTGGGTGATTCTGCTAGGTCCAAAGGGTAAACTTGCTTCAGCATAGCCCATTGTTTGCTTTGGGATCTCAAAGATTAAAGGTGTCCATATGTGTCACTAATTCTCATGGTTATTGTTAAATATTTCCTTTTATTATCTGTATAATAGCAGTTAGAGATTAGAAAAAACAAGGTAAGTTCTCAAGTGCACCCTACCATTTCCTGTCTGTGAGCACAAGAATGTTCTGTGCATGGGGAGACTCCGACTCACACGTCCCAGGAGAGTGGCCTGACCACCAGACTGCAGGCTGTTTTGAAGGCAGGCATGCTCCACCCTTCCTATTGAAACTGTGCCATGCTGCAGAAAATAATTTAAGTTCATATGGCCAGAGGGAGAGAGAATGGAAGTCACAGAGAGCAGAGAAAGCATGAGAGAAAGCATGACTGTACTGGTTAAGGCACTCATCTGGCAGAGAGCCTTAGATTCTCTTCCCAGCTTTCAGGGCTGTTTCTTAAATATTTAGTATAAATAGTCACTGGATAAAATACAGAAACAGACAGAACCATACTGAGAGGTGCCTAATTTTTCCTGTGATCTATATAGGAAATCTAGACACAGAACAAGAGGTTCTGATCTTCCTTCTAGGAACCCAGTTCCTCTCACTTTGGTTACACAGGGTTGAAGTTCTGGGTAACTAATTCCTTTATTGGATCTGATCTGTAGGCTGCCACCTCAAAAATCTGTTTCAGAGATGCACTTTCTCCATCACATTTCCCTTTCCAGTATGTTTGGCACTGATGATTTTTTTGTATTCCTTCTTACAAGTGTCCCATTATTCTTTTGGCTCTTCCATAGCTTTAAAATTAAAGGCTTCAAAAAGCAAGTCAGACTTTATCTTTGACTGGGGTAATTATTCTGCTTTATATTTGAGCTGCTAGAGAGTGCAGCCATTTCCCATTACAGAAGCTTGACTATGCCTGTATTTAGGTAATGAGCCAGGTTGGAGTTGGTTTTCTAATCGAAAACATTTGTGATATAGTTTAGTGGTTTATGCATTTCCTCAAAAGGCTGCCTGGATTGGAATAAACACATAGCTTCCAGATGAAGCTTTGGGTTATATTGCGAGAAAAATGAACTTTGGAAAATGTTTGAGGAAAATCACAGGCATTTACACCTAATCTCTCTTCCCCCCCCTTTTTTTTTTTTTTTTTATGAGACCTTTCAATATGATTGGGGGTAAGAGTGTTCAGTTTCTGACTATGAAGTTCTACATTTTTGTAGTGCTTACCTTAAGCCTGACCAGTTCCGCATTCTGATAGGGAGTGCTAAGTAGGTGTATGTGTGCAGTTCTTCATGACCAGGAGTGGCTTACTGATGTGAAGGACATTAGGAAGTGTGCTATGGTGGCAATACATGAATTGCAGGGCAGCAGTAAGGGCCAGTAGTGTCAGACTGATTTTCAAATATAGTGTCTTATGTAAGAAATTAGGGTATATGTCTGACAAATCAAGCAATGGATGGAATAACAATAATACAAAATATAAAAGCATTTAGAATTTAAATTGTGTGTCAGTAGGGTTGCAATGTATGCTGAGAGGTCAGCCTCTCTCTGATCTCTAAATACCTTGACAGTCCTGTTTTTAACACAGGAAAAGCAGTGTGGGCTAGTGTTGTGAATGACCAAGGTGTTGAGATTGTTGGTGTCACCTGCTTTTTGCTGTGGCTGACAGGTTTATAGACAAGAAGGTTCCTAAATGGGACTAGTAAATGGAAATGGACGAGACCAAATGTTTCTACTTACAGGGGTGTTTAATGAGGCATTTAAATACAAAATCTAAATTCTTGGACCTAGTTTTCTCAGGGAGCTTTGGGAAAGAGCATTCAGTACCCTTCAGAATTAACGTGCCCTGACACAGCTGCTTGAATGTATGCTGCCAGCCTATGGCAGGGTTATGCTTTGCTGGCCCAGTTCTGGGAGGTGTCTTATCCCACTCTTTGCTTGAATCCTTCTGACGGTGGTGGCAGATTTCCATGCAGTTTTAGAAACTGCAGCTGGGACTGGTGTTTCAGGAAGCATTTTTGAGGTGGTGAAAAGAGCTACTATCACAGGAAGAATCAGCTACAGAAGAGGTTTCTGTAGTACCAGAGCAGCCTCTCTTTTGGACACACCACGGCATCTCATCTGGTCTCTGAACTTGCCAAGACAGAGAGGAAAAAATTTGACTTCAGTGGTTCAGAAATTACACAGGTGCCAGTATGCCCTTTCCAGCCCCTGTTCTGGAAGCAGCTCCTCTGTCTCCAGTTACAAGTTACATATGAGCACTGTAACATGCTTTATTACTTTCTCAAGCTCCAGCTTATTTCCCAGGTTCATTTGTATAATTTTCCTGGAAGGAACCTGGTTCCAAATGTAGTATTACGCTGGCTTTGGTCCCATTCAGCATTCAGCTTGAGACGACATTATAAGCAGGGGCAGTGGAAGAGGACAGGATGGGGCCTCGTTTTGGTCACAAGATCTAGGCAAACATGTGAGAAGTTTTTTCACTATCTGTTCAGTCGAAAGTATGATTAGGGAAAAGGCAACTCACAACAGGTAACGATTCCAGAGCTCTGAAATCTTGTCAAAGGGAAGGAAGGAAAGGAGAGATACATTTCCAGGTGCATTTCAGCACCTCAGTTACTGCACATGAATAGTGAAACATTCACTGGAGATTTGAACATGCCTGGGGTTGGGAGTAAATGCCACTCTGAATATTTTTATTTTTCACTATATACAGGAGTGTAAGAGAACCAATATCTACAGCTGTACCAGGCAGACGAATTTTATGTTATTTCATCCCAAAACAGAAAAAAAGATCATGATTTGAAAAAAGCCCACAGCTGCCCTGGAGGAGAAGACAGTAGCTGTTCAACTGCACAACAGATTAAACCCATAAAACAGAACATAGAAAGACAGACAGTTTAAGATCAGAATATAGTTAGCTGGCTTTGAATTTTGGAGATACAAAATTAGGTGCTTCCAGATTTGTGGGAAATGTCCTGGGAACATTCAAAACGTCATCTGTCTAATTGGCTATTTTTATTTCTCATCCAACAGCACAGGCACTCTAAGATTTTCATTGGAAGTGATGAATTTTAACAAGCCTTTCCGGACCCCAAGTTTGTCTTAGTCTTTTATTAAAGGGCTGACCAGAGTTTATGCTACTTAGCCTGTGAACCATAATAAAAACAAATGGGGAAGATAGTCAGGATTTCTATAGCTTTATATGTAATATAGGGAGTTTCTAGAAGGAGTCTGTAAGTAGGGACTGTTGCCCAGACTCCAGCTTTGGCCAAGCAGTTCTTGGCAGGCCTCAAAGAGGATGGTGAAAAAACAGCTTTGAGCCATCCTTGCATCATCCTGGGGATCACCCTGCCAGCATGTTCCCTAGCGTAAACTGCAGCACCATCAGAGCTTCTGTATTTTGTACTGGATACCACTGGACTCAAGAAACTAGTCCATGAGGAAAAGGCTCGGTTTAGCCATTTCTGAATGTATGTCTTTCACAAGGATTTGGGAAAGGAAGAGCCATTGCAGTCCCTGCAGTGGCTGCAAGCCGTCTGAGGCTTTGTTGTATCTGCACTGGCTGATGCACAAGTAGCTGACTGAGCTGCCTCACAGACTCCATTGCATTGATAATGTCGCCAAAAAAATCAGCTTTCAGTGTCTGGAGGATCTGTCCCATATGTCTGTGTGTGCATATGCAGATGCATGTGATGTCAGTGAGCGTCCCAGCTTTTGTCAGTGAATGTCCCCGCTCACTGCAAAGGTCACTTTGAGATTTTTCACTTGCTTCAGAACAGAGAAACCTCGAGAATATAATGAAGGAAATTAGGTCTGAAATTTGTTTCCTAACATCCGTGAAGTGCAGCACTGAGTGAAGGGGGAAGCATTCAAATCCCTCTCTGCCCTCTTGGATAGGATTCTGTTTGTAGCTCTGCAATTATCAGCAGACATCAGTGTCTGCTATAGCTGAATATTTTTGGTATCTAATTGGCACATAGATACCAATGTGATAGCAGCTTTAGAAATAGCTAAAGCAGATAAATATTGCTTCTTCTTTTCCTGTGTGTATGTCTGTATCGTCTGTGAGAAACTGTGTATTAATGTGGAAAATTCCCGGTTGATTTTAATGGGATGCATCTCCCTGCAGAAAATTTGGTTCAGTCAAAGATGCAGTAATGTATAGCAGGGATTTTTTCCTTTGTGCTGTGAACATCTAGATCAAATTCCTGAAGTATTATTCGTGCAGAAACTGTGAATGCTCCCTGCTTGCAAATGAAGTCAAACCCTTGTTAATGTTTACAGTAAAACAGCTGTTCTCAGCATTTTTCCCTGAGCCTCAGCTACTTTACCTCTACCCTACTCAGCCTTACATCATAGCAGCTGCAATAATAAGAGGCTGAAAGAGGTCAGAAGGAGCCGGTCCTGCTAAACCACACCTTTGTTTAAAAGAGATTTTGGATTGTAAAATGTCTCTACTGCTACATTTTTCAGCCTGACTGGACTTCATGCATGGGCTAGGTCTTCAAAGACGTAGCTCACCAAAAGCACGCAGGCTCTGCCAGCACAGTGTAAAGCAGAACACAGGCTCTTTATACATTTTCCCGGGAAACTTTCTATAGATCCAGACTGGGAAATGTTCCAAGGCTTCACAGAACTAAAGATAACAGTAATAAAAAAAATGGACTAGAGCACACTGACTTCTAAAAGAAATAGCTGAGCCTATTATATTTGCATGTTAAAGCCTTGGTTGTTTGTGCAGCAAGACTTTGCTAATTTACCCTAATAAAAGTAAGATCACTGTAGATTACTGAATTTTAGCAATTAGCAGGTATGTAAACAAACAACATTCTAAGAAAACAAAAAGCATGTAGGTTGCTTTCAATATTATAATTTCTAAATATTTATGATCACTTAATATATGCTTCTGGAGATATTTCTTTTAAATAATTAGGTGTTAGCAGAATGTCAAATAGAGCATTCCCCCAGTCAGTCTTCTTTTCAGAAGAGTGGCCATTTTTCTGCTAGGTATGAAGCACAGGGTCTATTGAGCTTCTGCAGGGTCTACATTGTAGAAATATATGAACAAATAGCAGTTTAAAGGTAATTTAAGAACATTTTAGCATTAGATGTCCTACATGTGATTTACTGAAGCCTTTTTTTTCTGATTAGCAGCGGGAGATAGGTGGGGTTTAGCACATGTGAAAAAATGTGTTTGTTGCTGATTTATTACACTACATAGGAATTGGATAAAATTTGTTATTTTTATTTTACTGGAAATGGAGATCTAAAAATCAAAGTAAGGAAAAAGAGATTTGTACAGTGGAAAAGTTTTCAAACAGATTCACAGGTTCTTTATTCTGTGTGCAAGGGATTATTTTAGCAGCATTTTCTCAGTTAAAATCAAGCGTGAACATGCAGTCACATGCCAAATACTACATGTGACACCTTTTAAATTAATAGTGACTAAGGAACAGCAACTTCTTCTGGTCTTGCAGTTCACAGGGTGATGTCACAGACTGTCAGACGATGTCACAGATGTCTTAGATTACGGCAATAGGTTAGGGAACAGGGGTTGTTACAACTGGAATGCTCACTGAGTTTAGCAGATTCCACAGTGTGATGACATCAAAAGGACATAGTAAGAAATCCCAAATGTGTTTTCCAGAATAAGAAAGAGAAAGAAGAAAAAAGCAACAGAGGCCAGACATCATAATTTGTAGATTCTGTGGATACTGGAATTTTCAATCAATACAGATCCTTTTAATCCAGTGGAATTGCAGATTCCATTGATACGTTAGAAAAACAGTGTACAGTGGAAATTACTTCGTCTAAATTGTAATAATTTGGAATATAGTTTCATTTGTGACTCTGAATGGTGGTGAATTATTTCCTTCAAATAATTCTTTGAGATCCTGATGATGTCAGGGTATAGCTGTGTGGGGCGTGGACCCGCACAGTAAATTCATAGCCATTCTTGAAGAGTGTCGAAGCTAAGTGTACAAGAGCTAGACAAAGGAAATAATATAAGATGTAACATTCAAAGAAATCGTTTAAAGTAAGCATAGGGAACATATGTACAGTATCTTTGTGCTTTTGTCACAAAAATCATGTGGTGTCTGGAGGGGGAGCAAATGCCCACAGGAGAAAAGCAAGTTATGTACCGTCATGCATATATATTATGTATACATCTATAACATGTATGCATGTATTTCATTTACATAATCTAACACTGAGTGTTTTTTAGAAGATGCACACATCAATGACATACACCTTTTGTAACTACAGGCCCAAGCTAAGTATTACTTAACAATGTGCATTTTTCTTTAGGTTTTTCTGGTGCATTCAAAGCATGATCAGTTTGTTTGTTCTGGCATAAATTGTCACTTGAACCCCTGAATAAAAATATTGATTCTACTCTGTCATATAGAGAGAATATATTCTAACTCTCTCACTCTAGGTACAAATGTGTCTGTCACATTTGAAAAGGCAGCAGTTAAATACATGTTTCTGCTGTCAGAAATGCAGCAGTTAAACCCTAAATAATATCTTTAGGATTAAGATCCAAGTACTTTACAAGAAAACTATATGCAGTTATCTTTCCACATTTCCTTTCTATTCCCTGTCATAGACTATGAAAGATAATGTAAGAAGTGCTTTAGTATGTATGCTTATCTCATTATCTCCATTTTCAGGTAAGTGGAGCAGTTTCACCTTAGTAGATTTGTAACAAAATAATATACATTCCTCTGTGCTAGAGGAATGAAAAAAGCAGAATTGAGCCCAGAACAGGGGCACGGGGGAAGAAGCAGGAGGGTTTTTTTAAAGAGTTTTTTGAATAATCAGGAAATCCAGTGAGACAAACAGAATGTGTGGAGAGCGAGCCAGAATTATCAAATTACCATGACAACCGTAGGCAAGAACCCGGAGGGAATCAGGTAAAGAAATTACAGTAGAATTACAGTTAACTTCACATTTATTTATTAATTAAAAAAAAAATCTCAAGCAGTCAGGAAGAAATATTTCCTTTGGCCTAGCTCTGTATGGTGCAAAGGCTTGGAAAATGCAGCCTTGTTCACTGTTTTGAAATTGCCTTGCAAATGTATACAAGTAGCTTTTCTCCAGATTTGCATATGCAGATTGTTTTAACCATCAGGATTTGATGTCAGATACAAGACTCAAAATCACAGATTCCTTAATTTGTTTGAAAACAGAAACTTATAGAGTTTATAAAGAGATAATTTAGAAAAGGGGGTGGGGGCGTATACACATGTATAGTGTGCATTCCTGGGTTATTTCTAAAACACTCTCCCTTGTATGCTTTTCAAATGACCACTTTCTTCAGTCAAACCTTTGCTGAACACAGTTACAATCAAAACACTTTTAAACATATCAAAAAATCAGTGAAATCCAAGTGAAGGGAAACTAAAATAAGAATGGTGGTGTTTATTTTAAAACATTACTGCTTAACCAGCAAGTGGTTAACGAGATTATCTGTCAAATTTGGATTGAAATTCCATTTGTTCAGTTTTAATGTGGCATTTTATGTTATGCTATTTACATATATTGGAAAGATACAAGTACACAGTTCTGAAAGACAGAGATCCATGTTCACAGAAGCAAGGAGGAGGATTTGTTCACATGGGGAGCAGTAGATTTTTTTTCCCTGTTTTGAACAAAGCCCTCAAACAGCTAACTCTCCAGAATCTAAACAAAATTCCCCCACTGCTTTATCTTTCCTGTTCTATGCCACTATCTGAATGTTTGTTACGTTTTGTATGTGGTCTGTAAACACAGATATGTGCCCATATTGATCCTTTTTCATGTTGCCCTGAAGTTTGCTGCGTGGTCAGGGAGGGGAGTGATGCACTCCATTGTTCCCTGTTATGATGTCATGCTCAGTCTTCGCTTTGGTTAAACAGAATTCAGTTTACTGAACTGCAACAAGATGTCTTTAGGGAACACAAATGTATTGCTGTAGTAGAGGTGGAAATAAATGTTTTTTTAAAAAAATTATACATTCTGGTTAGAATATTTGTCACCTATATTTCTCTAAACACTTTCAGAAGTAGATGTGCACTCTCATTTATATACACACTCAAACTGTGCATTGCTCAAAGGTGTGTTTATTTTAATCTTGGAAACTAGGACATGTCAGATTGACTCTCAGGACTTGCATCGTCACTAAGATCTATCTTAAACATGCAGTTTTATATCACACTGTTACTCTTTTTACTCACATTAGCCACACACAGAGCCTACATAATGGGTCTAATCCTGCTAGCTGTCCAGTGATGTTAATCAGAGCTAAAGACATAATGGTAAATTAATTCATTTCCACCAGCATCTGAAAAATGTATGTGGGGATAGTGAGGGGGAGAAAGGGGGGCAGCCTTTTAATTATCTTGGGAGATCCTGAACAGGAAGAGAAAGCTGAAGAGGCTGAGCAGGGAGAAGGTGGTTTTTCCTCCTCCTCCCTCTCCCTCCCTCCTGACCTTAAAAAAAAATTCCTGGGGCCAGTCCTTCCCAAATAGGGACAGTTGGCAGGTATGTGTTAATCTTGTTCCCAGGACGTCGGAGGAGCCATGCACGGCAGCTCACCCTGTCCTTTCAAACCAGCGCTTCCTGTCCTTCAAGAGTTAACCTTCTCTAGAACATTTATTTCACCATCTCAGAGAAGGGGAAAAAAAAAAAAGGAAAAAAAAAAAAAAAAAAAACACCAACCCTGCAGAGCTGAGAGGCTGCAGATCACAAGGCCATTCTGATAGCCTCCTGTCCCCATGGCAACAGCAACGGCATTTATCAGTTCCTTATGAGAGCAGGCACAGCAAATCTGCATTGCACATGGCAGCCTTCCAGCCTTTCAAATGAAAGAGCACTTTGAACTGCTGCCAAGTGTGGAAGGAGCAGAGCTGTCAGGACTGCTTAATGCTGGCAGTCTGTACTTGGGAGCCTTTCAGTTCCCAGAATCCTTCAGCCGTGGCAGCCTGCCAGGTACTTAGCGGAAGCTAAAAACTAACCTCCAGACCATTCACTGCAGTGCACTCAAAATTTTCCACATGTACCATGTCACAAGTGCGGAGTGTACAATGAAAGCAAACGCCTTCTGCTTGGGATTCTGGCTTTATTAATAATCTAGGAAAAAGCAATCGGAGATTAGCTGGCGGTACAACACAGCCACTGTTTATAACTCAGGCTTGTGTGTGTCAAATGTGTATTTCATCCCTCAAAATAGAATATCACCAACAACAGGGGCTGCACAGTCCCAAATCTACGCGTAGTGTCTGAGTGTGGGGAGATCAGTGCTAGCAGAAGGGAGAGTGTGGTTGTTTACAGTGGAGGATTTTTAGGAATCGTCATCAAATGCATAGCAGAAAGATGTGGAACAGAAAGAGAAGACCACATTGCTGGCTGGTAAATATTTTCTGCCTTTACCCTGCTCTGCATTCTGCTGACATTGTGAGAATCTTGGAAACTGATGAATGTAGCAGAGATACATGGCTCTTGGTGGGTTTCTTTCAATGGAGAGTTTTCATGTGAACTTTTTATTGTTTTGTACTACCCGGAGCACAAGGGCTTCTCTTGGCAGAGGAAACAAATTGGCACAGTTCTGCTTTTTTTTTTTTTTTTTTAATCTGCACTGAGATCAAGGGCAAGGGCTTCATTTTCCAGCACTAGTCATAAGCCTTTAGCACAAATAGAATGAAAATTGTCTGTCGCTCAGGCAGTTGGACAGGGTTCAGGAAAACTATGTCTGGCACTAATTCCAAAGGGAAGGTTTGGTTCAATCCAGCATCATTAATTTCAGTAAACTGTTTTCACTAGTCTATATCCCACTGTTCAAGAGCTGTTTATTATCTTTTACCAAATAATGTCTTTTGGAGTACAAAGCAATTAAAAATACCTTATATGACTTACATACATGTGTATGTACAGATATAAATATATATATTATACATGGATGCTTTAGCATTTTTTTACTTTTCCGTTGTTTGGGGTTTTTCTCTTTAACAATTGCTTGCTTCTTACCTTGCCCTCCCATTATGAAACACATTTATAATGCCATATATAAAATAGTAAAAATAGCCCAAAAGGTGAAGGAGAGAGAGAATAAAACCCTGAAGCGAAAACAATCTCCACAGATTTGTGATTTTCACCACAAAACAAGGAAATGTAGTGCCTCTTTTTCAGCTTGCAGCTATCTTTGGCTGCTACTTGAAGACTTGACTTAATTCACCCAGGCAGGAGTGTCTAAAAGTAATACACCAAGACAGTTAATTTTGGCACTTAGTCTCCCTTAGGAATTTTACCAAGTCTTTGAAAAGAAAGTAAATGATCTTTTTCTTTTTCTTTTTTTTTTTTTTTCCCCTCTTGGTTTCCCCCATAGCTCATCTTGATATGTGCTAATAAAAGAAACTGCCTCCTCCCTCCCCCATTCCCCCATTCTCACCCTTACCCTATGTCCAATAACAATATTAATCAGCATTTATAACATGGACTGGGAGAAAAAGTGGTTTAGGTCCTTTCAGATGCCCTAGTTACAGAAGAAAAGGAGGTTATACCATATGAAATGACTTAAGATAGGGCAGTATCCTTTCTTTTTCTCATTTTCTTTCTTCTTTTATTTTGTTCTTTTTTCTTTTTATTTTCCCTTCCCTTCCCTCCCCTTCCCTTCCCTTCCCTTCCCTTCCTTCCCTTCCCTTCCCTTCCCTTCCCTTCCCTTCCTTCCCTTCCCTTCCCTTCCCTTCCCTTCCTTCCCTTCCCTTCCCTTCCTTCCCTTCCCTTCCCTTCCTTCCCTTCCTTCCCTTCCCTTCCCTTCCCTTCCCTTCCCCTTCCCTTCCCTTCCCTTCCCTTCCTTCCCCCTTCCCTTCCCTTCCTTCCCTTCCTTCCCCTCCCCCCTCCCCCCTTCCCTCCCTCCCTCCCTCCCCCTTCCCTCCTCCTTCCCTCCCCCCCTCCCCCCCTTCCTTCCCTTCCCCCTTCCCCTTCCTTCCCTTCCCCTTCCTTCCTTCCCTTCCCTTCCTTCCCTCCCCCTTCCCTTCCCCCTCCCCCTCCCCTCCCTTCCCTCCCCTTCCCCTTCCCCTTCCCTTCCCTTCCCTTCCCTTCCTTCCCTTCCCTTCCCCCTTCCCTTCCTCCCTCCCTCCCTTCCCTTCCTTCCCTTCCCTTCCCTTCCCTTCCCTTCCCTTCCCCCCTTCCCTTCCCTTCCCTTTTCCTTCCCTTTTTTTTTTTTTTTCCCTTTTCTTTCTTAATTTTCTCTTCTCCATTTTTCTTTCCTTCCTTTCCTTTCTTTATCCCCCTTCCCCTCTTCTCACCTCCCCCATTTTTGGAAAACACAGTACAGTTTTGTTCAGTTCTCAAGTGTTATTAATCACTGGTGGAGGCCAAAAGCAGGGATATTTTTCTTGGCAGCACATTTTGATAAACAATCTGTGTATGGGGTGAAGGGAGGGGGGAGCCTGTTTTGCTGGTAACTAAGCTAATGTTTGGCAGATTCTTAACTGTCACGAAAGTGCAAGTGGCTCTCAGTGGGAATAGCCTTAAAAAATGTACTGATTCAGTTGATTCATTACTGTTGATTGTTTACTACGTCCACAGGATGTAAGATGAAAACAGTCCAGGGATAAAGTAAAAATAACAACAGCAGAAGACACAGCCTCTGCATATCTCAGCCTAAAACATGCTACCCAGTTACTAGTTCCTCACAGAGTGAGCAGAAATCATTATAGTGTCTTAGTTTGCACGGTGAGATTTGGCAGAGGTTAATGTGTGGAAATCTGGGCTCACGGACGGGTTTTAAAACCCTAACAGCAGCTGTAGGAAAACCGATTTGGGGCAGCTCTCAGAGAGGCATTCTGACTTATTTCCGGGGAAGAAACGAGAGGCTGATGGGGTGGGTTGGCTGCAAGACCGCCTCTCCTGGAGACGTGGGCCTGTGGGAGGCTGCGGGCAAGACAGCCTCCTGGCAGGCTGTGACCTGGGCTCTGCATTCCAGTAGCAATGTAGCATGGGACTGGTAAAACCAGAAGGAAGGAAGGAAGAAGGGGAGGAAGGAGGGAAGGAAAAAGGGAAGGAATGAGGGGAGGAATGAGGGAAGGGATGAGGGAAGGGAGGGATGGAAGGAGGAAGGGATGGAGGAAAGGAAGAAGGGAAGAAGGAATGGAGGCATGGAAGAAGGGAGTAAGGTAGGGAAGGAGGGAGGAAGGGAGGGAGGAAGGGAGGGAGGGAGGAAGGAGAGTTCCTTTCCTGTGTGGGAAAGTGATATATCAGCAAGGCTCACTACCTGAAGAATGGTAGAGAAAATCAGAATTATAATGAGAACTGAAATGATAAACAGAAACATGTAGTTACACTCCTATTCTTTGTAACTAGGTGTTTTGACACTTCCTGGCAGCTCCTAGTAGAAGACAATGTTGTTTAACTTTTAATTTGATGAAATTATGCAACTCCTTCCTGAAGTGTTTGTGTTTTGATTTGCTGAACATGCTCCTTTACCACTGAGTGCTGTTTGGTGCTAATCTCTCCATTGTTTTGAAGCCAATAATTTGATGGTGATGAATTTTATTTTATTTGCTATACTGAGGTAAATCCATGTAAATCACACTCTTGGGAGTGCACTTCCCTTCTTGGGTTTTTTTGTTTGGTTGTTTTTTTTCCATCTGTAGCTGTTGTTTTGACCAGTGAGTAAAGGCCATTTCTGTAGGCGAGTGCCTGCAGTAAAAACCAACTGCTGTGACTGCTGCACTCATCAGTGTTAAAATTTCAGAAAGCAAGCAGGAAAGAGTTAAATGTATCCCCAAGCTATGAGCATTTAGAGCCAGGCTGGACCGTTCATTCCTATGCTGCCGAGATCACAGGCTCCTAATTATTACTGCTTGCAAACTTTGGAGTTGTCCTATATTCTGCTAATTAATGCTGATAGATAATCAACAGTCCTCCGCATCTAGAGCAACAGTAATGCCCACGTAGGGGAGCATCACGGAGTGGAGCCTGGCAGAGCTGGGGCACAGCAAGACACCTGGGGTTTGTTGCTTCTTCCTTTGTGGTGCGCTGCACCCTCCACACCCCATCCCCATGGTTGCCCTAAACAAGGTCCTGACCGCCTCCCACAAGCCATGCCTCATGTGATGGTTTGATGCCTCTGTTAAAATCAAAGCTTCACCTGCTCTTTTAATGTTACACAGATGTGTGTGTACTTCCAAATAAAGAGGGTAACAGGAACAGAGGGAAATGGATTATCGGATGGCAGTATTTATCCTATCACTGAAAGGAAGGAGTTAGTAGATTTCACTTCTGATAGTGAAAATTATATTCCTTGTCCCATGGGACTACTGGCAGGTTGTAAACTTTGGGCAGCCTCTGCAGAATCCCTAATGCTGCAGCCAAAGTGCTGACTCGTGTTCCTGCGCCAAAAGTAGTAGCTGGGGCAGCAATTGTTCATGGCCCCAGCTCCGTCCCTCCATCTTATTAAACAAGCCACTGTCTGGGGGTCTTATGCTAATTTTTGTTTGCTTGATTCTTTCTTTCAGTTAGCCAGATCAGGCACCTGAATGGCTTTATTGTTTGGGCTTCCTCTTTTCCTCCTCCAAACGTAACTTTAATTCCTGGATTATTTCAGAGCTAAATAAACACCAGGCATGTTTAGTATAAATCCAGCAAGACTGATCTGCACTGCTCCTGCCCCACTATTCGCATGGCAAAGAATAGGGAAGCCAAAAGGTGAGCAGGAGAGCATACCGCCACCCTTGCAGGGATGGTGCTGCCACAGACTGGCGCTTGGTTACATTGCCACCATTCAATCTGTTTTCCCCTACCAGATCAGACTGATACTAACAACTCGTTCCCTGTGAAGGTGCCACATGGCATTTACTTGCATTTACATTGCAGTTCTCTTTATCATTCAGCTTCTCAGAGATCACCACTGCTGCTGCCTGTATTGTTGCTATGCTGACACTTCATCCTTAAGTGTCACTTGCGTAATGGTACAGTACGTACCCAGGACCAAAGTTTAAATCAAAGTTTAATCATTACAGAAAAACAAACATATTTCTGCAACTGTGTATCCTGCAAGTAAAAGTAAAGGCAGCTTGGTCGGGTCACAGATGCTAATCTCTTTTTTCTATTCACAAACTATAAAGGGAGTTGATAGCACCTGTAAATGGTTTTCTGAGGCTAGATTATATCTAAGGTGATTATTATTTACACCCACTATAAAGACTGCACTTGTGAGCCAAGATGTCTGTTCCTGTGAGGTGAGTGTTACCAAAAAAGGGCTTTCTTGCAGGAGGATTCGGTGGAGTGAGGAGCCAGGGTGAGGGGTGGTTCAAGCACACAGTGCCTTGTCATGTGTTGGGTTCGTGTAACCCAAGGACTGAAATACAGTCACGATGTGTTGCAGTTCTGCATTCACAGACACTCAGGATGAAGGGGAAAGCCTCAGCTCTCTCAACCTGAGTTTTTTAAGTAGGGGCTGACCTTTTCCCAGAGCCCAGTTCTGCTTCTCATAGGAAGATCAACACAGTGCAGTAAAAGGATAGGAAAGATGCTGACCTTCCAGTATGAATCAGAGCAAATACATGCTTGTTTAGTCAAGTAAAGTCGTATTAATGTAGAAATCCTGCAGCCATCACTAAATCACTGTAGCTGGAAGCAAAGACTTTTACTCTGACCAGCTTTCATCTGCCTTACTGGAAGAGGCTGTGAAGACTCTATAATGTCCACGGTGTAGGTGTGAAATTTCCAAGTATGAAATCCTTTCTCCTTTAGTGCATCTTCTTCAGCCAATTTCCATTGGAAGAAGGCTCATGTAATTCAAAGACTTTTCTATCTTGACTTGCTCCTTCTGCAAGCTTTCCCTGAAAAAGAGTCATTTTGTCGGAATTCATTTTCTTACTGTATTTTATCTCATCCTGCCATTCCTGTAACTTCTGTGTACGCATTTCATTAAGCCTTCTCTCTAGAATAATTCCACTCACACACACATCAAATTCGTTTGCCAGATTTATAGATTATAACCACACATAAGACGTTTTAGACAACTAAAAATGGAAGTGAGACACATTGGCGATATGAAAAGAATTATTTAAAGCAACAGCTTTTTGTCATGTGAGTTTTGAAACGTTATTAACGAAAGACAAGGTATTTTTGCTGCTTGGTGCAGAATCGCTACTGGGCGAGTGTATGTGTGTACAGGAGCCGTGGCACCACGCCATAGAAACCTCAAGTGCCTTTAAAGCACTGAGGGAAACCAGTAATGGACAGGGTTTCGGCGTTGCTAGCAACAAAGGAATCAGGAAGAGGTACTGAAAGAAACCCATCCAACATAGCCCAGCTGGGAGAGGCTCCGCATTCACCGAGCCTTCCCCCGCTGCGCGCCGCCTCCGCGGGTGCCCGTGAGCCCGACGTGCGGCAGTGACGCGGTGCCGGTGCCGCCCGCAGCGCAGCCCGCTGGGTCCCTGCCGAACCGCCTCCCCGCAGTGAGTTTTTTTGGACGTGGACGGCGATGTCGGTGTTTGCACAAACAGCCGCCGACTGCAGCGGCTCTGCCCATCCCCTCCCGACCAGCAGCCTCAGGGGCGGGCGGGGAGCGGGCAGCTTTGGGGATCCTAGTCAGAGGAAAGCAGGCTTCAAGGGTTTTTTATTTTGTCTTCCTCACGGTGCAATGAATTCTCGTCTTATTTGCATGAGCCGAAGTTGTTTGGAGTAGTTTGCCTGTCAGCACTGTTATGCAAATGTTGGCAAGCTATTTAAAGGGGAAAACACAGAAAAGCGCCAGGGAAATCCTGTGTCCCTTTGCATTAGCGAGATGAGATCACAGCGATTACTCACCTGCCTGGCCTCTCCTACACCCCTGAGCAACGCACAGCACTATCTTTCCCAGCCCAGCCTTAGAACGCTCAGCAAACATGGCTGATTAAAACAAACCAAAAGTGGAAGAGCTTTCTGATGCGGTCATGGGCTTACAGAAACTGTGTCACTCTGTCACCAGGATCACTGAAAGAGAAACACGGGATCGGGTATCAAGGCGGATGCCCCCGTTTGCGTCTGCAGCCGCAGTGCACAGGAACCCCACCGAGAGCCTCGGTGGCAGGATACCGTGCAGCCGTCACGAAGGCAAAGCCTGGGGGTCGATCCGCGCCTTTACAAAATCGTGAAAATGAGACGTTTGAAATGGAAAGCCCAGCCAGGAAAACACCCCCACCCCTACTACTGTGCATGCGCGTCCCGGCCGCCTCCGGGCGACGGCAGGCCGGTGGCGCGGGACGGGAGGAGGCCGAGGGCGCGATCTGCCGTTCGAGTTTCCAAACATAGCCGACAGCGCGGACTACTCGCGCCCTGCCGCACTCCAGCTGCCGCCGCGCTGGGGCGGGCAAAGCGCCGGGCATGCGCGCCCCGCGCAACAAGTGGGCTCCGCGCCGGCGGCCGGGGGAGGGGAGAGGGAGGGCGGGCACTTGGTGGTGACGCGGGGCCCCGCCCGGGCGCAGCCGAGCCGGGAGCGCGGCGCGGGGGAGGGGAGGGGCGGTGCGGGGGGAGCGCGGCGCGGCGGAGGGGGCGCGCAGGCACAGGCGGCGGCGCGCAGCACCCCGAGCTCGGACTGCGAGCAGCGGCGAGGATGTGAGAGAGGAGCAGGCGGCGCCGCTCGCCACGCTGCTGCCGCCGCTGCCCCCGGGGCTGCTATCGCTCCGCCGGCGCTCGGGGAAGCCGGGACTGCACAGCTCCGTGCGGGAGACTCTCTTTGGCTCGCGGCGGTGGATCAGCACGTACTGAAGTGCGAGTTCGTGAGGCAGCCGCGGCTGGTGGAAGGTGACTCCCCCCCCCATCTTCCTCCGTGCACCTCCGCCTCTTCCCGGAGGAGGAGCAGCAGCAGCGGAGAGCTAGAGAACGCAGGGAAACAAGCGGCTAGAAGGCGACCCCCACCCAGCCCCCCGGAGGAGCAGTAGGAGCGGTTCTCACCCCACCGGGGCAGCAGCGGCAGGACCAGGTGGAAGAAGCCGCCTCCGGCAGCAGGAGCGAGCTAAAAGCAGACGGTCCGCTCTGCTGAAAGGGGCAACAGGATCAGGTACGGAGAGCCACCCGCCACTGCAGCCCGGGGGGAAGACTGAACCAGCCCCTAACCCGGTGGCAGCGGCAACAGCTGCCCGCCCAGCAGCACCATGTCCGCCGCGCAGGTGTCGTCGTCCCGGAGACAGTCATGCTACCTGTGCGACCTGCCCCGCATGCCCTGGGCCATGATCTGGGACTTCACGGAGCCTGTCTGCCGGGGCTGCGTCAACTACGAAGGCGCCGACCGTATCGAGTTCGTGATCGAGACGGCCCGGCAGCTAAAGCGGGCGCACGGCTGCTTCCAGGACGGCCGCTCCCGGGTCCCCCGCCGCCGGTCGGCGTCAAGGCAGTGTCGCTCAGCGCCAAAGAAGCGGCGGCGGCGGCGGCCCAGCAGCAGCTCAACCATGTGGACGCTTCCTCCAAGGCCGCCTCGGCGGGGTTGACCCAATCTAGCCTAGACCGCTACGGGCTCAGTGCCGCCGCAGCAGAGCAGCGCAGCCGCTTCGAGTACCCGCCGCCGCCGCCGGGCAGCCTGGGCAGCAGTCACGGCGCCCGCCTGCCCAATGGGCTGGGGGGGCCCAATGGCTTCCCCAAGGCGCCTGAGGACGGGCCGCCGGAGCTAAACCGGCAGAGCCCCAACTCCTCCTCCTCCTCTTCCTCCTCCCGCCGCGGGACGCACGGTGGGCTGGTGTCCGGCCTGCCCCCGGGGGCCGCTGGCGCCCAGATGAACGTGCCCCCCAACCTGCTGCCGCAGACCTTGCTCAACGGGCCCGCCGCCTCCGGCGTAGCGCTGCCCCCACCGCACGGGGGCCTGAGCGGCCGCGGCGGCGGAGGACCCCCGGCTCCCTCTGCCTCCTCCCAAGGGGCACCTGCGGCAGCGGCGCCGGGGGTGGCAGTGGCTCGTCTTCCGAGGCCTGCGGCAAGCGGCCGGGCTCGGTGTCCAGCAGCGACCAAGAGCGGGAGCTGAAGGAGAAGCAGCGCAACGCGGAGGCGCTGGCCGAGCTCAGTGAGAGCTTGCGGAACCGGGCCGAGGAGTGGGCCAGCAAGCCCAAGATTGTGCGAGACACACTGCTCACTCTGGCCGGCTGCACCCCCTACGAGGTGCGCTTCAAGAAGGATCACGCCCTGCTGGGCCGCGTTTTTGCCTTCGACGCTGTCTCCAAGCCGGGCATGGACTATGAGCTGAAGCTCTTCATCGAGTATCCCAGCGGCTCCGGCACCGTCTTCTCCAGCGCATCTGGAGTGGCCAAGCAGATGTACCAGGACTGCATGAAGGACTTCGGTCGCGGCCTCTCTTCGGGCTTCAAGTACCTGGAGTACGAGAAGAAGCACGGCTCCGGCGACTGGCGGCTCCTGGGGGACCTGCTGCCCGAGTCCGTGCGCTTTTTCAAGGAGCTGGTGGGTGCCGACATGCTACCGCAGCCCTACCTGGACGCCAGCTGCCCTATGCTGCCCACGGCGCTGGTGAGTCTCCCGCGGCCGGGGACTGGGGCCGGCGGGGCGCAGGGCACGGCAGCCGCCTCTAGGGGACCCGGCGGTGGCGGTGGCGGCGGCGGGGCGATGCGCAAGAGGAAAGCCTCTCCAGAGCCCTCGGACTCGGCCGAGGGGGCTCTGAAGCTCAGCGACGAGCAGCAGCGGCAGCAGTGGATGGCCAGCCAGAGCGAAGCGCTCAAGCTCACCATGTCGGCCGGGGCTTCGGGGCGGTGCACGGCGGGGGCCCCCGCCGCCACCGCCGCCGCCCCTCGGGCCTCATTCCAACCGGACCACGCCGCCCGAGTCCGCCCCCAGAACGGACAGTCCCCTATGGCTGCGCTTATGTCGGTGGCCGACACGCTGGGCAATGCCCACTCGCCCAAGGACGGCAGCTCGGTGCACTCCACCACGTCCACTCGTAGGAACAGCAGCAGCCCCGTGTCACCGGCCTCTGTGCCAGGCCAGCGCCGCCTGGCCTCCCGCAACGGGGACATGAACCTGCAAGTGGCCCCTCCTCCCCCCAGCGCCCATCCCGCCATGGACCAAGTGCACCCCCAAAACATTCCGGACTCCCCCATGGCCAACAGCGGGCCCCTGTGCTGCACCATTTGCCATGAACGCTTGGAGGACACCCACTTTGTTCAGTGCCCCTCTGTGCCCAGCCACAAGTTCTGCTTCCCTTGTTCCAGAGAGAGCATCAAGGCCCAGGGGGCGACTGGTGAAGTCTACTGCCCCAGTGGAGAGAAATGCCCCCTAGTCGGTTCCAATGTGCCTTGGGCATTTATGCAGGGCGAGATCGCGACCATTTTAGCTGGGGACGTTAAAGTGAAAAAGGAGAGAGACCCTTGAGTAGGAAATCCAATCCCTTCAGACTCCTGAAGATGTAGAATTGTGAATATAACAAACTGCAAAAGTTAGTCTTATGTATAGACATTATTTTCGTCGTATGTTTCTATATTTTGAAACAAAGGTATGTACTCTTCTTCATTTGAAGGATAGAGCTGGTTTTTGTTAAACAGAATATAATATTGTTTGGTTACTACATAATACCTGTTCTCATTTCTTTGGCAGTGTGTTGGCTAGGTACAAAGTTAATAGCCCTTAGCGATTACCTGCTGCTGGTGTGTATTTTTGTAAATGTATGCACTTCTCTGAAAGAAGAAGAAAAACACAAAAAAATTTTTTTTTTTTTTTGCCAAGGCCAGTGTTGATGCCTAAAAAAAATGCTACAAAAAATGGTGACAGCTTATGTTTTACAAGCCCTGAGTGTTAGTCTTTCACTTTATTTTTTTTGTTTGGTTGGTTGGTTTGTTTTGTTTTTCTGTTTGCAAAACGGTGGGGTGGCTCTGGGGGGAGGGTGTTTTTTTGTTGCAAGTTTGTAAGGAAAATGTTTCAGTTTGTTTCTATTGATCTGAACGTTTTTAATCTTCATGTGTTTTTTGTTTTTTGCTTTTATCGATGCACGGATGCTTTTGAACAGTAGAGCAAAACGCTGTACATGAAAAACATGCTCTGTTTGTCCTTTATACATTTCTGTAGTTAACAGAACACTGTAATGTGCCTTGGAGCTTAGTAAATTGTAATAAATTCAATTGATATTAATACTCCTTGAGTAGCAAGTTTTATTTTTGTCAGAGCAGCATGCACAAGAAGTGTTGCCTTTTTAAGTCTCCATTATACCAAGAGCCTGCAGTTCGTTGTGGTTATTGTGCCACTTGTATGCACATTTTCACATATATATGTAGTAAGATGATGATAGTTTTATCAAACTTAGCTAAATCTTGGCACTGTGCCTATTTACATTTCACCTTTAATGTTGCAGTAACAGTTGCTGACTAAGCATTTTCTATTTACTGTTTCTGCATCTCATTTCCTCCTCCCTTCTCCCTCCCCCAGTTCTCCAGCTGCAAACAGCATTTGCAGTACAGGATGCATCCACTGCCTGCGCAGTTTAATAAGGCTTGAGATTTGAAACGAAGCCTTCTTTCACAGAAAACCCAGCATCATGTGGTTAACAATTTTAGTTGATTTTAAGAGTAGTCATCAAAGCTTGACATTAGGTGTAGTCTGTTGGTAAGGTAGGGCTGTAGTTGAGTAGAGTGCGAAAAAAAGAGGTAGCGGGAAGTAACAGCTTCTGTAGCTGGTGGGTAGGTACCCCATTTAAGCAATGATTTTTCATACTTGAGTTGGTGAAGAATTCAGGGAGTGTGTTGTGTTTTCAGGTGAGGAGACTTCCTTGAGGCACTGAAGTGAAATGCTTTCCTTTTGGCAATGATCAGATGTGATTCTTTGTATAATTAATTATTTTATGTGACACTGGCATTTTCTGGAGATCAGGATGCACAGCAATACTTGTTAGGTGATCAACAGGCAAAGTAAATACACAGGTCTCACACTAACTGGAAAATGCAAACAAACCTAGTGTGAACTTTGTCCTTTCCAGTGAGGCAAATGGTGGAAAGAGAGAAAACCCGAAACAAAACCAGCAGCACTACAGAAATCCTTTGCAGTTTGACCAGTAGAACACACACAGCTGTCCCACATGCAAGTTTTGTAGGTTATGAGCTCTGAGTTTTATTGAATGTTAAGGATCCCCACTCCTCAAAAGCCCATAATTGTATAAACAGGCACTTTAAGAGTCTGGATGGCATTCGGTATCTGCTTGCTCTTAAGGTATTTTTCATGTATATTCCTGGTGGAAAGAATGCTAGAAGCCATGAGCCTTTAGTCATAGTATGTCTGTGGATCTTTGCTCTCTCATGTATAGGTAGATACTCTGGCTATTTTGAGGGTGAGTGGGTTATGTTTTGAGATTCAATCTTTGGCATCACTGTATCTGTGATTTCAGACAATGTGTGTGTATATTATCTTCTGCCAAGTGATATGTTGGTACTTAAAAATCTCAGAACATACTCTTCCTATGTAGTGAATTACAGATAATAAAGCAGTAAATGTTTTGAGTTGTTAGATCCAACCTATATGTTTTGAGTTAATTGTGGTATGCAACCTATATTGTTTTTTAGGGTATGGATTTGTAATGATCTTCTTTTCAGTTATTTTGAACCATGCAGTTCCCACACAGCACTTCACATCTAAATCATGAGGTAGAGGGCTAACCCTGTGAGCTCATGACTGACAGAGGAAACAATTGTACACATGGATGAAATTCGAGTTTAAACCTAATAAGGAGAGAAGTAATATTCATGTGTGAATCACAACTACCATTAAAAGAGAAAAAAATATTGGCTATTCAATATTGTCACAGATGCATGAATACCCTGATTTATATAAACAGAACCACTCCTGTAATCTTGAAATCAGTCATCAGTAGTTTGAGTTAGAGCCGTTTGGTGGATTTCTTTAATTGCCAAGCATTCTTGAAAAGCTCTTAGCAGTCAGAATTTTGGAAACATAAGCCCACTTATGACAGTCATCAATTTAATTTTTAGCAGGCAAAGGAAAGGTAAAAGGGGCAGTAGACATAGGTGGAAAATAAGCTTGAAGTGAGTTGTAATACTGCAGTTAATTAAAGTTAACCGTAGCTACGGGGCATTTGTTGTATGGAGGGGTTTTGTAACCATGTGACCTTTTCTTTTACTCTGGCTCATTAAGCAGCCAGTCTGGGCACATTAGCCAGCATTTCTTTGAATCCACTCCATAGATTTTTCTCTTTCTGAGGATGTCCACAGCTGACAAACAAGCTGTAACCTTTTCTCGAGGAGAAGGGAGCTGCTGAGCAAGTATCATGTACAGAGATTCAGCTGATTTCTGTATTTTACAGTGATATATCCCTCCTCCATATTTGCCAGTTGTTTAAGGTAAAGCCCAATGTTTGCTCAAATAAATAGTGTAGATGAGTTTATTTGTCCAGGTGGTCATTTGTTGTGCTCTCATTCCTTCTTGTAATGGAGAAGTATTTAAATGGTTTATTTTCGCAGGAAGGGTTGTTTTTTTCTTCTTTCCCAGTTAGATTATTCTCGACATTTCTTTTAATAGCCTTGTAGCCTATTTTCTAAGAAATGGGTTAGAACATGTGTGTCACTGGATGTTTGTTTTTTAAGCATTGGCAGCTCTATGTGAGTTGGAAGTGTTTGTGCAGTGAAGAAATGCTGTGTCCGTTTGGGGGAAATACTACACAGTTCCATCAGAAGCTTGAGTTTACAAATGCTAACTGGTGTCATTTAGTACAAACCTTGTTATCGGTTTTATTTGCTTAGCAACGTTATGCTTATGTGTATACTCTTTCCCCCACCTCTTAAACATTCGAGCTCCAAACCAGTGGGGACTAACATTGTTTTGAAACTGCTATCTCTTCAAATAGGCTGGCTGCCAGCATAGCTTTGCAGAGCTGCAGCAGTCACTGGAAAAAGGGTTGTCTGTTTCTTTATTGCATCTTGCAAGCAGAGTTTTTCTTCCCATCAAGGGAAAGAGCTTTGTCTCCTCAGAGCTCTCAGGTTCCCATTCCCAGCTTACTATGCAGTAGTTGCTTTGCAGCTTCTTTCTTCCCCAAGTCTTGCCATGTTCTTTTTCTGGGGTATACAGTCATTCTCCATTCATAGTAGAGTGGTCTGTGTTGTGCATTAGCAGCTTCTTTCTCTGCCAGTGACACATCCAGTAGATTTGCAGCAGAGTACTGTCACTGTAATGCTGACTCTTGTAAGGCTATTCTTGAAGTAGAACAGCTTCCCTCTTGGCATTCAGCCATTAGAATCCATTACAGCATGTATTTTTCTACCTAAAACATACCTCTTCACCCTGATAGTTGTCCTTAGAACTCTCCCCTGGAAGGTGCAGAGGGCGTAGTTATACCCTCCTGTTTAGAAACAGGCTCTGCTGGGTTTATTTTCAAAATGTCTGAAAATTCTGTACTGAGCTTTGGTTGTTTCAGTCCCGGCTTTAAAACATGTAATGCAGACTGGGAAGGGGAATGCCTTTGCTAATGGGGTGATATGAAAAGAACTGCAGACAAAGTCTTTTCCTTGATGTACATCTTAAAAGGATTAAGTGTGTGTGCATTGAGCAAGATTACTACTGGGCTCTTCTGACGAGCCAGCTGAACATCTTCCTCTCCACGTTTGCCACAGGGCAGCCTAGCCCTATGCTGCTGGCCCTGACTGAGAGGCTCACCGCAAACCCAGGTCTTCTCCTGGGAATGGGCTCACCAACCTCTGTGGGAAGAAACATGGGAGATTGTGTCATTTCAAATTTCTGAGAGCAAGCCCACTCTCTTTCAGCCATTCAGGGAACAGTAGAGTGAAAAGCAAAAGGGAGCAGTTAGACATGTGAATGGGAGGGGAGGATGCTCATCACCAGCCTGTCTGGCCAGTGCAGTCTCTGACTGGTTAGACTGGCTGAGCTACTTGGGGCTGGGTAGGTTCACGATTGCACTGTCTGACTACTGTGCTTTGCTCACGAAATGAACCTTGCTGGTATCAGTGTGTGCTGCCAGCACTGGCTGCAGGCTACCCTGAAGTGTCCTTCACTCTACCCAGTCACTGACACACAGCCCTACCTGCTGCTGGGTTGAGACTGCATTCCCCTCGCTGCTGTGTGCCTTGCCTTCCCGATGCGCCCTTGTAAGGTTATTTGGAGGCGGTGGGAGCAGGGGTGGAGGTGAGGAAGGTCAAGCTTCTTAGGTTTCAGCTGATTTGGCATCCGCTCACAGCCCTCCCCCAGGGAGGCCTGCGCGGCCATATGCACTGGCTGCTGCTTTTATGACCGTTTGCAAAGAACCCTCAAAGACGTGAGCTGCTGTTGAATAGCAATTTATTTTCAGAAATCACCTCCTTCCCACACCTATCAGTTTTAACAGCAAGAAGGCTGTGTTTTTAACTTGTCCCCAAAGAGCGCTATAGTGGAGGGAGCTGCCACTTCCTGCCTGGCACTGCTCTCCCAGCAGTCCTGGCTGTGCTGGGGTGCCTGGCTCCCCAGAACTTACTTCACTGGGGTCTTTCCCACTTATTTTTTGGCTGACACGCAGGCCCTTTGCTTTGTTAGCGCTCTGTGAGTGGAGGCTGAGCCTGGCAACTCCTCTGCAGCACGGAGCGGCTTGGCACAGCTGCAGCATGGCAGCTCCGGCAGGAACTGAGAGACGGTGAACTGAACCCAGCTGAACCAAACCAGGCCGGGCCGGGCTGGGGCGGCAGGACTGGGCTGCCAGGGCATGTAATCGCCGCTGGCCTGGGCCCGGCCTAGACAGCCATGTGATCCTCTGCCTGCCTGCCTCTGCGCAGGGGATGGGAATGGGGACATGAAACATGTCTGTGCAGCTTCAAGGAGCTGAGCAGAATTCCCCACTGTCATCATCCTCCTCCCCTCCCTCCCTGCAGGCTGCCAGAGGGGAGGGCTGATTACAGCTCCGCTATTGTTCAAGTAACCTACAAATGGATTTGCATGGAGGCAGGTTGGGAGGGGCAGAGGGGTGGGATTTATTAGCAACAGCTAAATTTGTCGGGATTACTATTAGGCTGAGATCTTCTCAATGGGAATGATCCCTGGGTGAACGGTGGGGTGAAGGGGAGGGACTGGAAAGCTCCTTTTCTGCAAATAGGTGAAGGGGCGGCTGGCTCCAGTCAAGCAGGGGAGGCAGGCAGGGTGCAGCTGGCTGGGGACGGCGCTTCACCTCGGTTTAAACTGTAACCCTCTATTCTGAGCACGCAGCTCCTGGCAGTGCCGCTCATACCAAAGCCTTGACTCAGGGTTATCTGCATGCTGGGTAATAAGCAGCGTCACCAGAGGAATGTGCAGAGAAAGCAGCCATGCTGCTGCAAGCCTCTGCTCGCTCCTCAGGCTGATTTAGCACGCTGTTTCTGCTCCTGGGCCACCAAAGACTGGTGAGGGGTTGGGGGTTTCTCTTTTTTGGGGGGCAGCCCCAAGTTTGTTTTCAAGCCAAAACAGTGGTTTGCCCTTCCATAAATAAGTACTTTTTATGCAAAGCTGGCTGGGACTTTGCTAACCATAGCTGAGGACTGCACTCAGGAAAGGTCACTACTCAAGTCTACTACTCAAGTCACTACTTTAGTTTTCCACATGGGTAATCTCGGGTGTTTTAGCCAAGGTCACACAGCAAACACCTGTCAGAATTAGGGAGATTGTGGCCTTTGATTGCTGCCCCAGTTGCTAGTCTTCCTCTGGGATAAAAGCATGTTGTTACAACGACTGTACAGATGAACTCAAAAGCACTTGTGTGACACAGGTGTTTGGGAGCAGCATTCAATGCCAGGCCATTTGCTTGTAGCCTGCATCAGCTCCAAGGCTGGAGGCTGTTGTTGTTCTTGCTGATACAACATACCAAGAGCTGGGGTGAAGGAGAGTGCATACCTGTGTGTCACAGGTAGGAGCTCCCCTTTGGCTATAATGGAAAGCACAGCACATCCAAATCAAAGACAGAAGGGGTTGCTTTGAATTGCTGTGTTCCAGACCTATCTCAGGCAATACTACTCTTCACAGTACACATTGCGGTAACGAGAGACAAGATCATAGCACAGCCCAGGTTTTCATTTGAACGTGTTCAGGCTGGCACACAGTTGGGATAAGGACAGCTCACTCTTGTAGGTTTGATTTGTGTCAGAACTAGGGGCAGATCTAGGGAGGGACTGGGAAGCCTGAATATCTGGTCTGCTAGTTTCTGAAAAATATAGGCCTCTGGCTTGAAGATGTTGCAGGTTTATTTGATCTAGCTTGATATGCTAGACATTTTTTTTGTAGAGCTCTCTTCCTCAAGTATCTGTGAATTATTTCTGTAAAATAAAAGGAGGCGGCACAAAGCATCTAGGATTAAAACAACTGAAAGAGCTCTTGTCTTTCTGCAGCAGTAAATTTTGGAATATTTTTTATTGCTTGCTCATTGTTGATGTGCTTGACTCCCTGTTACATGTAAAGATAATTCCTTCCTGAAAAACTCAGACTGCATTGATAAGAAAGGCCAGTTGGTGCATCAATTTTATCCCACCTCCTTCAGTGAAAGATTATGTCATGCATGTTATCAATAGGACGCAGCCTTTCAAGAGCTGTACCTTGGTAAGTATATGTACTCATTTTTGGCAAACATACACTGTGGTTTTGAGTGGTTCTTTCCCTCTTCCCCCACCCCCACAGTCAACTCTTCTGTTCATCCAATTGTATGCATTCAACTGTGCTCATTGCATCATTTCTGCTGGAGAGGTGGCAGCAAGAAGTGCAGCCATCAGGGATAGTATCAGTTGTGTGATCCATGGACATCCAGTCACATTGTGCTAACGAAGACCTGCAGCCTAAGATAGATTCATTAGTCAGCAACCTTGATAGGATGTCTAGTGGCTTGTGTGAGAGTTAAATACCAGGAAATGATGCAGAAATTCTCATGCTCTTGTGTACTTGTCTTTTCTCATGCTACAAGAGATGACAGCATTTCTTGAGAGCTGCACTGCACATGCTTAACACAAAGAGCAGCTCCTTTCAGCTTTTTGCATAATTAGTTGCAGCTCTCTGCCTAGATCTTCCTTGTTCTGATGGCTATACATTTACAGTAGTGTCTTATACATATTTTGCAAGTTACAGCTTGAAACTTCCTCCTCACAGAAGGTTCTGTCATTTGAAGGAACCCCACCCTGCTCTCCCTTGAAGATGTGCAATCCCAGGCCGTGTTTGAGCATGCCTAGGGAGGCAGGTGCAGCCTGGCTGGATCCTCAACATTACCTACAAATAAACACTGTTTAAACAAATTTGACTAATAAGAACATTCAAAATTCGAGTAATAATCAGGGCAGGTTTTGCTCTGTAGCTTTCATTCCATACTTTTCCCATCCTCTCTCCCTCTGAGTTATTTTCCAGAATATATGATACGATCACGTTGCTAAGGAAATCAATTACAGCATAACTCTATAGATCTATATAACAGCAGTTGTTAATAGCACCTTTGTTGAAAACAACAACATCATGTTAAAGTCACTTAAACACCCCCACCCACCCCAGGCATTTCCTTCCTGCTGTTGACAATAAGGAGTTACATCAAATTAAAGATTTTTTTTCTAATATTTTTAAGGGGGGGGGGGGGGGGAATCCTTCCAGCACAGAGCCTGTAAATATAGTTGTATTTGTCCTCATTTGCTCCAGCACCTGTATAGCCATCAGGTCTGTCCTTCAGCCCAGAAAATATGGGGGGGGGGGGGGGAGGGAAAGCCAGTTCAAGTTCTTCAAACCTTAGAACCAAGGGACCAGACCTTAGTAAGGGTATTTCTCTGCTCAAAGCAGGCCCTTTGTGCTCACATCTCAGTCCAAGTCTGTGGGAACTGTATGCTGTCACTTGCTTCACACAGTTTCCTCCTCAGATGAGCTCTTTGTATAGTCACCTGATTCCTTCCCAGTGCTGTGAGAGTCACCATATTAATTGCTGCAAGCATTTAAGGGATCAGTCCACAGCAGCACACACACAATTGCCCGCAGGGTCTTGCTCACACAGACTCCTAAATTATGTTCCATTTCAGGGTTGTTAAGTCTGCATACTGATACACCAGCTTTTCTTGATGTTTAAAGATGCCTGGGCCTGGCTAGCTGTTTTTACTAAACTCCTAAAATGTTTTGTCTGTTGTTCCCCGAGGGAGACTGGCAATGTAGTCACCAGACTTCTCTTGATTTTTGAGTTGGGCTACAGTAGAGTTCCTACACAGTTTGAGACCATTTGGTCTCAATTCAGCATTTTACCCCTCACTCACTACTCAAAACTTCCTCTGGTTGTCTCATGCAGGAAGCTGTGCTGAACAGAGACCTCCACCCATGGCTCAAATGGCACACAACACATATCTGTGTATGCTGGGCACATATCTGTATATGCTTCAGTGAACAGTGCCTTCATGTGTGCAAGTTTGCACACTGGCTGCATATTACTGGAGTTTCCCTGATTTCATGAGGACCTTCTGTAAGCTGATGTAGGACTAATAATTCTTCTAAAGCTTTTGGTAAGCTGCAAGTCTTTCCTGCCTTTTATAATAGAATGCTGTAGTCTGTCACATGAGTTCACTCCTCCTGCCTGTTTCCTCCATCATGTTACTTTCAGAGGACTGCTCAGAGTGGCAATCAGTTTAAGCTCTAGCAGCAGATTGTGGATGTCATTCTACGACCACTGTTGTTCATCTTTGAACATACAGGTTCAGATGAACAGATATGTTCCTTGGCTGTTTGATTCCTATAAACAAGCATATTCCCCAGAAATGTAATGCAGCCCAGATACAATGACAGTAGGGCTCTGGAGCCACTCTCAGCCTGGCCAGAACAAGAGCCAAATAGCTCAATACTTTCTATGCTGCAAGGACCCCCTCTCATTGTGGGAGGTTCTCTGTAGCTGATCAATTTAACCATCCCCACCAGCAGCACTAGGCATTCAGAGATGCAAATAGGCATTTGACAGTAATGTTTTGGCTCCATCAGCACAGAGCTAAGCCAGCCCAAACTACCTTCTGCCAGTCGAGCAGTACTCCCCAGACCCCATGTCAGCATACATTGCAGCAATCTCTCCTGCTGAGGTGCAAGCCGCAGTTCCTGTTGCTTTTGTTGACTCTGCAGGAGGAGTGCCTGGTCTGCTGCTGTTATTTCAGCAGCAGGTAACATTTCTGTCTTTCCTCCTCACAATGGAAGGATCCATTGAGATATATGAGATATCCTTTGAGATTTGGTTTTGCTTTTATCTTTTATGTAGTTGCTCCAGTTCTCTCTTAGTGATGCAGTCCATTTGCTTTATGGTGCACATGCTTCAGGTTTATTTCCCCCAAGGATTATCCTGTCTTGGGGTCTCAAGTCCATTCAGTCAGCAGTTTGCCACCCTTTGAGCACATTGCTAGAGGGGTGTGTTTACCATAGCACAGCAAACTGCACAAACCCTCCCATTTAATTCTTGCCCACTTCTGAGTCCTTTCTGTGATTCCCACAGTTCCTTCCCTGCTGGGTCTGATAACCTTATATAACTGCTTTGCTCCAGGTCCATGGGTCTTTAGAGAGGTAGGTTACACTTAGGCATTTGTTTGCAAATTTGTCAAGGAAACTTTGTATGTGGTATAAGCATAACACCTTTTACAAAATGCTTTTTCCCTCTTAGGGAATTCGGGGGTTAAACTAGATCTGTGTGATGAATGTGAACAATAAAAGGTCCTGAGTCCTTTCTAAGTATCATAATTGATTTGGAAGTGTGATAGATGGTAGGATTAAAGTGAAGTACACCTTACTTGGGACAGAAGAACTGCTGTTGTTTTTTTATCTCCACAGCTTGAAATACTTATCACTGACACTTAGGTTCTTGGCCAGCATGGCTTTCCAGTTGCCTCTCACAAATTCATGAGCTTACAAAGGCGGTGCTGACATGCTACTGTGTTTGTTTGCTCATAGTAATAGAAATTGCTGAGTGTAGGGAGGGATATTTGGTGTCAGGAAACATAAAGAAATGAAAATGTACCTCTTTTGGGACATGTGTCAAGGAGATCTAGAGACCCTTAGCCTGAAACAGAGGATGAAGTAAGAACAAGTGCCAGAGGCAAAGGCAAGAAAGGAAACCTAGACAAGCTCTATCCTTCCGCAAGCGGGGATGAAAAAGAGAGAGACAGGAGTTTCTCGTTTTAAATGCTTGCAAGATGCTCTAAAGCTATTGTGACGAACAGACGAGTAAGAACCAAATAGTTGCATAGTTATGAGCAGCAAAACTTCACAGAGCAGCCAAAGCACTGGAAATTAAATAAGGTTGTGAGGTGAAGAGTCCCCCATTACCGATTTGTCCGTGAAGAAGACACTGAGAATTTCCTGAAATGAGAGGATACAGATAATCAACAGCAAGGGTGTCACAAGATGACAGCTCTTACAATGTGCATCTTGTCAAATACCTTGATGGTCTTCCTTGTTATGTTCTTGTATCAGCCAAAGATGTGCAGCGTGGGTTTTAGAAGGCAAAACATGGTCTTTTTAGAAATGCTTGCAATTTAAATACGAAAGGAGAATGAACAAGAGGGGATGTTGAGAAGTTTGAAAGCACTATTTCAGCACAAAAGAATCAAACCAGCAGGACTTGGCACACTAGTGAAAGCGCCGGATAGTATCAGGTGAAATGTCTGGTATATACAGTTGTGCACACTGTGAGGAAACTTTTTTCTCAACATTTTGCCTAGTTTTCTATTAAAGGTACCAGAATATTTGGAGAAAGACCTGATTGCCACTGGATAACTGACTGGAAATTCACCTCTGTAAAATGGGCATCTTGGATCAGAAAGCAGAGAGCAGGATGCACAAGGAATATAGTGCTGAACGCTACGTGGAGCTTTGTATCATCATTACAGGAACCAAAGATCTGCCCTCATCTGGTATTGGTGACCCTATGTTAAAAATGATAATGAACCGCTTAAAGGGGTTTGGAAGTCAGCCCATGAGAACAGTTAGAGACATGCAAAAACATCTTTGCACCACAGCAGAAGTGCAGTTGTTGTTTATTTATTCTACAGCTAAAGCCCCTTAGTATGCATAAGACTGTAGACAAATAGAACAGGTCTGTGCCTGAGGAGTTTGCCTTCTGAGCAAGACAGAGCATGGCAAAGGGAAGCAAACTGAAATAACTTAGTTGGTACATGTGCAGAGCAGTGAGGCAGTGGGAGGCAAAGAGAGCCACTCGAGAGGAGAGGTCAGGGTCAAGGGTGTCACCAGAGCCTTCCCAAGGTATGCACTTAGCTTTCAGTAAAGCAGACCCCTCTGGTGTTGCTGTGTCGAGGGAAAGCTTCTTCTTTCATTATCTATGAGGTGTGACCTGTCTGCTTACAACCTGAATCCCATAGGAAATAACCTCCAGACTCCACAGACTGGCATCTTTTCCTACATGGGGAACTGCTTTTATAGCAGATACATATTAGTATGCACAGAAAAGCAGCTGGATTGCTCAAACAGCAAAAAATAGTCAATGAGTATTCGAATTCAAAAGCAAATCTGGGGGCATATGTGTTGCAATACTTTAATATTCATGCACTCAGGATTTATTTCTGTAAAAGGATTTTTAAGTCGAATTCTAAGTGTGAAAAAGGTAGAACTGCACATTTTATTGTAAAATTCATGCTCAGTTACCAAACATGGTACAAAATCAGTATAATTTGATATGTGTAATTGGCCAGCACATCAGTAGACCTAGAAATGTTCATCAAATAGACCAATCATTTTGAGTGATGAAAACCTGGAGTATTTCCTAATCCAGTTGCAGCTAATTTCAGAACAGAAGAAAATAATATTAATAGAATATGTTTCTGCTGCATATTACTTGCTCAGTTCTAGCATTATATATGCAAATCAGGTAATTTTGTACCTAATTGTCTGATTTGCATGCATAAGTGTAGGTTGCACACGTGCAAATTATTTCATTCAAATTTAGTATATGCCTAGAGTGGCTGAAAACTTGAATCTATGTATCTGAATCACTCAGAATTTTCACTTAAGGAAAAAGCAGGATTTGTCACCAGTTTTGGAGGTCAGATGAAGTAGGTGGGTTTCCTTGGGTTATTTTGCAGGAGTAGTAACCCTGGGGCTGTGCATTTTTCTTGAGAAGTGAACAATGATATGACTGCCCAGAGAGATAAGTAAATAAAAGGAATTCTGTTCCTTTAAATGCCATTTGAAAAATCACAGGAAAATGTGATGCTTGCCAAGTAGAAAAAGACAGAATCACTCAGAAGGAAATGTGGTTTTCTAAGTCTAAGGTGGTTTAACAGACAATGAAACCTAAGATGAAAAGTGTACAAATATGGTACTAAAATAAAAGTGCATTAAAAAGTCTTTCAGGTAATTTCATGGCTATGAAAGTAATCGGACTGACAGTTCTTGTGAATGAAGTTGTGACCTTAGGAGAAGGAGACCACGAGCAAGGGATAGAAAAGCTTCATTTGTTGTGCCACTTGACACGTTTCACCTCTGATCTAGAAGAGAAAGAAGATCTGGACCTGGAAGATTAGCAGAAAGAGAAAATATCAGGCTCAAGAGCCTGTGTCATTATGGCTTTCTGTGAGGAGCTTTCAGTACTGGAATTAGATATGTTGTCACCAGCAGTTCTTGTAACAACGTGGAAGGGCAGGAAGTGTCCCTGAGGATGAGAACTAAAGTAACCAACAGCATTTTTTACAGTGGCATCAGCTATAATCTAATAAACAGTGCTAGGCTGTTTTCTCCCTATTACTCAGAAGTTCTCTGCAGGCTTTATTTGCAATTTGGAGGCACATATGGACTTATTCACACTAGTATTAAGTGTAAGCAGGGTCAAAGCAGGTATGGTATATGCTCCTTCCAATGTTCCTTCATGCTGGCAAGAATTGCTGAGCTATGCAAGTAAAATAGAATTTGGCACAACATTCCTTTCTGCCCTTCTAAGGACAGGTTTGTCATAGCCCTGCTGACCTGAGTGTGATATTTGATAATTTCTGACCAGCAAAGCTTTGCTAGGAAGAATTTGGAATGTCTGGTGTTTATAATGGCAAATCTGTGCTTTTCTTGGAATAGGTTCTTTAACTTGAGAAAGAGAGACAAGATGGAGTACATTTTACTTTCCATAGGAAGGTACAGGGGCAGACAAGGAGGGTTGCAGAGCACTTTTGTATGGTGTGCCTGGAAGCCTAAGCTCTTCTTGGGGAACCATGGGGTTGCTGGGGCCACAGCTCCTTTAGTCTTATTTAGTGAGCCTGCTCCTGAGGCTACCCTGGCTGCCCTGTATAAGTTCCAGCTACATCAGTAGTGCTTTCCCAGGTTACCTACCCTAGAGAACTGCTCCCTAATGCAGACTTGACTTTGAGCTTCTTTCTTTTGCTCCCAGGTATACAAAAAGCTTTCAATGTAAATGAGAACCAAACTCACTTTTCTCCTCCTGTTCTATTAGTGGGAGAGAGAAAGCATTGCTTGACTAACAGAGTGTCTTGTCTCTTTACATGCTAACCTCATCACAGCAGCACATGCAGAGCTCTGCATAAAACAAATAAACCCAAACCCTGGGCTATATTCCCAGCTCATTCTCTGAGTGTTTAGCTGAAGCACAACTTCTGTTAGATTGGAGAGGTGCTGTCATACTTGGATAAATACTGTAATTTCTACTGATTTTCCTTCCATCATAGAGTAAAAAGACACTTTCTGTTCTCCAGTTTTTCAGTAGGAGTGAAAAGCACTGCTGGATATTCTTGGAGATTGAAAGTTTCTCGTTTTCCACAAAATGTGTATAGCTTTGGTAATATTAACTTCCTCCTCTCAACAGCTTCCTGTTCCTCCTCAGTTTAATGTTATGATTCCATTCTTGATCTCTTTTCTGAGCCTTTTACATGAGATGTTTCTGCAACTGAGGCAATTCCTGCCTGTTGCAATGCAGGGTTTTGTGGTGGGCAGCAGTTCCATGAAACTGAACTGAAACTGCAAGTCCATCTCAGCAGTGCAGAGCATATACAGCAGGCACCATATTTCATTGGCCACCAGCCTCGAGAGAATTAAGATCTGAGGGAATGGGACAGGGTTGGCACATCGCGTACCCGGTTACCTGAACAATTGCCTTCCACAAAGCAAGGCCTCCATGAAGGGCATGACACTGTAATTGCACTAGAACAGGACAAACTCAGACCAGAATCCCAGAAAGGGAAAAAGCATTTGCATTGTTCATCTTTTTGTTTCCATCTTAGAGATTACTTTAGTTTTTTGACTCAGATCTTACGTTGGTTATAATACATTTTGGAGACAGATGCAGCTTTCTCCTGGTTGCCTTCCCCCATTTTGTAATCCCTAGTTGGCAGCTAAAGTGGTCTAACATTTCTATATAACTGCTAAGATAAATGATTGCCAAAGAGAGAATTGTTTCTTGAGTACATCCCTCCCCTTGGGTTAAATATTGGCTGCAGCACCTCGGTATAGTAGTTTCTACTTTGTAGTAACAGAGTAAATAAAACATTCACAATTGTGAAAATCATATCTGCAAAAATAAGTTTAATCAGCCTCTGCCTTACTGTATTCAGTCCATACACTAAAATATTTCCTTTTAAAACTAAATACTCTAGCCTTTGTGTTTTATTGCCTTGTGATGCGCTGTTGGCTACAGCATACTGGTTTATTATCTTACCATGCACACTGCGGTGCTCACATCGGTTTTGCACTGTAGGATTGCACAGGGTGCTGGACCAGGAATGTGCAATCCTCTTGATTATCAAATATAAAAGCAAATCTGGAGAGGTTTTACCACTATGTAAAATTAGATCTGTATTGTATTGTTGTTGCCAAAGATATTACATTTATAACACATTTGCAGTTGCCAGGAAATCTTTGCTTTGTAACCTGAAATCACCTGTATTGCTAGGATGAAAATCTATAGATTCAGCAAGTGGTTAAAATTCACACTATAAAATAGAGGCTGAGAAGCATTTAGGCATTCTAATTCAAATACAATATCCATATCTTTTCTACATATGCACATGTATGCACACGCATTCCCAACCTTGCATATACATTCACAAGCTCGCACATTCACAAGCTCACACACACATTCACAGGCGCTCTCACACACAGAATGTGTTCTGCAGGGTAGCTGGTACACAGGGTATTTTTGAAGACAGAACAAAGATGACTGTAAATCGACACTTCCACCCACTAATGAAAAAAAGCCAAGAGAACCTCAGCAGAGAATGAGTTTTATAATTAATGCTGAACAATTTTCATTGACAAAGCAAAAAGAAGCAAGTGGATGGCTGATTTAAATGTTGAATGATTAATGCACAGAGAGGCGGCTGAGGGAAAAAAAATCAGGAGCAGCTATGGAAATTTATGTATGAGAGAGTCAGCACCATATTCTGATCTCAGTTACACAGTTGTAAATCTGTTATCTTAATGGAAGTATTCAGCCTTTATATTTGCATAGCATAAGTGAAAATAGAATTTAACCCAGAATACGTTTGCGATTGTGAAGTTGCGTGACTAAAAAGGAAGCGATGTGTATGTTTGCATGTGATAAACTGCAAATGCATAAGATGTTTTGTGTTTCTCACTGAGAAATGTAGGGAATGAATATGTGTGTGATTGTGTACGTGCATGCCAGCTGTGGGGCTGTCTGACAGTGAGTGGGAGGGTGAGAATGTGTTTGTTCCTAGACTCCCTGGTTGAGTGAAAATGGCTCCTGGAAATGCCGTTTCAGATTAGAGTGCGATGGCTGGAGAGGTGGAGATTTCATTACTTTCCCCTTTGTGTGATGTTTTGGAGCTGGTAATATAAAAGCAGAGCTATAAATAATCCAGTCACACCTGTGGTGTCCCTGAGATTTATAGTGCCTGCTAATGCCAGAATCTTCGGGGTGTTTCACTATGCAAAGCAAAACGAGAAATAATCACCCCCCCAAAACCAAGGCAATGTAGTCCCCACTTGTCTTCTCATGTGCCAGGCAAGGAGAAATCCTCCTTCCTACCAGACACCCAGGTTTATTCCATAATTTGTGTGTAATGCCCATCACCATGAATAGTGCTCTCCCTTGTCCTTGCCTTGAGGGCTGAGGCTGATCACCACCTGCCTTGGGTGTGTGTGCTGGGAGATGGAGGTCACAGGCAGCAGTTTGATGTGTGCAAGCATTTGAGATGCAGGGGCTATATTTTTAGCTGCTCCAGATTCTCTCCTGGCTGGGATATGATGCTGAGGAGTTTATTGCTGTAAGGATGTGCCTAGAATACCAGGCAGCCTCAGAAATTTACTGTGCCGCAGAGCCCTGACTCAGTGCTGCTCTGTGATTTTCCTGTGTTGCTTCTACACTGGAAAGACAGAAAGAAATGGTTCCTTGTGTTCCTGGCTACTGCTGGCACTGGAGGGACAGCTGCTGTGATTTAGCAAGAAGCCCTGTTGCAGAGGACAGCAGCTAAACTAGCTAAACTGTAGTTTGCTTAGTGAAGCTGCCTTCAGATTTCTTTTCCAATATTATTCCACATTTTTGTTGAACAGCAGCACTGACCACATGCTTACCTTTCATTTGTGCATTTCCAAGCATGTCCAGAATGCCCCTGCAAATAGTTTTTTTGTGGCTGTACACTTTAAATGCTTCCAAAATGCCAGAAACCTTTCACAGGTAGTTTCTCTGTGCAGCATTTCAGGGCAGGATGTGGAGAGATGGCCATGGGTGGATTTCTGTACACCTGGCTGCAAGGAAGGTGGACAGTCAGCATCCCTGCAGCCAGAAGGGTGAGCATTTGCTAGAGATATTCCCTGTGGTGAATCCTGTAAAGAATGAAATCACATTTGTGGGCCTTTCATCCTACTGGTGCGAGTGCTCCTGCAGGTTTGAAATGGTGGTTTCTACCCCAAAACACTCTTGAATTGTGAGACCCAGTACATTTGCAAATTAAATTTCCATGTATGAAAGATCTGCAACCGACTTCTTGACAATCTAATTCTTGAGGAGCTTAGCTTGTCCTTTGCAAGTCCAGTCAAACAGCATAAATGCTAGATGAAGAAAGATGATTGGTGCTGTCAGAAATGAGAAACGAGTATGAGATATACTGAAGAGACCTAGCAGGACTCTCCCAAACCGTCTGCTTAAGAAACACAGTATTCTCCTGGGGCTTGGTTGTATCATACTCCTCAAGGAGTGGGCTTTCATCCATCACTGCCCGGAGGAGGCTGGAAATCAGGCGCTGAAGCTCGTCCGCTCTGGCTCGATTCTGAGCTCTGCTCGAGGCTCCCTGCTGCCCCCTTGTTGCTAGAAATAATACTGGAAATACGACGGGCTACTATTTCCACGTTGTGTTGGGAGCTTGACTAATAGCCTCACATTTGGGGGAAATCGTAGACCTCACATAGGAATGTCTGTCTCATTGCCGTGGTATCCAGAATAATAAATACAGCAATCACAGCTGTACCGCCTGGCATTTGTCTGACCTGCTGCATTCTCAGAAGCACAAACATGAATGAGGGGCAAGCTATAGAGGGGTGAGGTTTGTAGGCAGGGGCAAAATCTTTTTTTTTCAGCTTTTTAGTCTTGTGAAATACAGACAAGTTTGTAGCCATACAAGCTCTCCCAACACATGCTTATTCTTCTTGTGTGCTGAAGTCCCTCAGCTAAAAAAATCTACTGCACTAGTAAACACTAAAGAGAGTCTGCAAATGACAAGAGTGTTTCCTTTCCAAAGTGCCCCAACAGAGGCCACACACAAAGCTTGGAGCAGCTCCATGCAGGTACAGGATAGCTTGCATTTTAATCTTGTGGTGCTCTTTCTTTACTTTTCTTGAGTCACTAGTGCTCAAAAGTTGTTGCCATCTACATTGTAGACAAGAAATCTATTTTAAATTATTTTAGTGGCTCACAGCCCCAGCTCCTGCTTGGTTTGCTGGTTGGTTTCTTTTCTGGAAAAAAAAAAAATCAAATTTGATTCTAAATGGCTCCTTGTTAGCAAAGGCCAGTGGCTATGAATGGGATACGGAGAATAAAATCTACTCTGTCCACTCATGAATGGTAGCCAGGTCAGGGCTGAGCCACATTGGCAGGAGGCAGTGATGTGGGAAGCTTGCCCTGCCATTATCTATTCTGCAGACAAGCAGTGGATTTAATTCTCAGAGGATCTCAAACCTATAATAAAATCTCAATGGGAATAAAAAACCCTGACCCAGAAGGCAGTGGCATGTTCTACTTGTCCTCCTTAGTCGTAAGTGTGGCTGTGCATCAAGGGAGCTGTGTGACAATTTTGTGAGGTCTAGGCAGTAGAAGAAACCCACTCCCCAGTGTTATGCTGGAGTCTCTGCAAGGTATGTATTTATACTGCTAGTGAAAAACAGAAGGAAAAATCAGAGTGTCTCTAACACATGTAATCTGCAGGGAAAAAAGCACACATTTGCATGTCTGTTAAGCAAGGAATCTTTGCTGCTAAGGGAATAGTGGTATGCATACTTTTCTCCTTCTTGCATGCTATTTTCTAAGCCTACATCTATGAACATCCATTGAAAATCTGGCATTTTTCTTGAGGTGGCATTGCTGGGTGACATCATGGACCTACTTGTCATCTCAGCAGTTCCATTTTCAGTGTTCATTAAAAAACTATTTAGCAACTGAAGGAAGGAAGGCACCCTGTGACCTGCTGTGCTCCTCACAGCCAGGCCAGTAACAGCAGAGCCCCAGACTGCTTTCTGAGGGTGCAAGGATGATTCCAGGGCACTTCTGTCCCCTTGGAAATGGGATAAATAGGTGCAATAGATCACATCCACACAAAAAATCGTCAAACCCCAGTCATTGTGGCCTGCTGCATTTGAGGATATTTAGAAAGATCTTCCCACTTGGAAAAACAAAACAAAACAAAATAAAATAAAATAAACAAACAAAAACCCAGCTCAATTTTTAATAAATCACTGCTTTTAGAGGATTCTGGGAGGCTGAGGTGAAAATCTGCTTTCCTTTTAATTTTGGGGTTTGTAGACTTTTCCCTGACTCCCTTTTTAATCACACATGCACAAGCTTGTTATCAGAAAAGTTCCTGAACCTTTTATCATTAATGTTCTATGCGCCTGATTTTTAATAAAGGCAAACGAAATGGAGGCTGTTATCTGAAGGGAGGTTTCCTTCTAACAGCGAGGCGAGGAGCCGCTCAAATATATTAACACAAAATGAGAGACAAATGCTGCCTCCTCCAAGCTAGCTTCTGATCTAGACAGTGAGAGCTTTCCACTAAGCTGGCTGTTTACAGCCTCTGCTCTGGCATCCATCTTGGGGTTTGTGGGATGCAGTTTCCATTCCTGTCCCTCCGTCTGATCGCACACGAGCAGCATATATTCCCTTGCCTTCAACCCTGTCCCTGACGCACTCTGGCATCTTGCTTCCCCCACCCCGCCTCTCCCAGCCCGGCAAGGAAGCTGGGAGAACAACTTACAGAATATGAGGAGACCTGGAGCCAGGGAGTCACCCTGCTGTGTGGGGAAAGCTAAATTTGGGAAGCGGGATTTCTCCGGTATCGCCAGGCCCGGGTGGGCAGCACCATCTCCCTGTGACTCTGCAAAGCAAATTAACTCAGTAGCGTGAGCTCCCCTGCTCTTCCTCCCCCACCCAGGGAAAAATAAAAGCCAAGTGCGGCAGCGGGAGCTGATTCAGGCAACCGGTGTTCACTCCCTTCGCAAAAGGGGGCTGAGAAGGCTGGTGGAGGAGGGGTTGTAGAGCGTACTGCTGACCTGCTGAATTATGACTTTAATGCAGTCGCTTTAATAACTTGCTGTAGCTCCAACTAGCAGATGCAATTTATGGCAAAGCAGGCGCCCAGGCATTTTTCCTTCTATGAAGACTAAGCAGATCTCTGATTACTACCCCCTCCCCCCAGTCCATTACCTTCCCCCGCTTGCTCTGCTAATGGAAAAATGTTATGTGTCTGTGTGCTTTTTCCCCAAGCCCTGTTTTCAGGAAATGGTGGAGAATGAGAAACTAACACATGCACACACACACACACACACATGCTTGCAGGAGAGATCCTTCCACTCTCTGTTCTTCAGCCATGCAAAATTCCTATTGCTAGTAGAACTGCTGGTTCTTTTTCTAAAACCTTACAACTTCAGCCAGAAGTGAGGCAAATTCCTGCATTTATTTTTAGGGAAAAAGAAAGACACACACACACCCTCCTTCTGACAAAAAATAATCTGAAATTTGAGTGATTTCACTGCATAATGCAAACGCCATTGCCTCTCAATACTGTAATGAGGGCTTCAACACAATCCCACACAAACAAACAAGCTGAACCTGGGAGTGATGAGCAGGCAAACCAAGTTCAAGTTTTAATGCTGTATTTGATGGTTGTATACAATAGATGGGTGCATTAAAAGAAACACACCCAAACACCAATGCACAGATAGACAGGCAGATACCCTGACAGTTCTCCTGTTTTAAAGATCCATTCATTTTCTATCTAAGGGATGAACTCTTCCTCCCACTCTCCTCCTCTCTCTCTTTTTCTGTGATTTGCATGATCATTTGCTACACATATTATGAATTACTGTTTATCTTAGTCCACGCTTCAAAGCAATTCGCCCCCAAAATGTCACTGGATCAATAAACTCAGTTTCTGTTACCTTTTCTAAATTCAGGGAAAGAAACATAGGAGAAAGAAACATTTCCTTTTTAGTCAAATGGAACAAAAATCTTGGGTTAAGAAGATGTGCCCATTTCTGAATTCTGAGGACTCACACAGAAACCCTGTAATTTCACTGGTTTGTACTTTATATGTGCTTTCATTTTCTGAAAATAAAAAGGTATATTTGGAACTGAAGCCCTGTAAAAATGGTATGTACTGCTTCGAACCCATTGAGAGAGTCCATACAAGGCATTGCAGATCAGTCCATTGTGACTGTTAAATATTTATCAGCAAGGCAAATTCTTTCTAGGTTGCAGCAAGTACTGTTTGCAACAACCTACCTCTGTGCTTCCAAAAATGAGTATCAGACTCCTGCAAAATTTCCAGCTCCTCATATAGCTACAGTAGTGTTTTCTTCTCTTTAAGACAGCTAGATTAATATGTACCATACAGTGTGAATTGCTTAGTATGAGGAAGCAACATAGGGGAGCATTCAAGTTCCAGGCAGAAGAGTATAACTTGGATGTTTCCATGTGAATTTGGTCTGATGTGTCTGTCTAACTGTGTTTACAGTTACTTGCTATCAGCCTGTACTGGGAGCACATTACTGACCCAGTACCATGAGATGCACCTGCATGCACATGCTCAACCATGCAGGTATTTCGCTTAGATGTTATGAGTTGTCTTTGAACAATCAAATTTATCTCTGCTGACTACAGAGGGAGCTGAGACCAGATTCCTGACTTCCGAGGGTTAGAGTTAGGTGAAATGAATCTTTGGCTCAAGTGTTCGACCACAGTTCCTTGGCTTGTGCCGTTAGCTTCATGAATTCCCAGATGATCTCCCCACCACAGTTTAGCCAGGCCTGGAACTGCTTATTTGCTCAGAAGGACTGAGATGAGATGCAGTTAGTTCAGCGAAGCCACTGGCATTTCAAAATTATATGTAAAAGCATATATTTGTACTCTTGTTTTTCAAGTAATGCCATAAATATGTGTAATAATTAACAGGCTTAAAACACTTGCTACACTTGTGATCATTTTAAAAAAAAATCTACTCAAAGTTTTATAAAGCTATATGGAGAACATCCCTACAGCTCTCTGTAACCCAGCAGGACATGCACACAGTTAAAGCAGATGCTTTCATTGATGCTTGCTGTCTACGAGGCAGTGCCCAGCCCAGGTATTGCTCAGGAGGGACCGCGGTGCTATTAGGCCGCGGAAAGCCTTTCTACGGAGCCTGCTGTGGCCGAGGGATCGGTGCTGGGGCCGTGCCGGCTTCGGAGGTACCTCGTGTAGCTCTTTTGCCCAGGGTGGCTGTATAAGAGTCAAGTCTGAGACTAGAAATTCGGGGACTTACTATGTAGCCACTATGTAGCCACGAAATCGTGGGGAGATTATTAATAGTGGCGGCGTGTGAGTACAGGTGTGGTTCGTGACAGTGGAGCTCATTCTGGAGGGTCCTCTGATTCTACTGTTTTTCTTTTTTGAACCTGGCCTTTGATTAAAAATGTCTCGCTTCCAGCTCACGTTGCCTTTTAACAGGCTCTGCATAGCCCTCTCGCGGTTCCCAGCTCACATCAGAGGCAGGGCTGGAAGTGTTTCACTGCAGAATAAACATATGGGCTGTAAATCCTGTGATTCAGAAGATTCGCCCGCAATATTCCTCTCCGCTGTTGCCATAGGTAACCAGGCTCTGCAAAACACCATTTACCCTGGAATGCAAGGAGACACAGAGCTCAGCAAGGGCACTCCGGTTAACCCTTTCCTGCTCCTTGCTCTTACTGTGTTTAGAGTCACACACAAATAAACCCGCACCGTGTAAATTACATCAAACCACCGAAACGCTCACACAAGCCTCCGGCACATGCTCATCCGTGCTGCGGGAACGGCAGGTTCCTTCTCATGTCCATGGAACATGTCAGAGTACTATGTTTTGTTGACTGCTGTCTTACTGGGCCTGTGTGACACACTGCCCTGAGCCCCGGGGGAATGGGTTAAACTCCTCTAGTGGCAACAGGTAAAGGAAGGAAACCCAATCAGGCTGGCCTGGTCTGCAATACAAATCCAAGGTTTGTGGAGTGGTATTTGTACTTAAGACAGGACCTTAGAAAGGAAGACTTTTGAGTGCACCATAGCTTTTGTTCTTTTCTTTTTTCTTTTCCTTTTCCTTTTCCTTTTCCTTTTCCTTTTCCTTTTCCTTTTTTTCCTTTTCCTTTTCCTTTTCCTTTTCCTTTTCCTTTTCCTTTTCCTTTTCCTTTTCTCTTTTTCTTTTCATTTTTCTTTTTTCCTTTTCTTTTTCTTTTTCTGTGGCTGACTGGTGATCTCCAAGATTTACAATGTTTTACCAATGCCATCTAATGGAGATCTATCACGTTGGACTAACACCTTGTTTCCAGCCTCAAGCTATTTTGCAGCCTGCACTCTTAGCATCTCATAATGGCCTGTCTTCTCCATCACCTGATACACTGAATGTGGACAATCAATAGTTATCTTTAAGGGCTGTGCCTAATGCAGTGTGGAGAGAGGCCATGATGCTGTGCTTCAGCCAGAGGATGTGCAAATACAAAGCCCCTTGTACTCAAAGCAGTCTTGCTAAAAGGCAGACCTCAAGTCCTAGTAGAGTGCGAAAGTCTCTCCTATCTCATGGACCCACTCACCATCAGAGGCCTTGTTGCTGACTCATCCACTGGAGGAGACACCTGAGAGGTCTGAACATATCTGTGATATAGTGATATAGATTCAGACAGAAACCATGCTCATTGCACGTATCTTGTGTATGTGTAAATATTCATACAAGCATCTGACATGTCAGTTTGTGTCTCCAAACTGTGTGCTACACAGAGCAGGCTGGATGAATTAGTTGGATACAGTCATATAAATGTCACTCTACAACAAATTTAACAGATGGGAGCAGAGTTCAGATGAGCTGAATTTGCATTTACTGCAGCTTAGGAGAACAGGGACAGAAAGTGTCCCCCAGTTTACCTTTTTACTTCTGTAATTCTGAGCTATCTGTGGGCTAATGTGTTTCTCATCAGAGCAGAAGGAGCCAAAGTGATGTACTATGTCTGAACAGTGTTGCTGCAATCCCAGCTGCAGGAGAGCAGGTAGCAGTGTATGCCTTGCTTTTACCCTTCTTCCCACATGGGTCTGAGGAAGGTGTGTGTGTGAAGAGTAAATGCATAGCCCTGAGTTCTGGGAGTGGTAAATTTATACTGCAGAGGAGCTGCAGGTAAGACTGAGGATCTGTCTCATTTCCCACTTTCACAAATCCAGTTATAAACCCCCTAAATATGTTGTATTTCAAACCACCTTTGTCTTCTTCCTCATACGCCCTTCTGCAGCTTAATGCACACACACATACACACCACCACTGTACACAATATTGCTCTAGGGTCATCTACAGATAAGTTAAAATGCAAAATCCTCACCCCAAAGAGTTAACAGTGTTGGTTACTTTTACATCAAAAGTCTGGTGGGAATACAGAGAATTCAGGAAATGTGGATAAGGCTGAAATTACATTTATAAAAGATCTTGCAGTGGTTGGGAATCACGGCCCATGCATAGACAAGCTTGTATTGGGACTGCTGTAATTCCTGGGCAGAACAGGGGGAGTGAAGGAGAGGTCAGTGTGCTTTGTGGGATTCTCTGGCATTACTGGGGCAAGGGGATTTAGTCCCTCTCTGTTACTCGAACAGTGAGCAAGTATTTTTTAAGGCTCTTTTTAATGTTGCTAGAATAAAAAGGAACAAGCAAGAGAAAATGACCACAAATCATTAGGAGATTGCTCTCAGTGGAAAAGTGCAAATACAAAATCAAATTGTTTTCCTCCAAAATCAGTTTTTTTTCATGGGTTATTTCTATGCCACCACAGAGAAGAATGGTGAAGCAAAGGGCTTGATGTACAAGGAAAAGGGGTTTATAAAGATCCCCAAGACCTACTGAGTGGATGTTACTGCTTCAAATTCTCTAAATTGCTGTTACATCAGTCTGGATGGTGGAGATAAACTGTCAGCCTGAAAACCACGTAGCAATGGACGAAGCACAGTGATACATGTGCTCTAACTTTCTGGATTTATAGGATTTATTTTGCACACTCCCATAGCCTCTTTGCAAGCCTAACACTTGATTTGCTGTTGTGCCAAGTGCCCTGGAAGCTGTTGCTAACTTTCTTGACATAGTGGGTACCTGCTGAGGTGTTTTGGGATAGGTTGTGTGGGTGGGGAAAGAGGAGCACAAGGTCAGAAACAGGGGTGCCTGCATGGCAGAGTGGAGTTATAACTGGGCCATGTTCCTCAGCCGTTACCTGAAGATCCAAAACCCTCTGGAAGCACTGAAGGTGCAGAGGCTGGAGCCTGTTTCTTTTTCTGGGTTTGTACAATTGCCTTGAGTCAAGGGTATTTAAATGTCATGTTTTTATGTAGTTCCTGAATTTTTGTAGATTTGGGTGTTTATAGCAGAAGGTTTTTGTGTTCTTGTGCACTCCTATCTGTGTGTTTGAAAGATAAATGTCAGAGCTTTCTTTTGGGGCTTGTATTTTTCCACAGCCAAGGTGACACACTCCCATTACATTACGTTTAACCTGCTGCCCCAAGAGCTGATACAATTTATTTATTTTGGAGGGGAGCTATCAGAGCCTGAGCAGGCCCAAAGCAATTTTCTTTGAAGGCTGTATTGGCTGGGACTGCAGAAACAGCGACAAAGAAGAGACTGTGCAAGAGCGTGCTACTTGGGAGCTCAGGCAGGAAAGGGTTACTGCCTGCACAGCTTTCTATGTCTGCAGCTCCAGGCAAAACCCAGAGAGAGACAATGATGTCAGCACTACCTCCAGGCCCAGGGCCCCTTGCCTGACAATGTGGGCAATCCAACACATTCCCATCTGCCACAACAAGAGCATTCATGCTGCTATTTCCTGACCTCTTTGGATTAAAACATGTGGAGTTAAATATACATCCAGCCCCATGCTTATGTGCTTGCATTGCACTAGAAATAGACTTATGGGAAACTGGCTGCAGCTTTTGCCACCCGACACTCAGGATCTGTGTCAACATTGTCATCGAGAAAAGCACACGTTGGTCTGATCAGGAGATTGTAGGTTCATGTACACATACATAAAATTCAGTTTGCCTTTGTGCCTCACGTTGCCGCATGTAATCAGCGCTCAATCAGAAAGGGGAGGGGGAAGGGGAGCTTAAAAAAGAAAATCAAGATTAGTCAGAGGCAGTGATTTCAGCCTTTTCACCATATGAAACTGGCCGAGTTTTTTAGTACCACGTAAAAAGTTCTGACAGCAGACAGCTTGGCCGAGATGGGTGTCTGCACTCAAGGCTGGTGGAAGAGAGAGAGCGTGCAGCAGCCTTTGCAGGCTGCCATGACAGACCGGCAGGCACAGTGAGCGCAGCTTTTTGTTTGCTTTACAGAGAAGCTGGTCTGGTAGTGCAGAGTGCTAGTAAAGGAGAGATTTTATTGCTGCTTTTATTCCTGATGCCTGCGGGGTCTGTTGCGTGCACATGGGTATGGCGGTGCTCCTTTTCACGTCCGTGTGCACTGCGTATCTGTGGCTGTGTGCCTGTATGTATCTGTGTGTCTCCATAGCTATGTCATTCCCTGTCTGCATTGCTCAGTCTTTTTCCTTTCGAGTGTAGGAGTTGCATTTCTTTCTGTGCACCGATGGATTTTCCTCTACTATATACAAAGGGGAAAGAAAATGTAGGGATAGCTTGCGTTTCATTTATGTCTTACTTGACAAAGGGCTTCACAATTCAGAAATATGAATGAAGAAGAAAGTGAGACTATTCCTTTCTTTTGCTTTTGCTTATGGTCTTCTGTCTTCTCTTCACAGCCACTTCTTTTCTCTACTTTTTCCTCACTCAGACTTCAAACTCTTGTTCCTGTAACAAATGTTTTAAATGTAATCTATCCTGACTGCAGAGTCAGGCCCCTTTTCATAGTGTGTTTCTTGTATAGTCTTCCTTTTATTTTTTTTAAGTTAGAGTGGGCCTCAACATAGCAAATTCCTGTGGGCAGTTTGGTTTAGTGTCTTCCCCCCTTCATTTGGCCCCTGCCTATAGCACTCAGAATCTCAGAGAGTGCAACATAGGGAAGCAGAACAAAAATAAGCTCCCCAAAATGTAGAGTTCCCTGATGGCTCACAAGGGTCTTGGAAAAAGGTTTAGCTGCTAAAATACTAATTGGGTGCTTGGAGAGGTGAGGCCAAATGGTTAATGTAGGATAAAAACTGCAAACCTCTTAATTCTCTTAGTGTCTGGCTTAACCTTGCCTTGACTCTGAAGAGACGGCAGTAAGTAAGGATGAGCTTGTATTAGAAATAGGATTCCATCTTTCTGCCCATCCCCTGCAATGCCAGTTCCAGTATTACAGGGCAACAGTGGTATAAACTTCTCAATCAGTTTCTGTTGGTGGAGGCTTGGACCCACCTCATTTCTCAATTAGTGTAATCAAGGCCAAGACCCTGGCATTTTTCCTAACAGCTTCCTCCCTTCTGTGAAACATAAAATACAGACAACCAGTTAGAAAAAGTGGAGCCAGACTGCAGCAAGCATTGTATTTCGCTGGTGGCACAATAAGGAAGCTGCCTCTAGTGTCAGCCACTCTAAATGAGGCATACAGATAAGTTAGAGTGGTAATATGCATAATGACTGTCATACAGATATTTCAGAGTATATAATAAGCTGTGATTAAATAATTAAACTAAAGAACTTCAAAGGGTTCTGTCTGTGCAGACTAAAGATCCAGATGCAAGAAATCTCCAGTGCTTTTTCTGCCTTGGTACCTGACGTGCCACTGGTCTGTCTGCTTTAAACTTGTAATTTTTCACACTGGTCTTTAATTTTCCCATCAGTAGCACCACATGTTAATAATACTTAGGCAGAGCAGTGCCTCTTACAGAGTTGTTTTGAAGGAAATAGAGACTCTTATTGAAGGAGTCTCTGTGTGAAGACTCATTTGGAAAGAACTTGTGAGCCAACTTTAAGTTATTTGGGAGCAAAGTGGAGGAAGCAGGTTCAGCATGAGATCAGCACTGAGTTTCTCAGTATCATAAGACATGAGAGTATGCAGCCACTGGGGAGAAATACAATGATAAAAACAAGAGCCCTGCATAGTTCTCAGGAACCTTAAATTAGGCTGCAGAACCTAGAGAGAATTAGGTTTGCAGTTTTGGACTGGGACACATGCAGTGCTTAAAATCCATTCTTTATGCCTGATGGATCTTTGCTTTTGTTACTTGTTCGAGCTGCATACACAAAGTCAATGAAATAGATGAAGACAGATTCTCAATGTCCTGGCACCTCATCTCTTGCCATGAGTACCAGACTGCACACCAAAAATGTGGAGAATATGTCCCCAGGTTCCCCTGCTTTGATTAGGGCCATTATTTTGATGAGGAGCATTTTTTTCTGCCTTTCCCCTCCTCCCCCCTAAAAATCAAGCAGTTTCTCTGTGTTTATGGATACACATGCATTTAATATGGCTGTCTTAGCCCAGATATGAGCAGCTGTGTGAAAAGTGCTCAGCAGCTGGTTTGGAGCGGGGCAGGTGGAGGAAGAGAGGAAGCCTGCAAGTCACATCCTCCTGACTGCCTTCCTCTTCAGTGCTGTGTTCAGTCACACCACCCAGAAAAAGTCATTCAGGGAGATTTGAGGAATGTATGGAGCAAGTGCTCCATTTCATTTATGTTCAAGATAAACAAGGGTGTCAGCTGAAGCTGAGCTGCTGAGGTGTTCTGTGTACTTCAGTGCCAGGCAGTAGTGGCTGCTGCTTGGAAGATGGATTTATTAAGATTATTAGTAAGTGTTATTTGGAGGTGACTGAAATCGCTGGGTGAACTCCAGAGGATTAGCTTTCCAAAGATAGCAAATGCAAGAGGAAAAAAAAAAAGCAACCCCAAACAAACAAGCCAGCAGTACCAGTTGTGCTTATTTAATAAAGTCTCTGCACAGGATTAGCTCACATGCATTCACTTGTTTTTGTGGCTGGAGATAGGGGGGATGGGAAGGAGGAACCATCTTAGCGTGTAATTCCCCAAGTAAAAGCAAAGCTGCAGCACAGCATCTGACTCAGTTCACAGAGTAGGTGACAACCTGCTGTGAGCAGGGCAGGCAGAGGAGGAATTGCCTCTTCCTGAATTGCACTTGATTCAGGGAGCCTAGATTGTGGCAACTGTCATACAGAAATAACTTGGGCAAGGAAGGCTCTGCTCAGGAGCAATCATGTCCCTGCACAGAGGGCACGAGAGCCTTAGGCAGGCCGTCATGCTGACGCGAGCCTGAGAAGTAGCCTATAGGAGAGACCATAGTAATCAAAATAGTGATCTCCAATTATCTAATGAGGCCATAAGAGGACCTTAAAGTGCTTGTAGACATGAATTCAACAAATATCACCCTGTGGGATGGAAGTTGGTGTTACTGACCCCAAATGGCAAACCAGTGGCAGCGAGAGGGTGTCCAAGGTCCCATAAAGAGAGGGCCAGGTGGGAACACAGGGAGGGTACCAAGAGGGAAAATCAGGAGAAAAATCCAGCCTTCAGAGAGAACTGAAGGGTAAGAGAGCTTTAAAGACCAATGTATCCCATGTTTTAGTGTTGTTTTGGTGCCTAGATAATGTTCCTGGATGGATTCCTCTTGACTGGTGAGGTAGGACAAATGATTCAGTTACGCAGTGCAGCTTGGATGTCCCTGCTTCAGTGCTGATGTCCAGAAGTGGAAGTTTCTCACTGACCCTTCAGCCTTCTGTAGCACTGTGCTACCGGAAGCGTGGTCACCCAAAGGAGAAGTGTCTTGTGTTGCTCTTTAGTGATTCATTGGAGCTCTTTTGGGAAGTGGCAGGAGACACTGAGGGATTCTTTGGTTCTTTGTTCAGTACTGGAAAAGGGATTGTGAAGCGTGGTGCCCTTGCGGTTTCCAGTGACATTTCTAATTTTCTTTCATGAGAAGCTGCTTGTCTGTCTCCTAAATCTGCAGGATCTGCACTGGCCCCTCTTCCCTCCTTCAAAAAAGCTCCTTATGCAGAGCTGGGTCTGTGCTCCTCAAGGCTTTCCTAGACGCTGTGGCAGCAGCAGCAGAACTGGATTTTGTAAGCCTGTTCAGACAGGAAAGACCTTTAATTTTACACAGTCACAGAACAGAATGGGACCTATGTACACAATTTAGCAGCTTCATTCTTTAGATTGGGGAAAGGGAACAATGCCCTGCTTAAGTCTTTTGGGATAAGCTATCACAAGTGGAAAAAGGAGGAAGGAAAGGCTGCCACTCATTCAAGTGGGAGAAAAGAGGTGGGAAGACAGTGATGCAGTTTTATACTGAGTGGACAGAATCATCTGGTAACCTGTGTGCTTAATCCCATGCTGAGACTGAAGGATATGCCAGCAGTAACTAAAACAGAAGCTAAGTAAGAGGTATAGAGCTCTGAATTCAAACTGCCCAGCTTTTACAGGAGATGTCTTCAGTGCTAAAATTTGTGTTAATGAAATCTTTGATTCCGACTGAAGAGAAAGTAAGAGAATGTTGGACTAAGAGGCAGAGGAAAAGGGAAGAAAAAGGAAGAAAAAAGAGAGGAGAAAAAGACTGTAGTGTTTCAGGGTCATGTCCTCAACTCTTTCTGTTGAGCTCCAACTTTTTGATAGCAATCATAATTTCCACATGAGAAGCTGATGGTTATGCAGCTATTTTCTTTCATGGATAAAATGAAAATACCCACATTAAAATAAAAAAGGCATGGTTTTCTTTTTCCATTAGCTCTTCATGCATTAGAGAAACATCCTCTGTTCTCTGAAAAAGAAACACAAGCTAACACTTATTTGGAAGACTGGAACACGTTTTGCAGTACAAATAAGAGATAGTAGGGGTCTGGTCTGCCCTAACCCTTGATTTACAGAGCAGTTCAAGGAGCTTATTGCTTTCACTCTCTGAAGCTGATTGAACAGATGCAGGCTGCAGTGCTGTGGTGATGAATAGATGGGTACCTAGCCTAGGCCCCGACTAACTTGTGGAGTCTCTCACTCCTCCTGACAAAGAGAAGTGCTGTGGCACATGTCTTACTTCCAGGCTATGTGAACTCATCTAAGGTAAAGGGACTTGATTCTATACTGGTGTGTGACTGATGTATAAAATCTCTAGAAAAAATCAAGCCCTTTTAGTGAGACTCATTGGGCTGCTCTAATTTACATTGGAGGACCCAGCACCCCATGACTGATGACACTGAAGGTGGTGGTTTAAGGCCACCTCTCTCCATGGACTTAATACATACACAGAGTATAGCTGAGGTCTATCCCTCTCTGTGATAACTATGCACTTTTATGGGACTATGGCCATGAGTCCAATTTAACATTACCCAGTAACTGTCTGGGACAATTCAGATCCCTCCTTCTTCACTCTCATCCTTCTCTCTGTCTGATATATTTTAGTGTTTGGTTTTATGCCTAATATGGAGAGATTGTAATGAAATGGATGAGGCGTTTAATAAAGGAGATGTCTGAAAAGCGAGAAGTGTTTTATCTCTGAAAAAGTCTTCCAGTGATTTGTTGGAAAATCCTATTTTGAAATGGGTTTGGCTTAGGAGGGCCACCATTTGTGTGATTTGTCCTCAATAGAAATTAGACCATCTCAGTATTTTTATACAGCTGAATGATTATTTTTTGAGTTATTCATTACAGACTTCTGAACCTCTCAGGAGTCCATGAGCTCTTTATGAGCTATACAAAAGGACACAGACTCACTAGCAGAGCAGAGAAATTCCCAGGAGGAAAGAGATTTGTAACTAAACTGAGGAGAACAGAAAGAGATGGAGAAGGTAAACTTCAGAAAGCCTGGATAAAAGCACATTCTTTAACAGCCTAACAATGATTTAGACTCCTTCAAGTCAGGAACAGAGCAGGCTATACTGAGGATGTTTAGAAGAAAGCAGACTATCCTTCAAAGTTTTATTTCATATCTGGTTTGGTAGCATGAGAAAGACAGAAGGTGGCTTGTTTTCTAGGGCTTTCTCAAAACATGAACCCTGAAAGAAACATGTCTGCTTTCTTCAGAGGACCCACTCATGGTATTGACATGTATATTCTCCAAAAGAAGAGTCATCTGTTCAAAACAGTCAGTTTACAGTCAGCAGGGCATACAGGCCAAAATGAAAAAGAGAAAAATTGCTATTTCTGAGAAGTTAACCCCCAAAGTATGTAAAGAAAATGCAGAGACAGAAGACTGTAAATTTCCAGGCCTCTTAATAAACACCTTTGGGATTCCCAGGCTGGCTAGGAAAACACTGCATAGCAAAGCTCTTTCTTACAAAGAGACAATTAGATAAATGCCACTTGCTGATTGCAAAACTGGCTAAAACTTACTGCATCTTACGGGATCCTGCTCATTTTCCTACCTGGGAGGAAAGTCTGATAGAGCTGTGTATTAAATGGAATGGAACAGAGCCAAAGCTGGCTAAATAATGGAAACGTTTTTGTGAATATTTATTCAGTGAAAATATTGCCAAAATTCACAATATTATTGATAATGAATTATTTAACTGGCTCCAGACGAAACTCCAACAGAATCCCTGGCCGTACTGTTCTGCCAAGAGGCATTGTGTATGCATAGCACTCCCTCCACAGTGACTGCAGAAATGAGCTCTGCTTGCCAGTCTCCCAGAAAGGATTTCATTCTACTGCTATCAGATGAGTCAAAGCTTCACAGTACTGAGAGAACTACTCAGTCAGGGATGGACTGAGCCAGGCCCATGGGCAGACCTGGGCAGGCTAATGGGTATGCCTGGGGCAAAGATACTGTACACTGGTATGCCCATACAGACGCCCCATCTAACAAAGAAATGGGTGCGTGTGGGCTCTCAGTTAGCATGCTGCAGCATTTTTAACTCTGTGTAGATGTGTGCTCTATAGAATTGTGTGTGGGCTTATGCAACTGTGGTGCAGTGAGGGAACATACATGCTTTTGTCAGCTGCATGTTGGAGTAGATAAGTGTGTGCTACATGGGCTGTCCCACCTGTGCCCTTTGGGGCACTGTTCTTCATGAGTCATCTGGAGAAAAGTGAATTCCACTGGACTCTGTCTTTCGTCTCTTCCTCTGCTTTCTCTGTTTCTCATTTTAGGGTAAACTTCTCCACAAACAGGTTCTTACATTGCCCGGGCTTGGGACAACTGCCACACAACTGTATAGAACTGCACGTTGCTGCATGGAGCAGCTGCAGGTCTGTCCTCCTGCCAGTACCATTGGCCCAGGGATGCTTATGCCTCTTCCTGTGTCATCTGCAGTTCACCAGAATCAGTTTCTCCCTTTGGCCAGAGGACTTTTGTCTGGGCTTGCACCCAGATCTGCCATTCAAGCAAAGACAGTGCTCAGTGAGGAAGTCCTGCATATTTCAGGCATGTTTAGGGATGTTTGTTCCAGGCAGTACCTAGTTTGTTGATCTCACTTGGCTTTATCTCATGCAACATGCATAATTCGGGTCAGCCTGCTCCTCAGCCCTGGCCTGCTTGGGCACATGCTATTTCCAGATCAGATCACAGGTTCTCCTACCAGCACTAACCCTGTTCTTTCCATTAGGATTTAATGAGAGGCCCACCAGCCATGGCAATCCCAGCCCTCTAGTCACTGCTACAGCCAAGGTCAAGCCCGGGGCAGGAATTGTCCGCAAATACAGAAGCAGGAGTGAAGGGAAGGAAAGAACAATAAGAGCCATTTACTTCCCAATGCACTTGAGCACTCGAGAGAAACTGTCCCCCCAGATTGCTGAGTCAGCAGCGGCTGACAAATTAGTCAACAGGATGACTGGGCCTCAGCTCCTGGCAATTAGCATCGACAAAGCTTTGTGTGGGCCTGTGTGTTTTCCCATTAGCTGTGGCTTGCACGCCTGCAGAGGGAGGAGGGACTGGGGAAGGAAATGGCTTGCTTTGACTTTGCAAACACATGGAATTTGCATTCCCAAGGTCGCACAGCAGTCATTCGGCTTCCTGTTTCAGCATCTTTGCAGTCTGTAGCCGTTATGAATAAAGTATGCTGAGAGTCTCTTAGGAGGGAGGTGCGTCAACACAGCTGGAGGAAGGGCGAGTCCTGAATTGCAGTAGCAGAGGCGCTTTAGATTGGAAGGGGTGTAGCTTAGCACATCAGTATGGCTAACAAAACCAGGCATTGCTGGGGTGGAGCTGGCGATGGTCAGACTTCACTGGTGAGAATAGTATTGGTGATACTAACAGTATTAGAATAAAAAGAGTGTCACATCTGCAGAATGAGAGGCTTTGGCAGAGCTCAAGCAATGAAATGATAGATAGAGACAGAGGGGGATAAGGACAGGAATAAAAGAGGATTCCATAGGTCAGGAGTTCAGTGTCTTGTCAAAGCGATTTGGGAAGCCAAGGGCTAAAAGGTGGAGCTGCAGGTCAGGATTAAGCTGAAACCTAAGAGCTGAGTTCTGTTACCGTTTGGCAGAGGTCACTGCCTCCAAAGCAGCCTGTGGGGGTCATGGCCCATGCTGTGAACAATGACATTTCCCGTATTCAGCTCTAGTGGAACTACAAACACACTTTGTTGTTAAAATCGCGTGCATCTCTTTTTGCCTTCCCAACTTTGAGGCTAGGTCACCAGTGCTCTCAACAGGGTGTGAGCTTGAAGTCCTCAGAGGACCCTGGAAGAGAGGTCAAGTACATCTGCTTTTTAGCCTCACCTTCATCCACTGTATATCCACCTCCCTGGTACCTCAGACACTACCATATTATCCTTCTTCACAGTGAGCCGGTCAATCTGATTTAGCCAAAGTTCAATGGTGCCCCCAGTCCTGAAAGGCCTAGCTGTGACCCATGAAGCCCCCAGTGGGCTTTGTTCTGGGTGCTTGGAGATACGTCTTTCTGCTTACAGGCTTTCACAAAAGCTGAGCTCAACTAAGAGCAGCAGAAGCATTCAAGCTATTGGCCTGTTTTTGGGGGTAGGGGTGAGAGATGTGGTCTTTGTGTCCAGGGCACCACAACATGCTCCTTTGCTGAGCATAACTGGAACCTCTGGATTTCAAATCCTGCTGCTGAGAGCCTAGCAACAAGTGAATGTATCTACTTAAGTTTAAGGAGGAGGTCAGTGAGGGTGAAAGTAGCTCATAATGTTGTGGGGTTTTTGCTGGGTTTTTTTGTTGGTTCCCCCCCCCCCCCCCTAGAACTGTAATGGTCTGCTTGTAAATGTCTTTGGATCCAGAGACTAGCAAGGCTATATTCACTTACATTTTTTATGCCACACTAAACTTGAGACAGTTCATTTCCCTTCTGTTGATGGACAAGCTGCCTCACACTACCTCAAGTTTATTAAAGGGGATGAGTGTGCATTGAGGTGCTTCCTGTGGAGCAGCTGACACCCAGCAGCTAGCTGTTCCTGAAGTGACCTCTCCTCATCTTTGACCCCTGTGATTTTCTGCTTAGTTGTAGGCTGATTTAGTGCAGATTTTTACTGATTTCTTAGCTGCCAGTGTTTTCTGAAAATACTAGCTGGCATCTATCTGTGTCATTATGTGTCTAAATAGCTTTTGACTCTGGGTCTGTCTTCCTCCATGCTTCAATTCTTTGTCAAATAAAAGGGCCCTAACTGTAGTCTGGGCTTCAGGCAGGGTTGTATGCCTGCACATGAAGGTGGCTGTCAAGCTGTGGCCATCCAGGAGAGCCTGCTAAGGAATGTGCCTGGGGGCCCCCTTCTGACATGGCAGAGGTTAGATAGCACTTCGGTTGTACCTGACTATTGCTGCTGTGCCTGAGCTTCAAAACTTTAACCAGAGAATTTTGCCATCCTGTCATCTCACAAAGGGTAAATCCATTTAATCCAGGACTCAGATCACTACAGATGCAAGGAAATAATGGGTCCTGAATTGCTCAGGTTTGAACTTGTGTAGTGCCAAGAAAGTTCAGAGGCTTTGCTGCTGTGGTCATATGCTTTGTAGGAAAAAACAGGACAACCCACATAACACATATAATCAATCAGATATGGGTCCCATAAGGATCCATAGACAAGAATCGAATCGTCTGAATTCTCCCTCTATTCACTCATTTAACCTTCCTAGTGAACGTCAGAAGGTGGATTATCACTTCACTGCAAGTGATAAAGTTTGGGGCAACTTCACTGCAAATTCAGGTTTCAGTTCCATCATTTTGCAACACTTACCTCTGTTATCTTTCAGTGACAGGTTTCAGTGATCCCCTTCTCTGATGGCAGGGTGGAACAGGAGGAGAAAAGAACCAGACCATGTGCTTGTAGGACATGCCACTATTTGAATTCTTGGTTCATGGGAATCTGCTCATGTTTTCTTAGTGTTAGATTTTCAAACTAGCTGCCAGACCGAATTTCACCTTTGGGAAAGAAGTATCTCAGTCTCTGAGTGATACCAGCAATACTGCTTCTTTGCTTTGTTCTGAGCTGGTCCTGCAGTCCTATCAGAAAGAGAAGTGACATACTCTATGGTAACTGTTGTTCTTTGAGATATTATACTTCACATGGGCCTTGTGACTGCATTGACACAGCTGCAAGCTAACACAGCCGTCTCACTGTGAGGGAATAGAAAGTTTCAGCTGCTATGCCTTTTCTCCCCTACTTAGGAGTACCAGAACCACATGGCTCCTGCATGGCCATGCCAAACACAGTTGCTTGAAAAAAAAATCCAGACTTGTTGATGTAAGGCACTTGTGTAACTGCAGCAGGACCTATGCTGACTGCAGTATTTGAAAGAACTCCTGAAGGGACACTTCCTTAAGTGTCCAGTTCTGGGCCCCTCAGTTTAGGAAGGATGTTGTCTTGCTGGAACGTGTCCAGAGAAGGGCAACAAAGTTGGTGAGGGGTTTGGAACACGAGCCCTACGAGGAGAGGCTGAGGGAGCTGGGGTTGCTTAGCCTGGAGAAGAGGAGACTGAGGGGTGACCTTATTGCTCTCTACAACTACCTGAAGGGAGGTTGTAGCCAGGCAGAGGTTGGCCTCTTCTCCCAGGCAGCCAGTACCAGAACAAGAGGACACAGTCTCAGGCTGTGCCAGGACAGGTTTAGGCTGGATGTTAGGAAGAAGTTCTATACAGAGAGAGTGGTTGCCCATTGGAATCGGCTACCCGTGGAGGTGGTGGAGTCACCTTCATTGGAGGTGCTCAGGAGGAGACTTGATGGGGTGCTTGGCTGTATGGTTTAGTTGTTGGGTGGGTTGGATTGGTTGATGGGTTGGACGCGATGATCTTGAAGGTCTCTTCCAACCTGGTGTATTGTATTGTATTGTATCATAAGGAAAATGTCAAGACAAGGTGGTGCCCAGGAATCATAGGAAGGACACAAAGGTGTCTAAGATACTGTAACTCTGAGATACTGTAACTTCAAGATCCTTTCATTTCCTCTCTCTAGCCATGTTTTATTCCACATGAGCTATGCTTCATGCCACAAACAAACTAGGAATGAATACAGTACTTGGGTGCGGAAGTATTTTAGTAACACTGAGTTCTGACAGATTGTTACTAGCAGTAATTTCTGTTCCTTTCCTATGGCACATGCTTAAAAGCAGCTGCTGGCAGGAAACTGCCTGCAAATAACACTCTCCCTGTCTGGCTGATACCCACAGTCTCTACTCTGCTCTGATGGAAGGCACTCAGTTAATTTTAGAGGCCAAAAGGTACATGGAGGACAGGACAAGTTTCTTTTACATGGCCCTGACATTATTCCTCCTGCCCTCCTGGAAGAATGCAATGGCCTCTTTTCTGAGCTGGCAGGCAGTGCCATTTGCGGTGTTGATACTTGTCCCAGTGGGACTCAGGGCTGAGATTTTTCCATCCTTCCCTTGCCCAGTTCATTTTGTCCAGAGTGCCAAAAAGCTGTCAAATGGCATTTTTGCAACAATCAATCTAGACTGGGCTGAACCTGGTGACATGGAGGTGAAAGGATCTGGAGTCTGTTTTCCTGTTCTGCTGAGCTAGCCAATATTTCCTCATGCTTATTCAAGGGTTTAGCTCAGATAATGTCAGTAAGATTTTTTTTTGCTGCCACTTACCTATTAGCTACATTTCCCATTGCAAAATCATGTAAAGGGAAAAAGAACTGCTGTGGCAGGACTGCCGTGGCAGAAAACAAAGGCACAGTTCAGAGGCTGGTTTAAGGTGTGCTTTTGCCATAGCCCAATTCATCTTTAATGGCAGGTCTGACATTATGTTGTCCAACTGCAGTGACACTTTTACCAGCCAAATCCTTGAGGTTATCATTTCACTATGTCTTTCCAGCTTTCTTTGGTATGAGATACCATAGGCAGAGCAGACCCAACTCAAAAAGAAGGAAAGTAGTTAACACCCCTAATATCAATGGTAAAAATAATTAAGCCTTTCTTCTTCTCCTGTGTGTTCCATCAGAGGGTCTCAAAGCATTTTACAAGTATTAATTAAACTTTTCATCTCCTCCCTGAGGCCTTTTCTGTGCTGGAGGTGGTTCAGTCCAGTTTGGTAGATGTGGCTGTGGAAATCACAGTTGATTCTCATACCAGCAGTTAAAAAGTGCCTTCAGAAGCCTTTAGTTCTTACAACTGCTACCCTTTCAACCTGCAACTGTGCTTCCCAGTTTTTGGGTTAGCAGATGATTTCTCTTACTCTGTGCCATGCAGGCTCAAATCTGAAGGTTCCATAGAATAATTTCCTAGCTCTGCCCTATCCTGGGTGAGTGATGCCACTGGCACAATGACCAGGAGCTAAATTACTCTCCACTAGCCTCCAAATTATTGAAGTGTTTAAGTAGCTTAAAGCTGCTTTTTTATTTTAGAACCCTCCCTCCCAGTTAGACCAATGGGTCTGAACTAGAAAGAAATTAAAAGAGAAGAGATAGGGATCACTAAATGCAGATATCTGAAAGGTAACTCTTTAGGTAAGCATTTTGATTTTAAATATACCAAGTGATTACAAATAAAATACAGAAATTGTTTATCCCAGTGCTGAAATCCAGTAATTCTTAGGGCTGAACCTGACAATTATCTAACAGGATAGAGCAGTACTTGCATCATCTTTTAAGGAAGGGAGGAATCAGATTATACCCAGCTGAAACTGGAGAGGATATGGGAGAAGGTAGAAATTAACTATCCAAACTGGGGGATATTCACTGGGATTCAGTTCCCACCATAAAGTAAATATACCAGAGAATCTGTAATCGTCATTAATATGTTGCACTACTTTGCCTTTTTAAAGCAGTGATAATAAAACTAGTAAAAGCAATAAACAAACAGCTATGCTAAGTATGCAGCAACCCTTGGGGCTTTTGCTGGCGACAGAAACTGTTGAAATATTTTTGCATTGATATTTATGTAACATCCTTTGTCTTGGGGATCTCAAACTGCATCACCAACTGCAGCACTGAAAAGCTTGTGAACAAGGCCAGCCATATGTTGTTTTGTTAACAATATAATTTTGGAAATCATCTGTAGCATTTCTAATTAGAAGTATGAAGTGTAAAGTATTTGATTTCATTAATTTCAGTTCAATACTGTGCATTCCTCACCTAGAAACCAAAGCAACTGGCCCATTATATATATGCTGCCATATAGAATAGTACAATGAGTTAATAATTCAACAATGTGTGCTGCTGTGTGTTATATGTTTCTTTCCAAACAATCAAAATGCTTTATAGAGGCTGATGGCAATAAAGATCTCTTCAGTTAATTAAAAGTGTATACTTTGTTCTTGAGATACATAATTATCCCTTCACTGATATCCATGGTTTCTTTGTGTTTAGTGCATTTTACAGCCTGTATTTTACAGGTAAAGTAATAGAAGGGATGCATTAAACTCTACACAGACGGTGGCAAGGTAGGGACAAATGCAAGTCTCTCGATCCTCTCTCTCAACATTGAGTATGTTGTTCCTCTCTCCATTTCACTGGGCAAGGAACACAGGACTGGAAGAAAGGCTTTTCTAGGATGACCTTCTGGGTCATCCTCTCCTGTTTGCTGCCATCAAGGGCAAAATGTCCTATCGTGGCTTTTGTGACTGTGACAAAGAAAGAATGAGTCACACTTCTCTGCTGGACACCAAGCTGCTCATTGATACAGTTCAGGTTGCCTTTCTGAAAAAGCCAAGGGTGATATCTTAATGGAGTGTGCAGTGGGAAAAAGCTAGTTTGGTTTGTGCTCTGGGATTAGAGGAGAATGACTGCCTTCCAATCTCAGGTGCTGGAAATTGAAAATAAAGTTGCTGCTGAGTAGGGTTTTTCTTACAGACTTAGTTTCAGCTTTTCACTTCCCTAGCCATGCCAATCAGTACCTTCGTAAGGCTAGAAAACTCTCTTTAAAGACAAGAGAAAACCGATTCAGGAAGTATCTTGTAAGAGCATCTTGCATGCTACTTTTTAAACCGGTGCCTGAGTTTAGTTGGCTGATCACAGGATTGGGAGGTAGGATTAGAAGATCATCCCATTCATTCCCTATTCCCAGCAGGACACTATTCCTGGCAAATATTAGCTGAACTCTTTCCAAGGCGTTCTGATGAGGGACTCCACATCCTTCTCTTGGATCCTCTCTAGGCCTGTTTGCTGTAATAGCTTATTGCTTCCTTCATGATTCTTGGGCCACTTTTTCCCCTTCTCCACGCTCTGTATGAGCTAGCCCTGCCTGAAGAAGGGCACTAGGTGGGTTTTCAGTGCCCCAATCCCTTCGTGCATTTGATCCTGTTTACCTCACCTTTATATCGTATCAGTAGATGTGTCAGCAGGGCCATTAGGAGAGAGTTTAGGGAACACAGTGAGAATGTCCTTGCTCTGAGAGATGGAAATTCTTAGCTTGTTTGAATTTCCTGTGCAGAGACTGTTTTCCTCTGTGAATGTACATTGCTTAGCAGGCTGATGACACATGGGAAGTAGCCAATTCTCTAGAAAATTTTGTTCTTCCCCATTTTACCATCAAGGGAAAAGGAATTAACAAAAATTGTGATGATTTCACCTGCTTACCCTCCCCACTGAAAAGCTGCTGATATATTTTTGTTTCGTAATATAGTTACAGAAACAAAGCTCCCCAAATCCTGCAGTGAATCCCAGCCTGCAGCGCCATGCATGGCAAATCTATGGGATCATGCTTCTCTATTGCCTCCATCCTCTCCACCTGGCTAGTATCCTTTGGTTCCTGCCTTAAGCGCTCTAGAAGCTTTCAGTTGGATGGCAGGGACAGGCAAGAGCATGGTGTAAAAGATAGCAGGAAGGATGAGGAAGTATGTGAGTGACAGCAGAAGGGTCACAGGGACACTGATGAAGCTGGGAAAAGCATATGCTTTTCATGGAAGCACTGTCTTAGGGAATCTAGATCAGAATTCATTGTATCTGCATGCTGACATTTCTTGTTTGTCAGTTTACAGCTGTGAAATCTGCCAGCACAGTGAGCATCACTGTCTTTAGTAGTACATGCATTTGAAACAATCATCAAGGCGTCTAATGCTCCGAAACCGATCGTCCATAAGCTCAGGCTGTAGGAAGACCGGAGAGACAAACTAGACATGGAAATCTGAGTTTGGATCAGTTAATTGGTCTAGAAGGAAGGATGATGACATCATTGTTCACTGAATACTTCAGGACTGATATACTGAACAAGCTGGGGTCTGAAGGAAGGAAATGAGAGTGAAAGATGACATTGATGCATGTACGTTTCTCACCTCTTTATTTTTTGAGTGCTGGCCTCTGCAATCTTTAAATTTGAAATACTATTTGTAATGTGTTCAAATGAGTAGTGCTGTCATTCCCCCAGCCATGTTAAAAACACCTGCCTCTGCTTTGTGTTTCTTGCTCCTTGATGCTCATGCAGGCTGGCGAAACCATTAGATAAATCTTGGGTAGGACAATGAAAATATATCGAGTCTTTATCTTTCTTTTCATTTCCTTAGTTAGATCTTAGGAGACACCAGATGTTATGTCTTGGTGTTTTATCATCTTCATCTTTCATCCCTATATGCTTCTCTGAATCAGACCTGGATGAACCCCTGAAAGGTGACAGTGCTACTGTGTTCAAAGTGGAGGCTGTTGTGAGCCATGTACTCTTTCTGTCTGGTCTAAGGAGAACTTCCTGTATCGATATACTTGACTGAAATAGTCCGGAGGGGATGATCTGGCACTCCTTCTCCCACCTCCCTGGTTGGAGAGTTGATAGGAACTAATAGGTCTTTTCCTGCCTAACATCTCTGATTCACAAAACTTTCTGTGGCTGACTTGGTGCCAGTAGGCAGAGGGGTTATTCTGGGGCAGATTCCTTTTCATTTGTTTTGTTTTCCTTTTTCTATAGCAGTGTAGCAATCCCAGTCCTGGCACCAGGGAAGCCCTGAGGGAAGGGAGAGGAGTTGCTGTGAAGACAGAATTCTTTATGGCTGCTTGTCCTTTCTTTGACTGCAGCATCATCTTGGGAGCTGGGGGAAAAGTGCCTGAGGCTCACTCAGAGTTGACCCATGGTTATTTTTAGCTCCTTAATGCTGTTTCGAAGCCCCCCAACACCCACCATCCTCGGAGCTTATTTCTCTCCTCCTGGCAAACGGCACTTTTGAGATTCTTAGTCACAGGTTACAATGCACTGAAAAAAGTCAAAGGGCAGGCGACTGAGGTACTCCTCTGAGAGAGGCACTTGAAAGGTCAGGAAATGCCTTCGCCGTGGGCAGGACCCCCTCCTAACCTAGTTCTGCTTACTTAGCAGGCTTGCTAGCTCGTGCAGACTGGGTGATGGAGCTCAGATCTGAAAGAACATGCAAAGGAGTCAGAGGAGGGAAGAGGAGAGGTTGAAGGAAGAGGAGGAAAAGAGATGGGCAGATAGGATAAAGAGAGTTGTAGTATACAACAGGGAATGAGCAAGGTGAAGGAGGATGTGCAGGGTTGGAACATGACTGAGGAAGAGGAAACAGAAATGGAGAGCAATTTTACTTCCCTCGGATTGGAAGCTGGGAGGATCTTTCACTGAAAGGCTGTGGGCTTCCTTTTCCCCTGGGGAGTCCCTACATAGCAAAGCCTTGCCTACTACTAAGGGTATCCAAAGAAGGCATATAGCCAGCTCCACTCAGAGGACAGATTCCTTATTTTCCCATCAGATGGGAGTTGCCAGTGAAGGGTGAACCGCTGGCTAATGTGAGGGTGCTGTATCATGGAATAAGACAGGTCTTAGTCTTTAGGGAAGAGAACTGGGACAGCCACCATGGAGAGGCTTTTCCCGTGTTTGCAGAGCTGCTGGCAGCCCACCCTGACTTCTGGCTGGTAAAGCATGAGAGGGTCTGAAGCTAGGCCCAAATCCTAGGATCTTGGTCAAAGCAGGAATACAGGATCTAAATGTCACCTGCACTTGATGCCAGTAGAATGCAATGTAGCTGTCACCCATGCAGTAAAAACTGTGAGCTAATAAATACATCTCCCAAGGTGTTCAGCTGCTGAATACAGAGCGCTCCAAGGGCTCATGGCATCTCTGCCTGCATGTGCTTGGTGTGTATGGCCTCCATTTATGGTTTTGCCTCTTAACATGTGCAGGATTTAAGCTTTCCAGACAATGCAGGATTTCTACTCTCCATGTCCTGGGAAGCAGGCAGAGTTACAGCACACTCTCCTCCTCCTCCTCCCACAGGAGGCAGGGCAGGCCTTTCTCCACCCGGGGCCTGTGGAAGGACAAACAAACCACTTCCTTTCCCTTCTCTTGGTGGGGACCTGGAGCAACTGGGTGGCTCCAATGGCTACTGTATCTGGGCCCAGTGTCACGCTAATGCCAGGGCAGAAATAACCTGCTCAAAATAACACAGCTCTCCACCCAACAGCATATTCCCCCTCCTCCTCCCTGTAGCCCACTCTTTACAGTAGCTTCTTAGTTTTCCAAAGTCCCAGCTGTGTGTGCTTGTCTCAGGCAGGGGAAGCAGGTTGCCTGGATACAGTCCCTTTGAGCAGTGCAGTCCCTGGAAATCGGGCTGCAGTCCCTCCCCTTCCTTAGCACTGCTTCTCAGTGTGAAAGATGGATTTAGGTCCCTGGAGGGCTTCTGAATGCAAAAAAAAAAAAAAAAAAAAAAAAGATAAAGATAAAGCATCACAAACATCAGTGTTCCTCACTAACCCTAAAGAAACAGCCGGGTGTAGGGATCACAGATGTGGGCAGGGCCAAGAAACTACTCCACCCATTGCTGGAGATCAGTATGAATCTGGTCATAACCCAACAAAAGAGGATCCCACACTTGAATGGAGCCAAAAAGCCATCAGAAATGTGCATCATGAGCAATGGAGATTAGGACTAATTGATTCAGTCCAGCAAGGGCAAGTCCAGGTGAGCTTACTCAAGCTGTCAGGATAATCATTGCTCTGAAAATGAAATTGCATGGAATGGGGCAGGGTGGGGAGAAGATAAAACAATTCCTAGTCCTTTTGGTATGTGAAAGGGTGAGAGAATTCCTATACCTTTTGCTGTGTCTTGCTTCACAGTTTCACAGTTACACAGCTTTCTTGGCAACAGACAGGTTCCTTTGGCTGATGCTGCTAGAAAAACTGGCTAATGTGGAGAAGCACTGTGATGTGCCTACAGGTGTCAAAACTGTAAAGACCACCAAGAGATGTTCCCATTTTTTCTAAAGGCTTTACCCAGGCTTACTATGAGAAAGATGAAAGAGCATTTACTATCAATATCCCAAATTTTCTCAATGCAAAATGCCACACCTGCTCCATTTCTAGGTAACAAGTACCTATGCTGAAAATCCTTACAAAGGATAATTTCTCAGCAGCCTTACAAAGACTCCACAAAATGTTACAAAGACTCCACAAACCAAAACTCTGTAATTGAAAACCACTGTCTGTATCACTGAAAGCATTCTCAGACTCAAGCTACCTGTCTTCAGTGGTGTGTCTCCACTTTCCCTGGGAGCCTCTGATGTGGGCCAGAAGAAAAGCAATGGCCACCCACTGCAGCTTGGCGAGCACTGGTAGTTCCCAGTGAGAAAGTCTATTTAGCTGGCAGTCATCTGCATTCTGCAGTAGTTCCAGTTTCTTAGTGTATTTAGAGTACATCCCCTGATGTAGTGCTTTAGAGAATGCTGAGCATGAAAAAATTCATGGATGACTGCAGGGATTTCTGTTCTGAGAGGAACTGTTGCAACCTCTTAGCCACATCAAGACAGAAAAGTGCATTCTTGGACACTGGCATACGTGATAATCTAAAATCATTCCCTGTGGGGCAAACCAATGTGCCAGTGAAGACAGGCCCTAGCAATCAAATAGACTCATGCCAGCTCTACCATTCTCCTTGGTTGCTTCCTTCAACCTATTATTAGCAGCTCAATCATCTCTTGATGTAATGTTGGAGAGTTACAGCCAAACAACTGTGGATTAAGGCATTCATCTGCATCATATGTAACTCAGAAAAGTCTAACCACAAAGCTGGGATTCATCACTCTATAGAGAATGCCACAAGTCATGCCTTCTTGCTGGCACTTCTTTTAATCCCCTATGACCATAAAATACTGGAATTATCAAGACAGAACTGCACAGCACCCAGCAAAGAAAACCATTGGAACAATTGTCATGAATATCCTTCAGATGCTCTGAGATAGGTGTGGAAGCTTCTCAGGGGAAATGTCTTGAGGACAGGGCAGGAAAGGGAAAGGAGAAAGAAAAGATAGTATAGATCTCTGTTGGGGAAAAGCAGTGAGGGCTTTCTGTCTTTAGTCTCTCAGAAATTAGGATTAATCAGTGCATAACAGGACAATACTGATGAGACTTTTTAATAATGATGGCTCCTCTCCTCCATTTTCTTCTGCATCAAGCGAATTGAAATCAAGAGACTAGATAGAAATACTATTGAAAACTGGGGTCTGACTGAATAGGGAAGAAGGAAAAAGGGAGAGAGAAATCTAATCACAGGGGTGGTTGTTGTTTGTTGTTTGTTTGTTTTTTAAATATCTGTCTCTAATTCCAATTTCAAAGACAGAGAAAAAGAGCAAGACAGATATAGAGAAAGAAAGTGTGACTCATTTAACATGAATTTTGCCTGAATGAGGACTGACATAAGTGTGTGAAACAGGAAGGAAATGTATGAATAATGCAGAGCAAGGCTCTGTGCAGACAGAAAGACTGAAAGACTCTTGTGTCCCTGTTTACAGCTTCTGAAAGCACAATCAAATAGATATAGAAAGAGTGCAAAAAGCCTGCATGGTCATCTCATGTTGAAAAGGTGTTAAAATACATTGCAGATCACACAGTAACACCTCTCAATCACTGCACTGAATTTGCTCATCTGCTCACACCAAGACAAAGCTGAGGAGTTGGGGTTGCTTTAAGTTAGAAGTGAGTGGAATTACTTCTGGGCAGGTTAGGCTTGTTATGGCCAAACTGCAGAGGCTGCTGTGGTGGACTAAGGCAGAAACACAGAGAGAGAACACACTCTGAGCAGCTCTGCCATGCAGTCTTTGCTGTCTACACCTGGGGGAAGGGTTTGTAGAACTACAGAAACCAGATCTTTTTTATAAAGGTGACCCCTGAAAGAATTCATACCTGCCCTCCTGCTTATTTACAGTTGGTTCATGTAAGAAGCTGAACTAATTTCTTACTCCTTTTATGGGAGAAAGTATGGCTAGGAAATAGCACATTCTCCCAGGACACTGGGGACAGCTGGTTTCCATTTGTGGTCCTGCCGCTGGCTGGTTTTGGCCAAGCATCATCATTTTCGTGCCACTGGTGAAGCACTTTGAATTCTTCTCACAAAAAGCAGCATGCAAGAGCTGGATTAATTCTCATTATTCGAAGAAGCCCATCATCATACCGTGTGGTCTCTTGCATTCTGCTATTAAGGCACACTTCTGCCCTAAGGAGGGTATTCTGATTCCTTTCCTTGTTTTACACTACTTCTGGATGGAATCTGCAATAACTTCTGAGGTAGCCAGTTAGAACCCCTCCACATGTCTGATCCTTTTCCATATCACAGTTTACGGTTTCATCTGAGTAGTGATGGAAGACTCTGGCTGCATTGTGTGCCTCAGAAATATAGTGGCAGCAGAACTCATCCATAGCTGCTGAGGATTTCTCAGGAAGTTTTAAGAAAAAAAGGCTGTCATACTGAATGACTCCTTCTTCTCCAGTTTATTGCTAAATTGGACTAGCAAGAGCTATAGTACAACATTACATAGGTTTATGGAGGTGCCCAGAGGATGTTCATATTTTTTGACAATATAGAGAAGCTTACTTGGAGGTCTAAGAAAGGGCATTTTAAAGAACAGCTTCAGGAGGAAATAGAAGGAAGGTAGAGGGCAAAGCCAGGACATTAGGTCATAAAGCAAGAAAGATTCAGAAACATTGATGTTAAACTTTGCATTGGAAAAAAAAAAACAACCCAAAATAAACAAAGAAACAAAAAAACACACACCCCCCAAAAAAAAAAAACAAAACCCAAAAAAAACAGAAATAGGGAAGAGGCAGGGTCTTTGAGGAAAAGAGTATGGAAGACATGAGAGCCTTGGAAGAGAATGAAAGTCTTTGTGAAGTTGCGTGCAAGTAGGCATTGTCACGTTCAGCCTGTCTGCCTAGCTAACCCAGAAGCATACAAAAGGGCAGACTGTGAAAAGCTCTATTGCAGATTTAAGTACAGCACTGCAGGCAGCCAGCATGGAGAAGGAGTGATGCTGATGCAATGCAGCTATGAAAATAAATGTGCCTGCTACTTCAGGGATGGAAGAGGCACGTTCCACCTTCTGCTTCCTAGAAATCTGCTACAGCCTTTCATCAGTCAAAAGAAGCAGCGACCCTGAGTCAAACCCAAAGTCTGCCTTTGGTTCCTCACCTCACGTTTCCCCATTTCCCCTTAGTGCCCAAGAAAAAGGAGAGGCCAGCAGAGATTGTCATATTTTCAATACACTTTATTGCTATGGTGATATTAAAGTGCCCTCTATTTACTTTTTCTCTCTCCACCTTGAAATGGGATCTGCAGGTGCTTGCATGCCATGTAGCTATTGCACATGATGAAAAGTGACAGAGCAGTTCAATCTCTGGGGTCCTTTCAGTCCACAGGCTTCCTGCTGAGAAACCCAGCAAGGTGGGCACTTGGGTTTGTATTTTTTCCTAAGCTGTTCTGACATACCTCCTCCAGGAATTGAATTGATGCCCCCTAACTCTATCATGCAACCTCCTGGCTGCATCAGCTAGCATTTACTTCTGGTCACTGAAAATCTGAGCTCCTAGCAAATCAGTAACCTAAATACGAAGGGTTTCCTGCTGTGGTGTCCAGGCATAGCAAATAGTCTTGGGGAGGCGGATGGTTAATAGGTGATGAGAGGACAGGTTACACTCTTTTCAGCTGAGCTTTTTGCTCTTTTGAGGGAGGAAGATGTGAAGGATAGTGATTAGTGCCTTTTGGAGACAAAGACAACAAGCTTCAGGCATGAATTAGCAGCTCTAAACCGCAGTGAGATCAGCTATTTCTGCAGACTGTGTGATGCTGCAAAGAAAAAGCATGCCAGCAGCAGACCTGCTGTAGGAGTTGCTTGGGATTGCATGCCATCTTCCCTTTTCTTCACAGCAATATACCCACTACCACTGCTTCACTGTGCTCTGAGGAGCTGTAAAGAAGCAATTCCTTCTCAGATATTCAGATAGGCTGCCACAATGTCATGGTCCTGGAATACATCATACTCTTTACTCCTACAATTAATTTACAGTTCTTATTAGCTCCCTATGAAGCACAATGAGGAGCAGTGAATTCAGCTTTGGTAAATGAGCAAGAACTTCACCAAATCTCTCTCTCTCTCTGTGTAAATGAAGAAATATCTTGAGAACATCTCCCGTAAAGGATGATGTATTGCACTGAATGCAGGCTTCCATGTGATGAACTATAAAGTTAGATTGAATTAGCATCTCTCATAAATGGGAAAGCACAGGCACACTTCTGTGTCAGGAAAGCCTACCATGCAGAGTCCACAGTCCCTGCGTGTTGAACCTGTCCTCATCTTTGCAGACCTAATGTTGAACTGACCTGTGTACATCACTGTGTTAGCTGGTGAATCATATGGTGTCCAATCCTTATGTTTATGAAGGCCATGCTGAATCATCTCTACATACATGGACAGCCATATCCAGTCAATTTGCTTTGAACCTTATTCAGTCCAATGTGCTACCTACTTTAATGAAGGTTGAGATATTGATCTCCACAGTAAATCAAGGTGAGATCTATAGATCCCTCGCAATAAATGATGGTGGCTGTATTGATTCTCTCCTTCCTGCCCTCCATAAGTGAAAGCAAGACATATTAGTCTATCCCGTGTTAAATGGAAGTGAGCTTATTGAGGCCACCCCTATAAATAAAGGGTGGACCATGCTGACTTAGACCTTAACCACACAAATGGAGGTGAAATGTATTGATTCCATCTTCTGTAATTGAAGAAGTGCTGTATTATGGTCCTCCTTCCAACATAAATGATGGCAAAGCATATTGATTCTATCATTCTCAAAGTGAAAGGCGAGTTTTGTTGAGTATCCCCAAAATAAGGAAGGAATGCCACACACAACTTAGCATCTTATCCAGAAATTAATTTTGAACTGTTATTTACACACTGAGCCTTTTACTGCATTTGGATGGCAGAAGTGTGTTATACACAAAATGAAGTGGTAAGGCACCAGGATTTCAGAGAGGGGTGTGAAGGCTAAGCAGAAGGCCCCCTTGTTCCAGTTCCGGTCCTTGCATTTAGGCAAGTTTCCTACATGTCTCAACTACCTAGTAAAGACAATGATCTTCTTCTGACATTAGGTGGTACAGGATTTGTTCATGACTGTCTACAGTGTTCTCTTGGCTAATGGGACCAACAGTGGAAGTGAATGGATAGTTACAGGGCAAAAAAGTGCCACTGGATGTGCCCTGTGCCTGAAGAGAGGCTAGGCCTGTACACTGGAGATACATAATTAGCAGCAGCTGCCTAGAGCCTGTGGTGACTTTCGCCTTTTAATTATTCCTGTTCCTTCCTACTCCTTTCTACTAACAGCACTGGGTTTAAACAGCCTTTGCTGATGGGAATGATACCAAAGGTACTTCGTCTCAAAGCCTTGCATCAGTTCAGGAACTCAGTCTTTCGGACTGCAACTGTTGCAAGCAAGGCAGCTGGGACAGTGCCTATGGGGCAAAGCAGAATATTTAGATTCAGCTACCCTCCTGCAGGAGGTTGTGTTCAGCCTGGCAGCATGACAAAACCCAGGACAGCACAAGGACAGCTGCTGGTAATATAAAAGATATGTGCGAACTCCTTGCTTCCCAAAGGAAATATTGTATACAGTGCAATTACAGTCCATTGTGGTTGTCTTCTGTTACCTGCTATGTTACGGACGTAACCTGGGATGTCATGGAAACATTCAAGGTCAGATTGGATGGGGCTCTGAACAGCCTGATCTAGTTGAAGATGTCCCTGCTCACTGCAGGTGGGTTGGACTAGACTGCCTTTAAAGGTTCCTTCCAATCCAAAGCTTTCTATGTTATGAACTTCATAATCCTTAGGACAGCTACAGACTATAGAAGACAAGGGGGAAGAGTACAGAACCAGCAGAGCCTTGTGGAGCAGCCTGTCTGTGTCTCCTTCCCAATCTGCCCCTGCAGTAGCAACAAGATAGCAAAAAGGAAAATTAAAAAAGACAAGACAGTGAAGTCAGGCACATTAGATGACATGAGGAAGTTAAAAGAATAAAGCCCATAAAGATCCCACACGATAAATCATACCACTGTCACTTGTTTTCCTAATATCACAGAAAAGAAACACACCTCTTGTTCTGGAGTTATGGTGTCTTGTGGTTTGTTACCACGCATGGCATCTCTTTCACAACATTTGGGGGGGTACACATGCAGAAAGGGGGCTATAAGATGGACAGTTAAAGGAAAGCACAATTATTCAGTAACAGTATGCATCTAAGAGTGACCCAGACATCTTATGTTGGCCATATCCTAGGAGATGATGATGAGTAATGCAAGCTTTGATTTTTCCGTTAGGTTGATGTACCAAGGTATATCTCACCATGTGTTTCTCAACATGTCATTTAAAGACTTACAGAAAACAAGATGTGATAGCTTTTCTGTGAATTAGCTGTTCCTGGTAAATCTTGTGTTCTTCCCATGTGGGTATTTCCAAGCATACTGCTTTGTGCAGAACAGTCTTTGAAAATGCCAGTCAAGTGCCAGTCCCCCCCTGCTAAACCCATGAATGGAAAAGCTGAATTTCTTTGCAATTCTCTCATATCACCAGCTGTCTAAAACCTTCTCTGAGAGGATTTAGATTGGATTTTGTGGTGATTTTATACAGTCGTCTTATGTCTTCCCCATGAGTGGTGAAAAAGATTTGTTCCATACAGCACTGGGGATGCAAATATCATTCCTGTTTCATTGCATCGTTTGAAAGGAGGACCAGACAGTTGCCATGGCAACAACACATCTGAGCCAGCTGTAGTTGCCATAGAAACAGAAATGATGAGAGCCAGGGAAAATAGTCCCAGAGGACAAATCATTTTAAAACACACACAAAAATTCCCTTAAACTAAAATAAAATCTTGCTTTGAAATTCTAGGGCCTCAAAAACAAGGAACAAAGCAGAGGAAAATACACATTCTCATGATCTTGGTGCTTTTCCTTTCTGACATTTTTGAGAGACAAGTCATTGGAAGTGATCCAGTGATTGTTAGAAAGGAGGTGAAAGTAAACTCCACCATATCTTTGGCCTGGTCTGCTGACCCTGTGGGAATGTGAATGCCCTGCATTGGTAATTCTGTACCATGGAGGCACAAATTAGTACTCTAGTCAGGTATCCCTCTCGTTTGCTGTGTGCTCTCCTTCTGTAAAGCTAACCATTCTCCATACAAGTGCTTTCAAATAATGAGATTATATCTGTGGAGACTCTTTAGTCCCTGCAAGAGGCATAGTTTTTATCATTATACAGGGAGCAATACACAGTGTTTGAGATGTCCCATGCTTAAGTTTGGGAATCTCAGGCAACAGCTGGATGCCTGGCAACACTGTGACCTGTGCTCTGGCTTTCAGGGATAGATGGGCCAATCTGTTTGGCAGGTACTTAAAAAAGGAATCCATAACATCCTACATTTCACTGAGGTGTTTTGTTGCTGTTTCTCTGTCTCTGTCTTTTTTTTTTTTTTTTTTTAGCTTTAATGTTACAGTTAATCACAGAGAATGATTAAAATGAGAAATCAGTTATGCTGTAGAAGAAAGGAAGGCAAATGGCTTCATCATCCACAGAGATGTGTGGATTTGGGGTCTCCTGAGAATGTAATAGGGCAAACACAAGGGCTGAGACTGGGAGAGAAGACAGAAGCCAGCAGAGGGGGAAGAGAAGAGAGCAGATGGAGTGAGAAGCTGATGGGAACAGATGGAGTAGTAAGGGAAGGTGAGGCAGGAAAGCCTCAAATTGGGAAATGATAAGGGAGTGGGAAAATGCTACAGCTGAGTGTGCAGTAAAATGAAAAGTAGTGAGAAGGTGAGCAGGAGAAGCTTGAGTTGAAGGACAAGGATGGAAACCCACAGAAATGAGAGGGAAGAGGTGAGCAGGATAGCAGACCTCAAGATGCGAGGGTGGGCAATTTGGGGATAACGCAGCTGGCATAGCACTATGGGACTTGGACAGTGGGGAGATGAAGCCTGTCTCAATTAAGTACAGAGGCAAGGAAAGGTGAAGAGAAGCAGGAGGTGTGCAGGCCAGATAGGACACACTATGGTTTGTGGACTAAGACACTTTCCATTGTTGTTTGTGCACTGGAGCAGATTTCCCTGGCTTGTCTAGAATCACTGCACGTGTAAGTACTTTTGTTAGCTGGTTCACCCATCACACTATGGGGATGGCTGCTTAATCCAATGTGTTTCTTTCCTTGCTCTGTATCAAGAGCTAATGTTATCAAATCATTCCATACTTTCAAGGTGCGGACTACCCTTATTTTCTAACCAAAAGCAGATTTATAAAAGCAGATCAGCATCTCAGGTGCCTTTGAACTGTCACTGCAGTTTTTGCCTTCTCCATTTACAATCACATTTCCTGCCCTTTTGTTTCAGTCTCGCTACTCTCCTTCTGTCTATTAAATAGGGAGGCAGATGCTGCAATCTGTACATACCTGTAATTTGTGTTGAAGCCAAGGGGAACTGCATGCATGTAACTGACAGGACTGGAAGACTTGGCTAAGGATTCCTGTTTAAAGGAATAATAAACTGCTCACGTTCACTGAGAAGGAGAAAGAAAAAGTCTTTATTCAAAATGTAAATCTCTTCCTGCTGAGGAGCGAACCCAAAAGTCAGCCTTCAGGATATAAATATTTATGCCTTTTGCATAAACAGCAGATGTAACATTTCCAATTAACTGTCGATCTTTCCATTTCTCTGGCTGCTGCTGCTTTTTCTCACAATATTGGAATGAGTAGTCCACTTGATTTGCTTGAGCTCAGATCTGTCATACATTTCCACAGTCAGTAAAATGAAATTGTTCCTGAAAAATGTCTATTTATCAGAACCTCACAATTTCCCTGTATTTTTTCATTCCTTGTATTTGGTGTAAGATGAATTGTGCCATGATCTAGTCGTGGGGTCTGTGGTGGCAGGTTGGACTCGATGATCTGCGAGGTCTCTTCCAACCTTAGTGACACTGTGATACTGAATTCTATTCTGCTGAAAGATGTGAGATTCACAGCCCAGATAAAAGGGCAACAGAGAAGGAGGAGAAGGAGCAGAAACAGGCATAGGCATAGGCATAGGCATAGGCATAGGCATAGGCATAGGCATAGGTGCGAGTGTGCATGCAGCCTTTGCAGCACCAGAAGAAGCTCTCATAAGAGATGCCAATCTCTGACCCATTTGGCCCCTGGCCTTTCTACCAAAGCTGCCAGCCTGGGGCTGGGTAGCATTGAATGTTAGAAGTTTTATCATGTAAGCCACCTGTTCATGAGGAACTGCCTCCATCACTTCTTTAGTGTCAGCTTTCTCAGGTGTCTGACATTCAATCCTGCTAATGGCAGCCTCCCACTTCCACAACTTCTTTCTCTCTGGGGGAAAGTGTGAACTGTGAAAGCAAGAAAATGAACCCTACTAGAGATGGTAAACATCAGTTTTCACTGGCATAGTGCCTACAAAACAGAAGATCTTGCTGGAGCCCTGGAGGGAGAATAAGAATTAAAATCAAGAGCAGAGAAGTAGTACTAGGTGAAAAGCAAGCCAGAAGGCAGGTGAAAGGGGAAGGAAAAGCAGGGCTCCCTCTGTTCCCTTCTGCCAAGAAGAACATACTTTTGCATGTTCTGTCATTTGACCTGTCCCAAAACACCATGCTAAGCTCAGCATCAATTCATTTCCTGGGAACCCAGAAATTGGCTCGGCATTGCTTCAAGCCATGAGCTGCTGTTCAGATGATCCAGCTTTCCCTGGGGTCTAAGGTGAAGAGTTCCTGTCCTTCCTGCTTACAGGGAAAGCACTGCCTGAGAGCTGTGCAGCTAGCCTGAGATGGGGCTGAGTTAGTGCAGGAGGTCAGCCTTGCTCTTTACCTTCATCAGGAGCTGCAGCCCAACAGCTGGCAGTTCTGGCAGGTTCTGTTGCTATGGGAACTGGCTGTGCTTTAAAGACATCCATGTAGCAGTACAGGGATGGAGGTATCTCCAGTTCTGATGGCTTAGGGGTGTGCCCTTCTCACTCTTTTGCTACCTACTTTTCTCCAGGTTTCTGGCACTTTGAGCTGCATTTTTGCCTTCTCCCCAGGCTCCTCTGTCTGCTGCATCCTCCCTGGCATGAACAGCTGGCCTCTCACATGGCATTAGAAATCATCAAACATTCATCCAGAGGAAAGAAATTCACAAGTGACTGGAAGTTGAATTACTTAATAAGCACAAATGTCTCTTTAACCTGTGCTGTTACTAGAAGTCAGATACAGTAGTTCTTGCCTATATTCAAGTATCTGTGGCACTGTAAAACCCCAAATAATCACCAGTGTTTGCTTCAGGTGAGCTAACTGTTGTGGATTTTGAATACAAGTAGAAGCTAACTTTCCGTGGCTCATTTACTACAAAGTCTTGCATGTGTAGGATACCATCAGCAGCAGAACAGGTGTACTAACATATCTGATGTTATTACCAGCTGCATGCTCCCTTCTTTTTCTGTGTATCAACCTCTTTGATCAGTTGAGTCTGAAAGAACCTGAGGTAGCATTGGCAAAATGTCCAGGCTTTACCCATCTGCCAGTAACAGGAGTTAAGAATAGCACTGATGTTGACTGGCTCTTTTGTCATGCCCTGTCCTTGCTGGTACTTATGCTGTTCCTCCTGCCTGGGGAGCTGTGTGCTAGCAATAGGCAGCCCTACCAAGTTTCTTAAAATGGATCAATGTGGATGAACAATTCAGAATGGAGCACTCCTGAAAGGAGACTGAAAGTCACATTTTTAAACCACAAGCATTTCTTGCCTTTCTTTTTTTTGGTTCAGGCCCCTTGACTGTGGCTGTCTGGTATTTCTCCTGAGTTTTTACTGCTGGCTGAAGAGGCTCTCCGGTTTAATGGCATTCATTAATCATACAGCAATGCATCTCTGCAGCACCAGAGCTTAGAATTCAAGTTACATTACTGATGGGCGCTGGCCCAGCTTCTCAGGTTGAGGGTGCTCTAAGGTCAAGTCAGATACTTCAGGCTCTGTGAACATTTTGGGTGTAATGTAGGACACAGGATTTAGGCAGCAGCTTGCTCAGGCACAGGAACAGACTTTCAGCTGGATGTATTGAGTGCTCCAGGTCACAAGTCACTCTTGGGGATGAGGCAAATGGAATTAAGCCACTGCCCCACTTTCTGGATTTGAAGGGGATCTTTGAGCTGCTATGACCCTCCCAAGAACTGTTCTGTATCAGTTATAGCAGGGCTTTACAAAACCCAGGATTTCAGTTTTTCATGCTCACTACCCACTCTTCTAAAAGTAGGTGATCTTTCCATGTGCTCTTTGTTCTCTGTGTTTTCCCTAGAACAGTTTGTCAGGTTGTTACCAAGGTACCCACTTTTTCTGGTGCTAAAGGATGCAATGTCACTACTGTCTTCTCTCACATGCCTTGTGGATGTTGTGATGACCTGCTCACACAGTCAGAAGCAGCCTCCCAGTTTATCCTCCCCTCCTAGCTTAACACAAAAGCAATTGTAAAACTTGTGGCTATAGTCTGCAGGAATACACTAACAAATGGCCTTCAAAGGCTTCCTTAATCATCTTTCCATAGTTCTTCTGTTGCCAAGATGGTATTTAAAGCAAAATGTCAAGGCCTGATCCTAGTCTACAGACCACCAGTCAGACAATTCAGTGCTAGATACTCCCAGATTTGCTTTATAATCCATGTTTCAAGGCCTTGGGTAAGCATTACCGTATGAACCATTGAACAGAAGCACTGATACCTTTCATCCAGTGTGAAACTGCAGGGTTTTTTCGCACTTTTTAGAACATGGGATCCTTTGAGAGAGCTTGACTTACCCCTATTTTAATGCTCTGGGGACGTGTCAGTTCTCTGTCAGGAAGGCTTCTGCACAAATTCCTGGAAACTGGCATTTAATAAGCGATTAGAATTTTTATTGCACAATTTTCAAGCCCCCTGATACAGCTGTGAAAGTGTATCAGTGCCCTTTTACAGCTCCCATGTAGCCTCAGAAAGACCTTTAAGGAAGGCTCTTTTCTAGAAAGACACAGGCTGTTTGTGCATTCCATCATTCTCTTGAACACAGATTCACTGAGTATTTGAATTACCTCACTCTTCCCAGCATTTACACTACATTTTAGTAGCTAGGCCTTTGAATTTGCACATTCAACAGAAAGACTCCCTAAGCTGATGCTCTGGAGCCCTACTGATGTGTAAGGGATCCATCCTGCCTGTCCCATGTCTTCCATGTAGCCCATTACTTTCCCCATCTGTGTCAGGCAGAATGATTCAGCAAACAGATATGCTTCCTGTTGGCAGGTAGTCCAGGCATTTAGTTTGATAGCAATGTTGAGTATTCTATGTCCTTTTATTTATTTTGCCCAAGTGCAAATTTGACTACAGGCTGTTCCATTGTCTAATATTTTGTCCAACCTTCCGGCTTCCTTCTAGAGAGGAAGCAGCCTGCAGGTGCTGCAAACAGGTTTTGTTCCTTTATGACTAGAAGAGATTACTCCGTTCCTCTGAGACTTTTCGTCTGACTCGATACTGGCTTGCCCACCTGCCTGCTTCCTCTGGAGAAGTGGCAGGTGAAGATTTTCAGTAATTTACTTTAGAGCTGTTCTGTCATCCTGCTCTTTATTTCTGCCATAAATTATGCCCAGTGGTGAGGAAGCTCTCATCTTCCCACTCACAAAGGAACCAAAGGAAAATACTTTGTAGGGCAAGGAGGCATCTTTGGGTGGTTTGTACATGTTTCCAGAGGCAGGTGTACTGGTGAGTGAAAAGATCTGTAGTCCTTACCCTGTTAGTATCACCTGATACAACCTGCATCTCTTAGGTTATGCAACAGGGAGGTGTTGTGCTCACACAGCCCCTTCTTCCTACTGTGACTTACATCCAGTGTCTGTGAGATACACCTGCTAGTGCTTCAAAGCATGAAAAGGAAATAATAAAAGGAGGCCTCGAGAGATGACAGCATACTCCTCACACAGTGATTTGACTCATTAAAATCAATGGAGTGATTTTCAGTGACTTCTCTGGGATTTGGATCAGACCCTAAAAGCACAAGCCTCAAGAGCTGGACTGCAGCCAACTAACTTAAGAGAAGCAGAATTCCAAGCAACTGAGTTTTCATTTTTAATTCAGAAGCTAAATAAAATTGAACAGCAGCACATTTGGATGGGATAGCTCTGAGAAAAATCCAGGGAACTGAAGGAAGTGTGTTGGCCTCTTCTTAGCCATACCCTAAAGCAATACCACAAAGCCATACCACAAAGCAATATCAATTATCTATCAATGGATAAGAGCTACTGCTCTTAATATTACTATATGCCTAAATGCTCGTTGTAGACCAGTGTGACCGGTTTACTCCAGTAAGCTGGACAATAGACAAGTCTAGAGCAAACAGGTGGTCCTTGCCTCCCAGAGCATCTTGGAGTCAAAATTTACCATTTTATGTTCAGTTTGCTGATGGGTGTTACACCACACAGAGTGGCACTGTTTTTACCCTGCTGAAGCCAGTTAAGATCTTTATGCTGAAGGGAGCTGATAGGGAGGTTTGTGCTGCATGCTTTGATAGATGATATAAAACATAGGAGCTGGTCTTGCCACCCGTATTCCATTATGGTTTTGGGGTTTGTTTGGTTGTTTTTTTTTAATGCCTGCAGCAGCTTATTGAGCATGAGGGTAAATGAACTTGGTTGTATTGTACAGGCTTGTTTACAAAATGCAGAACTGCCTGCCTATGGGTCAAGCAGGTACTTTGTGCCAGGGCTCCCTGTCCAAGTCTAGGTAGAAATGGAGAAGCAGCCTACACCATCTCCTCTCAGTGCTTCATGAGTACATGCTTTCCCTGAAGGAACTCTTTTGTTTCATCAGCATGCCCTGATTTCCTGCCCTTTCCTTTGCTACTTTTTTCTTCTTTTTTTTTTTTTTTTTTTTTTCCTGATAGCATCACCTATTCATCCTCTGTGGAAAACTCCTTTGGAAAATGGCAGACGTACAAAAATGACAGTTGTAAATCTCTCCCTATAATTAACTTGGTTTGTAAGGTGCAAAAATAGACATAACTATTTCATTGGGGGGGCTATTGTGCTCCTTGCATTCAGATGAGCTGTATTTATGTTCCTCAAGATTCAGACAGAAAAAGCAACTCTATAAATCCCATAAGAAAATGTTGTCCTTGTTTCCAGTGTCTTCCATCAAAACCTCTGTCAGTGTGAGATAAACCCCCCAGTTATGACCTAAGAATGGAGAGAGAAAACAACTCAGAAACTTGAGGGCATTTCTGTCTGCTCCAGCAGCCATGCTCATCTTTGACAGGTACAGGGAGAAATCGGACTGAGGAGGGTATCTCAAGCAAGCAAATAAACAAATCAACTAAATGAACAAATTGGATGATAAAGCAGAGCTGAGAAACAACAGCTAACAAACACTTCTTTCTTGCTGCACTGCTTTCTCCTGGATAGAAGGGGAGTCAATTACCCACTTTCCAGCACTCTATTGATCAAGCTGCTGCCCTGTATCGAATCGGAGCCCCAGCCACCCTGCATGTGGCTCTTTGATTTTCTCTCCCTCTGTAGCAGCACGTGGATGGAAGCCAGATGAGCCAGCAGAGGACTATCGATCAATCTGCCTCCCTTCTCCTCCTCCTCTTCTTCACCCCGGTTGCCATGACAACCACAGCTGCTGCAGCAGCACTGTTTACCTGGCCCATTTATTTTCCTTTTCAATATCTTTCTCTTTCCCACACTGCTCTCACCTTGGCATGGTATTGGCAAAGCACTCAGCAGTTGTAAAAGAGATGAGTTTTTATGACTCTGAAGAGGACAGTGCAGTTCTTGGCTCCACTTTATCATCCACTTTGTCCATTTAGTTGACTTGCTTGTGAGGAATCGTTGCCTATGAACAACAGATAGCTCAGTCACCAACTAGGTCATGCTCCAATCATGAAGGAGGACCTGTCATTCCAAAATGCAGGTCTTCTTCTTATAGTTTATGCCTCAGTAAGAACCACCTTTTCTTCTTTATATATTGCCCTAGAGCAGCAACAGAGAACTTATGCCAAGTATGCCATCATTTACCAGCTGTTAATCTCACACAACCCCTGGGACAGTCTAACATAAACATCAGGTGCACTAAACTTTCTTTCATGTCTTCACACCACCCTTGTAACTTCTGTTGAGGGCACTGAGTCCAACATAGTCCACCTGCTATGGAACAGGCTCAGTGTCACCTCCCAGTAGAATGCCTTTGAAGCTGCATATGCTGAGTGGTCTAATTTCTGGCTTTGCCCAGTCTACAGCACTTTCCATCATTGCCACAATTCTCCCAAATGCCAGCACAGTCTTGTCCCATCTTTCCTCATACTGCTTCCACTGCCTGAAATTGCCTTTCTGTTCCTTGGCAGGATGACAGGCATGCTACAAAGACCAAACGGTAGATAAATGAACAGTTTTTAAGGAGTAGCCCATATTCCCCCTCCTGAATATCTTATTTGTTGTGCCAAATCATCCATCTGCAGATGCTCAGTGTAGGATTCTTTGCTGAAATGGAAGACAAAGAGGCTTTGTGTAGGGGTATGCAATATAAGATAGACAAATAAAAGATATCTCTTAAAATATATTACAGGTGTCCACTTTGTCTCAGGGATCCTCCTGGCATCCTTTTAATTGAAATTCTTCACCCAAGTCTCACATTCCTAATTCTTTCCACAGTAAAGCCATCAAACCCTTCCAGGAGACTTGTAGTGTTCCTTATAATTCAATATGATTGATACAGGATGTAAAAGATCACTTGATGTTAGCAAGTACAGATTATCCCTCCTTGAAGAAGAATAAACTGTGGAATTTGCTAGTGTATGACATTAGGGAAGCAAATACTACATTTTGAAGGGGAAACAAACATCTGTAAGAAAGGCACTGGCAGCTGGGTGCAAGGAAGTTTCTACTTCCAATACTTGGAGGAATAGGAGGACTGGGGTCAGTGAGCAGTCCCGCTTCATCCCTCTATTTTGCCTGCTCTAGAATACTGCCATGCTGGAAGCATTACAGAGACATCATCCCTTCCTCTGAACAGTTTGGCAAAGTCTCAGTCAGATATGTTACCAAGATCAATTAGCCAGGAGCATCTCTTTGTACATCAGGAGCTCAGATCTGAAATTGGCCTGGATGCATTCAGAACAAGCAAGCCTTGGACAGGCTTTGCAAAATGAGACTGGGGTTGGGGATCCAATCACCACCACATGTGAGGCCCTGGCCTCGCTGGGGGACAATTAATTCAGAGCACCATGAGAAACAGGGATGCGTTTGACTGGCTGAAGCACTGGTCTGATGTGACATGGCAGGAAGCATGATACTAATGCAAATTGTTAGTACTTATTAACTAATTAAATTGCTGTTATGCCCATAAGGCACTTAACACTTTCCAGACACAGAAGACAGCCCAGTTCCTGCCCTCAGGAGCAGAAGATCTAAAAAGGCAAGCACAGAGTAATGGTGAAAGAAAAACAATTAAGATAGAAGGGCTGTAATGAGAAGCAGCACATGGTTTTGCAGTCACAATTTATCTGTGGTTTTGCAAAGAAAGCAAGCTTGTTGATCACAAGATCTTTGGAAGGTAAGGTGTGTATGACATCATATGTCTGTCAGATGCATGTATAATTTCTGATGCATTGGTCAGCTAAAAGAAGACTGGATGGATGAGAAGCTGGCTCAGATAACTTAATTTCACTAACATAAACATCTGGGAGAAGACCATTTTCTTCATCTCAGTAGATGGTTGCAATAGGAGTTCATATTTTTCAGACTTTTCACAGGTTGCAGCTCTTAAAAACATTCACTTAGAAGATGAGAACTCACATTATTAGTGGAGGTGAAAGTGAGAAACATACTGGAAAAGATGGATGAGCCATTCTGCACAGGTGACTTTCATTAAAACAAGTTCCTAAACTCAGTGTTAAATAGGAAGTAGTGGATACATTCAAGACGGGAACGAGATGATACAGTGTGCTGTAGAGATGACCTTTGTAGCTCCATTTGCCATGTACTGCAGGGAGGAGAGGTAGGTGCCTGGGATGTGAATGTTATACTAATAAAGATGAGCAATGCAGAGCCCTTGATATGATGACTATAGGAGAAAGACGTTGTGAATACTCAGTGTGATGAAAACATCTGTCCACAGATAGGATGGATGGAATAAGAAAGAGTGAGGAATTGTTAACACGTAAGCCACACATAGGAGCTAGGCTGGCTGTGGAGCATACTAAGGAGGGTGGTGAACCATGAGTGTGAAGCAAGATTTTCAATTTTACCCAGAATTTTAAGTAATAGCAAGATATGCAAGAGGGAACACACATTCATGACACCAACCGAGAGCCTGAACCAGCCAAGCCTGTGTATTCCGCAAAGCACTGGAGCTTCATTAAGCACACATTGCCTTGTTGTTTCTTCAGACACACACTGCTGTGGTGGTTACCATAGCGTAGGGCAGCCGCTCAGCCGGGCGGGGAGCAACACAGGCTAGTTTCCTGGTCATATGTAACTGGGTGGGGAACGCCTGATCTGTGGGGTGAGTAATGCTGGAATTGCAGCATGTGGCACCCTGCTCTCTGCTGTTCCACGGCATTTGAGACGTTGCTCTAGCTATTCAGGCAGACATTGACCAGGGCATCTGAATGCTGCTGCGATCTCTTACACTTAAAACACCCTCCTGTAACCGATTTTGCTGCACACCCAGATCACTTTCCTACATTCCCAGCGTTCTGCCGAGGTTCGCCGCTCGCCAGGCTGCGGGACTGAGCGAGGCACGCTCTCTTCCCTTTGGCAGGCGGCCAGGGCCGCGCCACGGCGCTGAGCTTGCAGGCTGGCAGCCTTGCGCTGCCACCCGCGCCGAGCAGGATGGGTCCCTGCCGCCCTCGCCCGCCACGCCGCAGGGCTCGCGGAGTCTGTTTTGGTAACGCTTCGGGCTATACCCTGAACGGGGTGCGGGGAGGGCAACCTCGACCGAGCAGCTTGTCCGAGGACACCTCTGCGTCCCCTCTCCGGCCGGGCTCTGCGGCCGCCGGCCCCGCCTCCCCGCAGAGCCTCGCGGGCACGGCCGCCGGCCTCTCCCCGGGCCGGCCCACACCGGCCGGCTCGGGCCCTCCCGCAAGCCACGCCGGGGGAGGGTTGGTTTGCGGTGGTGGGTTTTTTTTTGGTTGTGGTGGTTGGGTCTTTTTTCCCTGCCCCGAGTCATTTTCCTATGTGTATTTTTCTCCTGCCGAGCTGATTTACGAGCTGGGTTTGGCGAGGGCCGGAGCTCCCGGCCCCAGTTTAGAGGCGGGGGGAAGGGGGCGGGAGAGAGGGGCTCCCGCTGGGCTCCCCAGCCGGGGAAACGCACGTCTCCCCCCACCCGACATGAGCTGTAATTTCCGGCAGACATTTGAGGTCCCCGACATCTGCATAAGGCGCGGCCACCTCCCAGCAACCCCCGCCGCTGCACGGCTAGGAGAGGCGGCCATAGCCGGGCAGCGGGGCGACCCCTCCTACCTCCTCCCAAGTCATTTCTGGTTTACTCATTTCCTGCTCCCAGAAATGAGGCCAGCGATGCCGGGGTGGCGGCAGCGCTGCTGAGAAGGCAGATTGTTACACACACACGCGGATGTTTTTGTTTCAGGGCGAAGTTTTAGTGCTCGTGAAAGGGCGGGGCAAAGCGGAGCTCGCTGGAGCCTGGCACTGGACCAGCAAGCTTCCCGGCAGCCCTTTGCCAAAAAAATCCAGACATACGCCCCCCTCCCCTCCCCGCTTCCTGCGGCCCCTCCTTGCCCCCTTTCTCCCCCTTCGGCTCTTCGGGGGCCTCACTGCCGCAGCCGCTCTGCCCTTGTCCTCTGCAGCCGTTCTGCCCATCCCCACCGACCCCTCGCCAACTCCCGCCACCCCAGCGCGGGGTTCCCCGCCGCGCAGACACTCAGCAGCCCTGGCCCCTCACTACTAAATCTCAGTCCCTCTCCTTTGCTCCTCTGTGACATTGCTGCAGGAGGGTGGGGAAGCTCTGCGATATAAATATGTTATACTCGGAGGCGAAAACAACTGGAGGCCAGACAGATTCATTGCACTAGTGACTTAAACTAGGTGAAATGTCGACAGTTACTCAACATCACATTCTCAAAACTCTTGTTACATAAAATAAACAAGCCTTCTAGCGATGTTTTGTATGGTTTCCAGCCAAGCCCCAACCTCACCAATCTGATTTATTCCCCAAGGGACTGCAGGGAGGTGGGCTGCCTGACTTGCCACCATTTTCCCCTACACATGTACCACGGGTGAGCTCCACCATTTGTCCCCCTTGTTAGAATGTACTCACAGGATTCTGTGGGATTCATTTTTGTTTACGTAATTTTTTTTGTTTAAAACATCTTTTTCTTTCTTTCTTTCTTTCTTTCTTTCTTTCTTTCTTTCTTTCTTTCTTTCTTTCTTTCTTTCTTTCTTTCTTTCTTTCTTTCTCTTTCTTTCTTTCTTTCTTTCTTTCTTTCTTTCTTTCTTTCTTTCTTTCTTTCTTTCTTTCTTTCTTTCTTTCTTTCTTTCTTTTTCTTTCCTTCTTTCTTTCTTTCTTTCTTTCTTTCTTTCTTTCTTTCTTTCTTTCTTTCTTTCTTTCTTTCTTTCTTTCTTTCTTTCTTTCTTTCTTTCTTTCTTTCTTTCTTTCTCTCTTTCTCTCTTTCTCTCTTTCTCTCTCTCTTTCTCTCTCTCTCTTCTTTCTCTCTTTCTCTCTTTCCTCTTTTTTTTTTTTTTTTTTTTTTCTTCTATTTTTTTGGCTGCAGCTATCAGCTCCTTTTTGGTTGCTTTATAACGCCAAGGGCAGCAGGATCCAGGAATTCATCTACTGGTGCCAGCAAGAAAGCACTGACCCAAACAAGGGAGCCAGAACTTGGATTGCAGTCCTTGCCAGGGATCAGCAAGAGGCCAGAGAGACCATGCTGCTGAGTCATCACCACTCCAGCTGCTACAAGCCTTTTCTGGGGACGCGGCTGTTGCTAAGATTCCTGGGAGCTGACTGATTGCTCCTTCTATAGTCATGTAACACACACACATACACGTCAAAGGAGCAAGGAACAGCAGCTGGGGCCAGCTCGGAGCGAGAACACAGCCTGCTGGTCATGAGCAACCAGAGTGGCTGTGCGGATACGCAGATGGAGCAGGCTGTGCCCTGTAGCAGCTGCTTTATGTAGCTCTGGGCTTCTTTTGCAGGGCTAAACCTACCTCGCTTTCAGGGAACTTCTGTCACCCACTCGTGGAGATGTTTTAAATATTGAACAGTCCTGGCATTGGTTCTATACAGCTTGCTTTCTGTGTATTTCATCATGTTTGCTTTAGATCAGAGACCCAGAGACACTGAGATGTAGGAATATGCTTAACGTCTATGCGTTGCACTCCTTGTAGGGACAATGTTGGGTTGTTCCCTTCATACAGTGAATAAATAAGTTCAGTCAGCAGGGGAGGGAGCACTTTCCCGTTCTGAGGCCCAGAAATTAATGTCATTTCTCATTAAGCCTTGTCAAGTTTGAGCGTTTTCTGCAGCCTCACATATTGCTCAGAAAGAGAGCACTTCTTCATGTGCATCAGTTTAATCTTATTCTCCTGCCTTTTATCTGCCTCAGGTAGTCGCTTCCTGCAGATGCTGCGGTTACCCTTGTTTCCTTCTCCATATCTGACACTCAACAAGCTAGATGTATTCAGGCTTTTAGATCCTTCCACTCACATCTAGCTTTAGGGTATGGGGTCTGTCTTCCCTCTCTGATATTGCACACATCATTGATTGCAAACGAATAACTAACTCATCATTCCACCATTTAATAATAAAACTAATAATTCCAGAGCCCAGCCTCCCTGCTCCTCGTTATCCAGTGTCTGTTCAGGTACTAAGCTCAGAATTATAAATTGCCAAATGATGTTTCAGAGAACTTGTGTGTCATGGTCACTTTTTTTCCAGTAGCACTTCAGAGTCCTGACCATAGATGAAGACCAATTTATACCATAATACTGAAAAAAAAAAGGTCTTTGCTGCAGAGTGTTTACAGCCTAATATAAGAGACAAGCAATGGGCAGAAATAGATGGGGGAGGCCTGTCAGGCAATGAATTGGTTTTGTCCAGTGTGGCAGGAGATGGTCTTCGCAAACAAGCAAGCCAACAAAATTTTAGGGCATATTCAGGTCAGGAGCTCTGAGATCCTGAATAGGGCAGTTTTCAAATCAATGTCTCCTTTTTGCAGGAAAGAATAGGCATCTGTAGCTATTTTCCAAAAGGAGATTTTTACTTATTGATGGACTTGGCAATTCTAGATTAAGAGATGGACTCAATGATCTTAAAAGTCTTTTCCAACCTAAATGATTCTGTGGCTTCGTATTGCATAAGGTCAGTAGTACAGTTAAAACCACTTCTGACCAAATTAGCACAGAAGTAATCTCTTGTCATACGACATCCATTTGTGTAGACAGATGTAGGTATAGCCAAATGCAGACCTGAGTAAACTTAATCTGCTAAGTGTTTTGAGAAAGTTCATAAGAAATCCTGTACATACCAATATACAAATAATCTAACTCTAAATTGCTCAAAGTGGATGTAGGTAATCTTTGTTACATCAAATGTAAGAAAAGCCTGAGGGACACAGTGAAAGTGCTAGTGAAAAAGTGCTTGAGGACTTCACTGTAAGAAGCCACTCTGTACTGACTATAAAGGGACAGATTAAATGGGATTAGAGATGATTTTTCTAACTTGAATTTATTCAGTGTTTTGGGTGTTACAGCAGAAAGGGGATAAAAATCATGCATACACTAAATTACTTGCATACATAGATTTGGAAGCTGCATTTGCCTTGTAGTAAGGGCTCTGACAGTGTGCCTGCATGGATAGTGAAAGCCATGTATGGTGAGGCTCATCCTCTCCACGCCATACAGCTATGGGCATGCTGTCCTTAAAAAAATATGTGCAGTTACAACATCTGAATCATGGTGGGTTTTTTAACCATGAGTGCTTTTATGTCCCTAGAGTGACTTGCTCTTCACAGCACAGGGAGCTTTGTTAGGTGTTGCTTGCAGAAGCTCAGCTGAACTAAAGATACTGTGCGATATCTCCTATACTCCGATTTAGGGCACCTTAGAGGTGTTGTAAAGCATTGGTCATCACTTGTATTTCAGACCCATGTCTTCTCTGACTGCAACAGCTAGTGAAAAATGCTTGGGAGCAACGTAGGCTGCAGCTGACAGGAAGTGTTAACACTTTCTTTGAAGAAGAGGTCAAGTTCTGCTCTGCATTCAGCTATGCTGTTGTTTAGCCAGTCCTGTGAGTATCGTCTCTGGAGCAATCAGGTCTTCCGTGCTACTACTTGGTATCAAACTTGCCATATTCAAACAAGAGAGTAGAGTGCCTCTTGAAGAATTGCTGCCTGTGCATCTATCCATGATGTATTGAATGGTCCTCAGCAGAGGTTCAGGCTTGTTCATGGTATGGAGGGTGCTGGCAGCACAACCAGCCTCCTTCAAACCCACAGACAGGAGGAGGACTTCTGGATTTGTTTTTCTGGGTCTGACTGCAGTGCTTGCTACAGCTAGCCTCAGCAAGGCTTTGTTATCACAGACATAACTGATACTTAGAGAGCCTGTGAAATGGATCCTTTCTTTTTGTAGGAATGTTTGTTCATATGAGATGGTCATGGAGGAATGCCTCCTCTGACTTTGAAGGAGTCATGTGAAGAGCCCCAGAAACCCTAACCTTCCCCCCAATAGTTTCTACATCGATTCTAGGTCCTGACATTTTTTTCAAGGCCTTCTGTGAAACTATCCGAGAATATCTTAGGAAAGCCTCTTTCTTTACATGTTGATAGCGCTGTTCCTCTGAACCCTGTAATAACAAAAGCCAAGGCATTCACTACAGCAGGGTCATGGCTTTACAGATCATTCTGCTTGAATGAAATCTTCTTGCTCTAGCTCTACCAAGGACAGATCTGAAAACAGCAAAGGAAAATACAAGGTGAAAGAAAGAGATGAAAAGAAAGCATGAGTGAAAAGAGCTATAGCAGTGAGAGAGAGGGAGTGAGGAAAGAAATAGCTTGAAAATGACAAATCAGTTATAATGAAGAAAAAGATTTTACCTTTCCTGGGATATGGGAAAGAAAACCAGCCCAGTGGGATGCCATGCATTGCTCTACTCTCACATACTCTGAGGTGGAGTTTATGAATGCATGGAGAAAAGAATTACATGCAGTACAGAGATGCTTATATAGGTGATGTCCCTGCTTATACAACCTAGGCCAACCTAACTCTGTGCAGACTTTGAGTCCAATGTATAAGCATAATAAAGTCCTTTGCTGCAGGTGTCCCAGCTGTTTTCTATTGTTATTCATAAGAACATTTGACTTGATGGCATGTGACATTGCATCCTAAATCTTGAGACTTTTATGTCATGTAATTTTTAGCCTTTCTCATATTTCCATCCTGCAAATCTAAATGGATATTTTCTCCAGTGCACTGTAGTGATGGACTCTTTTCCAAGGTCATGCCACATCACACAGTGTAACAATACTAAACATATCTACAGATATCTACAGATACTGGGCATATCTTAGGGCCCCAGTGAGATTATATTAATGGCAGAGTAAAGGGTCTGGCATAGGGAGAGATATCTCCATTCCCATGTGCATCCTTTCTGAAGGCCCACAAACCTTTAGTCCAAGAGGCTTAATAGGACGGTGGTTCTTGGAACTGTCATGGCACTGCTTTAGGATCAGTGTCATAAAGGTTTTGAAGAGGGTAGTTAGTCATTAATTGATTTGTGATAGAGGAACACAGTATTGATTAAAATTAAAACAGGGCCCTCTTGGAACTAAAACTGGCAAAGGAAGTTAAAGAGAACAAGAAAGGCTTCTTCAGATAGATCAGTAGGAAAAGGAAGAATAGGGAAAGTCTGGGCCCACTGCTGGATAAGGAGGCAGCCCTGATAACTGAGGATGCAGCCCTGATAACTGAGGATGCAGAGAAAGCAGACTTGCCTGAATGCTGCCTTTGCTTCAGTCTTTACTCCTAAGACTGAAGTCCCCTATGAATTCCAGACCCTAGATGAAGGAGAGGATGACTGGAGGAGGGAAGACTCTCCACTAGTCAATGAAGACTGGGTTAAGGATCAGTTACATAAATTGAATATACACAAGTCCATGGGTCTTGATGAGATGCAGCCAAGAGCGTTGAGAGAGCTGGCTGATGTTGTCACTCTACCACACCCCATCATTTTTGCAAAATCCTGGCAAGCAGGAGAGGTGCCTGAGGACTATGTTCAAAAAAGTGTTCAAAAAGGATTGGATGTGGCACTTGAAGCCATGGTTTAGTTAGTCATGAGGTGTTGGGTGATAGGTTGGACTTGATGATTTCTGAGGTCTTTTCTAACCTTATTGATTCTATGATTCTACGATTCTATGACTGGAGGATAGCCAGTGTCACTCCAGGTACACTCCTGTGCAACCTGCACTAGATTCCATGGTCCTGCTCAGGCAGGGGGGTTGGACTCGATGATCTCTGGAGGTTCCTTCCAACCCCTGACATCCTGTGATCCTGTGATCCTGATCATTAACTTAACAGTAGCTCAGTGGCTGCTGCATCTGCTACATTCCCTTGTCCAGCTGCCTTCTGGCACAGTACAAGCCTAAAAGTGCTTTTTTTTGTAGCACTTCACCCTTACCAATGGACAAATTACCTTTCCAGACTTTTTTTGCAAAAATTGTTAGCAGTTTTAATTTCACCTATGATAGGACCATCTGTTTTTATTTTTGGTGCACTCTATTATAATCCACCTAAATCTTCCTTCTCTCTTCCATGTATAAAGTAGTCCACGTGCAAAATCATGGTGCATCCCCATTCCTCAGCACAGATTCAATTGCAAAATGCTTTGGTGAATGTTAATGTTAGCGAGATCTAGTTTTACAGACTACATTGCAGTACATTTCAAGAGACATTTGAAACTATAACTTGACTGTTGTTCTAAAATAAATGAGCAGAAGACATTTCTGAAGGCATAGCAACTCACAGGATTCAGTACCACTCAACAGGGCTCTAAATCAGGAATATATTAACAAGTGGTGTCTCAGTGGACTGTGAGATACTGGTTGATTGCTGCATCACTGTGGAGCAGAGTACTTAATCACTTGCTCAGCATTAATGCATGTATGGAGAGGCTAAAGTGAATTAATAGAGGGCAGGGGAGCACCCAGCTTAAAAAGGTGCAAAAGCAGACTTTGACGTGGTAAGCAAGTGAGCTAGCTTCAGTATCTGAAAGAACACCAGAATAAATTATCAAATAATCAATTCATAAGCACCTAGAGGATATCAAGGACAACCTGGGTTCATTTGTTAAGAACAAATAATGTCAAAGCAATCTAAATCCCTTTTTGGCATTGTAACCGCCTAACAATGAATGGCAAAATAATAGGTATTTATGTCTGGATTTCAGTAAGGCTTTCAACAATGTCTCATCTGACCTTTGTCTAAGCACACAGAAGAAATGTCATGTAAATTAAATCATCATGAAATGGGAGCACACTTTGTGGAAATACATTTTAAAGGAAGAGTTCTCAGTAAGTAGTTTGTAGTAGTAAGTAAGTAATTTGGAGAAATGGCCAAAACTTGATTCAGTGAAGGTAAGTGACATCTCATTCTTTGCATCAGCATAGTTTAAACAGAGGTCTCTGAGCACTTGTTAAGGTACACTGTCATTGAATGGTCTCTGAGAGCCCTTCTGGTCCTACATGTCTTTACTTCCTGTTTAATTACTTGACTTTTCTGTTTCATGTTTTCATTAAATGGCAATTCTGTAAGGCTGTTTTCAGTAGCCCTGTATAACCCTTCTTATAACCTCAGAGCAGGAGCACATGAACCAGTTAAGATGAGGTAATTTTATCTCTCAAAATGATGTAGCCTTGCTCCTGGCTTGACCATAGGGTAGTGAAGGCTTTTGTATGCATGCAGACCACGATGGAGCCTGTGCTGGCTTTCAAACTCCTAAACTGCCTGTTTCTGTGTAGCTGCAATGGGAAGATTTGTACCTCAAGCTTTGCCTTTCCAACTCTGTGTCTTTAGCACAAGAACATGTCTAAAAAATTCTGTGACCAAATTTTGCAAATACAGTATCTCTGGAAGAGGGAACATATTTTTTTGTCTATGATACTAGATTTTTAGACTTTTTGTATAGCACAAACATAATACAGGAGTCTGGGCAGCTGAAGGGAAGATCAGTTAACAGAAGGGGAAAGGGATTAAGTACACATGAACCAGCAGCTAACAAGTTTTCTGTTGCAGCCAGTCTTAGGGATGAAAACTGATTATTGTCTTGATGTCTTGTCCCAGATTCTCAATGGCAAAACCTGTAGCCACACACTTATCATTTTGAGTGTTATGTGTCACACAAAAGAGTGGAGACTAAACTGAAGTATGTGTGCTGGAGCTTGTGACAACAGCAGTAACAAATAAAAACTCTCCAGTCCATATCAAATCCCAGTATCAGAATGATGTGAAGACGAATCCATTTCAAAGGGCTGTGTGGTGTCTGATTCAGGGTCATTTCAAATCAGCAGTCATAGCTGTCATAGCCAGGTTCTATAAAACATAAAAGGGGACAGAAGAAATTCCTGTGTGTACACAAATGCACACACACTTCATGTCACACACTCATCAAGTGTTCTGACAGAAAGGGGATTACACACATATACACAAATACTCTTCCCAAACACGTGAACTGCTAACACCCCTTAATCTTGGCCTGCCCTTCCTCCCCCCTTAGTTACTTTCAAATCTTTGATGCATTTCCATACAGCAGTTTTATTTTTCTCCCTCCTCAACAGCTTCTCTGTGATTCCATGGCTGCAGCTCTCACTGTGTCACCCACTCAATGACTAAGGGCACAAGAGCCACAAGTCATAGGCTTTGCCGTTCTGCCACTTTTTTTCCCCAGCCAAATCGTGCGCTGTCATGGGCAACCAAAGTCTGCTTCAAGCAGATGGGAGCTGTGCCTCCTGCTACTGAAATAGCTGCGCATTTGTTGAAGCATGGAAAATCTGTATCTCAGGTAACTATGGTCAATATTTGTGGTCTAAGATGAGATTCCAAATTCATGCTTGCACTTCTTGACAAAGAGGTCATTGTCTTTGGTATAGGACAGGGCCACAAGAGGTTAATGTACCACCCTAGGAAAAGGGTCATTAGTTACTTAATCCAGAGGCTCCTATTAAACAGTTTCTGAAAAACATTACTTTGTGGAAGTTGTCTCTTGCTACTGAATGTGGAGTTGTTCTTGGTGAATTTACTGATAGACATAACTGCTTACTCATAAACCAAGTATAGGTAAGCACATGAGCTGGGTGTTGCTCTGCTTTGCATCTCCATGGCATTCATGGCAAATGGATTGTGACAGTGGTTTAGGACAGGCAAGGATTAATCAGGCTAGAGAGATGTTGTGCAGCAAAGCCCAAGGAGGGAGGTAGGTTCAGTCTGCTTTCCGACCATATTGTGAATGGCCCTGAATTTGCTACTCCCCTATTCTGAATCTTTACTCAGTGAACTGATGTCAGGAGGATACCCAGCTCCAACCCCTCTCCTCATGTCCCACAAATGACCAGCTGAAGAACACAAAGATCATAGAGGTAATTTTGTGCTGGGTGTAGCACAAAGTACAGCTCCTCATTAGGTGTTTCTGCATCAGTTACTTCATAGTATCATAGTAGCATAGTATCAGTCAGGGTTGGAAGGGACCACAAGGATCATCTACTTCCAACCCCCCTGCCATTGGCAGGGACACCCTGCACTAGATCAGGCTGGCCAGAGCCTCATCCAGCCTGGTCTTAAACACCTCCAGGGACGGGGCCCCAACCACCTCCCTGGAGAACCCATTCCTGGCCTTCACCACTCTCATGGTGAAGAACTTCCTCCTCACCATTTAAGAGATGATCCAGAAGTGGAAGCACATTTTTAACCTTTCTCTTGAGTTAAAGAGCTAAAATGGCAGAAATTCTCCTGCATCCTAGAAAATTGATCTCATTGGTGAACTATTTTCATGTTTATCTAAATCTGCCTTGTGTGTGATTTAAACCATTAAATATTGATATGCCTTTTTCTTAAAAAAGACAGTCATATATTCTTAAAAAAGACAGTCTGAACTCTTTCCTGTATAGCTACTTAGGGACTGTAAAAAATTACCTTAAATCAACAGATTGAGCATCCCAATTTGTCATGGAGAGATGCATTTTACAGTTCTTATTCCTGTATCTTGCTTCAGAACCCTTTCCAGCTGATCAGCATCCCTTATTCAGATGTATATACTTGGTTTCCTCTCGTGATCCCTAAGTATTGTTCCAGATCCCTGCAGTCCAGGATGCAGTCCCATTTTGGAAGCTCTTGTGCTAGATGACTTTGCACCTGACTGTAGTCAGCTGTGTTGTTTGGATATGCCCACCTAACAAAGCTCTCCAGGTGGATCTTTGTAGCTACCATGTCCCACCATTATTTATTTCTCTGCCAATTCTTCTGTCAAAACAAATGGATTCTCTATTTTCCCCTAGTTAATTGATAGAGATATTGAGTAGTTTGGCACTCAAAGAGATTTCTTAGGTGCTCGGTAGAATGACCCACAGATAATGATGATTCTTCATTCACAGTTACTTTTTTAAATGATATATCCATTGAGTGGGAATTGACATTGTTTAATAAAGGCAATGCTGATTTGTGTAGTGCTGTTTTTTATCAAATGCCAGTCAGCTGCTTTACCAAAATCTAAATATGTTTTATCAGTACTGGTTGCTTTATCAACCAAATTTGTAAATGCATCAAAAACAATATCAAGAGGTTTTGGCGAGACAAGATATTCCATATTTCTGCACTGTTTGGCATTGGTCATGCCACCTTCTTTTTATACCTCACTGCTTCCCAGTTTCACAGAACTAATGCCAGGCTGAGCAGCCCAAAAGCCACACAAAACACAGTGCTTATCTTTGTAAGTATCTCCATACATCAGATGATTTTCTCCAGTGCACTAAAATTGTCTTGGTGTTCTGAAGTTCATTAAACAGAAAACAAAATTAAAGATTCGGGGTGGCATGAACCTCACCTAGCATTATCTTTCTGTGCTAAGAGGGCAGCTTGCCTGTTCATAAGGTGTATTTCAAAGTGTGTGAGATGAAATCCCAGAAGATGAAGTGTCCTTTGGGATGCTGTTCTGTTTCCTTGACTATGAAATGCATGAGGTGAGCAGTTTGCTTAATCTTTTGGGTAGCTAGTCAGTCAAGATGCTTGCCAGCCTCAGAAAGTTCCTCATTCCTTCTTTTAATAGTCTCGTTCCCAGACATGCATAATCATCTTTACTCACATGACCAGACCGTGTGGGCTCTAAATGTATCCAGCATCCAGCTTCTCATTTTTATCCCATAAACTAACACACACACACACACACTGATTTGTCCTTATTACATACCTCTGCTGGGACATTTTGGTGACCAGGTAAGGCAGCTGATGGCTTAAGGACAAAGCCTGCAGCCTTTGACTGAAGGAAGAAACTTTTTTGGCCCTTTGTTTGGAACTCTGAATAAAAAAATGGCTGCAGACCTGTGGTCTGTACACACCAATGGCATAGGCCAACATGCAGTTCCTACATCATTGCTGATGGCAGCATCAGGAAGTTAAAGGAGACATATTGAGAATGATTCCAGTACACTATAAATCAAAGGAAGGAGTGCTTATAAAAAAGTTGAGGTTTCATGGGTTGCTATTGAAAAAAAAAAAGAAAAAAGAAGAAAAGAAGACATGTCCTTTTATCTGGATTTAAATGTCCTTCTGTTACCCAAATCCAGTAGCAATGTATTTAATAAATGTAAGTGGTTTGTGCAGTTTTCCAAACCCAGTTTGCCCAACTGGGTCAAATTCATGGTCCACCTGGCTTAGTTTTCTGCTTCCAGAAGTGCCAACTGGAGACTGTATTTAGGGAATGTACATGAATTTTTTATTAAAAGGGGTGTTATACAAATAAGTGTTGCCCTTATTGACCAAACCTGGTTCCTTGTGGGTCACCTCAGGGAGGAAACTGCTGAGTCAGGTGGGATATCTCCTCATGGAAATTTTGGAGAGCATAGGGCTGTCTCTTTTTGTGCAGTTGTTCTTCAAGCTGTTGCTGCAATATTGAGACTGTGCTTTTGGAGTTTCAGGACTAGGCTGAGGAACACTACCTCTCTCACTCTGCCCTTGTAGAAGAGGTGCTCCAGCCCTCTGGTCGTTATTGTGTCCCTCCTCTGGACTCACTCCAGCAGGTCAATGTCTTTCTTGTGCTGAGGGCTCCACAGCTGGACACAGTACTCCAGGTGAGATTTCACCTGAGTGGAACTGAGGGGCAGAATCACCTCCATTGACCTGCTGGCCATACTTCTTTTGATACAGCCCAGGATGCGATTGGCCTTCTGTACTGAGTGCAGATTACTGGCTCTTGTACAGCTTTTTATCCACCAGTACCCCCAAGTCCTTCTCCTTAAGGCTGTTCTTCATCACATCATCCCCCAACCTGTCTTGATACTGAAGATCTGGCCTTGTTGAACCTCATGAGATACACATAGGGTCACTTCTCAAGCTTGTCCAGGTCCCTCTGTCTGTCATCTCATACCTCTGATATGTCAGTTGTACACTCGGTTTGGTGTCATCTGCAAGCAGCTGGAGGGTGTACTCTATCCTGCTGTCTATATCACTGATGAAGATATTAAAACACTACTGATCTCAGTATGGGCTCCTAAGGGACACCACTTGTCACCAGTTTCCATCTGGACATTGAGCTATTGACCATTACCCTCTCGTTGTGACTATCTAACCAATTCTTTTTCCACTGAACAGTCCACCTGTCAAACCCCTTTCTCTTGAATTTACAGAGAACGTTCTGGGGGATCATATGAAAGGCTTTACAAAAGTCCAGACAGGTGACAGCCATATCCTGTCCACTGATGTAGTCACTTCATCATAGAGAGCTGATCAGGCAGAACTTGCCCTTGGGTAAAGCCATTGCTGACTGTCTCAAGTCACCTCCCTGTCCTCTATGTGCCTTAGCACAGCTAAGACAAAGGATGGAAGAAGTGAGCCCTTAACACTTTCAGAAATCAGATTTAGAAGATGAACGGCAACATTAGTATTTGAAAATGTCTCATGATTTCAGCCCTTGACTTTTGGTCCATGAATGCTTACCACTGTCTAGTGGCTGTGGTTATTCCTCCACTTCCTAACTTCAAAATACTTCAATATCTACCTCCTTCACGAGATACTGTCATGATAAATATTTTAAAGATGATGAGATGTTTGCATGCTGAGGTGTAGGCTCTATCTGACAATCTGATTTAGAGGTACATAAAGTAAAGAGATTTCCAAGAAGTGGCTGGAATCTCTTCATAAAAGGGAAAAAAAAAATCACCATCTGAGGAGGGTGTTAGAACATTGAGAAATGAACAAAATGCAAGCATGACCATTAGGAGATAAGAATGTGGAGACATCAGAAGATTAAAAGGAAGCTTTAAGCAGGACATTTTCACAGATATGGTTATAAGGGAATCACATGGGATGGGAGAATTCTGCCCAGAGCTGGAAGACCCAGTGTGGACAGTCATGTCTTTTCTGATTTTGAATTCCAGTGTCACCAGTGGCTGGCCCTGTGGCTCTGAGTAAGTCACAGTGTGCAAGAGGCACCATCTTTTCCACTGGTGACAAAGGGATAATGGGGCCCCTGACAGGAAAATGTGAGATTAGAGATGGAGAAGTTACATTAAATGTTGTTTGAAATGTAAGCTGTTCATGGAGATATACAATAGGAAGATCAAAAATATCACCAATTGTTAGCCATAACATTGACTAGAGAAATTTGGAAGAACATAGACTCTCTGTTATTATTTTAAGAATAGAATGGACGTTGTTGTTGATGGAAAACAGATAAGTGGCACAGGAACAGTTGTTCTGGTGCAGGGGCATGTCACCCTCTGCCTTCCTGGGCAGCGTTACAGCAGGCAACATGTGCTGGAAAGTCTGGGAAGGACATTGCAGAGCACCTGCATTGTCCAGAGTTCAACCAGCTTTTTTCCAGGTGGAGATCTCTTCTGCCCTCTACTTCAAATAACCTAAAAATGTCTTCAGCTGCTGCGTTTCAAGAGACAAACCTTCAGTATCTGGCAGCTATATGTGCCATCTCACTGACTTAAAAGAAGCAGAGTGCATTGTACAGACCTTTAAGCAAACCTGCTGGTTGCCAGATAATGCAGAGGCAGCTCTGGCAGTAGCCAGCAGTTGTTGGTTTGCATCCCTTTCACAGCAGCTTTCCTCTCCCTGTGGCACTGTTGCTTCTTTGTTCCCTCCATCCCCATTGTAGCCATTTAATACTTAAGCTCTGCTCCTTGGGCAGGGCCGGTTCTTTTCTTCTCTGTTTGCACACTGACTAACACAGTGGGGTACTGGTCCATGACCAGGACTACTGGGTACTATGCTAATGATCATAATGGCAGTAATTAATAATGCTTTGTTCTTTGATCTCTGGGCTTGCCAAAGCAGTCAGCTGCTGCAATTGTTCTCTGCCCTAGGGCTGAGTGTGTAGTCAGTTTGCTTTTTTGGCTATCTAGTGGTTTGATCTCGGTGCTCATATGCTGACCCTGCCTTCAGACTGGCAGACTGGAGTCTCCTAAAATGCTTTTGAGGGCAGTTGGCCAGGCTGCCTTTGGATCTGCTCCTTCCATTTGGAATAGCTAGCGTGCTCTACGACTAGTGATACCTTTCTCAGTGCTCACATCAGCTCCCAAATAAGGTGTTCAAACCTCTCTGCTGTGCTGCTGCTTTGTCATGATACAGCAGTGGTTTTTCACACTTGGTACTTCCAAGTCCTTATATCCATACACCACTTTGTTAGTGGACTGAAGTTTTCAGGGGGAGGAATTCAGAAGCAATAAATATCTGTGAATGATTAGCCTGAGCACCTCGGGTGATCCAAGGAGGAAATCTGAGAGAAAAAAAAAATTGTGTGGATATGTGTTTTATATTAGAAATCATAGAGGCATAGAGACTTGTGCCTTTTAAAAAAAAATGTGGGTTTTATTTTTTTGGATGTACTGCTAGGGAAAGCTGTGTGTGTAGTCCTGGAACTGTCAGTGGAGATTGCATAAGTTCCCTGTGCAGCCTTGAGGGACAGAGGGAGATTCCTCAGACTCTGTGCAAATGGCTTCTCCAGAGCAAATTCCTTCTCCACTTAGTGCTTAAATTCCCCTAATAACAGAAGTGATGAAAATACTAATGGCAGTGAGAATGGGTAAGTCGTTTGCCTTTCCCTCCCTCTTATTTTCAATCTTAAAAATAAAAAAATCCTAAGACCATTGCTGGTCCCTCCTAACTACCCCATTAGGTAGCTGAACTTTTATCCTGCTGGTATCAGCCCTGCTTCCAGGACCTGAGTGGAATCACTGGAATAAGGCAGGAGCTAAACTCATGTGGATATCTGAGGTCCTACACAGGGGCTAGGGACAGGTGTGGCCTCTTCTCCCCAGCAAGACCTCTAACATTTTCTCCAGAAGTGGAGTGGTGCCATCAGCGTTAAGGTTTTTGCAGCTGTGATACCACTTAGATCCTAGTATACCAGCATGCCATCTGGAGGCAGAGTGTGAGGAGGTAAGAGTCTGGAAAAATGGGAACTGAAAGCCTCCTGCCTTTATTCCAGACTCTGTTAAGATAATTCCTAAGCCACCCACAGCAGTCTGAATATTGCACAGGTCTAACATCTAAAAAGAAATCTAAACTAGTGAGTCATTCCAGGAAGGTTGGACTAAGGCAGCAAAGCTGGAAACTTTATCCTTTCATCAAAGCCACAGGAGACGAGTGGATGGCCTGGACTGGCAGGATTAGAAATAAAAGGCTATTAGAGAATATGGTAACAGACCTAGTCCAGCTTTTGGTGACCTGCCTGAACAAACAGCTATGACAGAGAGCTGAGAAATATGATATTTGTGCTTGTGTGAGAACCAGCCCAGTGGAATGGTTATTATCATCTGCTGAAGTGGGCAGAGCATGGTGGAAAGTCAGGACAGATTGCTTCTAGCTGGAGAAGGTGACCTATCAAAAAATGATTGATTGCTTCTCAGGACTTGCTGAGTTTTCCAAGTTATTCAACATCACTTCAGCTGCAGTAGTGGAGAGGACAAAAAACCACTCTTGGCACAAACCCGTCTGTTCACCTTGGAGTTCCAGAGCAGGACATATCTGACAGAAGGCTTCGATTTTCTTGTGAGGTCTTCTGAGACATTTTTAAGCACCTTGTTACAACCAGGTCAAATTTTGCTTGGGGTAAATGTTTCCTCCAGTTAAGACAATCAAAGATTTCCTTTCTGAATTCTCCTGCTCCCATCCCCTCATTTTGGCAAAGCGATCGATAGCTTTAGCAAAGGATTCAGTTTGCAGATGAACTGTGGGAAGAGAGCTGAGGCCCAAATATCTCACCCTGCCAGATCCTTGCTGGCCAGACTCCTTAAGTCTGCAAAAGAAGGAAGGTCAACATAAAACATCTGAAAAGCAGAAATTGGAACAGTCAGCTTCTTCTGAATACTGAACTCCAGAGACTTTCTTTTCCAAACAAGACAGGGCAGTGAAGGGAAGAGCCAGAAACCTCCAGTTCCATTTTATTAGTGCGTTAGCAAGAGTCACCCATTAGCTCATTCTCATATTGCTGCTTCACTTAATGGATTTCAGATACACTCTAATACCTGAGACTAACACTGACCCCTGCTTCCTAGCCTGTCCTTTGGATCCTCTCCTTGCAGCTGGGAAAGAGAGAGCTTCCTGCAATCTTGGAAGAATTGAAGGATCTAAGTGCATTTAAATGCTGGTAGGCAAATGTTGTTAAAGGGCAGAATAAACCCTGGTATAGAGTTGCACCATTGTGTGTAGAGCTGTTAATTCTTGTGCTGTATTGGTGTTTCATCCCCATTTTCTTTTGTTTAATGAAAGGTTCACAGTCCTCCCCTTTTCCTAAACGGTCTTCAGTATTTGTTATGAACGTTCAGACTCCCCACTCAGGGGACAGTTAACGAGCATGTAGTAAACAAGTAAGAGCCTGTGTAAACAAAAAATAAAGAGAATTCTTTATTCACCTCAACCACAGAGTCCTGAGTCTCTGAAATCTTGGCAACCCCCAAACTCGGAGTTCCTCCCTCCACCAGGATGAGACATTAGCTAGTGTATCGAGCAATTACATAGGGTATTTTTTTCTGCAGAGCTGTGACATCATGCCTGGCAGCTCCCCAAGGCACCAGATCCAATTACCTGAGTCACCAGCAAAGGGAAATTGCCAAGGGGCTGTCACTGAATTCAGCTCTGGTGAATGCAAAAGCAGAAAAAGCCAAGTGAAATGGCTGACAGCAGACAGGGGGAGGGAGAGGGGAGGAAAGAAGCAGCAGCAGCAGTTCCTCGTCAGAAGAATTGAAAGGGAAATGGACAAAGAAAGGACGAAAGAAGGGGAATTTTCGAGTGTTCTCTCTGTTCCACATAAGAGATGGTCGGAACCACTAGAATGACACAGGTCAAATGCTTTTGAAGAGGTTTTTTTTAATGTTATTTTTAAATTAATCTTCACTGTCAATGGAACCAATGCCCTTTTCTTTTGTGATCCCATCTGGAACCTCCTTTTCTAATTTGCTGCATTTTCCAGCTTTCTGCTAAAGCTGTTTTCAAGGACTGAGAAACAGACCTCCTCAGTGCTCTCTGTTCCTTGCCCTGGGTTATGTTCCCTTCTCAGCTGCAATATCTTCCTTGCCTGGAGGGGTTTGCAAGGAGTACAAGGTTCCTCTGAAGCTGGCACATGGAGCCTTGTTTTCATAACCAGACCTCTGGAGGCTTCTGTTAATTATTTCACCAGAATTCTTATATATAGCAGCAAAATGAAATCCCTGCAACACAGGGAAGAAATAGAGGCCTCCACTGCCTAAGGAGCCAGCACTGAAGTGGTGATTGTAACAAAATCAGAAGTATGCCAACTGATATCAAAACCCCAGCATAAATAGGTTCCCTCTACAGATCACATTTGGAAAATGGGAGATACTCACAGGGAGAATTTCACCTGCATGTGATGTAATCAGCTGTAGTCAGAGAAGGAGGTTTTATGTGCTGGGCACACAATCAGACAGAAATGCAGGCACACACAGATATACCAAGTAAGGTGAAAAGAGAGTTCATAAATCACAGAAATACACACTGCTCACAAGCACAGATTGAAGCACTGTGCACACACAAAAGCTATTAAGATGTAGATGCATCTGGGCTGTTTTACAAACCTTATTCCCTAGCTTTCATAGGGGATTTAGGTGATAAATGAGGCCGTTTTGAAATCTGGCAAAATGCCGCCTTCCTCAGAGCACACTGCAGAATAAAATGCTTATATAATATGTGAAGCACAAGGGGGAGGGGGACATCTCCAGGAAGGAACATGTCTGGGCGTATGTTTGCATGTAAACTATTAGCTTTATCTCCTGTGCTGTGTGTTTGCAAGTATTCTGTGTGTCTGTGCTGTGTGTGAGGGTATGGATATACTGCTGAGGCTATGTGAACTGATTTGCGCATCGGGTAGCAAGAGAATGGATCCTTGAATGAGGATCCCACAACTGCCCCCGTCCCCAGGTTGGAAAAACTTGCAATGACTGACCTTCAGGGTCTACTACCAAGGTTATTGATTAAGCAGGAATAGGAGCTTCAATTTATCATGGATGAGTCGGGAGTTGTCTAGCAGTAAAGGTACCTTATCACCTTTGCTTTGTGTGTACCTTATCACCTTTGCTTTGTGTTTGTGAACTTCTACTACTGGTACCCTAGGGTTTTAGCAGAAATGAAGGATGTGAGCAGATATATGGATATGTATATGATATGACTACCTTGTTGATTAATGGTGGAGCCGTGTGCTAAACATATTAACACACATCTTTTCCTTTCTCCTCTTGCATTAATTTCAGAATTATGGACACTCGAATTTAGCAATTAGTCTTTACAGTGCAGACCCCCAAGAAGCTTTGAACAGGTGCCTCTGACAGTATCTTCCAATAAGTATGTGATGCTTTATCTTCTGTAGACTCATGCCCTTCTCCCTAAATTGTGCAGAAGCTCATGTCACCTCTACATCTTTATAACACCCCATTTGAGTAGTAACTGTGCATACACAAGTTGCCTGTGTGCTGACTGGGCACCAGTACAACAGGCAGGCTGACTGGTCAGCTGTCTGCTATCAGGATGTACCACAGTTAGATTCTATCTCCCTTCCCCTCTGTAGAGACACTAATTTGGGTTGCAGTACTTTATCCAGCCATTCCTTTTCATGACACTTATTGCATGAGCTTTTTCCTGGGATTTAATTGCCTGAGAATTCTGTGAATTAGACTGCAAGTTATCACAGTGTTAAAAAGGTAACAAAGAGAGAGCTAGAGAGAGATGTGCAGGCAGCACACTTGCATAAGCTTTTTTCCTTGGTAAGATAGTCTAAAGAAAAATATTTACTTTCTCACCAAGCAGAATTTAACTGGTCTAAGACTGAGTGTAGGCAAGATTCAGACCTGTAACACCAGCAGTCTTTGAGTCTGATATCTGCCTTCAGGGGAAAAAGAAAAAGGAGACAGCTTTATCTTGTTGGAAAGCTTTTGCCAAGGAATTATGGTGGGGGAAAGTGTTGATATATCACTTTAAGATTAGCTCCCACCACCCTAGTTTCAGATAATAATTTCCATGTCTGAAATAACCGACCTGTGTAATACCATAGTCTATCTTTCACCAGTTTTCTCTGGGCATACCATCCTAACTGGATTTGTGGAGAACACAGAGCCACACCCAAGCTAGCTTCCTTAGGTTAATTAAGGTTACCCACTGCTGCTAAGAAATGTGATCCGTAGGTAGCTGTCTCAACAGCTACCCCATTCCCAGGAATTTCCAGTGCCTCTGCAGCAACTCGTCCTGCCGTGCTTCCCTTGTTTTCCTCCCCCATGTCCACTAGGTTAAAATTAGACCTTTTGCATTTCTCTGAGACAGAAACGTGTTTGCCCTCAATGACAATGCCAGTTCTGGAGCTGCCAGGGCAGAAGGTAAGTGTGCCACGGCAAGGTGAGTGTGGCAGGCCCAGTGGGCACAGTCTGGCCAGGCCTGGCCATCTTCCATGCACACAGTGGCTGCCCGAGGTCTGCCCTCTGGGTGCAGATGGAGCTCAGGGCAGGCAGGCCCCACCTGTTCCTGCAGTGTGTGAACAGGCACATTCCTCCCACCCGCCTGTGGGTAAAGTGGCTTCTTCCTCTGCACCGCTTGGCATTAGGCATATTGTCAGGGCTGTGGTGGACATTGGGGCCTGCCTCCAAAGGGTCTCATTCCTCTCTTTTCATTTGTGCAAAATTTCTTAGTTAAAAAAAAGGAACATGTTGAGGAGCAGCCCCAGAGGTAGTTCTGGTGCACAGATCTGTGGATATGTTGATACATGCTGTTTACAGGGTGGAATTACTTCACAGGTATATCAACAACCTGGTTCCAGGAGGGACTGCAATACAGCACAGAGATCCTACCACCCTCTGGCAGCCTGATTTGGGTGCTGGGAGCAGTCTGGCTGCAGCAGCACTGAGCTTGACTCACAAGGATTTGCTGTGCTTGCTTTGTCATATATAGTTTTGGTTTAGTTTTGAATTGAATCACACTGTTCATCACGTCTCTCCAACTGAGTCCATTATCCCCAGTGTAATGGCATCTGGATGCTGAACAGGTCCCCAAGGTGTTGCTACTGTGGAAATAATGCCAATAATGATAATAACAGCAAGGGGAGGATCACAAGTGCAGTATAAAGTGCTCATTTCTAGCCTTCAGATAGATCAATACTCTGACCTTCAAAATCAAGACGTATTTATCTACTGAAGATCTTTTTAACGCTTCCTTGGAGTTTTGATGTGTTTTTATACTGCCCCTCTGCAACTTCAGCAGTTCAGTTTGTGGTATCAGGGTATCTGTGTGGCTCAGCAAGTAGAGGCATTAAAAATAGCCTCTGTAAAAGGTTTCAGAAAGCTTCACACTCTTTCTAAAATGGCTGCTCTGTAGCACACATATCTTAGAAGGAATATATGGTGATAAGTGGTTAGAGATTTGTCTGCAGTGACCTGAATGATTCATTGACAACAAGGGTGTGTTCAAGCTGGTGCAGAGAAAGCCAAGCAGCTCAGTGTGCCTGTGAGCCTGCTTTCAGGCAGGGAGTGCTGCACTGCCCAAACCCAGTTGCTAAAGCCCTCGAGTGTAGCTGTTCAACAGAGCTTTATCTTCCCCTGCCCATATGTAAGGCTAGTGTGTGTCAGGTAAGTAGGACCTCATCTGGGATGTGTCTTGGGCAGCTGGGCTGAGCTTCAGCTAGCCGTGATGGCATGTCATGATCTGTGTCCATGGGGTGTCTGATCTGCAGAGGGTGCTAGTCTCTATCCCCTGTCTGCCACTTCAGCTCAAACAGCTTTAGAGATCCACGCTTTATGTTTTGGAGACAGGCACTGTACTCCTGCAGGGGAGACAAAATGGCTGTCAGGGCTGCATGTATCCCTATTTATCCATAGTGTTTTAGGTATGGCTGACGTACAGTGCAGTGCAACCTGTATGCACACAAACGGAGCTGCTTCCAGCTCCGGTGCACACAGCAGCACCTACTTAGCCTTTTCTTCATAACAGTGCAGGGCTCTGGCACTGGCTGCCATGCAGCACATTTCAGCGAGGACTGAGATTTCACAGCTGCACCCCCTGAGGTGGCCCTATTCTCCTGTCTCCTGTTGTTGCACAATAAGGGATGGGGTGTCTAACTGAGACCAGCTCTCATATTGCTGTTGGGGGAACGGAAACAGCAGCGGCGTAATTTCTAATGAAATGTACCCAATGACCTGTTCTGTCCAAAGCAGGAAGACATTGCCTAGGGGCCTTCTCCTGTCCCTGTATCCCCAGGCTAGCATGGGGGCTATTTGTGGTAGGCTTGGGACCCCCAAAGTGAATGGATTTTCTGCACTGCATACACAGCCTGCTTCCTTCTGTTAGTGGATACAAAACATGTGCCAGGGGTGGGTCTGCAGCATTCCCAGGAAGACTGTACATAGCTGCATGTGCAGTGGTGGAGTGAGGGGCAGGGGAATGGGGATGCAGCATGGAGCCATGTGAAATCTGTCCTACTTACTCGTTCCTCCCTGTCCTCCCCCTTCCCTCATATTTTGGTATTTCCACATCTGTGCAGAATTTCAGGCACTTGGGGCTCCCAGGAGATAGCGTCACTTTTGTGTTAAAGATGCTTATTGAATTTGACAAACGATGATTTATGACAGGGCAACCCGTGTGGGGCGCAGTGAGGAGTTTCAGCGCCTCGTCACGGACCAGGAATCTGTTTCATTCCCATCTCAGCTCCTCGCCTGCCTCTCATTGGAGCTCTGAGCAGATCAGACTTGACAGATTCTGGGAATGCATTGCTTAGCTGAGAGAGAGACCATGACAGAAACAAAGAGAGCAGAGTGAGGAGCTCATCTTCCAGCGTCTCTCCCTTTAACCCATGACCACACCTCCAAGACCTTGTAGGACACTTAGTAAATAAATTAGTTTGAGCTGCTCTGGTAGCCTGGGTTTGAATCCAGCTTCACAGAATTTTCAGCATATCATGACAGTCTGAATTCAGTTTTCAGGCCCCATTTGCTGTCCTCTAGGCCAGATGAGGGTTAGATCATTTGGATTCAGCTTACCCAGATCTGCATCAGTGCCTCCTTGCTACTGTCTCCTCTGGCCATTCCACTTCCGCTGTGCACTTTTGCCCTCCAGCATCCTCATTGTACTGGTCCTGGCCTACACACAGCTCTGTCTTTTCATTTCACTCCTCACTGCAGATGCAGAGAAAGTTAAGCCAGGCCAGGTCTGACAGAACTCAGAAATAGAGGCTTTGGACTGCACTGTGCAATGATGGCCACGCTGCTTTTAGAGCTGGTTCAGTGGCTTTGCCACTTCTGCAGAATGCAGAGTCTGACCTGCCTTGGGCAGTGGGGTTGTTTTCAGAACCATAGTGCTGGAGCTGTGAGGGCTGGGAACTACTGTGCAAAGATACCAGAGGGATTTCACACAAATCCTGCTGGATCCAGTGTGGCCTGTTAAACCTGACTTACCACCAACCTGGCCAGACCTGGGCTCCCTTAGAGCCAAGCAGGTGTATTTCCACTGTGCTCTAAGCACAGTGAAGCTCTCTTAGTTCAAGCACTATACAGATTCAGAAAGGCAGCTCATGTCTGGCATTGTGCCCAAGCTAATAAACCCTCCCAAACCCAGACTGCTGGGAAGTGCAATGTGGAGATGCTTGAGTGGTCCTGTTGGGAAGCAGCCCAGGTCCAGCAGGGTTGATGTGAGCCAGAGCTAATAATCCCTGCTGGACTCGGGCTGAGCTTGTGCAGAATGACGGGGTGTCCCTGCATCACATTTCCAACACATCCTGTGGGCCCCACATTAACAGGGCTTTCCACTGTCTGAGGTCTATCCCAGATCCCTTATCTTGGGTCATGGAAACTCGACAGTAATGTCTCAGGGAGAGACAGCGCATGCACCAATCCCCTTGGTGACAGCAGTGTGTGAGAGGCAGGAGGGTAGGAAGGTCTGGAGGGAGACACTCTGCTGGCAGGGACCTCAGAATGGTGAGGGGGAGGCTGGGCAGCACACAACCGTTCCAGATGGAAGCCATTAACCAGGAATGTCTGTGATGTGGTCTGGAGCAGTGTAAACAAGAGCCATGAATTATCCAGCACCTTGTAAGCAGGGATGGAAAGGGTCGCCTACCATGGTCTTCTTCCCTCCCTCTTTTGCTATCTCACTCCTTCCTTTCACCTCCACTCATTTGATTGCCTCTGTTGCTGTAGACGTCCATGTGTCGTTAAGTAAAACTGTGCTTTCTTCAGTTTTTCTGCCTTTAACCCACACCACTATTCCTGAGAGAAGGGGGAAGGTTAGAGCTGGAGAGGGGCCAAGGTCTTACATACCACCTCTGAGCTAAATCAGCCCTGGAGCAAGAGAACACAGCTCACTAGCTTCCTGGGTACATCCACTTCCCCAGACACTCCCGCCAACAGCAGTGCCCTCCTAGTAGCCCTGCCAGCGACTCTGATTGGTCCCTTTGCCTCTGTTACTGTCCAGCAAGGTGACTGCTGAGGAACTGGAACATCATCAGCCTGCTGAAGCTCTAAACCAACTAAATACTCTGTTACAAACTCTAAAACACAGTTTACAACAGCACGACGTTCCTGTTTTCTTCGGGCTCCTAAGTAGCATCTTTCAGGCTGTCTGAATACAAAGATTAGTGGAAAAGGTTGAGGAGAGAGTGACTGGGCAAAAATGTCTTTTACCTGGCAGATTCTGGTGGAGTGGTTAAGCTTATCATGCTGGATGCTCTTCCCTATTAACTGTTTCTTCTCCAGGCAACAAAATCAAACCATTGATTAATCTCTTCGCTCACTATTGAAATGTAGCTGTTTCTGGCAAGGAGGAAAGAAGTTATTTAACAGAGGAGAGCAACACCCTGCAGTATCTGAAGTAGCAGGATGCTGCATCCAACCATCTATGGCATAGAAAGTTGAGGAAGCAAAATTAAGTTGATCAAATTGGAACATCGTTTAACACTGTGGCTCTCCAGCAGAGCCATGCCTTATTTCAGGACCAGGAAAGGAAGGGAACATTTGAAAACAAGATGAAAATTTGTAAACAGCACTGGTTTGTGGGATTGCTCCTCACCTACTGAACTCTCACTACTCCATCCAGTTTACCTTGGACTTCTCTGAGAAAGTACCCCCCAGTGCAACACCTCTGCATGTGCACCCCTGTGGGAACACTCTGAGTTAGATAGCTTTAGAGCAGATGTCATGAGTGTCAGCATTTCTCATGCTGCAAAAGCAAATTATGAGTTTGTAGCATTTTAGCCAGCCATAGGCTGAGTGTCTCCATTGCAGGGAAGATCTCCAGTGCTTCTGAAGAAAGGTGTTTTGACCCTCACAATCTCTGCTGTTGGCGTGGATGTCATGTCTTCAGGACTATGGATGGGGCATTGGGGGCCCCCTACAGCGACTCATGTCTCAGGAAGCTACACAGCTTGGTGGCAAAATGGCTTTTGACGGAATCTAATATGGATGGCAGTACCTCAGAAAGCAGATGTCAGGAGGAATAAGCCCTGGCCAGCTGGACTGCTGCATGATTTAGACAGCAGCTTAATGTCTGTTCCTTACCACCTCCAGGAGGGTGTCTCTGCTAATAGGGCTTCTTCCTGTCAACAGCCGTTCTCAGTTTCTTGAACGATAATGAAGCAAAACTGCTTTGGGGTGGAAAATGTAGACAAGAGTGGGCAACACTCCAGACCTTTCCCAGGGTTCTTGTGAGCACATCCAGAAGGTCACATCTACATCTATGCCATGGGGCAGCCTTAAAATCAATTCTTCTAGCAATCCCATGGTCTAATCCTTATTAGTGGGGTTACTATGTGCACTCCCTGACCTACTGCCCACTGCAGAGCCACAGAGTCAGTGTAACACTGTTACAATTCAAGTGATTTCTGTGAATTCCATTAGAATGGTTTCTGCCAGGAATGAAAGTGGTCCTTTTATTTGATCTGGGCTGTAAAATGATCTGAATAATTTCAGATCACTGGCAGGGTCTGCCTGGGAAAGGAGTGGTAGTCAGATACGGTAAATGCAGTGTACACTTTGAAGTTTCAGGTTTTACAAATAACTCCCCTGGTTCAAGGAAATTTCTTGCACTGTATTCCGCAGCATACTCATGGCCAGATGGATTACCTGCTATTCTCACTGTCCTTTGAGGCATCATCAAGTGGACACTGTTAAGACTGGCCCTCATAAACAGATATTCCCAGTTGGTCTGGTAACTCTGTGCTCATATTTTCAGAGATTTTAAGGGCAGAACAGATCATCTGCTCTGGCTTTTTACATAACACAAGCCCTCATTTTAATTCATCTGGGGCACACCCTATTCATTTTCACTTTCAAATATAATAAGGAAAAAGTATGTCTTTGCACAGTCTTCAGATTTAGACTTAGAGAAGCCTTAATTGGTCTCATTTCATGTGTCTCCTGGGGACCAACAGAGGATCATTTCCTTTACCAAGTGCAGATATAAGTTCTAAATGATTCAAAAGATGGACTTTCCACTTCTTTCCTGGAAAAATAAAATATCTCCTTCTGCAAAAATGTCTTGCCTAGTATCTCCACTGCTCCTGGTTTTATCTTTATAAATAGGATAATTCAAATATCTAGAAATGTTTTCATCTTAAAAGAGGCTACTGCCTTTCTTTGTACACTGCCTCTGGGGGTGTGTACAGCTTTTGCTTGCCTCCAAATTCACCTTAGTCTCACTTTGACGTTTCAGGTGTAAAGCCCTCAGATCCTTAAATCCACCACTGTCTTATTTTTTTTGGCCATGGGGCCGTGCCTGTCATCCAAGCTAAACCCTTTGCCTCTGAGCACACTCTGCTTGCACAAGTACCAGGCCTAGGGTGTCTCTCCACAGCCAGGAAGCTGCTGCCGCCCACTGGGGTGCCAGAGATACTGTCTCCATAGCAACGCAGGCTTTTTGTTTTTCTGATGAACAGTTGCAAAGAACAGAAAAAGCACATCTGGAGTTGCTGTATCTGCTGCACCTCCCTCCCTGAATGGGAGCAAGTGAAGTCTACAAGAGAGAGAATTGTAGTGGGGTGTATTATTGTTTTAAGGCTGGGTTTGGGTTGGCCACCTTACTACTGCCATATGAGGGGCTCTACATGGGAGTAGCTCAAACACATCATGCTGCTCTGTATTCTCTACC